>JALAZF010000164.1:2777500-7577500 GCA_022829125.1 Lathyrus tuberosus | reverse complement strand
TACTGATACGCATTTTTTCAGATGTGATAAGTAGCTGAGAACTCTTTTACTTTCGTAACAAGAGTTGAAGGAAAAACTCAAAATTTTAAAATATTCGCACATCAAATTCTCATAATCAATTTTATCAATCATACAGATAGTCATGAATTAGGTCTCATGATCCTTAGTCCATAGAGGACTACTCACTCATGATGAGAGATAAAACAATAAAATAGATTTCCACATTTGCAAATATGATTAATCTAATGAATTTGCAAAAAAGAACAATAACAAGAAACAAGAACCTGAAAAAAGAAATAGGGATGCTTCAATATAAATCTGATCCAGTGCTCTGAAAATAGAGACTTGTACTAAAAAGTTGTAAAATAAAGCGTATAATGTAAACTGGAATAATCTTGGATGCCTAAAACTTACAGTTACCTATGAGTTTTAAAACTTATTCTAAACATGGAACAAAACATTCAGCTTCAATGCCCTTTAAGCATGAGATGATCCAAATTGGAAGGTGTAGAGGTCCTAAATCAACAACAAATCAAACCGGAAAAGGAAATAAATGACAGAAAAAACTCCTTCCTACTACGGGAGCCCGTAGCATCCCCTTGGCTCTTGGCTTTAAAAACATACTTTGTAGCCCTTGAAATTATCCTTTATTTTCTGTCGGTCCCACATCATTTCGAGTTACGATTATCTAGATATGATCAAAATACCACATGTCTATCATGATGTGCAACATGCTGAAAAATATACTTTGTGAATCCTTCGAACAATTCGCCGTGTTCTTTTTCCGACCATTTATTAGGTGCTTTCTTGCTTCTTTCCCAACTTTTCACGTACTATGTAATTTTTCTTTATAAATAAAAATAACCTTAATCTCATAATCACACCACACCACACCTCTTACTAATTCCACACTTTTTCTCTTTAATTTTAATAAATTCTATTATTCTAAATCAAAGGCAAGTAAGTATCCAAACTACCTCCTTGCTCCAAGACACAAGTCTTCACCAAATCTTCCAAAGATTGGATAGTCCTTTCTGTCTAACCGTTCGTCTTTGGATGGTAAGCAAAACTCAAACATAGCTTGGTTCCCAAGGCTTCCTACAAACACTCCCAAAAACTTGACGTGAACCTCAGATCTCTATCTGAAACAATAATCGAAGGAATACCATTTAGCTTCACAATCACACCGTTGTAGATCTCTACTAACTTCTACAGTGGAAAACTGATATTTATCATAATAAAATGTACAGACTTGGTTTGTCTATCAACTACAACCCAAATCGAATCACTTACTCTCGTGGTCTTAGGCGACCCCACCAAAAAATCCATAGAGATGTTATCCCACCTTCACTCATGAATACTCAAAGGTTGCATCAATCTTGATAGGTTTTGATGCTCGATCATTGACTTCTAACAAGTCAAAAAAGAATACAAAAACTAGACTATACCATTCTTCATGTTTTGGCCACTAACACATATTCTTAAGATCTTGGTACATTTTAGTAACTATGGGATGAATACTCAAACTTCTCTTGCGACCTTCCCTAAGAATACTCTTCTTAAGCTCTGGAAATTCTGGCACATAAACTTTGTCTCGAAATCTCATAATTCCATCCTCATCTACTTTGAAATCCAACTCTTTACCTTGATTCATCGACACCAACCGATCAACAAATCACAAGTCCCACTTTTGACCTTCTTTGATTTCTTCCAACACACTACTAGTCAACTTCAGTAGACCCAACATCAGACTTCTTGGCTTCACCTCACACACCAATCTAAGATCTCTAAACTTCTCGATCAAATCCTTCTCTCTAACCATCAGCTCCGACATATGCAAGGACTTTCGACCCAAAATGTCTGCTACCACATTCCCAGAATGGTAATTCAATTTAGAATCATAGTCCTTCAAAAATTCTAGCCACCTTCTCTGCCTCAAATTCATCTCCTTCTGATCAAACAAATACTTCAAACTCTTATGATCGCTGAAAACATCAAACCTTGAACCATACATATATTTCCTCCAAAGAGTAAGAACAAAAACCATTGTTGCGAACTCTAAATCACGGGTAAGATAAGTTATCTCATGAATCTTCTGTTGTCTCGAAGCATACAAAACAACCTGCCCATTATGCATAAGCACACTACCTCAAACCGTCTTAGATGCATCACAATACATAATAAAATATTCTCCTGCATCTAATAAGATCAAAATCGGCATCGTCATCAACCTCTTATTCATCTCTTAGAAACTTTCTTTGCACTAAACATCCCACACATAATCTTTTCCTTTTCGGGTCAAATGAGTCAAGGGCAAAGCTAACTCTGAAAAAGCCTTCTATAAACCTCCTATAGTAAATAACAAAACAAAGAAATTTTTTGATCTCTGTACCTGAATTAGGAGCATCCCACTATATCATTGTGTCTATCTTAGACAAACCAACTTCTATACCACCACTAGAGATTACATGACTAATAAAACTCACTTCTTGCAACCAGAATTCACACTTGGACAGCTTAGCATACAACTTCTTCTCTTGCAAAGTCTGTAAAACAACTCATAGATGTCCTGCATGTTCTTCGTCTAATTCAGAATAAACTAAAATATCATTTATGAACACCATAACGAATTGATCCAAGTAAGGATGAAAGATCCTATTCATATACTTTATGAACACACCTTGTGCATTAGACACACTGAACGGCATCACCGAGTACTCATAGTGATTGTATTGAGTTCTAAACGTAGTCTTCTGAATATCTTCATCCTTCACTAAATCTGATGATAGCTTGATCTCAAATCAATCTTGTTGAACACACAAGCACCAACCAACTAATCCATAAAGTCGTCAATTCTATAGTAACCTTATTCAGCTGTCCAATACAACACATAACCTCATGCTACCATTCTTCTTCTTCTTAACCAATAACACTGGTGCTCCTCACGACAATACACTATATCTAACAAACTACTTCTCTAGCAAATATTCTAATTGCTTCTTCAAATCACCCAATTCAGATGTAGACATTCGATATGATTCCCTCGACACAGGTCTAGTATTAGGTAAACTATGGAGAACCCAACCTCTATCTCTGATGGTAATTTACTATTGTCATCTATGAACACATTTGGAAACTCACACAGCACATGCAGATTAATAATCACAACTTCGCTTTTAGCTTTCAAGGAAGCCAAAATAATAAACACTCGAGCATCATCGTTCAAGGACTCCCCAACTTGGTTAACAGACATAAACCTCAAACCTTCTTGCTTTCAAAACTCAGGAAACATCATTGTCTTGTCGAAACAATTGATATGAACATTGTTGAACTCAAACCAGTTCATTCCCAAAATCACATCAACTTGACTCAAAGGTAAGCAAAATAAGTTAACTCCAAATTCCTTACCATAAATAAACTAAGGTTCAGACACACAAACGAAGTAGTCACTGAAACATTAGTTGGGGTATCAATGACCATACTCCAACCATAGAAGACATCTCAAGATTCAACTTTTTAACACAGTCTAGAAATATGAACAAATGCGTCGCCCCAGTATCAAGAACAGTAATCAAAGGAACACCATTAATGGAACCTGTTATTTCCTTGGTTTTATGGTTGGCATTATTTTGCTAAAACTCATGTAGCAGCAGGTGTTGAATGAAGATGTCTATAAATATGTTTCATTACTCTTTGTTCAACATGTCGAATGAAGATGTCCCATGACTGCTCATAGGACATCGCGCTGTGAAGACAGGTTTTATTGCAGATTCTGTTACAATGATTTGTAACCTAATATTCTGTGAATATTTGGTTATCCTATGTGGCATCCAAAGCATTTTTGGATTAGGGTTACTTGTTGGTTTTCGGATTTGCTGCTGTTTCTATTTATGGAGACATAATAGGAAACTTTGGATTGAAGACCTATTTTATTGGAGTTAATTTTGCAGATTTGTGAGCAGCCTAATTGCTGCGTTTTTGAAGCCCAATTCAGTCCAGATTACAAACTATAAATAGACTGATGTAAACCTAGTTTTAGGTGTCGAACTTACATGTATTTTTAGGGTTGTGTGCTTGTGTTTTGTGAGCCTAACTGGTATCTTATGATAACAGTATAAGGATTGTAGTGTAAGTTGTGTAAGGTTGCTCATAAGCTTTTAAGCATTGAGTAACTGTGTGTTAATTCTCATAAGCTGTGAAGTATTGAGAATTTGTGTTTCGACCATTGTTTTTATCTTGTAAGGAACCAGTCACGGGTTGTGATTGAAGAGGGATTTGAGGAGGGCCTCATACCTAGGGGAGTCTTAGGTAGAAGTCATAGGAAGGGTAGTGATTAAGTGAGCTGATTGAACCGGGTGTGGTTATCAGTGAATTGATACTATCGAATATTGATTTCATCCCTGGCTTGGTAGCCCCCATATGTAGGATAGTTAGATCCGAACTGGGTTAACAATTTCTGGTGTTCTTTACATTTTATGCACACTTTTATTTTGAACTTGTTCATTGTTGTTGTATATCAGTGTCTCGACATCTCGATAGGACATCTGATATATAAGCCAGAATTTCAATTGGCATCAAGAGCTTGCACCCTTTGTTGTTTCTGGGTGAGATTCAGGGAAGGTACTTTCTGGTACAATGGACAAGGATGGAGAAGCTCTGAATAAACCACCTTTGCTGGATGGCTCTAACTATGAATATTGGAAACCTAGGATGATAGCCTTCATCAAGTCCATGGATGATCAAGCATGGAAAGCGGTTATCAAAGGTTGGGAGCCTCCAAAGGTAAGAGATGGAGAAGGAAATCTTACTGATGTTCTGAAGGAAGAAGAGGACTGGGATGATGCTGACTACAAAGGATCTGTTGGAAATTCTAAAGCCATGAATGCATTGTTCAATGGCGTCAACAGAAATATCTTCAGGCTGATTGAGCATTGTACTATTGCCAAAGAGGCTTGGCAGGTCCTGAAAGTTGCTCATGAAGGGACCTCAAAGGTGAAAATGTCAAAGCTTCAGCTTCTCACTAGCAAGTTTGAGAGTTTGAAGATGAAAGAGGATGAGAGCATTCATGATTTTCATATGAACATTCTTGAGATAGCTAATGCCTCTAGTGCTTTAGGAGAAAAGATGTCTGACAGCAAGCTGGTCAGGAAGATTCTCAGGTCTCTACCTAAGAGATTTGATATGAAGGTCACTGCGATAGAGGAAGCTCAGGACATTGACAAGATGAAAGTGGATTAACTTATGGGATCACTCCAAACTTTTGAGTTAGGACTCGGTGAAAAAGCTGAAAAGAATAAGAGCATAGCATTCGTGTCAAGTGCTGATGACTCAGATGATGAAGGAAAACTGGTCAAAGATGAAGATGTGTCCAAAGAGCTAGTGTTGCTTGGAAGACAATTTAATAAAGTGTTGAAAAGGATGGACTGGAAGTCAAGAGAAAATGTACGGAACAAGTCTCTCGACATCAACAAAGACCAGGATGGAGGCAGAAGATCCAGAACTGAAGAAGACTCTAATCAAGGGAAGAGAGTTCAATGCTATGAATGTGAAGGATTTGGGCACGTAAAAACTGAGTGTCCCACTTATCTCAAAAGACAGAAGAATGGATTATCTGTGACATGGTCAGAAGATGATTTTGAAACTGACACTGATGAGAAGTCTGCAAAGTTGGTGACAGTTTTAACAGGAGTATGTGAATCAGATGAAGAATCTGAAGAGCTTACTTTTGAAGAGCTGGCTATCTCTTATAAGAAGTTGTGCATTGAACATGAAGAAGTATGTCAGCAGAAAGAAGAACAAGCATGTGCCATTATTCATTTAGAAGCTGAAAATACTGAGCATATGTCTACTATAGTTGATCTACAAAGTGAAGTTAATGTTTTGAATTCAAAACTGGACAACATGATCAAAAATGTCAGAATGTTAAATAGGAGTTCGGATGTACTTGATGAAATTCTGAAGTCAGGAAGAGATGCTAGAAATATCAGTGGTATAGGGTTTGAAGTTACAAATGAATTAAATGAAGGAAAGAAATCTGAGGGAGTACCCGTTCAAGATAAGGGAAGTTTGAAGATGTTGAATAACATGTTGCAACAGCCTCCTAGACATTAGAAGAAATTCATAAAGAAGAAGAATCAAAGATGGACGTGCTACCATTGTGGGGAGTTTGGTCACATAAAAGATTTTTGCTACAAGCTACATGGTTATCCCAAACCCATGCAACAGTATAGTAGGAAAAAGAGCTGGGTTGAAACAAAAAGGATATGGACTTCAAAGGATAGTGTAAAAGAACATAGGGACTACAAGTCTTTCAGAGTCTCTACAGATGAAAAATGGTTCTTTGATAGTGGATGTTCTCGACATATGACTGGTGTTAGTGGATATATGTCACATGTTAAGTACCATGCTCCTAATGAGGTGATTTTTGGTAATGGATCGAAAGGAAAAGTGCTTGGTGTTGGAAGAGTGGATTGTCCAGGACAGCCAATTCTGGAAGAAGTATTGCTTGTTGAAGGATTAGATACTAACCTAATAAGCATAAGCCAGTTGTGTGATCAAGGTCTTAAGGTCATCTTTACCACCCATGAATGCTTAATAATGGATAAAAATAATGCTATTGTTATGAGAGGTGAAAGAACCTCAGAGGATTGTTATCTGTGGAAAGACGAAAGCACAATTGTGGAAGTGTTAAACCAAAGAACTTGTGAGTGGCACGCGTATAAGGACCCATTTCCAAAACTTATAAATAGCCCAGCTAATCCATTCCAACTTCAATCCTACAGTGCAAAAACTCCATCTAACCTATTCTCTCAAAACTCTTCTTCGCTAGGGTTTGCTCTTACTCTCTTCAATACTGCATTTTGTGAGCAACAAAAAATGTCTCAACATCATGATGCTCCTGCTGATTCAAGAACTTTCCAATTCAATGATGAAGACTATGATCCTCACCGATTGATCAAACTCACAGATCTTGTCCTTGATATCGCCCCGTTAAATGTTGCTCCTGCTGACACTAGAGGTGAACAACCAGTTTCCCACTCTGTAAATGAGAGTATGTCAAGTAAGAAGTCTAAACCCCTTTCATCTAGGAAGAAAGACAAAATGATTACTAGGTTTTATTCTGATAAGAGAAACCCTAGAAAAAATGTCACTGAAAAGAATTCGAATAGGAGGGTGGATGAAACTAAGAATGGTAGTAGGACTCTTGATGGTAGTGTTTTCAGTAGAGATCAGAGTCTTAGAAGACTTGTCACCTTTGATGTTAGTGAAGCTGATAAAGATGTCGGGTCTGACGTCCCAACATCCATGGCTGGAAAAACAAATAACAGTCCTACTGATCGGACTGAGAATTGTATACCAGTTCAGGTGGCTAGGGAAAGAAGAAGCAAGAAGAAGGCTGAGATGTGTAGTAGCGTTGCTGAGAAAAACTCTGATGAGGAACCAATAGATAACATACTACAAAGAATCAAGAGTAGAAAAGAGAATACCATTGTGGCTGAGAATTCAAAGGATGCAGAAATGATTAGGAAATCTGCTAATGTGGAGAGCAACAAAAGAAAGGCTGGAGCAGGTCCCTCTAAGCAATGGAGTAAAGTTGTGGTTTCAATCAAGAAAAGAAGGGTCACAGGCCTGAATGAGTCAAATGCTGGAACTGATGTCCAGGACATCGGTGGGAGAAGGGAGGATCAAACTGTCAGGCAAACTGATAGGTGGAAAATTGTCAACAAAAGAAGAGTAGCTTTAGAGAGAGAACTGGGAAAAGACTTCAACAAGTATAAGGAAGTGGTTGATCTTATTGAAGCTGCTGGGTTGATGAAGACGGTGTCTGACATAGGACCATGTTATGAGAAGTTGCTTAAGGAGTTTGTTGTGAGTATCCCTGAAGATTGTAACAGCAAACTCAGAAAAGTCTATGTAAGAGGCAAAGCTGTGAAATTTTCTCCCAAAGTGATTAATAACTTTCTGGGGAGACCTATGGACCATCAGGCTGAGTTAGGAGCCACAGATGATGAAATCAGTGAGGAGATAACAGGTGGGTACATCAAAGCTTGGCCAGATGAAGGAAAGCTCTCTTCTGGGAAGCTAAGTGTCAAATATGCTATCCTTCACAGAATTGCAGTGGTAAACTGGGTTTCTACCAATCATACTTCCACCATCTCATCCATGCTTGGAAAGTTCATTTATGCTATTGGAAAGAAGGTCCCTTTTAACTTTGGAGCACATATCATTGAACAAGTTTTGAAGCAAGCTAGCTCATCCGCTGTTAAGCTACCGATATGCTTTCCATCCTTAATCTGTGGAATAATCCTGGATCAATTTCCTGACTGCTTAGTAAGAAGTGACAAGGTCAGCAAGATAAAACCTCCAATGACTTTGCATTATAGGCTGCTAGGTGGAGACCATGGGTCTGATGTTGTTGAGACATCTTCCTCACCTTCATGACCTGCTAATCTTGATGATGAAGCCATTGCTCAGTTGCAAGACACCTGCAAGGAGCTGGAAGAATCTATCAGGAGAGATACAGCAAGGAAGACAAAGCTCGAGCAGCTGATTAAAGCCTTGGTTGAAAAGAGAAATGCTGCTAAAGAGCAAGAGCTGGCTGAAGATGATGGACAAGGTGAATCTACTGAGTCTGATGATTCTGGTTCTGAGAAGGGTGCTTATGAATCTGAAGGTGCAAGTGATGAGGTGGCTGAAGAGGACAGTGCTGAATAGCTATAGGCTATCTGCATGTTTATTTTTTTTGTTTTTGTTGTTTTGTTTTTTTTCTTTCTTCTTTTCGGACAACTTTATTTTGTTTTAGTTTTGAACATTGTACTGCTATGTGATTTGGTGACATTTGTCTATAACCTCTCTTTGTCATATTTGTGGCTAAAAAGGGGGAGTAGTAAGTAAGTGTGAAGTAGTAAGTAAGTGTGAGGGAGAGCAGCTTTAGAATGTGATGTGAAATGTTTTGCTGTTGAGGGGGAGTTTTTGTGCTGCAGGTAGATTATGCTTGTGATGTTGAGGGGGTGTAGCTATGATGAGATGTTTGCTGGATTGTGTGTATATGGAGCTGAGGGTGAATGCAACTGAGGGGGAGTTTTTTTGTGTGTGCAGCTGAGGGGGAGTTTTTTTACTGCTATTAATGGTGTTTTCTTCCGCTGCTGATTCTGATGGTGTTTAAGTGTGTGTGGAGTTTTAGCCAAAAATAAGCCAAAGGGGGAGATTGTTATTTCCTTGGTTTTATGGTTGGAATTATTTTGCTAAAACTCATGTAGCAGCAGGTGTTGAATGAAGATGTCTATAAATATGTTTCATTACTCTTTGTTCAACATGTCGAATGAAGATGTCCCATGATTGCTCATAGGACATCGCGCTGTGAAGACAGGTTTTATTGCAGATTCTGTTACAATGATTTGTAACCGAATATTCTGTGAATATTTGATTATCCTATGTGGTATCCAAAGCATTTTTGGATTAGGGTTACTTGTTGGTTTTCGGATTTGCTGTTGTTTCTATTTATGGAGACATAATAGGAAACTTTGGATTGAAGACCTATTTTATTGGAGTTAATTTTGCAGATTTGTGAGCAGCCTAATTGCTGCGTTTTTGAAGCCCAATTCAGTCCAGATTACAAGCTATAAATAGACTGATGTAAACCTAGTTTTAGGTGTCGAACTTACATGTATTTTTAGGGTTGTGTGCTTGTGTTTTGTGAGCCTAACTGGTATCTTATGGTAACAGTATAAGGACTGTAGTGTAAGTTGTGTAAGGTTGCTCATAAGCTTTTAAGCATTGAGTAACTGTGTGTTAATTCTCATAAGCTGTGAAGTATTGAGAATTTATGTTTTGACCATTGTTTTTATCTTGTAAGGAACCAGTCACGGGTTGTGATTGAAGAGGGATTTGAGGAGGGCCTCATACCTAGGGGAGTCTTAGGTAGAAGTCATAGGAAGGGTAGTGATTAAGTGAGCTGATTGAACCGGGTGTGGTTATCAGTGAATTGATACTATCGAATATTGATTTCATCCCTGGCTTGGTAGCCCCTAGATGTAGGATAGTTAGATCCGAACTGGGTTAACAATTTCTGGTGTTCTTTACATTTTATGCACACTTTTATTTTGAACTTGTTCATTGTTGTTGTATATCAGTGTCTCGACATCTCGATAGGACATCTGATATATAGGCCTGAATTTCAGAACCCATACCTCAAATCAAGTTATCGGACTCAAAAGTCTTTACTCTACTGAAAGCAAAGACTTTTCCACCTAATTAAGCTTTCTTCTGATTCTGGAACTGTGTACTTATATGACCTGATTCTCCACAGTTGAAGCAAGTCACAACCACATTTTTACAATAAAAAGCTCGATGTCCCGGTTTACCACACCTGAAAGATTTCAAGCTTTTGCACACTATATCCCAATGTCCAAACTCTTCACATTTGAAGCACTTAAGAGGATCATGAGCACCACTTTCACTAGTTTCTTTCCCACCTGTGCCCTTCTACTGATACCTTTGTTTCCCTTTAGAATTTGGAGAAACATAAGGTTTTCCACGATTCTGACACCCACTTTTCTTCTCACTTACACTCTTTAGTGAGTAAATCTAACACTAATATCTTCATCATGGATCCTACACTTGTTTACTAACACCGAGAATTAACGGATCTCCTGATAACCAATGAACTATTTAATTTTAGGACATAAGCCACTCTCAAACTTCACACACATCAACCTTTTAGCTTCCACATAATTGTAGTGAGGACAAAATCTTGACATTTCCTCAAACTTATCCACATAATCAGCCACAAACATATTTCCATGTGTTAGCTGCAAGAACTTAATATCCTTCTTGTTGTGAACATCAGCTGGAAAGTACTTCTCTAGAAACAGTTTTTTGAAATTCTCCCAAGTGATTTCAGTACCTGTAGTTCCCAAACTTTGGCGGGCATTTTCCCACCAATACTCAGCCTCCTCTAATAGTATATGTGTCCCAAAAAAACACCCTTTGTTAACTCGTGCATGTCATAACTCTAACGATATTTTCAATCTCCGGAAGCCAAGTCAGAGCACCCTCAGGGTCGTACCTTCCCTTGAAATTAAGTGTATTGTTCCTCTGAAACTTTCCCAACCCACAGAACTCATCACCTCCACCTTTCTGATTCTGATCTGCCTATAAAGCTACATTTTCCTGCTCCATCACATGAGCCATTGCTTCTAAATCATCAACAATTGCTCGATCGTTTCTACCTCTAGCCATTTCTTTCTGTACAATCATCCAAAATAATAAACTAATAGTAAATATTAAAGTAAACAACAATTAACGAATATAAACATGGATTGTGTTTGCACATATGTGGCACACAAGGGTTGAAACAAGTTTCAAAAACCTAGGCTGAATGAACCGACCAACTCTAATACTAACTATGTAAGACCTTAACCCCAAACTTTTATCTAAAAAGATCATGTAAACTATTTATTTTAAAATCAGCATAAGGTGTCACACCTATCTCATAAAACGTCCTTCTCAAAATAAAAATTAAGCAGCATAAATTAAAACATCACCATCTCAACATAAAAATATCATACTTTAATAAAATAATTTAGTTCCAACATAAGGAAATAACTCCAATAAATTCTCAAGAAAGCATCAACAAAACGATAACTCCACCCGATGTTACACTATCAGAGAGAATACCATAAATACTAAGTAAACTCGAAAACGATAAAGATAATGAAGTAGGGCATCTACGCCAATCCTTTCACACAACAGCAACTAATGCTCCTCTACCTGAGTATCTGTACCTGATTCAGCCGCAAGTGCAAGATTGTGCAAAGTTGTAAAAGATATCGAACTACAAAGACTAATGGCTTAAGTATCAAATTTCATCCTATAGATGTATATCTAGAGAAATAAAAAATATGGATTTTGGTAAATCAACTTAAATGAAAAAGCACTTAACGAAAACAACTTATTTAAAATATCACTTAAATCTAAATTGAGGCAAACAAGACTTAGGGTTATGATTCTTACTCTAACACAATCGTACGATCCATGTCACTTCTATTACGATAATTCTACGTAAATTATAGAAAATAGATAAATATGGGCAATACCTGCTTCCGCCAGCGCATTACGCTATCCAAAATGAATAATTCGTCTGATTTTGCACGGCCGGATTATTCTTCGATGAGTCCTTACTTTTTCCTAGCTATATATTTTCCTTAAATTATTCCAAGCGTTTTCGTTGTTTTAGATTCGGTTATTTAAAAATATGTGCTCCAGTATCGACACATATCCTTTCAGACTACGGTCGATACCTGAGAACACCTTACTTTCGTAACAGAGATAAAATGCATGAATTGAGATTATAAAATAAGTTTAAACTAAAATTCTCGTAATTGATAGTGATAGATCATACAAGAGGTCATAAGATAATCCCCATAACTCTTAGTCCCTAATGAACTACCCAATCATGGTGAGGGTAAACATAATCAAATTAGTATTCAACATCTAATTCATATCAAACACTTATAATATATGAACAATTAAAGAAGAATGAATAAGAAAACCTGGTAATAGATTAAGTTTTGATCCAATCTTGTTCCCTTGGAGACTTGAGTACAGAGAAAAGAAAATAAGAATACGTAGAAACTTTCTAGAATAAAACTTGGATCCTGAAACTCATAACAAGCTATTAGATTTATAGAAAAAAAGTATAAATTGCACAAAATCCCTGGTTCAATGACCATTACATCAAAATTTCATCAAATTAATTAATGCCTAAGAGCCACAATAAAGGAGAATCAATCTAAATAAGGAAACAAAAGCAATCTTCCTCGACCTCCTGCTACGGGTGCCCATATGAGGTATATGTTCTTTGTACTATCGAAATAACCAAAGGAAAACCTAACCGCCCTTACATCTACATCACGTAGCAGCTACTACGGGTGACTATAATAACCTCTTGGTTTTATTATGGGGAAAATCGTCTTTTGTCTTTTCGCCTTGTTTTGCTTATTTTTAATCCCTCTTGGTCTTGGATGCTCATTAGACCCATAAAATAGCAAGAACAAACAAACCAAAGCATAAAACATGGTAATTGGAAGTAAACCGAACAAAATGCAATAAAATACTAAGAGAAAACGACTAGAAATAACGAAGCGAAAACCACATATCAGTACCATTGGTATAACGAGGCATGCACATATAAAAAAGGGTGAGAAATATGTTTATAATGTTAAAGATGTATATATATATATAGTTAGGATAGTTTCAATAAAAATATTCAACAACCACATAAAATAGTTCACAGATACAAAACAATTACAGATGCAACTTTATGTAATGCAATGCCACTCATCACTCCTAACTCAACACGCATGTAGTACCAAGTTTTTAGATTTCAAAGTTATGTTATAGATTGATCCCCATGTCTGGTTCCTCATTTGAACCAACAATTGTACCAATAAATCTGAGACCACCAATGAACATGATACATGAAATGCAACTAACAACATCAATACACCACTCAACAACGGTTCCTTATCTGAACCGACAATTACGCCAATATCAGGCCACCATTATAGTTCCTTGTAACACCCCAATTCCCATCGCGAATAAATAATACATAATTAAATCAGAGTAAATAAAAATTTATTTTTCCGACAGAAACAAGGATGCCACAATTAAGGAAAGAAAACATAATCCCTGCTCAATTATTTGATACATAACACAAAATGGAATAAATGTAGAAGGGAAACTTTTTCCATATAAAAGGAAAGGTCAATTATGGAATAAAGCGGAAGATTTATAACTGAATTGTTTTTTAAAATAAATTGTTTTATAACATTAAAATATACATATAAAGGTAATATAAAATATATTCAACAAAAATATACATATAACAAAAGCATTCCCCGACTCCCGTGTTACGTATCAGAGCAGACAGACCGACAAAGGACGGAGGACTAATCTTCACAAAAGCCTCCAAGATACTAATCTGCAATTACCTCATAGAGCAACAAACCACAGCAGAAGGGTGAGAAATAACAACTAAATCAAGATTGCCTAATAATATGCAAACACATAAAAATTCACATGCATAGTTATTATCACCACAAGCATCATATATACTCATATATAGCACACCATAGAGAATTAATACAATCATCGTAATGTACAACATCCCCACAAAACATAGCATATGTCTATACATAGAACATATCATCCATAACCAATGCATTTATCACATATGCACATCAATTCACCAATCCAATCACAAACTCAACACATAATCACTCAATTCATGATTTTCCACACATAATCAATCCATTCATGATTTTCCACACATAATCAATCCATTCATGATTTATGCAAATGCAAAGAGACCGAAACAACGACTCTATGCAAATGTGGTACCATCCATCCATCATTCTCATCACTAGTTCACTTAGGAACTATTGGAATCATCGCTTGTTACATAGTGTAACTCCCCGTCGGCCAAACGATGTTCCCCGTCGCTTTAGGTCCTCTTGGTATAAGGCTCACGACGTTTATGGATCGCTTTAGGTCCTCTTTGTATAACGCACATGATCCGATCGCTTTAGGTCCTCTTTGTATAAGGCACACGATCGTCTATAATCATCGCTTTAGGTCCTCTTTGTATAAGGCACACGATGTTATACCGGATTCCCTCTGGAACCGTTTTGTCGCTCACACCCACTAGGGCACACGACATCACAAGATGCATATCATGATGCTTGGCATACAAGGACTCATGACAATCAAATGCATCTTCACAAATCAACAATATGGATTATCTCATCATCATTATTCATGCATTGGAACTCAATTCAAACAATGCATTTACTTGCCATAAGGCCACCAAATAACACACATTAAATTTCACATAAACAATGCATATCATCATAATCCACAAGCCACAACAATCCCACAAAACATCATAACAACATACATTGATATTCAGTCAAACAATGTATTTTACCACACAACAACCTCATTATCACATGCGTTCACATCATATAACAGCACACAAGCTATAATTTATATATCAAAAGCATATCACATGATAACACATCAATCACATACAATTAAGATGGTAAAAGTCGACAAAACGACACATTTCCAAATTCACGACATAATTAAATCGGCCAACAATCTCAAAACCATTTTAATAAGAAAGAACATTTCATAAGCTTTCCATCGGTACCAAGAACGCCTCGAACCGAGTTACGGATCAAAAGTTATGAATTTTCAAAGAAAAGAATTTATTGAGAAACAGCCAGATTCGCCTGGCGACTTAGGATTTCGCCTGGCGGATCCCCCTTCGCCAGCACTTCGCCTGGCGAACTAGTGGCGAACCACAAATTTAGAAAAACCCCAAGAGTTACAAAAGCTAACCCATTTCTGTCTCTCCGTTTTCGCCTGGCGACTTACGATTTCGCCTGGCGAATCCCCCTTCGCCAGCACTTCATCTGGCGAACTAGTGGCGAGACCTAATTCGCCTGGCGAATTCCCAATTCGCCCGGCAAATCGCACCAGAACCTGAATTTCCTGCTGCGGGTTATAGGGTTCCAAAACCCCCAAAAATCCCATTTTTCATCCCAAATCAATTCCAACAGCAAAACAAGTATCAACAATTGTTCATAAACACAGTGTGATCCTACAACGCAATTTATATCGAATTCCGACTGTGAAAACATCGATTTCTATCAATTGTTCGTTAATTTATCAATGAGAAAAAGTTGTGAAACAACCAAAACAATTACAACAAACAACACATATACATACACAAGCAAGATATAATTGAAACTTCTCACCCTTACCCGATTAATCACGATTGAAACGGAGATTTCCTTGATTTCCTCTTTCTCCTCTTCTCTCTTTCTTTCTTCTCCTTTTCCTTCTTTCTTTCTTTTCTTTCTCTTCTTTTTCTTTTCTCTCTATTTCTCTCTAATCTCTATTTATATAAAAATATCTAAACCCCTAAAAGACTATTTTACCCCTCAGCTCAAATATCTCGCAAACGCTCTCAAAACGCGATAAAACATAATAACGATGAAAAATAATATATTGTCAAATAAAAGTCAAGAATAAAATGAAATAAAAACGAAAATAATTAAATCGACTCGATTAAATAAATAAGACAAAACGGGGCGTTACAATTCTCCCCCACTTAGACATTTTCGTCCTCGAAAATATACCCGATACGAACAACTCCGGATACGACTCTCGTATCCGACTAACCAACCAACATGCCAACCGAAGGCACACCACGAATAACACAAACTGACAAACCACCTTGCTAACAGCAGCTACAACAACGACACGACAACGATGACAACTACAACGACAAGATGCAAAGCCCATACAATGCACTTGACGACCAACTCACAACTCAAAGAATACCCAAGTTACGAACACACATGTTCACTCTTGAACCGAAACACAACAAGATCGTTACCATCACCGTAGGTAACACTCCTCTAATTCACCACAAGGAATTAGCTACCCGCACTCGACCCAACACAATGGAAACGAGGCAACAACACAAACAAGAACATAAAGCTCCACGACACAACATCGTTCAACAACCCCTACATAACCACCAAAACATCCATCTTCATAGTAGCCCATGAATAATATTTAAACCTTTCACTTAACACTTCCATCCTGAAATGTCCAATAGTCTCACCATTCCTACATGTTCCCAATGTTCGACCTATGAACTCTTACAAGTCACACACGCATATACAAAATGTGCCACCTCACGCTTCCGTTGCGCACTCTGATTACTCGTAACCATCAAAACTACCAATCTCATGCCCAAAGTCTAACTCTTCCTCATATTCACCAAAAATCACTGTTCACTTTTAATATACCCAACCTCACACTCTACTGTGTTATCTCGCACACCCGACACAAGTCTCTGAACTGCTCAAATAATTCTAACTCCCTGACCATCAAAACAGACA
Source organism: Lathyrus tuberosus (assembly GCA_022829125.1). NCBI lineage: Eukaryota > Viridiplantae > Streptophyta > Magnoliopsida > Fabales > Fabaceae > Lathyrus > Lathyrus tuberosus. Next base: position 7,560,521 of record JALAZF010000164.1, on the reverse strand, counting down.
TGTATAACAACTTCCGACTTAACTCATCACAAATTCCAACCATCCTCGTTGTCTCATACTATATTCCTTCTAACCAGACAGGTACTCAATATTCTTGTGATTACTAAACACTTCGAACTCAAAACCATAAAAATAATACCTCCAGATTCTTAACACAAAGGTAACCGCAACCCTCTTGAAATCATGAATCCTCAATTGTCATAAAGCCTAAGCCACGAATTTACCCTCTTGCATTAACACACTGACTAAACTCATCAAAAACGCATCCCAATACCTCACAAACGGTTATTAGGATCACACGGAATCAAAACTGGAGCCGTAGACAACTTCTACTTCATCTCACCAAAACTTACTCACAACGAACATCCAAAACAAACGACTTACCTTTTACAAGTCATCTATCATAACGAAAATGCTAACTTAGCTTGGAAAGCCTTCCATAACCTCCGGTAATAACCAACTAAAGTCCAAAAAGTTTCTAATCACCTTAACCGACTTCGGAGCCTCTCATGTAGAACTACATCCACTTCCGATGGATCCATAACCATACTCTCATCTGAAATAACATATCTAAGAAAACTAACCTTTTTCAACCAAAATTCTCACTCGAATAACTTAGCATAAAACTTCGCCTCTTTTCAACACTTGTAATTCAAATCTCAAACACTCTACCTGTTCTTCCTCTGAGTTTATAACAGATCTGAATATCCTCAATCAAAGCCATTACGAACTTATCCAAATAAATATGGAAGATACGACTTCTCTACTCCACAACCATTACAGACGCATTATTAACACCAAATAACATCACTGCACGTTGTAATGCCCAACCAAATTCCAAAAGATATAAATTCTTAAAGCTTCTGCAAAATTTTCACTAGGTAACTGGCTACTCACATATAAGCTTAACCGAGTAAATAACAGCCTATTCCGATGACAACAAACATAACCAGTCACATGAAATCGATCAAAGCCTCAACTCACACAAATTCACCATTCTTATCAAACGTTCCAAACAATTATAATTTCAATCAAACTCAACCAAATCATTCCGGTCATCTATTCTTGAAAGTGGACACTTATTCTTAATCGTCACCTTATTCAATTGTCAGTAATCCATACACAATTTCTTCTCTTGACCGTCCAATTCCACAAATTCCAACATGTAGAAACAACCAACCCAAAAGAACTCTCAAATATTACATCCACACCTAGGGTTTTCTCAAGATTTCCATTAATGCCCTAAACCTTTAAAAACTCCAAAACTCACCAAAACTCTAAGTTTTACTTTCCATAGTCTCAATACCATTATACACATCATGCTTGTTATTCCGTTCAATCATCATTCCTTTTTGTTACTAACAATACTGGAGCTCTCCAAGACGACACAACCTCATAATTCTCCTTTCCAGTAAATCTTCCAACCGCTCTTTCAATCTGAGTAATTCTAACGCTAACATCCAATATTCCATCCGGAAACACATCTGGAATCACGCACAACTGGCAGCCCAACACTGTGGCCTTTCTGCCAATTTCCAGAACACTATCATCACAAACATAACAAACATCTTAGTTTCACTTCCTAAAAGTTCTTCTACTTACTTAGTAGATCCAAACCTCAATTCCTCACCTTCGTCAAATTTGAGTTCACCCTCTACTCGATGTGAACAACCATTAACGATACCCAATCGTTCTCTCTCAATGACTTCCCCACTTGACCAACATACCAAAACCTTTAATCCGCCTCATCTTCCGATATTAGAATCTTCATCGACTCAACAAAACAATCTGTAATCATTTTCTCAATTCCAACCAATTCATTGCACACACTATCAAAGCCGGAAAGATACATCTATTTCATCCAACATAATTCCGTCTACTATCAACAAGAGATTAAGGGTGATCAGTTCCTTAATTTGTCAATAGACAGCCAACAATCATGATGGGGGCATAAACCGTCTTTACCAAACTATAATAGCATTCCTTGCATCTTGTGCACAAAACTACTGAAGGCACAAATCCTTAGTTGACAGAAACCTTACCTCCGCATCCCCTCCGGAACTGGGAACCACACTGTCCAAACAACACTTACAATCTTGCAACCAACGGCACACAAACGAAGCAACTTGGAGAAGCACAAGCTTCTCCCCCACTTATCTCATTCTCAATCCTGAAGACAAAAGATTAGAAAACCAGAAAGCACTGACAGTGTTTCACACACATATCACATACTACGGAACAAAGAACATCGACAGTATTCAACTGACTCAACAACTTGGCCGGACAGACCAACCTACTCTGATACCACTCTTGTAACACCCCAATTCCCATCGTGAATAAATAATACATAATTAAATCAGAGTAAATAAAAATTTATTTTTTCGATAGAAACAAGGATGCCAAAATTAAGGAAAGAAAACACAATCCCTGCTCAATTATTTGATACATAACACAAAATGGAATAAATGTAGAAGGGAAACTTTTTCCATATAAAAGGAAAGGTCAATTATGGAATAAAGCGGAAGATCCATAACTGAATTGTTTTACAAAATAAATTGTTTTATAACATTAAAATATACATATAAAGGTAATACAAAATATATTCAACAAAAATATACATATAACAAAAGCGTTCCCCGACTCCCGTGTTACGTATCAGAGCAGACAGACCGACAAAGGACGGAGGACTAATCTTCACAAAAGCCTCCAAGATACTAATCTGCAATTGCCTCATAGAGCAACAAACCACAGCAGAAGGGTGAGAAATAACAACTAAATCAAGATTGCCTAATAATATGCAAACACATAAAAATTCACATGCATAGTTATTCTCACCACAAGCATCACATATACTCATATATAGCACACCATAGAGAATTAATACAATCATCATAATGTACAACATCCCCACAAAACATAGCATATGTCTATACATAGAACATATCATCCATAACCAATGCATTTATCACATATGCACATCAATTCACCAATCCAATCACAAACTCAACACATAATCACTCAATTCATGATTTTCCACACATAATCAATCCATTCATGATTTTCCATAAATAATCAATCCATTCATGATTTATGCAAATGCAAAGAGGCCGACACAACGACTCTATGCAAATGCGGTACCATCCATCCATCATTCTCATCACTAGTTCACTCAGGAACTATTGGAATCATCGCTTGTTACTTAGTGTAACTCCCCGTCGGGAAAACGATGTTCCCCGTCGCTTTAGGTCCTCTTGGTATAAGGCTCACGACGTTTATGGATCGCTTTAGGTCCTCTTTGTATAAGGCACACGATCCGATCGCTTTAGATCCTCTTTGTATAAGGCACACGATCGTCTATAATCATCGCTTTAGGTCCTCTTTGTATAAGGCACACGATGTTATAGCGGATTCCATCTGGAACCGTTTCGTCGCTCATACCCACTAGGGCACACGACATCACAAGATGCATATCATGATGCTTGGCATACAAGGACTCGTGACAATCAAATGCATCTTCACAAATCAACAATATGGATTATCTCATCATCATTATTCATGCATTGAAACTTAATTCAAACAATGCATTTACTTGCCATAAGGCCACCAAATAACAATTTGGAAATAATACGATGAACACTTTCTACTAGGAAAATTGACCTGAAATCATTGTGGCTCTGAGGATTAGGCCTCTTCGGAATAAGGGAGAGGAAAGATGCTAATATATCCTTTGGAAGATAACCTAAAAAATAAATTTGTTAATACATTCAAATAAATCAATTTTGAGGATATCCTAAGCAACTTTGTAAAATCCCATTGTGAAACCATCGAGACCAGTGCTTTTGTCCTTGGCAGTGTTCCAAATAACTTCCTTAATATCTAATAGAGAGAAATGGGCTTCCAACATTGTTCTATCCCTATAGAATGTTTATTAAAGCATACTCCTTCAGACCTTGGCCTATTTTAACTAGATTCTTGGAACTAGTTTTTGAAATGATCTAACACGTTAGCTTTGATACATTAAACATCTTCAATAAGAGTCTTTCTTGCCTCAGAATAGATATCATGTTATGCCTATATCTATCCTTTATTAAGTAGTGAAAAGAATTGGAGTTTCGATCACCTTCTCTAAGCCATTTGCATCTTGATTTTTGTCTCAGCATAAATTCCCTTTGATGCAGTTGTTCCCGAACTAAACATTGAGCATCAGCTCTTTTTCTGGAGACACTAGAGGATAAAAGCTATATGTCATTAGTCATCGAATCTTCTAACAATCTTATCTCGAAAATAGTTTCCTTAAAACCTAAGTCTTGTCTTTCAAAATCCCCAGTATTCCAAACCTTAAGCTTTTCCATAAGTCTCTTGAGTTTCTCTTTGAGGATGAATAACTTCTTGCCATGAATTATTGGAGAATCCTAGCTATGTTGCGCTAAAGAAAGGAAGGTTTGGTGATCTAACCAGGAACAGAATAACCTAAATGGCTTTGGACCCCAGTTTAAGAGATTTCCCTTCAGCTAAATTGGAGCATGGTTCTAGACTTCTCAATTTCCCACTGCTTGCCCTTTAAGCCCCCAAATATTAGAGAGCCCTTCAGATATTAGGAAATGATCAATTATACTCATATAAGAGCATGAGGTGTTAAACTATGTGAACTTGTTTCATATAGCAGGTAAATCGACTAAATCCATAGCAATGCTGAAATATGAAAAATCAATCATCTCTATTGGGTTAAGATAGGGATTAACGCCCTTTCTTTCACTATGTTTCTTGATTGCGTTGAAGTCACCTCTAAGACACCATAAATTAGTAGGGAGAAGGGATTTCACTCTAATTAATTCAACCCACATCTTCCTCTTATTATTGATGTGTCAGGAGGAGTAAATGTTTACAACCTTCCCCTGGAAAACTAGAGAGAACTGCAAACACAGAAGGATTCCATAAGGTTATCAAACCTCCCGACCTTTATATTGCTTCTTTGCAGACCATATAGGACCTGTTTGTTTTGGCTTTTTTAAAAATGATTTTTATAGTGTAACATGATTTTGTCGAAAATTTAGTTTGAATAGTTATTCTTAAAATGTTATTTTAGATATTTCATTATTTTATCGAAAAAAATTTTGAATATCAAAATTTCAGAAAATAACTTAATTTTGAAGCTATTTCAAATAGTTTTTCATAAAAATCATTTTTGAAATACAATTTTTTAAAAAAATTGTGATTTTGACCATGTTTTGATCTTCAATAATGTATATTTATGTTATAGAATTTAAAATTTATCTTTTAATTTATAAAAAACAAATTTAAAAAACTTGTAATATTTTGAAAAACGTTTTTTTTAGAATCCATTTTCAAAAATACAAAAAAATAATCTATTTTTTTAAAGGTAAAACAAACTGGCCCATAACCTCTTTAGAGCCCCAAATTTATTGAGTGATAAATCATCCGTTAATTACACATTTGTTTCCTATAATATGAAAGTTCAGCCATACCACAAATAATTAACTTAGAAATAATTAATTACACATTAATTACACATTTGTTTCCTGTAATAAGCAAAGTTCATGTCTCTAAACGTTCTCAAAAGATCACTTGGAAACATGGAAATGTTGATATAGTGGCTCTTGATATAGATGATAGTAATTACTCTTAGAAACCCAAAAAGAACAGGCTTTGAAAATTTGACTACAAACCATGAGGAATCATTCTAATTTTCCTTTCAAATTTAGTGTGTGAATATCTAATGTGAGATTAAAAATATTTTTAATTGATATTAAACTTTTCTCGCATACATGATACGAGAATCAATTAACTTGGTGACCCTCGATGCAGAGAAATTTTACTTCCGAACAATGTTATACATGTTGTTCAACAGATTGTTAGTTCCTTGTAGTCCAAGGTTAGTTTGTAGTAATTTGAAGACAAATAATGCTTCTGGTTGCAAAGTTGGAGGAGGAATTTGAGGAGCAACGTGGGAGCTTAAACCCATTAATCTAGAGAACCTGAATCAAATTTGAATGTAACAAAATTTCTTCTCTAGGATTAACAGTGTTTCATTGAGGAGGTAGAGGTGATTGATTTACAGCGACTTGAGCGGCATTTGTGGCAACATCGAAGAGAGTGGTTTTAGATCAATCTATTACTTGAAAGCATAAGAGTTAGCGATATAGGAATTCAAGAAATCAAGTTGACGCGATGCTTGATCAAATAGAATGCGAAGGATATTCATGTTCAATTTTAGAGGCTCTTGATTTAATGATTTATGAAGGTAGCGAACTAGTGATTTGAAGAACGGTAGTGGAATTGTGGAGAACGCAGGAACCAGAAATCGTTTCCCACAAAAGGTGCCACTATTCTTTTATGGAACTAAAAATAAAATGATGATCGGAAATAGGAGTGGATCTGAGCTTCTAGTGCGGTGAAGAGGATGGCTTACAAGGTTAGCATTCCAATGCTCAAATTGATATAGGAGAAAGAAAAGTGATTTCAAATTGTGTTTGAAACTTGTTATCTGATTTTGACGCTTTCTCTATATATAGCAGAAAGAGAATAACAAACTCATTATTTGTGAGGAGTGAATTGTTGAGATTTGTTAGGTAAGATCTATATATCTTCATAAGAAGAATTTTTTAATACTTAGAAGATTATGAAAGAATTATTGTTCCCTTATAGAGGATGGTCTTGTTTGGCGGGGTTGTGGATTACAAGATGCTCTTCCGTTTTACTTGAATATTGGTGAAGAATCTGGTATAGAGTTTTTCACTAGGGAGTATTGAACATTGGGTCAAGAGCAACACATGTGAGAGTCACCACATATTCACCCAAAACCTTAAGGTGATAGGTGTGTGGATTCACCCACTTATAAATGCTCAACTCTCCACATTTATAACCAATGTGGAACTCCAACTCACACTTGAATTTATTATTCTCAACACTCCCCCTCAAGTGTGACTCCACAATACTCCCCCTCTAGTGAAAACTCTTTTGTCCACATACACTTGTAACGTCGTTGACACCACTTCTTTGGCATATTGATACACCTCTTTTTTGGGCATTTCATTTTCAACGGGACAGCTCTTCTTCGGCATTTCGATACAAGTAAACTGATCCATTTCTCAAACCAAAGGCTTATGATACCATTTGTTAGGGAGATTTTTACTAGGGAGTATTAAACATTGGGTCAAGAGCAATACAAGTGAAAGAGACATCACATATTCACTCAAAATCTTAAGTTGATATGTGTGAGTTCTCCCGCTTATAAATATTCAATTCCTCATATTTATAAACAATGTGAAACTCTAACTCATACTTAAATTTATTATTCTTAACATAATCTAGATACTATTACCCTTTTGATCATGTTGAACATTTGGTCTTCCATAAACGAACATTATTCCCAATTTCGATATAGTGGTTCTTGATATAGTGGCTCTTGGTCCTCCATACAATGGCTAGTTGGACAGTATTCCCAATTTTTGTAAAATTATAACTGACTCGGCAACCCTTTGTTGTTATGACTTTAACTCATGTCTCTCGACCTTCTCGAAAGATCACTTAGAAACATGAAAATATTGATATAGTGGCTCTTGATATAGATGACAGTAATTGCTCTTAGAAACCCAAAAAGAACAGGCTTTGAAAATTTGACTACAAACCGTGAGGAATCATTCTAATTATCTTTCGAATTTAGTGTGTGAATATCTAATGTGAGATTAAAAATAATTTTAATTGATATTAAACTTTTCTGGCATACATGATACGAGAACCAATTCACTTGGTGACTACCGATGCGGATAAATTTCATCACTATATTAACTTTTGGCAACCATTTAAAATCATATCACAAAAGATTAGATCATATGATACATATCTTATCTAAGAACATCTTTTATTTATTTTATTTCATCTACTCTTTTAGTATATGATCTAGAAGTGTCTTTTATAAAGATTTATGGTTTGTTTGAATTAGTTTTATAAAACTGTTTTTTATTTTAAAACATTTATAAATTAATAACTTTTTTGAATTTTTTATTTTGCAAAACTCTTTTTAAAATCTATTTTCATTTTTAAATTTTTAAAACTCAAAAACCAAACAGTTCTACTTTTCGATATTCATTTTTGAAAACTTTAAAATGAAAATTGGAAAACACAAAGAAAGCATTATTCAATAATGACAAAGGTGTAAATAAAATAATTTTAACTTTTATATAAAAAACAGCTCAAGTACGTCTTTCGAATTGCATTTGTTTCTTTTGTGTCTTTAAAAAAGTTGGCATGCACTGTGTTGCTTTAATTATACGTATAACATATTTTTTATATTTTTGTTTATGGCTATTATGTAATTAATATGGTTTTTTAAAGACAAATAATTATATATATATATATATAATCAATTTTGCTTCTAAAGTCAAGTTAATCTTTAAGTACAATGGTGAGAGAGAAAGTCAGATGATTTTATGTAATATTGTAGTTTTTTATGTGTATTTTGGAAATAACTTACTGAGCTGTTAATGGATGCTAGTCATTGATGTAAAAGGAGTCAAATGTGATTTAACTCTAGTTAGGTATTCAACTCCGGTTTAACATTGAGAAAAATGAGAGTGGTACTTGACGTCCATGTTAATGACAAGCTTAAGAACATTCATCAATTATTTATTGTATGAAGGTATAATTAGTCCTCAAGTCTCGTAGGTTAATTATGAGTGCTAATTCAGGTCCTCAATAAAAAATCGTTTTATATTGGTCCCGTAATATTACTTCCGTTAGCATATTAAATTTCTGCCGTTAATTATGATGTTAAAACGTTTTTTTTTATAATCAAAACTTCATTAATTAGGTCCAAATGAGACCAATTTGCAAATAATACAAAGGCTGCATTATGCATACCATAAACCTGCTACTATGCCAAAACATAGATCCAAAATAACATTACATGGACACCACTACAAACTAGATTAGATCACTAACTTCAACCTTCAAAACAAGATCTGAAATAAGCTATTGATTAACCATACAAATCCACGGGTATCTTATGCCACTCGTACAAACTTCCTGTGGGTTTCTTCTTAATGTTTAAGACCTTCCATCTCCAAGAGCTTGTGATGATATCTTGAAATATATCCTTGAAAGATACTATGGAATCATTGAATAAGACTTGGTTTCTACAATTCCAAATACACCAGCACAACACCAGCCATATCTAACTTAGGGTTGTTCCAACTTCTGGTAATCTTGCCCAACCTAAGAAAGTATCTATGCAACTAAGCTGCCTAGGGTGTTTCACTCCCAACCAATTTTCAACTTCCTTCTAAACCTTTTTTGTTTTTTCACAGTTTATGAAGATATGAGTTATGTCTTCGATTACCTGAAAATAAAATACACATGACATTTGATGTGGATCGTTTATAATTCCTCTGTTGACAAGCTTTTCACGGGTTGGTAACCTGTTCAAAAACATTCTCCAACCCAATATCTTAACCTTGATAGGAATCCTTACGTTCCACATATATTCCAACGCCTCCAATAGACTGTGATCATTGACCTCCTCCTCCTTCTTGTTATTCATAGCCTCATAACAGCTTCTCACGCTGAATCTATTGCTCTGATCCCTGGGCCACAGAATTTCATCTTCATCTTGATTATTCAGCACTACTTCTTCTACAAGCATCATCAGTTCAGAACCAGACCCTTCCTCTTCATCGTTCAGAATCACTCTCTTACCAATTAAATTCCATGTGTTGTCTATCCATACACCACAATCCTTGATTAATATATTCTGAGTTGGTGAAGAGATAAATAACTCCGAATATTGAACCTTAAGTGCATTTCTACCCAACCATCTAGAATGCCAAAATAGAGTATTCCCTCTATTACCTACTTTCCAAATCAGTTGGTCAAATATTCCTTTCTCATTTGAGTGACTTGCTAAACCAACCAGATCGTTCCACCATGTAGACCACATTCTTGGTTTGTTAACTGGTTGATTTAAAAACATACTATGGAAATCACTTCCATATTTGGTCTTGATTACTCTATTCCAAATTGAATCAGGTTCTTGATGCACCCTCCATATCCATTTTGCAACAAGAGCCCTGTTGAAAGCTGTTATATCTTTAATACCAAGACCTCCCTGTTTTCTTGAATTACAAACTTGTGACCATTTCACCCAGGCAATGCTTTTTTTATTCCAATCTCCACCCCAAAGAAATTTCCTTTGTATTGCTTTGATTTCCTTTATCACTTTTACAGGAGCCAAATAAAATGATAAGTAGTGAATTGGCATGTTAGTTATAACATAATTAATCATTGTGACACGCCCACCTATTGACATCATCCTACCCCTCCAAGATGATAATCGAGTTTTAATTGATGAGATAACTGGTTTCCAAAATGCACCAGTTTTTAGTCTGCCTCTAACAGCCAGTCCCAAAAATCTGAAAGGAAATTCTCTTGTTCTACATGATAAAAAAGAAGCAGCGGCTAACACCTTGTTTTTCTCTATTCCTAAGCCCATGATTTTTCTTTTGCTGTAATTAACCTTTAAACTAGACAACACTTCTAAACCTCTCAACACAGACTTGATCGCCCATAAATTGGACCAGGAATCATCGCAAATAATTAATGTATCGTTAGCAAATTGCAATAGAGAAGTTGATATGTCTCCTTCAATTTTCAAACCTTTCAATATGTTGTATTGTCCGGCTTTCTTTATAAGGAGAGCCAAACTTTCTGTCACCAGAACAAAGAGGAATGGAGATAATGGGTCTCCTTGTTGAAGACCCCTGTTAATCTTGAAATCCTTACACAAGCTTCCATTCACTAAAACTTATCCATAACTATTGCAAACTAAACCTCTAATCCAGCCTTGCCAAATGGGACTAAAATTCATTGCTTTTAACACGTTAAATAAAAAGCTCCAGTTTGCACAATCATAAGCCTGTGAAAAATCAATCTTAAACATGAACCTTGTCTTCTTCTTCTTAGTAGCATAGTCAAGGACCTCATTTGCCACCAGAACTCCGTCCATCAACTGCCTACCTAGAATGAATGCAGTCTGTGATGATGATACCAATTTCCCAATCACCCTGCTAAGTCCTGAAGCCAGAATTTTATATATAATTTTGTGAATACAACCAATCAAAGCAATAGGCCCGAACTCATTAGGACTTTGAGGACTTTCTGACTTTGGAATGAGAACAAGGAATGATGAGCAATAAGATTTGGATAGTATGGCTTTCTCATGAAATTCAGAAATACAATTAATGACATCCCTCCCAATTATCTCCCACACATGCTTGATAAATTTTAAACTAATACCGTCGAGGCCTGGGCTCTTGTTTCCATCACAAGACTTAATAGCCTCTAAAATTGCCTCTGCAGTAAATGCCTCTGTCAACATATCATTATCTTCCTCAGAAAGTCTTGTCATATCTCTTAAGCCCATGTTGAATCCTTCAAAGATATTTTTCTTGAATTTTTCAACAAAATGATCATGAACGACTTGTTTAACTTTATCCACATTGTCCTCCTCAGTCAAACCAATGTTCAGTGCTGAAATGGTGTTCACCCTCCTCCTATCATTGATAACAGTGTGAAAATACCTTGAGTTGTTGTCTCCCTCTACTATCCATCTTGTTCTTGCTTTTTGATGAAGAAGACTCTCCTTAAGATGTAGTTTAATCCAAATGTCTTCTAAGGCTTTACTCCTCCCTTTCAACATGCTCTCAGGAAGTTCTGTCTCCTCTTCCTCCATCTTACCTTCCAGCTCATTAAGTTTCCTAACATTCTCATCCACCTTGAGGTCTATGATTCCAAAGACATTTGTGTTCCACTATTTAAGTCTTGTTTTGAGAGTTTTTAGTTTCTGGAAGAGAATGTTGCCCGCATCACCATTCATATGACAAGAGTCCCAAACTTCCTTAACAAAACTTAAGAATTAAGGATGATCTAACCAAGCATTGATGGTTTTAAATGGTTTAGGGCCCCAGTTCCTATCGTTTAGGACAAGCGATATCGGCCTATGATCAGATACATCTCTATCTCCCACCTTTTGATTCACGACTTTCCATTTTATAATTATTTCTTCATTATAAGAAAACGGTCTAATCTACTCTTACAAGATCTGTTAGAATTAAACCATGTGTATCTATTGCCTACAACATGTAAGTCTATTAGATCCATATCTTCTATGAAAAGACCAAATTCCTCCATTTCAGAATATTTGAAATTTCCTCTCCCTTTTCTTTCTCCTTTTGATTTTATGGCATTAAAATCCCCTAGAACCCAATCTCCACTAGGGAAATTTGATTTCAGCTTGATTAATTTCTCCCATAACTTCCTTTTTTTCAGCCAGATTACAAGGAGATTATATATTAACTATATAAATGACCCTATCCCTCCAATATCCAAACACCCCAAGATACCCAGGACCTGAAAAACTATGAACAGATCTAAAGGATTTTTTATTCCATATAGATACCATACCTCCAGACTGACCATTAAAAGCCTTCGCAGACCAATCACACTCTTCATTGCCCCAAATGCTCCTCACCAAACCTTCATGAATCACCTGACATTTTGTTTCTTGTAATAAGCAGAATTCGATTTTCTCTTTTCCTATCAAATTTCTAACTCTCCTTCTTTTAATGGAAGAGTTACTCCCTCTAATGTTGAATGAAGTTAAATTCATGGTACTCTTGTTGATAACTCCTTCTTACTTTTGAAACAAATCATATCTCTTTGTTCCAACCCTCTGATTATACCTTCATGAGCTTCATCATCTTCTTCACCTTCTATACCCAAGTCTTTCAATATTTTCCACACCTTACCTGGCACATCTTCTAGCTTTCTCGTAATCCTATCATTTCCCAAAATCACGTCCCCATCAGACATGGACTCACAATATAGTATTGACCCCCATGAGTATCTTGACTCACACTCTCCCATCTGAGTTGAAATAGTTATGGAGTCTTCAGCTGTTCCCTGATTTGAATTGACTAGTTTCAACGTGATGGTTGAATGTAGTAATGTAGAATAATAAGAGGGTGCGAAAGGAATCTGGATCTTCTCATAGATCTCTTCCAAAGACTTCTTTTTCCTGATGACAGCTAAGTCATATGGCCCAACATACTTGTTTCCAGACCCGGATGATGGATTGGGCCTGACTCTCTCAATTTTATATGGACAGAATATTAAGCCCAAATCTGAATTAGTTTCCAATTGATTTCCAATTTTAAACTGCTCTTCCCTATTACTTTTATCACAATCCTTTTTAGCTTCCTTTGTAGTCTCTACCCTAGTTTAACTATTCCCCATGACATGTCCCTTCATCTTCTTTTGAGCTACACTATCATTAAATGCATCTGACCCATTAGACTTCTCTACATTATGATTGCTTTCTCTGTTACAGCCAAAAGAACATTTTTTTGCCTTCTTTATTATCTTGTCGAAGCTTATTGCTTCAAGATTACCTGGTACCTGTTTCTGTAACGCCCCGGTTTTGTCTTATTTAATTAATCGAGTCGATTTAATTATTTTTATTATTATATTATTTTATTCTTGACTTTTATTTGAGAATATATTATTTTTCATCGTGATTATGTTTTATCGCGTTTTGAGAGCGTTTGCGAGATATTTGAGTGTAGGGGTATTTTGGTCTTTTGCTTGGGTTGAGTCTTTTATTTAAATTGAGTAATAATGATTTCATTTGTGAAATGATGTATTAATATGTTATATTTGCATATTATGTGATTTTACCGTTTTTGAGAGTTTGCGGGGAAAATTAGAATAGAGGGTATTATGAGATATTTATGTTAAGTAGATAGTTTGTGTTTGTGAGGAAAGAAATAGAGAGGATAGAAACAGAATGGAAAGAAAAGAGAGAAAAAGTATAAATAGAGAGAGATAGTAAGAGAATGGGGGAAAAAGAGAAGAGAAAGAAAGAGGAAGAGAAGAAAAGAGGAAAGTTGTGGGAATCGTTTATTTCTCCGTCTAAAGCGCGATTAATCGGGTAAGGGTGATAAATATTGTTATCTTAACATTGTATGTGTTTATGTATGGTTTCGTTGGAATCGTTTTGGTTGTTTTCGTTATAATACCGTTTAGGTCGATTTGGACATAATCGATAGAAACCGATGTTTTCACGGTTAGAATTTGAAATAAATTACGTAGATTAGTCGTATGAGGTTAGGCCGAGATTATAGAAACTCGTTTGGTTGAAATCGGTTGATATTGTGAGTTTTTACATTTTTGGGTTTTGAGAATGTGAGATTTTGGTGAAAATCGAATGTTGTGGAATCGGTGTTTTTTTTATCCTAACATGTTGGTATGTATTTATGGAGGATTACCATGTATTTTTTCGGAAGAAAGTAATTAAATCGGTCGGGTTTCGGGCGATTACGCAGCTGTACCAGAATGTAGTAGAAATTTTGGTTTTGTGCGCAGGCGTATGGACGCGTGCTATAGGTGGAAAATCCTGATTTTTCGGAAAACTTCGGAAATTCATATCTCTTGAACCGTAAGTCAGTTTTGACCCCCGTTCGAAGCGTTGGGAAGCTAACGAGATGTTCTTTCTAGGAAAAATGGTTTTGAGGTCTGAACCTGGTCCAATCGGAACAGTATTTTCGAAACATTTCGTTGTGTCCGGCCTCCGGTTTATGTTTTTGCGTTATTTTGAAATATACATCTCTTCTTCGTTGTTTATCAGATTTAAGTGTTCTTTATATCGAATCGAAGCTGTGGATGAGTAATTTTTGATGATGATGGAAAATATTATTTTTAGCCGACTTTTGGCCGACTTTACCGCTTAATCGTGAATAGTTGTTTTTGATGAAATGAATGTGTGGTTATGAATGTGTTGTAGATATGCTTGTGGAGTGAACCCTTGATTGGGGAATTCTTTGTGATTTGTGACTCTTTGGTGAATATATGCATTGTTTGAGTTAAATGATAATGCATGTTGATTGTGAATATATGATGAGATGTTGTGATGATGGATTGTTGTGGTTGATGGTGAGTAATTCTTGATGTGAATTGATATGGGTGTAAATGATGAAATGTTATTTATTGTGGGTTGTAGTTAGTGATAAATACATTGTTTAAGTAAGTATCAATGTATGTGGTTTCGAGTGTATGATTAATGTATGATATGGCGGCCTCGGTGGCGTAGATCCACATCAAGATGAATGGTAAGGTATTGATTATCATGGGATTGCTATAATAGTAATATTTGGTATGTGGAATGGATTCCAATTGTGTTAGAATACTCATTGGGGTAGAATGGCTTATATGTCATTCCTAGTGAGGTATTAATGTTTTGGTCGAACACATTAGGGTAGAATGACTGTATGTTGTTCCTAGTGTTGTTGTTGTACTCATTAGGGTAGAATGACTTTATGTCATTCCTAGTGAAGTGCGAGTGTGTCGTTGGGTCCATTGGGGTAGAACGATTATATGTCGTTCCTGGTGGAGTACTCATTAGGGTAGAATGACTATATGTCATTCCTAGTGATGTACAATTGAGTTATCGTGTCCATTGGGGTAGAATGACTATGTTGTCGTTCCTAGTGGGATACTCATTGGGGTAGAATGACTATGTTGTCATTCCTAATGAGGTGTGCACTGGGGTAGAATGACGTTGATGTCGTTCCTAGTGTGGTGTCCACTAGGGTAGAATGACTATGTTGTCATTCCTAGTGGGATATTCATTGGGGTAGAATGACGACGTTGTCATTCCTAATGAGAGGTGCACTAGGGTAGAATGACTATGTTGTCGTTCCTAGTGAGGTATGTATTGGGGTAGAATGACTATGCTGTCATTCCCAGTTATGTGATGCGTGGTATTGTCGGGTCTTGATTGGATTGGTGAATTATGCATGATGTATATGTTGATGTGGAATGAGTAGAATTGTGCAGGTGTGCATGGATGGATAAACATGAATATGTGTGTTTATGTTGAATGATAAGCATTATGAGGAATATGCTTGGTTTTATATATATATATATATATATATATATATATGCCTTGCGATGTATATGGAGTGAGAGGTGATGATTGTGACATAGTAAACATTGATATATGTATGTTTATGGGAAATGATATAAACTGTATCTTATAATGATGCATTGTTGAATGAACAAGTATGTGTGTGTTCATGTGGAATGATGATAATGGTGAATGTATGCATAATGAATATGCTTGATGATATATCTATATTGTGATATATGAAGAGTTGTGGTGAGAATATGTGTTATATGGTTATGTTGTAGTACATAATTATATGCATTGTTATTATGATAATATTTCTCACCCTTCTGCTATTTTATGATGCTCTACGAGGCATTGCAGATTAGGTATCTGGTGGTCTTTGTGAAGTGTATCTTCATTTTCCTTGTTGGTCGGTTGGCTCTGATATGTAGCACCGGGTAGCTAGGACGTTTTGATCTTTTTGTGATACATTTGCATATGTATCTTGCTGATGAATTTGTGTATATAAACATGATGTTGCTTGTGATTCATACTGGATGATGTATATATATGTTGATGAATATATGTGGTTGTTATTCAATATTTTAGATGTTTCTGCTTTTATTCTAAATATTGAGATGTGGGTATAAGGACAGAGATCCTTTGTTGTTTGAAAGTTACCCCACTGTTGCATATCATTTGTTGAGCAGGTGTTGTATGTTTTAATTTCAAGCATGATGTGACATTCTCTTTTATGCCTTAATTACAATCATACTCTGATGAAATTTTCATTACGTGCTTAATTGATTTGAATTGATTATTTGAGGGTATAGAAAGGGGGTGTTACAGTTTCTCTATGAACACATGATTATTGGTTTTCCCAAAATCAGACATTCTTCTCTCAGCGCTTCTCCCAACATCTTCATCTTCCTTCTATGAAAATTCATCTTCTTCCCCCGATCCTTCCTCGTTGATTGAATCTCATTCATCTTCATCTTCCCCATCTGTTTCTTCCTCTGTTTCCTCAACACAAGATTCTACAGAGTCACCATTCTCTTTCTTGTTCCCAGACAGCACAATCTGTTTTGGTCCATGATTATCCTCATTCAGATTACTCGTATATCTTGTTTTTATCAGAATTCTTGCAACATCAAACTTGGAATGTGTTTCTGTTTCCTCATCACTACAAATGAATACTCCTATTCTGCTTCATATATATCTGCATAAATCATTTCTCCAGGAATGACAAGGAATTCCAAAACATTTCACCCATGTCAATCGTTCCTTATCAACTTCGGCATGGGACCATTGCCTAATATCATCGAACCAATTTAACAACCATTCTTCCTCTTCTTGAATTAAACATTCTTTTCTAAATCTTCAATTAAGCACATTGTGGCTGCCATAGGTGTAATTTTAATGTGGAAAAAACCTTGTCTATTGAAAATATCTTGAATGTTGTATGAATTCCCCGGTTTCTTGATCAAACCAACAAATGCGTCTTCAAAACGTTTCAGCTCTTTATCCTCGATTTTGAACGTCAACCCGACCCAGCCAGGTTTATTTTCCATATTTTCTCTAAATTTTGCCCCGTGAAATTTATTAGGAGGTTTCTGATTGACTCTACCTTCCCCTCTAACCACCTCTGAGTATGAACAATTTTGTCTAAAATTCGTCCATCCTTTCCTTTCTTCTTTGAAATATGGACTAGTTTTCTCTTGTTGTTTCAATCGTGTTCTGTCTCCTTCCTTCTCACTTCCTCTATTGAATCTGGGTGTGTTAACGTAGATTTTTCTTCCATTAATTTGTATACTATCCAATCTGATGGCCATTCTTCTCTCATCCTCCTCCTTTCTAAATCTCACAAACCCATACCTTTTACCTCTTTTGTCTTTCTTAGCAGGAATAAAGACTTCGAAGAGGATGCCAAATTCCATGAACACATTAGCCATATCTCTCGCATTATAGTGTTCTGGAAATTCAGTAAAAACGTATGAGGTGATTATTTCGTGTCTCCCTTTGTGTTTGTCGTTTCTCTCCTTCCAAATGGAAACCTTCAGATTATCATTTCCATTGTTCCTTTTTTTCACAGTCTTCCATTCCATTGTAGTTTGTTGAAAGATGAAGTACTCAGTTTATCACTCTGTAACACTATCGTTCTATAACTCTAAATCTAACAATCTCCACAAAGTCCAGAAAATCTCTCAAATGCCAAGGCCCCTAGCCCTAAGGCTAGGAGTTTAAGCCGAAAACAAAGAGAGGATTCTCAGAAACCTAGTTGATATCATTGAATCAGTTCACACTGTTTAAATTTTCTTAGCCAATAAAACCATAATTGACTGACGTTATGATTTGCAAGTAGTTCCAAGCCAATTTCGTTCAAATACAAAGCTTCATAACTTTATCTCTGCTTCAAATAGAAATTTAGATCTTCTTATCTTTTCTAGTTAGCTATTTGCTGGTCTTTGTGGACGAGTAGGAAAACGTTTTTTCAAAGTTGTATAAGCAACCTTGGCTGCAGTCATCTCTGTCTGTTTCTTAGATTTATATTCCTGATAGGAAATACCGTCCCTTCTACCTACTTGTGAGGTAAATATAGTGATGTTAAAACGTTAATATCTACTAAAGTGGCATGCCAAGTGTGTGGTGACACATCAAAAGACAGAATAAACAATGATTTAAAGGGTTGAATGTTGTTATCCTCTTGTTTTTCAAAAAATTGCTCTTGCGCTCATCCTCTTGTTTTTAAGAATTTATCTGGTTGCTTTCCTAATGTTGTCGTTCTATTTGTTTAGTTGCTTCCCTTTGTCTCTTCGTTCTAATTTTCTAATCTATTCGTTCTTTCGTATTCTCTTCTTTCCTAATATATTCCTAGGTTTTGAATATCCTTCAATGTCTAAGGTGTCAAGCAGTTCTTTCATTGGAACAGCTTGGTCGATTATGCGCAGAAACAAGAGGAGAGAATGTTATTTCCAAGATGAATGTGCGCTTCGTACCTTGGGTGACATGAATAGTATCAATTTTGGAAAAAAGTTACGGGGTTGTAGAAATTTCAAAAATCCTATGAACAAGGGTTGTGATTTCTTCAAATGGTTCGACGACGACATTATTGATGAAAGGGATTTAAAGATCCAGAGGCAAAAGAAGAAAATTTACAAATCGAAGAATGAGATAATTAACACTAGGGAATGGTTGAAAGTGTCTGTAGTGATTGGAATATTGAGCCTAGTTTTTAATGTTGTATTTGTAACAACGTTATTTTAGGTTGGTTATTTGTCTGTGTAATGAGATGTATTTGTCAAAATTTATCTGTCATGTAATGTATATCTCAAGAAAATGTGTTTGTCAACATTGTTATGTATTTGTCAATAGTTATCAATGAAATGTATTTGGAAAAATCTTACATTTTGTTTCCCATAATATACCAGAACAAATGAACTTTTTATTTGGTGTAACATAAGCATAACAGTATACCAGAACAAATGTTTCCCATAATATACTGGTTGTGGTTGGACTAAGGTAGCATCTGGTTGTGGTTGGCTTGAGCTAGCAGTTGGTTGTGGTTGGCTTAAAGTCATAGCAGTTGTATGCATCTTACAAGTGGCCTTAATGTGACCATCTTTATGGCACCTACTACATTTGATACCAAACTTTTCCCTTTTGAGTTGTGTCTCATTTCTCACTTATTCCATAGCCTCCTTGTTCCCTTTCTTCTTGGGTCTACCAGGCATCCTATTTATGGGGGGTGGTTGCATATCAACAACATCTATTTTGGTCCAAAGATATTCTCCATTAACTGTTATATAAGTGCCTAACAAGAATAATACATGTCAAACATTCACACCAGTAACAAGAATAAAAACATATCAAATCTTTGGTCAACTGCACCGGAATCTTCTAAACCTATGGGCCCTCCGTCATCAAATTTGTCACCTATATTATTCAATTCTTCAATGGTTCCCAAGTCATCAAAAGTTCCTTTTACACTATTATTCTATTCATCCAACATGTCATCTTCCAAACTGTCATCTTCTACACCATTGGAACCTACATTGTTTTCACCATTGGGACTTACATTGTTTTCAAGAGGCAATATTTTCTCTTCCCCATACACTGGATGCATTACATATAGATGAACATTCCTATTGATCAGTGTGATCGTCTTCATTCTATTTGTTCCTGCGTCATCTTGCAACATCACTAGCTCGTTATCATCCATTGCATCATAATACCACAAGCTCTCAACTTTTGAGTACCCTAAATCTTTCAACCATCCTAGGATCTAAAAATAACTCCAAAAATCTTTCAACTTTTGAGTACCCTAAATCTTTCAACCATACTTTGTAGCCCTTGAAGTTATCTTTTATTTTCTGTCGGTTCCACATCATTTCGAGTTACGATGCTCTAGATATGATCAAAATACCACATGTCTATCATGATGTGCAACATGCTGAAAAATATACTTTGTGAATCCTTCGGACAATTCGCCGTGCTCTTTTTCCGACCATTTATTAGGTTCTTTCTTGCCTCTTTCCTAACTTTTCACGTACTATGTAATTTTTCTTTATAAATAAAAATAACCTTAATCTCATAATCACACCACACCACACCTCTTACTAATTCCACAATTTTTCTCTTTAATTTTAATAAAAGTCTATTATTATCAATCAAAGGTAAGTAAGTATCGAAAATACCTCCTTGCTCCAAGACACAAGCCTTCACCAAATCATCCAAAGATGGGATAGTCCTTTCTGTCTAACCGTTCGTCTTTGGATGGTAAGCAAAACTCAAACATAGCTTGGTTCCCCAGGCTTCCTACAAACACTCCCAAAAACTTGAAGTGAACCTCAGATCTCTATCTGAAACAATAATCGAAGGAATACCATTTAGCTTCACAATCACACCGATGTAGATCTCTACTAACTTCTACAATGGAAAACTGATATTTATCAGAATAAAATGCACAGACTTGGTTTGTCTATCAACTACAACCCAAATCGAATCACTTACTCTCGTGATCTTAGGCGACCCCACCAAAAAATCCATAGAGATGTTATCCCACCTTCACTCATGAATACTCAAAGGCTGCATCAATCTTGATAGGTTTTGATGCTCGATCATTGACTTCTAACAAGTCAAAAAAGAATACAAAAACTAGACTATACCATTCTTCATGTTTTGGCCACTAAAACATCTTCTTAAGATCTTGGTACATTTTAGTAGTTATGGGATGAATACTCAAACTTATCTTGCAACCTTCCCTAAGAATTCTCTTCTTAAGCTCTGGAAATTCTGGCACATAAACTCTGTCTAGAAATCTCATAATTTCATCCTCATCTACTTTGAAATCCAACTCTTTACCTTGATTCATCGACACCAACCGATCAACAAATCCCAAGTCCCACTTTTGACCTTCTTTGATTTCTTCCAACACACTACTAGTCAACTTCAGTAGACCCAACATCAGACTTCTTAACTTCACCTCACACACCAAGCTAAGATCTCTAAACTGCTCGATCAAATCCTTCTCTCTAACCATCAGCTCCGACATATGCAAGCACTTTCGACCCAAAATGTCTGCTACCACATTCCCAGAATGGTAATTCAATTTAGAATCATAGTCCTTCAAAAATTCTAGCCACCTTCTCTGCCTCAAATTCATTTCCTTCTGATCAAACAAATACTTCAAACTCTTATGATTGCTGAAAACATCAAACCTTGAACCATACATATATTTCCTCCAAAGAGTAAGAACAAAAATCATTGTTGCTAACTCTAAATCATGGGTAAGATAAGTTATCTCATGAATCTTCTGTTGTCTCGAAGCATACAAAACAACCTGACCATTATGCATAAGCACACTACCTTAAACTGTCTTAGATGCATCACAATACATAATAAAATATTCTCCTGCATCTAATAAGATCAAAATCGGCATCGTCATCAACCTCTTATTCATCTCTTAAAAACTTTCTTTGCACAAAACATCCCACACATAATCTTTTTCTTTTCGGGTCAAATGAGTCAAGGGCAAAGCTAACTCTGAAAAAGCCTTCTATAAACCTCCTATAGTAAATAACAAAACTAAGAAAACTTTTGATCTCTGTACCTGAATTAGGAGCATCCCATTATATCATTGTGTCTATCTTAGACAAACCAACTTCTATACCACCACTAGAGATTACATGACTAATAAAACTCACTTCTTGCAACCAGAATTCACACTTGGACAGCTTAGCATACAACTTCTTATCTTGCAAAGTCTGTAAAATAACTCATAGATGTCCTGCATGTTCTTCGTCTAATTTAGAATAAACTAAAATATCACTTATGAACACCATAACGAATTGATCCAAGTAAGGATGAAAGATCCTATTCATATACTTTATGAACACACCTTGTGCATTAGACACACTGAACGGCATCACCGAGTACTCATAGTGATTGTATTGAGTTCTAAACATAGTCTTCTGAATATCTTCATCCTTCACTAAATCTGATGATAGCCTGATCTCAAATCAATCTTGTTGGACACACAAGCACCAACCAACTGATCCATAAAGTCATCAATTCTAGGAAGATGATACTTGTTATTAATAGTAACCTTATTCAGCTATCAATAATCAACACATAACCTCATGCTACCATTCTTCTTCTTCTTAACCAATAACACCGGTGCTCCTCACGACAATACACTAGATCTAACAAACTACTTCTCTAGCAAATATTCTAATTGCTTCTTCAACTCACCCAATTAAGATGTAGACATTCGATATGATTCCCTCGACACAGGTCTAGTATTAGGTAAACTATGGAGAACTCAACCTCTATCTTTGATGGTAATTTACTATTGTCATCTATGAACACATCTGGAAACTCACACAGCACATGCAGATTAACAATCACAACTTCGCTTTCAGCTTTCAAGGAAGCCAAAATCATAAACACTCGAGCATCATCGTTCAAGGACTCCCCAACTTGGTTAGCAGACATAAACCTCAAACCTTCTTCCTTTTGAAACTCAGAAAACATCAATGTCTTTTCAAAACAATTGATATGAACATTGTTGAACTCAAACCAGTTCATTCCCAAAGTCACATCAACTTGACTCAAAGGTAAGCAAACTAAGTTAACTCCAAATTCCTTACCATAAATAGACAAAGGTCAATTCAGACACACAAACGAAGTAGTCACTGAAATATTAGTTGGGGAATCAATGACCATACTCCAACCATAGAAGACATCTCAAGATTCAACTTTCTAACACGGTCTAGAAATATGAGCGAATGCGTCGCACCAGTATCAAGAACAGTAATCAAAGGAACACCATTAATGGAACCCATACCTCAAATCAAGTTATCGGACTCAAAAGTTTTTACTCTACTAAAAGCAAAGACTTTTCCACCTAATTAAGCTTTCTTATGATTCTGGAACTGTGTACTTATATGACCTGAATCTCCACAGTTGAAGCAAGTCACAACCACATTTTTACAATAAAAAACTCGATGTCCCAGTTTACCACACCTGAAATATTTCAAGCTTTTGCACACTATATCACAATGTCCAAACTCTTCACATTTGAAGCACTTAAGAGGAGCATGAGCACCACCTTCACTAGTTTCTTTCCCACCTGTAGCTTTCTACTAATACCTTTGTTTCCCTTTAGAATTTGGAGTAACATAAGGTTTTCCACGATTCTGACACCCACTTTTCTTCTACTTACACTCTTGTAGTGAGTAAATCTAACACTAATATCTTCATCATGGATCCTACACTTGTTTACTAACACCGAGAATTAACAGATCTCCTGATAACCAATGAACTATTTAATTTTAGGACATAAGTCACTCTCAAACTTCACACACATCAACCTTTCAGCTTCCACATAATTGTAGTGAGGATAAAATCTTGACATTTCCTCAAACTTATCCATATAATCAGCCACAAACATATTTCCATGTGTTAGCTGCAAGAACTTAATATCCTTCTTGTTGTGAACATCAACTGGAAAGTACTTCTCTAGAAACAGCGTCTTGAAATTCTCCCAAGTGATTTCAGTACCTGCAGTTCCCAAACTTTGGCGGGCATTTTCCCACCAATACTCAGCCTCCTCTAATAGCACATGTGTCCCAAAAAAACACCATTTGTTAACTCGTGCATGTCATAACTCTAACGATATTTTCAATCTCCCGAAGCCAAGTCAGAGCACCCTCAGGGTCGTACCTTCCCATTAAATTAGGTGTATTGTTCCTCTGAAACTTTCCCAACCTACAGAACTCATCACCTCCACCTTTCTGATTCTGATCTGCCTACAAAGCTACATTTTCCTGCTCCATCACATGAGCCATTGCTTCCAAATCATCAACAATTGCTCAATCGTTTCTACCTCCAGCCATTTCTTTCTGCACAATCATCCAAAATAATAAACTAATAGTAAATATTAAAGTAAACAACAATTAACGAATATAAACATGGACAGTGCTTGCACATATGTGGCACATAAGGGTTGAAACAAGTTTCACAAACCTAGGCTGAATGAATCAACCAACTCTAATACTAACTATGTAACACCTTAACCCCAAACTTTTATCTAAAAAGATCATGTAAACTATTTATTTTAAAATCAGCATAAGGTGTCACACCTATCTCATAAAACGTCCTTCTCAAATTAAAAATTAAGCAGCAGAAATTAAAACATCATCATCTCAACATAAAAATATCATACTTTAATAAAATAATTTAGTTCCAACATAAGGAAATAACTCCAATAAATTCTCAAGAAAGCATTAACAAAATGATAACTCCACCCGATGTTACACTATCAGAGAGAATACCATAAATACTAAGTAAACTCGAAAACGATAAAGATAACGAAGTAGGGCATCTACGCCAATCCTTTCACACAACAGCAACTAATGCTCCTCTACCTGAGTATCTGTACCTGATTCAGCCGCAAGTGCAAGATTGTGCGAAGTTGTAAAAGATATCGAACTACAAAGACCAATGGCTTAAGTATCAAATTTCATCCTATAGATGTATATCTAGAGAAATAAAAAATATGGATTTTGGTAAATCAGATTAAATGAAAAAGCACTTAACGAAAACATCTTATTTGAAAAATCACTTAAATCTAAATTGAGGCAAACAAGACTTGGGGTTATGGTTCTTACTCTAACACAATCGTACGATCCATGTCACTTCTATTACGATAATTCTACGTAAATTATAGAAAATAGATAAATATGGGCAATACTTGCTTCCGCCAGCGCATTGCGCTATCCAAAATGAATAATTCGTCTGATTTTGCACGGCCGGATTATTCTTCGATGAGTACTTACTTTTTCCTAGCTATATATTTTCCTTAAATTATTCCAAGCATTTTCTTTGTTTTAGATTCGTTTGTTTAAAAATATGCACTCCAGTATCGACATATATCCTTTCAGACTACGGTCGATACCTGAGAACATCTTACTTTCGTAACAGATATAAAATGCATGAACTGAGATTATAAAATAAGTTTAAACTAAAATTCTCGTAATTGATAGTGATAGATCATACAAGAGGTCATAATATAATCCCCATAACCCTTAGTCCCTAATGAACTACTTAATCATGGTGAGGGTAAACATAATCAAATTAGTATTCAACATCTAATTCATATCAAACACTTATAATATATGAACAATTAAAGAAGAATGAATAAGAAAACCTGGTAATAGATTAAGTTTTGATCTAATTTTGTTCCCTTGGAGACTTGAGTACAGAGAAAAGAAAATAAGAATACGTAGAAACTTTCTAGAATAAAACTTGGATCCTGAAACTCATAACAAGCTATTAGATTTATAGAAAAAAAGTATAAATTGCACAAAATCCCTGGTTCAATGACCATTACATCAAAATTTCATCAAATCAATTAATGCCTAAGAGCCACAATAAAGGAGAATCAATCTAAATAAGGAAACAAAAGCAATCTTCCTCGACCTCCTGCTACGGGTGCCATATGAGGTATATGTTCTTTGTACTATCGAAATAACCAAAGGAAAACCTAACCGCCCTTACATCTACATCACGTAGCAGCTACTACGAGTGACTATAATAACCTCTTGGTTTTATTATGGGGAAAATTGTCTTTTGTCTTTTTGCCTTGTTTTGCTTATTTTTAATCCCTCTTGGTCTTGGATGCTCATTAGACCCATAAAATAGCAAGAACAAACAAACCAAAGCATAAAACATGGTAATTGGAAGTAAACCGAACAAAATGCAATAAAATACTAAAAGAAAACGACTAGAAATAACAAAGCGAAAACCACATATCAGTACCATTGGTATAACGAGGCACGCACATATAAAAAAGGGTGAGAAATATGTTTATAATGTTAAAGATATATAAATAGTTAGGATAGTTTCAACAAAAATATTCAACAACCACATAAAATAGTTCACATACACAAAACAATTACAGATGCAACTTTATGTAATGCAATGCCACTCATCACTCCTAACTCAACATGCATGTAGCACCAAGTTTTTGGATTTCAAAGTTATGTTATAGATTGATCCCCGCGTCTGGTTCCTCATCTGAAACAACAATTGTACCAATAAATCTGAGACCACCAATGAACATGATACATGAAATACAACTAACAACATCAATACACCACTTAACAACAGTTCCTTATCTGAACCGACAATTACGCCAATATCAGGCCACCATTGTAGTTCCTCATCTAAACTGCTCATGTCAATAATATATATATATATATATATATATATATATATATATATATATATATATATATATTCCTTCAACAAAACACACTAACAGGGAAAATATTAACATATGTACTAAAAAATACTCATCATCAGAGTAAACATATTATTACTCATGTAAACTCACCGGCACGATAAGAAAATTATTATACATGTTCAACATTAGTCATTAATAGAGTAAATATATTATTACTCGTGTAAGCCCATCGACAAAGTAACAGTAATATTCTACAACCCTCACATTCAACATGGCCAACTCATAACCCATCAGACAACCCAATACAACACATTATTATTTACGTTTAGCTCTAAGATTGTCAAAAGGACTCTAAACTCATCGAAAGGCAATGTGTAACACCCCTTTCTATACCCCCAATTAATCAATTAGGCACGTATACAAAATTTGATCAGAGTGTAATTAAAACAACATGGCATAAAAAGGTATGTCACATTATACTTGAAATTAAACACATACAACACCTGCTCACAAAGATATGCAACAGTGGGGTAACTTTCAAACAACAAAGGATCTCAGTCCTTATACCCACATCTCAATATTTAGAATAAAAGCGGAAACATCTAAAATATTGAATAACAACCACATATATACATCAACATATATATACATCATCCAGTACGAATCACAAGCAACATCATGTTTATATACACAAATTCATCGGCAAGATACATATGCAAATGTATCACAAAAAGATCAAAACGTCCTAGCTACCCGGTGCTACATATCAGAGCCAACCGACCAACAAGGAAAAATGAAGACACGCTTCACAAAAAGACCACCAGATACCTAATCTGCAATGCCTCGTAGAGCATCATAAAACAGCAGAAGGGTGAGAAATATTATCATAATAACAATGCATATAATTATATATCTCAACATAAAAATACACATATACCACATATTCTAATCATTCCATCATACCACATAAACATACATATTATGTTTACTATGTCACAATCATCACATCTCACTTAATATACATCGCAAGGCATATATATATATATATATATATATATATATATAAAACCAAGCATATTCCTCATAATGCTTATCATTCAACATAAACACACATATTCATGTTTATCCATCCATGCACACCTGCACAATTCTACTCATTCCACATCAACATATGCATATATATGTTTATTCATCAATGCACAAATACAATGATGACAAATGCAACTCATAGAGACCGACTCACGATGCTATGCAGATGTATGCGGTACCGACTCATCATCTCAAGTTCAATTGAAGAACTTATTGGAACCCTTGCTACAACCGCACATCGGCATACAATATGATTGCTAAAACCGCACCTCGGCATAAAATGTTTATGGATTGCTACAACTGCACATCGGCATACAATATGATTGCTACAACCGCACCTCGGCATACAATGTTTATGGATTGCTACAACCGCACATCGGCATACAATATGATTGCTACAACCGCACCTCGGCATACAATGTTTATGGATTGCTACAACCGCACATCGGCATACAATATGATTGCTACAACCGCACCTCGGCATACAATGTTTATGGATTGCTACAACCGCACATCGGCATACAATATGATTGCTACAACCGCACCTCGACATACAATGTTTATGGATTGCTACAACCGCACATCGACATACAATATGATTGCTACAACCGCACCTCGGCATACAATGTTTATGGATTGATACAACCGCACATCAGCATACAATATGATTGCTACAACCGCACCTCGGCATACAATCCGATTGCTACAACCGCACCTCGACATACAATCTGATTGCTACAACCCCACTTGGGCATACAATCGTTTGTAATCATTGCTTCAACCGCATATCGGCATACGACGTTACACCAGATTCATCTTAGAATCCCACAACACAAGAATGCATATCATGATGCTTCACATACAAAATAAACCAATACACTCATGCAATGCATACTTATTCACAGCATAATCATGCATTCATCACATATAATCCATCTACATTCACATCAATTGTATAACAACATACACATTTATCCAAACAAATCAATTTACGGTTTACCGGAAAAGTCGGCTAAAAATAATATTTTCCATCATCATCAAAAAGTACTCATCCACAACTTCGATTCGATATAAAGAACACTTAAATCCGATAAACAACGAAGAAGATATGTATATTTCAAAATAACGCAAAAACATAAACTGGAAGCCCGACACTAC
Organism: Lathyrus tuberosus; assembly: GCA_022829125.1. NCBI lineage: Eukaryota > Viridiplantae > Streptophyta > Magnoliopsida > Fabales > Fabaceae > Lathyrus > Lathyrus tuberosus. The sequence goes on along the minus strand of JALAZF010000164.1, from coordinate 7,531,569 downwards.
GAAACGGTTCGAAAATACTGTTCCAATTGGACCAGGTTCAGACCTCAAAACCATTTTTCCTAGAAAGAACATCTCGTTAGCTTTCCAACGCTTCGAACCGAACCACAGATCAACAGTTATGCAGAAAACAAAATCACACGAACAGCACTGTTCGCTGGGCGAACCTCCCTCGCGAGCATTCGCTAGCTCCTTCGCTAGGCGAACATCCCTCGCGAGCATTCACTAGCTCCTTCGCTAGGCGAATGTTCCAGCGAACCAACTGTTAGATAAAAACAGAGACAAAGTTCGCTAGGCGAACCCCTTGGCGAACCAAGGCAGCAACTACCAACATTCAAAACACCCAAACTTCGCTAGGCGAACACTCTAGCGAACCTTCGCTCACGCCTTCGCTAGGCGAATACCCGTAGCGAACCTTCGCTACCCTTCGCTGATTGGTTCGCTAGGCGAACCTGCGAAAACTCAGAATCCTTCAGCGCTGTTGAAAACCCAAAAACCCTATTTTTCAACCCAAAACATTTTCAAAACAACATACATCCATCAGAACTCAATCTAATTATGGCAACAAGCATTCTACCACATTTTCGTCGATTTCCAACCGCGAAAACATCGATTTCTCATTATCGACCTAAAATGGAAAACTATGAAAACACCACAACCAATCCAATACACACATACACAATCATAGATAATAATATACATTGATAAGATAATGAGATTTCACACCCTTACCCGATTAAATCGACTCCGAAAGATTGATCTTGGTGATTTTCCACACTTTTCTCTTTGTTCTTCTCTTTTCTCCTCTCTTGCTCTCTTTCTCTCCTTTTTTCTCTATGTTTCTTTCTTTTCTTTTCTTACTTATACTTTTCTTTTCTTTATACTTCTATTACTTTTCCATTTCTTTTTCATAAAATATCTAACTAACTAACTAACTAAAATATCATTAAGTGTGAAATGTCTAAAATACCCTCCAATCTAATTTTCCCCGCAAACTCTCAAAAACGGTAAAACATCATAACATGCAAACATAACATATTAATACACCAATTACACAAATAAAAATAATTATCACCCAATTAAAATAAAAGACTCAACCAAAATGGAATAAAAAGGAAATAATTGAAATCTGGTCGTTACAACTCTCCCCCACTTAGACATTTTCGTCCTCGAAAATAGGCTAAGTACAAGCAACCTCGGATACGAATCTCGCGTCCGACCAACCACTATCATGCCAACCAAAGGCACACCACGAATAACACAAACAACAAACCAGTACACTAACCACAACAACAACGACACGACAACGACAACAATAACCACGACAAGATGCAATGCCCATACAATGCACTTGACGACCAACTCACAACTCAAAGGATAACCAAGATACAAACACCCAGGTTCACTCTTGAACCGGAACACAACAAGATCGTTACCAACACCATAGGTAACACTCTTCTAATCTCCAAACATAGGAATTAGCTACTCGCACCCGAACCATCACAATGGAAACAAGGCAACAACCCGACAAGAACATAAGCTCCATGACACAACTTCGCCTCAACAACATCCACAAAACCAGAATACCTACATCCTTGTCTCACAATAACCAATACAACAATTCCATACTTCCGCTGTGCACTCCGATTACTTGCGACTAACAAAACCACCAATTCATATTCAACATTTGACTCATCCTACTATTCACCAGAAAGTCATAGTTCACTGGTTATATACACAACCTCACACTATTCTGCAGTAGCTTACACACCGGACACAAGCCTCTGAATTGCTCAAACAATTCTAATTCTCTGACCATCCAAACATACATATGCAAAGGCCTTCAACTTAACTCATCCGGCACGACATTAATTCTTCTCAAAGAATAATCCAATTCAAATTTATAACTCGTTTTGGAATCCCAACCATCAATGTTGTCTCATACTTATTCCTCTCAACCAAGAAAACTCGTCTTTATCAACCAAAATCCACTCTTGACAACTTAACTTAAAGCTTCATCTCTTTTCAACACTGCGACTCAATCTTCAACGCCCTACATGTTCTTCCTCTGATTTTATAATCGATCAAAATATCCTTAAAGGACACCACTGCAAACTTATCCAAATAAGTATGAAGATATAATTCCCATACTCCACAACCATTCGCCGAACATACCAACTAAGCTGGATAAACACGTCTATTCCATCCAACACAATTTCCGTCTGCTATCAACAAGAGATTAAGGGTGATCAGTTCCTTAATTTGTCAATAGACAGTCGACAATCATGATGGGGCATAAACCATCTTTACCAAGCCATAACAACATTCCTTGCATCTTGTGCACAAAACCACCTAAGGCACCAATCCTTACTTGACATAAACCTTACCTCCGTATTCCCTTTGGAATCGGAAACCACACTGTCCAAACAACACTTACAATCGGTCAAACAACGGCACCCTGAGCCAACGCCCCTCACCTGAAGCCACTTGGAGAAGTACCAGCTTCTCCCCTACTTATAACATTCTCAATCCTGAAGACAAAGGATTAGAAAAACCAGAAAGCACTGATAGTGTTCTACACACTTATCACGTACTAGGGAATAAACAACATCGACAATATACAACTGCCATGCCACACAGACTCAACAACTTGGCATTACAAATCTCTTGTCCAACAAGTCATAAACAAATTCAAACACTTTGCACACACATGAGAAATAAAAGAATAAGTCGCTCCCATATCCATAATAGCAATTAAAGGCGTACTATTAATAAAACATATACCTTTAATCAAACGATCCGCACTGGTAGTGTCTGACCCAGCTAATGCAAACATTTTTCCGCCCGCTTGAGCTTGTTTCGGTTTAGTACAGTTAGGACTAATGTGACCTACTTCTCCACAGTTAAAACACTTCATCATATTTCTTCTACAATCATTAGCAATATGCCCAAGGATTCCACAGTTAGAACATTTCGGTACAGTCTTCCTACAATCAGTTACTTTATGACCCAATTCGCCACACCTGAAACACTTCATATAACCGGAACCTCCTCCTCCAGATCTCTTATCAAAATTTCCTTTATACTTGCCCTTATCAATAGGAGTCACATAAGGACCATCCCTAGCTTGCTGTTTACCTTTCCTCTCATTCACACTTTTGTAATGAGCAGAACGAGCCTTGCTATCTTCCTCGAAAATTCTACAACATTCAGTCAAATCTGAAAATCTTCTAATCCTCTGGTATCCCACAACTTGCTTAATCTCAGGACGCAAACCGTTCTCATACTTAACACATTTTGAGAACTCAGCAGTAATCGCAGCATAATGAGGATGGAATTGAACCAACTCCACAAATTTAGCAGTATAGTCTACCACAGACATACTACCTTGTTTCAGTTCAAGAAACTCCATCTCCTTCTTCCCCTTCACACTCTCAGGGTAATACTTCCTCAAGAATTCAGTACGAAATAAACTCCAAGTTATCTCTTCATCATCCACCTCAAGAACTTCACGTATACCGACCCACCAATTGTCGGCCTCTTCCTTCAGCATGTGAGATCCAAGCCTCACCTTATTCTCCTTCGCACAATCCATAACTCTGAAGATTCTTTCAATCTCTTTCAACCAATTTTGAGCTCCATCGGGATCAAATTTTCCTTTGAAAACCGGTGGTTGATTCTTCCTAAACTAGTCATTAGCATTCACGTTCGGCGCACCTTGCACCGCCTTAGCCATCGATTCCAAAGCAGCAACCATCACATTGGCGTTTCTACCCGACATATTCTGATCATTCCCAAAAATAACAACAAGGTTAAACAACAGTTCAACCAACACAACAACAAGACAGACACAACTGACTCAACTCTGGCTCTGATACCACTTAATGTAACACCCCTTTCTATACCCCCAATTAATCAATTAGGCACGTATACAAAATTTGATCAGAGTGTAATTAAAACAACATGGCATAAAAAGGTATGTCACATTATACTTGAAATTAAACACATACAACACCTGCTCACAAAGATATGCAACAGTGGGGTAACTTTCAAACAACAAAGGATCTCAGTCCTTATACCCACATCTCAATATTTAGAAGAAAAGCGGAAACATCTAAAATATTGAATAATAACCACATATATACATCAACATATATATACATCATCCAGTACGAATCACAAGCAACATCATGTTTATATACACAAATTCATCGGCAAGATACATATGCAAATGTATCAACAAAAAGATCAAAACATCCTAGCTACCCGGTGCTACATATCAGAGCCAACCGACCAACAAGGAAAAATGAAGACACGCTTCACAAAAAGACCACCAGATACCTAATCTGCAATGCCTCGTAGAGCATCATAAAACAGCAGAAGGGTGAGAAATATTATCATAATATCAATGCATATAATTATATATCTCAACATAAAAATACACATATACCACATATTCTAACCATTCCATCATACCACATAAACATACATATTATGTTTACTATGTCACAATCATCACATCTCACTCAATATACATCGCAAGGCATATATATATATATATATATATATATATATATATATATATAACCAAGCATATTCCTCATAATGCTTATCATTCAACATAAACACACATATTCATGTTTATCCATCCATACACACCTGCACAATTCTACTCATTCCACATCAACATATACATATATATGTTTATTCATCAATGCACAAATACAATGATGACAAATGCAACTCATAGAGACCGACTCACGACGCTATGCAGATGCATGCGGTACCGACTCATCATCTCAAGTTCAATTGAAGAACTTATTGGAACCCTTGCTACAACCGCACATCGGCATACAATATGATTGCTACAACCGCACCTCGGCATACAATGTTTATGGATTGCTACAACCGCACATCGGCATACAATATGATTGCTACAACCGCACCTCGGTATACAATGTTTATGGATTGCTACAACCGCACATCGGCATACAATATGATTGCTACAACCGTACCACGGCATACAATGTTTATGGATTGCTACAACCGCACATCGGCATACAATATGATTGCTACAACCGCACCTCGGCATACAATGTTTATGGATTGCTACAACCGCACATCGGCATACAATATGATTGCTACAACCGCACCTCGGCATACAATATTTATGGATTGCTACAACCGCACATCGACATACAATATGATTGCTACAACCGCACCTCGGCATACAATCCGATTGCTACAACCGCACCTCGACATACAATCTGATTGCTACAACCCCACTTGGGCATACAATCGTTTGTAATCATTGCTTCAACCGCATATCGGCATACGACGTTACACCAGATTCATCTTAGAATCCCACAACACAAGAATGCATATCATAATGTTTCACATACAAAATAAACCAATACACTCATGCAATGCATACTTATTCACAGCATAGTCATGCATTCATCACATATAATCCATCTACATTCACATCAATTGTATAACAACATACACATTTATCCAAACAAATCAATTTACGGTTTACAGGAAAAGTCGGCTAAAAATAATATTTTCCATCATCATCAAAAAGTACTCATCCACAGCTTCGATTCGATATAAAGAACACTTAAATCCGATAAACAACGAAGAAGATATGTATATTTCAAAATAACGCAAAAACATAAACCGGAGGTCCGACACTACGAAACGGTTCGAAAATACTGTTCCAATTGGACCAGGTTCAGACCTCAAAACCATTTTTCCTAGAAAGAACATCTCGTTAGCTTCCCAACGCTTCGAACCGAACCACAGATCAACAGTTATGCAGAAAACAAAATCACACGAACAGCACTGTTCGCTGGGCGAACCTCCCTCGCGAGCATTCGCTAGCTCCTTCGCTAGGCGAACATCCCTCGCGAGCATTCGCTAGCTCCTTCGCTAGGCGAATGTTCCAGCGAACCAACTGTTAGATAAAAACAGAGACAAAGTTCGCTAGGCGAACCCCTTGGCGAACCAAGGCAGCAACTACCAACATTCAAAACACCCAAACTTCGCTAGGCGAACACTCTAGCGAACCTTCGCTCACGCCTTCGCTAGGCGAATACCCGTAGCGAACCTTCGCTAGCCTTCGCTGATTGGTTCGCTAGGCGAACCTGCGAAAACTCAGAATCCTTCAGCGCTGTTGAAAACCCAAAAACCCTATTTTTCAACCCAAAACATTTTCAAAACAACATACATCCATCAGAACTCAATCTAATTATGGCAACAAGCATTCTACCACATTTTCGTTGATTTCCAACCGCGAAAACATCGATTTCTCATTATCGACCTAAAATGGAAAACTATGAAAACACCACAACCAATCCAATACACACATACACAATCATACATAATAATATACATTGATAAGATAATGAGATTTCACACCCTTACCCGATTAAATCGACTCCGAAAGATTGATCTTGGTGATTTTCCACACTTTTCTCTTTGTTCTTCTCTTTTCTCCTCTCTTGCTCTCTTTCTCTCCTTTTTTCTCTATGTTTCTTTCTTTTCTTTTCTTACTTATACTTTTCTTTTCTTTCTACTTCTATTACTTTTCCATTTCTTTTTCACAAAATATCTAACTAACTAACTAACTAAAATATCATTAAGTGTGAAATGTCTAAAATACCCTCCAATCTAATTTTCCCCGCAAACTCTCAAAAACGGTAAAACATCATAACATGCAAACATAACATATTAATACACCAATTACACAAATAAAAATAATTATCACCCAATTAAAATAAAAGACTCAACCAAAATGGAATAAAAAGGAAATAATTGAAATTGGGTCGTTACAACTCTCCCCCACTTAGACATTTTCGTCCTCGAAAATAGGCTAAGTACAAGCAACCTCGGATACGACTCTCGCGTCCGACCAACCACTATCATGCCAACCAAAGGCACACCACGAATAACACAAACAATAAACCAGTACACTAACCACAACAACAACGACACGACAACGACAACAACAACCACGACAAGATGCAATGCCCATACAATGCACTTGACGACCAACTCACAACTCAAAGGATAACCAAGATACAAACACCCAGGTTCACTCTTGAACCGGAACACAACAAGATCGTTACCAACACCATAGGTAACACTCTTCTAATCTCCAAACATAGGAATTAGCTACTCGCACCCGAACCATCACAATGGAAACAAGGCAACAACCAGACAAGAACATAAGCTCCATGACACAACTTCGCCTCAACAACATCCACAAAACCAGAATACCTACATCCTTGTCTCACAATAACCAATACAACAATTCCACACTTCCGCTGTGCACTCCGATTACTCGCGACTAACAAAACCACCAATTCATATTCAACATTTGACTCATCCTACTATTCACCAGAAAGTCATAGTTCACTCCGGCGCACGCCTTACCCTCCCTATACTCAATTTTTTGAGTTTTTCAATTTTCAACTTTTTCCTACTTTTATTATTTTTCGACTAATATGATTTCGCCCAATTAAACAGATTTACAACTCAAGACAACCGTCATACATAAACAGTACTATATTATCAGCAAGGCATTAACAAGGTTATTTACAAGGCATCAAGACAGATCAAATGAGAATAAATATCATGCTACTCAAGAAAATATTATCAACTGATCGCCTCCAAAGGTTTTTCCCAAACCCTCGGTCACAAAAAACAATTGCATATTAAATTAAAGGGAGAAGATAAGAGCGTAAGGAACGTTCACCATCCCTTTATTTAGCCAACCATGTATGAATATTTCCCCTCCCTCTTACCTCAAAAAATTTCAGAGCGATGAACTTCACCTTTTGAAACTCCGTTATTCTTCCCACGCTCTCCTAGGTTTTTTCTATCTGGTTCTCAACTTTTCACGTACTATGCAAATTTCCTTCTAACTTTTCTTTATACATAAAATTAACCCTAGTCTTGTAATCTCACCACACCCCCACCTTTTACTAGTTCCACTCTTTTTCTCCTTAGTTTTAATAAAACTCTGTTGTTCTTAATTAAATTAAATGTTAAACTAATTCTTAATAAAAACTCAACTACCTAATAATTAAATAATACTTATTTAATTAAATAAAAATCTATCAAAACTCAAATAATTATAAAATTAATAATATTAAAATATTAAAAGAATACTAATAATATTAAAATTAAAACTGAGGTGTTACATTACCGAAATTCATTTGATTGAGAACATAGAACAAGTAATCCCAAGACACAGAATAAAAAACCTTCTCGAAATCGATTTTAAACATAAACAACTTCTTCTTGCTTTGACACGCATAATCCACTAACTCGTTCAACACTAGAAACCCATCCAACATGCTACGATCGAGGAGGAACGTATATTGATTGGAGGATATGAGAGTTCCAATGACCATCTTCAACCTTCCTGTCAACAATTTGGAAATAATACGATGAACACTTTCTACTAGGAATATTGACCTGAAATCATTGTGGCTCTGAGGATTAGGCCTATTCGGAATAAGGGAGAGAAAAGATGCTAATATATCCTTTGGAAGATAACCTAAAAAATAAATTTGTTAATACATTCAAATAAATCAATTTTGAGAATATCCTAAGCAGCTTTGTCAAATCCCATTGTGAAACCATCGAGACCAGTGCTTTTGTCCTTGGCGGAGTTCCAGATAACTTCTTTAATATCTAATAGAGAGAAATGGGCTTCCAACATTGTTCTATCCCTATAGAATGTTTATTAAAGCATACTCATTCAGACCTTGGCCTATTTTAACTAGATTCTTGGAACTAGTTTTTGAAATGATCTAACACGTTAGCTTTGATGCATTAAACATCTTCAATAAGAGTCTTTCTTGCCTCAGAATAGATATCATGTTATGCCTATATCCATCCTTCATTAAGTAGTGAAAAGAATTGGAGTTTCGATCACCTTCTCTAAGCCATTTGCATCTTGATTTTTGTCTCAGCATAAATTCCCTTTGATGCAGTTGTTCCCGAACTAAACATTGAGCTTCAACTCTTTTTCTGGAGACACTAGAGGATAAAAGCTATATGTCATTAGTCACCGAATCTTCTAACAATCTTATCTCGAAAATAGTTTCCTTAAAACCTAAGTCTTGTCTTTCAAAATCCCCAGTATTCCAAACCTTAAGCTTTTCCATAAGTCTCTTGAGTTTCTCTTTGAGGATGAATAACTTCTTGCCATGAATTATTGGAGAATCCCAGCTATGTTGCGCTAGAGAAAGGAAGGTTTGGTGATCTAACCAGGAACAAAATAACCTAAATGGCTTTGGACCCCAGTTTAAGAGATTTCCCTTCAGCTAAATTGGAGCATGGTTCCAGACTTCTCAATTTCCCACTGCTTGCCCTTTAAGCCCCCAAATATTAGAGAGCCCTTCAGATATTAGGAAATGATCAATTATACTCATATAAGAGCATGGGGTGTTAAACTAGGTGAACTTGTTTCATGTAGCAGGTAAATCGACTAAATCCATAGCAATGCTGAAATATGAAAAATCAATCATCTCTATTGGGTTAAGATAGGGATTAACGCCCTTTCTTTCACTATGTTTCTTGATTGCGTTGAAGTCACCTCTAAGACACCATAAATTAGTAGGGAGAAGGGATTTCACTCTAATTAATTCAACCCACATCTTCCTCTTATTATTGATGTGTCAGGAGGAGTAAATGTTTACAACCTTCCCCTGGAAAACTAGAGAGAACTGCAAACACAGAAGGATTCCATAAGGTTATCAAACCTCCCGACCTTTATATTGCTTCTTTGCAGATCATATTGGGCCCGTTTGTTTTGGCTTTTTTAAAAATGATTTTTATAGTGTAACATGATTTTGTGAAAAAAAAAATTATAAAGAAACTTTTCATAAAAGTTTCAAATGAAAATTTAGTTTGAATAGTTATTCTTAAAATGTAATTTTAAGTATTTCATCATTTTATCGAAAAAAATTTTGAATAGCAAAATTTCAAAAAATCACTTAATTTTGAAGCTATTTCAAATAGCTTTTCATAAAAATCATTTCTGAAATACAATTTTTAAAAAAATTGTGATTTTGACTATGTTTTGATCTTCAATAATGTATATTTATGTTATAGAATGTTAAAATTAATCTTTTAATTTATAAAAAACAAATTTAAAAAACTTGTAATATTTTGAAACACATTTTTATAAAATCAATTTTCAAAAATACAAAAAAAAAATCTATTTTTTTAAAGCTAAAACAAACTGGCTCATAACCTGTTTAGAGCCCCAAATTTATTGAGTGATAAATCATCCGTTAATTACACATTTGTTTCCTATAATATGAAAGTTCAGCCTTACCACAAATAATTAACTTAGAAATAATTAATTACACATTTGTTTCCTGTAATAAGCAAAGTTCATGTCTCTAAACGTTCTCAAAAGATCACTTGGAAACATGGAAATGTTGATATAGTGGCTCTTGATATAGATGATAGTAATTGCTCTTAGAAACCCAGAAAGAACAGGCTTTGAAAATTTGACTACAAACCATGAGGAATCATTCTAATTTTCCTTTCGAATATAGTGTGTGAATATCTAAGGTGAGATTAAAAATATTTTTACTTGATATTAAACTTTTCTAGCATACATGATACGAGAACCAATTCACTTGGTGACCCTCGATGCAGATAAATTTTGCTTCCGAACAATGTTATATATATTGTTCAACAGCTTGTTAGTTCCTTGTAGTCCAAGGTTAGCTTGTAGTAACTTGAAGACAAATAATGCTTTTGGTTGCAAAGTTGGAGGAGGAATTTGAGGAGCAACGGTGGGAGCTTAAACCCATTAATCTAGAGAATCTAGATCAAATTTGAATGTAACAAAATTTCTTCTCTAGGATTAACAGCGTTTCGTTGAGGAGGTGGGGTGATTGATTTACAGCTACTTGAGCAGCATTTGTGGCAACATCGAAGTGAGTGGTTTTAGATCAATCTATTACTTGAAAGCATAAGAGTTAGCGGTCTAGGAATTCAAGAAATCAAGTTGACGCGATGCTTGATCAAATAGAATGCGAAGGATATTCATGTTCAATTTTAGAGGCTCTTGATTTAATGATTTATGAAGGTAGCGAACTAGTGAGTTGAAGAACGGTAGTGGAATTGTGGAGAATGCAAGAACCAGAAATCAATTCCCACAAAAGGTGCCACTATTCTTTTATGGAACTAAAAATAAAATGATGATCGGAAATAGGAGTGGATCTGAGCTTCTAGTGCGGTGAAGAGGATGGCTTACAAGGTTAGAACTCCAATGCTCAAATTGATATAGGAGAAAGAAAAGTGATTTCAAATTGTGTTTGAAACTTGTTATCTGATTTTGACGCTTTCTCTATATATAGCAGAAAGAGAATAACAAACTCATTATTTGTTAGGAGTGAATTGTTGAGATTTGTTAGATGCAATTGTAGGTAAGATCTATGTTATCTTCATAAGAAGAATTTTTTTATACTTAGAAGATTATGAAAGGATTATTGTTCCCTTATAGAGGTTGGTCTTGTTTGGCGGGGGTTGTGGATTACAAGATGCTCTTCCGTTTTACTTGAATATCGGTAAAGAATTTGTTAAAGAGTTTTTCACTAGGGAGTATTGAATATTGGGTCAAGAGCAACACAAATGAGAGTCACCACATATTCACCCAAAACCTTAAGGTGATAGGTACGTGGATTCTTCCACTTATAAATGCTCAACTCTCCACATTTATAACCAATGTGAAACTCCAACTCACACTTGACTTTATTATTCTCAACACTCCCTCTCAAGTGTGACTCCACAATACTCTCTCTCAAGTGAAAACTCTTTTGTTCACATACACTTGTAACGTCGTTGACACCTCTTCTTTGACATTTTGATACACCTCTTTTTTGGGCATTTCATTTTCAACGGGACAGCTCTTCTTCGACATTTCGATACAAGTAAACTGATCCCTTTCTCAAATCAAAGGCTTATGATACCATTTGTTTGAGAGATTTTTACTAAGGAGTATTGGATATTGGGTCAAGAACAATACAAGTGAAAGAGACATCATATATTCACTCAAAATCTTAAAATGATATGTGTGAGTTCTCCCGCTTATAAATGTTCAATTCTCCATATTTATAAATAATGTGAGACTCTAACTCACACTTGAATTTATTATTTTTAACAGAATCTAAATACCATTACCCCTTTGATCATGTTGAACATTTGGTCCCCCATAAACGAACATGTTTTTGAAGGTTAACATACAATGGCTAGTTGCACAGTATTCACAATTTTTGTAAAATTATAACTGACTCCGCAACCCTTTGTTGTTATGACTTTAACTCATGTCTCTCGACCTTCTCGAAAGATCACTTAGAAAAGTGAAAATATTGATATAGTGGCTCTTGATATAGATGACAGTAATTGCTCTTAGAAAACCCAAAAAGAACAGGCTTTGAAAATTTGACTACAAACCGTGAGGAATCATTCTAATTTTCTGTCGAATTTAGTGTGTGAATATCTAATGTGAGATTAAAAATAATTTTAATTGATATTAAACTTTTCTTGCATACATGATACGAGAACCAATTCACGTGGTGACTACCGATGCGGATAAATTTCATCACTATATTAACTTTCGGCAACCATTTAAAATCATATCACAAAAGATTAGATCATATGATACATATCTTATCTAAGAACATCTTTTATTTATTTTATTTTATCTACTCTTTTAGTATATGATCTAGAAGTGTCTTTTATAAAGATTTATGGTTTGTTTGAATTAGTTTTATAAAACTGTTTTGTATTTTAAAAAATTTAAAAATTAATAACTTTTTGGAATTTTTTATTTTGCAAAACTCTTTTTAAAATCTATTTTCATTTTCAAATTTTTAAAACTCGAAAACCAAACAGTTCTACTTTTCGATATTCATTTTTGAAAACTTTAAAATGAAAATTGGAAAACACAAAGAAAGCATTATTCAATAATGACAAAGGTGTAAATAAAATAATTTTAACTTTTATATAAAAAACAGCTAAAGTACGTCTTCCGAATTGCATTTGTTTCTTGTGTGTCTTTAAAAAAGTTGGCATGCACTGTGTTGCTTTAATTATACGTATAACATATTTTTCATTATTTTTGTTTATGGCTATTATGTAATTAATATGGTTTTTTAAAGACAAATAAGTATATATATATATATATATATATATATATATATATATATATATATATATATCAAAGTAACTAATCAATTTTGCTTCTAAATTTAATCTTTAAGTACAATGGTGAGAGAGAAAGTCAGATGATTTTATGTAATATTGTAGTTTTTTATATGTATTTTGGAAATAAACTTACTGATCTGTTAATGGATGCTAGTCATTGATGTAAAGGGAGTCAAATGTGATCTAAACTCTAGTTAGGTATTCAACTCCAGTTAAGCATTGAGAAAAATGAGAGTGGTACTTGACGTCCATGTTAGTGACAAACTTAAGAACATTCATCAGTTATTTATTATATGAAGGCATAATTAGTCATCAAGTCTCGTACGTTAATTATGAGTTAAAATTCAGATTCTGAATAAAAAAAAGTTTTATATTGGACCCGTAATATTATTTCCGTTAGCATATTAAATTTTTGTCGTTAGTTATGATGTTAAAACCACTACGCCAAAGAAAGGAAAAGACAACGCTTTTTTTGGCCTTTAACAGCGCTTAAAAGCGCTGCCTAAGGTGGCGCTGCTATAGGTAAAGACAGCGCTTTTTTTTTATGAGAAAGCGCTGCTAAAGGCCTACTTTAAGCAGCGCTTTACCTTTAAAAGCGCTTTCTAAAGTAGGCCTTTAGCAGCGCTTTCCCCGTTTAGACAGCACTTTTGAAAGCGCTGTGTAAAATTTTTTTTATTTTCACTTTAAGGCAATGCTTTCATTTTTATTTTTTATTTTCACTATAGGCAGCGCTTTTTCTTAAAAGCGCATTCTTTTCTTCACGTTTTTTTAATGATTTTACTTAAAAATCACATTTTCCTTCTTTTTTATGCAGAAACCTGTATATTTTCCTTCACATTTTAAGCCATTTCCATTAACCATTTCTAATCCTTATAAATCACATAAACCATTATAATCCATGATTCACATTTTAGGCCATTTCCATTAACCATTTCCATAATTAAACCATTATAATCCATAAACCATTCACATAATAATTAAACCATTCTAATCCATAAACCATTCACATAAACTATTCACATAAACCATTTCCATAATTAAACCATTCTAATCCATAAACCATTAACATAAACTGTAACAACCCCCTTTCTATACCCCCAAATAATTAATTAAATCATTTAGGCACGTATTGAAAATTTCATCAGAGTATAATTGTAAACACGGCATAAAAAGGTATGTCACATTATGCATGAAATTAAACACATACAACACCTGCTCAAAAAGATATGCAACAGTGGGGTAACTTTCAACAATAAAGGATCTCAGTCCTTATACCCACATCTCAATATTTAGAATAAAAGCGGAAACATCTAAAATATTGAATAACAACCACATATATACATCAACATATATATACATCATCCAGTATGAATCACAAGCAACATCATGTTTATATACACAAATTCATCAGCAAGATACATATGCAAATGTATCACAAAAAGATCAAAACGTCCTAGCTACCCGGTGCTACATATCAGAGCCAACCGACCAACAAGGAAAATGAAGACACGCTTCACAAAAAGACCGCCAGATACCTAATCTGCAATGCCTCATAGAGCATCATAAAATAGCAGAAGGGTGAGAAATATTATCATAATAACAATGCATATAATTATGTACTACAACATAAACATATAACACATATTCTCACCACAACTCCTCATATATCACAATATAGATATATCATCAAGCATATTCATTATGCATACATTCACCATTATCATCATTCCACATGAACACACACATACTTGCTCATTCAACAATGCATCATTATAAGATACAGTTTATATCATTTCCCATAAACATACATATATCAATGTTTACTATGTCACAATCATCACATCTCACTGAATATACATCGCAAGGCATATATATATAAAACCAAGCATATTCCTCATAATGCTTATCATTCAACATAAACACACATATTCATGTTTATCCATCCATGCACACCTGCACAATTCTACTCATTCCACATCAACATATACATATATATGTTTATTCATCAATGCACAAATACAAGGATGACCAATGCAAATCATAGAGACCGACTCACGACTCTATGCAAATGCAATGCGGTACCGACTCATCATCTCAAGTTCAATTGAAGAACTTATTGGAATCATCGCTCGTTACTTAGGGTAACTCCCCGTCGGGCATACGATGTTCCCCGTCGCTACCACTTATCAACAAGCATACGACGTTATGGATCGTTTTTAGTCCTTTATAATAGGCACACGATCAATACAACAATTGCTTACACCCATAAGGGATCTACAATTCAACATGCATTGTTTACACCCACGAAGGGATCTACAATGTCTACATGCATTGTTTACACCCACAAAGGGATCTACAATGTCTACATGCATTGTTTACACCCACGAAGGGATCTACAATGTCTACATGCATTGTTTACACCCACGAAGGGATCTATAATGTCTACATGCATTGTTTACACCCACAAAGGGATCTACAATGTCTACATGCATTGTTTACACCCACGAAGGGATCTACAATGTCTACAACCTGATGCATGTCATATAATGACCCATGGCAATCAAGGCTCATACATTAAATCATGCATTTCAAGTACATATAATACAATGCACATAATTGCCAAACGGCCACAAACCTTCACCACAACATCATATACCCATCAAACATCCCTCACACAAGTCATACGTTACATATCATATCCTATCGCACAATATGGAAAATAACTCAAAAATTCCATTTTACGGTTTCTCGGAAAAGTCGGATAAAAGTTGGCGAAAAATAATATTTTTCTTCACCAAATCATAGAACATATTTTTAGCTTCAGATCGATATAAAGAACAGCTAAAACGGATAAACGACGAAAAAGTTATGCAACTTTTAAAAAACCAAATTTTTGAAAAAGAACAGCAGAGTGCAATCGATTTACACCTGTGTGCAATCGATTGCACGGCCCCAGAAATCACATTTTTCGCCCTTTTTTTTCATGTGCAATCGATTTGCATCCTGCTGCAATCGATTGCACCTGTTAAAAACCAGAAAAATCAGCTGCTGCCTCTACACAAAACCCTCCGGAAACCCGACCGATTCAATTCCTTTCTCCCGAATAAATACATGGTAATATCACATAAATACATACCAACATATTAGGATCAAGAAAAACCCGATTCCACGACTTTTATTTTTCACCAAAATCTCACATTTTCAAAACCCAAAAATGTCAAAACTCACAATATCAACCGATTTCAACCAAACGAGTTTCTATAATCTCGGCCTAACCTCATACGACTAATCTACGCAATTTATTTCGAAATTCATTCGTGAAAACATCGATTTCTATCGATTTCCTACAATTCGACCTAAACGGAAAAATATGGAAAACCAACCAAAACATCCACACAAAACACATACATAATCATACACAAAGTTAGGATAACAATATTTCGCACCCTTACCCGATTATTCGCGCTTGAAACGGAGCTTTTCCCGATTTTTCCTACTTTCTCCTCTTTTCTCTCTTCTTCCTCTTCTTTTCTCTTAAAATTCTGTTTTTCTCTCTTTCTCACCTCTAACTTTCTATTTATATAAAAACATAAAACTTACCCAAACAAAAGACCAAAATACCCCCCAGCTCAAATATCTCCCAAACGCTCTCAAAATGCGATAAAACATAAACAACGATGAAAAATAATATATTGTCAAATAAAAGTCAAGAATAAAATAATATAAAACCAAAACCAATTAAATCTACTCTATTAAATAAATCTAACAAAACTGGGGCGTTACAACTCTCCCCCACTTAGACATTTTCGTCCTCGAAAATATACTGAGACGAACAACTCCGGACACGACTCTCGCATCCGACTAACAAACCAACATGCCAACAAAAGGCACACCACAAATAACACAACTGACAAACCACCGTGCTAACTACAACAACGCCACGACAACGACGACCACTACATCGACAAGATGCAAAGCCCATACAATGCACTTGACGACAAACTCACAACTCAAAGAAAACCACGATACCAACACGCAGGTTCACTCTAGAACCGAAACACAACAAGATCGTTACCATCACCACAGGTAACACTCCCCTAATTCCCCATCATAGGAATTAGCCACACACACTCGAACCATCACGATGGAAACGAGGCAACAACACAAACAAGAACACAAGTTCCACGACACAACATCGATTCCACAACCTCTACAAAACCAGAATACCAACATCCTTGTCACACAACCTTATTACAACAATGCTACGATTCCCAATCGAACATATAACCAAAACATCCATCTACATAGTAGCCCATGAATAATATTTAAACCTTTCACCTAACACTTCCATTCTGAAACGTCCAATGGTCTCATCATTCCTACATGTTCTCAATGTTCAACCTATGAACTCTTACAAGTCCCACACGTAAATACAAAATGTGCCACCTCACGCTTCCGCTGAGCACTCTGATTACTCGCAACCATCAAAACTATCAATTTCACGTCCAAAGTCTAACTCTTTCTCATATTCGCCAAAAATCACTGTTCACTTTAATATTACCAACCTCACACTCTCCTGTGTTATCTCATACACCATACACAAGTCTCGGAATTGCTCAAATAATTCTAACTCCCTGACCATCAAAACAGACATGCATAGAAACTTCCGACTTAACTTTTCAGGCACAACAACAGCTTTTCCCCGAAGGATAATCCAAGCCAAATTCATAACTCATCACGAACTCTAACCATCCTTGTTGTCTCATACTCTATTCCTTTAGACCAAACAAGTACTCAATATCCTTGCGATTACCAAACACTTCGAACCTAGAACCATAAAGATAATACCTCCAAATATTCCAACACAATACCACACAACCAATTCCAAATCCATAATAATACAGATCCTTTTATAAATCCTCAATTGTCGTAAAGCATAAGCCACGACTTTACCCTCTTGCATTACCACGTTGACTAAACTCATCTAAGACACATCACAATACCCCACAACCGGTTTATTAGGATCACACAAAATCAAAGCTGAAACCGTAGACAACTTCTACTCCAGCTCACCAAAACTTACTCACAACGAACATCCAAACAAACGACTCACCCTTTGTAAGTCAGCTGAGATACCAGAAGTACGAACTTAACAAAGTCTTCCATAACCTGTAATAACAACCAACTGAGTCCAAAAGTTTCTAATCTCCTTAACTAACTTCGGAGCCTCTCATGTAGAACTACATCTACTTTCGATGGATCCATTAACCATACTCTCATCTGAAATAACATTTCCAAGAAACTAACCCTTTTCAACCAAAATTCTCACTCGAATAACTTAGCATAAAACTTCGTCTCTTTTCAACACTTGTAATTCAAATCTCAAACACTTTACTCATTCTTCCTCTGAGTTTATAACAAATCCAAATATCCTCAATCGAAACCACTACGAACTTATCCAAGTAAATATGGAAGATACGATTCCTCTACTCCACAAACATTAGAGACGCGTTACTAACACCAAATACCATCACTGTACGTTGCAATTCCCAACCAAAATCCAAAAGATATAAATCCTCAAAGCTTTTGCAAAACTTTTCACTGGGTAACTGGTTACTCACATACAAGCTTAACCGAGTAAATAACAACCTATTCCGAGGATAACAAACCTAACCAGTCACATTAAATCGATCAAAGCCTCAACTCACACAATTCACCACTCTTATCAAACATTCCAAACAATTGTAATTCACTCATACTCAACCAAACCATTCTAGTCATCTGTTCATGAAAGTGGACACTTATTCTCAATCATTACCTTATTCAACTGTTAGTAATCCATACCCAATTTCTTCTCCTGACCGTCCAATTCCGCAATTCCAACATATATCAACAACCAACCAAAAAGAATTCTCAAACACAATGTTACATCCACCCACAAGGGTTTCCTCACAATTTCCATTAACGCCTTAAAACTCCAAAGACTCCAAACCCACCAGAACTCTAAGTTTGCTATCCATAGTCTCAATACCATTATACTTGTTATTCCATTCCATCATCCTTCCTTTTGTTACCAACAATACTGGAGCTCTCTAAGACAACACCTTAATGTTCCATCCAAAAACACATCTGAAAACTATGCCCAACTGACGGCCCATCACTGCGACTTCCTGCCAATTCCCAGAACACTACCATCACAGACAAAACAAACATCTTATTCCCATCTACTAAGAGTTTCCTACTTACTTAGCAGATATAAACCTCAACTATTCACCTTCGTCCAATTAAGTTCAATCTCTACTCTCTGTGAAGCAGTCCTTAAATAAAACCCAATCATTCTCTCTCAACGACTTCCCAACTGGACTAACATACCAAAACCTCTAATCCATTTCATCTTCCGATATTAGCATCTTCATCGACTCATCAAAATAATCTGTAATCATCTCCTTAAATTCCAAACAATTCATTGCACACACTATCAAAGCCGGAAAGACCCGCCTATTCCATCCAACATAATTTCCGTCTGCTATCAACAAGAGATTAAGGGTGATCAGTTCCTCAATTTGCCAATAGACAGTCGACAATCATGATGGGGCATAAACCGTCTTTACCAAACTATAATAGCCTTTCTTGCATTCCATACACAAAACTACCTAAGGCATAAATCGTTAGTTGACATAAACCTTACCTCCGCATTTCTTATGGAATCGGGAACAACACTGTCCAAACAACACTTACAATCTTGCAATTCACAACACACTGAGCCAGCGCTCCACACCTGAAGCAACATGGAGAAGTACCAGCTTCTCCCCCACTTATCTCATTCTAACTCCTGAAAACAAAGGATTAGAAAACCAGAAAGCACTGATAGTGTTTCACACACATATCACGTACTATGGAACAAACAACACCGACAGTATTCAACTGTCACACCAACAGACTCAACAACTGACTCAACACTGGCTCTGATACCACTTAATGTAACAACCCCCTTTCTATACCCCCAAATAATTAATTAAATCATTTAGGCACGTATTGAAAATTTCATCAGAGTATAATTGTAAACACGGCATAAAAAGGTATGTCACATTATGCATGAAATTAAACACATACAACACCTGCTCAAAAAGATATGCAACAGTGGGGTAACTTTCAACAATAAAGGATCTCAGTCCTTATACCCACATCTCAATATTTAGAATAAAAGCGGAAACATCTAAAATATTGAATAACAACCACATATATATATCAACATATATATACATCATCCAGTATGAATCACAAGCAACATCATGTTTATATACACAAATTCATCAGCAAGATACATATGCAAATGTATCACAAAAAGATCAAAACGTCCTAGCTACCAGGTGCTACATATCAGAGCCAACCGACCAACAAGGAAAATGAAGACACGCTTCACAAAAAGACCGCCAGATACCTAATCTGCAATGCCTCATAGAGCATCATAAAACAGCAGAAGAGTGAGAAATATTATCATAATAACAATGCATATAATTATGTACTACAACATAAACATATAACACATATTCTCACCACAACTCCTCATATATCACAATATAGATATATCATCAAGCATATTCATTATGCATACATTCACCATTATCATCATTCCACATGAACACACACATACTTGTTCATTCAACAATGCATCATTATAAGATACATTTTATATCATTTCCCATAAACATACATATATCAATGTTTACTATGTCACAATCATCACATCTCACTCAATATACATCGCAAGGCAAATATATATATAAAACCAAGCATATTCCTCATAATGCTTATCATTCAACATAAACACACATATTCATGTTTATCCATCCATGCACACCTGCACAATTCTACTCATTCCACATCAACATATACATATATATGTTTATTCATCAATGCACAAATACAAGGATGACCAATGCAAATCATAGAGACCGACTCACGACTCTATGCAAATGCAATGCGGTACCGACTCATCATCTCAAGTTCAATTGAAGAACTTATTGGAATCATCGCTCGTTACTTAGGGTAACTCCCCGTCGGGCATACGATGTTCCCCGTCGCTACCACTTATCAACAAGCATACGACGTTATGGATCATTTTTAGTCCTTTATAATAGGCACACGATCAATACAACAATTGCTTACACCCATAAGGGATCTACAATTCAACATGCATTGTTTACACCCACGAAGGGATCTACAATGTCTACATGCATTGTTTACACCCACAAAGGGATCTACAATGTCTACATGCATTGTTTACACCCACAAAGGGATCTACAATGTCTACATGCATTGTTTACACCCACGAAGGGATCTACAATGTCTACATGCATTGTTTACACCCACGAAGGGATCTACAATGTCTACATGCATTGTTTACACCCACAAAGGGATCTACAATGTCTACATGCATTGTTTACACCCACGAAGGGATCTACAATGTCTACAACCTGATGCATGTCATATAATGACCCATGGCAATCAAGGCTCATACATTAAATCATGCATTTCAAGTACATATAATACAATGCACATAATTGCCAAACGGCCACAAACCTTCACCACAACATCATATACCCATCAAACATCCGTCACACAAGTCATACGTTACATATCATATCCTATTGCACAATATGGAAAATAACTGAAAAATTCCATTTTACGATTTCTCGGAAAAGTCGGCTAAAAGTCAGCTAAAAATAATATTTTTCTTCACCAAATCATAGAACATATTTTTAGCTTCAGATCGATATAAAGAACAGCTAAAACGAATAAACGACGAAAAAGTTATGCAACTTTTAAAAAACCAAATTTTTGAAAAAGAACAGCAGAGTGCAATCGATTTACACCTGTGTGCAATCGATTGCACGGCCCCAGAAATCACATTTTTTGCCTTGCATCCTGCTGCAATCGATTGCACCTGTTAAAAACCAGAAAAATCAGCTGCTGCCTCTACACAAAACCCTCCGGAAACCCGACCGATTCAATTCCTTTCTCCCGAATAAATACATGGTAATATCACATAAATACATACCAACATATTAGGATCAAGAAAAACCCGATTCCACGACTTTTATTTTTCACCAAAATCTCACATTTTCAAAACCCAAAAATGTCAAAACTCACAATATCAACCGATTTCAACCAAACGAGTTTCTATAATCTCGGCCTAACCTTATACGACTAATCTACGCAATTTATTTCGAAATTCATCCGTGAAAACATCGATTTCTATCGATTTCCTACAATTCGACCTAAACGGAAAAATATGGAAAACCAACCAAAACATCCACACAAAACACATACATAATCATACACAAAGTTAGGATAACAATATTTCGCACCCTTACCCGATTATTCGCGCTTGAAACGGAGCTTTTCCCGATTTTTCCCACTTTCTCCTCTTTTCTCTCTTCTTCCTCTTCTTTTCTCTTAAAATTCTGTTTTTCTCTCTTTCTCACCTCTAACTTTCTATTTATATAAAAACATAAAACTTACCCAAACAAAAGACCAAAATACCCCCCCAGCTCAAATATCTCCCAAACGCTCTCAAAATGCGATAAAACATAAACAACGATGAAAAATAATATATTGTCAAATAAAAGTCAAGAATAAAATAATATAAAACCAAAACCAATTAAATCTACTCTATTAAATAAATCTAACAAAACTGGGGCGTTACATAAACCATTCACATAATTAAACTATTCTAATCCATAAATCATTCACATAAACCATTCACATAATTAAACCATTATAATCTTTTAACTTCTAAAGATCTCCTAATATACAACAACTTCCAAAACTATACAATTACACTCCATAACTACACACCAACTTCCATACCTTATATGATTCTTTTCTCAATAAGGTATTCACACAATTCCTCCTTGATTTCTTCCAATTTATCTTTCGTGTAATGAGCACACGTGTATTCATCAAAGTACTACATAACAAAACACAATATGCATGATTTAGTCTAAAATAATAAATTATATGAAATACCCGATAAGTATTAAAATAAATCCTAAGTTATAAATCCATACGGTGATGGGAATCTCTAATCGATCCAAATGAAGGATTTCTCTCATAAACCTCAAAACGAAATAACCGCAGTCTATACCATTATGCTGACGAGGACACTACACATAGAAAAACAAATAAGATTTAATATATAGTTGTCTTGTGTTATCAAGTAGCATCACTATTATAAGCAACATTGTGAAAATTAATATACCTCCACTTTGATCCATGTAATGTTGGTTGCTTTAGACCGTGATACTCGAGCTTCTCTTTGTGCTCGGTATACTAGTATTGTTCTATAAAAGAAAAACGTAAATTTAGAAAAATCTCACAAAAATAATTAAATATACAAATACACACGAATATTTAGAACAATCTCACTTACGTATCAACCAAATCCTTCATATTCTGATATGTTTTCCAATCATGATATAATGAATTTAGATAATACACCACTTCTCTTGTAGGATTAATAGCAACCAACAACCAGTGCCCACTGTAAAATATAACAAAAGTTTAAATGGATAATTTCTACGCAAAAGATACAAAGATTAGAATGAAATTAGAATGAAAATCTTACCCGTTTCCAGTATTATACGGTAAAAGATACAAACTTTCTATACTGTTGGCCATAAATCTCTCGAGTAAGTGATCTCTTACTGAATTTGGATCAATAGCAATTTCCGGTGCATTGACACGGGCGCAAGACAAGAAATAGAATCTGTTTGACAATTGATTCCCGCGCATCAATTTGTCATACAAGCACCTTAAATAAAAACATAATAAACATTAGACTATTTTCATTGAAATGTGTAAATAAATTGTTCAACTAATTAAATAATAGATTGATCGGAGTACCAGATGTATGAATGCATAACACCGATGCCTAATTCAAGATACCGAAAAATCTGTTCCATGTCCTCTTTTGCAATTGTTTCGGAATGAGGAAAACCAAAAACATCTTCATCCATGTCTATTTGACGAATAGCATCATCCATCAAATCTGATGTTGCCACAAGTGTTTCAAGACACATCCGAAAGCGAGGTGTAAAAGCTCTTTTTGCCTGCCCGGTCTTTGTAGGAGCTCTTTTCTTGCTGGCTTGTTGTGAAACTTGAGCTGGAACCTAAAAGTCATATAAGTTAGGTAAAGTAGAAAATCATGAAGCTTTTGAATTCGGATCATAGAATAACACTTTCAATGTACCTCTTTTTGTGATGCAACAGACTCGTTGTGCGGAAAAATCCCTTTATCCTTAGAGGCGTGTTTTGTAGGAGTCTAACATTACCATGTAAAAAAAATTTACGTAATGGTTCAGAATGATTTTCATAATGGTTCAGAATTGACATTTGAATACTAAAAGATTCATAATGGTTTTCAACATACCTCATCATCTATGAAAATGAGGTCTGACGGCCATGCAAAAAACGATCCTATTGCATCCCGCAACAATGTTGTCTCTGAAACAATGTCAGGTATCGGTAGCAACGCATCCAACTCTAATGCAATATCAACCGATACTTTCAGATATCCATCAGGTAGCGGTTTATGGTGAAGTAAATCTCCCAAAGTGTTATGCATTTTTCCCTTGCCAACTATGCGATAAGTCGGTGACGATAAATACAGCTGACAAGATGAAATGCCCTAAACCAATAATAAATATGTTACTGTTAATGTATATATATGTCAATTAAAATGAATGGGCTAATTTAATTTCATAATAACATATATAATTACCTCGGGTATTTTCTTTTGACAATAGATACTAGCTTTGTCACTAGTATCTTTCAACTCTGAAACGCGCTTTTCCGCCTCATATCTCTCTTTATCCTTTTGCAATTCACGGACTTGCGGTTTTAATTCCTCCAACCATTGCATCACTTCTTGATTGCTAGGATTTTTTCTCTTTGGATGCTTATACAAGGAAGATGGAGTCACAACAAATCCTTTACCCCTCACCCGACCGGAATACTCAGGAACATTTAGTACTCGACTAAGTATGCTCCTGCAATCCTCCTCACCTGTGGTTAAGGATTTAGATAGAGTCTCCTGAAATTCATTGACATATCGAAAATTATTTGTGGGGATTAAAAATTAATTATATTTTAATAAAATTTCGATTAACTTAAAGACATAATGTGATACTTACACATTCATCATAAACATGCTGAACATCTTCCCTAACAACTCCATCCTTGCCCACACGAGCTTCCTTCCACAAAACATGATCCAGAAGTGATGTTTCTTCACTTTTCGTCTCTTCTAACTACACATTGAGATAAATAATAAGATCATTAATTATAACACAATAAGACAATTAATAAAATCATAGCATTTATATAGACTTACCATTTTTTGCTGTAAGCGTGCATATCCCAAACGCCATTTTCTGTATGGATACGCGGGTTTTGATGCTCTTTTGCGATTAATGGCACTCAATTCCTGGATAAACAAGTTTAAGTCATATCAGAACAAACTAATGCAACAAGTATATAATACAATTAATAGACATGACAAATTAACATTACATTGAATTTTTTGGTTTTTCGTTTGGCTATAAAAGTGCCCCATTCTTTAGGTGTAATCAAGTCCGCATACAACTGTGGAAGTTCTGCTTCAACAAAAAAAAATTTCTCATCCCTAAGATATTTGTTTGATAACATAGTTCGAAACCCTCTGTGTCTTTTTCTGGCCAATTGAAGACAATTCTTTTTTCGGATTTCATCAATATTAAAAGACCTCTACGAAAAAACATACACGTAGAGTGTGTTAGTATAAGTAAATTAAAGACTTAATCGTCAACAAAAATCTAATAACATCAATCATATTTGGTAAGTACCTGTATCTCAGTCCATATTTTATCTTTACCGGCTTGCAACAATTGATTCCTCCAATTATCACTGGTGATTGGAATGTGCTGACGGACAAGGGAACCTATGTAACTAGTCAACATTGAACCGTTTGGCTCAATTAGTTGGGTTTCATCACTGCAATGTACATCAAATTTGATCCCTTTATCTCTTGCACGGATGATTGACTTCATAATAGTTATTCCTTGTTTAATTTCACTTTCTACATTCTGAGCTTCATTTGTATCATGTGTCTCGTGTGAGTCTTCCTGGTTACTAGCCATTTGACCTGTAAGAAAGAAAAAACAAAAATTAAATGAAAAATATAAAAATCCATAATCCATAATCCATTGAATATATATAACATGACAACTATTTAATATTATTGAATGATATAAGCTATAATTTTATAACTAGTACCTTTTTCACTAACGTCTCTTTCTTTTCTTGGTTGGAATATGTTCTACCTGTCTCTTAACAACACGGACGGCTGGATTGATCCAAATACCCTCATTATGATCATTTCTAGTATATGATTCATTCGCTATAATATTTTCATCTTGATCATTTCTAGTAAATAATTCAATATCAACATCAATATCACCTTGATCTCTAATGTTTTCATCAATTACTTTGTTAGATAAAAGTACTATAGACCATTTTGTACTTGTCGGATCAGTGACATAGAACACTTGTTTAGCTTGAGAGGCTAGAATAAAAGGCTCATCTTTGTACCCCGCCCTATTAAGATCCACTTGCAAAAATCCTGACTTATCCATTCGTATGCCATTATTATTTTCAACCCACTTGCAACGAAATATAGGAATCTAAAAATTCTCATAATCAAACACCCAAATGCGCTCGATAACCCCAAAATATGACAGATTTGCAAATTTGGGGTTTAAGTCCTTCACACTTGAAATGTGAATTGCTTCAGCTACCACGGTGACACCACTATTTTGCATAGTACTTTTATCATCTTGTTCTTTGGTATAAAATGTGTATCCATTAATTGCGTATGCGCTATAAGAAAACACAACCAAACTTGGACCATATGCTAAACATCTCAACCTTTTTGTTATTGAAGCGGAATCTGAATAATACTTTGAATAAATATGATCCTTAAACCAATGTATGAAACTTCGATTGTGCTCTCGTACTATCTAATTCTCATTTCTATTCGGATTTAAACCTCAGAGAACATCCTTGTGCATTTCAACATACGGCTCAACCTCATTCTCATTATACAGAACATACAAATGCACTTGATCCCGTTCGACCCTTGATACTGTCACAACTTCATTTCCAACTAACTTTTTTCCTTCTTTTTTTTCGACAATATGAGATTTGGGGAGTTCAATTGATTGTACATTGGACAAATATTCAGTACAAAACTCAATAGCTTCTTCAACAATGTATCGTTCGGCAATACAACCCTCTGGTCGACTTCGGTTTTTCACATACCCTTTTAATATTTTCATATAACGTTCAGCAGGGTACATCCATCTCATATAAGTCGGTCCACACAATTGTGTCTCTTTCACCAGATGAACCATTATGTCAAAAAACGAGGGAGGAAAATACATTTCAAGATCACACAAAGTAATAACTATTTCTTTTTGCAATGTTGGTAAGATCGCAGGATCGATCACCTTACTGCAAATTGACTTGAAGAAAAAACACAATTTAGTTATTGCGCTTCTTACTTTTTCGAGAAGAATAGAACATATACCTATTGGTAGAAAATGTTCCATTATAACATGGCAGTCATGCGTCTTTAAACTCTTTAACTTGAGGTCTTTCATAGACACGAGTCTTCTAATATCTGAAGAGTATCCTTCTGGAACTTTAACTTCACTTAGAAACTTACACAATACTTTTTTCTCCTTCCTAAATAGAGTATACGTAGCAGGTGGTAGATATGTTTGTTTTCCTTTCTTCAAGGGTCCTAATTCAGTTCTTATCCCCATCACTATCAAGTCCTTTCTTGCTTTAAGGCCATCCTTAGATTTTCCTTGTATATTGAGTAACGTACCAATAACACTGTCAAATACGTTTTTTTCAATATGCATAACATCGAGAAAATGTCTTACATACAACGACTTCCAATATGGCAGTTCAAAAAAAATTGACCTCTTCTTCCACCCTCTCTTGACAAGTGTATGTGCAAAAGGCTTGCCAAACTGAGTACTCACATCTTTCACCTTTTCAAAAATTTGATCACATGTCAATATAGGTGGAGCTCTACCTTGTTCTAGCTCTCCATTGAATGCTTTTCTCCACCCACGGTAGTGATTATTAGAATTTAAGAATCTATGATGACCGAGAAAGACATTCTTCTGACCAAACTCCAATCGCGTCGAATCTGTTTTATCTTCACAAATAGGACACGCACATTGACCTTTTATTTTGTACCTTGATAGATTTCTGTATGCTGGAAAATCATTAATTGTGCCAAACAACATCGCCCTCAAGTTGAAACTTTCTTTCATATACCCTTCATAAACCTCCACACCGTTCTCCCACAAAAATTTAAATCTTCGATTAAGGGTGCCAAGTATACGTCTAAGTCATTCCCTAGTTGTCTAAGCCCAGAAATTAACATAGATAACATCATGTACTTATGCTTCATACATAGCCATAGAGGTAGGTTATAAATCATAATGAACACATGCCAAGTGCTATGTGAGATACTTTGAAGACCGGGTGGGTTCATTCCATCAATAGATAATGCCAAGCGAAGGTTTCTTGCTTCTTTTCCAAATTCAGGATAATCATCATCAATTTTCATCCATTGTGGTGAATCTGCCGGATGTCGAAACTTTCCATCAATAATTCTTTCATCTGCATGCCAAGTCAAGTGTCTTGAATTGGTCTCACTATGAAACATGCGTCTAAATCTCGGAATTATAGGAAAATACCATAAGACTTTTACTGGAGATAACTTTTTCTTATATCGAGAGACACCGCATTTAGGACACTCATTTAACGATGCATACTCATTTCGAAACAAAATACAATCATTTGGACATGCATGTATCTTATCATAGCTCATGCCAATAGAGCACAACATCTTTTTGGCCTCATATGTTCGATTGGGAAGAACATTATCCTCTGGAAGCATATCTTTCATAAGGGCTAATAACTCTGTGAAACTTTTATCCGACCATCCATTGCTCACCTTTAAGTTGTACAGCTTTAATACCGCAGACAATCTTGTGAATTTAGTGCAACCATTATACAACGGTTTCTCTGCATCGCTTACTAACCTCTCAAACATTTTGGGACAATCCTTAAGATCTTCTTCAAGAGCTTCTGCAATCTCTTCGACTCGATCATAATCGTATGTATCTGTGCCATTGTCGTTTGAAGCATGGGTCATATTATCCCCCGGTTCAACATTCCCGTTAATTTTCTCACCATGCAAATTCCAACATGTATAACTTCTATCAATTACACGCCTCTTTAAATGCGACGACAACTGAACCGCGTCAACCCGACTCCCAAAACAGCAACCCAAGCAAGGACATATCATTCGACTAGGGTCTTCGGCGTGCGCAACAGCAAACTTAACGAATTCCGATACCCCATTCTCGTACTCTTTCGACAATCGACTTGAAGACATCCATTTCTTATCCATAGTTATACTAATTAAGCTAAACAAAAACAAAATAAAAAATATTTACCTGTAGGGAAACGATCCGACTTTCACACTTTGATCACAAGTAACCCCTATATATAGCAAATTCAATAAGTTAGTTCTCAATCATTGCAAGCAATGCTCATCCATCATAGCAGTTCATTCAAAGCAGTTCATTCAAATGGTTTTACTAATTAAGCTAAACAAAAACGTTAATTATTCACGCAACTATAGCAAAAGAACAACTAATTACCTGTAGAGAAGTAATCAAGTTCTGGATCCACACAATGTAAGATTCCTCCAATGATCAGACTTTCACTCTGCACCTGTAAAACAATCATACTATCAATATCAATCCAACTTTTCACTTTTCAATGTCTCTTCAACAAGATATATCATATGCCAAATTCTAATAGTAATTTATTCAAGAATTCTACATAATATATATTGACTCAATCCTATGCCTCAAAATTCTTCAATCTAAGCTATGTTGTATTTTATATTTTCAACAAATATCTCATTCCAATAATATTTTCTAGAACCAACATGTGTGTTACAACATATGAACCCTCAAGAACCTATGCATATCTATTATCTATTATAATATATTAAATCTAATGCACCGCATTATATTACGACACATAATATGCCACGTAGATTATATTTGCCACGTCAATTAAAAGCTGACGTGTCACCTTTAGAATTGAATCTTTCAACAAAACTACCCAATTATACTTCAACTTCTATTTCAAAAGTTATATGTTACAAAATTCTCTTTATTAAATATATTACAAAAATTAATTACAATTAAACACAATTATCATTTTGTTAAGTACACAATTTTGTTAATAACTACATTACTCTATTTTTATATAGTCTAATATAAAAAATAATAAATACACTATTTTATTAAATTACAAAACATCACAAAAAGAAACAATCATTAAAAACAAAAATAAAAAATTGATGACTAATAAAAAAAAATTATATTAAATATTTAAAATTCTTACAAGAGTTAATAACTACAATAATTTTATTAGTTGATCAATTTTCATAAATAATTTAAGTTTCATTTACAAATTAATAAAATACAATTACACTTAAAATTTTAATCCAAAAATCTTATTATTATATATTTCAGAAGAGTTAATCACAACTAAAAACAATTATCACTTTTTATATAATTCAATCTTTTTTTTGCCTTACACCTAAAAAATTAATATTTACGTGTTAATAACTACACTATTTCTTCTTTTTTTAGAGTCTAATATCTAAAAATATAATACCTACATTTTTTTTAAAATGAAAAAACAGTTAGCACAAAAATATACCGTTCATTCAAAAATAAAATTAAAAAACTGATGGTAACAAAAAAATTATATTAAATATATAAAATATTGACAAAATTTAATAACTACAATAATTTTATTAGTTGATCAATTTTTGTAATTAATTTGAACTTTATTTACAAATTAATAAAATAAAATAAAAATCATAAAATAAAAATATTTTGATTTCTAAATATTTAAAAATATTCATGCAATTAAACTTTTTAATAGAAAATCATCTTATTATTTGATCCAATTTTATAATTAATTGGAATTTTTTTAAGTTTTAAAATTATAAAATTATAATATATAATTTAATAATACAATATACACTTCCTAAATACCATAAAATATTCCTAATACATACAAATAACAAACTTACTTTAAACTAAAAAAAATAGCCATAAAATTCAAAACAATTTAATCACAACTAAAAACAATTATCACTTTTTATATAATTCAATCTTTTTTTTGCCTTACACCTAAAAAATTAATATTTACGTGTTAATAACTACACTATTTCTTCTTTTTTTAGAGTCTAATATCTAAAAATATAATACCTACATTTTTTTTAAAATAAAAAAACAGTTAGCACAAAAATATACCGTTCATTCAAAAATAAAAGTAAAAAACTGATGGTAACAAAAAAATTATATTAAATATATAAAATTTTGACAAAATTTAATAACTACAATAATTTTATTAGTTGATCAATTTTTGTAATTAATTTGAACTTTATTTACAAATTAATAAAATAAAATAAAAATCATAAAATAAAAATATTTTGATTTCTAAATATTTAAAAATATTCATGCAATTAAACTTTTTAATAGAAAATCATCTTATTATTTGATCCAATTTTATAATTAATTGGAATTATTTTAATTTTTAAAATTATAAAATTATAATATATAATTTAATAATACAATATACACTTCCTAAATACCATAAAATATTCCTAATACATACAAATAACAAACTTACTTTAAACTAAAAAAAATAGCCATAAAATTCAAAACAATTTAATCACAACTAAAAACAATTATCACTTTTTATATAATTCAATCTTTTTTTTGCCTTACACCTAAAAAATTAATATTTACGTGTTAATAACTACACTATTTCTTCTTTTTTTAGAGTCTAATATCTAAAAATATAATACCTACATTTTATTTTAAAATAAAAAAACAGTTAGCACAAAAATATACCGTTCATTCAAAAATAAAATTAAAAAACTGATGGTAACAAAAAAAATTATATTAAATATATAAAATTTTGACAAAATTTAATAACTACAATAATTTTATTAGTTGATCAATTTTTGTAATTAATTTGAACTTTATTTACAAATTAATAAAATAAAATAAAAATCATAAAATAAAAATATTTTGATTTCTAAATATTTAAAAATATTCATGCAATTAAATTTTTTAATAGAAAATCATCTTATTATTTGATCCAATTTTATAATTAATTGGAATTATTTTAAGTTTTAAAATTATAAAATTATAATATATAATTTAATAATACAATATACACTTCCTAAATACCATAAAATATTCCTAATACATACAAATAACAAACTTACTTTAAACTAAAAAAATAGCCATAAAATTCAAAACAATTAACATATTTTAGTCCAACAAAAAAATAATTGAATAATGTTAAAATAATTTTAAAATTTCTTTTTTTATTTAAATAAAATCTTGAAACTACCTCAATACCATTGTACAATATAGAACATATACAAAACAATTAAAAATATTTAAATGAACTGTCTATATATTTGATGAAAACAACAAAATATTATCAATTATAATATTCAAATAAATACAAAAATAATTTAAAAATATATTTATACGTCCGCGCAACGCGCGGGTTACCATCTAGTTTCTATTATTTCCTATACATAGACAAATAAGAAAAGTATTATTACAATTACCACGTTGACACCACTTCCATCTCCATATGCTAACAATGAAACCTATGAAATTGAGCTATTTTATGATGATTGATGATGACGCATGTTAATTAATCTTAGAAATTGAGCTAACTGTTGCTTTTAACATGACTACACAATTATATACAATTTAACAAATAATGCAAAAAACAATTGATATTTTTACATAAAGATGCCATTAACTAATTTTCTTTCAATAAACACACAACATAGTTTACTTAATACAATAATCATATAAAATAACCATAAACATGATTATCAAATTTCTATACCCGAAACAATCATGCTCATAAATTTATCATATTCAATATTTTTCTTAGAGATATAGTTTAGTCATGTTAAGCATAAATACATATCAAAATTACGTTTAAACTATTAGACTTAATTTTAATTCTCTTAAATCGAATGCTAATGTAAAAAAGGTTGGTGAATTGGGTGTTCCTAAATTTAATGTTATTGAAGTAGTTTTTTTTAATAATCTTTTGTAACAACAAGGTGAGCAGCAACAAGGTGGGCAACAACATAATTAGTAACAACAAAAAAACAGAGTAAACAACATGATTCAATACAACATGAGTAACATTCAAGAACCAACATTTCTTAGTTCAAGAACTCTCAAGAACCAACATTCAAGAACCAACATTCAACAACCTAAAATATGATGACAGTAACTCTCAAGAACCAACATTCAAAAAAATAGGCTAAACTTAAACTCTAACATCTCAAGAAAACCTAAAACGGTCGGAGAAGAATGCGTACCTGCACGATAACGGTCGGAGAAGAATACAGAATGCCTCTTCTTCGTTTTCGTTTTCCGCTTCTTCTTCGAATGAAAAATGAGTAGCAGACGGTCGATAATGGAAAAAATGCAGAGAGAACGAAAAAAATGAGAGATAACGGTCGGAGAAAGGAGGAAGGAGAAAGGAAGAACAGTTGCGAGAGTGAAAATGATTAGAAAAGTTGATTAGGGCTCTTCTGAAAATGTGGTGTTTTTTAATTTTTAATTAATAAATGACCTAAGACAGTGCTTTTGAAAAGCGTTTTCTTAAGTGCTATATTTAGCAACGCTTTTTCCTTATAAGCGCTTTCAAATGTGGGGCCAATTTAAGGCCTTTAGCAGCGCTTTTTCAAAAGCGCTTTCTAAGGTTAACATTTAGCAGCGCTTTTAGAAAGCACTTTCTAAGGTTATACCTTTAGCAACGCTTTTAGAAAGCACTTTCTAATGTTATACCTTTAGCAGCGCTTTTATAAAAGCGCTTTCTCAGGTGGTGTCTATGTGAGGCCTTTAGCAGCGCTTTCTAAAGGTAGCCTTTAGCAGCGCTTTTATTTAGCGAATTTTTTCCAAACCTTATAGCATCGCTTTGTAATAAAAGCGCTGTCTTTTTTGTGCTTCCAAAAGCGAATTTTGGCGTAGTGAACGTTAGTATCTACTAAAGTGGCATGCCAAGTGTGTGGTGACTCATCAAAAGATAGAATAAACAATGATTTAAAGGGTTGAATGTTGTCATCCTCTTTTTTTTCAAAAAATTGCTCTTGCGCTCATCCTCTTGTTTTTAAGAATTTATTTGGTTGATTACCTAATGTCGTCGTTCTAGTTGTCTAGTTGATTCCCTTTGTCTCTTCGTTTTAGTTTCCTAATCTATTTGTTCTTTCGTATTCTCTTCTTTCCTAATATATTCCTAGGGTTTGAATATTCTTCAATGTCTAAGGTGTCAAGCAGTTCTTTCATTGGAATAGCTTGGTCGATTATGCGCAGAAACAAGAGGAGAGAATGTTATTGCCAAGTTGAATGTGCGCTTCGTATCGTGGGTGACATGAATAGTGTCAATTTTGGAAAAAAGTTTTGGGGTTATAGAAATTTCAGAAATCCTGTGAACAAGGGTTGTGATTTCTTCAAACGGTTTGATGACGACATTATTGATGAAAAGGATTTAAAGATCCAGAGGCAAAAGAAGAAAATTTACAAATCGACATTATTAATAAAAGTGTCTGTAGTGATTAGAATATTGAGCCTAGTGTTTAATGTTGTATTTGTAACAATGTTATTTTAGGTTGGTTATTTGTCTGTGTAATGAGATGTATTTGTCAACATTTATCTGTCATGTAATGCATCTGTCAAGAAAATGTGTTTGTCAACATTGTTATGTATTTGTCAATAGTTATCAATGAAATGTATTTGGAGAAATCTTACATTTTGTATCCCATAATATACCAGAACAAATGAATTTTTATTTGGTGTAACATAAGCATAACAGTATACCAGAACAAATGTTTCCCAAAATATACCAGAACAAATGCATACCATAATTTTTTCATAACAATAGTGACATAACCTTAACAAATGCACACCATAATTTTGTCATAACAATAGTAACATAACCTTAACAGAAGTTGTAATAAAGGTCATACCAAAAGTAACATTATAGGTCATGAGTGATAGTAACAGAATCTTAACAGAAGTTGTATTAAAGGTTATACCAAAAGTAACATTATAGGTCATTACAAGTGACAACAAAAGTAGCATAACTAGCCATAAGTCATAAAGTAGAAAATAGAAATTGTATGCCATCTGTTACAACTCATTACAAGCCATTACTAGCCATTACAAGTCACAATAAAAGTGGCATAATAAGCCTAATACATAAACTACAAAGTAGGCCAAAAGTGGCATAAGTAGTACACATCAAAGATCAACATAAAAATCATGGTTAGCTCAGAACTAGTTTTACACCCTTTTGAAGCTTCTTTTTATTTTTGGGTGGTTGCTGAGTTCAAGCACCATCTGGTGTTGGTTTGCTTGAGGTAGCAGCTAGTTGTGGTTGGATTGAGGTAGCATCTGGTTGTGGTTGGCATGTGCTAGCATCTGGTTGTGGTTGAACTGAGGTAGCATCTGGTTGTGGTTGGCTTGAGCTAGCAGTTGGTTGTGGTTAGCTTGAAGTCATAGCAGTTGTATGCAGCTTGCAAGTGGCCTTATTGTGACCATCCTTATCGCACCTACTGCATTTGATACCAAACTTTTCCCTTTTGAGTTGTGTCTCATTTCTCACTTGTTCCCTAGCCTCCTTGTTCCCTTTCTTCTTGGGTCTACCAGGCATCCTTTTTATGGGGGGTGGTTGCGTATCAACAACATCTATTTTGGCCCAAAGAGATTCTCCATTAACTGTTATATAAGTGCCTAACAAGAATAATACATATCAAACAAGAATAATACATGTCAAACATTCACATCAGTAACAAGAATAAAACATATCAAATCTTTGGTCAACTGCTGCTGAATCTTCTAAACCTGTTGGCCCTCCGTCGTCAAACTTGTCAACTAGATTATTAAATTCTTCAATGGTTCCCAAGTCATCAAAAGGTCCTTTTACACCATTATTCTACTCATCCAACATGTCATCTTCCAAACTGTCGTCTTCTACACCATTGGAACCTACATTGTTTTCACCATTTGGACCTACATTGTTTTCAAGGGGAAATATTTGCTCTTCCCCATACACTGGATGCATTACACATAGATGAACATTCCCATTGATCAGTGCGATCATCTTCATTCTATTTGTTCCTACGTCATCTTGCAACATCACTAGCTCGTTATCATCCATTGCATCATATTACCATAAGCTCTCAACTTTTGGGTACCCTAAATCTTTCAACCATCCTAGGATCTCAAAATAACTCCAAAAATCCGGGTCAAATTGCCAAACCCTCTCTAACCCCTTGTAACCTAATCTATTAAACTCACCAAACACACCCCCATGATGGATAACACACTCAAACCTATCGCTCATGACCTAATCGCACCAAATAACTCAGAAATCAGACGTCGAAGTAGACAAAATTGTTAAACGTTTTCTTTTTAAAATAGTAAGTTCACACACGTACCTTGGCCTTGAAATGAGACAATGGTTGAGTTTCTAGGTATCGTCTTCAGCTATGTTCCAGCAATCGTCGTCTTCAACCACTGAGCTCTTCTTCTTCGCAGCTACTAGAGTTTTTTTGGCAATGAAAGTGAAACTATGAAACTGAGAGAGAAGATTAAGAGTTGAGGATTTTTGTTATTAAAAATGAAAACAAAAGTCACTATGACACATCAGTATAATAGTAATTGAAAAAAAAATAAACGGCCACGTTAGTATCTCACTATGCCACATAGGCGCCACTTAACGTTTTCCCAAAAAAAATTAACAGAAAGGATTGATTAGGCTAACAATGTAGACTTAAAGGACTATATTGTAACATTTTTTAATTATGGGGCTAATTAGAAACAATAAATTAACTTAAGGGATTAATAGATGAATTAAGACTTGTATGAATGATGTAGAGAGAGAACGTCTTATCTCTCTCTAGAAACCAAAAGCATGTAAAAATCAAAATTCGTTACAAATTAGGGGTGGCAAACGGGCATCCCTACCCCGTTTAGGCCCGCTCCGCGAATGGCCGCAAAAATATGGGGCTGGGTGGGGCGATCATAGTTAAGGACGCGGGCCTAAAACCTAGGCTCGCCCTGCAAAAAAATGAGGGCGAGGCTGGGAATTCCCGCGGGCACTTCACCTTTTACACCTAAAAACGCAAATATATATGTAAATTCTCGTGCCCGCATAAGCCCGTGAAGAAAACAGGGTGGGGCGAGGCGGACACATTAGAGTGTGAGGGCCTTAAACCTTGACCCGCACCGCAGTAAAGTGCGGGCAAAACAGACATGCTCAAATGGCTGGGCCCGTTTTGCCACCCCTATTCTAAATCATCGCCCTTGAATTGAATATAATCAAATGGTTAATTAAATAAAAATTTAATTTAACCATTAGATTGAATTCAATTTAAAGGTTGTGATTTGGAGTAAGTTAAAAAAACTTACTCTTGGAATAAGCTGATCTCTACTCTCACGCGCGCGCGTGCACGTTCTCACACACACACACATGTTAGATGCCAAACATGCCTTATATTTCTCATTTATACTTGGAAATTTTCAACTCTTTTATGTTGAATTGTTGGAATTTATTCTTGAAAGTTGTTGTTGTTCAAATATTGTGAAAATACCTATGGTACTTGTAATTTGTGTGTTATTATGCAGAAAAAGGCATTAAGTCATCAAAGAAGTAAAACACAAGAAAAGTGATTCAAGTTACCAAAGGAAATGAAGAAACTTCAGTAAGT
Source organism: Lathyrus tuberosus (assembly GCA_022829125.1). NCBI lineage: Eukaryota > Viridiplantae > Streptophyta > Magnoliopsida > Fabales > Fabaceae > Lathyrus > Lathyrus tuberosus. Next base: position 7,493,354 of record JALAZF010000164.1, on the reverse strand, counting down.
TCGTTAGGCGAACTTGCTAGCGAATGTTCGCTGGGCGAACATCTGGAGAAGTTCCAGCGAATTCTTCCAGACTTGAGGCAGTAAGAAAAGACACCTAAGTTCGCAGTGAGAACTGCCAGTGAATGTTTGCTGTGGCAACGCTCCAGCGAAGACCTGGCGAAGGACATCAGGGAAGAGGCAGTAGCTAAAGGGACCAAAGTTCGCTGTGCGAACTTGTTGGTGAATAGTTCGCTAGGTGAGTAATCATTCGCACTGCGAACTTTTGAAATATCTCAGAGGCGGTTTAACTGTGCAGAGGCATATCAGGTGCCTATTTTGCTGTTCGCTAGGCGAATGAAACGTTCGCAATGCAAACATGACAGATTTTAAGTGATGTATTTAAGCACTTTTGGTCATTTTTGGGGATGAGAACCTATTTTCACACACCATAACCTAAGTTTCTTAGTTTTCATCATCCAAGAGTGAGATTTCACATAGAGAAGTTGGATTTGCATCCGATCTTGATTATTCGAAGCAGATGCTTTTTCATCTCCTCCCGATACTTGTGAAGCAAGCTACCATGTCAATGGGTAGCTAAACACCTTTTGTGTCAAGATTAGTGGTAGGTAATCCTTTCTTTGGTATGTATTGATCTTGATAAATAGTTTGTGAACTTTGTTGATGATTAATATGTGGTGAAAAACTTTGTTTGTATGATTTATACTTTGTTTTGGTTCATGATTGAGAAATATGTTCTAAGGCTTAACCTAGGTTTTAATCCATCAACAGTCATGAGGCTAGAGATAGTTTTGAAAGTTGGTGTTCATAAATATTGATATTTTAATGTTATCATATTGATTGTTAGAGTGAGATATCATTTAAGGATCAATATGGTAAATCTCACAACATGTGTTAGAGATAAACAGTTGAGAGGATATGTGATTATATTCATTGTTAACAAGTTTACATACTTTATCGAGTAAATACGTATGAAATGGATTATCGAACCCTAATCTTGGAATGCTTTTACCAAACATTTTAAAACCAATTTCTTTTACTGTTGTTATTAGCTTTTCATACAAACGTTCTGTTACCAATTAACCAAACACTTTGTTACCTTAAGTTTGAAACAATTCTAACTGTAGAACGGCGGTGATATCACAAAATCCCTGTGCATACGATAACAAAAACCCCCACTGAAATACTTTTCAACAAAGTGGCGCCGTTGCTGGGGATTGTTGTTTTGCAAGCATTGCAATAGTTGTTAAGTTTTAAGCTTTTATAACTTTTTCTTGACCTTCTAAATTTGTTTGGTTAAGTTTTGCAGACTCTATTTATTCGAGGAAAGTTACCTGCAGTTCAACTTTTTTTCGATCCTGAGATTGAGAGAATTGCACGTAAGTTGAATAATAAAACTAGACGGAGGAGGCAACTTTCCAAAGAAAGACGAGAAAGAGGAGAAAGTTCTATTTCTACACCAACAGTACAGTTTACGCCAACCATGGCCGCACCACCTCCACCACCACCTGCTTCAACGCCATGCACTAACAGTCAGAGGCACACAGCTCAGATTGCTCTCAATACCCACAACGGGAGGCACTCTGAGATAAAGACTGGCATTCTTTCTCTTCAATACCAAAATCCATTCACCGGTATGGATCATAAGGATCCCTTCACTCATCTTACAAAATTTTATGAAATTGCAGGTGCAACTGAATCGCCTGAAGCTGAAGAGGAATTGTTGTTCAAGAGACTCTTTCCTCATTCCTTGATAGGGAAAGCAAAGGAATGGTACCTTGATCAGTCGATTGTGATTATGACGGATTGGAATGTGTTAAAAGAAAAATTCCTAGAACGATTTTTTCCAAATAACCGTTTTATGGAAGCAAAAACGGCAATCACGATTTTCTCACAAGGCGGAAATGAATCCCTCAACGAAGCTTGGGAGAGATTCAAATCCATGCTAAGAAAATGCAAGGGACACGATTTTGATGAACTTACGCAAGTGCATATTTTCAGAAATGGTCTCCAACCGGTTCACAAGAACTTGTTGGATGCTATATCGGGCGGTTCTTTAATGTTAAAAAGCGCCGAAGAAGCAATTTCTATTATCAATAAGATGACACTTAATGATCATCAAGGGAGTCATAATCGTGGTACACCGTAAAAGAAACCGGGAATTCTTGAATTGGGGACTAACGATGCTATTCTTGCTCAAAATAAAATTTTATCCCAACAAGTGGAATTATTTACTCAACAAATGTCAAAGCTTCCACAACAACTAAAAGAATTGCAAGATTTGCCAATCAAGAATGTGCAAATAGCCGTATGTGAACTATGCAATGGAGATCACCCCACCGGCTATTTTCCTCCGGAGAATGAAGAAGCAAATTACATGGCAAACCAAAATCAACAACAAGGTTATCAAGGAAGACAACAGCCTTATCAAAACAACTCTCAATAACCTTATCAAAACACTCAACGATACCAATAAAGACGGAATTATCAAAATGAACAAGTTTACCGTCAAAATCCTTGTCAACCGACACAACCTCAAGGTGGAAGTTCAAAGTTAGAAGAAAGTCTCAATCAATTCATTCAAATGTCAATGGCTAACTAAAATAGTAATGAGGCATCAATCAAAAATCTTGAAAACCAAGTTGGGCAACTTACGAAACAATTATCCGATCTACAACCGGGGCCATCTTTTTCCGCAAACACTTAAACCAATCCGAAGGAACATTGCAAAGCCATTGTGACTAGGAGTGGAAGAGAGTTGGGCGGAGGAGAAAAAAATGTTGATGTGAGAAGTGATGAGATTGTGGAGGAAGAAAAAAATAATGAGGTAGAAGTTGAAAAGAATGATGAGGAAGAAGTTAAAAATCAAAAGGAGAAGTTAGTTAAAAATAAGAACCACGAGAAAGAAAAGATAGAAGAAAAAAAGGGAAGAGTAAAAAAGGGGAAGGATAAAGTGAATCCTATTCCTATTCAAAATCTACCTTACCCTCATGTGCCCACCAAGAAAGACAATGTTAGGCATTACACTCGTTTCATGGACATATTCCGACAATTGCAAATCAACATTCTGTTTTCCGAAGCGCTTGAACAAATTCCCAAATACACTAAGTTCATGAAAGATATTCTTACCAAAAAGCGAAGATATTCGGAGTCGAAAATAACTATCCTTGATGCAAGTTGTAGTGCAATCATTCAAAGAACTCTACCGAAGAAGGAAGCCGATCCGGGGCGTGTTACTTTGCTGGTTACAATTGGTGATGTTTATGTTGGAAAAGGCTTAATTGATTTGGGCTCAAGCATCAACTTAATTCCATTGTCTATTGTGAAGAGGCTTGGGAACATTGAAATGAAAGCAATTCGAATGACATTACAATTGGCCGACAAATCCACAACTCATCCTCATGGATTAGGTCATGATGTGTTAGTTAAGGTAGATAAATTCTTTTTTCCGGTTGACTTTGTTGTGATTGATATGGACGAAGATGAAGATGCCCATTGATTCTTGGACGCCCTTTTATGAAGACTGCTCAAATGATGATTGATGTTGACAGCGGCCTTATGAAAGTGAGAGTTCAAAATGAAGAGGTGTGCTTTAATCTTTTTGAAGCAATGAAGCATTCCAAAGATAAGCATGATAGTTTTCGTATTGATGCAACGGATGAAGCTATAATGGAAGTCTCAAAGCAAGTTCACATAGCATCTCCCTTGGAAAAAGCTCTTGGTGACTCATTTGAAATACTTACCAAAGAGGAAGAAAAGGGACTTGAAGAATGCTTGAAGGAACTTGAATCTTTAAAAGAATTACAACCATGGGAAAGTGAAATGGAAGTGTTGAAGAAAAAGGCTAATGATGAAAAATCTCAACTTGAATTGAAGGTGTTGCCTTAAAATTTGAAGTATGTGTTCCTTGATGAAGGTTGTAACAAACCGGTTATCATTAGTAACATTTTGTCCGACAAAGAGGATGACTGTTTGATTCAAGTTTTGAAGAAAAATCAACAAGCTGTAGGTTGGATCCTTTCCGATTTGAAAGGAATTATTCCGACCTATTGCATGCACAAAATCTTAATAGAAGAGGACTTCAAGATGGTAGCTCAACCTCAGTGTCATTTGAATCCTACAATGAAGGAAGTGGTGAGAAAGGAAGTTGTGAAACTATTGGATGTCGAAATGATCTATCCGATTTCCGATAGTCCATGGGTGAGTCTGGTGCAAGTTGTGCCAAAGAAGGGTGGAATGACCGTTATAAGAAATAAAAAGAATGAATTGATTCCGACGTGTACCGTAACTGGTTGAAGGATGTGTATCGATTATCAGAGACTTAATACCGCTACTCGAAAAGATCACTTTCCGCTACCGTTTATGGATCAAATGCTTGCGAGATTATAGGGACAAGAGTTCTATTACTTTCTAGTGGCTATTCCGGTTATAACCAAATCTCGGTTGATCTGGAAGACCATGAGAAGACGGCATTCACTTGTCCCTTTGGAATTTTTGCATACCGGAAGATGCCTTTTGGCTTGTGCAATGCACCGACATCTTTTAAACGGTGTGTGCAAGCCATTTTTTCCGATCTTATTGAGAAGACAATGGAAGTATTCAAGGACGACTTCTCCGTGTTCGGAGCTTCCTTTGATGTATGTTTAAAAAATTTGGAAACCGTTCTAGAAAGGTGTGTGGAAACAAACTTTGTGCTAAATTGGGAGAAATGCAACTTTATGGTAACAGAGGGAATTGTGCTCGGCCACAAAGTCTCCTCCAAAGGCCTTGAAGTTGATCAAGCAAAAATTGAAGTGATTGAGAAGTTTCCACCACCAACAAATGTGAAGGGAATCCAGAGTTTTCTAGGCCATGTGGGATTTTACCGGCGATTCATCAAAGACTTCTCCAAAGTAGCAAGACCTTAAAGCAATTTTCTCAACAAAGATAAGTCTTTTTTTCTCTTTGATGATGAATGTTTAAATGCTTTTCAAATTTTGAAAGAAAAATTGATCCCCTTACCCATAATCATTGCTCCTAATTGGACTCTCAATTTTGAATTAATGTGTGATGCAAGCGATTATGCGGTTGGTGCGGTGCTTGGTCAAAGGAAGACAAACTTTTTTCATGCCATACATTACGCAAGTAAAGTTTTAAATGAGGCACAAGTGAATTATGCAATAACTGAAAAAGAATTACTCGCGATAGTGTATTCTCTTTAGAAATTTTGGTCTTACCTAATTGGTTCAAAAGTTATACTCTACACTGACCATTCGGCCATTAAGTATCTTCTCACCTAGCCAGATTCAAAGCAAAGGCTAATCCGGTGGATTCTTTTGTTACAAGAATTTGATTTGGAAATTTGTGACAAAAAGGGGTCAGAAAACTTGGTAGCAGATCATTTATCTCGTTTGGTCAATGTAGAAGTAACACACCGAGAAAGTGAGGTCCGAGAAGTGTTTCCTGATGAAAAACTGTTTAGGATACAAGTTAGACCTTGGTTTATAGATTTTGCTAACCACAAAGCGACCAGATTTATACCGGAAGATCTAACTTGGAACCAAAGAAGGAAATTCTTATCGGATGCCAATTTTTATGTTTGGGATGAACCATATCTTTTTAAGTTAGGTAGTGATAATTTGTTGAGAAGGTGTGTCACTAGTGATGAAGCTAAAAGTATCATTTGGCATTGTAACAATTCGCCGTATGGAGGGCATTATAATGGTTTGAGAACGACAACAAAAGTCCTCCAATCAGGCTTTTATTGGTCGTCTTTGTTTAAAGATGCAAACCTCCATGCGAAAAGTTGTGGCATATGCCAAAGAAGTGTCGGGATTGGAAAATGGGATGAAATGCCCTTAAAAACTATATTGGAAGTTAGAGTTTTCGATTGTTGGGGTATCGATTTTGTTGGACCATTTCCCCCATCTTTTCAAATGAATACATTTTGGTCGCGGTTGACTATGTTTCTATGTGGGTGAAAGCAATTACCTCACCGAGGGCCGATGGCAAAACGGTGATCAAATTTCCAAAGAAAAATATTTTTTCCCGTTTTGGCATGCCTTGTGTGTTGATTAGTGATGGCGGGTCGCACTTTTGCAATACGCCGCTTGAAAAGGTTTTAGAGCACTATGGTGTAAAGCATAAGGTTGCAACCCCAAACCACCCGCAAACAAATGGTCAAGTCGAAGTTTCAAATAGGGAGGTAAAAAGGATCCTTGAAAAAACCGTGTCAAGCTCTCGTAAGGATTGGTCGCAAAAGCTTGATGAAGCTTTCGGGGCGTATCGCACTGCTTACAAGGCTCCAATAGGTTTGACCCCATTCCAAATGGTTTATGGCAAAACATGTCATTTACCAGTTGAATTGGAGCACAAAGCTCTTTGGGCGTTAAAATTGTTAAACTTTGATCCTAACTTGGCCGGCGAGAAAAGAAAGGTCCAATTGCACGAGTTGGAAGAATTGACGAATAACGCTTATCATTCTAGCAAGCTCTATAAGGAAAAAGTTAAGGGGTATCATGACAAGAAAGTCCGTCATAAAGAATTTCGGGTAGGCCAAATGGTTCTTCTATTCAATTCCCATTTGAAGCTTTTTCCGGGAAAATTGAAGTCCAAGTGGTCTGGATCGTTTTTTAATAAAGATGTGTAGCACTACGGTGCTATTGTGATAGAGGACTTGCAGAAAAAAAAGTTAGACTGTGAATGGCCAAAGACTTAAAATCTATCTTGGAGGCGAGATTGATCGTGAAAATTGCTCCGTTTTTCTAGATGATCATTGAGGTCATCTTAGACCGTCGAGCTCAAACGACGTTAAACAAAGCTCTTGTTGGGAGGCACCCCAACATTGTAAGTAATTCTGCAATTTTATTGTTTTTGTGTATTGTAACTTATTTAGAATGGTTGTGAATGACGTGCTGCAGACAGAAAAAGATTTCAAACTTCTGTCATGTTTGCTGGGAAGTTTGCACTGTGAACCTGGAGCGAGTATTCGCTGGCCAGTTTGCACTGCGAATGTAGCGAGACAGACTAAATTTGTATGCTGCCACATCATTTAAAAAAATGAGTAAAAAGGTTTGTGGGCCAGATTTTGGGGCCCAAAACTCACTTTTTCTGACTTGGGTGAGGAAACCCTACCTCTTCTTTCCACTCTCATTCTCACAAACAAACACACTTACACTTTGCAAACACTCTCAATCTCCCAACCCTCACGAGCTCTTTGAATTTCTGTAACTTCTCATTTTTTTTCCAAGCTAATCTTACCAAGTTCAGGTTTGATATCATTCACTTCTTTTGATTCTTAGTAAAAACATGTGGTTAGGGTTAGTGTTGAAACTTGGAGAAAATTTTGATTCTAGGTTTAAATGTACCAATGCATGTTTGTTCTTAATGATTCTTTGTTTTTGCATGTGGGTTTTTATCAAACATTAAGAATAAAGTATTGTTTGTGAAAGAATTGCTGATTTTGGATAGGTGGGCAGAACCTGCTGAGTTAGAAATTCGTAGGGTTCGCCACTAGTTCGCCTTACGAACCTGGGACGAATATTCTCCAGGACTTCGTCTAGAGAATCTGGGGCGAATGTTCGCTAGGGCTTCGCCTTGAGAACTTCTGGGCGAACAAAGAAGATTTTTCAAAAAAAAATTGCTGCTTGTTTCTAATTCTGATGATTATTGTTGTGTTTCCTTGCTAATTAAAACAGTGTGTTGGCTGGTTGTTTGTTTTTGCTGATGGTTTTGCAGATGGCACCAAAGTTTGTTCCTTTAAAGAAACAAAAAACCGGAAGCACATCTCGACCAATACCAATTCAATTTGACTCTGACTATTTTCTAGGAGCAAAGCAGGCTGCTCGATACTTAACACTTGAAAAAAGAAGCATCCTGCCAGGAAAGCGCTTCAACCTGAATCCGCAAGGAACCTACCGAGCAATAGCGGAACTCCTGGAAAGCAAGAAATGGGGGAAATTGATCACTCCCGGAGACTATTACAATATGGAGATGATTCGAGAGTTCTACACGAATGCGCTCCCGGATGATGATGAGATATTTTCATGGAGGATTGTGGTTTGTGGAAGGGAAGTGAACTTTGATCATGATATCATATACACGGTTCTAGGTAACGCTCTGACCTTGGGAGAGAATGAGATTGATTCTTACCACCTTACTTTAATATTGCACAGGGACACTGATGCCATGATTCGTGATTTATTGCGTTAGGGGAAAACGATTTAATTGAACCCATCTGGGGTTCCAAGATGGTACCATAGAGAGGGCATGCGTCCTTTGGCTCAGCTAATTCTGTTGTTGGTTTTAACGAATATCATGCCAAAGTCGCACTCCTCCACTGTGCCTATACCTTTTGCTCACCTTGTCCATAGCATTATGACAAATGTTCAAATTGATGTGGCCAGAATTATAGTTGATGAGATGCGTGCAGTAATGGAGAGTGGACTAGGTTTCACCTCAAGGAAGAATTGTCCTCTAGTCTTTCCTTGCTTGATCATGGCTTTATGTGTGCACGCGAAGGTAAAATTGCCCTCCCGTCGTCAGGTTACGATTTCGGCCGCGATAGATGACAGATATGTGGAAAAGTTCTGTAAGCCGAAAAGAGTGAAAGGAGAGTCCTCTGGTGTTGTTGCTGATGCCGGTACAGGTGCAGGAGATGCTTCCGGTTCTGGTGGTTCAGGATCTCAAGGCTTCGACCCATATCAGAGAGAGATCTGCCAGTATAAATGGGATTGGATGGCGGCAACTCAGCGCGCCATGCTTGATTTACACGATTCTATGCAGGTTTTGCAGCTGCAGTATAGAGAGCCTTATGTGGACCATTCGATGATGACTAGGGAGCAATTCCTAGCCCATGCTGGTTGGCCTGAGGCCAGGCCAAATTTTGGAGAGGGGGCAGATGCAGCTGAACCTGAGGGTGCTGATGATGATGATGATGAGGGTGTTGAGGTATCTGGTTCCGAGTCTGGAGAGGAGGTTGAGATTGAGGAGTCTGAGTCCGAGGAGGACTAGTTTTGTTTTGATGTCATTTTGTGCAACTTCCTTTGGTCTTCAAAGTGAAGTTTTCTGATTATTATGATTATTGTATTTTCTTGTTGTATTTTATCCACTTTGTGGATCATTTTGGATATTTGTAGTATTTTGATGTACTATGTACCATTTTGAGGTACAAATACTTTTGTTGGTGTTTTTAACACCATGGCACACTATTATTATTAGTATTGTTATTTAGTTGGATTTCTCAGTTGAATTGTTCAGCTTTCATTTTTACTTTCGTTTTTTTATTGTTTTTAAGAGTTGAATTCTTCAGTTAAAGAATATTCAACTCTTAAATTGTATTGTTGGTATGCTTATTTTTGTATTGTTGGTATGCTTGTGGAAATTTTAATGTTTCCAGTTTTGGTGTTGAATTGAAAGAATTTCTAGGTTGGTGATGTTTGTTCATCAAGGAAGATTCATCCAAGTTTGGATGGCAATGATAGTACTTAAGCATGTAATTGTTGGCAAGGTACATGGTTACCTATTTCTAGGATTTAGAATGTGTTAGAACTTCTTTTCTTTTTGCAAATGTAGTTTTTTTCTTGTTTCAACTTTGTTGAATGCTTATGTCACTTAGGTCCAAAAGCCAAAATGGTGAGAAACCTCCATTCTCTACTAAATGCATAGAATTGCTGATAAATTTTGTTTTGTACTTTTAATTCATGCTTTATCTTATGATTTGTTTGATTTTGTGGAAGCATTAGAAATGATCAAGGCATTTGTTGATGATGAGCACAACCATTTCCAAACAGTAATTTACCTGTGAGTGGTGAGTATTCGTTAACCCTTTTAGCCTAAACAGTTTAGATCTCGTCTTAGTGATGAACTTTGTGTATGTACATAATTTGAAAATTAAGTTCATCATTGAATTTTGAGATATTCTAAAAATTTTCCTTCTTGAACCCTGGAACATTGTGTTCATTAATTTCAAGGCAAGGATTATTCACTTAAGGTTTAGTTGAAAATAAGTTGGGGAGAATGAAAAAGAAGATTGGTCAGTTGCTAAAACTTTTGAAAAATTTCAAGCAAGCATGAAAAGAAAAAGAGAATGTGAATATGAATGTGAAAAACAAAGAAAAAGAATGCTTGCTTAAAAGAGAAAAATAGAGACCAAAATAATTGTGCATAAGGAAGTTTGATAAGGTTTGTGGTAAAGGAATGAAAATGGTGAATTAAGTTGAGATGTGTGAATACCTTGTATAGTGAATGTTCTTTTGCATCAGAAATTTCGATTCAATGACCTTTAGAAATGTCCCTTTATTGTAAACCCGACCAATCTACAACCTTAAAAGTCCTTAGTGATCTTTTTGCTTCCATGATTTCTTTATTGATCGTTTAGATATTGTATGAATTGGTTCGTATTTACATCATTTGTCAGATAAGCGAAATTGCCCCTCGTTTGTAAGCGCGTTTTCCCGTCAATTCTTTTTCGAAGAGGGGTGTTAGAGCGATATGAGCATGATAGTTTAGTTGTTACTTGAAACATTGTCTGATATTTGTTTAAGAACAAAGTTCTTTTACATTTTTCGATTCTAGGAATTTGTAATCGTTGCTTGTTTGTATTTGTTGTTTATTTGAGCCTTAAATCTTTTCTTGGTTGAGTTAAATGCTTGAGCAAATCCTCTTGTTTTCAATGAGAGGCATACTTTGCTTGAGGACAAGCAAAGAGTTAGTTGGGGAGAGTTTGTTAGATGTCAAACATGCCTTATATTTCTCATTTATACTTGGCATTTTTCAACTCTTTTATGTTGAATTATTGGAATTTATTCTTGAAAGATGTCATTCTTCAAATATTGTGAAAATACCTTTGGTACTCCTAATTTGTGTGTTATTATGCAGAAAAAGGAATTAAGTCATTAAAGAAGTAAGACACTAGAAAAGTGATTCAAGTTGCCAAAGGAAATGAAGAAACTTCAGTAAGTTCGCTAGGCGAACTTGCTAGCGAATGTTCCCTGGGCGAGCATCTGGTGAAGTTCCAGCGAATACTTCCAGACTTGAGGCAGTAAGAAAAGACACCTAAGTTCGCAGTGCAAACTTCCAGCGAATGTTCACTGTGGCAACGCTCCAGCGAAGACCAGGCGAAGGACATCAGGGAAGAGGCAGTAGCTAAAGGGACCTAAGTTCCCTATGCGAAGTTGTAGGCGAATAGTTCGCTAGGCAAATAATCATTCGCACTGCGAACTTCTGAAATATCTCAGAGGCGGTCTAACTGTGCAGAGGCACATCAGGTGCCTATTTTGCTGTTTGCTAGGTGAATGAAACGTTCGCAGTGCGAACATGACAGATTTTAAGTGATGTATTTAAGCACTTTTAGTCATTTTTGGGGATGAGAACCTATTTTCAGACACCATAACCTAAGTTTATGAGTTTTCATCATCCAAGAGTGATATTTCACATAGAAAAGATGGATTTGTATCCGATCTCGATTATTCGACGCGGATGCTTTTTCATCTCATCCTGATACTAGTGAAGCAAGCTACCATGTCAATGGGTAGCTAAACACCTTTTGTGTCAAGATTAGTGGTTGGTAATTCTTTCTTTTGTATGTATTGATCTTGATAAATAATTTGTGAACTTTGTTGATGATTAATATATGGTGAAAAACTTTGTTTGTATGATTTATACTTTGTTTAGGTTAATGATTGAGAAATATGTTCTAAGGCTTGACCTAGGTTTTAATCCATCAACAATTATGAGGCTAGAGATAGTTTTGAGAGTTGGTGTTCATAAATATTGATCTTTTAATGTTATTAGATTGATAGTTAGAGTGAGAGATCATCGAAGGATCAATATGGTAAATCTCACAACATGTATTAGAGATAAACATGTTGAGAGGATATGTGATTATATTTCTTGTTTACAAGTTCACATACTTTATCAAGTAAAGACGTATGAAATGGATTATCGAACCCTAATCTTGGCATGCTTTTACCAAACATTTTAAAACCAATTTCTTTTACTGTTGTTATTAAATTTTCATGCAAACGTTCAATTACCAATCAACCAAACACTTTGTTACCTTAAGTTTGAAACGATTCCAACTGTAGAACGGCGGTGATATCACACAATCCATGCAGATACGATAAAAAAACCCCACTGAAATACTTTTCAACAACACATACACACAGGAGTGTATATATATATATATATATATATATATATATATATATATATATATATATATATATATATATATGACGTATCATATGAGAATGCCATTTTTATGCGAGAACAAGAGAATAAATCTGAACCATTAGATTTTAAAATAAATGATGGAGATTTTGTGTCATATTTTTTCTCTCTCTTCCATCATTTATTTTAATAATGGAGGATGGAGAAAAAAAACCCACATATAATCTCCACCATTTATTTTAAAATCTAATGGTTCAGATTCATTCTTATGTTCTTATTAGAAATAATAATTTATATTCACAAACTTAGTCATTAAGTTTGTTAGAGGGTATTTTAGTATTTTGTTTGTTGCCTTTGTAGCCCTAGTTTTTAGCTTATAAATAGACTAGCAGTAGATGTCATTGTCAGAGACTTTATCCTTTTTTGTAGCCTTCATTCTATTTATAATATATTCTTCTCTTTTCATCCATTATTTCACCTTGTACACCAACAATTGGTATCTAGAGCTCGGTTCAGACACATGGGAAACACGAGTGAAACGGTGAGGCGTTGTGTGATTGATTTCTGTTCTTGAATTCGTGTTGAATCTGGAATGAAATCGTAACAGAATCACATTTTCTGATTCTGAGGGATTGGGAAACACTGTGTTTGGTAAGATCTGAGTGACTGTACAAGGTTGAAGATGAACGGAAACGGCGGTATGAACACCAAGCTTCCAGTATTTGATGGCAAAAACTGGATTCGTTGGATGATTCAGATGTGTGTATTGTTCGGTGCTAGAGATGTGCTGGATCTTATCACTGAAGGTTACGTTCCAGTAGCAGCAGATGCAACCGAGGAACAAAAGAACGCGTAGAAGGATACAAGGAAGAAAGATCAGAAAGCATTGTTTTATATCCATCAGTGTGTGGATGCAAATGTGTTTGAGAAAATCGTTGATTCAACGATGACAAAGGCTGCGTGGGACACACTGGTCAGATGTTACGGTGGTGACGCATCAGTGAAGAAGGTGAAGTTTCAGTCTCTATGTAAGCAGTATGAGAATCTCAACATGAAGAACATTGAGAAAGTTTCTGAGTACATCTCTAGAGTGATTCAAATCACTAATGAGATGAAAGCTTGTGGAGAAACTCTTTCTGAACAAGTAATCATTGAGAAGGTATTGAGATCCCTTACCCCTCAGTTTGATTACATTGTAGTAGCAATAGAACATTCTAAAGATCTGAGCACCATGAGAATTGAAGAGCTGCAAAGCATTCTAGAAGCGCAAGAGTTGCTTCTGACAGAGAGAACTTCTGAAAGGGAAGTAGAGCAGTAGGCTCTGAAAGCAGTTTCTGGTAAGAAGCACCAAAAGCAGACTTGGTCAGAAGCCAGAAGAAGACCTGATGGTGTTCAGAAGTCAGAAACCTCAATCTCTGATAGGCAGAAGAATGCTCATAAGGGAAATGAGAGGTATGACAAGAAGAAGATTCAGTGCTACCGTTGTAAGAAATTTGGCCATTTTGCTGCTGATTATTGGTCAAACAAGGAAAGAAAGTCAAAAGAAGCAAATGTAGCCAGAAGTTCTGATGATGACGAATCTGTGATACTGATGGCTTCTGAATCTGATGATTCGGATCTGACAGACTGGTGGTATATGGACACTGGCTGCTCAAATCATCTTACTGGAAATAAGAAATGGCTGGTTGACTTTGACTCTGGTAAGAAGACAAAGATCAGATGTGCTGATGATAAATACCTCAACGCTGAAGGTGTGGGAAATGTCAAAATCATTCTGAACAATGGGAAAACAGCATTAATTCAGAAAGTGTGGTATGTACCTGGCATGAAAAGCAATCTGATAAGTGTGGGCAACTAATTGAGAAAGTTTTTTTAGTTACCATGAAGGACAATCTTCTGAAGTTGTACGATTGTAATCAGAAGCTGATTATGGAATCAAAACAGGGAAGAAATAGAACATTCAAGGTGAATGTCAGAACTGCAGACTCAGAATGCCTTAGTGCAACAAGTGTTGTGAAGGAAAGTGAGTTGTGGCACAGAAGATTTGGTCATCAGAATTTCAGAAGCTTAGGGCATCTGAATTCGAAGAAGTTGGTACATGGAATTCCTACAATTAAGAAGCCTGAGAAGTCATGCAATGTGTGCAGGGAAATGTCATACCCCAAATTTTGACCACTAATATTCCCATCATTGTGTCAATCATCATCATAATATGGATGAACCATCATGCCTCATCAAATGCCCCAAAGATGGGTGAGCATTCACTACAATCAAAATTAGGGTTTCAAGCCCTCTCAGAGCTCTTAGACAAAGGACCAATCAAGGAATGACATGATCTTAAACTTGTCTAAACCTCTAAAATATCCACAATGGATCAAAAGGACTCCCACTTCAAGGATTAAGCACAAGGCTGCTCCCTTCTAGGTGGATCAAGTCTCAAGATCGACAGTGTCACCAAATTAGGGTTTTGGTCGACCAGGGCCTCCAGATGGAAAATTTTCATCTGGGCACAAGCCAATGATCCAAAACATAACCTAATATACTCCATGGAAACTCATGGACCCAATCATCAAGCCAATTTGACCTCAGGGGATGCATTCATCAAAAGTCAGGAATTAGGGTTTCTTGACCTAATTCACCCCTAAGTTGACTTTTGGGGCAAATCATGAGCCAAGACCTCAAGACATGATTTGAGGGTCTCTAATATACTATATTGATCCATTTGCAACAATGGATTAATCCAAGAAGCTTAAGCAACAAGTCTCAATTTCATCTGCACCACAATTAGGGTTTCGCGAGGAAAGTCAACTGTAACTTTGACTTTTGACCAGGACATGCTCCCAAACCCTAAGACATGATTCAAAATACCCTATGACACCCATGGAACATGTCCATCAAGTTTGATTTAGGTCAAGGACATGATTTCCTGAAGAATTACACAGTTTGGAATTCATTTGATAAAAAGTCAACTGTGCACAAAAGTCAACTTTGACTTTTTGAGATTTTTCACCAAAATGGATTTTTTAACCCTAAAATGATGTTAATGTATGATTTGAATCATCATTCATCAAGAAAAATCAAAGAAAGTGGGATAACTTGTAAAAGGGGTAACCATAAAAACTTAGAAAAATTTCTAAGTTATGGAAAAAGTGACACTATTGTGCCAACTTTGGAGGACCATAACTCCTAAACCACAAGGCCATTGTTCCTCATTCAAATCTTGATTTGTAGATCACATTGCCCACTACAAAAGCTTCATACTGACCTATGTCCAAATTCCTCATGGATTTTGAGTTATAGAGTGATCAAAATCAAGAAAAGTCACTTTGTTCCAACACTTAGTGAAAATTTCACTAAGTCAGAATCTGCCTTTACTTTTTTCCAAATGTAGGGGGATTTTTCACTTGGATTCAAAAGAGATCAAAACCAAACATGTTCAAACAATTGTTGTATCATGTAAGGGCTTTCCAAAATGGCCAAGAACATTACCAAATTCAATTTGAGCTATGAGATATGACATTGGCAAGATGCCTTGCTGAAACCTGCCAAGGCAAGGCAGATTTTTGCACTTTTGGTCGATTTACCAAAATCAGCCAAATCCAAACACTCCTATCCACTTGGACACCTCTGAGGATTGAATCTAAAGGGGACAATCACTGAGCCAAGCCTCCAAAGTCTTTGGAACAAGAAATAGCATGTTGAACCTAGAATTGCCAAAATAGGGACAAGACTCCAATTTTGGATTGGAGCATTTAATGGAAGCATCAAGGTGGCATGGACTGAGCTCTTAACAACTGAATTCAGTCAAGACTTATCCAAGACCAAGGGAACCAGCAGCCTGTGCCCTAACCTCTAGTCAATGGCTAGAGGAGACTTGGACTTTCATTTGCCAACATTGGCCAAACCTACTCAGCAGTTGCCATTCACTATTCCTTGCAAAACAAACTTGCTCTACTATAAATAGAGCTCAATTGTGATCAGTTTGAGTACACCAAAGCCATCAAACATATGCTTTCCTCAAAATCTCTTATTTCACTCCAATTTTGCCTTCTAAGGCAAGTCACTATCGGGTTTTGAGTTTGAGAGCTTTTCCAATCAAACCAATCACACACACACACCTCATATACATCACATATGAGCTGATCAAACACTTAAACAACAACTGGAACACTGATTTCTCAGAATCACCAGTCAATTGCTCAAGATTTTAACCAAGTTGCAGTTGAGATGCCATGAAGTGATCCAGCCAACTTCAATCAAGTCCAAGCATTCAAACACACTCCATAGGGTGTAGGGAAGCTGTTCAAATCATCACAACTCATATGTAACACCTCCAACACAAATCACGATCACCAGCTGCAAGTGGTAAGCATGAGCTCTTCTAACTCTATGATCCATGCAATTTTTGCTGCACAATAATTTGGCCATATGTTCATAATCATGCATGTAATGTTTCCCCTCAATTAATTGCATTGTTTGAATCGTGTATCAAAAATCCCAGCCTTCATGCAGAATCTAGGGTTCTTGAGGATTGTTCATGATTTCTTGTTTTATGTTTAATTTAAATGAAATTAATTGTCATAGACATGATCGTGAGGTTGAAACGAGTTGATTGGTATGTGGATTGCATGATATGATTAAGTATTCAGTGAGATTGGATAGAAAATGCAAATCTAGGAAACTCAGCAAACGCGCGTGTTCTTGCCCTTATTCTTGGCGCCATTTTCCAACATTTGAATATTTGAATTTTGTGATTTTTATTTAATTGTTTCAAAAATTAATTTCTCTCTGAGTTTTAATGATTTTGAATTGATTCTTTTTTTAATAATTCACAAAAATGTTAAAATATTTTATTTTCCCAAAAAATCCCAAAAATATTATTTATTTCATATAATTGATATTTTTGCAAAGAATTAATATTTTAATTGTTTTTGACATTTAAAATATTTTTTCCTCTTGATTTTGTTAAGATTAATGACTTCTAATTATTTTGTAGGTTAATACTTGATTTTTGAAGCATTAATCCAAGATCATAATTTGTTTCCCACATGTTAAACAATTTTTGATCATTTTAATTGAATTTTTATTCAATTAAAATACATTTTGGAAATAAATTAGGGTTTTTGATTAATTCAACCCTCACAAATCATTTTCAAACACTTTTTGGGCCTCTATTAGAGTGTAAGACCCAACCCACTTGTACAGAAATATTTTGGGCCTCACTTATTGTATAAGCCCCTCTGTACATTTTTAAATTTGGCATGATCGTCGCCAGTTTAAAAATAAACCATCTGGGCCTCTCCTTGAGCTATAAGACCCATTCAAAACTTTTGGACCTCTAATAGAGTGTAAGACCCAATCCCCTTTTAACCAAAAACAAATTTGGGCCTCACTTATTGTATAAGTCCCTCTGCGTTAAAAGAAAACCTCGGCGCGATTGCCATTTTAAACGGAAAAATCATTTGGGCCTACCCTCGTGTTATAAGCCCCACTCTTTTTCTTTAAAAAATTTTTGGGCCTCTTGAGAGAGTGTAAGACCCATCCCTGTGTACAGAAAACAATTTTTGGGCCTCAGTCACTTGTATATGTCCCTCTGTACAAATTCAAACAGTGCGCTCACTGATAAAACCCTGGGCCTCTCCTTGAGCTGTAAGCCCCAAATGTTTCTTTTTCAAAGCACTTTCTCCTTTGATTTTGAATATACTGTTGTTTTCAATCTGTCTTTGTTGAACAACTAACCAAACAACATGGAAGCTCTACAACCGAGTAAGTGTTTATACGCTTTCATTTACCGCTTTCATATACATATAACTGTATTGTGGGGCTGTTTTGCTGTAAGTCTTCTTTCATAAACTCATATCAACTGTGTAATAATAGTATAGATATTTAGAGTTTCCCCGGCAACTACGTCTAGCATTAAGCCTGTTGATCACTCTTAAATAGTCAAAACTAGATCCCCGTAGGATTACTAGACACAGTCTTCCCTCCTCTTGGGGCTAAACAATATGGAGATATGAAAGGCAGCATTCTCGGTGAACCCTTTCATAGACTGTCACTCGTAGAAGTTGTCAAAGAAACTCTATTCCCCAGAGATGATCTTTTCTCCGTGAATGGCATCTCTTGAGTTTCTTCCAAATTCTCGAACTTTCCTGGCTTGATTTATTCCTCGTGAATAGCCTGTCTTGAATTTCTCGGGGTTTGGGGACCCACGGGCTTCTTAAAAGCATCGGCCTCCTCTTGGGCATCGTACAAGGACCCACAGGCTTCCTAAAAGCAACCCCGCCTCCTCTTGGGCTTAGTACAAGGACCCGTCGGCTTCTTAGAAGTATTCATAGCCTCCTCTTAGGCATCGTATAATGATTCTTCCTCCGGGAATGATAGCCTTCTCTTGGGCTTCGTACAAGGACCTCTCGGCTTCTTAAAAGTCTCTAGCCTCCTCTTGGGCTTCGTACAAATTGTCCCGACGACCTCCTAGAGGTATAGGAACAGAACTTAGTCATCTTCATAGAACAGTCCTTTCCAAGAGTCTACTACTGTTTCTCAAAGCATAGTACAAAAGATGAAACTCTAGACACGGACAGTCTAATATCCTTGAGTCTCAAAGACATTCTCAAGTGACCCCTTCGGTAAATAGGAAGGAAACCCGTAGACTCTGACAGTCTCAATACCCTTTGATTTCCCATTTTCTTAAAAAACAGGAAGTATCCCTGATCCTCGAGTCAAATCCCTGAGTGCAAACATTACTCATATAAGAACTGATTTTCTCTTTAAATCAGCATATTGGACCTGTCACTCAACTGAAACAGCAACCCTAGCTTTCTCTTGGGCTTTGTACAATGATTCTCCCCAGCGGAGCTAACAATTTTAGCCTCCATCTCGGGCTTCGTACAAGATACAAAAGACTCTCTCGTTGAGTCAAATAGCCTCCATCTCGGGCTTTATACGAGATACAAAAAGACTTCCTCGTTGAGTCAAAACCTTTTAGCCTCCATCTCGGGCTTTATACGAGATACCAAAAGACTTCCTGGTTGAGTCAAAACCTTTTAGCCTCTCTCTCGGGCTTTGTACGAGACACATATTAGCCTCCTCTTAGGCTTTGTATAAGAAAACCACTGGTTGATCCAATCAACCTTTTAGTATCAAAGTTGTGCCTCGTTCACAGTACACAAACATAAACAACTCCTTCCCCTTCATCTAATCGCTGTAAGCGGCAAGCCTCTGGATCATCTACATCTATGCCACTGTCCCTCTTTTAGCATGAGAAATTCCTAAGGAAAGATAGCATTGCTCTACACTGAGTTAAAGTCTTCTCCTTTAGGTTGGAAATCACCTATAAAGGAAATTATGGCATTGCCGGATTCACACATCCCGGTTAAAGTAATTTTCCCTTATAAACGGTTGTGACAAACAAACCCCTCTTTAGAGATGACAAATTCTCTATAAAGTTTAGACCTTTTAGCTTCACATCTTGGGCTTTGAACAAGATACAAACTACCCTTCAGCTTCACGTCTTGGGCTTTGAACAAGACACCAAAACGCCATTTCCTCCCATAGAATAGGAGGAACTACGAACGCTCTGATTTCCCTGTTTCGGTAAACGGGAACACGTAGGCATAAGATTGAAAGAAAAATCTTAGCAAGGACACTAAACAAAAACCCAAAATCCCATACTTTCATATATCCGTCCTAACATCTTAATCTCCCACCAATTAACTGAACACCACTTTTAAAAAAATAAACCTAATAGAGACCCCGAATCTTTGTAGCATCTGTAAACCAACAGTTTTGACTGTTTAACCTCAGTTTGCAAGCAGGGTTAATTTGAGACATCTATTTCCCTTCCTTCATCATCTTTAATAGGATAAAAAATGAATCGAGCTGTAGACACCAAAGAGCGATAGCGCTTCGCAACCGCGTCAAAAATCGCTCGCTACAGGAAGGAAAGCAACCAAGATTGCCTTTTACGTCAGAAATAGCTCCAAGAGCCAAGCATGCCTTGGGAGTAGTGCATTCTGATGTGTGTGGTCCATTTCCAGTAGCATCAATCGGAGGGAATAAACACTTCGTGTCATTTATTGATGAATTCACGAGAATGACAAGGGTATCCCTTATTAAGTTCAAACACGAGGTGTTTACTGAATTCAAGAAGTTTAGAATGAAGGCTGAGAATCAGAGTGGTTAGACTCTGAAGATTCTCAGAACCGATGGTGGCGGTGAGTATAACTCCACTGAGTTCAGAAAGTTCTGTGAGGAGAATGGAATTGAGCATGAGGTTACTGCTCCTTATACTCCTCAACATAATGGCCTTGCTGAAAGAAGAAACCGTACTTTGCTTGATATGGTGAGAAACATGCTGAAGGAAAAAAAGCTTCCTCATTCCTTATGGGGAGAAGTTGTTGCCACCGCAGCATATGTGCTCAACAGATGTCCAACGAAGAAGTTGAAGGAAATAGTTCATATTCAGAAGTGGATTGGAGATAAGCAAAGTGTTAGTCATCTGAAGGTTTTTGGTTCTGTGTGTTACAAACATGTTCTAGAAGCCAGAAGACAGAAGCTGGATGATAGAAGCAAAGTGATGTTATTGGTAGGGTACCACAGTACAGGTGCATACAAGCTCTATTGTCCAGAAACTAATAAAATTGAATTCAGCAGAGATGTCATTGTAAAGGAATAAGAAACTTGGGATTGGAACAAGTCTCAATCTGATTCTGATTTGAGAACTTTTGACGAAGACTCAAAAGGTGAAGATGGTTCTGATCCTGACTCTGAAAGCGATTCTGATTCTGAAGAAGACTCAGATGGTGAAGATGGTTCTGATCCTGATCCTAACTCTGATGGTGATTCTGACTCTGAAGAAGACTCAGATGGTGAAGTTGGTTCTGATCAAAACTCTGGAGGTGGTTCTGATTCTAGGAATATCCTAGACTTTGAAGATGGTCAAGGTTCTGGAGGAAGTCAAGCTTCTGAAGACAGAACTTCTGGGGTTCAAGCATCTGAAGAAGATTCTGAACGAGGTCAGAGGCCACAGAGAATCAGAAACATTCTGAGAAGATTCGAAGAGTTTGACATGTTACAAGACACTGAAGTAGATTCTGAAGGAGAAGTTATTCAGTGTGCCATGTTAGTAGACTCTGGACCCTTAAGTACGGAAGAGGCTCTCAAGCAGAAGGTCTGGCTAAAGGCCATGAAAGAAGAACTTGAGGCCATTCAAAGAAACAAGACTTGGAAGCTGACAGAACTTCCAAAGGACAAGAAAGCCATCAGCGTCACATGGGTTTTTAAGCAGAAGCTAAAGCCAGATGGATCAATTGGAAAACATAAAGCGAGGTTAGTAGCAAGAGGATTTCTGCAGAAACCTGGGCTGGATTATTCTGAAGTGTTTGCACCTGTAGCGAGACATGAAACAATTAGACTCGTGATTGCCATAGCTGCTAACAGGAATTGGCCTCTGATGCATTTAGATGTGAAATCCGCATTTCTGAATGGTCCATTACAAGAAGAGGTATACGTATCACAACCTCCTGGATTTGTTAAAAGAAATCAGGAAGGGATGGTGTACAAATTACATAAAGCTTTGTATGGATTGAAGCAAGCGCCCAGAGCCTGGAATCTGAAGATTGATTCATTTTTCAAGAAGCAGGGTTTTCAGAAATGTGAGATGGAATACGGTGTTTATGTTCAACATATCTCTGAAGGCAATATGATTCTGGTGTGTTTGTACGTTGAAGACATACTGCTGACAGAAAGTTCTGAACAAGAACTAGCTATGTTCAAGAAGGTGCTGATGAATGAGTTTGAAATGACTGATCTCGGGAAAATGACATACTTTATAGGGATGAAGTTCACGTACTCTGAGAAAGGTATCATTTTGCATCAGCTGAAGTATGAACGTGAGATTCTGAAGAGATTTAAGCTGCAGAATTGTAAGGCTGCTATCACACCTGCAGATACAAATCAGAAACTAGATTCAGATTCTGATGGTGAGGATGTGGACGCTACAACCTTCAAACAGTTGGTTGGTTCTCTGAGATATCTGTGTAATACCAGACCTGATATCTGCTATGCAGTTGGAATGGTCAGTAGGTTCATGAGTAAACCCAAGTGGTCCCATTACCAAGCTGCTGTCAGGATTCTGAGGTATATCAAGGGAACTCTGAAGTATGGAGTGTTATTCCCTTCTGGAAGAAAGATTGAATCAGAACTTCTGAGTTATTCAGATTCTGATTGGTGTGGAGACAGAGTTGATAAAAGAAGTACTTCTGGGTACTTGTTCAAGTTCCTGGGAGGCCCTATTTCTTGGTGTTCAAAGAAGCAACATGTTGTTGCGTTGTCAACCTGTGAAGCTGAATATATTGCAGGTGTTGTTACTGCATGCCAAGCTGTGTGGATTCTGAACTTGCTGCAAGATCTGAAGATCAAGGTAAACAAGTCTCTGAAGATGATGATTGATAACAAGTCTGCAATCAATCTTGCCAGAAACCCAGTGTTGCATGGGAGAAGCAAGCATATTGAGACCAAGTATCATTTTCTGAGAAATCAGGTTCAGAGTGGAGTGTTAGAAGTTGATCCAGAAACAGTTGGCAGATGTTCTGACGAAGGCTATCAAGACTGATCAATTTCTTCGCTTAAGGGATGGAATTGGTGTTGTTAGTTTTTGAGGAAATATAAATTAAGGGATGGTATTAGAAATAATAATTTATATTCACAAACTTAGTCATTAAGTTTGTTAGAGGGTATTTTAGTATTTTGTTTGTTGCCTTTGTAGCCCTAGTTTTTAGCTTATAAATAAACTAGTGGTAGATGTCATTGTCAGAGACTTTATCCTTTTTTGTAGCCGTTATTCTCTTTATAATATATTCTTCTCTTTTCATCCATTAATTCACCTTGTACACCAACAGTTCTCACATAAAAATGACATTCTCATTGGATACGTTATATATATATATATATATATATATATATATATATATATATATATATATATATATATATATATATATATATATATATATATATATATATATATATATATATATATATATATTTGTTTTTTTTTTATGTTTAGGCATAGTATATTAATATCTCATAATAGTTTGATCAATTGGGCATGATTAATAGAACTCTATTTCGACTTTATTTAGTAAAATAATTTATATTTGAATATTGATATAGAAATTAAAAATATAATTATTAATTATAATAAAAATCTACTTTATGTTTACTATTAAAATAATTTTTAATAATTGACGGATATTTTAAAAAATAAAAAGTAAAATTGATTCAATCATGCATTTAGTTGCTTTTATATGCAAAAAAAAGTTTTTTTTTTATCGCATATGTAAAAAAAAAAAAAGTTTTGTTTACAATAAATGTGGACAATTTAGGAACGCACCTTCCGGCCACAACATATTTCTGTCAAAAGTGACAAGTCCATTGAAAATAATAATATATTCGAATGAGATAACTATAATGCAAACGTGATGTGAAACATTTGAGGTAAGTGTCTCTTTTAAGTGTATATTACTATAAACATCGATAGGACCTCATCAACCATTATTGGAACAAGAACATAATTACTAATCACCATATAAATACATTGTTTCTCAGCAACATTTTCTACACCACCACCATCTCCTCAAAACACATCTTGCAGCTATAACACAAGATGATGGAGATGAGTAGTATATGGCAGAGGTTGAAACCAGATGTGGTAATGGTGTTAGTACAGATTGCATTTGCTGTTTTGACTATATTATACAAATTTGCAATAAATGATGGGATGAGCTTGAGAGTTGCCGCAGCATATCGCCTCATTTGTGCATCCGCTTTCACTATTCCAATTGCTCTTTTCTCTGATAGGTTACAAGAACAGCTTTTTACTTACGATTATATATATATTTTTGTCAAATAGTCTAATAGTAATAATTTCACTCCTTAAATATATTGGAGAAATACATATTTTTCTTTTTTGAAAGATGAATCACTTACATTTTCACCTCATCTAATGTTAAAATCTACATATCCTACATACACGACAACAAAAATCAATTTAATTAGTTGGGTGGAGTTGGGATAAAACTCGAATTGTAAAAACATGGGCGGGGGAGGAGCTGTCTATGTTCACCTCCGCACCAATCCGGCATCCACTCGAACTAATCAATATTGTTAAGTTATCATTTTTTCTTAATCTTAAAAAGGTAGTGTAAAACTAAACAAAATAACATTAAAAATAATAATATTATAGAGTCTTGGATAACACTTATAGTAAAAAATATAGTATAAATATATTTGAGTGGTTTAGACATATAGATGGAAGATTTTCGTAGTAAGGAAAGTGTAGATTATAGTGAGAGTAGTCAAATAGTTACCAAACAAAATTATAAAATAAGTTATTAATAAATATCATGAGATTAACAATTTGAATATAACCATAGTTCTAGAACATTATGATAGATGTTAATTCATTTAACTTATCCAACATAATACGATATAACTTGGCTGTTGTTGTTATTATTTATATTATTAATTTATGTCAAATATTGCAATTTAATTTAATTATTTATTTTTGATGCTATGAAATATTAAAATTAAAAAAAAAAAACACATAAAAACATTATGTTGATAATAAAAATGACAATTTTTAGGGAATGAGACAAGGCACTATCCTCCATTGGGAGTAGGCGATCACAATCATCCCAAACAAAGTTAGGGGGTGGGGATACATGGAGGCAGAGTTTGTAATGTTGAAAACCGCACTCGCCCTAGCCCACAACCATGCCTTCTGTCCTCCTCATATTTTTAAAAGTTATTCTCTGTAAAATTCATTTTGTCTAAAAGTGAGTTGATAAAAGTTAGTTAAAAGTAAAGTGATTTATCTTTGGATAAATTTTTTTGAGAGAGATTTCTTCATAGTCAATTTTTTTGCCCCCATGTGTTTGTATATGATATTTCATGAATAAGTTTATTATGGCGCTCCATGTTAATACTGTGTGGCATTATTTTTACAGGAAGAAGAGAGCAAAGATTACTTGGAGTGTACTTTCTAAGACATTTCTATGTGGATTGTTTGGGTAAGTAACAAATTATACAAGAATAATTTCTTCAATTATCTAACTTTATAAGAAAACAATAATAATATATTGATGTGTAATATTTCAGGGGTAGTTTGTATCTAAACCTTTACCTCGAGGCTCTTGCTTTAACGTCAGCAACATTTATGATGGTCGTCTTCAACCTAATTCCAGCCATTACCTTCATCATGGCTGTATGCTTCGGGTATCCTATATAAACGTCGCTCTAACATCTTTTTTATTTAAAAAAATTTAAATTTATTCACTTTCAATTTTCTATAGAATGGATAAATTCAATTTGAGGGTAGCAGAAGGAAAGGCAAAGGTGATAGGAACAATACTGGGAATGAGTGGTGCAATGTTGATGATTTTTTTCAAAGGTTCAGAAATTCATATCTGGTCTTTCAATATTAACCTTTTGCATTCACATCGCAACTCAAATGAACAAATAGCAACTCACCATGCCAACTTTGGTAAGAAAGTGTTGGGTGTTTCATGTGCACTAGCAAGCAGTTGCTCTTACTCGCTGTGGTATATTATTCAGGTTAGTGTTTTTATTCATCAGTTGCTCTTTTTCATCACGGTGAGTTTGCCTGATTCACGGTGAAATACTGTGATTTTAAAAAAGCTACACTTGATTTTGGTAAGCTTACACCAAACATTTGGTTGTTTAAAATGTTGTCATCCTTCTGTTTTACATGGAAACAGGCTAAGTTGAATAAGGAATACTCAAGTCATCGTTCAAGTGCGGCTTTAATGGCCATAATGGGAGCCATTCAAGCAACTATTATTGCTCTTTGTGTTGAAAGGGATTGGGAACAATGGAAGCTACCAAACAATCTCAGGATTCTTGCCGTTCTTTATCCAGTATGCTCCTATAATCAATATGTTGAAATATTTGAAAATCCACGCCCTGAACCTGACTAAATCATATTATATTTCTAAAATTAATTATTTTGTCAAAGGAAGTTTTTATATATGAGTAAATATTGATGCAGGGAATTGTGGCCTCTGGATTAGTTGTTATCGCTATGGCCTGGTGCATAAAGAGGAGAGGCCCTGTATTTGCGTCTATTTTCTGTCCTTTACAACTGTTACTTGTAGTTATAGCAGCTTATTTCATGTTGGATGAGAAATTATATTTGGGAAGGTATATTCTAAATCTTAGTTCACCTAAACATATACCAATTCATGTTTTTCAGCCATCAATATATTCACAATTAACTTGTTAGAAATATTTTCATAGCATGCTTGGAGCAATAGTGATTGTGTGCGGTCTTTATGCGGTACTTTGGGGTCAAAGCAAAGAAATGAAAAATAAAATGAAGGTATTAGAACTCACAAGAATGCCTGAACAAGATGAGCTTGTTGTTATTTCCACGCCTGTTGTTTCCCATGACAGAATCGTCCAAACCTGCCAGAGTTCAGCCATTACTAAAGAGAATGCTGGCAATGTTCAGTGACTGTTTATATACAAGAGAATCTTGAAGTATGGAAGAGGAAGATGAGAAGTCCTTCATAAAGATGGTCGAAGTACTTAAGAAAAAAGTGTATCACTAAAAAAACTCAATCGGATGAAGTTGTGCTTTTTTACATAATGAGGATAGAGTGTCAGTTATCTACATATATTTGATAATCATTATTCAATCAAGTACTACTCAAAATAATTTATGCTTTTTAAAAGAAAAATATTTCAGTGGAGCAATTTATGGGATTTTATACTTTATATACCGGAAAGTATTCTGATTTTAGAAACCATTCTTTTAGCAATCAATCAATATTACAAAAAGCAATTATTGAAACAGTAAAATCATGTACGGTAAAAGATACCTTATAGATCGTTGTTATCACCGGCAGCAAGATAAGGAAGTTAGGCCGGAAAAAAGGAAAGGTCTCTGTCTCGCCGGAGGTGAGTTCTGGAACCGTGAAAAAACGTTACGTCTAAGCGAACATTCATATTTCTCGTTAGGGCTTCTTCTACCAGAAAAATGGTGAATTAAGGATAAAAAATGGAGGTCGTTTTACATTTTGATTGATAAACAAAAATCACCGGATCACCTAGCTCTACCATGTTATGGGCGGTTGCAAGAGTGGTTGTGGAAAATTGATCCATATACTTCAACAATTATCCCTATATTCCAATAATGTATTTGAGTCGAATATTATGCTCCGATATAAATAGTTAAAATTTAAAAACTTTCATATTTTTCTCTAAAGCATATGGGATATAAGTTAGTGTTGGATCAAACTTTAACAAAATTGAAGAATTAGTTAACTGGCGAAATATATTAGGTTGTTAGCCTGTCGAAATCGACTAGTCTTTTAGCACATTTGTTTAGTGCTTTATTTGAAAACTATGGTTTTTAGTGTTCTTATAAATAGTATATTAGTCCTCACTTCTCAATAACTCAAATTATGGAAGAAAGTGATATGGTTGAGATTTAATTGTAAACATTGTTCCATAAAGTGTAATTGAATCAAGAATCTAGTGTTTTATACCACTTTGATGATAAAGATCAAGCATTGTTGTTGTTGTTGGGTGTTTTACCAAGATCTCATTCTTATTTCAAAGAAACTCTCTTATATGGAAGAGAGTCCATGACCTTTGAAGAAGTTCAATCAGTCTTGTACTCGAAGGACTTGAATGAAAGAAAGGAGGATATACCATCTTCTGTTGGTGAAGGATTGTCCGTAAAAGGAAAATTCTAAAAGAAAGATGCTAGGTTTAAGAAGAAGAAGGTTAAAGGTCAACGTAAGTCTTATGGTGGTGATGCTCCTACAATTAAGTGTTATCAGTATGTACTAGGGTTTATATCCACCTGTACAACAAGGTTCTAAAAGGTTCCCAGAGTCGTGATTCCATATTTTGGATATTATCAGCTTAAGCGACTACTCGTCATCCAACAATATTCTCAAGAGAAACTCTTCTGAGTGTAGTATCGTGTAAAAACTAATTCAAGTCTACACCTGAATAGTCACTACACTACGTCCTAAAATGGACAAGATGGGTTAAAGGGTTCTAAGGTCCTCAGCTTCTCGGGCTCCCAGGTCGGAAAAAGTAATTCCATATACGACTACTCGTATGACATCAGTAATTCCAAAGGGGCCTCCACTGAGCGGGAGATCTCTAGTCAGCTTAGTAAGGACTACTCCATGTAAGCTGAACAAGACTATACCATCCTCCTATCATAAGTGCTTTCAAGTCCGGGTATATGACTTATCTCACTACTCATAGATCACCAAGCACCAAAGCAAAACAAACAAACAACAAACAACATAATAATAATAATACAAACACAGATAAACAAGTAGGCTAAACCCACTAGGGACTACTCTCCAGCAGAGTCGCCACTTTTTTCAGTAGTGGGAAAATTTGAGATTAAGCTATTGATTAACTTAACTTGCAAAACAAGAGTCGCCACTGCACTTTTATTTTTTCAAAGGAAAGGGAAAAGAGCGAACAAAACCTAAATAAGTTTTAAAACAAAAACTAATAAAAACAGAGACAAGTGTAAGGGGGTTAGTTACGCAAAAGGAAGGTGTTAACACGCAAAATGTCTATAATACTCTATAGGAACCTCTTGAAAATCTAGCGTTTGGCTTAAAAAGGTGTTGTTTGCAAAAGATTGGTGTGGTGAGAAGAGAACTATTTTATAATGATTTTATGTTTGACAAGACTTCCTAAGCCTCGTGCCTACGTACCCACAAAGTGCAATGGGGATCAAAACCTCGTAGTTCATGGTATAAATAACAGAAATTTTTTGTTATGATTCATTTTAAATGAAAAGATAACTTGTCATTTTAAGGAGAAAACTTCAACTAATCACCCACAAGTATGTGAAAATATACCTTTGCATCACCATGAGAAAGGCTTCAACTATGATCAAATGAACAAGTTTGCCACTAACTCTCTAAGGTGGAAAAGAATCAACTTATTTCAAACAATACTATGGGGATAAGAGGATCACATCTCAACTATGGAAATGACTTATGTCTAAACTTTATGAAAAATTTTAAAAGTAAAAAGTGCACAAAACAAAATGGTTTGTATGAGTTTTATCTTTTTTAAGTCTTTTGAAAGTGGTCTTGATATGCTTAAGATTAATTAGAATTTATTAAGAAAATGAGCTTGAAAATACACTTGACAAAGTCAAGGCTTATTAAGAAAGAGGTTATAGTTTGGAAAAAAAAGGTTTTGAAAAAAGGGAGAAGATTTTGAAAATTTAAGAAGGGAAGGAGATAAAGAGGCTAACCTAAAGCATAAAATAAAAGCTAAGGAAGAAAAGATCTAACCAAGATAATAAAAGCTAAGGAAGAAAAGATCTAACCAAGATACAAACTATCCCATCCTTTGGACTCAAGCAATCAGATTAGCAATAATAACCAAGCATAAGATGAAAACCAAGTATTCAAGGCAAGTTTTCACAAGAAGCCAAATCAAGGTCAAAGTACCAAATAAGATCCAAGGGCTCAAGTCACAACTTCAAAGCATAGGGAAAGTAACTTAATTACAAAACTCGAAATCCATGCAAGGGATAGTAACCAATAGTCCAAGGAAACAATTAAGCTCTTTTAGGGTGTTTAGCCTTTATTAATGTCTTAAAAAAAAGTCCAAATGGACAAAGAGAAAAATGCATAAACATAAACAAGATGAAAATATGATATGAAATAATAAGCATAAAATAACGAGTAAGAAATAAAGGGCATAAAGATAGAAATGCATAAAAATAAATGGCATAAAATAAAAGTTAGCACAATTAAAGTTAGTGTTAGTGTTAAAGTTAATGAAGAATACATTTTGTCATTTAAAGTAGATTACTCAACTAATCAACCCAACAAGTATGAGAACTTTTCATCATACTTTGAGAAGGGCTCCAACTTGGATAAAATCAACAAGTATGCCACTAGCTCTCTTAGGTGGAAAAGAATCAACACACTATGGAGATAGGAGAATTACAACTAAACTAAAAATGACTCATATCTAAAAAGGGACCAAATGATCACTTTCCGATTAGCGACAAATTTAGCGCTATGTTAAGCAAACGTAGCACAATCTATAAGAAAGATCATAATATGGAAGGTCGGTCAATAACAATTTATGTACCATACATGTTAGAGATAAGGTATAAAGATCATACTCCTAAAATATGTAGCACAATTCAAAACAAGGTAGATCAAGACCTAAGTCAAAGAAAGATGAATCCATTACATCAATCAACCCCTCATGGTACTTAGGAAAAACTTATGCATCAATCCAAAGTACCTCAACTGATCAAATGATCAATCAAATGGTAGATTTGAAATAATGAAAGTTAATCAAGTACCACTCAAGATCACATGAACAAGATGGCATACACATCCTCCAATTGATAAAAAAATGGTGAAAAAGGAAAAAGAAAGAGAGGAAGAAGAGAGGAACAAACAAGATAGCAAAACCAAATTGGATCCAAGTGATGATCAAGTTATCATCAAAATCAATCATCAATTTTGGTGGATTAGGGTTTTCACCCCATTGACACCCAAGATCCATTGAGTTTGATGAAACTTATGATCAAATCAACTAAGTTCCAAGGCCAACAGAAGTCAATACAAGTCAAACAAATATAAAATGCAATAATATGATTTTAAATGCATCAAAATGATTTTAAGAATTAATTTTAAAATAAAAATAAAGATGAAAATGTAAATGATGCTTCAAATCAAATAAAAAATAGTCAAGAAAATTCATACAAGTTAGAAACAAGTCAAGAATGATATATAAAATTTTTGGGAATTTTTAAATACGTAAAACTATTTTTAAACTCTATAAAATGCTTCAAAAATGAGAAAAATAATGAAAAATACAAAATGATGAAAATAAAATATGAAAAATATAAAATCATATGAAGAAAATTAAAAGAGAATTTTAGAAATTATTTTGGATAAAAGATGAAATTAATATGAATTTTAGAAAGAAAATGTAATTAAAATAAAAATCAGGAAAAAAAATAAAAGAGAAAAACCACGCGCGTTGGATATGCTTCATTAATCTGACCTGGCAGATCTAACAATCCAAAAGCACACATGCATGGTGGATTTTATTTGAAAACCAACACAGAATCACATTTGAAATAAACCAATCAAAACATTTCAAAATATCAGTGTGTCTCCACATCTTCACCTCTCCGATCATTTTCTCCAGTGAACCAGTCACCGGAGATTGCTAAATGGTAACATGAGAGCACGAGACTACCATCATTGCAACCGTCTCATCAAGACAAACTCAATCTTATACTTCATTTTCATTTATTGAAAAAGAGTAGAGAGAATTGCAGAGAAAACTCAGTAAAATTTAAATCTCAAAAATAAAAATTAAATGATGAACAGAAGTTATCAACACTAGCTAGGTTAGGAGAAACAATCAGATGGAAAATGACTACATTCTGGTAACTTGTTTGATTGAAAATGGAGCCTCAAACTACCTTGTCCCAAAACAATCGGAGGAGCTCTAAAACTGGATTTAGTTGGAGTTATTTAGGGACTCTTAGAGCTTGAAATTGTTGTAGAAGCTTCAGAGGATGACAATGGGGCTAACTGAATCAAGAAATTGAGTTGAAACCAGCCATAAATCAAAACACGATATCTCAATTTTCTGGAAAAATTTGAGAGTGGAGCAGGGGTTTTCTGGCTATCAAAAGCTCAATCTTCAGTCTAATCGTGTGCACCCTTCAAGTGAGAAAAGTGTGACTCCATGTGCCTCAAAAGTAAGCAAAATGATGCGTTTTATGAGTCAATTAACTTCAGGGAACTTCACTAATCATGTTTAGCTCCAAAATGCATGGTAAGTTGACATGTAAACAAGTTTTGGTTGAGGTAAAAATTCGGATCATGGTAAAAACTTATGTTCCAAGTAATCATGTTCAACTCAATGGGGCATCTTGTACACGGGGCTTTTTATTTCATTCTTATTGAAATTGGTTAACATCATAACAAAGGTTTCATTTGGATGCTTGAGCAAAAAGTTATGTCATATTGAAGTTGGCACAAAAATCTGGCAAACCAAACTTGAAATATTCTAAGTTCAAATGGCTAAAAATGACCTATAATGTATCAAGGAATTCCATGGCCTTCCAAGCACAATTTGACTTTAACCATTGAAGCAATATAATAGAGGTTATCACAAATAATATTGTGCAAAGAGAATGAGCTCCAAATGTTGAAAATTGAAAAGGTTACAATTCTTTAAAGTTGATAAAAAGTCACTTGAAAATAGGCAAAATTTTACTAAGTCCACAAATGGCCTATAATGTCTCCAAACTTTTGATGATCTTCCAAGCAAAATTGGATCTTGTCATGTAAAGAGAAGTTGAAGAGGATGTTGAGAAGAGTCATATTCTAAAAAAAGCAATAAAAATGTTGAGAAATGAAGGATTTGTGATCTTTGGAACTTAGACTTGAAATGTTGACTTTTTAGGTCAAACTTCCTTGAATCAACTTGTAAACTTGGACTTTCCTTGGATTTCAAAGCACTTGGATAATCATATAATCGCAAAATAATGTGTCCTTGAATGTCCTTTTATTAAATTGACCAAAGCTTGAGGTAACTTGTTGATTAAGAAATGGAAATAAACACATGAACCTTTGACTTTTTCTTGAGAGACATGTTACTAAACCTTGAGATATCTTTGATCAAAATGAGATTGAACGATGTTTGAAACCTTGTATTTTGATATTAGAAGCAATGGTTTGATGTGATATGCTTGGGGAATCAATGGTTGACCACACTTTAACCATGAGGGAGCAAAACCCTGGCTGATGAATCATGCTTGGTGTTCTTGATATAGCACCCTACCTTGTAAAGAAACAAAAGGATAAAAGACATAATTATTTTTGTATTTTTATTAGTATTAAGTGAAACACAAAGCATATAAACATAAAGGAAAATGATACACAAATAGGTGCTTGATGAACTCTGCAAAAGCAAACACAAAGATCAGAGGGAAAGAAAGCAACCATGTTTGTGATCTTGTTTGTATGCAAAAATGTAAAAAAGGATGGGATCTTAAGTTTAAAAATTAGGGTATAACAGGTCTATCCCACTAACTTGCATTCTTTTCCTTCATCACTGTAGCACGGTTTTCGTGACCGCCCACATCCGTCTGCGGATGGGATTGGGTGCTACTTTCTGATTTCTTATTTATCCTATGAAGCTGGAAAGGAAAGTGAAGTTATCTCAAACTAACCTTCCACTCAAATGTTTTCTTTAACAAATGCTAAGAGATTAGGGAGTTTGGGGTCAGGTTATACAATGGGGAGTTTTCAATTACCCATCATATACATGGTTATCCATGGGTTGTTAGCAATTTTCCTTACTGCTTTCTACTTACTGGTGTTTATCTGTTGTAAATGGGAAAGTTTTTCCTTTGGGAAGGTTGAGAGATGTTGAAAAGATATTTTTGTTGCTTCGGGTTTTTCGATGTTTTTGGTAAGGTACTGGACCTAAGGTTTTTGTTTAGTGTGCTCGCTAAGATTTCGCAATCTTATGCCTACGTATTCCCGTTAAAGAAAACAGGGAAATCAGAGCAATCGTAGTTCCTCCTATTCTATGGGAGGAAAAATATGTTTGGTGTCTTGTTCAAAGCCCAAGATTGAAGCTAAAAGGGTGTTTGTGGGAATTGATTGAAAGATTGAGATATAAATATCCGGGAAAAACATTGGATGAAAATAGAAGGAATATCCGGGAAAGCGTCAGATGAAAAATTAAAGGAAAGGGTTTTTCCAGTGTTTTTTAGGAAAACTTGAGGATTTCTGGAGATCCAAAAGGAGATAAGACTGTCCAAGTCTACTGGTATGAAGAGGTTTATCTTTGTATGATGCCCGAGAGGACGCTGATGTTTTAAGAGATGAGAATCAACCCTAAATATGTTTGATGTTTTGACTCTAGAAAGACTGCTATAGCAAAGGATGACTAGGTTCTGTTCCTATACCTTTAAGAGGTCGTCGGATCCTTGTATTAAGCCCAAGAGGAGGCATGAGAACCTTTAAGAGGCCGGAGGGTCCTTGTACAACGCCCAAGAGGAGGCGGGGAATACTTTTAGGAAGTTCGTGGGTCCTAAACCAAAGAAAAGTTGAAGAAATGTTATTCACCGAGAATAGATCATTTAGTGAACAGTTCTGAGGTTTGAAGAAATTCAAAAGATGTCATTCACCGAGAATAGATCATCTCTAGGAAGTAGAATTTATTTGACAATTTTTAGGGGTGACAGTCTGAGAAAAGTTTCACGAAGAATAATGCCTTTCTCTCTGTTCCATATTTTATAAGCCCAAGAAAAGGCAAGACTGTATCTGGAATCCTATGGGGATCTAATTTTGACTGTTGAAAGAGTAAACATTGGCTTTACCTAGTTCTAGACCTAGTTGTCGGGGAAAACTCTAAGCAGATATACAAGAATATATACAGTTGATATATGACAAGTATTTAAAAGGATATGAAAGAAGGACTTACAGGTGAGCAAGCTTTCCATAATACAGTTATATATATTTGACATGTATTTAAAGAATGAAAGAAGGACTTACAGGTGAGCAAGCTTCCCACAATACAATTATATATATAAGCTGATAAAAACTTACAGGTGAGCAAGCTTTCATAGCTGTATTGTTAGTTGTTCAAGAAATTAAAGAAAGTTTTGATAACAACTGTATATTTGAAGCTAATTCAAAAGGAAAGTTGTTTTAAAAAGAAGCGATACGAATATCCGGGAAAACATCGGATGTAAAGAGAGACGTAAAAAAGAAAAGGTTGCAGATATTCGGGAAAACATCAGATGTAAAGAGACGATGAAAAAAAAGAAAGGGTCGCTCGCTAAGACTTTACAGTCTTATGCCTACGTATTCTCAACGGGATCTTGAGAAATCAGAGCGGTCATAGTTCACCCTTATAGGGTACGAACTACAGAAAATAGAGTTTAAATTGCACGACGATGATAGAGAAAATCTATCCTAATGTTATCATGCTTGGTTGAATATTCTAATGTCTGTCTTATTTCAAACCTAATTGAAAATTATGTTTGAACTAAGAGATCCTAAGGGAGCATGTATACGTAGCAAAACATCACAGAATAAATGAATACACGGCAAAGCATCGTGAATCAGATTAATCACGGAAAAGCTACATCAGGAATTAATCAGATAGAACAGATAAAGATATGCGGTAAAGCATCGCGGATAAAAATAGAGGTACACAGAAGAACATCGTGAGATAAAGAGAAAAAATGCAATCACGGAAAAAACATCGTGAAAAAGATAAACAGTCACGACAAAGCATCGTGACAGATAAAACTGTCAAAAAGTTACAGAATACACATGGAAGAAACA
Organism: Lathyrus tuberosus; assembly: GCA_022829125.1. Classification (NCBI taxonomy): domain Eukaryota; kingdom Viridiplantae; phylum Streptophyta; class Magnoliopsida; order Fabales; family Fabaceae; genus Lathyrus; species Lathyrus tuberosus. The sequence goes on along the minus strand of JALAZF010000164.1, from coordinate 7,457,784 downwards.
TCATGGTAATCAATAGGAAAATATACGCGGTAAAGGTTCGCGAATAAACAGAGAGAAAATTCACGGCAAAACATCGTGTCATCATGGAAAAACATCACGACAATTGAAAATATACATTACAAAGATTAAAATTCAAAAGAAAAATCAAAACGTTTAAGATAAATCAAATAAAGAAATTAATGTGCACATTCATCAATTAATAACTTAAAACATATTTTAACATATTTTAATTATTTTAAACAAAATTAATTTAAATAAAATTGATTAAGATAATAATAAAAAACATAAATCAAATGGCTGAGTTTGAAAAAAAGGGTGTGTCTTTAGTGAAGACTATATGGGCTAGGCCCAAATTATTAAAAACATTTATAAATAATTTATATTTATTAACTAAATAAAAAAGAAAATGATAAAAAAAAATCATAAAAAAGAGATAGAATGGGAACCTGGGTAAATATGAGTGTTTCTTTTTTCTGAGAAAACGATCTCTCTCTCTCTCTCATCTCAACTCCTTCCGTCGCGGTTCCGTTTGCGACTCCGTTCAATCCCGCCGTGGATGTTTCGACAGCCTCTCCCTCCGGCGATGTTCGTAACTGCTCCGCTCCCTCCGTTCGCGTGCTGCGGTGGTTCTCTAATCGCGTCCGACTTCTCCTCCGTGTGCGACCTTCGTTTGCGATTTAAACTCGCCGGCCTACTGTGCGCGATTCCGGATATGTTGGTGTCTTCCTCCGTCTGCGATTGCGTTTCTGGCGACATTCCTCACCGTCCCAAACTCCCTTCGTTCCGGCGAATTTTGCAGGTGGCGGTGAGTTCTTTTTCTTCTTCGGTTTCGCCGGTATTTGCGTGAATTTATGGTGTTGGCTTCTTTGATTTCAGAAGTTGTTTTGCTGCAAATTATTGAGTTGTGATTGCAGATATTGAAGAAGTTGTGGTTTCGGTAACGGAATTGCGGAAGTTGCAGATTTGCTTTTGACATTTCTTCCTGGCGGTTGATTTGAATTTTCTATTACAGGTTATGCGGTTTGTGTTCCTCAATCTGTTTCTGATTCGATTTGTTGCAGTTGTTGGTATTATTGTCTGTGTTCATCTTCTTCAACTCGACGGTGATGGCGAACTCGCGATAGCGGCAAGTTTTGTTGTAGTTGCTGCTCATGGATGTTGCACGGTTGCCGGCAAGTTTGGTTTTGATTGTTCTATGTTACAATCAAGGAAGGTAAAGGTTTGGAATGTATGAGTTGTTAAAGGTTGCGACTTACGGTTTCGTCACGGTTTTGCTGGATTTTTGCATTGTAGCAGGCATGGTGTAAGGTGTTGAATTGTTGAGTAGAATTGAAACAAAATTGTTGTTGTTCTGCAGGTTGGAGTGTGTGGTCTGATGATGTTCGGTTGTAGTGGAAATTAGCTTGTGTTGAGATGGTGGTGCAGCCGGTGTTTATTTGAAGAAAAAGAAGAGTTTTTCTTTTTGGAAATTGGTGGTTGTTATTTGTTTAGAGAAAAAAAGATGATGAAGAAATAAGGTGATGTTAATTTCACATGAAAGTTTAAAGAAGAAAATGAAAATTATGTGACAAGGGTGTTTTTTGAAAGTGAGATTTTATATGAATAACAACTATGGTGAGTGAAAAACAAATATGGAGGATTGTTTATATGATATAAAGGTTGTATATTGAAGTTGATGTTCATGTGTGAATTTAATAAGGTGATATAAAATTGATTTATGTGTGATAATGTTTGTGTTTGTATGGAGATGATGACAAAAAAATATTTGTGAAGAAAATATATGATATTATATGCAGACGACACAGTATGAAAACATAGACAGATAAAATGAGAAAAATAAAAACGCCTGGTCAAAATTTAGGGTATGACAATCACCTGCAGGAAACAAAATGCCTTAGTCGAGAGTTCCTTTCAGATACCTTAGTATCCTCTTTGTCGCTTCTAGGTGTGATATCTTTGGCTTTTGCGTGAATCTATTCACCATACCTACAGTGTATGCTAGATTAGGCCTTGTGTGACAAAGGTATCTTAATGACCCAATAAGTCTTGTCTACTGAGTTGGGTCGACAATTTCTTCATCTGATTCTTTCGACAGTTTCAGTATTGGCTCTGCTGGAGTCGAAGTTGGGTTGCAATCTTGCATCTCAAATCTCTTGAGTTTTTCGCCTACATATCTTCTTTGATGCATCATCAAACATCAACCACTCTTGTAGAATTCGATGCCAAGGAAATATGAGATATTTCCCATGTCTGACATTTCACACTCCTCACTTAGGTCATGTTTAAAATCTTCGATATCCTTCTTGCAACTTCCTGTTATCAACAGGTCATTGACATATAGACATAGTATAAGAAATTCACTCTTACTTCTTCTTACATATGCTCAGTAGTGCACTTCGCAAACCCATTCTTCCTTAGAAAGCTATCTATCTTCTAATTCTAAGCTCTTGGAGCTTTCTTAAGTCCATATAGGGCTTTATGCAGCCTGTACACCTTTCTTTCTTCGCCTTGTTTCAGAAACCCAACTGGTATTGCGACATAAAATTCTTCATCTAATGGTCCATTTAGAAATGCACATTTCACATCCATTTGACATACCTACCAGTTGTTCATGTTTGCTAGACCAACAACTAACCTGATTGTTTCGATCCGAGCAACAGGTGCGAAAACTTCGTCGAAGTCGATTCCTTCTTTTTGAAGAAATCTTTTTGCTACAAGTCTTGCCTTGTGTCGAGTTACTTCACATCAATTTCCTTCTTGTCATAAGGCAATTTGACAAGTGACCAAGTGTTGTTGACTTCGATGGACTTCAGTTCCTCATTCATTGCTTTCACCTACTTTGAATCTTTCAATGTCTCAGCTGCATTGACTAGTTGACATCTGCATAGAAAACATAGTGTACCGGCTCACCTTCTTCATTGACCACATCATCTGATGTAATCACATATTCTTGCAACCTTGCAGGAATGTGTTTTGTTCGTTGAGGTCTGCTTGGGCCTGCTTCACCTCTAACTTCTTCTTGTCGAACTCCTCGTTCGAGTTCACTAGTTGGTTCTTCACATAATATTCTCACTGAATCCTTCTTAACATTCTCACTTCAATCCCATTCTTTAAGCTCATCTATGATCATGTCCTTGTTGATCACTACTTGCTTGTTCACTAAGTATTCGCCCGCGCGAACAACCGCTGGCCTCCTATCGCGAGTTTACTCGTGGGATCGCCCACAGAATCCCAGAACAATGGGCTGAAGTGTATGTTCGTTTGATGTGACAGTTTTGCTCTTAGAGGAGTTATGAGAAACTTGAATGAATAAGAAAGGGTTTCAGATTGATAAATAAAACAAAGTAAAAGAAAGAAAGAAAAAAGCAAATAAGCAAGTAAATGACAATAATTTAATCTTTGATTGAGAATTGCATTAAAAAGGTGTGGACGCTATCATACATCTTGCGGGAGTGACTCGTTTCTCTTAACGCTTGGTACTTTGAGTGTTTCCTTTGCAATGTTACAAATGTGACCCCTAAAATGGAAATAACTATTGCCTTATATAGGCTAACAAAATAATTGTTCATCTACCCAGATTGGTTTTGGTTCTGACACATGTCACCCCACTATCTTTTCAACTTCCCATGTTCTTGGAGTTTTCAAATTTTCCCGCTCAAAAGTGTTTATCCTTGTGTCGGTTTTGTCCATCACTTAACATCCTCCGACAACATTGCCTTCAAGTTTTCTTCTGACGCGACCCTCATCTATGTCGGTCAAACGCCCCAAGCTCCCTATTGGCGTCAACTGGTTTTGGATATTCCACCATTTCTTTATTCTCTTTACTTGGTCGAAATCTCTTAGCCAACAAATTGTCCCCCCCAAAAGGCCAGTTTCGACTGAGCACCGTGTCGACTGAGAAATTTGGCGTTTTTCTTTCCTGTGAGATTTCGACGGCGCTTTGGTCCCGACTCAACAACCAGCATTTTGTCTTCCTCTAAGCCATGTGTCACCCTCCGTCTGACATGATGATTGCAACTTTTGTACCACGATTTCGAAGACAATGCCATGATGGCTAGTCCCGTTCTAAGTTACGGGCCTCGAAACCAACCCCCACTCACTTCAGAAGTTAAACAGTTCGTGATCTTTCTCATTTACATGCGTTATCTCTATAAATACCATCAAGCCCAAACTGGTTTTCTTTTCACCTTTTCTCCATAGCTTCTTCTTCTTCAAGTCTTTCTTGTTCTTGAAAAAACCTTTGTTTTCTCTTTTCCAATGGCCTCATGAAGCGGTGGTGGACAACTGGCGTCATCAGATGATCATCCCTTTCGCGGTGGTTGGTAAGATCCATGCTTTTCATGGCCAATACCCGGACAAAAAACCAAATCACCAAGAACTACAAGAGTTCTTCCCTTGTTTTACGCCTACTATATATCCCACCAGCTTTCGAAAAAGGTGGCACTTTGGACCTAAAATTCATGGCGCCCAAGTCTAGAGTCTTCAGATCTATGCCTACACCTGGAAAAAAGATTACATTGCTTGGCTCAACAAAGTCGAAGGCCAACGCAAGGAGCAATGGAAGACGGTTGGCATTTTCGACGCCATTCAACTTTCCAGAAACGTTCACAGGGTCAACCCCTGCCTACTGCTTGTGTCGATGTATTTTTGGGAAGGGTCGACCAACACATTCCACCTCCCTTGTGGTATGTTTACACCAACACTTTTTTATGTGGCGGCCATTACTGGCCTTTCGCCACTAGGCGAAACGTTCGACCCGACCCTGGAAACAAACAGCTCCTTCGACTTCGAGCGTGCTAGTTTCCAAAACTACATAGAGGATCACCATGATAAACGCTCTAAAGAGGTGTCCGATGAAGAACACGTCGCCTTCCTAAGGCTGTGGCTGTCCTACTATTTATTCTGCTCTGGTTCTCTACAGATAGCCAAAAGCTATATCAATCTGGCCATCAAAATCCACGAGGTTCGACAAGTATCTCTGGGTAAGCTTCTGCTAGCCTCCCTTTATCATTCTCTTGGTTTGTCTGCTATACAGCTTAAACTCCTTCATCAAACCACCAAGGCTCTGAATATCTTAGGGCCTATGTGGCTGTTGCAACATTGGCTCAATGCCACTTATGCCACAATGGAGCGTTTGAACAAAGAGCATTTCGTCGAAGGCATGTGACTTGCCTTGATGGCCACCCAAGAAACCCCCAAGAAAACTCTTTTCACGAGGTATCTCAACATGTTTGTGGAGACTACTTCCTTCGTCCCCAGCATGGCCCCTTTTGTGGAACGCAAATTTGGTCCGACATGGTTTAGGAATCTGTTTCCGGGAGTCTCCCCCAAAGCTGCAGCGCAGTCGAATTCCATATGGAGGGCGTTTCTAACTCCTACCATGTTATCCTTTCGGATCGAGACGGGGAATAACTGCTATGGTTTTATGAACTACCAGCCTAATTTGGTGGCTCGACAATTTGGCTTGAGCCAAATGCTGCCAAAATCCTTAGTGAAACATTCGAACAACATCGTACGGTCTGGCCGACGCTTGAACATGGCAGGCCATAAAGCCTGTATGAGATTTGCCAAGTCTACACAACATCTCGAATTACCTGTCTTCGCGTTCCAACCTTCCTTTTTCACAATACAAGAGTTCGACGTCTGGTGGTCGGACTAGAAAGCTCAAATTTTCATGCCAAACCTTTTTCTGGAAAATGTGGTCGACGCTTTCGCTTCCCTCGCTGGTGCAGCTCCTAATCCACCAATTGTCATTCCTCTCGAGGACCCTCAAGTTGCTGACGCCACATAAGACTCATCAAAGAAGGTAAACTCTGGACCCTTCAATTCTACTTCATCCATTATCTCTGACTAACCATTTTGTTTCCTTATTTCTTCGCATTTACTTCTGCCATTCGTCTGATTTTTTGTCTGCATAGGCTTCTGAAAAAGCCACATCTCCCGAGGGATCTGCGTCTAACAAAAGTACCCAATCCCAGGTCTTCCCTACTACAGCACCAACATCTCCTCCAGCCACTCCATTGGTGAGAAAGAAAATAGTTCTAACTAAGAAAACGCCTTCAAAAGCCACTACTTTGACTGTGGAACCTGTCGTTCCTAAGAACCTTGATGAAGTCTTCAAGCCCATTCAAGCTGAAGCACCTCCTCCACGATCTAAAAATGTATTCATCTTCTCTGCTCCATTATTTCAGATGGTATTTGGACACTCTTCTCACTGAAACTTGTCTTGGAGGCAACTGTGGTTGCTTCGACCATTGTAGAAAAAGATTATACTGAACCAGCTGCCAATACCAATCCTCCTAAGACCACAACCATGCCAAGTCCTTAGACAGTTGACGAATTCCAGATGACCTTGAAAGAGGAGAACTTAGTGGCAAAAACGCCCCCTCCTTAACATGTCGACCCTGCAACTGGGAATGATAGTGCAACCCTTGGTGACCATATAAATCCTTCAATTATTGCTACCGCATCTGACGTCGAGGTGAACCCTAAAGTCCTTGAAAGTGGATCAAACACATCTCCGCCTGTTGTCGACAAGATCCTTACCCCAGAGGAGATTCTGGTAACCAAGCAAACCAACTCAGCAGCGACCCTGAAAGCACTGTACAAACTTCATAAAGAATCTGAGGACGCTCAACCCACTAGTTCGACGGTCATACCAACTCCAGACGTGGATGCCTCATTCTCCCTCAAGCTACAACAATTGAGGACCTACCTATTCGAGGAATAATTTCTGGCGGCCGTCGCAGAAGAGGCTGCTGTAGCTTGTGACGTGGTAAAGATCTTGGATGAACTGTCTGAATTCCAACTTCCTGTTCCCATGGCCACATACTTAATTGAGTTCGAGGCATTTTTCACGCAATTGGCTAAGGACCTTTCCATGTGTCATCAAGTTGACGCTCAAATCTGGCTGAAAAATAATGACATGAAACACGAGTGGTATCTCAGCTCACTTTGTGAGAAGAAACTTGGGGATTTTGAGGCTAAGAAGCAAGAGCGTTCCGATAAGTGTCATGCATTCGACCGACAAATATCTGACTACCAGGTTCATATAGCAGAACTGACAATAAAGATTGCTGAAGTCGAACAACAAAAAACCTCTTTGGACTCAGCTGAGCCCTTTCTCACTCAAGAGACCATCGACCAAGAGATCGCCTGTCATACCCCAAATTTTGACCACCAAGATTTCCCATCATTGTGCAAATCATCATCACAATGTGGATGAACCATCATGCCTCATCAATCTCCCAAAAGATGGTTGAGCATTCACTACAATCAAAGATTATGGTTTTGAGCCCTCTCAGAGCACTTAAACAAAGGATCAATCAAGAAATGACATGATCTTCAACTTGTCTAACCTTCCAAACACACATAAAGGATCAAGAGGACTCCCACATCAATAATCAAGCACAAAGTTGCAACATTCCAAGTGGATCAAGCCTCAAGATCGCTAGTGTCACCAAATTAGGGTTTTGGTCGACTGAGGCCCCCAGATGAAAATTTCCATGAGGACATGAGACAATGCCTCAATGTATGGTCTAATAAGCTCAAAAGGATCTCAAGAACCCACCCACAATGGCAAAATCACCTTGAAGGTCCATCTATCAAAAAATCAGGAATTAGGGTTTTGACCTAATTCAACCCTTGAGTTCACTTGTGAAGAAAGGCATGGCTTGAATCTTCAAAATGAACTTCAAAAACCTCAAATACATCATATTGACATGTTTATAAGATGTGATTAACTCAAAGAGCTCAAATCATAAGCCACAAGAACTCAAAACCATCTGATCACAAAATAGGGTTTCTGATGGAAAAAGTCAATCTCCTTGACTGTTGGCCTACCCTTGATCTCAAAACCTTGAGGAGGGTTCCAAGACATTCCTAAATACCCTTAGAGGCCATCCATGGAGTTTAATTGAGCCCAAGGATTGATTTCACAAAAGGATCACAAAGTCAAAATTTCATCTGCTGAAAAAGTCAACTGTACAAAAACCCAAGTTTGACTTTTTGGATTTTTGGTCAACCAAGGTTCCTTAACCCTAAAACAATGTTAATATGTGATTTGAATCATCATTCATCAAGAAAAATCAAAGAAAGTGAGTTAACTTGTAAAAGGGGTAACTATAAAAAAACATAGAATTTTTCTATGTTATGGAACAAAGTGGCTAGGGTACCAACTTCCAAGGACCATAACTTGAGATCCAAGCAACCATTTTGGGTGATCCAAAGCTGGATTTGTAGGTCTTGCTACACTCTACAAAAGCTTCAACTACATCAAACGCCAATTCCCCATGGATTTTAAGTTATAGAGTGATCAAAATGGCTGAAAACATGAAATTGGTACTTTTCCAACACTTAGTGAAATTTTCAACAAAAGTCAAAATCTGCCTTACTTTTTCCAAAATGTAGGGACATTTTTAACCTTGATCCAAGTCAAACTAGGTCTAGGGGTGAACATTAAAGTTAACGTATTCCATAAGGCCTTTCCAACAAGTATCAGATCATCTCCAAATTCAATTTGAGCAGGCAGATACAACCCTTGAAACATGACATCATGGACTGGTTTTACAAGGCAGAATTGTGCACATTTGCTCGATTTGTCCAAATCTGATAACTCCAAGCCTTGTCATCAATTTGGACACATCAGAGGATCAAATCCAAGGGGGATGATCTGATCTTCAAGCCTCCCAAGTCCAAGAATCTACATTAGGCTTATCATCCCTAAAAAGGCTACAAAGATCCCAAGCCTTTAATGAATGCATTAAGGTGGCATGAATTGAGCCTATTCCAACTGAATTCATTCAAGACTTATCTCTGAACAAAAGCTACAAAGCCTGTGCTCTAACCTCAAGTCAATGGCTATAGGAGACTTGATATTCCTTTTGCATAACATTGGCCAAAGGCCTCTTGCAGCTGCCATTCACTATTGCTTGCAAAACAAACTTGCTCTACTATAAATAGAGCTCATTTGTGCTCAGTTTGAGTACACCAAAGCACTACAACACTTGCTTTCCACAAAATCCCTTTCTCTAGGCCAAAATGCCTTCTTTTGTAAGGTATCTCCGAGTTTTTGAGTTAGAGAGCAATTCCATCACAGCTCATGATCCAAACACCTCTAATATGTTGTATCTAAATTGTTCGAACACTCAAATGTGACCTGAAACACCAAAATCACAAAGTCCACTTCCAAAACCTCAATATTGGACTTTTCTGCAATTTTCAAGCCACGTCTTGACTCAGTCACTTCTAAAACCAAACAAAGCCTCAAACACACTCCAAATATCATCCTTGAACAATCTGATAACACGAAAATGTATCATATATTTGCCTTGATTTATGACTAATAATTATGTTATTTCAGTCCAAGTTACGATTATTCCACAAGTATTCTAGTGTTTTCACAGGTATTTCATTGTCCAATCCAAAAAGGAGCAAAGTAGAGAAAACATGAAGAAATGAGAAGAAAACAGGAAGAATCAATAAGAAAAAGAGCAGAAAATGAAAAGTGGTGTGTGTGACGACCGTCACACACCTACCATGACCGTCACGTTCCCAAAGCTCATCACGACCGTCATGACCACACCACGATCGTCACGCGCTCAACTATGGATATTATCTTCAGAACGCAGACGTGGAAAAAGAAGCCCAATGTCACGCACGTTGAGTAGTTTCTCCTACATTCTCTCAACCTCAACTTCAACGGTATATGAGCCAGTCTCCCTAAAACTTCTCAACCACCAAAGGATGTGCTCCTATATTTTCTCCAACATTAAGGCAATGCTTTGGCTATAAATACAGAAGACATTGAAGAGCACGAGAAAACACCATATAGAGAATTTACCCAAATTGCTGCAGAATTATTTTTCCGAACTTTTACTTTCTTTGCATTCTTTGTTTTGCTTCACATTCCTCGTTTACCATCACTTGAAATAGTGATAGTTTCTCGCATTGAGGATCTATTGCACCATAGTTAGAATCTTGTTTTCAACCTTCATCATTCGTTATTCCAATACATCGAGCAAAAGCCTACCGACTTATGGAGGAATTGCGAGAATCAACTTATTGCAAATTTATCAGGTTTTTATTCATTAATCGTAATAATAGCATTATCTTTTCCCATTGCAATGTTTAATTTACTGTTTTACAATTTATTTTCATGCATGTTTGTTTTAATTAATATGTCTAGCTAAATCTGATTTATTGGTATGTAATTAAGTTAACCGGAATGGATTCGATAATTCTAAGCTAAAACCATAAACAACTTATTTTCTGGCCGCGATTTCTTAATTAAAATTGGACTTTTGTTACGAGAGTAAAAAGGTAGTAAAGGTTAGGATCAAGATCCACGAGAGTGTGAGATTTTAACCGGATAGCTGAAATCAGGCATTGGTTTTAAAAACAGCGAGAGCGCTTTAAAGTTAATCGACTGTATTAGTTTTCAAAAAGTGTTTTTAAACTCAAATGGGCTAGCGAGAGCAGACATTATGATTTAGGAATATAGTCCGAAGCAAGATCCACGAGAGTGTGAGGTGAGGGCTTTTAAACTGATATTTTCTACAGAAAAATAATGTGACTCATTTTTATACGCTTAGGTTTTATTAAATCCACGATGGTATACTAAGTTACGTACCGATATCCTTATCTCAACCAGTTTATTCCAAAAATTTAGATTCCCTTTAGTTTCCCTTTTTGAACTTAAAACCAAAACATCTTCGCCTTAGCTAAACACAGTAACAAAACTGTAGCACTAGGTTGATATTCAGGTCTCTGTGGGATCGATATCTTTATTACTACGCGATAGGCTGTGCGCTTGCAGTTAGTAACCGTTAGACTCACTAAGTCGCGATCAAGTTTTTGGCGCCGTTGCCGGGGACCTTTGATTTTGTCAATAGTGCGATTCTTTGTTGTGCAGTATAGACTACGGCAACAAATTTTATTTCCCTTTTTCTCGATTGTATGCCAAGTACTCACTCACAAAGCGAAGACTTGCAACCACCAATCGCCGAATTAGAGCGCTTCTTACATTTAAGACGCAAAATACTTGAGTATCAACGCAAGTATAATATTCCCGATCTTCTCGCTCATACTCCTGAACCAGTCAAAGAACGAAACATGGCCGAAGGACCACATAACCGTCCTCTTAAGTATTATGCTACCCCATCTGAGCAAGAACCACATAACATCATTACTGCCCCCGCTATCAACCGGAACGATTTCGAGTTGAAACCCTCATTGTTGTCAGCCGTACAACAACATCAATTTTCTAGAAATCCTACGGACGATCCAAATGAACATTTGACCAAATTTGTGCAGTAGGCAGACACAGTGAAGGCAAATGGTGTGACTGCAGACGCGATAAGACTACGTCTTTTTCCTTTCTCATTAAGAGACAGAGCTTGGGCTTGGTTGCAATCCTTGCCATTAAACTCCGTCACTACGTGGGATGAGTTGAAAAAGGTGTTCTTAGCCCAATATTTCCCACCAAGCAAAACAGCTATGCTGAGAGCCCAAATTAATGGATTTTGACAAAAAGATACTGAGTCTCTTTACGATGCATGGGAGAGATACAAGGATATGACAAGGATGTGTCTGCATCACGGTCTTGAGGATTGGTTAGTCATCCATAAGTTTTACAATGGTCTCTTGTACAATACAAGAATGATAATAGATGCGTCGTTGGTGGTACACTTATGGACAAACCTTATACCGAAGCCTATCAACTCGTCGAAGGCATGGCTCAAAACCATTACCAATGGGGAGGTGAACGAACGCCAGTGGAGAAAGCTCAAACGAAAGGTGGAATGTACGAAGTTAGTAGTCTTCATCATGTCCACACTAAGGTATATGCACTTGCTCAAAAGATAGATAACTTGACCATAACACCTGCAGCCACCGTGGCTGCCGTAGCTCCAAACTGTGAATTATGCGGAGTACTTGGACATGCTGCATCCGAATACCAAATTTTAGAAGGAGTCTCCGCTGATCAAGTGAATTATGCTCAAGGGAACCCATATGCAAATACCTACAATCCTGGTTAGAAAAACCATCCAAACTTTTCGTACAAGAACAATAACGCTTTGTATGCACCTGGCCAAGCGCCTGCTGTGCCACCAGGATATCAAAAACCTGCTGCTAACGTTCCCAACATTCCTAGGAAGTCAAACCTTGAAATTATGATGGAGAACTTGATTGCTGCACAAGCTCAACAGAATAAGGAGTTCCTTAACCAAAATGTTCACACCGGTGAGCAGATCAAACAATTAGCCAACAAGGTTAACGCTCTAGCCACTAACAACAAAATGTTAGAAACCCAAATCTCACAAGTGGCTCAACAACAAGCTGTTACCACTACCCCAGCTGGAAACCTTCCAGGTCAAACTCAAATTAACCCGAAGGGACATGCAAACGCTATAACACTTCAGAGTGGAACAGAACTTGAAGGACCTACTGACCCAAGAATTGAAAATCCAGCCATGTACCAAAAGCCCAGTAAGGAGTCTGAAAATGAAGGCGAGCCAAAGGAAAACGAGAAGGAAGATAATGGAAAAGAGGCTGAAGAGAAAGAAGAACCATATGTGCCTCCACCGCCTTATAAACCACCTATCCCGTATCCCCAAAGATTCGCTAAATCTAAAAACATAGGCCAATTTAAGAAATTTGTTGAACTTCTGAAACAATTAAATGTCACAATACCTTTTATAGAAGCAATCACACAAATGCCCTCATACGCTAAATTCCTAAAAGAAATATTAACTAATAAGAAAAAGCTCGAGGATACTGAAACCGTCATGCTTACCGCAGAGTGTAGCGCATTAATCCAAAACAACATTCCTCCCAAGCTAAAAGATCCTGGTAGTTTCTCTATACCATATGTGATTGGAAAGTTTGTGATAGACAAAGCTCTGTGCAATTTAGGAGCCAGTATCAGTTTAATGCCCTTATCTATTTGTAAAAGGCTCAACATGGGAGAACTGAGACCAACAAGAATGTATGTACAACTAGCTGATAGATCAGTGAAATTTCCTCTAGGAATGCTAGAAAACGTTCCAGTACGTATAGGACAATTCTATATTCCTACAGATTTCATAATCATGGACATCCAGGAAGACTCAAACATCCCTATCATTTTAGGAAGACCATTCCTAGCTACTGCCGGAGCCATCATAGATGTGAAAAAAGGAAAACTGACTTTTGAGGTTGGTGAAGAAAAAGTTGAATTCATTCTCTCACAATTCTTCAAAGCACCTGCTATAGAAGATTCGTGTTGTTTCTTATATATAATTGATGAATGCGTTAAAGAAATGGAAAAACACCAAAACACGTGTTCTGAAGTGCTGAGAATTTCAATGCCACCAATTTTTGAAGATGATAATTGGCGTGGTGAATACCAAGATAACAATCTAAGTGAATGTCTCGCACTCACTCCTGACCCCATGCCTTGCCCGAAGAAACCAGCCGTAGAATTGAAAACATTACCCAAAGATCTAAGGTATGAATTCCTAGATACAGAACTCGAATGACCAGTTATAGTCAACGCAGATTTAGGACAAATAGAAACCAAGAAATTATTGCATGTCCTAAAAAAATTCCCGACTGCCTTAGGCTATAACATCTCAGACTTGAAAGGAATAAGTCCCTCTATCTGTATGCATCGCATTATGCTTGAGGAGGACTGCAAAACCTCTAGATAACATCAAAGGAGAATCAATCCCATTCTGAGTGATGTCGTTAAGAGAGAAGTGCAAAAGATATTAGAAGCAGAAATCATATACCCAATATCAGATAGTGAATGGGTTAGCCCAGTTCACGTGGTACCCAAGAAAGGAGGTGTTACAGTCATCAATAATGAAAAAGGTGAATCTGTAGCACAACGTACCCAAACCGGATGGAGAATGTGTATCGATTATAGAAAACTAAACAAAGCCACTCGTAAAGATCATTTCCCTTTACCATTCATAGATCAAATGCTTGAACGTCTGGCTAAACACTCCCATTTTTTCTATTTAGACGGATATTCAGGATTCTTCCAAATTCCTATCCATCCTGACGACCAAGAAAAGACTACTTTCACATGTCCCTATGGAACTTTTGCCTATCGGCGAATGCCTTTCGGATTATGTAACGCACCCGCAACATTTCAGAGATGCATGATGTCCATCTTCTCTGACTTCTTAGATGGTATAATGGAAGTCTTTATGGACGTTTTCTCTGTCTATGGGGAAAGTTTTGAAGGATGTCTATCAAACCTCGAAATGGTGCTCGAACGATGTGTAAAAGTCAACTTAGTACTCAATTGGGAAAAATACCATTTCATGGTCCGACAAGGAATCGTGTTAGGACATATAGTATCCGACAGAGGAATCGAAGTCGACAAAGCAAAAATAGAAGTTATTGAGAATCTCCAGCCATCGAAAACCGTTAGAGAAATAAGAAGTTTCTTAGGACATGCCAGTTTTTACTAACGTTTCATTAAAGATTTCTCTAAGATAACCAAACCCCTAACTGAGCTGTTAATGAAAGACGCTGAATTCGTCTTTGATGACAAATGCTTGGACGCATTTCAAACATTCAAGCAAGCTTTAATATCAGCACCCATTATGCAACCCCCAAATTGGAATAAACCATTCGAAATCATGTGCGACGCTAGTGACTATGCTGTAGGTGCAGTCCTAGGACAAAGGAAGGACAAAAAGCTTCACGCAATCTATTATGCCAGTAGAACCTTGGATCATGCACAAATAAACTACGCTACCACAGAAAAGGAACTCTTAGTTGTCGTGTTCACATTAGATAAATTTCGTTCCTACCTAGTAGGAGCAAAAATAATCATCTACACCGATCACGCCGCAATCAGGTACCTATTAAGCAAGAAGGACGCCAAACCGAGACTTCTGAGGTGGATTCTACTCCTACAAGAATTCGACTTGGAAATCAAGGACAAGAAAGGCACCGAAAATGTAGTAGCTGACCACCTGTCGAGAATGAAAAACATCCAACCAGACAAAGTACCTATTAATGACGATTTCCCTTATGAAAGACTCTTAGCCCAGTTAGAAAGCAATACAATAGAATAATCCCTGACTTATACTGATACAAAAGCTAATGAAGAGGTAGAATCTGTTTACACTAAAACCACGCTGCCATGGTATGCTGACTTTGTCAACTATCTAGCAGCTGGAGTACTACCACCTGATCTAACCTATCTGTTAGTTCTTGGATTGGCTAGAATTTTGGTAAAACAAAGTATGTTCAATGTTGATGTCAAGGTGGTGATGTTGCAACATTGAGTCTTAACACTGGGCTGTGTAAGTGTTTAAATTGATGAAGTTTGGATGCCTGATGTCACATGCGATGTTGTGACATTAGATCTATAGAATTAATAACATCAGGTTGTGATGTTGTTAGGGTTTGCGTGTTAGCTGGAATTGTGGAGAGCAAGCTGTCTCATTGGTTGCGAATATCTTGGGATAGATATTTTCTGCTGCATAGGAGATCTGGTGCAGATTTGTAGGAGATTTAAAAGGTTGAAGATTTGAAAAGATTTTAGGAGAAAATCTATTTTGAAGATTCAGTTTTAAATAACAAATCAGGTCAGATATTGTAGCAGGTCCAAGTCTAATTCAAGGACTATATAAAGCGCACCAGGACTAAAGAAAAGCGACGAAGAAAGTGAGCTAAAGACTGAGTGTCATTTGTGTCTTCATGTATGATTTGTAAACCATTCTAGTGTGAATTGGAATTATTGTTTTGAGTTGTTCTTGATCAAAGCTGTGAAGCAGAATCAAGTAGTGATATTCAAAGTGTGTGATCTTTATATTATCTCAGTGAAGTGTTTTAGGGATTGAGCAGTATTCTCATATCTAAGTGGTTTCTTAGGTAGAAAGTCACTAGTAGGAATTAAGTTTATGTGACTGTCAACTGGGTTGTTAAGTCTGTAAATTAATTCTACAAGTAGTGAATTTCATCCCTGGCTTGGTAGCCCCCAGACGTAGGTAGTTAGACCAAACTGGGTGAACAATTCATTGTGTTGATTTTATACTGTTATTGCTGTCCATTTGCAGAGTGTGTTGTTGTGACATCGCACCTTAACATCACACGTCTGATACCAGAATTTCAATTAGTATCAGAGCAGGCATCCTGTCTGTCTCTGGGTGAGATCTAGGGAAGTTAATTTCTGGTGTAAAGATGGACAAAGAAGTTGAAGGATTCGTCAACAGACCCCCTATTTTGGATGGATCCAATTATGACTATTGGAAGCCATGGATGACTACCTTCTTAAAATCCTTGGACAACAGGGCATGGAAGGCTATTATTAAAGAGTGGAAAGCACCTGTTGTGTGTGAGAAAGATGATGTTGGCAAAGATAAAGAAGGCACCTCAAAGCCAAAGCCTGAAGAAGAATGGACCAAGGAAGAAGATGAGCTTGCCCTTGGAAATTCCAAAGCTCTAAATGAACTTTTCAATGGAGTAGATAAGAATATTTTCAGGTTAATCAATACCTATGAAGTTGTTAAGGAAGCATGGGATATTTTGAAGGCTACTCATGAAGGAACATTTAGAGTGAAGATGTCTAGACTTCAGCTTCTAACATCAAAGTTTGAAAGTCTGAAGATGAAGGAAGATGAGACTATTCATGACTTCCACATGAGTGTTCTTGAGCTGGCCAATGCATCTAGTGCTCTTGGAGAGAAAATGTCAGAAGAAAAGCTTGTAAGGAAGATTCTTAGGTACCTTCCTAAGAGGTACAAGATGAAGGTGACTGCTATTGAAGAAGCTCAAGACATCAGCAAGATGAGAGTTGATGAGCTCATTGGATCTCTTCAAACTTTTGAGCTTGGGTTGAATGAAGAAGAACCAGAAAAGAAGCCCAAGGGTATTTCTTTGGTCTCCACTCCTGTAAATGATAATAAAGTCGAAGATGATGATTCTCAGGAAGATCTGTCTCAAGCCATTGCTATGTTGGGAAGGCAGTTCAACAAAGTGTTAAAAAGGTGGAACAATAACTACAAGCCTAGTGTCAACATCTCTTCTGACATCAGCAAGCCAAAAGAGAAAGATGAAGAGAAAACTGCCCAGGATAAAGGTGTTCAGTGATTTGAATGTGAAGGGTATGGACATGTCAAGAAAGAATGTCCCACATTCTTGAAGAAGCAGAAGAAGGGCATCTCAGTTTCCTGGTCTGAATCTGATAGTGAAAGTGAAGGTGAGTCAGCAAGGCATGATAGAGCCTTAACAGGAACTGTTGTGTCTGATGATGATAGTGATGGAGAAATAACTTATGAGGAGTTAGCATCTACTTATCAAGAGCTGTGTTTAAAAAGTGCTGAGATTTGTCAAGAAAACAAGTGTCACAAGCAACAGATTGCTCAGCTTGAAAATGAAAAAGTTGATCTGGAAAATGAAGTTGTACTAGTTAAATCTCAACTGGATCAGATGACAAAATCCGTTAGGATGATGAACAGTGGTACAACTACTCTTGATAATATTCTTCAATCAGAGAAAGCTGCTGGAGATAAATCAGGAATAGGATATGTGACAAGCACTTCAGGAACAAAGAAGGAGGTATCTCAACCATTGTTTCAACATCAAACTAAGAGACAGGGTCCTACACCAAAGAAGGCTGTTCAGCCCCAGAATGTTGAGAAGAAGAATGGTCCTCATCAGAGGAAGATGCAGCCCCAAGGAGCTAGTCAGTATATGCCTCCCCAATATCACAAGAGCATGGAGGCTGCTAGGTCCAATCAGAACAGGTTTCATCATCAGGGTAACTGGCATGGATATGAATACAACAATGTTGTGCCTCATTACTATGGAAGAAGGAAGCCTCATCACCATAGGAGACAGACTAAGAGACAACGTCCTCAATACAGAAGAAGACAATCCAACTATGAAATAAGGAGACAACAGTATTGGTGGTTGCCACAGCATTATCATCAAAGTGGAAGAAGATTTAACCACTTTAGAGATGACAGAGTCAGATGCTTCTACTGTGGCAGGTTTGGACATATGCAGTCCTCGTGCTTCAAGCTTCATGGTTATCCAAATTCTACTCCTCAACCCAGACAGAAAGAGGTCAGGCCTAAGGTGGTGAAGCAATGGGTTCCTAAAGTTACCAGCTTGATAACTCACACTTCCTTAAGGGTTTCTACCAAAGAAGAGTGGTATTTTGACAGTGGGTGTTCAAGGCACATGACTGGAGTAAAGAATCTGCTGGTAGATGTGAAACTTCAGTCTTCTGGCTATGTTACATTTGGTGATGGGATCAAAGGAGAAATCAAGGGAATTGGTAAACTAAACTGTGCTAGTGCTCCCAGACTGGAGAATGTTCTTCTTGTTAAAGGACTAACAGCAAATTTGATTAGTATTAGTCAAATTTGTGATCAAGGACTCAAAGTAGACTTTACAAAGTCTGAATGTATGGTCAAAGATGATAAAGGAGAAGTCATTATGAAGGGAGCCAGGTCTAAGGACAATTGTTATCTTTGGGTGCCTCAAAACTCAAATTCTTGCACGTGTGTGCTTGCTAAAGAAGATGATGTCAAAATCTGGCATCAGAAGTTGGGACATCTTCACCTAAAGGGAATGAAAAGAATCATCTCCTCAGAAGCAGTCAGAGGGATTCCCAAACTTAGTATTGAGGAAGGAAAGGTGTGTGGAGACTGTAAAAAAGGAAAGCAGACAAAGATGTCTCATCCGAAGCTTCAACATGACACCACCTCCAAGGTATTGGAACTACTTCATATGGACTTGATGGGACCTATGCAGGTTGAAAGTCTGGGTGGAAAGAAATATGCTTATGTAGTTGTGGATGACTATTCAAGATACACCTGGGTTAGCTTCATCAAAGACAAATCAGAGGTGTTTGATGTCTTTAAAGAGCTCTGTCAAAGACTCCAAAGAGAAAAGGAGAGTAAGGTTATCAGAATAAGAAGTGATCATGGAAGAGAGTTTGAGAATAGCAAGTTTGAAGAATTTTACTCTGCTGAAGGTATAAGTCATGAATTTTCATCACCTATTACTCCTCAGCAAAATGGAGTTGTTGAGAGAAAGAACAGAACTATCCAAGAGTCTGCTAGAGCAATGATTCACGCCAAGAAACTTCCTTATCATTTCTGGGCTGAAGCCATGAACACTGCCTGCTACATTCACAACAGGGTTACCCTGAGAAGAGGCACTTCATCCACTCTGTATGAACTATGGAAGGGAAGAAAACCTAATGTTAAGTACTTTCATGTTTTTGGAAGTAGATGTTATATTCTGGCTGATAGAGAGCAGAGAAGAAAATTGGATTCCAAAAGTGATGAAGGAATATTTTTGGGATACTCTACTAACAGCAGAGCATATAGAGTGTTCAACTCTAGAACCAAGGTGATGATGGAGTCAATCAATGTGGTGATTGATGACAGCGACAAGCAGGAAGATGATGATGTTCCAGATGCTGTTGAGACATCAGTTGGTGAAGTTCCACCAGAAGCTGAAGACAGAAGCCAAACCCCTAGCGTTGCTGCTGCTGAGCCTGAAGCTGAGCAACCTCATAAGGATCCCTCCATCAGAGTGCAGAAGGACCACCCCAAGGAGCTCATTATAGGTGATCCAAACTCTGGAGTAAGGACTAGGTCAAGAGATGTTATAGCAAGTTCATGCATTGTCTCCAAAATTGAGCCAAAAAATGTCAAGGAAGCATTGACTGATGAGTTTTGGATAAATGCAATGCATGAAGAGCTGGAGCAGTTCAAGAGGAATGAAGTATGGGAGCTTGTTCCTAGGCCTGATGGAGTTAATGTGATTGGCACCAAGTGGGTCTACAAGAATAAATCTGATGAACAAGGAGTGGTCACCAGAAACAAGGCCAGACTAGTTGCTCAGGGATACGCTCAGGTCGAAGGAATTGATTATGATGAGACCTTTGCTCCTGTGGCAAGACTGGAGTCTATCAGACTGCTCTTAGGCATGGCTTGTAATTTCAAATTCAAGCTCTTTCAGATGGATGTTAAAAATGCCTTCTTAAATGGCTACTTGAATGAAGAGGTATACGTTGATCAACCAAAAAGATTTATTGATCCAACATTTCTTGACCATGTGTACAAACTAAGGAAAGCTCTCTATGGTTTGAAGCACCAAGAGCTTGGTATGAAAGACTTACTGAGTTCCTGGTTGTGAATGGCTACAGAAAAGGGGGGATTAACAAGACCTTGTTTGTTAAAGAGGAAGAAGGGAAACTGATGGTAGCTCAAATCTATGTTGATGACATAGTATTTGGTGGGATGTCAGATGCCATGGTTAAACAGTTTGTGGAACAGATGCAGTCTGAATTTGAAATGAGTCTTGTTGGTGAGCTAAACTATTTTCTTGGCCAACAAGTTAGACAAATGGAGGACTCCATATTTATTTCGCAGAGCAAGTATGCAAAGAACATAGTGAAGAAATTTGGTTTGGAGAATGCTAATCACAAGAGGACTCCTGCACCTACTCATCTAAAATTATCCAAGGATGAACATGGTGTCAGTGTGGATCAAAGTTTATATAGGAGCATGATTGGGAGTTTATTGTATCTCACAGCTAGCAGACCTGACATTGCTTTTGCTGTTGGAGTTTGTGCTAGATATCAATCTGAACCTAAGGCCAGTCACTTGAATCAAGTGAAAAGGATCTTGAAATATGTTAATGGCACCAGTGACTATGGGATGCTATATAGTCATGGATCTGGGACTGTGTTAAGAGGATATTGTGATGCTGACTAGGCTGGAAGTGCAGATGATAGGAAAAGCACGTCAGGAGGGTGTTTCTTCGTGGGGAATAATCTAATATCATGGTTTAGCAAGAAGCAGAATTGTGTGTCATTCTCTACTGCTGAGGCTAAATACATAGCAGCAGGAAGTAGTTGTTCTCAACTTGTTTGGATGAAGCAAATGCTGACTGAATACAATGTCAAGCAAGATGTCATGACATTGTACTGCGATAATTTGAGTGCAATCAATATTTCCAAGAATCCTATTCAGCATAGCAGGACTAAACACATTGATATAAGGCGTCATTTTATAAGAGAGTTGGTTGAAGACAAAGTTGTTGTCTTAGAACATGTAGTTACAGATAAGCAGTTAGCAGATATTTTCACTAAAGCCTTAGATGCAAACCAATTTGAGAGTTTAAGGAGTAAATTGGGAATTTGCATTTATGAAGATTGAAGGTAATGGAGGGTGTATTATGCAGTTGTGTACTTTATTGAAAATTGATTCAAGTGCTGAAGGTATACAGTCTGGAGAGTCTACAGGTTATCAAATTGTGGCTAAAAAGGGGGAGAAGTAGCCAAGGTAGCCAAGAAAGCCAAGAGTATCCAAGAGTACAAATGCTGTCAAAGGAAGTTTATGAGCTGATTGTTGTTGTTATGGTGCAGAAATTAAGGGGGAGTATTGAGTAAGTAATTACTCAAGTTTATGATTCATGATTGAGGGGGAGCAACATTGTTGAAAATTGTTGTTGTTGAAGTTTATTGATGCTGCTGCATCTTGTAGTCTCAAAAGATATTATATTATTGTTGTTTTTTTCCGCTGCTGAAGTCTCTGAAGGTGCAGAGTGCAGAGATTATTTTAGCCAAAATTAGCCAAAGGGGGAGATTGTTAGTTCTTGGATTGGCTGGAATTTTGGTAAAACAAAGTATGTTCAATGTTGATGTCAAGGTGGTGATGTTGCAACATTGAGTCTTAACACTGGACTGTGTTAAGTGTTTAAATTGCTGAAGTTTGGATGTCTGATGTCACATACGATGTTGTGACATTAGATCTGCAGAATTAATAACATCAGGTTGTGATGTTGTTAGGGTTTGCGTGTTAGCTGGAATTGTGGAGAGCAAGCTGTCTCATTGGTTGCGAATATCTTGGGATAGATATTTTCTGCTTCATAGGCGATCTGGTGCAGATTTGTACGAGATTTAAAAGGTTGAAGATTCGAAAAGATTTTAGGAGAAAATCTGTTTTGAAGATTCAGTTTTAAATAACAAATCAGGTCAGATATTGTAGCAGGTCCAAGTCCAATTCAAGGAGCTATATAAAGCGCACCAGGACTAAAGAAAAGCGACGAAGAAAGTGAGCTAAAGATTGAGTGTCGTTTGTGTCTCCGTGTATGATTTGTAAACCATTCTAGTGTGAATTGGTATTATTGTTTTGAGTTGTTCTTGATCAAAGCTGTGAAACAGAATCAAGTAGTGCTATTCAAAGTGTGTGATCTTTGTATTATCTCACTGAAGTGTTTTAGGGATTGAGCAGCGTTCTCATATCTAAGTGGTTTCTTAGGTAGAAAGTCACTAGTAGGAATTAATTTTAGGTGACTGTCAACTGGGTTGTTGAGTCTGTAAATTAATTCTACAAGTAGTGAATTTCATCCCTGGCTTGGTAGCCCCCAGACGTAGGTAGTTAGACCGAACTGGGTGAACAATTCATTGTCTTGATTTTTTACTGTTATTGTTGTCCATTTGCAGAGTGTGTTGTTGTGACATCGCACCTTGACATCACACGTCTGATACCAGAATTTCACTATCAACAAAAGAAGAAATTCTTCCATGACCTTAAACACTATTGTTGGGATGAACCACTTCTCTTCAAGAGGGGCGCCGATGGTATTTTCCGCCGTTGTGTACCCGAAGATGAGGTGGAAGACATAATTTCTCATTGTCATTCTGCGCCCTATGGTGGGCACGCAAGCACTTCAAAGACTTGTGCTAAGATTTTGCAAGCTGGCCTCTTTTGGCCTACTATATGGAAAGATGTCCATATCGCGGTTATAAATTGCGATCGATGTCAATGCACTGGTAACGTCTCTAGACGCGATGAAATGCCTCAAAAGGGCATTCTAGAAGTAGAAGTCTTTGACGTGTGGGGAATAGATTTCATGGGACCATTTTCGTCTTCTTTTGGTAACCAGTACATACTCATCGCTGTCGATTACGTTTCCAAATGGATCGAGGCTGTAGCTTCTCCTACAAATGACGCACGAGTAGTGATAAAGCTCTTTAAGAACATAATGTTTCCTAGATTTGGTGTGCCAAGACTCGTCATTAGTGACGGTGGCTCCCATTTCATATCTAAAATATTCGATAAACTGCTATCAAAATACGGAGTCAAACATCGTGTGGCAACACCATATCATCCACAAACCAGTGGACAAGTCGAGGTTTCGAATAGAGAAATAAAACAAATTTTAGAAAAGACTGTCGCCACCTCTAGGAAGGATTGGTCAACTAAACTTAATGAAGCTTTATGGGCTTACAGAACCGCTTACAAAACCCCCATAGGAACCACTCCATTTAAGTTAGTCTATGGAAAATCTTGTCATCTGCCGGTAGAAATAGAGCAAAAGCCTATTGGGCTATTAAAACCCTCAATTTAAATTATGCTGCTGCAAGAGAAAAATGAATCTTGGATTTGCACGAAGTAGAAGAACTAAGACTAGATGCTTATGAGAACGCCCACATATATAAAGAAAGAACTAAGAGATAGCACGATAAGCGTTTATCTAGAAAAGAATTTAGTGTAGGAGACGTTGTGCTCCTATTTAATTCGAGACTTAAGCTTTTTCCAGGAAAACTTAGATCTAGGTGGTCTGGACCCTTTGAAATTTCTAAAGTTTTTCAAAGTGGAGCGATAGAAATAAAAGGAAGAAATAGTGAACCATTCATAGTAAACGGGCAACTCTTAAAACATTATTATGATATTGCAAACAGAGACTATTTGAATAGTCTAAGAATTTTAGAGTTGCCCGCTCATCCCTATAACTGAATTATCACTAAGCTTTCGTCAGGCTTATGACGTTAAAAACATTGCTTAGTGGGAGGCAACCCACGAGATTGTTTTCTTTCCTTTTAACTTTCTTTTATTTTCATTTCCTTTTTAAATCTCTTTACATTTTTCTTAAGTCTATTTTTATTTATTTTCATTTCCCCTTTATTTCTTAATCTTATTTTCATTACTTTTTCAATTTTTTTTATTTATTTCTCAAAAATTTAAAATTTTATGGAAACTGCTTTGCTGATCTTATAATTACATGCTACAGGATTTTTAAAGTCTTTCTACCTTCTTCCTTCTACACCTGGTTTAATTTTCTGACTAACTGTTAAGATGGATAACGAAGACACCATGGTTGTGCTATTCAGGGACGCTGTCCAATGGCACCGCTATGAGGTTCTCTCTCGTAGACCTATGGCCTTAACCAAATTTGCCCATGGATCTACCATGACTGCCTTAGAATTCCTAAACTCATTATCCTACAACCCTAACTATGGCATAGGATTTAATAGGGGTAACATAACCTTTAGGCTGTTTGGATGCACGTGCCGCTTCAACATTAGAGAGATTGCGGACCTATTGGATTTCCCCAATGGACCCGACGTTTTTACTATGGCACAGGAAGATTTAGTAAAGGAAGATGAACTGGACCTTTTCTGGAGAAGTATTTCAGGACAACCTCATCATGACCCGTATCCTATGGTGTCCACTAAAATTCACAACCCGACCATTAGATACTTCCATATGGTTTTAGCCTTTACCCTTTTTGGAAAAGCCGAGAATGACACCCTAATCTCTAGAGATGAGCTTTTTATCATGTTTTGTGTGTTTCAATCCCGACCCGAAAATGTATCATATATTTGCCTTGATTTACGACTAATAATTATGTTAATTCAGTCCAAGTTACGATTATTCCGCAAGTATTCTAGTGTTTTCACAGGAATTTCATTGTCCAAGCCAAAAAGGAGCAAAGTAGAGAAAACATGAAGAAATGAGAAGAAAACAGGAAGAATCAATAAGAAAAAGAGCAGAAAATGAAAAGTGGTGTGTGTGATGACCGTCACACACCTACCACGACCGTCACGTTCCCAAAGCTCATCACGACCGTCATGACCACACCACGATCGTCACGCGCTCAATTATGGATATTATGTTAAGAACGCTGACGTGGAAAAAGAAGCCCAATGTCACGCACCCTACATTCTCTCAACCTCAACTTCAATGGTACATGAGCCAGTCTCCCTAAAACTTCTCAACCACCAAAGGATACGATCCTATATTTTCTTCAACGTTAAGGCAATGCTTTGGCTATAAATACAGAAGACATTGAAGAGCACGAGAAAACACCATATAGAGAATTTACCCGAATTGCTGCAGAATTATTTTTCCGAACTTTTACTTTCTTTGCATTATTTGTTTCGCTTCCCATTCCTCGTTTACCATCACTTGAAATGGTGATAGTTTCTCACATTGAGGAGCCATTGCACCATAGTTAGAATCTTGTTTTCAACCTTCATCATTCGTTATTCCATACATCGAGCAAATGCCTACCGACTTATGGAGGAATTGCGAGAATCAACTTATTGCAAATTTATCAGGTTTTTATTCATTAATCGTAATAATAGCATTATCGTTTCCCATTGCAATGTTTAATTTAATGTTTTGCAATTTATTTTCATGCATGTTTGTTTTAATTAATATGTCTAGCTAAATCTGATTTATCGGTATCTAATTAAGTTAACCAGAATGGATTCGATAATTCTAAGCTAAAACCATAAACAACTTATTTTCTGGCCGCGATTTCTTAATTAAAATTGGACTTTTGTTACGAGAGTAAAAAGGCAGTAAAGGTTAGGATCAAGATCCACGAGAATGTGAGATTTTAACCGAATAGCTGAAATCGGGCATTGGTTTTAAAAACAGCGAGAACACTTTATAGTTAATTAGACTGTATTAGTTTTCAAAAAGTGTTTTTAAACTCAAATGGGCTAGCGAGAGCAAGCATTATGATTTAGGAATATAGTCCGAAGCAAGATCCACGAGAGTGTGAGGTGAGGGCTTTTAAACTGATATTTTCTACAGAAAAATAATGTGACTCATTTTTATACGCTTAGGTTTTATTAAATCCACGATGGTATACTAAGTTACGTACCGATATCCTTATCTCAACCAGTTTATTCCAAAAATTTAGATTCCCTTTAGTTTCCCTTTTTGAACTTAAAACCAAAACATCTTCGCCTTAGCTAAACACAGTAACAAAACCGTAGCACTAGGTTGATTATCAGGTCTCTGTGGGATCGATATCTTTATTCCTACGCGATAGGCTGTGCGCTTACAGTTAGTAACCGTTAGACTCACAAAGTCGTGATCACAGTCCCAAATGGTTCCCCTCATCTGGAACACCATTTGAGAGAGTTGCCATATTGGTCACTTTTGCCCCTTTTGCAAGAAAGTGCCAAAACTTGTTCTTGAGGATTCCAGCTGGTTCTAACCATTCTAAAAGCTTCTAAGGGATCAATTGAGAGTGTTCAAAGCATCAAATTACTTCTAGCACAAGGAACTTGGCAGATATCACAAAAAGCTCCAAGAGGTAAGTGCATCATCACTTGAACTTTCTAAATTATGCATTGCTTTGAAGTCCACTGATCATAAACATCTCATACCTGTTGTATATATTGTGTTTGAACCAATTCATCATGTAATTCTTGCATTTACCATGAGGTAGCATAGAAAATACAAATTGTGGCCTATTTTAAAACCCTTATCGGGTTTTAAAATGGGGACCTTATCTGAAAAAACTAAGGGCACTATTGGATTCCTTGTGAAATTTTAGGCAGGATAGATCTAAATTTTGTCCCAATCCATGGAGAAATGAGAAAGTTACAGTCTTCACGTTTTTGGCCCAAGAACTTGCCTTGCCTTGCCTTGGCCAGGCCTGAAAACTTGGTATCCCATATGTATTTATGGGGTGGTTTTGATACACGGATGTATCACCACCCCAGTGGTTGCGCGCGCATGTGTTTCGCTTGGAGGTCTGGGGTTCGAATCCCCCTCGCCCTAGACCTCTTTTTTATCACTTGTCCTATTTAATTATTTTTCATATTATTTTTGTTAATAACTTGGAAAATTAATTTCTCTCTCAATTTTAATCATTTTTATTGATTCTTTTTAATAAAAATCACAAAAATATTAAAGTATTTTATTCTACAAAAAAATCAGATTTATATTGTTTATTTAATATAGTTGGTATTTTTGTAAATAAATTCATTTTTATTGTTTTTAAACATTTTAAAATTTAATTTTCATCTTGAAAATCAAAATCAAATGAGTTCTAAATCATCTTGTGATTAAAACCTCATTTTTCAAACCTTAACCAAAAATCACAAGTAGTTTATTTAAACTTATCTGGTATTTTTATCATTTTTATTGATTTTCTTTAAAGAATTACTTTTAAAAGAAAATAAGATTAGGGTTTCTTTGATTTTGATCTTTACCAAACATTTTCAAAACACTTTTGGGCCTCTGATAGAGTGTAAGACCTAATCCTTTGTATATACAAACTTTTTTGGGCCTCAGATGTTGTATAAGTCCCACTGTATTTTCAAAAATCACGGCGCGGTCGTCGCCTTTTAAAACAAAATCATTGGGCCTCCCCTCGTGTTGTAAGTCCCATCTATTGGGCCTCTTGAAAGAGTGTAAGACCCAACCCTTTTGTAAACCAACCTTTTTGGGGCCTCAGTCATTGTATAAGTCCTGATACGATCTTCAAAACAAAGGTGCGACCGCTGTTAAATATTGGGCCTCTCCTTGAGTATAAGCCCCAACAATCTTTTCAAAAACAACTTCTCTTTTGATTTAGATTCAAATATACATGTTGTTATCAAAATTTTCTTTAATTTTTTTGAACAACTAACAATACAGCATGGAAGCTTGCTCATCTGTAAGTTTTAAAAGCTTTCATTTACTCGCTTTCATATATATATATATATAACTGTATTATGGGAAGCTGCTCCACTGTAAGTCCTTCTTTCATACCCTTTTAAATATTTGTCATATATCAACTGTATATATACTAGTATATCTATGTAGAGTTTTCCCCGACAACTCGGTCTAGAACTAGGTAAAGCCAGTTGGTCACTCTTTAATACAGTAAAAACTAGATCCCCATAGGACTTCCAGATACAGTTTTGCCTTCTCTTGGGCTTAATCAATATGGAATAAAGAGAAAGGCAGTATTCTCCGTGAACACTTTTAAAGAAATAGAAATTGTCAAAGAAATTCTACTTCCCAGAGTTGATCTATTCTCGGTGAATAATATCTCTTGAATTTCTTCAAACCTCTGAACATTCACTAAATGATGTATTCTCGGTGAATAGAATTTCTTGAATTTTTCTTGGTGTAAGGCCCACAGTCTTCCTAAAAGCATCCCCGCCTTCACTTGGGCTTTGTACAAGGACCCTCCGGCTTCTTAGAAGTTCTCATGCCTTCTCTTGGGCTTAATACAAGGACCTTGAAGACCTCTTAAAGGTATAAGATAAAAACTTAGTCATCTTTTGCTAGAGTAGTCTTTCCAGTGTCAAATCTCGGTCTTAGGGTTGATTCTCATCCCTTAAAGCACTCGCCTCCTCTTGGGCCTCATACAAAAGATAAAACTCTTCCACACCAGTAGATTTGGACAGTCTAAATCTCCCCTTGAGTCTCAAAGACATTCTCAAGTCCCATACTAAACATAGGAAGAAACCCCTATCATTTTCTGATCAATCTCTAGTAGAGATAAAACCCATGGGTTCTAAAACCCAGTCTCTCTCCTAAAAGTTCCCCAGCTAGGATCAGTTTATCATCAGTATAACACTATCCCAAATCAGAACCTCTAGGTTTCTGGTATATTAACTCTTCTGCAACCCTCAACAAGAGTTGATTCCCCATTTAGACCTGCATCGAGATCTCAATAATCCCCAGCAGAAGATAGCCTCATCTTAGGCTTTGTATAATGATCTTTCCTCAGCATAGTCAGCCTCCTCTTGGGCTTTGTACAATGATTCTCCCCAGCGGAGCTAACCTTTTCAGACTCTCTTGTTGAGTCAATAACCTTTTCAGACTCTCTTGTTGAGTCAATCAATTTTCAGACTCTCTTGTTGAGTCAATCACCTTTCAACATTCTCTTGTTAAGTCAACCATTTTAGCCTCAATCTTGGGCTTTATACAAGACAAATTAAACCATTCTCTTATCGAGACAATCTTTTACAACCTCCTCTTAGGTTTGATATAAAGATTTCCCCTAGAAACAGTTAGCCTCCTCTTAGGCTTTATATAATGATTTCTCCAGCTTGTTTAGCCATAATCCCGGGCTTTGTACAGGACAGATAAAAGCACTCCCTTGTTGAGTCAAACCCTTTTAGCCTCAATCTTGGGCTTTGTACAAGACATAAATCTTCCTAACCTTCTCTTAAGCTTGGGACAAATATCTTCCCCAGCGGAGTCAATTCCTCCCAACCTTCTTTTAGGCTTTGAGAAATAAATTCCTATGCAGAGTCAAACTCATTTTTAGCCTCAATTTTGGGCTTTGTACAAGACATATAATACTCTCTAACAGAGTCAAACTCATTTCAGCCTCAATCTTGGGCTTTGTACAAGACACTTAAAATATCCTCAGTCGAGTCAGTAAAGTCTCTTTTAGCCTCAATCTTGGGCTTTGTACAAGACAAACAGAATATTTTCCTCAGAAAAGTCAAACTTTCAGCCTCCTCTTAGGCTTTGTATAATGATATCCCCAAAGAGTCATACTCTTTTTTAGCCTCAATCTTGGGCTTTGTACAAGACACCAATATAAAATGCTCTCTCCTTGAGTCAGTCTTTCCAGCCTCCTCTTAGGCTTTCTATAAGGACTTCCCTAGTGGAGTCAATCAACCTCTTAGCTTCAACCTTGGGCTTTGATCAAGGCACACAAAAATCAACATCCCCTCAGAGAAAATCAAAATATCTCTGTAGGAAGTCATTTCTCTATTTATCACTTATCAAAACAGATAAATCAAAACAAACCTTAATCCCAGATAACTGCTGTAAGTGGCACACTTATTGATTCAAATATCCAAGTTGTTGTCCATCTTTTATCCTGGTAAATCCTCTTTTTCATCTAATTGCTGTAAACGGCAAGCCTCTGGATTATTTACATCCACGCCACTGTCGCTCTCTTAGCATGATAAATTCCTAAGGAAAAATTGCATTGCTCTACACTGAGTTCAAGTTTTCTCTTTCAAGATAAAACCCCTATAAAGGAAATTATGGCATTGCTGGATTCATATATCCCAGTTAAAGTAATCCTCCTTTATAAATAGTCACCCAACAGTTGTGATAAACAGATAAAATGTCTCCCTTTAGATATGACAAATTCTCTCTCAGTCAAACCTTTAGCTTCAATCTTGGGCTTTGAACAAGACACAAATACTCAACCTTTTAGCTTCAATCTTGGGCTATGAACAAGAAACCAAAGTATCTTTTTCCTCCCTTACAATAGGAGGAACTACGATTGCTCTGATTTCCCTATTTCTTTAAAACGGGAATACGTAGGCATAAGATTGCGAAATCTTAGCGAGCATACTAATTAAAAACTGTAGGTCCAGTACCTTCACGCCAATCAAAACTTAGGTCCAGTACCTTACCAAAAACATCAGAAAAACCCGAACATCAACAAAAACTCACTCTCTCTCTCTCTCTCTCTCTCTCATATTTCCCTAGAAACTTTCCCAACCCATTAACGGATAAACACCATCAAGTATAAAGAGAAACCGAAAGCTAACATCCTGTGGATAACCACATATAGGATGGGTAATTGACAACTCCCCATTGTATAACCTGATCCCGGACCCCCAATCTCTTTAAGAGTTTATTCGGTTAAACATTCGTGTGCAAGGTTAGTTTTAGATAGCTTCCCTTTCCCTTCCAACTTCATGGGATAAATAAGAAATCAGAAAGTAGCACCCCCCTCCTCTTCATTGATGAGAAAACCCAAATTCCGCAATAAGGTGGTCGCGTCACCGACCAAAATCGCACGCTACAGTAAAATGGCGACTCTGCTGGGGAGTCATTGCTAGGATCTGTCTTACCTTTGTCATTATCGTCCCCATTTTCCATACTAAAATGGCGACTCTGCTAGGGAGTCATTTCTAAGACCTGTCTTACCTTAGTCATCATCGTCCCCATTTTCCACAGTAAAATGATGTCTCTTCTAGGGAGTCATTGCTAGGATCTGTCTTACCTTAGTCATCATCGTCCCCATTTTCCACAGTAAAGTGGCGACTCTGCTGGGGAGTCATTGCTAGGATCTGTCTTACCTTAGTCATCATCATCCCCATTTTCCACAGTAAAATGGCGACTCTGTTGGGGATTCATTGTCTGTATAGGACTAGGATTACAGCTCTTAAGAGGTCTAGGATGTTGGTTTTAGGAATAAATATATATATTGCTTTTCCTACTTGATATCCGTGTTTATTTTTCTGCTAATGGGACTGCGGGTGATGCCGCATCTGGAAAGTTTGAGTGATACCTAAGATAAGTGATGTCATTGACGGGCGGTCTTACTGGGAATGATTCTCGAAAAAGCAATCCTGGTAGACTATCGGCTCAGTGGAGATACCCTTTGCGGATTCAATGTCTATACGACTTCGGTTGTTGAAAGCAGATTGTTTGATTGTGGTATCCTTGAAACTGAGGATTTAGTAGACTGATACCATGTGACTATTTTATAGTGCGGAAGTTATCAGAAATAGTTGTCACGCGATACTACCCTCATTTGAGATTACCCTAAGATACTACAACTTGCTCGGGTGAACCAGCCTACTGTTGTTATCCCAAGGGGGTCAATGATTTTGAGGACAAGTACAAAATTCACCATAGAACCACCTTTGGAAATGAGTAGAGCCATGACTCCATGCTCGTGACGCTGAACCTTTGACCCCATGTTTTTTCTATGTTTTTGTGTGCTGCATTCATGCATTCATTCATTAAAAACATTAAACAAAGAAAAATTTTCTCTTCTAATCTCTCTTTTTCAAATTAAACTAAGACAATGATTGCAAATATCAGAGAGAAAGATCGCATTATGGATTTCGGTAGAAGGAAAATGCACAAGTACACCTTCAAGGTTCCAAAACTTGAGGATTTAAGAGGGTTGGCAAGGATGATCACCAACCCTGATGTGTTTAGAGCTAAGTACGGAGGACATCTGTCTCTATTAAGGGTCCATGTAATTGAACGAATCCTGGCTACGCTGATTCAGTTCTATGATCCGGTTTATCACTGTTTCACATTCCCGAATTATCAACTAGCACCAACGTTGGAGGAATACTCTCACCTGACTGATTAACCCATCATTGACCAAGCTCCCTTTTCTGGACTGGAAGAAATTCCAAAAGATCAAACCATTGCAAGAGCAATCTATTTGGACGAGTCAGAAGTCAGGACTCACATGACTATTAAGGGGGGAATCCAAGGTTTACCAGCCAAGTTTTTGGTAAAGAAAGCTCTGTACTTTGCTAGTATTGGGAACATGACAGCTTTCGAGAGCGTCTTTGTTTTGCTCACCTACGGGTTATTTCTGTTTCCCAACATTGATAACTTCTATGATATCAATGCCATTAAGATATTTCTGATTGGAAACCCTGTACCAACCTTGCTCGCTGATGCTTATCATTCTGTACACTTAAGGAATTTTTACAGAGGAGGAATGATCACATGCTGTGTACCCCTGCTATACAAATGGTTCACTTCCCATTTACCTAAATCTGCTGCTTTTTGGGATCATAAGGGTGCTCTACATTGGTCACAACGAATCATGTCTTTTACCAACTCTAACATAGATTTTTACAATCGGATCTATGACGGGATAAGAATCATTGACCGTTGTGGAAATTTCCTTAATGTACCCCTCATAGGAACTAAAGGAGGAATCAACTATCATCCAGTTTTAGTTCGTCGTCAACTCGGATACCCGATGAGACATATCCCGCGTAAGGTTCATCTGGAAGGTCTTTTCTTTAAGGAAGGAGAAAATGACAGGGCACATAAGACTAAAATAGTGCATTCCTGGAAACATGTTCACAGGAAAGGAAGAAAGTCTCTAGGAAAACCGGATTGTGCCTCTGTGGAACATTATCTCCACTGGGTACAAACTAGATCTATCAAGCTGAGGATGCCTTACCCTCGTCATGAAGTTATTCCGTTAAAGGAATCTGTCCTTTATTTTATGTCTGATTAGGAAAAACTTCAGGCCACTCTCTACAAAGTTTAACGAGAGAAGAAATCTTGGAAGAGCAAGTACCACATTCTCAATGCGGGGTGTACCAAAATACAGTAACCGTTAAAAGAAAAAGATGCTCTGATCGAGATTTTAGAGCAACGTGCTGTAGAAAATCAAGAAGACCAAAGGAATTTTCTCGCTCCTTTCACTTGGCAAAGGAATGACAACCCGACAACGACTCTAGAGCCCCGGTCAAAGAAAAGGAAAATACCAGAACCAACATCTGAGCTCTCCTCAGAGAGGACTCAGGACCCATAAGCTTAGATATTTCCCTTTACAACACTTTTTAAATTACTGTATTTCCATTTCCGCAATCTTTGAATTCAATAAAACGGGGTTGCCCCACTGTATGATATTTGCAATCCAATTGTTGAAGTTTCTTTTGATTAAATAATTAATTAATATAATCATTGCATATCATTCATCATTCTCACATAACACATTATTCTTCCCTACGAATCTCACATTTGTGTCTCGATTCTAGAGTTAAACTATCTCATTTGTACAATACTCGGGCCAGTCGACAAAAGAAAATGGATAACCTCAAGGAAGAGAACAGAGACTTGACAGAAGAAATCGACGCTCTGAAAGAAGATCTGAGGAAACGTCACAATGACATGCAATCACTGGCAGCAGCTCAGACACATCAACAAAGGACTGTGATCTCAAAGATCACATCTACGCCCATAGTGGAAAAGTATTATCCTCGGTATAACATACCTAAATATCGTCCCTGGGGCATGCCACTTAACTATATCTTGGAAGTATATATTCCGCCGATCACGGAAGATCCGGAAACTGCAGGAGGGACCGCTGGGCCTGAAGGTTACAAACTTCAGGAAAGCGAAGATGCAAGGGGCATGACAACAACTCCTGAAGGTTACAAACTTCGGGATAGGGAACTGATAACACGAATTTATATCATATTTTTACTTCAATTTATGTTAGTTTCTTATTCCGTTTTTCGTCTAATATCTGATTTTCTCGAGATTATTTAAGTGTTTGTGTAGGTAATCACATTTTACAAGTCAAAGTATGCTAAGTGTGGAAAAGAACCAAAACATGCAAGAAAAGAGCAGAAAAGAGAAGAAAAATTGTAGAAACCAAAAATTCCTGATATCACGACCGTCATGGGTGCGCCACGACCGTGGCAGCTTCAAAATGCACCACGACCGTAACATTGTACAACGATCGTCATGCGCCCAATATTACACATTTGAAGCAGAAACGTGTCTACGAATTTTCAGAGAATAGTTTTCACACAATCACATGATTTCCCCGAAGATTACTAGGTTCAAGTAAAGTAACCGTCAATGTGAGTGGCTAAATTCTCTCCAACCTCCACCTGAATTGAGCCTATAAATACAAGGCATTACGAAGAACAAGGGAGAGCCAAAATTTCCTTTCGAGTGTATTGTCTTGCTGCCAAATTATTCCCAGAGCTTTAGTTTCGTTTCTTTTACTTTGCATTTCCATTTCCTTGTCAACCATTACCGAACAAAGTAATAGTTTCTCACACTGAGGAACTATTACAAACTTAGTTTTAGTTTTTTGTTTCATTGCCTTCAACCTTTGCAATTTATTTTATTCAAGCAAGAACCTACCGGCTTGTGGAGGGATTGTTGTTGCTGTTATTACTGATTCCCAGGTTTCCGTTATTTAATTCAAAGCATTGTTTATTTTCTTTCTTAATTATGTCTGTGTTTATTTATTTCATTGCCTTTGCGTTTAATTTCCTAATTATGTCGAGCTAAACCGATCTTATCAGTATGTAATGAAGTAACTAAAATGAATTAATTTTCACTAAGCAAAAATCAATAATCAATCCTTCTTCTGGCTTCAATTTCTTAATTTAAAACCCAACTTTTATTACGAGAGTAAAAAAGTAACATAGGTTAAAGTCGAGACCACGGGAGTGTGAGGCTTTACCCGGATAGCTGAAATCGGGCATTAGCTTTAAAAACAGCGGAAGCGCTTTAAAGTTAGTTAGGTTTAATTAGTTTTCAAAAAGTATTTTTAACCTCATACGGGCTAGCGAGAGCAGACGTATTGACTTAGAAGTATAGTCCGAAGCGATAACCACGGGAGTGTGAGGTGAGGGCTTTTAAATTGGTTTTTCCTACAGATGAATAAGGTGATAAATCTTTATACGCTTAGGTTTAATTAATTCCATGTAGATTACCGAATTATATACCGATAACTTATTATAACTAGTATTCCCAAATTTTAATTTCCCGTTTGAACTACAAACCAAATTCTGATTAGCCTTAGATAAACATAGTAACGATAGATAATGGTGCGTTCGATTTCTAGTCTCTGTTGGATCGATAATCTTTTAAAACTATGCGATACGACTGTATACTTGCAGTTAGACCTATTTAGGTACACTAAATAGAGCGATAAAGGTTTTGGCGCCGTTGTCGGGGACTAATTAAGTCGACATCGTAATTCCTTTATTACGTCGTATAGACTAAGGCCAAAAAAAACCAAAATTCCCTTTCTGTTGATTGTATGCCAAGTACTCGCTCTTCTGGCGAAGACCTCGTACGACCAACAGACGAACCTGAACGTAATCTTACTGTAAAAAGACGTATCCAAGAATACTGCTTAGCTCATGACATCCCTTTTCCTTTATCAGAACCTGAATCTCAATCAGATCCTAAACTTGAATCTGAATCAGATTCCAAATCAGAAACAGACATGGCCGATCCACCACAGAACCGACCGCTTAAGTATTATGCTGCCGCATCTCAACAAGAACCTCACAATAGCATTGTCGCTCCAGCTATCAACCGAAACGATTTCGAGTTGAAACCCTCACTGTTATCTGTTGTGCAACAAAATCAATTTTTTGGAAACCCAACAGAAGATCCGAACGAACATCTAACCAAGTTTGTGCAGTACGCAGACGCAGTGAAAGCGAATGGTGTAAACGCAGACGCCATAAGACTACGTCTTTTCCCTTTCTCATTAAGAGATAGAGCTTGGGCTTGGTTGCAATCCTTGCCATCAAATTCTATTACTTCTTGGGAATATTTAAAGAAGGTCTTTCTGGCACGATATTTTCCTCCAAGTAAAACAGCTATGCTGAGAGCCCAAATCAATAGCTTCAGACAAAAAGACAACGAGTCTCTATATGATGCATGGGAAAGATACAAAGATATGAGGAGGATATACCCGCATCATGGTCTTGAGGATTGGTTAATTATCCACACGTTTTACAATGGTCTCTTGTATAACACAAGATTGATAATAGATGCCGCCGCTGGTGGTACACTCATGGATATACCCTATGATGAAGCCCAACAACTCATCGAGAGTATGGCTCAGAATCACTACCAATGGGGAGGTGAAAGAACTCAAGTAGAGAAATACCAACCAAAAGGAGGAATGTACGAAGTTTTTAGCCTAGATCACGTCCGTGCTAAGGTAGATGCAATCGTTCAAAAGGTAGACAACTTGACCATGACACCCACAGCCACCGTGGCTGCTGTAGCGCCAAACTGCGAATTATGTGGAACAGCTGGGCACGCTGCCCCTGAATGCCAAGTTTTAGCAGGAACCCCTACAGATCAAGTGAATTATGCTCAAGCAAACCCCTATACAAATACCTACAATCCTGGTTGGAAGAATCACCCCAACTTCTCTTACAAAAACAACAATGCATTGTATGCACCTGGTCAAGCACCCGCTGCACCACCAGGTTATCAAAAGGCTGCAACAGCTGCTCCAAATGTTCCTAGGAAGTCTAACCTTGAACTGATGATAGAAAACTTCATAACTACCCAAACTCAGACAAACAAAGAGTTCCTGAATCAAAACGTACACACTAGTGAACAGATTAAGCAGTTAGCAAACAAAGTAGACACTTTGGCCACTCAC
Source organism: Lathyrus tuberosus (assembly GCA_022829125.1). Classification (NCBI taxonomy): domain Eukaryota; kingdom Viridiplantae; phylum Streptophyta; class Magnoliopsida; order Fabales; family Fabaceae; genus Lathyrus; species Lathyrus tuberosus. Next base: position 7,420,830 of record JALAZF010000164.1, on the reverse strand, counting down.
AACAAAATGCTTGAAACACAAATTTCCCAAGTGGCTCAACAACAAGCACCTACTGCTGCTCCTGCTGGAACATTCCCTGTGTAGCACCTCAAAATTTGCCTTGTTGTTGTTACCTAACTGGCTTATGTTTCTTTTCATCCTTGCATCATCATCTTTGCATATCATTGGTTCTTAGCATGAGATCTAGGTACTTAGTTTAACTCAAGGGAAGAAGAGGTTTTCAGGGCTTCAAGCAACAGTTCATGTGTATTGTCCAAGGGGCTAAGAGGAGAGAAAATTCTTGATGCTATCAATTCTTGAATCACAAAGGAGCCTTAAGCCCCAAGGTGTCTTAATTGGTTCATCATCTCATCACAAGATCAAGATTGGCAAGAGATTTCAAAGGGATCACACTCTCCTAACCTGATTTTTTAAATTAGGGTTTTGGAGATTCTGAGATCTAACCCTCAAATGAGCAAGCTCTTTGATTGTTTATCATCTCTAAGTGGCACATGTCATCATTGGTGGACATGATACACATCATATTCAGAAGAATTTGAATTTGGAGGATGTGCTATCTCCTCCTAACCAGAGGGTACCAAACTAAGGGTCACCATAAAATCAGTTTATTTCTAATTTTTTGGGCAAGACTTGATTGCATGGTATTCCTTATGTCTTTAAGTGTCTAAGGATGGAAGATTGCCCATCAAATTGGTTCAGAAGGTTTTCAATTGATCAGAAATTTCAAAATCAGGAGAATGGAGGATAAAGTCAACTGTGCAGTGAAAAAGTCAACTCCTGACTTTTGAAATCAAATTACTATTCATTATGTCAAACGTGATCAATGGATGGATTTTGGTCAAGAAATGTCAAGATATTCATCAAAAATCAAGAATTTGGGAAATTTGCCATTTATGGAATGTTAGGGTTTTAGAGAGTTTCCCTTTTTGGAAAGTTCTAACCCAAAATAAGTCCACTTCATGGCCAATTTTATCCATGCTCTAGACTTCATTTCAATCTTTTTCCAACATCAAAGTTGTAGGCCATGCTTCAAGCTTTCCAACCATTACTAGAAGTCCTCATTTGGATCAAAATTGGGAAAGTTATGGTGTTCACAAGTTCATGAGTTTTCATGTCAAATTTCCAACACTTAGAAACTTTTTGGTTTGGTTTTGGGACAGCATTGAATGCCAATATTCATGCTCATTTTCAAAGGACTTCCAAGCACCATTTCATCTCGCCTTGAACATCAATTTTGTTCCTTGATATGTAAGCTTTCTAATGAGCACAAGTTTGCACAAATGGGATCAAAGATCATTAAGTTATAGTGGATCAAAGTTGTCTATATGATTATGTTTTCATGGCATGTCATGAAACATTTTGAACCAACTTTTGTAGCAGCTTGCCTTGGCCTCATTTCATGCGCATAATCTCTCATTTCCTTGCCAAAAAGGCTTGCAAAACATTGCCATAATGAGCCATACAAAGCATGTACCAACCTTGTACCATTTGGAAGTCTTTTGCCATAATGAAACAAGTGAAAACTTGCTCACCAAGTTTATCCCCTCCACTCTCTCTCATTCTGATTTCTTTTGCTCAGAAGAATAGCAACCAAAACCACTCTCACAAAAAACTCATTTTGTACTACACTCTCTCACACCCCATTGTTTTTTTTCAAAATTTCGTCAAAACTTTAACCCTAAGCTCTAACCACAGTAAAGTTCATTTTAACCACACAAAAGCTTCATATATAAGCTAAATGTGAAACCCTAGCATCTGACACGAATTCTCAGCAGCCACAAACTCAAGAATCCTCTCTCACTCTAAAAACCTCTCTCTAAAAAAACTCTCATTCCCTCCAAGTTTCTCTGTATTTTTCGCTTGGTTCTTCATCACTGAGATACAAAGAGACCATTGGAAGCATTTTTTTGAAGTTTCTACGTAGTTTCAAGGGCTAACGGAGCCACTCCGTTGAGTAATTTTCTTCAACTCTAAGCTTGTATTTTAGCTCTGTTTTATGTTCATGTTGGGTGCATCTGAAGTCCTACCTTAGGGTAGACAATGTTTGTATAATTATTTTTGTGTTTTAATGGAGTTTCATTTATGGTGTGCAAACTTGAATCCTTATTTTTCTTGAGTTTTAATGGTTGCTTTTCAATTATTTTTGCATATTTGGACTCACCATGGAGTGCACTACATTGTAGTATGTATGTTGTTTTGATTTGTGATTATGGAACCATAAGTGTTTATTCTTGAAGCTTGATTTTCATGGGTTTAGAGGGAGTTTTAGAGAAAACCAATGCCATTTTTGAGATCTACGCGAAAAACTGAGGGGGGGGGGGGGGTGTCTTTCTTTCTCCGTTTTCGACCGGACCATCCGCCGCCGGCGGTGGCCGGCCGGACCGGCGCGGTGCTGCATTTTTTTTCGGCCGCGGGTTATTGTTCACGTGGGCTGTAATATTTGCATGGCTGAAGCTAGATGATGATGAGGTGGCAGTGTGTGAGTGGTGTTTGCTTTTGTTTTGTCTTTTAGTAACTTAACATCCATGTGACCAATTGATGTACATGTTGACATAATATTTTGTTACATTTCCATGGCTTTTTATTTTTTTTTTCTTTTCTTTTCATAAAATCTGATGGTATACTCTCTTCCATGGGCCTACACGAATTCATTTTCGCACCCTACCTGAATTAGGCCCAGCGCATACGTACGTGATTCATGCACCCCTCCATTTTAACACTCAATTTTTATCTTCTTTTATTTTCGTTACCTTTTTTAATTATTAAAAATACTTTATTTTATAACAAAATTCCAAAAAAATTCATGAACGTATTTTAAGGTATTATTTAATTTTATATGAATTTTATTTTCATTTTCCATTTATTTTCATAATTATTTATGATTTTCTTTTCCAAAGTGTCTTCCATGTTTACCCTTGTGATTAGTGCTTATGTTTGATGACTTTGCCATCCCTTTGTGAGCTGATTTTTTTGCCATGTCTTGACACTTAAATGAGGAATGTTTTAATATCATGTTTCTGCCTTGGTGATCACCTTTGATTGTTTTTCATGTGATTTTTGATGCTCCTCGATTCATACACGATCGCTTGCATACCTTGTCTTGTGAAGTTACTTTGGACATGTTCTTGAGCTAATTCTGTTCCAATCTTTTGACATTTGTTAATTGGATGTTTAAATTTGACTTTTATTATTTTTTGGAAATTTATTGAACCACTTTGCTATTTTTGGTTGATTTTTACTTGTGGTTTGAATTTTGTTGGAGGATGCTTGGACACTTGACCTAGTTTGAGTGCATTTGTTTACTTGTGATTGATTGATGGTTGAAGTGATTATATGGTGTGATCCTATTCTGTTTGAGCTTGTTTATGGCTTTGGAATCATCCTCATTTATCCATTTTCCTATTTGATTTTGATTTTCTAAGTTGATGTTGTTTTGACTTGAATTCAATGGCATGTTTGATTTAATCATGTGAAATGTTTCCTTGTTTGATACAACCAATGCATGAGGCTTTTTGTTTGACTTGTATGACATGCTAGAGGTTCTGACCCTCTTGGTTTGAGGTGCTTTATGTGACATGTTCTCACTCTTTGCTTCACATGTTTCTTTGTTTGTTTGCATGAATGATAAGTGGATGTTTTGATTAACTTTGATGCATGTTTTGAATGTGTTGCTTAATGATTCATCTTGTATGACTTGAGTTTGATTTTGGTATGATGTTGATACATATGCTACTGCCCCTTGAGTTCTTTACTTAGTTTTCATCTCACTTGATCATCATGGTTTGATTTGTATGGTGCATATCATCATCATCATCATTGGTTTTGTGGTTTCTTTGGCTCATAATGCATCATAATATGAAACATTCTTGCATGTTTGGATTGGATGATCATGATGTGAATTAAATTCTGACTTGGTTTCACTTTCATCTTATATTGTTCATGTCATCTTTGTATGAGGCCTTAGTGTGTGGAATTGTGAATCTTGTGCAAGTTTACTTGCATCCTTTCTTGTGTGCCTTCACTTGTATACTTGATATGTGCTTGTATGATCTTTAAAGCATGTTTTATGTTATGATTTGGATATGATGATTATGATGTGCTTGCTGCCCCATCTCTTTTTCTCATTCTTCCTTTTTCTTTTCTTCTATTTCACTCTCTTCCTCCCATGAATCTCAAGACTTGTTTAAGTCTTGGATTCTCTCCCTTTAGAGCTACCTAGTCCAAATTAATTTTTGATTAAGCTTGGAGTAGGATTAGCGTTAGGCTAGGTAGTCTTTCCTCCTAAGCCTCACTAACCATAGGACATCCACGCATGATAACTTTAGGACTCTTAGTTTCCCTTTAGAGTTTCCCTTGCGTCGTTTCTCTTCTCATCTCAAAAGAAAAGTAAAAACCACTTAATAAAGGTTAACGGGTATTGCGCTTGAGCCTCATATGTGGGAAGTGGGGAACGAGGGGCTTCCTCTCATTCTTCTAAGATACCTAGTGTACGTCCTGTTGGGGACGATGCGCGAAGTATTCGTTCCTATATTCAAGACTTTGGTTCAATACAAGTTATGAACTAACTTAAAAAAACACTTCTGTCTAAAAAACATAAAACAAGCACTAACGTCTTTCCTTCGGGAATTCTCTTCTCATCTCACTCACTCTCAGCGCACGAACGTGCTCCTACTCGTTCTCTTGCAAGACGGTAACGCCTAAGTCTCGATTCAGCGAGCTGCAACACCTGAGCTAGAACGTAAGCCGTTCCCTAAAAAACACAATCCACCCCTAGTGAGGGGAACTACGTCGCTCTGATTCTCATGCTCCCGATGAGATACGTAGGCAGTGGGGTAGGGCCCATGCGAGCACTTCTTTTATTTTCCCTACATTTGTTCCTTCGTTTGTTTCCGTTCTCGTTCTTTTTTTACTTTCCAGTAGCAGCTGAGTTCCAGACGACGACACCCTTTGATACAGACAACAAGCGTGGATCCCATCGAGTACGATGGACGTGTTGGGTGCTAACACCTTCCCTCCGCGTAACCGACTCCCGTACCCGTTCTCTTGGTCGCGTGACCATGCTCTTTCCTCTCTTTCAGGTTTACGCAGTGTTTCCTTTCCCTCTCTTGGGATAAATACACTTTGCTGGTGACTCTGTGTCTTTTGCGCCACTCTCGCGTTTGTACTGTTGGATGCGAATCCTTTCGGGAGCGACAGCTGGCGACTCTGCTGGGGACTCTGGTTGACCTACTGCTGGTCCTTCCCCTTTAGCGAGTCAATCCTAGCGCTTGTCTGTTTGTTTTTGTTGGGTGTTTCTATGGTGCTTTGCTTTGTTGTATATTACTGTATTGTTGTTTACTGTATTTTTGCTTTACTGCTTTATTGTTTTTACAGCTTTTATCGCATTGCATTTTATATTGTCATACTGGATATACTGCGCTGTGCTGGCTGTTCTGTTTGGCGGGTTGGGATGTTCTGAGAGATGAGCTCAATACCCAAGCTCGAGTATACACCTAGGTTTTAGCGTGGGCAGGCGTGACGCTCCCGTGGTGTTGGCCACGTGCGGGTGATCACGATCCCTACAATCAGACGAGCTTCTATCCGGAGCTTTCTGCTACTGTATGTTGATACAGGCCAGTAGTTATTCTCTGGAGGAATTGTCGACTCTGATGACCATTCCCGAGGACTCAGTTGCGGCACTCCTCCCGGGATGTGACAGTGGCAGCCCACTTTCTGTGGCAAACCCATTGCACACTCTCGATCCGAGGACCCAATGCTGGGAACTTGCCATAGGACCCTTCTTTTTTGAAAGTGAATCAGCAGACGACCTCTTTGATTGGCGGTAGCATTGTATCCTTCGGGCTGAATGTGCTATTGCTTCTCAAACCTCTGAAGCTGAGGATCTTTCATTTTTGGAGAATCAGTTGAGGCCTCCTCGATTGATGATGATGCCAAACCAGAAATGGTGAACGTATCATCATTTCTCGACCTGAGAGCCCGAGATACTGAACATCCTAGTACCCACATGTGAGAGGGACGGGTTGTTTACAGGTTTGCAGGTAACCGTGACCTTCAACCGACCCGGTTTTCTGTTGTTATCACTATGGTTGTTGTTGATTCCGAGTTTTGGTACAGAGCCTTGATTTATTCAGTCAGCACAGTACAGCCAGTTTATGTGGATACCTTGATCCCGTGCTCTGCATTGCATTCCATTTATCTGACATTCATGTTTGTGCATTTTCAGGTAGTATCTAGTCTTTGATTCCAATCAGAGGGCGTTCTTAGGGATGGACACTAAGAGGGGTAAGAAGAATATCATCATCTACAAGTTTCCGAAGATCACTCTTGGTCCTTTGAGAAGTTTACAGAGTATAGCTGGTCCGGAAGTTTTGGGAGCCTTTGAAGAGAAGTATGGTTGGATACTGTCCCTGGTTCGGAGTCTCAGTGAATATGAATATAATGGGCTACACACCTTGATGAAGTTTTATGATCCTTCTCTGAGGTGCTTTGTGATGCCAGATTATGTGTTGGTTCCTACCCTGGAGGAATACTCCAACATCTTGCGGATTCCTGTCAAAGAAGGTGTTCCTTTCTGTGGTTCCGAAGGAGAGTGTGATTTCCAGGCAGTGTCTGAGGCTCTTTATTTGAGCAGATCTACAGTGGAGGCTGATTTTTCTAAGAAAGGAAAATCCCGAGGGTATCATTTGGAGTACTTGGTAAAGAGGGCTCGAGAGGAAGCTAAGGAAAATAGGTGGAGGGCTTTCAATGCAATATTGGCTCTGTGTATATATGGCATTGTGTTATTCCCTAATGAGTCTGACTTCGTCGATACGGATGCTATTCAGATATTTACAGCTCAGAATCCGGTACCGACTTTGTTAGGTGATCTCCATTACGCTCTATACAATAGGAATGAGAAAAGGCGAGGTGGTGTGGTTTGTTGTTGCGCACCTCTCTTCTACAAGTGGTTTGCCAAACGTTTACCCCAATCTGGTGCTTTTGTGGATTCGAAGACTTCTTTAGAGTGGAGTAAGCGTCTGATGGGCTTAGCTGCTAAAGACATTCTCTGGGTGGATAAGGGTTTGTTGGGAACTGATATTTTGCATAGCTGTGGCAGGTATCCTAATGTACCTTTGATCGGAAGAAAGGGAGGTATTAACTACAACCCGTCTTTGGCTATCAGGCAGTTTGCATACGCCCTAAAGGATCCTCCAGCTGAAAAAGACTTAGAAGAATCTTTGTATTTTCACATGACTGATGGTGTGGTTATTGCGCAAGAAGCTTCTCAAGCCTGGCTCAGCAGACAGAAGATGGGTAAGACTATTTTGGGGAAACCCAATAATCAAGCCTTCGCTCCGTATGTTGAATGGGTGAAGAAGAGGGTAGAAGAATTCTATTTGCCTTTTGATCGGGCGCCTCCATTGTATCCAGAGATTGTGGAAGAAAGACTCACTGTGCCCTTCGAAGAGTTCGACAAGCAGCGTAAGTTGGTATCTGATCTGAGGGCGGAAAACTCTGATATGAGTAGTCGGCTACAGAATGCTCTACATGACAACTTGGGGTTGAAGTGGAAAGTTCAAGACATGACTGCATATCTAGAGAAAAAAGAGAAGGATTTCGCCGACAGGGCTCAGCATTTCAAGAAGATCAGTATGGCTGCTGATTCATCAGGCAAAGATAAGAGAAAAAACAAGAAGCTTTTGACTGAAGCAGAAGATAAGCTTGCCTCGTATCAGGATATGTGGGAGGAAGCCAAGATTGAGAATGAAGAACTGCAAGAAGAGCTTCAGGTGGTGAAAGCGAGAAAAGACCGTTATTTTGCCAAGTGGAAAGAAGCACAAAAGGAAATTGAAGAGCTCAAGCTGCAAGCCGAGATCAAGAAGTCGAAGCGCGAGGATAACACCGCTGAGGAGCAGATTGCTAAGTTGACCCAAGAGATTGCAAAGAGGAACGAGTTGATCAAAGGGCTGATTAAGCAACCTGCACACCCTGACACTGTGGATCTTCTCAAAGAAGTTGAAGCTAGTTTGTTTGGGATTGATTTATAGTTGATTTTTGTTGTTTATCTTTTGGGATTACCATCAGGTTTGTTGATGGAATCACCTTTGATTGTACTCGAATCTATTTGCAAGAACTACTTTGTTTCCAGTAATGGAATATTTGGTTTAATTATCGGTGCTCTGGCAGTTCTGGTTTTCAGAGAGTATTTGTTCTTGTGGTTTGATCTGGTGGAATCTCTGGGTTCAAATTTATTTTCCGATAGTGTGCCTAATCCCTGGCCCAGTTGCTTGGAATGGAATCAAAGCGGATATGCCCTGGAAATGTCCAGATATGTTTGTTTGCATTTGCATTTGCATAATCATAATCATTCTTGCATTGCAGGTTTTCTTGGGTTTCTTTGGTTTTCTTATGCTCTCTCTTTCTTTCAGTCAGGATTGATCAACCAACTCATCGTTATTCTACTCAACTCAATCAAAGCAGAGTGATGGACAAAGTTCAGGCAGATATGGCAGCTATGCAAGCTCGCATCGATCAGTTCATGGAGGTGATGCAGGGTGTGGTGCAAAGTCAGAATGAATTCAAAACTCTGGTTCAGCCATTGGTGGCATAGGTCGACGAAAATGGTATCTTACACGGTGGTCTTATTAACCATAATATCCCTCCGGGCGGAGTTGGTGCTGGTGGACAGGGCAGAATTCCTTCAGTGGTTGAAGAAGGAAGTACAATTCGGGCTATCCATGGCCATCATTTTGATGATCAACAGGACGATGTCTTTTCAGTCAGAAGTTTAGATGCTGCCCTTCCTGTGGTCAGTGATGAAAGAATCCGTTTAATTGAAGCTCAATTGAAGGGAGTGGTGAAACAGGATGATTTGGGAATAGATTTGGACGACCTAGGGTTGGTCCCTGATATTGTTATTCCACATAAGATTCAGATTCCCACACTGGAGAAGTACAATGGTTCTACCTGCCCGAGTACCAGGAAGATGGCTGCTCACGCCAAGGATGAAAAGCTAATGATGCACTTTTTCCAAGACAGCCTGTCTGGCGCGTCTTTGGAATGGTACATGGGGCTAGAAAGTAGAGATGTACGTACCTGGAGAGAGCTAGCTGCAGCTTTCATCAAGCATTATCAGTACAACACAGACATGGCTCCCAACAGAACTCAGCTGTTGAGCATGTCCCAGAAGAATGATGAGAGTTTCAAAGAATACGCGCAAAGGTGGCGTGAATTGGCGGCTAGGGTGCAGCCACCAATGCTGGAGAAAGAGATGTTGGATATGTTTATGGACACACTGCCTAAGCACTACTATGAGAAGATTTTGCCTTGTTCTCTGGGCAAGTTTGCAGATGTGATTGCTATTGGACAGAAGATAGAGGTCAGAATTAAGGCTGGAAAGGTTTCTAGTGGTGACGGATCGTCTTCCGGACAGGGAAAGAAGCCATTTGATAATTATAAGAAGAAAGGAGAGACCAACGATGTATCATCCCACAGGGGAAAAGGGAAACAGCGTCAGGGCAATAATCAACAAGTAGCGTCGGTAACCATCCCAGCAACGTTACCTCCACCACAACAACAGAGGAACAATGCTAATCAGGGTCAGGCTCCGCGTCAGTATCAGCCAAGGCCTAGGCAGAACAGGCATTTTGATACCCCACCTCTACCTTATCCTCAGTTGTTTCAGCATTTGCTACAGTTACAGCTAGTCCAGAAAAGGACTCTCGCTCCTCCCACCGGTAATCCACCTCCGGGTTATAACCCTAACGCCCACTGTGACTTTCACTCTAGAGCGCCCGGACACTACATTGAAGACTGTAAAGCTTTTAAGCACACAGTTCAAGATCTTGTGGATTCCAAGGCTATCAACTTTGCCAATGATGGGCCCAATGTTGTGCAAAATCCGATGCCTGATCACAACGGACCGAGGGTAAATGCAATAATTGAGGAATGTGAAGCTTCGAATTTAATAATGGATGTTAAAGAGCTGAAGACTCCGTTGGCTGTGGTTAAGAACAGGCTATTGAAAGGTGGTGTTTATCCGGGTTGTGATGAGAACTGCTCCGAATGTTTGACAAAGGTAAATGGTTGTGATTCGTTGAAGAGGGATATTCAGAATATGATTGATGAGGACTGTTTACAGTTTGACAGAGGTAATCAGCAAGAAGAGGTTGTTAGTGAGAAGGTTGCCACTATCACCATTCCATTCAAAACAATTACTATTTCTGGTCCAGCAAGGCCACCTCCAGTCATTATCACAAGGGCTGGACCCGTTCCGTACGAGAGTTCTAAGGCCATTCCGTGGAATTACGGTGCAGAGGTGTTTGTCAATGGACAAAAGCAAGAGTTAATGAATACTTCACCAGTGGGTTCTAGTTCAAGGGTTAAAGTTGAAACTGATGCTATCACTAGGAGTGGTAGAGTCTTTATTCCGTCTGAGGATCAAGTTGGCAGTTCAAAACAAGATAGAGGTAAACAGATAATGGATGAATCTGTACAGAGGTAGGAAGCAAATACTTCTATGACAAATCCAGGTGGGGATACTTTCTCAGAAGATGCAGAGGAGTTCATGAGATTGATCAGGAAAAGCGATTACAAAATTGTTGATCAACTTCACCAAACTCCATCGAAGATTTCCATCCTGTCTTTACTATTGTGCTCTGAGGCACACCGAAATGCATTGCTGAAGGTTTTGAACATGACTTATGTACCGCAGGAAATATCTGTCAATCAGTTAGAAGGGGTTGTGGCTCACGTGAATGCCGGTAATGGTTTGGGTTTCACCGATTTAGATTTGACTCCAGCTGGGAGGAATCACAACAATGCTCTGTACATTTCAGTGGAATGCCGTGGTTCTTTAATGTCGCATGTGTTAGTTGATACCGGGTCATCTTTGAACGTGTTTCCAAAGAAAGCTTTGATGAAGCTAGATACTCGTGGGTTGATTTGTACGCCGAGTGATTTGGTGGTACGTGCTTTTGATGGCTCCAAGAGGTCGGTTTTTGGAGAGTTAGTGTTGCCGATCAAGGTGGGTCCTGAGATTTTTAACACCACCTTTTACATAATGGATATTCAGCCTGCCTACAGTTGTTTGTTGGGTCGCCCTGGGATCCACAGTGCTGGGGCAGTAACGTCTACTTTGCATCAAAAACTGAAGTATATGGTTGATGGTCACGTAGTGACAGTATGCGGAAAGAAGATATATTGATCAGTCAGCTGTCAACCTTCAAATACGTGAAAGTGGATGGTGAAATCCATGAAACGTTGTGCCAAGGGTTTGAAAAAGTGAAGGTTTCTGAAGAAGTTGTTCAGTCTGAAGCTATAGTACAGCCTGCAGTGGCAAATCAACCCGAGGGTTCCATGTCTTCGTTAAGAGACGCCAAAGCTGTGGTTGAAGCTTGCAGCTCACAGAGGTGGGGCCAGGTGGTTAAAGTGCAGGAAAAGAGGGATACTTATGGATTGGGATACAAGCCAGCCCGGAAAGATGAGGGTCCTCCCAAATTCTATGGCCCTGTCCGCTTCACCAGCGCTGGAGTTTTCTTCGACAGAGTTAATGCTATTGAAGAAGAAGGGGATAGTGACTGTGACATAGATGAATGGATCCGTCCCTACAACCCTGGTCAGAGTTTAGGCAACTGGTCTTCTGAGAGAGTCATTCAAGTGACAGGCTTCGAGTAATTGCTTTGTTTTCCTATTATGTTAATCCTGCGTTCTGCCCAAGATGCAGTGATTTTGTTTGTAGGGCTTTTAACTGTTGCATGTTTTGCCTTATCATCAATAAAGGACTTTTCACACTCAAATATTTTGATCTCTGTCTTTCTGTTTTTATTTTTATGCATTAAAAACCCACATCAAAATGGCAATGTGTTTCTTTTGTTGCATCATAATAAAACATACCTCATAAATCATTGCAGGTCTTTTTGTTCAGATGACACCGATCATGACTCAGCTATAGCTCGGTATGACTTTGACAATCCAATTTATCAGGCTGAAGAAGAGGCTAACGAAGATTGTGAACTGCCCGAAGAATTGGCCAGATTGTTGAAGCAAGAGGAGAGAGTCATCCTACCTCATCAGGAGGAAATTGAGATTGTGAATCTGGGAACCGAGGACGCCAAAAAGGAAGTAAGAGTAGGGGCTGCATTGGAAGACAGTGTCAAGGGAAGATTAATTGAAATGCTCCGTGAGTATGTGGACATCTTTGCCTGGTCTTACCAAGACATGCCTGGGCTCGATACTGATATTGTCGTACACCGGCTACCACTCAAAGAAGGTTGTGCTCCGGTCAAGCAAAAGTTGAGAAGAACTAAACCGGAAATGTCTGTCAAGATCAAGGAAGAGGTTCAGGAGCAGTTGGACGGCGGATTTCTTGCCGTAACAAATTATCCTCCATGGGTTGCTAACATCGTGCCTGTACCTAAGAAGGATGGGAAGGTCAGGATGTGTGTTGATTACAGGGATTTGAATAGAGCAAGCCCAAAGGATGATTTCCCGCTCCCTCACATTGACGTGTTAGTTGACAACACTGCTCAGTATTCTGTGTTTTCCTTCATGGATGGTTTCTCTGGGTATAACCAAATCAAAATGGCCACAGAGGACATGGAGAAGACTACATTCATAACACCGTGGGGAACTTTCTGCTACAAAGTGATGCCCTTTGGATTGAAAAATACAGGGGCAACTTACCAGCGGGCGATGGTGACTCTCTTTCATGATATGATTCACAAAGAGATTGAAGTCTATGTTGATGACATGATTGCGAAGTCACAGACGGAAGAAGAACATCTGGTGAATCTTCAGAAGTTATTTGAAAGGTTAAGGAAATTCAAACTGAGGTTGAATCCAAACAAATGCACCTTTGGGGTGAGATCAGGAAAATTGCTGGGATTTATTGTTAGTGAAAAAGGTATCGAGGTTGATCCTACAAAGGTAAAAGCCATACAAGAAATGCCTGTGCCGAAAATAGAAAAAGAGGTTCGTGGTTTCTTGGGGAGATTGAATTACATTGCTAGGTTCATCTCGCATCTCACAGCCACGTGTGAACCAATCTTCAAGTTGCTAAGAAAAGATCAAGCGGTCAGGTGGAATGAAAATTGTCAAAAGGCGTTTAAAAAGATTAAAGAATACTTGCAGGAACCTCCGGTCCTTATGCCGCCAGTGCCAGGAAGGCCTTTGATTATGTATCTCACGGTTCTTGAGAATTCAATGGGTTGTGTGCTCGGTCAACAAGACGAGTCAGGTAAAAAAGAGCACGCCATCTATTACCTGAGTAAGAAGTTTACCGATTGCGAGTCAAGATACTCGATGCTGGAGAAAACATGTTGTGCACTCGCTTGGGCCGCTAAGCATTTGAGGCAGTATATGTTAAACCATACAACCCTCTTGATTTCGAAGATGGATCCGATCAAGTATGTGTTTGAGAAGCATGCACTTTCTGGTAGAATAGCCCGTTGGCAGATGGTTCTGACAGAATACGATATTCAGTATGTTTCCCAGAAAGCCATTAAGGGAAGTGTTTTGTCAGAATATCTCGCTGAACAGCCAATTGAGGATTATCAACCGATGAAGTTCGAATTTCCGAATGAGCATATCATGTATCTGAAGATGAAGGATTGTGAAGAGCCTTTGCCTGATGAAGGACCTGAGATTGGATCTCAATGGAAGATGGTTTTTGATGGGGCTGTTAATTCATATGGCAACGGAATCGGGGCAATCATTACGACTCCACAGGGTTCTCATATACCCTTTACTGCCCGATTAGCGTTCATATGCACCAACAATGGGGCGGAGTATGAAGCATGCATCATGGGGTTAGAAGAAGCAATTGATTTGAGAATCAAGAACCTCAATGTTTATGGTGATTCTGCGTTGGTGGTGAATCAGATTACAGGTGAATAGGAGACTCGTTAGGTAAATCTCGTCCCATATAACAATTATGCCAGAAGATTGTTACCATTCTTTGACAGAGTGGACTTCCATCACATTCCCCAGATAGAGAATCAGATGGCTGATGCGTTGGCAACATTGTCATCAATGTATAAAGTGAATCTTTGGAATGAAGCCCCCTCAATCAGAATCATGCGCTTGGATAGACCTGCTTTTGTATTTGCAGTTGAAGGGGTATCAGATGGCAAACCTTGGTATCATGACATCAAAGTCTTCTTGAAGAATCAGGAATACCCAGCTGGGGCATCTTCCAAGGATAAAAAGACATTGAGGAGGTTATCAGGAAACTTCTTTTTGAACAAGGATGATGTGTTGTACAAGAGAAACTTTGACATGGTCTTGCTGCTTGTTAATGGAAGAAGTTCACGAAGGTTCCTTCGGTACTCATGCCAATGGGCATGCTATGGCAAGAAAATTGTTGAGAGCGGGGTATTACTGGATGACTATGGAGTCTGATTGTTTCAAATACGCCCGGAAATGTCATAAATGCCAGATTTATGCTGATAAGGTGCACGTGCCGCTTACTCCTCTGAATGTTTTGTCGTCACCTTGGCCTTTTGCTATGTGGGGCATCGACATGATTGGAAAGATTGAGCCGACTGCTTCCAATGGCCATTGTTTCATTCTGGTGGCTATTGATTATTTCACGAAGTGGGTGGAAGCAGCCTCATATGCCAACGTCACCAGACAAGTGGTAGCCCGGTTTATTAAGAAGGACATCATCTGCCGGTATGGAGTCCCGGAGAGAATCATTAATGACAATGGTTCAAATTTGAACAATAAGATGATGAAAGAGCTATGCCAGAGCTTTAAAATCGAACATCACAATTCTTCTCCCTATCGTCCGAAGATGAATGGGGCTGTTGAAGCGGCAAATAAAAATATAAAGAAGATTGTGCAGAAGATGGTAGTGACATACAAAGACTGGCATGAGATGTTGCCTTACGCTTTACACGAATATCGTACTTCAGTACGCACATCAACTGGGGCAACTCCTTTCTCATTGGTGTATGGCATGGAAGCAGTCCTGCCATTAGAAGTTGAGATTCCTTCTTTGAGAATTCTGACAGATGTGAAGCTGGATGAAGCTGAGTGGGCGCGTTCCCGGCTGAATGAATTGAACCTCATTGAAGAGAAGAGACTGAGAGCCATTGCGCATGGCCGGTTGTATCAGAGCAGGATGAAGAAAGCCTTTGATCAGAAGGTGTGTCCTCGGTGTTTTCAAGCTGGTGAATTAGTTCTGAAAAGGATCATTCCTCCCCAAACAGATCACAGGGGCAAGTGGACTCCAAATTACGAAGGGCCATATGTAGTAAGACAGGTTTTCTCTGGTGGAGCCTTATTACTCTCAACTATGGATGGCGAAGATTTTACGTCCCCTGTGAACGCGGATGTAGTCAAAAAATACTTTGCATAAAAGAGACCCGCTGAACATAAAAAGAAGGTTCAGGAAAAAATGGGGCATCCTGGCGAACCATAAAAAGAAAAGGTTTGGGCAAAAATTAGGGATGAAAGAAAAAAGAAATAAACCCGCAAGGTTGAAAACCTGAAAAGGCAACTTTGGCAAAAATGGGTATCCCGGTGGATTGAAAACCCGAAAAGGGCGATCCAGGTAAAAGTTAGGGATTTAAAAGCAAAGACTACGATTCGCGTTCGATCTGTGATCATTGTTCATACTTGGAAAATTCGGAGGAAAGGAATCAGTCCAGTTAGTCGTCTTCGAAGGCCAAAGTATCTGCGGATAAACAAGTCATATGGGTTATAGCTGAGTCGAGTCATGGTGGATGTCTGTTCCCCACATTGTCGACATTTGTATTTTCTTTTTCTTTTTGCGCAATTACCTCTTTTCAGGAATTGTTTCCAGATGTAAATGCCTATTTAGAGGTCAATTCATTCAATAAAGTTTGCATTTCAGTCAAGGAGCTTTTGTTTTCTGTTTTACCTGTTTTGTTTGTGAAAATGTCCGATATTTTTGATAAAAAAAAACATTACATGCTAAAATGTTGAGCTCTGTGAAATAGGTCGGAAAATAGTGGCAATTGCTTAGGCGACAGTCGCTATGATGATAATCAAAGTAATTATTTTGCATGTAGACCTTTCTATTGGTTTTGTAGGATGACAGGTGTGCTTCCCCAGTAAAGCTCTCCCCAACTTTGAAGCCTGATTATCCTCAGCAGTTTATTACTCTTCCTCATCAGCGTGCAGAGGATCATTTCCCCAGCTAAGGTTGTATTTGGTTACTCTTTTAGCAAGCGGCTAGGAGTTGATGATTCTACATCCCCAGCAAGAGACTGACGGAATACCTTCTTTGGACAAAGATGTTATTTCCACACAGGGTCTGAACACCCGTTTCCCACGGCTAGTCAGGAAGTATGTTTTCTCATCAGCAACGATGTGGTCTGATCCCCCAACAAATGGGTAAGCTTGATGGTATCCCCTAGCAGAGTTGATGTCGTCAATCATCAAACAGGCTCGCTAGTAGTGGATGATATTCCCCAGCAAGGTGAAACTGCAGATGTCTCTCAGTAGCAGGTTGAGTTCAGTAACATCGCCAAGCAGGTTCGGTATTATTGACTCGTTTCCTCAATATCGAGGATCGTTTTCTTCAGCAGAGTATGAAGAAGTAATTCCCCAAACGGAGTCATTGAGGATCGTCCCCCTCAGCAGGATATAAGAGGTTTGCACCCAGCCGGAGTGTTGTTTTGGCTCATCTCTCCTCAGCAGGTGATCCCCATGCAGAGTTTGTTGGCGGTTGGTATCCCCAGCATTTTCTTTTGAATTCAGGTTCTGAAGAATTTAGTGATCCCCAGCGAAGAAATCTCTACTCTCAGTATCCATCCCCAACAGAGAGGGTTTTCTCTCAGAGTTTCGTCTATCTCCAGCAGAATCGGTGATTGTGATCTTCCCCAGCAGGGCGAAGTTTTCCTCAACAGGATTTCCTTGGTTTCAGTGGCAATCTAGTTTGTCATCCCCAGTGGAGTTGCTTCTGGTCTTCAGCATTTATTTTGCTGGGACGCCTCTTTTGCATTGCATAAGCATTTTCTTTGCATGGCATCCTCCCAAATGCGTAGTGTAATACCCCAAAATTTGCTCTCCCTTTTTGTCATCTTAGCATAGCATTATCATCTATCATATCATATCCATCTCATTAGCATTGCATTGCATTTAACATAGAAGAATGAAGCATAACATTCCTCTTACCATCAAGGCATGTGATCAGGGGGAAGATGGACAATCAAGGGATCATTCAAAGCACAAAAAGGTCAATCAAGTTACCTCAAAGCAAGCCAAGAGTCTCTCATGTCTCATACCATCTCAATTGATCATCCAAAACCTCAAGGAAGTGAGATTCAATGGGAGATTAAAGCACTACATCTTTCACTATGCAAGAGGTTCAAAAACTGAAGGAAAACCCTCAAAAGAGATATCTCATTGATCCAAAATCATCCTCAAATGGTATATCTCATCATCCTTTAAGAGGATACACAACATACTCCGAGGAATTTGAAATTGAAGACTGCACATTTTTCTCCTAGGAGGTGGGCACCAAAACTAGGGTTTCCCATTAAATCAGGGAATCTTTGATTTTTTGGACAAAACTTGATGTCATGGTATTCTACATGTTCTTAAGTGTATGTGTATGGAAAATTGCCTCTCAATTGGTTTTAGAAGTGGTTCAATTGGAAGAAAGATAAAAAATCAGGAAAATTGGGGCCAATTCAAATAATCAGAGGAAAAAGTCAACTCTTGACTTTTTGAGGCCTAATCCATAAAATTCATGTTATATGTGTCCAATGTACAAAATTTGGTCAAGAAACTCCAAAGGAATCACGAAAAAATCAAGAGGTGGAAAGTTGCCATTTTTGGAAGAAGAAGGGTTACTAAAAATAGCAAGTTGTGGCCATTTTGCATCAGAGTTTGAACCAAGTCCATTTAAAATTGAAGCACCAAATTAAAATTCCACTCAGCCACAACAAAAGATCTTGTTTTAAGCTTCACATCCATATGTGGAACATCTCTATTGGATAAAAATTGAGTGAGATATGATTGATCAAAGTTTGAGCAAAGTAGGTTCAAAACTAGGTCATGATCAAGATTTTCAGGGCACGCGCGCAGTCATTTTCTCAAACAGTTGGTGAGCCAAATGTCCACCCATTTTTCATCAAGATAAAAGCCTCAAATGGAAAAGTTTTCAACATCAAATTGTTCTTTGTAGTGTCATCTTTAATATTGATGTTGGGAAAATTTTGAATTGATCAAGTTATGAGTGAGTTATAGTGGTCTCAAGATAGGTTGATTAGGCTGAACTTCCATGCATATCACTTGCCATGCCATGACTTGCTTCGTACGCATATGTACCAGTTCTTTGTCCATCTGTTTGTGGTCATTTTTAGGCATGTTTGAGACCTCATTTCACTTCAATTTTCAAACCAATATTGTTCCTCAATGTACCCTCTTTCAAATGAACCCATGAACTCACCACACCATCCACATTTCATGGAGTAATGCATCCTCAAGCAACCCTATCTTCATGTGTCTTCAACTGTCACATAAAACCAGAAAAAGCAAGTGGAATTTATTGTTGATTGAATTAGTTTGCGCATGCTTGATCACACTCACCAACCTTTGCTTCATTTAGCCAAACACCTTTACATTCACCAGGTCACGTGTGTTGCTCATGCATAGAAGTGGAAAGAATACAAACTTGTATAACAAGTTGCTTGCTGCAGCTTCATTCTCTTCATCCTCACCATAACACTCTAAGCATCACCCACACCATAAAAAACCCAAGATCAACTCGCCTCTAACTAACTGACTCAGTTAGTTAGAGTGAACTCACCCAACTCAGTCACCCAACTCACTTCCTAGCTCACTATAAAACAAAACTTCACCTCACGGTTTCGAGCTAGCACTTCATTCTCACTTTTTTTCCTCTCAAAACACTTCAAAATGTCTCTCACATTCTCTCCACTTTTCCTCTGATTTCACACGAGTTTCACCATTTTCTTCTACATTTCATCTCCATCTTCATCATTATTCTACTTGGGAGATCAAGAACAAGAGTGCATAGGTTCAGTTAAAGAGGTTCAGCATCAAATTCCAATTGATTTTCTGCACGAATTCAAGCTCTCAAGCCTTTATTTGGCCAAGTGAAACTCAAGGAAGAAGCATCTCTTTCTGGTGTCCTTGTGCATTCCAAGTTTCATCAGCTTCAGGTTTGAACTCTTGAGATTATATTGCACGATATCTGGTTATTTTTACTTTGTTTTTGGTGCTTTAAGCTTGCTAGAGGCTCTACTGAAACCGGCTAGTTGATAGGCCTTCTAAAGGCTTAGTTGCAAAACCTAGGGCTTGCTTTACTCTTCTCTGTTCTCTCTGTGTATGTGTGGTATGTGAAAAATAGTGTTGAATCCGTGATCTCCATAACTTCCTCTTCAATTTGGTATCTGGATTGTGCATTGTGGTGAAATGTGAAAGTTGCAGGTGGTGGCTGTTGGCCGGAGAAGGTGACCGGAGGTCACCTCCGGCCGGTGACTTCAAATGACTAGGGTTTATGTATGTTTTAATCGTGTCCGTTTATTTTTCCATGATCGTGTGGTCTTCAAGTTGACAACGCATTAAAAATCATGTGCAAGTCATGTGCACGAATTTCTGAATTGGACACCAGGTCATGTGTGTTGCTCATGCATAGAAGTGGAAAGAATACAAACTTGTATAACAAGTTGCTTGCTGCAGCTTCGTTCTCTTCATCCTCACCATAACACTCTAAGCATCACCCACACCATAAAAAACCCAAGATCAACTCGCCTCTAACTAACTGACTCATTTAGTTAGAGTGAACTCACCCAACTCAGTCACCCAACTCACTTCCTAGCTCACTATAAAGCAAAACTTCACCTCACGGTTTCGAGCTAGCACTTCATTCTCACTTTTTTTCCTCTCAAAACACTTCAAAATCTCTCTCAC
Source organism: Lathyrus tuberosus (assembly GCA_022829125.1). Classification (NCBI taxonomy): domain Eukaryota; kingdom Viridiplantae; phylum Streptophyta; class Magnoliopsida; order Fabales; family Fabaceae; genus Lathyrus; species Lathyrus tuberosus. Next base: position 7,400,940 of record JALAZF010000164.1, on the reverse strand, counting down.
ATTCTCTCCACTTTTCCTCTGATTTCACACGAGTTTCACCATTTTCTTCTACATTTCATCTCCATCTTCATCATTATTCTACTTGGGAGATCAAGAACAAGAGTGCATAGGTTCAGTTAAAGAGGTTCAGCATCAAATTCCAATTGATTTTCTGCACGAATTCAAGCTCTCAAGCCTTTATTTGGCCAAGTGAAACTCAAGGAAGAAGCATCTCTTTCTGGTGTTCTTGTGCATTCCAAGTTTCATCATCTTCAGGTTTGAACTCTTGAGATTATATTGCATGATATCTGGTTATTTTTACTTTGTTTTTGGTGCTTTAAGCTTGCTAGAGGCTCTACTGAAACCGGCTAGTTGATAGGCCTTCTAAAGGCTTAGTTGCAAAACCTAGGGCTTGCTTTACTCTTCTCTGTTCTCTCTGTGTATGTGTGGTATGTGAAAAATAGTGTTGAATCCGTGATCTCCATAACTTCCTCTTCAATTTGGTATCTGGATTGTGCATTGTGGTGAAATGTGAAAGTTGCAGGTGGTGGCTGTTGGCCGGAGAAGTTGACCGGAGGTCACCTCCGGCCGGTGACTTCAAATGACTAGGGTTTATGTATGTTTTAATCGTGTCCGTTTATTTTTCCATGATCGTGTGGTCTTCAAGTTGACAACGCATTAAAAATCATGTGCAAGTCATGTGCACGAATTTCTAAATTGGACTTATCCAGAATGCTATCTGCACCCCTCTTTTACAAGCCCAAACCAATTAGAACTAACATTTTACTATGTTCATACCCCCTGTCATTTTCTACTTCATTTTATTTTCTTTTTTTTCTACATGTTTCATAATTGAATTTTAAAAATACCAAATTGCATTATAAAATTCCACAAAAATTCATGAGCATCATTAAAACATTTAGAAAATTTTTCATGATTTTATTTCTTGATTTTATGACCTTTTTGCCCCTGTTCTATAATTTTCTTTGATTTTCTTTTGTATGCATTCTTAATGTGGTACATGATTTTGTTTAATTTTGTTCTTGATCATTAAAAATTGTTTTGATGCTCTTCTTTTTGCATTGAGTCATTATCATCTTGAGGTATGTTAAATGATTTCTATTTGATTTTTTTAGGTCAGTTTATGGCATGTTTGGTGTTCATTTTTGTGCTACTTTGTATGATGTGCATACTTGACCTAAGTGCATTGTTTGACATCATTTTTCCTTGGTTTCTTGCATGCTACTTTGATATGTGATTCACCTCTGATTTGTGAACCTCAATACCATGTTTTCATAATTTTCATGAACTTATTTGATTTTTGTTTAAAACATTTCATTTGAAGCATTACAACATGTCATATCCTTGTAATCTTTGTGCATGTTTACATGGTTTCTTTTGTACATACTTGCATGATCATTTGCCTTCTTTGTGAACCATCCATTTGACATTATAGGTCATTGGTACATGTTATGTGTCATCATTGCATTTTCATTTGAACTTTGTGTGTCCATAATATGAAGTACTTGTGTTATCTTTTGAGTGTCCATTTCCTCTCTTCTTCTATTGCTTCTTGAATGGCTTGATAGGTGTTTCATGAATGCTTGTGATGTGTTTACATCTCATTCTTCATTTCATTTCAATTCTGATCCTTGGATTACATGTTCCATTTAGGCATGTTTCTTCCATTTCTTTTCATCTTTCATCCTCCCTTTTCTTATGGTAGCATGTTCTAATGTCATGGATGATGTTTGTTGCCTATCCACTTGGACTTGCATGATAATGATCATTTGTTTTCCATGTGATGTACATTCTGGTTGTAACCAATTTCTCATCTAATTCTTTTGAGTTTTATGGTGCATTAAATGTTCTTTTACTTCTTATACTTCTTATACATGTTTACTAACCATGTAGGGGCTTTGGTAAGTTGCAATTGAGTGTGGATAAGGAATCCACATTCAAACTTCTTTCCTCTCATCTTTTACAATTCCATTTTTGTGTTTGTTAAGCACTTATGTGTTTTCTCTTAATAACTCATTACTTTCCCTTTTGAATTACAATTCATCTTCTACTTTAGAAGTGAATTGTTTAATTCCTTCTTTCTTTAGACTTTAGGTTTTGAAACCTCACAAACCATTAGGATCACTCCCTTAACTAATCAATTAGGATTGAGTCTTAGTCCACATAGATTTTACCTTTCTCCTCTCTTGAGTCTCTCTTCTCATCTTAAAGAAAACTCAAAACATCTAATAAAGGTAGGCCTTTATTGCATTCAGGCCTTTCATATAAAGAAAAGATTATAAGGGGTCTTCTCTTATAATCTTAGAATGTATAGCATATAGCCCATCTTGGGTCAATGTGTTAAACATTTGATCTTGTATGAGGGATTTAAATGCAATACTTGTCGAAGGTGCAAATAATAAAAAACACTTCTTCATTTCATAATCAACAAAACATTTAATAAACACAAGTATGCTAGTGTGGTTGAACCTTGACTATTGGAACTAAGTGTGGGGGTCTTCTTCGCTCTTAGTGTGTCTTCTTACCCATTCCATCTTGGAATGTGAGAATGTACACATTCCAATGACTAAGATTCAGATACACTATCATATGCAAACAAATGGAAAAAACTCTTAAAAAGACAAAAACAAACAATAACGTATTTCCTTCGGGAATTCTTTTCTCACCTCATTCACTCTCAACGTATGAACGTGCTCCTACTCGTTCTCTTGCAAGATGGTAATGCACTCGGACCAGCGAGCCTGCAACACCCGAGCTAGAACGTTAGCCGTTCCCTAAAAAACACAAACAAGGCGACCCTCGTTGAGGGGAACTACGTCGCTCTGATTCTCATGCTCCCGATGAGATACGTAGGCAGTGGGGTAGGGCCCATTCGAGCACTTCTTTTATTTTCCCTACATTTGTTTCTTGTTCCTTTTCCATTCTTTCTCTTTTCTTTCTTTCCATTCCTTTTCCAGTATCCTTTTTTATCACCCTTTGATTGAGACAAGCAAGCGTGGATCCCATCGGGTACGATGGACGCGTGGGGGTGCTAATACCTTCCTCTCGCGTAACCGACTCCCTTACCCTTTCTCTTGGTCGCAAGACCATGCTTTTCTTTTCCTTCAGGTTTATGCGGTGTTTCCTTTCCCTCTCTTGGGATAAATACACATTGCTGGCGACTCTGTTCGGTGCCACTTTCGCGTTTATACTAGGATGAAAATCCCGGGAGCGACAGCTGGCGACTCTGCTGGGGACAGGTTGACCTATTGCTGGTCCATCCTAAGCGAGTCAATCCTAGCGCTTGTTTGCTTTTCTTTCATTGGGTGTTTACTGTTGTGCTATATGTTGCTGTTTATTTATTTTACTGTATTTACTGCACTTTAGCATTACATGTCATATATTATATTGTGTTGCACTGTTTTGTCTGTTTGGCGGGATGGGATTTCTGAGAGATAAGCCCATTACACAGGCTTGAGTATACACTTAGAATTAGAGTGGAGAGTAGTGGGACCTACGTGGCATTTGGAGTGCGTTGGGTGTTCACGAAATTCACAGCTAGACGAGGCTATCTTGGGACACGTCATGGTATGCGCATCTTGCGTATTCCAGGATGTCGATCTAGAGAGCTGTCGACTCTAGTGACCGATCATGAGGACCTTAGTGGAAACATCCCTCTTTAGCGGTGACAGTGGCAGACCACATTCTGTGGCAAACCCATTCGCACCCGAGGGCCCACTTTGGAACTTGCATAGGATGACCTTTATTTTTCTAAGGTGAGTCAGTGGACGACCTCTTTGATTGGTATAGCATTGTATCCTACGGGCTGAATGTGCTATCGCTTCTCAAACCTCCGAAGCTGACAAGCCTTATTTTCTAAGAACCACATGTGAGTATGGGCGGGATGTTTACAGGTTTGCAGGAAACCCAGCCTCCTACCTACCTTACTTGTGATTCTAAGATGATTTCAGACATTGTATCCTATGACAGTAATTTGAGTGTTCATCTCAGATATTGCCGGATTCAGTACGGAGACACAGTGCACACAATTCAATACAAACACATACACTTGATTACCTGATCACATGCCCTTTTACATTGCATTATCATATCATAACGGTTATGTTTGTCATTTTCAGGTGCATAATACATTTCTGATTCCAATCCATGGGTTCAACAGAGATCGTTGCCAAGAGAAAGAACAATGTGTCTTACAAGTTTCCAGACCCTGTCTTGGATTCATTGCTCAAAGTTATAGATATGGCTGGTCTGGGTATCCTTGATAGGTTTCAGAAGAGCTACAGGAGTTTGGTTGGGATGGTCCGTACAATCACAAAGTATGAACATGATGCCTTGCACACTCTGCTGCAGTTCTACGAGCCTTCGTTGAGATGCTTTCTCTTTCCAGATTACATTTTGATGCCAACACTGGAAGAATTCTCATTTATTTTGGGAATTCCGATCACGCCGGCAATACCATTCTTCTCTGGTAGTTCCCCTAGCGTAAAAGAAATTGCTGCTACGTTACAAATGGATCAGGCAGTGATAAAGAGGGGTGTGAGCAGTAAAAATGGAGTTAGCGGATTTCATTTAGAGTTTCTGTCTGATCAAGCTCAAGAGGCTGCTAACGCCAAAAATTGGACGGTTTACAACTCCATTTTGGCTCTCTGCATATATGGCCTAGTTCTCTTTCCCAATCAGCAAGACTTTGTGGATATGCAAGCAACGAGAGTTTTCGTTCTTAAAAATCCAGTCCCTACTCTGTTAGGAAATTTTTATTATTCTATGCACTACAAGAATGAGAAAAGAAGGGGAGGATCTGTTAGTTGTTGTACTCCACTGCTGTGTCATTGGTTTTTCAAACATTTGCCTCAGACAGGTGCCTTTGTGGAAACCAAAGATGTGGCGAAATGGTCTAAACGATTGATGGGTTTAACTGCTGATAACATTGTATGGTTTGACCACCGGCTGTTGAGAATAGAGCTTGTCACAAGATGCGGAAATTTTCCAAATGTACCTTTGATTGGCAGAAAAGGAGGGATCAATTATAATCCAGTTTTGGCCATCCGACAGTTTGGGTATGCTTCCAGGGATCCTCCTATAGAGCAAGATGTGGAAGAATCTTTATTCTTTACAGGAACTAAAGATGCGAAGGTGGTAGAAGTAGTAAATGCTTGAAAAGATAAGCATAAAATTGGAAAAGCAGTTTTTGGGAAAGGAGATTGTAGGCCTTATCCTGAATATGACAGATGGATTAAGACGAAAGTAAAGGAATTGCTTTTACCCTTTTCAAGGGGACCTCTTTTATGTTCAGTACAGTCAGAACAACCCACCATGGTGGCTATTGAAGAATATGAGAAATGGAAGAAAATGGTCAGAGAGCTGCAGATAGAGAATTCTGGAATGAGCAGATGTCTTTGGAAAGCTCTAGCTGACAACAAAGAGTTGGAAAAGAGAGCATTGAAAGCGGAAAAAACCTTGGCTGACAAAGAGGAAGATTTTGATGACAGAGCTCGGTACTTCCGGAAACTTACTTTGGGGGCAGATGACACTAGTCAGGCTCACAAGATTACAAAACAGGCTTTAGCCCGAAGCAAGGATTCATTAGCTCAACTTCGTCAAGCTTGGGATGAAGTCAGAATTGAAAATGCTGAGTTACAGGATCAGGCGAAGATTAAAGACGAGGAGCTTAGAAAGGCACATGAGCAGAGGAGAAAGTATCGGGAAAGTCTCGGTAAAAGTCAAGAACAGTTAGAAGAAGCTAGAAGCGAGCTGAAGAATACCAAGAAAGAGCTTGAAGAAGTCATGATAGAAAGAGAGATACTCAAGATGCAAGATGGCATAAAGAGACACAAAGGAGTGTGTGATGACGAAGCTCTGATGCTGTATATGGGTTCTTTAACTGAAGCTCTTGAGAAAAGGGATGTCTTGATCAAAGAGATGATTGAAAAGCCGAATCACCAGCGTACCCGTATACTTTTTAAGGAGATCAAATACCCAAGTGATAAGCTGAAGGATGTGGAATTGTCAGACTGATGTTCTTTTCCTTGTATTTTGTTGTTAATGGTTACCATCAGGCTTGTTGATGGATCCATTTTTTTTCCTTGTATTGCATTTTCGGATGAGCCTTTCTTAAATATACTGGAATACTTTGTTGAATGAGTATGAGCAGTTTGTTCAGAATTACTCTTTATCAGATATCTGTACACAAGCACATGACCACGATACGTCTCTTTATATCACGATTTCTGGTCTTCAGATTTCTGTGGTTTGGATTGGAATCAGGGTGTAAAGCACTTTGGAAATGACAAGTACAACATTGCATGGCATTGCATATCATTCTGCATTTCTGTTACTTGCTTTTCAGGTACTCGTTGTAGGGTCTCTAACCTTTATTTGGTTTCAGGCAGTATAGCTGAGAATTATATTCACCGATATTCGACGCGAAGAAATCAAGTAAGAATCATGGATCAAGTGCAAAGTGATTTGGCTGAAATGAGGGCGCGTATGGACTAGTTCATGACCCTCATGACTGGCATGGCGCAAAATCAGGAGAGATTGAGGCTTCTGGTCGAGCGTCCAGAAAATGGGCCCGAAGGTGATCAGCATGACAAGTCCCAGGTACATGGCATTCCTCCTCCCGGTGGCAACCCTCCTCCTGGTGGTAACAATCGGGGTAATGGAAATGGTAGGCATGTTGGCGTTACTCTTGAAGATCCTCTGGAAGACCAATTTACTCTACTGGATGTTGATGTGGGTAATCATGGTGATCGAAGGTATGATGAGTTAGCAGAAAAGATCCGGGCCATAGAATGCAAGAACTCTATGGGCATTGACGTTACTAGCTTGGGGCTGGTCCCAGGAGTCAGAATTCTCCCTAAATTCAAGCCTCCCACCTTTGATAAGTATCACGGCAATGCGTGCCCCCAAACGCATCTTCAAGCTTACTTTGGGAAGATTTCAGCCCATACAGAGGACGAGAAGCAATGTATGCACTATTTTCAGGACAGTTTGGCTGGAGCGTCCTTGACCTGGTATATGAAGTTGAATAGAGCTGCTGTGAAGAGTTGGAAAGATCTGGCATAAGCGTTCCTGAAGCAATACCAGTACAATATTGACATGGCGCCCAACCACACTCAATTGCAGGGGTTGTCACAGAATGCCAAGGAGAGTTTCAAAGAATATGCACAGAGGTGGAGGGAAATGGCTGCACAGGTTCAACCTCCCTTGTCGGATAGAGAAATGGCAGACATGTTTTTGGGCACCTTGCAAGGGGCCTATCTTGATAGATTGGCTGCTTGTCCGTCAACTGGATTTGCTGATATTGTGATTGCGGGAGAAAGAATAGAAAGTCTGTTGAAACTTGGAAAGATCCAAGACGTAAGTGGGGCTGGCTCTTCTGGGACGAAGAAACCGTTTGCTAGTAGCCAGAAAAGAAGAGAAGGTGATACGAATGTTGTGTTTAGAGGACGAGGCAGAGGGCGTTCTCAAGCTTATTATCAGGTAGATGCTGTAACAATCCCAACACCGTCTGTTCAGAAACAACAACCCCAACAACAAGTTCAGCAGCAACAGCAACAACCTTTTTTACAACAAAGGTCTAGGCAGAGGGATCGTAAGATGGATCCTCTCCCTATGACTTATGCAGCGCTGTTGCCCCAGCTACTCGAGTTAAAGTTGGTAGAACTCCGTACTATGAAAGCTCCTGCTGCTGGAAACCTGCCACCTAACTTCGATGCTAATGCTCGTTGTGAGTTCCACTCAGGTGCTCAGGGGCACTCCATTGAAAAATGATGGGCTTTCCACCATAAAGTACAAGACTTGATTGATGCTAAAGCCATCAATTTCTCTCCATCTCCTAATATTACTCAGCATCCCATGCCTGATCATAGTGCAGCAAATGTGTACGCTATTGAAGATGGGAGGAGATTGAATCTGGTGGCAGACATACATCAAGTGAAAACTTCTTTGATGGTTGTAAAAGATCATTTATTGAAGGGACAGGTGTTCCCGGGCTGTAATCAAGATTGTTCTGAGTGTATGAATCAGGAGAATGGCTGCAATAAGTTGAAGGTGGGTTTACAGAATCTGATCGATGAAGGATGTCTACAGTTCGACAGAGTTGTGAAAGACACTGACGAGGTATCAACCGTGACCATCTATTATACTCCCGCTGAGATTCAAATGCCGATCAATGCAGTTCCCGTGGCGAGTGTTGCGTAAGAAAGGCCCAGTCCTGTCACTATCACGGTGCCAGGACCAATTCCGTTCACATCTACGAAGGGTATCCCATGGCACTATGGGGCAGATGTGTATTACGAAGGTAAAAAGCAGGAAGTTGAGTCGTCAGTCAGCCTAAATGTTGATAATGTAGGGGGTGTAGGGGGCTTTACAAGAAGCGGAAGGTTGTTCGCTCCCCAAACCTTGAGAAGTGATAAAGAGGCAGAAGCTGCAGCAAAGGCTAAGGGTAAACAGGTGGTTGAAAATGCGCCTACACCTGAAGCAGGGACAAAGATTACTTTTGATAAGGAGATGGAAGAATTCATGAAGATAATCAAGAAAAGCGATTATAAGATTGTGGACCAACTGAATCAGACCCCTTCAAAGATTTCAATCTTGTCACTATTGATGTGCTCTGATGCGCATCGGCAGGCGTTGTTGAAAGTATTGAAGAGTGCATACGTGCCACAGGAAATGACGGTTTATTAGCTTGAGGGCGTAATCTCCAATGTTAACATTAGCCATGGCTTGGGCTTTACAAGTAGAGATTTGACTGTTGAGGGAAGAAACCACAATAAGGCTTTGCATATCACGATGGAGTGTAAGGGCGCCGTGTTATCTCATGTACTAGTAGACACTGGTTCATCACTCAATGTCTTGCCCAAGAAGGCATTAATGAAGCTGGAAGTTGATGGCTTGATCTTGAGGCCTAATGAATTGGTGGTCAGAGCATTCGATGAGACTAGACGATCTGTGTTTGGTGAGGTGGAATTGCCCGTACAAATTGGACCACAGGTATTCAAATCCACGTTCCATGTAATGGACATACAACCTACATATAGCTGCCTAATGGGACGCCCTTGGATTCACGGAGTCGGGGCTGTTACTTCCACTTTACACCAAAAGTTGAAGTGTTAGTTTGAAGGGCAGGTTATGACGGTGTGCGGGGAAGAAGACATCTTTGTGAGTCACTTGTCCACATTTAAGTACATTGAAATGGATGGGGAAACTCATGAGATGCTGTGCCAATCATTTGAAGCAGTCAATATTGACGATGCACCTGAGTCTTCTTCTGTACCAGTTGGGGCCGATACCTCCATTTCATCTTACAAACAAGCTGTTGAGGTCGTCAGGGCAGGCAACGCCCAAAGTTGGGGCAGGTTGATAGAGACCCCAATGAAGGAAGACAAATTTGGTATTGGTTATCATCCCTCTATAAATTCAGATGCGGGGAGCAGTGGACCCATTACTTTCAATAGTGGGGGAATTATCTACACGGACCAGTCTTGTGCAGCTACAGAGGATGGTGTTGACAGTGTTTGTGACCTGGATAATAAGGTATACCCTCGTGCTCCGGGACAACACGTGCAGAACTGGTCCGTTGAAGAAGTCATCCGGGTTACTTTTCAGACAGAGTAATTTTTCTTTGTTTTTTTCCTAACCATAATGCATGTCAAAATCTTGCTCTCTGCCCAAGGCGTATAGATTCTTTTGTAGGGCCACCCTGGTTGCATTTGCAATTTTTTAATCATTAATAAAGGACGTTTTCCAATCAAATTTTGTTCTCTGTCTTTCAGTTTTTATTTTTGCACAAAAATAATAAAATGGCAATGTTTCATTTTCTTTTGTTTTTGCTTAAAAATAAATTCTAAAATAAGGCATGAACCCGTTCATGCAGACTTGATCCTCCGGATACCACTGATAACGATTTTGATATGGCTATGTATGACTTTGACAATCCGATTTATCAAGCCGAAGAAGGGGATGAGAAAGATTGTGAACTCCTTGAAGAACTGGCCAGATTGTTGAAACAAGAGGAAAGGGTCATCCAGCCTCACCAGGAGACTGTAGAAATCATCAATATTGGTACCAAGGATGCCAAGAAAGAGATCAGGATTGGTGCCAGCTTGCAAGCAGATGTGAAGAAAACTTTGACTGAAATGTTGCGCGAGTATGTTGACATCTTCGCCTGGTCGTATCAAGACATGCCGGGGTTGGATACGGATATTGTTGTGCACAGGCTGCCATTAAGAGAAGAATGTCCGCCAGTCAAGCAGAAACTTCGTCGGACTCACCCCGACATGGCTTTAAAGATTAAGGAGGAAGTCCAGAAGCACTGGGATGTTGGGTTTCTTGCGGTGACTAAATATCCTCCGTGGGTAGCCAACATCGTGCCAGTACCGAAGAAAGATGGAAAGGTGAGAATGTGTGTGGATTATCGAGATCTTAATAAAGCTAGCCCGAAAGATGATTTTCCACTACCTCATATTGATGTGTTGGTCGACAATACAACTCAGTTTTCAGTGTTCTCATTTATGGACGGTTTCTCCGGGTACAACCAGATCAAGATGGCACCTGGAGATATGGAGAAGACCACGTTCATTACTCCGTGGGGTACATATTGCTATAAAGTAATGCCTTTTGGGTTGAAAAACGCAGGGGCAACATACCAGCGGGCGATGGTAACATTGTTTCATGACTTGATTCATAAGGAGATCGAATGTTATGTAGATGATATGATTGCCAAGTCAAGAACAGAAGAGGAACATCTGATTAACCTGAAAAAGCTGTTTGAAAGGTTGAGAAAGTTCCGTCTGAGATTAAATCCAAACAAATGTACTTTCGGTGTACGGTCTGGAAAGTTGTTGGGTTTCATTGTGAGCGAAAAAGGAATTGAGGTTGATCCTACCAAGGTGAAAGCAATACAAGAAATGCCTGAACCGAGAATAGAAAAAGAGGTTCGTGGTTTCTTGGGTAGATTGAACTACATTGCAAGGTTCATATCTCACCTAACAGCCACATGTGAACCAATATTTAAACTGCTAAGAAAGGATCAAACGGTCAGGTGGAATGACGATTGCCAAGTGGCATTCGATAAGATAAAAGAATATTTGCAGGAACCTCAAATTCTAATGCCTCCAGTTGAAGGGAGACCGCTGATAATGTATCTGACAGTGCTTGAAGGTTCCATGGGTTGTGTTCTCGGTCAACATGACGAGACAGGTAGGAAGGAGCATGCTATCTACTACCTGAGCAAAAAGTTCAATGATTGTGAGTCCCGGTACTCAATGCTTGAAAGGACATGCTGTGCACTTGCATGGGCCGCTAAGCGATTGAGGCAATATATGGTTAGGCACACAACCTTGTTGATTTCAAAAATGGATCCTATCAAGTACATTTTCGAGAAACCAGCACTGACAGGCAGAGTTGCACGGTGGCAAATGGTTTTGACAAAGTATGACATTCAGTACACTTCCCAAAAGGCCATCAAAGGAAGTATCTTGTCAGACTATCTTACGCAACAGCCGATTGATGATTACCAACCCATGAAATTTGACTTCCCTGATGAGGACATCATGTTTCTCAAAGCTAAAGACTGCGAGGAACCACTCTCGGAGGAGGGGCCAGACCCTGAATCCAAATGGAGTCTGATGTTTGATGGGGCTGTCAATATGAATGGGTGCGGAGTTGGAGCAGTTCTTATCACGCCGGAAGGTGTTCATATGCCTTTCACTGCTCGAATAACTTTCGGATGCACCAACAATGAAGTAGAGTACGAAGCTTGTATAATGGGGATTGAGGAGGCGATTAATCTACGGATTAAGACCCTTGATATATTTAGGGATTCAGCTATGGTAATCAATCAAGTGAAAGGGAGTTGGTACACGCACCAAGCAAATCTAGTGCCGTATAGAGATTATACAAGGAGATTGCTGACATTTTTCACAACAGTGAAACTGTACCATATTCCTCGAGATGAGAATAGGTTCGCTGATGCCTTGGCCACTTTGTCTTCCATGATCAAAGTGCAAGGATGGAACCATGTACCTAAGATTGAAGTATCTCGGCTTGACAGACCGGCATTTGTGTTTGTTGTTGATGCAGCGTCTGATGACAAGCCATGGTTTCATGACATTAAGTGTTTCTTGAAAAGTCAAGAGTACCCGCCAGGGGCATCCACTAAAGATAAGAAGACGTTGAGAAGGTTGTCTGGTAGCTTCTTCCTGAATCAGGATGATGTGTTGTACAAGCGGAATTTTGACACGGTCCTGCTTAGATGTGTGGATAGACACGAAGCAGACCTGTTGATGATCGAAGTGCACGAAGGCTCTTTCGGTACCCATGCCGGAGGACATGCAATGGCCAAAAAGTTGTTAAGATCGGGATATTATTGGTTGACTATGGAGTCAGATTATTGCAAATATGCCCGCAAATTCCATAAATGCCAGATCTATGCAGACAAAGTGCATGTGTCTCCAAATCCGTTGAGTATCATGTCGTCGCCTTGGCCGTTTGCCATGTGGGGCATTGATATGATCGGAAAGATTGAGCCTACAGCTTCTAATGGTCATCGTTTCATCTTGGTAGCGATTGATTATTTCACCAAATGGGTTGAAGCTGCATCCTATGCCAATGTTACAAAACAAGTGGTAGCTCGTTTCTTAAAACGGGATATCATTTGCCGATACGGAGTTCCCGAAAGAATCATTACTGATAATGGTTCTAATTTGAATAACAGGATGATGGCTGAGTTATGTCGTGACTTCAAAATCGAACATCACAATTATTCTCCGTACCGCCCAAAGATGAATGGCGCGGTCGAAGCGGCCAACAAAAATATCAAGAAGATTGTGCAGAAGATGATTGTCACGTACAAAGATTGGCATGAGATGTTACCATTGGCTTTGCATGGGTATCGAACGTCGGTACGCACGTCCACTGGGGCAACCCCATTCTCACTTGTATATGGTATGGAGGCAGTGCTACCGGTTGAGGTGGAGATTCCGTCCCTCAGAGTCATGATGGATGTTAAGCTAGATGTGGCTGAATGGGTACGAGCCAGATTTGATCAACTGAGCCTTATTGAGGAAAAACGATTGGCGGCTGTATGTCATGGGCAATTATACCAGCGCAGAATGAAGCAGGCATTTGACCAAAAGGTGCGTCCTCGGGTTTACAAAGTTGGAGATGTGGTACTCAATAGGATCCTTCCTCCCAATACAGATCACAGGGGCAAATGGACTCCTAACTATGAAGGTCCATTTGTGGTTAAAAAGGTCTTCTCGGGCGGAGCCTTATTGCTTACAACCATGGATGGCGAAGACTTTTCATCCCATGTCAACTCGGACGTAGTAAAAAAATACTTCGCATGAATAGACCTGCTGGATAATAAAAATAAAAAATCCAGACAAAAAAGGGCATCCCGGCGAACCAAAAACAGAATAAGGTTCGGGCAAAAATTAGGGATATAATTAAAAAATGTACACCCGGTAAGTTGAAAACCCGAAAGGGCAACTTAGGCAAAAAAGGGTATCCCGGTGGATCGGAAACCTGAAAGGGCGGTCCACGCAAAAGAGGGATGTAAGCGAATGACTACGGTCTGAGTTATTTGTACCCCATTATCGTTTGAACAACTGACATTCTGAAAGATAAGAATTGGTCTAATCATTCCTCAGAAGGCAAGGTCGGGGAGTTTTGAAGACATACTGGTCATAGCAGAATGGAAACGCAGTGGAATTCCGTTTTCACATTGCCGTTAGGATAGTTTCTTTTCTCAATTTTCAGTGATCACCTCTTTCCAGGGATTGCTTCCTGATGTAATTGCCTATTCTGGGCTCTCAGTCAATAAATTTAATTTCAATAAAAAGCTTCCTATTTTTGTTTTATTGCTTTGTTTGCAAAAACGTCCTAATTTTTGATAAAACAATGCATGTGAAAACATGGTGGCCTTGCAATAACATGCACAGAAAAGGTATTTGAAAATTACTCTGAAGGTTGAATAGTCCTGGATGGTGGATTCAAACCATGCAAAATTCCGGAGCATGTATGAGTACTTTGTTGTTGCAGGTAGCAGGTACAGATGATTTTAAGCACAAGGCGAGTAATCACTTACCCCACGCAAAAGACTGGGGCAATCACGGGTAAGGATGTCTGCGTTCATCGTTAGGTCGACGGTCGTTCATAACGGTTCGATATCAGTAAATTAAGTTCAACGGGGTACCGTCGTATCTCATTAAGTCGATTCTCTCATACAGTACTTCCAACAGTTACAAGCTTTCCTGTGTCGATAACGGTCGCAAATTCCCCAGAAGAGTGGTCTCGCCGATACCGAAGCTGATGGTCATTATCCCCAGCGAAGTCGCAGGAGTTTGAAGAGGCTAAATCTTCTGTAAAATCCTCTTATGACATCCTCTTCGGAGACAAATTGTTGGTTTTCCCAAGCATGGGGCATGTTGTTTCCCCAGCATGAAGTGTTGATCATTCCAGTAGAGTTTGATGGTCGTTATCCCCAGCGAAGTCGCAGGAGTTTGAAGAGGCTAAATCTTCTGTAAAATCCTCTTATGACATCCTCTTCGGGGACAAATTGTTTGTTTCCCCAGCATTAAGTGTTGATCATCCCCAGTAGAGTTTGAGGACATTTGGTCTTCTGTAAAATCCTCTCAAAAGGCATTCCCCAGCACGAGACATTTTAAAGCGGTCCTCCCCTGCAGAGTATTGTAAACTCATTATCCCTAACAAGTGACATTGTGACACATATCCTAAGCTTGACAGTTTTTCTCTTCAGCAGACTACCATGGGTTGCCCTAGCAGATCTCTAAGGACTCTTTCCCAGCAAGTTGCAAGGAAATGTTCTAACCAGGATTTGTATGTCCCCGGCAGAGTAACCCTGATTCCTCGACAAGATCGTATCTCTGGTCATTGTATTCCCCACAGAGTTCAGCGTCGAATCTTGTCAACAATACTCCCCATCTAAGTTGTTGTTCTTTTTCCCCCACAAGAGGCTTATTGATCAACAAAATCTATTCCCCAGCAAGGATGGTATATCCCTTCCCCAACCGGCTCAGAGGGTTGATAGTCCCCGCAAAGGATCTCGGGTTTGATAGATCCCCAAGCAAAGTTTTAATGATTTTTCTCCCCCAGCAGGACGTCATTCAAAAATTCTCATTCCCAGCTGAGTTGCTGTGACCAGAATCCAGCCCTAAACAGGTGAAGTAATTCCTGGAAGAATCTTCACTCCCCTCATATCTCAAAGTCCAATTTATTTTTGGCAAACTTGACAATTTGAAGCAGACGGATTGTTTATTCATCCTCTAGCAGAGACATTATCCTTTCAGGAGTCTCCGAGAACAAAACATTGATTTTCGATCCTCAGCAGAGTCAGCAGAGATGCTTGGCATAAATGCAGAGTGTAATCCAATGTCGATAAATTCTAAAAGTCCAACAGTGGATTGGCGAAAGGTCCATCTAAGGGTGGCAAATTCTAAAAGTCCAACAGTGGATTGGCGAAAGGTCCATCTAAGGGTGGCAAATTCTAAAAGTCCATCAGTGGATTGGCAAAAGTCCGTCTTCGGGTGGCAAAAGTCCAACAGTGGATTGGCGAAAGGTCCATCTAAGGGTGGCAAATTCTAAAAGTCCAATAGTGGATTGGCAAAAGTCCATCTTCGGGTGGCAAAGCAGCTAAAAGTCCAACAGTGGATTGGCAAAAGTCCGTCTTCGGCTGGCGCGAGGCTGCAAAGTCCATCAGTAGTGTGGCGGGCCAGTAGTCGTCTGGAATTGCATAAAAGACATTATTAAAGTCCATCAGTAGTGTGGCAGGCCAGTAGTCGTCTGGAATTGCATAAAAGACATTATTAAAGTCCATCAGTAGTGTGGCAGGCCAGTACTCGTTTGGAGTTGCATAAAAGACATTATTAAAGTCCACCAGTAGTGTGGCAGGCCAGTAGTCGTCTGGAGTTGCATAAAAGACATTGTTACAGTCCACCAGTAGTGTGGCGAGCCAGCAGTCGTCTGGTGTCGTTCAAAAGACAGAGTTCTCCGACAATGTTTCATTGAAGATTCAATCCAGCAATGTCGGAGGGTTTCTTCTTCATCATCCAGAGCAAATTTTTGGTTATATTTGGTATTCAATCACTATATACCTTGAAAGTCCGAAAGCAATCGCTTTCAGGCATTCAGGTCTACAGCGTTTGAATAGGGGCAGCTGTAATACCCCAAAATTTGCTCTCCCTTTTTGTCATCTTAGCATAGCATTATCATCTATCATATCATATCCATCTCATTAGCATTGCATTGCATTTAACATAGAAGAATGAAGCATAGAATTCCTCTTACCATCAAGGCATGTGATCAGGGGGAAGATGGACAATCAAGGGATCATTCAAAGCACAAAAAGGTCAATCAAGTTGCCTCAAAGCAAGCCAAGAGTCTCTCATGTCTCATACCATCTCAATTGATCATCCAAAACCTCAAGGAAGTGAGATTCAATGGGAGATTAAAGCACTACATCTTTCACTATGCAAGAGGTTCAAAAACTGAAGGAAAACCCTCAAAAGAGATAGCTCATTGATCTAAAATCATCCTCAAATGGTATATCTCATCATCCTTTAAGAGGATACACAACATACTCTGAGGAATTTGAAATTGAAGACTGCACATTTTTCTCCTAGGAGGTGGGCACCAAAACTAGGGTTTCCCATTAAATCAGGGAATCTTTGATTTTTTGGACAAAACTTGATGTCATGGTATTCTACATGTTCTTAAGTGTATGTGTATGGAAAATTGCCTCTCAATTGGTTTTAGAAGTGGTTCAATTGGAAGAAAGATCAAAAATCAGGAAAATTGGGGCCAAGTCAAATAATCAGAGGAAAAAGTCAACTCTTGACTTTTTGAGGCCAAATCCATAAAATTCATGTTATATGTGTCCAATGTACAAAATTTGGTCAAGAAACTCCAAAGGAATCATGAAAAAATCAAGAGGTGGAAAGTTGCCATTTTTGGAAGAAGAAGGGTTACTAAAAATAGCAAGTTGTGGCCATTTTGCATCAGAGTTTGAACCAAGGCCATTTAAAATTGAAGCACCAAATGAAAATTCCACTTTGCCACAACAAAAGATCTTGTTTTAAGCTTCACATCCATATGTGGAACATATCTATTGGATAAAAATTGAGTGAGATATGATTGATCAAAGTTTGAGCAAAGTAGGTTCAAAACTAGGTCATGACCAAGATTTTCAGGGCACGCGCGCAGTCATTTTCTCAAACAGTTGGTGAGCCAAATGTCCACCCATTTTTCATCAAGATAAAAGCCTCAAATGGAAAAGTTTTCAACATCAAAGTTGTTCTTTGTAGTGTCATCTTTAATATTGATGTTGGGAAAATTTTGAATTGATCAAGTTATGATTGAGTTATAGTGGTCTCAAGATAGGTTGATTAGGCTGAACTTCCATGCATGTCACTTGCCATGCCATGACTTGCTTCGTACACATATGTACCAGTTCTTTGTCCATCTGTTTGTGGTCATTTTTAGGCATGTTTGAGACCTCATTTCACTTCAATTTTCAAACCAATATTGTTCCTCAATGTACCCTCTTTCAAATGAACCCATGAACTCACCAAACCATCCACATTTCATGGAGTAATGCATCCTCAAGCAACCCTATCTTCATGTGTCTTCAACTGTCACATAAAACCAGAAAAAGCAAGTGGAATTTATTGTTGATTGAATTAGTTTGCGCATGCTTGATCACACTCACCAACCTTTGCTTCATTTAGCCAAACACCTTTACATTCACCAGGTCACGTGTGTTGCTCATGCATAGAAGTGGAAAGAATACAAACTTGTATAACAAGTTGCTTGCTGCAGCTTCATTCTCTTCATCCTCACCATAACACTCTAAGCATCACCCACACCATAAAAAACCCAAGATCAACTCGCCTCTAACAAACTGACTCAGTTAGTTAGAGTGAACTCACCCAATTCAGTCACCCAACTCACTTCCTAGCTCACTATAAAACAAAACTTCACCTCACGGTTTTGAGCTAGCACTTCATTCTCACTTTTTTTCCTCTCAAAACACTTCAAAATGTCTCTCACATTCTCTCCACTTTTCCTCTGATTTCACACGAGTTTCACCATTTTCTTCTACATTTCATCTCCATCTTCATCATTATTCTACTTGGGAGATCAAGAACAAGAGTGCATAGGTTCAGTTAAAGAGGTTCAGCATCAAATTCCAATTGATTTTCTGCACGAATTCAAGCTCTCAAGCCTTTATTTGGCCAAGTGAAACTCAAGGAAGAAGCATCTCTTTCTGGTGTTCTTGTGCATTCCAAGTTTCATCAGCTTCAGGTTTGAACTCTTGAGATTATATTGCACGATATCTGGTTATTTTTACTTTGTTTTTGGTGCTTTAAGCTTGCTAGAGGCTCTACTCAAACCGGCCAGTTGATAGGCCTTCTAAAGGCTTAGTTGCAAAACCTAGGGCTTGCTTTACTCTTCTCTGTTCTCTCTGTGTGTGTGTGGTATGTGAAAAATAGTGTTGAATCCGTGATCTCCATAACTTCCTCTTCAATTTGGTATCTGGATTGTGCATTGTGGTGAAATGTGAAAGTTGCAGGTGGTGGCTGTTGGCCGGAGAAGGTGACCGGAGGTCACCTCCGGCCGGTGACTTCAAATGACTAGGGTTTATGTATGTTTTAATCGTGTCCGTTTATTTTTCCATGATCGTGTGGTCTTCAAGTTGACAACGCATTAAAAATCATGTGCAAGTCATGTGCACGAATTTCTGAATTGGACTTAGCCAGAATGCTATCTGCACCCCTCTTTTACAAGCCCAAACCAATTAGAACTAACATTTTACTATGTTCATACCCCCCTGTCATTTTCTACTTCATTTTATTTTCTTTTTTTTCTACATGTTTCATAATTGAATTTTAAAAATACCAAATGGCATTATAAAATTCCACAAAAATTCATGAGCATCATTAAAACATTTAGAAAATTTTTCATGATTTTATTTCTTGATTTTATGACCTTTTTTCCCCTGTTCTATAATTTTCTTTGATTTTCTTTTGTATGCATTCTTAATGTGGTACATGATTTTGTTTAATTTTGTTCTTGATCATTAAAAATTGTTTTGATGCTCTTCTTTTTGCATTGAGTCATTATCATCTTGAGGTATGTTAAATGATTTCTATTTGATTTTTTTAGGTCAGTTTATGGCATTTTTGGTGTTCATTTTTGTGCTACTTTGTATGATGTGCATACTTGACCTAAGTGCATTGTTTGACATCATTTTGCCTTGGTTTCTTGCATGCTACTTTGATATGTGATTCACCTCTAATTTGTGAACCTCAATACCATGTTTTCATAATTTTCATGAACTTATTTGATTTTTGTTTAAAACATTTCATTTGAAGCATTACAACATGTCATATCCTTGTAATCTTTGTGCATGTTTACATGGTTTCTTTTGTACATAGTTGCATGATCATTTGCCTACTTTGTGAACCATCCATTTGAAATTATATGTCATTGGTACATGTTATGTGTCATCATTGCATTTTCATTTGAACTTTGTGTGTCCTTAATATGAAGTACTTGTGTTATCTTTTGAGTGTCCATTTCCTCTCTTCTTCTATTGCTTCTTGAATGGCTTGATAGGTGTTTCATGAATGCTTGTGATGTGTTTACATATCATTCTTCATTTCATTTCAATTCTGATCCTTGGATTACATGTTCCATTTAGGCATGTTTCTTCCATTTCTTTTCATCTTTCATCCTCCCTTTTCTTATGGTAGCATGTTCTAATGTCATGGATGATGTTTGTTGCCTATCCACTTGGACTTGCATGATAATGATCATTTGTTTTCCATGTGATGTACATTCTGGTTGTAACCAATTTCTCATCTAATTCTTTTGAGTTTTATGGTGCATTAAATGTTCTTTTACTTCTTATACTTCTTATACATGTTTACTAACCATGTAGGGGCTTTGGTAAGTTGCAATTGAGTGTGGATAAGGAATCCACATTCAAACTTCTTTCCTCTCATCTTTTACAATTACATTTTTGTGTTTGTTAAGCACTTATGTGTTTTCTCTTAATAACTCATTACTTTCCCTTTTGAATTACAATTCATCTTCTACTTTAGAAGTGAATTGTTTAATTCCTTCTTTCTTTAGACTTTAGGTTTTGAAACCTCACAAACCATTAGGATCACTCCCTTAACTAATCAATTAGGATTGAGTCTTAGTCCACATAGATTTTACCTTTCTCCTCTCTTGAGTCTCTCTTCTCATCTTAAAGAAAACTCAAAACATCTAATAAAGGTAGGCCTTTATTGCATTCAGGCCTTTCATATAAAGAAAAGATTATAAGGGGTCTTCTCTTATAATCTTAGAATGTATAGCATATAGCCCATCTTGGGTCAATGTGTTAAACATTTGATCTTGTATGAGGGATTTAAATGCAATACTTGTCGAAGGTGCAAATAATAAAAAACACTTCTTCATTTCATAATCAACAAAACACTTAATAAACACAAGTATGCTAGTGTGGTTGAACCTTGACTATTGGAACTAAGTGTGGGGGTCTTCTTCGCTCTTAGTGTGTCTTCTTACCCATTCCATCTTGGAATGTGAGAATGTACACATTCCAATGACTAAGATTCAGCTACACTATCATATGCAAACAAATGGAGAAAACTCTTAAAAAGACAAAAACAAACAATAACGTATTTCCTTCGGGAATTCTTTTCTCACCTCATTCACTCTCAACGTATGAACGTGCTCCTACTCGTTCTCTTGCAAGATGGTAACGCACTCGGACCAGCGAGCCTGCAACACCTGAGCTAAAACGTTAGTCGTTCCCTAAAAAACACAAACAAGGCGACCCTCGTTGAGGGGAACTACGTCGCTCTGATTCTCATGCTCCCGATGAGATACGTAGGCAGTGGGGTAGGTCCCATTCGAGCACTTCTTTTATTTTCCCTACATTTGTTTCTCGTTCCTTTTCCATTCTTTCTCTTTTCTTTCTTTCCATTCCTTTTCCAGTATCCTTTTTTATCACCCTTTGATTGAGACAAGCAAGCGTGGATCCCATCGGGTACGATGGACGCGTGGGGGTGCTAATACCTTCCTCTCGCGTAACCGACTCCCTTACCCTTTCTCTTGGTCGCAAGACCATGCTTTTCTTTTCCTTCAGGTTTATGCAGTGTTTCCTTTCCCTCTCTTGGGATAAATACACATTGCTGGCGACTCTGTTCGGTGCCACTTTCGCGTTTGTACTAGGATGAAAATCCCGGGAGCGACAGCTGGCGACTCTGCTGGGGACAGGTTGACCTATTGCTGGTCCATCCTAAGCGAGTCAATCCTAGCGCTTGTTTTCTTTTCTTTCATTGGGTGTTTACTGTTATGCTATATGTTGCTGTTTATTTATTTTACTGTATTTACTGCACTTTAGCATTACATGTCATATATTATATTGTGTTGCACTGTTTTGTCTGTTTGGCGGGATGGGATTTCTCAGAGATAAGCCCATTACACAGGCTTGAGTATACACTTAGAATTAGAGTGGAGAGTAGTGGGACCTACGTGCCGTTTGGAGTGCGTTGGGTGTTCACGAAATTCACAGCTAGACGAGGCTATCTTGGGACACGTCATGGTATGCGCATCTTGCGTATTCCAGGATGTCGATCTAGAGAGCTGTCGACTCTAGTGACCGATCATGAGGACCTTAGTGGAAACATCCCTCTTTAGCGGTGACAGTGGCAGACCACATTCTGTGGCAAACCCATTCGCACCCGAGGGCCCACTTTGGAACTTGCATAGGATGACCTTTATTTTTCTAAGGTGAGTCAGTGGACGACCTCTTTGATTGGCATAGCATTGTATCCTATGGGCTGAATGTGCTATCGCTTCTCAAACCTCCGAAGCTGACAAGCCTTATTTTCTAAGAACCACATGTGAGTATGGGCGGGATGTTTACAGGTTTGCAGGAAACCCAGCCTCCTACCTACCTTACTTGTGATTCTAAGATGATTTCAGACATTGTATCCTATGACAGTGATTTGAGTGTTCATCTCAGATATTGCCGAATTCAGTACGGAGACACAGTGCACACAGTTCAATACAAACACAGACACTTGATTACCTGATCACATACCCCTTTGCATTGCATTATCATATCATAACGGTTATGTTTGTCATTTTCAGGTGCATAATACATTTCTGATTCCAATCCATGGGTTCAACAGAGATCGTTGCCGAGAGAAAGAACAATGTGTCTTACAAGTTTCCAGACCCTGTCTTGGATTCATTGCTCAAAGTTATAGATATGGCTGGTCCGGGTATCCTTGATAGGTTTCAGAAGAGCTACGGGAGTTTGGTTGGGATGGTCCGTACAATCACAAAGTATGAACATGATGCCTTGCACACTCTGCTGCAGTTCTACGAGCCTTCGTTGAGATGCTTTCTCTTTCCAGATTACATTTTGATGCCAACACTGGAAGAATTCTCATTTATTTTGGGAATTCCGATCACGCCGGCAATACCATTCTCCCCTGGTAGTTCCCCTAGCGTAAAAGAAATTGTTGTTGCATTACAAATGGATCAGGCAGTGATAAAGAGGGGTGTGAGCAGTAAAAATGGAGTTAGCTGATTTCATTTAGAGTTTCTGTCTGATCAAGCTCAAGAGGCTGCTAACGCCAAAAATCGGACGGTTTACAACTCCATTTTGGCTCTCTGCATATATGGCCTAGTTCTCTTTCCCAATCAGCAAGACTTTGTGGATATGCAAGCAACGAGAGTTTTCGTTCTTAAAAATCCAGTCCCTACTCTGTTAGGAGATTTTTATTATTCTGTGCACTACAAGAATGAGAAAAGAAGGGGAGGATCTGTTAGTTGTTGTACTCCACTGCCGTGTCATTGGTTTTTCAAACATTTGCCTCAGACAGGTGCCTTTGTGGAAACCAAAGATGTGGCAAAATGGTCTAAATGATTGATGGGTTTAACTGCTGATAACATTGTATGGTTTGACCACCGGCTGTTGAGAATAGAGCTTGTCACAAGATGCGGAAATTTTCCAAATGTACCTTTGATTGGCAGAAAAGGAGGGATCAATTATAATCCAGTTTTGGCCATCCGACAGTTTGGGTATGCTTCCAGGGATCCTCCTACAGAGCAAGATGTGGAAGAATCTTTATTCTTTACAGGAACTAAAGATGCGAAGGTGGTAGAAGTAGTAAATGCTTGGAAAGATAAGCATAAAATTGGAAAAGCAGTTTTTGGGAAAGGAGATTGTAGGCCTTATCCTGAATATGACAGATGGATTGAGACGAAAGTAAAGGAATTGCTTTTACCCTTTTCAAGGGGACCTCTTTTATGTTCAGTACAGTCAGAATAACCCACCATGGTGGCTATTGAAGAATGTGAGAAATGGAAGAAAATGGTCAGAGAGCTGCAGATAGAGAATTCTGGAATGAGCCGATGTCTTTAGAAAGCTCTAGCTGACAACAAAGAGTTGGAAAAGAGAGCATTGAAAGCGGAAAAAACCTTGGCTGACAAAGAGGAAGATTTTGATGACAGAGCTCGGTACTTCTGGAAACTTACTTTGGGGGCAGATGACACTAGTCAGGCTCACAAGATTACAAAACAGGCTTTAGCCCGAAGCAAGGATTCATTTGCTCAACTTCGTCAAGCTTGGGATGAAGTCAGAATTGAAAATGCTGAGTTACAGGATCAGGCGAAGATTAAAGACGAGGAGCTTAGAAAGGCACATGAGCAGAGGAGAGAGTATCGGGAAAGTCTCGGTAAAAGTCAAGAACAGTTAGAAGAAGCTAGAAGCGAGCTGAAGAATACCAAGAAAGAGCTTGAAGAAGTCATGATAGAAAGAGAGATACTCAAGACGCAAGCTGGCATAAAGAGACACAAAGGAGTGTGTGATGACGAAGCTCTGATGCTGCATATGGGTTCTTTAACTGAAGCTCTTGAGAAAAGGGATGTCTTGATCAAAGAGATGATTGAAAAGCCGAATCACCAGTGTACCCGTATACTTTTTGAGGAGATCAAATACTCAAGTGATAAGCTGAAGGATGTGGAATTGTCAGACTGATGTTCTTTTCCTTGTATTTTGTTGTTAATGGTTACCATCAGGCTTGTTGATGGATCAATTTTTTTTCCTTGTATTGCATTTGCGGATGAGCCTTTCTTAAATATACTGGAATACTTTGTTGAATGAGTATGAGCAGTTTGTTCAGAATTACTCTTTATCAGATATCTGTACACAAGCACATGACCACGATACGTCTCTTTATATCACGATTTCTGGTCTTCAGATTTCTGTGGTTTGGATTGGAATCAGGGTGTAAAGCACTTTGGAAATGACAAGTATAACATTGCATGGCATTGCATATCATTCTGCATTTCTGTTACTTGCTTTTCAGGTACTCGTTGCAGGGTCTCTAACCTTTATTTGGTTTCAGGCAGTATAGCTAAGAATTATATTCACCGATATTCGACGCGAAGAAATTAAGTAAGAATCATGGATCAAGTGCAAAGTGATTTGGATGAAATGAGGGCGCGTATGGACCAGTTCATGACCCTCATGACTGGCATGGCGCAAAATCAGGAGAGATTGAGGCTTCTGGTCGAGCGTCCAGAAAATGGGCCCGAAGGTGATCAGCATGACAATTCACAGGTACATGGCATTCCTCCTCCCGGTGGCAACCCTCCTCCTGGTGGTAACAATCGGGGTAATGGAAATGGTAGGCATGTTGGCGTTACTCTTGAAGATCCTCTGGAAGACCAATTTACTCTACTGGATGCTGATGTGGGTAATCATGGTGATCGAAGGTATGATGAGTTAGCAGAAAAGATCCGGGCCATAGAATGCAAGAACTCTATGGGCATTGACGTTACTAGCTTGGGGCTGGTCCCAGGAGTCTGAATTCCCCCTAAATTCAAGCCTCCCACCTTTGATAAGTATCACGGCAATGCGTGCCCCCAAACGTATCTTCAAACTTACTTTGGGAAGATTTCAGCCCATACAGAGGACGAGAAGCTATGGATGCACTATTTTCAGGACAGTTTGGCTGGAGCGTCCTTGACCTGGTATATGAAGTTGAATAGAGCTGCTGTGAAGAGTTGGAAAGATCTGGCAGAAGCGTTCCTGAAGCAATACCAGTACAATATTGACATGGCGCCCAACCGCACTCAATTGCAGGGGCTGTCACAGAATGCCAAGGAGAGTTTCAAAGAATATGCACAGAGGTGAAGGGAAATGGCTGCACAGGTTCAACCTCCCTTGTCGGATAGAGAAATGGCAGACATGTTTATGGGCACCTTGCAAGGGGCCTATCTTGATAGATTGGCTACTTGTCTGTCAACTGGATTTGCTGATATTGTGATTGCGGGAGAAAGAATAGAAAGTCTGTTGAAACTTGGAAAGATCCAAGACGTAAGTGGGGCTGGCTCTTCTGGGACGAAGAAACCGTTTGCTAGTAGCCAGAAAAGAAGAGAAGGTGATACGAATGCTGTGTTTAGAGGACGAGGCAGAGGGCGTTCTCAAGCTTATTATCAGGTAGATGCTGTAACAATCCCAACACCGTCTGTTCAGAAACAACAACCCCAACAACAAGTTCAGCAGCAACAGTAACAGCCTTTTTTCCAACAAAGGTCTAGGCAGAGGGATCGTAAGATGGATCCTCTCCCTATGACTTATGCAGCGCTGTTGCCCCAGCTACTCGAGTTAAAGTTGGTAGAACTCCGTACTATGAAAGCTCCTGCTGCTGGAAACCTGCGACCTAACTTCGATGCTAATGCTCGTTGTGAGTTCCACTCAGGTGCTCAGAGGCACTCCATTGAAAAATGCTGGGCTTTCCACCATAAAGTACAAGACTTGATTGATGCTAAAGCCATCAATTTCTCTCCATCTCCTAATATTACTCAGCATCCCATGCCTGATCATAGTGCAGCAAATGTGTACGCTATTGAAGATGGGAGGAGATTGAATCTGGTGGCAGACATACATCAAGTGAAAACTTCTTTGATGGTTGTAAAAGATCGTTTATTGAAGGGACAGGTGTTCCCGGGCTGTAATCAAGATTGTTCTGAGTGTATGAATCAGGAGAATGGCTGTAATAAGTTGAAGGTGGGTTTACAGAATCTGATCGATGAAGGATGTCTACAGTTCGACAGAGTTGTGAAAGACACTGACAAGGTATCAACCGTGACCATCTATTATACTCCCGCTGAGATTCAAATGCCGATCAATGCAGTTCCCGTGGCGAGTGTTGCGCAAGAAAGGCCCAGTCCTGTCACTATCACGGTGCCAGGACCAATTCTGTTCACATCTACGAAGGCTATCCCATGGCACTATGGGGCAGATGTGTATTACGAAGGTAAAAAGCAGGAAGTTGAGTCGTCAGTCAGCCTAAATGTTGATAATGTAGGGGGTGTAGGGGGCTTTACAAGAAGCGGAAGGTTGTTCGCTCCCCAAACCTTGAGAAGTGATAAAGAGGCAGAAGCTGCAGCAAAGGCTAAGGGTAAACAGGTGGTTGAAAATGCGCCTACACCTGAAGCAGAGACAAAGATTACTTTTGATAAGGAGATGGAAGAATTCATGAAGATAATCAAGAAAAGCGATTATAAAATTGTGGACCAACTGAATCAGACCCCTTCAAAGATTTCAATCTTGTCACTATTGATGTGCTCTGATGCGCATCGGCAGGCGTTGTTGAAAGTATTGAAGAGTGCATACGTGCCACAGGAAATTACGGTTAATCAGCTTGAGGGCGTAATCTCCAATGTTAACATTAGCCATGGCTTGGGCTTTACAAGTAGAGATTTGACTGTTGAGGGAAGAAACCACAATAAGGCTTTGCATATCACGATGGAGTGTAAGGGCGCCGTGTTATCTCATGTACTAGTAGACACTGGTTCATCACTCAATGTCTTGCCCAAGAAGGCATTAATGAAGCTGGAAGTTGATGGCTTGATCTTGAGGCCTAGTGAATTGGTGGTCAGAGCATTCGATGAGACTAGACGATCTGTGTTTGGTGAGGTGGAATTGCCCGTACAAATTGGACCACAGGTATTCAAATCCACATTCCATGTAATGGACATACAACCTGCATATAGCTGCCTAATGGGACGCCCTTGGATTCACGGAGCCGGGGCTGTTACTTCCACGTTACACCAAAAGTTGAAGTGTGAGTTTGAAGGGCAGGTTGTGACGGTGTGCGGGGAAGAAGACATCTTTGTGAGTCACTTGTCCACATTCAAGTACATTGAAATGGATGGGGAAATTCATGAGATGCTGTGCCAATCATTTGAAGCAGTCAATATTGACGATGCACCTGAGTCTTCTTCTGTACCAGTTGGGGCCGGTACCTCCATTTCATCTTACAAACAAGCTGTTGAGGTCGTCAGGGCAGGCAACGCCCAAAGTTGGGGCAGGTTGATAGAGACCCCAATGAAGGAAGACAAATTTGGTATTGGTTATCATCCCTCTACAAATTCAGATGCGGGGAGCAGTGGACCCATTACTTTCAATAGTGGGGGAATTATCTACACGGACCAGTCTTGTGCAGCTACAGAGGATGGTGTTGACAGTGTTTGTGACCTGGATAACAGGGTATACCCTCGTGCTCCGGGACAACACGTGCAGAACTGGTCCGTTGAAGAAGTCATCCGGGTTACTTTTCAGACAGAGTAATTTTTCTTTGTTTTTTTCCTAACCATAATGCATGTCAAAATCTTGCGCTCTGCCCAAGGCGTATAGATTCATTTGTAGGGCCACCCTGGTTGCATTTGCAATTTTTTAATCATTAATAAAGGACGTTTTGCAATCAAATTTTGTTCTCTGTCTTTCAGTTTTTATTTTTGCACAAAAATAATAAAATGGCAATGTTTCATTTTCATTTGTTTTTGCTTAAAAATAAATTCTAAAATAAGGCATGAACCCGTTCATGCAGACTTGATCCTTCGGATACCACTGATAACGATTTTGATATGGCAATGTATGACTTTGACAATCCGATTTATCAAGCCGAAGAAGGGGATGAGAAAGATTGTGAACTCCCTGAAGAACTGGCCAGATTGTTGAAACAAGAGGAAAGGGTCATCCAGCCTCACCAGGAGACTGTAGAAATCATCAATATTGGTACCAAGGATGCCAAGAAAGAGATCAGGATTGGTGCCAGCTTGCAAGCAGATGTGAAGAAAACTTTGACTGAAATGTTGCGCGAGTATGTTGACATCTTCGCCTGGTCGTATCAAGACATGCCGGGGTTGGATACGGATATTGTTGTGCACAGGCTGCCATTAAGAGAAGAATGTCCGCCAGTCAAGCAGAAACTTCGTCGGACTCACCCCGACATGGCTTTAAAGATTAAGGAGGAAGTCCAGAAGCAGTGGGATGCTGGGTTTCTTGCGGTGACTAAATATCCTCCGTGGGTAGCCAACATCGTGCCAGTACCGAAGAAAGATGGAAAGGTGAGAATGTGTGTGGATTATCGAGATCTTAATAAAGCTAGCCCGAAAGATGATTTTCCACTACCTCATATTGATGTGCTGGTCGACAATACAGCTCAGTTTTCAGTGTTCTCATTTATGGACGGTTTCTCCGGGTACAACCAGATCAAGATGGCACCTGGAGATATGGAGAAGACCACGTTCATTACTCCGTGGGGTACATATTGCTATAAAGTAATGCCTTTTGGGTTGAAAAACGCAGGGGCAACGTACCAGCGGGCGATGGTAACATTGTTTCTTGACTTGATTCATAAGGAGATCGAATGTTATGTAGATGATATGATTGCCAAGTCGAGAACAGAAGAGGAACATCTGATTAACCTGAAAAAGCTGTTTGAAAGGTTGAGAAAGTTCTGTCTGAGATTAAATCCAAACAAATGTACTTTCGGTGTACGGTCTGGAAAGTTGTTGGGTTTCATTGTGAGCGAAAAAGGAATTGAGGTTGATCCTGCCAAGGTGAAAGCAATACAAGAAATGCCTGAACCGAGAACAGAAAAAGAGGTTCGTGGTTTCTTGGGTAGATTGAACTACATTGCAAGGTTCATATCTCACCTAACAGCCACATGTGAACCAATATTTAAACTGCTAAGAAAGGATCAAACGGTCAGGTGGAATGACGATTGCCAAGTGGCATTCGATAAGATAAAAGAATATTTGCAGGAACCTCCAATTCTAATGCCTCCAGTTGAAGGGAGACCGCTGATAATGTATCTGACAGTGCTTGAAGGTTCCATGGGTTGTGTTCTCGGTCAACATGACGAGACAGGTAGGAAGGAGCATGCTATCTACTACCTGAGCAAAAAGTTCAATGATTGTGAGTCCCGGTACTCAATGCTTGAAAGGACATGCTGTGCACTTGCATGGGCCGCTAAGCGATTGAGGCAATATATGGTTAGGCACACAACCTTGTTGATTTAAAAAATGGATCCTATCAAGTACATTTTCGAGAAACCAGCACTGACAAGCAGAGTTGCACGGTGGCAAATGGTTTTGACAGAGTATGACATTCAGTACACTTCCCAAAAGGCCATCAAAGGAAGTATCTTGTTAGACTATCTTGCGCAACAGCCGATTGATGATTACCAACCCATGAAATTTGACTTCCTTGATGAGGACATCATGTTTCTCAAAGCTAAAGACTGCGAGGAACCACTCCCGGAGGAGGGGCCAGACCCTGAATCCAAATGGAGTCTGATGTTTGATGGGGCTGTCAATATGAATGGGTGCGGAGTTGGAGCAGTTCTTATCACGCCGGAAGGTGTTCATATGCCTTTCACTGCCCGAATAACTTTCGGATGCACCAACAATGAAGCAGAGTACGAAGCTTGTATAATGGGGATTGAGGAGGCGATTAATCTACGGATTAAGACCCTTGATATATTCGGTGATTCAGCTTTGGTAATCAATCAAGTGAAAGGGAGTTGGTACACGCACCAAGCAAATCTAGTGCCGTATAGAGATTATACAAGGAGATTCCTGACATTTTTCACAACAGTGAAACTGTACCATATTCCTCGAGATGAGAATAGGTTCGCTGATGCCTTGGCCACTTTGTCTTCCATGATCAAAGTGCAAGGATGGAACCATGTACCTAAGATTGAAGTATCTCGGCTTGACAGACCGGCATTTGTGTTTGCTGTTGATGCAGCGTCTGATGACAAGCCATGGTTTCATGACATTAAGTGTTTCTTGAAAAGTCAAGAGTACCCGCCAGGGGCATCCACTAAAGATAAGAAGACGTTGAGAAGGTTGTCTGGTAGCTTCTTCCTGAATCAGGATGATGTGTTGTACAAGTGGAATTTTGACACGGTCCTGCTTAGATGTGTGGATAGACACGAAGCAGACCTGTTGATGATCGAAGTGCACGAAGGCTCTTTCGGTACCCATGCCGGAGGACATGCAATGGCCAAAAAGTTGTTAAGATCGGGATATTATTGGTTGACTATGGAGTCAGATTGTTACAAATATACTCGCAAATGCCATAAATGCCAGATCTATGTAGACAAAGTGCATGTGCCTCCAAATCCGTTGAGTATCATGTCGTCGCCTTGGCCGTTTGCCATGTGGGGCATTGATATGATCGGAAAGATTGAGCCTACAGCTTCTAATGGTCATCGTTTCATCTTGGTAGCGATTGATTATTTCACC
Organism: Lathyrus tuberosus; assembly: GCA_022829125.1. NCBI lineage: Eukaryota > Viridiplantae > Streptophyta > Magnoliopsida > Fabales > Fabaceae > Lathyrus > Lathyrus tuberosus. Next base: position 7,370,283 of record JALAZF010000164.1, on the reverse strand, counting down.
AAATGGGTTGAAGCTGCATCCTATGCCAATGTTACAAAACAAGTGGTAGCTCGTTTCTTAAAATGGGATATCATTTGCCGATACGGAGTTCCCGAAAGAATCATTACTGATAATGGTTCTAATTTGAATAACAGGATGATGGCTGAGTTATGCCGTGACTTCAAAATCGAACATCACAATTCTTCTCCCTACCGCCCAAAGATGAATGGCGCGGTCGAAGCGGCCAACAAAAATATCAAGAAGATTGTGCAGAAGATGGTTGTCACGTACAAAGATTGGCATGAGATGTTACCATTGGCTTTGCATGGGTATCGAACGTCGGTACGCACGTCCGCTGGGGTAACCCCATTCTCACTTGTATATGGTATGGAGGCAGAGCTACCGGTTGAGGTGGAGATTCCGTCCCTCAGAGTCATAATGGATGTTAAGCTAGATGAGGCTGAATGGGTACGAGCCAGATTTGATCAGCTGAGCCTTATTGAGGAAAAGCGATTGGCGGTTGTATGTCATGGGCAATTATACCAGCGCAGAATGAAGCAGGCATTTGACCAAAAGGTGTGTCCTCGGGTTTACAAAGTCGGAGATGTGGTACTCAAAAGGATCCTTCCTCCCAATACAGATCACAGGGGCAAATGGACTCCTAACTATGAAGGTCCATTTGTGGTTAAAAAGGTCTTCTCGGGCGGAGCCTTATTGCTTACAACCATGGATGGCGAAGACTTTTCATCCCCTGTCAACTCGGACGTAGTCAAAAAACACTTCGCATGAATAGACCCGCTGGATAATAAAAATAAAAAATCCAGGCAAAAAAGGGCATCCCGGCGAACCAAAAACAGAATAAGGTTCGGGCAAAAATTAGGGATATAATTGAAAAAATGTACACCCGGTAAGTTGAAAACCCGAAAGGGCAACTTAGGCAAAAAAGGGTATCCCGGTGGATCGAAAACCTGAAAGGGCGGTCCAAGCAAAAGAGGGATGTAAGCGAATGACTACGGTCTGAGTTATCTGTACCCCATTACCGTTTGAACAACTGACATTCTGAAAGATAGGAATCGGTCTGATCATTCCTTAGAAGGCAAGGTCGGGGAGTTTTGAAGACATACTGGTCATAGCAGAATGGAAACTCAGTGGAATTCCGTTTTCACATTGCCGTTAGGATAGTTTCTTTTCCCAATTTTCAGCGATCACCTCTTTCCAGGGATTGCTTCCTGATGTAATTGCCTATTCTGGGCTCTCAGTCAATAAATTTAATTTCAATAAAAAGCTTCCTATTTTTGTTTTATTGCTTTGTTTGCAAAAACGTCCTAATTTTTGATAAAACAATGCATGTGAAAACATGGTGGCCTTGCAATAACATGCGCAGAAAAGGTATTTGAAAATTACTCTGAAGCTTGAATAGTCCTGGATGGTGGATTCAAACCACGCAAAATTCCGGAGCATGTATGAGTACTTTGTTGTTGCAGGTAGCAGGTACAGATGATTTTAAGCACAAGGCGAGTAATCACTTACCCCACGCAAAAGACTCGGGCAATCACGGGTAAGGATGTCTGCGTTCATCGTTAGGTCGACGGTCGTTCATAACGGTTCGATATCAGTAAATTAAGTTCAACGGGGGTACCGTCGTATCTCATTAAGTCGATTCTCTCATACAGTACTTCCAACAGTTACAAGCTTTCCTGTGTCGATAACGGTCGCAAATTCCCCAGAAGAATGGTCTCGCCGATTCCGAAGCTGATGGTCATTATCCCCAGCGAAGTCGCAGGAGTTTGAAGAGGCTAAATCTTCTGTAAAATCCTCTTATGACATCCTCTTCGGGGACAAATTGTTGGTTTTCCCAAGCATGGGGCATGTTGTTTCCCCAGCATGAAGTGTTGATCATTCCAGTAGAGTTTGATGGTCGTTATCCCCAGCGAAGTCGCAGGAGTTTGAAGAGGCTAAATCTTCTGTAAAATCCTCTTATGACATCCTCTTCGGGGACAAATTGTTTGTTTCCCCAGCATGAAGTGTTGATCATCCCCAGTAGAGTTTGAGGAGATTTGGTCTTCTGTAAAATCCTCTCAAAAGGCATTCCCCAGCACGAGACGTTTTAAAGCGGCCCTCCCCTGCAGAGTATTGTAAACTCATTATCCCTAACAAGTGGCATTGTGACACATATCCTAAGCTTGACAGTTTTGCTCTTCAGCAGACTACCATGGGTTGCCCTAGCAGATCTCTAAGGACTCTTTCCCAGCAAGTTGCAAGGAAATGTTCTAACCAGGATTTGTATGTCCCCGGCAGAGTAACCCTGATTCCTCGACAAGATCGTATCTCTGGTCATTGTATTTCCCACAAAGTTCAGCATCGAATCTTGTCAACAATACTCCCCATCTAAGTTGTTGTTCTTTTTCCCCCACAAGAGGCTTATTGATCAACAAAATCTATTCCCCAGCAAGGATGGTATATCCCTTCCCCAATCGGCTCAGAGGGTTGATAGTCCCCGCAAAGGATCTCGGGTTTGATAGATCCCCAAGCAAAGTTTTAATGATTTTTCTCCCCCAGCAGGACGTCATTCAAAAATTCTCATTCCCAGCTGAGTTGCTGTGACCAGAATCCAGCCCCAAATAGGTGAAGTAATTCCTGGAAGAATCTTCACTCCCCTCATATCTCAAAGTCCAATTTATTTTTGGCAAACTTGACAATTTGAAGCAGACGGATTGTTTATTCATCCTCTAGCAGAGACATTATCCTTTCAGGAGTCTCCGAGAACAAAACATTGATTTTCGATCCTCAGCAGAGTCAGCAGAGATGCTTGGCATGAATGCAGAGTGTAATCCAATGTCGATAAATTCTAAAAGTCCAACAGTGGATTGGCGAAAGGTCCATCTAAGGGTGGAAAATTCTAAAAGTCCAACAGTGGATTGGCGAAAGGTCCATCTAAGGGTGGCAAATTCTAAAAGTCCAACAGTGGATTGGCAAAAGTCCGTCTTCGGGTGGCAAAAGTCCAACAGTGGATTGGCGAAAGGTCCATCTAAGGGTGGCAAATTCTAAAAGTCCAACAGTGGATTGGCAAAAGTCCGTCTTCGGGTGGCAAAAGTCCAACAGTGGATTGGCGAAAGGTCCATCTAAGGGTGGCAAATTCTAAAAGTCCAACAGTGGATTGGCAAAAGTCCATCTTCGGGTGGCAAAGCAGCTAAAAGTCCAACAGTGGATTGGCGAAAGGTCCATCTAAGGGTGGCAAATTCTAAAAGTCCAATAGTGGATTGGCAAAAGTCCGTCTTCGGGTGGCAAAAGTCCAACAGTGGATTGGCAAAAGTCCGTCTTCGGGTGGCGCGAGGCTGCAAAGTCCATCAGTAGTGTGGCGGGCCAGTAGTCGTCTGGAATTGCATAAAAGACATTATTAAAGTCTATCAGTAGTGTGGCAGGCCAGTAGTCGTCTGGAATTGCATAAAAGACATTATTAAAGTCCATCAGTAGTGTGGCAGGCCAGTAGTCGTCTAGAGTTGCATAAAAGACATTATTAAAGTCCACCAGTAGTGTGGCAGGCCAGTAGTCGTCTGGAGTTGCATAAAAGACATTGTTACAGTCCACCAGTAGTGTGGCGAGCCAGCAGTCGTCTGGTGTCGTTCAAAAGACAGAGTTCTCCGACAATGTTTCATTGAAGATGCAATCCAGCAATGTCGGGGGGTTTCTTCTTCATCATCCAGAGCAAATTTTTTGTTATATTTGGTATTCAATCACTATATACCTTGAAAGTCTGAAAGCAATCGCTTTCAGGCATTCAGGTCTACAGCGTTTGAATAGGGGCAGCTGTAATACCCCAAAATTTGCTCTCCCTTTTTGTCATCTTAGCATAGCATTATCATCTATCATATCATATCCATCTCATTAGCATTGCATTGCATTTAACATAGAAGAATGAAGCATAGCATTCCTCTTACCATCAAGGCATGTGATCAGGGGGAAGATGGACAATCAAGGGATCATTCAAAGCACAAAAAGGTCAATTAAGTTGCCTCAAAGCAAGCCAAGAGTCTCTCATGTCTCATACCATCTCAATTGATCATCCAAAACCTCAAGGAAGTGAGATTCAATGGGAGATTAAAGCACTACATCTTTCACTATGTAAGAGGTTCAAAAACTGAAGGAAAACCCTCAAAAGAGATAGCTCATTGATCTAAAATCGTCCTCAAATGGTATATCTCATCATCCTTTAAGAGGATACACAACATACACTGAGGAATTTGAAATTGAAGACTGCACATTTTTCTCCTAGGAGGTGGGCACCAAAACTAGGGTTTCCCATTAAATCAGGGAATCTTTGATTTTTTGGACAAAACTTGATGTCATGGTATTCTACATGTTCTTAAGTGTATGTGTATGGAAAATTGCCTCTCAATTGGTTTTAGAAGTGGTTCAATTGGAAGAAAAAATCAGGAAAATTGGGGCCAAGTCAAATAATCAGAGGAAAAAGTCAACTCTTGACTTTTTGAGGCCAAATCCATAAAATTCATGTTATATGTGTCCAATGTACAAAATTTGGTCAAGAAACTCCAAAGGAATCATGAAAAAATCAAGAGGTGGAAAGTTGCCATTTTTGGAAGAAGAAGGGTTACTAAAAATAGCAAGTTGTGGCCATTTTGCATCAGAGTTTGAACCAAGGCCATTTAAAATTGAAGCACCAAATGAAAATTCCACTCGGCCACAACAAAAGATCTTGTTTTAAGCTTCACATCCATATGTGGAACATCTCTATTGGATAAAAATTGAGTGAGATATGATTGATCAAAGTTTGAGCAAAGTAGGTTCAAAACTAGGTCATGACCAAGATTTTCAGGGCACGCGCGCAGTCATTTTCTCAAACAGTTGGTGAGCCAAATGTCCACCCATTTTTCATCAAGATAAAAGCCTCAAATGGAAAAGTTTTCAACATCAAAGTTGTTCTTTGTAGTGTCATCTTTAATATTGATGTTGGGAAAATTTTGAATTGATCAAGTTATGAGTGAGTTATAGTGGTCTCAAGATAGGTTGATTAGGCTGAACTTCCATGCATGTCACTTGCCATGCCATGACTTGCTTCGTACGCATATGTACCAGTTCTTTGTCCATCTGTTTGTGGTCATTTTTAGGCATGTTTGAGACCTCATTTCACTTCAATTTTCAAACCAATATTGTTCCTCAATGTACCCTCTTTCAAATGAACCCATGAACTCACCAAACCATCCACATTTCATGGAGTAATGCATCCTCAAGCAACCTTATCTTCATCTGTCTTCAACTGTCACATAAAACCAGAAAAAGCAAGTGGAATTTATTGTTGATTGAATTAGTTTGCGCATGCTTGATCACACTCACCAACCTTTGCTTCATTTAGCCAAACACCTTTACATTCACCAGGTCACGTGTGTTGCTCATGCATAGAAGTGGAAAGAATACAAACTTGTATAACAAGTTGCTTCCTGCAGCTTCATTCTCTTCATCTTCACCATAACACTCTAAGCATCACCCACACCATAAAAAACCCAAGATCAACTCGCCTCTAACTAACTGACTCAGTTAGTTAGAGTGAACTCACCCAACTCAGTCACCCAACTCACTTCCTAGCTCACTATAAAACAAAACTTCACCTCACGGTTTCGAGCTAGCACTTCATTCTCACTTTTTTTCCTCTAAAAACACTTCAAAATCTCTCTCACATTCTCTCCACTTTTCCTCTGATTTCACACGAGTTTCACCATTTTCTTCTACATTTCATCTCCATCTTCATCATTATTCTACTTGGGAGATCAAGAACAAGAGTGCATAGGTTCAGTTAAAGAGGTTCAGCATCAAATTCCAATTGATTTTCTGCACGAATTCAAGCTCTCAAGCCTTTATTTGGCCAAGTGAAACTCAAGGAAGAATCATCTCTTTCTGGTGTTCTTGTGCATTCCAAGTTTCATCATCTTCAGGTTTGAACTCTTGAGATTATATTGCACGATATCTGGTTATTTTTACTTTGTTTTTGGTGCTTTAAGCTTGCTAGAGGCTCTACTCAAACCGGCTAGTTGATAGGCCTTCTAAAGGCTTAGTTGCAAAACCTAGGGCTTTCTTTACTCTTCTCTGTTCTCTCTGTGTATGTGTGGTATGTGAAAAATAGTGTTGAATCCGTGATCTCCATAACTTCCTCTTCAATTTGGTATCTGGATTGTGCATTGTGGTGAAATGTGAAAGTTGCAGGTGGTGGCTGTTGGCCGGAGAAGGTGACCGGAGGTCACCTCCGGCCGGTGACTTCAAATGACTAGGGTTTATGTATGTTTTAATCGTGTCCGTTTATTTTTCCATGATCGTGTGGTCTTCAAGTTGACAACGCATTAAAAATCATGTGCAAGTCATGTGCACGAATTTCTGAATTGGACTTAGCCAGAATGCTATCTGCACCCCTCTTTTACAAGCCCAAACCAATTAGAACTAACATTTTACTATGTTCATACCCCCCTGTCATTTTCTACTTCATTTTATTTTCTTTTTTTTCTACATGTTTCATAATTGAATTTTAAAAATACCAAATGGCATTATAAAATTCCACAAAAATTCATGAGCATCATTAAAACATTTAGAAAATTTTTCATGATTTTATTTCTTGATTTTATGACATTTTTGCCCCTGTTCTATAATTTTCTTTGATTTTCTTTTGTATGCATTCTTAATGTGGTACATGATTTTGTTTAATTTTGTTCTTGATCATTAAAAATTGTTTTGATGCTCTTCTTTTTGCATTGAGTCATTATCATCTTTAGGTATGTTAAATGATTTCTATTTGATTTTTTTAGGTCAGTTTATGGCATTTTTGGTGTTCATTTTTGTGCTACTTTGTATGATGTGCATACTTGACCTAAGTGCATTGTTTGACATCATTTTGCCTTGGTTTCTTGCATGCTACTTTGATATGTGATTCACCTCAGATTTGTGAACCTCAATACCATGTTTTCATAATTTTCATGAACTTATTTGATTTTTGTTTAAAACATTTCATTTGAAGCATTACAACATGTCATATCCTTGTAATCTTTGTGCATGTTTACATGGTTTCTTTTGTACATACTTGCATGATCATTTGCCTACTTTGTGAACCATCCATTTGAAATTATAGGTCATTGGTACATGTTATGTGTCATCATTGCATTTTCATTTGAACTTTGTGTGTCCTTAATATGAAGTACTTGTGTTATCTTTTGAGTGTCCATTTCCTCTCTTCTTCTATTGCTTCTTGAATGGCTTGATAAGTGTTTCATGAATGCTTGTGATGTGTTTACATATCATTCTTCATTTCATTTCAATTCTGATCCTTGGATTACATGTTCCATTTAGGCATGTTTCTTCCATTTCTTTTCATCTTTCATCCTCCCTTTTCTTATGGTAGCATGTTCTAATGTCATGGATGATGTTTGTTGCCTATCCACTTGGACTTGCATGATAATGATCATTTGTTTTCCATGTGATGTACATTCTGGTTGTAACCAATTTCTCATCTAATTCTTTTGAGTTTTATGGTGCATTAAATGTTCTTTTACTTCTTATACTTCTTATACATGTTTACTAACCATGTAGGGGCTTTGGTAAGTTGCAATTGAGTGTGGATAAGGAATCCAAATTCAAACTTCTTTCCTCTCATCTTTTACAATTCCATTTTTGTGTTTGTTAAGCACTTATGTGTTTTCTCTTAATAACTCATTACTTTCCCTTTTGAATTACAATTCATCTTCTACTTTAGAAGTGAATTGTTTAATTCCTTCTTTCTTTAGACTTTAGGTTTTGAAACCTCACAAACCACTAGGATCACTCCCTTAACTAATCAATTAGGATTGAGTCTTAGTACACATAGATTTTACCTTTCTCCTCTCTTGAGTCTCTCTTCTCATCTTAAAGAAAACTCAAAACATCTAATAAAGGTAGGCCTTTATTGCATTCAGGCCTTTCATATAAACAAAAGATTATAAGGGGTCTTCTCTTATAATCTTAGAATGTATAGCATATATCCCATCTTGGGTCAATGTGTTAAACATTTGATCTTGTATGAGGGATTTAAATGCAATACTTGTCGAAGGTGCAAATAATAAAAAACACTTCTTCATTTCATAATCAACAAAACACTTAATAAACACAAGTATGCTAGTGTGGTTGAACCTTGACTATTGGAACTAAGTGTGGGGGTCTTCTTCGCTCTTAGTGTGTCTTCTTACCCATTCCATCTTGGAATGTGAGAATGTACACATTCCAATGACTAAGATTCAGATACACTATCATATGCAAACAAATGGAAAAAACTCTTAAAAAGACAAAAACAAACAATAACGTATTTCCTTCGGGAATTCTTTTCTCACCTCATTCACTCTCAACGTATGAACGTGCTCCTACTTGTTCTCTTGCAAGATGGTAACGCACTCGGACCAGCGAGCCTGCAACACCTGAGCTAAAACGTTAGTCGTTCCCTAAAAAACACAAACAAGGCGACCCTCGTTGAGGGGAACTACGTCGCTCTGATTCTCATGCTCCCGATGAGATACGTAGGCAGTGGGGTAGGGCCCATTCGAGCACTTCTTTTATTTTCCCTACATTTATTTCTCGTTCCTTTTCCATTCTTTCTCTTTTCTTTCTTTCCATTCCTTTTCCAGTATCCTTTTTTATCACCCTTTGATTGAGACAAGCAAGCGTGGATCCCATCGGGTACGATGGACGCGTGGGGGTGCTAATACCTTCCTCTCGCGTAACCGACTCCCTTACCCTTTCTCTTGATCGCAAGACCATGCTTTTCTTTTCCTTCAGGTTTATGCGGTGTTTCCTTTCTCTCTCTTGGGATAAATACACATTGCTGGCGACTCTGTTCGGTGCCACTTTCGCGTTTGTACTAGGATGAAAATCCCGGGAGCGACACGTAGCATTTCCACTTCGTGTGGAGCATTACGGAAAAATTCAAACATATGCATTCGAAGCATAAGCCAGGTTTGTTAGCCTTTGCCGATTTCTTTCCCTAGCAGAAAGTAGCGTGATTCAGGAGATGTTGATTAACATTACACCGCAACCAGTGGATTCGTCCTTCTTGTTGATCTTTCTTATACTCCCCCCGCAGAGTTGTCTGTTTAGATTTCTCTGGTCCCTGGCGGAGTCAGCTTTGTAGATCTGTCGATTCTGCATATCGTTGTTTGAGAGTCTACCTTCGGCATAGTCTTTCTTTGAAAGTCCACCTCCGACTTGGTCTTTCTCTTTTCTCGAGTTCGCCTTCGGCCGTCCTCGCACCCGCTGTTATCTTGTTATCCCCAGTAAAGTCCACCTTCGGCATGGTCTCGTATTCTTTCTTTGAAAGTCTACCTTCGGCATAGTCTTTCTTTGAAAGCCCGCCTTCGGCTTGGTCTTTCTTTTTGAGTCCACCTTCGGCATGGTCTCGTATTCTTTCTTTGAAAGTCTACCTTCGGCATAGTCTTTATTTGAAAGCCCACCTTCGGTTTGGTCTTTCTTTTTGAGCCCACCTTCGGCATGGTCTCGTATTCTTTCTTTCAAAGTCTACCTTCGGCATAGTCTTTCTTTGAAAGCCCACCTTCGGCTTGGTCTCGTATTCTTTCTTTGAAAGTCTACCTTCGGCATAGTCTTTCTTTGAAAGCCCACCTTCGGCTTGGTCTTTCTTTTTGAGCCCACCTTCGGCATGGTCTCGTATTCTTTCTTTGAAAGTCTACCTTCGGCATAGTCTTTCTTTGAAAGCCCACCTTCGGCTTGGTCTTTCTTTTTGAGCCCACCTTCGGCATGGTCTCGTATTCTTTCTTTGATAGTCTACCTTCGGCATAGTTTTTCTTTGAAAGCCCACCTTCGGCTTGGTCTTTCTTTTTCGAGTCCATCTTCGGCATGGCCTCGTATCCTTTATTTGAAAGTCTACCTTAGGCATAGTCTTTCTTTGAAAGTCCACCCTCGGCCTGGCCTTTCTTTTTTTTGAGCCCACCTTCGGCATGGCCTCGCATTACCTTTATATCCCCCAGTGTAGTCCGCCTTTGGTTGGTCTACCCTTTTTGAGTTCATCTGCGGCCGTCCTCATAAACAACCCTTTTTCATCATCCCCACAGGTTGTAAATTTCTAGGTTCTTTTGGTATTCAATCTCCCTGTATCCCGATTGTCCGAAAGCCGTTGCTTCCGTACCCTCGGATCCAAGAAGTTTGAATAGGGGCAGCTGTAGCACCTCAAAATTTTCCTTGTTGTTGTTACCTAACTGGCTTATGTTTCTTTTCATTCTTGCATCATCATCTTTGCATATCATTGGTTCTTAGCATGGGATCTAGGTACTTAGTTTAACTCAAGGGAAGAAGAGGTTTTCGGGGCTTCAAGCAACAGTTCATGTGTATTGTCCAAGGGGCTAAGAGGAGAGAAAATTCTTGATGCTATCAATTCTTGAATCACAAAGGAGCCTTAAGCCCCAAGGTGTCTTAATTGGTTCATCATCTCATCACAAGATCAAGATTGGCAAGAGATTTCAGAGGGATCACACTCTCCTAACCTGATTTCTTAAATTAGGGTTTTGGAGATTCTGAGATCTAACCCTCAAATGAGCAAGCTCTTTGATTGTTTATCATCTCTAAGTGGCACATGTCATCATTGGTGGACATGATACACATCATATTCAGATGAATTTGAATTTGGAGGATGTGCTATCTCCTCCTAACTAGAGGGTACCAAACTAAGGGTCGCCATAAAATCAGTTTATTTCTGATTTTTTGGGCAAGACTTGATTGCATGGTATTCCTTATGTCTTTAAGTGTCTAAGGATGGAAGATTGCCCATCAAATTGGTTCAGAAGGTTTTCAATTGATCAGAAATTTCAAAATCAGGAGAATGGAGGATAAAGTCAACTGTGCAGTGAAAAAGTCAACTCCTGACTTTTGAGATCAAATTACTATTCATTATGTCAAATGTGATCAATGGATGGATTTTGGTCAAGAAATGTCAAGATATTCATCAAAAATCAAGAATTTGGGAAATTTGCCATTTATGGAATGTTAGGGTTTTAGAGAGTTTCCCTTTTTGGAAAGTTCTAACCCAAAATAAGTCCACTTCATGGCCAATTTTATCCATGCTCTAGACTTCATTTCAATCTTTTTCCAACATCAAAGTTGTAGGCCATGCTTCAAGCTTTCCAACCATTACTAGAAGTCCTCATTTGATCAAAATTGAGAAAGTTATGGTGTTCACAAGTTCATGAGTTTTCATGTCAAATTTCCAACACTTAGAAACTTTTTGGTTTGGTTTTGGGACAGCATTGAATGCCAATATTCATGCTCATTTTCAAAGGACTTCCAAGCACCATTTCATCTTGCCTTGAACATCAATTTTGTTCCTTGATATGTAAGCTTTCTAATGAGCACAAGTTTGCACAAATGGGATCAAAGATCATTAAGTTATAGTGGATCAAAGTTGTCTATATGATTATGTTTTCATGGCATGTCATGAAACATTTTGAACCAACTTTTGTAGCAGCTTGCCTTGGCCTCATTTCATGCGCATAATCTCTCATTTCCTTGCCAAAATGCCTTGCAAAACATTGCCATAATGAGCCACACAAAGCATGTACCAACCTTGTACCATTTGGAAGTCTTTTGCCATAATGAAACAAGTGAAAAGTTGCTCACCAAGTTTATCCCCTCCACTCTCTCTCATTCTGATTTCTTTTGCTCAGAAGAATAGCAACCAAAACCACTCTCACAAAAAACTCATTTTGTACTACACTCTCTCACACCCCATTGTTTTTTTTCAAATTTTCGTCAAAACTTTAACCCTAAGCTCTAACCACAGTAAAGTTCATTTTAACCACACAAAAGCTTCATATATAAGCTAAATGTGAAACCCTAGCATCAGACACGAATTCTCAGCAGCCACAAACTCAAGAATCCTCTCTCACTCTAAAAACCTCTCTCTAAAAAAACTCTCATTCCCTCCAAGTTTCTCTGCTTTTTTCGCTTGGTTCTTCATCACTGAGATACAAAGAGACCATTGGAAGCATTTTTTTGAAGTTTCTACGTAGTTTCAAGGGCCAACGGAGCCACTCCGTTGAGTAATTTTCTTCAACTCTAAGCTTGCATTTTAGCTCTGTTTTATGTTCATGTTGGGTGCATCTGAAGTCCTACCTTAGGGTAGACAATGTTTGCATAATTATTTTTGTGTTTTAATGGAGTTTCATTTATGGTGTGCAAACTTGAATCCTTGTTTTTCTTGAGTTTTAATGGTTGCTTTTCAATTATTTTTGCATATTTGGACTCACCATGGAGTGCACTACATTGTAGTATGTATGTTGTTTTGATTTGTGATTATGGAACCATAAGTGTTTATTCTTGAAGCTTGATTTTCATGGGTTTAGAGGGAGTTTTAGAGAAAACCAATGCCATTTTTGAGATCTATGCAAAAAACTGAGGGGGGTGTCTTTCTTTCTCCGTTTTCGACCGGACCATCCGCCGCCGGCGGTGGCCGGCTGGACCGGCGCGGTGCTGCATTTTTTTCTGGCCGCGGGTTACTGTTCACGTGGGCTGTAATATTTGCATGGCTGAAGCTAGATGATGATGAGGTGGCAGTGTGTGAGTGGTGTTTGCTTTTGTTTTGTCCTTTAGTAACTTAACATCCATGTGACCAATTGATGTACATGTTGACATAATATTTTGTTACATTTCCATGGCTTTTTTTTTTTTCTTTTCTTTTCATAAAATCTGATGGTATACTCTCTTCCATGGGCCTACACGAATTCATTTTCGCACCCTACCTGAATTAGGCCCAGCGCATACGTACGTGATTCATGCACCCCTCCATTTTAACACTCAATTTTTATCTTCTTCTTTTATTTTCGTTACCTTTTTTAATTATTAAAAATACTTTATTTTATCAAAAAATTCCAAAAAAAATCATGAAAGTATTTTAATGTCTTATTTAATTTTATATGAATTTTATTTTCATTTTCCATTTATTTTCATAATTATTTATGATTTTCTTTTCCAAGGTGTCTTCCATGTTTACCCTTGTGATTAGTGCTTATGTTTGATGACTTTGCCATCCCTTCTTGAGCTGGTTTTTTTGTCATGTCTTGACACTTAAATGAGGAATATTTTAATGTCATTTTTCTGCCTTGGTGATCACCTTTGATTGTTTTTCATGTGATTTTTGATGCTCCTCGATTCATACACGATCGCTTGCATACCTTGTCTTGTGAAGTTACTTTGGACATGTTCTTGAGCTAATTCTGTTCCAATCTTTTGACATTTGTTAATTGGATGTTTAAATTTGACTTTTATTATTTTTTGGAAATTTATTGAACCACTTTGCTATTTTTGGTTGATTTTTACTTGTGGTTTGAATTTGGTTGGAGCATGCTTGGACACTTGACCTAGTTTGAGTGAATTTGTTTACTTGTGATTGATTGATGGTTGAAGTGATTATATGGTATGATCCTATTCTGTTTGAGCTTGTTTATGGCTTTGGAATCATCCTCATTTATCCATTTTCCTATTTGATTTTGATTTTCTAAGTTGATGTTGTTTTGACTTGAATTCAATGGTATGTTTGACTTAATCATGTGAAATGTTTCCTTGTTTGATACAACCAATGCATGAGGCCTTTTGTTTGAATTGTATGACATGTTAGAGGTTCTGACCCTCTTGGTTTGAGGTGCTTTATATGACATGTTCTCACTCTTTGCTTCACATGTTTCTTTGTTTGTTTGCATGAATGATAAGTGGATGTTTTGATTAACTTTGATGCATGTTTTGAATGTGTTGCTTAATGATTCATCTTGTATGACTTGAGTTTGATTTTGGTATGATGTTGATACATATGCTACTGCCCCTTGAGTTCTTTACTTAGTTTTCATCTCACTTGATCATCATGGTTTGATTTGTATGGTGCATATCATCATCATTGGTTTTGTGGTTTCTTTGGCTCATAATGCATCATAATATGAAACATTCTTGTATGTTTGGATTGGATGATCATGATGTGAATTAAATTCTGACTTGGTTTCACTTTCATCTTATATTGTTCATGTCATCTTTGTATGAGGCCTTAGTGTGTGGAATTGTGAATCTTGTGCAAGTTTACTTGCATCCTTTCTTGTGTGCCTTCACTTGTATACTTGATATGTGCTTGTATGATCTTTAAAGCATGTTTTATGTTATGATTTGGATATGATGATTATGATGTGCTTGCTGCCCCGTCTCTTTTTCTCATTCTTCCTTTTTCTTTTCTTCTATTTCACTCTCTTCCTCCCATGAATCTCAAGACTTGTTTAAGTCTTGGATTCTCTCCCTTTAGAGCTACCTAGTCCAAATTAATTTTTGATTAAGCTTGGAGTAGGATTAGCGTTAGGCTAGGTAGTCTTTCCTCCTAAGCCTCACTAACCATAGGATATCCACGCATGATAACTTTAGGACTCTTAGTTTCCCTTTAGAGTTTCCCTTGCGTCGTTTCTCTTCTCATCTCAAAAGAAAAGTAAAAAACACTTAATAAAGGTTAACGAGTATTGCGCTTGAGCCTCATATGTGGGAAGTGGGGAACGAGGGGCTTCCTCTCATTCTTCTAGGATACCTAGTGTACGTCCTGTTGGGGACGATGCGCGAAGTATTCGTTCCTATATTCAAGACTTTGGTTCAATACAAGTTATGAACTAACTTAAAAAAACACTTCTGTCTAAAAAACACAAAACAAGCACTAACGTCTTTCCTTCGAGAATTCTCTTCTCATCTCACTCACTCTCAGCGCACGAACGTGCTCCTACTCATTCCCATGCGAGCACTTCTTTTATTTTCCCTACATTTGTTCCTTCATTTCTTTCCGTTCTCGTTCTTTTTTTACTTTCCAGTAGCAGCTGAGTTCCAGACGACGACACCCTTTGATACAGACAACAAGCGTGGATCCCATCGAGTACGATGGACGTGTTGGGTGCTAACACCTTCCCTCCGCGTAACCGACTCCCGTACCCGTTCTCTTGGTCACGTGACCATGCTCTTTTCTCTCTTTTAGGTTTACGCAGTGTTTCCTTTCCCTCTCTTGGGATAAATACACTTTGCTGGCGACTCTGTGTCTTTTGCGCCACTCTCGCGTTTGTACCGTTGGATGCGAATCCTTTCGGGAGCGACACCCTGGACAGCCACAACCTAATCCTAAAGGACATGCAAACGTTGTTATACTGAGAAGTGGAAAAGAATTAGATGGACCATTGACCCAAGACATCAAAATCCAGCCATGTACCAAAAGTCTGCTAACGACCAAACAACTAAGAAGGAGAATGAACCCAAGGAAAAGGGAGATGATAACCAAGAGGCTGTAAACAACGAAAAACCTTATGTGCCTCCAACACCTTATAAGCCACCTATTTCGTATCCTCAAAGGTTGAAAAATTCTAAAACTGCAGGGCAATTTAAGAAATTTGTTGAACTTCTGAAACAATTAAACATCACGATACCTTTTACAGAAGCCATCACCCAGATGCCCTCGTATGCTAAGTTCCTAAAAGAAATCCTATCCAATAAGAAAAAGATTGAGGAAAACGAAACAGTTACGCTTACTGCTGAGTGTAGCGCAATAATTCAAAACAAAATGCCTCCTAAGCTAAAAGACCCAGGTAGTTTCTCAATACTTTGTGTAATTGGGAAGTTCGTCATAGACAAAGCTCTGTGCGACTTAGGAGCCAGTATTAGTGCTATGCCCTTATCCATATGCAAGTAGCTTGATATGGGAGAATTAAGACCAACTAAGATGCCCGTTCAATTAGCTGACCGCTCTGCTAAATACCCAGTTGGTATACTAGAAAATGTTCCAGTTCGTATAGGACAATTCTATATCCCTACTGATTTCATAGTCATGGATATTACAGAAGACTCAACTACTCCTATCATATTAGGAAGGTTATTCCTAGCTACTGTTGGAGCAATTATAGATGTAAAGAGAGGCAGGCTAACTTTTGAAGTTGGTGAAGAGAAGGTTGAATTTATCTTGACACAATTCTTGCAAGCTCCAGCCATCGACGACACATGTTATCTACTGGATGTCATAGATGAGTGCGTAAGAGAAATAGAGATGGAACCGACCATATATTCTGATATTCTAAAAATTCCAATACCTCCGATTTTTGAAGATGATAACTGGCATGAACCTTATCAAGATGATAGTCTAAGCGAATGCTTAGCACTCACACCAGATCATCTACCTTGCCCAAAGAACCCAACCCTAAAACTGAAAACATTACCCAAAAATTTAAGGTATGAATTCCTAGACGAAGCTCTCGAACGACCTGTAATAGTCAATGCAGACTTAGGACAGACCAAAACGAAGAAACTATTAGATGTCATAAGAAAGTACCCAACTGCGTTAGGCTATAACATCGCTGACCTTAAAGGAATAAGTCCTTCTATTTGTATGCACCGCATTATGCTGGAGGAAGACTGTAAATCCTCTAGGGAACATCAGAGAAGGATTAACCCGATCTTGAGTACTGTAGTCAAGGACGAAGTGAAAAAACTTTTAGAAGCAGGAATTATATACCCGATATCAGACAGTAAATGGGTTAGCCCAGTACATGTCGTTCCAAAGAAGGGAGATGTTACAGTTGTTAAGAACGAAAAAGGGGAATCTATAACAAAAAGGGTTGTAACTGGAAGTAGAATGTGCATCGACTATAGAAAGTTAAATAAAGCCACTCGTAAATACCATTTCCCATTGCCTTTCATTAACCAAATGTTGGAAAGATTGGCGAAACACTCATACTTCTGCTATTTAGACGGTTACTTAGGATTCTTTCAAATTCCTATTCATCGTGATGACCAAGAAAATACGACCTTCACATGTCCGTATGGTACATTTGCTTATCGACGAATGCCGTTTGGACTATGTAACGCACCTGCCACATTCCAAAGATGCATGATGTCAATATTTGCTGATTTTATAGATGACATTATGGAAGTGTTTATGGATGACTTTTTTGTATGTGGGCAGAGCTTCGAAGGATGTCTATCGAACCTAGAAATGGTATTGGAAAGATGCGTAAAAGTTAATCTCGTATTAAACTGGGAGAAATGCCATTTTATGGTAAATGAAGGAATTGTACTTGGACACGTTGTGTCTGATAGAGGAATTAAAGTTGATAAAACCAAGATAGAAATTATAAAAGATCTTCAACATCAGAAAATCGTACGAGAAATACGAAGTTTCTTAGGACACGCCGGTTTCTACCGACGATTCATAAAGGATTTCTCAAAAATCACTAAACCTCTTACCGGTCTATTAATGAAAGATGCTGAATTTATCTTTGATGAGAAATGCCTAAAAGTGTTTGAGCAGCTGAAAACAGCTCTTATTACCGCACCTATCATGCAACCACCAGATTGGAGATTACCTTTCGAAATCATGTGTGATGCAAGTGATTATGCTGTAGGTGCAGTTTTAGGATAGAGGAGGGATAGAAAACTTCACGCCATTTACTATGCAAGTAGAACCTTAGATTCCGCCCAAATGAACTACGCTACCACAGAAAAAGAACTTTTAGCCGTGATCTTTGCCCTTGACAAATTCAGTTCTTACCTAGTGGGAGCTAAGATCATCATTTACACAGACCACGCAACTATTAGATATTTACTTAACAAGAAGGATGCAAAACCTAGACTACTAAGGTGGATCCTACTTCTACAACAATTTGATTTAGAGATCAAAGATAAGAAAGGAACCAAAAATGTAGTAGCAGACCACTTATCTCGATTAGAGGGCATTAAACCAGAGCCAGTACCCATTAATGAGGATTTCCCATATGAACGACTCATAGCCCAACTAGAAAGTGATATGTCTACTCTACAGTTGAATGACCCAAAGATGGAAGAAGTCGTGGAAGAAATTAACATGCACACAACCCTGCCATGGTATGCTGACATAGTCAACTACTTAGCAGCTGGAGTACTTCCACCAGACTTATCTTATCAACAAAAGAAAAAATTCTTTCATGATCTAAAACATTATTATTGGGATAAACCTTTGCTGTTTAAGAGAGGAGCCGACGGTATCTTCCTTCGTTGCGTCCCAGAAGAAGAAATAGAAAACATCATCTCTCAATGTCATTCTGCTCCTTATGGAGGACATGCTAGTACCTCAAAGACATGTGCTAAGATCTTGCAATCCGGCCTATTCTGGCCCAACCTTTGGAAGGATGTCCACATTGCAATACTAAACTGCGACCGGTGCCAACACACTGGTAACATATCAAGACGCGATGAGATGCCTCAAAAATGTATATTAGAAGTAGAAGTATTTGATGTATGGGGGATCGACTTTATGGGACCCTTTCCCTCATCCTTTGGAAATAAATATATACTCGTAGCTGTCGATTATGTTTCAAAATGGATTGAGGCAATAGCTTCTCCTACAAATGACGCACGAGTAGTCATAAAGCTCTTTAAAAACACAATCTTTCCCAGATTTGGTGTGCCGAGACTTGTCATAAGTGACGGTGGTTCTCATTTCATATCAAAAATATTTGACAAATTACTATCAAAGTATGGAGTAAGACACCGCGTAGCAACACCATATCATCCACAAACAAGTGGACAGGTTGAGGTCTCGAATCGAGAAATAAAACAAATTCTAGAAAAGACCATAGCCACCTCTAGGAAAGACTAGTCATCAAAACTCAACGAAGCTTTATGGGCATATAGGACGGCCTACAAAACACCAATCGGAACCACACCTTTCAAGCTTATCTATGGTAAATCTTGCCATCTACCAGTGGAATTAGAACATAAAGCCTATTGGGCTATTAAAACATTGAACTTAAGGTATGATTCTGCAGGTGAAAAACGTATCCTAGATTTGCATGAACTAGAAGAGTTAAGATTAGACGCTTACGAAAATGCTAAAATATATAAAGAACAAACTAAAAGATGGCACGATAAGCGCTTATCTAGAAAAGAATTTAGTGTGGGAGACGTTGTAATCCTATTTAACTCTAGATTAAAACTCTTTCCTAGGAAATTAAGGTCTAGATGGTCCGGTCCTTTCGAGATTACAAAAATTCTACAAAGTGGAGCGGTAGAAATAAAGGGGAGGAATAGTAAACCATTTTTAGTCAATGGACAACGTCTAAAACACTATCATAGCATTGAAAATAGAGATTATTTGAACTGCCTAAGACTTTTAGAGTTGCCCACCGAACCCCCTAACTAAGCATCAAATTGAATTCGTCAGGCTTTCGACGTTAAAAACAGCACTTAATGGGAGGCAACCCATGATTTTTGATTTTTATGCTTTATAATTGTTACTTCTTTATGTTTCCTATGTTTTGTTTTTACTTTGCAAATTTTCAGTTTCATTTATATCGTTTTAAATTTAATTTGAAAATGTTGTGCTGATCTTAAAAATTGAAACTCTCTACTCTCTCTGTTCTCCTCTTCTGCTTACATTTTTGCAAAAAGTACTAACTAATGGCAAACGAGGATAACATGTCAGTAGAATTCAGAGATGGAGCACAGTGGCATCGCTATGAGGCTTTGTCTCTTAGACCTTTTGCCTTGATAAAATTCGCCCACAGACCCACCATGACCGCCTTAAGTGTAGGTGAGAGCGTAGACTTTCTGTTTAGCCAATTAGGTTGGGAGGGTTTTACCAACAAGAAACATAAGTGCTACCGTAGCTTGACTTTAGAATTCCTGAGCTCTTTAAGCTATAACCCTCACTGTGGAAAAGGTTTAACCAGGGGAAGAATTACCTTTAGATTATTTGGATACAGCTGTCAGTTCACGATAAAGGAACTGTCGGATCTTTTGGGATTTCCTGAAGGACCCCATGTTTTCTCTGTGGTTCAAGAGGACTTAGTGTTGGTTGGAGAGCTGGGTGATTTTTGGGGTAGAATTTCAGGGAAACCTGATTTTGACATGGACCCTATGCTTTCAACAGAAATACATAACCCCGCTTTCCGTTACTTTCATATGATCCTGGCCTATACCTTATTTGGTAAACCTGAGAATGATAACACTATTTTGAGGGATGAGCTTTTTATTATGTTTTGTGCTTCTCAGTCTAGAGAGGTTAATGGACTCACTTTTATGCTGAACAACTTTTGCAAACTTATCAATAATGATAACAGTCCAATTTTGATAGGTAGCCTAGTTACAAAGATAGCTGATGCTATGGGATTTAGAACCCGACTTTCTAAGATTAACCCCTTTTGAGAATTTAGACCCATGAATATCACCTTTTACTTCAATAGGGCTATGATTAGGGACCAAGGTCCGAACCATTTCCAGCTTTTAATTAACAATGTTGTCGTACCACACTTTACACTTCCAAATCATGAACGCACAAGTGTGCACGATCAACATAATTGGCTATATAACCTTGATGAACCCTTGCCTGAACCAGAATAAACCTTTCCTGAACCTGAGATCGACCTAAAAACACCACCTCATGACCATGATCTTGACTATATGGAATTCCAAGAGAACATTGACATTTCTAAAGTTGATGCCACTAACTATGCTTATAATCTGAATTCTATTTTAAAGACTATGGATGAGTATCATAAAGAAATCACTTCAGTAAAGGATGAGCTAAACACTGTGCGTCAAAATATTGTTGGACTTATGGACTTGACCGTTGAACAATTTGATCATTTAAATCAAGCCATCGCATCCTTGAAGAAACGCCTTGGCTAGATTTATGAAGCACCTTATTTTCAAGATTTTTATGCATTTTACTTTAGAACAATTTTGCATTATTTCAGTTTTCATTTTTCATGTCGGGAATAATTTGATTTCATACAGTTTTGATACATTGCCAGTAATTTAACTAGCACCTTTCTGGTTTTAAAGAATAATTTCATTTGCTGCTGCTATTAAATATTTGTGATTTCAATTCCATTCCTATTCTTTTAATTCTATATTAATTTATGTTGTAATGTTACTTATCTCTGTGTATGTGATATACTGCTATTTCCATATGCTTCCCATGACCTGCTATTAAATTATTATATTTGGAAATGTGTCTATCATAAAACAAATTAACCGCCCAGAATTTGTAAACGTCACGATCGTGACGACCCCGTGACGACCGTCACGCGGGTTTGAAACAGATTCTGCGTTAAAACAGAATTGCTTCACTCGTTCCCTCTCCTTTCTCTCATTCAAACCCCAGCCGTCCCACTACCTTCTGTTATTCCACAACCGTTCCATTACCATTTTGACCCACATTAATCATTTCCGTAACCATTCATCTTCCCATTGCACTATATAATCAAACCATACACCACTTCCTTTCACAAACCCTCATTCTCCATCACCTACCTTTTTCCCTAATTTCTCTGAACCAAACAATGGCACGTCAAATTCCAGATTTATGCACATTGAACTTCCGAGATGGAGAGGCGGGAGAATGCCAAAGAGCTCGATATATCGATTTCTACCGCCGTTCCGTTCAACCGACCCGCTACATTGACGTTGCATGTTTAGAAGAATTTGGAATGCTTGAGGGAGTTCAATGGATGTTACAGAATGCCGGTCTTTGGCAGCTTTGCACTCAGAGCCGGCCCACTTACGAAGACCTAACTTTAGAGTTCCTCAGTTCCTTCACTTACATTACCCCTCCGGGAGAAACGAACCAATTATCCGGAGTAGCAAAGTTTCGCATGTTTGGTACAGAGTATTCAATCGAACAAGATCGTCTTGCCGAGATGCTTGGTTTCAAACATGGCGAGAATATCCATCGTCGAGTACCACAGGAAACTTTCTATCAAGCAGTGTTCCAACTATGGAATCAGTTAACAGGAACAACAGTTGAAAGCTGGGATAGCCTTAACGCAACATTTATCCACAACCCAGCCGTTAGATACGTCCACCGCGCACTTGGAAGCACCATCTTTGCACGAGATAGTAACCATAAGGTGAATTCTAAGGAGTTGTTTTTCCTTCATTGTATTTTTCATCCAGAGCTAATCAATGCCGCACCATTTTTACTAGCACACATACACTTGAACTATGCTAGAGGCTCCAAACCCTTTTATTTTGGAGGGATTGTCACCTCTATTGCACTCGGTTTGAATTTGGAACAAAACCTTGCTAGACTACCATCCTTGCCTCCAGTGTTCCTTGATATAGATTATTTCAGAAACTCTCAGCTCATCAAGTTACGACGAGATTGGAAATACCATCCTATGGTCCGTGCCAAAACCGTAAGAAGTATCATCATGCCTTGCATGAGTCGCATTGACCCTCAGAATATGGCCAATTGGCTTTTTGATCTTAATGCTCCAGAGCAAAATGCGCCTGTTCCAGATGATCAAAACCAGGGACCTGTTGATAAGATGGAGCACAAAATGGATAACGCCCCAGAAAACCAACCACCGCCTGCCAATGATGCTCCTTCGACCTCCAGACGTCGTCACTGCCCTGACCAAGACCCAATTACTAATGAAGAAATCTTGAGGGCTATATGGCAACAAACCCAGCAACAGAATGAAATGATGACACTTATGCGTCAAATCCAACAAGGGCAAGTTGACCAAGATCAGAGGCTTGACGGTGTCATCAATGAGATGGGTGCATTGACACTGCGAGTGCAGAGCCTACACGAGTACATCCATCACGTGGGCATTCCTGATCACGTAGCTCAGCATGGAAGAGGACGCTCCAGAGGCAGAGGACGTGGTCCACCTTGATTTTATTTTGTTTTTCTATTTTGTTTCTCTTTTTAGTTTTCCTTGTTAATCCCCTTTATATCGCAACATTGAGGACAATGTCTGATATAGTGTGGGAGAGTTAGATTCATTTCCATTTATTTCCCTTTCTTGTACTTTCTTTTTCCTTATCAAAGTAATATATGAATATTTTCGTTCAGTAATCCGATTTCCTCACTTTATTCTGCCATAACGAAAATTTTTTACGATTAATGCACATCTGTGACATACCAAACTTTAAACTATGTTAGGAAGCTGGGGAAGTGCTAACAAGATCGATACCGTCTTGACACCTTAGACCTCTTGCGTATGCGATATCAGTTTCGATGCTTATTATACGATACCTTGAGTTCAGTCCTAAAGTAACCCTTAGTAGTTTATATTAGCAGTCAGCACCGTCTAAATCAAAAACCACGTGGGGAACCGATGAATATAAGTGTTTGATGCCCAATCAAGAAAAGAAAAAAAAAGGCTTTCTTATCTACGTGCCAAGAAAAAAATAGAATATGCAACAACTCTCACAGTTGTGAAAATGTGTAAGAAAAGAAAGAAAACCCGTTGTCGATTGGTTCAGAGGTACCTGATTCTGAACTTGGTAGGGCAAACTACTATTCGATCCCCCGCAATCTACGAATGGGATGTATAAAGGGTGACCACACTTGTGTATCAGGCCCCATGAGAAAATGGGATCAAAGTCACTAACCGGTTACTCCACTACGTGCGTGAATAAGGCAAAGGGCTTAATGTGATTGCGTTAGAATGAAACCGGGTGAAATAGATACGAAAACTTATGGTTGAACTATAATATAATGATTAGAACTGGATTGTATTAAAGAGAGGTCTATGACAAGCTTGTTGCTTTGTGTCATTATTGTATCCTTAGTGTTTTACACTAGTACCTGTCTAACTAACAAGAAACTCTTTTTCACCATTGGTATACCAGGTATGTGCATTTGATGAAGTTTGTCCGTTTTAATAGATTGATTGCTTGAGGACAAGCAAAGATTCAAGTGTGGGAGAGTTTGATAACACGAATTTATATCATATTTTTACTTCGATTTATGTTAGTTTCTTATTCCGTTTTTCGTCTAATATCCGATTTTCTCGAGATTATTTAAGTGTTTTTGCAGGTAATCACATTTTACAAGTCAAAGCATGCTAAGTGCGGAAAAGAACCAAAACATGCAAGAAAAGAGCAGAAAAGAGAAGAAAAATTGCAGAAACAAAAAATTCCTGATATCACGACCGTCATGGGTGCGCCTCGACCGTGGCAGCTTTAAAATGCACCACGACCGTAACATTGTACCATGATCGTCATGCGCCTAATATTACACATTTGAAGCAAAAACGTGTCTACGAATTTTCAGAGAACAGTTTTCACACGATCACATGATTTCCCCGAAGATTACTAGGTTCAAGTAAAGTAACAGTCAATGTGAGTGGCTAAATTCTCTCCAACCTCCACCTGAATTGAGCCTATAAATACAAGGCATTACAAAGAACAAGGGAGAGCCAAACTTTCCTTTCGAGTGTACTGTCTTGCTGCCAAATTATTTCCAGAGCTTTAGTTTCGTTTCTTTTACTTTGCATTTCCATTTCCTTGTCAACCATTACCGAACAAAGTAATAATTTCTCACACTGAGGAAATATTACAAACTTAGTTTTAGTTTTTTGTTTCATTGCCTTCAACCTTTGCAATTTATTTTATTCAAGCAAGAACTTACTGGCTTGTGGAGGGATTGTTGTTGCTGTTATTACTGATTCCCAGATTTCCATTATTTAATTCAAAGCATTGTTTATTTTCTTTCTTAATTATGTCTGTGTTTATTTATTTCCTTGCCTTTGTGTTTAATTTCCTAATTATGTCGAGCTAAACCTGATCTTATCGGTATGTAATGAAGTAACTAAAATGAATTAATTTTTTCTAAGCAAAAATCAATAATTAATCCTTCTTCTAGCTTATATTTCTTAATTTAAAACTCAACTTTTATTACGAGAGTAAAAAGTAACATAGGTTAAAGTCGAGACCACGGGAGTGTGAGACTTTACCCGGATAGCTGAAATCGGGCATTAGCTTTTAAAACAGCAGAAGCGCTTTAAAGTTAATTAGGTTTAATTAGTTTTTAAAAAGTATTTTTAACCTCATATGGGCTAGCGAGAGCAGATGTATTGACTTAGAAGTATAGTCCGAAGCGATAACCACGGGAGTGTGAGGTGAGGGGTTTTAAACTGGTTTTTCCTACAGATGAATAGGGTGATAAATCTTTATACGCTTAGGTTTAATTAATTCCATGTGGATTACCGAATTATATACCGATAACTTATTATAACTAGTATTCCCAAATTTTAATTTCCCTTTAATTTCCCGTTTGAACTACAAACCAAATTTTGATTAGCCTTAGATAAACATAGTAATGATTGATAACACTGCGTTCGATTTCTAGTCTCTGTGGGATCGATAATCTTTTAAAACTACGCGATACGATTGTTTACTTGCAGTTAGACCTATTTAGGAACACTAAATAGAGCGATCAGGAACCACCAAGAGTCACTGCCCGTGGTACACACTGTCCCAGAAGGACAAATTTCACAAATACCTTCTGGTTGGAACGAAAGCATGTACGACAGAATGAATGAGTTCTAGGAGCAATTCCTGGAGATGCAGAAGGAACTGCACGCCATTTGCGGTCAGGATTTATTCGGAAAGGACGCCGCAGACCTTTGTTTGGCCCCCAATGTGAAAATTTCGCACAAATTCAAGGTGCCCGAATTTGAAAAATACAGGGGCAACTCTTGCCCTCAAAGTCATTTGGTGATGTACGCTCGGAAGATGTCAACTTAGACAGAAAACCAACAGCTACTGATCCACTACTTCCAAGATAGTTTAACTGGTGTCGCACTCAAATCATACATGGGTTTGAACCACACTAAGATCGCCATTTTCAGAGATCTTGGGGCAGCCTTCGTTCAGTAGTATAAGTATAATGTTGACATGGCACCGGATAGAGATCAACTCAGAGCCTTGTCACAGAAGGACAAGGAAACCTTTAAGGAATATGCTCAGAGATGGCGTGAAATTGCCCCCCAGATTTGTCCACCTCTTGAGGAAAAAGAGATGACAAAGATCTTATTGAAAACCTTGAGCTCATTCTACTACGACCAAATGGTCGCCAGTGCGCCCAGCAACTTCACTGAGATGGTGAGCAAGGGAGTTCATCTTGAAGAAGCAGTCCGAGAAGGACGTCTGGTCAAAGATGCCAGACCATCAAGCAGTACCAAAAGATACGGTAGTGCTCTCCCTAAGAAAAAAGATCAAGATATTGGTAATATCTCTCTCGAAAAGCAAAGCCGACGGTACCAACAGTAGCAGCTGTAGCTCCTGCTATCAACCCTGCGCCTGTTCCAACGTATCAACCTTAGGTTGCTCAGAGCCAACCGAATCAACAACAATATCAAAAAAGGACACAACAGCCTCTTCAGTAGGCTCATCCACCGTACAACAACAACAACCGTACAACGCGACCACCAGGGGTTCGACCCTATACCAATGTTGTACGCAGAACTGTTTCCATTACTACTGGTCAAGGGGCACGTCTAAACCAGGGCTCCTCTTGCGATACCGGAGAATCCTCCTTTTTGGTTCAAAGCGGATCAGACTTATCCTTACCATCAAGGAGGACCAGGGCATAACATAGAAAACTGCCTCAGATTCAAATCTGATGTGCAGAAGCTTGTCAGGAGCGGGGTCCTATCCTTCAAGGATACAAATCCAAATGTTCAGACAAACCCGTTGCCTCAACACGAGAAAGTTGCAGCAAATTTGATAGAGGAGGAGTCTAAATACAGCTATCAAATTCGTGATGTACTCTTATTAGGAACTAACCTGGTCAAGATGCATTGCAGACAGAGCGGATACAGTCATGTACCGTTTCATAACTATCACCAGTGTGATATCTGCTCTAAAAATAATCAAGGATGTTCTATGGTGCAATCAGCTCTACAGGAAAAGATGGATCTCTGAGGGATCCAAGATTACCGAATCCGTGAAGTCAACATGACTTATACAAAATTCAACATTATTCAAAACCACAACATCCGTGCGATGAATGTCAACTTGGTGGCAATGCACTCAAGGCAAAGCCAACATCATGATCTGCCACGACACGATTATGATTCCTGTCTGATATGCTCGGTAAATAATCAGGGATGCTCTTTTGTATAAGAGGCCCTATAGCGTCAGATGGATCTTGGATGGATTCAGGATTACCGCGATAGAATTCATTATAAAGTAAATATGATTCAAATCTTTGATATTCACTTGATGAATACCAGCTTAGTGTAATTACACACTAAGCAAGTCCAGCTCGGTTTTCTGACTTCGCATAATTATCAGAACTGTAAAGTATGTCGTGAGAGTGACCAAGGATGTGCACTTGTTCAAAGAACACTGCAACACTTGTTGAACCTCTGGTGGCTTCCGATCTATATAGATGAGGACACACAAAAAGTCAGCATGATTAACGGGAACCCTGCTAGGCATCAAAGTCAGGATGTTCGATCCATGGAGATAGATCTAGTGAGGTTACATTGCATACAAAGCCGACGTGGCTGGGTGCCACCACACAACTATGAGTGCTGTAGAGTTTGCTCAGAGGATAACCAAGGATGCTACCTTGTGTGAGCAGCCCTTCAAAGTAAGTTGGATCACAAAGAGGTTCAACCATGGTCAAGCTCTGATTCAATTAACACAATGTCAGACTATCTTCCCAATCAAGGCAAAGAAGTTATCTTGATCCCTAAACGAGAAGTGGCTAAAGATGTGTGCGCTATAATCCCTTTACTCCATGAATCAAGAGTTCTTCTTGATAGTGGAAAGATTCTCAACCTCGAACCAATTAAGGCCGGCTATGATGGTCAGAAAAATCAGAAGGTTCCTGTAGTTATCTATCTGCCGGGACCAGTACCGTACAAATCTGATAAGGCTATCCCTTACAAATACAGTGCAACAATAATTGAGAATGGAAAGGAAACTCCATTAACCTCCGTCGTGAATATTGCAGATATCAGTCGAGTGACACGGAGCGGTCGAATCTTCAACCGAGGATTTTGAGAACCTACCAAAGAAAAGGAACCTCAAACAGAAGTTCCTAATCAACCAGTCGGTCAATTCAGTACTCCCGGCCTTTCAAAGAACAACGATGAGTTGCTGAAGCTCATACAGAAGAGTGAGTACAACATTATTGATCAACTGTTGCAAACTCCTTCAAGAATCTTTGTGCTATCTCTTTTACTCAATTTCGAAGCTCACAGGGAAGCTCTACAGAAAGTCTTAGAGCAGGCCTTTGTGGAACAAGGTGTAACGATAAGACAATTCGACAACATCATCTCCAACATCACTTCCTGCAACAACTTGGGGTTTAGTGATGAAGAACTGCCGGAAGAAGGCAAACATCATAACATGGCACTCAACATTACAGTCAATTGCCAGGACGATGCTTTAGCCAGTGTACTGGTAGACATTGGATCAGCTCTGAATGTTATGCCAAAATCTACTCTAATGCGACTATCATTTCAAGGATCTCCGATGAGAGGAAGTGAGGTCATCGTCAAAGCATTTGACGGATCCCAAAAAATAGTTATCGGCGAAGTCGACCTTCCCATAACTATCGGTCCTCACACTTTCTAAGTCACTTTCCAGGTCATGGACATCCGGACAGCATACAACTGTTTGTTAGGAAGACCTTGGATACACGAGGCTGGGAAGTCACTTCAACACTTCACCAGAAGCTGAAGTTCATCAAGAACGACCAACTAGTCACAGTCTGCGGAGAGCAAGCCTTGATCGTGAGCAACTTCTCGTCATCCACTTGTGTAGAACCAGAGGAGGTTGTAGGAACCCAGTTCCAAGCACTTTCAGTGAGCAATGACAACCAATCAGAAAGAGGAACGTCGATTTCCGCGTACAAAGAAAGGTCTTGGTTTTTCCTCAACCTGTACCCAGACTGCTACTAACGATGAAAGTTTTCATCCCATTCAGGACTTCTTCCACAGTGGAGGTTTCCTTCACCCAGTGTCTCAAGAAGTACATACCATCAACGAGGGTGATTCCTCCTATACAGATGAAGAGTGGAAGTCCTATCTTAACGAAGACGGTTATATGTCTCAAGGAGAGGTGCCTACGCCATTTTGCTATCCAGCACAGAGTCCGAGATATATACCAAGATCAAATGTCAAGATGATATACGGAGATTATGATCCAGAAGGATGTCGTGCTCCACCAAACTCATTAGAGGAGGACACTCTGATGAAATACAACTTTGACTATGACTATTATAACTCAATGGTTGACTTGCCTATCTGGCAGTCGTACCCAGAAGAC
Source organism: Lathyrus tuberosus (assembly GCA_022829125.1). NCBI lineage: Eukaryota > Viridiplantae > Streptophyta > Magnoliopsida > Fabales > Fabaceae > Lathyrus > Lathyrus tuberosus. The sequence goes on along the minus strand of JALAZF010000164.1, from coordinate 7,341,222 downwards.
TTGGGGCAAAAGAGTCAGCCAAACAATGCATATCAGCTGAACATCATTGAAAAGAATACTTGCATCCCCACCAAATCTTGGGATCATTACTCAGGGAATTCAGAAAACATCCAGCACAACGATGAATCTGCAAAGATTGCAGGACAAGAGTTCATCAAGTATGCTTTTCACGAGGTCAACGTCATCGAAAGGGATGATTTCTTCAGTTCCAAAGAAGTATGGGACACCTTAGGACAACCGAGTGGCAAGTGCGACTTCCTGGTTAAGTACACCGCTCCTGAAAGCTCTCGTATCAGGCTCGAAGACATCCAGCCCACTGGATGGGGAGATCCACCTGAGAGTACAAACACTGTGCAGGATACAACAGAAGAGTTCATCTACGACAACTTTGCCTGGGAGACAGATTCCAACGATCCTGCTCCACCAGAAATCAGCGTCATTTCTAAAGAAAAATCAAGAAGGAAGGTACTAGACTTTGTGATTCACCGAGGAGTTCTTCGTCAAAGGGTTACTGTCAACGTTCCAAAAGTCGTTCATAAGTCTAAGTAATTTCCGTCTTTATCTTAAACTTTCACCCTGTCCAGGTGAAACAGATGTTTTGACTGGGTTCACTTTCTGTAAATGTCTCTCTTCGCTTCGCTCAAAGCGACTGAGTTTTGTTTTATAGATTGGGGCACTACTCAATCCAACTGTCAAAGAAGACTTGATAAAACTTCTCAATGAGTTTCCCAATGTATTCGCTTGGTCCTATCAGGATATGCTAGGGTTGGATACCAGCATCGTGGAACATCATATACCGTTAAGATTAGAATGTCCGCCGGTAAAACAAAGACTAAGATGGACTCATCCAGACATGGCCATCAAAATCACAGAGGAAGTACATAAACAGATTGACGCGGGTTTCCTCGCCACATCTGAATATCCTCAATGGTTAGCCAACATAGTACCAGTTTCGAAAAAGGACGGAAAGGTCATAATGTGTGTAGACTACAGGGATCCGAACAAGGCCAGTCCAAAGGATGACTTTCTCCTACCACACATTAATATGATGGTAGACAGTACAGCAAAATTCAAAGTATTCTCCTTCATGGATGGATTCTCGGGCTATAATCAGATAAAAATGGCACCGGAAGATATGGAGAAAACTTCATTCATCATCCCATAGGGCACTTTTTGTTACAAGGTAATGTCGTTTGGTTTGAAGAACGTCGGGGCAACCTATCAAAGGGCCATGACTACTCTATTTCATGACATGATACACAAAGAAATAGAAGTGTATGTCGATGATATGATTGCCAAATATAAAACAGAAGAGGAGCATGTGACCCACCTGTCAAAGCTATTCGAGCCTCTGAGAAAGTACAAACTCCGCTTGAATCCCAACAAGTACACATTCGGTGTCCGTTTAGCGAAACTTTTAGGGTTCATCGTCTGCCGTAAAGGAATTAAGGTTGATCCTGACAAGGTCAAGGCCATTCAAGAAATGCCTTCTCCAAAGACTGAAAAACAAGTCAGGGGATTCCTGGGACGTTTGAATTACATTTCCAGATATATATTCCTCATGACTGTGACATGTGCGCCGATCTTCAAATTACTCAAAAAGAATCAGGACTGCGTATGGACAGAAGATTGCCAAACCGCCTTCGACAGTATCAAAGAATACCTGTTGAATCCACCAGTTCTATCACCTCCAGTCAAAGAAAGACCACTGATCATCTACCTAATAGTCTTGGAAGACTCAATGGGTTATGTACTTGGCCAACAAAACGAAACCAAAAGGAAAGAGTTTGCCATCTACTATTTGGGCAAGAAATTTACCGACTGCGATACCCAGTACACTATGCTTGAGAAAACTTGCTGTGCTCTGGCTTGGGCAGCCAAACGTCTTCGTCAGTATATGATTCGTCACACTACTTGGTTAATCTCCGAAATGGATCCTGTCATACCCCAAATTTTGACCACTCATATTCCCATCATTGTGCAAATCATCATCACAATATGGATGAACTTTCATATTCATTAGTCTCCCCAAAGATGGGTGAGCATCCACTACAATCAAACTTAGGGTTTCAAGCCCCCTCAGAGCTCTTAGACAAAGGATCAATCAAGGAATGACATGATCTTCAACTTGTCTAAACCTCTCAAACATCCACAATGGATCAATAGGACTCCCACATCAAGAATCAAGCACAAGGTTGCAACATTCCAAGTGGATCAAGCCTCAAGATCGCCACTGTCACCAAATTAGGGTTTTGGTCGACCAGGGCCTCCAAATGGAAATTTTCCTTTGGGCATGAGCCAATGCTTTAAAGCATAACCCAAAATACTCTACTGGACCTCATAAACCCAATCATCAAGTCAATTTAGCCTTAGGGGATGCATTCATAAAAAAATCAGAAATTAGGGTGTCTTGACCTAATTCACCCCTAAGTTGACTTTTGGGACAAAACATGAGCCAGGACCTCAAGACATGATTTAAGGGTCCCTAATACACTACATTGATCCATTTGCAATAATGGATTGATCCAAGAAACTTGATTCACAAGTTTCAAGTTCATCAGAACCACAGTTAGGGTTTCGCGGAAAAAGTCAATTGTGCCTTTGACTTTTGGCCAGGACATGCTCCCAAACCTTGGGACATGATTCAATACACCCTATAACACCTATGAAATCAATCCATCAAGTTTGATTTAGGTCAAGGACTTGATTTCATAGAGGCTCGCACAGTTTGGAAATCATCTGATAAAAAGTCAACTGTGCCCAAAAGTCAAAGTTTGACTTTATATTTTTTGATCAATTATGGTTCCCTAACCCTAAAATGATGATAATGTGTGATTGGAATCATCATTCATCAATAAAAATCAAGAAAAGTGGGATAACTTGTAAAAAGGATAACCATAAAAAACTTAGAAATTTTCTAAGTTATGGAACAAAGTGGCTAGGGTACCAACTTCCAAGGATCATAACTTGAGATCCAAGCAACCATTTTGGCTGATCCAAAAAAGGAACTGTAGCTCTCATGGTATACTTTAAAAGTGTCAACTACACCTCACTCCAATTCTTCATGGATTTTTAGTTATGGAGTGACCAAAATGACAAAAACATGAAAATGCCACTTTTTCCAACACTTTGTGAAATTTTCACTAAGTCAGAATCTGTTTCACTTTTTTCAAAATGTAAGGGAATTTTTCAATTAGATCCAAAAAGTTTCAAGACAAACTATGATCACCCACATGTTATATCATATGAGAGCTTTTCAAAATGGCCAAGAAGTCCATCAAATCCCATTTGATCTAAGAGTTATGACAATGGCAATATGCCTTGCTGCAACTGTCATGGCAAGGCAGATTTGTGCATTTTGCTCGATTTGATCAAATTGTGCAAATGACAAACAAGTTTATCCATCTCAAAACCTCCGGGGGAGACCAAGGAGAAATAAACACTGATCTATAAGCCTCCCAAGTCTTTGGAACCAAAAGTAGCATGCTAAACCTAGAAATGCCTAAAAAGGGGACAAGAATCCAATTTTGTTTTGGAGAATTCAATGGATGCACCAAGGTGGCATGAATTGAGCCTTTTCCAACTGAATGAGTCAACGATGGTCTCTGAACTAGGGAACCAAAGGCTTGTGCTCTAACCTCTAGTCAATGGCTTAAGGAGACTTAAGATTCTAAAGTGATGCAATTGGACAATGATCTGCTGCAGTTGCCATTCACTATTGATTTCAAAACAAACTTGCTCTACTATAAATAGAGCTCATATGTGCTCAGTTTAAGTACAGCAAAGGCCTACAACACTTTCCTTTCTCAAAATTATTTTCTCACTCTCAAAAATGCCTTTTTTAGCAAGTCACTATCGAATTTTTCAGTAGAGAGTAATTCCACTCAATCCAATTGGTCTAACACCTCATAAACATCATATGTGAGTTGATCAAACACTAAACACACAACTGTAACACTGATTTCTCAGAATCACCATCCAGTTGCTCATGTTTTCAACCAAGTTGCAGTTGAGATGCCATGAAGTGATCCAGCCATTTCCAATCAAGTCCAAGCATTCAAACACACTCTATATGGTGTAGGGAAACTGCTTAGATCATCACAACTCATCTGTACCACCTGCTACTAAAAAATCACATTGCTCTTGCTGTCACGACCTTCAAGTAAGCCTAAACTTGGTCATCTCTTAATCTATGCATATTTCCTCGCACAATACTTTTGCCAAATGTTCATAATCATGCATAGAATGTTTCCCCTTAATTAATTGCTTTGTTTGAATCGTGCATCAAAATTCTCAGCCTTCATGCAAATTTTAGGGTTCTTGAGGTTGTGTATTGATTTCTTATTCCATGCTTAAAATAAATGAAATTAAAGACCATAGACATGATAGTGAGGTGAAAACGAACAGATTGGTATGTGGATTGTGTGATTTCATCATGTATTCAGTGAGATTGGATAGAAAATGCAAATCTGAGGAAACAGAGGGCGCGGGCAAGAACTTGGTGTTCTTGTCGCCCTTTTTTGAATTTTTTAAATATTTGAATTTTGTGATTTAATTTAATTGATTCAAAAATTAATTTCTCTCTGAGTTTTAATGATTTTGAGTTGATTCGGTTTTTAATAATTCACAAAAATGTTAAAATATGTTATTTTGCAAAAAATTCCCAAAAATATTATTTAATTCATATACATGATATTTTTTTAATGAGTTAATCTTTTATTTGTTTTTTAACATTTAAAATATCTTTTCCTCCTTGATTTTCCAAATTTAATTGGTTTCCAATCATTTTGTGGATATAAACATGATTTTTCAAACATTAATCCAAGATCACAACTTGTTTTTCACACATGTTTGATAATTTTGAACATTTTAATTAAATTTTAATTTAATTAAAATGCATTTTGAAATTAATTTAGGAATTTTTATCTTAATCACCCTAAACAAATCTTTTTCAAACTCTTTGGGCCTCTAATAGAGTGTAAGACCCAATCCCCTTTTAACCAAAATAATTTTGGGCCTCAGATATTGTATAAGTCACTTTGCGTTAAAAGAAAAATCTCGGTGCAATCGCCAGTTCAAAAATCAAATCATCTGGGGCTACCCTCGTGTTATAAGCCCCATTTCATTTCTTTAGATTTATTTGGGCCTCTACTAAAATATAAGACACAACCCCTTTGTAAATAATACCTTTGGGCCTCACACATTGTATAAGTCCCTCTGTATAGTTTCAAACGTTTGGCGCGATCGTCGCCTTTTTAACAAAATCAACTGGGCTTCTTCTTGAGTTTTAAGTCCCATCTCTTGTACAAAAATAAATCTTTGGGCCTCTAATAGAGTGTAAGACCCAACCCCCTTTGTACATAAAAACTTTTTGGGCCTCACATATTGTATAAGTCCCTCTGTACCGTTTTCAAGACAACAGTGAGATCATCGTTAAAACTTGGGCTTCTCCTTGAGCTGTAAGCCCCAACGATCTTTTCAAAGCACTTTCTCCTTTGATTTTGAATTCAAATATATGTTGTTATCAAAACATTCTTTAATGTCTTTGTTGAACAACTAACAAAACAGCATGGAAGCTCTACAACGGGTAAGTGTTTATCCGCTTTCATTTACCACTTTCATATGTATATAACTGTATTTTGGGGCTGTTTCACTGTAAGTCTTCTTTCACATCCTTTTATATACTTGTCACATATCCACTGTGTAATACTAGTACAGTTCTTTAGAGTTTTCCCCGACAACTACGTCTAGAACTAGGTAAAGCCCGGTTGGTCACTCTTTAAGTACAAACAAAACTAGATCCCCATAGGGTTTCCAGATACAGTCTTCCTTTCTCTTGAGGTTAAACAATATGGAACAAAGAGAAAGACAGTATTCTCGGAGAACCTTTTCTCAGATCGTCACCCTTAGAAATAATCAAAGAAACTCTAACTCCCTAGAGATGATCTTTTCTCCGTGAATGGCATCTCTTGAGTTTCTTCCAAATTCTCGAACTTTCCTGGAATGATCTCTTCTCTGTGAATTGCATTTCTTGAACTTCTCTTGGTTTGGGGACCCACAGGCTTCCTAAAAGCATGCCCGCCTCCTCTTGGGCATTGTACAAGGACCCTTTGGCTTCTTAGAAGTTCTCATGCCTTCTCTTGGGCTTAATACAAGGACCCTGGCGACCTCTTAAAGGTATAAGACAGAACTTAGTCATCCTTTGCTAGAGCAGTCTTTCCCGCGTCAAAACTCTGGCCATTTTAGGGTTGATACTCATCCCTTAATGCCCTCGTCTCCTCTTGGGCATTGTACGAAAGATAAAACTCTAGACTTGGACAGTCTAAAACTCTTTATTCTTAAATACATTCTCAAGTTTCTTTCAAACATAGGAAAAACACTGATCACTCTGGATCAATCTCCAGCAGAAACCCAGTCTCTCTTATGAGAGTTCCCCACACTTGGACTCGCTTCAGGATCTCAATAATCCTCAGCAGTAAGTCAGCCTCCTCTTGGGATTTGTATAAATGATTCTCCCCAGTGGAGCTAACCTTTTGAGACTCTCTTGTTGAGTCAACCACGTTTAACTTCAATCTCGGGCTTCGTAAGAAAACAGATAAACATTCTCTTGTTGAGTATAAAAGACTCTCTTGTTGAGTCAATCTCCTTTTAGCCTCAATCTCGGGCTTCGTACGAGACAGTAAAACACTCTCTTGTTGAGTATAAAAGACTCTGTTGTTGAGTCAATCTCCTTTTAGCCTCAATCCCGGGCTTCGTACGAGACAGCAAATCACTCTCTTGTTGAGTATAAAAGACTCTCTTGTTGAGTCAATCAACCTTCAGACTCTCTTGTTGAGTCAATCACCTGTTCAAGACTCTCTTGTTGAGCCAACCTTTTTTAGCCTCTGTCTAGGCCTTTATACAGGACAGATAAAAGTACTCTCTTGTTGAGTCAAACTATTTCAGCCTCCATCTTGGGCTTTATACAAGATACATTCTCCCCAACGGAGTCAAAATCCCTTTTAGCCTCAATCTTGGGCTTTGTACAAAACAGAAAGAACATTTTCCCCAAAAAATTCAAACTTATAGCCTACTCTTAAGCTTTGAATAAAGAAGTCCCCAGTTGAGTCAATCAACCTTTTAGCATCAAATTCGTGCTTCGCTCACAGTAATAAAACATCAACAGTTCCTCTTTAGAGATGACAAATTCTCTCTCAGTCAAAACCCTTTAGCTTCACATCTTGGGCTTTGAACAAGATACAAATCACCTTTATCTTCAATATTGGGCTTTGAACAAGACACCAAAACACCTTTTTCCTCCCATAGAATAGGAGAAACTACGATCGCTTTGATTTCCCTGTATCGTTCAACGGGAATACGCAGGCATAAGACTGCGAAGTCTTAGCGAGCATACTAATCAAAAACCCTCAGTCCAGTACCCTCATACCTCAATCAGAAACATCAGACCTAGTACCTTAGCAAAAGCTTCCTGTACAGTTATGACACTCCGTTCTTAAACGAAATAACCTAAAGACAGACCCCCCTATTTTGATAGCATCTGTAAACCAACAGTTTTGACTGTTTAACCTCAGTCTGCAAGCAGGGTTAATTGGAGACATCTATTTCCCTTCCTTAATCAGATTCACAGGATAAAAAATGAATCGAACTATATTACCAAAGAGATAGTGATTCGAAACCACAAAAATTGCACTACAGAAAAATGGCGACCACAGTGGGAGCCTGTTCTTTCTTACAAGCTTAGGTAGAAAACTTTAAATTCACAAAGAGTCACAGAAATGACGACTCTGCTGGGGAGTCTTTGTCTGTTAGGTTCATAAGACTAGAGGTCTAGGATGTTAGGACAAATATATATACTGCTTTTCCTAATTGATATCAGTGTTTATTTTTTTTGCTAATGGGAATGCGTGTGATGCCGCATCTGGAAAGATTGAGTATACACGTAAGATAAGTGATGGCACTAGACGGGTAATCTTACGGGGAATGAATCCCAGATAAGAGGTCCCGGTCGACCATCGAATCAGTGGAGACGCCCTTTGCAGATTCAATGCCTATACGACTTCAGTTATTGAAAGCAGATTGTTCGATTGGGTTATCTGAGAAGCTGAGGATTTTAGTAGACTAAAACCAGTTTGTAGTGCGGAAGCTATCGGAAATAGTTGTCACGCGATACTACCCTTATTTGAGACTACTCTAAGATACTACAGCTCGCTGGCGATCTGCTTACTGTCGTTATCCCAAGAGGGGTCAGTGATTTCAAGAACAGGTACAAAAAATCACCAGTATAAACCTTTGGGGATGGGTAGAGCCTTGACTTCATGACACCGACCCTTTGACCCCATGTTTTTTCTATGTTTTTGTGTGCTGCATTCATTTCATAAAAAAAACTTTAAACAAAGAAAAATCTTCTCTTCTAGTCTCTCTTTTTCAAATTAAACTAAGACAATGATTGCAAATGTCAGATAAAGAGATTGCTAATGGATTTTGGTAGAAGGAAGACTCACAAGCACACCTTCAAGGTTCCAAAAATAGAGGATTTAAGAGGTCTGGCAAGGATGATAACCAACCCTGAGGCTTTCAGATCTAAGTACGGACAACTGCTGTTTCTGTTAAGGGTCCATGTAATTGAAGGAATCCTGGCTACGCTCATTCAGTTTTACAATTCGGCCTATCACTATTTCACATTCCCGGATTATCAGCTAGCACCAACACTGGAGGAGTACTCTCACCTAACTGATTTACCCATTACTATCCAAGCTCCCTTTTCTGGACTGGAAGAAATTCCAAAGGATCAAACCATTGCAAGAGCAATCTATTTGGACGAGTCAGAAGACAGGATTCAGATGATCATTAAGGGTGGTATCCAGGGTTTGCCAGCCCAGTTCTTGATAAAGAAAGCTTTGTACTTTGCTAGTGTAGGGAACGTGGCCGCTTTCAAAAGCATCTTTGTTTTGCTCACCTACGGGTTATTTTTGTTTCCCAACATCAATAACTTTGTAGATATCAATGCCACTAAGATTTTTCTGATTGGAAACCCTGTACCGACCTTGCTCGCAGATGCTTATCATTCGGTACACCTAAGGAATTTGTATAGTGGAGGAATGACCACCTGCTGTGTACCCCTGCTGTACAAATGGTTCATTTCCCATTTGCCAAAGTCTGCTGCATTTTGGGATCAAAAAAGTACTTTAAGTTGGTCGTAGAGAATCGTGTCTCTTACCAACTCTAACATCGATTGGTACAACTGAATCTATGACAGGATCAGGATCATTGACCATTGTGGAAATTTCCCAAATGTACCCCTCATAGGAATTAAAGGAGGAATCAATTATCATCCAGTTTTGGTTCGTCGTCAATTTGGATACCCGATGAGGCATGTCCCGCGTAATGCTCATCTATAAGGTCTTTTCTTCAAGGAAGGAGAAAATGACAGAGCACTAAAGACAGAAATAGTGCATGCCTGGAAACACGTGCATAGGAAAGGAAGAGAGTCTCTAGGTAAACCAGACTGTGTCTCGGTGGAACCTTATCTCCACTGGGTACAAACTAGAGCTTTCAAGCTGAGGATGCCTTACCCTCGTCAAGAAGTTCTTCCATTAAGGGACCCTGTCCTTTATTTTATGTCTGATACGGAAAAACTTCAGGTTACTCTCAATAGAGTTCAACAGGAGAAGAAATCTTGGAAGAACAAGTACCGTATTCTCAATGTGGAGTGTAAGAAAATATAGCAACTGTTAAAAGAAAAAGAAGCTCTGATCGAGATTTTAGAGCAACATGTTGTAGAAAATCAAGATGACCAAAGGAATTTGCTCGCTACTTTCACTTGGCAAAGGAAGGATAACCCGAAAACGGCTCAAGAGCCCCGGTCAAAGAAAAGGAAAGTACCAGAACCAGCACCTGAGCTCTCCTCAGAGAGGACTCAGGGTCCATTAGCTTAGACATTTCCTTTTACAGCACTTTGTAAATTACTATATTTCCATTCCGCAATCTTTGAATTCAATAAAACAAGGTTTCCCCACTATTTGATATTTGCAATCCAATTGTCGAAGTTTATCTTGGAAAAAAAATTAATTAAAATATAATTATTGTATATCATTCATCATTCTCACGTAACGCATTCTTCTTACCTACGAATCTCACGTTTGCGTCTCGATTCTAGAGTCAAACTGTCTCATTCGTACAATACTTGGGCCAATAGACAGAAAAAGATGGATGATCTCGAGGAAGAGAACAGAGAGTTAAGGGAAGAGATCGACACTCTGAAAGAGAATCTGAGAAAGCTTCATAACGACATGCAAGCTCTAGCAAAAGCTCAGATGCAACAACAAAGGACTGTGATCTCAGAGATCACATCAACACCCATAGTGGAAAAGTATGACCCTAGGTATACCATGCCTAAAGATCATCCCTGGGGCATGACTATTAACTATATCTCGGAAGGATATGTTCCGCCGATCAACGAAGATGCCATGGGCATGACAGCAAACCCTTAAGATTACAACCTTTGGGAGAGGGAAGTACCAAGAGTAACTGCCGTAATGACTATACCACAACCCGTGGTACACACTGTCCCGGAAGGGCAGATTACCCAGATACTGTCTGGTGGAAATGCTAGTATGGATGAGAGAATGAGGGAATTCCAGGAACAGTTCCTGGAGATGCAGAAGGAGCTGCAAGCCATTCGCGATCAGGATCTATTTGGAAAGGACGCCACAGACCTTTGTTTAGTCCCCAATGTGAAAGTTCCGCACAAATTCAAGGTGCCCGAATTTGAAAAGTACAAGGGTAACTCTTGCCCTCAAAGTCATTTGGTGATGTACGCTCGAAGGATGTCAACTCAGACAGAGAACCAATAGCTACTGATCCATTATTTCCAGGATAGTTTAACCGGTGCCGCACTAAAATGGTACATGGGTTTAAACCGTACTAAGATCGTCACTTTCAGAGACCTTGGCGCTGCCTTCATTCAACAATATAAGTATAACCTGGACATGGAACCGGACAGAGATCAACTAAGAGCCATGTCGTAGAAGGACAAGGAAACCTTCAAGGAGTACGATCAAAGATGGCGTGAAATTGCCTCCCAGATTTGTCCACCTCTTGAGGAAAAAAGAGATGAGAAAGATATTCTTGAAAACCTTGAGCTCATTTTACTACGACAGAATGGTTGCCAGTGCGCCCAGTGACTTTACTGAAATGGTAGACATGGGAGTTCGTCTTGAGGAAGTAGTCAGAGAAGGGCATTTAGTTAAAGACGCTGGATCATCAAGTAGTACAAAACGATACGGTAGTACTCTCCCTAAGAAAAAAAAGCAAGATATTGGCAATATCTCTCTCTGAAAGCAAAGGCGATGGTACCAACCAGTAGCAGATGTAACTCATGCTATCAACTCTGCACCTGTTCCTACGTATCAACCTCAGGTTGCTCAGAGCCAACCGAATCAACAGCAATATCAGCAAAGGACACAACAGCCTCTTCAGGAGGCTCGTCCTTCATATAACAACAACCATACAATGCGACCACCAGGGTTCGACCCTATACCCATGTTGTACGCAGAATTGTTTCCACTCTTACTAGTCAAGGGACACATCCAAACCAGGTCTCCACTCACAGTACCAGAAAATCTGCCTTTTTGGTTCAAAGCGGATCAGACTTGCCCTTACCATCAAGGGGACCAGGGCATAACATAGAAAACTGTCTCTGTTTCAAATCTGATGTGCAAAAGCTTGTTAGGAGTGGGGTCTTATCTTTCAAAGATACGAATCTGAATGTTCTCACGAACCCGCTGCCTCAACACGAGAAAACTGCGATAAATCTGATAGAGGGAGATTCTAACAACAGCTATCAAATTCATGATGTACTCTTATTGAGGACCAATTTGGTCAAGATGCATTGTAGACAGAGCTGATACGGGCATGTACCATCTCACAATTATCACCAGTGTGATATCTGCTCTAAAAACAATCAAGGATGTGATGTGGTGCAATCAGCTCTACAGGAATAATTGGACCTCGGGTGGATCCAAGAGCATCGAGTTCGTGGAGTTAACATGACTCATGCAAGTTCCAACATCATTCAGAACCACGACATCTGTGCAATGAATGTCAACTTGGTAGCAATGCACTCAAGACAAAGCCAGTATCATAATCTGCCGCGGCACGATTACAATTTGTGTCTGATTTGCTCGGTAAATAAACAGGGATGCTCTTTTGTAAAAGAGGCCCTCCAGCGTCAGATGGATCTTGGGTGGATCCAGGACTACCATGATAGAAATCCTTATCAAGTTAACATGATTCAAATCTTTGATATTCATTTGATGAATACCAGCTTGGTGGAGTTACACGCCAAGCAAGTCCAACTCGGTTTTCTCACTTCACATGATTATCTGAGCTGTAAAGTATGTTGTGAAAGTAACCAAGGGTGCGCTCTCGTTCAAAGAACTTTACAACACTTGTTAAACCATTGGTGGCTTCTGATCTATCTAGATGAAGACACGCAACAAATCAGTGTGATAAATGGGAACCCTGCTAGACATCAAAGTCAGGATGTCCGATCTATGGAAATAGACCTAGTAAGGTTACACTGCATTCAAAGCGGGCGTGGCCAGGTGCCACCACACAACTACGAGCGCCGTAGAGTCTGCTCGGAAAATAATCAAGGATGTTACCTCATACTACCAGCCCTTCAAAGTCAGTTGGCTCCCAAAGAGGTTCGACCGTGTCCAAGTTCTGGATCAATCAACTGGACGCCAGACTATTTCGCTGATCAGATTAAGGATGTTGTCGTGATCTCTGATCGCGAAGGGACCAAAGATGTTTGTACCATCATCCCTCTACTTGACGAATCGAAGGTTCTTAACCAAGAACTGATTGAAGTTACTTACGACAGTCAGAGAAATCAGAAGGCTCGTGTAGTTATCTATCTACCGGGACCAGTGCCGTACAAATCCGATAAGGCGATCCCTTACAAATACGGTGCAACAACAATTGAGAATGGAAAGGAAATTCCATTACCCTCCATCGTGAATATTGCAGAACTCAGTCGAGTAACACTGAGTGGTCGAATCTTCAACAGAGAAGTTGGAGAACCTAACAGAGAAAAGGAACCTCAAACGGAAGTTCCCAATCCACTAGTCGGTCAATCCAGTAATCCCGATCTTTCAAAGAACGATGATGAGATGTTGAACCTCATCCAAAGGAGTGAATACAACATTGTTGATCAGCTGTTACAAACTCCTTCAAAGATCTCTGTGTTATCTCTTTTACTCAGTTCTGAAGCCCACATAGAGGCTCTACAGAAAGTCTTAGAGCAGGCCTTTGTGGAACAGGATGTGTCGATAAGACAATTTGACAACATCAACTCCAACATCACTTCCTGCAATAACTTGGGGTTTAGTGATGAGGAACTTCCAGATGAAGGCAAAAGTCACAACATAGTGCTCAATATTACAGTCAACTGCCAGGGCGATGCATTAGCCAGCGTACTGGTAGATACCGGTTCAGCTCTCAACGTCATGCCGAAGTCCACTCTAATGCGACTATCATATAAAGAATCTCCGATGAGAGGCAGTGAGGTCGTCTTCAAAGCATTTGACGGATCCCAAAAAATAGTTATCGGTGAAGTCAACCTTCCCATAACTATCGGTCCTAACACTTTCCAAGTCACTTTCTAAGTCATGGACATCCGGGCAACTTACAGCTGTTTGTTGGGAAGATCTTTTATACACCAGGATGGGGCAATTACTTCGACACTTCACCAGAAGCTGAAGTTCGTCAAGAATGACCAACTCGTCATGGTCTATGGAGAACAAGCCTTGATCGGGAGTAACCTATCATTGTCCACTTGTGTAGAACCCGAGGAGGTTGTTGGAACTCGGCTCTAGGCACTTTCGGTAAGCAGTGAGATTCATTTAGAGAAGGGAACATCAATATCCTCATACAAAGATGCTCTCGAGGCAATCAAAAGTAACAATGCAAAGGGATGGGGATAACCTGTCATTCCTACTGATAATAAAACAAAGAAGGGTCTTGGTTTTTCTGAAACCTGTACCCAGACAGCTGCTAACGATGAAAGTCTTCATCCCATTCAGAACTTCTTCCATAGTGGAGGTTTCCTTCACCCAGTGTCTCAAGAAGTATATACCATCAACGAGGGTGACTCCTCTGATACAGATGAAGAGTGGAAGTTCTATCTTAACAAGGACGATTATATGTTAGGAAGAAGTGCCTACGCCATTTTGATATCCCGTACAGTGTTCGAGATTTATACCAAGGTCAGATGTCGAAAAGTTATACGGAGATTGTGATCCAGAAGGATGTTGTGCTCCACCCAACTCATTAGAGGAGGACACTCTGATGAAAGACAACTTTGACCACGACTATTATGGTCCGATGGATAGTCTGCCTATCTGCCAGCCGTACCTAGGAGACTTGGGGCAAGAAAATCAGTCGAACAATGAAAATCAGTTGAGCATCATTGGAAAAAATACCGGCGTCCCCACCATGTCATGGGATCAACACTCAGGTCATTCAAAAAATATCCAGTGCGACGATGAATTTGCAAAGTTTGCAGGACTAGAATTTATTAACTATGCTTTTCCCTAGGTCAACGTCATCGAGAGAGATGACTCCTCCAGTTCCAAAGAAGTGTAGGACACCTTAGGACAACTGAGTGGCAAGTACACCTTCTTGGTCAAGTACACTGCTCCTGAAAGCTCACGTAACAGGCTCGAGGACATCCAACCAACTGGATGGGGAGAATTACCTAAGAGCAGAAATACTATACAAAATACATCTGAAGAATCCTCCTACGACAACTCTATCAGGGAGACAGATTCCAACGATGCTGCTCTGCTAGAAATCAGCGTTATTTCTGAAGATAAACTAAGAAAGAAGGTACCAGACTTTGTGATTCACCGAGGAGTTCGCCGCCAATGGGTTACTGTCGATGTTCCGAAGATTATTCATAAGTCAAATTAATGGCCATCTTTATTTTAATCTTTCACCCTGCCCAGGTGAAACGGATGTTTTGATAGGGCTCACTTTCTGTAAATATCCCTCTTCGCATCGCCCAAAGCGACAGAGTTTTGTTTTATAAGGTTGTAGTTTCAAGAATCGACAAGTTAATAAATAAAATAACGTCATTCTGTAATTCCCGCATTAATTATTGTTTTCACTTTTCACTTTTTCAGAAAATGGTAATCCTAAAAAATAATTCAAACAATAAAAACAAGTATTGTTCAAAAAATTTACACTACACACACTCTTGCATTCTCTCTATCTCTTCTAAAAAACAAATCATAACGTTATGCAGATTGCTTGTTTTAAACCCCATTGAAACGTACGATCCGATGCCTTCTCCCAACTTTGAATTCTCGGTATTTGAGGGTGAAGAAGAAGATGACGAAGAAATTCCAGAAGAGATCTTCTGATTACTCAGACAAGTGGAAAGGTCCATTAAACCTCAAAAAGAGCCGTTGGAAACGGTCAACTTGGGTTCAGAAGAGGAGAGAAAAGAAGTCAAGATTGGAACACATACCAGTCCGGGCTGATCCCTTACAAAGATTACATGAGAAGGCTATTACCCTTCTTCAACAGAATCGAGTTTCGTCACATCTCTCGTGAGGAGAATCACATGGCTGATGCATTAGCCACTCTCTCTTCCATTATTAGTGTAGGTCAATGGAATGACATACCTAAGATCGACATAATGCGTCTAGAAAGACCCGCTTACATCTTCAGAAACAAGAGTACCCTCCTGGGGCATTCAGAAAGGGCCGAAAGACCCTCAGAAGGTTGGCAGGTAGCTTCTTTCTAAGCGGCAATACACTCTATAAGAGAAACTTTGACACGGTCTTGCTCCGATGTGTAGACGGACCAGAAGCAAACTTGTTGATAAAAGAAATTCATGAAGGATCCTTTGGCACTCATGCCAATGGACACACAATGGTGAGAAAAATTCTGAGAGCAGGGTACTATTGGTTGACCATGGAATCCGACTGCTACAAGCACATAAGGAAGTGTCACAAGTGTCAGATATACTCAGACAAAATCCATATACCGCCAACGCATCTCAAAGTTCTTTCTTCCCCATGGCCTTTTTCTATATGGGTAATCGACATGATTGGCATGATTGAACCCAAAGCTTCGAACAAACATCAGTTCATCCTGTAGCCATTGACTACTTCACCAAATGGGTCGAAGCAGCATCATACACCAATGTAACTCGACAAGTGGTGGTCCGATTCATAAAAAATAATGCCATCTACCGTTATAGTATTCCAAGCCAGATCATTACTTATAATGGATCCCACTTGAACAATAAGATGATGAAAGAGTTGTGCACTGAGTTCAAGATCGAACACCATAACTCATATCCCTACCGACCCAAGATGAATGGAGCGGTAGAAGCGGCTAACAAGAACATCAAGAAGATCGTTCAAAAGATGGTTGTAACCTATAAAGACTGGCACAAGATGCTACCCTTTGCTCTTCACGGTTATCGCACGTCTGTCCGTACTTCAACAGGGGCAACCCATTTCTCTCTAGTATATGGCATGGAGGCAGTGCTCCCTATAGAAGTAGAGATCCCGTCAATCTGGGTATTGATGGAAGCTAAGCTAACAGAAGCTAAGTGGTGTCAAAGTCGGCACGACGAACTGAACCTATTGAAGAAAAGCGAATAACAGCTCTATGCCATGGTAAGTTGTATCAACAGAGAATGAAGAAGGCGTTTGACAAAAAGGTCCGACCTCGCGTCTTCAGGAAAGGAGGCCTCGTGCTAAAAAAGATCCAAACATTTCTCACTGATTCCCGAGGCAAATGGACCCCGAATTATGACGGCCCCTACGCGGTCAAGAAAGCCTTCTCAGGTGGCACTTTGAGACTCGCAACCATGGACGGAGAGGAATTTGCCTATCCCATGAATGTTGACGTAGTCAAGAAATACTTCGCCTAAATAATAAAAAAAACGTCTCGGTGGATTGAAAACCCGAAAGGGCGGTCCAGGCAGAAATTAGAGACATAAGCAAAAATCATCCTGGTGGATTGGAAATATCAAAGTACAATCTAGGCAAAAGTTAGGGATTAATGGCAAGTAACTACGTCTGATCAGTTCGACTCCTCGGTAGTCGCGCCATCCATCAGAGAAAACACTAGTTAAGGTCATCTTCGACGGAAGCACAGGATGCCCAGAATTCAAAGTTGGTAGAAGGATAGCGGTCGTTATGTTTCAATGTAGCACATTTTCCTTAAATTACCATTTTTTAACTTTGTAAATACTCCTTGGAATCACGCGCTTGGCTAATTTCCATCCTATCAATAAAATTTGAGCCCCAGTACTTTTTTTTGCCATTCTCATTTGTTTTAGCTTTACATAATGACGTTTTAATGTGATTAACGATTCTTGAAATAAAACAAAAATGAATTTACTTGTCAAAATGTTTCTGCTTTTCAAAATAAAGATGGCAATTTCTTTTGACTGTTGAACATCGAAAGACGTCGATCGCTTCTCCAGAAGTAATCGAACTTCAAAGTGCAGAATCAAAGTACTCCTTCTAAACCAGTGCACCTGAATGAAGGGTCAGGTGTGTCAGATGCAAATATTCCTTCCGACATCCCCGACAGAGTTCTTATCTCCTAAGCGCGACCAACGTTGTTTCCCACAGGAACTATTTCTCCTAAGCAAGGCAGAATTGCTATCTTGGACCGGATGGTACTTCTTTGTCCCCAGCAATGGCCGAGTATCTAGTCGTGTTCATCTACTAGTCTGTATGTCGTGTGAATTTTGTCAGCATAAACATACATACATCATGCATTATTGACTTACATTCATATTCATATTGCATCACTATCACTCTAGTCGGTCTTATCCCCTAGTCATAAAAGTCCTCTCAATCAAGTTGTCAGTTCTTTCCTTGTCAGGAAATGTTTTGCTTGAACCATGTCTCTCCTCCAGTCTATTTCTGGATTGGAGTCGGTCCTCGACCACTTTGATAACTTGAACCTCTGAAAAACAAGAAGGCATTCGACAAGCGTCACTCTTCTCCATTGAAGATGATATCTTCGCTTTCCCGGGTTAAGGAAAATCCCTAGAGAAAGCCTCACAACCAAAGACCCTCAGTAACACATTGATTTTTCTCCCCAAGAGAGTCAATGATAATGAAGTCATCAGCACCTCAAAATGGGATTACATCACATGGCATTTCTCCGAGAAGATATCAAGGAAAAGTATGATGTAATATCCCCAAGCAGGAAACAGCCTCTCAAGAGACTCGTTTTCCCCAGTAGAGTTAACAAATGGCGTCTCCAACAAAGAAGTTTGTACACCTCTACAGCTCAGACAAATGGGTTCCCTAACAAGTCTGACATCAAAACTTTTTCCCATCAAATGGCATCTCCCCAGGAAAATTCGGCGAGAAGTTTGAGGAAAACCACTAACAAATAGCGTCCCTTGTCAAGAAAGTTTATTGACAAAAGAAGTTGAGACCAGTTCCATGGCTGAAGACCAAGATCGAGGGGAAGTTTATATCAGAAACTGAGACCAGCTCCATGGCTAAAGACCAGGATCGAGGGGAAGTTTATTGACAAAAGAAACTGAGACCAGTTCCTTGGCTGAAGACCAGGATTGAGGGGAAGTTTATTTCAGAAATTGAGACCAGTTTCGTGGCTGAAGACCAGGATCGAGGGGAAGCTTTTATCTTTTCTAAGCATTCTTTCTTAGCAAAAGAAGATGGATAAACAAACTGCCATTCATAACGACCATCAAAATTTCGGGTATTATGATATTTTATCCTCTTGCACCCTGAATGCCTGAATACCTTCGCAATTCACACCTTCGGGTCCAAGAAGATTAAATAGGGGCATCTGTCATACCCCAAATTTTGACCACCAAGATTTACCATCAATGTGAAAATCATCATCACAATGTGGATGAACCATCATTCCTCATCAATCTCCTCAAAGATGGTTGAGCATTCACTACAATCAAAGATTATGGTTTTGAGCCCTCTCAGAGCACTTAGACAAAGGATCAATCAAGAAATGACATGATCTTCAACTTGTCTAACCTTACAAACACACATAAAGGATCAAGAGGACTCCCACATCAAGAATCAAGCACAAAGTTGCAACATTCCATGTGGATCAAGCCTCAAGATCGCCAGTGTCACCAAATTAGGGTTTTGGTCGACTGAGGCCTCCAGATGAAAATTTCCATCTGGACATGAGCCAATGCCTCAATTTAAGGTCCAATAATCTCAAAAAGATCTCAAGAGCCAATCACAATGGCAAAATCACCTTGAAGGTCCATCTATCAAAAAATCAGGAATTAGGGTTTTGACCTAATTCAACCCTTGAGTTAACTTATGAAGTAAGGCATGGCTTGAAGCTTCAAAATGAACTTCAAAAACCTCAAATACATCATATTGACATGTTTACAAGATGTGATTAACTCAAAGAGCTCAAATCATAAGCCACAAGAACTCAAAACCATCTTATCACAAATTAGGGTTTCTGATGGAAAAAGTCAACCCTACCCTTAATCCCAAAACCTTGGGTAGGGGTCCAAGACATTCCTAAATACCCTTGGAGGTCATCCATGAAGTTTAATTGAGCCCAAGGATTAATTTTACAAAAGGATCACAAAGTCAAAATTTCATCTGCTGAAAAAGTCAACTGTACAAAAATCTAAGTTTGACTTTTTGGATTTTTGGTCAACTAAGGTTCCTTAACCCTAAAATAATGTTAATATGTGATTTGAATCATCATTCATCAAGAAAAATCAAAGAAAGTGAGTTAACTTGTAAAAGGGGGTAACCATAAAAAAACTTAGAATTTTTCTAAGCTATGGAACAAAGTGGCTAGGGTACCAACTTCCAAGGACCATAACTTGAGATCCAAGAAACCATTTTGGGTGATCCAAAGCTGGATTTGTAGGTCTTGCTACACTCTACAAAAGCTTCAACTACATCAAACTCCAATTCCCCATGGATTTTAAGTTATGGAGTGATCAAAATGGCTGAAAACATGAAATTGGTACTTTTCCAACACTTAGTGAAATTTTCAACAAAAGTCAAAATCTGCCTTACTTTTTCCAAAATGTAGGGACATTTTTCACCTTGATCCAAGTCAAACCAGGTCTAGGGGTGAACATCAAAGTTAAAATATGCCATAAGGGCTTTCCAACAACTACCAGATCATCTCCAAATTCAATTTGAGCAGGGAGATACAACCCTTGAAACATGGCATCATGGACTGGTTTTACAAGGCAGAATTGTGCACATTTGCTCGATTTGTCCAAATCTGATAACTCCAAGCCTTGTCATCAATTTGGACACATCAGAGGATCAAATCCAAGGGGGTATGATCTGATCTCCAAGCCTCCCAAGTCTAAGAATCTACATTAGGCTTGTCATCCCTAAAAAGGCTACAAAGATACTAAGACTCCAATTTTGTTTCCAAGCCTTTAATGAATGCATCAAGGTGGTATGAACTGAGCCTATTCCAATTGAATTTAGTCAAGACTTATCTCTGAACCAAAGCTACAAATCCTGTGCCCTAACCTCAGGTTAATGGCTAGAGGAGACTTGAGATTCCTTTTGCATAACGGTGGCCAAAGGCCTGCTGCAGCTGTCATTCACTATTGCTTGCAAAACAAACTTGCTCTACTATAAATAGAGCTCATTTGTGCTCAGTTTGAGTACACCAAAGCACTACAACACTTGCTTTCCTTAAAATCCCTTTCTCTAGGCCAAAATGCCTTCTTTTGCAAGGTATCTCTGAGTTTTTGAGTTAGAGAGCAATTCCATCACAACTCATGATCCAAACACCTCTAATATGTTGTATCTAAACTGTTCAAACACTCACATGTGACCTAAAACACCAAAATCACAAGGTCCACTTCCAAATCCTCAAAATTGGACTTTTCTGCATTTTTTAAGCCATGTCTTGATTCAGTCACTTCTAAAACCAAACAAAGCCTCAAACACACTCCAAATATAATCCTTGAACTGTCCCAAATGGTTCCCTTCATCTGGAACACCATTTGAGTGAGTTTCCATATTGGTCACTTTTGCCCCTTTTGCAAGAAAGTGCCAAACCTTGTTCATGAGGATTCCAGCTGGTTCTAACCATTCTAAAATCTTCTGAGGGATCAATTGAGAGTGTCCAAAGCATTAAATTACTTCTGGCACAAGGAACTTGGCAGATAGCACAAAAAGCTCCAAGTGGTAAGTGCATCATCACTTGAACTTTCTAAATTATGCATTTCTTTGAAGTCCACTGATCTTAAACATCTTATACCTATTGTATATGTTGTGTTTGAACTAATTCATCATGTAATTCTTGCCTGTACCATGAGGTAGCATAGAAAATGCAAATTGTGGCCTATTTCAAAACCCCAACCGGGTTTTAAAATGGGGACCTCATCTGAAAAAACTAAGGGCACCATTGGATTCCTTGTGAAATTCTAGGCCGGATATACCTAAATTTTGTCCCAATCCATGGAGAACTGAGAAAGTTACAGCCTTCACGTTTTTGGCCCAAGAACTTGCCTTGGCCAGGCCTGAAAACTTGGTATCCCATATGTATTTATGGGGTGGTTTTGATACACGGATGTATCACCACCCCAGTGGTTGCGCGCACATGTATTTGGCTTGGAGGTCTGGGGTTCGAATCCCCCTCGCCCCAGACCTCTTTTTTATCACTTGTCCTATTTAATTATTTTTCATATTATTTTTGTTAATAACTTGGAAAATTAATCTCTCTCTCAATTTTAATCATTTTTTATTGGTTCTTTTTCTGAAAAATCACAAAAATATTCAACAAAAAAAATCATATTTCTATTTTTTATTTAATATAGTTGGTATTTTTGTAAATAAATTCATTTTTATTGTTTTTAAACATTTTAAAAGTGAATTTTCGTCTTGAAAATCAAAATCAAATGAGTTCTAAATCATTTTGTGATTAAAACCTCATTTTTCAAACCTTAACCAAAAATCAAAAGTAGTTTATTTAAAGTTATTTGGTATTTTAATCTTTTTTATTGATTTTCTTTAAAGAATTACTTTTAAAAGAAAATAAGATTAGGGTTTCTTTGATTTTGATCTTTATCAAACATTTTTAAAACACTTTTGGGCCTCTGATAGAGTGTAAGACCCAATCCTTTGTAAATACAAACCTTTTTGGGCCTCAAATGTTGTATATGTCCCACTGTATTTTCAAAAATCACGGCGCAATTGCCGCCTTTTAAAACAAAATCATCTGGGCCTCCCCTCGTGTTGTAAGTCTCATCTTTCTCTTTCAAAACAATTGTTGTTCCTCTTGAAAGAGTGTAAGACCCAACCCTTTTGTAAACCAACCTTTTTGGGGCCTTAGTCGTTGTATAAATCCTGATACAATCTTCAAAACAACGGTACGACCGCTGTTAAACCTTGGGCCTCTCCTTGATTATAAGCCCCAACAATCTTTTCAAAAACAACTTCTCTTTTGATTTAGATTCAAATATACATGTTGTTATCAAACTTTCTTTAATTTTTTCAAACAACTAACAATACAGCATGGAAGCTTGCTCACCTGTAAGTTTTAACAGCTTTCATTTACTCGCTTTCATATATATATATATATATATATATATATATATATATATTGTGGGAAGTTGCTCCCCTATAAGTCCTTCTTTCATACCCTTTTAAATACTTGTCATATATCAACTGTATATATATACTAGTATATCTATGTAGAGTTATCCCCGGCAACTAGGTCTAGAACTAGGTAAAGCCAGTTGGTCACTCTTTAATACAGTCAAAACTAGATCCCCATAGGACTTCCAGATACAATCTTGCCTTCTCTTGGGCTTAAACAATATGGAACAAAGAGAAAGGCAGTATTCTCTATGAACCTTTTCTCAGGCTGTCACTATTAGAAATTGTCAAAGAAATTCTACTCCCTAGAGTTGATCTATTCTCGGTGAATAAAATCTCTTGAATTTCTTAAAACCTCAGAACTTTCACTAAATGATCTATTCTCGGTGAATAGCATTTTTGAATTTTTCTTGGTTTGGGACCCACAGGCTTCCTAAAAGCATTCCCGCCATCTCTTGGGCTTTTACAAGGACCCTCCGGCTTCTTAGAAGTTCTCATGCCTTCTCTTGGGCTTAATACAAGGACCCTGAAGACCTCTTAAAGGTATAAGACATAACTTAGTCATCCTTTGCTAGAGCAGTCTTTCTAGTGTCAAAGCTCGGACTTGGGGTTGATTCTCATGCCTTAAAGCACTCGCCTCCTCTTGGGCCTAATACAAAACATAAAACTCTTCCACACAAGTAGATTTGGACAGTCTAAATCTCCCCTTGAGTCTGAAAGACATTCTCAAGTCCCATACTAAACATAGGAAGAAACCCCGGTCATTTTTTGATCAATCTCCAGTAGAGATAAAACCCATGGGTTCTAAAACCCAGTCTTTCTCCTAAAAGTTCCCCATCCAGGATCAGTTTATCATCAGTATAAAACTATCACAAATCAGAACCTTGAGGTCTCTGATATATCATCTCTTCTGCAACCCTCAGCAAGAGTTGATTCCCCATTTGGACCTGCCTCGGGATCTCAATAATCCCCAGCAGAAGATAGCCTCCTCTTAGGCTTTGTATAATGATCTTTCCTTAGCATAGTCAGCCTCCTCTTGGTCTTTGTACTATGATTCTCCCAAGCGGAGCTAACCTTTTCAGACTCTCTTGTTGAGTCAATAACCTTTTCAGACTCTCTTGTTGAGTCAATCACTTTTCAGACTCTCTTGTTGAGTCAATCACCTTTCTGCACTCTCTTGTTGAGTCAACCATTTTAGCCTCAATCTTGGGCTTTGTACAAGACAAATAAAACCATTCTCTTGTCTAGACAATCTTTTACAGCCTCCTCTTAGGCCTTGTATAATGATTTCCCCTAGCAACAGTTAGCCTCCTCTTAGGCTTTGTATAATGATTTCTCCAGCTTGTTCAGCCACAATCCTGGGCTTTGTACATGACAGATAAAAGCACTCCCTTGTTGAGTCAAACCATTTTAGCCTCAATCTTAGGCTTTGTACAAGACATAAATCTTCCTAACCATCTCTTAAGCTTGGGACAAATATCTTCCCCAGCAGAGTCAATTCCTCCCAGCCTTCTTTTAGGCTTTGAGAAATAGATTCCTATGCAGAGTCAAACTCATTTTTAGCTTTAATCTTGGGCTTTTTACAAGACATATAATACTCTCCAGTAGAGTCAAACTCATTTCAGCCTCAATCTTGGGATTTGTACAAGACACCTAAAATATCCTCAGTCGAGTCAGTAAAGTCTCTTTTAGCCTCAATCTTGGGCTTTGTACAAGACAAATAAAGATTTCTTTCCCACCGAGTCAGTCTTCTTTTCAGCCTCAATCTTGGGCTTTGTACAAGACATATACTAACCCTCCGCAACAGATTCAAAATCCCTTTTAGCCTCAATCTTGGGCTTTGTACAAGACAGACATAATTTTTTCCTCGGAAAAGTCAAACTTTCAGCCTCCTCTTAGGCTTTGTATAATGATATCCCTGAAGAGCCAGTCTCTTTTTAGCCTTAATCTTGGGCTTTGTACAAGACACCAATATAAAATGCTCTCTCATTGAGTCACTCTTTCCAGCCTCCTCTTAGGATTTGTATAAGGACTTCCTTAGTGCAGTCAATCAACCTTTTAGCTTCAACCTTGGGCTTTGATCAAGGCACACAAAAATCAACATCCCCTCAGAGAAAATCAAAATCTCTCTGTAGGAAGTCATTTCTCTGTTTATCACTTATCAAAATAGATAAATCAAAACAAACCTTAATCCCAGATAACTGATGTAAGTGGCACACTTGTTGATTCAAATATCCAAGCTGCTGTCCATATTTTATCCTGGTAAATCCTCTCTTTCATCTAATTGTTGTAAGCAGCAAGCCTCTGGATTATTTACATCCACGCCACTGTCCCTCTCTTAGCATGAGAAATTCCTAAGGAAAAATGACATTGCTCTACACTGAGTTCAAGTTTTCTTCCTCAGGATAACACCCCTATAAAGGAAATTATGGCATTGCTGGATTCATATATCCCTGTTAAAGTAATCCTCCTTTATAAACAGTCACCCAACAGTTGTGATAAATAGACGAAATGTCTCCCTATAGAGATGACAAATTCTCTCTCAGTCAAACCTTTAGTTTCAATCTTGGGCTTTGATTAAGACACAAATACTCAACCTTTTAGCTTCAATCTTGGGCTATTAACAAGATACCAAAGTATCTTTTTCCTCCCTTAGAATAGGAGGAACTACGATTGCTCTGATTTCCCTATTTCTTTAAAACGGGAATACGTAGGCATTAGTTTGCGAAATCTTAGCGAGCATACTAATCAAAAACTCTAGGTCCAGTACCTTCATGCCAATCAAAACATAGGTCCAGTACTTTACCAAAAACATCAGAAAAACCTGAACATCAACAAAAACTCATTCTCTCTCTCATATTTCCCAAGAAACTTTCCCAACCCATTAACGGATAAACACCACCAAGTATAAAGCAAAACCTAAAGCTAACATCATGTGGATAACCATATATAAGATGGGTAATTGATAACTCCCCATTGTATAACTTGACCCCGGACCCCCAATCTCTTTAAGCGTTTGTTCAGTTAAACATTCGCGTGCAAGGTTAGTTTTAGATAGCTTCCCTTTCCCTTCCAGCTTCATGGGATAAATAAGAAATCAGAAAGTAGCACCCCCCCTCCTCTTCATTGAAGAGAAAACCCAAATTTCGCGATAAGGTGGTCGCGTAACCGACAAAAATCGCGGGCTACATCGCCCAGGGAATTGCTCATATCGAAGCGGCCATTAAGATAAAGGATGCTATTGGCCGCATGCTGAAAAAGAAAGTGCTTCTCGAGAGCAAGGTTTTTCATGAGAAAACTCTCTTTGAAGATTTTAAAGCAAGATTCCCAACTTTTCCTTAGTGTTCATGTCGAACAACTGTAATTTTTCTAGAAATTTTTGTAAGCCATTTTGGCCTCCTAACCCATTTTGCCTTTTTATTAATGAGAAACTTATGTTTTAATGTGAATCTCTTGTGGAATAGATTTATGTTTCTTCAAATATTTCCCATTTAACCTCATGACTCGTTGGTCCATTCCTACCTCCTAGACCTCATATGCATTGTTGCTGAAAGCTTCGTTCACAGTGAACGATCCCTCCCAATTTGGTGGACATTTCCCTAGCGTTCGATCCCGTCGATCCATGGGTAACACAGCTTTCCATACATAGTCAGTAACTACAAAGGTCTTCCTTCTGACCTTCTTGTTATATGCCTTGGCAAACCGTGTCTTCTAGAGTTATAACACATTTAATGCCATCATCCTTTCTTCATCTAAGTCTACGAGTTCGTCTAGCATCATGTCCCAATATTGCTCTGTCAGAATCTCATGCTGTCGTTGCACTCTGATCTATTGTAGGCATATTTCTGTTGGTAACACAATGTCATGGACGAAAGCCAAGCGAAACAGAGTCGAATTTGTTGACACCTTGGGGGATGCTCTACAAGCCCATAAAATCTGTTTCAATGTTTTGTGCCAATTCTTTGGTTTTTTGGCCACGTGCTTCTTAATGAGCCCAATGACCACTTTATTAGCTGCTTCGACCTGGCCATTTGCCTGAGCATAATATGGTGTCGAAGTAACCAACTTGAAGCCTGTTTCTGCTGCGTACTCTTACATTTTCTGTCCAACGAATATAGAGCCTTGATCCTTTGTGATGGTCTCAGGTATCCCGAATCTATACAAGATATGATTCTGGATGATTTCTATCACAGTCTCTTGATCCACTTTAACTAGGGGCACATCCTCTATCCATTTTGTGAAATAGTCTATCCCTACGAGGATGAATCTTTGTTGTTTCGACGAGGATGGTCAAATGTCCCCTATAACATCCAAAGCCTAACCCCAAAAGGGCCATGGTTTGACGATGGCGTGTAACTTGCTGGCTGGCACATGCTGAATGTTTGCCTACTTCTGACAGTCTTGGCATCCCTTCGTGAAGTCCATGCAATCTTTGAGCATGCTTGGCCAATAAACACCCAGTCGAAACAGTTGCCATTTCATTTTGTGGCCAACTTGGTGAGTTCCAATCGTCCCACTATGAACTTCAGACATTGCCAAGTAGGCATCTGTGTCCCCTAAACATTTGAGCAATATTCCCAATGGAGTCTTCTTTAGCAACTCGTTTCCCATAAGGATATAACTCAATACTCTATATTTAGTCTTCATATCAGCGCTGCCCACCAGATTCTCCAGATATTCGATGATTAGTCTTCTCCAATCTGTTGATGACAGATTGCTGATAGGAAAAACTTCATAACTTTCCAAACCCTCAATCAAACTCTCCGACGAGGCGTTGATCCCCACAACCTTGGACATTGACCAGTCTGATGGTGAGTGAATGTTCGACACCATCTTCTCCCTAGTTTCAATGAAGTCCTTCAGCTTTACTTCTGACACCTTGTAACCAGAGGCAATCTGTGCTAGCTCATTAGCCTCGTGGTTTTCTATCCTGGGCACGTGCGTAATGCTGACGACCTCAAAATGTTCCAAAAGGCACTTCGCCGTCGAGAAGTAAATCAAAAGGTGCTTTTTGACGCACTTGTATTCTTTCGTGATCTGTTTAATCACCAGCTCTGAGTCTCCTCTTATTTCGACCTCCTTGGCACCTAAGTCCTTGAGTATTTTGAGGCCGGTGATTAAGGTTTCATACTCTTCCTCGTTATTGGAACATTTCCCGTCAACCTTGCATTTGAACTTAGTTGGAATACCCTACCGGGATACTATTAGGATTCCAATGCTCACCCTGTTTCTATGGCTCCACCCATCGAAGTATAATTTCCACGGGGCAATGTCGATACTACATATCGATGGTTCGACCAGTGCTTGGTCGACAATAAAGTTTGCCATTAGTTGACCTTTCATAGCCCTTAGAGGAACGTATGTCAGGGAAAACTCAGCCAATGCTAGCGCCCATTTCCCGATTCCACTATGCAAAATAGGTTTGGACAACATATGCTTAATAACATCAAAATGCAATGAAATATAAACATCAACTGGTTTAATATATTGCTTTAATTTCATAGATGAGAAGTACCGGCATATGCACAAATTTTCAATCATAGTATACCTAGTTTCAGCATCTATTAACATTCTACTAAGGTAATAAATGGGTCTTTCGACGCCACTACTATCTTCTTGTGCTAACATGCTTCCTATGGTCGTATCCGACGCTGCAATGTACAACTTCATGTTTTTATTCATACTAGGTGGCAATAGAATTGAAGGACTTGTAAGATATTCCTTGACTGCATCGAAAGCCTCCTGCTGCTCCTGTCCCCAATGGAACTCATTTTCCTTCTTGGCTTTGAGTAATGGCGAAAACACTTTCGTCTTGCTACTTAGATTCGATATGAACCTCCTAAAGAAGGTTATATTCCCCAATAAAGACTGGAGCTGCTTCTTTGTCGAAGGAGGCTTGAGATCCAAGATTGCTTTCGTCTTGTTCTGGTTTATCTCGATGCCTTTCTTGTGGACCACGAATCCCAGAAAGTACCCTGCATGAACACCAAAGGCACATTTTAGTGGATTCATTTTTAATCCATATTATCTTATTCTCTCAAATGAACGTCGAAGGTGGTGTAGGTGACCATCCTCTGATGAAGATTTTATCACAATGTCATCAATGTACACCTGCATAAAATTTTCAATAAAGTCATGGAATATAGCATTCATAGCCCTTTGATAGGTTGCCCCCGCATTTTTTAACCCAAAAGGCATCACCACCCATTCATATGTTCCCAAAGCCCCAAGGCATCGAAATGCGGTTTTGGGAACATCTTCTTCGGCTATGAGAATTTGGTTATAGCCGGAGTAGCCGTCGAGCATGCTCAAATATTTGAAACCTACCGCTAATTCGACAAGCATCTCTGCCACAGGCATCGAATATTCATCTTTAGGGGTAGCGTTGTTCAGATCCCTAAAGTCTATACAGAGTCGAAGGGTCCCATTTTTCTTGATAACGGGCACTATGTTTGCTATCCATTCCACGTACCTTGCAGTTCTGTTGAACCGGAATTTAAGCAGTCTCTTGATCTCCTGCTTGATCTTCGATGTTACTTCTGGAGCGAGTCTTCGAGGCTGCTGCTTTACTGGCCTTTTACCTGGATGAATTGGAAGTCGATGCTCCAGCACACTTTGACTCAAACCAGGCATTTTGCCATAATCACAGGCGAAGCAATCCTTGTATTCCTTTAATACCTCAATTAGCTTAGCCTTTATCTTTGACCCAACTTTGGTGCTCACATAGGTGGGCCTTTTGGTAACCCCATCTCCTAAGTTAACCTCTTCGAGTGGGTCTTGTGCCTGCATCCTTTGCAGCTCACTATTTGGGCTTTCTCAAACCCCAAAGGCTCATTCTTATAGATACAATCAAGCCTCCGACTTTCTGAAGCTGTTGTATGGCCTTGTGGGCCATTTGTTTGTGTGTCGCAGTCGGCTCTGCTGGCTATATTCTGTTGTTCTTCCACTTCTAATGTCGACATTCTCTTGTTTTCAGCCAAATAGGCTGAAATTGAAGTCATGTTTTCTGACTCAGCAGTCATTCTCACCGACCATTGGCCCCCTCGTTGATCTTATAATAGCTCTGATCAGCCTCAATATTCTCGACGATGCCATCTTTCCTCCAGATGGTCAATCCTTGGTGCATTGTCGACGAAACAGTGTAACACCTCAAAATTTTCCCTCTTATTTACCATCAACAGTGGCTTACATGCTTCACATTCATCTGCATCTCCACTAGGTCATAATAACTTATTCATTCATTTGCATCGGGCTCTTGAGACGTGGGATCGAGGTTTCTTATCTTCTGTGCGAATCGGTTGATATTCATCAATTAAAGATGGTGATTGGGGTTTATGGCAAAGGCATCTAGACACGAGATCCAGTTGTGAATTTATATTGTGGTCAGGATGGTGTTATTCTCTCAGTTGCTCATGGTTCGTTACTTGTAATGCAAGTTAATGAGGATTGATATTGAAGTTGATTGGGGTTGGGAATTCGTTAAGTATTTGAGTTTTGATCTTGATGAGAATTTTGATTGATCAAGGTTTAAAAATGTGAGGTTTGAAAACGAGAGTCATATGGATTAATCGGAATTACAAGTTCATTCTCTCCGACCAATAACCACTTTCTAAATCAATAAAATCCACATCCATTTTTCTATGTCCATTTTTTATCCAGGTTCAAGTCGAATTTCAACCACAGTTAAATCCATTTCAAATCCAATAAAGTCCATATACTTTTACACATTTTAAACCATTGTTTCTCATATTTTTTAAACCAATTTTCAATCCAATTTGGATCCATTGGCCAAAACCATTCTTACTTCAAACCAATTCCAAAATCCATTTTCCAAAAAGCATTTTTCAGTCCAATCAATATCCAATTCCATTCACGCTTCCAATTCATATTCAATTCCACTTTTAAGGTCATAATCCATTTTCGCCTCAAAACCATTTTTCATAACAATTCCTAATTCATCATCAAAAATTAAAAGGATTACATAGCAGCGAAATTTCAGTTACATAGCAGTGGTCCCTTACATCTCCTAACAAAGAAAAAACTTCTAACATATTTTCACTAACAGAGAAACTTCATAACAGAGAAGGAATTCCTAACAATGACTTCACTAACCAATTTTCTAATCGAATTCCCAACTTCCATAACCGAAAATTACACACTAACTGTCACTAACCACTTTGCTAACAGAAACTCCCTAATCCAACTACTAACAGAACCTTCATCTTCAATCTTCTCACTCCCAATCTTCATCAATTCACCAACCGTTCCCAATTCTTCAATCTTCATCTTCGATCACAATCCGCACCATCGTCATCAATTCTGCATAATTTGCAACAATTCATCAACCTGGATTTGAATTCATCATCAACGTCTTCAAAAACTCTCTAAAACTCTTCTTCTTTTTTCTTCCACTTCCTTCAAAAATCCAGCCACCTACAATTTCAGAAGCAAAAGTCGCAACGAGAAAATCATTACACACAAAATTAGCAACAACACAGCAACAACAAAGGCGATTCACCTTAGTAATCAGTGAAGGAGAAGAAGATGCTAACGTCACGAATCGGAAATCGCGAGATAAGAAAGTCATACCTGGAGTTTCTGTTATCGTCATTTTGGTGCCGTCGTACAAAAGAGGAGGTTGAAACGAGATTTCGCCGTGAGAATTCTTCATCAATCATAACCGTTTCAAGAACAATTCGCGAAGAAGAAAATTCAGAGAAATGGTGAACTCGACGTTTAACATCACGCAACGATTGTCTTCATTCCTTGTTACACTAGTTCCGACGCGATTCGCCAATGTTCATCCACCAATAATCCCCTGAAGATTTCCAAACCTTGATTCCTCTCCACCAGTGTATCATTCTCGATCGATCTACAACTCATGCATCAAGAAGGAAAGAAAAAGATTCATTCAAAACTCATAGGTAATTCAACGTCACTGTTGCTGACGCACAGGTGCGTGAAGTTACTTTCGCATCTCATATTCGTGTTGTATTCGACGTTTTATTTCTGCGTTTCGTATTCATGAGATTTGAAGAATCCGTGGAATGTTGATCCGATTGCTTGTTGTGAAATGGAGGAAAGAGGTAAAAGAAAAAATATTGAGAGAAGATGAGGGTGGGCCGATAGTGTTGCGAATGGCGATGTGAGACGGAAAGGTGAGACGGCGGTGAGAATGGCGTCGGACTAAGGAAAGAACATGAGAAGGAATGGTGAAGGAAGAAGAGGCATGTGCGAGGTTTTAGGGTTTCTGATGAGCTGAGTGGTGTACTTATGGATCGGGTTCACTTTAAACCGGGAGCCCAATATCCCCATGGAAATTGATCAAGGTTTAAAAATGTGAGGTTTGAAAACGAGAGTCATATGGATTAATCAGAATTACAAGTTCATTCTCTCCGACCAATAACCACTTTCTAAATCAATAAAATCCACATCCATTTTTCTATGTCCACTTTTTATCCAGGTTCAAGTCCAATTTCAACCACAGTTAAATCCATTTCAAATCCAATAAAGTCCATATACTTTTACATATTTTAAACCATTATTTCTCATATTTTTTAAACCAATTTTCAATCGAATTTAGATCCATTGGCCAAAACCATTCTTACTTCAAACCAATTCCAAAATCCATTTTCCAAAAATCATTTTTCAGTCCAATCAATATCCAATTCCATTCACGCTTCCATTTCATATTCAATTCCACTTTTAAGGTCATAATCCATTTTCGCCAATGTTCATCCACCAATACTCCCCTGAAGATTTCCAAATCTTGATTCCTCTCCACCAGTGTATCATTCTCGATCGATCTACAACTCACGCATCAAGAAGGAAAGAAAAAAATTCATTCAAAACTCACAGGTAATTCGACGTCACCGTTGCTGACGCACAGGTGCGTGAAGTTACTTTCGCATCTCATATTCGTGTTATATTCGACGTTTTATTTCTGCGTTTCGTATTCATGAGATTTGAAGAATCCTTGGAATGTTGATCCGATTGCTTGTTGTGAAACAGAGGAAAGAGGTAAAAGAAAAAATGTTTAGAGAAGATGAGGGTGGGCCGATAGTGTTGCGAATGGCGCTGTGAGACAAAAAGGTGAGATGTCGGTGAGAATGGCGTCGGACTAAGGAAAGAACATGAGAAGGAATGGTGAAGGAAGAAAAGGCATGTGTGAGGTTTTACGGTTTCTGATGAGCTGAGTGGTGTCCTTATGGAGCGGGTTCACTTTAAACCGGGAGCCCAATATCCCCATGGAAATTGATCAAGGTTTAAAAATGTGAGGTTTGAAAACGGGAGTCATATGGATTAATCAGATTACAAGTTCATTCTCTCCGACCAATAACCACTTTCTAAATCTATAAAATCCACATCCATTTATCTATGTCCACTTTTTATCTAGGTTCAAGTCTAATTTCAACCACAGTTAAATCCATTTCAAATCCAATAAAGTCCATATACTTTTACACATTTTAAACCATTGTTTCTCATATTTTTTAAACCAATTTTCAATCCAATTTGGATCCATTGGCCAAAACCATTCTTACTTCAATCCAATTCCAAAATCCATTTTCCAAAAATCATTTTTCAGCCCAATCAATATCCAATTCCATTCACGCTTCCAATTCATATTCAATTCCACTTTTAAGGTCATAATCCATTTTTGCCAATGTTCATCCACCAATACTCCCCTGAAGATTTCCAAACCTTGATTACTCTCCACCAGTGTATCATTCTCGATCGATCTACAACAGACGCATCAAGAAGGAAAGAAAAAGATTCATTCAAAACTCACAGGTAATTCGACGTCACCGTTGCTGACACACTGGTGCGTGAAGTTACTTTCGCATCTCATATTCGTGTTGTATTCGACGTTTTATTTCTGCATTTCACATTCATGAGATTTGAAGAATTCGTGGAATGTTGATCCGATTGCTTGTTGTGAAACAGAGGAAAGAGGTAAAAGAAAAAACATTGAGAGAAGATGAGGGTGGGCCGATAGTGTTGCGAATGGCGCTGTGAGACGGAAAGGTGAGACGGTGGTGAGAATGGCATCGGACTAAGGAAAGAACATGAGAAGGAATGGTGAAGGAAGAATAGGCATGTGTGAGGTTTTAGGGTTTCTGATGAGCTGAGTGGTGTCCTTATGGACCGGGTTCACTTTAAACCGGGAGCCCAATATCCCCATGGAAATTCTATTCACACGCCAACTCACCCATTCCACCCCCCTGTCAGTGGTTTTTTTTCTTGGACTTTATTTCAGGTAATTAAGTTTTTATAATTTTTTTTTATTTAGTTTTAATTGTAATTGGGAAATGGTTTATCTAGATTTTGTTTCAATTGATAAGTTAGGATAAATGATTAGAAATTTGATTAGTTTCACTAATTAGATTTTAGATATTGTTAATTGTGTTGGATAATTGCTTTGGTTTAATAACTTTAGAAATAGATCTTAGAATTAGGATCTAATTTTGATTTAGGTTTTAACTTTGATTTTGTTCCTAATTGTAGAGTAATTTCGATTAACTTTTGTTTAGAAATAAAATTCAAGTTGATTTAGACTTTGGCTTGATGGTGTTAACCGTGTTTAATTGACCTTTTTTACTTAGTTTATTGGTTGTCATTGTGACTAATTAGGTTTATATTTTGCTAATGGTTTTTGAATAATTATTTTGTTCACTAGTTGCTAACTAATCATTTTTGGCCTAATCATTCATTAATTGATTTTTGGCTTAATCACTTACTAATTGATTTTTTGCTTACTAGTTCATTAATGGTTTTTTAGCTTAATTGCTCACTAATTGACTTTTTGGGTTAATTGTCCGTTAATTGCTTTTTAGGCTTAGAAATTAATTTTGAAATAATTGATATTGTATAGTTTGGTTTGACTTAGTTCTAACATTGACTAAACATGGGTTTTAGTGCTAACCTTTTTAATAGTTTCATTTGTTAACTTTGTTAATAGTTCTTAATACTTGTCACATGTAAATTTTGACTAGTTGTTGTTCACATATTAGTATTGATTTCACTTACTTCTTGTTAGCAATTTTCATTTGAATTTTGACTAATCTTTGAGTTTGTTTTGTAGTGTTTCTCACTTGACTTGATAAATTGAATGAATGTAGAGGTTGTTGTAACATACACTGCTGTAATGGACAAAGTGTGCAATAAAATATTGATATTTTGGCTGGCTGCATACACACCTGTCCTT
Organism: Lathyrus tuberosus; assembly: GCA_022829125.1. Taxonomy (NCBI): domain Eukaryota; kingdom Viridiplantae; phylum Streptophyta; class Magnoliopsida; order Fabales; family Fabaceae; genus Lathyrus; species Lathyrus tuberosus. Next base: position 7,306,380 of record JALAZF010000164.1, on the reverse strand, counting down.
TTCGGGATATAGTAGCTGTTATAGGCTGTTTTTTGCTTGTTGTTGGTTTTTTCAACTATGCAGATGCTGAAGCGCTGTTGTTGCTGATGTTTATGGCTTATTACTTTGTTTTATTGTTTTTATTCATGAAGAGTGAAGAGCACTTGGTTCCATGTCTTTCACGGATCCATTCCACTTTCTAACACTTTTGCTCATTTATGCTAGATTACTAGAAGCTCTCCGGTTTGCTTATACTTTGCTTGCATTGGTACGGATTGTTATCTGTTCAGTATTACTTCTCTTCTCTTTTACTAATTCCGCATTTTTTTCCTTTTTGATGCCATGAGAAGTATGATTGTGAGTCCGTGAAACTTGGTCGGCAATGCTGGAAGTCCTCAAAGGAGGCTCTGTTTGTGATTGTTTAATATTGTGCCTAAGACCTCCAAAGAGGCATCCCATTCCCGTATCCCCTTGTATGACCTCCAAGAAGACAATTGACGGAAGATAGGGTTCGCATTCGACCCCCGTTATTCTAGTTGAGTCGTTCTTAGCTCTCATTACATGATTGAAGCTTTGAACATCACCCACTCCTGTTATCGAGTTCGTCAAGTGGAAGAAGGGTTTAGCAATCAAACCACCACGCTTTGTCTTTAGCTCGCATTGATCGATGCTGGTGCTTATGTGATCTGGTTCACATCTTCCACTTTCTTACTCCGCTCTCCATGGTTCTGGATACCATTGGGTGAGTACCCCTATTTCCCAAATCTAGCTTGTTTGCCTCGGTTGATATGACCCCTTGGCTAAAGCTCCCCCTTTTCTTACTTTGATTGTGTGACATTATTGTTGACCGACACTGTTTATTCTTTCATTTGCTTTTAGTTCATTTTGTGATTGATTAAGTCAGAGGTCGGAGAGACATTAGGATATCAATCCATGCATGAAAACATTTGTTAGATTCCCCTTCTGATCCTGACCTTAGGACCATCATTGCATGCTAACTTGTAGGACCGAGTTTCCCCATAGACTTTCTTAAGTCTCATTTTGTCTCTCGCACCCATGCGATCAGGATCGTTTCCCTTTTCTCTCGCACCCATGCGATTGAGACGAATCACCTAGCACACTAACAACTAACTTCCGTTTTCTATTACACCTTTGAGTCATCTCCTTTCATCTCCATTAATCCACTAGTAAAGGATGCGTCACTTCCGTTCTACCGCAAACAGGTAAATGCCTAGGACTCCTTACAACGAGCTACGACTCCTAACTTCTGGAATGTGAATCTTGGCATCTTCTGTTAAAAACACAAACAAAGCGAAGCCATCCCTAGTGAGGGGATCTACGTTGCTCTGATTCTCGTGTGCGAGCGAGATACGTAGGTAGGAGATCGTGCGAGATCTCTCCGAGCACAATCCTTTCACCCTTCCCCAATCCGTAGTCCAAACTACGTTGACTCTTATTCTTCATTGGTTAATGAAGATACGTAGGCAGGAGTGCGAGATCTCTCCGAGCACAATCCTTTCATCATTCCCCAATCCGTAGTCTGAACTACGTTGAATCTAATTCTTCATTGGTTAATGAAGATACGTAGGCATAGGATTGCGACCATCCTTGCGAGTCCTTTGTGTCCTTTTTCTTTTTTCTCCCCCGTTTCTCCATTTCACCTTTTGTCTCCAGTTTCCAGTTTAGCGAGTAAGTTTCAGATACCCTACACCCTTTAATCTATAACAACAAGCATGGATCCCATCGAGTACGATGGACGCGAGGGGGTGCTAATTCCTTCCTCTAACGTAACCGACTCCCGAACCCAGCCGATGGTTACGATGACCACCCCTTTCCCTTTGTTGAGGTTTTCTTCGATCGTTTCCTTTCCCTAAGCCAAGATAAATAACGTTCAGTGGCGACTCTTATGTTCTTTTCCACTGGTTGATTTTTGCAGATGCGACAGCTGGCGACTCTGCTGGGGAAAGGTAACCACCACCCAAAAATGTTCTTGGGGATAATGGTTGATGACATTAGCTCTATTAGGGGACAACTTGACCTCTTGCTGGTCCATCCCTAAGCGAGTCAATCCTAGCGCCTGTTTTTATTTTTTATTTTAGGGTGTTTATCTGTTTGCTTTACCTGCTTTATTTATGGCATTATTGCATGTTTACTGTTTTATTACATTTACTTGCTTTACATTTACTGTTGCCATATATTATTCTGTGCTGGAATATGCTGGTTTTTCTATTTGGTGGGATGGGTGATCTGAGAGATAAGCCCATTACACAGGCTTGAGTACACACATAGGACTAGAGTGGAAAGTTGTGTGACCTACGTAGCGTCTTGGTACGTATGGTTTACAAGAAATCCACAACCAGACGAGGTTTTCTTGGGAGATGTTCTGATTTGCGCGTCTTGTGCATTTCAGAATGTTAACCTCGAAAGCTGTCTACTCTAGTGATCATTCCCAAGGACTCAGTTAAGGCACTCCTTCAGGGAGCGATAATGGCATACCAGAAATGGTAAACCCATTACGTATCCTACCGAGGACCCGAAGCTGAGAACTTGCTATAGGATGACCTTATTTTTGGGGGAATCAGCGAACGACCTATTTATTTTGCGATAGTATTGTACCCTGAGGAATGAATGTACTATTGCTTCTCAAATCGAGAATCCGGAGCTGAGAATCCCGCTTTCTAAGAACCACATATGAGAGGGACGGGATGTTTACAGGTTTGTAGGTAACCTTGACCTTCAACCTACCCGGTATTCTGGTTTTCTTATCAGTGTGGACTTGTCAGCCTGACATTTTGGTACTCTGATTATGCCAATATTCTGGCATTAGGGTACTCTGATTATTCTGATATTCTGGCATTCTGGTCTTCTGGTTATGCCGATATTCCAACACCCTGATTACTCCGGCCCTTTGATTATGCCGATATTCTGGCCTTCTGGTATTCTGATTATTCGGCTATCCTGGTATTCTGGTATTTTCTTCGGAGCAGACCAATGAGCTTATTCGGCCATCAACACAACACTTATTCAGAATATATGGAAGCTGTGATCCCGTGTCTTATTGCATTCATACTATTGCATTGCATTTGCATCTTGCATCATTTTGCATGTCTTTTTCCAGGCCGGAACAGTGAGCTCATCCATCATTTTCCTCGACCTGCAGTTGGTTTCCCGATTTTTGTATTGGACTTGAATCAGTATTTTGGGGAGAATCGTGAACTCAGGGGAACTAAATCAGTTTGTGACTAGGGCCGTTGTTGAATTGATCAGTTGGATCAATTTGTGGAAGCTATGAAAGCCATAACAGGGGGAGAGGCCAATATCCAAAGAAATGAGAATGTCATTCCACTTCCAGTGGACAATGTTGCCCAGTCTCAACCGGTGTGAATACCTGTTATGCAAGAGCGTCCCATTTTCCTAGGTAGACATTCATCTTCTCTTGATGCCACCGATTATCACAGTTTTGTACTCTTTGTGCTAGATGTCCAAGGGGTTGTTCAAAAGATGAAGCCTAAGGACCCAGGATCTGTTGAGTTTGATGAAAGATATTGTGTGTTGGACGAGAAGCTTAAAGCCCTAGAGAGGCGTGATACTCTTGATCTGAATGTTTCGAACATGTGTTAGGTGTTTGGCCTTGTCTTGCATCCGAAGTTTAAGACGCCGAAGTTTGAGCGGTACAAAGGAGATAGTTGTCTGAAACAACATTTAGTGATGTTTTGCTGAAGAATGGCCTCTCATGTCCACAACGACAAACCCATGATTCACTGTTTCTAGGACAGTCTGGGTGGGGCATCAGTGTATTGGTACACGTAGTTAAAGAGTGGTTGCATCCAATCATGGTCAGATTTAGCTAACGCCTTTGTGAGGCGATACCGTTATAATCTTGACATGGCTCCCAGCCGAATGCATTTGCAAGACCTGTCTCAAGCAGATAATGAATCATTTAGAGGGTACGCTCAGAGATGGAGAGAGTTAGCTGCTCGTGTTCAACCGCTGCTTCTAGAAAGAGAATTGGTTGACCTGTTCATGGATACCTTGCAAGGTTCGTACTTAGAAAAGATGATTGCCAGTGGGGCAGCAAAGTTTTTTGACCTGGTAATGATGGGAGAATGTATCGATAGCCTGCTCAAGTGTGGAAAGATCCATGGTGTCTCAAACCTCCAAGTTAATGAAAATGAATCAGTTGTCAGTTCTCAAGAAGAATATGAGGAAGAAAATGGTTCCACCCAGGAATCTACAATACCTCATTCTCAGCGTTCAGGCATATCAACTGTTCAAAGTCAGCAATCTTTTGAGTCTTTGTATCAAGGACAGTATATTTCTCTAAGTCAGGGACAACCTCAGAATCAACGGTCATATCACCGTCAGTCGCGTCAGCATGCCCGATAAAGGCCAAGAAAGCCGAGAGGCATTTCACTCAGTTGCCAATGTCGTACAGTCAGATGTTACCAGATTTGATCAAAGGTGGATTAATAGTGTCGAAGAAATTGAAGCCAATGCCTTTTCCATTACCCACCAGGTTTTTATATCAACACCCATTGTGACTACCATACTGGGGCACAGGGGCATTCAACAGAAGGCTGTAAGGCAGGTGGGTCCATCAGTCCAAGTTATGGAAGAAGGCACCTAGAGCAGTTGTGCAGATGGTTATCAGAGTGACTTCAAAGAGAAATTCTGAAGACGGCTAACTCATTAGCGAATCATGCTTGGAATATCCTTGTTCCTCGAAGCTGGCAATCATTATATCATGTCACTTCTTTGCATTTGTAGTTTTTTTCCTGTTAAAGTGCAAAATCATTTGTAAAACTTGTTTTTTTAAATGATAATGATAATGAAATGAATATGCATGTTTTGATTAACTTCATTCGTGTTCACTCATACTTTCTCATCGATATCATATGCTTGTTTACGCAGGATCCTAGGGAGGATGACGAAATCGAAGATGTAAAACTTCCGATTGTATGCTTTTGAACGAAACCCTGTTGATGATGTACAGGCATTGTTTCAAACCCCTAAACACCGGAGATATAAGGGAGTTAAACCTTTTTCAACCCCGTTGAGCCTAGTAGTAGGAGTTTATTTCTGAAAACAAAAAAACCCTCAATCTTAACCCGGGACAGGGTAGGTGTCAGTTAATTTGACCATGCGTTCAAATTTTAAAAGGAGTGTCCCATTCGAGGATCAATGGTTATCCCTCACCAATCAAAGAGTGAGACGGTCACAACCCTTTACAAGTAAAGACAAACCTGTGTTACACGATTAGTTCAAAAAGAGAGAACCAAAAGAAAAAAAGCCCGCTAAGTCAAAACTTGAAAACAAGTGACTTAGGCAAAAGTTTGGGCATCCCACTGGACTTCAAAATCGAAAAATTCAAAAGAATCAGTCCAGGAAAAAATAAGGGAAAACAAAATAATGAAAAGCAAAAAGCAAAAAGGATTACAAAAAGAAAAATCCTCGAGCAAAGAACGAGTCGTGTGACTATAGACACCAAAGACAAAAGGGTTGACCATCACTCCAAAAACCGTATGGGTTCCTTTTATTCTCCTACCATGCAATAAGCTTTTTGAAAGGTGAGCGCTTGTGTCGAATTAGTTGAACGTAGGACTGGAGAACATCAAGGAGAATGGGTGGGTTAAAATAAAACTTTGAGCCTTATATCCTTTCTTTCTCAAACCGTGAACTAGGCCACGTTACAACCTTCAAAAGACCTAATTGAAGCAGGGTTGTTTCGAAAGCATACTTCGGTTAATATCGCGTCAGTTCTGACTCCCAAGAGGATCTTTCTTACCATTCATGATGGTATCGATGTGACATTCTGATAAGTGATTCGTTCGCTATATGTCACCACATTTTTCCAGTGAACAGACTTGGATGTCAAAACTGTCATATGCATTGCATTAAAATTGTCATCTTCAAAATGAATTGTTTTACTTGCGAGTAAACACTTGATGTCAGGAGAGTTTTTACAATGGAGAGATTGATTAAGATAAGATGAAAATGCCAGAAGACTTTGTTGAGTAGGGCAAGTCATCAAATGATCACGCCAAATGGGCAATTCATTCCAAGATTCAGCTAGCCAGGAGCAGCCATGTCGAGGAATCTCTCTAAAGTTCAACCAAACTAGGGAAATTATGGCGAGATCCGATAAATCTCTCCACAAGTGTGTAATATTGGGAAATTACGTCGAGATTAGGCAAATCTCTTGAAGATCAATTAGTCAAGGGCAAATCACTCCAGGACTCGTATCGGGGCAGGCCACCTCAAGAGCATGAAAAGTTATCCTCCTCTAAAAGACGGTTAATCAAAAGCACCTTTGCAAGATTCAGTATACTGGGGCAAAGTATTTCAAATCACTATGAATCATCTCGAGGTAAATTCTTTCATGAACTATGCAGTCTGGGGCAGTTACGTCGAGATCCATAAATCTCTCCGAGAAATTGATGACCCTGGGGCATTTTGAATGCTGGGTTTTCTGTAAAATCCTCTTGAGGCGATTTCTCCCAATAGACCATGTGGTATGAGACAAGTCAGGAGTTCTCTTGTGATATTTGGCATGCAGTTGATCCGCAGAAGCGTGAAGCGCCAAAGTAGTTCCCAGCATGGTGCTTCTCTTCCTCAGCAAGGCGCCAGAGGGTATCGTTCCCCATTGAGGTATTAGAATTGCTAGTCGTCCCCGACAGAAATAGCCAAGACGGTATTGTCCTCGACAAAGTATCCTCCCTAGCGAGACTCCTAAGGTTTGGTTTCCCCAACCATAGTTGGATTTGCCTTTCTCCAGCAAGAGTTCAAGTCCCCAGACAGGGTAGAGATGGTTTGTTCTTGCCCTCCAAGCTGGTGGGCATCCCCAGTAAGAGGCTCGTTTGACCTCTCGTCCTCAGTAAAGTCTTTCTCTCTAGTATAGAAGAGCTAACATCCTCAGCAGAGCATTGAGAACCTTTCTCCCTAGCAAGAGGGTGGAGATTTTCCTTCCCCTGTCAGATTGGTTTATTACTCCCTAGTGAGTGCTCAGGAGTCAACCACATCAGACAAGGTGATGTTGCAACTCCAGCAAAGACTTGTTTGGTGTCTCTCCTTCATAGAGATCTATGTTCCCCACAGAGTCTTGGTGCCTCTTTTCCTCATCAGGACAAGAAGCGTAATTTCGTCAGCAAGGGTATGCTATCACCCCTAGCAGATGAAGGACATTTCCCCAGCCGTAGGTCAAAGGAAATGATATTCCCTGTCAGGTTTGGTATTATTGACTGCCCACCCCAAGCAGAGTTTGGTGATCATCCTCTCAATGGTTGGTCAACGGTGTTTGACATCCCCGTTAGATTCCAAGTCCAATGGTTATTGGAGCCTTTTTCATATCAGATCTTTGGGTTCCATCATTATTAGTTGTCATTCTTATTCCCCAACAGAGTAGAAATTATCTTCAGGTTTCATCTTTAGCATGGAAAGGGCGCTCAATTTGTCTCCCTCAGCACGATTTGCGACCACGAGGGCAATCCAGTTTGTTATCCCCAGCGGAGTTGCCTTCATATCCTCATCATTTATTTTGCTGAGGGGCCTCCTTGCATTTTGTATATAGTAATCATTGGATCCTAAAAAACGCGTAGCATTTCCATTTGAGATGGAGCATTACGCCATGGAAAAATTCAAACATATACATGCGAAGCATAAGCCAGTTTTGGTACCTCGTGCGAGAGCCCAAAAATATTTTCTCTTCTATCAGATTGACAAAACCAGAAAGAATGCCTTATTCATCCCCCAACAGAAATTTCAAAGCAGTACCAGGGTTTCACCTCTTTTCTTCACCAGGGTCCCAGTTCTCGGTTGGTAGATCTTTTGATCTTACATTTTAACCGTATCTCTTAGGAACCATTCTGGATAAGTTTCTTTCCGCCATTCCCGATAGGCACCTTTTAAGTTTTGAACCTTACTCATTCCCGATAGACGTATAGGTCAACCTTTCTTCTTAGGAACCATTCCCGATAGGTTTTCAACTTTAGCCGTTCTTGACAGGCGCCCTTTAAGTTTTAGACCCAGCCGTTCCCGACAGGCCCATTTACCATTCCCGATAGGTAACCCATATGTTTTCAACTTTAGCCGTGCCCGACAGGCGACCTTTAAGTTTTAGACCTAGCCGTTCCCGACAGGCCCATTTACCGTTCCCGACAGGTATACCATAGGTTTTCAAATTTAGCCGTTCCCGACAGACGATCTTCGAGTTTTAGACCTAGCCATTCCCGACAGGCCCATTTACCATTCCTGATAGGTATGCCATAGGTTTTCAACTTTAGCCGTTCCCGACAGGCGACCTTTAAGTTTTAGACCTAGCCGTTCCCGACAGGCGACCTTCGAGTTTTAGACCTAGCCGTTCCCGACAGGCCCATCTACCGTTCCCGACAAGTAACCGTAGGTTTTCAACTTTAGTTGTTCCCACAAGAGACCTTTAAGTTTTGGACCTAGTCGTTCCTGACAGGCCCATTTACCATTCCCGATAGGTAACCCATAGGTTTTCAACTTCAGCTGTTCCCGACAAGTACCCTTTTGAGTTTTAGACCTAGCCGTTCTCGACAGGCCCATTTACCGTTCCCGATAGGTATGCCATAGGTTTCCAACTTCAACCGTTCCCGACAGGCAAGCTTTAGCCATTCCCGACAGGCCCTCTTTACCGTTCCTGACAGGAAAAACTTCAGTCGTTCCCGACAGGCGTCCTTTGGGTTTCAAATTGTTCTGAACTCTTTCCCACAAATATCTTCTCCCACAACTACCTTGTTTGTCACACATTTCTCCCTTTTACTCGCAGAGTGCAAATTTTTTAGTTATTTTTGTATTCAATCAATAAGCACCTTGAATTTCTGATATCCGCTGCTCTCATCCATTCAAGTCAACAGTTGATTGACTAGGGGCAGCTGTAACACCTCAAAATTTGCCCTCTTATTTACCATCAACAGTGGATTATATGCTTCACATTCATCTGCATCTCCACTAGGTCATAATAACTCATTCATTCATTTGCATCGGGCTCCTGAGGCGTGGGATCGAGGTTTCTTATCTTCTGTACGAATCGGTTGATATTCATCAATTGAAGATGGTGACTGGGGTTCATGGCAAAGGCATCTTGACACGAGATCCAGTTGTGAATTTATATTGTGGTCAGGATGCTGTTATTCTCTCAGTTGCTCATGGTTCGTTACTTGTAATGCAAGTTAATGAGGATTGATATTGAAGTTGATTGGAGTTGGGAATTCGTTAAGTATTTGAGTTTTGATCTTGATGTTAATTTTGATTGATCAAGGTTTAAAAATGTGAGGTTTGAAAACAAGAGTCATATGGATTAATCGGAATTACAAGTTCATTCTCTCCGACCAATAACCACTTTCTAAATCAATAAAATCCACATCCATTTTTCTATGTCCATTTTTTATCCAGGTTCAAGTCGAATTTCAACCACAGTTCAATCCATTTCAAATCCAATAAAGTCCATATACTTTTACACATTTTAAACCATTGTTTCTCATATTTTTTAAACCAATTTTCAATCCAATTTGGATCCATTGGCCAAAACCATTCTTACTTCAAACAAATTCCAAAATCCATTTTCCAAAAATCATTTTTCAGTCCAATCAATATCCAATTCCATTCACGCTTCCAATTCATATTCAATTCCACTTTTAAGGTCATAATCCATTTTCGCCTCAAAACCATTTTTCATAACAATTCCTAATTCATCATTTAAAATTAAAAGGATTACATAGCAGCGAAATTTCAGTTACATATCAGTGGTCCCTTACATCTCCCAACAAAGAAAAAACTTCTAACATATTTTCACTAACAGAGAAACTTCATAACAGAGAAGGAATTCCTAACAAGGACTTCACTAACCAATTCTCTAACCGAATTCCCAACTTCCATAACCGAAAATTACAAACTAACTATCACTAACCACTTTGCTAACGGAAACTCCCTAATCCAACTACTAACAGAACCTTCATCTTTAATCTTCTCACTCCCAATCTTCATCAATTCACCAACCGTTCCCAATTCTTCAATCTTCACCCTAAAATCATCATCTTCGATCACATTCCGCACCATCGTCATCAATTCTGCATAATCTGCAACAATTCATCAACCTGGATTTGAATTCATCTTTAACATCTTCAAAAACTCTCTAAAACTCTTCTTCTTTTTTCTTCCACTTCCTTCAAAAATCCAGCCACCTACAATTTCAGAAGCAAAAGTTGCAACGATAAAATCATTACACACAAAATTAGCAACAACACAGCGACAACAACAGCGATTAACCTTAGTAATCAGAGAAGGAGAAGAAGATGCTAGCGTCACGAATCAGAAATCGCGAGATAAGAAAGTCATAACTGGAGTTTCCGTTATCGTCATTTTGGTACCGTCGTACAAAAGAGGAGGTTGAAACGAGACTTCGCCATGAGAATTCATCATCAATCATAACCGTTTCAAGAACAATTCGCGAAGAAGAAAATTCAGAGAAACGGTGAACTCGACGTTTAACATTACGCAACGATTATCTTCATTCCTTGTTACACTAGTTCCGACACGATTCTCTAACGTTCATCTACCAATACTCCCCTAAAGATTTCCAAACCTTGATTCCTCTCCACTAGTGTATCATTCTCGATCGATCTACAACTCACACATCAAGAAACAACAACGCAAGAGTTAACAGCACGTCAATTTCACAAGAAGGAAAGAAAAAGATTCATCCAAAACTCACTGGTAATTCGACGTCACCATTGCTGAAGCACAGGTGCGTGAAGTTACTTTCGCATCTCATATTCGTGTTGTATTCGGCGTTTTATTTCTGCACTTCGTATTCATGAGATTTGAAGAATCCGCGAAATGTTGATCCGATTGCTTGTTGTGAAACAGAGGAAAGAGGTAAAAGAAAAAACGTTGAGAGAAGAAGAGGGTGGGCCGGTAGTGTTGCGAATGGCGCTGTGAGACGGAAAGGTGAGACCGCGGTGAGAATGGCGTCGGACTAAGGAAAGAACATGAGAAGGAATGGTGAAGGAAGAAGAGGCATGTGAGAGGTTTTAAGGTTTTTGATGAGCTGAGTGGTGTCCTTATGGACCGGGTTCAATTCAATCTGGGAGCCCAATATCTCCATGGAAATGCTATTCACATGCCAACTCACCCATTGCACCCCCCCTGTCAGTGGTTTTTTTCTTGGACTTTGTTTTAGGTAATTAAGTTTTTATAATTTGTTTTTATTTAGTTTTAATTGTAATTAGGAAATGGTTTATCTAGATTTTGTTTCAATTGATTAGTTAGGATAAATGATTAGAAATTTGATTAGTTTCACTAATTAGATTTTAGATTTTGTTAATTGTGTTGGATAATTGCTTTTGTTTAATAACTTTAGAAATAGATCTTATAATTAGGATCTAATTTTGATTTAGGTTTCAACTTTGATTTTGTTCCTAATTGTAGAGTAATTTCGATTAACTTTTGTTTAGAAATAAATTTCAAGTTCATTTAGACTTTGGCTTGATGGTGTTAACCGTGTTTAATTGACCTTTTTTACTTGGTTTATTGGTTGCCATTGTGACTAATTAGGTTTATATTTTACTAATGGTTTTTGAATAATTGTTTTGTTCACTAGTTGCTCACTAATCATTTTTGGCTAAATCATTCATTAATTGATTTTTGGTTTAATCACTTACTAATTGATTTTTTGCTTACTAGTTCACTAATGGTTTTTTAGCTTAATTGCTCACTAATTGACTTTTTGGCTTAATTGTCCGTAAATTGCTTTTTAGACTTAGAAATTAATTTTGAAATAATTGATATTGTATAGTTTGGTTTGACTTAGTTCTAACATTGACTAAACATGGGTTTTAGTGTTAACCTTTTAAATAGTTTCATTGGTTAACTTTGTTAATAGTTCTTAATACTTGTCACATGTAAATTTAGACTAATTGTTGTTCACATATTAGTATTGATTTCACTTACTTCTTGTTAGAAATTTTCATTTGAATTACGACTAATCTTGGAGTTTGTTTTGGAGTGTTTCTCACTTGACTTGATAAATTGAATGAATGTAGAGGTTGTTGTAACATACACTGCTGTAATGGACAAAGTGTGCAGTAAAATATTGATATTCTGGCTGGCTGCATACACACCTGTCCTGTTCAGGAAATAGTAGCTGTTATAGGCTATTTTTTGCTTGTTGTTGGTTTTTACAACTATGCAGGTGCTGAAGCGTTGTTGTTGCTGCTGTTTATGGCTTATTACTTTGTTTTATTGTTTTTATTCATGAAGAGTGAAGAGCACTTGGTTCCATGTCTTTCACGGATCCATTCCACTTTCTAACACTTTTGCTTATTTATGCTAGATTACTAGAAGCTCTCCGGTTTGCTTATACTTTGCTTGCGTTGCTACGGATTGTTATCCGTTCGGTATTACTTCTCTTTTCTTTTACTAATTCTGCTTTTTTTTTCCTTTTTGATGCCATGAGAAGTAGGATTGGGAGTCCGTGCCACTTGGCCGACAATGCTGGAAGTCCTCAAAGGAGACTCTGTTTGTGATTGTTTAATAATGTACCTAAGACCTCCAAAGAGGCATCCCATTCCCGTATCCCCTTGTATGACCTCCAAGAAGGCAATTGACGGAAGATAGGGTTCCCAACCGACCCCCGTTATTCTAGTTGAGTCATTTTTAGCTCTCATTACATGATCGAAGCTTTGAACATCACCCGCTCCTGTTATCGAGTCCGTCAAGTGGAAGAAGGATTTAACAATCAAACCCCGACGCTTTGTCTTTAGCTCGCATTGATCGATGCTGGTGCTTATGTGATCTGATTCACATCTTCCCATTTCTTACTCCGCTCTCCATGGTTGTCGATACCTTTGGGTGAATACCCCTATTTTCCACAACTAGCTTGTTTGCCTCGGTTGATATGACCCCTTGGCTAAAGCTCCCCCTTTTCTTACTTTGATTGTGTGACATTATTGTTGACCGACACTGTTTATTCTTTCGTTTGCTTTTAGTTCATTTTGTAATTGATTCATCTTGTGTTTACTTGTCTGATGACATAATCACCTTAGGATTCCTAGCTCCACTTAATTTTTGATTAAGTCGGAGGTAGGAGAGACATTAGGATAGCAATCCCTGCATGACAACATTAGTTAGATTCCCCCTTCTGATCCTGACCTTAGGACCATCATTGCATGCTAACTTGTAGGACCTAGTTTCCCCTTAGACTTTCGTGAGTCTCATTTTGTCTCTCGCACCCATGCGATCGAGACCGTTTCCCTTTTACCCGTAGTAGCGTGAACTAAGGATGCTCTGATTCCTCTTTCTTTTCAGATTGAGGATACGTAGGCACGAGATGCAATATCTCGGCGAGCACACTAACAACTAACTTCCCTTTTCTCTCGCACCCATGCGATTGAGACGAATCACCTAGCACACTAACAACTAACTTCCGTTTTCTCTTACACGTTTGAGTCATCTCCTCTCATCTCCCTTAATCCATTTGTAAAGGATGCGTCACTTCCGTTCTACCGCAAACACGTAAATGCCTAAGACTCCGTACAATGAGATGCGACACCTAACTGCTGGAACGCGAACCTTGGCATCTTCCGTTAAAAATCACAAACAAAGCGAAGCCATCCCTAGTGAGGGGAACTACGTCGCTCTGATTCTCGCGTGCGAGCGAGATACGTAGGCAGGAGATCATGCGAGATCTCTCCGAGCACAATCCTTTCACCCTTCCCCAATCGGTAGTCTGAACTATGTTGACTCTGTTTCTTCATTGGTTAATGATGATACGTAGGCATAGGATTGCGACGATCCTTGCGAGTCCTTTGTGTCCTTTTTCTCTTTTTTTCCCCGTTTCTCCCTTTCAACTTTTGTCTCCAGTTTCCAATTTAGCGAGTAAGTTTCAGATACCCTACACCCTTTAATCGATAATAACAACCGTGGATCCCATCGAGTACGATGGACGCGAGGGGGTGCTAATACCTTCCTCTCGCGTAACCGACTCCCGAACCCAGGCAATGGTTGCGATGACCATCCCTTTCCCTTTTTAAGGTTTTCTTTGATCGGTTACTTTCCCTGCGTCGGGATAAATAACGTTTGGTGGCGACTCTTCTGTTCTTTTCCGCCGGTTGATTTTCGCATATGCGACAAACTGCTCCTATTCCATGGATCCACTCCCGGCCCAACAACAAGTTGAAATTCGCTTTTGAGTTGATAACCATAAAGAGTGTTGATATGTTGGTCGTCCCTACTGCTAAATCCACTTGGATAACTCCAAGGATGTTACTGGCCTTTCCTTCTTAGTTGGACATAACCATGTTGTGCTGTCGGAGTTCAGCCTCCATCTTTCCAATCTTTTTTAATAAGTTGTGAGGCATTAGATTGACAGTTGCCTCACCATCCACAAACACCTTGTTGACTGCCACTCCATCAACCTTCGCCTTTATGAATAACGATTTCAGATGGTACATCATCCCGAGACTGGGTCTCTCAAACATGTCCATTTGTTCCTCGACCACACCATTGTTCATTACATAATAGCATAGCGGTTTGTCCTCCGCATTTTCGTCAGGTAAGAAATCCTCTTCTGCTTCAGAGATTTCTGACACCACATCGTATTCAGCTGGTAGTATCAACACGATAGGTGTCGTCATTGGTGTCATCGTACATGTCTTCGTCGAAATCTCCATCTAGTGAAGGGGTATACTCATCATCCTACTAAGGAGAATACTTTGGCTCTTCCTTATCCGACTGAGGGGTGTATTCTGGTTCCTACTTGCTTTTAATCAGCGCAGTACATTTTGAGCTTTTGGGCGAAACTACCCCGTTTACTCCCGACGCTTCCACGGTTATTGCCATGGTCTAGTTTGTCACCACTCTCTCCTTTTCTACCCATCTTTCTCTTGGGTGTTGTCGCTTTTGTCCAAAAGTTTCGACAGGCTTCAACTGTGAAGTAGTAGCCTCTTTCTTTGCTTTCTTGTTTCGCTAATAGCGTCTCCACTGAGTCCAGTTCATGGGGTTTTTCCCTTTATAGTCGGGGGACACCACATAACCCCTAGGTTTGACTCTTTTTTCAGAGACTTTTGCTTCTTTTTCCAAGTCTAAAACCTTTCATTTTGGCCTTTTACTTCCTTTCTGGGTGATTGGTGCCATCCACCTCTCCTGTGGGGTGTCGGACGGTGGAACAAAAGTTTTGGGTCATGCCTCTTGGGCCAACTTCCTGTATTCCTCATTTCGACAAGGAGCACCGCTCCGACTGAACACAAATCTTGGGACAGACCGCTTATCTTCCTGCGGCATTTCCTTCTTGCTCGCCTCATATCTCCCAGCAGCTTTCTCATCAAACACCGCATTGCACCTAGGGTCTTTTCTTGGAAATCTGCCAAGCTTTCTCTAGCTTGGGGGTAAACTGCTTCAATTTTTTCCTCAGCTCTTTTGTCAGAACCCTCAGTGGCTTCGACCATCATGCATTTCACAAATTCAGTTGTTGGTTATTTGTTGAGACCCTCAGTAGCCTCAACCATCATGCACTCATACAGCTCAGAATATAAAGCCTCTTCCACCTTCAGTAGGTCGGTGTCAACCTGCATCTCTGGCCTTTCGTCAAATTGAAGTCGGCCCTCCTTCAAAGCCTTCTGTACCAAATCCCTGAAAATAACACATTGAGCAGTTTTATGACCAAGGAAATTATGAAATTTACAAAATCCCCTTTTTTTTCTTTTGTTCCAAAGGGGGGTCTTTCAAACCAGGGGGAACAATTATCTGACCATCTTTAACTAATAAGTCAAATATTTCGTCACATTTAGAAACATCAAAAGTATAAGGTTTAGCAACGTATTTATCTGTTTTTCCAGTTTCGACGAGATTTTTCCGGTTTGATGGTTTTAGTAGTTTGTATATGTATGGGGGCCCTGGCTTGAGTTCTGCCACATTGACCTCGCTTTCATCGACGATTTCTTCATTGTCGGAGGAATACTCGTCGTCCGGCACATACGACACTTTTTCTTTCTTAAGGTATCTATTAGTCTGAGTTTTCTCAGCTTTCAACCGTTCGACTTGTCGGACATGGTCAACCAGCTACGCCATATCCCAGAGATATTGCGTGTCCAGCTTTTTCCTGGTGGAATAATCTAAACCTCCCGCTGTCATTTTGACTAGCTCATGTTCAGGGATTTGAGTAAAGCATCGCGCTTTCAACAGTCTAAACCTATTTAGATATTGGTCTACCAATTCCGTGGCCTTTCGTTTGACACTGGCCAACTCTTTCAAACTAATTTTTGACTGCCCCATGTAAAACTGCTCATGAAACAATCTTTCCAATTATGCCCACGTGTGGACAGATTGAGGGGGCAACGTGGTAAACCATGTATACGCATTCTTCGTGAGAGAACTTGGGAAATACTTCATTTTTAAGTCCTCATTATTTGATATGTCATCGGCTTCGGTTTGATACCCAGTGACGTACTCGATGGTGGATTCTTTAGCCTCACAGGCGAACTTGGTGAACTTCGGCACTTTCCAACCCCTAGGTAATTCCGTCTGTAGGACAAAATCTGGTAATGGGGACGTGTACGTTGGCCGTCAAAGGCCTGGATTTTCCCCATTACGGACCATAATGCGTTCGACCATGGCTTCCAACTCGGGTTCACCAGCCAAGGCATCATGTCGAACTTGTCTGACCACATAGTTGGGATCCTGGTGACATACCCTAAATTTTGACCATTAAGATTTCCCATCATTGTGCAAGACATCATCACAATATGGATGTACCTCCATGCCTCATCAATCTCCTCAAGAATTATTGAGTATTCACCACAAACAAGAGTTAGGGTTTCAAGCCCTCTCAGAGCACTTAGACAAAGGATCAATCAAGAAATGACATGATCTTCAACTTGTCTAACATCTCAAACCACCATAAAGGATCAAGAGGACTCCCACATTAAGAATCAAGCACAAGGTTGTAACATTCCAAGTGGATCAAGCCTCAAGATCGCCAGTGTCACCAAATTAGGGTTTTGGTCGACTAAGGCCTCCAGATGGAAATTTTCCTCTGGATATGATCCAAGGCTTCAAGGCATAACCCAAGATACTCCAAGAGACCTCATAGACCTAATCATCAAGTCAATTTGACCTTAGGGGATGCATTTACCCAAAAATCAGGAATTAGGGTTTCTTGACCTAATTCACCCCTAAGTTGACTTTAGGGACAAAACATGAGCCAAGACCTCAAGACATGATTTGAGGGTCTCCAATTCACTACAATGATCCATTTGCAACAATGTATTGATCCAAGAATCTTGATCTACAAGTTTTAATTTCATCAGATCACACTTAGGGTTTCGAGGGAAAAGTCAACTGTACATTTGACTTTTGACTAGGACATGCTCCCAAACCTTGGAACATGATTCAATACACCCTATAACACCTATGGAACATATCCACTATGTTTGATTTAGGTCAAAGACTTGATGTCATAAAGGATCGCACAGTTTAAATTTCATCTGTTGAAAAAGTCAACTGTACAAAAATCCAAGTTTGACTTTTTGGATTTTTGGTCAACCAAGGTTCCTTAACCCTAAAACAATGTTAATATGTGATTTGAATCATCATTCATCAAGAAAAATCAAAGAAAGTGAGTTAACTTGTAAAAGGGGTTGAAATTCTGGTATAACAGATCCCAGATGTCCTACATGATGTCGAGACATCTGGTCTGACATAAACAGCAAGGCAATTATAAACAGTTAAATAAGTTGCTGATAAGAAAAGTGCACACAGAATTTGTTCACCCTGTTCGGTCTAACAACCTACATCTAGGGGCATACCAAGCTAGGAAGGATGTCCACTATTAGCAGTATTAAATAACAAACTCAACAATACCAGTTGACAATCTACTCACTTAATCCCTACCCAATGACCCTTTTACCTAAGTTCTCCCTAGGTAAGAGACTCCATCTCACTTCCAATCATCGCAATGATGTCTAGCAGTCAACATCTCAGTCACTGCATCAACAACTTGATTTCCAACAACTCTCCAAACACATAAAAATATAAGACACACTCCTATAACAATCCCTAGACATGACCCTCATGACTAAGAATAATGCTTAGAGTTGCTTAACAGCTTCCTCTAAGACCAATACATCTCTTACCTACAGGCTTAGAGATAAACATGATGACCATCCCACAAACCGGGTGGTTCATCGACCAACACAGCCCTTATAATCTACATGATGGCTGGCTTACTAAAACTAGGTTACAATGCTTCTATTTATAACCTATTTCCCAACTGGATTTGGGCCTTCAAATCACAACAAATGAGCTGCTACAAATCTGCAAAATATTCTGCTACTAAATAGATCTTCAATCAAATCTTCAATTAAATCTTCAATTAAATCTAATTATTCTCCATATCTTTTTGCAAGAAAATAGTAACAATATCTGCTCAATATAAGATTGCAACAGAATATATTTGTCCCATGATATTCGGCTGCAATCTCTCCACCAGATCTTCTCAAAACACACTTAAACAAATGCAGCCCTAGAAACCACAACAGACTGATGTTCTGATGTTCTGTCAACTGATGTCAAGACATCAGGTTTAACATCAGCATACAAAACTGCAACCCTTCTAAACTTAACATTAACTCAATGTTAAGTACTCATGTTAAGACATCAGACATATGACATCATTAACAATACCATTTTTTTACCAAAGTTCCAGCCAATACAAGAACTAACAGGGGTAACCATAAAAAACTTAGAATTTTTCTAAGTTATGGAACAAAGTGGCTAGGGTACCAACTTCCAAGGACCATAACTTGAGATCCAAGCAACCATTTTGGATGGTCAAAAGCTGGATTTGTAGCTCTCTTGGCATACTTTAAAAGTGTCAACTACATCTCATCCCAATTCTTCATGGATTTTAAGTTATGGAGTGATCAAAATAGTTGAAAACATTGAAATGGCATTTTTCCAACACTTAGTGAAATTTTCACTTAGTCAGAATCTGCCCTACTTTTTCCAAAATGTAGGGGCAGTTTTCATCTTGATCCAAGTCAAACCAGGTCTAGGGGTAAACATCAAAGTTGAAGTATGACATGAGGACTTTCCAACAAGTACCAGATCATCTCCAAATTCCATTTGAGCAAGGAGATATAACCCTTGGAACATGGCATCCTGAACTAGTTTTTACAAGGCAGAATTTGTGCATTTTGCTAGATTTGTCCAAATCTGATAAATCTAAGCCTTGTCATTAATTTGGACACATTAGACGATCAAATCTAAGGGGGGTGATCTGATCTCCAAGCCTTCAAAGTCCAAGAATCTACAAGTAGCCATGCCAAACCTAAAAGAGCTAAAAAGTGCCAAGACTCCAATTTTGTTTCCAAGCATTCAATGGATGCACCAAGGTGGCATGAACCGAGCCTATTCCAACTAAATTCAGTCCAAGTTTATCTCTGAACCAAAGCTACAAAGCATGTGCTCTAATCTCAAGTCAATGGCTAGAGGAGACTTGAGATTCCTTTTGCATAACATTGGCCAAAGGCGTGTTGTAGCCTCCATTCACTATTGATGCCAAAACAAACTTGGCACACTATAAATAGGCCTCAATTGTGATCAGTTTGAGTACACCAAAGCACCCAAACTGATGCTTTCCTCAAAATCCCTCTCTTTAGGCCAAAATGTCTTCTTTTGCAAGGTACCTATGAGTTTTTGAGTTAGAGAGCAATTCCATCATAGCTCATGATCCAAACACATCCAATATGTAATATCTAACCTGTCCAAACTCCTGTAACACCAAAATCACAAAGTCCCCTCTCAAAACCTCAAAATTGGACTTTTTTGCATTTTTCAAGCCATGTCTTGATTCAGTCACTTTCAAAACCAGATAAAACCTCAAACACACTCCAAATATCATCCTTGAATTGTCCCAAATGGTTCCACACATCTAGAACACCATTTGAGAGAGTTGCCATATTGGTCACTTTTGCCCCTTTTGCAAGAAAGAGCTCCAACTTGTTCATGAGGATTCCAGCTGGTGGTGACCATTCTAAAAGCTCCTAAGGGATCAATTGAGAGTGTCTAAAGCATCAAATTACTTCTTGTTAAAAGCTCCTAAGGGATCAATTGAAGTTCACTGATCATACACCTCTCATGCATGTTGTATATGTTGTTTTTGAACCAATTTACCATGTAATTCTTGCCTGTAACATGGGGTAGCATAGAAAATGCAATTATAGGCCTATTTCAAAAATACCATAGGGTTTTAAAATAGGGACCTCATCTGAAAAAACCAAGGGCACCATTGGATTCCTTGTGAAATTCTAGGCAGGATAGACCTAAATTTTGTCCCAATCTATGGAGAAATGGGAAAGTTACAACCTTTACATTTTTGGCCCAAAAGCTGGCCTTGCCTTGCCTTGCCCAGGCCTAAAAAAAGGCATCCCTTATGTATTCATGGGGTGGTTTTGATACACGGATGTATCACCACCCCAGTGGTAGAAGGCGCGCGCTGTGACTTGGAGGTCTGGGGTTCGAATCCCCCTCACCCATACCCTTTTTTACCCCTTTTTCCATTTTTTACTATTTTTCATATTATTTTTAAATGATTTGAAAAATTAATTTCTATTTCAATTTTAATTATTTTTTATTGGTTCTTTTCGCAAAAAATCACAAAAATGTTAAAATATTTTATTCCACAAAAAAAAATCAGATTTATATTAGTAATCTAATATAGTTGATATTTTTTGTAAATAAATTCATTTTTATTGTTTTTAAACCTTTTAAAAATGAGTATTCATCTTGAAAATCATAATCAAATGAGTCCTAAATCATCTTGTGGTTAGAACCTCATTTTTCCAACCTTAATCAAAAATCACGAGAACCTCATTTATTCATTATATTAAAAGGATTACTTTTAAAAGAAAATGAAATTAGGGTTTCTTTGATTTTTTATCCTTATCAAATATTTCAAAACACCCATGGGCCTCTAATGGAGTGTAAGACCCAATCCCCTTTTAACCAAAAACATTTTCGGGCCTCAGGTATTGTATAAGTCCCTCTGCGTTAAAAGAATCTCGGCGCGATCGCCATTTCAAAACAAAATCATCTGGGTCTCCCCTCGTGTTGTAAGTCCCATCTTTCTTTTTCAAAACATCATTGGGCCTCTCCTTGAGTTGTAAGACCCAACCCTTTTGTAAATAAACATTTTTGGGCCTCAGTTAGTGTATAAGTCCCGATGCGATTTTGAAACAACAGTATAATCACTGTTAAACCTGGGCCTCTCCTTGAGTATAAGCCCCAACAATATTTTCAAAACAACTTCTCTTTTGATTTAGGTTCAAATATATATATATATATATATATATATATATATATATATGTGTGTGTGTGTGTGTTGTTATCAAAACTTTCTTTAATTTCTTTGAACAACTAACAATACATCATGGAAGCTTGCTCACCTGTAAGTTTTATCTGCTTTCATTTACATGGTTTAATATATATAACTGTATTGTGGGAAGCTGTGCATTGTAAGTATTCTTTCATATCCTTTTAAATACTTGTCATATATCAATTGTATATATACTAGTATAGTTGTTTAGAGTTTTCCCCGGCAACTAGGTCTAGAACTAGGTAAAGCCATGTTGGTCACTCTTAAATACCGTCAAAACTAGATCCCCATAGGATTTCCAGATACAATCTTGCCTTCTCTTGGGCTTAAACAATATGGAACAAAGATAAAGTCAGTATTCTTCGTAAACCTTTTCTCAGGATGTCACTATTAGAAATTGTCAAAGAAATTCTACTCCCCAGAGTTTATCTATTCTCGGTGAATAACATCTCTTGAGTTTCTTCAAACCTTAGAACTTTCATTAAATGATCTATTCTCGGTGAATAGCATTTCTTGAACTTTTCTTGGTTTGAGACCCACGGGCTTCCTAAAAGCATCCCCGCCTCCTCTTGGACTTTATACAAGGACCCTCCGGCTTCTTAGAAGTTCTCATACCTTCTCTTGGGCTTAATACAAGGACCCTGAAGACCTCTTTAAGGTATAAGACATAACTTAGTCATCCCTTAAAACATCCGCCTCCTCTTGGGCATCATACAAAAGATAAAACTTTTCCACACCAGTAGACTTTGACAGTCTAACCTTGAGTCTCAAAGACATTCTCAAGTTCCTTACAAATATAGGAAGAAACCCCGGTCACTCTGGATAAATCTCCAGTAAAGTCTAAAACCCAATATCTCTCCTAAAAATCCCCAAACCAGGGATAATCTACCCCAAATCAGAACCTCAAGGTATCTGATATCTTAACTCTTCTGGAACCCTCAGCAAGAGTTGATTCCCCACTTGGACCTGCCTAGGGATCTCAATAATCCCCAACAGAAAGATAGCCTCCTCTTAGGCTTTGTATAATGACATTCCCTCAGTAAAGTCAGCCTCCTCTTGGGCTTTGTACAAAGATTCTCCCCAGCAGAGCTAACCTTTTCAGATTCTCTTGTTGAGTCAATCACCTTTTTAGACTCTCTTGTTGAGTCAATCACGTTTTCAGACTCTCTTGTTGAGACAATCACCTTTTTAGACTCTCTTGTTGAGTCAATCACCTTTTCAGACTCTCTTGTTGAGTCAGTCTCCTTTCAGCACTCTCTTGTTGAGTCAACCTTTTTAGCCTCAATCTCGGGCTTTGTACGAGACAGACAAAAATTCTCTCTTGTTGAGTCAATCTTTTTTCAGCCTCCTCGTAGGTTTGATGTAAAGATTTCCCCTAGCTAGAGCTAGCCTCCTCTCAAGTTATGTAGAATAATTTCTCCAGCTTGTTCAGCCATAATCCCGGGCTTTGTACAGGACAGATAAAAGTGCTCTCTTGTTGAGTCAAACCCTTTTAGCCTCAATCTTAGGCTTTGTACAAGACATAAATCTTTATCTCTTAAGCTTGGAACAAATATCTTCCCCAGCGAAGTCACTTCCTCCAGCCTTCTTTTAGGCTTTGAGGAATGATTTCCCAAGCAGAGTCAAACTCATTTCAGCCTCAATCTTGGGATTTATTCAAGACACCTAAAAAATATCCTCACCCGAGTCAGTTAAATTTCCCATTTCAGCCTCAATCTTGGGCTTTGTACAAGACATATACAAACCTCCCCGGAAAAGTCAAATTTCCAACCTCCTCTTAGGCTTTGTATAATGATATCCCCAAAGAGTCAGTCTCTTTTTTGCCTCAATCTTGGGCTTTGTACAAGACACCAATATATACCCTCTCTTGTTGAATTGGTCTTATCCAGCATCCTCTTAGGCTTTGGGTAAGGATTTCCCTAGTGGAGTCAATCAACCTCTTAGCTTCAACCTTGGGCTTTGATCAAGGCACACAAAAATCAACAATACCTTCTTAAAGATGACAAATTCTCTCTCAGTCAAACCTTTTAGCTTCAATCTTGGGCTTTGAACAAGACACCAAACATCTTTTTCCTCCCATAGAATAGGAGGAACTACGATTACTCTGATTTCCCTGTTTCGGTTAAACGGGAATACGTAGGCATAAGATTGTGAAATCTTAGCGAGCATACTAATCAAAAACCCTAGGTCCAGTACCTTCATCCAAAGACTTCATTTTCCATACCTTAGTCATCATTCAACCCCATTTTCCACAGAAAGCAAAAACTCACTCACTCACTCATATTTCCCAAGAAACCTTCCCAACCCATTAACAGATAAACACCATCAAGTACAAAGCGAAACCTAAAGCTAATATCCTATGAATAACCGCATATAGGATGGGTAATTGACAACTCCCCATTGTATAACCTGACCCTAGACCCCCCCCCCAAATCTCTTTTAAGCGTTTATTCAGATAAACATCCGCGTGCAAGGTTAGTTTTAGATAACTTTCCTTTCCCTTCCAGCTTCATTGGATAAATAAGAAATCAGAAAGTAGCACCCCCTCCTACCATTGCGGTGAGGAAAGCCCAGCGATAAGGTGGTCGCGTCACCGAAAAAATTGCTCGCTACACCTGGTTCCTATGGACTAGCACAGGAGGAATTTGGGCCATTCTAGGGATTTGTTCAAACTCCTGGGGTTGTTCAATTTTTTTGTCGAAGAGCTCATCTTGACGAACGAGTGTCTCCGGTCGAGGTGGAGGGGTCTGTCGACCATGTGCCTAGGAGCGCCTAAGAAGCCACTTATCTGTGTCATTTGAGTCGCCAATTATTGGTAACTCTGGGTCGAATCTTGTATTAATGGCCTCAATATGGTACCCATTTGTTGAGTCAATATATGAACCATCTCGTGATTACTCTCATCCATCTGTTGCCTCATGATCACAACAGAACTTGACGTGAATGTGGGTATTGATTAGGATAACATACTAATACCTTGTGTAACACCCCAATTCCCATCGCGAATAAATAATGCATAAATAAATCAGAGTAACTAAAAATTTATTTTTTCGACAGAAACAAGGATGCCACATTTAAAGAAAGAAAATACACAATCCCTGCTCATATATTTGATACATAACACAAACAATTGAATACCCTCAAGGGGAAACTTTTTCCATATTAAAGGAAATGTCAATTATGGAATAAAGCAAAAGATCCATAACCGACTTGTTTTACAAAATAAATGGTTTATAACATCAAAGTACACATACACAAGAAATACAAAAATATATTCCATAATTATATACATATATAACATAATCGTTCTCCGACTCCTGTGCTACGTATCAGAGCAGACAGACGGCAAAGGACGGAGGACTAATCTCCACAAAAGCCTCCAAGACACTAATCTGCAATTGCCTCATAGAGCAATAAACCACAGCAGAAGGGTGAGAAATAACAACTAAATCAAGATTGCATAATAATATGCAAAAACATATAAATTCACATACACAGTTATTCTCACCACAAGCATCACAACTCACTCATATACATCACAATGTATATATATATACAAAACCAAGCATATTCATCATGCATACTTTCACAATTCTTATCATTCCACGTAAACATACATATTCATGTTTATTCATCAATGCACAATTATAAACATGATAAATGCAAATCATAGAGACCGACTTACGACTCTATGCAAATGCAATGTCCATCTACTCCACAAACATTCCAGACGCATTACTAACACCGAACAACATCACTGTACATTGTAATGTCCAACCAAACCATTCCAATCATCTATTCTTGAAAGTGGACACTTATTCTCAATCGTTACCTTATTCAACTGTCCGTAATCCATACATAATTTCTTCTCTTGACCGTCCAATTCCACAAATTCCAACATGTATCAACAATCACCCAAAAAAATAACTCTCAATCGCAATATTACCTCCACACACAAGGGTTTCCTCAAAATTCTCATTAATGCTCTAAAACTCCAAGGACTCCAAACCTCACCAGAACTCTACGTTTTTCTTTCCAAAGTCTCAATACCTTCATACACATCATGCTTGTTATTCCATTCAATCATCCATCCTGTTTGTTACTAACAATACTGGAGCTTTCTAAGGCGACACACTTGGTCTCACAAATCCCTTTTCCAATAAATCTTCCAACCGCTCTTTCCATCTGAGTTTCACTCTCTACTCTCTGAGAACAACCTTTAACAATACCCAATCGTTCTCTCCCAATGACTTCCCAACTTGACCAACATACCAAAAACCTCTAATCCGTCTCATCTTCCAGTATAAGAGTCTTCATCAACTCATCGAAGCAATCCGTAATCATTTTCTCAATTCCAAACAATTCATGGCACACACTATCCAAGCCGGAAAGCCACGTCTATTCTATCCAACATAATTCCCGTCTGCTATCAACAAGAGATTAAGGGTGATCAGTTCCTCAATTTGCCAATAGACAGCCGATAATCATGATGGGGCATAAACCGTCTTTACGAACTATAATAGCATTCCTTACATCCTGTGCACAAAACTAACTAAGGCACAAATCCTTAGTTGACACAACCTTACCTCCGCATTCCTTCTGGAACCGGAAACCACCCTATCCAAACAACACTTACAATCTTGTAATTCACAACACACTGAGCCAGCGCTCTACACCTGTAGCAACATGGAGAAGTTCCAGCTTCTCCCCCACTTATCTTAATCTCACACCTGAAGACGAAGGATTACCAAAAACCAGAAAGCACTGACAGTGTTCCACACACATATCACGTACTAAGAGACAAACAACAACGACAGTATTCAACTGTCACACCAACTTACTCAACAACTGGGCCGGACGGACCGACCTGTTCTGATACCACTAATGTAACACCCCAATTCCCATCGCGAATAAATAATGCATAAATAAATCAGAGTAACTAAAAATTTATTTTTCCGACAGAAACAAGGATGCCACATTTAAAGAAAGAAAATACACAATCCCTGCTCATATATTTGATACATAACACAAACAATTGAATACCCTCAAGGGGAAACTTTTTCCATATTAAAGGAAATGTCAATTATGGAATAAAGCGAAAGATCCATAACCGACTTGTTTTACAAAATAAATGGTTTGTAACGTCAAAGTACACATACACAAGTAATACAAAAATATATTCCACAATTATATACATATATAACATAATCGTTCCCCGACTCCCGTGCTACGTATCAGAGCAGACAGACGACAAAGGACGGAGGACTAATCTCCACTAAAGCCTCCAAGACACTAATCTGCAATTGCCTCATAGAGCAATAAACCACAGCAGAATGGTGAGAAATAACAACTAAATCAAGATTGCAAGATAATATACAAAAACATATAAATTCACATACACAGTTATTCTCACCACAAGCATCACAACTCACTCATATACATCACAATGTATATATATATATATACAAAACCAAGCATATTCATCATGCATACTTTCACAATTCTTATCATTCCACATAAACATACATATTCATGTTTATTCATCAATGCACAATTATAAACATGATAAATGCAAATCATAGAGACCGACTTACGACTCTATGCAAATGCAATGCGGTACCGACTCAATCATCTCAAGTTCACTCAGTAACTTATTGGAACCATCGCTCGTTACCAATGTAACTCCCCGTCGGGCCTACGATGTTCACCCATTGATCACACCTCACATAGGCACACAATGTTTATGGATTGCTCACACCTCACATAGGCACACAATCCGATCGCTCACACCCCACATGGGCACACGACGTTATAACGGATTCCCTCTGGAACCAATCCGTCGCTCACACCCCACATGGGCACACGACATTACAAGATGCATATCATGATGCTTGACACCCAAGAACTCATGACAATCAAATGCATCTTCACACATATATGCAACCATAAACAATTCAAACAATGAATTTCAACCATAAAGGCCACCAACCACATACATTGGAATTTCACATAAACAATGCATATCATCACAAACCACAACAATCATACAATCACAATTGCTTCCACAAGGGATTCACACCACAAAGGCTACCCACAACACATCATAACACCATACATTGATATTCAATCAAACAATGTATTTTACCACACAACAACATCATTTATGGATCGCTCACACCCCACACGGGCACACGACCCGATTGCTCACACCTCACCTAGGCACACAATCGTTTGTAATCATCGCTCACACCTCACATAGGCACGCGGCGTTACAACGGATTCTCATTAGAATCACTCAACACAAGAATGTACGTCATTATGATTCAAATACAAAATGACTCAAGACATTCTTGAAATGCATACATATTCACAATATATTCATGCATTCATCTCATACAATCACATACAATCTATATACAT
The DNA here is from genome assembly GCA_022829125.1 of Lathyrus tuberosus. Lineage (NCBI taxonomy): Eukaryota > Viridiplantae > Streptophyta > Magnoliopsida > Fabales > Fabaceae > Lathyrus > Lathyrus tuberosus. The sequence goes on along the minus strand of JALAZF010000164.1, from coordinate 7,278,590 downwards.
TCACATCAATGCACTATTGTATGATTCACATCCAAAACAATGTACATATTTGCCATAAAGCCATAAACCATCATCACAACATTCCATCATGTATATTCACCTCATATAACGGCACACCAGCTACACGTTACATATTAAAAGCATATAGCATGATAACACATCAATCGCACACATTGTACGCGATAAAAACCCGACAACCCGAATATTTTCCAAAAACACGAATTAATTAAATCATCTTTTATCATCCAAACCATTTTAAATAGAAAGAATATTTTATAAGCTTTCCAACGCTTCGAACGGGGGTCAAAACGGACTTACGGTTCAAAAGTTACGATCGAAACAATTTTGAAAGAAAAACCTACAGCAGGGCTGACACGGCCACCCTTGTTGTGGGACACGGCCCGTGTCACTCAAAATCCCAAATTTCACCTTTTTTCACGTTTCCACCCTCCATAGTCAGTGGGCTGACACGGCCACCCGTGTTGTGTGACACGGGCCGTGTCAGGGCCCAGAAAATTGCATTTTTATCGTCGGAAGCCTTCCGGACCTCCGATTTCGATTCCATAAAAAGCTGCGTTCTCAGAATTCGACATACTACAATATTTCCATCATTAAAAATCCATCTAACAAATTTTCCATTTTTGAAATATTTTGAAACATAATTTTATCAACTTATCCCAACTCCAAACTCGCTCAAAACCACTGAAAACACACAAATAACCATTCCCGATTAATTCCTATCCTTACCCGATTAAATATCAACCTATGCCAATGTTACCAGACATATCCAAACACTTTTACTCGATCACAACATCAATTCGCACAAAAACATCGATATATATCAAAAACTCAAAAGTTACAAATTCAACACAATTCAATCAAACGATCATACTAAATCACGACCCAACATCACACGACTCTACTACGTAATTTATTCCGACTTTTGTCCGTGAAAACATCGATTTCTAACCATTTTTCTCATTTCAACCTAGAATTGGAAAACTATGGAAAAACAAGAAAAACATTCACACAATCACACACATATACATATACAAGTAAGATATAATCGAAACTTCTCACCCTTACCCGATTAATCAAAGTTCAAGCATTGATTTTGATGATTTTCCTCTTCTCCCTCTTCCTTCTCTTCTTTCCCTCTGTTTTTCTTCTTCTTTTCTAACTTTCTCTTTTTCTCTCTTTCTAACCAATATATATATATATATATATATATATATAATACTTATTATATAATATAAATCCAATAGGATAAAATATCTCCAATTGATATTTTGTCTTCTAATACCAATTGATCAATTATTAGAGTTACCTTAAAATACTCTCTTTTTCTCTCAAATCTCTATTTATAAAAATATATAATTTTTCTAAAATATCTAACTAATCAAATGACCATTTTGCCCTTACGCTCAAATATCTCCCAAACGCTCTCAAAATGCGATAAAACATAAACAACGATGAAATATATTTCGGAAATAAAAGTTGAAAAGAAATTATAATTTATTGTAAATATTTTACCTATCAGGGAAATTAACCAATTAACTCAATTAGCAGGTAAAATACAATAAATTCACACATTTCACAAAATTCACATAAATGAAATAAATAAATACAATTAAACAAATCGGGGCGTTACACCTGAAGGTCGAGTGACCTGGTTTGCCAAAGGCACTAAGCCTTGGTATGGTGAGAAAACTGGGGACGAACTTTCCCCAAACACCAGACCACTAGAATGTAGACTCGACATGAATTATGTCGGCATCCCAAAGGATCGAGGGATGGGCATTGTGATACTAGGCACAAACTGCCCTGTAGTCCCTGCCATTGTCGACCTCGGTTCGTGGCGACGAGATGTCGCGGTTGGCCCTCTAAGGGTAGTTGAAACCGCTGACACGTTCCCAGAGCCAACGTCAGTTATTTGCCTTACAATTGTACTTTCTGTCAAAGACGGTTCTTCGTTCGGACGTGGTGTCACCATCTTACCACTGCGCAAATGCATACACTCAACTCATACGGGTCCCACTGGGCGTGCCATTTTGTTCGCCCGCGCGAATAACCGCTGGCCTCCTATCATAGGCTTACTCGCGGGATCAGCCACAAAATCCCAGAACAACGGGCTGAAGTGTATGTTCGTTTGATGTGACAGTTTTGCTCTTAAAGGAGTTGTGAGAAACTTGAATGAATAAGAAAGGGTTTCGGATTGATAAATAAAACAAAGTAAAAGAAAGAAAGGAGAAAGCAAATAAGCGAGTAAATGACAATAATTTAAACTTTGATTGAGAATTACATTAAAAGGTGTGGACGCTATCATACATCTTGCGGGAGTGACTCGTTTCTCTTAACGCTTGGTACTTTCAGTGTTTCCCTTTGCAATGTTACAAATGCGACCCCAAAAATGGAAATAACTATTACCTTATATAAGCTAACAAAATTACTTTTCATCTATCCAGATTGGTTTTGGTTTTGACACGTGTCACACCACTATCTTTTCAACTTCCCATGTTCTTGGAGCTTTCAAATTTTCCCGCTCAAAAGTGTTTATCCTTGTGTCAATTTTTTCCATTACTTAACATCCTCTGACAACATTGCCTTCAAGTTTTCTTTTGACGCGACCCTCATCTGTGTTGGTCCAACGCCCCAAACTCCCTCTTGGCGTCGACTTGTTTTGGATATTCCACAATTTCTTTATTCTCTTTTATTGGTCGAAATCTCTTAGCCAACAGTAGGTCAAACAACTTGTATCCTCAAGTCGAATGATATCCTATTAGGATTATTTGAATCGACTTGTCATCAAGTTTTCTTTTCAACTGATCTGGAACATGTCTATATGCTATAGATCCAAACACCTTCAAATGACTTAGGCTAGGCATGACACCAAACCAACAGTCTTCTGGCGTGATTCCTTCCAGCTTCTTCGTCGGACATCTATTCAAGATATATGTTGCAGTCGTTACAACTTCTCCCCATAATTCTTTGGGTAGATGCTTACGTTTCAAGATACTTCTCACCATGTTCATGATGGTTTTATTCCTCCTTTTTATAGTTCCATTCTGCCGTGGAGTGTAGGTTGGCGCCACCTCATGCACAATCAATTCTTTCTCACATAATGCATCAAAATATGTCGACACATACTCTCCACCACCATCACTCCTAAGAATCTTTAGCTTTTGACCATTTTGTCTTTCGACCATATATTTAAATTTGGCAAATACTTCGATCACTTCACTTTTCTTCTTGAAATTCTGGCATGCAGATCACATATGTCTTAAGAGATGTCAAGACATTGATCTCTGCTAAAACTGAAAAAGGACAGAAAAAGGAACCTTCAATGAAACTGCAGATTCATAAAACAATGTCGTGACAGATGTTTCGACATCAGTCAAGACATAACTTTCTAAACAAGAGAAAAAACTAAAATTAACAAAACAGAAAGATAAATGATACAAGGATATGATGACCCAGTTCGGTGCAAATCACCTATGTTTGTGGGCTACCAAGCCAGGAATGAATTCACTATTAGCAGTATTAATTTAGAGCTAAACTCCCCCATTTACAACTCCTCACTTAATCCCTACCCAATACAATTCTATCTAGAAATCACCATCTAGATAAGAGAAACTCATTTCAATTCCTAAATCACCTCAGTGATATCTAAAAATTACAACCTCCGGTAACTGCATCTATCTGTTCAATTGAAAGACACCTCTTCCAATACAATATCAAGTCAAGACTCTTGACTAACAAACTAGGACATCTTGTCTGACAAACTAGGACATCTTGTCTGACATGTCTTCTTCCAGCAGACTTCATCATGTTGGAACATCTTGTTCAACATTGTGTTTTACCAAAATTTAGTCAAATCTTTTAGAGCTTTCAGTTCATGATCAAGTAAGTCCATAATTTTCGATTGAAATCATCTATAAACGTGACAAAGAATTTGTTACCTCCAATCGAATCCACCTGGATAGGACCACATACATCCGAGTATATGACTTCAAGAATTGCCTTCGACTTGCTTTCTGCAGCCTTGCTGAAGTTGTTCTTGTGCTGCTTCTCCTGAACACATTCTTTTCACACTTCACTTGGAATGTCGATTTCTGGTAGTCCTGAAACCATATTTCTTCTCTTCAATCTCTGATGTCTTTGAAATTGAGATGACGAAGTCTATAATGCCATATCCATTCATCTATGTTGGCTACAGTTGCAAGGCACTTATGCTCCATCACATTAAGTTCAATCTTTAAGGTTCTATTATGACACATTGAAGCCTTCTAGATCAATGTTCCATTTGAGTCGAGTACTCTCATCATATTCTCTTCAATCGACACCTTGTAGTTCTTTTCGACCAGCTGCCCTATACTGAGCAAATTGCTCTTCATGCCTGGTATGTACAATACATTGGAAATTACTGACCTTTTGTCATCTTTCCTCTTAATCAGAACATCACCAATACCTTCAGCTGCTAGAGTATTGTTATTTGCAAATTTCACAATGTTCTTCATTGAGGGCTTTATGTTAACAAACCAATCCTTTCTACCAGTCATGTGTGATGAGCATCCTGAGTCCAAGTACCATTGGTCCTGGAATCTTTCTTCATCTCTTGTTGTGACCATCAACAACGTCTCTTCTTCTTCATGTTTTGCCAGCTTCGCATCATTTTCTTGATTCTTCTAATTTTTATGACAATCACTAAAATAATGACCATACTGCTGACAATTGTAACACTGAATGTGACTTTTGTCAGGTTTTCGACAACCAACTCTTCCTCTACCTGCAACACCACCTCTTTGGTTGCCTTCATTCCACAGTTTTTTCTGATTCGACCAGCTTCTTTCTTTCTGATTTCGACCAGTCAAATCGTTGCAGCCTCTTCTTCCTTTGTTGCCATTTCGACTTCATTTGCCTTTCTTTTCTTTTGCTGATTGCACCTGCAAAGCCACATCACTTTTCGGCTTTCCTGCAACTTTTTTAGCCTCCATTTGTTCATGAGACTTAAGTGTCCCTTGAAGCTCTTCCTTTGTCAATGTTGACAAATCTTTCGACTCTTCTATGGCTACTACCACGTGGTCGAACTTTGGAGCCAATGACCTCAAGATCTTTGCAACAACTGATCTTGATGTCAACACTTCTCCATATACCTTGATTTGATTCACCAATTTAGTAACCCTAGTGAAGAAATCAGTTATGCTTTCACTTTCTTCCAGCTGAAGCAAGTCATACGTCTTTTTGTGAGTTTGTAACCTCACCTCTTTCACCTTCTCTACGCCTCCAAACAATTTCTCCAAGATTTCCCATGCTTCTTTCGCTGATTCTACATTACTAACCTTTTCAAAATTGTCTGGATCAACGCATTGATGAATTATAAAGAGATCTTTATAATCTTTCTTCTTCAATTATTTGTATGCATCCTTTTCTTGATCTGTCGCATTTTCTGCAAGCGGTGTTATTCCTTTCTTCACAAGATCCCAAAGATCTTGATAACAGAAAACCACATTCATCTGCTTGCACCAATTATTATAATTATTGTTCTTGAGAATCAGAAGACTCGTCGGAAAATGCCCGTTAGGATGATTCACTCGTGATTTTCTTCCCACGAATCGCTCAACCTGTGCTCTAGATACCAGATGTTGAAATTAACACAAAATTTTTGAGAAATTCCGATTCAATATTGATAAACAAGATTCAATCAACCGATCGAAAACCTTTGTTCTTCACTCTTCACTCAAGTGAAACAATCACACATTGATTGCAAAAATGATTCTGCACAGCAATTGTTTATGGAAGAAGAAAGAAAGAAAATTGAATAAGAAAGAAGATTAGGGTTTAACAAAATTAGGGAAGAGGAAAATGATTTCTACAGAGGAACTCTCTGCTCTCAAACTGAGAAAAAATATTATTCAACTGTACAACTGCACTTTCTGTTGTGTGTTACAATATTATTCTCTGTTTTTCTTACTCAAAATAGGGGTTACTCCTTCTATTTATAATTGAGCTAGCTTGCTCCATAAGGTAAAACCCAAAAAAATGCAAAAGCCCAAAATTTATAGTTTGGTCTAAGTCGAAATCTGGTGTCAAGCAACCTACTTCGACATTTCGATATCTAGCACAATTCAACACACACACTAGGCTAATTTCGACACATCCTTATTTCTGTCGAGCTACACTTGCTTCGACACAAGGAATTACAACCTCAACAGGTTGGCGGTAGTTTGGGGTTATGAAAATTGCAGAATGATATTATTTTCAACAAGACTAAGTGTGTTTTGAATAATATAGTTTGGTTGGTCAAATTTCTGGTTTGAAAATAATCGATTATAGGAGAAATTTTGTATTCCAACATAAATTATTAAGATTTGTGTATGGATCCTTTGTATTACTTATCTTTGTAGTTATTGCTGGTGGGAAATTTTACTTGAGTTTTTGTTGTATCATTTTAGGATTGAGCGACCTAGTGCTCCCTTAATAAAATCTTTGTTAAAAAAAAAATTGAGCTAGAATTATAGAACTCTATCTCGACTTTATTTAGGAAAAAAAAACTGTATATATGAATATTAATATAGTAATTCGAAATATAATTATTAATTATAATAAAAATCCACTTTACATTTATTATTAAAATAATTTTTAATAATTGTCACATATTTTAAAAAATAAAAAGCAAAATTGATTCAATCATGCATTAGATTTTTTTAATATCCGACAAAAAAATAAGATTTGTTTTTATAATAAATGTGGGCTATTGTAGAACGCACCTTCCTGCTACGACATACTTCGGTCAAAAGTGTCAAGTACATTGAAAATAATAATATATTCGAATGAGATAACTATAATGCAAACGTGATGATGAAACATTTGATATAAGTGTCTCTTTTAGGGTATATAATAAACATCGATGGGACTCATCAACCATTATTGGAACAACCACATAATTACTAATCACCATATAAATGCATTGTTTCTCAGCAACATTTTCCACACCACCACCATCTCCTCAAAACGCATCTTGCAGCTATAACACAAGATGATGGAGATGAGTAGTATATGGCAGAGGTTGAAACCAGATGTGGTAATGGTGTTAGTACAGATTGCATTTGCTGTCTTGACTATATTATACAAGTTTGCAATAAATGATGGAATGAGCTTGAGAGTTGCCGCAGCATATCGCCTCATTTGTGCATCGGCTTTTACTATTCCAATTGCTCTTTTCTCTGATAGGTTACAAGCACCGTTTTTTACTTGCAATTATATATATATTTTTCCAAATAGTCTAGTAGTAGTAATTTCACTCCTTAAATATATTGGAAAAATATATATTTTTCTTTTTTGAAAGATGAATCACTTACATTTTCACCTCTTCTAATGTTAAAATCTACATATCCTATATAAATGACAACAAAATTCAATTTAATTAGTTGGGTGGAGTTGGGATAAAACACGAATTTTAAAAACATGGCCGGGGGAGGAGCTGTCTTTATTTGAGTGGTTTAGACATGCAGATGGAAGAGTTTTGTCGTAAGGAGAGTGTAGTGAGAGTAGTCAAACAGTTAGAGCTAAAGAAAGACAAAATAAAATATACAGATTTTATTATCATCATGAGATTAACAATTTGAATATAAGTATGGTTTCTGAGTAGAATATTATGAAAGATTTTATTCATTTAACTGATTGGACATAGTAAGATATAACTTGGTTGTAGTTGTTATTAATTTATTATTAATTTATGTTAAAATATTGCAATTTAATTTAATTATATATTTTTGATGCTACGAAATATTAAAATTTTAAAAAACACATAAAAACATTATGTTGATAATAAAAATTACAACTTTTAGGGAATGAGACAAGGCACTAACTATCTTCCCCATATTTTTATAAGTTATTCTCTGTAAAATTGATTTTGTCTAAAAGTGAGTTGATAAAAGTTAGTTAAAAGTAAAGTGATTTATCTTTGGATAAATTTTTGAGAGAGATATTTCTTCATAGTCAATATGTTTGCCCCCATGTGTTTGTATATGATATTTCATATGAATAAGTTTATTATGGCGCTCCATGTTAATAGTCACTGTGTGGCATTATTTACAGGAAGAAGAGAGCAAAGATTACTTGGAGTGTGCTTTCTAAGACATTTTTATGTGGATTGTTTGGGTATGTGGCATTTATACAAGTATAATTTCTTCAATCATCTAACTTTACAAGAAAACAATAATAATATATTGATATGTAATATTTCAGGGGAAGTTTGTATCTAAACCTTTATCTCGAGGCTCTTGCTTTAACGTCAGCAACATTTATGTTGGTCGTCTTCAACCTAATTCCAGCCATTACCTTTATCATGGCTGTATGCTTCGGGTATCTATATAAACGTCGCTCTAACATCTTTTTATTTAAAAAACTTTAAATTTATTCACTTTTGATTTTCTATAGAATGGATAAATTCAATTTGAGGGTAGCAGAAGGAAAGGCGAAAGTGATAGGAACAATAATGGGAATGAGTGGTGCAATGTTGATGATTTTTTTCAAAGGTACTGAAATTCACATTTGGTCCTCTAATATCAACCTTTTTCATCCACATCACATCTCAAATGAGCAAATGGCAACTCACCATGCCAACTTTGGTAAGAAATTGTTGGGTGTTTCATGTGCATTAGCATGCAGTTGCTCTTTCTCATTGTGGTATATTATTCAGGTTAGTTTTTTTATTCATCAGTTGCTCTTTCTCATCACAGTGAGTTTGCCTGAATCACGATGAACTACTGTGATTTTAAAAAAGCTACAGTTTGAAGCTTTTAAAACAAAACTTTGTCATCTTGATTTTGGTAAGCTTACACCATACACTTGATTGTTTAGAAATATTGTCATCCTTCTCGTTTACATGGTACAGGCTAAGTTGAATAAGGAATACTCAAGTCATCGCTCAAGTGCAGCTTTAATGGCCATAATGGGAGCCATTCAAGCAACTGTCATTGCTCTTTGTGTTGAAAGGGATTGGGAACAATGGAAGCTACGAAACAACCTTAGGATTCTTGCCGTTATTTACCCGGTATGCTCCTAGAAATTTACTAAATATCCGAAAACGCGCCCTTAACTGAAAATAATGAAATCATATTGATGTTGCTATAATAAATTATTTTGTCAAAGGAAGTTTTTAAATGTGAATGAATCTTGATGCAGGGAATAGTGGCCTCGGGACTAGTTGTTATCGCTATGGCCTGGTGCATAAAGATGAGGGGCCCTGTATTTGCGTCTATTTTCAGTCCTTTACAACTCTTACTTGTAGTTATAGCTGCTTATTTCATGTTGGATGAGAAATTATATTTGGGAAGGTATATTCTAAATCTTAGTTCACCTAAACATATACCAATTCATGTTTTTCAGCCATCAATATATTCACAATTAACTTGTTAGAAATATTTTCATAGCATGCTTGGAGCAATTGTGATTGTGTGCGGTCTTTATGCGGTACTTTGGGGTCAAAGCAAAGAAATGAAAAATAAAATGAAGGTATTAGAAATCACAAGAATGCCTGAAAATGTTGAGCTTGTTGTTATTTCCACACCTGTTGTTTCTCATGACAGAATCGTCCAAACCTGCCAGAGTTCAGCCATTTCTAAAGAAAATGTTGTCAATGTTCAGTGACTGTTTATATACAAGAGAATCTTGAAGTATGGAAGAGGAAGATGAGAAGTCCTTCATAAAAATGGTTGTAGTTCTTAAGAAAAAAGTGTATCACTAAAAAACTCATTTAGATTAAGTTGCGCTTTTTTACAGAATGAGGATAGAGTGTCAGTTATCTACATATATTTGTTAATGAAATTTATTATTGCTTTTTAAAAGAAAAGTATTTCAATGGTGCAATTCATGGACTTTTATACTTTACATACAATACTATTTATGAACTGCTATTAATAATTTAAATATGAAGAAGATTTACATTGTGCATAGCTTCATCTTAAATCAACTGTATAATATTATATAATTATCATTTGCAGAAATGATTAAAATGGATCCACCAAATCTCTAAGAAATATGAATTAGTTACTTAGGATATGCTGTATAGAGTACTGGAAAGTAGAAAAAGCAGAAGCAAACAAGAAATTGTTTATGGAAGCATTCTGATTTTAGAAACCATTCTTTTAGCAATCAATCATTATTACAAAAAGCAATTATTGAAACAGTAAAATCATGTACTGTAAAAGATACCATATAGATCGTTGTTATCACCGGCAGCAAGATGAAGAAGTTATGCCAGAGAAAAGAAATGAAGTTCTCTGTCTCGCCGGAGGTGAGTTCTGGAACCGTGAAAAAACGTTACGGTTAATGATAGGGAAATTTCAAGGCCCGATAGAGAAAGGAAGAATCCATTTTGGCTTAAAGATTATTATTCTTAAAAAGTGGTGTTCAATTAGTAGTATTTTCACTAGTTTTATTTTTATGTTGTTTCTTTGTTTTGGGCCAGGCGCAACTAGTAGTGTACCCTGACTATTTATTTATAAGCACTGGAAGTTTAGGGTTTATTAATGAAAATTCTGAAATTTTATCTTGTGTTATTGTCTTTCTATGCAACTTTGATTTATTTTTAACCTAGCTAAATTCTAACATTTGTGCTTTCATCTTGCACTCATGGCTCCTCCCAAACCCCAAAATCCATCCTCTAGAGAAATTATAGAGGAAGCTGTTCAAACAGCCCACATACATCTTGATAATGCCATGAATCAAACACAACAACAACTTGATGAACGATTTGACAAAGCTACTGCATATCTGCAGCCGCATGTTGGTCAAATCCATACAAGGTTGGACAATGACAAACAGGTGGCTGATTCTCGCTCTGAATCAATTATATTTATCCTCACAAAGTTGGTTGCACAAAAAGAGCAGCAACCTTCTGCAACTGTTACTACAGCAACAAGTTCCTCAGGTATAACTCAAAACCCTAATTCTACACCTATGAATACAACCCAAATTTCACATATCGTTACCCCTACTACCACTCCCACTAGACACTCTACCATTTTTTCTCATACACCCATAATCCCTACTGTTATCCGACCAACTGCTGCACCACCTTACCCATCTTACATTCCCAACCCCTCAGCATTTACAGCCACTCAAAATATGAGTCTTCCTTTTTTCACTAAAACCCATACACTCTCATTCCTCAAATTTCCCCTTCACCCTCTTTCCGAACCCCTAAGTTGGAACTTGCTTTGTTTGATGGTTCAAATCTATTAAAGTGGTTATTTCAAGCTGAACAATTTTTCACTTTTTATCAATTACCACCAGAAAATAGATTACCCTTAATTTCTTTTTACATGAAAGGTGATGCTTTTGGTTGGTTTAAATGGGTGCACCTAAATTAGTTTTTAACAGATTGGAGTTCTTTCACTAAAGATTTAGAATTGTGTTTTGGTCCATCGACTTACGATAATCATCAAGCTGAATTATTTAAGTTAACCCAAGAAGGGTCTGTTGTGGATTATCAAACTATGTTTGAGCAATTAGGCAACCAAGTCGTTGGCTTACAACCGGATGCTATTTTAAATTGCTTCATTTCTGGTCTAGCTACTGATATTCGCAACGAAATGGCAATCCATAAACCTACTTCAATATCCCAAGCTATTGGCCTTGCAAAATTGATTGAGTCAAAACTAAAAGATGCCAAGCCCAAATTCAACAAACCTTACCCTAACTCATACGCCAAAACCCAACCAAATTCGTCCACACTTTATTCCACCAAACCAAATGTTGCTCTTACCCAACAAATTTCGATTCCTTCTAAAACACAAAACACCAACCCTCCCATTAGACGCCCCATTAAACGTTTATCCCAAGCCGAAAGACAAGAAAGAAGGGCTCAAGGTTTATGTTTTAATTGTGATGAGAAATTTATTCCTGGGCATAAATGCTCGTCTAGTCGATTTTTACTTCTTTTGGCTGAGGATGATTCGACCGAATTGCCACTTTCTGTTAAGGACAGCACCGATTCAGAAATTCAGACACCTAATGACTCATTGACTGGTCAACTTTCCACTCAAGCATTGACTGGTCAACTTTCACCTCAAACTCTCAAATTCAAGGGACTCATTGGTGGATTACCTGTCATGGTTCTAGTTGACACTGGCAGCACACATAACATAATGCAACCTCGCATTGCACCTCATCTTAATCATAAATCCACCAAAATTCCTCAGTTCTCGGTTATGGTTGGAAATGGCTCACACTTACAATATGAAGGGATCTACAACAATGTCTGAATAGTACTCCAAGACAAACCCTTTCATCTACCATTCTACTTATTCCCAATTGAAGGGGCCGGTGTTGTTCTTGGCATGGCCTGGTTACGCACTTTAGGTCCTATACAGGCTGACTTTTCAATCCCATCCATCACTTTTTCTCATAAGGACACATCCATGACCTTGAAAGGAGACCCTACCACTCACCCAATTCACACTACTTTCCACCAACTTAAACAACTGATCCACACTAACTCAATTTCATCCCTCCACTTAATGCTTTTTGAACCAGCCAAACAACCCACCCCTTTGCATTTGGAAGATTTACCCCCAAACATTAACCCCCCACGACCATCACATAAACCTTCTACCCAACACCCCATCTATCAATGTGAAGCCCTACTGTTACCCTCATTCACAAAAAGATGCCATGATATCAATCATTGAGGACATGTTAAAAGCGGGCACAATTGTCCCTAGTAACAACCCTTTCTCCTCCCCTGTTCTTCTAGTTAAAAAGAAAGATGGCACATGGCGGTTTTGTGTTGATTACCGCGCCCTCAATGTTGTTACCATTAAAGAAAGATTCCCAATGCCCACAATAGATGAACTTTTGGATGAACTTGGTTCAGCCAAAGTTTTTACCAAGTTAGACTTACACTCTGGTTATCACCAAATCCGTGTTGCATCGGAAGATACACACAAGACACCTTTCTGGACTTTTGATGGATATTACAATTCTCTCGTGATGCCTTTTGGGTTGACCAACTCCCCTTCTACTTTTCTGTCAGCAATGAATGATCTTTTGAGACCTTACTTGCAAAAATTTGTTCTTGTTTTTTATGTATGACATCCTTATCTACAATGCAAATTTCAGTCACCATCTTACTCATTTGCAGATTGTTTTTTATTTATTACAGTCCCATGTTTATGTTGTAAAATTATCAAAGTGTGTTTTTGCAGTTGATAGGGTTCATTATTTAGGCCATGTGATTTCTATAGGTACTGTCTGTCGCTCCCGAAAGATTCGCATCCAACGGTACAAACGCGAGAGTGGCGCAAAAACACAGAGTCGCCAGCAATGTGTATTTATCCTGAGAAAGGGAAAGGAAACACTGCATAAACCTGAAGAGAAAGGGGGAAAGACATGGTCATCGTGACCATAGTCTAGGTTCGGGAGTCGGTTATGCGAGTGGAAGGTGTTAGCACCCCACGCATCCATCGTACTCGATGGGATCCACGCTTGTTGTCTAAACGGAGGTTGAGCTGTCCTACTATCTATGGCTGAACAAAAGAAAACGGGGATGGGGATGACTAAGACGGACTCGGTAGGACATATTCGATGCCCTAGGCCTACGTACTCCCTCAGTGCAATGGGAAAGTCAGAGTCAACGTAGTTCGGACGAGAACTGTGGGGGAAGGTTGCTCGCCAAGACATTCGCTGTCTTGTGCCTACATATCCTCAATCGGGCGAGAAAGAGGAATTAGAGCTAATGTAGTTCGTGGGTACGACCACGGATGGGTAAGTGTTTTTTACATGAGCGACGGGCTCTTTTCTGAAAATGAAATTTGAAACCCAACAATCTCGAAGGATAAAATAGATTTGAATTTGTTTTTGTGTTTTTTAGACAGAAGTGTTTTCTTTTTAAGTTAGTTCATAACTTGCATTGCACCAAAGTCTAGGGCACAAGGACGAATAATTAACGAATCGTCCCAAGACAGGACGCCCGCTAAGCACTCTAGAAAGATGAGAGGAAGCCCCTCATTTCTCATTCCCCACGCTTAAGGCTCATGCGCAATACATTTTCTCTTTATTAAGTGTTTTCAAGAAGTTTTGAGATGAGAAGAGAGAAGACCCAAAGGAAACTCTAAAGGGAAACTAAGAGTCCTAATGTTATCATGCATGGGTGACCTATGGTTAGTGAGGCTTAGGAGGGACAACTACCTAAAACCTAATGCTAATCCTACTCTAAGCTTAATCAAAAAATTAAGTTGGACTAGGTAGCTCTAAAGGGAGAGAATCCAAGACTTAAACAAGTCTTGAGATTCATGGGAGAAAGAGAGTGAAAGAGAAGAATGAGAAAGAGAAGGATGAGATATGAAATAAGATAGGGTAGCAAGCACATCATATCAAGTATATCCAACTTACATCAATAAACAAGTCTCAAAGATCATGCAAAACATCACAAGTAAGCATGCAAAGGTAATCATGAAAGAATGCAAGCATACTTATATGAAATGCACAATTAAGCACCAATGAACTTCATATCAAGATGAAATGAGAAAAATAAGATGAAGATGCAAGCAAGTCAGAATCAAGATCATACCATCATCAACAATTTTCATGTGCAAGAGAAGATCAAAACATGAAACATTATGCACCAAAGAAAGTCCACAAAAGGAAGTCAAAGTACAAGCACTTAAAGCATACCCAAACATGATCCACAAATTGCAAAATTTGGTCATAAGGGACCTCAACCAGGGGTAAATATCATATCAAATACTCATGCAAAGAATCACAAATAAACTCAAACAATTAGGCATGGCAAAACAATTAGGGTTAAGAGATGTCAAGAGATGATCATGCATAATTCACTTAAGCACAAATAATCAAACATATATCAAATGACATTCAAAAATTGTGGAATTAAAACCCAAGTGACCTAAGTCAGAAGCTAGCAACATGCAAAAAAGATCACACAAAAATTCACAGGTTAAGTACCTCAAACAATGCTTCAAAGTTTCATAAGAACAAAGAAGAACAATGCACAAATAGAGGGACTAAAATGCAATATGAAATGAGTTTAAAAATATGAGAAAAATTTTTTTAGGAACCTCAAGATGTCCTCTAAAATATGCAAAAAAAAAGGGATGCAAATCATATACCAAAGATGATAACAAAAATCAACAAGGCAGGGTGTGCACAATTGAGACAATTCCAAAGGAAATTAATCAAACAATTATTTCAGATGCACAAAATAAAATAAAATGGAAAAATAAAATTTGACAAAATTTTATAAAATTCCAAAGATGCTTCATGATTTTTTTGGGGATTTTTAGATGCATAAATCTATTTTTAAAAATTAAAAATGAAAACTATGCACAAAGAAAATAAAATGCAAAGAGATGATGCCAGGGGGCGCAAACAGCAAGATAATCATGTTGGAAAATCAAATGGGCTCAAGGAGGGGGGTGCAGATATCAACCCAGTCCATAACAAAAAAAACAAGCGCAGTCCAATAAAAATAAGGATCCAGTCAAACAACTTGACTCAACATCAACCATTGGATCAGATCTACGCATGATATCAAGTCAACAAGTCCACTCAGTGTACAAGATGAAAGGCCAGGATCAAGAGTTCATGATAACAAAGGTACACGCGCGCACATCCACATCATTCAGAAATTAAAAGTAGAGCACGTGAATGGCACATGTTATTTAATGTGTTGGCAGAATCACCATCATCAGATTAATCAAACGTGCCAGATCAAGTCAACAGATCACAAAATCATGCAAGATCAAGGGTCCAGATCCGTGTGTGCACAATAAGAAGCATGGATTATAAACACATAATTAATAAAAATATGTGAAGATTTTAAATGATCTGGCAACACAAGAGCCATCAGATCTGGACCACCAACGGTCCAGATTGTGTCTTCTACATCAAACCCTCGCCGGACTGAAAATCAAACCAGACGCCGGAGCTAGGGCTCCGGTCGTCTTCTCCGGTGGACATCAACTTAAATTTCTCAGAAATCATAAACAAGTACACCATTCCAATCAGATTTTAACAAGGATCAAGAATATCACCTTCATTTCAACAGATCATACATGTATAAACTAAATCGAAGGAAAAAAGTTTGGATCTAAAAACTTTAGATCCACGATACAACCATGATACACGTCCAAAATTAAAACAAATCACAGTAGGATGATCTGCAAAGCATGAGGAACATTATGCACACAAGAGAATCAAGTTCTAGGATCATGAATTTCACACTAACCTGAAACTTGTAGAACTCAGAATACACCAAGAAAACCTTCAGAAAGCTGCAGATCTACTCCTTGGAACTTCTGATTGCAAAATAAATGCAATATTAGGCTTGAATCAGGCTGGATCTTGAAGTTTGAAAGTGAGCAACTGAAATTCGAATCTGATGAAAACCTTGCTTAGAGCTTCAAACAATGGTTGATTCTTGTTCTATGGAGTATGTGGATCAAGAAGATGGAAAAAGTTCTTCAGAAACCCTTGTGAGGAATGAGTTTCGAAGAAGGAAAGTTTTGAGTGAAAAATGAAATTCAGAGCAAATGAGAGTGCATGAGGTGTGAATGAAGGTGTGAGTCTCCTTATATACACTTGGTTAGAGCTCTGAGCATGATTAGGGTTTGATTAATCCCTTGATTAAGGCTATCCAAAGTAATTTGCAAAAATGCAAGTTGTGATGAAACCACTAATCCACACATGCATTGTCATGCTTTTCATCATGAGTCATTCACATTTCTCTTGCTGATCATATCTGAATTGAGTTTGGGCTTTGTAATGACTCGATTTATGAGATATGATCCATCTTGCCATTTTGCACATTGTGAAAAAAGTGAGGTATATGGGATGAAATGAATTGATTCAAGGGTCAGAAATGGTCCTTAGGATGTGTACTTGGATGTTGCAATATGACTTGAAGCATTGGAGGTTAGTACAAGTCATTTTGAATCAAAATGCAAAAGGTGGAAAAATGGATACATGATAAAACCCTAAAAACACTTTGCCTTCTTTTGATCATAACTTGAGTTTTACAAATGGTATGGAGATAATCTAGTACTTTTTGGAAAGGGGAGAGAGAGATCTTCAACTTTCATGTTTGAGGAAAATTCATTTGAAGCTTCTTTGATGATGAAAAGTCAAGTTGAAGATGGTTTGAAAAGTTGCCAAAAATGGAAGTTTCACATTATAGATCATTTTCCAAAAATAGTAACTTTTGCACAAAATCTTGACTCTTGATGAATGGTATGAATCCTAGCCTTTGAGGACCATATGAGGACATAAGACCTTAAAAATCATGAAGAGGACCTTAAAATTCCATGGTTGACTTTCCTCCTTACAGTTGACTTTTCTTGGTTCACAAGCAACTGATCCACTGAACATCTTCCACAGTGAACCACTAGCCAAGCCTTCCTCTATGAGTGTTTGGGAGCATATGGAACCCATGAGAGCATGCTTGAATCCACAAAGTTTTCTCAAGAAGCTCTTTGAACCCAAGAACCCTAATTTGGTCCCTCTGGTTAGGAGGGAAAGATTCACTTGAAATCCTTTGCCATTCTTGATCTTATGAAGATATGATGATCTCCACAAAACACCTTGAGGCTTGAGACTCCTTTGAGATGAACCAAGTACCTTGATCCCATGCTAAGAACCAATGCTATGCACAAATGCTAATGCAAGAGATGCAAAGAAATATAAGCCAGTTAGCTTCAAACAAAAGGGAAAATTTTGGGGTGTTACAGCTGCCCCTATTCAATCAACTTGGTCCTGAAGGTATGATAGCAACGGCTGTCATGCGTTCAAAGGATTCACGGAGATTGAATACCAAAAGAAACCTGAAATTTGCAATCCTCAAAGGAGGGGCGACTCCACTGGGGAACAAGCAATAAATGTTGCACTGTCACAACACGGACGAGTGTTAGCTATGCTGGGGATAAACACAGACGGGTGTCAAGGAATCAAAGATATCAGATACGGATGGGTATCGAAAAGATACACGGACGGGTGTAAAAGGGTTCAATACGGACGGGTATCGAAAATATACATGGACGGGTGTAAAAGGGTTCAATACGGACGGGTATCAAAAAGATACACGGACGGGTGTAAGGAGTTTCAATACGGACGGGTATCGAAAAGATACACGGACGGGTGTAAAAGGGTTCAATACGGACGAGTATCGAAAAGATACACGGACGGGTGTAAAGAAGTTCAATACGGACGGGTATCGAAAAGATACACAGACGGGTGTAAAAGGGTTCAATACGGACGAGTACTAAAAAGATACACGGACGGGTGTAAAAGGGTTCAATACGGACGGGTATCGAAAAGATACACGGACGGGTGTAAAAGGGTTCAATACGGACGGGTATCGAAAAGATACACGGACGGGTGTAAAAGGGTTCAATACGGACGGGTATCGAAAAGATACACGGACGGGTGTAAAAGGGTTCAATACGGACGGGTATCGAAAAGATACACGGACGGGTGTAAAAGGGTTCAATACGGACAGGTATCGAAAAGATACACGGACGGGTGTAAAAGGGTTCAATACGGACGGGTATCGAAAAGATACACGGACGGGTGTAAAAGGGTTCTATACGGACGGGTATTGAAAAGATACACTGATGGGTGTAAAGCGGTTCAATACGGACGGGTATCGAAAAGATACACGGACGGGTTTAAAAGGGTTCTATACGGACGGGTATTGAAAAGATACACGGACGGGTGTAAAAGGGTTTAATACGGACGGGTATCAAAAAGATACACGGACGGGTGTAAAGAGGTTCAATTTATTGGGGATTGGCCTTATTGGGGATTAAAATGATGAACTGAACACGGACGGCCGTTATCAATAGGTCAATACGGACGGATATTGAAATCAAAGGTTCAAACACGGACGGGTGTCAAAGGAAACACGAACGGGTGTCAAGGTAAAAACCTTGAAGGGATAAATCAAAAGACCACCTGGACGAAAGGGGTGAAAAGAGATCATGGGCTCACAATCATGGCAAAACACTCTGCCGTGGTACTGTCAAATATTTCTTTGAATGACTAAACCCAACACTTGTGGAGTAAAGTAGAATGATATTTTCCTGAAATCCGGTTTTCCTGACGAAGGAAAACTCAAACCTGGCTTATGCTTCGGATGCATATGTTTGAATTTTGCCGTAATGCTCCACACGAAGTGGAAATGCTACGCATTTAGGAGGATGCCATGTAAAAAATGTCCATGCAATGCAAAAAGACCGTCCCAACGAAATAAATGCTGAGAACAGAAGCAGCTCCACTGAGGACGACAAACTATATTGTCATCAAACCAAAGAAAATGTTGAGGAAAACTTCACCCTGCTAGGGAAGATCACAATCACCAATTCTGCTGGAGATGGATAAATCTCCGAGAGAAAATCCACTCAATCGGGGAGGAACTGAAAACTGAAGATGGAAACTCCTCCGTCGGGGATGACCAAGTGTTTCAGAACCTGGATTCAAAACCTGCTGGGGATACTAACTGCCAACAAACTCTGCTTGGGGATACACTGAAAGAAACTTTGAGGAAAATAGATTTCCCCATGCTCAGTGGGGAAACACTGTCTTTAATCAATGAGGACACTCTATCAGACTCTTACAGGAGAGGCTGTAAAAATAACAACTTCTGGCTACCTGCTGAGGAAAGATGAGCCAAATCACAACTCTGGCTGGGGGTAAACCTCTTATATCCTGCTGAGGGGGACGATCCTCAACGACTCCGCTTGGGGAATTACTTCTTTATACTCTGTTGAGGAAGAAGATCATCGATACTCTGACTGGGGAGAGAAGCAAACTGCTGAGGATGATCAGACTTCAAAGTTGGGGAGCAAATCTACTGGAGAAGTACACCTGTCATTCTCCAAAACCAACAGAAAGGTCTACGTGCAAAAATGATTACTTTGATTATCATCATAGTGACTGTCGTCTAAGCAATTGCCACTGTTTTCCAACTTTTTTCACAAAGCTCAACATTTTAGCATGTAATGTTTATAAAAAATATCGGACATTTTAACAAACAAAACAGGTAAAACAATAAACAAAAGCTCTTTGACTGAAATGCAAACTTTATTGAATGATCAGCCTGTAAATAGGCATTTACATTTGGAAGAAATTCCTGAAAAGAGGTAATTGCGCAAAAAGTAAAAGAAAATACACATGTCGGCAATGTGGGGAACAGACATCCACCATGACTCGACTCAGCTATAACCCATATGACTTGTTTATCCGCAGATGCTTTGGCCTTTGAAGATGACTGACTGGACTGATTCCTTTCCTTCGAATATTCCAAGTGTGAATAGTGATCAGAGATCGAACGCGGATCATAGTCTTTGCTTTTAAATCCCTAACTTTTGCCTGGATCGCCCTTTTCGGGTTTTCAATCCACCGGGATACCCATTTTTGCCAAAGTTGCCTTTTCAGGTTTTCAACCTTGCGGGTTTATTTCTTCTTCCTTTTTATCCCTAATTTTTGCCCGAAACTTTTCTTGTTATGGTTCGCCAGGATGCCCCATTTTTGCCTGAACCTTCTTTTTATGTCCAGCGGGTCTTTTTTATGCAAAGTATTTTTTGACTACATCCGCGGTCACAGGGGACTTAAAATCTTCGCCATCCATAGTTGAGAGTAATAAGGCTCCACCAGAGAAAACCTGTCTTACTACATATGGCCCTTCGTAATTCGGAGTCCACTTGCCCCTGTGATTTGTTTGAGGAGGAGTGGTCCTTTTCAGGACTAATTCACCAGTTTGGAAACACCGGGGACGCACTTTCTGATCAAATGCTTTTTTCATCCTGCTTTGATACAACCGGCCATGCGCAATGGCTTTCAATCTCTTCTCTTCAATGAGGTTCAGTTCATTCAGCCGGGAACGCACCCACTCAGCTTCATCAAGCTTCACGTCTGTCAGAATTCTCAAAGAAGGAATCTCAACTTCTAATGGCAGAACTGCTTCCATACCATACACCAGTGAGAAAGGGGTTGCCCCAGTTGATGTGCGTACCGAAGTACGATATCCGTGCAAAGCGTAAGGCAACATATCATGCCAGTCCTTGTATGTCACTACCATTTTTTGCACAATCTTCTTTATGTTCTTATTAGCCGCTTCAACAGCCCCATTCATCTTCGGGCGATAGGGAGAAGAATTATGATGTTCAATCTTAAAGCTCTGGCATAGCTCCTTCATCATCTTATTGTTCAAATTTGAACCATTGTCAGTAATGATCCTCTCCGAGACTCTATACCGGCAGATGATGTCTTTTTTAATAAACTGGGCTACCACTTGTCTGGTGACGTTGGCATACGATGCTGCTTCCACCCACTTCGAGAAATAATCAATAGCCACCAAAATAAAACGATGTCCATTCAATGCAGTCGGCTCGATCTTCCCAATCATGTCAATGCCCCACATGGCAAAAGGCCAAGGTGACGACAAAACATTCAGAGGAGTAGGCGGTACGTGCACCTTATTAGCATAAATCTGGCATTTATGACATTTCCGGGCGTATTTAAAACAATCAGACTCCATAGTCATCCAATAATACCCCGCTCTTAACAATTTTCTAGCCATAGCATGCCCATTGGCATGAGTACCAAAGGAACCTTCGTGAACTTCTTCCATTAACAGGCCTGCCTCGTGTTCATCAACACAACGTAGCAAGACCATGTCAAATTTTCTCGTGTATAACACATCGTCTTTGTTCAAAAAGAAGTTTCCTGATAACCTCCTCAATGTCTTTTTATCCTTGGAAGATGCCCCAGTTGGGTATTCCTGACTCTTCAAAAAGACTTTGATATCATGATACCAAGGCTTGCCATCTGATACACCTTCAACCGCCAATACAAAAGCAAGTCTGTCCAAGCGCATGATTCTGATTGAAGGAGTTTCATTCCAACGATTCACTTGATACATCGATGACAACGTTGCCAACGCATCAGCCATCTGATTCTCTATCCGGGGAATGTGATGGAAGTCCACTCTTTCAAAGAAAGGTAACAACCTTCTGGCATAGTTGTTATACGGAACAAGATTCGCTTGACGAGTCTCCCATTCACCTGTAATCTGATTAACCACCAACGCAGAATCACCAAAAACATCGAGGTTCTTGATTCTCAAATCAATCGCTTCTTCTAACCCCATGATGCATGCTTCATATTCTGCCTCGTTGTTGGTGCACACGAACGCCAATCGGGCAGTGAAGGGTATATGAGAGCCCTTTGGAGTCATAATGATTGCCCCGATTCCGTTACCATATGAATTAACAGCCCCATCAAAAACCATCTTCCACTGAGATCCAATCTCAGATCCTCCATCAGGAAAAGGTTCTTCACAATCCTTCATCTTTAGATACATGATATGCTCATCCGGAAATTCAAACTTCATCGGTTGATAATCCTCAATTGGTTGTTCGGCAAGATATTCTGACAAAACACTTCCCTTGATGGCCTTTTGGGAAACATACTGAATATCGTATTCCGTCAGAACCATCTGCCAACGGGCTATTCTGCCAGAAAGTGCTTGCTTCTCAAACACATACTTGATCAGATCCATCTTCGAAATCAATAGGGTTGTGTGGTTTAACATATAATGCCTCAAACGCTTAGTGGCCCAAGCGAGTGCACAACATGTTTTCATCAGCATCGAGTACCTTGACTCACAATCAGTAAACTTTTTACTCAGGTAGTAGATGGCGTGCTCCTTTCTACTCGACTCGTCTTGTTGACCGAGCACACAACCCATTGAATTTTCAAGAACCATGAGATACATAATCAAAGGTCGTCCTGGCACTGGTGGTATAAGGACCGGAGGTTCCTGCAATTATTCTTTAATCTTTTCAAACGCCTTTTGACAATTTTCATTCCACCTGACCGCTTGATCTTTTCTTAGCAACTTGAAGATTGGTTCACACGTGGCTGTGAGATGCGAGATGAACCTAGAAATGTAGTTCAATCTCCCCAAGAAACCACGAACCTCTTTTTCTGTTTTCGGCACAGGCATTTCTTCTATGGCTTTTACCTTTGCAGGATAAACCTCGATACCCTTTTCACTAACAATAAATCCCAGCAATTTTCCTGATCTCACCCCGAAGGTGCATTTGTTTGGATTCAACCTCAGTCTGAATTTTCTCAATCTTTCAAATAGCTTCTGAAGATTCGCCAGATGTTCTTCCTCCGTCTATGACTTCGCAATCATGTCATCAACATAGACCTCAATCTCTTTGTGAATAATATCATGAAAGAGAGTCACCATCGCCCGCTGATAGGTTGCCCCTGTATTTTTCAATCCAAAGGGCATCACTTTGTAGCAGAATGTTCCCCACGGTGTTATGAACGTTGTTTTCTCCATGTCCTCTGGGGCCATCTTGATTTGGTTATACCCAGAGAAACCATCCATGAAGGAAAACACCGAATACTGAGCAGTATTGTCAACTAACACGTCAATGTGAGGGAGCAGGAAATCGTCCTTTGGGCTTGCTCTGTTCAAATCCCTGTAATCAACACACATCCTGACCTTCCCATCCTTCTTAGGTACAGGCACAATGTTAGCAACCAATGGAGGATAATTTGTTACGGCAAGAAAACCGACATCTAGCTATTTCTGAACCTCTTCCTTGATTTTGACAGACATCTCCGGTTTAGTTCTTCTCAACTTTTGTTTGACCGGAGCACAACCTTCTTTAAGTGGTAGCCGGTGTACAACAATATCAGTATCGAGCCCAGGCATGTCTTGGTAAGACCAGGCGAAGATGTCCACATACTCACGGAGCATTTCAGTCAATCTTCCCTTGACACTGTCTTCCAATGCAGCCCCTATCCTTACTTCCTTTCTGGCATCC
Organism: Lathyrus tuberosus; assembly: GCA_022829125.1. Classification (NCBI taxonomy): domain Eukaryota; kingdom Viridiplantae; phylum Streptophyta; class Magnoliopsida; order Fabales; family Fabaceae; genus Lathyrus; species Lathyrus tuberosus. Next base: position 7,254,726 of record JALAZF010000164.1, on the reverse strand, counting down.
TCGGTTCCCAGTTTCACAATCTCAATTTCCTCCTGATGAGGTAGGATGACCTTCTCCTCTTGCTTTAACAATCTGGCCAACTCTTCGGGCAGTTCACAATCTTCGTCAGTCTCTTCTTCAGCCTGATAGATTGGATTGTCAAAGTCATACCGAGCCATAGCTGAGTCATGATCGGTGTCATCTGAACAAAGAGACCTGCATGATTGATGAGGTATGTTTTATTATGTATGCAACAAAAGAAACACATTGCCATTTTGATGTGGGTTTTTAATGCATAAAAAGAAAACAGAAAGACAGAGATCAAAATATTTGAGTGTGAAAAGTCCTTTATTGATGATAAAGCAAAACATGCAACAGTTAAAAGCCCTACAAATAAAATCACTACATCTTGGGCAGAACGCAAGATTGACATAATAGGAAAACAAAGCAATTACTCAAAGCTAGTCACTTGAATGACTTTTTTAGAAGACCAGTTGCACAGACTTTCTCCTGGGACGCAAGGGCGGATCCAGCTATCCATATCACAACCACTGTCCCCTTCTTCCTCAATGGCATTAACTCTGTCGAAGAAAACAATGGCACTGGTGAAACGGACTGGGCCATAGAATTTGGGAGGATCCCTGGCTCTCCTGGGTGGCTTGTATCCCAATCCATACGTATTCCCTTTCGGCTAAACTATAATCACTTGGCCCCACTTCTGTGAGCTACCAGCTTCGACTATAGCCTTGGCGTCTTTAAACGAAGACATAGAAACCTCAGGTTAATATGCCACTGCGAGCTGCTCTGTGGTCTCGGACTGATCCTTAAACTGAATAACCTCTTCAGACACCTTCACTTTTTCAAACCCCTGACACAGCGTCTCATGGATTTCACCATCCACTTCCACGTATTTAAAGGTTGACAGCTGACTAATCATTATGTCCTCCTCTCCGCACACTATCACCACGTGACCATCTACCATGTATTTCAGCTTTTGATGCAAAGTGGAGGTTACAGCGCCTGCACCATGGATCCAAGGACGACCCTGTCGCTCCCGGGATTTTCATCCTAGTACAAACGCGAAAGTGGCACCGAACAGAGTCGCCAGCAATGTGTATTTATCCCAAGAGAGGGAAAGGAAACACCGCATAAACCTGAAGGAAAGGAAAGAGCATGGTCTTGCGACCAAGAGAATGGGTAAGGGAGTCGGTTACGCGAGAGGAAGGTATTAGCACCCCCTCGCGTCCATCGTACCCGATGGGATCCACGCTTGCTGCTTCAATCAAAGGGTGTAAGAAAAGGATACTGAAAAAGAAACTACTAGCTGGAGAACTGGAACAGGATAAGAGAGAAAGAGAAACAAATGTAGGGAAAATAAAAGAAGTGCTCGCATGGGCCCTACCCCACTGCCTACGTATCTCATCGGGAGCATGAGAATCAGAGCGACGTAGTTCCCCTCACTAGGGATGAATTGTTTGTGTTTTTTAAGGAACGACTAATGTTCTAACTCAGGTGTTGCAGGCTCGCTGGTCCGAGTGCGTTACCATCTTGCAAGAGAACGAGTAGGAGCGTGTTCGTGCGTTGAGAATGAATGAGATGAGAAAAGAATTCCCGAAGGAAAAGACGTTATTGTTTGTTTTTGTCTTTTAAGAGTTTTTTCATTTGTTTGCATATGATAGTGTATCTGAATCTTAGTCATTGGAATGTGTACATTCTCACATTCCAAGATGGAATGGGTAAGAAAGCACACTAAGAGTGAAGAAGACCCCCACACTTAGTTCCAATTGTCAAGGTTCAAACACACTAGCATACTTGTGTTTATTAAGTGTTTTTGTTGATTAAGAAATGAAGAATTGTTTTATTATTTGTGCCCTCAACAAGAATTGCATTTAAGTCCCTCATACAAGGTCAAATGTTTCACACATTGACCCAAGATGGGTCATATGCTACACATTCTAAGACTATAAGAGAAGACCCCTTATAATCTTTCCTTTATATGAAAGGCCTAAATGCAATAAATGCCTACCTTTATTACATAGTTTGAAATTTCTTTTTGGGATAAGAAGAGAGACTCAAGAGAGGAGCAAAGGTAAACTCTAATGGGGGACTAAGACTCAATCTTAATGTTATCATACATGGGGATCCTATGGTTAATGTGGTTTAAGAAACCTACTTCTAAAAGAAAAGAGGAGAAGAGGGAAGTCTACCTAATGTTGTCATGCATGGATTGCTATCCTAATGTCTCTCCTACTTCCGACTTAATCGAAAATTAAGTGGAGCTAGGAATCCTACGAGATCATGTCATATGACAAGTAAACACAGGATAAATCAATCACAAAATGAACTAAAAGCAATGCAAGAGTAAACAGGGTCAATAAGCAGTCATGTCAAACAATCAAAGTAAAAAAGGGAAGCTTTAGCCAAGGGGTCATATCAACCGAGGCAAACAAGCTAGCTGTGGGAAATAGGGGCACTCACCCAATGGTATCGAGAACCATGGAGAGCAGAATAAAAAAAGGGAAGATGTGAATCAGATCACATAAGCATCAGCATTGGTCAATGCGAGCTAAAGACAAAGCGTGGGGGTTGGTTACGAACCCTATCTTCCACTTGACCGACTCGATAACAAGAGTGATTTATGTTCAAAGCTTCAATCATGTAATGAGAGCTAAGAACGACTCGACTAGAATACGGGGGTCGATTGCGAACCCTAACTTTCGTCAATTGCCTTCTTGGAGGTCTTGCCAGGGGGAATGGGAATGCGATGCCTCATAGAGGTCTTCAGGCACAAGATTAAACAATCACAAACATGGCCTCACTTGAGGGCTTTCCATACAATCCTACTTATCATGGCATCGACTATTCCTACTTCTCATGGCATTAAAAGGAAAAAATGCGGAATTAGTAAAAGAGAAGAGATATGATACCGAACGGATATCGATCCGTAGCACCGTAAGCAAAGTATAAGCAAACCGGCCAACTTCTAGTGATCTAGCATAAATGAGCAAAAGTGTTAGAAAGTGAAACGGGTCCGTGAAAGGCATGGAACCAAATGCTCTAAAAAACAATAAAACAAGGCCATAAGCCATAAACAGCAGCAACAACAGCGCTCCGGCACCTGCATAGCTGTAAAAACTAGCAACAAGTAAAAACAGTCTATAACAGCTACTATTTCCAGAACAGAATGGGTGTATATGCAGCCAGCCAGGATATCTACATTTTATAGCACCCTTTGTGCACAGCAGCTGTGTATACTACAACAACTTCTATGTTTGATGTGAAACACTACAACATAAACTCAAAGATTAGTCAAAGTTCAAATGGAAATAACCAAAGTGAGCAACTAAGATCCAAAGGGAATGTCAATAAGAAGTAATTGAAATCAATGCTAACATGTAAACAACACATAGTCAATAATCTATGCAAAACATATTAAAGACCAATTAACAAAGTTATCAAATGAAACTATTATGAAAATATTAACACTAAAACCTACGTTTAGTCAATGTAAAAACTAAGTCAAACCAAGCTATATCAAAATCAATTAGTTCACTATCAATTTCTAATTCTAATGAACAATTAGTACACAAGTAAGCAAAAACAATTGGGAAATGATTAAGCAAAAACAATTATTGAACGATTAATCTAAAAAATGATTAGTGAACTATTAGTGGCCAATTAAGCCAAAAATCAATTAAAGCAATTAAGCTAAAAAAGCGATTAGTGCCATTGCCAAAAACGATTATTCAATTAAGCTAAAAAATAGTGAACCATTAGGCAAAAACATCAATTAAGATATGATTAAGCAATATCAATTAATGAACAATTAAGTCTAAAATTCGATTAGTGTACTTGAGCAAAAATCAATTAATGAGCAATTAGACTAAACGATTAGTGAGCTCTAGATCTAATTATTGGAATTAAGGTCTAAACTCAATATCTAAATCAAATTGAAATTAGTTCTTAAACAAAGGTTAATCGAAATAAATCTACAGTTAGTCAACAACTAGTTAGTGTTACAAGTCGACATTAAATGGTTGAAAAAAACTAATTCGACAAGATTAATTCTAATTCAAAGTTCTAAAATTGTGAACTAGTTCTGGAGTTAATAACAAAAACAAACTCTAATTAATCCAAAGTTAATTTCTAACTCTAAAATCAATATTCAATGATCAAGACAAAATCGAGTTAATTCAATATCAATCAAATTCTAATTAACCACAATTAATCAAAACAATTAGTCAACAACTAATCTAGATTAATTTCTAATCGAAATCAAACAGGAAAACCTCTAAACTGATTTCTAAACCAATTAATCAACACTAATTATTGAATCAGTTAACTAAACCTAATTACCTAAAACTAACAAGAAATTAATCAAAGATAACATAAAATAATGGTGGGTGCAGTTAGTGAAAGTAAGGAGTATGGAAAGCACCTGGCGTGTGGCCTTTTTTGTGAACAGGGAGGTGCGAAAAATGAGTTTCACAAGGGCTTAAGAGCCCGACCCATATGCCATGACCTACCCTTCAAATGGAGCTTCATATTAACCTAGATCAAACCAAACTCAGACTCAACCATTTCCATTTCATCATCTTCTTCGTATGACTTCCAATTTCGCCGCCACGCCCTCTTAGCAACCACCGGCTCTGTTCAGCTTCTTCCGATCAAACTCACGTCATCACTTTCTCGCTTCTCAACATTCAATCGCATCACTTTCTTCGCCAAGCTTCACAAATTGAAACCGTGTCGGCGTGATAACGATGACAATGCTTCGTATTAACGTGGCACCACGCATTTGCTGTTACGATTTGAACGAAACCGAGCTTGAGGTAAGACTCTTGAATTCTTCCATGGTCTTCACTCCGTCTTCGTTTTCTGTATTCTGCCGCGACTCATCGAACGATGTTGTGTTGTGCTTGCGTTGTGCCGCGAATCTTGTGTTGTTGCGGTTGAGTTACAGCTGTTTCCGTTTGCAGGTTTTTTGGATTGATGATGAAGATTAGCGAAGGAAGAATCGGAGGTCAGAGCTTTACGATGAAGACGATGACAATCGAAGGTGCGACGTCGATGTGCTCTGCTACGACTGCCTTGAGGTAAAATTCTTCAACTGTTCTTGAATTATGCTACGCCATTCATTCGATCTTCACCTTCTTTGAATCTCTCATTCTTCTTCTACTTCTTCTATCCGTGCGTAACGATTTGTTGATGTTACGTTCTTGTTGCGAATTTGATGAATCCTGCGCCTCGAACTTCTACTGTTGCGATCTGATTCTTGCAGTTCTGAATACCTTCTGCTTGTTCTTGATTCTTGCAGGTTGTGGAATTCGCATTGAATTGAGAAGGTCGTTGCTATTGAACTTCTTGCACTGTGTGTTTGATTCGATGCAGATTGGTGATTGCTGCAGAATTCTGAGGTGAATTGATGAAGACGAAGGTGAATCCAGAAGCTTGAAGTGTTGATGGTGAAGGTTTGAAGATAGCGGATTCAGAGAGAATCAAGGTGGAGAACGGAAGAAGATGAATTGAAGAGATGGTGAAAGTTTCTGTTAGAGGTTGTTAGGAGAATTCGTTAGTTAGAAATTCGGTTCAAAAAATTTGTTAGAGATTGAAGAAGATCACTTGAAGACTTTCTGTTAGAGTTTTCTGTGATCAATTTTCCATCTCCTTTTCCACGTGGCCTTGATATTGGTTTTTATATTCATGTGGGTGAGTGTTGTTTCGATTTTGTGTGTGAAAGGTGTGTGACGTTGTGGGGTCAGCAAGTAGAGTTTGTGGGGTGCTTGTCTGAAACAAGGGCGTGAATGGCTAGGCTTGAAACATGAATGGATTTGAGTTGTGTGGTTTATGACAAAATGGATAATGGGAAAAGCAAAGTGGATAACTGGTTTTTTAAAACAACTGAATGGATTAAAAAAGAATGATTATTAAATGGATTGTAATAATTGGATACAAATGGATTATAAGGAAAAATTGGTTTATGAAGTTGGTATTAAAATGGTTATTAAAACTGGACAAAGAAAAGCGGTTTTGGATATTTGAATATGGATATTTAGGAAATGGACTCTTGCAATGGATTAATCAAAGAAGAATGGTTTAAGAAAAGATTAATGGATAGAAAATGAATGGGTTTAGAAAGAAAATGGTTATCCAAACGGATAAGTGGGTCAAAACTTGGATGGATTAAAATAGATCTAAAATGAAATGGATATAGCCTAAAAAAGTGGTTTCTAAGAGTGGGAAAAAAAGGTTTTAAAATGAATATGGATATTAACATGGCAATGGTTAATTGGTATTTAAAAAATGGATTTGGGACCTAACTTCTAAGTAATCCCCGTGATTGATCCTAACACGTCCAATTCATATCAAGCTTCAAAATCCCCGCCAAACTCATATCTTCAATGAATCTTAAAAACTCAATCAATAAGCTCAGTCGACCATGACCCAATGATTTGCAATTCAACCCACAGATATCCTGCCTTTATAACCAAGGATCTCAATACAAGAACAATTCCCCGAGAACAACTTGAAAATGAAGACAAGTCATGAAGCAGAAAGAAACATGATCAACCAGAGGTCCTTAATGCTCACTGATAATCTTCTGAATACGGAAAGCTCAAACCAAAGGAAAATGCCTTGATCACATGTCCTTATGCAATATGCAATGCAATGCTTAATGTTTTATTTTTCTATGCTTGAATGCAATGCAATGAAATGAAAGCTCATGCTAAATGATATGAAAATAAGAGAGCAAATTTTGGGGTATTACAGCTGCCCCTATTCAAGCGCTGTAGACCTGAATGCCTGAAAGCGATTGCTTTCGGACTTTCAAGGTATATAGTGATTGAATACCAAATATAACCAAAAATTTTCTCTGGATGATGAAGAACAAAAGGGATATAAACCCAATGAGACTGCTGGATTGAATCTTCAATGAACGTGGTCAGAGAAATCTGTCTTTTGAACGACGCCAGGCGACTACTGGCTTGCCACACTGCTGGTGGACTTTAATAATGACTTTTGAACGACGCCAGATGACTACTGGCTTGCCACACTGCTGGTGGACTTTAATAATGTCTTTTATGCAACTCCAGACGACTACTGGCCTGCCACGCTACTGGTGAACTTTGATAGTGTCTTTTGTACAATGCCAGACGACTACTGGCCTGCCACGCTACTGGTGGACTTTGCAGCCTCGTGCCACCCGAAGACGGACTTTTGCCAATCCACTGTTGGACTTTTGCCACCCGAAGACGGACTTTTGCCAATCCACTGTTGGACTTTTGCCACCCGAAGACGGACTTTTGCCAATCCACTGTTGGACTTTTTGCCACCCGAAGACGGACTTTTGCCAATCCACTGTTGGACTTTTTGCCACCCGAAGACGGACTTTTGCCAATCCACTGTTGGACTTTTGCCACCCGAAGACGGACTTTTGCCAATCCACTGTTGGAATTTTGCCACCCGAAGACGGACTTTTGCCAATCCACTGTTGGACTTTTTGGCTGCTTTGCCACCCGAAGATGGACTTTTGCCAATCCACTGTTGGACATTTAGAATTTGCCACCCTTAGATGGACCTTTCGCCAATCCACTGTTGGACTTAATTTGCCACCCTTAGATGGACCTTTCGCCAATCCACTGTTGGACTTTTGCCACCCTTAGATGGACCTTTCGCCAATCCACTGTTGGACTTTTAGCTGCTTTGCCACCCGAAGATGGACTTTTGCCAATCCACTGTTGGACTTTTGCCACCCGAAGACAGACTTTTGCCAATCTACTGTTGGACTTTTAGAATTTCAAAATTGAATTACTCTCTTCATCTGCGTCAGACATTTCTGCCGACTCTGCTGAGGAACAATTATCAATGATTTGACTTTAGAGACTCCTGAAAGGATAATGTCTCCGCCGGAGAATGAATGAACAATCCGTCTGCTTCGAATTGTCAGGTTTGCCAAAAATAAATTGGACTTTGAGATATGAGGGGAGTGAAGATTCTTCCAGGAATTACTTCACCTGTTTGGGGCTGGATTCTGGTCACAGCAACTCCGCTGGGAATGAGAATTTTTGAATGACGTCCTGCTGGGGAAGAAAAATAATTAAAACTCTGCTTGGGGATCTATCAAACCCGAGATCCTTTGTGGGGACTATCAACCCTCTGAGCCGGCTGGGGAAGGAATATACCATCCTTGCTGGGGGATAGATTTTGTTGATCAATAGGCCTCTTGTGGGGGAAAAAGAGCAACAACTTAGATGGGGAGTATTGTTGACAAGATTCGACGCTGAACTCTGTGGGGATATCCTTACCAGAGTTACAATCTTGCTGGGGATCAAGGCTACTCTGCCGGGGACATGCGAATCCTGGTTAGAACATTTCCTTGCAACTTGCTGGGAAAGAGTCCTTAGAGATCTGTTGGGGCAACCCATGGTAGTCTGCTGAAGCGCAAAACTGTCAAGCTTAGGATACGTGTCACAATGCCCCTTGTTAGGGATAATGAGTTTACAATACTCTGCAGGGGAGAACCGCTTCAAAGCATCTCGTGCTAGGGAATACCTTGTGAGAGAATTTTACAGAAGACCAACCGTCCTCAAACTCTACTGGGGGTAATAAAGTCTGAAATACTTCATATTGGGGAAACAAACAATTTGTCCCCGAAGAGGATGTCATAAGAGGATTTTACAGAAGATTTAGCCTCTTCAAACTCCTGCGACTTCGCTGGGGATATTGACCATCAAACTCTACCGGGGGTGATAAACACTTCATGCTGGGGAAACAACATGCCCCATGCTTGGGAAAACCAACAATTTGTCCCCGAAGAGGATGTCATAAGAGGATTTGACAGAAGATTTAGCCTCTTCGAACTCCTGCGACTTCGCTGGGGATTGATCATCAACCCCGGTATTAGCGAGACCACTCTACTGGGGAATTCGCGACCGTTATCGACACAGAAAAGCTTGTAGCAGTCGGGAGTACTGAATGAGAGAATCGACTTAATAAGATACATTGATATCCAATTGAACTTAGAACACTGACATCGAGACGTCGTGAACGACCGCCAACCGAAGGAGGGACTTAATCAGTAAACGTTATGACGAAAGGGTGACATGCAAACCTTCCCTTAACCGTGATTGCCCCAGTCTTCTGCGTGGGAATAAGTGATTACCCGTCTAGGAGAAATGATTCATGATCTCAAAAAGGCTTCCATCTTGCTTTTGAGCCTAGTATGAGGCCGCTACCTGCAAGCAAAGGATGTGCACGTATGCCCTGAGCTGTATATAACCTCTGCAACTGAGAAAATCTGATCCTGAACCACCACTTGTTGGGGAAAAAGTTTGTATGCAATCTCTTGCTGGGAGCATGCTTAATGACCTGCTGACAATAGGGGACCACAATTGCCTTGGGTTGGAATACCCCTTTCAAACCTTTTGGCTGATTGACTGCATATGCGTGAACAACAATTCTTCTTTCACTTGCCCTAGATCAACATGGTCCACCAAAAGAAGATTGTCTCAAGAGGATTTTACAGAAGACTTGACATTCAAAACGTCTCAATGTCCTCAAACTCTTGTAGAGATTCGTCGGATCTCGACGTAACTGCCCCAGACTGCACGGATTACTTAGAAGAAGTAATCTCAAGAGGATTTTACAGAAGACTTGGCAAGCTCAATGCTTCAGTGTCTTCAAACTCTTGGAAGGATTCAATGTATCTCAAATTAGATGCTTCAGATTGTATGGTCTACAGAGGAATTTGCCTCGAGAAGATTCATGACCAATCTCATATCACCGTGAGATATTCCGCCTCAGTATTCTGAACCCTGGATAGGCTGACCAATCATCTGAACGGACTACCTTCTCATGCTCTTGGGATAGCTTGCCCCAGTATGAACCTTGAAGTAATTGCCCCAATTTGACTGAACTCTGAAGATATTTCTCGACGTGATTGGCTCAGATAAGCTACACTTTTAAGAGATGGTTCGACGTGATTGGCTCAGATGAGCTTCACTTTAAAGAGATGGTTCGAAGTGATTGCCCCGGATTGACTACGTCTTAGCACAACTTGTTGGGAAAGTTCCCACTCAACAAAGTTTCCTGAGGAAGTACCATTGGATGTGTCTATCCTTCGGGAGCTTCTGGATTCTCAACTTGGCAAGATTAAGCTTCTGGACTGAATTTCCATATGTAAACTTCTTTTGATGTCAAACAAAAAGTATGCAAGCAGAAAATGTTTTAATCTGAGGATGAAAATTCTAATGCAACACACATGTTAATCTTGCAGTTTTATTGAAAAAGATGTCGCAAACCCTTTTTATAAGCGAATCACGTGTTAGGATACGACATTAATTTTTGAATGAAAGAATGCAATGCACATGCAACACCAACAAAGATCTTTTAGCATAACTCATGGGAGTCAGGAACGCTATCTCTTGGTAGTATGCTTTCGAAATAAACCCTGTTTCAATTAGGACTTTTGAGGGTTGTATCGTGGCCTGGTTCACGGTTTTGAAAAAAAGTTTTAAGGCTCAAAGTTTATCGGTGCCCACCCACTCTTCGTGATGTTCTCCAGTCCTACGTTCAGCTAATTTGCACAAGCGTTCATCTCTCATAAAAGATGTAATGATCTTTAAGGAACCCATGCAATTGATGGTTTGAGGCCTGATGAGGTTTTGGAGTAACAGTCACCCCTTTCCTTTTTGTTCGTAGTCACACGACTTTGTTCTTGCTCGAGGATTTTTCTTCGTAATCCTTTTCGTTTTTTGCTTTTTCATTCTTTTGCTTTTTTTTTTATCCCTAACTTTTTCCTGAACTGATTCTTTTGAATCTTTTGATTTTGAAGTCCAGCGGGATGCCCTAACTTTTGCCTAAGTCGCTTGTTTTCAAGTTTCGACTTAGCGGGCTTTTTCTTTTCTCTCTCTTTTTTTTTTATTCTTTTTTCGGTACAAATCGTGTGACACTGGCTTGTCTTGACTTTGTTGAAAGGGTTGTGACTGTCTCACTCTTTGATTGTTGATGGATAACCATTGTGGTTTCACATCTCTTGACCTCTCAGCGGTGGATTAAAAGGTAATGGATCCTTAGATGCACACTCCTTTTGAGGTTTGAACGCTCGGTCAAATTAACTGACGCCTACCCTGCCCCTGGGTTAAATGTGAGGGTTTTTTCGTACGAAAGAAACTCCTACTTCAAGGCTCAAAGGGGTTAACGAGGGTCTATCTCCCTTATATCTCCAGTGTTTGGGGATTTGAAACAATGCTTGTACATCCTCAACAGGGTTTTTATTCAAAAGCACACAATTAGAGATTTCTGCGTTTTCAGATCATCATTCTCCCTCAAGAGTTTAAGCACGACAGTTGGTATTGCAATGCACATATACAAACTTATGAGTGAATACGAATGGATTACTTCAAGAAAAACATGCTTATTGTATTATGATCTTCATTCAAAAAAACAAACAAGCTCTTACATGCAAACAATGTTTAAACAAACAAATAAAAGCTACATATGCAAATGCGGTAAAGAAGCTAAATGATTGTCTTTGTTGAGGAGGCTTGACTCCGTCTGGACTTATTGATTCTGAAGATGTTTTTGCAAACTGGGTGCTCAATCTGATGAAGAAAATTCAATTTATGGGCCACCCATCTGGTGTGATAACCTTTGAGTCAATCACGTCTTGCACCTTGTCTTTACCTTTAGCTCTGAAAGACTTGCAATCGTCGATTAAATGGTCAGGTGCCCCAGGATGGTAGTCATACCTGGCATTTGGCTTTGAAACCCCAAAGGAAGCTTTGTCGAAGATGATCCTGATGCGACTAGCTTAACCAGTTTGAATTTGAGCAAACAAGGAAACCCGTTGCGCGTACGGCATTAGAATGGGATCAAACTTCTTCTCAAGTTGTTCTGGCCTTTGCCCATATGCTCTACCCCTAGGACTCTCTTGGGGAGATGGAGTTGGAAGCTGACAAGAGATATCTGGAGGAAAGAAATTGATAAATAAGGTTGATAGATAAGGTTGCTCGCAAAGATCTCACACGATCTCCTGCCTACGTATCTCCATTGACTAATGAAGAATCAGAGCGACGTAGTTCCCCTCAACGAGAGTGAGGATTTTAACACCGCATTCTGGATTTCTGTAATCAGGCCCATCTGAGTCTTCACCCGGTTGACTTCTTCTCTCAGCAGTTTCTGACCACGGGACAACGCCTGAATGTCCACCATAAAATGCCCCAGTTGGACCTTCATCTCAGTCACCTCCGCTCGGAGTTGTTCCATATCTAAACCTTGATTGTGGTGAATTGAGTAGTTGGAAGAAGTCATGTCGGCCGTTATGAAGATGATACCAAGTCAAAATGAGAAATCCGCTCCGGAACACCTGTTATGCATATGAGTATGAGAATGCAATGCAGAATGCCATGTTCGGATATTTCCAAGGAATCATTATGCTTTGATTCAAATTTGTTTTACAAACCACAAGAACTGGATGGAAATGCTCAGCAGCAAGTCTCAAAGTTAACGTCCCTTGGAAATACAAGAACATGTATGCGAAAGTGTTGATGCAGATGCAACAGACATGGGATCAAGGCTTTCATAAAGCTCTGTACTGCTGAATGGATAAGCTCAAAGGTCCGCTCTGAAGAGAACACCAGAATACCAAAATACCAGAATGCCGAGATATCGGCATAATCAGAATACCGGACGACCAAAATATTGGCATAATCAGAATATGGGGATGCCAGAATATCGGCATAATCAGGGTACCGGAATAATCAGAATACCATTACACCAGGCTAACGAGTCCACACTGATAAGAGAACCAAAATACCAGGTAGGATGAAAGTCAAGGTTACCTGCAAACCTGCAAACAACCCGCCCCTCTCACATGCGGGTACTAGGATGTTCAGTATCCCGGGCTCTCAGGTTGAGAAATGATGATACGTTCACCATTTCTGATTTGGCATCATCATCAATCGAGGAGGCCTCAACTGATTCTCCAAAACGAAAGGTCCTCAGCTTCTGGCACTGAGGTCGAGAAGCAATAGTACATTCATCCCTCGGGGTACAGTACTATCGCCAATCGAGGAGTGCCTCCACTGATTCTCTTTCAAAAATAAGGCCATCCTATGCAAGTTCCAAAGTGGGCCCTCGGGTGCGAATGGGTTTGCCACAGAATGTGGTCTGCCACTGTCACCACTAAAGAGGGATGTTGCCACTAAGGTCCTCAATGATCGGTCACCAGAGTCGACAGCTCTCTAGATCGACATCCTGAAATGCGCAAGATACGCACGTCAGAACATGTCCCAAGATAGCCTCGTCTGGCTGTGAATTTCGTGAATACCCAACGCACTCCAAACGACACGTAGGTCCCACTACTCTCCACTCTAATCCTAAGTGTATACTCAAGCCTGTGTAATGGGCTTATCTCTCAGAAATCCCATCCCGCCAAACAGACAAAACAGTGCAACACAATATAATATATGATATGTAATGCTAAAATGGAGTGAATACAGTAAAGTAAATAAACCGCAAAATAAAACACAACAGTAAACACCCAATGAAAGAAAAGCAAACAAGCGCTAGGATTGACTCGCTTAAGGATGGACCAGCAATAGGTCAACCTATCCCCAGCAGAGTCGCCAGCTGTCGCTCCCGGGATTTTCATCCTAGTAAAAACGCGAAAGTGGCACCGAACAGAGTCACCAGCAATGTGTATTTATCCCAAGAGAGGGAAAGGAAACACCGCATAAACCTGAAGGAAAGGAAAGAGCATGGTCTTGCGACCAAGAGAATGGGTAAGGGAGTCGGTTACGCGAGAGGAAGGTATTAGCACCCCCTCGCGTCCATCGTACCCGATGGGAGCCACGCTTGCTGCTTCAATCAAAGGGTGTAAGAAAAGGATACTGAAAAATAAACTACTAGCTGGAGAACTGGAACAGGATAAGAGAGAAAGAGAAACAAATGTAGGGAAAATAAAAGAAGTGCTCGCTTGGGCCCTACCCCACTGCCTACGTATCTCATCGGGAGCATGAGAATCAGAGCGACGTAGTTCCCCTCACTAGGGATGAATTGTTTGTGTTTTTTAAGGAACGACTAATGTTCTAACTCAGGTGTTGCAGGCTCGCTGGTCCGAGTGCGTTACCATCTTGCAAGAGAACGAGTAGGAGCGCGTTCGTGCGTTGAGAATGAATGAGATGAGAAAAGAATTCCCGAAGGAAAAGACGTTATTGTTTGTTTTTGTCTTTTAAGAGTTTTTTCATTTGTTTGCATATGATAGTGTATCTGAATCTTAGTCATTGGAATGTGTACATTCTCACATTCCAAGATGGAATGGGTAAGAAAGCACACTAAGAGTGAAGAAGACCCCCACACTTAGTTCCAATTGTCAAGGTTCAAACACACTAGCATACTTGTGTTTATTAAGTGTTTTTGTTGATTAAGAAATGAAGAATTGTTTTATTATTTGTGCCCTCAACAAGAATTGCATTTAAGTCCCTCATACAAGGTCAAATGTTTCACACATTGACCCAAGATGGGTCATATGCTACACATTCTAAGACTATAAGAGAAGACCCCTTATAATCTTTCCTTTATATGAAAGGCCTAAATGCAATAAATGCCTACCTTTATTACATAGTTTGAAATTTCTTTTTGGGATAAGAAGAGAGACTCAAGAGAGGAGCAAAGGTAAACTCTAATGGGGGACTAAGACTCAATCTTAATGTTATCATACATGGGGATCCTATGGTTAATGTGGTTTAAGAAACCTACTTCTAAAAGAAAAGAGGAGAAGAGGGAAGTCTACCTAATGTTGTCATGCATGGATTGCTATCCTAATGTCTCTCCTACTTCCGACTTAATCGAAAATTAAGTGGAGCTAGGAATCCTACGAGATCATGTCATATGACAAGTAAACACAGGATAAATCAATCACAAAATGAACTAAAAGCAATGCAAGAGTAAACAGGGTCAATAAGCAGTCATGTCAAACAATCAAAGTAAAAAGGGGAAGCTTTAGCCAAGGGGTCATATCAACCGAGGAAAACAAGCTAGCTGTGGGAAATAGGGGCACTCACCCAATGGTATCGAGAACCATGGAGAGCAGAATAAAAAAAGGGAAGATGTGAATCAGATCACATAAGCATCAGCATTGGTCAATGCGAGCTAAAGACAAAGCGTGGGGGTTGGTTACGAACCCTATCTTCCACTTGACCGACTCGATAACAAGAGTGATTTATGTTCAAAGCTTCAATCATGTAATGAGAGCTAAGAACGACTCGACTAGAATACGGGGGTCGATTGCGAACCCTAACTTCCGTCAATTGCCTTCTTGGAGGTCTTGCCAGGGGGAATGGGAATGGGATGCCTCATAGAGATCTTCAGGCACAAGATTAAACAATCACAAACATGGCCTCACTTGAGGGCTTTCCATACAATCCTACTTATCATGGCATCGACTATTCCTACTTCTCATGGCATTAAAAGGAAAAAATGCGGAATTAGTAAAAGATAAGAGATATGATACCGAACGGATATCGATCCGTAGCACCGTAAGCAAAATATAAGCAAACCGGCCAACTTCTAGTGATCTAGCATAAATGAGCAAAAGTGTTAGAAAGTGAAACGGGTCCGTGAAAGGCATGGAACCAAATGCTCTAAAAAACAATAAAACAAGGCCATAAGCCATAAACAGCAGCAACAACAGCGCTCCGGCACCTGCATAGCTGTAAAAACTAGCAACAAGTAAAAACAGTCTATAACAGCTACTATTTCCAGAACAGAATGGGTGTATATGCGGCCAGCCAGGATATCTACATTTTATAGCACCCTTTGTGCACAGCAGCTGTGTATACTACAGCAACTTCTATGTTTGATGTGAAACACTACAACATAAACTCAAAGATTAGTCAAAGTTCAAATGGAAATAACCAAAGTGAGCAACTAAGATCCAAAGGGAATGTCAATAAGAAGTAATTGAAATCAATGCTAACATGTAAACAACACATAGTCAATAATCTATGCAAAACATATTAAAGACCAATTAACAAAGTTATCAAATGAAACTATTATGAAAATATTAACACTAAAACCTACGTTTAGTCAATGTAAAAACTAAGTCAAACCAAGCTATATCAAAATCAATTAGTTCACTATCAATTTCTAATTCTAATGAACAATTAGTACACAAGTAAGCAAAAACAATTGGGAAATGATTAAGCAAAAACAATTATTGAACGATTAATCTAAAAAATGATTAGTGAACTATTAGTGGCCAATTAAGCCAAAAATCAATTAAAGCAATTAAGCTAAAAAAGCGATTAGTGCCATTGCCAAAAACGATTATTCAATTAAGCTAAAAAATAGTGAACCATTAGGCAAAAACATCAATTAAGATATGATTAAGCAATATCAATTAATGAACAATTAAGTCTAAAATTCGATTAGTGTACTTGAGCAAAAATCAATTAATGAGCAATTAGACTAAACGATTAGTGAACTCTAGATCTAATTATTGGAATTAAGGTCTAAACTCAATATCTAAATCAAATTGAAATTAGTTCTTAAACAAAGGTTAATCGAAATAAATCTACAGTTAGTCAACAACTAGTTAGTGTTACAAGTCGACATTAAATGGTTGAAAAAAACTAATTCGACAAGATTAATTCTAATTCAAAGTTCTAAAATTGTGAACTAGTTCTGGAGTTAATAACAAAAACAAACTCTAATTAATCCAAAGTTAATTTCTAACTCTAAAATCAATATTCAATGATCAAGACAAAATCGAGTTAATTCAATATCAATCAAATTCTAATTAACCACAATTAATCAAAACAATTAGTCAACAACTAATCTAGATTAATTTCTAATCGAAATCAAACAGGAAAACCTCTAAACTGATTTCTAAACCAATTAATCAACACTAATTATTGAATCAGTTAACTAAACCTAATTACCTAAAACTAACAAGAAATTAATCAAAGATAACATAAAATAATGGTGGGTGCAGTTAGTGAAAGTAAGGAGTATGGAAAGCACCTGGCGTGTGGCCTTTTTTGTGAACAGGGAGGTGCGAAAAATGAGTTTCACAAGGGCTTAAGAGCCCGACCCATATGCCATGACCTACCCTTCAAATGGAGCTTCATATTAACCTAGATCAAACCAAACTCAGACTCAGCTGTTTCCATTTCATCATCTTCTTCGTATGACTTCCAATTTCGCCGCCACGCCCTCTTAGCAACCACCGGCTCTGTTCAGCTTCTTCCGATCAAACTCACGTCATCACTTTCTCGCTTCTCAACATTCAATCGCATCACTTTCTTCGCCAAGCTTCACAAATTGAAACCGTGTCGGCGTGATAACGACGACAATGCTTCGTATTTACGTGGCACCACGCATTTGCTGTTACGATTCGAACGAAACTGAGCTTGAGGTAAGACTCTTGAATTCTTCCATGGTCTTCACTCCGTCTTCGTTTTCTGTATTCTGCCGCGACTCATCGAACGATGTTGTGTTGTGCTTGCGTTGTGCCGCGAATCTTGTGTTGTTGCGGTTGAGTTACAGCTGTTGCCGTTTACAGGTTTTTTGGATTGATGATGAAGATTAGCGAGGGAATAATCGGAGGTCAGAGCTTTACGATGAAGACGATGACAATCGAAGGTGCGACGTCGATGTGCTCTGCTACGACTGCCTTGAGGTAAAATTCTTCAACTGTTCTTGAATTATGCTACGCCATTCATTCGATCTTCACCTTCTTTGAATCTCTCAGTCTTCTTCTACTTCTTCTATCCGTGCGTAACGATTTGTTGATGTTACGTTCTTGTTGCGAATTTGATGAATCCTGCGCCTCGAACTTCTACTGTTGCGATCTGATTCTTGCAGTTCTGAATACCTTCTGCTTGTTCTTGATTCTTGCAGGTTGTGGAATTCGCATTGAATTGAGAAGGTCGTTGCTATTGAACTTCTTGCACTGTGTGTTTGATTCGATGCAGATTGGCGATTGCTGCAGAATTCTTAGGTGAATTGATGAAGACGAAGGTGAATCCAGAAGCTTGAAGTGTTGATGGTGAAGGTTTGAAGATAGCGGATTCAGAGAGAATCAAGGTGGAGAACGGAAGAAGATGAATTGAAGAGATGGTGAAAGTTTCTGTTAGAGGTTGTTAGGAGAATTCGTTAGTTAGAAATTCGGTTCAAAAAATTTGTTAGAGATTGAAGAAGATCACTTGAAGACTTTCTGTTAGAGTTTTCTGTGATCAATTTTCCATCTCCTTTTCCACGTGGCCTTGATATTGGTTTTTATATTCATGTGGGTGAGTGTTGTTTCGATTTTGTGTGTGAAAGGTGTGTGACGTTGTGGGGTCAGCAAGTAGAGTTTGTGGGGTGCTTGTCTGAAACAAGGGCGTGAATGGCTAGGCTTGAAACATGAATGGATTTGAGTTGTGTGGTTTATGACAAAATGGATAATGGGAAAAGCAAAGTGGATAACTGGTTTTTTAAAACAACTGAATGGATTAAAAAAGAATGATTATTAAATGGATTGTAATAATTGGATACAAATGGATTATAAGGAAAAATTGGTTTATGAAGTTGGTATTAAAATGGTTATTAAAACTGGACAAAGAAAAGCGGTTTTGGATATTTGAATATGGATATTTAGGAAATGGACTCTTGCAATGGATTAATCAAAGAAGAATGGTTTAAGAAAAGATTAATGGATAGAAAATGAATGGGTTTAGAAAGAAAATGGTTATCCAAACGGATAAGTGGGTCAAAACTTGGATGGATTAAAATAGATCTAAAATGAAATGGATATAGCCTAAAAAAGTGGTTTCTAAGAGTGGGAAAAAAAGGTTTTAAAATGAATATGGATATTAACATGGCAATGGTTAATTGGTATTTAAAAAATGGATTTGGGACCTAACTTCTAAGTAATCCCCGTGATTGATCCTAACACGTCCAATTCATATCAAGCTTCAAAATCCCCGCCAAACTCATATCTTCAATGAATCTTAAAAACTCAATCAATAAGCTCAGTCGACCATGACCCAATGATTTGCAATTCAACCCACAGATATCCTGCCTTTATAACCAAGGATCTCAATACAAGAACAATTCCCCGAGAACAACTTGAAAATGAAGACAAGTCATGAAGCAGAAAGAAACATGATCAACCAGAGGTCCTTAATGCTCACTGATAATCTTCTGAATACGGAAAGCTCAAACCAAAGGAAAATGCCTTGATCACATGTCCTTATGCAATATGCAATGCAATGCTTAATGTTTTATTTTTCTATGCTTGAATGCAATGCAATGAAATGAAAGCTCATGCTAAATGATATGAAAATAAGAGAGCAAATTTTGGGGTATTACAGCTGCCCCTATTCAAGCGCTGTAGACCTGAATGCCTGAAAGCGATTGCTTTCGGACTTTCAAGGTATATAGTGATTGAATACCAAATATAACCAAAAATTTTCTCTGGATGATGAAGAACAAAAGGGATATAAACCCAATGAGACTGCTGGATTGAATCTTCAATGAACGTGGTCAGAGAAATCTGTCTTTTGAACGACGCCAGGCGACTACTGGCTTGCCACACTGCTGGTGGACTTTAATAATGACTTTTGAACGACGCCAGATGACTACTGGCTTGCCACACTGCTGGTGGACTTTAATAATGTCTTTTATGCAACTCCAGACGACTACTGGCCTGCCACGCTACTGGTGAACTTTGATAGTGTCTTTTGTACAATGCCAGACGACTACTGGCCTGCCACGCTACTGGTGGACTTTGCAGCCTCGTGCCACCCGAAGACGGACTTTTGCCAATCCACTGTTGGACTTTTGCCACCCGAAGATGGACTTTTGCCAATCCACTGTTGGACTTTTGCCACCCGAAGACGGACTTTTGCCAATCCACTGTTGGACTTTTTGCCACCCGAAGACGGACTTTTGCCAATCCACTGTTGGACTTTTTGCCACCCGAAGACGGACTTTTGCCAATCCACTGTTGGACTTTTGCCACCCGAAGACGGACTTTTTCCAATCCACTGTTGGACTTTTGCCACCCGAAGACGGACTTTTGCCAATCCACTGTTGGACTTTTTGGCTGCTTTGCCACCCGAAGATGGACTTTTGCCAATCCACTGTTGGACTTTTAGAATTTGCCACCCTTAGATGGACCTTTCGCCAATCCACTGTTGGACTTAATTTGCCACCCTTAGATGGACCTTTCGCCAATCCACTGTTGGACTTTTGCCACCCTTAGATGGACCTTTCGCCAATCCACTGTTGGACTTTTAGCTGCTTTGCCACCCGAAGATGGACTTTTGCCAATCCACTGTTGGACTTTTGCCACCCGAAGACGGACTTTTGCCAATCTACTGTTGGACTTTTAGAATTTCAAAATTGAATTACTCTCTGCATCTGCGTCAGACATTTCTGCCGACTCTGCTGAGGAACAATTATCAATGATTTGACTTTAGAGACTCCTGAAAGGATAATGTCTCCGCCGGAGAATGAATGAACAATCCGTCTGCTTCGAATTGTCAGGTTTGCCAAAAATAAATTGGACTTTGAGATATGAGGGGAGTGAAGATTCTGCCAGGAATTACTTCAACTGTTTGGGGCTGGATTCTGGTCACAGCAACTCCGCTGGGAATGAGAATTTTTGAATGACGTCCTGCTGGGGAAGAAAAATAATTAAAACTCTGCTTGGGGATCTATCAAACCCGAGATCCTTTGCGGGGACTATCAACCCTCTGAGCCGGCTGGGGAAGGAATATACCATCCTTGCTGGGGGGTAGATTTTGTTGATCAATAGGCCTCTTGTGGGGGAAAAAGAGCAACAACTTAGATGGGGAGTATTGTTGACAAGATTCGACGCTGAACTCTGTGGGGATATCCTTACCAGAGTTACAATCTTGCTGGGGATCAAGGCTACTCTGCCGGGGACATGCGAATCCTGGTTAGAACATTTCCTTGCAACTTGCTGGGAAAGAGTCCTTAGAGATCTGTTGGGGCAACCCATGGTAGTCTGCTGAAGCGCAAAACTGTCAAGCTTAGGATACGTGTCACAATGCCCCTTGTTAGGGATAATGAGTTTACAATACTCTGCAGGGGAGAACCGCTTCAAAGCATCTCGTGCTAGGGAATACCTTGTGAGAGAATTTTACAGAAGACCAACCGTCCTCAAACTCTACTGGGGGTAATAAAGTCTGAAATACTTCATATTGGGGAAACAAACAATTTGTCCCCGAAGAGGATGTCATAAGAGGATTTTACAGAAGATTTAGCCTCTTCAAACTCCTGCGACTTCGCTGGGGATATTGACCATCAAACTCTACCGGGGGTGATCAACACTTCATGCTGGGGAAACAATATGCCCCATGCTTGGGAAAACCAACAATTTGTCCCCGAAGAGGATGTCATAAGAGGATTTGACAGAAGATTTAGCCTCTTCGAACTCCTGCGACTTCGCTGGGGATTGATCATCAACCCCGGTATTAGCGAGACCACTCTACTGGGGAATTCGCGACTGTTATCGACACAGAAAAGCTTGTAGCAGTCGGGAGTACTGAATGAGAGAATCGACTTAATAAGATACATTGATATCCAATTGAACTTAGAACACTGACATCGAGACGTCGTGAACGACCGCCAACCGAAGGAGGGACTTAATCAGTAAACGTTATGACGAAAGGGTGACATGTAAACCTTCCCTTAACCGTGATTGCCCCAGTCTTCTGCGTGGGAATAAGTGATTACCCGTCTAGGAGAAATGATTCATGATCTCAAAAAGGCTTCCATCTTGCTTTTGAGCCTAGTATGAGGCCGCTACCTGCAAGCAAAGGATGTGCACGTATGCCCTGAGCTGTATATAACCTCTGCAACTGAGAAAATCTGATCCTGAACCACCACTTGTTGGGGAAAAAGTTTGTATGCAATCTCTTGCTGGGAGCATGCTTAATGACCTGCTGACAATAGGGGACCACAATTGCCTTGGGTTGGAATACCCCTTTCAAACCTTTTGGCTGATTGACTGCATATGCGTGAACAACAATTCTTCTTTCACTTGCCCTAGATCAACATGGTCCACCAAAAGAAGATTGTCTCAAGAGGATTTTACAGAAGACTTGACATTCAAAACGTCTCAATGTCCTCAAACTCTTGTAGAGATTCGTCGGATCTCGACGTAACTGCCCCAGACTGCACGGATTACTTAGAAGAAGTAATCTCAAGAGGATTTTACAGAAGACTTGGCAAGCTCAATGCTTCAGTGTCTTCAAACTCTTGGAAGGATTCAATGTATCTCAAATTAGATGCTTCAGATTGTATGGTCTACAGAGGAATTTGCCTCGAGAAGATTCATGACCAATCTCATATCACCGTGAGATATTCCGCCTCAGTATTCTAAACCCTGGATAGGCTGACCAGTCATCTGAACGGACTACCTTCTCATGCTCTTGGGATAGCTTGCCCCAGTATGAACCTTGAAGTAATTGCCCCAATTTGACTAAACTCTGAAGAGATTTCTCGACGTGATTGGCTCAGATGAGCTACACTTTTAAGAGATGGTTCGACGTGATTGGCTCAGATGAGCTTCACTTTAAAGAGATGGTTCGAAGTGATTGCCCCGGATTGACTACGTCTTAGCACAACTTGTTGGGAAAGTTCCCACTCAACAAAGTTTCCTGAGGAAGTACCATTGGATGTGTCTATCCTTCGGGAGCTTCTGGATTCTCAACTTGGCAAGATTAAGCTTCTGGACTGAATTTCCATATGTAAACTTCTTTTGATGTCAAACAAAAAGTATGCAAGCAGAAAATGTTTTAATCTGAGGATGAAAATTCTAATGCAACACACATGTTAATCTTGCAGTTTTATTGAAAAAGATGTTGCAAACCCTTTTTGTAAGCGAATCACGTGTTAGGATACGACATTAATTTTTGAATGAAAGAATGCAATGCACATGCAACACCAACAAAGATCTTTTAGCATAACTCATGGGAGTCAGGAACGCTATCTCTTGGTAGTATGCTTTCGAAATAAACCCTGTTTCAATTAGGACTTTTGAGGGTTGTATCGTGGCCTGGTTCACGGTTTTGAAAAAAAGTTTTAAGGCTCAAAGTTTATCGGTGCCCACCCACTCTTCGTGATGTTCTCCAGTCCTACGTTCAGCTAATTTGCACAAGCGTTCATCTCTCATAAAAGATGTAATGATCTTTAAGGAACCCATGCAATTGATGGTTTGAGGCCTGATGAGGTTTTGGAGTAACAGTCACCCCTTTCCTTTTTGTTCGTAGTCACACGACTTTGTTCTTGCTCGAGGATTTTTCTTCGTAATCCTTTTCGTTTTTTGCTTTTTCATTCTTTTGCTTTTTTTTTATCCCTAACTTTTGCCTGAACTGATTCTTTTGAATCTTTTGATTTTGAAGTCCAGCGGGATGCCCTAACTTTTGCCTAAGTCGCTTGTTTTCAAGTTTCGACTTAGCGGGCTTTTTCTTTTCTCTCTCTTTTTTTTTATTCTTTTTTCGGTACAAATCGTGTGACACTGGCTTGTCTTGACTTTGTTGAAAGGGTTGTGACTGTCTCACTCTTTGATTGTTGATGGATAACCATTGTGGTTTCACATCTCTTGACCTCTCAGCGGTGGATTAAAAGGTAATGGATCCTTAGATGCACACTCCTTTTGAGGTTTGAACGCTCGGTCAAATTAACTGACGCCTACCCTACCCCTGGGTTAAATGTGAGGGTTTTTTCGTACGAAAGAAACTCCTACTTCAAGGCTCAAAGGGGTTAACGAGGGTCTATCTCCCTTATATCTCCAGTGTTTGGGGATTTGAAACAATGCTTGTACATCCTCAACAGGGTTTTTATTCAAAAGCACACAATTAGAGATTTCTGCGTTTTCAGATCATCATTCTCCCTCAAGAGTTTAAGCACGACAGTTGGTATTGCAATGCACATATACAAACTTATGAGTGAATACGAATGGATTACTTCAAGAAAAACATGCTTATTGTATTATGATCTTCATTCAAAAAAACAAACAAGCTCTTACATGCAAACAATGTTTAAACAAACAAATAAAAGCTACATATGCAAATGCGGTAAAGAAGCTAAATGATTGTCTTTGTTGAGGAGGCTTGACTCCGTCTGGACTTATTGATTCTGAAGATGTTTTTGCAAACTGGGTGCTCAATCTGATGAAGAAAATTCAATTTATGGGCCACCCATCTAGTGTGATAACCTTTGAGTCAATCACGTCTTGCACCTTGTCTTTACCTTTAGCTCTGAAAGACTTGCAATCGTCGATTAAATGGTCAGGTGCCCCAGGATGGTAGTCATACCTGGCATTTGGCATTGAAACCCCAAAGGAAGCTTTGTCGAAGATGATCCTGATGCGACTAGCTTAACCAGTTTGAATTTGAGCAAACAAGGAAACCCGTTGCGCGTACGGAATTAGAATGGGATCAAACTTCTTCTCAAGTTGTTCTGGCCTTTGCCCATATGCTCTACCCCTAGGACTCTCTTGGGGAGATGGAGTTGGAAGCTGACAAGAGATATCTGGAGGAAAGAAATTGATAAATAAGGTTGATAGATAAGGTTGCTCGCAAAGATCTCACACGATCTCCTGCCTACGTATCTCCATTGACTAATGAAGAATCAGAGCGACGTAGTTCCCCTTAATGAGAGTGAGGATTTTAACACCGCATTCTGGATTTCTGTAATCAGGCCCATCTGAGTCTTCACCCGGTTGACTTCTTCTCTCAGCAGTTTCTGACCGCGGGACAACGCCTGAATGTCCACCATAAAATGCCCCAGTTGGACCTTCATCTCAGTCACCTCCGCTCGGAGTTGTTCCATATCTAAACCTTGATTGTGGTGAATTGAGTAGTTGGAAGAAGTCATGTTGGCCGTTCTGAAGATGATACCAAGTCAAAATGAGAAATCCGCTCCGGAACACCTGTTATGCATATGAGTATGAGAATGCAATGCAGAATGCCATGTTCGGATATTTCCAAGGAATCATTATGCTTTGATTCAAATTTGTTTTACAAACCACAAGAACTGGATGGAAATGCTCAGCAGCAAGTCTCAAAGTTAACGTCCCTTGGAAATACAAGAACATGTATGCGAAAGTGTTGATGCAGATGCAACAGACATGGGATCAAGGCTTTCATAAAGCTCTGTACTGCTGAATGGATAAGCTCAAAGGTCCGCTCTGAAGAGAACACCAGAATACCAAAATACCGGAATGCCGAGATATCGGCATAATCAGAATACCGGACGACCAAAATATCGGCATAATCAGAATATGGGGATGCCAGAATATCGGCATAATCAGGGTACCGGAATAATCAGAATACCATTACACCAGGCTAACGAGTCCACACTGATAAGAGAACCAAAATACCAGGTAGGATGAAAGTCAAGGTTACCTGCAAACCTGCAAACAACCCGCCCCTCTCACATGCGGGTACTAGGATGTTCAGTATCCCGGGCTCTCAGGTTGAGAAATGATGATACGTTCACCATTTCTGATTTGGCATCATCATCAATCGAGGAGGCCTCAACTGATTCTCCAAAACGAAAGGTCCTCAGCTTCTGGCACTGAGGTCGAGAAGCAATAGTACATTCATCCCTCGGGGTACAGTACTATCGCCAATCGAGGAGTGCCTCCACTGATTCTCTTTCAAAAATAAGGCCATCCTATGCAAGTTCCAAAGTGGGCCCTCGGGTGCGAATGGGTTTGCGACAGAATGTGGTCTGCCACTGTCACCACTAAAGAGGGATGTTTCCACTAAGGTCCTCAATGATCGGTCACCAGAGTCGACAGCTCTCTAGATCGACATCCTGAAATGCGCAAGATACGCACGTCAGAACATGTCCCAAGATAGCCTCGTCTGGCTGTGAATTTCGTGAATACCCAACGCACTCCAAACGACACGTAGGTCCCACTACTCTCCACTCTAATCCTAAGTGTATACTCAAGCCTGTGTAATGGGCTTATCTCTCAGAAATCCCATCCCGCCAAACAGACAAAATAGTGCAACACAATATAATATATGATATGTAATGCTAAAATGCAGTGAATACAGTAAAGTAAATAAACCGCAAAATAAAGCACAACAGTAAACACCCAATGAAAGAAAAGCAAGCAAGCGCTAGGATTGACTCGCTTAAGGATGGACCAGCAATAGGTCAACCTATCCCCAGCAGAGTCGCCAGCTGTCGCTCCCGGGATTTTCATCCTAGTACAAACGCGAAAGTGGCACCGAACAGAGTCGCCAGCAATGTGTATTTATCCCAAGAGAGGGAAAGGAAACACCGCATAAACCTGAAGGAAAGGAAAGAGCATGGTCTTGCGACCAAGAGAATGGGTAAGGGAGTCGGTTACGCGAGAGGAAGGTATTAGCACCCCCTCGCGTCCATCGTACCCGATGGGATCCACGCTTGCTGCTTCAATCAAAGGGTGTAAGAAAAGGATACTGAAAAAGAAACTACTAGCTGGAGAACTGGAACAGGATAAGAGAGAAAGAGAAACAAATGTAGGGAAAATAAAAGAAGTGCTCGCATGGGCCCTACCCCACTGTCTACGTATCTCATCGGGAGCATGAGAATCAGAGCGACGTAGTTCCCCTCACTAGGGATGAATTGTTTGTGTTTTTTAAGGAACGACTAATGTTTTAACTCAGGTGTTGCAGGCTCGCTGGTCCGAGTGCGTTACCATCTTGCAAGAGAACGAGTAGGAGCGCGTTCGTGCGTTGAGAATGAATGAGATGAGAAAAGAATTCCCGAAGGAAAAGACGTTATTGTTTGTTTTTGTCTTTTAAGAGTTTTTTCATTTGTTTGCATATGATAGTGTATCTGAATCTTAGTCATTGGAATGTGTACATTCTCACATTCCAAGATGGAATGGGTAAGAAAGCACACTAAGAGTGAAGAAGACCCCCACACTTAGTTCCAATTGTCAAGGTTCAAACACACTAGCATACTTGTGTTTATTAAGTGTTTTTGTTGATTAAGAAATGAAGAATTGTTTTATTATTTGTGCCCTCAACAAGAATTGCATTTAAGTCCCTCATACAAGGTCAAATGTTTCACACATTGACCCAAGATGGGTCATATGCTACACATTCTAAGACTATAAGAGAAGACCCCTTATAATCTTTCCTTTATATGAAAGGCCTAAATGCAATAAATGCCTACCTTTATTACATAGTTTGAAATTTCTTTTTGGGATAAGAAGAGAGACTCAAGAGAGGAGCAAAGGTAAACTCTAATGGGGGACTAAGACTCAATCTTAATGTTATCATACATGGGGATCCTATGGTTAATGTGGTTTAATAAACCTACTTCTAAAAGAAAAGAGGAGAAGAGGGAAGTCTACCTAATGTTGTCATGCATGGATTGCTATCCTAATGTCTCTCCTACTTCCGACTTAATCGAAAATTAAGTGGAGCTAGGAATCCTACGAGATCATGTCATATGACAAGTAAACACAGGATAAATCAATCACAAAATGAACTAAAAGCAATGCAAGAGTAAACAGGGTCAATAAGCAGTCATGTCAAACAATCAAAGTAAAAAAGGGAAGCTTTAGCCAAGGGGTCATATCAACCGAGGCAAACAAGCTAGCTGTCGGAAATAGGGGCACTCACCCAATGGTATCGAGAACCATGGAGAGCAGAATAAAAAAAGGGAAGATGTGAATCAGATCACATAAGCATCAGCATTGGTCAATGCGAGCTAAAGACAAAGCGTGGGGGTTGGTTACGAACCCTATCTTCCACTTGACCGACTCGATAACAAGAGTGAGTTATGTTCAAAGCTTCAATCATGTAATGAGAGCTAAGAACGACTCGACTAGAATACGGGGGTCGATTGCGAACCCTAACTTCCGTCAATTGTCTTCTTGGAGGTCTTGCCAGGGGGAATGGGAATGGGATGCCTCATAGAGGTCTTCAGGCACAAGATTAAACAATCACAAACATGGCCTCACTTGAGGGCTTTCCATACAATCCTACTTATCATGGCATCGACTATTCCTACTTCTCATGGCATTAAAAGGAAAAAATGCGGAATTAGTAAAAGAGAAGAGATATGATACCGAACGGATATCGATCCGTAGCACCGTAAGCAAAGTATAAGCAAACCGGCCAACTTCTAGTGATCTAGCATAAATGAGCAAAAGTGTTAGAAAGTGAAACGGGTCCGTGAAAGGCATGGAACCAAATGCTCTAAAAAACAATAAAACAAGGCCATAAGCCATAAACAGCAGCAACAACAGCGCTCCGGCACCTGCATAGCTGTAAAAACTAGCAACAAGTAAAAACAGTCTATAACAGCTACTATTTCCAGAACAGAATGGGTGTATATGCAGCCAGCCAGGATATCTACATTTTATAGCACCCTTTGTGCACAGCAGCTGTGTATACTACAGCAACTTCTATGTTTGATGTGAAACACTACAACATAAACTCAAAGATTAGTCAAAGTTCAAATGGAAATAACCAAAGTGAGCAACTAAGATCCAAAGGGAATGTCAATAAGAAGTAATTGAAATCAATGCTAACATGTAAACAACACATAGTCAATAATCTATGCAAAACATATTAAAGACCAATTAACAAAGTTATCAAATGAAACTATTATGAAAATATTAACACTAAAACCTACGTTTAGTCAATGTAAAAACTAAGTCAAACCAAGCTATATCAAAATCAATTAGTTCACTATCAATTTCTAATTCTAATGAACAATTAGTACACAAGTAAGCAAAAACAATTGGGAAATGATTAAGCAAAAACAATTATTGAACGATTAATCTAAAAAATGATTAGTGAACTATTAGTGGCCAATTAAGCCAAAAATCAATTAAAGCAATTAAGCTAAAAAAGCGATTAGTGCCATTGCCAAAAAAGATTATTCAATTAAGCTAAAAAATAGTGAACCATTAGGCAAAAACATCAATTAAGATATGATTAAGCAATATCAATTAATGAACAATTAAGTCTAAAATTCGATTAGTGTACTTGAGCAAAAATCAATTAATGAGCAATTAGACTAAACGATTAGTGAACTCTAGATCTAATTATTGGAATTAAGGTCTAAACTCAATATCTAAATCAAATTGAAATTAGTTCTTAAACAAAGGTTAATCGAAATAAATCTACAGTTAGTCAACAACTAGTTAGTGTTACAAGTCGACATTAAATGGTTGAAAAAAACTAATTCGACAAGATTAATTCTAATTCAAAGTTCTAAAATTGTGAACTAGTTCTGGAGTTAATAACAAAAACAAACTCTAATTAATCCAAAGTTAATTTCTAACTCTAAAATCAATATTCAATGATCAAGACAAAATCGAGTTAATTCAATATCAATCAAATTCTAATTAACCACAATTAATCAAAACAATTAGTCAACAACTAATCTAGATTAATTTCTAATCGAAATCAAACAGGAAAACCTCTAAACTGATTTCTAAACCAATTAATCAACACTAATTATTGAATCAGTTAACTCAACCTAATTACCTAAAACTAACAAGAAATTAATCAAAGATAACATAAAATAATGGTGGGTGTAGTTAGTGAAAGTAGAGAGTATGGAAAGCACCTGGCGTGTGGCCTTTTTTGTGAACAGGGAGGTGCGAAAAATGAGTTTCACAAGGGCTTAAGAGCCCGACCCATATGCCATGACCTACCCTTCAAATGGAGCTTCATATTAACCTAGATCAAACCAAACTCAGACTCATCCGTTTCCATTTCATCATCTTCTTCGTATGACTTCCAATTTCGCCGCCACGCCCTCTTAGCAACCACCGACTCCGTTCAGCTTCTTTCGATCAAACTCACGTCATCACTTTCTCGCTTCTCAACATTCAATCGCATCACTTTCTTCGCCAAGCTTCACAAATTGAAACCGTGTCGGTGTGATAAAGACGACAATGCTTCGTATTAACGTGGCACCACGCATTTGCTGTTACGATTCGAACGACACCGAGCTTGAGGTAAGACTCTTGAATTCTTCCATGGTCTTCACTCCGTCTTCGTTTTCTGTATTCTTTCACGACTCATCGAACGATGTTGTGTTGTGCTTGCGTTGTGCCGTGAATCTTGTGTTGTTGCGGTTGAGTTACAGCTGTTGCCGTTTGCAGGTTTTTTGGATTGATGATGAAGAATGGCGAGGGAAGAATCGGAGGTCAGAGCTTTACGATGAAGACGATGACGATCGAAGGTGCGACGTCGATGTGCTCTGCTACGACTGCCTTGAGGTAAAATTCTTCAACTGTTCTTGAATTATGCTACGCCATTCATTCGATCTTCACCTTCTTTGAATCTCTCTTTCTTCTTCTACTTCTTCTATCCGTGCGTAACGATTTGTTGATGTTACGTTCTTGTTGCGAATTTGATGAATCCTGTGCCTCGAACTTCTACTGTTGCGATCTGATTCTTGCAGTTCTGAATACCTTCTGCTTGTTCTTGATTCTTGCAGGTTGTGGAATTCGCATTGAATTGAGAAGGTCGTTTCTATTGAACTTCTTGCACTGTGTGTTTGATTCGATGCAGATTGGCGATTGCTGCAGAATTCTGAGGTGAATTGATGAAGACGAAGGTGAATCCAGAAGCTTGAAGTGTTGATGGTGAAGGTTTGAAGATAGCGGATTCAGAGAGAATCAAGGTGGAGAACGGAAGAAGATGAATTGAAGAGATGGTGAAAGTTTCTGTTAGAGGTTGTTAGGAGAATTCGTTAGTTAGAAATTCGGTTCAAAAAATTTGTTAGAGATTGAAGAAGATCAATTGAAGACCTTCTGTTAGAGTTTTCTGTGATCAATTTTCCATCTCCTTTTCCACGTGGCCTTGATATTGGTTTTTATATTCATGTGGGTGAGTGTTGTTTCGATTTTGTGTGTGAAAGGTGTGTGACGTTGTGGGGTCAGCAAGTAGAGTTTGTGGGGTGCTTGTTTGAAACAAGGGCGTGAATGGCTAGGCTTGAAACATGAATGGATTTGTGTTGTGTGGTTTATGACAAAATGGATAATGGGAAAAGAAAAGTGGATAACTGGTTTTTTAAAACAACTGAATGGATTAAAAAAGAATGATTATTAAATGGATTGTAATAATTGGATACAAATGGATTATAAGGAAAAATTGGTTTATGAAGTTGGTATTAAAATGGTTATTAAAACTGGACAAAGAAAAGCGGTTTTGGATATTTGAATATGGATATTTAGGAAATGGACTCTTGCAATGGATTAATCAAAGAAGAATGGTTTAAGAAAAGATTAATGGATAGAAAATGAATGGGTTTAGAAAGAAAATGGTTATCCAAACGGATAAGTGGGTCAAAACTTGGATGGATTAAAATAGATCTAAAATGAAATGGATATAGCCTAAAAAAGTGGTTTCTAAGAGTGGGAAAAAAAGGTTTTAAAATGAATATGGATATTAACATGGCAATGGTTAATTGGTATTTAAAAAATGGATTTGGGACCTAACTTCTAAGTAATCCCCGTGATTGATCCTAACACGTCCAATTCATATCAAGCTTCAAAATCCCCGCCAAACTCATATCTTCAATGAATCTTAAAAACTCAATCAATAAGCTCAGTCGACCATGACCCAATGATTTGCAATTCAACCCACAGATATCCTGCCTTTATAACCAAGGATCTCAATACAAGAACAATTCCCCGAGAACAACTTGAAAATGAAGACAAGTCATGAAGCAGAAAGAAACATGATCAACCAGAGGTCCTTAATGCTCACTGATAATCTTCTGAATACGGAAAGCTTAAACCAAAGGAAAATGCCTTGATCACATGTCCTTATGCAATATGCAATGCAATGCTTAATGTTTTATTTTTCTATGCTTGAATGCAATGCAATGAAATGAAAGCTCATGCTAAATGATATGAAAATAAGAGAGCAAATTTTGGGGTATTACAGACCCAACAGACAGCTGTATGCTGGCTGAATATCCATTATATAAAATGTTGCATCAAAGATTTCCGGCCCAACCTTGATCGGAAGCACAATCTCACCAAAGACAGATCTCTTCGAGCCATCAAAAGCTCGCACCACCAAGTCGCTTAGTGTACAAATAAGTCCCCCTGGTATCTAATTTCATTAATGCTTTCTTTGGCAATACATTCAACGATGATCCAGTATCAACCAACACATGTGACATCAGTGAAACACAGCACTCAATCAAAATATGCAGAGCATTGTTATGATTCCTCCCAGCGGGAGTCCAATCAAGATCCGTAAAGCCCAAGCCATTACCCGCATTCACGTGCGTTACAACCCCTTCAAGTTGATTAACAGAAATATCTTGAGGAACATAGGCCGCATTTAAGACCTTCAGAAGCGCATTTCTGTGAGCTTCGGAACATAACAGCAAAGACAGAATGGAAATCTTCGACGGGGTTTGATGTAGTTGGTCCACGATCTTGTAATCACTCTTTCGGATGAGCCTCATAAACTCCTCTACATTTTCAGAAAAAGCATCATCAACCGGCTTTACTATAGAATCAATAATCACTGGAGGCTGCACAGAACCATTAGCTACCTGTTTTCCCCTATCTTGCCTAGAAGTACCGGTTTGATCATTAGTAGGAGTAAGGACTCTACCACTTCTTGTTATAGCATCAGCTTGAACCTTAACCTCAGGACTAGAACCCACTGATGAAGTAGCCATTAATTCTTGCTTTTGCCCATTGACAAACACCTCTGCGCCATAATTCCAGGGAATTGCCTTAGTACTTTCATACGGAATGGGTCCAGCCCTTGTGATAATAACTGGTGGTGGCCTTGCCGGACCTAAAATAGTAATCGTATTGAAAGGAATGGTGATGGTAGCAACCTTCTCACTGACGACTTCTTCTTGTTGATTACACTGATCAAACTGTAAACAACCCTCATTAATCAGATTCTGGATACCCATCTTCAACGAATCACAACCATTATCCTTCGTCAAACAATCTGAACAGTTCTCATCACAACCCGGATAGACGCCACCCTTTAGTAACCTGTTTTTAACCACATCCAGCGGAGTCTTCAGATCCTCAACATCCATGATCAAATTCAAAGCTTCACATTCCTCAATTATCGCATTCACCCTCGGCCCATTGTGATTAGGCATCGGGTTTTGAATAACATTGGGCCCATCATTCGAGAAATTGATAGCCTTGGAGTCTACAAGGTCTTGCACCTTGTGATGAAACACCCTACATTTCTCCACAGTATGCCCTGGAGCACCAGAGTGAAAATCGCAGTGTGCGTTAGCATCGTAGCCTCGTGGGAGTTCCCCTGTTGGTGGAGCCAGGGTACGGAGCTCAATTAGACACAACTGCAGCAAATGTTTCAACAACTGTGCATACGACATCAGTGGTTGCTCAAAATGCCTCTCTGCATTTCTTTGTCTATTCTGATACTGGCCCTACTGCCTGTTCTGATTAGCATTATTCCTTTGTTGTTGTGGTGGAGGTAACGTTGCTGGGATAGTTACCGATGCTACTTGTTGATTATTGTTCTGGCGCTGTTTCCCTTTTCCCTTGTAAGATGATACAGCATTGGCCTCTCCTTTCTTCTTATAACCATTAAATGGCTTCTTTCCATGCACGGAGGACGATCCGTCACCACTAGAAACGTTTCCAGCCTTAATTCCAACCTCTACCTTCTGTCTGATCGCAATCACATCTGCAAACTTGCCTAGTGAACAAGGCAATAACTTTTCATAATAGTGCTTATGCAGTGTGTCCATAAACATATCCAACATCTCCTTCTCCAGCATTGGTGGTTGTACCCTAGCCGCCAATTCACGCCACCTTTGCGCGTATTCTTTGAAACTTTCATCATTTTTATGGGACATGCTAAACATTTGAGCTCTGTTGGGAGCCATGTCTGTGTTGTATTGGTAATGCTTGATAAAAGCTGCAGCTAACTCTCTCCAAGTACGAACATCTCTACTTTCCAACGCCATATACCATTCCAAAGACGCACCGGACAGACTGTCTTGGAAAAAGTGCATCATTAGCTTTTCGTCCTTGGCATGGGCAGCCATCTTCCTGGTATACGCCTTTACATGAGTTATCGGGCAGGTAGAACCATTATACTTCTCCAGTGTAGGAATCTGAATCTTGTGCGGAATGACAATATCAGGGACCAACCCTAGGTCGTCCAAATCTATTCCCAAATCATCCTGCTTCACAACCCCTTTCAGTTGCGCCTCGATTAAACGGATCCTCTCATCACTGACCACAGGGGGGCCAGCGTCCAAGCTTCTGACTGAAAAAACATCATCCTGTTAATCATCAAAACGATGGCCATGGATAGCTCGAATAGTGCTTCCTTCTCCAACCACTGAAGGAATCCCACCCTGTCCACCAGCACCAGGGATAGGAATGCTGGTACCAGCACCACCTCCGCCCAGAGGAATAACACGATTAAGAAGACCACCGTGTAAGATACCATTTTCATCAACCTGCGCCACCAAAGGCTGAACTAGAGTTCTGAATACATGATTTTTTTGGTCATTTTTAGATGCATAAATCTATTTTTAAAAATTAAAAATGAAAACTATGCACAAAGAAAATAAAATGCAAAGAGATTATGCCAGGGGGTGCAAACAGCAAGATAATCATGTTGGAAAATCAAATGGGCTCAAGGTGGGGGGTGCAGATATCAACCCAGTCCATAACAAAAAAAACAAGCGCAGTCTAACAAAAATAAGGATCCAGTCAAACAACTTGTCTCAACATCAACCATTGGATCAGATCTACGCATGATATCAAGTCAACAAGTCCACTCAGTGTACAAGATGAAAGGCCAGGATCAAGGGTTCATGATAACAAAGGTACACGAGCGCACATCCACATCATTCAGAAATTAAAAGCAGAGCACGTGAATATCACATGTTATTTAATGTGTTGGCAGAATCACGATCATCAGATTAATCAAACGTGCCAGATCAAGTCAACAGATCACAAAATCATGCAAGATCAAGGGTCCAGATCCGTGTGTGCACAATAAGAAGCATGGATTAAAAACACACAATTAATAAAAATATGTGAAGATTTTAAATGATCTGGCAACACAAGAGCCATCAGATCTGGACCATTAACGGTCCAGATTGTGTCTTCTACATCAAACCCTCGTCGGACTGAAAATCAAACCAGACGCCGGAGCTAGGGCTCCGGTCGTCTTCTCCGGTGGACATCAACTTAAATTTCTCAGAAATCACAAACAAGTACACCATTCCAATCAGATTTTAACAAGGATCAAGAATATCACCTTCATTTCAACAGATAATACATGTATAAACCAAATCGAAGGAAAAAAGTTTGAATCTAAAAACTTTAGATCCACGATACAGCCATGATACACGTCCAAAATCAAAACAAATCACATCAGGATGATCAACAAAGCATGAGGAACATTATGCACACAAGAGAATCAAGTTCTAGGATCATGAATTTCACACTAACCTGAAACTTGTAGAACTCAGAATACACCAAGAAAACCTTCAGAAAGCTGCAGATCTACTCCTTGGAACTTCTGATTGCAAAATAAATGCAATATTAGGATTGAATCAGGCATGATCTTGAAGTTTGAAAGTGAGCAACTCAAATTCGAATCTGATGAAAACCTTGCTTAGAGCTTCAAACAATGGTTGATTCTTGTTCTATGGAGTATGTGGATCAAGAATATGGAAAAAGTTCTTCAGAAACCCTTGTGAGGAGTGAGTTTCGAAGAAGGAAAGTTTTGAGTGAAAAATGAAATTCAGAGCAAATGAGAGTGCATGAGGTGTGAAGGAAGGTGTGAGTCTCCTTATATACACTTGGTTAGAGCTCTGAGCATGATTAGGGTTTGATTAATCCCTTGATTAAGGCTATCCAAAGTAATTTGCAAAAATGCAAGTTGTGATGAAACCACTAATCCACACGTGCATTGTCATGCTTTTCATCATGAGTCATTCACATTTCTCTTGCTGATCACATCTGAATTGAGTTTGGGCTTTGTAATGACTTGATTTATGAGATATGATCCATCTTGCCATTTTGCACATTGTGAAAAAAGTGAGGTATATGGCATGAAATGAATTGATTCAAGGGTCAAAAATGGTCCTTAGGATGTGTACTTGGATGTTGCAATATAACTTGAAGCATTGGAGGTTAGTACAAGTCATTTTGAATCAAAATGCAAAAGGTGGAAAAATGGATACATGAGAAAACCCTAAAAATACTTTACCTTCTTTTGATCATAACTTGAGTTTCACAAATGGTATGGAGATAATCTAGTACTTTTTGGAAAGGCGAGAGAGAGATCTTCAACTTGCATGTTTGAGGAAAATTCATTTGAAGCTTCTTTGATGATGAAAGTCAAGTTGAAGATGGTTTGAAAAGTTGCCAAAAATGGAAGTTTCACATTATAGGTCATTTTCCAAAAATAGTAACTTTTGCACAAACTCTTGACTCTTGATGAATGGTATGAATCCTTGCCTTTGAGGACATATGAGGGCATAAGACCTTAAAAATCATGAAGAGGACCTCAAAATTCCATGGTTGACTTTCCTCCTTACAGTTGACTTTTCTTGGTTCACAAGCAACTGATCCACTGAACATCTTCCACAATGAACCACTAGCCAAGCCTTCCTCTATGAGTGTTTGGGATCATATGGAACCCATGAGAGCATGCTTGAATCCACAAAGTTTTCTCAAGAAGCTCTTTGAACCCAAGAACCCTAATTTGGTCCCTCTGGTTAGGAGGGAAAGATTCACTTGAAATCTTTTGCCATTCTTGATCTTATGAAGATATGATGACCTCCACAAAACACCTTGAGGATTGAGACTCCTTTGAGATGAACCAAGTACCTTGATCCCATGCTAAGAACCAATGCTATGCACAAATGCTAATGCGAGAGATGCAAAGAAACATAAGCCAGTTAGCTTCAAACAAAAGGGAAAATTTTGGGGTGTTACACCGTCGCACCTGATCCGGATAAAGTTAAGGTCATTTTGGACTAGCCCCAACCACGTTCACTCACAGCTCTCCGCGTATTTTTGGGACTTATAGGATTTTATCGTCGTTTTGTTCGACAATAAGCTTCTCTCGCCGCTCCTCTCACCGATTTGTTATGCTCCACTAATTTTGTGTGGGGTACAGATCATGCCGCAACCTTTACAGATCATGCCGGTATTAGCTTTGCCTAATTTTAAATAGAAAATTCATTGTTGAAACTGATGCTTCAGGGGTAGCCATTGGTGCGGTACTGTCTCAAGATGGTCATCCCATTGCCTTCTTCAGCAAAAAGATGTGTCCTAGGATGCAAGCTGCCTCTGTCTATGTCCGTGAAATGTTTGCTGTTAAAGAATCAGTAAAGAAGTGGCGTCAATACTTAATAGGTCAACAATCTCATATATATATATATATATATATATATATATATATATATATATATATATATATATATATATACCTGAAGAGCCTCCACAATTTGTTGCTCTAGAAAATCCACACTCCGGAACAACAGAAATGGGCAACAAAATTACAAGGGTTTAATTTCGAATTTGTTTACAAACCTGGCAAGTCTAATATTGTAGCAGATGCCTTTAATAGGAAATACTACTCTGATGATTCCTTATTGATCTCCTTGTCTTCTCCGATCCCAGATCTCTTGTCCACATTACATGAGTTTTATGCAAAAGATAGAGCAGGACGACACTTAGTTAATCAGATCACTCACAACAGCAATGAACAAAATCATTAC
The DNA here is from genome assembly GCA_022829125.1 of Lathyrus tuberosus. NCBI lineage: Eukaryota > Viridiplantae > Streptophyta > Magnoliopsida > Fabales > Fabaceae > Lathyrus > Lathyrus tuberosus. The sequence continues at coordinate 7,216,983 of JALAZF010000164.1, read as the reverse complement.
AAGTTTTCAAATGTGTTGTTGTTCTACAAGGAACGACTTTTCATACCTGATTTTCAAGATCAGCGCCAAAATCTTCTTCATGAGTTCCATGCAACCCCAACAGCAGGTCATTCTGGGTCAAAGCCACTCTTGCTAGAGTGTCAGCTTCTTTCTCTTGGCCAGGCATCTACAAAGAAGTTAAGCACATGATTAAACACTGTGATATCTATCAACACAACAAATATGTAACTCAAAAGAAAAAGGGACTGCTCAAACCCTTACCAATTCCAACTCAGGTTTGGGATGATCTTATTATGGATTTTATCACTTACTTACCCACCTCTTTTGGTCACATAGTTATTTGGGTCATCTGTGATAGATTGACTAAGTTTGCCCACTTCATTGCTTTACCGACCAAATTCACAGCAAAGGATATTGCAGCTTGTTTCTCTGTTGATGTTGCTCACCTTCATGGGGTTCCCAAGTTCATAATTTCAAATTGCAACCCCTTGTTCCTTAGCACCTTTTGGAAGCAGTTCTTCAAGGCATAAGGAACAACATTAAAATATAGTACAGCGTGCCATCCAGAAACGGACGGTCAAATGGAAGTAGTCAATAGATCAGTCGAGACATACCTTAGATGTTTTACAAGCACTCATCCTCGTCACTGGTACAAGTTCTTACATCTCGCTGAGTTCTGGTATAATACCTCTTTTCACACTGCTATTCAGATGACACCATTCAAGGCTCTCTATGTCCGAGACCATCCAAATATCCAAGATTATGTGACCGGCTCCGTGGAGGAACCGTCCCTAGATGCTTCTTTGCAATGGCGACAGGATATTATCAGCAAGTTAAAGGAAAACTTAAGAAAAGTAGAATGTAGATGGAAAAGCAAGCCAATACAAAGCGGGTGGACTTTTCTTTCAAACCTGGTGATTTGGTCTTGTTGAAGCTACAACCGTACTGACAGCAAACAGTTAACCGTCGTGTTTCTCAGAAACTAGCTCAAATATTTTTTGGACCCTTTCAAATCATCAAGAGAGTTAGTGCGGTGGCTTATCTACTTGATCTTCCATCCTCTTCATGCATCTACCCAGTGTTTCACGTTTCTCTTCTAAGGCCTTATTTTAGTTCAACGACACAGAAGGACTTCAGACTTCTTCCTTCCCCTAAAGGTACTAATTTGTGTAAGGATTTGCATGAAGTTGCACCAACAGTGGCGAAACTAAGAAGGGAATTAACAGAAGAAATGAGTAATAAAGAACAAGTGTTGGATATAAGGAGTTTTAAAAAAAAATCTGAAGACAACACACATGTTATATATGAGAAAGAGAGTGATACTTCAATATTTAATTACCCAGACGATCCAGCGGTTTGCCCTCATTTTCTGCCCATTGGAACTGCTCACCCACATGACAAAATGACCCACTCGCCTTCCCGCGGACCAAGTAATTTAGACTTGAAAAAATAAATTAAGGCTTTGAATATTAGAGCAGACTTGGGAAAAGCAATTAATGATGTCAATGTTATTACTCCCAGCGGTGCAATTAATGCCAAGTACCAAGTGAAAGAACAAAAGCATTCATAACCCACTTGCTTTGATGGGGCGCACGGTTTCCAAGAGACGCATGCTACCATACAACCTGTTTTTCCAACCCACTTTTCAGAATCTAACTAAAGGCACATGGGTCAAGACCCTTTAGTCAATTTCTTTGTCCAACCCATGTGCGAATCTACTGTACACAAGGACACCTGTGCGATTACCATTCAACCAACACTACCCTTATCTTCTAACAATTTGTCTCACCTAGACTCACACACCAAATCCATTTGGTGGAGCCCACCACATTAGCATACGCCCCTTACCCACTTACCTTCATATGGCCCACTCAATCCCCCTTCTGGCCCAAATCCATTCATAACCCATGTTGTCTAAAATATGAACCTTGAGGACAAGGTTCTTAATGGGCCATTGAGTATTCATAAGGAAATTTCAAGGCCCAATAGAGAAAGGAATAATCCATTTTGGCTTAAAGATTATTATTATTAAAAAGTGGTGTTCAATTAGTAGTATTTTCTGTAGTTTTATTTTTGTGTTGTTTCTTTGTTTTGGGCCAGGCCCAACTAGCAGTTTACCCTGACTATTTATTTGTAAGCTTTGGAAGTTTAGAGGTTTTTTAATGAAAGTTCTGAAATTTTATTTTGTATTATTTTCTTTCTATGCAACTTTGATTTATTTTTAACCTAGCTAAATTCTAACAGTTAAGGGAACATTCATATTTCTCATTAGGGATTCTTCTACCAGAAAAATGGTGAATTAAGGATAAAAATGGAGGTTGTTTTACATTTACTTGATAAACAAAAATCAGCGGTTCACCTAGCTCTACCATGTTTTGGGCGGTTGCAAGAGTGGTTGTGAAACATTTATCCATACACTTCAACAATTATCCCTATATTCCAATAATGTATTTGAGTTGACTACTATGCTCCGGTATAAATAGTTAAAATTGAAAAACTTTCATATTTTTCTCTAAATTTTATGGGTTATAAGTTAGTGTTCGATCTAACTTTGTCGAAGTCGAAGAGTTAGTTTAGTTGTCGAAATATATTAAGTTGTTAGTATGTCAAAATGGGCTAGTCTGTTAGCACATTTGTTTAGTGTTTTAGTTGAAAGCTATGGTTTTTAGTTTTTTTATAAATAGCATGCTAGTCCTCAATTCTCAATAACTCAGATTAGGGAAGAAAGTGATATGATTGAGATTCAATTGTAAACATTATTCTTTAATGTGTAATTGAATCAAGAATCTAGTGTTTTATACCACTTGAATCATCTTTCTTTTCTCTCTTCTCTTTTTCTCACTTTGTGATTTTTTTGCTGATAAATAAGCAGATTATACTCCGTTTTCGTAGCATAATTTTCACAACAAACTGGTGGGACGAACGTGGAGAAGATGTCTTCAGCAAATAAAGTATGAGATTGAGAAATTCACTGCAATGAATGCTTTTGGATTATGGTGCTTGAAGATGCAAATGTTAGAACAAGATTTGTTCTTGACATATATCCTTTAAGTTTTGATGATAAAAAAGTATTAAAAGAACAATGGTGTTATCTAATGTGTGTTCTAAGTATGCACGTTGTAAAGCTTAAAGAGAATTTATTCATAATCTGTTAAGAGAACACATTTTTGAGAATTTGAGTTATTGGCTTCTGATGGTTCAGAACTGAAGAACGTTTTTAAGTGAAGTCTGATGATATATGATTGCGTAGACTCTGAAGCTGAATATATCAGCCTCAGAAGAGAAATATGTTATCTTTACACTTATTGAATGTATCAGCTTCTGATGATCATTCAGAACCATAGACAAAACTAAGTGATTCGTACTGCATAAAACAAGCTACATTGTCAAATCAATTTGTCAGCTAGAGTTTGTGTTCACATGGCTCAAGGAGAGTTGACATGCTTTGAGGATATCCACTCTCAATGGATCTATAGTATAGCTTACAAGAAAGACGCTACGGTTAAACATGTTACACATTGGATACATATCTTTTTATGTATTTATCTTCAACGTCTCTTAGTAATATGGATTGACAAAGACACTTGTGCAAGTTATCCCTTCCAACGGCTACTCTTTTGTATCTTCTATTTATGTAGTTGAATATTCTATCTGAAGAATCAATAAGGTATAAAAAAAAGAATAAAATGGCTAAGCAGAAAAAGAAATGTTTCACGCTTATATCAAAATGGAAGAATAACAAGATCAACAATAACAACAACATCAAGTATGCAGAGTTTCTGTCATCTGTTGTAAATTGCACAAAGCCGTAAGATTTCTTAAAAAATGTATATCTTAGAAATCTTAAGTGTTAAGATCTTTGTAAAAGATATTGCCTGGTACCTCTGATTGTATATCAGGTACTCCTTATTATCTATTCTGCTAAACAAGTTGTTTAGTTGTTTAAAAAGAAAGTCCTTTGTTATGTTCTTAAGCATAAAAGTCTCTTGTTATGTGCTTGAGCATTGAAGCCTTAATCAAATTGTTGATTAAGCAGGAAAATCTTAAACTATTGAGTTTAAGCATTAAGTATTTAATCCGAGGGATCTTAGCAAGAAGTCTTGTACTTGAGGGTATAAGAAAGGAAGTATTGAATCCGTGGGATTTAATCAAGGAAGTCTTGGACTGTGAGTCTAATGTATCCATTTTTCAAGATAATTACGAATCATTTGATAATTTGGTGGTTTCTACCAACAATTCTAGCAAAGAGTGGATTATGGATTCATGTTGTACTTGGCACATGACTTTAAACAAATATGTCTTTAAGGAATTATGTGATCAAGATGGTGGATCAGTGCTACTAGGAAACAAGCCTGGAAGATTGTAGGAATTGGATCTATAAGATTCAAGCTCCATAACGAGTCAATAAAGTTGTTGACTGGTGTCAGGTATACACCTGATCTTAAGGGAAATTTGATTTCTCTTGGTGAATTTGACAAGAAAGGATACGCCTTTTAAGGAGAGCAAGGTATCCTAAGTTTAAAGAAGGGATCAAAGGAAGTCTTGAGAGGCTTTAAGAGGAAAGGCCTGCATACCCTTGAGGCTGAGATTTTAAGTGGTTAAGGAGATGTGGCATCCATAAAATCTGAGTCGAAGACTGAGTTATGGCACATGAGACTTATCCAAGTCAATGAAAGGGGTCTGGTCGAATCGGGAAAGCAAAATGTGCTAGGTGGTGGCAAGTTCGAAAAACTGGAGTTTTCTGAACCTCATGTATTTGATAAATCCTATAGGGTAAAGTTTAGCAAAGGCAGAGAAGGAACACATAGATCCCTTGACTATATCCATGATGATCTTCGAGGGCCTATAAGAAATCCTTCACATTCAGGTGCAAGATACGTTTTATCCATAGTTGATGATTACTCGTTAAAGTTGTGGGTATTCACTCAGAAAACTAAGGATGAAACTTTTGAATATTTCAAAAGTTGGAAGACTCTGGTCGAAAACTGTTCCTAATAAACACTATTGGGAAAAATTTTCTGACGCGAGTCAAGTGAGATCACAATCGTCCTGTCTGTAGAGGGTGTAAGTTGTCTATCTTTCTTCCTCGACGGGAAGCCCCATTTAAGCTTGTAAAGCCACTGAGGTTCATTAATGAATGTCCCTTCAGTTCCCATGTTTAATTGAACTCTGGTAATGTTCTATGTCCTCTATAACTCTCACGTAACATCCCATCTATCATTTTTGTAACTCCCATGCAATCATGGATTTGTTTCTTAATCGTCGTAAGTGACTATTCATGTTGCCTTCTAACACCTTAAAGAGCCCAGGTCTGACCTACTTATCTACCAGAGTCATTATGGGACCGAGACCGACTTGTTTATGTCATGTAATAATGCTCCTCTTGACCGGGTTCCAGCTTGCTCAGGTGTACGCAGCCCAACATGTTTGTTCCTTCATACTCAGCCTCAACAACTCGGTCTTGGGAATTCCGGGATGAACATAAGCCCCTTGATCATGAGGTCCAATCATATTGAAGTGTTTTCAGGCAGGAAAAATCTTGGAATTCCTTCTTCCTCGAGCCGGCCACCTATTCGGTAAGCTACTGTGTGATAGTGGTATGTTTTAAAAGAGAAATAATGATAATTATTTTCTCTCTCCTTGTCATGATAATTTTTATGGAAACCCTAACTTTTCATAATTTTAGCTCGATATAGCTTAGTGACCATTGTAAACTCATTTCCATAAAAAGACTCCTTCATTTCTTGTTCTTTTACGTAACTAGCATTAATTTTTCAAGACTTGTTGACGCATTTCCTTTGCTCATTCTATCAATCATTTTTTGCAAGCTCAAGCGTAATGTATTTTTTGTATGCCCTTTTTACTCTCTTTCCCAATTTTTTTACTCTTTTTTATGGTTGTAATACAGGATTGCGATGATTCGATGGAAGTATATATTGATTTCCTTTACTGCCCATAAGAGAAGAAAACTCTGTGACGAATGCATGAGAGAGTGTGAGGGGCATCTGAATTAATCGGAGTTTGATCAGATTATTAGGGAAATTTATGGGGAGATCTTTTCACCTAGAGTAAAACTGACTCAAGAACTTCGTCATCAGGTTCTACGGATATTCTGATGGAGACAACAGGGTCTTTGATTGACAAATAGATTTTAAGTTACGACCACAACATCATCGACGACAGCTACATCTCAAAACTTTGCTCCAATAATCAGAGTTCCTCTACCGGGAATAAGGAGGGCATTGTGCTAGAACCTTGTTTAGTTGGTGAGAGAGTGTGCATTACTCAGCCAAAGGGAGTATCAGATGAGTATTTTTACTTTTACTCAGGGGTAATCATGGATTTTAAGATTTCTATCCCCTTTACTGAATTTTAATCCGAGCTCCTTAAAACCCTAAATATCGTTCCATCTCAGTTAAGCCCAAATGACTGGGGATTTATTAAAGCTTTTGAACTTATCTGTGTGATGATGAGTATAACTCCTACTTTATGTTTGTTCTTCTCATTCTTTGAGCTGAAGAGAGCAGAAAAAGAGGCTGGGTTTCCTTTAGCACAATCCTGAGGAAGAGTTTCCTTCAAGATTATACCACCAACTATAAAGGTTTTAAAGATAAATTCCTTCGAGTGAAGATTTGAGAGAGATGTCCTCAATTCATGTATGTGTTAGATGAGAAATATCGTTTCCCAATTTATTGGATGGATAGCCCATTATCGGATTCCGGCTTTGATTATGACAAACTGAATGCTTTGGAAATCTAAACTTTAGCCATTTTGGATGCCTTTCAAGTAGTAAAAGTTAAGGACTTGCTACATATGGCTGACGACTTGGAACAAATTCCTAAATTCTTGGGTAATTCTTATATATGCCCCTTATTATTCTTCAACGAGCCTTAAGCTATCCGAACAGAAAAAGCTGATGGAAGAAGTGAGGGCAAGGCGTGGGGAACAATCTTCCTATAAGAGTGACATGTCTGATATCTAGACTCGAGCTCATAAAAATAATAAAATGGATGCTGGAAAGGAAACCCATATTGTATCAGATCCCTAGACTGCCTATGTTCCCCCCTCTAGAGGATCAAAACTGAGTTATCCAAAAACGAACAAAACTTTGATGAGTGACCATGCTAGTCATGCCGATTTGGAAGTTACTACCCTGATGTAGGATTTAGGCAGTAGTCATCAATCTAATGCATCAACTGAATTCAAGTTATGGTCCAACAAATTTGACGGCTTGAAGTATTCTTATGATCATCTGAATGTGATAAAGGATGTCGAGAAGGTAAAGACTATATGTGTTAAGAACCAAAAAAGAATGAGGCTTACTTGATGAGGTGCACATTTATGACTCTGGGTTGTTTGAAGTCGGTGATGCTTATGAGCATAATGAAATCCATCTTACCAAAGATGTGACCCAATTGAAGGATAACCTGAAGGTTCAGACCGACAAGGTGGAGTGACTGAACAAGCAATTAGCAGAAAAGAAGAAGCATAAGAAGACTATGGAGTATAAGTGTTTGGAACTTGAAGACCAAATTCGGCTTGATCTGAGATGTTGAAAAGGCTCAGGCTCTCAATGAGGCACTGAAGAAATCCTTTCAAGATGCCCAAATAGACGTGCTATCAATTGGTGATGAAGCTTTTGACAGGGCCAAATCCCAAGCACTGTGCATTATGACGGACCTCAATGTGTCTGAGATGGATTTATTTAAGATCGTGGTGGATGTTCGGCTTGTGGATATGGAGAAAGATTCTCCTAAAGCTGAGATTTTGAAGGATACGACGACCAATAATCTGACCCCTGAGGCTCAAGAAGACGAACGTGATGTTTAATTTTGTTTATTTTTATCGTTAAGCCATCTATGATGATGTGCTCTTAGTAATATTTGGAAAATGTCTTTTTATTTATGGTATTGTGCTTAAGCCCCTTTGAGGCATTGTTTTGGATATACTAATGTCATTTTATCATCCTGCTTCACCCTGATTATGCGTATAGTCTTAGGCATATTTTAAAATTATTTCAGTTCATGTTTTAGCGGCATGCATTAGAACCTGATAGTGCATACCAACTCACTCCTCGTTAATAGATTTTAAACTAACTAACTTGTAATTAGACCTTCAACAAATTTGTACGAGACACATATTAGCCTCCTCTTAGGCATTGTATAAGAAAACCACTGGTTGATCCAATCAACCTTTTAGCATTAAAGCTGTGCCTCGTTCACAGTACACAAACATCAACAACTCTTTCCCCTTCATCTAATTGCTGTAAGCGACAAGCCTCTGGATCATCTACATCCATGCCACTGTCCCTCTTTTAGCATGAAAAATTCCTAAGGAAAGATGGCATTGCTCTAAACTGAGTTAAAGTCTTCCCCTTCAGGTTGGAAATCCCCTATAAAGGAAATTATGGCATTGTCGGATTCACAAATCCCGGTTAAAGTAATTCTCCTTTATAAACAGTTATGACATACAAACCCCTCTCTAGAGATGACAAATTCTCTCTAAAGTCAAACCTTTAGCTTCACATCTTGGGCTTTGAACAAGATACAAATAGACCCTTCAGCTTCACATCTTGGGCTTTGAACAAGATACAAACCACCTTTAGCTTCACGTCTTGGGCTTTGAACAAGACACCAAAACACCATTTCCTCCCATAGAATAGGAGGAACTACGATCGCTCTGATTTCCCTGTTTCGGTAAACGGGAATACGTAGGCATAAGATTGAAAAAAAAATCTTAGCGAGCACACTAAAAAAACCCAAAATCCCATACTTTCATATATCTGTCCTAACATCTCAACCGATAGCCTAAAGCACCCCTTTTCAACAAAATAACCTAGGAGAGACCCTGAATCTTTGTAGCATCTGTAAACCAACAGTTTTGACTGTTTAACCTCAGTATGCAAGCAGGGTTAATTGGAGACATCTATTTCCCTTCCTTCATCAGCTTTAATAGGATAAAAAATGAACCGAGCTGTAGTACTAGAGCGATCGTGCTTCGGAACCACATCCAAAAATCACTCGCTACAGAAAAATGACGACTCTGCTGGGGACGACGAGTCGAACAGTAAGATCTAGTCATCATCGTCACCATTCACAACAGAAAAATGGCGACTCTGCTGGGGAATCATTAGGGATCTTGTTCTCTTCTTGTCCCCTAGGTAGAAACCTTGACGTCACTAGGATCTTAGGTCAAAACGCCGCTAATTTGGAACGAAACCACAGGATGGTGACTCCGCCGGGAAACCATTTTCTGTCAGGAACTTAAGATTCTTAGCTTTTAAAAGGTCTAGGACATTAGGACAAATATATATACTATTTTTCCTAATTGATATCTGTGTTTATTTTTCTGCTAATGGGAATGCGTGTGATGCCGCATGTGGAAAGATTGAGTATACACTTAAGATAAGTGATGGCAACGAGGTCGACCATCAACCTCAGTGGAGGCTTCCCAATGCAACCCATTCCCTCTCATAGGCAATGAGCCGATTGTGACGTCTGAGAAGCTGAGGAGTCAACCCTTTTGTAGTACGGAAACTATCGGAAATAGTTGTCACGCGATACTACCCTCATTTGAGGTTGATGATCTATTCTCGGTGAATAACATTTACTCTAAGATTTCATATAGCTCACTGGCGATCCGCTTGCTGTTTGTTATCTTGGGAGGAGCTGATGATTTTGAGTACAGGTACAAAAAATCACCCTAGTATAAACCTTTGGGGATGGGTAGAGCCTTGACTTCATGACAACGACCCTTTGACCCCATGTTTTTTCTATGTTTTTGTGTGCTGCATTCATGCATTCATTTAAAAAACATTAAAACATTCAAAAAAATTCTCTTCTAGTCTCTCTTTTTTTCAAATTAAACTAAGAATGTGATTGCAAATATCAGAGAAAAGGATTATGCTAATGGATTTCGGTAGAAGGAGAACTCATAAGTACACCTTCAGGATTCCAAAACTAGAGGATTTAAGAGGTTTGCCGAGGATGATCACAAACCAAGAGGCTTTCAGAGCCAAGTATGGAGGTTTGCTATCTCTACTAAGAGTCCATGTGATTGAGGGAATCATGGATGCGCTCATTCAGTTCTACGATCCGGTCTATCATTGTTTCACATTCCCAGATTACCAGCTAGCACCAACGCTGGAGGAATACTCTCATCTGATTGATCTACTCATTACAGATCAAGCTCCATTTTCTGGACTGGAAGAAATTCCAAAGAATCAGACCATTGCAAGAGCAATTCATTTGGACGAGTCTGAGGTCAGGACTCACATGACCACTAAGGGTGGCATACAAAGTTTGCCAGCCCAGTTCTTGACAAAGAAAGCCCTGTACTTCGCTAGTATCGGGAACGTGACTGCTTTCGAGAGCGTATTTGTCTTACTCACCTACAGGTTATTCTTGTTGCCCAACATTAATAGCTTCGTCGATATCAACTCCATTAAGGTTTTTCTCATTGGAAACCCTGTGCCGACTTTGCTCGTAGATGCGTATCATTATGTTTACTTGGGGAATTTGTACAGCGGAGGGGAGATCACATGTTGTGTACCTTTGCTTTATAAATGGTTTATCTCTCATTTGCCCAAGTCTGCTGCTTTTTGGGATCACAAGAGTACCTTACGTTGGTCGCAAAAAATCATGTCCCTCACCAACTCTGACATTGACTGGTGTAATAGGATTTATGACGGAATCAGGATCATTGACCGTTGTGGAAACTTCCCCAACGTACCCCTTATAGGAACTAAGGGAGGAATCAATTACCATCCAGTTCTTGTTCGTCGTCAATTTGGATACCCGATGAGGCACGTCCCACGGAGTGTTCATTTGGAAGGTCTTTTTTTCAAGGAAGGAGAAAGTGACAGAGCACTTAAGACAGTAATAGTGCACGCTTGGAAACATGTTCATAAGAAAGGACGGGAGTCTCTAGGAAAACCGGACTGTGTCTCGGTGGAGCCTTATCTCCACTGGGTACAAACTAGAGCTCTCAAGCTAAAGATGCCTTATCCTCGTCATGGAGTTCTTCCATCGAGGGAGTCTGTCATGTACTTCATGACTGAGACTGAAAAGCTTCAGGTTACTCTCAACAAAGTTCAACGGGATAAGAGGTCTTGGAAGAACAAGTACCGCACCCTCAACGTAGAGTGCATCAAAATACAGCAACTACTGAAAGATAAGGACACTCTGATTGAAATTTTGGAGCAACATGCTGTAGAGAATCAAGATGACCAAAGGAATTTGCTCACTCCTTTCACCTGGCAAAGGAATGACAACCCGACAACGGCCCAAGAGCCCCGGTCAAAGAAAAGGAAAGTACCAGAATCAGCACCCGATTTCTCTTCAGAGAGGACTCGGGACCCATTAGCTTAGGTTTCTATTTCTCCACCATGTAATCTACTGTATTTCCATTTCTGTAATCCTTTGAATTCAATAAAAAGGGGTTTCCCCATTGTTTGATATTTGCAATCTAATTATCGAAGTTTATTTTGATTAAACCAAAAAACAATTAATATAATCATTGCATTCATCATTCTCACATCGCGTATTCTTCTTACCTACGAATCTCACATTTGTGTCTCGGTTCTAGAGTCAAACTGTCTCATTCGTATAATACTCGGGCCAATCATTAGAAAAAGATGGATGATCTTGAGGAAGAAAACAGAGAGTTGAAAGAAGAGATCGACGCTCTGAGAAAGGATATGAGAAAGCTTCGTAACGACATGCAAGCCATGGCAAAACCTCAGCTACAAAGGACTGTGATCTCAGAGATCACCTCAATGCCCATAGTGGAGAAGTATGATCCTAGGTATCAAATGCCGAAAGATCGTCCTTGGGGCATGCCTGTTAACTATATCCCGGGAGGATATGTTCCACAGATCACTGAAGATCAGGGAATCATAACAGAAGCCGCTGGGCCTGAAGGTTACAAACTTCGGGAAAGCGAAGATTCCAGGGGCATACTGAAGACTCCTGAAGGTTACAAACTTCGGGAAACGCCAAGATTCACTGCCGTAGTCACGGTCCCACCCCCTGTGGTGCACACTATCCCGGAAGGACAGATTCCGCTGATACCTTCTGGTAAGAAGGCAACTATGTTCGATAGAATGGATGAATTCCAGGAACAGTTCTTGGAAATGCAGAAGGAACTGCAAGCCATCCGCGGTCAGGATTTATTTGGAAAGGACGCCGCAGACCTCTGCTTGGTCCCCAATGTGAAAGTTCCGCATAAATTTCAAGTGCCCGACTTTGAAAAATACAAGGGTAACTCTTGCCCTCAGAGCCATCTGGTGATGTACGCTCGGTGAATGTCAGCTCAGACGGAGAATCAGGACCTACTGATTCACTACTTTCAGGATAGTTTAACCGGTGCCGCACTCAAATGGTACATGGGTTTAAACCGTGCTACGGTTAACACATTTAGAGATCTTGGTACTGCCTTCTTCCAACAATACAAATATAATTTGGACATGGCGCCGGACAGAGATCAACTCAGATCAATGTCACAAAAGGACAAGGAAACCTTTAAGGAGTACGCTCAGAGATGGTGCGAGATTGCCGCTCAGGTTTGTCCACCTCTTGAGGAAAAAGAGATGACAAAGATCTTCTTAAAAACCTTAAGCTCATTTTACTATGACAAAATGGTTGCCAGTGCGCCCAGTGATTTCACCGAGATGGTGGGCATGGGAGTTCGTCTTGAGGAAGCCGTCCGAGAAGAACATTTGGCAAAAGACGCTGGATCATCAAGTAGTACAAAACGATACGATAGTGCTGTCCCTAAGAAAAAAGAGCAAGATATTGGGAATATATCTCTCGAAAAGAAAAGGCGACGGTATCAACCGGTAGCAGCTGTGACTCGTGCTATCAGCCCTGCGCCTATTCCTACGTATCAACCTCAGGTTGCATAGAGCCAACCTAATTAGCAAAGGACACAACAGCCTCTTCAGCAGGCTCGTCCTCCATACAATAACAACCGTACAACACGGCCACCAGGGTTTGATCCTATACCCATGTTGTACGCAGAACTATTTCCATTACTACTAGCTAAGGGGCACATCCAGACTAAGTCTCCTCTTACAGTACCAGAAAATCCGCCTTTTTGGTTCAAAGCGGATCAGACTTGCCCTTATCATCAAGGAGGACCAGGGCATAACATAGAGAACTGTCTTTGTTTCAAATCTGACGTGCAAATGCTTGTTAGGAGCGGGCTCTTATCTTTCAAAGATACGAATCCCAATGTTCTCACGAACCCGCTGCCTCAACATGAGAAAACTGCAGTCAACCTGATTGAGAAAGAATTTAACAATGTCTATCAAATTCACGATGTACTCTTGTTGAGGACCAATCTGGTCAAGATGCATTGTAGACAGAGTGGATATGGCCATGTGCCACCTCATAATTATCACCAGTGTGATGTCTGCTCTAAAAACAATCAAGGATGTTCTGTAGTGCAAGCAGCTCTACAGGAACATATGGATCTTGGATGGATCCAAGAGCACCGAGTTCGTGGAGTTAACATGGTTTACACGAATTCCAATGTCATTCAAAACCACGACATCCATGCGATGAATGTCAACTTGGTGGCGATGCACTCAAGGCAAAGCCAGTATCATAATCTCCCGCGGCACGATTACAGTTCTTGTCTGACCTGCTCGGTAAACAAACAGGGATGCTCTTTCATACAGGAGGCTCTCCAGCGTCAGATGGATCTTGGATGGATCCAGGACTACCATGATAGGAATCCCTATCAGATCAACATGGTTCAGATCTTCGATATTCGCTTAATGAATACCAATTTGGTAGAGTTGCATGCTGAGCAGGTCCGACTCGGATTCCTGGTATCACATAATTATCACAGCTGTAAAGCGGGTTGCGAAAACGATCAGGGATGTGCCCTTGTCCAGGAAGCACTCCAGCACTTGTTAAATCATTGGTGGATGCCAATCTACATGGATGAAGATACTCAGCAAATTAGTATCAATAATAGGAACCCCACCCGGCGTCAAAGTCAGGATGTCCGACTTGTGGAAGCTAACCTAGTGAGGTTACATTGTATTCAAAGTGGGCATGGCCAGGTGCCACCACACAATTATGAACGTTATGGAGTCTGTTCGAAAAGTAACCAAGGGTGCTACCTTGTGCGAGCAGCTCTCCAGGGGCAGGTAGATCATGGAGAGATCCGCCCATATCCAGGTTCCGGACCCATCAATTGGTCGCCGAACTACCTTGCCAATCAAATTGAGGACGTTGTTGTAATCTCTGATCATCAAAGAACTAGGGATGTTTTCACAATCATTCCTCTACTTGACGAATCCAAAGTTCCCAACCGGGAACGGATCGAGATTACCTACGATGGTCAGAAAAACCAGAAGGCTCCCATAGTCATCTATCTATCGGGACCACTACCGTATGAATCAGCTAAGGCAATCCCTTACAAATACGGTGCAACAATAGTTGAAAATGGAAAGGAAATTCCATTACCCTCCATCGTGAATATTACAGACATCAGTCGTGTAACACGGAGTGGTAAAATCTTCAACAGAGGAGTTGGAGAGTCTAACAAAGAAAAGGAACTTCAGAAAGAAGCTCCCGATCCACCAGTCGGTCAATCCAGTAAATCCGACCTTTCGAAAAACGATGATGAGATGCGGAAGCTCATCCAAAGGAGTGAATACAACATTGTCGATCAACTGTTACAGACTCCTTCAAAGATCTCTGTATTATCACTGTTACTCAGTTCAGAAGCGCATAGGGAGGCTCTACAGAAAGTCTTGGAGCAAGCCTTTGTGGAACAGGATGTAACAATCAGACAGTTCGATAGTATTGTCTCTAACATCACTTCCTGCAATAATTTGGGATTTAGTGATGAGGATTTACCTGAAGAGGGTCGCCGTCATAACATGGCGCTCAATATCACAGTCAACTGCCAGGACGATGCTTTAGCCAGCGTACTGGTAGACATAGGGTCAACCCTGAATGTTATGCCGAAGTCTACTTTGACTCAATTATCATTCAAGGACCCTCCGATGAGAACCAGCGAGGTCGTCGTCAAAGCGTTCGACGGATCCAGAAAAAAAGTTATCGGCGAAGTTGACCTTCCCATAACTATTGGTCCTCACACTTTTCAAGTCACCTTCCAGGTCATGGACATCCGGGAAACGTACAGTTGTTTATTAGGAAGACCTTGGATACATCAGGCTGGAGAGGTTACCTCAACCCTCCACCAAAAGTTAAAGTTCATCCAGAACGGCCAACTCATCACAGTCTGTGGGGAACAGGCCTTGCTCGTCAGCAATTTATCGTCATCCACTTATGTGGAACCAGAAGGGGTAATCAGAACCCAGCTCCAAGCGCTTTCGCTACACAAGGACGAACAATCCGGAGGAGGAACTTCGATTTCCTCATACAAAGATGTTATTAAAGCGGTCGAGAGTACCGATACAACAGGATGGGGATAGCTTGTCATTCCTACTAGTAATACAACAAAGAAGGGTCTTGGTTTTTCTACAACCTGTATCCGGACAGCTGCTAACGATGAAAGTCTTCATCCCATTCATAACTTCTTCCACAATGGAGGTTTCCTTCACCCAGTGTCTTAAATAGTCCATGCTATCAATGAGGAGGATCCCTCCGATACAGATGAAGAATGGAAGTTCAATCTTAACGAGGACGTTTATATGTCTCAGGAAGAGGTGCCTACGCCATTTTGCTATCCCGCACAGAGTCCGAGATTTATACCACGGTCAGATGTCGAAATGATATACGGAGGTTGTGATCCGTAAGGATGCCGTGCTCCGCCAAATTCATTAGAGGAGGACACTCTGATGAAAGACAATTTTGTCCACAATTACTATGGCCCGATGGACGATCTGCCAATATAGCAGCCTTACCCAGGAGACTTGGGGCTAGAAAGTCAGCCGAGTAATGTAACTCAGCTGAGCATCATTGAACAGAATACCTGTGTCCCCACCATGTCATGGGATCAACACTCAGGTCATTCAGAAACTACTCAACATGAGGATGAATTTGCAATGTTTGCAGGACTTGAATTCATCAATTATGCTTTTCCCGAGGTCAACGTCATCGAGAGGGATGACTCCTCCAGTTCGAAAGAAGTGTGGGACACCTTGGGACAACCGAGTGGAAAGTACGACTATATGGTCAAATACACCGCTCCCGAAAGCTCTCGTATCAGGCTCGAAGATATCCAGCCAACTGGATGGGGAGATACAACTGAGAGCACCAATGCTATGTAAAATGCAGCAGAGGAATTCTCCTACGACAACTCTGCCTGGGAAACAGATTCCAATGATCCTGCTCCACCAGAAATCAGCGTTATTTCTGAAGACAAATCAAGGAAGGTGCCAGACTTTGTGATTCACCGAGGAGTTCGCCGCCAATGGGTTTCTGTCGATGTTCCGAAGGTCGTTCGCCAATCAAAGTAATTGCCATCTTTAACCTTTCACCTTGCCCAGGTGAAACAGATGTTTTAATAGGGCTCGCTTTCTGTAAATTTTCCCTCTTCGCTTAGCCCATAGCGACAAAGTTTTGTTTTATAGGGCTGTAGTTTCAAGAATCGAATTGTTCATTAATAAAATAACGTCGTTCTGTAATTTTCGCATTAATTGTTGTTTTCTCTTTTCGCTTTTCTCAGAAAATGGTAATCCTAAAAAACAATTCAATAATAAAAACATGCAGTAATAAAAAAAATACACTGCACACACTTTTGCATTTTCTCTATCTCTTCTAAACACGAATCATAACGTCATGCAGATTGCTTGTTTTAAACTCCGTTGAAACATACGATCTGATGCCTTCTCCCAACTTTGAGTTCACGGTATTTGGGGCTGAAGAAGAAGATGACA
This sequence comes from Lathyrus tuberosus, assembly GCA_022829125.1. Lineage (NCBI taxonomy): Eukaryota > Viridiplantae > Streptophyta > Magnoliopsida > Fabales > Fabaceae > Lathyrus > Lathyrus tuberosus. The sequence goes on along the minus strand of JALAZF010000164.1, from coordinate 7,200,122 downwards.
ACGAAATTCCAGAAGAGATCTCCCGATTACTCAGACAAGAGGAAAGGTCCATTGAACCTCACAAAGAGCCGTTGGAAACGGTAAACTTGGGTTTAGAAAAAGAGAGAAAAGAAATCAGGATTGGGGCAATGCTCAGTCCAACTGCCAAAGAGAGTTTGATAAAGCTTCTCAAAGAATTCCCCGATGTATTCGCTTGGTCCTATCAGGACATGCCAGGGTTGGATACCAGCATCGTGGAACATCATTTACCGTTGAAATCAGAATGTTCGCCGGTAAAACAGAGGTTGAGACGCACTCACCCGGACATGGCCATCAAAATCAAAGAAGAGGTACATAAACAAATTGATGCGGGTTTCCTTGCCACGTCAGAATATCCTCAATGGTTAGCCAATATCGCACCCGTTCCGAAAAAGGACGGAAAGGTCAGAATGTGTGTCGACTACAGAGATCTAAACAAGGCAAGTCCAAAGGACGACTTTCCTTTACCACACATTGACATGCTGGTAGACAGTACAACAAAGTTCAAATTTTTGTCCTTCATGGATGGATTCTCGGGCTATAACCAGATCAAAATGGCGCCGAAAGACATGGAGAAAACTTCATTCATCACCCCTTGGGGTACCTTTTGTTACAAGGTAATGCCGTTCGGTTTGAAGAACGTGGGGGCAACCTATCAAAGGGCCATGACTACTCTATTTCATGACATGATACATAAAGAAATCGAAGTATACGTCGATGATATGATTACAAAATCTAAGACAGAAGAGGAGCATGTGACCCACCTGTCAAAATTATTCGAGCGGTTGAGAAAGTATAAACTCCGCTTGAATCCCAACAAATGCACCTTCGGTGTCCGTTCAGGGAAACTCTTAGGGTTCATCGTAAGCCAAAAAGGAATTGAGGTTGATCCTGACAAGGTCAAGGCCATTCAAGAAATGCCTTCTCCGAAAACTGAAAAACAAGTCAGAGGATTCCTGGGACGTCTCAATTACATTTCCAGATTTATATTCCTCATGACCGCGACATGCGCGCCAATCTTCGAAATGCTCAAAAAGATACAATCATTTCTCACTGATTTAATGGGCAAATGGACTCCGAATTATGACGGCCCCTATGTGGTCAAGAAAGCTTTCTCAGGCGGCGCCTTGAGACTTGCAACCATGGACGGAGAGGAATTTGCCTACCCCACAAATGTTGATGTAGTCAAGAAATACTTCGCCTAAACTAAAAAAAAACAAAAAAACGTCTCGATGGACTGAAAACCCGAAAGGGCGGTCCAGTCAAAAATTAGAGACATGATCAATAATCATCCCGGTGGATTGGAAACATCAAAGTACAATCTAGGAAAAAAATTAGGGATAATGGCAAGTAACTATATTCAACAGAGGCAAGTCCCTCAGCAGCAGTTACACCATCCATCGGAGGAAAACTCCAGTCAAGGTCATCTTCGACAGAAGCTCAGGATGTCCCGAATTCAAAGTTGGTAGAAGGATAGTGGTCATTATGTTTCAACATAGCCCTTTTCCCTGTAAATTACCATTTTCTAACTTTGTAAATACTCTTTGGAATCACGCGTTTGGCTGATCTCCATCTTATCAATAAAATTTGAGCCCTTGTGCTTTTGTTTGTAATTCTCATTTGTTTTAGCTTTACAGAACGACATTTTAACATGCTCAACGATTCTTGAAATAAAACAAAAATGAATTTACTTGTAAAACTTTTTCTGCTTTAAAATAAAGATGGTAATTTCTTTTGACTGTTGAACATCAAAAGAACATCAACCGCTTCTCCAGAAGTAAGCGAACTTCAAAGTGCAGAATCAAAGTACTCCTTCTACGCCAGTGCGCCTGAATGAAGGATCAACAGTGTCAGATGCAACTAATCCATCTGACATCTTCGGCAGAGTTCTTATCTCCTAAGCCCGACCAACATAGTTCCCGCGAGGACTACTTCTCCTAAGCAAGGTAGAATTGCTACTTTTGGACCAACGGTACTTCATCTCCCACTGTGGCCGAGTATCCCGTCATGTTCATCCATTAGTTTTATGTCGCGTCAGCTTTGTCAGCATATAGATACATACATCATGCATTTTACTTGCATTCACATTCATATTACATCACTATCACTCTAGTCGGTCTTATCCCCTAGTGATAAAAGTCATCTCAATCGAGTTGTCGATTCTTTCCTCATCAGGAAGTGAATCATCTGAACAATCTCGCCTCCAGCTATTTCTGAATTGAAGATAGGTCCTGGATCACTTTGATAACTTGGACCTCTGAAAAACCAGAGAACCTTCAGTCAGCATCACTCTTCGCCATTGAAGATGATATTTTTGCTTTCCCGGATTAAGGAAAATCCCTAGAGAAAGACCCTTAATCGGAGCTTCGGCAATACGGCAGTTTTTCTCCGAAAGAACCACTGATGAAAAGGTCATCAGCACCTCAAAATTGGATCCCATCATATGGCATTTCTCCGGGAAGATCCCGAGAAAAGTATGATGTAATATTCCCAAGCGTGAAGGAAGTCTCTCAAGGGACTCGCATTCCCCAAATAGAGTCAACAAATGGCATGTCCAACAGAGAAGTTTGTACACCTCTACAACTCAGACGACTGGGTTCCCCAACAAGTCTGGCATTAAAATTTTTTCCATCGAATGGCATCTCCCCAGGAAAATTCGGCGAGAAGTTTGAAGGAAAATCGCTACATATAGCGTTCCTTGTCAATAAAGTTTATTGACAAAAGAAACTAAGACCAGTTCCTTGGTAGGAAACCAGGATCGAGGGGAGGTTTATTTCAACTAAGACCAGTTCCTTGGTAGGAAACCAGGATCGAGGGGAAGTTTACATCAAAAATCCGAGACCAGCTCCTTCGCTGAAGACCAGGATCGAGGGGAAGTTTACCGTTTCTAAGCATCATCGCTTAGCAAAAGAAGATGAATGCTTGAACTACCATTCATAGACACCATCAAAATTTCAGATATTCCGATATTTAATCCTCTTGCACCCCAAATGTCCGAATACCTTCGCCATTCACACCTTCGTGTCCAAGAAGATTAAATAGGGGCATCTGTCATACCCCAAATTTTGACCACTAAGATTTCCCATCATGGTGCAAATCATCAGCACAATAGGGATGTACCTTTGTGCCTCATCAATCTCCTCAAGGAATTGTTGAGCATTCACTACAATCAAGCTTAGGGTTTCAAGCCCTCTCAGAGCTTTTAGACAAATGATCAATCAAGGAATGACATGATCTTCAACTTGTCTAACCTCTTAAACATCCACAAAGGATCAAGAGGACTCCCACATCAAGAATTAAGCACAAGAGTGCAACATTTCAAGTGGATCAAGCCTCAAGTTCATCTAATACAAAGTCAACTGACGCAGAAAGTCAATGTTTGACTTTTTGGTCAACTATGAGCTTCACAAGGCATTACTCAAGAAAATATGATGGATGATTTAATTTGATCAAATTTAAATCAAGAAATCATGCAAAATTGCAAAATTGATCAAATTGAAAGAAACTTAGAAATTTTTTCTAAGTTAAAATCATGTTCAAGTGCACAACTTTTCAAGGTTATAACTATTGATCCAAGCATCCATTGATTTTGCGTAAGAGCTACTTTTAAAGAGGGTATTTGATACTTCAACATTGTAGAAGGAATCAACTCAAAATATCATAAGGATTGAAAGATATAAGTGATCAAAGTTGGGAATTCTTAATGTCCAATGTTCTGACATTGCATAGGACATCATTAATATTTTTTCAGCAAGAATGTCCCAACTTCAAGGATGTTTTTCTCCATGATCCAAGTTGAACCAGGTCTGGGGTCAAACATGAAAGTTGAAGTACATCATCTCAGCTTTCCAGAAAGTCCTAGAACGTCCTTGTAGCATACTCGAGCAAGGAGATATGGTTTTTGTAAAAAGAATTGATAAAGCAGAATTTTCATGACAGCTTTTAGGACAGATTTGACTACACAAGTTCAAGACCATTTTTGATGACTTTGCATGCTGAACTAAGACCAAAGTCAAACATCAAAGTTAAAGTATGTCATTAGGGCTTTCCAAAATGTAGAAGAACTCCCAATAATTCAACTTGAGCAAGGAGTTATGCACCTCACAACAGGCCTTGCTCGAGTTAATTTTTTTAGGACAGATTTTGTGCACTTTTCTTGTGCCACCCAATTTTCAAGCTTTGTCACCATGCAAGACAAGCATCAAAGGTGCAATTCACTTCAACTCAAAATATCATGGTGGATTAAAAGATACAAGTGATTAAAGTTTGGAATTATTAATGTTCAAAGTTGTCTGATGTTCCAACATTGCATAGGACATCACTAATATTTTCCAGCAAGAATGTCCCAACTTCAAGGCTGTTTTTCTCCATGATCCAAGTTGAACCAGGTCTGGGGCCAAACATCAAAGTTGAAGTACGTCATCTCAGCTTTCCAGAAAGTTCTATAACGTCCATGTAGCATACTCGAGCAGGGAATTATGGATTTTACAAAAAGGCTTGCTGCAGCTGAATTTTTCAGGGGGCAGATTTGCACATTTCTTGTGCCACACGAATTTTTAAGCCTTGTCATCACTTTGAACACATCTGAGGATCAAATTTAAAGGGGACAATCACTAAGCCAAGCCTCCAAAGTCCTTGGAACAAGAAGTAGCATGCCAAACCTAGAATTGCCTAAAAGAGGGACAAGACTCCAATTTTGGATTGGAGCATTTAATAGATGCTTCAAGGTGGCATGGACTGACACATTTGCAACTGAATTCAGTCAAGATTCTTCCAACAAGTAGGGAACCAAAGCTCTGTGCCCTAACCTCTTGTCAATGGCTAGAGGAGACTTGGATTTTCATTGGACAACATTGGCCAAACCTCTGCTGCAGTTGCCATTCACTGTGGATCCCAAAAAAAACTTGCTCTACTATAAATAAAGCTCATTTGTGCTCAGTTTGAGTACACCAAAGCCATCAAACAGATGCTTTCCTCAAAATCTCTTCTTTCACCTCAAATTTGCCATCCAAAGCAAGTAATTCTGAGTTTTTGAGTTAGAGATCAATTCCACTCAAACTAATCACACACACACCTCACATATATCATATGTAAGCTGTCCAAACTATCAAAAGTGACCTGTAATCACAACATCACAAAGTCACCTCTCAAAACCTCAAAATTGGACTTTTTTGCATTTTTCAAGCCATGTCTTGATTCAGTCACTTTCCAAACCAGATAAAACCTCAAACACACTCCAAATATCATCCTTAAACTGTCCCAAATGGTTCCCCCCATCTGGAACACCATTTGAGGGAGTTGCTATTTTAGTCACTTTTAACCCCTTTTGCAAGAAAGGGACAGTTTGTGTTTTTGCAGGTACCAGCTGATTCCAATCATCCTAAAAGCATCCAAGAGGTCATTTGAGGGTGTCCAAAGCATCAAATCATTTCTGGAACAAAGCACTTGGTAGGTTGCACAAAATCTCCAAAAAAGAGGTAAAATTCACAACTTGAATTCTTTGAATCATGCTTTCTTTTGTTGTCCACATACATGCATCATATTGAACAATTCTTGAAGCAAAAATGTATTCCTTAATGTGTATGTTATGATCCTCCTACTGTTTGCACTTTAACATGTTTATATGTGGAGTTTATGTTGTTTTAAACTTAAGGTGCATATCTGGTTTTTTGCCTTGAGTGTGCTGTACATTAAGTTTCAGTATGTATGGATGATACCATTGGATTCCTTGCGAAAAATTGGTCAAGATAGGTTCTTACGGATTTTAATTTCGTTAAAAATTGAGAGAGTTATGAATGTTTGAAGTTTGATAGCAAAGATGTTGAAAAACCAAGGTGCAGTTCTGATGTCAAATGTGATGTTGTGACATCTTCCTTTTTTCTCTTATCTTCAAAACTCATGAGTGATGTCGAATGTGATGTTGTGACATTAGTTTATTCTCAAAAAACTCAACAATTCTTTTACATAGCAAAAATCATCATTTTCCAATTCTGTTTTACACACTTCTTATTCATACTCCAAAATATTTTATTCCACAAAAAAATTAGTTTTATATTATTTATTTAATATAATTAGTATTTTTGTGAATAAATTCCTTTTTAATGTTTTTAAAACATTTTAAAAGTGAATTCTCATATTGAAAATCAAGACCAAATGAATTTTATTTCATCTTGTGATTAAAACATCACTTTTCAAACCCCAACAAAAAATCACAAGTTGCTTATTTGGGGTTTTTATCATTTTGTATTGATTTTCTTTTAAGAATTTACTTTTAAAATAATAAAATTAGGATTTCTTCGATTTTCACCATCATAAAACTTTTTCAAACACTCATGGGCCTCTAATAGAGTGTAAGACCCAATCCTTTTTTTGACCAAATCATTTTTGGGCCTCAGTGTATTTTATAAGTCCCGATACCGTCAAAAACAAACGGTGCGATCGTCGCCTTTTCAAAACAAAACAACCTTGGGCCTACCCTCGAGTAGTAAGACCCATTTCTTTTCTTAAAACTTTTGGGCCTCTAATAGAGTGTAAGACCCAACCCCCCTTGTACAAACCATTTTGGGCCTCACTTATTGTATAAGTCCCTCTATACAAGTAAACGGCACGATCGTCGCCTTTTAAAAAATCAATTGGGCCTCTCCTCGAGCTATAAGACCCATTCAAAACTTTTGGGCCTCTAATAGAATGTAATACCCAACCCATTGTAAATACAACCTATTTTGGGCCTCACTTATTGTATAAGTCCTGTTGTATTTCAAAAAGTTTGACGCGATCATCATCCGTTGAAAAACAAACTTTGGGCCTACCCTTGTGTTATAAGCCCCACTCTTTTTCTTTAAACCTTTTGGGCCTCTTGAGAGAGTGTAAGACCCATCCCTTTGTACAGAAAACAATTTTTGGGCCTCAGTCACTTGTATAAGTCCCTCTGTACAAATTCGACAATGCGATCACTAATAAAACCTTGGGCCTCTCCTTGAGCTGTAAGCCCCAAATCTTTCTTTTTCAAAGCACTTTCTCCTTTGATTTTGAAATATACTGTTTTTTTCAATCTTTCTTTGTTGAATAACTAACCAAACAGCATGGAAGCTCTACAACCGAGTAAGTGGTTATATTCTTTCATTTACCGCTTTCATATGCATATAACTGTATTGTGGGGCTGTTTCGTTGTAAGTCTTCTTTCATAAACTCATATCAACTGTGTAATAATAGTATAGATATTTAGAGTTTCCCCAGCAACTACGTCTAGCATTAAGCCCGTTGACCACTCTTAAATAGTCAAAACTAGAGCCCCATAGGATTACCAGACACAGTCTTCCCTCCTCTTGGGGTTAAAAAATATGGAGATATGATAGGCAGCATTCTTTGTGAACCCTTTCATAGACTGTCACTCGTAGAAGTTGTCAAAGAAACTCTACTCCCCAGAGATGATCTCTTCTCCGTGAATTGCATCTCTTAAGTTTCTTCCAAATTCTTGGACTTTCCTGGCTTGATCTATTCTCGGTGAATGGAATGTCTTGAACTTCTCGGGGTTTGGGGACCCATCGGCTTCTTAAAAGCATCGGCCTCCTCTTGGGCATTGTTCAAGGACCCGCAGGCTTCCTAAAAGCATCCCCGCCTCCTCTTGGGCGTTGTACACTTAGAAGTATTCACAGACTCCTCTTAGGCTTCGTATAATGATTCTTCCTCCGGGAATGATAGCCTCCTCTTGGGCTTCATACAAGGACCACTCGGCTTCTTAAAAGTTTCCAGCCTCCTCTTGGGCTTCGTACAAATTATCCCGACGACCTCCTAGAGGTATAGGAACAGAAATCAATCATCTTAATAGAGCAGTCTTTCCAAGAGTCTACTACTGTTTCTCAAAGCATAGTACAAAAGATGACACTCTAGACTTGGACTGTCTAATTTCCTTGAGTCTCCAAGACATTCTCAAGCACCCTTCAAGAATAGGAAGGAACCCCGTGGACTCGGACAGTCTCAATACCCTTTGGATTTCCCATTTCCTTAAAGAAAAGGAAATAACCCTGATCCTCGAATCAAATCCTTGAGTACATCATTACTCATAAAAGAACTGATTTTCTCTTTAAATTAGCATACTGGACCTGTCACTCAACTAAAACAGTCACAATAGCCTCCTCTTGGGCTTTGTACAATGATTCTCCCTAGCGGAGCTAACAATAGCCTCCATCTCGGGCTTCGTACGAGATACAAAAAACTCTCTTGTTGAGTCAAATAGCCTCCATCTCGGGCTTTATACGAGATACCAAAAGACTCCATCGTCGAGTCAAAACCTTTTAGCCTCTCTCTCGGGCTTTGTACGAGACACATATTAGCCTCCTCTTAGGCTTTGTATAAGAAAACCACTGGTTGATCCAATCAACCTTTCAACATCAAAGTTGTGCCTTGTTCACAGTACACAAACATCAACAACTCTTTCCCCTTCATCTACCGGTTAAAGTAATTCTCCTTTATAAACAGTTGTGACATACAAACCCATCTCTAGAGATGACAAATTCTCTCTAAAGTCAAACCTTTAGCTTCACATCTTGGGCTTTGAACAAGATACAAATAGACCCTTCAGCTTCACATCTTGGGCTTTGAACAAGATACAAACCACCTTTAGCTTCACGTCTTGAGCTTTGAACAAGACACCAAAACACCATTTCCTCCCATATAATAGGAGGAACTACGATCGCTCTGATTTCCCTGTTTCGGTAAACGGGAATACGTAGGCATAAGATTGAAATAAAAATCATAGCGAGCACACTAAACAAAAATCAAAAATCCCATACTTTCATATATCTGTCCTAATATCTCAACCGATAGCCTAAAGCACCCCTTTTCAACAAAATAACCTAGGAGAGACCCCGAATCTTTGTAGCATCTGTAAACCAACAGTTTTGACTGTTTAACCTCAGTATGCAAGCAGGGTTAATTGGAGACATCTATTTCCCTTCCTTCATCAGCTTTAATAGGATAAAAAATGAATCGAGCTGTAGTACTAGAGCGATCGTGCTTCGCAACCACATCCAAAAATCACTCGCTACACTTGTAAAAGGGGTAACCGTAAAAAAACTTAGAAATTTTCTAAGTTATGGAACAAAGTGGCTTGGGTAACAACTTCCAAGGATCATAACTTATGATCCAAGCAACCATTTTGGCTGATCCAAAGATGGATTTGTAGATCTCATGGCATACTTTAAAAGTGTCAACTACACCTCACTCCAATTCTTCATGGATTTTTAATTATGGAGTGACCAAAATGACAAAAACATGAAAATGCCACTTTTTCCAACACTTAGTGAAATTTTCACTAATACTTTTTTCAAAATGTAACGACATTTTTCACTTAGATCCAAAAAGTGTCAAGACAAACTATGATCACCCACGTGTTGTATCATTTGAGAGCTTTCCAAAATGGCCAAAGAAATTCTGGTACAGACATGTGATGTCAAGTGCAATGTCACAACAGCAATATCTATTGTATGAACAAGTCAATAAGAGAAACAGAAACGCATAAACCACACACAAGGATTGTTCACCCAGTTCGGTCTAACAACCTACATCTGGGGGCATACCAAGCCAGGAAGGAAGTCCACTATTAGCAGTATCAAATTACAGACTCAACAAACCAGTTGACATCTACCTAATTTAATCACTACCCAATGACCCTTCTATCTAAGTCCTCCCTAGATAAGAGACTCCATCTCACTCCCAATCATCGCTATGATGTCTAGCAGTCAACATCTCAGTCACTGCATCAACAGCTTGATTTCCAAAAACTCTCAAAACAGTAGAAGTCACACTTCCATGACACATCTTGGAGTTGCTTCAAAGCTTCCTCCAAGAACAATACAAAACTCATTACCTACAGGTTTCTGAGTAAGAACACAGCGACCATCTCACAACCCGAGTTGTTCACTTAGACAAAGCCCTAATGATCTACATCTTGGACCCGTACAAATTCTAGATTACAAGCATTCTATTTATAACCTTTTCCCAACTGGATTTGGGCCTTCAAGTCTTCTGAACCAAATCTGGAACAGATTCTCTCCTTAATAGATCTTCAATTAAATCTTCATAATTAACACTGATTGTTCTCCATATCTTTTTGCATGAAAATAGCAACAAGATCTGCTCTAAATATGATTGCACCAGAATATATCTTCACCAAGAAATTCGCATCCAATCTAACTAACAGATCTCCTTAAATCAACATAATGCGCGCAGCCCTAAAAACATCACAACCTGATATTTTAATGTTCTGGTATAGTGATGTCAAGACATCGCATGTGACATCACTCTCCAGCACTTTAACTCTTCAACACTAAAACCAGAATGTTAACCAATAATGTTAGAAGCTCATGTTGAAACATCAACCATGACATTAACATTGTTTTACCAAAATTTCAGCCAATCACAAGAACTAACAATCTCCCCCTTTGGCTAATTTTGGCTAAACAAATATATAAACATTACCGCTCTAATTACATCAGCAATTACAACCCTATACTACTGTGAGAAGTCATCTAATCCTAACAGTAATCATCAGTAGCTACTGTGTACAGCAATCATGGAGAATCATCTTCTTGGCTAATTTTGAATGATGTTAGGACATCATGTTGGACATAACATCACCACATAATAGCAACTCCAGACAGCACATCAGGACCTAAGCAGTAGACAGTCCTGAAGTCATTTGGTGCACATGAGGAAGAAGATATCTGACACTCCCCCTCAACACAACACATTTCTTTTTCCTTCCAGGACAGACCCAGAACAAATGTAGAAGACTCCTCCAGAAAAGAAATGTTTGTCTATACATAAAAGACCAATGGTGGCATAAGATAATTCTGCACACCTTCATTGATCAGACACTGGGTTTAATCTGTGGCATAAGATGAAGCTTAAGAAGTGCCATTCTGCCAACCCAGGTAACTCAGAACACAAGTCACAACTGTGTTCATAACTCAGGACACAAGTCACAAAGACTCAACACCAACTTAAGGATAGGACATCCTCTTCGACATCTCTGAATCACATCTGGAACTGCATACTCCCGACATAGCATCTGCGCAAACCATTTAGCAAAACCCTTTCCTTTCTCCCCCTTTTTAGCCACAAATTAGCAAAGGAAGCCCTCACAGAACCAGACCCAAGTAGTGCTCACCCAAAAACGAACAAAAGCCATAAGACTTAAGAAACAAGAACACTCACTGGTTGAAGGAGAACAGAATAACCCTTATAAATAGCTGATCAGTTACTTAGGAATTAACGAGCTTTGAATATTTCAAGGTTCTTGGTCACAAAAACTCTATTTTAGGTACTAAAAACTCCTTCCAAATTCAATGCCTACCGTCCAAAACAGTTTTGACCACTTTTATTGTTTCCTAACTGATCTTTACCATAAATTGTGCCAAAACAGTTCCATGCATAGTCGAAGACACGTGTTCCACCTTACCCCTACACCACCGTCCAGAATAATTCCTTGTCTGGCTCAAGACAAACATGTCCTATACCATGTTCTGACATCGCATCAGACATTGTCTGCTGGCTCACAATATTATCAGCCCAAGACACTTCGAAAGATTCCAAAACACAAGCACGACATCAATTGATCAGCACAACTCACAATCCCTTCTAGATTCCTCCATAAAAATAATTTTTCCCAGATACACCAATTCTGCTCTTGAGCCTCCTCATAAGCACTAGCATACCAGCCTTAGGAACACCCAACCATACTCAGTAGTACATGTCCCATCATGTTGATTGACACCACTCTGCGCAATCTTCACAACAATCTGCACCCTTGCAGTAAAGACCATAGACAGCAGCCTTATCTCCCCCTGACATAAACACCCAATGCTCCTTATGAAGATGAATACTTGACACCAAATAAAGGCACAATGAAATTGCCACATACTCAACATTAAGAACTCCCACTTCTTGTATTTGTTGAGCATAATCTCATCATGTTTATTTCAGATACATGGTCTGCCAAGTCCAATATAAACGCCCACTTGATTTGGAGTTTTTCACATATTCCATAACAAATGTCTTTAGTTCACTTGCAACACAAGATAAGGGCTGCCACCACCTTTTACTTGTATTAGAAGAACCCTGATCAGATCATACCTCTTCAGACACTAATTCTGCTTCTTCCAAATTCATACGCACAGTCCCAGACCTTCACACCAGACAAAGATGTTGTAACACCATGTAGGACATCAACAACTCACATCTTCTGCATCATAACCACCTGATCACAACAGAGAGGAATAAGCTCTCACACAATTCAGAAAACTGAATTCCATCCACACATCAGACAACTGCCAAGCTCCCAACAAGGTCTTTACAAACAGCTAGCAGATGATGCTCACTCCTTCATTCACACACTTCTGATACAGTCAGTTGATAAGGCTACCTCAGGTTGTCATCTTCAAATATCAAGCTACTCCATCATGGCCACAAACAAACTATCCAGACACAGATTTGCATAATTCTCTAGACAAATACTCAGTCTCCCGTCAAAGTATTTACCCTTATGCACAGCATCACTAATAGACAAATACTGAGTCTCCCGTCAAAGTATCTACTATTAGACAGAATAAGATTACCTTCTCACACAAGGCATGACATTTGGTCTGACATACTTTTATGTACACTTGTGGCACTAGCTGATCCCTCTTTTATAAATTCACACCGCTGATCACTTCAGATTAGGTAAGTGACTTGACCTGATACTCCACCATGAGCACAACTAACTTTCTTGGCTGAAAACTCAACACCTATGGAGTTCTGTCCCAACATCAGATAAAATTCCCTCTTGGTTTGCTATCTTCACATGCTCCAAAACTCCACATCTTGCCAGGCTGATCTAGCATGACTTGACAATATGTCCATGTCCCCTTCACAGGCTTTTCTTCTGCCTTTAGCAAGACCCTGATCTACTTCAGTCTTCACTACATTCTCCATCCCAGGCAGACCTTCTACTTCATCATTCTCCCGTATGACTATGTAGACTATCCTTATGCATAATGTAGGCACCAAGCTTCTGAACCAGAGCATAAACATCCTTCACCAAGGATATCCAACCAGATAATACCTCAACACAACTCTTATCCTCCTTCAAGAAGAATAATCTCCTTGAGTCTTCAACTTATTACCCTTCTGCCCAAGAGTAACTTGTCCCTCAATAATAACCAGCTGCCACACTCTGATTATCTTGATCCTCCAAGGAACCTTGATCTTCAAGTCACATGTTCCATTTGCTCAAAAGCAAACACACTTAGACTCCCTAACCCATGGTCATGCCACATCTTCTCCTTCCTGCAGCTCCTGCAAACTGCCAAGAGAACGTTCTTTTTGAAGCATCCTATTGTTCATTCCTGTAGATCACCCTATCATTAGCTGATGTGTCACATCACCCGCTGAGACTCCTGATGTTAAGCTAGATGTCAGAACATTATGTCATCCAACTGTTGAATTCAGCTCTACCTTCTGCCACTCAGAAGAACCTCCTTCCTTTGCAGAAACAAATTTCCATGCTCTCATAGACTTGATTCAACAATCAAGTTTGAGTAGACAACCTCTATCCTGCTTAGAAACTCCAAAGACTTCAAACCTACCACATCTGAATCTTCCGTAGTCCAAGACTATCTCATAGCAATACTAAAGAGAGTCACTTCCCTTAGTAGAACTGTCAGTAGAAAGCCAGAGATAACTGCCACTTATCCTCGACCTTCACAACCAGAGAAAACACCATGCTCCAAACCACTTATATCAGAAATAAACTGATCCAAGCTGTAACCATCAAGATTATGATGTCTTCATAGTCTTCCATCTTCTTCTTATCAACTTCCATAACTGCAGTAACTTGCATAACACACTCTTCCAGAAGCTTCTTCTTATAAGCACAAGGTTCAGACCTTTTGTCTAACTTAAGAGTGATAACTGCCATCCTTCTGCATCTAAAGCCAGAGTATAAGCATACCATAGACAATCTGCTACTTCCAATCCTTCAAGCCACAAAACTGGAAGAGTTCATTCCATACAACTAATGTAGACACCACTTGACCACAGGATGATTTACACTGCTACTGCACATAGACTCTTGGATGCATTTTCCCTATAATATTGTCCTCAGACAGTTTAGCTCAAACAAGGATTATCTCCTTCTCTTCTGCTATCAAGATTACTACCTTTTCTTCAACCAGCTCCAGCTGAAATGCATAGACTGCTGATGTGTAGTGCGATGTCGAGACATTGACATATTAACCTTAGCTTCTTTCTTGATGAAACTTCCTACACCTTAGGTCACCACAACTAAGCTTAAGAGATGGCTTATCAAGATCTTCACTCCCGCATGAAATATTTGACAGTGATACTCTTTTGCTTTGGCTCTACCCTCTTCTTTCACCATCAAGAAAAATGATAAAGAAGGAATCACTGTACTGAACAGATTGGTCTTTAATGTCTGACTTGAAATATATTCTTCTTCTGATCCTTCCATGTCAAACAGTCTTTAGAAGATCCATTCACCTTAAGAACACTTCTCTCCCAAACAAGGATATGAGATAATCCTCAAGTAACGTTGGCCTCTCTAACCAACCGGTTGAAGCTGTCTTGCATAAACTACAACATCATAGGACATCCTGCTGAGGAGACCAAGCCCTAATGTCTTTCCAAGAGAATATCATCCTAGAATCTCAACACCAGAGATGCAAGAACCAACCAGGGTTACAACAGATATCATGCAACGGAACACATAACAACTCCTCAACAACCTTCAGGCACACTAGCAGCATAAACTACGTGCCATCAATACTTTATCATGAATAGTCCAACCTTCACTCCAAGGGATCATCCAAATAACTCTCTTCCTTGCTCATGAACCAGAAAGTATCTTCCCAAGATCTCATCCAGAAACAGACAGGATGCAAGCTCTGATACCAATTGAAATTCTGGTACAGACATGTGATGTCAAGTGCAATGTCACAACATCAATATCTGTTGTATGAACAAGTCAATAAGAGAAACAGAAACGCATAAACCACACACAAGGATTGTTCACCCAGTTCGGTCTAACAACCTACATCTGGGGGCATACCAAGCCAGGAAGGAAGTCCATTATTAGCAGTATCAAATTACAAACTTAACAAACCAGTTGACATTTACCTAATTTAATCACTACCCAATGACCCTTCTATCTAAGTCCTCCCTAGATAAGAGACTCCATCTCACTCCCAATCATCACTATGATGTCTAGCAGTCAACATCTCAGTCACTGCATCAACAGCTTGATTTCCAAAAACTCTCGAAACAGTAGAAGCCACACTTCCATGACACATCTTGGAGTTGCTTCAAAGCTTCCTCCAAGAACAATACAAAACTCATTACCTACAGGTTTCTGAGTAAGAACACAGCGACCATCTCACAACCCGAGTGGTTCACTTAGACAAAGCCCTAATGATCTACATCTTGGACCCGTACAAATTCTAGATTACAAGCATTCTATTTATAACCTTTTCCCAACTGGATTTGGGCCTTCAAGTTTTCTGAACCAAATCTGCAACAGATTCTCTCCTTAATAGATCTTCAATTAAATCTTCATAATTAACTCTGATTGTTCTCCATATCTTTTTGCATGAAAATAACAACAAGATTTGCTCTAAATATGATTGCACCAGAATATAACTTCACCAAGAAATTCGCGTCCAATCTAACTAACAGATCTCCTTAAATAAACATAATGCGCGCAACCCTAAAAACATCACAACCTGATGTTTTAATGTTCTAGTATAGTGATGTCAAGACATCGCATGTGACATCACTCTTCAGCACTTAACTCTTCAACACTAAAACCAGAATGTTAACCAATAATGTTAGAAGCTCATGTTGAAACATCAACCATGACATTAACATTATTTTACCAAAATTTCAGCCAATCACAAGAACTAACAGCCAAGAACTCCATCAAATCCCATTTGAGCTAAGAGTTATGACAATGGCAATATGCCTTGCTGCAACTGTCAGGGCAAGGTAGATTTGTGCATTTTGCTCGATTTAATCAAATTGTACAAATGAAAAACAAGTTTATCCATCTGAACACCTTAGGGGGAGACGAAGGAGAAACAAACATTGATCCATCAGCCTCCCAAGTCTTTGGAACTAAAAGTAGCATGCCAAACCTAAAAATGCCTAAAAGGGGGACAAGACTACAATTTTGTTTTGGAGTATTCAATGGATGGTCCAAGGTGGCATGAACTGAGCCTTTTCCAACCGAATGAGTCAAGGATGGTCTATGAACTAGGGAACCAAAGGCCTGTGCTCAAAACTCTAGTCAATGGCTAGAGGAGACTTAAGATTCCAAAGTGATGCAATTGGACAATGAGCTGCTGCAGTTGCCATTCACTATTGCTCGCAAAACAAACTTGATCTACTATAAATAGAGCTCATTTGTGCTCAGTTTAAGTACACCAAAGGCCTACAACACTTGCCTTTCTCAAAATTATCTCCTCACTCTCAAAAATGCCTTTCTTAGCAAGTCACTATCGAATTTTTCAATAGAGAGCAATTCCCCTCAAACCAATTGCTCTAACACCTCATAAACATCATATGTGAGCTGATCAAAGACTAAACACACAACTGTAACACTGATTTCTCAGAATCACCAGCCAGTTACTCATGTTTTCAACCAAGTTGCAGTTGAGATGCCATGAAGTGATCCAGCCATTTTCAATCAAGTTCAAGCATTCAAACACACTCCATATGGTGTAGGGAAGTTGTTCAGATCATCACAACTCATCTGTAACACCTCCAACTCAAAAATCACATTGCTCTTGCTGTCACGACCTTCAAGTAAGCCTAAACTTGGTCATCTCTTAATCTATGCATATTTCCTCGCACAATACTTTTGCCAAATGTTCATAATCATGCATAAAATGTTTCCCCTCAATTAATTGCTTTGTTTGAATCGTGTATCAAAATTCTCAGCCTTCATGCAAATTTTAGGGTTCTTGAGGTTTTGTCTTGATTTCTTATTTCATGCTTAAAATAAATGAAATTAAAGACCATAGACATGATCGTGAGGTGAAAACGAGCAAATTGATATGTGGATTATGTGATTTCATCAAGTATTCAGTGATATTGGATAGAAAATGCAAATCTGAGCAAAACTCCCTTCGCGCGTGTTCTTGACCCATGTTCTTGGCGCCTTTTTCACAAATTTGAATATTTGAATTTTGTGATTTTATTTAATTGATTCAAAAATTAATCTCTCACTGAGTTTTAATGATTTTGAGTTGATTCTATTTTTAATAATTCACAAAAATGTTAAAATATTTTATTTTTCCAAAAATTCCCAAAAATATTATTTATTTCATATACTTGATATTTTTGCAAAGAATTAATCTTTTATTTGTTTTTTTACAATTAAAATATTTTTTCCTCCTTGATTTTCAAAATTTAATTGGTTTCCAATCATTTTGTGGATATAAACATGATTTTTGAAACATTTATCCAAGATCACCACTCATTTTTCACATGTTTTCAATACTTTTTATTAATTTTTTAACAAAACTAATTCATTTTTTAAGCAAAATTAGGGTTTTGATTAATTCAACACTCATCAATCATTTTCAAACACTCATGGGCCTCTAATAGAGTGTAAGACCCAACCCCTTTGTAAATAATACCTTTGGGCCTCACACATTGTATAAGTCCCTCTGTATATTTTCAAACGTTCGGCGCGATCGTCGCATTTTTTAACAAAATCAACTGGGCTTCTCCTTGAGCAATAAGACCCATCTTTATTCATTTTCAAACTCTTTGGGCCTCTAATAGAGTGTAAGACCCAACCCTTTTTATTTCCAAAATGATTTGGGCCTCAGATGTTGTATAAGGCCCACTATGTTTTCAAAAACCTCGGCGCGATCGCCGTTTTCAAACAAATAAACCTGGGCTTCTCCTTGAGTTTTAAGTCCCATATCTTGTAAAAAAAATAAATCTTTGGGCCTCTAATAGAGTGTAAGATCCATCCCCTTGTACATAAAAAACTTTTGGGCCTCAGTCGTTGTATAAGTCCCGATACGATCTTTAAGACAACGGTGCGATCATTGTTAAAACTTGGGCCTCTCCTTGAGCTGTAAGCTCCAATAATATTTTCAAAGCACTTTCTCCTTTGATTTTGAATTCAAATATATGTTGTTATCAAAACTTTCTTTAACTTCTTTGTTGAACAACTAACGAAATAGCATGGAAGCTCTACAACGGGTAAGTGTTTATCCACTTTTATTTACCTCTTTCATACGTATATAACTGTATTGTGGGGCTGTTTCACTGTAAGTCTTCTTTCACATCCTTTTATATACTTGTCATATATCCACTGTGTAATACTAGTATAGTTATTTAGAGTTTTCCCCGACAACTACGTCTAGAACTAGGTAAAGCCTGTTGGTCACTCTCGAATATAAACAAAACTAGATCCCCCGTAGGATTCCAGATACAGTCTTCCCTCCTCTTGGGGTTAAACAATATGGAACAAAGAGAAAGGCAGTATTCTCGGTGAACCTTTTCTCAGACTGTCACCCTTAGAAATTGTCAAAGAAACTCTAACTCCCCAGAGATGATCTTTTCTCCGTGAATGGCATCTCTTGAGTTTCTTCCAAATTCTCGAACTTTCCTGGAATGATCTCTTCTCTGTGAATTGCATTTCTTGAACTTCTCTTGGTTTGGGGACCCACAAGCTTCCTAAAAGCATCCCCGCCTCCTCTTGGGCGTTGAACAAGGACCCTTCAGCTTCTTAGAAGTTCTCATGCCTTCTCTTGGGCTTAATACAAGGACCCTGACGACCTCTTAAAGGTATAAGACAAAACTTAGTCATCCTTTGCTAGAGCAGTCTTTCCAGCATCAAAACTCCGGCCATTTTAGGGTTGATACCCCTTGATGCCCGCGCCTCCTCTTGGGCATTGTACAAAAGATAAAACTCTAGACTTGGACAGTCTAAACCTCTTGAGTCTCAAAGACATTCTCAAGTTCCTCTCAAACATAGGAAAAAACACCGATCACTCTGGATCAATCTCCAGCAGAAACCCGGTCTCTCTGATGAGATTTCCCCACACTTGGACCCGCTTCAGGATCACAATAATCCTCAGCAGTAAGTCAGCCTCCTCTTGGGCTTTGTACAAATGATTCTCCCCAGCGCAGCTAACCTTTTCAGACTCTCTTGTTGAGTCAACCACTTTTAGCCTCCGTCTTGGGCTTTGTACAAGACATGTAAAAAACACTCACTTGTTGAGTATAAAAGACTCTCTTGTTGAGTCAATCTCCTTTTAGCCTCAATCTCGGGCTTCGTACGAGACAACAAATCACTCTCTTGTTGTGTATAAAAGACTCTCTTGTTGAGTCAATCAACCTTCAGACTCTCTTGTTGAGTCAATCACCTGTTCAAGACTCTCTTGTTGAGTCAACCTTTTTATCCTCCATCTTGGGCTTTATACAGGATAAATTAAAGTAATCGTTTGTTGAGTCAAACACTTTCAGCCTCCATCTTGGGCTTTATACAAGATACATTCTCCCCAACGGAGTCAAAATCCCTTTTAGCCTCAATCTTGGGCTTTGTACAAGACAGAAAGAACATTTTCCCCGGAAAAGTCAAACTTCCAGCCTCCTCTTAGGCTTTGTATAAAGAAACCCCCGATTGAGTCACTCAACCTCTTAGCATCAAACTTGTGCTTTGATCATGGCACCTAAAAATCAATAATTCCCTCAATGGAAGTCCAATCCCTCTTTAGAGATGACAAGTTCTCTCTCAGTCAAACCTTTAGCTTCAATCTTGGGCTTTGCACAAGACACACAAAAAACCCTTTAGCTTCACATCTTGGGCTTTGAACAAGATACAAATCAACTTTAACTTCAATCTTGGGCTTTGAACAAGACAGCAAAACATCTATTTCCTCCCATAGAATAGGAGGAACTATGATTTCTCTGATTTCCCTGTTTCGTTAAACGGGAATACGTAGGCATAAGATTGCGAAATCTTAGCGAGCATACTAATCAAAAACTCAAAGTCCAGTACCTTCACACATCCATCAAAAACATCAGACCTAGTACCTTACCAAAAGCCTCCTGTACAGTCACGACACTCCGTTCTTAAATGAAATAACCTAAAGACAGACCCCCCTATTTTGATGGCATCTGTAAACCAACAGTTTTGACTGTTTAACCTCAGTATACAAGCAGGGTTAATTGGAGACATCTATTTCCCTTCCTTAATCAGCTTCACAGGATAAAAAATGAATTGAACTGTAGTACCAAAGCGATAGTGATTCGAAACCACAAAAATCGCGCTACAGAAAAAATGGCGACCACAGTGGGAGTCTGTTCTTTCTTACAACCTTATGTGGAAAACTTTAAGCTCACAAAATACCACAAAAATGACGACTATGCTGGGGAGTCATTGCCTTTATAGGATCATAGGATTATAGAGGTCTAGGATGTTAGGAGAAATATATGTATTGCGTTTCCTATTTGATATATGTGTTTACTTTTCTGCTAATGGGAATGCGTGTGATGCCGCATATGGAAAGATTGAGTATACACCTAAGATAAGTGATGGCACTGGACGGGTAATCTTACGGGGAATGAATCCCAGATAAGAGGTCCCGGTCGACCATCAAATCAGTGGAGACACCCTTTGCGGATTCAATTCCTATACGACTTCGGTTGTTGAAAGCAGATTGTTCGATTGGGTTATCTGAGAAGCTGAGGATTTTAGTAGACTGAAACCATTTTGTAGCGCGGAAGCTATCAGAAATAGTTGTCACGTGATACTACCCTCATTTGAGATTACTCTAAGATACTACAGCTCGCTGGCGATCCGCTTGTTGTTGTTATCCCAAGAGGGGTCATTGATTTTGAGGACAAGTACAAAAATCACCAGTATAACCTTTGGGGATGGGCAGAGCCTTGACTTCATGACACCGACCCTTTGACCCCATGTTTTTTCAATATTTTTGTGTGCTGCATTCATGCATTCATTTCATTAAAAAACATTAAACAAAGAAAAATATTCTCTTCTAGTCTCTCTTTTTCAAATTAAACTAAAACAATGATTGCAAATGTCAGATAAAGAGATTGCTAATGGATTTCGGTAGAAGGAAGACTCATAAGTACACCTTCAAGGTTCCAAAAGTAGAGGATTTAAGAGGGTTGACAAGGATGATAACCAACCCTGAGGCTTTCAGAGCTAAGTACGGGGGACTGCTGTCTCTGTTAAGGGTCCATATAATTGAAGGAATCCTGGCTATGCTAATCCAGTTCTACGACCCGGTCTATCACTGTTTCACATTCCCGGATTATCAACTAGCACCAACACTGGAGGAGTACTCTCACCTGACTGATTTACCCATTATTGACCAATCTCCTTTTTCTGGATTGGAAGAAATTCCAAAGGATCAAACCATTGCAAGAGCAATCTATTTGGACGATTCAGAAGTCAAGACTCACATGATCATTAAGGGTGGTATCCAGGGTTTGCCAGCCCAGTTCTTGATAAAGAAAGCTCTGTACTTTGCTAGTATAGGGAACGTGGCCGCTTTCGAAAGCATCTTTGTTTTACTTACCTACGGGTTATTTCTGTTTCCCTACATTGATAACTTCGTTGATGTCAATGCCATTAAGATTTTTCTGATTGGAAACCCTGCACCGACCCTGCTCGCAGATGCTTATCATTCTGTACACTTAAGGGATTTGTACATCGGAGGAATGATCACATGTTGTGTAACCCGGCTATACAAGTGGTTCATTTCTCATTTGCCAAAGTCTGCTTCATTTTGGGATCAAAAGAATACTTTACGTTGGTCGTAGAGAATCATGTCTCTTACCAACTCTGACATCGATTGGTACAATTGAATTTATGACGGGATCAGAATCATTGACCGTTGTGGAAACTTCCCTAATGTACCCCTTACAGGAACTAAAGGAGGAATTAACTATCATCCAGTTTTAGTTCGTCGTCAACTCGGATACCCGATGAGGCATGTCCCGCGTAATGCTCATATAGAAGGTCTTTTCATCAAGGAAGGAGAAAATGACAGGGCACTAAAGACAGAAATAGTGCATGACTGGAAACACGTTCATAGGAAAGGAAGAGAGTCTCTAGGAAAACCGGGCTGTGTCTCGGTGGAACCTTATCTCCACTGGGTACAAACTAGAGCCCTCAAGCTAAGGATGCCTTACCCTCTTCAGGAAGTTCTTCCATTAAGGGACCCTGTCCTTTACTTTATGTCTGATACGGAAAAACTTCAGGTGACTCTCAACAAAGTTAAACAGGAGAAGAGGTCTTGGAAGAACAAGTACCGTATTCTCAATGTGGAGTGCAAGAAAATACAGCAATTGTTAAAAGAAAAAGATGCCCTGATTGAGATTATAAAGCAACATGTTGTAGAAATTCAGGATGACCAAAGGAATTTGCTCGCTTCTTTCAGTTGGCAAAGGAATGAAAACCCGACAACGGATCAAGAGCCCCGGTCAAAGAAAAGGAAAATACCAAAACCAGCACCTGAGCTCCCCTCAGAGAGGACTCGGGACCCATAAGTTTAGATTTCCTTTTACAGCACTATGTAAATTACTGTATTTCCATTTCCGCAATCTTTGAATTCAATAAAACGGGGTCTTCCCCACTATTTGATATTTGCAATCCAATTGTCGAAGTTTATTTTGATTAAACAAAAAAAAATTTATTGCGTATCATTCATCATTCTCACATAACGCATTCTTCTTCCCTACGAATCTCACGTTTGCATCTCGATTCTATAGTTAAACTGTCTCATTCGTACAATACTCGGGCCAATCGACAGAAAAAGATGGATGATCTCGAGGAAGAGAATAGAGATTTGAGGGAAGAGATCGACACTCTGAAAGAGGATCTGAGAAAGCTTCATAACGACATGCAAGCTCTAGCAGAAGCTCAGATGCAACAACAAAGGACTGTGATCTCAGGGATCACATCAACGCCCATAGTGGAGAAGTATGATCCTAGGTATAAAATACTGAAAGATCGTCCGTAGGGCATGCCACTCACGGAGGATCCGGGAACTGCAACAGGAGCCGCTGGGCCTGAAGGTTACAAACCTCGGGAAAGCGAAGATGCTAGGGGCATGACAATAACTCCTGAAGGTTACAAACTTCGGGAGGCACCAAGAGTCTCGGTCGTAATAAATGTACCACCACCTATGGTACACACTGTCCCAGAATGACAGATTCCACAGATACCTTCTGGTGGAAACGAAAGTATGGATAACAGATTGAATGAGTTCCAGGAACAATTCCTGGAGATGCAGAAGGAACTGCAAACTCTTCGCGGTCAGGACCTATTTGGAAAAGACACCGCAGATCTTTGTTTGGTCCCCAATGTGAAAGTTCCGCACAAGTTCAAAGTGCCCGAATTTGAAAAGTACAAGGGTAACTCTTGCCCTCAAAGCCATTTGGTGATGTACGCTCGGCGAATGTCAGCTCAGACAAAGAACCAAGAGCTACTGATTCAATATTTTCAAGATAGTTTAATCGGTGCCGCACTCTAATGGTACATGGGTTTAAACAGCACTAAGACCGGCACTTTCAGAGATCTTGGCATTGCTTTCGTTCAACAATATAAGTATAACCTGGACATGGCACTAGACAGAGATCAACTTTGAGCCATGTCACAGAAGGACATGGAAACCTTTAAGGAGTACGCTCAGAGATGGTGGAAAATTTCCGCCCACATTTGTCCACCTCTTGAGGAAAAAGAGATGACAAAGATCTTCTTAAAGACCTTGATCTCATTTTACTACGACCGAATGGTCGCCAGTACACCCAGTGACTTTACTGAAATGGTAGGCATGGGAGTTCGTCTCGAGGAAGCAGTCCAAGAAGGATGTTTAGTTAAAGACGCTGGATCATCAAGCAGTACCAAAAGATATGGTAGTGCTCTCCCTAAGAAAAAAAGAAAGATATTGGCAATATCTCACTCGGAAAACAAAGGCGACGGTACCAACCAGTAGCAGCTGTAACTCCTGCTATCAACTCTGTGCTTGTTTCTATGTATCAACCTCAGGTTGCTCAGAGCCAACCGAATCAACAACAATATTAGCAAAGGACACAACAGCCTCTTCAGCAGGCTCGTCCTCCATATAACAACAACCGTACAACGCGACCACCAGGGTCCGACCCTATACCAATGTTGTACGCATTATTGTTTCCACTCTTACTAGTCAAGGGAAACGTCCAAACCAGGTCTCCTCTTACAATACCGGAAAATCCGCCTTTTTGGTTCAAAGCGGATCAGACTTGCCCTTACCATCAAGGAGGACCAGGGCATAACATAGAAAATTGTCTCAGTTTCAAATCCGATGTGCAAAAGCTTGTTAGGAGCGGGGTCTTATCTTTCAAAGATACGAGTCCTAATGTTCAGATGAACCCGCTGCCTCAACACGAGAAAACTGCAATGAATTTGATAGAAGGAGAGTCTAACAACAGCTATCAAACTCATGATGTACTCTTGTTGAGGACCAATCTGGTCAAGATGCATCGCAGACAGAGCGGGTATGGCCATATACCACCTCACAATTATCACCAGTGTGATATCTGCTCTAAAGACAATCAAGGATGTTATGTGGTTCAGTAAGCTCTACAGGAACAATTGGATCTCGGGTGGATCCAAGAGTATCGAGTTCGTGGAGTAAACATGACTTAGGCAAATTCCAACATCATTCAGAACCACGACATCCGTGCAATGAATGTTAACTTAGTCGCAATGCACTCAAGGCAAAGTCAACATCATAATCTGTCGGGGCATGATTACGATTCCTGTCCGGTCTGCTCAGCGTCAGATGGATCTTGGATGGATTCAGGATTACCGCGATAGAGATCAGTATCAAGTGAATATGATTCAAATCTTTGATATTCGCGTGATGAATACTAGCTTGGTGGAGTTAAACGCTACACAAGTCCAACTCGGTTTTCTGACTTCGCATAATTATCCGAACTTTACAGTATGCCGTAAGAGCGACCAAGGATGATCTCTCGTTCAAAGAACTTTGTAACACTTGTTAAACCACTGGTGGCTTCCAATCTATATGGATGACGACACGCAACAAGTTAGTATGATTAATGGGAACCCTACTAGGCATCAAAGTCAGGATGTTCAATCAATGGAAACAGACCTAGTGAGGTTACACTGCATTCAAAGCGAACGTGGCCAGGTGCCACCACATAACTACGAGCGCTGTAGAGTCTGCTCAGAAAATAGCCAAGGAAATTACCTCGTGCGAGTAGCCCTTCAGAGCCAATTGGACCGCGAAGAGATTCAACCGTGTCCAGTTTCCGGGTCCATCAACTTGATACCCGACTATTTCGCTGATCGAATCAAGGATGTTATTGTAATCTCTGATCGTAAAAGAACCAAAGATGTTTGTACCATCATCCCTCTACTTGACGAATCAAAGGTTCTTAACCAAGAACTAATTGAAGTTACTTACAATGGTCAAAAGAATCAGAAGGCTCCTGTAGTTATCTATCTACCAGGACCATTACCGTATGAATCAACTAAGGCTATCCCATACAAATACGGCGCAACAACAATTGAGAATGGAAAGGAAATTCCATTACCCTCCGTCGTGAATATTGCAGACATCATTCGAGTAACACGGAGCGGTCGAATCTTCAACAGAGGAGTTAGAGAACCTAACAGAGAAAAGGAACTTCAAACAGAAGCTCCCAATCCACCAGTCAGTTAACCCAGTAATCCTGACCTTTCAAGGAACGATGATGAGATGCTGAAGCTCATCCAAAAGAGTGACTACAACATTGTTGATCAGCTGTTACAATCTCCTTCAAAGATCTCTGTGTTATCTCTTTTACTCAGTTCCGAAGCCCACAGAAAGGATCTACAGAAAGTCTTAGAACATTCCTTTGTGGAACAGGATGTGTCAATAAGACAATTCGACAACATCATCTCCAACATCACTTCCTGCAACAACTTGGGGTTTAGTGATGAGGAATTGCCAGAAGAAGGCAAAAGTCACAACATGGCGCTCAATATCACAGTTAACTGCCAGGACGATGCCTTATCCAGCGTACTGGTAGATACCGGATCGGCTCTCAACGTTATGCCGAAGTCCACTCTAATGCGACTATCATTCAAAGGATCTCCGATGAGAGGCTGTGAGGTCGTCGTCAAAGCATTTGACGGATCCCGAAAAATAGTTATCGGCAAAGTCGATCTTCCCATAACTACCGGTCCTCACACTTTCCAAGTCACTTTCCAGGTCATGGACATCCGAGCAACATATAGCTGTTTGTTGGGAAAACCTTGGATACACCAGGCTGGGGCAGTCGCTTCGACACTTCACCAGAAGCGAAGTTCGTCAAGAATGAACAACTCGTCACGGTCTGTGGAGAACAAGCCTTGATCGTGAGTAACCTTTCATTGTCCACTTGTGTAGAACCCGAGCAGGTTGTTGGAACTCAATTCCAAGCACTTTCGGTAAGCAGTGAGAATCAATTAGAGAAAGGAACATCGATCTCCTCGTACAAAGATGCTCTCGAGGTGATCAAAAGTAACAATGCAAAGTAATGGGGACAGCTTGTCATTCCTATTGACAATAAAACAAAGAAGGGTCTTGGTTTTTCTGCAACCTGTACCCAGACAGCTACTAACGATGAAAGTCTTCATCCCATTCGGAACTTCTTCCATAGTAGAGGTTTTCTTCACCTAGTGTCTCAAGAAGTACATACCATCAACGAGGGAGATTCCTCCAACACAGATGAGGAATGGAAGTCCTATCTTAACGAGGAAGGTTATATGTCTCAGGAAGAGGTGCCTACACCATTTTGTTTTCCCGCACAGAGTCCGAGATATATACCAAGATCAGACGTCAAAATGATATACGGAGATTATGATCCAGAAGGATGTCGTGCTCCACCAAACTCATTAGAGGAGGACACTCTGATGAAAGACAACTTTGACCACGACTATTATGACCCAATGGATGGCCTGCCTATCTGGAAGCCGTACCTAGGAGACTTGGGGCAAGAAAATCATCCGAACAAAGAAAATCAGCTGAGCATCATTGAAAAGAATACCTGCGTCCCCACTATGTCATGGGATCATTACTCAGGGCATTCAGAAAACATCCAACACAACGATGAATTGGTAAAGCTTGCCGGACTAGAATTCATCAACTACGCTTTTCCCGAGGTCAACGTCATCGAGAGAGATGACTCCTCCAGTTCCAAAGAAGTGTGGGACACCCTGGGACAACCAAGTGGTAAATACGACTTCATGGTCAAGTATACCGCTCCGGAAAGCTCTCGTATCAGGCTCGAGGACATCCAGTGAACTGGATGGGGAGATTTACCTGAGAGCACAAATACTATGCAAAATGCAACTGAGGAATCCTCCTATGACAACTCTGCCTCGGAGACAGATTCCAACGATCCCGTTCCACCAGAAATCAGCGTTGTTTCTGAAGACAAACCAAGAAGGGAGGTACCAGACTATGTGATTCACCGAGGAGTTTTCCGCCAATGGGTTGCAGTCGATGTTCCAAAGATCGTTCATAAGTCTAAGTAATTGCCGTCTTTATCTTAACCTTTCACCCTTCCCAGGTGAAACAGATGTTTTGATAGGGCTCACTTTTCTGTAAATACCTCTTCGCTTCGCCCAAAGCGACTGGTTTTTATTTTATAGGGCTATAGTTTCAAGAATTGACTAAATCATAAATAAAATAACGTCGTTCTGTAATTTCCGCATTAATTGTTGTTTTCTCTTTTCACTTTTTCAAAAAATGGTAATCCTATAAAAAAAACAACAAATAATAAAAACAAGCAGTTTTCCAAAAAAATTTACACTGCACTCACTCTTGCATTTTCTCTATCTCTTCTAAAAAACAATCATCACGTCATGCAGATTGCTTGTTTTAAACCCCATTGAAACATACGATCCAATGCCTTCTCCCAACTTTGAATTCTCGGTATTTGAGGCTGAAGAAGAAGATGACGACGAAATTCCAGAGGAGATCTTCGAATTACTCAGACAAGAGGAAAGTCCCATTGAACCTTACAAAGAGCCGTTGGAAACGGTCAACTTGGGTTCAGAGAAGGAGAGAAAAGAGGTCAAGATTGGGGCTCTGCTCAGTCCAACTGTCAAAGAAAGTTTGACAAAGCTTCTCAAAGAGTTTCCCGATGTATTCGCTTGTTCCTATCAGAATATGCCAGGGTTGGATACCAACATCGTGGAACATCATCTACCGTTGAGATCAGAATGTCCGCCAGTTAAACAGAGGTTGAGATGGACTCACCTAGACATGGCCATCAAAATCAAGGAGGAAGTACAGAAACAGATTGACGCGGGTTTTCTCGCCACATCGGAATATACTCAATGGTTAGCCAACATAGTACCCATTCCGAAAAAGGGCCGAAAGGTCAGAATGTGTGTAGACTATAGGGATCTGAACAAAGCCAGTCCAAAGGATGACTTTCCCTTACCGCACATTGACATGCTGGTAGACAGTACAATAAAGTTCAAAGTTTTCTCCTTCATGGATGGATTCTCGGGCTATAATCAGATAAAAATGCCGCCGAAAGATATGGAGAAAACTTCATCCATTATCCCATGGGGTACCTTTTGTTACAAGGTAATGTCGTTCGGTTTGAAGAACGTCGGGGCAACGTATCAAAGGGCCATGACTACTCTTTTTCATGACATGATACATAAAGAAATAGAGGTATATGTCGATGATATGATTGCAAAATCTAAAATAGAAGAGGAGCATGTGACCCACTTGTCAAAACTATTCGTGCGTCTGAGAAAGTACAAACTCCGCTTGAATCCCAATAAGTGCACATTCGGTGTCCGCTCAGGGAAACTTCTAGGGTTCATCGTCAGCCAGAAAGGAATTGAGGTTGATCCTGACAAGGTCAATGCCATTCAAGAAATGCCTTCTCCGCGGACTAAAAAATAAGTCAGTGGGTTCCTGGGACGTTTGAATTACATTTCCAGGTTTATATTTCTCATGACCGCGACGTGCGCGCCAATCTTCAAATTACTAAAAAAGAATCGGGACTGCGTTTGGACAGAAGACTGCAAAACCGCCTTCGACAGTATCAAGGAATATCTGTTGAACCCACCGATTCTATTACCTCCAGTGGAAGGAAAACCACTGATCATCTACCTAACAGTCTTGGAAGACTCAATGGGTTGTGTACTTGGCCAACAAGACGAAACCAAAAGGAAAGAGTCGGCCATTTACTATTTGAGCAAGAAATTCACTGACTGCGAGACTCGGTACACTATGCATGAGAAAAGTTATTGTGCTTTGGCTTGGGAAGCCAAATGTCTTCACCAGTATATGATTCGTCACACTACTTGGTTAATCTCCGAAATGGATCCAATCAAGTATGTCTTTGAAAAGCCTGCTCTCACGGGAAGGATCCCTTGTTGGCAGATGTTGCTATCAGAATATGACATCTAGTACCATGCTCAGAAATTCGTTAAAGGAAGTATTTTAGCCGATCATTTATTACTTATCAACCGATTAACGATCAGGAATCAGTCGAATTTGACTTCCCAGCCGAAGATGTCATGTACTTGAAAATGAAAGATTGCGATGAACCGCTACCCAATGAAGGGCCAGAACCAGGTTCCCAATGGGGACTTATCTTTGACGGAGTTGTTAATCATTATGGAAATGGAATTGGGGAAATAATCATAACACCTCAGGATACCCACATTCTTTTCACCGCCCGACTGACATTCAAGTGTACAAACAACGAGGCCGAATACGAAGCTTGCATCATGGGTCTCGAAGAAGCGATCGACTTAAGGATCAAGAACTTAGATGTATATGGCGACTCAGCCCTGGTTATCAATCAGATCAAAGGAGATTGGAACACATACCAGTCCGGACTAATCCCTTACAAAGATTATGCAAGAAGGTTGTTACCCTTCTTCAACAGAATTGAGTTCCACCACATCCCTCGTGAAGAGAATCACATGGCTGATGCATTAGCCACTCTCTCTTCCATGATTAGTGTAGGTCAATGGAACGATTTACCTAAGATTGACATAATGCGCCTTGAACGGCCCGCTTACATCTTCACGATTGAAGTAGTCATAGATGACAAACCGTGGTATCACGATATCAAATGCTTCCTTCAGAAACAAGAGTACCCTCTTGGGGCATTCAGAAAGACCGAAAAACCCTCAGAAGGCTAGCAGACAACTTCTTCCTGAGCGGTGATACATTCTATAAGAGAAATTTTGACATGGTCTTGCTCCGATGCGTAGACAGACCAAAAGCAAACATGCTGATAAAGGAAATTCACAAAGGATCCTTTGACACCCATGCCAACAGACACACAATGGCAAGAAATATTCTGAGAGCGGGATATTATTGGCTGACAATGGAATCCGACTGCTACAGGTACATGGGGAAGTGTCACAAGTGTCAAATATACGCTGACAAAATCCATGTACCGCCAACACACCTTAAAGTTCTCTCTTCCCCATGGCCTTTTTCCATATGGGTGTCGCTCCCGAGATTTTCATCCAAGTACAAATGCGAAAGTGGCGCTGAAACAGAGTCGCCAGCAATGTGTATTTATCCCAAGAGAGGGAAAGGAAACACTGCATAAACCTGAGGGAAAGGAAAGAGCATGGTCTCGCGACCAAGAGAAACGGGTAAGGGAGTCGGATACGCTAGGGGAAGGTATTAGCACCCCCACGCGTCCATCGTACTCGATGGGATCCACGCTTGCTTGTTATCGATCAAAGGGTGTTGTCATCTGGAGCTCCGCTACTACTGGAAAAGAAAAGGAACGAGAACGGATAAGAACGAAGAAACGAGGAAGAAAAGAAAAAGAAGTGACTCGATAGGACGTCGAGTCCTAGGCCTACGTATTCCCTCGTGCAATGGGAAAGTCAGAGTCAACGTAGTTCGGACTACGGTTTGGGGGAAAGGTTGCTCGCCAAGACATCGCGTCTCGTGCCTACGTATCTCATCGGGAATGAGAATAAGAGAGTCGTAGTTCCCCTCACTAGGGATGACTTTGCTTTGTTTGTGTTTTTTAAGTGGAATACGCAAACATTCGCGTTCCAGCAGTTAGGTTGCAGCTCGTTGTACGGAGTCTTAGGCATTTACCTGTTTGCGGTAGAACGGAAGTAACACATCCTTTATGAATGGAGTGAGGAAGAAGAGAATGGTTTATTTTGTATTTTAAGAAGTGTTTTGATTATTATGTGTTTATAACAAGTATTGCATTAAAGTCTATGACATAGGAACGAATGTATCGCATGGTCGTCCTAACAGGACGTATGCTATCATTCTAGAAAGACGGAGGGAAACCCTCCTCCTTCCATTTCCCATGTACTTAAGGCTCATGGAATACAACACTTGTTGTTTTTATTACATGTTTTTATTTTTTTTTTTAGATGAGAAAGAGCAACTCAAAGGTGTTAAGAAAAGGCAAAAGTCTAAGTGGGGAAGACTAATAATCCTAATGTCGTCATGCCTGGAGGTCCTATGGTTATGTGGGGTATAAGAACCACCTAAGTATAAATAAAAGAGAGGGATAGTACTATCTAATGCTAATCCTACCTCACCTTAATCAAAAATTAAGGATGAGCTAGGATCCCCAAGGGATGTGAGAAAGTTCTACACAATCAAGCATTATATCATGCTATTCACAAAAGAGAAATAGTAATAAAAGAGATGAGTATGGATTAACATCCACATACTCAAATGTCTTACCTCTGCCCCTACACAAACGGTTAGCACATAATCATTACAAGTAATGAAAACAAGTACAAGGAACTAAACCAAACAAAACTATTTGCTTTAAGAAGACAAATTAAGAAGAAAGTAAAGTTCAAACCAAAAGGGAAAGGTCCTAATGTTTAAGGGACATGCAAAGTCAGTATGTACACGTTAAAGGATCCTACTAATGTAAACATGCCATATGAAATCAAACAGACACAAACTAGGCACCAAACCATCATACAAATGCAAATGAAACATTAATAATGCAATGTGAATGTAAATGAATCATGAATATGGATGAACGCACATGTAAACATCAAAGTCAGAATTGAATGACATTTAAGGATGTGTGGAGATGTCATTAAGAAGGCATAGAGTTCATAAATGCAAATGTGGATCAAGTAGAAAGAAGTGGGAGCAAACATCATTCAAGTTTCAATAATGAAGCATACTTGTAATGCAAGCAAGAAGTGAAGATGTAAGTTGAACAATCATGTAATAGGAATGCAAGTCAGTAGCTCATGACATTTGAAATGACATTTAAAAGTCAAGAATGAAAGCACAAAGTCCACACAAGTATCATGTTGAGGCACATTGAAGATTAGGAGCAAACATGTTCAAGTTAGGTCAAACAAGTATACAAAAGTTTATGAACTTAAGAAACATGTGATGTGCAATTATAGATCATGGGATATGGTTGAGGATGATTACAAACAGAAGTGAATCATGTCTAAGTAATGATTTAGGATCATTCAAGTGTTGGTACAAGCATGTGCTCAAAGAAGATCAAGTAAGAATGCATAATTACACAAGATATTTCAGGTTAAGACAAGTGCATACAATTCATGTAAGGATGAACTTTGGATGACCTATAATTTGATTTGAATGACCTATAATGTTCATACCACCATATGTCAAAAGGTCTCAACAAGTACCAAATAGGATTGCACACAATGATCATTAAAATCCTAGCATAAGTCTTCTAACATTCACACAAGCCAACATGCTTTCCTACAATCCATGAAATCATGTTAAGTTAATGAGAAAATTGAGATAGGACAAGTGAATTAAGGTGCAATCAGTGTGTAAGCATAATCCAAAAGAATGGCTCAAAAATCATTAGGAATCATGCTCAAAGATGCTCCACAATGTCATACAAATCACACAAACAAGTAGCTCAAAAATTTCATCCAAAAGCCAACAAGAAATGAGCTAAAAAATCTACAAAAATGCATGACAAACCTCAACATATCACAAATGCATGTACTGATTATTAGGCAAAATTTCAGTGCACAACTATGTCAAAAAAATTCCACAATGTAGCATAGGTCATGGTTTAGTGCACACACAAAAGAAATTACAAGAAAATTCATGAAAATATGCCAAAACATGATAAAATCAGAAAATAAAATATTTAAAAATTATTTAAATTTCTTTTAATGCTTCATGAATTTTTATGGAATTTTTGGATGCTCAAATGTAATTTTAAAAATAAAAACAGAAACATGCATGAAAAGAAAATAAAAAAACAAAGGAAATGGGCCAGGGGGTGCAGCGCAAGTAAATCCACAGTTTAGATGTCCCTTGGGCTCAGAGAGAGAGGGTGTGAATAACAAAATCAGCCCAGTCTAATAAGCGTAATCAGAGAAGGTGCATAGCATGTAGACCAGTCAACAATTGACTCAATACTAGCCATTAGATGCAGTCAAAATGAGATGATCAATCAGAGTAGTTTAATCCAACGGATCAGAACACACGTACATGACAAGCAACCAAATTACAACCACGAGGAATCACAACATTCAAAACACAATTAGAAATTTAAGCACGTGCAAGGGAGTGTCTTCATTAATTCGCTGGCAAGATCTGGTGCGTTGGATCAAAAACATCAACGGCTGGGACATGTTCTGGCAAAATGCTAGGGTTTATAAACTCTGATGAATTTTAGGTGGCCGGAGAAGACTCCGGTCGTCTTCTCCGGTGAGTCTCCACCACACCTAGTCTTCAAACATCACCAAAATGCACCAGCCACACATCAAAATGATCCTTTCCTCAAGTAGATCATGGATCCAGCAACAAAATTCACAAACATATCACACACAGAGAGAATCGAAGGAGAGAAGTTTGCCCTAGAAATTTAAACTAAGTACCTAAGGTGCCTATCAACTAGCCAGAGGTTACATTGCTCCTATTGAGCTTCAAATCCAGCAAAATCAACTTAAAATTCACAAAACGAGTGCAACATAATTTGAGAAAGAAACCTGAACTTGAAGAACCTTTGAACACAAGAAAACCAGAGGTGAGGTTCCTTACTCGTGTTTGATCTCAATGCTTGGCCAAATAAAGGCAAAATGAACTTTTAATTTTCTTGAAAACCAGTGGATACAGATGTAACAACAAGATGCAATGTTATGCTTTCTTGCTTACTCCATTGATGATTCAGTGCTGAGGAATGCAGAGAGAAGAATGAAGCTTCGAGAGAAAGAGAGAGAAAACTCAGAGTGAGAGAGTGAGAGGTTTTGGTGAAATGTGAAGAATGAAAAGTTAGTTGAAAAACAGTTAGAGAATGGTTTATATATCTTGAGTTAAATGTTAACCACTGTAGTTAACATTTAGAACTCTGATTAGGGTGAGTGAGTTAACTGAGTGAGTGAGTTTGAAGTTGAATGGAGATGGAGTGTGGTGAGGGCACGGGTTTTGTTCATGTGATGAGTGAGCATGAAACTTATGGTGTTGCTTAGGTTGGATGGTGATGATGCTCTGAACTTGCAGCAACTACACAGCTTGCTTTGCAAGTTTCTCTTTTTCTCTCATTTGGTTTAAACATATATGGTAAAGAGTATGTGATCAAGTATGTGTGTAAGAGGTTAGTTTAGCTCAAAGTGGCAATGTCATGCGTGATGTACAAGAAAAGCAAAATTCTGTCTTGGCTTTATTTACTTGTCATGGAAGAAAGAAAATTATATGAGGGGAACTTTGGCAAG
This sequence comes from Lathyrus tuberosus, assembly GCA_022829125.1. Lineage (NCBI taxonomy): Eukaryota > Viridiplantae > Streptophyta > Magnoliopsida > Fabales > Fabaceae > Lathyrus > Lathyrus tuberosus. Next base: position 7,165,318 of record JALAZF010000164.1, on the reverse strand, counting down.
GAATATCTCATGAACTAATGAATGAAAATGGTTAATTTTGGATCTTTTGGAAATAGGACATTGAGTAGAGCAAGATTTGAGTGGAAAACAAAAGCAATGGAAGCCTCTAAGGTGCTCAAGAATGATCATGAAGACCTGTGTGCATAAATGATGTAGCAGGTCAGCCTAACCTGGCCTGACCAGTTCATGTGCGTGTGCAAAAATCAGTGAGAGGTTACCCACTTTGAGCCACCATAACTCTCAAAGGAATAATCAAATGAAAAAGTGTTGAACACCAAAGTTGGAGAGGAGATGGAAATGAACAAGATTGATGTTGAAAAATTTCCCAAATGAAACCTCTATTAATGATATATTTGGCCATGAACTTGGGCACAACATGCACACCAAGTGTTTGTGAAAATTATGGCACACTGACTGGTCATGACTTGTCATTTTGCCTTGATTCCTCTCCACTTTGATCCATCATATCTCCCTTGATTTTGATCCAATGGGGATGTTCTTGGTATGGTTTTGAAGCTTAAAGTGTGAAATTTTGATAGGCCTCCCTAGCCTTTCAATTTGATCCTGGGAACATGGAGAAAGAATGCTCTAAAGTTGACCTCTCACCTTGCCAAAACTTGCCATAAATGGAAACCCTAATTTCTATTTTTGGCAACTTTGTACATATCTTGATTTTTGATGAATCTTTTATTATTTCTTGATCAAATCCTCACCAATGATCATATTTAAGATGAGGAGCATGAATTTGACCTTAAAAAGTCAAGAGTTGACTTTTTCCTCTGCGCAGTTGACTTTTCCCCAATTCTCCTGATTCTCATTCAATTGATCAATTGAAACCCTTCCAAATCACATTGATGGACAATTATCCATCCTGAGACCCTTGAGGACATGTAGAATACCATAGCATCAAGTCTTACCCAAAAAATCAGAAATAAACTAATTTTATGGCAAACCCTAATTTTGAACCGTTAGTCTAGGAAAAATCAGCACATCCTCCAAATCCAAATTCCTCTTAATATGATGTGTATCCTCTCAAACAAAGGTGAGATATGCCATTTGGAGATGATAAAAGCTCAAAAATCTTGCCCATTGAAGTGTTATACTCAAGATCCCCAAAAACCCCTATTTTGCACTGGTTAGGAGAATGTGATTTCCTTCAATCTTTTGTTGAATTCCCATCCCTTGATGTTTTGATGGCTCAAATGAGATGAATTGGGAAATAAGGAGCCCTTGTGACTTATTTGGAGAAGTTTGATTCTTATCCTTTGACTTTGAGTTGTCCATACCTTGGGACCACTGATCCCATGCCTTGCAACCAATGATGTGTATGATTTTAGTATGATCTATTATGAAATGCAAATGAATGAAGCATAAGCCAATTATTGGAGAAAAATAAGAGGGCAAATTTTGAGGTATTACAGCTGCCCCTATTTAATCAACTATGAACCTGAAGGGATGAGAGCAACGACTGTCAGAAATTCAAGGTACATAGGGATTGAATACAAAAATAACCAGAAAATTTGCACTCTGTGGGTAAAAGGGAAAGATATATGTGACAAACAAAACATTGGTGATGAAGAGGTATTTAAGAACAAGAATCTGGAACAAATGAAATCCAAAGGATGCCTGTCGGGAACGGCGAGAGTCTAAGGTATGCCTGTCGGGAACGGTTAAGGTGTGCCTGTCGGGAATGGTAAAGAGGGCCTGTCGGGAACAGTAAAGAGGGCCTGTCAGAAACGGCTGAAGTTGAAAACCTATGGGTATACCTATCAGGAATGGTAAATGGGCCAGTCGGGAACGGCGAGGTCTAAGGGGCGCCTGTCGGGCACGGCTGAAGTTGAAAACCTATGGTTACCTATCAGGAATGGTAAATGAGTCTGTCAGGAACAGCTAGGTCTAAAACTTAAAGGTCGCCTGTCAGGGACGACTAAAGTTTACAACCTATGGTTACCTATCGGGAATGGTAAATGGGTCTGTCGGGAACGGCTAGGTCTAAAACTTAAATGTAGCCTGTCGGGGACGGCTAAAGTTTACAACCTATGGTTACCTATCGGGAATGGTTCTGGTTTGCCTGTCGGGAACGACTAAAGGAATCCTATCGGGAATGGCTCGAGAAAAACGCGGTTAAGATGTAAGATCAAAGGATTTACAAACTGAGAAATAGGACTCTATCAGGAGAAAAGTGGTGAAACCCTGGTATTGCTTTGAGATATCTGGTTGGGAATGAACGAGGCATTCTTTTTGGCTTTGTCAATCTGATAGAAGAGAAACAAACTTGGGCTCTCGCACGAGGTATCCAAACTGGCTTATGCTTCACATGCATATGTTTGAATTTTTCCATGGCGTAATGCTCCATCTCGACGGAAATGCTACGCGTTTTTGAGGATGCAATGATTACTATATGCAAAATGCAAGGAGGATCCTCAGCAAAATAAATGTTGAGCAAAAGAAAGCAACCCCGCTGGGGATAACAAACTGGATTATCCTCGTGACCACAAACCGTGCCGAGGAAGACAAATTAACCTGACCTCCCGAAAGCCTGTGAGGAAGTATCCTCTCAGCTGGGGATTAACATTGCAATGTTTCGTGCTTTGAACTATTCATCTCGTTAATGATTGTTGTGAGGAATGATGACCTTGCTGGGGGAAGCATCATGTGAAACAATCTGTTTGGGGAAGAACGATAACCACAGAACTCCGCTGGGGATAACAACCTCAAGGTAGACACTTCCTGTTGAGGTAACCGCTTCTGCTTGGGGAGAATTCTTGTTTGAGTCTTGCTGGAAAAGACACTGAAGACATCACGTGCCATTGATGGGCTAAACAGCGAACATTAACACCTGCAAACAAAAGGGTGTACACACATGCCCCAAGGTATCAATGAATTTTGAATTCATCACCCGAGAGCACCTGGCATTCAAAGCAATTTTAATTGTTTTTTTTTTCGCGCATGTTATTGTAGAGCCTCGATGTTTTCGAATGCAATGTTTAGCACAAAAATCGGACGTTTTTGTAATCAAAACAAACGGTAAAAGAAAACAAAAGAAATGGCTATTCTGAATAACGAAAACTTTATTGATTGAGAAGCCCGAAAATAGGCGTTTACATCAAGAGGCAATTCCTGGAAAGAGGTAATTGCTTAAAAGAGAAAAGAAACTATCCTAATGGCAATGTGGAAAACGGAAATCCATTGAGTTTTAATCCTGCTATGGTTCATATGTCTTCAAGACTCTCCAAGTGTTTTGCCTTCCGTGGGGGATGATTGGACCGATTCCTATCCTTCGGAATGCTTATTATTGAAACGAGATGGGATACAGGTTACTCAGACCGCAACCTTTCGCTAAATCCCTCTTTTGCCTGGATCGCCCTTTGCGGGTTTTCAATCCACCGGGATACCCATTTTTGCCTAAGTTGCCCTTTCAGGTTTTCAACTTACCGAGTGTACTCAATTTTTTTTTCATTTTATCCCTAATTTTTGCCCGAACCTTTTTCTTTTTCTTTTCTCTTCTTTTTTTTTTGGTTCGCCAGGATGCCCCTTTTTGCCTGGACTCTCTTTTTACTATCCAACGGGTCCATTTATGCGAAGTATTTTTTGACTGCGTCTGAGTTCACAGGCGACGGAAAATCCTCACCATCCATAGTTGTAAGCATCAAGGCTCCGCCCGAAAAAACCTTCTTGACAACATATGGACCTTCATAATTCGGAGTCCATTTGCCCCTGTGATCTGTATTAGAAGGAATAATCCTTTTCAACACCAAGTCCCTTGTCTGATAATTCCGAGGACGCACTTTCTGATCGAATGCCCGCTTCATCCGTCTCTGATACAGTTGCCTATGGCATACTGCTGCCAACCTTCTCTCTTCTATGAGACTCAACTTGTTGAACCTCGTTCGAACCCATTCAGCCTCATCAAGCTTGACGTCTATCATGACCCTCAGAGAAGGAATCTCAACTTCAACCGGTAAAAACGCTTCCATTCCATACACAAGAGAAAACGGGGTTGCCCTAGTAGACATACGTACTGATGTACGGTACCCATGCAAAGTCAAAGGCAACTTCTCATGCCAATCCTTGTACGTCACGACCATCTTTTGCACAGTCTTCTTGATGTTTTTATTGGCTGCCTCGACGGCACCATTCATCTTTGGGCGATACGGAGAAGAATTATGATGTTCAATCTTGAAGCTCTGGCACAGCTCTAGCATCATTTTATTATTAAGATTAGAACCATTATCAGTGATGATCCTTTCGGCCACCCCGTAACGACAAATAATCTCTTTCTTGATAAACCGGGCAACCACCTGCTTGGTGACATTTGCAAACGAAGCAGCCTCCACCCACTTGGTGAAGTAATCAATGGCCACTAGAATAAAACAATGTCCATTAGAGGCGGTGGGCTCAATCTTCCCAATCATATTAATGCCCCACATGGAAAAGGGCCAAGGAGAGCTCATCACATTTAAAGGATTCGGTGGCACATGCACTTTATCAGCATAAATCTGGAACTTGTGGCATTTTCGAGCATATTTGAAACAATCAGCCTCCATGGTCATCCAGTAATAACCAGCTCGTAACAATTTCTTTGCCATGGCATGTTCACCAGCATGGGTACCAAAATAACCTTCGTGCACTTCTTGCATTAACATGTCTGCTTCGTGTCTATCCACGCATCTGAGCAAGACCATATCAAAATTTCTTTTGTACAATACACCATCTTCACTCAAGAAGAAGCTGATTGCCAACCTTCTCAGAGTCTTCTTGTCATTATTGGATGCCCCAGCCGGATACTCTTGACTCTCTAAGAAGCGCTTGATATCATGATACCAAGGTTTATCATCAGTCGTTGTATCGGCTGCAAACACATGAGCAGGTATATCAAGCCGCATCACATCAATTTTGGGTATATGATTCCACCAATTCACTTGGATCATTGAAGATAACGTTGACAAAGCGTCTGCCATCTGATTCTCATCACGAGGTACATGATACAGTTTTACTGTTTTGACAAAAGTCAACGCTCTTCTCATATAATCTCTGTAAGGGATCATGTTGGGTTGATGGGTGTGCCAATCTCCTTTGACCTGATTGATCACTATAGCAGAGTCCCCAAATATATCAAGAGTCTTGACCCTTAAATCAATGGCTTCTTCAATACCCATAATGCAGGCTTCATACTCGGCTTCATTGTTGGTGACATCATAAGTCACTCTGGCCGTGAAAGGTATATGGGAACCTTTCGGAGTTATGAGAACTGCCCCAAAGCCACTACTATTCATATTAACAGCCCCGTCAAACATCAATTTCCACTTGTCATTAGGATCTGGTCCTTCATCAACTGGTGGCTCGTCACAATCTTTCATTTTCAAGTACATGATGTCTTCATCAGGGAATTCAAACTTCATTGGATGATAATCATCAATTGGTTGCTCAGGGAGATAGTCAGACAGAATACTACCTTTTATGAGTTTTTGGGAAGTATATTGTATGTCATACTCTGTCAACACCATCTGCCAACGTGCAACCCTTCCGGTGAGAGCTAGCTTTTCAAAAATGTACTTGACTGGATCCATCTTTGATATCAATAGAGTTGTGTGAGTCAGCATATATTGTCTCAAACGCTTAGCAGCCCATGCAAGTGCACAACATGTCTTCTCAAGCATTGAGTATCTAGATTCGCAATCTGTAAACTTCTTGCTCAGGTAGTAAATGGCATGTTCTTTCCTACCCGTCTCGTCGTGTTGACCGAGAACACAACCCATTGAATTTTCACGTACCGAAAAATACATTATCAGTGGTCTCCCTGGAACTGGAGGCATAAGAATCGGTGGTTTCTGCAAATATTCTTTTATTTTATCAAATGCCCTTTGGCAATCATTATTCCAACGAATTGATTGATCTTTTCTCAACAATTTGAGTATTGGCTCGCAAGTGGCTGTCAGATGAGAGATGAATCTAGCAATGTAGTTCAATCTCCCTAAGAAACAACGAACTTGCTTTTCTGGTCTTGGCTCGGGCATATCTTGTATTGCTTTTACTTTTGCTGGATCAACCTCGATTCCCCTTTCACTGACAATGAAGCCTAACAACTTACCAGATCTCACCCCGAAAGTACACTTATTCGGGTTCAGCCTCAGTCTGAATTGTCTCAATCGTTTAAAAAGATTTTTCAGATTCACCAAGTGCTCTTCCTTAGTTTGCGACTTAGCAATCATATCATCAACATAAACCTCAATCTCTTTATGAACCATGTCATGAAAGAGTGTCACCATAGCACGCTGATAAGTTGCCCCTGCGTTTTTCAAACCCAAAGGCATCACTTTATAGCAGAACGTGCCCCATGGGGTAATAAACATTGTTTTCTCCATGTCCTCCGGCGCCAATTGAATCTGATTATAACCGGAAAAGCCATCCATGAAGGAAAATACCGAGAATTGAGCTATATTATCTACCAACACATCAATGTGAGGTAATGGAAAATCATCTTTCGGACTTGCTCGATTTAAATCATGGTAGTCAACACACATCCGGACCTTACCATCTTTCTTAGGTACCGGGACAATATTCGCAACCCATGGTGGATAGCTGGTGACGGCCAGGAACCCTGCATCACATTGCTTCTGCACCTCCTCTTTGATCTTAATGGCCATTTCTGGTTTAGTTCTTCTGAGCTTCTGTTTGACGGGGGAACAACCTTCTTTGAGAGGCAACCTGTGCACGACAATACTGGTATCTAATCCTGGCATATCTTGATACGACCAGGCAAAGATATCAACATATTCACGTAGCATATCAATCAGCTCTTTCTTCACGTTCTCTTCTAGGCTTGCCCCTATTTTGACCTCTTTCTTCACATCCTTGGTGCCAAGGTTGAAAACTTCTATTGACTCTTGATGAGGCTGAATAGCTCTTTCCTCCTGTTTCAATAATCTGGCCAATTCTTCAGGAAATTCACAATCTTCCTCATCCCCCTCTTCAGCTTGGTAAATTGGATTATCAAAGTCATACTGAATCATAGCAGGACCGTTATCGACAGAATCCGTAGGATTATTTCTGCATGAATGATGGTTCATGCTTTATTTTAGAAAGAGCTTTTTGTAAAGAAAGAAAACAAACTATGGAGAAAGAAAAACATTGCCATTTTTATTTGGAAAATAAAATAAAATAAAATAAAATAAATTGTAAAATGAAAGACAGGGAACACAATTTTTTGAATACAAAAACGTCCTTTTATTGATGATAAACTTGCATATGAAACAAATATGGCCCTACAATGAAATCACTAAGCCTTGGGCAAGGGCATAGGATTTTACATGCAACATGAAAAAACAAAGAAAATTACTCTTTCTGCAAGGTGACTTGAATGAGGTCTTCAGAGAACCAATTATTCAGCTCCTACCCCGGGACACATGGGCGCACCCAATTGTCCATATCATAGTCGATGTCCCCATCATCTTCATTTGCAGCAAAGACTTGACCATGATTGATTATCCCCCCTTAAGAAAAAGAGATAGGTCCTTGACGCTCTTGGCCTTTTGACTGCGAAGCTTGAGTAGGCTGGTAACCAATTCCACACTTGTCTTCCTTAAAAGGCAACTCAATCAACTGACCCCAACCTTCAGCATGGCCTGACTGTACTACTTCGAGAGCCTGTTTGTAAGAGACTATAGAAGTCCCCGCTTTTGTTTCACTGGAAGGTGGGTCATTTTCAATACTCACTGCTTCGAATGCTTGACAAAGAGTTTCATGAATCTCACCGTCCATCTCCATATATTTGAATGACGACACATGACTGACAAATATATCTTCCTCTCCACATACTGTGACAACCTGACCATCCATGACAAACTTTATCTTCTGGTGGAGTGTTGATGAAACGACCCCTGCAGCATGTATCCACGGGTGCCCTAGCAAGCAGTTGGATTTCCATCACATAGAAAACTGTATTAAACACTTGGGGTCCAATCTTCACAGGCAACTCTACCTCCCTAAAAACTGATCTTTTGGAGCCGTTGAAAGCGCGCACAACTAAATCACATGGTCGGAGTACAACCCCCTCAACATCCAGCTTTGCCAAAGCCTTCTTCGGTAGCACATTAAGGGACGAGCCAGTATCTACCAACACATGGGACAAGACTGCACCCTTGCACTCCATGGAGATGTGGAGAGCTTTGTTGTGATTTCTTCCCTCTGGCGTTAGATCAAAATCAGTAAACCCCAACCCATTGCTGGCATTGACATTGGCGATAACACCCTTAAGCTGGTTCACCGATATTTCCTGTGGGACGTACGCCATATTCAAGATTTTCAGCAGGGCATTACGATTTGCCTCGGAACATAACAGTAATGATAAGATGGAGATTTTGGAGGGAGTTTGATGCAGGTGATCCACTATTTTATAGTCACTCTTAAGAATAATCCTCATAAACTCTTCAACATCTTTTCCAAAGGAATTTCCGGGCTCCGTCCTTTGCACGGGCTCTTCAGTTACTACTTGATTTCCCTTGACTTTCGCCAAAGCTTCAGCATCATCATTCCGGAGCGTTTGTGGTGTAAAGAGCCTTCCACCACGGGTAAAACCACCCATTCCTCCTACGTTCCCCACACTCGAACTAGTTTCATTGGGAGTCTCTACTTCTTGCTTCTGCCCTTGGAAATAAACATCAGCTCCGTAATGCCACATGATCGCTTTTGTACTATCGTATGGTATAGGACCTGGAACAGTTATAGTCACAGGGGCTAACTGCTCAGGCACGGGGATCTGTACTGGTGTATGCACGAGAATCTCTACCGGAGTAAAGTAAATGGTGATTGTCGAGACCGCACCATCCTTCTTCCCCATCTAATCAAACTGCAAACAACCATCGTCTATCAAATTCTGAAGGCCCTTCCTCAATTCATCACAACCATTCATCGCAGTTAAACATTCTGAACAGTTTTCCAGACAACCAGGGAACACGCCCCCTTTCAACACACGTTCTTTCACGATCCTTAAAGAAGTTTTGACTTGGTTGACATCTGACACCAGATTCAAGCCTCTGTCCTCTTCTATTGCATTGACCTTTGGTCCACCATGCGGGGGCATGGGGTTTTGAATCACATTGGGATTAGGAGCGAAGTTGATAGCTTTCGAATTAACCAGGTCCAGAACTACATGCTTAAAAGCTTTGCAGTTCGCTATATGGTGGTCAGGCGTACCAGAATGGAACTCACATTTCGCATTAGCGTCATATCCATAAGGAAACTTGCCAGCAGGCGGGGCCAGAGTTCTTAACTGCACCAGCTGTAGGCGAAGTAAATTCTACAACATCTGACTATAGGTCATAGGCAAAGTATCAAAGTGGCGATCGCTCATTCTTTTCCTTGGTTGGTATTGTCTCTGGGACTGTAGCTGAGATTCGGCAGCTGGAACCGGAATAGTTACAGCTGCTGCTTGATGGTATAGACCCTGACGTCTTTTTCCCTTGCCCCCCTGTTAATATGCAGTGCTCATCTCACCTTCACGCTTCTTTGATGCATTCCCAAAAGGCTTCTTTGCATTGGAAGGGCCTTCCCACTTCCATCTTAAATCTTTCCCAATTTCAAAAGGTTTTCTATCCTTTCACCGGCTATCACAATATTAGGAAACCCAGTGGATGGACATCCAGCCAAACGATCCAGATACGGGCCTTGTAATGTGTTCATAAACATATCATCCATCTCCCTTTCCATCAACGGGGGTTGCACTCGAGCAGCTAGCGCATGCCACCTCTGGGCGTATTGTTTGAAACCTTCTTTTGGATCCTGTGTCATATTCTACAATTGGGTACGATTGGGGGCCGTGTCTATGTTATACTGATACTGTTTCAAGAAAGCATCGCCCAAGTCCTTCCAGTTCCTGATATATGCTCTCTCCAGCTTCATATATCATTCTAACGAGGCTCCTGACAGACTATCCTGAAAGAAGTACATCCACAACTTTTCATTGTCTGAATAGGCGGAAATCTTCCTGAAATATGCCTGAATGTGAGTCTTGGGACAGGTACTGCCAGTATACTTGTTAAAGGTCGGAGGCTTAAACTTTGGAGGGATCCTCACCCCTTGTACCAGCCTCATGTCAGCAACATCAATTCCCATGGAGTTTTGACATTCCATGGCTCTTACCTTTTCAGCCAACTCTTCATACCTTCTGTCATCATTATGAACTCCCATGTCGGCGTTTAGTACAGAGAACTGATCATCTTGATGGTCCTCCACATGTTGATGATTAAAATGGCCAAAGCCACCAGGAGCTCCGCCAGAAGGATTAACTGCCGCTCTGTTAGGAGGATCAACTGCCACTCTGCCAAGAGGATTGACTGCCTCTCCGCCAGGATATTAACACCAACAGGGGTTTCCAATTCCAACCTTTGAACTGCAGCTCTCAAATTATGCTGCCCCTGGGCTACACCCTGCATGAGGTTCATGAATTGCTCCATGTGGGTTCTCAGTTCAGTGAGTTCAGCCTGCATCTGCTCCATGATTTTGGCCTGATTTCGTCGGGTCACGTAACAGTGAATGTGGAAATCCGTTATTCTGCCTGCAACCTAATAAAGGTTAGAAAATCCCGGGACGGGCACCTGCTATGCAAAATGATATGTTATGAAATGTATGCATATGACATGTTTTTAAATCCCAAGGCGTTTTACACCCTGATTCCAGTCTTAGTCACATGAAACGAAGCAATATGCAGATATTGTTGAGAGAAACTTGTTGAGAAGAAAATGTGTTATGATAACGTGTTGTGAATAGAACACTACCAAGGAACCATTTCTGAATAAACCATTCATTTCATAAAGCTAATACGTGCTGAAGCATTCTAAAAGGAGTTCAATAAATTGGAAATACATCAAGAGAGTGACTCCATCAACAAGCCTGATGATAACCACGGTACTAAAGCTGCATTAAGAAAGGAAAGGGGACTATCAATCATTTAACTCCAAATCTTCCAGCTTCTCACTAGAATGCTTGATCTCTTCAAAGAGTATTCTGGTGCGCTGATGGCTTGGCCTTTCAATCATTTCTGTTAGTTCCTTGGATTGGCTAGAATTTTGGTAAAACAAAGGTTGTTCAATGTTTGATGTCAAGGTGGTGATGTCACAACATTGAGTCTTAACACTGAGTTGTGTTAAGTGTTTAAGTTACTGAAGTTGGATGTCTGATGTCATAAGCGATGTTGTGACATTAGATCTGCAGAATTAATAACATCAGGTTGTGATGTTGTTAGGGTTTGCGTGTTAGCTGGAATTGTGGAGAGCTGTTAGTCTCATTGGATGAGAATATCTTGGGATAGATATTTTTCTCTGCATAGGAGATCTGGTGCAGATTTGTAGGAGATTTAAAAGGTTGAAGATTTGAAAATATTTTAGGAGAAAATCTATTTTGAAGATTCAGTTTTAAATAACAAATCAAGTCAGATATTGCATGAGTCCAAGCCCAATTCTGGTTGCTATATAAAGCGCACAAAATCAAAGGAAAAGGTACAGAAATACAGAGAGAAGATCAAGAGCACAAGCTGAGTGTCTTAAGTATTTTGTACGAGTTTTGTATACACCATTCTAGGTTGAATTGGTGAGTTGTTTTCTGTCCTATCTTAGAAGCTGTGAAGCGAAAGAGAGTTGTGTAACTTGATCAAAGCTGTGAAGCAGAATCAAGGTTTCTCAAAAAGGTTGTTCTTTGAGAGGTTTAAGGGATTGAGTAGTGTTCTCATATCTAAGGGGTTTCTTAGGTAGAAAGTCACTAGTAGGAATTAACATTAGGAGATTGTCAACTGGGTTGTTGAGTCTGTAATTTAATTCTACAAGTAGTGAAATTCATCCCTGGCTTGGTAGCGCCCAGACGTAGGTAGTTAGACCGAACTGGGTGAACAATTCTGTGTGTTATTCTGCTGTTTATTTTGTCCATTGTGCAGAGTGTGTTGTTGTGACATCACGCTTAACATCACACGTCTGATACCAGAATTTCAATTGGTATCAGAGCAGGCATCCTGTCTGTCTCTGGGTGAGATCTAGGGAAGTTACTTTCTGGTGTAAAGATCGACAAAGAAGTTGGAGGATTTGTCAACAGACCCCCTATTTTGGATGGATCCAATTATGATTATTGGAAGCCAAGGATGATCACGTTTTTGAAATCCTTGGACAGCAGGGCTTGGAAGGCTATAATTAAAGAATGGAAAGCACCTGTTGTGTTTGAAAAAGATGATGCTGGCAAAGATAAAGAGGTCACCTCAAAGCCGAAGCTTGAAGAAGAATGGACCAAGGAAGAAGATGAGCTTGCCCTTGGTAATTCCAAAGCTCTGAATGCAATCTTCAATGGAGTGGATAAAAACATATTCAGGCTGATCAATACTTGTGAAGTTGCTAAGGAAGCATGGGATATTTTGAAGGCTACACATGAAGGAACATCTAGAGTTAAGATGTCAAGACTTCAGCTTCTAACATCGAAGTTTGAGAGTCTGAAGATGAAGGAAGATGAGACTGTCCATGACTTCCATATGAGTGTGCTTGAGCTGGCTAATGCATCCAGTGCCCTTGGTGAAAAGATGTCAGATGAAAAGCTTGTAAGAAAGATCCTTAGGTCCCTTCCTAAGAGGTACAAGATGAAGGTGGCTGTTATTGAAGAAGCTCAAGACATCAGCAAGATGAGGGTTGATGAGCTCATTGGATCCCTTCAAACTTTTGAGCTGGGGTTAAGTGAAGAAGAACCTGAGAAGAAGACCAAGAGTATAGCTTTAGAAGCCAAGAAAGAGAAAGTAGATGATTCTCAGGAAGATCTATCTCAAGCCATTGCTATGTTGGGAAGACAGTTCAATAAAGTGTTCAAGAGGATGAATAATAACTCCAGGCCTAATGTCAAGAACATATCTTCTGAAATCAGCAAGTCAAAAGAGAAGGATGAAGAGAAAACTGCCCAAGATAAAGGAGTTCAGTGCCTTGAGTGTGAAGCGTATGGACATGTCAAGAAAGAGTGTCCCACCTTCTTGAAGAAGCAGAAGAAGGGCATGACAGTTTCCTGGTCTGACTCTGATAGTGAAAGCGAAGGTGAGTCAGCAAAGCATGTTAGAGCCTTAACAGGAACTGTTGTTTCTGATGATGATAGTGATGGAGAAATAACTTATGAGGAGTTAGCATCTACTTATCAAGAGCTGTGTTTAAAAAGTGCTGAGATTTGTCAAGAAAACAAGTGTCACAAGCAACAGATTGATCAGCTTGAGATTGAAAAAGCTGATCTGGAAAGTGAAGTTGTACTCGTTAAATCTCAACTTGATCAGATGACAAAATCCGTCAGGATGATGAACAGTGGTACAGCTACTCTTGATAAGATTCTTCAGTCAGAGAAAGCTGTTGGAGATAAATCAGGTATAGTATATGTGGCTAGCACTTCAGGAACAAAGAAGGAGGTGTCTCTACCATTGTCTCAACATCAAACAAAGAGACAGGATCCTACATCTAGAAAGGGTGCTCATTCACAGCCTCAGAATGTTGAGAAGAAGAATGGCCCTCATCAGAGGATGATGCAGCCCCAAGGAGATAGTCAGTATATGCCTCCTCAATATCACAAGAGTATGCAAGCTGCCAGGTTCAAATAGAACATGCCTCATCAGATGTCTCAACATCAGGGTAACTGGTATGTATATGGATACAACAATGTTGTGCCTCATTACTATAGAAGAAGGAAGCCTCATCACCATAGGAGACAGCCTAGGAGACAGCATCCTCAGAACAGGAGAAGACAACCGCACCATAGAAGACAGGCCAACTATGGTAGAAGGAGAAATCATTATGGGTGGCAGCACCAACAGTATAATCGTCAAAGGGGCAGAAGGTTTAACCACATCAGAGATGACAAAGTCAGATGCTTCTATTGTGGCAGGCTTGGACATATGCAGTCCTCGTGCTTCAAGCTTCATGGTTATCCAAATTCTGCTCCTCAACTCAGACTGAAGGAGGTCAGGCCCAAGGTGGTGAAACAATGGGTACCTAAAGCTCAGGTCAAATGTCTGTTAGCCCACACTCCAGATAGACAGTTTGCTAAGGATACATGGTACTTTGACAGTGGATGTTCAAAGCATATGACTGGGTTCAAAACTCTGTTAGTTGAAGTCAGTCATTGTCCTTCTCATGAGGTTATATTTGGCAATGGTGAAAAAGGTGTAGTTGCAGGAGTTGGAAAAGTAAAGTGTGGTGGTGGACCTGAACTTGACAATGTTCTGTTTGTCAATGGTTTAAATGCTAATCTGATTAGCATAAGTCAGCTCTGTGATGAGGGTTATAAGGTCAGCTACACCAAAGATGAATGTGTGGTGACAAATGAGCAGAATGAGGTAGTGATGAAGGGAATAAGATCCAGAGATAACTGCTATCAATGGGTACCCCAGGTGGACAGCTTGTCTGTTGGTGTTAAGATTGATGTTGTAACATCAGATTATGACAACAAGTGTGAAAGTCTGCTGAAAAGTCAATTAGGTTTAATTACTCTTAATGTGAATCCTTTTAAATTTTTAAAAGGAAAGTTAATTTGGAGGGAGAAACTCATTGATCGGTCTTTAAGGGATACAGAAAATAAGGCACCATACCTTAGACCATCATTCCCTTTTGTAGCAATATCACGTTTCATCAAGGATCATATCTCCCGACTGTTCATCTCCTTCAACAAGAAGAATCATCTGAATTTATACTGCCTAAAGGGAACCATGTCAAACCAGAAGGCTTCTCCATCAAAATCCTTTTCTCAAAGCTCTTCGCGAGATAAAGCTAGGGTTTCTTCAGAAGAGGGGTCTGCAGAAGAAGCGTTACATGTAGAACCCATATCTATGATACTCCCAGAGTCAGGTAAATCTAGACCGTCTAAACTTGTTCCAAAAAGGGCTGGGACTATTTTTAGAGATAATGAAATGAAGAAGCTAGTTACGAGTGTGCTATTTAGTAATAAAACAACACCTAGGTCATCCACTTCTCAAACTGTTGAGGAAAGGGTAGATGTGGATAAAAGCTTTGGTTAGATTGTTGATAAAATCTTTGAGAAAGGCTCCCTATAAAGGGTATATCTAGACCACTGAGAGAAATGCCTGCGGAACATTCTGAAAGGGAAAAGAGTGACATACAAAGTGCAGCTACAAATCTTCATAGACTTGCTATGTCTGTTATTAAAGATTCTGAAGTGAGAATAGAAGAAGGTGATGTGCAGGAGGAAGCTAATGTTAAGGGAGATGTTGGAACATCACCTACTATAACTACTCCTGGTGAAGAAAAGAATGAGGATGTGATCAATGTGGTTGATTTATCTGATGATGAAGTCATTGGAAAAGTTGTTCCAAGTATTGCTAAGAGACTAAAGACAAGGAAAGGAAAGACAGTTGAATCCTCTCCAAAGAAGTCGTCTGAAGGCAAGAAGAAAACTGTTGTTGTTGGTCCAACCAAGCCATGGAGCAAAGTGGCTGTGAAATCCAAAAAGAGGAAAATAAGGGAAGATTCTAATTCTGACCTTGATGATGAGGATGATGTTCATGACATCACACCTGTCAGAAGGACAATTTTGAAGAGAATATCTGACAAAGTCCCTGAAGTTCTAGTTGACAACATTTCCTTTCATTATGCCAGCAGTGCATCAATATGGAATTTTGTATGTCAGAGAAGACTGGCCCTAGAGAGGGAGCTTGGAAAAGAAGCTTTAGAGATGAAGGATATCATGGAGCTGATTAGTGAGGCTGGGAGTGCAGATGATAGGAAAAGCACTTCAGGAGGCTGTTTCTTCCTAGGGAATAATCTGATATCATGGTTTAGCAAGAAGCAGAAATGTGTGTCTCTCTCTACTGCTGAGGCCGAATACATAGCAGCAGGGAGTAGTTGTTCTCAACTTGTCTGGATGAAGCAAATGCTGACTGAATACAATATCAAGCAAGATGTCATGACATTGTACTGTGATAATTTGAGTGCAATCAATATTTCTAAGAATCCTATTCAGCACAGCAGGACTAAGCATATTGATATAAGGCATCACTTTATAAGAGAGTTGGTTGAAGACAAAGTTGTTGTCCTAGAACATGTAGCTACAGATAAACAATTAGCAGATATTTTCACTAAAGTCTTAGATACAAACCAATTTGAAAGTTTAAGAAGTAAATTGGGAATTTGCATTTATGAAGATTAAGCGTGTTTGAGGGTGTATTGTGCAGTTGTGTACTTTATTGAAAATTGATTCAACTGCTGAAGGCATATAAGATTGGAGTTCATAAAAAGTTACAATCAGAGAGTCTACAAATTGTCCCAACCCCCTGAATCTAGAAAAGTTTTCCAGTCTTCATCCCATTCATCATCAGAAGCATGTAGTTGCACAGGAAGTTTCTTGCTGGTTCTCATCTTTGTTTCTGAGGTCCTACCAGCTCTTGTTGCCCATGAAGAAGTTCCAGCTGGTGTCTGTGTTTTGCTCTTCCTCTTCAGTGGATCTAGTTTCGTGTCCTCCTGCTTGAGGTTCTTAGCTGCATCTTTGGAGTGTGACTAGCTCATTCTTGGTTGCTGAGTGGTACTGCTAGAAGAAAGGCTTGTGTTTATATTGAAAAACAAGGAGCATCGTTTGTATTGACTGGACAGTCAATGTGTTGGAAATTGTGATATTTGACCATGACTTTATGTCAGGACATTGTGTTTGGTGTTTGTCCAATTGTGGCTAAAAAGGGGGAGAGTTAGCCTAGGTGTGTAGAAGTGCAGTCTAAAAAGTGTTGTGATGCAAAATTAAGGGGGAGTAATTGCTGAACTGCTGGTTTTTGCATTGAGGGGGAGTGCTCATTGCTGCTAATGTTGAAATATGTGCAGCTGTTTGAAGATTGTTGCTGGTAAAGATGGTGCTGCAGCAGAGTTTTTCAAATTGTGAAGTTTTGAAGATGCTGCTGCTTGAACTTTCAAAATTATTCAAGTTTTTTTCCGCTGCTGAAGTCTCTGAAGGTGCAGAGATTGTTTTAGCCAAAATTAGCCAAAGGGGGAGATTGTTAGTTCCTTGGATTGGCTAGAATTTTGGTAAAACAAAGGTTGTTCAATGTTTGATCTCAAGGTGGTGATGTCACAACATTGAGTCTTAACACTGGGCTGTGTTAAGTGTTTAAGTTACTGAATTTGGATGTCTGATGTCACAAGCGATGTTGTGACATTATATCTGCAGAATTAATAACATCAGGTTGTGATGTTGTTAAGGTTTGCGTGTTAGCTGGAATTGTGGAGAGCTGTTAGTCTCATTGGATGAGAATATCTTGGGATAGATATTTTTCGCTGCATAGGAGATCTGGTGCAGATTTGTAGGAGATTTAAAAGGTTGAAGATTTGAAAAGATTTTAGGAGAAAATCTATTTTGAAGATTCAGTTTTAAATAACAAATCAAGTCAGATATTGCATGAGTCCAAGCCCAATTCAGGTTGCTATACAAAGCGCACAAAACCAAAGGAAAAGGTACAGAAATACAGAGAGAAGATCAAGAGCACAGGCTGAGTGTCTTAAGTATTTTGTACGAGTTTTGTATACACCATTCTAGGTTAAATTGGTGAGTTGTTTTCTGTCCTCTCTTAGAAGCTGTGAAGCGAAAGAGAGTTATGTAACATGATCAAAGCTGTGAAGCAGAATTAAGGTTTCTCAAAGAGGTTGTTCTTTGAGAGGTTTAAGGGATTGAGTAGTGTTCTCATATCTAAGGGGTTTCTTAGGTAGAAAGTCACTAGTAGGAATTAAGATTAGGAGATTGTCAACTAGGTTGTTGAGTCTGTAATTTAATTCTACAAGTAGTGAAATTCATCCCTGGCTTGGTAGCCCCCAGACGTAGGTAGTTAGACCGAACTGGGTGAACAATTATGTGTGTTATTCTACTGTTTATTTTGTCCATTGTGCAGAGTGTGTTGTTGTGACATCGCGCTTAACATCACACGTCTGATACCAGAATTTCAATTTCTTTGATCAAAATATCCCTCTTCTTCAGAGCTTCCGCTAATGAATCCATGTGCATCAAAAGAGCCTCGTCATTACTCACCTGCTTAGGCTTTTTCACACCAACTCGCATTTTGAGCTCTTCCATCTCTGCTATAGCATCTTCAAGTTCTTTCTTGGAAGCTTTCAAATCCTCTCTAACCTTCTTCAACTGCTCTTGGCTTTTACCGGAGTCTTCACAATGTTTTCTTCGTTGTTCATGTGCTTTCTGGAGTTCATCGTCTCTGGATTTTAGTTGTTCTTGCATCTCTTCATTCTCAATTCTAACTTCATCCCATGCTTGCTGAAGTTTAGTGAACTGGGCTTTTGCTTGGCCCAAAGATTGTTTAGTCTTCCTGTAAGTTTGAGCGGAAGTTTCGGCGGCCATATTGACCTTTTGGTAATGTCGGGCCCTTTTAGCAAAATCTTTTTCTTTATCTGCCAAAGTCTTCAATGCACCTTGAGTTTTCCATTCCAGATCTTTGTTGGTATGCAGAGCATCCTGCAGACGACTGCTCAGATCAGAGTTCTCTACTCAGAGATTCTTCACCAAGGTCTGCAATTTGTTAAACTCCTCAATAGCGACAATATCCCTCTCTTCTACAACCTCAGGGTATAAAGGAGGTACTGGATCAAAAGGTAGGTAGAACTCTTCCACCCTTTTCCTTATCCATTTCTCATAAGGAGGATAAGCTCGGTTATTGGGTTTTCCAAGAACTCCTTTGCCCTTTTTTGGAAGGCTATTCCAGGCTTCCGAAGCTTTTCGGACTATTGCTTGATCGTCACCTACTTGAAAGTACAAGGACTCTTCCACACTCCTCTCGATAGGGGGATTTTCCAGAGCATAACCGAATTGTCTGATGGCCAGAGAGGGATAATAATTGATGCCTCCCTTCCTCCCTATTAACGGGACATTGGGGAATCCACCACAGCTATGAATAATATCCCCACCAAGTAACCCCTGATCTATCCAGATGATATCTTTGGCAGACAAACCCATCATTTTGTGACGCCATTCCAATGAACTCTTGGTATCCACGAATGCACCTTTGCGCGGTAACCAATGCGAAAACCATTTGTAGAATAAAGGTGCACAGCAATTGACATATCCCCCTCTTTTCTTTTCATTCCTATTATGGACGGAATGATAAAGGTCACCCAATAGAGTAGGTATCGGGTTTTGAGTGGTGAATATTTTGATGGCATCCATATCAACAAATTCTGGCATATTTGGGAACAGAATAATGTCGTACACGCAAAGAGCTAACATAGCACATAAAACATTCCATTCTTTGTCTTTAGCGGCTTTCTGAGCAATCTTGGTCAAGTATATCAGAGAGTACCCTCGAAATTCTCCCTTTTTGGTGATGTTGGCCTCCACCGTTGATTTGCTCAAATAAAGAGCAGTAGCCACGGCCTCAAAATCGGGATCTTTCTTCGAACTGAAAAATGGTACCTCTTCCTTAATGGAAATCCCCAAGATATTCGAATATTCTTCCAAAGTCGGGACCAGGACATAATCCTTAAACACAAAGCACCGTAGAGAAGGATCATAGAATTGCATTAATGTGTGAAGGCCCACCCATTCATACTCACTAAGGTTGCAAACAGAAGACAAAATCCGCCCGTACTTTTCTCTGAACGCTTCCAACACCTCTGAGCTAGTCATAGCCTTTAGACTGCTGATAGAACCTAGTCCTGGTTTCAGAAATTTGTAAGTGATGACATTCTTTTTCTTTCTCTCAACATCCATCGGACAAGAACCCTTGACTGGAATAGACGGTATAATATTGCCCTGGAAATGAAAAAACATGTATGTTAAGATATGAAAATGAAATGCTAAGGCATGTGATCAGAGTGTCCGGTGTCTGTGCTGGACTGTGCAGATAGTGACATTAGCATATTTGTGGATAGTGTCGGACTGTGAACAACAACCATCTGAACATAATAATATAAACCAGAAGAACCAAAATACCAGGTATGTGGGAGGTCTAAGTCACCTGCGAACCTGTAAACACCCGCCCATTCTCACATGTGGGTACTAAAACCATGGTTCCTCAGTTTCGGATTCTCGATTTGAGAAGCAATAATGCATTCATCCCTCGGGGTACAATACTATCGCCAAACAAAGAGGTCGTCCACTGATTTCCCCAAAAACAAGGCAATCCTGTGCAAGTTCCCAGTTTCGGGTCCTCGGATCGAGAAGCGTAATGGGTTTTCCATTTCTGGTCTGCCATTATCGTTCTCATGAGGAGTGCCTTAACTGAGTCCACGGGAATGGTCACCAGAGTCGACATCTCATACAGGGATATCTAATGGCTTGCATAACATGCAGTATTAGATACCACCTATATGAGCCTCGTCTGGCTATGGACCTCGCGAAGACTTAACGTGATAACACCACGCAAGCGATCGACTATCCACTCTGTAACACCCCGATTTTTAACAGCGGGAGTGTATATTTTTTTTTTTGAATGCCATACATAATATTGACAACTGTCTTTTCAGGAAAATAATAAAAATGATTAATCAGAGTACGAGCTTTCGATCTAAGTCTTTTCCATACATAGGACCAGCGTAATGCCCACTGTTATAAATAATTGTCCATACACATAAAAATAAGCACTCAGCTTTAATAATAACAGCAACAACAACATGGACAACCTCAAAACACGACCCTAAGCTGATCTTGAATTCCTAGCCCAAAGACATTGCATCTTACAAACCTTCACGACACCTGGATACCTTAACTATCACCACTTCTAAACCTGGGTGGTCGTTAGCCACATCATAATAATAGTAGAGGGTCACAATCTAAAAACAGCATATATGGAAGAATACACACATGCCAGCAGAACATGATATACATAACAACATGAATGAGATGACAATATGATATGCAGACCAACATAAATGAGGTGACAGTATGATATATGTAACAATCACACCCTTTAATTTACCACACAAATGCAATGCACACACATTTAATTCAACACACAAATGCAATGCACAAACATTTAATTTAACACAAAAATGCAATGCACAAACATTTAATTTAACACCCAAATGCAATGCACACACATCCTAAATGCAGACCTATATGAATTTGGTGGTCCCAATTCGTCGGGTACCCTCACCATGCATGAATTCCGGAATTTAACCTCTCCGCAGAGAGTCGTGATACCCCCTTGGGTCCTCATTAACTGTGCTGCCTCGCAGACACAAAAGTGTTGCCCTTGCAAACACCCAGAGTTGCCTCCCTCGCATTCTCCTAACTCAATTTGATCTCAAAGGATCGATGACGGCTCAGTCACATCACCTGGTGCAGTAGAATTCCCTTCGGGATTAGGTGATGATTCAGAACCCATCACCCTGGCCCGTTCGGCGCCAACTACCTACACGCAACTATGGTATGCATGACTCACACATGCAAATGCATCAGTTTATATAAACACAATATGTATAAACACAATTCATAATCCACAATTCACAATTCACAATTCAGTTCATATATATATCACAGATCATATGAACAATTCTTAGTACTAACAGGTGGCTCAGACACACCTCGTGTTGTCCTCCTCGACATACACATCAATCGCAATTCATATATTTATCACAAATCATATGAATAATTCTCGTTACCAACAGGTGGCTCATACACACCTCGTGTTGTCCTCCTCGACATACACATCAACCGCAATTCATATATTTATCACAAATCATATGAATGCACATCACAAGTTTAGCGTCATAGCATAAACACATATCCCCAACCGGGCACACAATCATGAATATAACCACACAACCTCAACTGGCACACAATCATTCAAACATCCCCACAAGGGCACACAATCATGAATACAACCACACATGCATTCAATCACATATAATATCGTTAGAAAGTGCCCTTACCTGAGCAAGCTTCCAACCCAAACAACTTACGCTACGTAAGATCAATTCGTCCCTCACGATGAAACCTCGTACCCGGATCCCACTGTAAACCTTTATAATACACAAAGGACTTATGTTAAAACCACTCGGATATGTCCTACCACAAGGCTGGGTCTTGGTCGCTAACCTACTCAATCAGGTTTTGGTTACGACACTGGTTTCTGACCTAATTGCTTATAATAAATCTTTTCAAATAAGAAAGAAATTAGTTTTTCTCTTAACAAAATAAATATCAAACTGAAGGAAAATTTTCCACAACCTAATTTAAATTCTTTTATTTTAAATCAACAATTGCGTCAAATTATTTTTCTCGCACTATGAATAAATTCAGCGAAACCGAAATATATAAATCACCAAAATAAGATTTTAACCCCAAAATAAAACCACCTAATATCCCATAAATACCAAATAAATAACCAAAATATTTATTTCACCATTATAAAATTTAATGATCTCCTTGTATCAAAATACTTTAATCATACCATAAATAAAATCAATTCAACAAATAAAATACTAACTAATATTCCAATTTCAATAATATTCTAAATTAAAATTTAGAATAAATAATAGTTTTCCCATCACAATAAATTATTTTGGATCTAAAAATATTTCGACACAAAACTAGTTAACAGTTTTTCCAACGGTACCCAAAAATCGGCACCGATCGTACTTTAAAATACTATTCCGAACGTATCCGGAAAATTCCGAAAAATAAAATAATTATCTAAAAGTATATATATATATATATATATATATATATATATATATATATATATATATATATATATATAGATAAATAAATATACTTCCAGTTAAGAAAAACCGGGATAAAAATATCAAACGGAATGAAAATTACGAGACCGGAAGTAAAAACAGCGGGCCGTCCAGCACAGAAAATGGGCAAACCGCCCGTAACACCACAAGTGACTAACGTCACACAAAACCCAAATAAAAGGGGTGGGTCCCACCACCCACTCTCTTATTATTATTATTTTTTTCTAAACCAATTTAAATAAATAAATAGTAACACATAATAATAATAATAATCTAAATAATATACCCACAGATAAATTAAATCGGTACCAATATATTTTTTTTTCTAAAAATATAATCTGATAATCGGGTAGAAAATATTTTTGTTACCGACAATGATAACTCCTCACACAGGACTGTAAACAGGGGTATTCTATCGGTGTATAATTTACCAAAACTAACCACATAATTTAACACTAAAATAAAATAAATAATTACAACAAAAAAAAATTAACTAAAGAAGACATAAAACTCACCATTTTTCTTTCTGTGCGTGAGAGAGAAAACCAGGAAGAAGAAAAACTATAACAAGTTACATTTATATAACTTTTCCAAATACATCTCCACCACTCATTTTTTAAAGGCCATGATTACCTCCCTCTCTCTCTCCCACGTGAACAAAATATGCCGCCTCTAATCCACCGCCCCACTATTCATTCTATCCCGTTAATTCGTTCGGTCTCCTCGTTCGCTCACAGACGAGTCGTCGAAACACTCCCAAACAACTTTTTCGAAAACAGAAAAATTCTACTGTCAACTTTAAAATAAAACACAACCTTATTTTCGACAAAATATTTATTCCGAACAAATAAATTTTCTACGTCGCTTAGAAAAATAAAATGGGATTAAATTTTCATTTACGGCGATAATTAAACTCCTATTTAAAATTTCCGACAACACTCGGAGTCCATGGAAATTAAAACGACGGCTATATTTTTCTCGTTTTCTCAAAACATCAACAGAGTCACATTTTCAGAACTTCCGATACCATAAAAATATCTGAAATCAATTATAATCCTCGCCAATTTAAAAGTCTGATCGATTTCTCAAAAGAAAACATATGGGTCAAACTGATCCACCACCGGAACCCCTAAAAATATCGGGTACAAAAAGTTTACTACCCCCAAAGTTCATAGAAACACCGATTAATTGATAAAACATCGCAAAATAGTACAGACTAAAATATATGGGTCTTACATTACTACCCACCAAAAAGGAGTTTCGTCCTCGAAACTCGAGGTAAATGTAACAACTTACCAATTTATCTCTAACACACTCACTAGAACAACCTTGCACCTATTGCAACCCTCTACAAAGTCACATTGACTCGGACTCTAGACGCAATCCTAAAACCGCACACTATCTAAGCCGGCAAGAATCATTCATTCCATTCAACACAATCTTGTCTACTATCAACAACAGATTAAGGATGATCAGTTCCTCAATTTGTCAATAAGTAGGCGACAACCATGATGGTGGAATAAACCATCGTTACCAACTACAATAGTGTCCTCCACATCCTGTGCTCAATATATATACGAGGCACAAGGGTCCAACAAACACTTCGATGTTCCCCACATGATTCTTCCAAGTCCCTGCTACTTCACTCTCTAAAGTGAGACACAAAATCCCCAAAACAAGTTACGGTTTCTCTCACGCTCACTAAGCTCGGAACAACCATTGAGTATCCTCCAAAACAGTAACAGCTAAAACCCAAGTACAAATTCAACCTATTTCACTCTAAACGAAGTAGTCATCTAAGTAGAAAACTCCACATTTTCCCCAATGTCCATAATTCCATAGTTATTCCTTTAATCTCATAATGGTGATGATCCGTATATGTTCAGATTCAAACTTCATTCCAAATTATAATCGGAATCATAACATCCCAACATCCGGTTGGTGATTGAAACTTCCCTAATCTTTCTTCCACCTGCCAAACTATGCCATCCAACAATACCCAAATTTCCTTTTCACCAGTCTTACACTCTTTGGTCACCCTCTAACACAACTACCTTATTTCCAAATCATACATAGCTTACTCTCGTATGCCTTAACCTTAAACGTTCCTCATCGTTGGCTATCCCCATTTGACATACCACGTCTTTCGTATCATCCTACATCAGCTTCCAAAAATTCATTGAGTTTCCTTTTCCTCTTACAACTAAATTCTATTTCCCTCAACGAGCTCATCAATCAAACCATTTTTTATTGTTCCCCTATCTCATCTTCCATTGTCAAACTGTTCTCGATGTTAACCTCTGATGTCCAATAATTTCTCAATGCCTATTCTCCATTATGCTTCTCTAGTCTTCATTATAATAAGTACAACGAATCCAAGCCTTACTAGTCTCCGCCAAACATTTCCACTTCATCCTTGATTCGTCCGAATAGACAAATGTTTGATCCTCTCTACTCCCGAATATACCCAATGCACCTTATGTGACCCAATCCAGTTGTACCTTCAACTCTTAAGCATACCCTTATCATTACTTTTTTTTTCCGATTTATGGGCGAGGTCATTTCTTGCATGAATTCTAAATCGACCTGATTCACATCTCTATACGTTCCTCTCACACTTCGTCTTGACACTTATTTTCCCATACCAATCTTTTCACTCCACCCATTCGTTCATCAATGACATAATGTACTTAACCTCGTCCAGACTTCTCATGTCTCATGTGGAATCTCCCACAGGCTTTTCACCTAGTAACTTCATCATCATACTTCTGAATATGAAAACCCATCTAGTCAATAATACACTACCCATTAGCCTTGTGATATCAGATTTTCCAACCGCAGGATTATTCTCTTACCACTTATACCGCTTCTTAAATATCAACTTTACGTCCGAGCGCAACCTCATCATCTATAGCATACACTCTTGAGGAAATGCTTAGTATCCTTCCCATTTCTATTTGGGCCATATCATCTAGGAGTTTCCAACTTCAAAAATCTTAGCAACCAACCGCCTATAGTCGTTTCCCAACCTACCATGACCTCTATCTTGTCAACTTCAACCCACATCTTTACTCTCCTTCACCCAATCTAAATATCCTTGTTCCAAATCAATGTTCATCCTATCCAACCTACTCTTCGTTGTTCTATCTATCTTCAATTGCTTATGACTATCCCATGGTCATAATATCCTTTTATAACACAAACCAATCCTTTGTGCATACGCTCTTGCTCAAAAAGTCTGGCACATCTACCCACTCCTCGGGTTCTTATTCACTTCTAATCTAACACTCTAAAGGAATTAATCTTCCAAAACAGACATATCTTCCTCATCCATCCAATCACTTAGCACTTATCTCAAGTCTTAACACTCGACCTTTTAGGAATAACACCAACCCATATATCCTTTTGCTAACTTTTCTTCATCCTCAGGTTCAATCCCTAAATCCAAATCTAAACCTTGATCTTCACGAAATCCATATACTTGTTACACCATATAACTCCATTCATTAACTCTTCATACATGGCTCTGTGTCCTTCCAGATATTAAGTTCCAGCGTCCTATCGTTCTCCTAATAAACCATTGTCTACCCGCAATATGATATTTCTAGCAAAACCATGTCACCCATACTTGAATTGCTTTAGCACTTCCCTACTCCACTCATATGATTACTTAGATCCATGGTACTACTTCTACCTTTTCCTCATAGCAACTGTTGTACTCATTCTCTCCCAAACTCCCACTTCTAGTTTCGAAGACAACTCCACTGATGATCACTTCCACTAAGACTTATCCATGTGATACTTGGTTTCCTTCCTTTAACATCATGTGATTCATCCTTACTGTATTTAGTTACCTATCTAACCGAGCTTAAGAACTAAATTAATCCCTCAAGCACCTACCAAACGTATAACCTTCCTCTAACTTTCCTAGGTTTCGGCCACTTTCAACGTGCAACCCGCTTTCTTTCCTAGAGAAGATGTCCCATTAATCTCCAAGTATAGTAATTGTCTCCAAATGACATCCATAACTGCTCTTTGATTCCAAAGAAATATCACCTGCTTCATAGTCCATAAACTTCATCTTATCTCCTTCGGAACTCACCGGAATGAACATCCAATCATTTTTCTCTCAAAAGGTCCTCCAATCAAGTCCTCACTTACCATCCTTTGAAACCTTGACTTCCACTTATCCCTACTTAACACCTCGGAATGATAAGAACAACCAAAACCTCTCATCCATAGCATAACTGCAGAAAAACCTTGTAGTTCTTACCCGATTCAATCTCACTCCTCTAAAGAAAACAGAGACACATGTCGACCAACGTCGACAAATGCTCAAGGGGTTTAACTAAGCTCTTACTGAAGTATTATGGGAGACCTCAACTTCAGTTAAGAAACGACCGATTACCTAAACATATCATGCTGGACTCAAGACACAAACCACATAACACATAGGACTCCACACATTTACTAAACCCGACACTTGATCAGCTTAGGACACCCGACTCACCACCCCATGAAAATATTAGACCAAAACTCTGATACCACAATGTAACACCCCGATTTTTAACAGCGGGAGTGTATTTTTTTTTAATGCCATACATAATATTGACAACTGTCTTTTCAGGAAAATAATAAAAATGATTAATCAAAGTACGAGCTTTCGATCTAAGTCTTTTCCATACATAGGACCAGCGTAATGCCCACTGTTATAAATAATTGTCCATACACATAAAAATAAGCACTCAGCTTTAATAATAACAGCAACAACAACATGGACAACCTCAAAACACGGCCCTAAGCTGATCTTGAATTCCTAGCCCAAAGACATCGCATCTTACAAGCCTTCACGACACCTGGATACCTTAACTATCACCACTTCTAAACCTGGGTGGTCGTTAGCCACATCATAATAATAGTAGAGGGTCACAATCTAAAAACAGCATATATGGAAGAATACACACATGCCAGCAGAACATGATATACATAACAACATGAATGAGATGACAATATGATATGCAGACCAACATAAATGAGGTGACAGTATGATATATGTAACAATCACAACCTTTAATTTACCACACAAATGCAATGCACACACATTTAATTCAACACACAAATGCAATGCACAAACATTTAATTTAACACACAAATGCAATGCACAAACATTTAATTTAACACCCAAATGCAATGCACACACATCCTAAATGTAGACCTATATGAATTTGGTGGTCCCAATTCGTCGGGTACGCTCACCATGCATGAATTCCGGAATTTAACCTCTCCGCAGAGAGTCGTGATACCCCCTTGGGTCATCATTATCCGTGCTGCCTCGCAGACACAAAAGTGTTGCCCTTGCAAACACCCAGAGTTGCCTCCCTCGCATTCTCCTGACTCAATTTGATCTCAAAGGATCGATGACGGCTCAGTCACATCACCTGGTGCAGTAGAATTCCCTTCGGGATTAGGTGATGATTCAGAACCCATCACCCTGGCCCGTTCGGTGCCAACTACCTACACGCAACTATGGTATGCATGACTCACACATGCAAATGCAACAGTTTATATAAACACAATATGTATAAACACAATTCACAATTCACAATTCAGTTCATATATATATCACAGATCATATGAACAATTCTTAGTACCAACAGGTGGCTCAGACACACCTCGTGTTGTCCTCCTCGACATACACATCAATCGCAATTCATATATTTATCACAAATCATATGAATAATTCTCGTTACCAACAGGTGGCTCAGACACACCTCGTGTTGTCCTCCTCGACATACACATCAACCGCAATTCATATATTTATCACAAATCATATGAATGCACATCACAAGTTTAGCGTCATAGCATAAACACATATCCCCAACCGGGCACACAATCATGAATATAACCACACAACCTCAACTGGCACACAATCATTCAAGCATCCCCACAAGGGCACACAGTCATGAATACAACCACACATGCATTCAATCACATATAATATCGTTAGAAAGTGCCCTTACCTGAGCAAGCTTCCAACCCAAACAACTTACGCTACGTAAGATCAATTCGTCCCTCACGATGAAACCTCGTACCCGGATCCCACTGTAAACCTTTATAATACACAAAGGACTTATGTTAAAACCACTCGGATATGTCCTACCACAAGGCTGGGTCTTGGTCGCTAACCTACTCAATCAGGTTTTGGTTACGACACTGGTTTCTGACCTAATTGCTTATAATAAATCTTTTCAAATAAGAAAGAAATTAGTTTTTCTCTTAACAAAATAAATATCAAACTGAAGGAAAATTTTCCACAACCTAATTTAAATTCTTTTATTTTAAATCAACAATTGCGTCAAATTATTTTTCTCGCACTATGAATAAATTCAGCGAAAACGAAATATATAAATCACCAAAATAAGATTTTAACCCCAAAATAAAACCACCTAATATCCCATAAATACTAAATAAATAACCAAAATATTTATTTCACCAATATAAAATTTAATGATCTCCTTGTATCAAAATACTTTAATCATACCATAAATAAAATTAATTCAACAAATAAAATACTAACTAATATTCCAATTTCAATAATATTCTAAATTAAAATTTAGAATAAATAATAGTTTTCCCATCACAATAAATTATTTTGGATCTAAAAATATTTCGACACAAAACTAGTTAACAGTTTTTCCAACGGTACCCAAAAATCGGCACCGATCGTACTTTAAAATACTATTCCGAACGTATCCGGAAAATTCCGAAAAATAAAATAATTATCTAAAAATATATATATATATATATAGATAAATAAATATACTTTCAGTTAAGAAAAACCGGGATAAAAATATCAAACGGAATGAAAATTACGAGACCGGAAGTAAAAACAGCGGGCCGCCCAGCACAGAAAATGGGCAAACCGCCCGTAACACCACAAGTGACTAACGTCACACAAAACCCAAATAAAAGGGGTGCGTCCCATCACCCACTCTCTTATTATTTTTTTTTTTCCTAAACCAATTTAAATAAATGAATAGTAACACATAATAATAATAATCCAAATAATATACCCACAGATAAATTAAATCGGTACCAATATATTTTTTTTTCTAAAAATATAATCCGATAATCGGGTAGAAAATATTTTTGTTACCGACAATGATAACTCCTCACACAGGACTGTAAACAGGGGTATTCTATCGGTGTATAATTTACCAAAACTAACCACATAATTTAACACTAAAATAAAATAAATAATTACAACAAAAAAAATTAACTAAAGAAGAGATAAAACTCACCATTTTTCTTTTTGTGTGAGAGAGAGAAAACTAGGAAGAAGAAAAACTATAACAAGTTACATTTATATAACTTTTCCAAATACATCTCCACCACTCATTTTTTAAAGGCCATGATTACCTCCCTCTCTCTCTCCCACATGAACAAAATATGCCGCCTCTAATCCACCGCCCCACTATTCATTCTATCCCGTTAATTCGTTCGGTCTCCTCGTTCGCACACAGACGAGTCGTCGAAACACTCCCGAACAACTTTTTCGAAAACAGAAAAATTCTACTGCCAACTTTAAAATAAAACACAACCTTATTTTCGACAAAATATTTATTCCGAACAAATAAATTTTCTACGTCGCTTAGAAAAATAAAATGGGATTAAATTTTCATTTTCGGCGATAATTAAACTCCTATTTAAAATTTCCGACAACACTCGGAGTCTATGGAAATTAAAACGACGGCTATATTTTTCTCGTTTTCTCAAAACATCAACAGAGTCACATTTTCAGAACTTCCGATACCATAAAAATATCTGAAATCAATTATAATCCTCGCCAATTTAAAAGTCTGATCGATTTCTCAAAAGAAAACATATGGGTCAAACTGATCCACCACCGGAACCCCTAAAAATATCGGGTACAAAAAGTTTACTACCCCCAAAGTTCATATAAACACCGATTAATTGATAAAACATCGCAAAATAGTACAGACTAAAATATACGAGTCTTACACACTCTAAAACCTATGTGTATGCTCAAGCCTGGGAAGTGTGCTTATCTCTCAGAACACCCTGCCGACCAAACAGAAAAATCCAGCACAGTATAATATATGGCAACAGTAGATGAAAAGCAAGTAAATGTAATAAAACAGTAAACATGCAACAATGCCATAAATAACGCGAGTAAAGTAAACAGATAAACACCCTAAAATCGAAAACAAACAAGCGCTAGGATTTTCATCCAAGTACAAACGCGAAAGTGGCGCTGAAACAGAGTCGCCAGCAATGTGTATTTATCCCAAGAGAGGGAAAGGGAGTCGGTTACGTGAGGGTAAGGTATTAGCACCCCCACGGGTCCATCGTACTCAATGGGATGCACGCTTGCTTGTTATCGATCAAAGGGTGTCGTCATCTGGAGCTCCGCTGCTACTGGAAAAGAAAAGGAACGAGAACGGAAAAAAACGAAGAAACGAGGAAGAAAAGAAAAAGAAGTGACTCGATAGGACGTCGAGTCCTAGGCCTACGTATTCCATCGTGCAATGGGAAAGTCAGAGTCAACGTAGTTCGGACTACGGTTTGGTGGAAAGGTTACTCGCCAAGACATCGCGTCTCGTGCCTACGTATCTCATCGGGAATGAGAATCAGAGTGTCGTAGTTCCCCTCACTAGGGATGACTTTGCTTTGTTTGTGTTTTTTAAGTGGAATACGCCAACATTCGTGTTCCAGCAGTTAGGTTGAAGCTTGTTGTACGGAGTCTTAGGCATTTACCTGTTTGCGGTAGAACGGAAGTAACGCATCCTTTATGAATGGAGTGAGGAAGAAGAGAATGGTTTGTTTTGTCTTTTAAGAAGAAGTGTTTTTATTATTATGTGTTTATAACAAGTATTGGATTAAAGTCTATGACATAGGAACAAATGTGTCGCATGGTCGTCCTAACAGGACGTATGCTATCATTCTAGAAAGATGGAGGGAAACCCTCCCCTTTCCATTTCCCATGTACTTAAGGCTCATGGAATACAACACTTCTTGTTTTTATTACTTGTTTTTATTTTTGTTTTGAGATGAGAAAGAGCGACTCAAAGGTGTTAAGAAAAGGCAAAAGTCTAAGTGGGGAAGACTAATAATCCTAATGTCGTCATTGTAGCGAGCGATTTTGGACGCGGTTCTTAAGCGTTGGTTGCTCTCTGCGGTTTGAGCTTAAACTACAGGTCGATTCATTTTTTATCCTATTGTGAGCTGATGAAGGAAGGGAAATAGATGTCTCCAATTAACCCTGCTTTGCATACTGAGTTTAAACATCGGTCTGTTAGGTTACGGATGCTATCAATGTAGGGGGGCCTTTGTACTGGTTATTTGTATTTTCGCCAATACAGTTTCTTTCTTTTTATCTAGACAGAAGGTTTCTGGCGGGGAACAAGGATTAGGATGTTAGGACTGATGCTTTTTGATGTGAGAGTATGGGATTTGGGTTTTTTGTTTAGTGTGCTCGCTAAGATTTTTCTTTCAATCTCATGCCTACGTATTCCCGTTTACCGAAACAGGGAAATCAGAGCGTTCGTAGTTCCTCCTATTCTATGGGAGGAAATGGGTGTTTTGGTGTCTTGTTCAAAGCCCAAGACATGAAGCGAAAGGTGATTTGTATCTTGTTCAAAGCCCAAGATATGAAGCTAAAAGGTCTCAACTTTAGAGAGAATTTGTCATCTCTAAAGAAGGGTTTGTCTATCACAACTGTTGGGTGACTGGTTATAAAGGAGAATTACTTTAACCGGGATTTGTGAATCCGGCAATGCCATAATTTCCTTTATCGGGATTTTAACCTGAAGGAAAAGACTTTAACTCAGTGTAGAGCAATGCTATCTTTCCTTAGGAATTTCTCATGCTAAAAGAGGGACAGTGGCATGGATATAGATGATCCAGAGGCTTGCCGCTTACAGCGATTAGATGAAAGGGAATGAGTTGTTGATGTTTGTATACTGTGAACGAGGCACAACTTTGATGCTAAAAGGTTAATTGGATTAACCAGTGGTTTTCTTATATAAATCCTAAGAGGAGGCTAATATGTGTCTCTTACAAAGCCCGAGAGAGAGGCTAAAAGGTTTTTGACTCAATGAGGGAATCTTTTGGTATCTCGTATAAAGCCCGAGATGGAGGCTAAAATTCGTTTGGCTCGGTAAGAACCTTTTTGTATCTCGTATAAAGCCCGAGATGGAGGCTAAAGGGTGATTGACTCAACGAGAGAATCTTTTATGTGTCTCGTACAAAGCCCGAGAGAGAGGCTAAACGTTGTTCGACTCCGCTGGGGAGAATCTTTGTACAAAGCCCAAGAGGAGGCTGTGGTTACTGTTTCGGTTTAAGTGACAGGTCCAGTATACTGATTTTAAAAGAGAAAGTCAGTTCTTATATGAGCAATGCTGTACTCAAGGATTTGATCCAAGGATCCAGGTTATTCCTGTTCTTTAAGGAATCGAGAAATCCGAAGGGTATTGAGACTGTCCGAGTCTACCGGTTTCCTTCCTATTTAACGAAGGGGTCACTTGAGAATGTCTTTGAGACTCAAGGAAATTAGACTGTCCAAGTCTAGAGTTTCATCTTTTGTACTTTGCTTTGAGAAACAGTAGTAGACTCTATGAAAGGATTGTTCTATGCAGATGATTAAGTTCTGTTCCTATACCTCTAGGAGGTCGTCGGGACAATTTGTACGAAGCCCAAGAGGAGGCTGGAAACTTTTAAGAAGCCGACGGGCCCTTGTACGAAGCCCAAGAGGAGGCTATCATTCCCGGAGGAAGAGATCATTATACGAAGCCTAAGAGGAGGCTGTGGATACTTCTAAGAAGCCGTAGGGTCCTTGTGCTAAGCCCAAGAGGAGGCGGGGTTGCTTTTAGGAAGCCTGTGGGTCCTTGTACGATGCACAAGAGGAGGCCGATGCTTTTAAGAAGCCCGTGGGTCCCCAAACCCCGAGAAATTCAAGGCAAGCTATTCACAAGGAATAGATCAAGTCAGGAAAGTTCGAGAATTTGGAAGAAACTCAAAGATGCCATTCACGGAGAATACATTCATCTCTGGGAATAGAGTTTCTTGACAATTCCTAATGAGGACAGCTGAAGAGAAGACTGTATCTGGTGATCCTATTGGGGATCTAGTTGTCTATTTCTACGAATAAACGAAACGGCGTCACCTAGTTCTAGACGTAGTTGTCGGGGAAACTCGAAATATCTATACTATTATTACACAGTTGATATGAGTTTACGAAAGAAGACTTACAGTGAAACAGCCCCACAATACAGTTATATGTATATGAAAGCGGTAAATGAAAGCAATAACCACTTACTCGGTTGTAGAGCTTCCATGCTGTTTGATTAGTTGTTCAACAAAGAAAGATTGAAAACAACAGTATATTCAAAATCAAAGGAGAAAGTGCTTTGAAAAAGGAAAATTTGGGGCTTACAACTCAAGGAGAGGCCCAGGGTTTTATCAGTGATCGCACTGTTTGAATTTGTACAGAGGGACTTATACAAGTGACTGAGGCCCAAAATGTTTTTCTGTACAAAGGGATGGGTCTTACACTCTTTCAAGAGGCCCAAAAAAGTTTAAAGAAAAAGAGTGGGGCTTATAACACGAGGGTAGGCCCAGATGATTTTTCCGTTTAAAAATGGCGATCGCGCCGAGGTTTTCTTTTAACGCGGAGGGACTTATACAATAAGTGAGGCCCTAATGTTTGGTTAAAAAAGGATTGGGTCTTACACTCTATTAGAGGCCCAAAGTGTTTTGAAAATGATTTATGAGGGTTGAATTAATCCAAAAACCCTAATTTGTTTTCAAAAATGTATTTAATTGAATAAAAATTCAATTAAAATGATCAAAATTGTTTAACATGTGAAAAACAAATTGTGATCTTGGATTAATGCTTCAAAAATTAAGTATTGACCTACAAAATAATTAGAAAGCATTAAAAGTTGCAAAATCAATGTGGAAAAAATATTTAAAATGTCAAAAACAATTAAAATATTAATTCTTTGCAAAAATATCAATTATATGAAATAAATAATATTTTTGGGATTTTTTGGGAAAATAAAATATTTTAACATTTTTGTGAATTATTAAAAAAAGAATCAACTCAAAATCATTAAAACTCAGAGAGAAATTAATTTTTGAATCAATTAAACAAAAATCACAAAATTCAAATATTTGAAAATTCAAAAATGGCGCCAAGAACAGCTGAAGAACACGTGCGTGTTCTAGGTTTGGCTGATTTGCATTTTCTATCCAATCTCCCTGAATACTTGATTATAACATGCAATCCATATATCATTATGCTCGTCTCAACCTCACGATCATGTCTATGTCCATTAATTTCATTTAAATTAAACACATAACAAGAATCATGAAAAATCCTCAAGAACCCTAATTTCTGCATGAAGGCTAGGATTTTTGATACACGATTCAAACAATGCAATTAATTGAGGGAAAACATTCCATGCATGATTATGAACATATGGCCAAATTATTGTGCAGCAAAAATTGCATGGATCATAGAGTTAGAAGAGCTCATGCTTACCACTTGTAGCTGGTGATCGTGATTTGTGTTGGAGGTGTTACAGCTAGGTTCCAATGATGTGGATAGCTTCCATAGGTACCAAGTGATGTGTCTGAGTGCTTGGAATGGATTGAAATGGTTTGGAGTTGAAGATGGCACCTCAACTGCAAAACTGTCAAGAACTTGAGTAATTGGCTGGTGATTTTGTGAAATCAGTGTTCTAGATGTTATGTGAGTGTGTGGATCACTTCTATATGATGTATGTGAGGTGTGTGAGTGATTGGTTTAATTGGAAAATCTCTCAAACTCAAAACCCGATAGCTACCTTGCTAAGAAAGGCATTTTTGCCAAGAGAAAGAGATTTTGAGGAAAGCATCTGTTAGATGGCTTTGGTGTACTCAAACTGATCACAATTGAGCTCTATTTATAGTAGAGCAAGTTTGTTTTGCAAGGAATAGTGAATGGCAACTGGTAAGTAGGTTTGGCCAATGTTGGCAAATGAAAATCCAAGTCTCCTCTAGCCATTGACTAGAGGTTAGGGCACAGAGCTTTGGTTCCCTTGGTCTTGGATAAGTCTTGACTGATTTCAGATGAGAATGGCTCAGTCCACGCCACCTTGATGCTTCCATTGAATGCTTCAATCCAAATTTGGAGTCTTGTCCCTATTTTGGCCATTCTAGGTTCAACATGCTATTTCTTGTTCCATGGACTTTGGAGGCTTGGCTCAGTGATTGTCCCCTTTAGATTCAATCCTCAGATGTGTCCAAGTGGATAGGAGCATTTGAATTTGGCTGATTTTGGCAAATCGAGTAAAATTGCAAATTCTGCCTTGCCTTTGACAGATTTCAGCAAGGCAACTTTCCAATGTCATAACTCATGGTGTAAGTTGAATTTGGTAATGCTCTTGACCATTTTGGAAAGCCCTTACATGATACAACAACTGTTTGAACATGTTTGGTTTTGATCTCTTTTGAATCCAAGTGAAAAATCCCTCTACATTTGGCAAAAAGTGAAGGCAGATTCTGACTTAATGAAAATTTCACTAAGTGTTGGAAAAAGTGATATTTTCACATTTCAGCCATTTTGATCACTCACTAACTCAAAATCCTTAATGAATTGGACTTAGGTCTAGTTGAAGTTTTTGTAGAGGGTAATGGGGGCTACAAATCCATCTTTGGATGAAAAAAATGGCTTTGTGGTTTAGGAGTTATGATCCTCCAAAGTTGGTGCCCTTGTCACTTTATTTTTAACTTAGAAAATTTTCTAAGTTTTTATGGTTACCCCTTTTACAAGTTATCCCACTTTTCTTGATTTTTCTTGATGAATGATGATTCAAATCATACATTAACATCATTTTAGGGTTAAAAATCCATTTTGGTGAAAAATCTCAAAAAGTCAAAGTTGACTTTTGTGCACAGTTGACTTTTTATCAGATGAATTCCAAACTGTGCAATTCTTCAGGAAATCATGTCCTTGACCTAAATCAAACTTGATGGACATGTTCCATGGGTGTCATAGGGTATATTGATGCATGCCATAGGGCTTGGGAGCATGTCCTGGTCAAAAGTCAAAGTTATAGTTGACTTTTCCCTTAAAACCCTAAATGTGGTGCAGATGAAATTGAGACTTGTTGCTCAAGCTTCTTGGATTAATCCATTGTTCCAAATGGATAAATATAGTTCATTAGAGACCCTCAAACCCTCTCTTGAGGTCTTGGCTCATGATTTGTCCCAAATGTCAACTTAGGGGTGACTTAGGTCAAGAACCCTAATTCCTAATTTTTTATGAATGCATCCCCTGAGGCAAAATTGACTTGATGATTGGGTCCATGAGGTACCATGGAGTATATTAGGTTATGTTTTGGATCATTGGCTTGTGCCCTGATGAAATATTTCCATCTGGAAGCCCTGGTCGACCAAAACCCTAATTTGGTGACACTGCCGATCTTGAGACTTGATCCACCTAGAAGGGAGCATCCTTGTGCTTGATCCTTGAAGTGGAAGTCCTTTTTTATCCTTTGTGTATGTTTGAGAGGTTTAGACAAGTTGAAGATCATGTCATTCCTTGACTGATCCTTTGTCTAAGGCTCTGAGAGGTCTTAAAACCCTAATTTTGATTGTAGTGGATGCTCACCCATCTTTGGGGAGACTGATGAGGTATGATGGTTCCTCCATATTGTGATGATGAGTGACACAATGATGGGACATCTTAGTGGTCAAAATTTGGGGTATGACAGATGCCCCTATTTAATCTTCTTGGACCCGAAGGTGTGAATGACGAAGGTATTCGGGCATTCGAGGTGCAAGAGGATTAAATATCGGAATACCCGAAATTTTGATGGTGGTTATGAATGGTAGCTTGCACTTTCATCTTCTTTAGCTAAGCAATGATGCTTAGAAAAGGTAAACTTCCCCTCGATCCTGGTCTTTAGCCAAGGAACTGGTCTCAGTTTTCTTTTGTCAACCTCCCTCCCGTTCCTGGTTTCCTACCAAGGAACTGGTCTCAGTTGCTGATTTAAACTTCCCCTCGATCCTGGTTTCCCACCAATGAACTGGTCTTAGTTTCTGATTTAAACTTCCCCTCGATCCTGGTTTCCCACCATGGAACTGGTCTCAGTTTCTTTTGTCAATAAACTTTACTGACAAGGGACGCTACTCGTAGCGGTTTTCCTCAAACTTCTCGCCGAATTTTCCTGGGGAGGTGCCATTTGAGTGGAAAAAGTTTTGATGTCAGACTTGCTGGGGAACCTAGTCGTCTGAGTTGTAGAGGTGTACAAACTTCTCTGTTGGAGATGCCATTTGTCGATTCTACTAGGGAAAACAAGTCTCTTGAGAGACTGTTTTCGTTTGGGGGCTTACATCATACTTTTCTCGGGATCTTTCCGGAGAAATGCCATATGATGGGATCCAATTTTTAGGTGCCGATGACCTTTTCATCGGTGGGTTTTTCGGAGAATGGCAGTTGTACTGCCAAATCTCTGCTTAGGAGGCTTTCTCTGGGGATTTTCCTTAATCTGGGAAAGCAAGGATATCAACTTCAATGGCGAAGAGTGACATCGATCGAAGGTTCTCTGGTCTTTCAGAGGTTCAAGTTATCAAAGTGGTCAAGGGCCAATTCTGATCCAGAAATAAACTGGAGGAGAGAGAATGTTCAGACGCAGCGTTTCCTGACGAGGCAAGAACTGACGACTCGATTAAGAGAACTTCTATCACTAGGGGACAAGACCGACTAGAGTGATAGTGATGCAATATGAAATGTGAATGCAAATCAATAATGCATGATGTGTGTATGTTTATGCTGACAAAACTGACGCGACATACAAATCGACAGGTGAACACGACTGGATACTCGGCCATCGCGGGGCGAAGAAGTACCGTTGGTTCAGAATAGAAATTCCGCCTTGCTTAGGAGAGATAGTCCCTGTTGGGAGCTATGTTGATCGGGCTTAGGAGATAAGAACTCGGCCGAGGTGTGTCAGACGAAACAAGGTCTCTGACACAGTCGATCCCTATATTCAGGCGTACTAGGCCTAGAAGGAGTACTTTGATTCTGCACTTTGAAGTTCGCTTACTTCTGGAGAAGCGACCGATGTTCCTTTGATGTTCAACAGTCAAAAGAAATTGCCGACTTTATTTTAAAAGCAGAAAAAGTTTTAATAGATAAATTCATTTTTGTTTTATTTCAAGAATCGTTAATCATGTTAACAACGTCGTTCTGTAAAACTAAAACAAATAAGAATTACAAACAAAAGCACAAGGGCTCAAATTTTATTGATGAGATGGAGATCAACCAAACGCATGATTCCAAAGAGTATATACAAAGTTTGAAAATGGTAATTTACAGGGAAAAGGGCTGCGTTGAAACATAACAACCACTATCCTTCTACCAACTTTGAATTCGGGGCATCCTGAGCTTCTGTCGAAGATGACCTTGACTGGAGTTTTCTCCGATGGATGGTGTAACTACTGCTGCTGAGGGACTTGCCTCTGTTGAACATAGTTACTTGCCACTATCCCTAACTTTTGCTTGTATTGTACTGTGATGTTTCCAATCCATCGGTATGATTTTTTTCTCTGTCTCTAACTTTTGCCTGGACCGCCCTTTCGGGTTTTCAATCCACCGAGACGTTTTTTTTTTTTTTAGTTTAGGCGATGTATTTCTTGACTACATCAACATTTATGGGGTAGGCAAATTCCTCTCCGTCTATGGTTGCAAGTCTCTAGGCACCGCCTGAGAAAGCTTTCGTGACCACATAGGGGCCATCATAATTCGGAGTCCATTTACCTCGCGAATCAGTGAGAAATGACTGTATCTTCTTGAGCACGAGGTCTCCTTTCCTGAACATGCGAGGTCGAACCTTTTTGTCGAACGCCTTCTTCATTCTCTGTTGATACAGCTGACCATGGCATAATGTCGTGATTCTCT
Source organism: Lathyrus tuberosus (assembly GCA_022829125.1). Lineage (NCBI taxonomy): Eukaryota > Viridiplantae > Streptophyta > Magnoliopsida > Fabales > Fabaceae > Lathyrus > Lathyrus tuberosus. Next base: position 7,125,664 of record JALAZF010000164.1, on the reverse strand, counting down.
TTTCTTCGATCAGATTCAGTTCGTCGTGTCGGCTTTGACACCATTCAGCTTCGGTGAGCTTGGCTTCCATCAATACTCAGATTGACGGGATCTCTACTTCTATGGGGAGCACTACTTCCATGCCATACACTAGAGAGAAAGGGGTTGCCCCTGTTGAAGTGCGGACAGATGTGCGATAACCGTGAAGAGAAAAGGGTAACATCTCGTGCCAGTCTTTGTAGGTTACAACCATCTTTTGAACGATCTTCTTGATGTTCTTGTTAACCGCTTCTACTGCTCCGTTCATCTTGGGTCGGTAGGGAGACGAATTATGGTGTTTGATTTTGAACTCTGCACACAACTCTCTCATCATCTTGTTGTTCAAGTTAGATCCATTATCAGTAATGATCTCGCTTGGAACACCATAACGGCAGATGATATTGTTTTTGATAAATCGGAGCACCACTTGCCGGGTTACATTGGCGAATGACGCTGCTTCGACCCACTTGGTGAAATAGTCGATGGCTACTAGGATGAACCGATGTCCGTTGAAGCCTTAGGTTCAATCATGCCGATCATGTCGATTCCCCATATGGAAAATGGCCATGGGGAAGAAAGAACTTTGAGATGTGATGGCGGTACATGAAATTTGTCGAAGTATATCTGACACTTGTGACACCTCCTCATGTACTTGTAGCAGTCGGATTCCATGGTCAACCAGTAGTACCCTGCTCTCAAAATTTTTCTCGCCATTGTATGTCCGTTGGCATGAGTGCCAAAGGACCCTTCATGAATTTCTTTCATCAGCATTTCTGCTTCTGGTCTGTCGACGCATCGGAGCAAGACCATGTCAAAATTTCTCTTATAGAGAGCGTCACCGCTCAGGAAGAAGTTTCCAGCCAATCTTCTGAGGGTTTTCCTGTCTTTTCTGAGTGCCCCAGATGGGTACTCTTGTTTCTGAAGGAAGCATTTGATATCGTGATACCAAGGTCTGTCGTCTATGACTGCTTCAATCGTGAAGATGTAAGCGGGCCTTTCAAGGTGCATTATGTCGATCTTAGGTAGGTCGTTCCATTGACCTACACTAATCATGGAAGAGAGAGTGGCTAATGCATCAGCCATGTGATTCTCCTCACGAGGGATGTGATGAAACTCAACTCTGTTGAAGAAGGGTAACAACCTTCTTGCATAGTCTTTGTAAGGAATCAATCCTGATTGGTATGTGTTCCAATCTCCTTTTATCTGATTGATAACCAGAGCTGAGTCGCCATATACGTCCAAGTTTTTGATCCTTAAATCAATTGCTTCTTCGAGACCCATGATACAAGCTTCGTATTCGGCCTCGTTGTTCGTACATTTGAACGTAAGTCTAGCAGTGAAAGGAATGTGGGTACCCTGAGGGGTAACAATGATTTCCCCAATTCCATTTCCGTAATGATTAACTGCTCCGTCAAAGATAAGTCCCCATTGGGAACCTGGTTCTGGCCCTTCACTGGGTAACGGTTCATCGCAATCTTTCATTTTTAGATACATGACATCTTCGTCTGGGAAGTCAAACCCGATTGGTTCTTGATCGTCAATCGGTTGATGAGCCAAATGATCGGCTAAAATACTCCCTTTAACGGCTTTTTGAGCGTGGTATTCTATGTCATACTCTGATAACAGCATCTGCCAACGGGCAATTCTTCCCGTGAGAGCAAGTTTTTCGAAAACGTACTTGATTGGATCCATTTCGGAGACCAACCAAGTAGTATGACAAATCATGTATTGGCGAAGACGTTTGGCTGCCCAAGCCAAAGCGCAACAAGTTTTCTCAAGCATCGTGTACCGAGTCTCGCAGTCGGTGAATTTCTTGCTTAGATAGTAAATGGCAAACTCTTTCCTTTTGGTTTCGTCTTGTTGGCCAAGTACACATCCCATTGAGTCCTCCAGAACTGTGAGGTAAATGATCAGTGCTCTTCCTTCCACTAGAGGTGATAGAATCGGAGGATTCAACAGATATTCCTTAATACTGTCGAAGGCGGTTTGGCAATCTTCTGACCAAACACAATCCGGGTTCTTTTTCAATAATTTGAATATCGGCGCACACGTGGCGGTCATAAGGAATATGAATCTGGAGATGTAGTTCAACCGTCCTAGGAATCCTCTGACTTGTTTTTCAGTTTTCGGAGAAGGCATTTCCTGAATGGCCTTGACCTTGTCAGGATCAACCTCAATTCCTTTCTGGCTGACGATGAACCCTAATAGTTTCCCTGAACGGACACCGAAGGTGCACTTGTTGGGATTCAAGCGGAGCTTGAATTTTCTTAGACGTTCGAACAATTTTGACAGATGTTCAACGTGATCACTCTCTGTTTTTGATTTTGCAATCATATCATCGACATACACTTCGATTTCTTTGTGTATCATGTCATGAAACAGAGTAGTCATGGCCCTTTGATAGGTTGCCCCAGCGTTCTTCAAACCGAACGGCATTACCTTGTAACAAAAGGTACCCCATGGGGTAATGAACGAAGTTTTCTCCATGTCTTTCGGCGCCATTTTGATCTGGTTATAGCCCGAGAATCCATCCATGAAGGAGAAGACTTTGAATTTTGTTGTACTGTCCACCAGCATGTCAATGTGTGGTAAAGGAAAGTCGTCCTTTGGACTTGCCTTGTTCAGATCTCGGTAGTCGACACACATTCTGACCTTTCCATCCTTTTTCAGAACGGGTACGATATTGGCTAACCATTGAGGATATTCTGACGTGGCGAGGAAATCCGCATCAATCTGTTTCTGTACCTCCTATTTGATTTTGATGGCCATGTCCGGGTGAGTGCGTCTCAACCTTTGCTTCACTGGCGGACATTCCGATCTCAACGGTAAGTGATGTTCCACGATGCTGGTATCCAACCCTGGCATATCCTGATAGGACCAAGCGAATACATCGGGGAATTCTCTGAGAAGCTTTATCAAACTCTCTTTGGCATTTGGACTGAGCAGTGCCCCAATCTTGATTTCTTTTCTCTCTTTTTCTGAACCCAAGTTTACCGTTTCCAACGGCTCTTTGTGAGGTTCAATGGACCTTTCCTCTTGTCTGAGTAGTCGGGAGATCTCTTCTGGAATTTCGTTGTTATTTTCTTCTTCAGCCTCGAATACCGGGAACTCAAAGTTGGGAGAAGGCATCGGATCGTATGTTTCAACTGGGTTTAAAACAAGTAATCTGCATGACGTGATGATTCGTGTTTAGAAGAGATAGAGGAAAATGCAAGTGTGTGCAGTGTATATATATTTTTTTACTGCTTGTTTTTATTATTGAATTGTTTTTTAGGATTACCATTTTCTGAAAAAACAAAAAGAAAAAACAGAAATTAATGCGAAAATTATAGAACGACCTTATTTTATTAATGAACAAGTCGATTCTTGAAACTACAGCCCTATAAAACAAAACTTTGTCGCTATGGGCTAAGCGAAGAGGGAAAATTTACAGAAAGCGAGCCCTATTAAAACATCTGTTTCACCTGGGCAAGGTGAAAGGTTAAAGATGGTAATTACTTTGATCGGCGAATGACCTTCGGAACATCGACAGAAACCCATTGGCGGTGAACTCCTCGGTGAATCACAAAGTCTGGCACCTTCCTTGATTTGTCTTCAGAAATGACGCTGATTTCTGGTGGAGCGGGATCATTGGAATCTGTCTCCCAAGCAGAATTGTCGTAGGAGAATTCCTCAGTTGCATTTTGCATAGTATTTTTGCTCTCAGCTGTATCTCCCCATCCAGTAGGCTGGATATCTTCGAGCCTGATACGAGAGCTTTCGGGAGCGGTGTACTTGACCATATAGTCGTATTTTCCACTCGGTTATCCCAGAGTGTCCCAAACTTCTTTGGAACTGGAGGAGTCATCTCTCTCGATGATGTTGACCTCGGGAAAAGCATAGTTGATGAATTCAAGTCCTGCAAACGTTGCGAATTCATCTTCATGTTGAGTAGTTTCTAAATGGCCTGAGTGTTGATCCCATGACATGGTGGGGACACAGGTATTCTGTTCAATGATGGTCAGCTGATTTTCATTACTCGGCTGACTTTCCGGCCCCAAGTTTCCTGGATAAGGTTGCCACATTGGCAGACCATCCATTGGGCCATAGTAATCGTGGTCAAAGTTGTCTTTCATCAGAGTGTCCTCCTCTAATGAATTTGGCGGAGCACGACATCCTTCTGGATCATAATCTCCGTATATCATTTCGATGTCTGACCGTGGTATAAATCTCGGACTTTCTGTGGGAAAGCAATAAGGCATAGGTACCTCTTCCTGAGACATATAACCGTCCTCATTAAGATAGGACTTCCATTCTTCATCTGTATCAGAGGGATCTTCCTCATTGATAGCATGTACTGCTTGAGACACTGGGTGAAGGAAACCTCCACTGTGGAAGAAATTTTGAAGGGGATGAAGACTTTCATCGCTGGCAGCTGTCCAGGTACAGGTTGCGGAAAAACCAAGACCCTTCTTTGTTTTATTGTCAGTAGGAACGACAAGTTGTCCCCATCCTGTTGTATCGGTACTCTCGACTAATTTGATAGCATCTTTGTATGAGGAAATCGAGGTTCCTCCTCTGAACTGATTGTTCTCGCTCATCGACAGTGCTTGGAACTGTGTTCCAATAACCTCCTCAGGTTCTATACCAGTAGATGATGACAAGTTGCTTACAAGCACGGCTTGTTCCCCACAAACTGTGACAAGTTTATCATCCTTGACGAATTTTAGCTTTTGGTGGAGGGTCGAAGTAACCGCTCCAGCCTGATGTATCCAAGGTCTTCCTAATAAACAACTGTACGTTGCCCGAATGTCCATGACCTGGAAAGTGACTTAGAAAGTGTGAGGTCCGATAGTTATGGGAAGATCAACTTCGCCGATAACTGTTTTTCTGGATCCATCGAACGCTTTGACGACGACCTCGCTGATTCTCATCCGAGGGCCTTTGAATGATAATTGCATCAAAGTGGACTTCGGCATAACATTCAGGGCTGACCCTGTGTCTACCAGTACGCTGGCTAAAGCATCGTCCTGGCAATTAACTGTGATATTGAGCGCCATGTTATGACGGCGACCCTCTTCAGGTAATTCCTCATCACTAAATCCCACATTATTGCAGGAAGTGATGTTAGAGACAATGCTATCGAATTGTCTGATGGTTACATCTTGTTCTACAAAGGCTTGCTCCAAGACTTTCTGTAGAGCCTCCCTGTGAGCTTCTGAACTGAGTAACAGTGATAATACTGAGATCTTTGAAGGAGTCTGTAATAGTTGATCAACAATGTTGTATTCACTCCTTTGGATGAGCTTCAGCATCTCATCATCATTTTTCGAAAGGTCGGGATTACTGGATTGACCGACTGGTGGATCGGGAGCTTCCGTCTGAAGTTCCTTTTCTTTGTTATGTTCCCCAACTCCTCGGTTGAAGATTCGACCACTCCGTGTTACTCGACTGATGTCTGTAATGTTCACGACGGAGGGTAATGGAATTTCCTTTCCATTTTCAATTATCGTTGCACCGTATTTGTAAGGGATAGCCTTAGCTGATTCATACGGTAGTGGTCCCGGTAGATAGATGATTATGGGAACCTTCTGATTTTTCTGACCATCATAAGTGATCTCGATTCGTTCCCGATTGGGAACTTTAGATTCGTCAAGTAGAGGGATAATGGCAAAAACATCCCTGGTCCTGTGATGACTAGAGATCGTGACAACATCCTCAACTTGCTCGGCAAGGTAGTTCGGCGTCCAGTTGATAGGTCCAGAACCCGGATATGGGCAAATCTCTCCACGATCTACCTGACCCTGAAGAGCTGCTCTCACAAAGTAACACCCTTGGTTACTTTCCGAACAGACGCCGCAACGTTCATAGTTGTGCGGTGGCACCTGGCCACGTCCACTTTGAATACAATGTAACCTCACTAGGTTAGCTTCCACAGATCGGACATCCTGACTCTGACGCCGAGTGGGGTTTCTGTTATTGATACTAATCTGTTGAGTATCTTCATCCATATAAATTGGCATCCACCAGTGATTTAACAAGTGCTGAAGTGCCTGCTAGACAAGGGTACAACCTCGATCGTTTTTGAAACCCGCTTTACAGCTTTGATAGTCATGTGACATTAAGAATCCGAGCCGGACCTGCTCAGCATGTAACTCTACCAAGTTGGTATTCATCACGCGAATATCGAATATCTGAACCATGTTGATCTAATAAGGGTTCCTATCATGGTAGTCTTGGATCCATCCAAGATCCATCTGACGCTGGAGGGCCTCCTGTATGAAAGAGCATCCTTGTTTGTTTACCGAGCAAGTCTGATAGGAACTGTAATCGTGTCGCGGCAGATTATGATATTGGTTTTGCCTTGAGTGCATTGCCACCAAGTTGACATTCATCGCATGGATGTCGTGGTTTTGAATGACGTTAGAATTCGTGTAGACCATGTTAACTCCACGAACTCGGTGCTCTTGGATCCATCCGAGATCCATTTGTTCCTGTAGAGCTGCTTGCACTACAGAACATCCTTGATTGTCTTTAGAGCAGATATCACACTGATGATAGTTATGAGGTGGCACATGGCCATATCCACTCTGTCTACAATGCATCTTGACCAAATTGGTCTTCAACAAAAGTACATCGTGAATTTGATAGACATCGTTAGTCTCTTCTTCTATCAAATTGATTGCAGCCTTCTCATGTTGAGGCAGCGGGTTCGTGAGAACATTAGGATTTGTATCCTTGAAGGATAAGACCCCGCTCTTAACAAGTTTTTGCACGTCAAATTTGAAATTGAGACAATTCTCTATGTTATGCCCTGGACTTCCTTGATGATAAGGGCATGTCTGATCCACCTTAAACCAAAAAGGCGGATTTTCCGGTACTGTAAGAGGAGACTTAGTCTAAATGTGCCCCTTAGCCAGTAGTAATGGAAACAGCTCTGCGTACGTTACGGGTATAGGATCAAATCCTGGTGGCCGTGTTGTACGGTTGTTGTTATATGGAGGGCGAGCCTGCTGAAGAGGTTGTTGTGTCCTTTGTTGGTCAGGTTGGCTTTGCGCAACCTGAGGTTGATACGTAGGAATAGACGTAGGGCTGATAGCAGGAATTACAGCTGCTACTGGTTGATAACGTCGCCTTTGCTTTCCGAGAGAGATATTCCCAATATCTTGCTCTTTTTTCTTAGGGAGAGCACTACCGTATTTTTTAGTACCGCTCGCCGATCCAGCGTCTTTTACCAAACGTCCTTCTCAGACGGCTTCCTCAAGACGTACACCCATGCCGACCATTTCGGAGAAGTCACTGGGCGCACTGGCAATCATTCGGTCATAGTAAAATGAGCTTAAGGTCTTTAAGAAGATCTTTGTCATCTCTTTTTCCTCTAGAGGTGGACAAATTTGAGCGGCAATTTCACGCCACCATTGAGCATACTCCTTAAAGGTTTCCTTGTCCTTTTACGACATCGATCTGAGTTGATCTCTGTCGGGTGCCATGTCCAAATTGTATTTGTATTGTTGGACGAAGGCAGTGCCAAGATCTCTGAATGTGCTGATCGTGGCACGGTTTAAACCCATGTACCATTTGAGTGCGGCATCGGTTAAACTATCCTGGAAGTAGTGAATCAGTAGGTCCTGATTCTCCATCTGAGCTAACATTCGCCGAGCGTACATCACCAGATGGCTCTGAGGGTAAGAGTTACCCTTGTAATTTTCAAAGTCGGGCACTTGGAATTTGTGCGGGACTTTCACATTTGGGACCAGGCAAAGGTCTGCGGCGTCCTTTCCAAATAGATCCTGACCGCAAATGGCTTGCAGCTCCTTCTGCATTTCCATGAACTGTTCCTAGAATTCCTCCATTCTGTCAAACATAGTTTCTTTTTTACCATAAGGTGTCTATGGAATCTGCCCTTCCGGGACAGTGTGCACCACAGGGGGTGGTACCGTAACTACGGTAGTGAGTCTTGGCGTCTCTCGAAGTTTGTAACCTTCAGGAGTCTTCAGTATGCCCCTGGCATCTTCGCTTTCCCGAAGTTTATAACCTTCAGGCCCAGCGGCTTCTGTTGTGATTCCCTAATCCTCAGTGATCGGCAGAACATATCCTTCCGGGATATAGTTAACAGGCATGCCCCAGGGACGATCTTTCGGCATCTGATACCTAGGATCATACTTCTCCACTATGGGCGTTGAGGTGATCTCTGAGATCACAGTTCGTTGTAGCTGAGCTTCCGCCATGGCTTGCATGTCGTTACGAAGCTTTCTCATATCCTCTCTCAGAGCGTCGATCTCTTCCTTCAACTCTCTGTTTTCTTCCTCAAGATCATCCATCTTTTTCTGACGATTGGCCAGAGTATTATACGAATGAGACAGTTTGACTCTAGAACCGAGACACAGACGTGAGATTTGTAGGTAAGAAGAATACACGATGTGAGAATGATGAATGCAATGATTATATTAATTGTTTTTTGGTTTAATAAAAATAAACTTCGACAATTAGATTGCAAATATCAAACGGCGGGGAAACCCCTTTTTATTGAATTCAAAGGATTACAGAAATGGAAATATAGTAGATTACAAAGTGCAGAAACAGAAACCTAAGCTAATGGGTCCCGAGTCCTCTCTGAAGAGAAATCGGGTGCTGATTCTGGTATCTTCCTCTTCTTTGACCGGGGCTCTTGGGCCGTTGTCGGGTTGTCATTCCTTTGCCAGGTGAAAGGAGCGAGCAAATTCCTTTGGTCATCTTGATTCTCTACAGCATGTTGCTCTAAAATCTCGATCAGAGCATCTTATTCTTTCAGTAATTGCTGTATTTTGATGCACTCTACGTCGAGGGTGCGGTACTTGTTCTTCCAAGACCTTCTCTCCCGTTGAACTTTGTTGAGAGTAACCTGAAGCTTTTCAGTTTCCGTCATGAAGTACATGACAGATTCCTTCGGCAGAAGAATTCCGTAACGAGGATAAGGCATTTTTAGCTTGAGAGCTCTAGTTTGTACGCAATGGAGATAAGGCTCCACCGAGACACAGTCCGGTTTTCCTAGAGACTCTCGTCCTTTCTGATGAACATGCTTCCAAGCATGCACTATTTCCATATTTAGTGCTCTGTCGTTTTCTCCTTCCTTGAAGAAAAGACCTTCCAGATGAACACCCAGTGGGATGTGTCTCATCGGGTATCCAAATTGACGGCGAACTAATACCGGATGGTAGTTGATTCCTCCTTTAGTTCCTATGAGGGGTACGTTGGGGAAGTTTCCACAACGATCAATGATCCTGATCCCATCATAGATCCTATTACACCAATCTATATCAGAGTTGGTAAGAGACATGATCTTCTGCGACCAACGTAAGGCACTCTTGCAATCCCAAAAAGCAGCAGACTTGGGCAAGTGAAAGATAAATCATTTGTAAAGCAGAGGTACACAGCATGTGATCTCCCCTCCGCTGTACAAATTTCCCAAGTGTACAGAATGATACGCATCTGCGAGCAAAGTCGGCACAGGATTTCCAATGAGAAAAACCTTAATGGAGTTGATATCGACGAAGTTATTGATGTTGGGAAACAAAAATAACCCGTAGGTGAGCAAGACAAAGATGCTTTCAAAAGAAGTCACGTTTCCTATACTAGCGAAATACAGGGCTTTCTTTGTCAAGAACTGGGCTGGCAAACCTTGGATGCCACCCTTAGTAGTTAGGTAAGTCCTAACCTCAGACTCGTCCAAATGAATTGCTCTTGCAATGGTCTGATTCTTTGGAATTTCTTCCAGTCCAGAAAATGGAGCTCGATCTGTGATGTGTAAATCAATCAGATGAGAATACTCCTTCAGCGTTGGTGCTAGCTGGTAATCCGGGAATGTGAAACAGTGATAAACTGGATCATAAAACTGAATGAGCGCATCCATGATTCCCTCAATCACATGGACTCTTAACAGTGGTAGCAAACCTCCGTGATTGGCTCTAAAAGCCTCTGGGTTAGTGATCATCCTTGCTAACCTTCTCAAATCCTCTAGTTTTGGAACCTTGAAGGTGTACGTATGAGTTCTCCTTCTACCAAAATACATTAGTGCAATCCCTTTCTCTAATATTTGCAATCACAGTCTTAGTTTAATTTGAAAAACAGAGAGACTAGAAGAGAAGATTTTTTGAATGTTTTAATGTTTTTAAATGAATGCATGAATGCAGCACACAAAAACATAGAAAAAACATGGGGTCAAAGGGTCGTTGTCATGAAGTCAAGGCTCTACCCATCCCCCAAAGGTTTATACTAGGGTGATTTTTGTACCTGTACTCATTATCCTCAGCTCCTCCCAGGAAAGCAAAACAACAAGCGGATCGCCAGCGAGTTGTAGAGCGATCTTAGAGTAAGTGCCATTCACCGAGAATAGATCACTAGCCTCAAATGAGGGTAGTATCGCATAGCAACTATTTCCGATAGTTTCCGCACTACGAAAGGGTTTGGCTCCTCAGCTTCTCAGACTTAACAACCGGCCCATTGTCTAGGTGAGAGAATGGGTTGCGTTGGTCAGCCTCCACTGAGGTTGATGGTCGACCCCGTCGCCATCACTTATCTTAAGTGTATACTCAATCTTTCCACATACGGCATCACCCGCATTCCCATTAGCAGAAAAATAAACACGTATAGCAATTAGGAAAAGCGGTATATATATTTGTCCTAATCATCCTAGACCTTTAAAGCTATGAATCTTAAGTTCCTGACAGAAATTGGGTTCCCCGGCGGAAGCCCCAATCTGTGGTATTCACTCAAGAGATGAAAAGGAAGATCGTGCCTAGATCTAACTTTAAACGGCCCCACAGTGGGCGCCATTTTTCTGTAGCGAGCGATTTTGGACGCGGTTCTTAAGCGTTGGTCGCTCTCTGCGGTTTGAGCTTAAACTACAGGTCGATTCATTTTTTATCCTATTGTGAGCTGATGAAGGAAGGGAAATAGATGTCTCCAATTAACCCTGCTTTGTATACTGAGTTTAAACAGCGGTCTGTTAGGTTACAGATGCTATCAATGTGGGGGGGCCTTTGTACTGGTTATTTGTATTTTCGCCAATACAGTTTCTTTCTTTTTATTTAGACAGAAGGTTTCTGGCGGGGAACAAGGATTAAGATGTTAGGACTGATGCTTTTTGATGTGAGAGTATGGGATTTGGGTTTTTTGTTTAGTGTGCTCGCTAAGATTTTTCTTTCAATCTTATGCCTACGTATTCCCGTTTACCGAAACAGGGAAATCAGAGCGTTCGTAGTTCCTCCTATTCTATGGGAGGAAATGGGTGTTTTGGTGTCTTGTTCAAAGCCCAAGACATGAAGCGAAAGGTGATTTGTATCTTGTTCAAAGCCCAAGATATGAAGCTAAAAGGTCTCAACTTTAGAGAGAATTTGTCATCTCTAAAGAAGGGTTTGTCTATCACAACTGTTGGGTGACTGGTTATAAAGGAGAATTACTTTAACTGGGATTTGTGAATCCGGCAATGCCATAATTTCCTTTATCGGGATTTTAACCTGAAGGAGAAGACTTTAACTCAGTGTAGAGCAATGCTATCTTTCCTTAGGAATTTCTCATGCTAAAAGAGGGACAGTGGCATGGATATAGATGATCCAGAGGCTTGCCGCTTACAGCGATTAGATGAAAGGGAAGGAGTTGTTGATGTTTGTATACTGTGAACGAGGCACAGCTTTGATGCTAAAAGGTTAATTGGATTAACCAGTGGTTTTCTTATATAAAGCCTAAGAGAAGGCTAATATGTGTCTCGTACAAAGTCCGAGAGAGAGGCTAAAAGTTTTTTGACTCAATGAGAGAAACTTTTGGTATCTCGTATAAAGCCCGAGATGGAGGCTAAAATTCGTTTGGCTCAGTAAGAACCTTTTTGTATCTCGTATAAAGCCCGAGATGGAGGCTAAAGGGTGATTGACTCAACGAGGGAATCTTTTATGTGTCTCGTACAAAGCCCGAGAGAGAGGCTAAACGTTGTTCGACTCCGCTGGGGAGAATCTTTGTACAAAGTCCAAGAGGAGGCTGTGGTTACTGTTTCAGTTTAAGTGACAGGTCCAGTATACTGATTTTAAAAAAGAAAATCAGTTCTTATATGAGCAATGCTGTACTCAAGGATTTGATCCAAGGATCCAGGTTATTCCTGTTCTTTAAGGAATCGAGAAATCCGAAGGGTATTGAGACTGTCCGAGTCTACGGGTTTCCTTCCTATTTAACGAAGGGGTCACTTGAGAATGTCTTTGAGACTCAAGGAAATTAGACTGTCCAAGTCTAGAGTTTCATTTTTTGTACTATGCTTTGAGAAACAGTAGTAGACTCTATGAAAGGATTGTTCTATGTAGATTATTAAGTTCTGTTCCTATACCTCTAGGAGGTCGTCGGGACAATTTGTACGAAGCCCAAGAGGAGGCTGGAAACTTTTAAGAAGCCGACGAGTCCTTGTACGAAGCCCAAGAGGAGGCTATCATTCCCGGAGGAAGAGATCATTATACGAAGCCTAAGAGGAGGTTGTGGATACTTCTAAGAAGCCGTAGGGTCCTTGTACTAAGCCCAAGAGGAGGCGGGGTTGCTTTTAGGAAGCCTGTGGGTCCTTGTACAATGCCCAAGAGGAGGCCGATGCTTTTAAGAAGCCCGCGGGTCCCCAAACCACGAGAAATTCAAGGCAAGCTATTCACAAGGAATAGATCAAGTCAGGAAAGTTCGAGAATTTGGAAGAAACTTAAAGATGCCATTCACGGAGAATACATTCATCTCTGGGAATAAAGTTTCTTGACAATTCCTAATGAGGACAGCCGAAGAGAAGACTGTATCTGGTGATCCTAATGGGGATCTAGTTGTCTATTTCTACGAATAAATGAAACGGCGTCACCTAGTTCTAGAAGTAGTTGCCGGGGAAACTCGAAATATCTATACTATTATTACATAGTTGATATGAGTTTACGAAAGAAGACTTACAGTGAAACAGCCCCACAATACAGTTATATGTATATGAAAGCGGTAAATGAAAGCAATAACCACTTACTCGGTTGTAGAGCTTCCATGCTGTTTGGTTAGTTGTTCAACAAAGAAAGATCGAAAACAACAGTATATTCAAAATCAAAGGAGAAAGTGCTTTGAAAAAGGAAAATTTGGGGCTTACAGCTCAAGGAGAGGCCCAGGGTTTTATCAGTGATCGCACTGTTTGAATTTGTACAGAGGGACTTATACAAGTGACTGAGGCCCAAAATGTTTTTCTGTACAAAGGGATGGGTCTTACACTCTTTCAAGAGGCCCAAAAAAGTTTAAAGAAAAAGAGTGGGGCTTATAACACGAGGGTAGGCCCAGATGATTTTTCCGTTTAAAAATGGCGATCGCGTCGAGGTTTTCTTTTAACGCGGAGGGACTTATACAATAAGTGAGGCCCAAAATGTTTGGTTAAAAAAGGATTGGGTCTTACACTCTATTAGAGGCCCAAAGTGTTTTGAAAATGATTTATGAGGGTTGAATTAATCCAAAAACCCTAATTTGTTTTCAAAAATGTATTTAATTGAATAAAAATTCAATTAAAATGATCAAAATTGTTTAACATGTGAAAAACAAATTGTGATCTTGGATTAATGCTTCAAAAATTAAGTATTGACCTACAAAATAATTAGAAAGCATTAAAAGTTGCAAAATCAATGTGGAAAAAATATTTAAAATGTCAAAAACAATTAAAATATTAATTCTTTGCAAAAATATCAATTATATGAAATAAATAATATTTTTGGGATATTTTTGGAAAATAAAATATTTTAACATTTTTGTGAATTATTAAAAAAAGAATCAACTCAAAATCATTAAAACTCAGAGAGAAATTAATTTTTGAATCAATTAAACAAAAATCACAAAATTCAAAAAAGGCGCCAAGAACAGCTGAAGAACACGCGCGTGTTCTGGGTTTGGCTGATTTGCATTTTCTATCCAATCTCCCTGAATACTTGATTATAACATGCAATCCATATATCATTATGCTCGTCTCAACCTCATGATCATGTCTATGTCCATTAATTTCATTTAAATTAAACACATAACAAGAAATCATGAAAAATCCTCAAGAACCCTAATTTCTGCATGAAGGCCAGGATTTTTGATACACGATTTAAACAATGCAATTAATTGAGGGAAAACATTCCATGCATGATTATGAACATATGGCCAAATTATTGTGCAGCAAAAATTGCATGGATCATAGAGTTAGAAGAGCTCATGCTTACCACTTGCAGCTGGTGATCGTGATTTGTGTTGGAGGTGTTACAGCTAGGTTCCAATGATGTGGATAGCTTCCCTAGGTACCAAGTGATGTGTTTGAGTGCTTGGAATGGATTGAAATGGTTTGGAGTTGAAGATGGCACCTCAACTGCAAAACTGTCAAGAACTTGAGTAATTGGCTGGTGATTTTGTGAAATCAGTGTTCCAGATGTTATGTGAGTGTTTGGATCACTTCTATATGATGTATGTGAGGTGTGTGAGTGATTGGTTTGATTGGAAAAGCTCTCAAACTCAAAACCCGATAGCTACCTTGCTAAGAAAGGCATTTTTGCCAAGAGAAAGAGATTTTGAGGAAAGCATCTGTTAGATGGCTTTGGTGTACTCAAACTAATCACAATTGAGCTCTATTTATAGTAGAGCAAGTTTGTTTTGCAAGGAATAGTGAATGGCAACTGGTAAGTAGGTTTGGCCAATGTTGGCAAATGAAAATCCAAGTCTCCTCTAGCCATTGACTAGAGGTTAGGGCACAGAGCTTTGGTTCCCTTGGTCTTGGATAAGTCTTGACTGATTTCAGATGAGAATGGCTCAGTCCATGCCACCTTGATGCTTCCATTGAATGCTTCAATCCAAATTTGGAGTTTTGTCCCTATTTTGGCCATTCTAGGTTCAACATGCTATTTCTTGTTCCATGGACTTTGGAGGCTTGGCTCAGTGATTGTCCCCTTTAGATTCAATCCTCACATGTGTCCAAGTGGATAGGAGCATTTGAATTTGGCTGATTTTGGCAAATCGAGCAAAATTTCAAATTCTGCCTTGCCTTTGACAGATTTCAGCAAGGCAACTTTCCAATGTCATAACTCATGGTGTAAGTTGAATTTGGTAATGCTCTTGACCATTTTGGAAAGCCCTTACATGATACAACAACTGTTTGAACATGTTTGGTTTTGATCTCTTTTGAATCCAAGTGAAAAATCCCTCTACATTTGGCAAAAAGTGAAGGCAGATTCTGACTTAGTGAAAATTTCACTAAGTGTTGGAAAAAGTGATATTTTCACATTTCAGCCATTTTGATCACTCACTAACTCAAAATCCTTAATGAATTGGACTTAGGTCTAGTTGAAGTTTTTGTAGAGGGTAATGAGGGCTACAAATCCATCTTTGGATGAAAAAAAATGGCTTTGTGGTTTAGGAGTTATGATCCTCCAAAGTTGGTGCCCTTGTCACTTTATTTTTAACTTAGAAAATTTTCTAAGTTTTTATGGTTACCCCTTTTACAAGTTATCCCACTTTTCTTGATTTTTCTTGATTAATGATGATTCAAATTATACATTAACATCATTTTAGGGTTAAAAATCCATTTTGGTGAAAAATCTCAAAAAGTCAAAGTTGACTTTTGTGCACAGTTGACTTTTTATCAGATGAATTCCAAACTGTGCAATTCTTCAGGAAATCATGTCCTTGACCTAAATCAAACTTGATGGACATGTTCCATGGGTGTCATAGGGTATATTGATGCATGCCATAGGGCTTGGGAGCATGTCCTGGTCAAAAGTCAAAGTTATAGTTGACTTTTCCCTTAAAACCCTAACTGTGGTGCAGATGAAATTGAGACTTGTTGCTCAAGCTTCTTGGATTAATCCATTGTTCCAAATGGATCAATATAGTTCATTAGAGACCCTCAAACCCTCTCTTGAGGTCTTGGCTCATGATTTGTCCCAAATGTCAACTTAGGGGTGAATTAGGTCAAGAACCCTAATTCCTGATTTTTGATGAATGCATCCCCTGAGGCAAAATTGACTTGATGATTGGGTCCATGAGGTCCCATGGAGTATATTAGGTTATGTTTTGGATCATTGGCTTGTGCCCAGATTAAAAATTTCCATCTGGAGGCCCTGGCGACCAAAACCATAATTTGGTGACACTGTCGATCTTGAGACTTGATCCACCTAGAAGGGAGCATCCTTGTGCTTGATCCTTGAAGTGGGAGTCCTTTTTGATCCTTTGTGTATGTTTGAGAGGTTTAGACAAGTTGAAGATCATGTCATTCCTTGATTGATCCTTTGTCTAAGGCTCTAAAAGGGCTTAAAACCCTAATTTTGATTGTAGTGGATGCTCGCCCATCTTTGGGGAGACTGATGAGGTATGATGGTTCCTCTATATTGTGATGATGAGTGAAACAATGATGGGACATCTTAGTGGTCAAAATTTGGGGTATGACAGTCATGCATGGAGGTCCTATGGTTATGTGGGGTATAAGAACCACCTAAGTCTAAAGAAAAGAGAGGTATAGCACTATCTAATGCTTATCCTACCTCACCTTAATAAAAAATTAAGGATGAGCTAGGATCCCCAAGGGATGTTAGAAAGTTCTACACAATCAAGCATTATATCATGCTATTCACAAAAGAGAATTAGTAATGAAAGAGATGAGATGAAAGAAGAGATGAGTATGGATTAACATCCACATACTAAAATGTCTTACCTCTGCCCCTACACAAAAGGTTAGCACATAATCATCACAAGTAATGAAAACAAGTATAAGGAACTAAACCAAACAAAACTATTTGCTTTAAGAAGACAAATTATGAAGAAAGTAAAGTTCAAACCAAAAGGGAAAGGTCCTAATGGTTAAGGGACATGCAAAGTCAGTATGTACACGTTAAAGGATCCTACTAATGTAAACATGCCATATGAAATCAAACAGACACAAACTACGCACCAAACCATCATACAAATGCAAATGAAACATTAATAATGCAATGTGAATGCAAATGAATCATGAATATGGATGAACATACATGTAAGCATCAAAGTCAGAATTGAATGACATTTAAGGATGTGTGGAGATGTCATTAAGAAGGCATAGAGTTCATAAATGCAAATGTGGATCAAGTAGAAAGAAGTGGGAGCAAACATCATTCAAGTTTCAACAATGAAGCATACTTGTAATGCAAGCAAGAAGTAAAGATGTAAGATGAACAATCATGTAATAGGAATGCAAGTCAGTAGCTCATGACATTTGAAATGACATTTAAAATTCAAGAATGAAAGCACAAAGTCCACACAAGTATCATGTTGAGGCACATTGAAGATTAGGAGCAAACATGTTCAAGTTAAGTCAAACAAGTATACAAAAGTTTATGAACTTAAGAAACATGTGATGTGCAATTATAGGTCATGGGATATGGCTGAGGATGATTGCAAACAGAAGTGAATCATGTCTAAGTAATGATTTAGGATCATGCAAGTGTTGGTACAAACATGTGCTCAAAGTAGATCAAGTAAGAATGCATAATTACACAAGATATTTCAAGTTAAGACAAGTGCATACAATTCATGTAAGGATGAACTTTGGATGACCTATAATTTGATGTGAATGACCTATAATGTTCATACAACCATATGTCAAAAGGTCTCAACAAGTACCAAATAGGATTGCACACAATGATCATTAAAATCCTAGCATAAGTCTTCTAACATTCACACAAGCAAACATGTTTTCCTACAATCTATGAAGTCATGTTAAGATAATGAGAAAATTGAGATAGGATAAGTGAATTAAGGTGAAATCATTGTGTACATATACTCCAAAAGGATGGCTCAAAAATCATTAGGAATCATGCTCAAAGATGCTCCACAATGTCATACAAATCACACAAACAAGTAGCTCAAAACTTTCATCCAAAAGCTAACAAGAAATGACCTAAAAAATCTACAAAAAATTCATGACAAACCTCAACATATCACAAATGCATGTACCAATTATTAGGCAAAAGTTCAGTGTAAAACTAAGTCAAAAATATTCCACAATGTAGCATAGGTCATGGTTTAGTGCACACACAAAAGAAATTACAAGAAAATTCATGAAAATATGCCAAAACACGATAAAATCAGAAAATAAAATATGAAAAAATTATTTAAATGTCTTTTAATGCTTCATGAATTTTTATGTAATTTTTGGATGCTCAAATGTAATTTTAAAAATAAAAAAGAAACATACATGAAAAGAAAATTTAAAAACAAAGGAAATGGGCCAGGGGGTGCAGCGCAAGTAAATCCACAATTCAGATGTCCCTTGGGCTCAGAGAGAGGGGGTGTGAATAACAAAATCAGCCCAGTCCAATAAGCGTAATCAGAGAAGGTGCATAGCGTGTGGACCAGTCAACAATTGACTCAATACTAGCCATTAGATGCAGTCAAAATGAGATGATCAATCAGAGTAGTTTAATCCAACGGATCAGAACACACGTGCATGACAAGCAACCAAATTACAACCACGTGGAGTCACAACATTCAAAACACAATCAGAAATTTAAGCACGTGCAAGGGAGTGTCTTCATTAATTCGCAGGCAAGATCTGGTGCGTTGGATCAAAAACATCAACCACTGGGAGATGTTCTGGCAAAATGCTAGGGTTTATGAACTCTGATGAATTTCAGGTGGCCGGAGAAGACTACGGTCGTCTTCTTCGGTGAGTCTCCACCACACGCAGTCTTCAAACATCACCAAAATGCACCAGCCACACATCAAAATGATCCTTTCCTCAAGTAGATCATGGACCCAGCATCAAAATTCACAAACATATCACACACACAGAGAATTGAATGGGAGAAGTTTGCCCTAGAAATTTCAACTAAGCACCTAAGGTGCCTATCAACTAGCCAGAGGTTACATTGCTCCTATTGAGCTTCAAAACCAGCAAAATCAACTTAAAATTCACAAAACGAGTGCAACAGAATTTGAGAAAGAAACCTGAACTTGAAGAACCTTTGAACACAAGAAAACCAGAGGTGAGGTTCCTTACGTGTGCTTGATCTCAATGCTTGGCCAAATAAAGGCAAAATAAACTTTGAATTCTCTTGAAAACCAGTGGATGCAGATGTAACAATAAGATGCAATGCTATGCTTTCTTGCTTACTCCATTGATGATTCAATGCTGAGAAATGCAGAGAGAAGAATGAAGCTTCGAGAGAAAGAGAGAGAAAACTCAGAGTGAGAGAGTGAGAGGTTTTGGTGAAATGTGAAGAATGAAAAGTTAGTTGAAAAACAGTTAGAGAATGGTTTATATATCGTGAGTTAAATGTTAACCACTGTTGTTAACAGTTAGAACTCTGATTAGGGTGAGTGTGTGAGTTTGAAGTTGAATGGAGATGGAGTGTGGTGAGGGCACGGGTTTTGTTCATGTGATGAGTGAGCATGAAACTTATGGTGTTGCTTAGGTTGGATGGTAATGATGCTCTGAACTTGCAGCAGCAACACAGCTTGCTTTGTAAGTTTCTCTTTTTCTCTCATTTGGTTTAAACATATATGGTAAAGAGTATGTGATCAAGTATGTGTGTAAGAGGTTGGTTTAGCTCAAAGTGGCAATGTCATGCATGATGTATGTGAAGCATGCTCACGATGTACAAGAAAAGCAAAATTATGTCTTGGCTTTATTTACTTGTCATGGAAGAAAGCAAATTATATGAGGGGGAACTTTGGCAAGGAATATCTCATGAACTAATGAATGAAAATGGTTAATTTTGGATCTTTTGGAAAGAGGACATTGAGTAGAGCAAGATTGGAGTGGAAAACAAAAGCAATGGAAGCCTCTAAGGTGCTCAAGAATGAGCGTGAAGACCTGTGT
This sequence comes from Lathyrus tuberosus, assembly GCA_022829125.1. Taxonomy (NCBI): domain Eukaryota; kingdom Viridiplantae; phylum Streptophyta; class Magnoliopsida; order Fabales; family Fabaceae; genus Lathyrus; species Lathyrus tuberosus. The sequence goes on along the minus strand of JALAZF010000164.1, from coordinate 7,105,827 downwards.
ACATAACTGATGTAGCAGGTCAGCCTAACCTGGCCTGACCAGTTCATGTGCGTGTGGAAAAATCAGTGAGAGGTTACCCACTTTGAGCCACCATAACTCTCAAAGGAATAATCAAATGAAAAAGTGTTGAACACCAAAGTTGGAGAGGAGATGGAAATGAACAAGATTGATGTTGAACAATTTCCCAAATTAAACCTCTATCAATGAGATATTTGGCCATGAACTTGGGCACAACATGCACACCAAGTGTTTGTGAAAATTATGGCACACTGACTGGTCATGACTTGTCATTTTGCCTTGATTCCTCTCCACTTTGATCCATTATATCTCCCTTGATTTTGATCCAATGGGGATGTTCTTGGTATGGTTTTGAAGCTTAAAGTGTGAACTTTTGATAGGCCTCCCTAGCCTTTCAATTTGATGCTGGGAACATGGAGAAAGAATGCTCTAAAGTTGACCTCTCACCTTGCCAAAACTTGCCATAAATGGAAACCCTAATTTCTATTTTTGGCAACTTTGTACATTTCTTGATTTTTGATGAATATTTCATTATTTCTTGATCAAATCCTCAAAAATGATCATATTTAAGATGAGGAGCATGAATTTGACCTTAAAAAGTCAAGAGTTAACTTTTTCCTCTGCGCAGTTGACTTTTCCCCAATTCTCCTCATTCTCATTCAATTGATCAATTGAAACCCTTCCAAATCACATTGATGGACGATTCTCCGTCCTTAGACCCTTGAGGACATGTAGAATACCATAGCATCAAGTCTTACCCAAAAAATCAGAAATAAACTGATTTTATGGCAAACCCTAGTTTTGAACCCTTAGTCTAGGAGAAATCAGCACATCCTCCAAATCCAAATTCCTCTGAATATGATGTGTATCCTCTCAAACAAAGATGAGATATACTATTTGGAGATGATAAAAGCTCAAAAATCTTGCCATTGAAGTGTTATACTCAAGAACCCCAGAAACCCTAATTTGCACTGGTTAGGAGAATGTGATTTCCTTCAATATTTTGTTGAATTCCCATCCCTCGATGACTTGATGGCTCAAATGAGATGAATTGGGATATGAGGAGCCCTTGTGACTTATTTGGAGAAGTTTGATTCTTATCCTTTGACTTTGAACTGTCCATACCTTGGGACCACTGATCCCATGCCTTGCAACCAATGATGTGTATGATTTTAGTATGATCTATTCTGAAATGCAAATGAATGAAGCATAAGCCAATTATTGGAGAAAATAAGAGGGCAAATCTTGAGGTATTACAATGGGGAATCGACATGATTGGCATGATCGAACCCAAGGCTTCGAACGAACATCGGTTCATCCTGGTAGCCATTGATTACTTCACCAAGTGGGTCGAAGAAGCGTCATACGCCAATGTAACCTGACAAGTGGTGGTTCGATTTATCAAAAACAATATCATCTGCCGTTATGGTGTTCCAAGCCAGATCATTACCGATAATGGATCCAACTTGAACAACAAAATGATGAAAGAGTTGTACGCTGAGTTCAAGATCGAACACCATAACTCATCTCCCTACCGACCTAAGATAAACGGAGCGGTAGAAGCAGCTAACAAGAACATCAAGAATATTGTTCAGAAGATGGTTGTAACCTACAATGACTGGCATGAAATGCTACCCTTTGCTCTTCACGGTTATCGCACATCTGTCCGCACTTCAACAGGGGCAACCCCTTTCTCTCTAGTATATGGCATGGAAGCAGTGCTTCCCATAGAAGTAGAGATCCCATTAATCCAGGTATTGATAGAAGCTAAGTTAACAAAGGCTGAATGGTGTCAAAGTTGACACGATGAACTGAACCTGATCAAAGAGAAGCGAATAACGACACTATGCCATGGTCAATTGTATCAGCAAAGAATGAAGAAGGCGTTTGACAAAAAGGTCCGACCTCGCTTCTTCAGGAAAGGAGACCTTGTGCTAAAAAAGATACAATCATTTCTCACTAATTCTCGGGGCAAATGGACTCCGAACTATGACGGCCCCTATGTGGTCAAGAAAGCTTTCTCAGGCGGCGCCCTGAGACTTGCAACCATGGATGGAGAGGAATTTTCCTACCCCACAAATGTTGACGTAGTCAAGAAATACTTCGCCTAAATAAATAAAAAATCGTCTCGATGGATTGAAAACCCGAAAGGGCGATCCAGGAAAAAATTAGGGACATAAGCAAAAATCATCCCGATGGATTGGAAACCTTAAAGTACAATCCAGGCAAAAATTAGGGATTAATGGCAAGTAACTATGTCCAACAAATGGGCAAATCCCTCACCGACATTACACCATCCGTCAGGAAAACTCCAGTCAGGGTCATCTTCGACAGAAGCTCAGGATGTCCAGAATTCAAAGTTGGTAGAAGGATAGCGGTCGTTATGTTTCAATGTAGCCCTTTTCCCTTAAATTACCATTTTCTAACTTTGTAAATACTTCATGGAGTCACGCGTTTGGCTGATTTCCATCCTATCAATAAAATTTGAGCCCTAGTGCTTTTGTTTGCAATTTTTATTTGTTTTACCTTTACAGAACGACATTTTAATCTGATCAACGATTCTTGAAATAAAACAAAAATGAATTTACTTGTAAGAATTTTTCTGCTTTTTAAATAAAGATGGCAATTCTTTTGACTGTTGAACATCGAAAGAACATCGATCGCTTCTCCAGAAGTAATCGAACCTCAAAGTACAGAATCAAAGTACTCCTTCTAAACCAGTGCACCTGAATGAAGGACCAGTTGTGTCAGATGAGAATATTCCGTCTGACATCCCCGGCAGAGCTCTTATCTCCTAAGCCTGACCAACATTGTTCCCCACAGGGACTATCTCTCCTAAGCAAGGCATAAATGTTATCTCAAACCGATGATACCTCTTCGTCCCCAGCAGTGGCCGAGTATCCAGTCGTGTTCATCTACTAGTCTGTATGTCGCGTCAGTTTTGTCAGCATAAACATACATACATCATGCATTATTGATTTACATTCATATTCATATTGCATCACTATCACTCTTGTCAGTCTTGTTCCCAAGTGATAAAAAGTCCTCTCAATCGAGTGGTCAGTTCTTTCCTTGACAGGAAACATCGTGTCTGAGCAACCTCTCCTCTAGTTTATTTCTGGATTAAAGGTGGTTCTTTTACCACTTTGATAACTTGAACCTATGAAAAGCCAGAGAGCTTTCGAAAAACGTCACTCTTCACCATTGAAGATGGTATTTTCGCTTTCCCGGATTGATGAAGATCCCCAGAGAAAGCCTCTTAATCAAAGATTCGGCAATACAACAGTTCTCCTTCGGAAAATTCGCTGACAAAAAAGGTCATAAGTACCTCAGGATTGGATTGCATCACATGGCATTCCTCCGAGAAGATCTCGAGGAAAAGTATGATGTAATATCCCCAAGCAGGAAACAGTCTCTCAAGAGACTCGTTTTCCCCAGTAGAGTCAACAAATGGCGTCTCCCACAGAGAAGTTTGTGCACCTCTACAGCTAATACGAATGGGTTTCCCCAGCAAGTCTGACATCAAAAGTTTTTCCATCAAATGGCATCTCCATTGAAAAGTCGGCGAGAAGTTTGTGGAAAACCGCTACGAACAGCGTCCCTTGTCAAGAAAGTTTATTGACAAAAGAAACTGAGACCAGTTCCTTGGTAGGAAACCAGGATCGAGGGGAAGTTTATATCAGAAACTGAGACCAGTTCCTTGGTAGGAAACCAGGATCGAGGGGAAGTTTATATCAGAAACTGAGACCAGTTCCTTGGTAGGAAACCAGGATCGAGGGGAATTTTATATAAGAAACTGAGACCAGTTCCTTGGTAGGAAACCAGGATCGAGGGGAAGTTTATATCAGAAACTGAGACCAGTTCCTTGGTAGGAAACCAGGATCGAGGGGAAGTTTATTTCATAAACTGAGACCAGTTTCTTGGTAGGAAACCAGGATCGAGGGGAAGTTTCTACCTTTTCTAAGCATCATTGCTTAGAAAAAGAAGATGGACGGGCAAGCTGCCATTCATAACCACCATCGAAATTTCGGGTATTCTGATATTTAATCCTCTTGAACCCTGAATGGCCGAATACCTTCGCCATTCACACCTTCGGGTCCAAGAAGATTAAATAGGGGTATCTGTCTTACCCCAAATTTTGACCACTAAGATTCCCCATCATTGTGCAAACCATCATCACAATATGGATGGACCATCATACCTCATTAGTCTCCCCAAAGATGGGTGAGCATCCACTACAATCAAACTTAGGGTTTCAAGCCCTCTCAGAGCTCTTAGACAAAGGATCAATCAAGGAATGACATGATCTTCAAATTGTCTAAACCTATCAAACATCCACAATGGATCAAGTGGACTCCCACATCAAGGATCAAGCACAGGGCTGCAACATTCCAAGTGGATTAAGCCTCAAGATCGCCAGTGTCACCAAATTAGGGTTTTGGTCGACCAGGGCCTCCAGATGGAATTTTTCCTCTGGGAATGAACCAATGCTTCAAAGAAAAACCCAAAATACTCTGAGGGACCTCATGGACTTAATCATCAAGTCAATTTAACCTCAGGGGATGTATTCATAAAAAATCAGGAATCAGGGTTTCTTGACCTAATTCACCCCTAAGTTGACTTTTGGGACAAAGCATGAGCCAAAACCTCAAGACATGATTTGAGGGTCCCTAATACACTACATTGATCCATTTGCAACAATGGATTGATCCAAGAAGCTTGATTCACATGTTTCAAGTTCATCAGAACCACAGTTAGGGTTTCGCGGAAAAAAGTCGACTGTGCCTTTGACTTTTGACCAGGACATGCTCCCAAACCTTGGGACATGATTCAATATACCCTATAACACCTATGAAATCAATCCATCAAGTTTGATTTAGGTCAAGTACTTGATTTCATAGAGGATCGAACAGTTTGGAATTCATTTGATAAAAAGTCAACTGTGCCCAAAAGTTAAAGTTTGAGTTTTTGATTTTTTGATCAATTATTGTTCCCTAACCCTCAAATGATTTTAATGTGTGATTGGGATCATCATTCATCAAGAAAAATCAAGAAAAGTAGGATAACTTGTAAAAGTGGTAACCATAAAAAAACTTAGAAATTTTCTAAGTTATGGAACAAAGTGGCTAGGGTACCAACTTCCAAGGATCATAACTTGTGATCTAAGCAACCATTTTGGCTAATCCAAAGATGGATTTGTAGATCTCATGGAATACTTTAAAAGTGTCAACTATACCTCACTCCAATTCTTCATGGATTTTTAGTTATTGAGTGACCAAAATGAAAAAAACATGAAAATGCCACTTTTTCCAACACTTAGTGAAATTTTCACTAAGTCAGAATCTGTTTCACTTTTTTCAAAATGTAAGGGCATTTTTCACTTAGATCCAAAAAGTGTCGAGACAAACAGTGATCACCCACATGTTGTATCATATGATAGCTTTCCAAAATGGCCAAGAACTCCATCAAATCCCATTTGAGCTAAGAGTTATGACAATGGCAATATGCCTTGCTGCAACTGTCATGGCAAGACAGATTTGTGCATTTTGCTCGATTTGATCAAATTGTGCAAATGACAAACAAGTTTATCCATCTGAACACCTCAGGGGGAGACCAAGGAGGAACAAACACTGATCCATCAGCCTCCCAAGTCTTTGGAACTAAAAGTAGCATGCCAAACCTAAAAATGCCTAAAAGGGGGACAAGACTCCGATTTTGTTTTGGAGCATTCAGTGGATGCACCAAGGTGGCATACACTGAGCCTTTTCCAACTGAATGAGTCAAGGATGATCTCTGAACTAGGGAACCAAAGGCCTGTGCTCTAACCTCTAGTCAATGGCTAGAGGAGACTTAAGATTCCAAAGTGATGCAATTGGACAATGAGCTGCTGTAGTTGCCATTCACTATTGCTTGCAAAACAAACTTGCTCTACTATAAATAGAGCGCATTTATGCTCAGTTTAAAGGCCTACAACACTTGTTTTTCTCAAAATCATCTCCTCACTCTCAAAAATGCCTTTCTTAGCAAGTCACTATCGAATTTTTTAGGAGAGAGCAATTCCTCTCAAACCAATATCTCTAACACCTCATAAACATCATATGTGACCTGATCAAACACTAAACACATAACTGTAACACTGATTTCTCAGAATCACCAGCCAGTTACTCATGTTTTCAACCAAGTTGCAGTTGAGATGCCATGAAGTTATCCATCCATTTCCAATCAAGTCCAAGCATTCAAACACACTCCATATGGTATAGGGAAGCTGTTCAGATCATCAAAACTCATCTGTAACACCTCCAACTCAAAAATCACATTGCTCTTGCTGTCACGACCTTCAAGTAAGCCTTAACTTGGTCATCTCTTAATCTATGCATATTTCCTCGCACAATACTTTTGTCAAATGTTCATAATCATGCATAGAATGTTTCCCCTCAATTAATTGCTTTGTTTGAATCGTGTATCAAAATTCTCAGCCTTCATGCAAATTTTAGGGTTCTTGAGGTTTTGTCTTGATTTCTTATTCCATGCTTAAAATAAATGAAATTAAAGACCATACACATGATCGTGAGGTGAAAACGAGCAGATTGATATGTGGATTGTGTGATTTCATCAAGTATTCAGTGAGATTGGATAGAAAATGAAAATCTGAGCAAAACTCCCTTCGCGCGTGTTTTTGGCACATGTTCTTAGCGCCTTTTTCACAAATTTGAATATTTGAATTTTGTGATTTTATTTAATTGATTCAAAAATTAATTTCTCTCAGATTTTTAATGATTTTGAGTTGATTCTTTTTTTAATAATTCACAAAAATGTTAAAATATTTTATTTTACCAAAAATTTCCAAAAATATTATGTATTTCATATACTTGATATTTTTGCAAAGAATTAATCTTTTATTTGTTTTTTTACATTTAAAATATTTTTTCCTCCTTGATTTTCCAATTTTAATTGGTTTTCAATCATTTTGTGGATATAAACATGATTTTTGAAACATTGATCCAAGATCACCACTCATTTTTCACATGTTTTCAATACTTTTTTATTAATTTTTTAACAAAATTAATTCCTTTTTTAAACAAAATTAGGGTTTTGATTAATTCAACTCTCATCAATCATTTTCAAACACTCATGGGCCTTTAATAGAGTGTAAGATCCAACCCCTTTGTAAATAATACCTTTGGGCCTCACACATTGTGTAAGTCCCTCTGTATATTTTCAAACGTTCGGCGCGATCGTCACCTTTTTTAACAAAATCAACTGGGCTTCTCCTTGAGCTATAAGACTCATCTTTATTCATTTTCAAACTCTTTGGGCCTCTAATAGAGTGTAAGACCCAACCCTTTTTTTTCCAGAATGATTTGGGCCTCAGATGTTGTATAAGGCCCATTGTATTTTCAAAAACCTCGGCGCTATCGCCGTTTTCAAACAAATAAACTTGGGCTTCTCCTTGAGTTGTAAGTCCCATCTCTTGTACAAAAATAAATCTTTGGGCCTCTAATAGAGTGTAAGACCCATCTCCTTATGCATAAAAAACTTTTGGGCCTCAGCCGTTGTATAAGTCCTGATACGATCTTTAAGACAACGGTGCGATGATCGTTAAAACTTGGGCCTCTCCTTGAGCTGTAAGCCACAACAATATTTTCAAAGCACTTTCTCCTTTTATTTTGAATTCAAATATATGTTGTTATCAAAACTTTATTTAATTTCTTTGTTGAACAACTAACAAAACAACATGGAAGCTCTACAACGGGTAAGTGTTTATCCGCTTTCATTTACCGCTTTCATACGTATATAACTGTATTGTGGGGATGTTTCACTGTAAGTCTTCTTTCACATCCTTTTATATACTTGTCACATATCCACTGTGTAATACTAGTATAGTTATTTAGAGTTTTCCCCGACAACTACGTCTAGAACTAGGTAAAGCTTGTTGGTCACTCTCGAATACAAACAAAACTAGATCCCCCGTAGGATTTCAGATACAGTCTTCCCTCCTCTTGGGGTTAAACAATATGGAACAAAGAGAAAGGCAGCATTCTCGGTGAACCTTTTCTCAGACTGTTACCCTTAGAAATTGTCAAAGAAACTCTAACTCCCCAAAGATGATCTTTTCTCCGTGAATGGCATCTCTTGAGTTTCTTCCAAATTCTCGAACTTTCCTGGAATGATCTCTTCTTTGTGAATTGCATTTCTTAAACTTCTCTTGGTTTGGGGACCCACATGCTTCCTAAAAGCATCCCCGCCTCCTCTTGGGCGTTGTACAAGGACCCTTCGGCTTCTTAGAAGTTCTCATGCCTTCTCTTGGGCTTAATACAAGGACCCTGACGACCTCTTAAAGGTATAAGACAGAACTTAGTCATCCTTTGCTAGAGCAGTCTTTCTAGTCTAAACCTCTTAAGTCTCAAAGACATTCTCAAGTTCCTCTCAAACATAAGAAAAAACACCGATCACTCTGGATCAATCTCCAGCAGAAACCCGGTCTCTCTCATGAGAGTTACCCACACTTGGACCCGCTTTAGGATCTCAATAATCCTCAGCAGTAAGTCAACCTCCTCTTGGGATTTGTACAAATGATTCTCCCCAACGGAGCTAACCTTTTCAGACTCTCTTGTTGAGTTAACCACTTTTAGCCTCCGTCTTGGGCTTTGTACAAGACATGTAAAAAACACTCTCTTGTTGAGTATAAAAGACTCTCTTGTTGAGTCAATCTCCTTTTAGCCTCAATCTCGGGCTTCATACGAGATAGCAAATCACTCTCTTGTTGAGTATAAAAGACTCTTTTGTTGAGTCAATCAACCTTCAGACTCTCTTGTTGAGTCAATCACCTGTTCAAGGCTCTCTTGTTGAGTCAACCTTTTTAGCCTCCATCTTGGGCTTTATACAGGACAGATAAAAGGACTCGCTTGTTGAGTCAAACCCTTTCAGCCTCCATCTTGGGCTTTATACAAGATACATTCTCCCCAACGAGGTCAAAATCCCTTTTAGCCTCAATCTTGGGCTTTGTACAAGACAGAAAGAACATTTTCCCCGAAAAAGTCAAACTTCCAGCCTCATCTTAGGCTATGTATAAAGAAACCCCCCAGTTGAGTCACTCAACCTCTTAGCATCAAACTTGTGCTTTGATCAGGGCACACAAAAATCAATAATTCCCTCAGAGGAAGTCAAATCCCTCTTTAGAGATGACAAGTTCTCTCTCAGTCAAACCTTTAGCTTCAATCTTGGGCTTTGAACAACACACAAGAAAAACCCTTTAGCTTCACATCTTGAGCTTTGAACAAGATACAAATCACCTTTAGCTTCAATCTTGGGCTTTGAACAAGACAGCAAAATATCTCTTTCCTCCCATAGAATAGGAGGAACTACGATTGCTCTGATTTCCCTGTTTCGTTAAACGGGAATACGTAGGCATAAGATTGTGAAATCTTAGCGAGCATACTAATCAAAAACTCAAAGTCCAGTACCTTCACACATCCATCAAAAACATCAGACCTAGTACCTTACCAAAAGCCTCCTGTACAGTCACAACACTCCGTTCTTAAACGAAATAACCTAAAGACAGACCCCCATATTTTGATGGCATCTGTAAACCAACAGTTTTGTCAGTTTAACCTCAATATGCAAGCAGGGTTAATTGGAGACATCTATTTCTCTTCCTTAATCAGCTTCACAGGATAAAAAATGAATCGAACTGTAGTACCAAAGCGATAGTGATTCGAAACCACAAAAATCGCGCTACAGTATTGATGCAACAACTTCTACCAGTGGCTATTCGTGCGATCCTTCCAAAAATGTGATAGTAACTATAACGAGACTGTGTTTATTCTTCAATGCCATATGTAATAAAGTTTTTTATTTCAAAAAATTGGATGAATTAGAAGATGAGGCTGCCATAATCTTGTGTTAATTGGAGATGTATTTTCCGCCATCATTTTTTGACATTATGGTTCACTTACTTGTTCATCTCGTAAGAGAAATCAGAATTTATGGTCCAGTTTATTTAAGGTGAATGTATCCAATAGAGCGATATATGAAGATCTTTAAAGGATATACGAATAATCATCACCGACCGGAAGCTTCGATTGTTGAAAGGTACATCACCGAAGAAGCTGTTGAGTTTTGTACAAACTATTTGTCGGATGCAGATTCTATAGGAATTCCAAAGTCCCGTCATGCTGACACAGACGGAAGAGGTATTCAAGGTCTAAATGTTAGGTCAATGGCTCGGGGTGTAGTTATTCAATCACATTTCTATATATTGAATAATATAGATGAGGTTTAACCTTACATAGATACTCACAAAAGACGTTTGAAGAAAAAATATCCCCGAATGAGTGACAAGTTGTTGTTGATAGAGCATAACAATAGATTCATGGATTGGTTTAATAAAAGTATATCTAATGATCGTAGTGCATCCGAGATACTTAAATGGTTGTCGTACGAGCCAAAATTTTGTGTCATTACCTGGAGTGCATACGACATTGGTCATTATACCTTTTATACAAAATCAAAAGATGATGTAGTACAATGCAAAATAGTGGGGTTATGGTTGAAGCCAAATCGATGTATTTCTCTAGTTCGAAAGATAAGAATTCGGTATTGGCAACTACCTCGTTTTATGGTGTCATTGATGAGATTTGGGAGGTTGATTATGTTATTTTCAAAGTGGCTTTATTTAAATGCAAGTGGGTTCCTAATAATAGTAATGGTGTAGACATTGATGACTTAGGATTCACCCGGGTCGACCTTGGCAAGGCATCATTTAATACAGAACCATTCATCATGGCTTCTCAAGCAAAACAAGTTTTCTATGTTACGGATCCATCGAACATATCCGGGAAATGGTCAATCGTTCTCCAAGGAAAATGCATTCCTCTTAGTGATGAAAGTCTCGATATTCTGTCCACACCTTCTTACACAACACAAGTTCCTACCTCATATGATGAAGTTGATGGAGATGCCGTGCATGCTATACGACTCGATCATGAAGAAGGCATATAGGAAAATTAACAAGTACGTAATTTATTATTTATTCATAATATATTAATTGTATGTTATAGTTTAGAAGTATTTTTACTAACAAGTATAATTATTTGAAATCATAGGTATTTTGAGTCCAGACACCAGGCCAAGAGACAAGACACCAAGAGACAAGATACCAATACACCAAGTAACAATTATGTGAAGTTATGTAATGTGTGCAAACTGTAATATGGTATATGTAATATTTTCTTTATGTAGGTTGTTTGTTCTGATAAACGGTAATGTGGTATATGTGATATTATGAATATGATATGATTACTATTATTATGAAAACTTTATCACAAAATGTGAATTGTATTTTTCTGTTGTGCTGTGATATGGAGAACAATAATACAGGTAAAAAAATGGGATTAATTATAAAAGCAGGATCATGTTTGTTAATTTTGCAGAAAATTTAACGACGGTTATATTTCATAACTGTTATAATATCTGGCACGCTGTCCAGGAAAAAATAAATATCAAAACTGCGCTGCAGGGAATCGAACTGAGGACAATTATTTTTATTACAACGGTGTATTGAAAAATCTGTTGTGATAGTTAGCGCGCAATCCAGTTTATTACAACGCCTACTAGTTCGTGGTTATAAGTATCATATATACAACGACAATCTACATAACAACGCCCTCGCCCGCGTCATTATATGTCATTTCTAACCGTTGTTAAATGGGCTTTTCGTAGTAGTGACCGATAGGATCCACTGCTCGGGCATTTCCTCTGGAGTGGGCTAGCTTAACTCTACTAAAATATCTCTAATACTTGTGACTTGATGTTGTTCTTGGCTGCACAACTAATGTCATATTCAGACAATTCTACAGCCCAGGATACCATTCTGCCTGACAGATCCAGTTTCTTCAAGATTTGTTTTATGGGATGATTCGTCTTCATTATGATAGGGAGGCCCTGGAAGTAATGTTTGCGTATCTCGACAGTAATTATTACTACCAAAGATAATCGTTCGATCTTCTGATAACATATTTTTGTTCCTTTGATAACTTTGCTGACAAAATAAACTGGTTTTTCATCTCCGTCACTATCCTAAACTAATACCGAGCTAATAGCCTACTGGATAGTGCTAAATACAATGTAATGGTGAATTTTCCTTTGGACGAATCAGGATCAGCGGAGGAGACAGGAATTGTTTTAGCTCCATGAATGCCCATTGACATTCTTCCATCAACTTGAACTCTGCCGACTTATTTATAGTCGTGAAGAAATGTATGGACATGTCGCCTGCGCAAGATAAGAATCAGGACAAGGTGGCTAATCTCTCGGTCAGCTACTAGACTTCATTCACGGATATCAGGCTTCTCGTATTAATGATTATCTGGCACTTATCTGGATTTTCCTCTATCCCCGGTGTGTTAGCATGAAACCTAGAAATTTGTCAGCTTGTACCCAAAAGGTGCAATTGTCGAAATTAAGCCTCATGTCAAACTTCCTTATTGATTTAAAAGTTTCTTTCAAGTCATCTACATGCTTTACTTCCTCCTGGGTTTTGACTAACAAATTGTCAACATACATTTCAAGGTTTCTCCCTATCTATGATGAAAATACCATGTCCATTAACCTATGATATGTAGCCCCAACATTTTTAAGAACAAATGGCATTACATTGTAGAAAAAGTTGTTTCTGTCGATCATAAATATTGTTTTGGGGCATCATTCGAGTTCATTCGTATTTTATTATAGCCCGAGTAGGCGTCCATGAAGATGAGAAAACGGAACCCATATGTGGAATTGATCAATCTATCAATATATGGAAATTGATAGGGATCTTTCAAGCAAGCTTTGTTAAGATCGGTAAAGTCTACGCACATACGCCATTTTCTCGACTTCTTCTTTACCATGAGAACATTGGACAACTAGGTAGTATATTTTATTTCCTGGAAGAACCCGGCCTTCAAGAGCTTACTGACCTCCTATGTGACAAATTTCCTTTTTTTCTTCTCCATTTTTCGTTTCCTTTGCATTATAGCCCTCGACGATGGATCTAGTGACAGATGGTGACTCACCACATTGGGGTCGATGTCAGGCATATTCGATGGCTTCCATGAAAAAAGGTCGACGTTATCTCTCAGTACCTTGATAATGTTTTCTTCCTTTTCTTGAGATAGCTCTAAGTCTATATATGTGACCTGAAAGTCTTTAGTATCGATTTGCACCTTTTTGAATTCTCCAATAGGGGTCAAGCTATCATCTGCTGGATCTTCCCAAGGATCAAGGTCGATTAAGTTCACCTTCAAAGTGTTTTCCATTGTAAGATGCTCCTGCTGGGTCTTCATTTTTAGCTGCAGACTATCCTTGTAGCATTTCCTAGCTAGTCTCTGATCACCTTTAATTACTCCGACTTGTCCACCATCTAAGGGATACTTCATGGTTAGATAAACAGTGGATAGTACAACTTCCAGAGCATTAAACGCCGGCCTTCCGATGATGATGTTGTATGGTGATGATGCGTTCACTATCAGGTATCTTACCCTGATGCCTTTGGTGTTGCTTCCACTTCCAAAGACGGTCATGAGGGGTAGGTGTCCCAATACCTAGACTTGTTCTCTGGAGAAACCGACTAGGTTACCTTTGAAGGGTAGCAACTCGGATGTATCCATGTTCATGCCCTTGAAAGCATCCCAATACAATACGACGAATAAGCTTCCTAGATTAATTAACCCCCTCTTGACATTCCAATCATGAATTTGTACTTTTGTGACCATCGGGTCATTTTCATGCACCAATACCCTTTCTGAATCCTCTATTGAAAAACTGGTGACAACATGTCTTCCTCCCTTCTCTAACAACAAATTCTGTGACTCGTGCAGTACTAATCGGGCGTATCTTTTTTTGGCCGAGTTTATATCTCCCCCACAAGCAAAACCTCCTGAGATGGTGTTGAGTGTGTGTCGGTCCATCTGGGTCTCACGCACTTCCTCAGTGTTTTTTCCCTTCATGTAAGAGATTCTTTGAGTTTGACTCTCTCCTGGAAGGACTTCCTTTTCCTATTGATCCTTCCGCCACTTTTACATATGATAGTAACTGGCCTCTTTGGATCACGATCTCAATTTCTCTTTTTAGCTGATGATAATCTTCAGTATGGTGGCCTCTCAAAGATTATAGGAGCACCATGCCTCTTTATCTTTTCCTAGGACAACATTGACCCTATTGGAACAGGTAGGTTCCGATATTAACTTGAGAAGATACACCTCTCACAAAATTTCAACACACTTTGCATTTAGAGGAGTAAATTTCTCGGTGAAGTTATCGTATGGCCTCCGGGAAGGCTTTATTGCCGACCTTTCCCTCAACCCATGTTTGTGGGGTTCCTTCTGGGCCCGAATTCTTCATGCCTATATTGTGTCTTTACTTTAGCCTCCCATGATCTTTTCTCCATATTACTTTCCTCCCCATTGATATAACATTTTGCTCTATTAATGACTTCCTCAATGCTAGTAGCCGACTATCTCTTAAGCCAGTTATCTCTACGAGCGAGATAGACAGGGGTGTCAGCACCTATGTGAACAAGAGGTTTGACAACAACTTGAATAGATCCAAAATGAATGTATCTATATTCTTTCTCAATATATTTTTTGAAAGAAAATTTTGAAAGAAGAGGAATACTGTGAAATTCTTCTGGAACATATATGGTTTCCTCATGGGTTTTGAAAGAAAAAGTAGTTTTGAAGTCAAAGGTACCTATTTGGTATAAGGTTTCAATTTGAGTTTCATGGATAGTCCAGTTTGAATGATCATTTGGTATGGGTATTTCTTTTGAATGTATTATACCAGAACTTGAACCAGTATTATTCTTAGAAAATAAAGTCCTTATTTTAGAGATCATTAGATCAATATGAAATTCTCTAGTTTTTATCAATAATTTTTTATTTACTGGGAACACCAACCTTAAGGCTTACCAACGTATTTACATTGGCCAAACGCTAACCACAAAATTGAATGATAAATTCCTTTAAATTTCAAATAAATTAATTGAATCTAAAAAAGAAGATTAGTTTCTTTGAATAATATACCAATATCAGGCTCTGATACCAGTTGGGAAACAAAAGCGATACATGTAGTATATAGACATGATAAATATAAGGATGTGTATGAACAATGTAAAGGAGGCTCAGCCTTCCAATAAAAAATATGATATGTAACAAAGTAAAATAAATAAAAACAAAGTAAAATAAATAAAACGGACAGAGTAAATGAAAATTAAAAAGAAGAGTATGAACATTGGCAGAGTCAAATAGGACTAATGTGTGTGTGTGTGTGTGTGTTTGAGAGAGAGAGAGAGAGAGAGAGAGAGAGAGAGAGAGAGAGTTGAAATACATATTTAAAAGAAATAAACTTTCTTACTTTGAAATCATGATTACAAACTTTTAAAAATAAATAATGAAAATAGAAATGGGATTATTGAGAATGAAGAACTTAGATTATAACAAGGATGAGAATTTAGGTCTGATTAGCTTTCGTTCTCTAAAAACTTGTGTCTTGAAATGAGAAACAAAAGTCTACTTATAGGCAAAGCATAATTTCGAAGTAAACCAAATACAATGAATATTTGAAATACAACAAATCTTATTGCAATACACTTTTGTGTTCGTCTTAATTAGTAGGAATCTTTGAATGGAAGACAATTTGAGTGGGGAGATGAACCCTAGTTGATAAAGTTGTAATAACATTATTGTAACTTTAGGCAATTGAATTTTGATTTTCTTGAATTCTTTGAGGATAGAGGTTTGGTTACTCATTTCACCGAGAAACTTCTGAAGTCAAACTGAATCGAGAAAAGATGTTTTTTCTTTGAATTCCACTTTATTTTCTATTTATTTTTTATTTTTACTTTTATTTATAAATTTTGTTTTGTTTTGTTTTTCTTTTTTCTTCTTTTTCCCTTTTATGAATATTATTTTTTCTTTTTCATTCTTTTCTTTTTTCTTTTTCTTTATCTTTTTTGAATCTACCAAAGGTAGTTAGAAGTCAAAAGATTCTTGAGAACAGTCTCCCCCGAAGGGGTAAGAGGTGGATCCTTTTGGAGCGATCTCTTCATTATTTGATTCCTTCTTATGTTTAAGGAATTGTAAATAACTCTTGGTCATTTTTGGGTTTTATTCAAGCATCCTGAACAATTCAATCTCCATTTGAGATAAAGGGGTTTCAACAGGGGATCTCTTCTTCTTAGTTGTTGCTTTTGAACTTTGAGAGAATTGCTTCTCCCAAGTTGGCTTTTCTTCAGTTAAGAGAAAATTTTGGAAAACAATGGGATTGTAATACTTAGTTTAATAGTTATGTCACCATCTGATTTTGAACTCCCTGATAATAGACAGTGGTAGTGGCTTTGGAAAATGTTGCTTCAAAGTATAGCTCCAACCAATAATCCATGGTACTTTGAATTCATAAAAGTATTAGGTTTCTTTCTTGAAGGGTTCTCCATGGGCTTTTTGTTTCCAAAGGAGAAAGTAATCTTAAAGTTCTTTAAGAAGAATATTAGTAAGTGGACCAAATTTGATCCACCATTAGAGAAACTATATGGGGAACGTTGATTTGAAAAAGTTATAATGGAATGTAAAAATCCATGAATGATCAAATGGCCTTTTGAAAACATTTTGAACCAAGCTATTTTGTAGTCCGCACACGTATAACCCTTAGGGTTAAACGGTTTTGAAAAGCTTTTTCCTGAGAAAGGAAAAGTCCAATCATCAGATTTTTGAACATTTTTAATAATACATTTTGATTATGAAATTCTTGAATTATCCTTTTGATCCATAGTATGAACATGTTCAATGGACTTGGAATCAATAAGGATGTTTTCATAGAAAATTTTGAGTTTTCTTGACATCATCTGAATGCCATTAACACCCCTCAAGGAAGTAACGATGAATGATGTCCTTTAGAATTTTGAAATCCTGAACAGTTGTAATGTTAGTCAGAGTTATATGTTGATCATTTGAATTTTTGATGTAGGTTTTTGGATATCCTTTAGGTACGGTGGAGTGTGAAGTTTCACCATTAGAAGGTGGTTTAGAGGGTTGGTATTTTGAACAAATTGTGAGTAAGGTAGGAACTTTGTGGTTATATCAGGAAAATCATGCAAAGTAAGGAATTTGTTTGAAATGGGAAAAGTGACTGATTTTGAAGTAGGTGAAGCTTTTGAGCAGTGGTTAGGAGTTTGCATCCTTGGCCTTATTGGCTTGCTCTTTTTCTGTAGATTGCAAAAATTCTCTAGTTAGGGAATCAGGTAAAGAAATGTTTTGACCTTTGATATATTCTATATCAAAGTCAAAACTTGAAAGTATGACCTGCCATCTAGGAAAAATTTGTTTTGAAAAAATATTTATAACATCCTTTTGAATAACTTTTTTTATCAGATTAGTAGTCTATTCTAAAAATAAATTTTTTATTAAAAATGTCATCTTGGAATCTTGAAATGCAAACAACAATAGATAAAACTTTCTTCTTAATAGTTGAATAATTTTTTTCGGGTCCAAGCCAAATGTCTGAATGAAATCTAATTACTTGTTCATTTGAAGATGAAGATGATGCATGGTTAATTTTTTATTTTAGAATACCACCATAACCTATGTTAGACACATATGTTTGAATATTCATGAAGGCTTCTGGTTTAGGGACACGTAGACATGGTAAGGAGTTTATTTGAATCTTGATATGTTTGAATATATTTGTATGTTCAGGGGTACATGGTGAAAGATCCTTTTTGAGTCTTTGAAAGAGGGGTTTAAAAATGAGTATGAGATTTGTAAAGAAATTAGATGTATAATTAAGACACCCTAAGATTCTTTGAAGTTGGGTTTTCCCTTTAATTATATATGGAAATTTATCTCCAAACTCAATTGCTCTAGCAATTGGTTTTATGGTTCATTTGACAATTTCATGCCCTAGGAATCTGATCTTAGTTTGAAATAACTCGATCTTTGGGGATGAAATATCTAACCCATTCCATTTTACTACTTGTAAAAAGGTATCAAGGTGTTTGAAATGCTGGTCGATATTTTGAGAGAATATTAATACATCATCTATGTATACCAAGGCAAAGTTTGAATAATCATTGAAGATGTCGTTCATGATGTTTTGGAATTCAGAGGGAGCAGTTTTTAGACTAAAGGGCATTCCATTCTATTCGTAATGACCAAATGGTACAGTGAAGGCAGTTTTGTATTTATCCTTCTCCTAGATTTGAATTTGCCAGAATCCTAATTTGAGATCAAATTTAGAAAATATCTTAGCTTTATGAAGATGGTTAATGAGGTCTCTTTTCTTAGGAATTGGACATCTGATCCATTCCAAGACTTCATTGAGAGGTTTGTAATTGATTACAAGTTGAGGAACTCCTCATTCCTTTTCGTCTTGGTTATTTATATAAAAAATTTCACAACGCTAAGGAGATTTAGAGTGTCTTACAAGCTTTTTATCCAAAAGCTGTTGTATCTCTTATTTACAGGTGTTGAGAAGATCATGATTCATTTTAATAGGTTGGCCCTTAGTAGGAATGAACTTTTCGTTGAAGTTTGGATTATAAGGGAGAGAAAAAAAACATGTTTTTCTTTTCCATAAGGTATTTGGAAGCTCAGAACAGACTTTTTGCACTACAAGAAATTTGCCATATACCAACGGACACCTTTAGTGACCGTAAAAAAAAGCGTTGTTATAAATAACATTTAGAGACTGGAATTACAAACAAGCAGTTGGTATAGGGTCTAAAGTAAAAGTAAAAAATAAAGTAAAAGTAAGCGCTCAATTTAGGCGCCCATTTTTTCACTTTTTTAATATTTTTTTTTCAATTAATAAAAGAAAATAATAGATAAAAGATTTAAAAGAAAAATAAAGTTCATAAACCAGGGTTTCTTCTCTACTTCTCAAGCGCTTTAAAGTTCAGAAATCATGGTTTCTTCTTTCTTTCTCAAGCGCTTCATTCTCCTCTTTTGCTCAACAATTTCCTTCTTCCAAATCAGACACTGAAAAGTTTCACCCCTTCTCGGGTAAGAACAAAATTCATATCTCTTAATCTTTTATTTTTCGAATTTTGGTTTCTTTGATTTCTATTTCTCTTCTTCTCAAAATCCTTAAATAAATTCATCAATTGGATTGCAGATCTTTGATTTTCGTTTCTATGTAGAATCACTTGAATCATAGCAAATGGTAAGTGTTTCACTCTTTTCTTACTCATTTTGTTTATTAGTTGTATTTTTTCTTAATCGATTATATGTTTCTTCATATTCAATAGAATTTCTTTTGATTAAGTAAATTGAAATTAAAATTGTGTTTCTGATCAGGGCCGACCCAACTCATTTGGAGGCCTAAGGCAAAATCTAAAATTAAATTTTTTTAAATATAATATAAATATTTTAATAAAATTAATATATTTTTATTTAAATTGTAATGAGTTTTTTAATGAAAAATTATTTAGTTAAATTATTAGAATTGATTTCTTTTAATATTTATTTTTCCTCGATTTTAAAATTAATTCATTTAACTACTCTTCTCATCATATTTTAAAAAAATCATATAAAAAAATATTACCAAAACTTTTAAAAATAAAATAGTAAATATCAAACTTCTTGCTATGTCATGGGTCGTTAAATTTTGCTATCTACAAAAATAATTTTTAATTTAATTAATAAATATTCTAAATAAATATTATTGTTTAACTATTATAAAAAAAATTTTAAAACATTATGCATTAGAGTAAAAAAAAAAGTTGAGGCCCTAGGCGGTGGCCTCGGTCGCCTACCCCTATGGAATATGTGGTTGTTCATAGGTTTAAGTTTATTATGTGTCAATGAATATTAGGGTTTATTAAACTGACTTGCCCTATGATAGTTTTATATGAAATTGTATATTGTAATTGTTTCGTTTAGTGTCAATGTTTTATTAAGGGTTGTGATTTCTCCTAATGGCTTAAACCTAAAACACATAACTGGTAAGTCCTAAATTTCTCCACTTTGTGTTACGTTTTCTTAAGAAGACCTTCATCTGTTAAGTCATGATGTGTCAATTGAATTCGCGGTGAAATAAACAATTGAATATGATGAAGTGATTCTTTTGGAATTGATTATGAATTAAAAAGAAGCTAAAGTGAAAATCAAAAGCAGTATAAGTTGAAATATTCTAATGAATTTTGAACTTGGAAGTTAGATGATTAAATAACGGAGTGATAGCGGCTTATTGCTTACAGTTCTGGTTTATTGCAACAACATTTTGCTAAGGTAGATAGTCTAAATAGTTTAGTTTGGTAGCATATTTAAGGAGCACAAAAAGTAGATAGTCTAAATATTGTCCTTAATAAACTACCAATTTCAGCCACTGAATATTTTATAATTTTAATAATAATAATAATAATAATAACAATAATGAACCAATAAATTTGTAGCCAACTAAAGAAAGAAAAATGAAACTTATTAAGATAGCAAAAATGTGGATGAATGGACAGTTAAGTGTTAGTCTTAACAGAGTTAGTTTTTAGTGTAAGCTAGGTTAGTTATTAGACAATTAAGTGTTAGTCTTTACAGAGTTAGTTAACTGTGTACTTAGTGTATCATTGATGTGTGTGACTTGGTTAGTATATAAGTCAACACAACACTCTTGTAAAGGTTAACTCACTGAATATTCATTTCTATAGAATCTCTTCTCTAACATGAACAACTTTTTATCTGTAGTAAGCTTCTCTAAGTCTAACTCATAAATTATTGATTTTTTCAAAGATGTTTATACAAGTGAGAAAAATAGTTGTAACAACTCTTTGCTTGATCATCTTACTGTATCTCAATAATATAAATCTGAAAAATATTTGAAATATAGTGCCACACTTTGATTTTATTAATATAATCTTCTAGTTTTTATTTAAAAAAGAGCATAAATTGTCATGCTAGCATTTTTTTGTGAAATTGTGTGGGAGTGTACATCATACCATTTGGCAGCTTTCTTATACATATTCTAGAAATTTTGAAAATAATCATTTGTGTCTGTTACGCAAAAAATGGTGACGAGCATAATGTTTTTAAGATTTTTTTTTTGAATGATCATATTCACCATTAGATTGATCCAATGCTTCATATATCTGCGGTAGAAACCGAGGTAGACATGCTAGCTGCCGAGGATCTCAATTCTTTTTGTTAAGGTAGCATCAATAAGGTCAATAGATATTATAATATTGATATAGTATAAAAAGAATTTAGGTGAATTTTTTATGTGTAGTTTGGTAAAATTGGGAGAAGTCATGTAAATATAATATATAGCTTATCTTTATTTAACTTGTCATTTAAATAAAATGTAGTTTTAATGTTCCATGAAAATGTGCGTTCTAAAATTACTTCGGGCTAGTTCTTACTCTCTTATAGACCCAAAACAAATACTCTCTTATAGACCCAAAATTTGTTTGTATTATACAGAATTATATCTAAGATGAAAAATAGAGTAGTAATTTTGATTTAAATATGTGATTAAAGTGTTGCAAACATACTTTTTAAATGATATTTTTGTAAATAATATTACTTTTTGTTTTTGTTTTGTAATTTTATTTTTTTTGTCATGATAAAGTGGATAGAAGAACTTGAACACGAAGCAAGAGGTTTAGCTTGAAATTTGGGAAAAGTATTGAAGCTTCATCCTTTCATCAATTCTTGTGTTTTTTTTCAATTTGACTACG
Source organism: Lathyrus tuberosus (assembly GCA_022829125.1). Classification (NCBI taxonomy): domain Eukaryota; kingdom Viridiplantae; phylum Streptophyta; class Magnoliopsida; order Fabales; family Fabaceae; genus Lathyrus; species Lathyrus tuberosus. The sequence goes on along the minus strand of JALAZF010000164.1, from coordinate 7,084,109 downwards.
GTGAGTTTACCACTGAGTCAGTGTTTTGTATTTTTTCGCGCGCGTTTATGGTTTAATATTGTTTCTATATAACAATATTTAGGTTGTTACATTGCTTCCTAGTTTGTACATCTGCGTAGTTTTTTAATCTAATTTTTTCTAATTCTATTTTACGGTTCTGATTTTTACGTGTATTTGCTCGTGTAACAAGATTGAATACTTCATTCCCTTGCTCTTTCATTTATTTTCTATAATCTAGTTAAAATGTTTCAGTTAAACTTTTTGAATGGAGAATAGAGGGTGGGTACGTGATCCGACAAAAGAAAATGAAGAATATATTTGAGGGGTTAACGAATATCTTGAATTTGCTTTTCAAAACTCAGCAGAAAACGGAAAAATATTGTGTCCTTGTATAAAATGTGCTAACTGTGATTCACATTGTCGCTCAAGTGTTTATTAACACTTAACTGATCCGCGACGTGGATTCCTTAGACGTTATACGCAATGGATATTTCACGGTGAGAGACCCACAACTTCAACTGGCACAACTGAACAACATTTTGAAATGGAGCATGACATGGACGGGTTACTTTGTGATACTTTTGCAATGCCTCCTTTAAAAGAGAGAATTTCATGTGAAGGAGAAAGGAATCCAGAAGTAGGATTCAATGTCAACTTTTACAAATTGGTGAAAGAGAATGAACAACTTCTTTATCCAAACTGCAAGAAGTATAGTAAACTATCTTTTATGGTGCATTTGTATCATTTAAAGTGTCTTCATGGGTGGAGTGACAAGTCCTTCTCTATGCTATTGGATTTATTGAGAGATGCTCTACCAGAAAGGAATGTTTTACCAAAGTCATACTATGAAACAAAGAAGATGATTTCAGGTTTAGGCTTAGGGTATGAGAAGATTCATGCTTGTCCTAATGATTGTATATTGTATTGGGGACAATGGAAGTGTGATTTTAAAAGCAAAGGCATTTGATCCAAGTAAAACGGAAGAAGAAGTTGCATCCTTTATACCAGATCGTCGAGTTGACCCAGATCAATATCGGGAATTGGTTCATCATTGGTTTTCTGAAGAAGCACAAGTCAAATTAAAAAGATATTTTGTCATATTATAAGTTATTTGAACTTGGTTTCTTCTTTCAACTAACATTACGTTGTATCAATTGTAGAAAGTGAGAGAAATTAATAGTCAGAATCGTGCTAAATATGAAGATATTCATTGTATGGGTACAAAAAGTCTCCCAAAATTGATCAATGAAAAGGTTTGTTAATATTTGAACTTTTAATTGAGTAAATTGTATTTATAAAACAAATTACTTATAAATTGTTTGTTTGGTATTAGAAAAAATAAGGCCAAAGGAGTGTCGCTCACACGTAAAGAGATTTACACTGATAATCGTACTCGTAAAGATGGTTCAATTGTTAATGAAAAGGTTGCAATATTGATTGTAAGATTTTCTTTCATTCATGCTTTTTTGATTTTGTGACTAGTATTGAATTGCTGTGTGATATTACTGGAATTGGATTTAAATGTGCTGGCTGCAAGATATACATGTAATAATTATGTGACTTTTGAATTGAGAGATAGTAGTGGTTGCCATTTCTTCAATAATTTGATATTAGGATGGCCATAGATATGTTACTCCAACATGACATTATTTGATTTGATTTCATTTTATGGGATTAGATAATGTCTTATCTCCTTGTTTGTTTCATATCTGACTTGGACATGCATACTTTCAGGGACGGAGCTATATATGTTGGAAAGGGTGAGCTATATGTTGGAAAGGGTGGGCCTATGCCCCCACCAAGATCATTATAATATTAATTTGCAGTATTATAAATAACGTAATTATTATTATCTAATAAGTGTAATATAAATTAAAAAGAAAGTTCTTTAGTGACCCACACTAAATAAATAAACTCTAACTAATATAGTTTTTACACCCATAGTTCTACTATATTTAAAACTCAACTTACTTTTGCTCGTTTTATTTATTGTTTTATTTTCTTAATAAATAATTTGTTCCATATAAGAATGAAATATATATTTTTAATAACATAAAAGGTAATCAACTTTCTTTCATTTTCCTATTTTTATTTGACTTTGACTCTTTTAAAATACAAACAAATCATTTATATATATATATATATATATATATATATATATATATATATAGATATGACCCCACTACTGATGATTTCTGGCTCCGTCTCTGCATACTTTGTATATGTATTTTAAACAATTTGTTTATTTTGTAGTACCATAGTATCAATCTAAATTTTAATATTAATAATTTAAAAATATTTGTGAAATTGGAAGATATTAATTCAGTCTGTGTCTATATTTAAATCTATTTATTAAATGTACTCGTAAAATTATTTACTTTATTTCATTTAGGTGTGTGACTATGTTTGAATCTATTATATATTATGAATCTATAGAGCTTAAAGTTTTACTTGGTTGTTGTTTAATGTTTGACAAGTATTGGTGTTCTTATTAAGTTATTCTCATGTTGTATTTTGTCTTATCCTATCTTTTATAATATTTCAGGAAGAACTAAGCAAACATAATAATGATGCTGAAACTTCTCAATCGGTCCAAAAGACACAAAGTCATATGCCTTGGAAGGATGTCGTTTATTCCCAAGTAAAAAGACCTGAAAAGAGGGGACGTGTGTGTTGTATAGGAAATATTCCCAAACCTAAAAAATCGAAAGCTTCTTTGTCTGAAAATCAAGAGTTGAGGGATGAACTTAGGAAAATGCGAGAAAGTATGAGAGGACAAATGTGTTTATGGAAAATATGATGTCAGTGATACAAAATCGATTATCTCCAGAAGATTTGAATGTTATTTTACAAGCTTCAAGACAGGTATATTATATTTTACTCATCGAGTTCATATTTCGAATATTATGAAAACATTTATTAAGTTGAGTTTGTAACTTATTTTATTTTATTTTATTTTCAATAGGCTACAGATGCTTCTAGTGCCCCAAACCAAACAAATTCTCGAAATCCATGCACTGATGAAGATGGAAGAGGGGAAGATTAGAAACTGATTTTATCTTATATATGTTTTATGTTTTTTTTCGTCGTAGCGTCTATTTTGATGGTTGTTATTATATAATTGACGTTACATTGTTATTTTGATATGTTTGTAAGACTTAATATTTTAGTAATATAATTGAAATTTGATTTGATCTTGATTTAAGTTTTGTATGGTGCTTATAGAAAGTATTGTCAAATTTTGATTATTAACAAAATATTAATTGTTAAAAAGAAATAATAACAAAAAAAATAAAAATAATTAATTATTGAAAAAAAATATTTGTAAAAATAAGAAATACATATCCCAACAGCTAATTTCGTCCTATACCAACAGAAATACGTGGTTGAAAAAAGTTATTAACTAGTATAATTAGACGTTGCTATAGCTCTAAAATTTTGTCCAACGCTTGAAAATTATCGTTGGTATAAGATATTGGGATGAAAAATTGTCGTTGGTATTGGAAATTATACTTGATGGAAGCAAACGTCCGTTGGTATAGGTTTTTTGACCTTTACCATCGGTTTTTGGAACTTTACCAACGGATTTTCACCATTGAAAAATGTCAAATTTCTTGTAGTGTTGTCTGAATTTATGATCCAACTCAATGATTCTCTTTTGAAATTTTTCATTTTTAAGATCGTCATCAATCTTGGAATAAAAAATCTCTTCTTGTAGAGATTTAATATGATTATGTTTATTCTCAATAAACTTGGTTTGTTGGAAAAATGAATAGTTTTGAATAAAAGATAATTCCTTTTTTCTTATGAAAGTCATGAATTTGAAGGTAATAAGATTTACCATTATATTGGTGGAAATTCCTACTCCATAAACCATAAAGGGGTAGATGATTGTGAGAAAGGGAGTTCCTAGAATAATTCTTGATTGAGGCCTTTAACAAGAATTAAAGGAGTTTTAAAACAACGCCCTTGGTTACAAATGTAAGCATTAGGAAGCTTATATCTAATATTTAGAGGGGCAGTATTGGCAACAACCAATGTTTCATTATTATTTTCATAATATTTAGTAGGGATAAGTCCTTCCCAAATAACATTATGATCAGCACCACTATCTATGAGGCATGAGATGTTGATTTTGAAATCATCGACTACAAGGGTGATGACAGATTACCATTTTTAAAATGTGATTCATTCAATTGAGTAAAAAGGTAGCCAGGAATTATCTAAGACAACTTTAGGAAGATCAAAGGGTTCGAGTTTATCCTCGTCAGTATTTTGAATAGGAGTTATGAGGGATAATTTGGTTTCTAGTTCAAGATCTTTAGTTTGAAGATTAGTTATATCTTTTTGAAGTTTGTTAACTTCCCTTTTGAGATTGTTAATCTCGCTACGGAGGTTATTAGTAGTTAAGGGTTTGGAAAGGGATTAAGTATAAGCTTTGTCAAAGAGTTTAGAGATACTGAATGGCTCTATACTTTGCATAAGCTTTTTGTGTTTAGTGTTTTCATCTTTGAGGATAATTTCCCTAAGTCTTATGAGGTACCGTTGCATATCTTCTTTATTGGGAACCTTTTCAATAATATCAAACAAGATTTCTTTCTCGATTTTTTCTTTTGTAATAACATTGATAGAAAGGGAAAAAATCTTTGACAGATATCTTATTCAGAAGAATCACTATCGGGATTATCATCATAATAATTCTTAGAATCATCACTAGAGGATTCATGAATTTCATTATTCTTGTCATCAGAGATAAAAAGAGTCATGATTTTGTCCAAAAGCTCTTGGTCGTCATGAAATATTTGATTGATCTTAGTTTTGAGAGGGAAAACATCAACTTTATGTTCCAGCTTTTGAAACTTATTGCAACAAGGTTGCCATTTCTTGGAAGGTTTTTTGTAAGGTTTCTTATAAGAGTTCTTTCTTTGAGAATCCTTAGGAGTTTGTTTTTTCTAACAAACGAAGGGTTTAAAGTCTTTAGAAAGTTTTTTTGATTTTCTTGAGTTTGGAAGAAGGGGCTTATATTTTCTGCAAGCCGAAGGCTTTGCAAACGGTTCCAACTTCTTTTCAGAATTTGAATTTTTTAGATCCATACTTTGATTGGATTTTGAGTTCAGAAAAGAGTGAAATGCCTTCCTTTTTGATAAAACCAAAAAAATGGCCATAGGTGATTTCTTTGAAATTTATTGCAGCAAGTCATGTGGCTTATTTGAGCTTTTGATGGATTCTTTCTCTAAAGAGTTCAGGGAGGCCGACAATAAATATTTCTTTCCAGAATGATGCATTGCAATCTTCCCTTTTAAGACATTAGTTAGGAAGTCATCTTTGTACCATCTATAACTAGATAGTGTTTGACATCTTAGGTTCGATAGAAGAGTTTGAGTAGAGGGTATCTCTTATTGAGGATTTCCTATGAAATACATTCCTATTGTGATCATAAGAAAATATGTAGCGGCAGACTTTTCTACAAGAGACCCATCTGTGTTTTCATGAATGTAAGTATGTTGAAAGATGTTTTGCTTATCTTCTAAGGATATGGAATGATCCCACCAATTCTTTAATAAACCGGTAAACCTAGTAACAATTAAAGCTACAGCAGTGGTTCATTAATGCTTTGAATTTGATAAGTACATCGAGCCATACTCATGGATGAACATCATGATCGTCAAACTTGGCAGATTTAAATTGAGATCTCTCCTCAAAATGCATAACAGGAGGAATAGGTCTACTATAGTAATCTCCCCCCTTAAATTAAAGCGTATACAATTTAATTATTCGTTTTGGTTAGAGGTACTAGCCTCAGAATTAGAATTTCGAGCTTTGTCTTCAAGATGAAGGAAATTGACATTTTTGGATGCAGAAGTTCTAGAAATGCTTCTGCTGATTCTTTCTGCAAAGATTCATAGAGGGAAATTGAGTTTTCCTCTATATTTCTAAGGATACCTCTGGGGTTGAAATAAGGTTCAGAAGTGCTAGTAGGAAATTGATTTATAACAACAAAACGAAAACAAAAACATTACAACACGATAACATGACACATGACAACATCACATAGTCTTATAACAACAAAAACATCACAAAATCTTAATAAAAAACACAAAGTAATCTGATTGCAACAAAACAAAAATCCATACCGAATAAAGTAAAATCTCACCACAACGTGAGAGATAGACCAATAAATGAACAATGAATAATTAACACAAAAACATAACGTACCATACTTCGAAGAGGAGGAAAAGACCAATAAATGATTTTCGTTCCAATAAATGAATGAAGATTAGATGTTCCAAGAAATGAGTTAAGATGGTGAAGATGAAGATTTCATTATCGCTGTCATCTATTCGCTAGGGCATGTGTTATGAAGGAAATGAAGAACCTGTTATGTTTTAATTTTGCAGGAAAAAATTTCACCACGGTTGCAAATACCAATCATATTGAAATATGGCGCATATAACCACTGTTGATAAAAACAACCGTAGTTAATTATTTTTTAATTTTTATTTAACAATATAAGTTAAGGGACACAAGCCTTTTTATAAAAAAATGGAAAAAAGTTGATGTTATGATTCGAAGCTTGTAACCCTCAATCTATGACCACATTTTTTATTATGAACCGGGATGAAAAGTCTTTTAATAAAAAAAATCAAGCGCATAAAAATAAGATATTATTACGGTTGACAAAATGGTCGTAATAATATGGTGTTACCAAATATGTATTTTGTAGTAGTGATCTGAATATTCTATGACCTTTAGTTTACCAAAAAAAAAAAAAAACTAATTAGCAAAATCTCTAACTACACACATATAAACATGAATAAGCCTTGTGATATTTTGGATTTGTGGGAGTCATTCATTAGCATTTTATTATGTTTGTTCCATTCTTTATAACATATTTATCTTAAATTAAATATGTTACTCTAAGTTCATCATTCTTTATATAAATTGCGAGTCTTTAAAATTTATGATTTGTTTTTCCTATTCGATTGGTATTTTGATCATAATTAATTATATAATTTTAAAATTAATATTTTTAATAATCAATTATTGCTATTCAACTAGGAGATTGTTAAATTAACTATATAATTAATTAAATATTGATTAACATAATCAATTATTAACTAATTATATTATGGTTAATTGTTATTAAATACTAATTAGTGAGTATTGTGTCTGAATGGACCATGATGAGTTTTACCATTCAGTTAAGCTCAATAATAGGTCATTTCGTCAACCGTTTAGATATTTAAGCGTTATCCCATTAAACGATTAATATACTTTGCAAAACATAGACGACAATGAGGATGAAAATCTTCTCTTTCTTTGTTCTCTCAACGTCAAAATTCTAAATCTTAAAAGGTACGATGTTATTCATCTAACACAATTATAAATATATGTTATATTTTTATATGTATCTATTTATTAAAATTTATTTGAAACCCTTTCCTTGAGAGTTTCAAGTTGGATGTCGAATGAAGTAGATGAGATAGGAAACAACAATAGTCTAAAACTATCCACCTTAAGGAAAGAGATATGGAGATATGAGGACAATGAGCGGTGATAGACTATGGCATCGTGCGTTGAGAGTGAGAAATAGTGTAAGACAATAAGAGTTATGAAGAGAGTCGTGTTTGTCACTTTACAACGATAGGGGAGTATCCAAATCCAACATTTTCTTTTTTCCAATCCATGAATTTATTGATGAACATTTTTAAAAGTGTGGAACCCATTTCCAATTATCTTAAAACTTCGCCATCAAATTGACATAAATGAAATTTTGTCCCAGGTGATAGATATTAGACCAGATGTTAAGATGATTTGTACAAATTTTAAAACAGTTTAAGAGCAGATTGACAACAATGATGCATTAATAATAAAGAATGTAGAGAGCTATAAAAACACAAGAGATTGATAAGACAGTTCGGTGAAACCACACATACATCTAGGGGAATTTCTACCCAAGAAAGGAAAATCACTACTTCGAATTAGAACAACTAGTCTTATAAGAACCTTCAACCCCTATGAAGTTCTATGTCTCTCCCTTCGAATTAGAACAGTTAGTCTTATAAGAACCTTCAATCTCTATGAAGTTCTATGTCTCTCCCTAATCCTAGTGACATTCTATTTAGGTTTTTCCCTAAATATTACAATCCACTAACTTTCTTCTATCACTAAACCCTAGTGATCAACCTCAATAACAAGTTTATTGATTGTTGAATTTGCAAGTCAACTAAGACAAACCAATTATGACAAGTTACTGAAACACGGTGGTGTATAACAAAGACTCAACACTAATCTAGTTAATGCATTAGCGTGGAATACAAGTAACAAAGGCTAAAACCCTAACACAAAGAACATAGTTGTTGCGCACCAAAATTCTTAACAAAACATGATAACTGGGTCTCCTCATATAGCAATCCATTATGGGCTTTTATTCTTTGGATAGTGTTCTAATTTTGTTTAGAATTTGTGGATATTTTGTTGAGATTTGTTGCTCCAAATCAGCTCCACAAAATAAGATTTGATTTGATATGAATTCAAATTTAAATCACATAAATTTAAATTTAAACAAATTAATTAATTAAATAAATGAGATTACTAAAAGATACCAACAACATTTATTGCACACATCAATAAAACAGATTCCATATAATTGAAAAACGTGCACACATAGCAACATCCTTATTCTACATAACAGACATATGTTGCACACATACTGGGACATTGATTCCCACATGTGATCTTCTATTCCAAAATAGTTTGAAACACCATTATTATTATTATTATTATTAATTTTACATAATGCAACCAATAAAAAAAGGAACAACACTTTATACGCAACAAAACACTTTATACGCAACAAAACACTTTATTTAAACTTTGATATTATAAACATTGACATGGAGTGCAAAGTGGATCGGTCGGGACTGTTTAAAGGAAATATTTCCGCGGCTTTTTGAAGCATTTATTCTAAAAGATGTGGCGGTGGGGGCGCTAGGAGGTTGGGTGGATGGAGAATGGGTTTGGGGGGATTTAGGTATTAACAACATTGGTGGGAGAAGAGAGGAGGATGGAGGGAATTTGGTGGATTCTGTTTCGGAGGTTTTTACTAACGTTTTTAATGTAGGTACCACTGTTAGTGATGAAGCTGTCACCGCTGCAGGTTTTGTTGTGGGTTCCGCGGTTGTTAGACGTAACAGCTTAGGCGATGCAGCTGCAAGGTTTGGGACTGCTTCTAATACATTTGGGATTGTTGTTGACTGGCGCAGCAGGGGCATATCTTCCTTTGTTACTGCTGCAGATGCGAGTTACAATGTTACTGCTTTTGAGTCCATGCGTAGCAGGATTGGTGTTCGGTGGATGGAGGGTGGCCGATCGGTTTTTCAAGGGGAGAATAATGGCAGCGCAGGTTTTTCCATCGCCAGGAGCTTGCTGCAGGATTTCGAAGATTTGAAGCGACTGTTAATTACTGTTATACCTGATAAGGATTTGCTAGATAGTATTAAGTGGAATAATGGTGATGAAGAGTCTTTTTCGGTTAATTCTTTCTACAGGTTAACTGATGAATTTCGTATCCCGTTTGGGCCGGCTAATAGACACGATGGGGCTTTGAATTTGGTGTGGAAGACGGTGGCTCCTCAAAAGATCAAGGCGTTCGGTTGAAGGTGTCTCATCAATAAATTACCGACAAAAGACTTATTAGAGTTTAGAGGTATTTTACCTTCATCTTTTGATAATTGTTGTGTCTTTTGCAATTCCTCCAAGGAAACTTTGAACCACTCTTTCTTAAAGTGTCCGGAGGCTACCCTTATATGGAGGGAGGTGGCGGATTGGATTGGTATGGCGGAGATCGATTGTAATAACCCTAAGAGTAGTTTCTTAGCTTGGTACACTTTTTGTAAATTAAAGCGGGTTAGGAAAGGAAGAGAAGCCAGTTTTTGGTTGGTGGTTTGTTGGAATCTGTGGATTCTCAGAAACGGAATCATATTCAGGAATATTGGGTGGAACGTGGTGGATACTGTTTGGGTGATTAAATATACGGTCTAGCGTTGGTCTTTTATTGGAGATATTATCCACCCCAATTGTAACTTGTATGAGTTTGATAAAGCTCCTTTATTTTATTTGTCTTAAGTTACAATTGGTCGGTAATCTCTTTGTATTGTTTAGAGACACGTTGTAGTTCTTGTTTTCTGGTTTGAGTATCCGTTGTACTTCTTATTAATATATCTCTTGCTTTATAAAAAAAAATAAACATTGACATGTACAATCACTGAAAAAAGTGAACACGACTTTCATATCACTTATAAGGCATATAATCTATCATCACGTATTACTTTGTTTCAACTCAGATGTACTATAGTAATCACATATAGCCATAATGAGGTACTAACAATATTGATATTTTCTTATGTCTTAACTCTTAATGCGCTAGACCTTTAATTTTAATAGACACTTTTCCACATTTGATGAATTGTCATGTCACGAAGCATCGACAATTTTAACATGTCGCTCTTATAACTGGTGTACATGCAATCATGTGTGTTTATTAATTGTCACGCACTATTTGTTGTCGTGAATATGATGACAAACACATTCAAACATTGCTTGTTGGGTGTTTTTTGACGACACAAAGTACCTTTTTCATTTTTTTCCTTGTAACTCCAACGCACCATGAATGTACACGCAACGCACAATCAGCACCGTTCCAACAACTCTATAAGGTACTATCAAATTAACTATCATAAAAGTGCGTAGGTTGAACTTTAGCATGTGAATATAGTTAACGTATGTTTCCAATGTTTAATGAGCCAAATTTTTCAACCAATCCTGAGAAAGTATATCTTAGTTTTCTTTGATGGTATACTTGTGTTTAACCCATCATTGTCCACTAACTTAAAACATCTGGAGATAGTTTTACAGATATTAGAACACCATGTACTATGTGTGAAACTATCTAAGTGTGCTTTTGGAATTGAATAAATTGACTACTTAGTGAAGTTTTTGTTACAATGGTCTCGACCTACCAAAATAAAAATGAAACAAAGGATTCTCGGGAATCACAATTTACTATAGCAGGTTCATTAAATGTAGGAGTGGAAGTAGGTCAGGCCGATAACATGGGCCTACAGGCTAGCCTACATAGGTTCAGGTCAGGCCAAGCTATTTTTTTAAATAGAAAAGGCCTAGACTTTTTTATAAGTCTATTTAGTTAAAAAGGCTAGGCCTCAGGCCATAAAAAAAGCCTTTTAAGCCTAACAGGCCGGCCTATTTAAATAAATATGAATAATTTTTTTATTATCTTATATTATGTTTTGTACTTTGAGTTAAAATACATAAATGAAAATTGGTTATTTTGGAGAACTTATGAAAATAAGATGAAAACACCTTATGAACAATGTTATAAGCTGCTTTCATAAGTTATCTGAAACAAATAGTCTCATAAAACTTATGTTAATAGGTGTGTTAAAATAACTCAATGCAAACAAACTTTTAGTCTCATTGATTTTTTAGTTTGTTAGTCTATTTAAACATTATTTTAATTGTGTATTTACATATTTCTAAAATAATAGGCTTTTATGTAGGCTAACAGGCTAATCAGGCCTTAGAAAAGGCCAGACTCAGGCCTAAAAATAAGCCTATGACAGGCTATATGCCAGACTTAGGCTTTAATTTTTTTGGCAGGTCAGACTTAGGCTTGGCAAAACCTAGCTCGGCCCAGCCTATTTCCACCCTAATTAAATGGTATGCTTCTAAAACCAAACCCCTCTGTTGAAGAAAAGAGCCTTCTAGTGGCCAGAACTGCAACGCCTTTTTTAGTTCTGCCTCAATTTTCCCTTCCATTCACAATTAAAAGAGATGCTTCTTGCACTGCAGTTGGTGCAATACTCAATAAAGCAGGTCATCCAATTTCCTTCTTCTCAAAGAAAATGGTCTTTATAACTGACGATTTTCTTAACAAGTGTACTAATATATTCGAAGTAATAAAATAAAGATCGCCTTTACAAAAATAAATACGGGTAGATTGGTTTGCGAAAAGTAATTACGCGAATAAAGTTGATACAAACTATAATAATGAGAAAGCAATTAGATCTCAATCGAATCTCGTAATTTTTCCTGCTTATGATTGTGCATTACATGAATCAAACCGACTTTATAATTTTACATCGAATTAACAATACCGCTCTACCCAATTCCTTGGTGTGCAACTCACTAATTTATACTGCAATTCTGTAATTCTTTAGGCGAATTTAAAGTGAAATTAGGCAATCTAAATGCATTAATTCTTTAGCCATAACTTATAATTACTTATTTTTAGTTGATTATTAAATTGAACAATTTCTCTATTTCTGATAAGTAGACTTAAGGTCAATAATCTCTACTCATCTAATTTCACTTTCGCACTCATCAACACCCAAAAAACATTAAGAATAAAAACAATTAAATAAAAATTATATAATCAAAATATTCAAATAACATCAAACAATTATATGATCCAAGCGAGTAAAATTAGGTTCATTTTCTAAAACCTAATCAAGAGAAATTTAGCTACTCATAATGATATAAGTCATTACCATGAAATTAGGTTAAAACTACATGACAATCAAGGACGAATAATGTCTTCAATGGCTTCAAAACTCCAAAAATCCTTATTATAGAACTCCTGGTTGTCACTTTGTCTTCTCAAATTTGAAACCCTTACAAAAGGGCCTAACTTTTCCTTTTATACAGGCAAAACTGTGTCCATTGCACAACCTATCGTGCACACAATGCTTTATATCGTGCTGACGATGTCCATACAACTCACTATCGTTCACACATTGCTTCGTATCATGTGCATGATCTCTTTTTCTTTGATCTTATCGTGTACACAATGCTACACGATTTTCACACCTTTTTTTCCAGTAGCTTTCTTGTTTTTTGATTGCAATTTTTATAACTTTTCATCAATGTTCCTTTATTCTTCACTTGATCAAATATTTGCTATATTTTCTACAATTTCCTAGAAAAAAACCCTCCTATATAAGAGAGCTATTTGTTATTATTGAGGGAATTGATGAATTCAAACATTACTTGTAGGAGTATAAGTTAATCATTAAGACAAATCAAAGAGCTTGAAGAGTTTGATGGATTACAAACACCAAAGCAACATGCTTGGTTGTACAAGTTTATTGGATATGATTTCATTATAGAATATATAAAAGTGAAAAAGAACGTGGTTTCTAATGCTCTTTCTAGAGTCATGATGATGGATTGATCTAAACTAGGGTTTCTTTTTGGAATAATGTAGGAAATACATTGCAAAAGACACATAACTTCTATAAATAACAAGGAAATTGATAATGGATAAGAAAGAAAATAAAATATGACATTTGCAAGAATTTAGGCACAATTATTTACAGAGAAATATGAAACAAGATATTATAAAGTTCTATTGAAGAGTAATTTAGTATTTTAGTATGTTACTTATGTGGCCCTAGTATTTGTGTATAAATAGACTAGTGATAGCTGTCATTTATTTCATCATCTTTCTTACAGCTTTTGTAGCTGTCATTGCAGAGCAATAAATATTCTCTCATTTCTTTTGTTTTCATCACCTTGTGCACAAAATTGGTATCTAGAGCTCCAGTTCAGATCCACGGGAAAACACGGGAAATACGAGTGAAACGGTGAGGCGTTGTGTGATTGATTTCGTTTCTTGAATTCATGTTTAATCTTGAACGGTAACAGAATCACATTTTCTGATTTTGCAGGATTGGGAAACACTGTGTTTTGTAAGATGTGAGTGACTTGCACCAGGTTGAAGATGAACAAAAACGGTAGTATGAGCACCAAGCTTCCAGTGTTCGATGGCAAGAATTGAAATTGTTGGATGATTCAAATGCATGTGTTGTTTGGCGCTCAAGATGTTCTTGATCTCGTCAACAATTATTATGTTTCAGTTGCACTTCTAGAAAATGCAACTGATGCGCAGAGAAATGCTCAGCGTGATCTGAGAAAATCGTTGATTCGACGATGGCGAAGGTTGCGTGGGACACACTTGTTAGGTGTTACGGTGGTGATGCATCAGTGAAGAAGGTGAAGCTTCAGTCTCTACGAAAGCAGTATGAGAATCTCAACATGAAGGACAATGAGAAGGTATCAGAGTACATGTCTAGAGTGATTCTGATCACTAATGAGATGAAAGCTTATGGAGAAAACCTTTCTGAACAAGTAATAATTGAGAAGGTATTGAGATCTGCAAAGCAGTCTAGAAGCACAAGAGTTGCATCTTACTGAGAGCACTTCTGAAAGAGAAGTAAATCAGCGGGCTCTGAAAGCAGCTTCTGGTAAGAAGCTTCAGAAGCCGTCTTGGTCAGAAGCCAGGAGAAGATCTGATGGTGTTCAGAAGTCAGAAACCTCAATATGTGATAGGAAGAAGAAAGCTCAGAAAGGGAAAAGAGAGGTATGACAAGAAAAAGATCCAATACTACTGTTGTAAGAAGTTTGGCCACTTCGCTGCTGATTGTTGGTCAAACAAGGAAAGGAAGTCAAAAGAAGCAAATGTAGCCAAAAGAGATTCTAATGATGAATATGTGCTACCGGTGGCTTCTGAATCTGATGATACAAATTTTACAGACTGGTGGTATATGGACACTGGCTGCTGAAATCATCTTACTGAAAATAAGAAATAGCTGGTTGACTTTGACTATAGAAAGAGGACAAAGATCAGATGTGCTGATGATAAATGCCTCAACGCTGAAGGTATGGGAAATGTTAGAGTTGTTATGAATAATGGGAAAATAACATTGATTCAGAATGTGTGGTATGTACCAGGCATGAAAAGAAAGTTGATGAATGTAGGGCAACTAATTGAGAAATGTTTTTCAGTTACCATGAAGGACAATCATTTAAAGTTGTATGACTGTAATCAGAAGCTTATTATGGAGTCAGAACATGGAAGGAATGGAACATTCAAGGTGAATATCAGAACTGCAATCTCCAAATGCCTTAGTGCAATAAGTGTTGTGAAGGAAAGTGAGCTGTGGCACAAAAGATTTGGTAATCTGAATTTCAGAAGCTTAGGGCATCTGAATTCGAAGAAGCTGGTACATAGAATTCCTACAATTATGAAGCCTGAGAAGTCATGAAAATTGTGCATGGAAGGAAAGCAACCAAGATTTCCATTTGCATCAGAAGTAGCTTCAAGAGCAAAGCATGTCTTGGGAGTAGTGCATTTTGATGTGTGTGGTCCATTTCCAGTAACATCGATTGGAGGGAATAGATATTTTGTGTCATTTATTGATAATTTCACAAGGATGACATGGGTATCCCTTATAAAGTTCAAACATAAGGTGTTTGCTGAATTCAAGAAATTCAGAATGAAGGTTGAATATCAGAGTGGTCAGACTCTGAAGATTCTCATAACCGATGATGGAGGTGAGTATAACTCCTTTGAGTTCAAAAATTTCTATGAGGAGAATGGAATTGAGTATGAGGTTACTGCTCCTTATACTTCTCAACACAATGGTCTTGCTAAGAGAAGAAATCGTACTTTGCTTGATATGAAGAAAAACATGCTAAAGGACAAGAAGCTTCCTCACATGGGGAGAAGTTGTTGCCACCGCAGGATATGTGCTCAACAGATGTCCAACGAAGAAGCTGAAGGAAATAGTTCATAATTAGAAGTGGACTGGAGACAAGCAAAGTGTTAGCCATCTGAAGGTGTTTGGTTCTGTATGTTACAAACACGTTCCAGAAGCCAGAAGATAGAAGCTGGATGATAGAAGCAAAGTGATGTTACTGGTGGGGGTACCATAGTACAGGCGCGTATAAGCTTTATTGTCTAGAAACTTGAAATTCTAGTATCAGATATGAGATGTCGAATGAGATGTCATGACACTAATATCTGAACTGATATTAAATACAGAACAAGGTAAACACACAATAAGAGAGCAATAAATAACACAAGCAATTGTTAACACAGTTCGATGCAACGTCACCTACGTCTGAGGGCTAACAAGCCAGGAAGGAAATCCACTAAACAGAATTAGTTTAAAGATTCTCAGCAAACAATCTCAAGTTTATAATCTTCTCACCTAACCTCTACCAGTGCCATTTCTACCTAGGACTCTCCTAGATATGAAACCCCTCTCACTTCCCTCAACCATAACAGTAGTGATAGGCTTAACAATAAATCAAAAGAAGACACACTTCAAAGACAACACTTGATCTTGCTTAAAAGCTTCAATCAAGGATGTTGCGGTGAGAATCGGATATCAAGCTATTAATAAACTTGAATCACAAATCATGACGTTCACCACCGAGCTTTGAATTATCCAAAGGAAAGGGTAAAGATCGAAAGAAAACCCTAAGTGCTCCATGTAACAACAAAGCTAGAGATCTAAGGTTCGGGGGTTGGTTATACCTAGGGAAGGTGCTAGCATCCTAAGTATCTGTAGTACTCTATAGGAACCTCTTGTTAGTATTTGTGTTATGTTAAAGTTTGCTTGCTAAGGGAAGAGTGCTAAGGTAAAGACCTAAGGTATAGACACTAAGTATGTTCGCCAAGACATCGCATTTCGTGCCTACGTATCCTAACTTGGATGGAATCAGAGCATTCGTAGTTCATCTAAATAGGGGTGAGGAACTCTTGACTGTGGTCAAGGTTCCAAGGGGGAATAAGTATCCATAACCATGGTACTTACATAGAGTTAACAAACTCTCTAAGTCTAACTTGGAAGACTAACTAAGGGTTGACTTTTAGAAAAGTCAAAGGGGGAGAGTGAGTACACATTACAATGGCACTCACATAGAGTTTATAAACTCTATGCTAAGTTGTAAGACAAATTGGCTCTAACAAGGCCAAGAAAGGAAGATTAAGTACTTATCACAACAGTACTCACATAGGGTTTACAAACCCTAACCTAAAGTTAGGTTGAAGAGGGAAATGGCTCTAACAAGGCCAAGGGAGATGTGATCCTAACAAGGTCACATGGTAGGTAGGGAAAGGTTTAAGTTATCCTAAAGATGTGACTTACAAGTCAACATGGGAACTTTCCTTTGGAATAAGGGACAAATAACTTGTAACAACAAGTAATTAAACTTTGAAACAAAAATGAAAACAATCAAGGGTGAAAAAAAGGTGTAACGCCCGGTAATTAATTAATTATTTAATTAAATATATTCGTATCATTTGTGTTGATTTATGTTGATTTTCGAATTATCGGAATTGTGTTGTGTTGAGTTACTATGTCGGTTTTAGTTGAATTAATCATAAAAATGTTGATCTAAGTTGTATTGTTGTTAATTAATTAATTAAGCTAAATTAAGTTGATTTTAAGTTGTAGAAAATAATATGGTGTTAATATAGTAGAATTATAAGAGAATTTTGGGCTTATTTAGATGGTGGTAATAGTGGGCGTGTAGTAATGAGGCCCAATAAGAAAAAATAAGATAATAGTATTATTATATTAGGTTTTAGAAATAAAAGAGAAATTAGAAATAGCAGTAAGTGGAAGTTGCAGAGAAAGAGGAAAAGTAGGAGAAGAACGTGGAAGTTACAGAGAAGAGGAACAAGGGTTTTGGAAGAGAATCCGTAGAGGCTGCTAGAGCGAAAATTCAATCGGAGATTTAAAGCGACCTTCAATCAAAGGTAAGGGTGGGGTTCTGACTCTATAACGGGATACTTGATGAATGATATGTGGGGTTAGATTATAGGATTTGCTCTGTTGAGTTTTCTGATTTGTTGATACCGAAGTTGAATTCTAAGTTGATCGATTGTGAAAATTAGTATGTGTTGTTTAATTGTGGTTTATATGTTGCTGTTGTTGAATTGAGTGTGGAATGCTTATATGTCAGAATTGGAGTATGATTTTGTTGTGTTGATGTGGAATCATGCACTGGATAAATTAATTGAAGATTGAAAAGTAAGAAATTACAGAATTGGAGAATGAAGAGTAAGAAATTACAGGAAACGGAGGAGAAGAATGGGAGAAACAGAGAGAACGAAGGCGTGAAGTGGGACGCCCGTCTGGGAGGCATGACGACCGTCATAGCCTTGTTACGACCGTCATGGTCTTGTGACGACCGTCATTAGTTTTGTTACGACCGTCACACGGGCATGTGTAGTACCCCAAAATTTGCTCACCTTACTTTAACTACTAACTGGCTTATGTTTCACTTCATTCTTTGCATTATCATATCATTGGTTCTTAGCATGGGGTCAAGGTGCCTGAGGCAAGTTCAAGAGGAGAAGATGTTCTTCAAAGGGTCAAGCAAGAGTCCTTATATTGTCCAAGAGATCTCAAGTGGATCACTCTCTCCTAACCAGTGCAGAAATTAGGGTTTTGAGAATCTTGGGTTTATTGCCCCAATGGGCAAGCTTCTTAGGTTTTTATCATCGCCAAATGGCATATATTATCTTTGTTGGAGAGGATACACATCATATTCAGAGGAATTTAGATTTGGAGACTGTGATATTTCCTCCTAGACTAAGGGTACCAAAATTAGGGTTTGCTATAAAGTCAATTTATTTCTGATTTTCTGGGCAAGGTTTGATTCCATGGTATTCCTGGGGTCCCTAAGTATCTAGGAATGGAAGATTGTCCATCATTTTGGTTCAGGAGAAGTTCAATTGGCCAATGGATTGGGAATCAGGAGAATTGGATAAAAGTCAAGGGGAAGTCAACTGTGAAAGCTTGAGGTTCTCTTCAAGGTTTTCAAGGTCTCACATCCTCATATGGTCTTCAAGAGTCAAATTTCATACCATTTATCAAGAGTCAAGGGTTGGTACAAAAGTTACTAAATATGGAAATGACCTATAATTTGAAAGTTTCCTTTTTGGGCAGGTTCTTACACTACATTCAACTTGACTTTTCATCATCAAGAAAGCTTCAAATGAATTTTCCTCAAACATGAAAGTTGAATATCTTTTTCTCCCCTTTCCAACAAGTACTAGATGGTCTCCATATCATTTGTGAAACTCAAGTTATGATCAAAAGAAGGCAAAGTGGTTTTTTAGGGTTTTCTCATGGTTCCATTTGCATTTTGGGACATAGTGAACTATAATTGATTCCATTGCTTCATGTCACGTTCTAACATCAAAGAACATTCCTTAAGGATCATTTTGGGCCTTTGAACCAAGAAATTTCATTACTTATTTCACATGGTGCAAGATTGCCAAATTATTGAAAACTCATGAACCAAGACATCTCAAGGCCCAAATCCAATTCAGGTGTGATTAGCAATTGAAATATAAGTGATCCATCATGAAATATTTGGGTGTACATGCATGAAAGAGGGTGTATTTCACATAATGCAATTTTCCAAAGTCAACCAAAACTCATTAAGTGTGGAATTAACAAGGCCCAAATGCTGATCAGTGGATTAACCCTAGGTATTTAAGATTACTCATGCATTGGTTAGGGGGGAACACACGTGATTTTGAGGAGAAAAAAGTTTGAACCCTAAAACTTGAATCATTCGAATCTCACAATCCAGAAGAGCTTTTCCAAAACTTCTTTCACCATCTGAGTCCTGAGGATCCATAGAGCACAAAGCAATCATCACTTGAAGCTAATAGCAAGGGAATAGGTGGCGTGATCTCAGGTTGGTGGTATTTTTTGTGATCTTAAAACTCAGATTTTTGACATGCATAATGTTGTGTGATATTCATTGATCATTCTGGTATATTTTGTTTTGAATTTGGACGTGTAATTTGGTTGCATCGTGAGTTTTAAGTTTTGGAACCCTAACTTGTTTCGTGCGAATCTCTTTGTGTGTTGATTGTTGGTGATTTTTAATGTGATATTTGAGATCCTGGTGAAGTTCTGGTCAAGATAGTGTATTCGTTTGCGTGTTTTGGTGCATTTTTCATTGCAGGTGACCGGAACCCTAGCTCCGGTGACTGGTAAGGGTTCCGGCGAGGTGAAGGGGCTGGAGGTAGAAGATGAAGTTTCCACTGTTGATTTGTTTGATCCCACGACCCACATGCTGCCACGTTTTATTTTTTTTCTGATTTTATTTAATGTTTGTGTGTTTGCTAGCTCATGGTTGCTATCGTGTGCCCTTAATCACAGCCTCTTATCCTAGTTACTATTTGAAATATTGACTTAATGTGAGACGTTTGATGCATCTAACGGTTGGATTAGTGAGAGCGCATTAAAATACCATGTGCTTGTCATGTGCTTTTTTTATTTTGTTCTGAGTAATTGTGTGCGTGCGCGTGTATGTTAATTATGGTGTGCATATGATCTGGAACGTTCATCATTATTACTTTGTGATTGTGTTGACTGGTTAAGGAGCGCAGGATTAATCTGAAGGTGAGGGTTTAGTCAATCCATTGACTGAGTCCATGTGTACTTCCATTTTTTTATTTATTTCGCTGATGGACTTTTTGCTTTGGGCCTTCTGTTTGCACCCCCACCTTCCAGCCCATTTCAATTTTCAACGTGAGTTATCTGCTGAACACACCCCCATGCTTATTTTTTATTTTTATTAATTATTGCATTTCATTTTAACTTTTAAAAATAGTTTCTTGCATTAAAAAATTCCCAGAAAATTCATGAATCACATTTAGCATTTTATAAAAATTTGCCAAATTTTATTTTATCATTTTATTTTATTTTTATCATCTAAATTAATTATTTAATGGATTTATTTTTGAATTGTTTATAATATGCATACCATGACTTGTTTATTTTATTTCTCATCATCCATAAAACATTTTGAATTCATTCTTTTTGTATTATTTCATCAACATATTAAATTGCATTAAAATATTTTTCTCTCATTTTTAAAGTCATTTCATATTGCATTTTAGTCCTCCTCTTTTGCATATTGAGTCATGTTTCTTGTCTGAACTTTGCATAATTGTTTGGGTGACCTATTTTGTGAATTTTGGCATGAGTTTTTAATATGTTGTTTGTTTCTGGTTGAACTATGTTGATAATTAATTTGGTAATTTTAGAAGATGTTTTTCCAATTATGTGTTTGCTCTTTGTTTAAGATCTTCTTGTATGCACATCTATGATCATGTCTGGTTACTTGTTCGAGAAGGCACTTGTGCCATTGTTTGAGATTGCTTCTTTGACTTCCTAATTCATGTTTAGGTCACCCACATTCTGTCTTGGTTGAGTTTCCTTTGGTTTTAATTTATGATTTATTTGAGTTTCATTTGCCTTATTGTTACTTATGTCTGTTTTGTACTAACATTTTATGCAGGGGCTGAGATAAATTATTTGAGGGTGTGGATAGTTATCCATGTCCACTCTCACTCTTTCTTCCACTCATCTTTTCTGTTCTTTAGGTTTAGGTTATTGTCGAACCTCCCCTTAGGGCCACCTTTGCATGATAACGTTAGGACTAAATTCCATAAGGTAGTCTCCCTCTAAACCTCCCCTTAGGGCCATCTTTGCATGATAACATTAGGATAAATTTTCCCCGTAGTATTTTATTCTTTTCTTTTGAGTCCCTCTTCTCATCTCAAAACATCTCTAAGATACTTAATAAGGTTAACTTGCCTTACACACGAGCCTTAAACATAGGAAATGAAGATTGAGGGGTCCCTCTTCTCTCTTCTAGGGTGTTGAGCATACGTCCCATTGGGGGCGACCATGCGACGCACTAGCTCCCGTGTCATAGACTTTGGTTCAAGTTGGGTTATGAACTAACTCAAGTCACTTCTGTCCTAAAAAATACAAACAAACTTCAAACCTTTTTATCCTGCGGGATTGTCAAACTAAAGGCTATTTTCAAAATGGGCACGTTACTTTCCGTCTGAGACGCAAACAGGCATCGACCCTAACTGCCGGACGCGAACTTAACATCGCTCATAAAAAACACAAAAAGAACTTGGTCCGAACTACGTTGACTCTGAATTCCCCATTGCACAAAGGGGGTACGTAGGCCTAGGACGTCGACGTCCTACCGAGTCTGTCTTTGTCTTCCCCTTCCCCGTTTTAGTGCAGCCCTAGATTTTAGGATAACTCACCCTTAGAATAGACAACAAGCGTGGATCCCATCGAGTACGATGGACGCGTGGGGTGCTAACACCTTCCCCTCGCGTAACCAACTCCCGAACCCAGGTTATGGTTGCGATGACCATTCCTTTCCCTCTTCCTCAGGTTTATGCGGTATTCCCTTTCCCTCTCTTGGGATAAATTTACACGGCTGGCGACTCTATTTTCCGCGCCACTCTCGCGTTTGTACCTGGATGAAAATCCTGGGAGCGACATCATGTGTGTTGTTTTTATTCTGCGTTGTGTTTTTCTGGTTGCTGTATGTCAGTCTAGTATAATTGAACTTATCAAACATTTTGCAAAAAGCAAAATTAATTTGAGAATCAGTATAACTAACAGTAGACAATTTTGCAGAATTGAATTCAGTATAAGTAGCAGTAGTAATTATTGAGTGAGGATCACTGTAAGTATATCAGTATCAGTATTATGAGATTAATATGGCAGTAGTAGTGTTAAAATAGTAGGATAAATCAGTGAGTAAACAAGTGAAGATTGTAAGAAATTGATAATAGCACTGAGACGAATTAATAGGAGGATACTTAAGTAACCGTGATGTAGAATTTAGTAGTATGTTTTGGTAAGTTGTTTGCTGACCCGAATTTAACAAGGGAATGACAAGAAGCCAGTAAGAAGTCGAAATGATAGAGTTTAGGAGAGAAGTTGGTTAAATGGGTTTAGTCAAGAAAATTATACAAATAGTAATGCGATATAATTGGGTGTTCCTTGTGTTGTGTTCCTTGTTGCAAGTTGAGAAGTTGTTATATAATTCCGTAGTGCTGGCAGATAAATTGATAATGGAATTAATTAACTGATTTTCAGTCAAAAA
The DNA here is from genome assembly GCA_022829125.1 of Lathyrus tuberosus. Lineage (NCBI taxonomy): Eukaryota > Viridiplantae > Streptophyta > Magnoliopsida > Fabales > Fabaceae > Lathyrus > Lathyrus tuberosus. The sequence goes on along the minus strand of JALAZF010000164.1, from coordinate 7,061,288 downwards.
TTACCGGATAATGAAATGATTGATTTTAGTACCTTTTAGTGGGTGCATTATAAATTCTAGTTGTTGTGATCCTGGTTGTTGAGAATTACAAGCTTTGGAATATGTTGAATTGCCTCTAATTATTGGCAAGAATTTAAGTTATAGGCCTATGGCCAATGCTGATTTGTTGTTGTGCTGATAGATGTAATTATCAGTGTTGTTATTATGATGTTCATGTTGGGTCACATGGCATAACATATTTAGCAGGCCTGGATTGGCAAAATATTAAGTTGGCCTGGATTGGTAAAAATATTAAGCGGAAGGCTTATGCCTTGTTGACGTCAATATTAATTGGCAAATTTTTAAGCTGGGAGTTCTGCTCCAATGGTACCACATGCATGTGCATTTTGAGTCGCATTTCATGTTGCATCGTTGTTGTTGTGTTGTTAATTGAATGAGATTTTTAAGTTTTTGTTGCGTGTGGATTAATATTGATTTCAAGGTTGTTATGTTGCTGATTTATGTTGATTGAGATGTTGTCATTATGTTGATGATTTATGTTGCCTAAAAAGTTGTGAAGTGGTGATTTTATAATCTGATCTAATATATTATTTATCATATATCCGATTATATGGTTTGATATCTCACCCCTTCTGTGGTTGGTGATGGTTTATACGCCATCCTGCAGGTAATCCAGAGTGAAGGCTGTTTACCTTCATTAGTTCGAGTCGGTGTCGTCGCTCTGATACGTAACACTCGGGGGGGGGGGGGGGGGGGAATGAACGCTATTTGTAGTTGTTATTGTTTTGTTCCGTTGCTGATTTTTATGTTGATTTTATTAAACCTTTGTTATGTGAAGTTAATTTGAGTTGGACGAAGATGTTGCTCTTTTAAATTGAAGTAAGAATTCCGCTGCTTGATTAATGAAGTCATTTGATTTTAAAGTGTTATGTATCTGTGTATTATGTGATTGAGGTGATGTTTAAAGTTGAAAATGTGACATCCTGTTTATGTTGAAATTTTATTACTCTGATTTTATTAAATATTCGATGGGTAGAAATGGGGTGTTACATTAGTGGTATCAGAGCAGGTCGGTCCATCCGGCCAAGTTGTCTAATGTTGTTTATTCCTTAGTGTGCGGCATGTGTGTGAAACACTGTCGGTACTTGCTTATTAGTTTTCTAACCGTTTGTCTCCAGGAGTTGGTTTGAAATAAGTGGGGGAGAAACTTGCTTCCCGAAAATGTCAATGGTATGTGAAGTTGAATCAAGGCGATATTGATTGCAAGAGTGCAAATGTTATTGGAACTGTGTTGCGAACCGACGAGAGTATGGACTCATGATTCTTATCGGTCAAGTTTGAGATGCCTTTGAGGGAGGACGAGCCGATAATTGCGATTGGCCTCTGAAGTGTAGATCAGAGTTTGGGGACAGTTAAGAGATGATTGAGGTTAAGGATCCACTCCAAAGAAAATGATAATTTGATGGATCAACTAGTAGACTAGTATGTTTTAAGTATAATTGGATTGAAGCCGGATGATTTTCAGAGTTGGGTGAAAAGCAAGGATAGTTGGAAGAGTTTGGAAGCAAGAGAAAGAGGTAGAACTCATGTTCACCAATTTCATATTTTATTTTCGTATTTATGGAACATCCTTCAGTATAAGAGGCATAACTTTCTACTCGTAACTCCGATAAAAGCGATTCTGGACTTTTCGGAAAGTTTACAAAATTCCCTACAGTTTGCATATAAATTTTGTCTCCGGCATGTTTTTGAAGAGAGAGAAAAATGTGTTTGAATTTTTGGGTTTGATGCTGATTTTGGTGGAAGTATGTATACGGGATTTCTGGATCAGCCGCCATTGCACAGGCGATAACTTTTTACTCGTAACTCGGATTTAAGCGATTCTTGAAGTTCCAAAATCTACATGAAATTCCCTTCATTTTGGAATATAATTTTGTGTCTGGGAGGTCTGTATTGAAGAAGATAATCGTGTTTGAAGTTAGACAATTCTTGCTGGAAATAGTAAGATGAAGTCAAGTATAAAATGTTTGGTAATGGGAAGAAGATAAGAGCATCGGAGGAGCATATGGAAGCGCGGTGTATAATAGTTGAAAATGATTAAAGTATAGAAATATTTGAGGAAGGTTAAATAGTAAAGTGGATTGTGTGTTATTGGCGAGATGTGTCGACGTGAGTCGGAAATTTTTGGAAGTTCTATCACCAACCAGATGATCAGATGGTATTGTTGAGATTGTGATTGGAATGAGAATCAAGTGTGAAACTATATGGATCATTGAAGTTATGAAATTAAGAAGAAAGACGAAGGATTTGTTAGTGTTGTTAAAGCTCTTAACTTGGATAAATGTTTCGGTGGAAGTGGACCGATTTGGATGGTACTTGATGTGGTAGCGATTCTGGCACTAGAATGATATTTAATGATTGTGTTGTATAACTAACTTGTATAGGAGAATATGTGTGGGATTTTGGACGTTGTGTATCACTGGCGAAGTTGGAAATAAAGAAATTAAGAACACGTTTGTAAGCCTTAGAGGAACGGTGGAGTAGTATGCTTAGGTAATCTTGAGCACAAGGTAAAGGACGCTATTGTAGTTGGGTAATAATGATTTATGCCACCATTATGGTTGTCGGCTGTCTATTGACAAATTGAGGACCTGATCACCCTTAATCTCTTGTTAATAGTAGACGGAATCATGTGGATGGAGTAGACGTGTCTTGCCAACTAGAATAGTATGCACAGTGAATTGTTTAGAGTTGAGCCAAGTGGTTATGAATTGTTTGAGTTGTCGATGCAGATTCCTATATAGGGAAATGAGGTTGCGGGTTGATCGGTGAGTAGTTTGGAAACTCACAGTTGTGTTCTGGATAACTTGGGTTTTGATTTGTGGTGGATCAAGAATTCGATTGACATGAGACTTGGAGAATTGTAGAGATGATCCAAGGAGGAATTAAATGGAAATGTAAGACCATGATTTGACAAGGAGGTCGGATAAAGAATGGTGGTGGCTGGTATGCCTTAACGTGTATATAGGGAATATGAATTGTATTTTCCATACTTGTTCAGATAATGTTCTACCTGGTGTTCGTTGTGGACGTTCTGATCTGCTATGAAATCAGAAGGAAGACGCGTAGGGTATTTGAGAGTCGAGTTGCCAGTGTTGAAAGAAGTGAAGTTATATGTTGAGTTATCAAAGTGTGATTTTGATTCGTAAAGATGAGTTTACTTGGTTGTGTTACTTCGGATGAGGATCATGGAGAATTGGGCTAGTATGAGTTGGACTTGATGAATTAGTTGTTTGATTGGTTTGGTTAATATGCCATGTTAAGTGTAGGTTATTGCAGCTAAATCTATGGCTATTGAGTGTTAAGCACTGTTGGTAAGATGATTTTTTTTCTTGATGAGATTAATTGGACATTGTACCCTTATGTTGTTGTAATGCTGTTAGGTGTTTAAGACGAGTTAAGACAATGTGTTAATACAACATGGTAAAATTGTTGCTTTTGTTTTATGATGATTGGGGATTCATGAAAGTATTTATCCTATTCCTATTCAAGATTTGGAATTGGCTGCAGTTGTAGTTGTGTGGGATATTCGGAGGTATTATTTATGGATCTAAGTTCGAAGTAGTCACTAATCAAAGTGTATAATACCTATTTGTCAAAATTTCCGGAGAATTAAGTCGAAAGTCTTTTCTTATGTCTGCTTTGATAGTCGGAAGTTGATGTGAACTTGGTAGATTTGATGGTTGCTAGTACTCATAGTGCGCAGTGGAACCATGGTGTGGCGCAGTTTGTTTTTATGTGAGTAACAACGATGTTGGTGGTTTAATTACGTTGATGTTGTGTTATGACTTTTGTGCTCTTATCCTTGTTGTTGCCTCGTTACCTAGGGTGATGGTTCGAGTGCGAGTAGCTAATTCCTATGATGGAGGATTAGGGGAGTGTTGCCTATGGTGATGGTAACGATTGTGTCGTGTTCTGGTTCATAGAGAACTTGTGTGTTCGTAACTTGGTTATTCTTCGTATCTTGAGTTAGTCGTGGGGTTGCCTTTTTAGGGCAGGGAAGTTGATTTGTTAGTTGAGATAACGTATCTGGAGTGTGGTGCATCGAGTAAATTTTTGAGGACGAAAATGTTCTAAGTGGGGGAGAGTTGTAACGCCCGGTAATTAATTAATTATTTAATTAAATATATTCGTATCATTTGTGTTGATTTATGTTGATTTTCGAATTATCGGAATTGTGTTGTGTTGAGTTGCTATGTCGGTTTTAGTTGAATTAATCATAAAAATGTTGATCTAGTTGTATTGTTGTTAATTAATTAATTAAGCTAAATTAAGTTGATTTTAAGTTATAGAAAATAATATGGTGTTAATATAGTAGAATTATAAGAGAATGTTGGGCTTATTTAGATTGTAGTAATAGTGGGGGTGTAGTAATGAGGCCCAATAAGAAAAAAATAAGATAATAGTATTATTATATTAGGTTTTAGAAATAAAAGAGAAATTAGAAGTAGCAGTAAGTGGAAGTTGCAGAGAAAGAGGAAAAGTAGGAGAAGAACGTGGAAGTTACAGAGAAGAGGAACAAGGGTTTTGGAAGAGAATCCGTAGAGGCTGCTAGAGCGAAAATTCAATCGGAGATTTAAAGCGACCTTCAATCAAAGGTAAGGGTGGGGTTCTGACTCTATAACGGGATACTTGATGAATGATATGTGGGGTTAGATTATAGGATTTGCTCTGTTGAGTTTTCTGATTTGTTGATACCGAAGTTGAATTCTAAGTTGATCGATTGTGAAAATTAGTATGTGTTGTTTAATTGTGGTTTATATGTTGTTGTTGTTGAATTGAGTGTGGAATGCTTATCTGTCAGAATTGGAGTATGATTTTGTTGTGTTGATATGGAATCGTGCACTGAATAAATAATTGGAGATTGAAAAGTAAGAAATTACAGAATTGGAGAATGAAGAGTAAGAAATTATAGGAAACGGAGGAGAAGAATGGGAGAAACAGAGAGAACGAAGACGTGAAGTGGGACACCCGTCTGGGAGGCATGACAACCGTCATAGCCTTGTTACGACCGTCATGGTCTTGTGACGACCGACATTAGTTTTGTTACGACCGTCACACGGGCATGTGTGTTGTTTTTATTCTGCGTTGTGTTTTTCTGGTTGCTGTATGTCAGTATAGTATAATTGAACTTATCAAACATTTTGCAGAAAGCAAAATTAATTTGAGAATCAGTATAACTAACAGTAGACAATTTTACAGAATTGAATTCAGTATAAGTAGCAGTAGTAATTATTGAGTGAGGATCACTGTAAGTATATCAGTATCAGTATTAAGAGATTAATATGGCAGTAGTAGTGTTAAAATAGTAGGATAAATCAATGAGTAAACAAGTGAAGCTTGTAAGAAATTGATAATAGTACTGAGACGAATTAATAGGAGGATACTTAAGTAACCGTGATGTAGAATTTAGTAGTATGTTTTGGTAAGTTGTTTGCTGACCCGAATTTAACAGGGGAATGACAAGAAGCTAGTAAGAAGTGGAAATGATAGAGTTTAGCAGAGAAGTTGGTTAAATGGGTTTAGTCAAGAAAATTATACAAATAGTAATGCGATATAATTGGGTGTTCCTTGTGTTGTGTTCCTTGTTGCAAGTTGAGAAGTTGTTATATAATTCTGTAGTTCTGGCAGATAAATTGATAATGGAATTAATTAACTAATTTTCAGTCGAAAATTATCGGATAATGAAATGATTGATTTTAGTACCTTTTAGTAGGTGCATTATAAATTCTAGTTGTTGTGATCCTGGTTGTTGAGAATTACAAGCTGTGGAATATGTTGAATTATCTCTAATTATTGGCAAGAATTTAAGTTGTAGGCCTATGACCAATGTTGATTTGTTGTTGTGCTGATAGACGTAATTATCAGTGTTGTTATTATGATGTTCATGTTGGGTCACATGGCATAACATATTAAGCAGACCTGGATTGGCAAAATATTAAGTTGGCCTGGATTGGCAAAAATATTAAGCGGAAGGCTTATGCCTTGTTGACGTCAATATTAATTGGCAAATTTTTAAGCTGGGAGTTCTGCTCCAATGGTACCACATGCATGTGCATTTTGAGTCGCATTTCATGTTGCATCGTTGTTGTTGTGTTGTTAATTGAATGTGATTTTTAAGTTGTTGTTGCGTGTGGATTAATATTGATTTCAAGGTTGTTATGTTGCTGATTTATGTTGATTGAGATGTTGTCGTTGTGTTGTTGATTTATGTTGCCTAAAAAGTTGTGAAGTGGTGTTTTTATAATCTGATCTAATATATTATTTATCATATATCCGATTATATGGTTTGATATCTCACCCCTTCTGTGGTTGGTGATAGTTTATACGCCATCCTGCAGGTAATCCAGAGTGAAGGCTGTTTACCTTCATTAGTTCGAGTCGGTGTCGTCGCTCTGATACGTAACACTCGGGGGGGGGGGGGGGGGGGATGAACGCTATTTGTAGTTGTTATTGTTTTGTTCCGTTGCTGAATTTTATGTTGATTTTATTAAACCTTTGTTATGTGAAGTTAATTTGAGTTGGACGAAGATGTTGCTCTTTTAAATTAAAGTAAGAATTCCGCTGCTTGATTAATGAAGTCATTTGATTTTAAAGTGTTATGTATCTGTGTATTATGTGATTGAGGTGATGTTTAAAGTTGAAAATGTGACATCCTGTTTATGTTGAAATTTTATTACTCTGATTTTATTAAATATTCGATGGGTAGAAATGGGGTGTTACAAAAGGCATTATGGACAAACATATGCTAAAGAGGATGATCAACTCATGATATAAACAATGTATCAAAAATCAAAGACATGTCAAAAGTATCAACCAATGAAACACAAACATGCAAGGAACAAACCCTAACTTGATACACCAATCAAAATAGAATAATGACCAAATAAAAATAAAACTAAAGAGTCTAACTCAAGTCTATACCCTCAAGAAAAAGTGTGCAAAATATCATCAAAAGATTGATAAAAAATTTCATAAAAAAAACCAACTATCAAGCTTATGACACCAACATAATCGGGGCTTAACAAAACCCAACCAAAAAGCTAACAAAACAAACACATTAAAGCTCAACAAAAATACTCAAACGTCTCATATTCATCTATTAAAAGTTGACAAAAAATAAACTCAAAAAAACATGTAGAAGCCATCCAAACAAAAACCCTAAAAGTGAGGGTGTTTTAGTAAACTCACTACACTAAATAAATTAAATAAAAAAAGCCAAATGATCAATAAAGTAAATAAAAATAGCCAAAAATTATTTAAGACAGTAAAGCTCTTAAAAATAATTTTTATGGATTTTTTTGAATGATTGGAATATAAAAATAAATTACAAAATTAAAAACAAACCAATAGAAATAAAATAAACAAAAGAGAAAGGACAGGGGGTGCAAGTAGTAAACAAAACCAACAAGAAACCCTAATGGGCCTTTCGGGGGGTGCGTCTAGCAATGATACTTCTAAGCCCAAATCAAGATTAAGCATGATTCCAAGGGGAACGTCTGATGAGTCTCTCCCATACACCCTAGTTTAACAACGTCTGATCAAAGGAAAACCTGATCACACGTAGGGGAAAGTAAGGCATGTGGTGAGGCCTAAGAGGGATACACGCACAGGATAGGCCAAAAGGGATACTGATGATGATCAAACGGACATGATGGTGACACTTGTCACCATCCCATTTTGACAACGTAAAAAATATTGCAAGCAACAAAAAGCGGAAAAGAAAAGAAAAGACGCATGAGGCAACAGAACACCAACATCATACTAAATTATAATCTTATAACTTCTCTTTCCAAAACTTCCCGCCAAAATTCCCACCAAAATATGACAAATAATAATTATTAATTATTAAATATAAAAAAAAAGCTCAAAGTGTGACAAATAATTAATATTAATTAATAATATAAAAACGAATAAAAAAAGAAATTCAAATTAACTAGACACATATTTAAGTAAATACACAATTAATATTAAATATAAAAAAGACTAAAAAATAGGACTCAAATTAACTACTTTATCCCACTAACAAAGGACTCAAATTAACTGCTTTATCCCACTAACAAAAACCAACTTCCTATAAAAAATAATTATTATTAATTAATAAATATAAAATAGGCCTAAAAAATAGGACTCAACTTAACTAGACAAGTATTTAATTAAATACACAATAATTAATTATTAAATATAAAAAGGGCTAAAAAAATAGAATTCTAAATAAAATTTTAATTATTACATATTAAAAAGACTAAAAAAATAGGACTCAAACTAACTACTTTATCCCACTAACAAAAACCAACTTTAAGATTCAAATTAACTAGACACATATTTAATTAAATACACAATTATCATTAAATATAAAAAGACTAAATAATAGGACTCAAATTAACTACTTTATTGCACTACTTTATCCAACTAACAAGCACCAACTTTAAGATTAAATTAACTAGACACATATTTAATTAAATACACAATAATCATTAAATATAAAAAAAAAAACTAAATAATAGGACTCAAATTAACTACTTTATTGCACTACTTTATCCCACTAACAAAAACCAACTTCCTATGACAAATAATTTTTATTAATTAATAAATATAAAAAGGTCTAAAAAAATAGGACAAAATAGGATTCAAGTTAATTAGACACGGATTTAATTAAATATACAATAATTAATTATTAAATATAAAAAGGGAGTAAAAAATAGAATTCTAAATAAAATTTTAATTATTACATATTAAAAAAACTAAAAAATAAGACTTAAAGTAACTAATTTATCACACTACTTTATCCCACTAACAAAACTCAACTTCTTCTCTCATTCAATTCCTCACGTTAAATGGGGTGGGTGGGGTAGCACAATTGGCACTTGCTAGTTGTGTTAAGGGGTTGCAAGCTATCTGTCCAGGGTTCAACTCTTGGCAGCAGCAGTTATTTGCATTTTATTTCAAAAAATTGTAAACAAGGTTGTTGATGTTTTTTGCATTTTGTTTTTACAGGGATTACCATGTCAGGAGAATGGAGAAATTGCACATAAAACTAAGGTAATGTTCACTATATTATTTAATTGTCAATCAATTTTTGTCATTCAATATATTTTCAAGTTCTATTTTTTTAAGTTAGTTTTCTCTTTTCAAGTTCTATTTGTTTCTTTTTTTACTTCTCAATTTTTTACATTCAATATATTTCCAAATTCTATTTTTTTTCCAAATTTTATAATTTTCCATATTAATGTTTGTCAATTTTAAATTCTTAATTTTTTTTGCAATACCATATTTGAAGAATTACAAAATATATGTCGAAAAAGTTAAATGTCATAACATTATTTTTTTAATTTGTTTTTATTATTCAATGTTATAATATCTTACATTCTTTTAATTTTATTGACGTTTGTTCATTTTTATTATTTGTTTGTAGGTATTGATTTTGAATTTCTTCTAATTTTATTAATGTTTATTAATTCTTCAATTTTTCTTTGTACGTACAAATTTTGAGGCATTATAAAATATATTTTCTCATAAAATTAATGTTATTAATGTTTGTTAATTCTTGATTTTTTGTAGGTAAATTTTGAAGAATTACAAAATATATATATATTTTTTGTAAAATTTTGTTGAAGAAGTTGGATTTTGGAAAATGGAGGAATTAATAATAAATTTTATTGATGTTTATTATTTTTTTTTTTGTAGTTACAAATTTTAAAGTATTATGAAATATATATATATATATATATATATATATATATATATATATATATATATATATATATATATATATATATATATATATATATATATATATATATTTTTTTTTTTTTTTTCATTATATTTATATTTATTTATTCATTAAATTCAAACTATACGTTGATATTTTATAAAAAATATAACTCATACGAAGCAACTAAATTATATTTTAAATATATATTTTTATATTTTTTTAATAGTAATTTAATAAATCTACCGTGCATCGCACGGGTAGACGGATAGTTTCCCAATATTCCTTTAAACTCTATCCTCTCTCGTTTCTCTCTCCTTCTGCAATGAAGGTTCAACGGAGAAGAAAAATAACCGTCGTAGAAGACGCAGGTGGGCGACCGTCCACGGCGGCGGCGCCACCTCTCTCCGGCCAATCACCTAAAAGAAACCATTTTCACCGTTAAATCCACCCTTCCGAGTCCGATTCTGGACTCATAATCCCCAGATTCTTCCTCTATCCTCCAAAATACACAAACCCTAACAAAACCTAAAGACCCCTAAATGACCCCAAATTAGAGCATGACAAAGAAAAAAGTAACAGGATGATGGAGCTAAAATAAACGCATAACAAAAGCGAAGGTGGAAACTGCAAATGATACCTAAAGGAGCCCTTTCAACAGAAGCGAGCTTTGATGAAACCACTCAACACAGATAAGTCCTTTGACCCTTTTGCTTTCTCTTTTTCCTTTAGAAACAAATGCAGTTAGGTTTTTTTAAGACTTTGTGTTAGAATCAAAATTAGGGTTTTGTTTTGTGGTTTTTTGATCTCTAGAGTTTCTTTCTCTTCGTTTTTGTGTGTTCGGTTCTCTTTTAGAACGAATCCTTTTAGTGAAATGAAAATCAGGCTTTGTCAACAATTTGAATTCTTGACTGTTGCACCTTCCTTGTCCCTTCTCTATTTTAATGTTATTGATTCTTGCCATCAATCTGTAATTCTGATTTATTACTTCAACTATGAAAACTTGTATTCTTTCCTTTTTCTATGTCAAATTTTTCTGAAAAAATTCTGATGCACTGTGCTTTCTCTATTCCTGAAGTTTGCCATTAAGACTCACTGCCACGTCTTGTACTCCTCTGAACCCTTCTGTCATATTATGAAACTGGTTTTGTGGCATTCAAAAAATGAAAATTATACTCTGACATTGCCTTTCTGTCCTGTTATGAATTTCCTTTCTTTTGTTCATTGGTATGTCATTTTGAATTTGAAGTATGGACTTGGGATGGACATGGTAGGAATTGGTTTAGGGAAAGGAATGAAAATGAAGTTATTCGGGGAGGTTTAAAAAATGATATGGTGACTTGAATTTGTTGTTTTTGAATGAAATGTGAACTTTGTCTATGGTTTGATGAATTTGTGAATTTGGTTTTGAATTTGAATGGTTTGAATTTGGTTTTGGATTAGTTTATGTTTGAAGTTGAATTTTGGATCATGAATTTGGATTGATGAAGAATTTGTTTATGACATGAAATGTGGACTTTGTTTATGACATGAAATGTGGACCATGGCGGTTTGGAAATGTGAATTGTTTGAATGGTTTATGACATGTTTTAAGTTGAATTTGATGATGAATGGTAATGTATGTGTGACATGGATATGTTCCATTTTGTCAAACTTACATGTATGACTTTAAATATGTTCTTTGCGCAACTCTTGTATGTGTCTCAAAAACAATTTAGATTAACAAAGTCATGAGGACCAATCTCTTACCACCAATAACCGCCACTTCAAATTGGATCCAACACACCAACATTACTTCCTCTAAAAATTACACTTGAGATAACTTGGAATGTGATTCAAAATCATATTGCCCAACTTGATAAATGAGAATCAATGGCCCAAAGTTGATTTTTAAAACAACATTATCGAAAACAAAATCTTGAGACCAACTAGAGGAATTATTTGAAACATGGTCCAAATTAACATGAAACAACAATAAATCACAACCCAATGATTTCTCTTGAATTCTACTTTGAGGTCAACGCATCTACCACAAAAACTTGGTAGCCACAATGGGCATTGACACCACTTAACGATCTAATTCTTGGAAGATCATAACCAAAGGCCGGATGAACCTCTAAAGAGAAAACTTGAGGGGATAGGGCAAATTTTGGTTGACCCCTCTCTTAAATATTGATTAATCAAGGCCTTCACTTTCTTGCACCAAGCCCTAATTTTACAGAGAAACAAAGGAGCAAAAGTTAGATGATCTGGTTAGTCATGCAAGAATGATTGACCTGTAATGTTTGTACAAATGATGATGACATCTAAGGGGGTAAAATTTGGGTATGACAAAGGATAATACACTCTTGCTTAAAAGCTTAGAGTAAACACTTACAACTCAATACACTCAGTCCAGTTCAAGCATCCAGAAGATGATTGAATGGCTCACAATTAACAAAACACACAGAACACTAAAACCCTTAAAACTTAAGCAACAACACGCACAAACCCTAGCTTCTCTAGTCTTCAATAGGATTGACAAGTCTTTATATAGAGAACGATCTTCATGGGCTTGGGTATTAGCAAAAACCAAATCAGGTTTAATTCAACCAAATTAAATTACTCTTCAATATTTTCACAATTATAGCCACGGAAATAGCAACAACGGATTCCGTATTTAGCTCCACTAATTATGCAGCATAACACTTTTGATTCAAATAAAAACTCCACCAAGATATTCACCTATAATCTCTCAATAGAAACACACAAAGAATTGCAAACACAGCGTAACAAACATACCACAACATTCTAAACTGAATGTTGTCCAGTTCTGTAAGAACATGTTAGGACATCTATCTTGACATCATAAACTGAAGTTCTGCAACACTTGAAAAATCATCCTGCAAGGATGTTTGACTCACATGGCAAGACATCCTATTTTAGCAAAAATGCAGCCAACACAAAACTTTTAAAACTAATAAAGTTGAATTCATCAGAGACGTCATTGTAAAGGAATTAGAAGCTTGGGATTGAAATAAGTCTCAATCCAACTCTGGTGTGAGAAATTTTGAAGAAAAGACAAAATCAGAAGTTTCTGAAGATGAGTCAGAAGCTAGAGAAGATTCTAAATCTAGAGTAGACTCTAAAGGCGAGTCTGACTCTGATGGTGATTCTGACTCTGAAGGAGACTCAGAAGGTGAAGATGATTCTGATTTTGATTTCGGGAATATTCCATACTCAAAAGGTGGTCAAGGTTTTGGAGGAGGTCAAACTTCTTAAGCAAGAGCTTCTGAAGGAGAAGCTTCTGAAGATAGAAATTTCGGGGTTCCAGTATCCGAAGGAGATTTTGAACAAGGTCAGAGGCCACAGATAGTCAGAAACATCCTGATAAGATTTTCAGAGTATGACATGCTACGAGATACTGAAATAGACTCTAAGGGAGAGGTTATTCAGTGTGCCGTGGTAGTAGACTCTGAACCAGTAAGTACAGAAGACGCACTGAAAAAAAGTTCGGCTGAAGGTCAGGAAAGAAGAACTTGAGGCTATTGAAATAAACAAGAGTTGGAAGTTGACTAAGCTTCCAAAGGACAAGAAAGCCATCAGCGTCAAATGGATTTTCAAGGTGAAGCTTAATCTAGACGGATCAATTGGTAAACACAAAGCGAGGTTAGTAGCAAGAGGTTTTCTACAGAAACCTGGGCTGGATTATTCTGAAGTGTTTGCACCTATAGCGAGACATGAAACAATCAGACTAGTGATTACAATAGTTTCTAACAGGAATTGGCCTCTGATGCATTTAGATGTGAAATCTGCATTTCTGAACGGTCTATTACAAGAAGAGGTGTATGTGTCACAACCTTCTGGATTTGTTAAAAGAATCAGGAAGGGATGGTGTACAGATTACATAAAGCATTATATGGATTGAAGCAAGCGCCCCGTCTTGGAATCTGAAGATTGATTCATTTTTTAAGGAGCAGGGGTTTCAGAAATGTCAGATGGAGTACGGTGTTTATGTTCAACATACCTCAGAAGGCAATATGATTATGATTTTTCTGTATGTTGATGACATATTGTTGACAAGGAGTTATGAACAAGAGATAGTTAAGTTTAAGAAGGTGTTGATGAATGAGTTTGAAATGAATGACCTCGATAAAATGACATATTTTCTAGGGATGAAGTTTATGTACTCTGAGAAGGGTATCATTTTGCAAATGCTGAAGTATGAACTTGAGCTTTTGAAGAGATTTAAGTTGTAGAATTTTAAGGCTGTTGTCTCACCTTCAAAGACTAATACAAATTGGATTCTCATTCTAAAGGCGGGGATGTAGATGCTACAACCTTCAAATAGTTGGTTGGTTCTCTGGGGTATCTGTGTAATACCAGACCTGATATCTGCTATGTAGTTAGAATGGTTAGTGGGTTCATGAGTAAACCGAAGTGGTCCCATTACCAATCTGTTGTAAGGATTGTGAGGTATATTAAGGAAACTCTGAAGTATGGGTTGTTATTCCCTTCTGGAAGAAATACTACTTCAGAGCTGATGAGTTAATCAGACTCTGATTGGTGTGGAGATAGAGTTGACAGGAGAAGTACTTCTGGATACTTGTTTAAGTTTCTAGGAGGTCCTATTTCTCGGTGTTCCAATAAGCAACTTGTTGTTGCACTATCAACACGTGAAAATGAGTACATCGCAGGTGTTGTAGCTGCATGTCAAGCTGTATCGCTTCTGAATTTGCTGCAGGATCTGAAGATCAAAGTAAACAAGGCTCTAAAGCTGATGATTAATAACAAGTCTGCAATCAATCTTGCCAAGAACCCAGTTCTGCACGGGAGAAGCAAGCATATTGATACAAAGTATCATTTTATAAGAAGTCAAGTCCAGAATGGAGTGCTAGAAGTTGTACACTGTAGCAACCAGAAGCAGCTGATAGATGTTCTGACAAAGGCAATCAAGACAGATCAATTTCTCCACTTAAGGGATAGAATTGGTATTGTTAGTTTTGATTAGGAAATCCTAAATTAAGGGATGGTATTGAAGAGTAATTTAGTATTTTAGTATGTTGCATATGTGGCCCTAGTATATGTATATAAATAGACAAGTGGTAGTTGTCATTTATTTCATCATCTTTCTTACAACTTTTGTAGCCATCATTGCATAGCAATAAATATTCTCTCATTCCTTTTGTTTTCATCACCTTGTGCACTAACAAGTTCATCCACAACTCCTTGGTATGTCCACGGTAAACATGACACTAAACCCCCTGTAAGATTACTCAAACCATTGCCAATTCGTAAACAGGTGTCGGAAGATGTGGCTATGGATTTCATTACAGATTCCCTCTGTCATGGTTATACTTACATCATTGTGATCATTAATATATTAACTAAGTATATCCATTTATTCAATATAAAGATTGTTTATAGCAATAAAATTGTGGTTGATACATTTATGAAACTATTAGTTAAACTAAATGGTGTCCCCAAATCTACTTAGTGGCAGGACTTTGAGACAAGGGGGTGCAGGCGTTTTTACAAGAATATATATATATATATATATATATATATATATATATATATATATATATATATATATATCGTTGCGGAACCAAAAACAGTGATGATTGTAGAAATTATAATAGAACGACACTTTCAATGCACTACATTGTTGTGGCATCGTGGATCGAAGGTTGTGATCACGATGCTTCTTGAACCAGGGGTATCAGTGTTAATGTGACGCTATTAACGGTGTTTTCGTCTTCGATACGGTAGACATAGGGGCTACCTACATGATTAGCATTCCAACGTACAAGTGAAGTTAGGATTCAAAATTGAAGGTAGTGAAAGTGAAAATAAGAATTGACTCAGACAATAAGAATTAACTTACACACTAAAATGTCGTGAGTTTAAATTTAGTTATCTCTCTTAGAGCTTTATAACCTCCCCAAATTCCAATGAGTTCCGGAGTCCAACTCACACAAACGCTAAACTTTCAATAACAAAAAGAAAAATCTAAAATATTTATTATAAAAACATTTGAATTTTGAAATTGTAAGACTAAAATCTCATTTTGGAATTTAATTTAAAATTGTATTACAACAATATCTAAAATTAGGGATTAAGCATTACAATAATATTTAAATTTAGGGATTAAAAATATGAAGTTTAACATTTTTACAAAAATTATATTAAATATGAGAGACTGAAGTATCATCTTAGATAAAATAGAAGTAACATTATACAAAATTATAAAATATTAATTAGTAATATATAGGGTTAATGAAGTTTTTGGTCCTCCTAAATATCTCATGTTTCACTTGTAGTCCCTCCAAAAATATCCTTTAAAGAATGATCCTCATAAAATTTTTAATTTTAACTTTTGGTCCCTCCTGCCAAAACCGTCGCCATTTCCGTCGCTAAATAAAAAACCGTCGCTAAAACCGTCGTTAGTTCTGTCTCTAAGTTGTAAAAACTGTCTCTAAGTTCTGTCTCACAGGTTCAGGCCACTCCCCCGTCAGCCGCCGATTCTACATCTCGGAGGTGTAACACTCCACTTTCCCATTTTAGAAAATATACAAAGTTCTATGAAAATAATCAGAGTTTTACCACTAAAAGTAGGATGCCACATTCATAAAACCAACATCAAAACTCTTTTCATTAAATGGAATAAAACAACGAAAAATAGTTTATTTATTCATTTCACGGCCACATGCCAACAACTACGAAAAACTCCACTTAAACTCGTGGTCCACCCTAAATTCAAACAAATGAAAGATACATTACTAAATTCAAAACAAAATGAAAATCAATAAAATCCCCAAAGTTCCCGTGTTACGTATCAGAGCGACTCCTACGACTCGAGCAAGCAACACGCACTCCAAGCAACCTAAGTAACAGGATTATCTGTACTTCCGAAGAAGCACAGACACAACAACAACAAAGGGGTGAGAACTACATTCAATATTAAACGGTGAATAACACATATTAGAAGGTAGTCTCTCACATACATCATACAAACATACAATCACGACCTACTGTCACATTTAATCACCAATCAATCAACAAAGTAATAATGCAATGCGACTAGACACAGACACCATGCATGTGGTACCAACATCATGATTTATTCAATCGAACCCAGATAGATCACATACACCCCTGCTGGGCAATGATCTATCTCCACCATTCTCCGTATTGGAGTACGGATGAATCACATACACTCCTCCTGAGCAATGATTCATCCCACCAACACCATGAAATGCATGACACAATTATGCATAAAAACATATGTACATTAGCATATATATATACACGTTCACGATCCTCCTGATCACACCTGAATCACACATAAAATAATCATTCACCACAACACAAATTACACACAAAACACATATATAATAATCAATTATGCATTTACACGATCCTCCTGATCACACGTAAGCCATACGCTTACCGTAATTCACATTGGATTTACCTCACCTGCAACACCGCATCATCACACAGAAACTATGCACAAGAGACTATCATCAAGTAAAATATGTGATCCTCATTGATCCCAAGTGCGTCATACACTCACCGTTAATTCACCAAGAATTACCTCGGCTACCCCAAGACCGCTCGCACCTCACACAAACGGCGCCACACAAACACATTCTACACACCTCACAAGGTACTCGTCCACTAATTAGCTAATTACTAATTAATTCACCAAAATTATTAAATTAATTATTTTCGTCACCAACTCTATACTTCTTAATTTCTGACATCTATTCCCAACCTCTCAAACCAAAAGAAACCGACTCCGACGCGAAAACGGGAAAGAAATCGCGAAACGGTAAAATTCTGCACACTCGCTGGTCATACGCGTATTGCCCTGGGCCATACGCGTATTGCCCAGCTCTCTCGCCCATTTCTACGTGTACCAGACGCGTAAGGCCTCCTGCCTCGCCCTACCATACGCGTATTGCCCGACCTCATACGCGTATGGGCAAAGAGCTATTCCTTCACAAATTCCTTTCTCAGATCTGGATACGTGTATAGCTACTCCATACATGTATTGCCAAGCCACCATACGTGTATCCTTACGCGTATGGGCAGAGGGTCGTGCCAAAACCTTCTTGTGGCCTCCCCGTACGCGTAATACCTCCAATCCTACCTAGCCGTACGCGTAACACCTTCCCCAATACGCGTAAGTCCAGATCTATTACGCAAACCTGTTTTCTCCACACCAGTCTGAGTTCTGCTACGGGATCTCCACTTTTTCACTCTAAAACAGTCCTAAAACTAGTTCTACATCAATTTCATGTTTTATTACTCATCCGACATCTTTCTCTTGACATTACTAACTCAGATTTTGGTCTAAATTCATCCTCCAAATCTAAATTAAATTCAACTCTTCAATGTCACATTCAACAACAATAACAACATCAAGATGACAGACAAAATCAGAAGTTCAGCACATAATATTCATCACAAATTCACGCATATACATCACATAATCATATGAGAGCATACATTCAAACGAATTCCTACGGGGTTAAGGACTCCCCACTACCCTCACATGATTAATTCATCAATATTAAACCCGTTCTCCCTCCTTACCTCGAATTCCTGATTAATTCCTGCGAAAATCTGATGGAGATGATAGCCCTAGCACACCCTTGCTCTTCCTCTCCTTGGTTTTTCTCTTTTTCTCTCCAAAGTTCTGATATGACTAAACCTCCACTAATTTTCACTAATCTTCCTTTAATTACTAAACTACTCTTATTATTTCATATCAGCTCATTATCTAATTATTCACATTAGATTTTAATTTAATAAAAACAATAATATTATTAAAGATAATAAGAATAATAATAGTAGGAATAATAACTAAAACTAATTTCCATAATACTATTAATGGACATACTGCCACCTCATCACTATTATATCAATATCACCCCTACGCACTCAAACACGCACCATAAACAAGGCCAACAATTAAAATAAAAACACGATGATTAAATAATTAAAATGGGGTGTTACAACTCTCCCCAACTTAAATTATTTTCGTCCTCGAAAATGTACCTGATGGAAACAGTTTCGGATACGACTCCCGCATCTGACTAACCACTAACATGCCAACAAAAGGCACACCACCAATAACACACTGACAAGATGCAATGCCCATACAATGCACTTGACGACTAACTCACGACTCAAAGAATACCCAAGTTACGAACACGCAGGTTCACTCTAGAAATAGAACACAACAAGGTCGTTACCCTCACCATAGGTAACACACCCCTACCTCCCCACATAGGAATTAGCTCCCCGCACTCGAACCATCACGATGGAAATGAGGCCACCACAAACAAGAACATAAAGTCCCATGACACAACATCGTTTCAACAACCTCTACATAACCATAACACCAACATCTTTGTCATACCACACTATTACAACTATGCTACGATTCAGCAATCAAACATATAGCCCAAACATCCATCTACATAGCATCCCATGAATAATATTTAAACCTTTCGCCTAACACCTCCATTTTTGAAATGTCCAATGGTCTCATGGTTCCCACTTGTTTCCAAGGTTCAACCTATGAACTCTTACAAGCCACCCACGCATAAGCAAAATGTGCCACATCACGCTTTCGATGCGCACTCTAATTACTCACAACCATTAACTCTACCAATTTCCTATCCAACTTCTGACTCTCTTTAATATTCACCAGAAAGATCATAGTTCATTTCTAATATACCCAACCTCACACTCCACTGTGTTATCTCACACACCAGACACAAGTCTCTGAACTACTCAAATTATTCTAATCCGCTGACAATCAAAACAGACATGTATAAAACTTTTGACTTACTCTTCCGGCACGACATTAATCTCACCAATAGGATAATTCCAGCTAAAGTCATAACTCATCAGGAATCCCAACCATCCTCGTTGTCTCGTACTCTATTATTTGCTACTAAACAGGTACTTAATATCTTTGTGATTACTAAACACTTCGATCTCAAAACCATAAAAATAATACTTCCTGATTCTCAACACAAAAGTAACTGCAACCATCTCGAAATCATGAATCCTCAATTGTTGTAAAACATAAGCCACGACCTTACCATCTTGCATCACCACACGGATTAAACTCATCATAGACGCATCCCAATACCTCACAACCGGTTCATTAGGATCACACAGAATTAAAACTGGAGCCGTAGACAAATTATACTTTAGTCCTCTCAAACTTTCCTCACAATGGACATCCAAAGTAAACGACTTACCCTTTGCAAGTCGACTGAAGTAGCGAAAATGCTAACTTGGAAAAGCCGTCCATAACCTCCGGTAATAACCAACTAAAGTCCAAAAAGTTTCTAATCACCTTAACCGACTTCGGAGCCTCACATCGTAGAACTGCATCTACCTCCGGTGAATCCATAACAATACCATCATCAAAATTAACATATCCAAGAAACTAATCTCTTTTCAACCAAAATTCTCACTTGAATAATTTAGCATAAAAAAATTCCTTTCTTTTCAACCCTTGCAACTCAATTCTCAAACACCCTACATAGTCTCCTTCTGACTTTATATTAGATCCGAATATCCCTAAAGAACACCACTCTTGTCAAACGTTCCCAACAACTGTAATTCTAAACAAACTCACCCAAACCATTCCAATCATATTTTCTTGAAAGTGGACACGTATTCTCAATCATTTCCTTATTCAACTGTCAGTAATCCATGCACAATTTCATTCTCTAGACACTCCAAATTCCACAAATTCCGACATGCATCAACAATCAACCAAAAAGAACTCTCAATCTCAATATTACATCCACACCCAAGGGTTTTCTCAAAATTTCCATTAACGCCCTAAAACTCTAAGAACTCCAAAACTCATCAAAACTCTAAGTTTTTCTTTCCATAGCCTCCATACCCTTATACACATCATGTTTGTTATTCCATCCGGAAGCACATCCAGAAATCATGCACAACTGGCAGCCCTTCACCGTGGCTTTCCTGTCAATTCCAGTACACTATTAATGCAGACATAACAAATATCTTAGTCTCATCTCCTAATAGTTCTTCCACTTACTTAACAGATAAAACCTCAACTATTCACCTTCGTCCAATTTAGGTTTACTTTCTGTACGGAGTCATTGACATCAGACTCGTATCAAGTGCTGAATCAATGGCCACCTCTACCTCATTAATACACCTGTGATCCACTTATCTCGCCTGAAAATAAATTCAAAAATTCGCAACCAACAGGTAACTCAACACATGTAACTTCACTACAAACTCTCCATAACGCGAACGTAATACACCGAGGCTTCACCCAATAGATGTCCACCCATTTGCTCAACACACAACGATACCAGTTCTCTACCATTACCCAACTCGGATCCACCCTCAAAAGACATCATGGATTACCCAACAATGGCATGTCTCTAGCCATGACTTCTCCTTAACTCACTGAAAAGCGATCACCAAAAATACCTGATTGTCCTCCCTCGGAGACATCCTTCAACTTGATCGACCGACAAGTACTTCTCTTCTACATCTTCTTCAGATAATAAAGATCTATACCAATCCAACACGACCATCTTCCACATCACATGCTATCTTGACTGTCAAGGTGCATCTATCCATTCATCTTGATTTCCGACTACTATCAACAAGAGATTGAGGGTGATCAGTTCCCCAATTTGTTCATAGACAGCCAATCATCCAGATGAAGTATAGACCCTTCCTTACCAACTATGATAGCACTCCATTATTCACCAATCTACCCTTCCATAGTGAAAGCATCATGGAGGAGCACCGGTTTCTCCCCCACTTATCTCATCCTCAACTCCTGCAAACAGACAGTTAGAAGACAAACACGCACCGACCGTGTTCTACACACGTGTCGTATACCAAGACACAAACCATACTAGACAACCTGGCCGGACAGACCGACCCGCTCTGATACCAATTGTAACACCCCACTTTCCCGTTTTAGAAAATATACAAAGTTCTATGAAAATAATCAGAGTTTTACCACTAAAAGTAGGATGCCACATTCATAAAACCAACATCAAAACCCTTTTCATTAAATGGAATAAAACAGCGGAAAATAGTTTATTTATTCATTTCACGGCCACATGCCAACAACTACGAAAAACTCCACTTAAACTCGTGGTCCACCCTAAATTCAAACAAATGAAAGATACATAACTAAATTCAAAACAAAATGACAATCAATAAAATCCCCAAAGTTCCCATGTTACATATCAGAGCGACTCCTACGACTCGAGCAAGCAACACGCACTCCAAGCAACCTAAGTACCTGGATTATCTGTACTTCCGAAGAAGCACAGACACAACAACAACAAAGGGGTGAGAACTACATTCAATATTAAACGGTGAATAACACTATTAGAAGGTAGTCTCTCACATACATCATACAAACATACAATCACGACCTACTGTCACATTTAATCACCAATCAATCAACAAAGTAATAATGCAATGCGACTCGACACAGACACCATGCATGTGGTACCAACATCATGATTTATTCAATCGAACCCGGATAGATCACATACACCCCTACTTGGCAATGATCTATCTCCACCATTCTCCATATTGGAGTACAGATGAATCACATGCACTCCTCCTGAGCAATGATTCATCCCACCAACACCATGAAATGCATGACACAATTATGCATAAAAACACATGTACAATAGCATATATATATACACGTTCACGATCCTCCTGATCACACCTGAATCACACATAAAATAATCATTCACCACAACACAAATTACACACAAAACACATGTATAATAATCAATTACGCATTTACACGATCCTCCTGATCACACGTAAGCCATACGCTTACCGTAATTCACACTGGATTTACCTCACCTGCAACACTGTATCATCCCACACAAACTATGCACAAGAGACTATCAACAAGTAAAATATACGATCCTCATTGATCCCAAGTGCGTCATACACTCACCGTTAATTCACCAAGAATTACCTCGGCTACCCCAAGACCGCTCGCACCTTACACAAACGGCGCCACACAAACACATTCTACACGCCTCACAAGGTACTCGTCCACTAATTAGCTAATTACTAATTAATTCACCAAAATTATTAAATTAATTATTTTCGTCACCAACTCTATACTTCATAACTTCCGACATCTATTGCCAACCTCTCAAACCAAAAGAAACCGACTCCGACGCGAAAACGGGAAAGAAATCGCGAAACGGTAAAATTCTGCACACTCGCTGGTCATACGCGTATTGCCCTGGGCCATACGCGTATTGGCCAGCTCTTTCGCCCATTCATATGCGTACCAGACGCGTAAGGCCTCCTGCCTCGCCCTGCCATACGCGTATTGCCCAACCTCATACGCGTATGGGCAGAGAGCTATTCCTTCACAAATTCCTTTCTCAGATCAGGATACGCGTATCACTACTTCATATGGGCAGAGGGCCGAGCCAAAACCTCCTTGTGGCCTCCCCGTACGCGTAATGCCTCCAATCCTGCCTAGCCGTACGCGTAACACCTTCCCCAATACGCGTAAGGCCAGATGTAACACCCTTCTACCCCACAAACAATTTTAGGGAAAACACGTAATATTATCAGAGTAAAATTACCAAGAAAGGTGCCAAATATATTCCAAAACATCATTTAGTAATCATTGTCCTGTCCCGTAACACGGGTTTCACATTCTTAATAATAAAATTAACAACTATACAGCGGAAATCAACTTTTTATGTCATTTCAATAAAATACTTCATACGAAATATATCCAAATTAAATCATCGCCAACAATGTAAAAATTCAACATAAAACAAAAGAACACGAGGTTCACAACAAATCCCAACCCGATGTTACATGACACAGAGCAGGACACCTCTAAACTAAATAGGGATAAAGACACACTCCAAATCTACATCCTCCATCGTCACGATTCTACTCTTGGTTATCTGCAAGTTACCCACATAAGAGGCAACATTTCCAAGCAGGCAGGGTGAGAAATCACAATTCATTATAGTAATATAAGTACATGGAAAATGAACAGGAAGGCAACAACAACATCATAGCATAGCCAACAACAACATCATATCATAATCAATCAACAACATCATAGCATATTCAACCACAACATCATAGCATAATCAACATCAATCTCATAGCATAGTCAACAACAACATCATAGTATAATCAACAACAACATCATGACATAATCAACAACAACATCATGATACATTCAACATCAACATCATGGTACAATCAACAACGACATCATGATACACTCAACATCAACATCATAGTATAATCAACGGCAACGTCATAATATAATCAACAACAACATCATAGTTCAATCAACAACAACACCATGATATCCACAATAAAACATACATATTATTCGACCATTAACTCATACACATGCAATGCCACTTAGAATGAAATGCAACTTCATCGAAAACATGCATGTGGTACCAATTCAATGTGGATGGACACTTGGTCATCAACCCTCCAAAAGGAGCACAACGTAATCAACGTATCACTTCAATCCGCACAATGGGGTTGAAGCTACCAATAGGCCGAAGCCCCAACATAAAAATGCTATGAAATGCAATGATGCTAATTCTCCTCAATTCATCAATTATCAAAGTGCGCATCATTCATTTCATATTCAACAAGTGTTTATCATACAATCATGTTTTATCATTTTACATCAACAACAACTCGACAACAAAAGGTCAGTACTAGAAAACGTCAAGAAAACCTCAAGAAAACAACAAAAATAGCAAAACATTATGTCTGACACGACCACCCGTGTCCTGGGACACGCCCGTGTCCGGAAACCTGCACTCAAAACACGAAACAGACAAAATACAACAAATACAGTGGTCTGACACGGCCGCCCGTGTCCTGTGACACGGCCCGTGTCAGAAGCTCTGTAGCACAAATCCAACAAAAGCAAAATACAGCAAGAATGGTGGTCTGACACGGCCACCCGTGTCCTGTGACACGGCCGTGTCAGGACGCGAAAACTCCGAATTTTTCAAAGGGTTTTTCTGCTGCGTTTTGACTTCAATTATCTCAAAATTCAGTTTTTTTTCCCAATACGAAAATTTGATCAAAGACTCACCCAACACACATACATCAACACACAATATTCTATCTCATTATATTTCATCGAATCATTCATCCCTAACTCATTCTACATCATCAAACACCACAATTTTTCAAAATCCACAAATACCTAATCTAGTCATAACCAAACCCTATAGAACTATAATAAACCATGAAAACTTCCCATACCTTAGAGTAATCAGAAGCTTTATCCTTCTTTCTCCAAGATTCTCCTAACAATCCTTCAAAACCCTTGTTTTCCTCCTCCTCTTCTCTTCTTCAGCGTTCTTCACAAAAATACGATCAGTTAGAAAATTGATCGATCTTTCTTCTTTAGTTACATTATCCCAGTTTATGAACTTCCAACTCTACCCTTACTCCTTTTCCTTTATGACCATCTTGCCCTTTTCTTAATACTTTTAAATAATAAATAATAATCTAAATAATACATGATTATTCACTCTATTAAAATTATTTAAAAATACTCTTTTAATTCATAATTCTCCAAATTGCCAAAAACCTCTTAATTCCTTCTAAATTAAATAAATAAATAAATAAATGATTAATTTTGATTTTTGGGGTGTTACAACTCTCCCCTACTTTAAGAATTTTCGTCCTCGAAAATTTACTCGATGCAGACCACTCCAGATACGTTATCACCTCCGACTAATCAACTCTCATGCCGCGTGTGGCAATACCATGAATAACGCAATACGACAATACACCTTATCAATGCCAACGAAAACAAGATGAAATGCTCACGCGATGTACTTGACGACCAACTCAAAACACCAGGAAATAATCAGGTTAGGAACATACAGGTTCACTATTAACCAGAATACAACACGATCGTTACCATCGCCATAGGCAACCCTCCCCTAACTCCCCATCATAGGAATTAGCTACTCGCACTCGAACCATCACCATAGGTAACGAGGCAACAACAAAGTTAAGAACACAAAGGCCCAAAGCATAATTTCAACGTAACCAACTACCGACATCGTTGATACTCACATAAGAACCAACTGCGCTACCCACGCTTTCGCTGCGCACTCTGAGTACTCACAACTATCTAATCTACCAAGTTTACATCAACTTCCGACCATCAAAGCAGACATAAGAAAAGACCTTTCAACTTAACTCATCGGAAATTCCATCCAAACAGGCAAACTATACTCTTGTGATTACTGAATACTTCGAACTTAGATCCGTAAATAATACCTCCGAATATCCAACACAACTACAACTACAGCCAATTCCAAATCTTGAATAGGAAAGATACTTTCAAGAATTCCTAATTATCATCAACATAAGCTACAACTTCACCACCTTGTATTAACACATCATCAAAATTCATCTCAACGCATAACAACCTTACTACAATATAAGGATACATGTGTCCAATTAATCTCAACAAGAAAAAAAAATCATCTTCCAAACAGAGCTTAATACCCAATAGCCGTAGATTTAGCCTCAATAACCTACACTTAACATGGCATATTAACCAAACCAATCAAACAAACTAATTCCTCAAGTCCTACTCATACTAGCACAATTCTCCAAAATCCCTCATTCGAATTAACACAACCACTCAACTTCATCTTTACAAATCATAATTCACACCTTGCTAACTCAACATATAACTTCACTTCTTTCAATACTTGCAACTCAACTCTCAAATACTCTACGCGCTCTTCTTCTGATTTTATAAAACATCAGAATATCAACAACGAACACCAGTTATAACTCATCCAAACAAGTATGGAAAATACCATTCATATTTCCATATATACACTGTAAGGCATACCGGCCACTACCCTTCTTGATCCGACATCCTTGGTCAAAGGATAGTCTTACATTACCATTTACTTCCTACTTGGTTTATCTATACAGTCCTTCAAGTCTCATGTCAGTCGAATTCTCGATCCACCACAAACCAAAACCCAAGTTATCCAGAACACAACTGTGAGTTTCCAAACTACTCATTGATCAACTCGCAACCTCATACTAACAACCTCAAGTCTGCCTCATTTCCCTATATAGGAATCCGCATCGACAACTCAAACAATTCATAAGCACTTGGCTCAACCCCAAACAATTCACTGTGCATACTATTCTAGTTGGCAAGACACGTCTACTCCATCCAACATGATTCCGTCGACTATCAACAAGAGATTAAGGGTGATCAGTTCCTTAATTTGTCAATAGACAGCCGGCATCCATAATGGTGGCATAAATCATCATTACCCAACTACAATAGCGTCCTTTACCTTTTTCTTAAAGCTATCTAAGCATACTGCTCCACCATCTCTCTAAGGCTTACAAACGTTTTTCCTAATTTTTCTTATTTTCCATCTCGTCAATGATACGAAAAGTCCAAAATCTAGTACATATTCTCCTATACAAGTTAGTTGCACAACACAATCATTAAATATCCTTCTAATACCGGAAACATTACTACATCACGTACAATCCAAATCGACCCACTTCAGTCGAAACATTTATCTAAGTTCCAACTTTTGACTACCCTAACCAATCCTTCATCTTCCTTTTTAATCTCACAACTTCGATGATCCGTATAATTTCACACTTGATCATCATTCCAATCACAATCTCAACAATACCATCTCATCATCTAGTTGGTGATATAGCTTCCAAAAAATTTCCGACTCATGCCGACACATCTCGCCAACAACACACAATCCACTTTACTATTTAACATTCCTCAAAGATTTCTATACTTTAATTATTCTCAACTATCATACGCCGCACTTCCATGTGCTTCTCCGATATTCCTCTTCTTATGACAAAACATTTCATACTTGACTTCATCTTACTATTTCCAGCAAGAATTGTCCAACTTCAAACACGATTATCTTCTTCAATACAGACTTCCCAGACATAAAATTATATTCCAAAATGAAGGGAATTTCATATAGATTCCAGAACTTCATGAATCGCTCAAATCTGAATTACGAGTAAAAAGTTATCGTCTTTGCAATGGGACTGGTCAAGAAATCCCGTATACAAACTTCCACCAAACAAAATCAGCATCAGACCCAACTACTCTAACGCGTCTTTCTCCTTGCTCAAAAACATGCCGAAGACAAAATTTATATGCAAACTATAGGGAATTTCGTAGACTTTCTGAAAAGTCCAGAATCGCTTTCATCGGAGTTACGAGTAGAAAGTTATGCCTCTTTTACCGAAGGCTGTTCCATAAATGTGAAAATGAAAGCTGAAATTGGTGAACATGAGTTCTACCTCTTTCTCTTGCTTCCAAACTATTCCAACTATTTTTGCTCTTCACCAAACTCTAAAAATCATCCGACTTCACTCCAGATATACTCCACTTGCATATCACTATTCATCACATTGCCCTCTCTTCTCCGAGAAGCAAACATCAATCGTACTGACTTGTCCTCCTTCAAAATATCTCAAATGGACCGACGGATAAAATCATAAGTCCATACTCTCGTCGATTCGCAACAACACAGTTCTGACAACACTTGCACCCCTACAATCAAATTCGCGTTGATTCAACTTCACATACTACAAACATCTCTGAGAAGTAAACTTCTCCCCCACTTGTTTCAAACCAACTCCTGCATACCATCGATTAGGAAAACAAACAAGTACCGTCAGTGTTCCACACACTTGTCGCGTACTAAGGGATAAACAACGTTAGACAACTTGGTCGGACAGACC
This sequence comes from Lathyrus tuberosus, assembly GCA_022829125.1. Taxonomy (NCBI): domain Eukaryota; kingdom Viridiplantae; phylum Streptophyta; class Magnoliopsida; order Fabales; family Fabaceae; genus Lathyrus; species Lathyrus tuberosus. Next base: position 7,032,676 of record JALAZF010000164.1, on the reverse strand, counting down.
GACCTGCTCTGATACCACTAATGTAACACCCTTCTACCCCACAAACAATTTTAGGGAAAACACGTAATATTATCAGAGTAAAATTAGCAAGAAAGGTGCCACATATATTCAAAAACATCATTTAGTAATCATTGTCCTGTCCCGTAACACGGGTTTCACATTCTTAATAATAAAATTAACAACTACGCATCGGAAATCAACTTTTTATGTCATTTCAATAAAATACTTCATACGAAATATATCCAAATCAAATCATCACCAACAATGTAAAAATTTAACATAAAACAAAAGAATGCGAGGTTCACAACAAATCCCAACCCGATGTTACATGACACAGAGCAGGACACCTCGAAACTAAATAGCGATAAAGACACACTCCAAAGCTACATCCTCCATCGTCGCGAATCTACTCTTGGTTATCTGCAAGTTACCCACATAAGAGGCAACATTTCCAAGCAGGCAGGGTGAGAAATCACAATTCATTATAGTAATATAAGTACATGGAAAATGAATAGGAAGGCAACAACAACATCATAGCATAGCCAACAACAGCATCATATCATAATCAATCAACAACATCACAGCATATTCAACCACAACATCATATCATAATCAACATCAATCTCATAGCATAGTCAACAACAACATCATAGTATAATCAACAACAACATCATGACATAATTAACAACAACATCATGATACATTCAACATCAACATCATGGTACAATCAACAACGACATCATGATACACTCAACATCAACATCATAGTATAATCAACGACAACATCATAATATAATCAACAACAACATCATAGTTCAATCAACAACAACACCATGATATCCACAATAAAACATACATAATATTCGACCATCAACTCATACACATGCAATGCCACTTAGAATGAAATGCAACTTCATCGGAAACATGCATGTGGTACCAATTCAATGTGGATGGACACTTGGCCATCAACCCTCCAAAAGGAGCACAACGTAATCAACGTATCACTTCAATCCGCACAATGGGATTGAAGCTACCAATAGGCCGAAGCCCCAACATAAAAATGCTATGAAATGCAATGATGCTAATTCTCCTCAATTCATCAATTATCAACGTGTGCATCATTCATTTCATATTCAATAAGTGTTTATCATACAATCATGTTTTATCATCTTACATCAACAACAACTCGACAACAAAAGGTCAGTACGAGAAAACGTCAAGAAAACCTCAAGAAAACAACAAAAACATCAAAACATCATGTCTGACACGGCCACCCGTGTCCTGGGACACGCCCGTGTCAGGAAACCTGCACTCAAAACACGAAACAGACGAAATACAGCAAATACAGCGGTCTGACACGGCCGCCCGTGTCCTGTGACACGGCCCGTGTCAGATGCTCTGTAGCACAAATCCAACAAAAGCAAAATACAACTAGAATGGTGGTCTGACACGGCCGCCCGTGTCCTGTGAACGGCCGTGTCAGGACGCGAAAACTCAGAATTTTTCAAAGGGTTTTTCTGCTGCGTTTTGACTTCAATTATCTCAAAATTCAGTTTTTTTCCCAATACGAACATTTGATCAAAGACTCACCCAACACACATACATCAACACACAACATTCTATCTCATTATATTTCATCGAATCATTCATCCCTAACTCATTCTACATCATCAAACACCACAATTTCTCAAAATCCATAAATACCTAATCTAGTCATAACCAAACCATATAGAACTATAATAAACCATGAAAACTCCCCATACCTTAGAGTAATCCGAAGCTTTATCCTTCTTTCTCCAAGATTCTCCTAGCAATCCTTCAAAACCCTTATTTTCCTCCTCCTCTTCTCTTCTTCAGCGTTCTTCACAAAAATACGATTAGTTAGAAAATTGATCGATCTTTCTTCTTTAGTTACATTATCCCAGTTTATGAACTTCCAACTCTACCCTTACTCCTTTTCCTTTATGACCATCTTGCCCTTTTCTTAATACTTTTAAATAATAAATAATAATCTAAATAATACATGATTATTCACTCTATTAAAATTATTTAAAAATACTCTTTTAATCCATAATTCTCCAAATTGCCAAAAACCTCTTAATTCCTTCTAAATTAATTAAATAAATAAATAAATGATTAATTTAGATTTTTGGGGTGTTACACCAGATCTATTACGCAAACCTGTTTTCTCCACACCAGTCTGAGTTCTGCTACGGGATCTCCACTTTTTCACTCTAAAACAGTCCTAAAACTAGTTCTACATCAATTTCATATTCTATTACTCATCCTACATCTCTCTGTTGACATTACTAACTCATATTTTAGTCTAAATTCATCCTCTAAATCTAAATTAAATTCAACTCTGCAATGTCACATTCAACAACAATAACAACATCAAGATGACAGACAAAATCAGAAGTTCAGCACATAATATTCATCACAGATTCATGCATATACATCACATAATCATATGACAACATACATTCAAACGAATTCCTACGGGGTTAAGGACTCCCCGCTACCCTCACATGATTAATTCACCAATATTAAATCTGTTCTCCCCCTTACCTCGAATTCCTGATTAATTCCTGCGAAAATCTGATGGAGATGATAGCCCTAGCACACCCTTGCTCTTCGTCTCCTTGGTTTTTCTCCTTTTCTCTCCAAAATTCTGATATGACTAAACCTCCACTAATTTTCACTAATCTTTCTTTAATTACTAAACTACCCTTATTATTTCATATCAGCCCATTATCTAATTATTCACATTATATTTTAATTTAATAAAAACAATAATATTACTAAAGATAATAAGAATAATAATAGTAGGAATAATAACTAAAAATAATTTCCATAATACTATTAATGGACATACTGCCACCTCATCACTATTATATCAATATCACCCCTACGCACTCAGACACGCACCCTAAACAAGGGTAACAATTAAAATAAAAACACGACGATTAAATAATTAAAATGGGGTGTTACAGGAGGCGTCGGGCTCCTACTGCTGGTTCATCAGGGCCCAGCCCCTATGCAAGCGTCGTCGGGAGACTCCAGTTCCATCAGCTGCTCCTATTTCATCCCCTATTCCTGTTCCTGAGGGTGATCACCCAGCACATGAGGGTGGTGACGGCAATGACAATTTCGATGAGCTGGAAGGTTACCCCGGGGGACCGTCTGATATGTCCCTACACGTAGGGTACTCTGAGCATACTGCCAGATATGTCTGGCTAGGACAGGTAACCTTTATGGGTTAATTTATAGAATTATTTTTGTTGAAAATATTTTCATTTGAAACATTGTTTTATTTGGAAATTTTCAGGAGAAGGATTCCCAGTAGTTCTATAACCATGAGGGGAAGGTTATAGATATGATGGTGGAGCTTCCAGGGGATGAGTGGTTCCAGTCTGCATTGCTACCTCTGGTCCCGGAGGCCTTTCTAGGATTGGGTATCCCTAGATCATGTACGGTATGCTGATGGCCTTTGTTGAGAGATGGCACCCTAAGACATCCTCATTCCATCTACCGTACGGCGAGCTCACGATCACACTCGATGACATCTCGTGCCTTTTACATCTACCGATCACGGGTACCCTTCTCCATCACGGTAAGATGTCGAAGGTGGAGGCGATGGAGATGCTGACTGAGGAGCTTGAGGCTACCCCAGATGAGGCACTTGCGGAGGTGACCCAGTTGAGAGGCGCACACGTTCGGTTCTCCTTTCTGACACGCAGATTTCGTGCGGAGCTTGCGTCAGTTTGGTTACACGCAGACGATCCCCAGGATACCTCATGAATCTGCTCCTCTAGGCTTAACCCGCGTGCAGATAGATGAGATATATGCTGACTTCTAGTCCCACTTGGTACCGAAAGAGGCTCGGGTGACCAGAGCTCCGAGAGATTGGAGCGTTGCTACCGGGTACATCATGTGGTTCTATACCGTCTCACACCCATGCATGGTGCCCACTGCTGAGGGATCGCCACCCAGACCTGCTCATCAGGAGATATTAGAGGAGTGGCAGTCTCAGCTAGACCATACTCAGGATGTCATACCTCGCTGTCGTGAGATAAAGGAGATAGCGTGGACGGCTATTGCGGACGGTCACCTCCCTGAGGGCTTTGATGGCAGACTTGCCATGGATTGGATTATTGAGATTGCTCGGGGGGCACTTCAGTACCGCAGACATCGAGCCAGGACGGCGGGTAGGGGCAGAGGAGCAGGGGAGCCAGGAGAGATCATTCGCCATACACAGTAGTTTTTTTTATGTATTCTATTTTTATTACATTTATGTACTGTATTTTGACAGGAGTATTATTTTGTATATATATCATTTTATTTTTTATATGGATGTTTTCGAATGTATATTAAGTTTCGACGATATATTAACATATGCGACCAACCAACAAAACTGATTTAAAAAAAAAATAAAGTTCTGCTATTTTTCCAGATCTGCAGATCAGGAATTTTTCCTGATATGCACATCCAGAGCAAATCAACGTTTTTAAAAAAAATAGTGCATCCGGATGTGCACATCCGGAATCAGGGGGCAAAAAAGAAATTTCGCGTGGTGTCTAAGAAACATGGGTGGTGTATTAAGAAATTGCCTAAAATTATTAGGTGTAACTTATAAATCCAGGGGGTGCAATTGAAACCCCTCAGCCATGCCTAGCTCCGCCCCTGAATCTATTGTGTCTAATAGAGATAATTAGGGGTTAATAAACAATTTTTGGTATAACTTATTTCTACTACTAGGCACTAAATTTGCAATGTCATCAACTTATCACCCTAAAACTGATGGGTAGTCACAAGCTAGAAACAAATGTGTAGAGATGTACTTGAGATGTTTAACATTAACGAACCCCAAAACATTACTTAAAGCTCTAGACTGAACCAAATACTAGTATACCATTGCATACCATATAAGCTTAGGCATGACTCCCTTCAAAGCCCTCTATGGATGACCCCTTCCCACAGTAGTAAGATATACACCTACCACAAATGATGATGCTATGGTACACAAAAAAAACTAAGTGAAAAAGATATTTTTCTAGAACAACTGAAGAATAACCTCATCAACGCACAACAGGTGATGAAATTACAAGCTGACAAGCTTAAGAGAGATACAAATAGAGGTATGTGATAACTCATTATATGAGATATATTTAAACCGCTTATACTTAAATTCAAGATCAAGATTATATTTAAGGATGAGTAATGTCATTTATTTACTTTTCTAAATTTAATTAAATTTGGATATAGCATGCTAGGTTCTCTCTTTTGTCATTTTTATGTGGTTTATGATTATGCAGAAGTAGTCCAGGTGACAAGTTCTGTCGCGCAAGGAATTCATGAACACCACTAAGAATACCTCTAAACTTCAGCGCTAGAGCTTACATGGTAGAGCTTTGAAAAGGAAAATTAGGGATGACTTGGAGGAACTAAAGGGATAAGGATAAAACGCTAGAAGAAAAATTCTGAAATGTTGAAATTATGGCGTTAAAGGAACCACCCTGCACAACATTCCTATTTTGAGACGTGTTATTTCCAATCGGTGTTGTGTACCAAACCCATACATTTACTATTGAATAAGAATGGGAATATACCTTAATATTTGGGCCACATCTACAAATTATCAACAACCCCATGATCCAAGGTTTGAGGTTAACCATAATATTGAAGAAGCGTATAAAAAGAGTAACATTGGGACTGGAACAAAATGTTTAGCACTTGAGAAATTACTTAGAAAAAATATTTCACCAAGAAGGAATGGTAGTTGAACTAGTCTCTGAAGTGCCTCTCAGCCTATCTTTCTGAAGGTGTTAGCTGGGATTTTCGACAAGCGTAAAAGTCTCAGCTAAAGACAAAACTGATGGTGCATTGATGACGTATGTCATACCCCAAATTTTTCCCCATCTTAGTTCCTTCATTTGCATCATTTGCACAACATCAATCACTTCTTGTGTGTGTCTTGTCTGCCTTATCCACAAGTTAGGGTTTTGCATCAAGGAGTGCCAGTGTTTCATCAAACAGAAGATTAATGTGATCCTTAACATTTCAAGCTCTTCAACTCATGTTTAGTGATCAAGATATTCTCTCCCTCAATGATAAAGTTTAAATTGACTTCAATTCAAGTTCATCAAGTTTTAATCCATCATATGCTTCAAATTAGGGTTTTGGTAAAAGCCAGCTTGATGTTGACTTTTTGACCAAAACATGATCCCATGGCTTGGAATATGATTCAAAGGATTCAAATGCATCATTGGGGTCCATTCATATGATTAAATTGGCTCAAGAAGTTGGATTCATTGATTGTTGAAGAATTTTGATTTAGTTGATAAAAATCAACAGATGCTCAAAGTCAAGGTTTGACTTTTGACATTTTTGGTCAACCATGGATTTCTCAAGTCAAGAATCAAGAAAATATGGAAAATAATTGAGTTTGATCAAGATAAATCAAAAAAATCAAGAAAAGATCAAGAATTGACCAAATTAGGGTTTTTGAACATTTCACTAAGTACAAAACTCCATGATCAAGTGACCAACTTTTCAAGGTTGTAACTTCTTCCTCAAGGATCCAATTGAAACACTAGAGGGCTGCAATTAAATAGGGCATTTTATACTACACGTTGATGAAAATTGGAAGCCAAAAGTTTTATTTAAGTGGAAGAAATTGTTGGCCAAAGTTGAGGTTTCAAGTTGTTGCAAAATTCAAAACACTCAGAAATTTTTCTATGCTTTTTGACATGTTCAAGTGCATGACTTTATGGCCAATTTGTGATCAATCTAAAAATCCAATAAGAACACTTGAGGGCTGCATTCAAAGATCATACTTCCTACTTCATCATGGTGGAAAGTTTGGTCCAAAAAGCTTTTGCCAATTAAGAGATATGAGAGATCAAAGTTAGGGTTTCACTATGATTTGAAATGCATATTGAACCAGAATTTTCTAAGCGTCAAAAATCAGTTTGATCCACATGAATTTGGGGCCAATTTGGAGCATCTTCCAAGCATTTCCTCAGCTTGCTATTGTAGCGGGGAAATTTGTGAGTGTAAGCTATTGATTAACTTAACTCAAAAATAAACAAGAGTCGCCACCTCACTTTTATTTTTATCCAAAAAGGAAAGGAAAAAAGAGTGAACAAAACCTAAAGAGTTCTAAAAGAACAAAGAGATAATGGGTAAGGGGGGTTGGTTATGTAAAGGGAAGGTTTTACGCACCTAATACATCTATAGTACTCTATAGGAGCCCTTTGATGTATTCATGCTTTTGGTCTGAAAATGGTTTACTTGAAAGAGATTGGGAGAGATGAGAGGAGAAATATTTTTTAAGATTTTTGTGTTTGGAGAGACTTATCGTCTCATGCCTACGTACCCACGATGTGCAATGTAGGATCAAAACCTCGTAGTTCGTGGTACAAAGAACAAAAATTTGTTTGTTTTGGTTGATTTTAAGTGTAAAGACAAGTCATCATTTCTAAGCGAATAGTTCCGCTTAAAGAAATGAATCATGTCTAAACTTATGAAAAAGTTTAAAAAGGAAAAGGTGCATAAAGCACAAAAAAGAGTTTGATGAGTTTTTGTATTTTTTATGTTTTTATGAAATGGTCGAAATATGGTTAATATTGATTGACATTTATTAAAGAAAACAAAGTTTAAAAATCACTTGACAAAAGTCAAGGTTTTATTTTGAAAGCGGTTTTAAGTTCGAAAACTAGAAGATTTTTTAAAAAGAGAGGAGATTTTGGAAATTGAAGAAGGGATGGAGAAGAAGTGACTATCCTAGTGCATAAAATAAAAGCTAAGGATAAGAAAGATCTAACCACATGGACGAGCTCCATAGGATAAGCATTTTTCCTTTTTTGATTTGGTCTTGATTCAAAATAAGTCTTCAAAAGAAGACTCCAAGTATCCAAAATCCAAGGTTTTCCATCACAAACTCCCAAGCATAGGTTAAGATCCTAATTCTATGTCCATAAGTCCATAATCAAGAGTATAGGTCCTCCAAAGCAAGGGATAATGGCCATAGTCCAACAATTAAGAGCACAAGTCTTTTAGTGGTTTAATCCTTTATTAATATTTTAAGTCCAAAATGGACAAAAGAAAAATAAAAGCACAAGATAAAATGGTCCAAGTGGACAAAAGAAAAATGACATAAACATAAACATGATATGATAAATGGCATAAAGCATAAAAATAAAGAGAGATAGGGAGCGAGAAGGAAAAGTAAAGAAGTTAGAAGTTAGTAGTTAGTAGCACAAGGCTCTAGTGCCATAAGCCTTCACCGATTATTCCATTCCGCATCTTGAACTATAGTGAGTAAACAATGTACTTAGGTCAAGGTTAATGAAGACTTGTTATAAGATTGATTGAATCAAAGCCTCTACAACAACAAGCTTCAAAGATTTTGAACCTAATACAAAAGATCAATCACCATTGGGTTGACGCGACCAATCAAGGTCCGGACCACGAAAGTTCAAATTCCGAAATGGATAAAGAGGGATAAATGTTGCGCTATGTTAAGCAATCGCCGAGTAACTTATGGAGTAATTACCCTACAATGAGGCCGGTCAATAGATATTTGTGCTAATGCATGCTAGATGAACGATATGTAGATCGTCATCCGAAAGCAATACCGCACGAAAAGAAAATATTTAACGATCTAGTCTTGATCAAGAATTCAACAAAGAAATTCTAAGATCCATAAGACTTTTATCGATCAAAATAAAAAAGAAATAGATGAAGAGAAAGCCAAATTGAATTACCAAGTCCAGAACCTTTCATCTTCAAGTTCAATCACCTCAAATGAATTCATCAAATCATTTAAAGATAGATTTGAACTAATGAATGTTTAATTACTCTAACCATATCCAAAGTCCATTGAAATTGAAGAGAAATTAATCTCAACAATGTGTTTCAAGGCTAAAATAAGAAGAAAGGGGAAGAAGGAGGAAGAAAAACCAAAACAGCCCCAAAAACAAGCAAAAAACACATTCTGGATGCTGGATAATCGATTAACCAACTCACAGTGTAATTATGTTAATCGATTAACCAGTGCAAACTTCCAATTTTTGCATAGAAACAAGCTGTTAATCGATTAACCTAATTGTATTGGCTTTGGTTAATCGATTAACACTGTAAAAACAGCAGAAAATCAGTTTGAAAATTGTCAACTCCTTGATCACTCATTTCTTCAAACATCTTAGGATCAAGGATTCAATTGTACACAAATTTTTTAGTAAAACAGCAGCAAAAACCAGTAATTAAACACAATTACAAGATCCAAAGGATCAAGTAACAAGAATATCCAATGATCTACATTATGGAAGATGAAGATGAAGCTTCAACAATAGTGAAAGATGAATTACCACTTCAAATCTGAAAATTCCTTCAAATTGCTTCAAGATACAAATACCAAAGCCTTGATCTATGAGAATTGATGAAGAAAACAAGTTTGGATTAAGGTTTAGCTCAAAGTTGAACAAGATTCAATGTGAATTATTGTTAAATTTCAAAAGAAGAAAAGTGAACTTTAGTGAAATTTGTGGTTGGGAAGAGAATTTGCAAGAGGTTTGTTGGCTATCAAAAGCTTGAATGAATGAATGAAATGAAGACTCTATTTATAGAGTTTAGGCTTGGAAAATTTGGTGGTTTGGAATTAGGATTGGAAGATCAAAATTAGGATTGGAATTCAAATTTGGAGGGAAATCACAAAAGAGCGGTGATTAGTGATGGTACATGGTGGGAATTAATTATGATGATGTAGGGAATTAAAATGGGATGGTCTAGAATATTCCACATGTTATCAAAATGATGAAAATTGGTGCCAATTGCTGCAGAATTTGAATTTGGCACATTTTTTTCAAAAATTGCACATGTTAATCGATTAACCACTTCACAGTGCAATTAGGTTAATCGATTAACACAGTGAAAATGGGAAAAAAATGGCTTTTTGATGTGATGTCTTGGCTCTGGCTCGATTTTCTTGCTTGTCAAAGAAGGCATGGAAATAAACACATGAACCTTGGAGTCCCTTGAATAATAATCAATTAAATCTTGGAAACTCTTGATCAGATAATTTTTGAATTAGTCGCAGATCAACTTTGACTTTATTCAGATGAAATCCATTCGAGCTGAGGGACTGATGTTTTGGTATTTTTAACCTGTTCTTCCCCTGAAAAATGTTAGTGAAAGAAAACAAAATATTTTTGGATTTTAATTAATGGTTAGTAAACATAAACAAATTAAGCAATGAAACAACTAACAAACACACACAAACTCAAAGATCCCTGCAAGGCACAATCCTACAAAAGAGGGAACCAATGTGTGATCCTGTTTGTATGTATGAATGCACACGAAAAACAAAGAATCTTAGGGGTAAAAATTAGGGTATTACAGCTGCCCCTATTTAATTTTCTTCTATTCGGAGATATGAAGATTGACATCTTTGTTTCGACGAGAAAGAAGAGACTTAAATATAACAACACCCCAATTTTTGGCCCTAAGAGACCACAAAATGGTATGATCATGCAAATGATATGCAGACACAAGACCACTGCGGGGAGAATATGCCACAGGAGATAATCAAAAAGATGAACGGGAGAATGAAACTCCACCGGGGAAACATATCACAGGAGACCACCAACTAGCTGGGGAACATACCGCACAACTACTGGGACTCATCTGAGGAAAAGATTCAAACTGGGGATAACTATATATGGAAATAAACCACGACACAACAAGGATATAACTCAACAGGGAAGACTTAGCACAACAAGGCTCCACTAGGGAAAATCAATACCTCAATAATGAACTATCTCTAGCATACCGAAGAGACTAACCATCCATCAGAGTAGAAAACCTCAACAACGAACAGTCCCGTCTAAACGAAGAGACTTACCATTCATCGGAGTGACAAAACCTCAACAACGAACTGTCCCATCAAACCGAAGAGACTTACCATTCATTGGAGTCACAAAATCTCAACAACAAACTATCTCATCAAACCGAAGAGACTTACCATTCATTGGAGTGGAAGAATCTCAACAACGAACTGTCCCGTCTAACCGAAGAGACATACCATTCATTAGAGTCACAAAATCTCAACAACAAACTGTCCCATCAAACTGAAGAGACTTACCATTCATCGGAGTAGAAGAATCTCAACAACGAACTGTCCCGTCTAACCGAAGAGACTTACCATTCATTGGAGTCACAAGATCTCAACACCGAACTGTCCCATCAAACTGAATAGACTTACCATTCATTGGAGTCACAAAATCTCAACAACAAACTGTCCCATCAAACCGAAGAGACTTACCATTCATTTGGAATCACAAAATCTCAACAACGAACTATCCCATCAAACCGAAGAGACTTACCATTCATTGGAGTCACAAAATCTCAACAACGAACTGTCCCATCAAACTGAAGAGACTTACCATTCATTGGAGTCACAAAATCTCAACAACAAACTGTCCCATAACACCGAAGAGACTTACCATTCATTTGAGTCACAAAATCTCAACAACGAACTGTCCCATCAAACCGAAGAGACTTACCATTCATCAGAGCGACAAAAGGTATTAACTGCATCGCCTCAGGCTTCTCAAATAAAGGAATGCCACAAAAAGTATTGAACCTTCTAACAGAGGAATCATACGCAGATTTCAGCTGAAGGGCGCAGAATCCTCAAAGGTGCAAAATAAATGCACTCTCAATCTAGGTTTCACAACCTAGAGATCCAAACAAAAGTTGCAGGGGACCAAAGTTTAATCTAAGAACAAGCTGAAGAGAAATGGTCAAATAAGACTCATCCCGAGGAGGAAATATCTCAACTAAGGACTAATTCCATCCAGATAATGAACTGGAGAGGAAAATGAATTAAAATCTTCCACGAGAAATAAACTCAGTGGGGAATTAACAAAGATAGGCATTTTTCTGCTTACGGGTCGACACTCTAAATGGAGAGAAGACACTCACGCTCTACGGGGATAACACCACCAGAGAGCAAAGAAGCACCAACACAAATGTAAAATGCAAAATGCAACAACAATATGCTATGCACAACAAATGAATGCGCATGCGATGCTTATGAGTATGAATATGCTGACAAAACAGACATAAAGAATAAACAGAGGGTGAAATAAACATCACAACACCACTGAATACTCGGCTAATCTTAACAAGATGGAGATGTTATTAGCAACTCTCCTAGGAATTTAGCTGAAGAAAACAAAAGCCATTAAAGGAAAATAAATCCTACTACAAGGCTCAAATCTTGCTGGAGAAAAGAAGATACTCCTTGGGGAGGAACCCGAATATCAATCTTCTAACATAGATGATCCACAAAGAGGATAACAACATAAACTCTGCTTTGAGGATGGCAGGAAATTTATCGGGGAATCATAATAACCCAAATCTTTCTGAATCTTCCTGGGGATAATAAATATTCACATAAACTTCTATTTCAAAAGGATGAAGAGATCTGCTGCTGAAAAATAATGAATCCGCTAGGGATTGTAGACATATAAACATCTACACAAAAAATCCACTGGGAAAGCAAGGCAGATCTGCTGGAGATACAAGAACACTCTCAGAGGATTAACCAATTCTGAGCAAAGCATCCTGAACTTGCTGGGAAATTAGCAAAAGGTCAAGCTGTGGGGAGTTTAGATCAATACTCATCATAAATGAGAGAAAACCCAACAGGTGACTAGTATATCAATATTCCTTGAATATAGTTATCATGAACGACTTTACTGGGGAATAGCCACAATAGTGATGCATAATCTTCACTAGGAGGATAAATCTCTGAAAACAATCCGGAGAGAAGTACATCTTGGAATTGCCGGGGGAAATGAGAAATTAACCTCACTACTTTATGATTGGAAATGATAATACATTGCCTCCGTTGGAGAATCATCAAGGATAAATCCCTGGGTAGAACAACCTGGAGAGAAAAATATCCACAAGACAAGATGAAACACGACAAGCGATCACCACGTCAATGCTTCTTAGAAGAAAATAACATAGCTCTCTGTTTGGGGACGTCCAAAGTAACAACAACACATCTAGAAGATAAAACTCTGAGTGGGGATTCCTCATATGATTTCGGCTGGGGATAGCAAGAATGAATCTCTGCGTGGGGACCACCATTAAGGAGAAGTGGACCTCAAAACTACTCAACTGCCTGACCATAACATAATCAGCTGGAGAGGATTCAGATCAAGTCCTAGCTGGGGAAAAACCAAACAACATTGGACCTTATGAATTCAACACATCATAACTAACCCATCACCTTGTCAACAACTGATCACATTCATAGGAACAAGTTCTGCTGAGGAAATATCAACAAACTCTACTGGGGATCTGTCCATAAATTTTGTCAAAGGAGCGAGAACGAACCCTGTTGAGGAAAACATTGATCCTACCATTCTTGGAATAACCGTTGACATTCTTCTTTTTTTATATTCATAAATCAAAGAAAAATATTTTTATAATTTTCAAAAAAATTTAAATCAATTATTCACATTTTGTTTCAAAAATCATCATAAAAAATAAATGAAATTTCGCAAACAGAAATAGAATAAGAATTGCAAACAAAGGGACAAAGGCCCAAATTTTATTAATAGAATGGAAGTCCGCAAATGGCATAACTCCATGGATCATTACAATGTTTGAAAAATGGTAAATACATGGAAAGGGTTACATTGAAATACAATGACCACTATTTTCCCTAACAACTTTGAATTCCCTTGTGCTCAAAACTTTAGATGTGGATGATTGAAGCAGAACCCTCGATAGACAATGTTGCTTTCAAATGATCAAGACTGGCCAGATGCAGTTACTTGCCATAATCCCTAACTTTTGCCTAGATTGCCCTCTCGGGTTTTCAGTCTACCGGGATGATTATTTATGTTTTTGTCTCTAATTTTTGCCTGGACCGCCCTTTCGGGTTTTTAGCCCACCGAGAGCCTCATTTTTTCCTAAGCCGCCCTTTCGGGTTTTCAAATTAGCGAGCTGTTCTTTTATTTTTTTGGTGAGGTATTTCTTGACTGTATCGGCATTCACAAGACGAGTGAACTCTTCACCATCCATAGTTGTAAGAAGTAATGCACCATCAGAGAAGGCTCTCTTGACAACATATGGGCCTTCATAATTAGGAGTCCACTTCCCCCTAGGATCATTGGTAGAAGTCGAGATCCTTTCGAGCACGAGGTCGCCTTCTCTAAACACACGAGGTCGAACCTTCTTATTAAAAGCTTTCTTTATTCTATGTTGATACAATTGGCCATGACACAAGGCCGTCATTCTTTTTTCTTCAATCAAATTCAACTGATCGTATCTACTCTGACACCATTCAGCCTCAGACAATTTAGCTTCCATCAAAACTCTCATGGAAGGGATTTAACTTCTACCAGGAGCACTGCTTCCATACCATAAACAAGAGAAAAAGGGGTTGCCCCTGTTGAAGTGCGGACGGATGTACGATACCCATGCAAAGTAAAAGGGAGCATTTCATGCCAATCCTTGTATGTAACAACCATCTTTTGAACAATCTTCTTGATATTCTTATTAGCAGCTTCAACAGCCCTATTCATCTTAGGTTTGTAAGGAGAAGAATTATGATGCTCAATCTTAAACTCATCGCATAATTCCTTCATCATCTTATTATTCAGATTTGACCCATTATTAGTGATAATCTTTCTCGGAACACCATACTGACAGATGATTTGGTTCTTGATAAACCGGACCACTACTTGCTTGGTCACATTGGCATATGATGCCTCTTTAACCCACTTGGTAAAATAGTCAATAGCCACCAATATGAAACGGTGCTTGTTCGACGCTTTAGGTTCAATCATTCCAATCATATCAATGCCCCACATGGAGAAAGGCCATGGAGAGGAGATAACATTGAGAGGAGTTAGTGGTACATGAATTTTGTCAGCATAAACCTGGCATTTATGGCACTTCTTCACGAATTTGCAACAGTCAGATTCCATTGTCAGCCAATAGTAACCCGCCCTTAACATTTTCTTAGCCATTGCATGCCCATTGGCATGAGTACCAAAAGATCCTTCATGAATTTCTTTCATTAACACGTCTGCTTCGTGTCTATCCACACATCTGAGCAAGACCATGTCATAATTTCTTTTATATAACATATCATCATTTAAGAAGAAACTACCAGCCAACCCTCTCAAAGTCTTCTTATCTTTCTTGGATGCCCCAAGCGGGTACTCTTGATTTTGAAGAAAGCATTTAATATCATAATACCACGGTTTATCATCAACAACCTCTTCAACTGCAAATACATGAGCTGACCTATCAAGCCGTATAACATCGATTTTGGGCACGTCATTCCACTAATTCACCGCAATCATGGAGGATATAGTGGCTAAAGCATCCGCCATTCGATTTGTTGCTCTGGGTACATGGTGAAACTCAACCTTATTGAAGAAAGTTAACAACCTTCTTGCGTAATCTCGATAAGGAATCAAATCAGGTTGACGTGTCTCCCATTCTCCTTTAATTTGATTAATCACTAGGGCTGAATCTCCGTATACATCAAGAATCTTGATTCTTAAATCAATGGCTTCTTCCAAGCCCATAATACATGCTTCATACTCAGCCGCATTATTTGTGCAACTGAACATCAACCTTGCAGTGAAAGGGATATGAGAACCATGGGGAGTAACAATTATTGCCCCAATACCATTGCCATACTCATTAACAACTCCATCAAAAATCAAAACCCAACGGGATCCAGGCTCAGGTCCTTCATCAGGTAATGGTTCTTCACAATCTTTAACCTTTAGATACATCACATCCTCATCAGGAAAATCAAACTTGATAGGTTGATAATCATCAATTGGATGGTGTGCCAAATGGTCAGTCAAAACACTTCCTTTTATTGCTTTTTGAGTTCAGTACTCGATATCATATTCTGACAACAACATTTGCCAATGAGCAATCCTCCCAGTTAAAGCATGCTTTTCAAAGATATACTTGATTGGATCCATTTTGGATATCAACCAAGTTGTATGATTCAACATATACTGGCGGAGGCGCTTGGTAGCCCAAGCTAAAGCACAACATGTCTTTTCAAGCATTGAATACCGAGACTCACAATCGGTGAACTTCTTGGTCAAATAATAAATGGAAAATTCTTTTCGACCAGATTCATCTTGTTGACCTAGAACACAACCTATATACTCTTCCAGCACAGTCAAATACATGATCAAAGGTCTTCCTTCCACGGGAGGAGACAAAATCGGAGGTTCAAGCAAATACTCTTTAATTCTTTCAAAAGCTTTCTGACAATCGTCTTTCTTGACATAACCCTGATCTTTACGAAGAAGCTTGAAGATCAGCGCATATGTGGCAGTCATATTGGATATAAATCGGGAGATATAATTCAAATGTCCCAAGAATCCTCTTACTTGTTCTTCTATTTTGGGCGCAGACATTTCCTGAATAACTTTAACTTTACCAGGGTCAACTTCGATGCCTTTTTGGCTGACAATAAAGCCCAACAATTTTCCAGAACGAACACCAAAAGTGCATTTATTTGGATTCAAACGGAGCTTAAACTTTCTCAAACGCTAAAACAACTTCAATAAGTACTCAATATGATCTTCTTCAATCTTTGACTTACAAATCATTTCATCCACACAGACCTCAATTTCTTTATGCATCATATCATGGAACAAAGTAGTCACAGCTCTCTGGTACGTTGCACCATCATTTTTCAAACCGAAGGGCATCACTCTGTAAGAGAATGTTCCCTAGGGTGCGATGAATGTTGTTTTTTCCATATCCTCGGGTGCCATCTTTATTTGATTATAACCGAAAAATCCACCCATAAAAGAAAAGATACTGAATTTAGCAGTATTATCTACCAACATATCAATGTGTGGCAATGGAAAATCATCTTTTGGACTAGCTTTATTCAAATCTCTGTAGTCAACGCACATTCGGACTTTTCCGTCTTTCTTTGGAACAGGCACAATATTGGCCACCCATTGAGGATACTCAGAAGTCACAAGAAAACCATCATCAATCTGCTTTTGAACCTCCTCTTTGATCTTCACAGCCATGTCAGGATGAGTTCTTCTCAATTTCTGTTTCACAGGTGGACATTCAGGCTTCAATGGCAAATGGTGCTCCACAATATCAATATCAAGACCAAGCACGTCTTGATAGGACCAAGCAAACACGTCAACATATTCTCTAAGAAGCTCCATAATCCTCTTCTTAACATCTGACTGAAGCAGTGCCCCAATCTTGACTTCTTTCTTATCATCATCTGAACCCAAATTAACCAATTCCACTGGCTCTTCATGAGGCTGCATGGCTTTTTCCTAGTGCTCAAGCAACCGAGAAATTTCATCTGGAATCTCCTCAATATCCACTTCTTCAGCTCCAAACACAGGGAACTCAAAGTTGGGAGAGGGCATAGGGTCAATGTTTTCAATGGGTTTAACAATCAATCTGCACAATGATTTATGTTTGATTTTAGAATATGAACAAAAAGTGCGAGTATCATGCAGATAAAAGTGATTATCACATTATTATTATTTTTTTGGTTTTTTATGTTACCATTTTTCAGAAATAAAGCAAAAAGGGAAAACATAATATGGATAAACAAAATAAAGTTTTATTGATGATGATAAAATTTGAAACAAAGCCCTCACAAATTCACTTCACCTTGGGCAGAGTGAAAGGATTTTTGAAAGAAACAAAAAACAAATTACTTTGAAATATGAACAACAGTGGGAACATCAACAGCTACCCAATTCTGGCAGATCTGTCCATGTGTCACGAAGTTGGGAAGTTCTTATTCTTCATCATCTTCAATGATGGCAGCAGTAGAGTGATCTTTGTGGATGAATCTTCCACTGTGAAAGGTCTCATTAATACGCTTCAAATATCTTCTGACTGTACCAGGCGTAAAGTCTAAACCAGTTTTGCCCAGGTTATCAACCACATCAATGACTCGGCCCCAACCGTCAGACCGACCAGTTTCTAACACATGCAGAGCATCTTTTAAAGAAGACATGGGTAACTCATTCTTCTTAACAGCTTTGTCATCAACAGAAAGATCTTGGAACGGAGTTCCAACAATTTCATCAGCATCAACATACGAAAAGGATGAAAGGTGGCTCACTAACATCGCTTGCTCACCTCCAACAATTACCAGCTTATCATTCTTAACAAATTTCAATTTCTGATGAAGAGTTGAAGTCACTGCCCCAGCCTCATGAATCCAGGGCCGGCCAAGTAAACAACTATAAGCAGGACAAATATCCATTACTTGAAAAGTAATCTGGAAGAAGGATGGTCCTATTTTGAATGGAAGATCAACTTCTCCAATCACAGTTTTTTGAGATCCATCAAAAGCTTTAACAACAACCCCATTATACCTCATGGGAGGACCTTGGTAAGAAAGCCTTGATAAAGTAGATTTTGGCAACACATTCAAAGAAGATCCAGTATCAACCAACACATTGGAAAGTGCATCTTCTTGACAGTTCATGGAGATATGTAAAGCAAAATTGTGATTTCTCCCCTCCTCGGGTAACTCTTCATCACAGAAACTCAAATTATTACATGCGGTGAGGTTGGCAACAATGCCATCAAACTAATTAACAGTCACATCATGCTCAAGATATGCTTGTTCTAATACCTTCTGTAAAGATTTCCTATGAGCTTCAGAATTCATCAGTAAGGACAACACTGAAATCTTGGACGGGGTATGCAAGAGTTGATCTACAACACTGTACTCACTCTTCTTGATCAATTTCAAAACGTCATCCTCATAAGCCTTCGAACCACTGGACTGAGCAGAAGCATCGACATTACTCTCATCTTGATGTTGTTTGCCAGCAACAACATTCTCCACAATCTTTGGAGGCTCACGAGCAACCACTTCAGGTCACTCTACTCACATCAGCGATGCTTACCATAGAAGACAAAGAAGGAATGGGCACTTCCTTACCATCTTCTACCATTGCAGCATTGTACTTATATGGAACAACTTTGTCAGATTCATAGGGTACCGGACCGGGCAACCGAATAACCAAAGGCGTAACAGCGGTCTTTCGACTATCATAAGAGATAACAACTCTTTTATGAATATTAAAGCGTGGTGCAATAACATTCACCTCATTCTAATATTCATCGCTTTTAGTAGTGACCTCAATCAAATTCTCGTCCATCATTCTTTGAATGTCCCTCTTCACTATCACACAACCACGCGGATTCACGGAATAGATGCAACAAGATGCATAGTCATGATCAATATCATGGTATTCACTCAAAAGTGCATGCATTTCCACAAGAGATCTTCGGATCCAACAGGTATCAAAAATTTTGAATGTACCAGGACAACCATAAACCATATTGACAGACGCCTTGCCGTGATTAGGCGGCGGATTCGATTAGACATTAGGATTGGAATCTTCGAAAGACAAAATACCACTTCTAGCCAACCTTTGCACTTCCATCTTCAATGGATAACAGTTCTCATTGTCATGCCCAGCTCCTCCCTAATGGAAAGCACAATGAGCTTCAGGCTTATACCACCATGGTGAATCTTTTGGAACAGTAGGTGGTGGACAGGTCTGAACCAGATTCTTCTTAATTAAACAAGGAAGCAATTCTGTGTAGGTCATCGGAATCAGATCAAAATCTTTCTGAAAACAGTCCCGTTGATTGTTCTGTTGATTAGAACGTTGTTGAGCAGGCGCTGCCTGAACAACGTGAGTTGAATTAATAACAGGAGTAAAAGATGTAACATGTTGCTGACACTGATTGTTTCTATTGCGAGATCTTCTATACCTCTCTCGAGAAACAACATTGGTTTCTCCTTCTTTCTTTTTAGCAAATCCTCCACTATATTTTTTGGAACTTCCAGTAGAATTACCATCTTTCGACAAACGTCCCTCATGGACACCCTCTTCCAATCTCATCCCCATATTAACCATCTCAGTGAAATCACTTGGGGCACTAGCAATCATACGCTCATAATAGAAAGGACTCACAGTTTTTAGAAAAATATTGGTCATCTCCTTTTCTTCCAAAGGAGGGTTGATCTGAGCAGCAATCCCGCGCCACCTTTGTGCGTATTCTTCGAATGTCTCCTTATCTTTCTGAGCCATTGCCCGAAGCTGGTCATGATCAGGAGCCATATCCACATTATACTTATACTTTTTCACAAACGCCTCACCCAAATCTTCGAAAGTGCGAACTCGAGTACTGTCGAGTCCCATATACCATTTCAAAGCTGCACCAGACAAACTATCTTGAAAGTAGTGAATGAGAAGCTGATCATTATCCTTTTGAGCCGACATCTTACGAGCATACATGGTCAAATGACTCATCAGACAAGAGTTACCCTTATACTTTTCAAAATCAGGGACTTTGAACTTATGCGGGATCTTCACATTAGGAACCAAGCATAACTCATGAGAATTCTTTCCAAACAGCTCTTTACCTCTCAGAGCTTTGATCTCTTTCTGCATTTCAGTAAACTGGTCTTGAATCTCTTCCATTATATCATAAGCACTGGCATTTTCACTTGGAGCAGTATGGAAAATCTGTTCTTCACCAAAAGGAACAGTATGAACCATAGGTGGTGGCACAGTCATCACAGGTTGAACGGTAGGAACAAGTGGAATTTCAGGAGGTGGTGGTGGTTGATAACCCTCAGGAACAAAGTTATGAGGCATGCCCCAGGGGAAACCAGGAGGCATGGAGTATTGAGGAACACTAGCAGGCGCCACGGATATAGGCGTAGAGACAATCTCAGAAATGGATGTCCTTTGCACATGAGTTGAAAGTGGAGGAGGAGGAGGTTGATTCTGAACATCAACCATTGCTTCCATCATAGCAGTGAGTCTCTCCAAAATACCCTTCAAATTTGTCACTTCCTCATGAAGCTCACGGTTCTCTTGTTGCAGCTGATCCATGTTCTTCTTCAGATTAGCCAAAGTATTATACTGGTACGACAGCTTGGCGGAATGAAGACCAAGGGAAACATAAGACACCTGGAAAAGGCAAGAAACAATGCAAGAGATGATGCTCGATGTGCAAGATGCAAATGCAAAGTTTCAAGGAAATATAAGGCATATTGCAAACATTGTTACTTGAAATACCAAAATCTCATTCATTAATGATGGAAAAGATTACATCTCGGAAGTACAAATTCAAGAATCCTAAAACAAAAGAGAATAAAGAAAACTAGATCCCTAGAGAATCCTATGAGAAGAAGTCCCAGCTCTATCTTCCAGCTTCTTGATGTGGGCCTGCATTTGAGTCTTCTCAATCAGCAACTGATCAACGATCAACTTCCAATGAGATTCTGAACTCTTCGGAATATCGGGAACTAGCTGAATGCGAGAGGAAAATAAATCCTCCCGCGCCTTTCTCTTATTGTTGGTAACTTCATCTTCATTCTTCTTCTTGAAGTGCTTTTGAAGTCTTGCATTCTCTAACTCAACAATCTGATACTTGTTCTTCCAAGCATCTCTCTCTTGTTGCATCTTGGCCAAAGCGATCTGAAACTTCTCTGTGTCTTCCATAAAGTAGAGAATAGGCTTTTTATCAGTTAGAGATAAAGGCTCCTGACGCGCATAAGGCATCTTCAAAATAATAGCTCTATTTTTAACCCACTGGAGGTAAGGTTCCTAAGAGACACAATTCAGATTTCCCAAAGTTTCCTTTCCTTTTCTACGAATGCTGCACCAAGCTTCCACAATTTCTCTCTTGAGAGCAACCTGAGACTCTTCTTCCTTGAAAAAGAGACCAGTCAAATGAATGTTCTTCGGTACCTCTAGCAAAGGATATCCCAACTGACGACGAGCCAACACCGGATTGTAGTTGATTCCTCCCTTTGTACCAAGAAGAGGCACGTTGGGAAAATCACCACAACTATCAATAATCATCGCCCCAGAAGGAACACGGCTACACCAATCAATATCAGAATGAGTGAGAGACATAATCTTCAGCGACCAATATAAACCATCCTTGAGATTCTAGAAAGCTGCAGACTTCGGCAAGTGAGAAATAAACCACTTGTAAAGCAAAGGTGCACAACAAATAATCATCCCTTCACCATGGAAATTCCTGAGGTGAATAGAATTGTAAGCATCGGCAAGCAAAGTGGGAATTGGATTCCCAATCAAGAAGATCTGAATAGCGTTGATGTCGACAAAGTTCTCAACATTCGGGAAGAGGAACAATCCATAAATAAGAAAGGCAAGAATAGCCTCAAAAGCAACTGTGTTCTTCAAACTAGCAAAGTAATGAGCTCTATCCATCAAGAACTTAGCGGGTAACCCAAGAATCTTTCCATTGGTATCCATGCGAGCCTTAATCTCGGAAACCTTCAAGTGAGTAGCCTTTGTAATAACATCATGCTCGGGAGCGGGGTCCAAACCAGAGAAAATCCGACCATAAACAGGCAAACCAAGTAGGAGAGAATACTCCTCTAGCGTAGGTACCAACTGATAATCAGGAAAGGTGAAACAATGCAGCAAAGGGTCATAGAACTGAACCAAAGAAGCAAGTAATCCTTCAGCCATATCAACCTTCAAGATAGATAAAATCCTCCCATATCTGGACTCGAACTTCTTGGTATCAACAACCAAAGATCCTAGCTCTCTCAAACCCCCTAACTTAGGACTCTTGAAAGTGTACTTCTTTGTACTTCTCCTTCCAAAATCCATAACAAAAGTATCTGCAATGTTTACAATAACACCTTTAAGTTTCTTGAAACCTTTCTAGAAGAATGCTCATGAATGCATGAGTGCATGAATGCAACAAACACAAACAAGATCACATAAAGCACACGGGTCAAGGTTCAAGTCACGAGCATGAAGCCAAAGGGTAAGAACCAATCCCACAAAGGTATGTACTAAGGTTTTGTCTTCATTGTACCTGCAGAAAATAGTGGTTCTAACAAAGTGCCCGGGGTCCACAATCCACTAACAGACACACCAGCACACCGATTTGCTCGGAGGTTGGTAGTTATCCTCAAGAGAATCTAACCTGAGTGTAGCATCGCGTGATAGCTAAGGTAGATTTGCATCTTCATAGCTTCTGCACTACGATCCTAAAAAGGCTAGGATGGGTTAAGGGTTACTACGGTCCTCAGTGTTATAGGCTTCTATGGAAAAAGAAATGCCTTCTCGATCGCTAGATCGGCATCAGTAATTCCAAAGAGGCAACCACCGAGTGGATAGATTCTCAAGTTCTTCCTTTTCAGGATTCGAATCCTTCAAAGTTCCCTTGACTATACTATCCTCCTATCTCAAAGTGCACTCTGGTCCAGGTATATGACCTATCTCACACACATAGGAACTCCCAAACAGAACAAACAAGTAACAAGCAAATCAGACAAAAAGCAGTAAATAAATCAAAGTAGGCCGAACCCCTCAAGGGAGATAGTCCCCAGCAGAGTCGCCACTTTTCTGTAGTGGGGAAATTTGTGAGTGTAAGCTATTGATTAACTTAACTCAAAAATAAACAAGAGTCGCCACCGCACTTTTATTTTTATCCAAAAAGGAAAGGAAAAAAGAGCGAACAAAACCTAAAGAGTTCTAAAAGAACAAAGAGATAATGGGTAAGGGGGGTTGGTTATGTAAAGGGAAGGTTTTACGCACCCAATAAATCTATAGTACTCTATAGGAGTCCTTTGATGTATTCATGCTTTTGGTCTGAAAATGTTTTACTGGAAAGAGATTGGGAGAGATGAGAGGAGAAATATTTTTTAAGATTTTTGTGTTTGGAGAGACTTATCGCCTCATGCCTACATACCCATGATGTGCAATGTAGGATCAAAACCTCGTAGTTCGTGGTACAAAGAACAAAAATTTGTTTGTTTTGGTTGATTTTAAGTGTGAAGACAAGTTGTCATTTCTAAGCGAATAGTTCCGCTTAAAGAAATGAATCATGTCTAAACTTATGGAAAAGTTTAAAAAGGAAAAGGTGCATAAAGCACAAAAAAGAGTTTGATGAGTTTTTGTATGTTTTATGTTTTTATGAAATGGTCGAAATATGGTTAATATTGATTGACATTTATTAAAGAAAACAAAGTTTAAAAATCACTTGACCAAAGTAAACGTTTTATTATGAAAGCGGTTTTAAGTTCGAAAACAAGAAGATTTTTTAAAAAGAGAGAAGATTTTGAAAATTGAAGAAGGGGTGGAGAAGAAGTGACTATCCTAGTGCATAAAATAAAAGCTAAGGATAAGAAAGATCTAACCACATGGACAAGCTCCATAGCATAAGCATTTTCCCTTTTTGATTTGGTCTTGATTCAAAATAAGTCTTCAAAAGAAGACTCCAAGTATCCAGAATCCAAGGTTTTCCATCACAAACTCCCAAGCATAGGTTAAGATCCTAATTCTAAGTCCATAAGTCCATAATCAAGATTATAGGTCCTCCAAAGCAAGGGATAGTGGCCATAGTTCAACAATTAAGAGCACAAGTCTTTTAGTGGTTAATCCTTTATTAATGTTATAAGTCCAAAATGGATAAAAGAAAAATAAAAGCACAAGATAAAATGGTCCAAGTGGACAAAAGAAAAATGACATAAACATAAACATGATATGATAAATGGCATAAAGCATAAAAATAAAGAGAGATAGGGAGCGGGAAGGAAAAGTAAAGAAGTTAGAAGTTAGTAGTTAGTAGCACAAGGCTCTAGTGCCATAAGCCTTCACCGATTATTCCATTCCGCATCTTGAACTATAGTGATTAAACAATGTACTTAGGTCAAGGTTAATGAAGACTTGTTAGAAGATTGATAGAATCAAAGCCTCTACAACAACAAGCTTCAAAGATTTTGAACCTAATAAAAAAGATCAATCACCATTGGGTTGACGCGACCAATCAAGGTCCGGACCACGGAAGTTCAAATTCCGAATTGGATAAAGAGGGTCAAATGTTGCGCTATGTTAAGCAATAGCCAAGTAATTTACGGAGTAATTACCCTACAATGAGACCGGTCAATAGATCTTTGTGCTAATGCATGCTAGATGAACGATATGTAGTTTGTCATCCGAAATCAATACCGCACGAAAAGAAAATAGGTAACGATCTAGTCTTGATCAAGAATTCAACAAAGAAATTCTAAGATCCATAAGACTTTCATCGATCAAAATAAAAAAGAAATAGATGAAGAGAAAGCCAAATTGAATTACAAAGTCAAGAACCTTTCATCTTCAAGTTCAATCACCTTTAATTGATAGATTTAAGTGTGAAAACATATCACTAATTCAAAGCACCTCAAATGAATTCAACAATTCATTTAAAGATATATTTGAACTAATGAATGTTTAATTACTCTAACCATATCCAAAGTCCATTGAAATTGAAGAGAAATTAATCTCAATAATGTGTTTCAAGGATAAAATAAGAAGAAAGGGGAAGAAGGAGGAAGAAAAACCAAAACAACACCAAAAATAAGCAAAACACACATTCTGGATGCTGGTTAATCGATTAACCAACTCACAGTGTAATTATGTTAATCGATTAACAAGTGCAAACTTCCAATTTTTGCGCAGAAATAAGTTGTTAATCGATTAACCTAATTGTACTGGCTTTGGTTAATCGATTAACAAGGTAAAAACAGCAGAAAATCAGTTTGAAAATTGCGAAATCCTTGATCACACATTTCTTCAAACATCTTAGGATCAAGGATTCAATTGTGCACGAATTTTTGAGTAAAACAGCAGCAAAAACCAGTAATCAAACACAATTACAAGATCCAAAGGATCAAGTAACAAGAATCTCCGATGATCTACATTATGGAAGATAAAGATGAAGCTTCAACAATGGTGAAAGATGAATTACCACTTCAAATCTGAAAATTCCTTCAAATTGCTTCAAGATCCAAATACCAAAGCCTTGATCTATGAGAATTGATGAAGAAAACAAGTTTGGATGAAGGTTTAGCTCAAATTTGAACAAGATTCAATGTGAATTCTTGTTAACTTTCAAAAGAAGAAAAGTGAGCTTTAGTGAAATTTGTGGTTGGGAAGAGAATTTGCAAGAGGTTTGTTGGCTATCAAAAGCTTGAATGAATGAATGAAATGAAGGCTCTATTTATAGAGTTTAGGCTTGGAAAATTTGGTGGTTTAGAATTAGGATTGGAAGATCAAAATTAGGATTAGAATTCAAATTTGGAGGGAAATCACAAAAGAGTGGTGATTAGTGATGGTACATGGTGGGAATTAATTATGATGATGTAGGGAATTAAAATGGGATGGTCTAGAATATTCCACATGTGATCAAAATGATGAAAATTGGTTCCAATTGCTGGAGAATTTGAATTTGGCACATTTTTTTTCAAAAATTGCACGTGTTAATCGATTAACCACTTCACAGTGCAACTAGGTTAATCGATTAACACAGTGAAAAATGGGAAAAAATGGCTTTTTGATGTACTGTCTTGGCTCTGACTCGATTTTCTTGCTTGTCAAAGAAGGCATGGAAATAAACACATGAACCTTGGAGTCCCTTGAATAATAATCAATTAAATCTTGGAAACTCTTGATCAGATAATTTTTGAATTAATCGCAGATCAACTTTAATTTTATTCAGATGAAATCCATTCGAGCTGAGGGACTGATGTTTTGGTATTTTTAACCTGTTCTTCCCCTGAAAAATGTTAGTGAAAGAAAACAAAATATTTTTTATTTTAATTAATGGTTAGTAAACATAAACAAATTAAGCAATGAAACAACTAACAAACACACACAAACTCAAAGATCCCTGCAAGGCATAATCCTACAAAAGAGGGAACCAATGTGTGATCCTGTTTGTATGTATGAATGAACACGAAAAGCAGAGAATCTTAGGGGCAAAAATTAGGGTATTACAGCTATCAACATGAAACTTGTTCCTTCCCATGATAGCTTCACATTGATACCAATTTGTTGCAAAATAGGCCCTTACAATAAGGACAAACTTGCTGCAAAACTGACCACTTGGGGATTGACAATTTGGCATTTTGTGAAAAAGTGAGTTTTGGTCAAAAACTTGTTGAGCAAGGGTGAGTTTCTACCAACTGATATCTGATGACAAAAGTGGCTTGCCAAGTCAATTTTTCCCTACACTCTAAATTTGCCACATCCTAAAAATAGGGGCAATTCTTGTCCTAAAATTACTTTTTGTGACCAAACTAGCAAATGAAACAGGTTTGTTGAATTGGTTATGCAATATTATACCTGTTTTTGTTCAATATAACCTGGTTTTGTTGTTTTGTAGTTGAAAACCAACAACATAAATCTAACTTTATGTACTTCCAACACGTCAAATCATATTTTTTTTGAAAATCTCACAAAATCTAACAAAATCTTACACTGTCTTTTCCATTCTTTTCATCATTTATCTCTCCCTGCCTTTTCAACTCTCTCTGCATATCTCTCACTTCTTCTCACTTTCTCAAGATTGTCTCTCTGCTGATCTCTTACTCTCTGTGTCTTTCTTCTTTGCTGCAAGAATTGGTTTCGTTAGATCAGAAAGGTATTTTAAATCTTCTCTCAACCCCTTTAATATGTATGTTCTGAATCTCAATTTTGATGTTTTAAATGTAAAATCTCCATTTTGATCTTTATATATATGATTTCTCATCTTATTTATGAAAGTATCTTTGATTGTTGTGCATATGGGTTTAGAAATAAATAATTTCAGAAATTGGCTTTGGTGGAACTTTAGGCATGTTTGGTCAGAATTATTTTGGACTTCAGTAAGTTACAAAAATAGCGAAATCAAAGTTTTTTAGGGTTTATGTTATTTTGTTTTGACCTAAGATTGTTGGTGTTGCAGGAATGAAGGAAGATGGCGGCAGTGTTTCCGGCAATTTGATGATATGTGATATAGAGGTAGTAGATCTACAGATGAGGTTACTCTCTAGATTTAAACATTTTTAATCACAAAGCTCAAGGTAATAATAGTTGACACAAACAGTGTACTCTTGATTTAAACATTTTATTTAACTTATTTTAATACTCTCTTGTGACACATTTGAGTCTGTTCTAGTGTGCTACTTTTCATTGAAAAACTGCTATAGAAGGATCCCTGTTTACTTGATTTCAAAAGTGATTTTAGTTGAACAACCTTGAACAAGTGATTTTGTTTCTTTTGTGTCCTATTGATTGAGTTTATTTCTCTAATTTTCTAGCAGGCGAAAGTTACAGGCAGCTTTCTTGGGGCGCTTTGGATGACGTGGTAATGGGTGGAGTTAGTGAAAGTACTTTTCAAATTGATTCAAATGGTAGTGAAAATGGTGGACCAACTAGGGATATTAAAGGTATGTATCGAATCCCTGCAAATGTATGCAATTGTACTTCTAAGGGACTTAAGTAGCATGCCCTTTGTTGTTTACCGCTCAAAATAATACAACCTTGTGTCTAATCCAGGTGTTGTTTCATCGGCAAATAATGGTGGCTTTACAAGTATCAGAACAAAGGTAAACTACTATTTTTACTTTAACAAAATATTGTTGGAAACTAAGTTGTTAAATGAAAAGAAGAGAGCTTACATAATTGGTCTTCAGAATTTTTCAGAACATGAGGAACTCTCTGTATATGATGGTTTGGAGTTTCGTCTAAAAGGTGACGGGCGAAGATATAAGGTACTACTACACAGTTTACAATTGATGAGAATCTTCTAGTTGATCCCGAATTGTTGTTTATTGGTTCTATAATTGGGGAAGGAGCTCATGGAAAACTTTATCAAGGAAGGTTAGTGGATGTATCATCTAATTTATGGAAATGTTTATCTATCTGCAATATAGTTTTCATAATGATTACAATTTTTGAAAAGGATCACTGCTGGTAGGGAACTGAAGTCTTTGGAATTGTGATTGTGATTAAATAATTTCATTTTATCAAAGCATCAATGCAATTCTCTTGAGTTAGAATTTCATATATTTTTCATAATTTTCTCAAATTGCTCAGATCGTGTACACGTAAAGAGAATGAGATAGTTGTTGTTACCCACATCAGTTTTCTGTTTAATACACTACTGGTTTAGTACCTTTTCTTTCGGTGGATCCTACTGGTTTTTTGAAGTCTTTTTCATTGGTTCCAAATTTAATATCTGTTCAGATTTAGTACGTTTTCTTTCGGTGAATCCTACTGGTTTTTTGAAGTCTTTTTCACTGGTTTTTTTACCGAATTGTTCAGCGATTAGAAGCAAACTGATTAAATTGTTCGTGGTGAGGGCTGTTCTGGACTGTGTAGGACAGATTTATGTTGTTTCTTTAGAGCTTAATTCATCTCCAGTGCTGATTTGGTTCTGAATTGCTCGGCGATTAGAAACAAAAATTCTAATGTATAATTTAGAATGAATGCAATGTTTCACATATTTTTCTATGCTGACCTTTGTGATAATTATTAATCATGAGTTGAGCTTTTTCCCTATTCCTGAATACAGGGACCAAATCATGCTGCAATCACTGCTTGTGCAACTGGATCACATTCTACTGACGGTGCAATGGGAATGATTCAATTTGGGGATGCATATGTTATGGTGACTGGAGGGACTGAGTCGAGCATTGATGCATTGACAATTGCAGGACTTTGTAGGTAAATTATAGCCAACATCCTGTATTTTATGTTAGTGCCAAATACCATATTAGTTATTTGTACTTTGTCTCTCTGGTGCTTTAAATCTGATATTGGAAACTTACAGATCTTGAGCCTTGACTACAAAGTATAACTCAATGCCTCAGGAAGCATCATGGCCATTTGACAGTGGTCGAGACGGGTTTGTGTGAGTATAGCAACACTGCAGATTCATTACTTATTATAATATTAATTAATTTCTTTTGCTTAGTTTTCATTTTCTGACTTCAAATTATTGGTTTGTTTGTCTTGCTGCTTATATCCAAGTTATGTTCTTACTCAGGATAGGAGAAGGTTCTGGAGTCTTGGTCTTGGAGGTTAGTTAACAAATTTATTGTGTATCTATCCCTCCAATTCCTCTTCACTTATTTGTTTATAGTCTGATCTTTCTCGTTTGTTTATTTGTTTCCCCTATTGTTTAGGAACTTGAGCATGCTAAAAATCGAGGAGCCAAAATGTATGCAGAGATTCGTGGCTATGGGATGTCAGGTAATTTGTTGCAGGATATGCTAAATTTTCTCCCTAATCTTAGTTTCATTGTCACTATGAGATCTTATCAACTGCAGGAATCAAAGGTTATGCTACGCCACTGTAACAACTTATAAGTTGTGTGCACAAGATGACCAAACTTTTTCCATAACCAGTACTGGTTAGATATTAGCAAAGTCTGCGAGTGAATGAAATTATCATGCAAAGGCGTTTATATTTAATTGATTTTGGTAGTTATTATTTGAGGGCGCTCCAGATGCCTATTTAGGAGACCATAGACATTAAGTCTTAATGATATTAAACTCTTATTCCACATTGTATTATTATTGTTTTCTCTCTACATTTATGACGTAGCCATAGTCTCAACAATCTTCATTTTAAATGATTTCATTTTCATAAATTTCAGTCAGGTCTTCATCCTTCTGATGTAGATTACATAAATGTGCCTGCTACATCTACACATTTGGGCAAGTGAAGAAGATCCTTACTGATTCCAGCAATTTAAGTTTGAATGTTTATTATGTTTGAATACTTCATCAATGGATGATTATGCTTATATCATAAATTATCTCCTCATAATTCTTTTTATAGGTGATGTAATAGAAGCTAATGATATCAAAACCGTATTCCCTGACCATGCTAGCTCTTCTACTTTAGCCTTCTCCTCCACCAAGGTAAGGGTGGTTGCAAGTTGCATGACAAACAAGTGATATGCCTATCTATTTGGCTTTCTAATCTATGTACTGACCCCATCTTAGATGAAAACTCTCATGCATGGGAGTTGAGATGCCATTAAATGTTTAAAAGAAAAAATGGATTGGGGGAACATTGATAAATTAAATCAAGTCCATGACTTTTCCTCAATTTCTCTGATTTCAGGGGGCTATTGGTCATCTCCTAGGCGCTGCTAGAGCGGTTGAAGCAATTTTCTCTGTTTTAGCAATACGACATGTAAGCAACTTTTTGGCAATTTGTGTACGTGCATAATAGAAGTACTGGTGAACCATTTTTGAACACCATGAATTTGTGCTTAGTCTATAACCAGATTCTTTTCAAAACCAATTTGACAAATCAAATAGTGTGATTCTTTTATTCTTATCACAGGGAATTGCTCCGTTAACTCTTAATTTAACAAGCCAGATTCTGTATTCGGTGATGGTTTCATGCCTTTGACTGCTTCAAAGGAGATGCCAATTAGAGTAGCTATGTCAAACTCTTTTGGTTTTGGAGGAACAAATGCCTCCCTACTTTTTGCCTACTTTGGATCAGACTAACAATATAGATGCATCTAATTTATTCTACTGCCATTATTCAAGAGCTGAAGCATCATGTTGAGGAAAATTTAATGACCTAAAGCCCTTTTGTTTTTGCTCATGAGTTCTTTCGTTTCGTAATTTCACTCTGGTTGATATGGAATCAATATTTTGATTAAAAAAAATCATTACTTGATTTCTGGTGATACCATGAAATTAAGTACGGGGACAATAGAATAAGTGAGGATGACAATAGTCATGATGGTAATGATGATGGTGATGGTGGTGAAGGTGGCGACAAGGTTGATGAATGTGAGAATGGTGAAAGGGATAACGTAGGATTGATGAGTAAGAGGAGGTAGAAAGAAATGAAAGTGAAAAGTGTGAAATCATTTAAGGAATCTGCTATATGCTCATTCTCCCTTTGTTAAGATTATCAAGTGGTTCTACAATTGGATTCAGTCTAAATTGAGGGAATTAGCATTTGCATTTTATTTATTTTGTAGGATCTTTATTTTTTTTAATGTTTTCTTTTCAAAAAAATTTTCATTTGTCAGAAATCACGCGACCACAAGATCAACAAGTTTTTCTTGGGCAACTGGTTGTAATATAAGTTAGACCGATGAAACCATTTTAGGATTTTTTTAAGCAAGATACTATAATTGAAAGCGAGAACAATGGGTTCTCGAAACCACATACAAGAAAGCGAGGAAGGCCTCAAGACAAAAAAGAAAATTACACCCAATTAAAACCTTAAGCTAAGTAATACAAAGGAAATTTGCAAAACTCATAAAAGCTATAATTGGAGCGAGTAATTTTCCCTATAAAAGACCATCTCCACACCAACGCCTTGATATTCCAAACCGTATCCAACACATTCCAACTAACATTGTTAAAAATAATACCGTCACGCAAAATACACAAGTACCAAGTCGTGGCCAACCAAACACATCCTTCTTTCCCTTTCTTCACCCTCTTATGTTGGGAAAAAGCATACCAAGACAAGAAGCTTTCCTTGATATCCTTGATATCACTAGCCCTCCAATTTCCAAAGCCAATCCAATCGGCCATCTCTTTCCAAACCAATAAGGAAACACAACCATTTTAGGATATGACTTGGCCAACTTGTGTTTTACTGATTTTTTAACAAGCTTATATTTTAAGCTTTTTGTTAGCTAATTTAAGTTTGTTAACATGCTAAAAGTAGTTTATTAGAATATTTTTTATAAAAAAGGAACAGTGTTTTCTTTTAATTTTTTATCAATGTATGAAATTCCTTCTTATCTGGAAGAGTCAAGTATGGTATGTTACCATGTGCCATTGCTGATAACCAATTTTTCTATGCTCTTGCAGAAGTCTAGAAATTCATGGATATTGGTACTGAACTTGTCTCACCAGATGACGACTCAGCCTAAAACAGTAATTGAGGACTAACTTTATCTCTAATAATTCTTGATACTTCTATGCAGCAAGTAGATACCTCACTTTTTGGATTCTCGCCTCAAGATGCAATACCGTCACCATTTATTACATTTATGGGGGTTTACGTATTCAAGACCGATGTTTTACTCATCTTTCTTTTTCAAAATATTAGTTTGTCTAAATTGGTTTCACACATATTTTTTTTTTTGCAAAATTTTGGTTTGTCTAAATTGGTTTATGTAATCAATGAGGTATAATTTCTATCAACTTTTGCATATCAAATCAATGATTCCTGATTTTGAGTTAGCATGTTTCCTTTTTCTCTAAAGTTTGGGTGACTTCTGGTATATATTATGAGTTTAATTTTTAGTGTCATTGTAATATAGTATTGAATGTGTTTAGAATCATTGAATAAGACTTATCATGTTTGTTTTTTATTTGGTTCTTCATGAAATGAATGGCACTGTATTGTTAATCTCTGCCATAAAAATCACACCATTTTATTCAATAATATTTGTTTGAATAGATTGTTTCATTTTAAAAAGTTTATGAGTGTATCATGTTTTAACTAATAAATAACATTTTATGATCGCAACATTCTTGCATTTAAATTTAGCCTTCAAGAATGAAATGACTTGTGTGAGTATTAATTTGTTCTTCCATAACCTGTTGTTAATGTTTCACTAATTAATGTGTATTTTAATATTGAAATGGTTTGTGATCGTATCTGATCAGAAAGTAGACTAGTGGCCAGCAACGTCGTGAGCTCCGCTACTCTGGTGGTGATGAGATGTTGGGGGGTGTACCTGCAAGGTACTCCAATTCCAAAGTTAGGACTGGAGCAAGCAAGTACAGAAAGTGAGAGTAAGAGTTAGAATAGAATATACCCTGGCCCTCTAGTGAAAGAGGGTATTTATAGGTTACCCCCAGCGCAGGGCTAACAGTCATCCGCTTTGGGCCTTGCGACCCAGCCTAGTGCAGATAACTGCCAGGGCTTACGTGGCATAGTGAAGACCAGCACGTGGTCTTCGCCTTGGAGTAACGGTCCCATGATCTCCGGAAGGTGGGTTGACTAGCTCTTTCGGAAGTGGGCGTTACCTAATGATGTGCCCCCATGGGGAGGAGTACGTGGAGAGGCGCAGGGAGGATGTCAGTTATCTCCCCGATCACTGTGGTCCCTGTCCGACGATGATGGGATCATGCGTGCCCGACACTGGTGGAGCGTGTTGTGCCCGACAAGGGGAAGGATGGAGCCTTATTAGGCCGCTTGGCGTGACCTTGGGTTGGGCCTGTCCGGCGTATGGGCAGGTGTCGCTCCAGGGATTTTCATCCAGGTACAAACGCGAAAGTGGCGCGGAAGAAAGAAAGAGAGTCTCCAGACAGGCATTTTTATCCCAAAGAAAGGGAAGGGTAATGCTGCACAAACCCGGGAAAAAGGAAAGAACGAGGTCTCGCGAACCAAAGAGAATGGGTAAGGGAGTCGGTTACGTGAAGGGAAGAATAGAAAGAGAACGAGAACGAGAAACAAATGTAGGGAAAATAGAAAGAGAACGATAGAAAAGATACTGGAAAAAGAATAGAAAGAGAACGAGAAACAAATGTAGGGAAAATAAAAGAAGTGCTCGAATGGGCCCTACCCCACTGCCTACGTATCTCATCGGGAATATGAGAATCAGAGCGACGTAGTTCCCCTAACTAAGGGAAAACTGTTTTTGTTTTTTGGGAACGACTAATGTTCTAGCTCAGGTGTTGCAGGCTCGCTGAATCGAGTGTGTTACCGTATTGCAAGAGAACAAGGAAAAGCACATTCGTACATTGAGAATGAGCGAGATGAGAAGAGAATTCCCGAGGGAAAGACGTTATTGTTTGTTTGAAATGTTTTAGAAGTTTTTTTATTTGAAGTGTTTTGCATAGGTAAATGTACCTAAGTCTTTTTTCAATGGAATGTGCATGTCATGCATCATTCCAAAATGAAATGATGGTGAAGTACACTAAGTATGAAGAAGATCCTCAAACTTACTTCCCAAAGTTAAAGGCTTAAGCACACTAGCATATTCCCTTTATTAAATGTTTTTGTTGTTTTTACATGAAGAAGTGTTTTTGATTTTTTTTGTGAAATCTCTTCATGTTAAAGACTTGTACATCATGCTAGAAAACCGACAACACATTCCAAGATGGAATGTATGCAAGCCCCCCCATGTAATAAGACTCATGGCACATGAAGATGTTTCAACCTTTATTAGGTGTTTTGAAATTGTTTTGAGATGAGAAAAGAGAGACTCAAAAGAAACAAAGGTAAAGACTAAAGGGGACTAAGACTCACCCTTATGTTATCATGCTTGGATGTTCCTAATGGTTAAGTGTGGTTTAGAAACCCTAAGTCTAAAAGAAGAGATAAGAAGAGAGCAAGAGGTAACATAACTCACTTCTAAGATAGAAGATGAGTTATGAACCAAGAGGGGGAAGAAAGAAGTTGCACCAAGAAAGCATTGAAATGCTTTGCACAAACACAAAAGAGAAAGCATTAAAAGATGAGGGAAGAAGGTGTGTGTGGAAGCATATCCACACACTCAACTTACCATTAGCCCATACACAAAATGGTTAGTACCAAAACAATTCAAATATTGAAATACGAGTGAAGGATATAAGCAAATAAATCCTAGTGTTCTAAAGGAAACTCTAGGAAACTTCTCAAGGGCTAAACCTAAAAAGAATAGAATCACTAAAGGGTGGTACTGGCCTAGGGCAGTAGCAAAGCCTATTTACATCTACCAATGGTTACAAAGGCCTACAATATCAATCTATGCCTAAACAAACTACCAAACATCAAAGGAATGCAATGATATGCACTAAAGATGCATCATGAACATTTAAGAGATGTAAAACATGCAATGATGCAATATGAAACACCACAACTAGTAGGAAATCACTTCATAAATGTCATTAAGTATCCATGAATTAACATCCTTAATATGAGAATAAAACTCAAGAAGAAGAAGTGGGAAGAAGTAGAACAATGTCACACAAGAATTCACAATGTTGTTTACTTATAAAACAAGTCACAAAGGAGAGGGAAATGCAATTATGAATGCAAATGAACATGGATCAGTAGCATACATGTTATAAGATGACATGAGAATGCACAAATGAACAAGTTTGGTTCATACACAAATCACATTAGAGATTAAGAAGAAAAGAACACAAGTTGAAGTTATGAATTAAAGATGAAGTATGAATGTGTATGGCATACAAACATGAAGAAATGTCAAAGACCAGAGGTGAATGGCATATTATAATGCATATGAATGTGGATGACTGATCATACAAGGCATGAGTGCAAGGATCTAAGAAGATAAAGACAAGATGAAAAGATGTTCAAACAATGTTCAAGTTCAAAAGATTTGACATACTTGTAATGCAAGTTATGAATAAAGGATGAAACATGAACATGAATAAGAATGGATGCAAGTCAGTAATGTATGATATGCTTGATTACATTAGAATGCACTAATGATGTCACAAATATGCACACAAAACATGTTAAGGCACATAGAAAAAGATGCACACAATTAGGTCAAACTTAGTTCACATAAGCAAACAAACATTTATGAACCAAAATAAAATGACAAATGACCTATAATATCGAACAAAGTTTAGAAGTCAAACAAAAGCACATAAATGTGACTTTTAACAATCAACAAGGAAAAAATAGAAAGAACCTTAGGAAAATTATGAAATTAAATCACAAAGTACCTATGTCAGAAACAAAACAAGTATCAAAAGCTCAGGCCAATATTCAATAAGAAACAAGTTCACACAAGTCATCAAAGTCACACTAAGCTCCTAAAGAAAGATGCACAAAGAATTGGTTTAAATGCTATACCAAAATGATTTTAAAAATATGAGAAAAATGTTTTTTTTTATGCCTTAAGATATTATTTAACCATAGCAAAAGGATTGGATGCAAAATGATTTTGGAGCTATGCAAAACAATTTGTTAAATTTCATATATCAAAGAAGAAACCACATTAAAAAGAAATAAAAGAAAATTCACAAAATATGATCAAATATTCACAAAATCAGAATTAAAAATCATACGAAATTATTTTAATGTCTAAACATGCTTTAGGAATTTTAATGGAATTTTTAGACGCATTTTGGTATTTTTAATAAAAATAAAATCAAACATGTATGAAAATAAAAATAAAATGCAAAAGAAATAATGCAGGGGGTGTATGAAAAGTAATTATCAAGTTAAAATGTGATTGGGCTCAAAGATAGGGTGTGTGAAAAGCAATAGTGACCCAGGTCCAATAAGGCGCGCGTGGAGCATGAAAACTAAGGTATACACTCAGTCAACAATTGACTCACGGAAAACCACATGATCAAGTCAATGAAATCAATCAAACAAAGTACTCATGATGAACAAATCAGAAAGCAAACACATGATAACAATCATACGCACACCCACACGCAAGTCATCAGAGTTCAAAATAAAATAAAAAGAAGGCACGTGAGAGAGAGGATGGTTCATTTATGCGCTGGCAGCCTAAAAGCCTTAGGATGATGATGATCGGACGATCGTGTTTTAAAATTACCAAAACCCTAGCTGAAACCCTCACCAGCCGGAGAATGACCTCCGGTCATCTTCTCCGGCCAACCTCCGGTCACCTGCAAGTATCACATTCTCTAGAAATCTTTGGAATGCACATCAAATGAAAGAGGAAGTCATGTAGCATCCAAATCTAACCTCAAAAACACCATACAAAGTACACACAACAAGAATCAATCACAAACATTTTGCCCTAAAATTTGAATCTACGCACTTAAGGTGCC
This sequence comes from Lathyrus tuberosus, assembly GCA_022829125.1. Taxonomy (NCBI): domain Eukaryota; kingdom Viridiplantae; phylum Streptophyta; class Magnoliopsida; order Fabales; family Fabaceae; genus Lathyrus; species Lathyrus tuberosus. The sequence goes on along the minus strand of JALAZF010000164.1, from coordinate 6,995,028 downwards.
TATCACTAGCCAGATCACTCACACTGCTTCTATTAAGCTTCTCAACCAGCAAAAACAAGCATGAATTGAGCAAAACTTCAGAGAAAAAGGTTGAAAAAGAAACCTGAGTTTGAAGTTCTTCAAAGTGAAAGAAGACCAGAGATGATCCTCCTATGCTCTTGAGCCTCAAATGGAGCCAAATAAAGGCTGTGACAGGCTTTGATTCAATAAAATTTGAATGGAAAGCTGGAGGATGAAGATGAGATTGAGGATCCAAGGCTGTCAGCTCCACGATCTATTGAGGATGATGATGAAGTTTGAAGAGGTGCAATGGAGAACTCGTGCAGAGAGAGAATTTCAGAGAGAGATTTTGAGAGTTCAAAGGTGAGAGTGAAAAAAATGAAGAGCTTCCACAAAGTTAGTTAGGGAATTCCTTATATATGTGTGGTTAGTGGTTAACCATCACAGTTGATGGTTAGAACCATGGTTAGCTGTGGTGTGATGAGCAATGAGGGTGGCTGAAGTAATTTGCAAAGTGAAGGAGATAGTGTGTTTGAAAAATGGCTCGTGTGTTGTGTTATTGTTGATGAGTGTGATGTTAAAAGATGATGATGGTGATGTGGTGATGATGTTGCAGCATGAAACTTGTTGGAAAAGTTTATCATTTTCCTCTTTGGTGTATGGACATGTATGTGTGCATGGTATGTAAGATGTGTGTGTGTTCATAATAGGAAAAGAGTGGACTAATGTATGCGTGTGTATACGCTGAATCAATTAATAACCACAATGCCTTGTTTCCATTTTTTAACAACAATGCCCCATGATACAATGAATAGCTTTAAGATGCATCTTCTCCCAATTCCATGAACTGTTTACTGAACTCTTGTTCTCTTTGGAAAGATCTTGTGTCATAGCACAATATTGATGTCAATATTAAGATGAATGGAAGCCTCTAAAGTAATGAAAAATGGACATAAACTTTGATCAATATCACTGCACTCAGAATACCAAGCTGGCCTGCGCATTTTGATTATGGGAGAGCCAATCCTATCAGTGTGAACCCTTTCCTTTACAACCTTATATCTCTCTAACCCTTGACCTATTGAAAAAACTCTGAACATCACTTTTGTAGAGGGGCCAATAAGGAACAAATGCTATGTTGAAAGTTTCTTCAATTGAGACATCTAAGAAAAGGAAAAATGGTATGGAAGTTGAACCTTTGTTGCACACCATAGGTTTGACGTATTTACGCCGAGGCTGGCACGCGCGTGCCCTGAATCCTGGCCCAAAATGACCTAGTTTTGCTCAACTTAAATGGCTCATAACTTCTTCATCCTTTATCCATTTTGAGCATTCTTGCTATAGAATTGAAGCTCTCTTGATGAAATTTTGAATAGGCCTGGTGGAATTTTGAATCGAATCATGGAAATGAAGAAAGCCTAGCTTAAAGTGAAGGGTTGAACTTGACCAAAGTTACTAAAATTGGAAACCCTAATTCCTCCAATTTGGGAAACTTTTGATTTTTCTTGATTTTTGATGAAACTTCCACCATTTCTTGATCAATTTTGGACCATTGAACACCATAGACTTGAAAAATAAGAATTTGACCTCAGAAGACCAAGAGTTGACTTTTTCCTCAGCCTGATTGACTTTTCCCCAATTGTGCTGACTTTCAATCAACTGACCAATTGAAACCCTTCTGAAATGAACCAATGAGCAATCTTCCATCCTTAGATACTTGATATCATGTAGAAAACATTGAGATCAAGTTTGAACCAAAATTTCATCAGGAGCCTGCTTGAATCCAAAACCCTAATTTTGACTGCTTTTGATAGGAGATGATGAACTGTCCAACTTCTTGATAAATTCCCATCTTCCAATGACTTGTGAGATCAAATGAGATGATATATGATATAAGAGACTCTTGAGGCTTGTTGGGAGACCCTTGGCTCTAGCTCTCTTGCCTTGAATGATCAATACTCTGAAAACCACTGATCACATGCCCTATGCTGAATGCAAAGATGAATGCTTTATTTTTCTAGGACTTGAATGGAATGCAATGAAATGAAAGTACATGCTAAATGATATGAAAAATGAGAGGGCAAATTTTGGGGTATTACAGCAGGTTCTTGCCCAGTCCAGAACAGGAGCCCCTCAAGTCGTTACTACGACGAGTCGGAGTAATGACTTGAGGACCAGCCCATTTATCGGGGAACTGTTTAATGGAACAACGTGCCCAACATTGCCGAGTTGGCGGGAGACGCAGGCGGGTAGGAAGATGGAAAGGCGACGTATGGTGATGAGTCTCGGGGACTGAAGTTTTCTCGGCGTGCTATAGGTCGTTTATGGCCTGCGATACGGGGAGATGAAAGGAGACGGGTGCGTTTTCCACGCTGGCATGAAGGGAGGGGAAACGATGCACGCGAGGTCCTGAGTACCACATGTCGTCTGCCATCAATGCCTAGGCCGGCTAGGGTCCTAGGCACTTGAGTGCCTAGGGACGCCTCGGGTCCTGTGAGGGTCCTATAAATAGGAGTTGAGTCTGTGCCATTTGCACGTTCCCGTTTCCTCCTCTCATAACTTTCCCTCTTTCCTTTCGGCTTTTCGACTTCCTCCTTCTGCCGTACTTCGCCGCACCGGAGATTCGCCACCGCTGCCACAAGTAAGTTTCTGGTCTCTTCTTCTCTGTTTAATATTTTCTACGGTGGTTTCTACGGCGAACTGATGAAGTTCCCAGAGAGGCCACGAAGTTTCCGACGAATACGGCGGGGCTTCTTTAGATCTCTGATGAGTGCCCCAGGGACTTGGGATGAATTTCTCGAGGACCCGATGAAGATCCCGAGGACACATGATGAATTCCCCGAGGTCTTGGGATGAATCTCCCGAGGACCCAATGAAGGTCCCGAGGACACATGATGAATTCCCTGAGGTCATGGGATGAATATCCCGAGGATCCGATGAATGCCCCGGGGTAGTTAGATGAATTCCCGAGGACCCGATGAATGCCCTGGGGTAGTTAGATGAATGGCCTGGGGTGATGGCAGAAGGCCTCGAGGGCGTTAGGTGGAGGTCTCGAAGACCGTAACCGACGCGCTTGAGGCTAGTCACCGTGACGTCGGGGAGAATTTCTGGTCGGATGCGGGTAGAGCTTCCTCGTGCTTTATCCGGCTATCACTTGCCTTGCTCGCCCTTTCACTTGATCTGCGGTGGAAGGGTGGATTTGTACGGAATGTCGAATTCACCATTTTCCTCTGCTTTTCAGGTAAAAAATGGCTGCCAGGAGAATCGAGGGGGTCCTAGAAATCGATGATGAGCCCGACTCCCCAGTGACACCAAACAGCGATGCTCGAACGCCCGAGGACTGGGCCGGGGAGGATCCTCTGGGCTTCCCCATGCAATTTCCTACAGATGACTCCGACGCGTTCGCCACTGTCGAGGACCTCTACGAAGGCTCCACGCGGAGTTGGCGGGCCTACCGACCCCTAGAGCATCATCGGATATGTTCGACTTTCAGACAGACAAGGTTCCATATGTATGAGTTTGCCTTCCTGGAAGCGGGCATGCGTTTTCCCTTTAGTGACTTTTATCTGGGGGTGTTTTCCTACTTACGCCGGGCGCCCTCACAACTTCACCCGAACGCGATCACTTTTGTGCGGGCCTATGAGCTCGTGTGTAAGTACCTTAAGGTCGAGGCCACAGACCCTCTCTTCTTCCGTATCTTCCACCTACAAAGACAGACACTAGAAGGGCGTCATAGCTGGGTGTCCTTTAAGCAGCCGAATAGGCTGTTTCGGGTATATCTACACTATGTCCGGAATTTCAAAACCTGGTGGTTCGTCTTCAAGCCCCTCACTCGTGCAGCCACCGATACATTTTATAGCCGCGTGAAAGTAAAGGGGGAAGATGGTTGACAAAGGGAGGTCCTTGAATCGAAGTGTCCTTTATAGTGGACGGAGGAGCACTTCCTGATGAGCACGGATAGCTATATTACCAATCCTAAGGTGATGGACGAGGACAATCAGGTGGCCTACCAGAAGCTGGTCGACTTTATGGCCAGTTTCACTCGTGCGAAACAGGTGACTCTGGACGGGAACTTCAAGCTCAATGCTCGCAGGGAGATCATAACGGAGGCCCGATTTATAAACACAAAGGCCCTCCTTGAGTGCGGGACCGACGAGAATATTATCCGGTTCTTAGGTAGCGGGCATACCCCTTTTTTTGGGACCTATCCAGGTTTCTGCCATTGGTTTCCTGATGTTTGTTTTCTTCTTTTTGCAGGTACAATGTCGACCATGGAGGAGCATGTGAAGAAGCTAGCCGCTACCCGAGTCCCGAAGAAAGGTAGAAATGGTCGAGCCGAGCAGATCAAACAGCAGGTGCAGGGCCCCACCCCGACCCCCGGGGGCTCCTCTAGTTCTCCACAGTGCAGCCAATCTCCCTCTTCGCAGGGATCCCCGAAGAGACAACGGACTGTTGAACCCGTGCATGTCGACCTGACCAACATCCCGCCCGACGGAAAGTTTGTGTTTGCGCCCTGCATTACGCGGCCCAACTTCTTCTCGGAGGCCAATTCCCCGACTGTCTGTGCTACTGAGTCTAAGACCATCATGAGCATTGACCAAGCGTCTAGGAGGAAAGCCTTGTCGGACGACATGGCCGCAATGATGCGGGTCTGCGTTGCGGCTTTCGTTTTGAATGATGAAACCTGCCCTTCTGCTGAACTGACCAAACTGTAGAATAACTTTGCGGTAGTAGAGGCGGAGATGAAGAAGCTGGCCGAGGACCTCTCCAAGTGTAAGAAACAGAATGAGGCTCAGGCCAAACTCCAAGCGGAGATGGAAAAGAAGGTTAAGGGTGTCGAAGATGAGGGGAAGACACTGCTGGCCAGGATTGCTGAGCTGGAGCAGGCGGCCAGGCCTGCAAAGAATGAAACCGACGAGGATAAGCTGTTGACCTCTCGGGCTGAACTGATATCGAAGATCAGGGTGCTCGAGCAAGATGTCCTCGGTGTCGTCGAGGTGGGCTTCACTAACGCCGTGAAGTAGCTCAAGATCGCGAACCCAGGCGTTTAGCTGATCACTGAGGGAACCGGCCCCTACCATGAAGTGGTCGAAGGTCAAATTGTCCCCCCGACGTCCGAGGAGGAAGATGACGACGAGACTGTGGTGGACTGGCAGCCTGAGGACAACCCAGTTTAGTTTTTCTTTTTCCTATTTTGTTCGACCTGCGTGCCACTTTTTGTAATGACTTTTGCCTAGCCTGTGAGCCAGGGGCTTGTGATATTTCTATTGCTTTGTCTTTTGTCTATCTTTGTGTGTGATGTTTGATGATATATCTGTTTCGTTTTTATCTAAGTAATTGGGGGTTTCGCTCGACTTTGTTGATCCTCGACAGTGCGGGGAAGTGGTCGAGTGGTCGGAGCTGTGTTCCGACCTTCAACGAGGCTAACAGCTCGATCGAGGTCTTAGCTTCGTGGCGTGGGCTACCCATCGCGAGTTGGGTGCCCTGCTAAACTGGTACGACAACGGTGGAGCTCGATTGAGGTGTCCCTGTCAGATCAAGGGTCCTCGCGCACACACAATGCGGGCCCTTGTCTTTTTGTCTCGAGGGGAATCGCGCTTGTACCTTAGTGCATCCCCGTAGTCGCGACACAAATGGGTCGCGGGCAGTGCTTAACTGTAATATTGTTTAAGTTTTTCAGCATTCCATGGTAGAGCAAGTTCCTCCCCGTGTAGATTTCTGAGGTAGTAGGCCCCTGTCCCAGTTTTCGCGTGGACTCGGTAAGGGCCCTCCCAGTTCGCGGCGAGCTTGACTTCTCGCGAATCTTTCTGGTTCCTCCGTAGGATGAGGGTGCCTACCTAAAAATCACATTTAATAACTTTGTTGTTATAGTGTAGAGTTATCTTCTACTTGAGTGATGCTTCGCGGAGGGATGCGCCCAACCTTATCTCCTCGACGAAGTCGAGCTATTCCCTGAGGGCCTCATCGTTCATCTCCTCGTTGAGGGGAGACTCCATTCTTCTCGAAGGTTCCCTTATTTCCACGGGGATCACCGCCTCAGTTCCGTAAGTCAAACGAGAGGGGGTCTCACCGGTAGTGGAACGCAGGTTTGTTTTGTAGGCCCAGAGGACGTTGTGTAGTTCCTCGACCCATCTTTTCTTGGCGTCGCCCAGACTCCGTTTTAGACCTTGTAGGATCACCCTGTTCGCGGCTTCAGCCTGGCCGTTAGTTTGTGGGTGCTCGACCAAGGTGAAGTGTTGCTTCGTGCCCTGCCTCACGACGAAGTCCTGAAAGTTCTTATTAGTGAATTGTGTCCCGCTATCAGTGACAATTGTCTGGGGCACGCAAAACCGAGCTAGTATGTTCCTCTTGTAGAAAAGTAGTATGTTGTGAGCTGTGAGTTTGGCCAAGGCTTCCGTCTCGGTCCACTTCATGAAATAATCGACGCCGACGATCAGGTACTTGTTTTGGTACGACCCCACGACGAAGGGCCCGAGGATATCCATCCCCCACCATGCAAACGGCCACGGGGATGAGAGTGTTTTGAGCTCACTGGGCGGGGCCAGGTGCATGTCCTCGTGTCGTTGGCATCTGTCACACTTTTTGACGTGTTCCTTGGCGTCCTGCTGCATGGTAGGCCAGTAGTACCCTGCTCGTAACGCTTTACGGGCTAGTGATCGTCCACCGAGGTGTTGCGCATTGATCCCTTCGTGGATCTCTTGGAGCATACCGGGGACCTTGGACTCCTCGACGCATCTGAGAAGAGGGGTCGAGAAGCCGTGTCGATATAGTTTGTCTTCGACGATTATATAGGAGCAGGCGTGTCGCCTAACCACTTTGGCGTCTTTAGGTTCGCCGGGTAGCTTGCCCGTGCTGAGGTACTCGTACACTAAGGTCATCCAGCTATAGCTATCTCCTATGTCATTCACGTCAGTCGCGGGGACGGTATTCTCGATGCTCAGACGAGAGAGCACCTCTTGAATGACAGATTTGTTCCTGCCTTTCTTCTTCGTGCTTATGAGCTTCGATAGAACATCCGCTCGAGTATTGTGTTCGCACGAGATATGGCTCACTTCTATTGAGGAGAACTTTCTCATCGTTTCCTTCACCAAGGCCAAGTATTCGATGAGGCTGTCGTTCTTGGCTTGGTATTCTCCCCGTACCTGTGATGCCACGAGCTGGGAGTCGGTGAATATTTTGACCTCTTTGGCCCCGAGGTCTTCTGCTAAGCGTAACCCGACGAGGAAAGCCTCGTACTCGGCCTGATTTTTCGACGTCGGAAAAGATAATTTGAGGGAGACTTCGATCAGGATGCCTTCCTCGTTTTCGAGGATGATGCCTGCTCCGCTGCCTTTCGAGCTGGAAGCCGCGTCGATGTAGATCGTCCAATTTTGGGATCCGTTGGTCGAAGGCTCTAGGAGGGTCATTTTTACCACGAAGTCGGCCAGTACCTGGGCTTTCAGGGCCTTCCTCCCCTCGTATTGGATGTTGAACTCAGCGAATTCGAACGACCATCTGAGCATCCTCCTCACCATGTTTGGCCGGCCGAGGAGTTGTCGTACAGGTTGCTCGGTTCTCACCACAATCGTGTGGGCCAAGAAGTAATGTCGCAGTCTTCTGGCCGCGGTGATGAGGACCAGGGCGACCTTTTCGATTTGCTGGTACCCAAATTCCAGACCTTGGAGGGCGTTGCTGGTGAAATAAATTGGCTTTTGCCCGTCAGTGGTTTCCCAGATTAGGACTGTACTGGCTGCTTCGCTCGTGATGGCGAGGTATAGGAATAACGTCTCCCTGCCCTCTGGTCGTGAGAGAATCGGGGGTTGCGAAAGGACTTGTTTGAGGTGGAGGAGCGGTTGCTCGCATTCCTCGGTCCATTTGAACGTGGCTTTCTGGCGTAGAAGTTTGAAACAGGGGAGTACATACTGTACGGACTTGGCCACGAAGCGGGAAAGCGAGGTCAGCATCCCGTTCAGCGATTGTATCGACTTCTTCGAGTTTGGGGTTGGGATCTCAGAGAATACCCAGCACTTGTCAGGGTTTGCCTCGATTCCTCGCTCCGTGAGGTAGAAACCGAGGAACTTTCCCGCCCGGACTCTGAAGGTGCATTTACTGGGGTTGAACCTCATCCTGCATTTCCTCGCAGTGTCAAAGACCTTTGTCAGATGGGCAGCGTGGTCGACTTCTTCTGTGGATTTGACGATCATGTCGTCCATGTAGACCTCGAGCATGTCGCCGATCTCTTCCCGGAAGACTTTGTTCATCATCTGCTTGTAGGGCGTACCGACGTTCTTCAGGCTGAAGGGCATTACGTTGTAGTAGTAATTTCCCAACTCGGTCAAGAAGGTGGTGTGCTGCTTGTCGGCCTTGGCCATGGGGATTTGGTTGTACCCCGAGTAGGCGTCGATGAAGGACAATAGTTTGAAACCTGCAGAATTGTCGACCAGTTGGTCAATGTTAGGCAATGTATAAGAATCTTATGGGCATGCCCGGTTAAGATCGGTATAGTCAACGCACATCCTCCATTTTCCATTATTTTTCTTGACAAGTACAACGTTGGACAGCCAGGTTGTGTACCTGGCCTCCGAAATAAAACTTGCCTCTAAGAGGTCTTTTACACCTTTTTCAGCAGCCTCCGCTTTCTCGGGAGACTGCCTACGTCTACGTTTCACTATAGCCCTAACGGCTGGATCTACAGTGACCTGGTGACAGGCCAGCTCTGGGTCGAAACCGGGCATCTCTGATGCGCTCCACGCGAACAAATAAGTGTTTTCTCGGAGGCATTCCTTCAGTTGCTTCTTCGGCAGGTCGGGGAGCCCGGTGCCAATCTTCATGCTCCTATCTAGATCGTCTCCAAGGCCGAAGAGCTCGAAGTCTCCATCTGGGATGGGGCGCTTTGGGAGGAGAGGCTGGCCGTTGTCTTCAGTTGGGAGGTCATTGTCCACTGCTCACTCTTTTTCTTGCTCGTCGGGGAAACGACTGTCGAGGTCCACCGTGTTGACGCGCGGGAGTGGCTTCTATACTACGTCCGGGGTTGACATCTCTCTAGCCTTGGGTTTGACGTTGATCAAGCCCAGGCCTTTGATTGTAGCTTTGAAGCATCTCCTAGCAGTTTTAATGTCCCCGTGCATGGTGACGACCCGGCCTCTGGCCGTGTAGTACTTCATCTTCAGATGGACCGTAGATGGTACCGCCGTGAGTTCAGCCAAAGTGGTTCTCCCCAAGATGCATTGGTATAAGGAAGGGCAGTCCACCACTTAGAAGCGGGTCTTGACTTGTCGGGCAGTGTCCTCGCTCCCGAAAGTGACTATTAGTTCAACATAGCCCCACCGTCTGGTGGTGGTGTCATTGAAACCTTCTAGATATGAGCCCACGTAAGGGGTCTGATGCTTTTCATCGAGCTGGAGGGTCTCGAAGAGGTGGGCGTACATGATATCCACCGAACTCCCTTGGTCGACCAGGATTCTGCGGACGTCAAAATTCGCCATCTGTGCCCAGATCAGGAGAGGGATGGTGGAGTTGGGTGCACCGCCTGGTAGTTCCTCGAGGTAGAAGGTGATGGGATTTGACTTCCCTTGCACCTTCTTAAAGGTGGCAGTCTGTGCCGAGGTCGCGGATTCCAGCTCGTCGAACTTCCGCTTGATTGACCTGACGGAGACCTTGTTGAAGCCCCCGCCAGATATAAGCATTGCCACGGGGAAACTTTCCCATGTGCTACGGGCTGTGACAGGGTCCTCTGGGGGAAAGCTCTCCCACAAAATGCGAACTGCCGCGGGGTCCTCGATCCCTTCGGGGATGTAAAAGTCCTTTGGGCGAGTGATGCTTAGAGCGACTTGCAGTCTGTTCTCTCCAGATGGGGGATTGTCTCCTCGACGCTTTGCGCGTCCCTTTCATCAGGTCGAGGAGCATCGTTCCTCTTTGTATACTGCTTTAGGTGCCACTCCTTGATTAGGATCTCTATCGCATCCTTGAGGTGGATGCAGTCTTCGGTGACATGTCCGTGGCTCCGATGAAACCTGCAGTATTTAGACTTGTCAGTGTTTGATTTGGGGGGCGTCGGCTTCGGAAAGCGGACACTCCCTTTATGAAATTCCGAGTTTGTGCACTCAGAGAGAATTCGCTCGCGGGGAGCGGTGAGTGAAGTGTATTCCGTAGACCGGCCAGCTGGACCTCTTGGCTCGCGAGAGTCCCTAGGACAGCCTTCGTGTCCTCTCTCTGCCCTGCGTCGGGAGGCAGTAGAGTATTCATCCCTGGAGCTCCGGGGGTCCTCTTGGCGTCGCGATTCGCAGGCAACGTGGGCAGCCTCCGACTCTTCGAACTAGATCTATGATTGGGCTCGGTGGAGAAGGTCTTCCAAGTTGCGGGGTCTATGGATGCCCACAGCCTTGGTGAACTCGGTCCCGTGATGTAGTCCCCACTCGATTAGGAACTTCTTCATGTCGTCGGTAGCGGGTACCTCGACGGCTTCCCGGTTGAATCTCTCGATGTAACCTCTGATAGATTCATCTATCCCTTGGAGGATGGCTTCCAGGGAGGCCACCGTCTTCGGGTGGCGACGAGACGCAGTGAAATGCCTGGAGAACTGTATCTTCAGTTCTCTCTAAGCACTGATGGACTCCGGCTTGAGGCTTTTGTTCCACGCCATGGCACCTTTCCGGAGGGTGGTCAGGAAGAGCCTACATTTGATGGCTCCCCAGACATTCTGGTAGTCGAGCATAGCCTCAAAGCTCTCTACGTGATTGTCGGGGTCGGCGGTGCCGTCGTACATCCCCAAAGGTGGAGGCTTTTCCATCCCCACAGGTATAGAGGTCTCCATAATCTCCTTGGACAGCAAGGTCCGCTGGTCGTCCTTGTCACTCCTAGCTGGTGACCGTGACGGGGAGTGGTTACCCCGACCAGGCCAGTGTCGTCAGGGGGAGCTCCTTGGACAGCTCTTTGGCTTTTTGCCATCAGCTTTGCTCCTCTTCTGGGCAGGAGAGTGTCATTGTTCCTTCCGAGGAGGTGAGTGATGGCACTTCTGGACGACCACAGGCTGGGGTCGTTCCAGGCGCGGGTGGCATCCCGCGGGTGGGGGAGTCGGGCTCCTAGAGTCGATCGGTGGTGTCCTTCACTAGGAAGGAGAACAACTGGGAAATGGAGAGCGATGACGTATCCATGTGGAGAGCGTCGTTGTCACCCCCTTTCGAGCGCTTCTATCTTTACATTCTACTGGGAGATCAGTTGGTTGGTCTGATTGATCAAAGCGAACAGGACCACCGTGTTCGGATCAGCATTTGGTGGCGCGGGGATCAGCTGGTAGACAATGGGGGCGCTGTCCTGTTGGACCGCGTTGTATGCCGTGTCGTCAGAGGAAGGAGAGGCAGTACGCCCGTCCCTTTCATCACCTTCTTCGCCGTTGACGACCACATTGTCCTCGTGGTCGTCTCCATTATTGAACTGCTTGAAGGCGGTGTCCGGAGTCTTGGCCTCAGGTTGGGTGCTGGCCATGGTTGTCAGAAAATGGAAGTTGCTTTGGTTTTACGAAGAGGAAAACGGGGAAGCAAAGGTTCCCATATGTGAGGGATATTCTTCTATTTACCTTGTTTTAATGATGTCAACAAACATGTAAGAAATTAGATTGTAATTTGAGCGGTATCACTACACGTGTCGGGCGTATTGCGTCTAACCATTATCGTTCATGTGCCTAGATGCATAGGATCTTGTCTTTCCCAAAAATAAATATCCACTATTGTTTTAGTTGTGTCTAGTATGTGTCTCTGATCTTTGTTTGGTGAAAATGCTCAGAAAATTGAATTTCCTGAAAAAATGCACTTCATGCGCTGACCCTCCCAGTTAATGCGCTAACCTCAAAAAACTGCGGCAAAGTGCACAATTCAATGGACACAAAAATATTCCTTTATGTGTCGACGCATGGAGTGAGGAGGTCGACGCATGACTTCAAAATTCTGCATTTTTCACTTAATTTCTTTTCTGTTATTTCTGTTATTATTTTTTGTGGGTCATTTTATTTTCATATAAATAGTTTTGGTCATCCTTTTATTTCATAACAAGAAACGTGAAAGATATATGTCATTTCTCTCTTCATCTTCATCTTCTTCATTGTGTAAACAAACAATCACACATAATCATCTTTGTTTGTGTCGCCCATTGATCGAAGTGATAAGGTTCAGAATTTAGGAAGTGTGATCTTCATCTTCTGGGTTGAGAGTTTGGCAGGTGTTTCTAGAATCAAACCAGTTGGTTTTGTCCTCCAAGAATCGGATAGATTTTGGGGGTTTTTGCACAAACTGTTCTTTCTACAAGGACTCGGTTGGACGAAGGTAACCGGAAATTGGCGCAATTGTTCGGTTTAGTAGTTGTAATCAGAGGATCGTAGAAGGTAGGTTTGGGTTCGAAGTCTTGGTAGATCGCAATTGACCGAGTGAAGGTAACTGAAGAATGGTGGTTTCTTTCGGTTTAGTAGCGTGGGACGGTAATCAGATCAACCATATTCGAAGGACTTGATTCATCTCGAATCAAGGGAAGAGAAAATTCTGCATCAACGGTCGAAGACGTTCGAGGGTTTGGATGTTCATAGTTTTCTCTTGTAATAAACAATTTGCAACAACTATATATATATATATATATATATATATATATATATATATATATATATATATATATCTCAATTCCATTTGTGGAGTTGGGGGCAGACGTACCCAAAGCAAGGACGATTGGGGAACTGCCTAATCAAACTGCGTTTGTTCTCTCTCTCCTTAACTCTTTTACAATTTAGTTCATTCGAATTTGTGAAGTCGCAAGTCATTGAAATTTCTGTCGTAGAGTAATTGTAAGCTGATAAACTGTTTTGTTAAATTGATACAATTCCTTGAATTGTATCTTGGAGCAGCTTTACATTACCCTCCATAGAAATTCTGCACTTAGTGTGTTTATACACACTAGGTGTTTGATAATTTGTTTCAAAGCAAAATTCGAACTTGTTGCCTTTAATTGCTTATCACTTTACCTCGTTGGATTGGAATAAAAATCAAGCAACGAATATTTTGTTGACTGCGTTATTAAGTGTAGTATTCAAAACTGAATTTTTCTCTTCCATACTCATCCGTGATATATTCGCACATATCCGATCCTTTTGGTAGAAGGTTCGTTGTAGACGTTCTATCCAGTGGTAGCTTCCGTTAAACAATTTTTAAAAACAAATTTTTGTAAACCATTTGCGTGTAAAACTCAAGGGATCTATTCAACCCCCCCTTCTAGATCCATAGCCATCGTCTAACAAGTGGTATCACGAGCTCCAGTTAATTCTGGTGCTTCGGTAAAACTTCTTGGATCATGGCGAACGAACCTAAAGGGGCTTATAATAGAGCTCCAGTTTTTACAGGTGAAAACTACAGCTACAGGAAGGTTTGTATGTGCGTCCATATTAATTCCATAGATCGGAAGGTTTGGAACGTTATTTTAAACGGTCCCATGGAAATTACTATGACTAACGCGGAAGGCGTTGTCGTTCCTAAACCCGAAGCTCAGTGGACTGAGAAGGACGATAAAAAGTACAACTATGATTGGAAGGCTCGTAATATGATCATCTCCTCCTTGGGAGTTGATGAGTATTATCGAGTCTCCCATTGTGAAACGGCCAAAGCCATGTGGGATGCTTTACAAGTAGCCCACGAAGGCACTAATGATGTTAAGATGGCTCGTATTAATACACTAACGCAAGAGTTTGATTTGTTTTACATGAAGCAAGGGGAAACCATTGCGGATATGCAAAAACGATTTACTCACATTATCAACAAATTGCATGTTCTTGGTAAACCTATTCCAAATGAGGTTTCTACTAACAAAATTCTGAGGTGTCTTAACAGGGAATGGCAACCGAAGGTCACCGCTATCAAGGAGGCCAATGATCTTGCTACACTAGACCTCACAACACTCTTTGGTAAACTCGATGAGCATGAGCAAGTGCTCATTAGCTTGGATAAACATGAAAAGAGTATCAAGAAAGAGAAGGCAAAAGATATGGAGAAGAAGTCGATAGCTCTTAAGGATTATAGTTCAAAGTCCACACATCAAGAGCTAAGTGATGATGAAACCAATAATGACAAAGATGAAGAATCCAGTGATGATATGGGCTTATTTGTGAAGAGATACAATAGATATGTTCGTAAGAACGATATTCAACACTCGGATAGAAATCTAGTCAAGTTTAGGAAGCAATCTAGAAGCGAAGGAAATAAAAATGGCAAGGTAAAAGGGACGTGCTACAACTGTGGAAAATCCGAGCACTACAAGCCGGATTGTCCATCTCTAAAGAAAGACAAAGATAAGGATAATGACAAGAGTCGCTCAAACAAAAAGTCCAACAAGTCTCGATACATCGCTTGGGAAAGCGATTGTGAGTCGGAGAAAGATGATTCCTCAAGTGACGAAAGTGAATCCGTTAACTTTTGTCTTATGGCACGCTACAACAAAGCAAAAGAGGTAAAGCATTCTAAATATGATCATGTTAATACTACTTCGCATTTAGAGTTACGAAAGGCTTTTGACATGTTACACTATGAGGCTAAGGAAGCATTTCAACGTTTAGCCTCAAATAAAAAGATTTTCACGTATTTGGAGAAGAAGGTTTCCGATTCCGAAAAGGAATTGGAAGCTCTCAAAAACTCTATAGTGGACACATCAAAAGCCAAGGTTGAAGAGGATCCTACCTCTTGGTTCAATTGGGGATGTGACACTTGTCATATTTGGCAACGAGAGGTGAGAACCCTCAAGGCCAAATTAGACAAGGCTCTTAAGCCAAAAGTTACGTTTGCTATTGATCGATCACATTTTCGTGAGAGCATGAATAATCCATATCAAAAGTATACCTATGTGATTCGAGATAGTGATAGCAAAAGTAAATTCCAAATGAACCGTAATTGTCTTTACTGTTGTAAGCCTGGTCATACTATTGCGAAATGCCGCTTCAGAAGGTTTCTTGTTCCGAAAGGCATCTACCAATGGTTGCCCAAGTGCGGTCTTGGTTTCACTCACCTTAGAGGACCCAATGAGAATTGGGTACATACTCTTCCTTGATTGTTTTTGTAGGTACAAATTCTTGAGACCACTGAAAGAAGATGGGTTCTGGATAGTGGCTGCTCGAGACATATAACTGGTGATATATCTCTTTTCATCGACTTTGTGGCGAAGAAAAAGGGGGTTGTTACCTACGGAGATAACAATAAGGGACAGATTCTCGACAAAGGTAGTGTAGGTAACCCCTCACCTACTACTATCTCTGATGTGCTGCTTGTGGAAGGCCTTAGACATAACCTTTTAAGCATTAGTCAACTATGTGACAAGAATTATAAAGTATCTTTTTCAAAGGATTGTTGCATAGTTGAAGATAGTGACAAAAATAATGTGTTTAAGGGCTTGAGGGTGAACAACGTCTACATGCTAGACTTAAATGAGGTATCGTTGAATGGAGACAAGTGTCTAGTCGCTATGAATGAAGATTCATGGTTGTGGCATAGACGGTTGGCTCACATCAATTTTGATTTGCTTAAAAAAATTGTCTCAAAAGACCTAGTCATCGGTTTGCCCAAAATTAAATTCACAAAGGATCACCTTTGTGATGCGTGTCAAATGGGGAAGCAAACAAGGATTTCATTCAAATCTAAAAACATCGTTTCAACTATGAGACCCCTTGAGCTCCTCCATATGGACCTCTTTGGACCATCTAGGGTTAAAAGTCTAGGTGGTAACTATTATGGGTTTGTTATAGTCTATGATTTTTCTAGGTTTTGCTGGACCATTTTCTTAGCAAATAAGAGTGATACCTTTTCGGCCTTTGAACGATTTGCTAAGTTATCTTAGAACAAGTTAAACACAAACATTGGGTCAATTAGAAGTGACCATGGGGGTGAGTTTGAAAATCATTTATTTGAAGCATTTTGTGATTCCAACGGAATTGATCATAATTTTTCCGCACCACGTACGCCTCAATAAAATGGGGTAATGGAACATAAAAATAGAGTTTTGGAAGAACTTGGAAGGACTATGATCAATGATGGTGGATTACCAAAATACTTTTGGGCCGACGCCATAAGTACGACTTGTTATGTTTTGAATAGGGTACTCATCCAACCTATTCTAAACAAGACACCGTATGAGCTTTTAAAAGGGCTTAAGCCAAACATCTCTCACCTTCATGTATTTGGTTGCAAATGCTTTGTGTTAAACAATGGGAAAGAGACTCTTGGTAAATTTGATGCCAAGGCCGAAGAGGGTATTTTTCTTGGATACTCTCAGTCAAGTAAAGCATATAGAATATATAAAAGAGGTTACGCGTAGTTGAAGAGTCAGTTCATGTTACTTTTGACGAGTCTTATCCGAGAAATGTCGGAGAAGGTAGTTCTTTTCATGGTGCATGTGTACCTACTGAAGACATACTCAAGGACACTGATAAGGGAATTGATCAACCTGAAGCAGTGCGTATTAAGGAGGAAAAGGATCACCAACCAGTGAAAAGTGAGGATGATCATCATGCTGATAAAGATGAACTTCCTCCAGCTTGGAAGTCTTCAAAAGTCCATCCAATTGACAACATTCTCGGTGATATCTCTAAGGGAGTAACTACTCGCTATAAACTTAGTAACTTTTGTTATTACTCTGCTTTTGTCTCCCAAGTTGAACCTAAAAACGCTAAGGAGGCATTACTCGATGAGCATTGGTTTCTATCAATGCAAGATGAACTAAATCAATTCTTGAGAAATGAGGTTTGGGACCTTGTCCCCCCTCTGCGAGATCATCGAGTAATTGGCACCCGATGGGTGTTTAGGAATAAACTTGATGAAAATGGAGTAATAACGCATAACAAATCTAGGCTTATAGCGCAAGGCTATAACCAAGAGGAAGGAATCGACTATGAGGAAACTTATGCGCCGGTTGCCCGACTCGAGGCCATACGCCTTCTACTTGCCTATGCTTGCACAAAAAACTTTAAATTATTCCAAATGGATGTTAAAAGTGCGTTCCTTAACGGATACATAAATGAAGAGGTTTATGTAGCCCAACCTCCATGTTTTGAATCTCACGAATATCCTGATCATGTCTATAAACTTAAGCGAGCTCTGTACGGACTTAAACAAGCCCATAGGACTTGGTATGAACGTCTAAGCAAATTTATACTAGATCAAGGGTATTCAAGAGGAAAGGTTGACACAATCCTCTTTATTAAACGTCAAGGAAAACACTTAATTTTGGTACAAATTTATGTTGACGATATCATATTTGGGTCTACTAACATGACCTTGGTCAAGGAGTTTTCTAGTTTGATGTAGGGGGAGTTTGAAATGAGCATGATGGGGGAGCTTAACTATTTCCTCGGATTGCAAATCAAACAACTTGAAGAGGGCACATTCGTGAGTCAAACGCAATATTGTCTTGAGTTACTAAAACGTTTTGATATGCTGAACTGCAAAGTAATAGACACTCCTATGCCTACAAGTGCTAATCTTGATCGTGACGAAAAGGGTAAGGATGTTGAGGTAAAGAAGTATCGAGGTATGATAGGGTCTCTTCTTTATCTTACCGCATCATGTCCCGGTATAATGTTTAGTGTATGCATGTGTGCGAGGTATCAGGCACATCCCAAGGAATCCCACCTAAAGGCAGTTAGGCACATACTTCGATACCTCTCTGGTACTCCAAAGTATGGGCTATGGTATTCCAAAGGTGGCACGTGTCACTTTTTCACAAATTCCTTGGTGAGTTGGCATAACAAGAAACAGGTTTCCGTTGCTTTGTCAACAGCCGAGGCGGAATACGTTGCCGCCGGTAGTTGTTGTGCTCAAGTCTTATGGCTTAAACAACAATTACTTGATTTCAACTTAAAACTTGAACGTATTCCAATTTTGTGCGATAACACTAGTGCGATTAATCTAACTAAGAACCCCGTATTACATTCACGCACCAAGCATATCGAAATACGCCATCATTTTCTTAGGGATCATGTAGAGAAAGGTGATGTTATTTTTGAGCATGTTGACACTAAGAATCAACATGCTGATATTTTCACAAAACCGTTAGCTACAGAGCCTTTCTTTCACATCCGTAGGGAACTTGGCATTCTCGATATCTCGGATCGTGCTTAATAATCCTTTAAAGTAGTGATCTTCACATATATACATGCTTGTTTATTCTTTTAACTAACAATGCAAAGAGATATTTAGCTATATGTGAGGGATCTTATCGTCATGATGATCAAGGTAATATCGTTCCGATTTATAGATGTTTATCAATATTTTGTGCCATATTAATTACTCTAATCTTGATGTTTATTGCATTTTGAGCACTTATCGTTCATGTGGATGTTTTGTTATGTATGTGTATATGTCTATTTATCTGGTTGGAACTTGAAAAAATTGCAAAATTTCACTTCTGTATGTTCATGCGTCGACGCATGATTTGTGCGCTGACCTAGTAAAAATGGTCGGGATAACGCATAACCATATGTTCAACTTTTTCAGAAAATTCATGAATCATGCGCCGACGCATAGATTCATAGGTCGACGCATAAATCAAATGTCCAGACTTCCTACTTTACTGGGACGCGTGCGCCGACCTAGCATTGTCTATTTTCCCTACATATTCTCATTGCACATTGATTTATGGTTATTGCATGTCATCTCATTAGATTTTGTGGTCAATCTCTCCTTATCTTCCTCTATTAAACCTCATCAATAACCATTATTCTCCACTAAATCCTCATCAAAACCCTAAAAATAAAAAACCTACCAAGAGAAAATCTTCTATATTACTGCTACAAGGTTTTCTAAGGGCTGCACATATCTCCTCTTCACTGTCTACGAAAATCAAGTGTCATCATCTTCTTCCAACTCTTCTTCAACCATGGCTTCAAGAAGAAATCCTAGTAGAAGGGGAACAAGAGGCTCATCTTCACAATCAGCACCAACCAGAACATCATCTTCACAACGGGTAACCTTTAAGTCTTTAATTTCTGAAAGGCTAACTATTCCTTTTGAGGAACTATTTTGTAATCGTGAGGTTATAAGACCACATGGCTTTTATCCTCTGATGGGTCCAGATTTTCACATTTCTGAGATTTCTGAACTTATAAATTTTCAAAATCTTGGTGAATTTGTAGAATGTGATGATAAGTATAGTGAAGATTTGACTCGGTAGTTCTACTGTGGGATCAAGGGTAAATTTCATGGGGCTGAATTTAAATTCTCTATGAATAATGCAGAATTTGAAGTGACCAATAATGTATGGTCTACATTGTTTGTATTGGACACTGATGACACTTTCCCAAAGGTTACTGATAAAACCTTTGTTAAGGACTATGAGTTCAAACTGCTCTAAATTCGATGTTGCGGGAACCGTATTCAGATGATTATGTGGCAAGTGGATTATTTCCTAAAAGTGTCACTACCGGTCATTTAAAATTTAAAAACCGTATTCTTCAGTGGATTGTTGCTCGCATCTTGAGGCCTAAGAAAGGAGGGTACTCAAGAGTTGAGCAGGCAGAGGTTCATCTCATCTATATCCTCAAGAATAAGATCAAAATTAACTGGCCTTATTATTTTGCTTATAGGATGTTCATTACTCGCAGCTCCAGCAAATTTCCGGCACTTGGTTATGCATCTACTGTTGCAAACATTTTGAATCACTTTGATATTCCTGTTCCGCAGATTTGTCATATTCATATTACCGCTGAACAATAATTTCTTGCCAAAACCCTTTCCATGATGGGTTACTTTTGGCATTCACGTGAGAACAAGTTCATTTATCGACCAAGATCCACCCATCCTGAACATGATGAACCTGTTCACCTTGAAGGAAGTGATGATGAGGGCATTCCAGGAAATGCAAATCAAGCTGTTAATGATGCAGATGTGGTCATGCAAGAAGATGTGGTTATGCAAGAAAATGTGGCTATCCAAGAAGAGGACAATGAGGCATGGATGGGCTATCAACCTGAAGAAACTTCTGAAAATCAGGGCTAGGGTCAGTGGCAACAAAATTGTTGGACTGTGTCTGGAAGCGCCTATGTGCCTCCAACCTATGGTGAGGACTATGAATGGCAGCAACCTGACAATTCTGCTCCTTCAACCCCACCTCCTCAGCATGATCCGCAGGCTTCTGAAGAAATTCTGGCTAGGTTGAACGAATTGACTCTTCAGCATCAAGAATTTCAAGCTCTGCAAGATACTCGTTACTCTGCTCAGGAAGAACGGTTCACCAATCTGTCTGGTCAAGTTTCATCTCACATTACCAACTTCAACAATTTTGCTAACGCCGCTATGAATCGTTTCAATCAGATGGACGCCAACTTGACTCAACAAAACCAGAACTTGGCAAATAGTCTTGGAAACCTAAACAGCACGTTGCTTGAACTCAACCTACATCTAGAGGACCTTCCACCACCAAACCAATACTATAGGAGAAGAGGTCATCCATTTAGGGGGAGAAGGCTATAGAGTTTAGGGCATCATATTTCATTTGTGCTTGCATTTCTGTTTTTTTTTGCTCTCTACTGTTGAATTTGAATGTTGCTGTCGTTTGTTTAAACTTTATCGGATTGAATGTATTGCATTTAAGTTTTCCCCTTATTTAAGTGTATGTTGCAAATTTGTGATGATCCTTTACGTATTATAGTGTTTTATTTTGACCACCGTCTTTTCTTCTTTTTGATGTTGTCAAAGGGGGAGAAGAATAACAACAAATGCAGAAATTTTACTAAACTAGTGTCAAAGACATGGGGAGCTTTGCTCATGTTGCTCACTTTCAAATTACAAATCTCATGACAGCTAAGAAAGTGTTGCCATCATAAAAAAGGGGGAGTATGTGAGGGATATTCTTCTATTTACCTTGTTTTAATGATGTCAACAAACATGTAAGAAACTAGATTGTAATTTGAGCAGTATCACTACACGTGTCGGGCGTATTGCGTCTAACCATTATCGTTCATATGTCTAGATGCATAGGATCTTGTCTTTCCCAAAAATAAATATCCATTATAATTTTAGTTGTGTCTAGTATGTGTCTCTGATCTTGGTTTGGTGAAAATGCTCAGAAAATTGAATTCCTGAAAAAATGCACTTCATGCGCTGACCCTCCCAGTTCATGCGCTAACCTCCAAATTCATGCGCTAACCTCCAAAACCTGCGGGAAAGTGCACAATTCAATGGACACAAAAATATTCCTTTATGCGTCAACGCATGGAGTGAGGAGGTCGACGCATGACTTCAAAATTCTGCATTTTTCACTTAATTTCTTTTCTGTTATTTCTGTTATTATTTTTTGTGGGTCATTTTATTTTCATATAAATAGTTTTGGTCATCCTTTTATTTCATAACAAGAAACGTGAAAGATATATGTCATTTCTCTCTTCATCTTCATCTTCTTCATTGTATAAACAAACAATCACACATAATCATCTTTGTTTGTGTCGCCCATTGATCGAAGTGATAACGTTTAGAATTTAGGAAGTGTGATCTTCATCTTCTGGGTTGAGAGTTTGGCAGGTGTTTCTTGAATCAAACCAGTGGGTTTTGTCCTCCAAGAATCAGATAGATTTTGGGGGTTTTTGCAGAAACTGTTCTTTCTACAGGGATTCGGCTGGGCGAAGGTAACCGGAAATTGGCGCAATTGTTCGGTTTAGTAGCTGTAATCAGAGGATCGTAGAAGGGAGGTTTGGGTTCGAAGTCTTGGTAGATCGCAATTGACCGAGTGAAGGTAACTGAAGAACGGTGGTTTCTTTCGGTTTAGTAGCGTGGGACGGTAATTAGATCAACCATATTCGAAGGACTTGATTCATCTCGAATCAAGGGAAGAGAAAATTCTGCATCAACGATCGAAGACGTTCGAGGGTTTGGATGTTAATAGTTTTATCTTGAAATAAATAATTTGCAACAACTATATATATATATATCTCAATCCCATTTGTGGAGTTGGGGGCAGACGTACCCAAAGCAAGGATGATTGGGGAACTGCCTAATCAAACCGCATTTGTTCTCTCTCCTTAACTCTTTTACAATTCAGTTCGTTCGAATTTGTGAAGTCGCAAGTCATCGAAATTTCTGTCGTAGAGTAATTGTAAGCTGATAAACTGTTTTGTTAAATTGATACAATTCCTTGAATTGTATCTTAGAGCAGCTTTACATTACCCTCCATAGAAATTCTGCACTTAGTGTGTTTACGCACACTAGGTGTTTGATAATTTGTTTCAAAGTAAAATTCGAACTTGTTGCCTTTAATTGCTTATCACTTTACCTCATTGGATTGGAATAAACATCAAGCAACGAATATTTTGTTGACTGTGTTATTAAGTGTAGTATTCAAAACTGAATTTTTCTCTTCCATACTCATCTGTGATATATTCGTGCAGATCCGATCCTTTTGGTAGAAGGTTCGTTGTAGACGTTCTATCCAGTGGTAGCTTCCGTTAAACAATTTTTAAAAACAAATTTTTGTAAACCATTTGCGTGTAAAACCCAAGGGATCTATTCAACCCCCCCTTCTAGATCCATAGCCATCGTGTAACACCATAGATGGCGCCACTGATCATACCTGATCAGAAATTAGACTAGTGGCTAGCAACGTCGTGAGCTCCGTTACTCTGGTGGTGGTGAGACGGTGGGGGGAGGGGCGTACCTGCAAGGTACTTCGATGCCAAAGTTAGGACTAGAGCAAGCAAGTACAGAAAGTGAGAGTAAGAGTTAGAATAGAATGTACCCTGGCCCTCTAGTGAAAGAGGGTATTTATAGGCTGCCCCCAGCGCAGAGCCAATGGTCATCTGCTTTTGGCCTTGCAACCCAGCCTAGTGAAGATAAGTGTCAGGGATTACTGGCATAGTGAAGACCAGCACGTGGTCTTCGCCCTAGAGTAACGATCCCGTGATCTCCGGAAGGTGGGTTGACCGGCTCTTTCGAAATTGGGCATTACCTGATGACGTGCCCTTGTGGGGAGGAGCACGTGGAGAGGCGCGGGGAGGATGTCCGTTCTCTCCCTGATCACCGTGGTCCCTGTCTAACGACGACAGGATTACGCTCTGTCCGATGATGATGGGATCATGCGTGCCCAACACTGGTGGGGCGTGTTGTGCCCGGCAAGGGGAAGGATGAAGCCTCATTGGGCCGCTTGGCGTGACCTTGGGTTGGGCCTGCCCGGCGTATGGGTAGGTGCCGACCCAGTCCAGAACATTTTTTATTTTATTAAACACCAATTCTTGCCATTTTTGAAGGTACATTTTGAAGTTACTAGATCAAAAAATTCTTTTATCTGTATAAATTGTCACCGATTGACATTTTGCATAAATTGTCTTTAAGGGACTAGCTTTTCTTTATGAAGTAGATAAGCGTGTAATGTATAGAAATTTCAAAACTTCAAATATATTATTGGATTGGGTATGTTGATTCTCTTGGTCATTCATAATGTTGCATGGACTTCTTGATTACAAAAAGGATATGATGCTACTAATTAAAACATGGCTCTCCCAGGAAAAACATTTAGTTGAGGTGTTTTTACCTACTTTACTTTTGAAATTTTTGTCATAAACTTAGCATAAATCATTAAATTAGTTGATTCATTGTATCGAATTTTCAGGACACCTTTCTACCAAGAAAGATGTTATAACTATAGAGTAGTGTTGTTGGAATTGCATACTAGAAAGAGAGTAGTGGACAAAAACAGATCAAATATAGAGAGACACCTTGTGGAATAGGCAAGACCTATTTTGAGAATTACTTCAAGACTTTGATGATGTTATCATATGACCATATGTATGTGTGGTTGTTAGTAAAAGTGGCCAATGAAATAATGACAACCGGCATCTCCTTTGGTCCTAGGCATATACAAAGTATGTTCTGCCTATGGTAATGTCAATTCATGAACAAAGAATGTAAGATATTTTTGTCATTTTAGTTTGAAAGAATGTGCTCTTTTTATTCATAGCTTAATGTTAATAATTACTAGGTGCATGATTAAGGTCAGCATATCCAAAGTTTGTGTAACACTTACTAGATGGATGATACTTTATACTTTATATACAATTAAGGTTCATAGAATTTTTCATAGTTTAATTAATAGTTAGTTTTATTTTTCTTTTAATGTAGGATACTTTTAATTTGTTATAATTTTGTCTATGTCAAAATTATAAGAGAGCTAGTTTCAATCATGCAGTTGAGTTCAAAATATATGCATCATTGGGCCTGCAAACTCTATTATTTAGAAAGTACAAAAAGTGATTTTCTTTCAAAACTAGTATGGTTTTTAGCCATATATTGACGGTAGTTTATGTCGTAGTATTCCCGATCTTATAGTGCGGAGAGTAGTCAATGGTTTTATGATAAAAATGGCAATTATGTATTGGCAAGTGCATATGTCCCATATTAGCTAGAGATGCCTTTGTTTTTCAATTTTTTTTTTGGAAGGGTAAGTTGTTGTAAAATAGGAAAGATGATTGAATTTGTGCATGTTTTAAAGCACAATATGTTTTACAAAACTACAGTAGGAGTTGTAATTTTATTGAAACTTTATAGTATAATTTTTATCAAAATCACACTAGCACGCCATGATTTTGCTAAATTCACCCCTGATCCAAACATGATCAAATCAATTAGCTATTGCTTTCTAACTTGAACACTAATGAGTCTCCATAGATAATGAATACAATCTAGCTATAGAAACTTCTCTGCTGCTTTTGATTGAGTATATATTTAAAAATTGTATTCTCTCTTATAAAATAATTGTCTAAAAAAACTCAAACGATAATTTATCTAATACAAGTTTCAATAGTTTTTATTTTTAATCATATTATTCTTGATATTATTGTTTACCTTTCATCTTCTACATTTATTACTATTTCAACTTAAATTTACTATTATTCTTAAGTTTTTTTTCTTTTTTCAACTTTCAATTTTTATGACAATCTACAAACAAATGCACGTCCAAAACCATATCCTACTCAAACTGTGAGTGATTGACTGCACAAATATTTTTATATATAAGGGAACAACTTTAATATTGATTCAAATATTTTTATAAATAATGTCAAAACAAAAATATTTTTTATATACGAGAAAAAATACATTGTTAATTCATATATTTTTATATACAAACAAAATATTATTGTTATAAACGTGACAACTTTACTTTTGATACGAATATTTTTATATACGAAAACAACTTTACTATTGATTTAATTTTTTAATTTATAAATAGTGTCAAAATAAAGTTAATATTTATATACGGGAAAAAATTACATATTTGATTAAAATGTTTTTATATATCGGAGAAAATACTTATAAACGAAAACAATTTTATTTTTGATTCAAATATCTTTATAAATATCGTCAAAACAAAAATAATATTTTGATTAAAATATTTTTATAAATATTGACAAAACAAAAATAATATTTTGATTTAAATATTTTTATAAACGGGAACAGGTTTACTATTGATTCAAATATATTTATAAATAATGTCAAAACAAAAATAATATTTATATATAGGAAAAAATATATTGTTGATTAAAATATTTTTATATACGGGAAAAAATACTATTGTTATAAACGATATCAACTTTACTACTGATCCAAATATTGAATAATAGAAATTTAATTATTGACCATTATATTCTCTCTTATAACATAATTGTCTTATTTGTTAAAAAAAATTAAACAATTAATTTATTTAATACAAGTTTGAATAGTTTTTTTAATCATATTATTATTGATATTGTTGTTTACCTTTCATCTTCTACATGTATTACTATTTCAACTTAAATTTACTATTATTATTCTTAAGTTTTTTCTATTTTCAACTTTCACTTTTATGACATTCTGTAAACAAATGCGCGTCCAAAACCATATCCCATCAAAAAGCATACCTCATGCGTAAGCACGAACACAACTTTAATCTTGATTCAAATTATTTTATATACAAAAAAATTACTATTATTATAAACATGCATACCTTTACTTTTGATTTAAATTTTTTGATATACGAAAAAAATATATTGTTATAAACAGGCACAACTTTAATTTTGATTCAAATTTTGTTATATGCGAAAAAAATACTATTGTTATAAACGACCACAACTTTAATTTTGATTCACATTAATTTATATATGAAAAAAATAGTATTGTTATAACCGGGCACAACTGTAATCTTGATTCAAATTTTTTGATATACGGAAAAAATACTATTGTTATAAACAGGCACAACTTTGATTTTGATTCAAATTTTGTTTTAAACGGTCACAACTTTAATTTTGATTCAATTTTTTATATAAGATAAAATACTACTGTTATAAACGGGGACAATTATAATTTTGATTCAGATATTTTTATATACAAAAAATACTATTGTTATAAACAGGCACGACTATAATTTTGATTCAATTTTTTTTATATACGAAAAAAATACTATTGTTATATACGAGCACAACTTTAATTTTGATTCAAATTTTTTTTTATATAAGATAAAACACTACTGTTATAAACGGGGACAACTATAATTGTGATTCAAATATTTTTATATACGAACAAAATAATATTGTTAAAAACGGACACAACTTTAATTTTGATTCAAATTTTTTTTATACGAAAAAATTACTATTGTGATAAACGGGCACAACTTTAGTTTCATTTGTTTTTGGTCTACCTATTGATTAATATTTTCAATCATCATTGCATTATTTGAATTTATATCAATAATAATTTAATTCCTTCTTTTACAACACACAACATTTTCTTATGCTTACCAATACAAATTTTTAATTTCAATCATATCTATTTTTATAATTTTACCATTTTTCTTTTCAATTTGATTAACAATTACGCGTCCATAACATAAAATCCTCGAACAGACAGACCCGTGCGAAAGCACGGGTTAGTTACTAGTTAATATAAAAATAACAAAAAAGGAGCCAAATTGTCGGTCTTACCTAATTCCATATGCCAATTTTAATAAAGTCAGAGCTGCATTGCTAAATATTGAGGGGGTTCAAGGCTTAATAGTATACAATTATTAGGTGTAACTTATAAATCCAAGGGATGCAATCTAAACCCTTCAACCATGCCTAGCTCCACCCCTAAATCTATTGTATCTAATAGAGATAATAAGGTGTTTATTAACAATTTTTGGTAGAACTTATTTCTACTACTAGGCACTAAATTTGCAATGTCATCAACTTATCACCCTAAAACTGATGGGTAGTCACAAGCTAGAAACAAATGTGTAGATATGTACTTTAGATGTTTCACATTAACGAACCCCAAAACATTATTTAATGCTCTAGACTGAACCAAATACTAGTATATCGTTGCATATCATACAAGCTTAGGCATGACTCCCTTCAAAGCCCTCTATGGATGACCACTTCCCACAGTAGTAAGATATAGACCTACCACAAATGATGATGCTATCGTACACAAAACACCCTAAGTGAAAGAGATATTATTCTAGAATAACTGAAGAATAACCTCATCAACACACAACAGGTGATGAAATTACAAGCTAACAAGCTTAAGAGAGATACAAAAGAAGGTATGTGATAACTCATTATATGAGATATATTTAAGTCTCTTATACTTAAATTCAAGATCAAGATTATATTTAAGGCTGAGTAATGTCATTTATTTACTTTTCTATATTTAATTAAATTTGGATACAGCAGGCTAGGTTCTCTCTTTTGTTATTTTTATACGGTTTATAATTATGCAGAAGTAGCCCTGGTGACAAGTTCTGTCGCAAAAGGAATTCATGAACACCCATAAGAATACCTCTAAACTTCAGCGCTAGAGCTTACATGGTAGAGCTTTGAAAAGGAAAATTAGGGATGACTTTGAGGAACTAAAGGGATAAAAATAAAACGCTAGAAGAAAAATTCTTAAAAGTTGAAATTAAGGCGTTAAAGGAACCACCCTGCACAACATTCATATTTTGAGACGTGTTATTTCCAATCGGTGTTGTGTACCAAACCCATACATTTACTATTAAATAAGAATGGGAATATGCCTTAATATTTGGGCCACATCAACAAATTATCAACAACCCCATGATCCAAGGTTTGAGGTTAACCCTAATATAGAAGAAGCGTATAAAAATATTGAATAATAGAAATTTAATTATTGACCATTATATTCTCTCTTATAACATAGTTGTCTTATTTGTTAAAAAAAAGTAAACAATTAATTTATTTAATACAAGTTTGAATAGTTTTTTTAACCATATTATTATTGATATTGTTGTTTACCTTTCATCTTCTACATGTATTACTATTTCAACTTTAATTTACTATTATTATTCATAAGTTTTTTCTATTTTCAACTTTCACTTTTATGACATTCTGTAAACGAATGCGCGTCCAAAACCATATCCCATCAAAAAACATACCTCGTGCGTAGGCACGAACACAACTTTAATCTTGATTCGAATTATTTTATATACAAAAAAATTACTATTGTTATAAACATGCATACCTTTACTTTTGATTTAAATTTTTTGATATACGAAAAAAATATATTGTTATAAACAGACACAACTTTAATTTTGATTCAAATTTTGTTATATACGAAAAAATACTATTGTTATAAACGGCCACAACTTTAATTTTGATTCACATTAATTTATATATGAAAAAAATAGTATTGTTATAACCGGGCACAACTGTAATCTTGATTCAAATTTCTTGATATACGGAAAAAATACTATTGTTATAAACAGGCACAACTTTGATTTTGATTCAAATTTTGTTTTAAACGGGCACAACTTTAATTTTGATTCAATTTTTTATATAAGATAAAATACTACTGTTATAAACGGGGACAATTGTAATTTTGATTCAGATATTTTTATATACAAAAAAAATACTATTGTTATAAACGGGCACGACTTTAATTTTGATTCAATTTTTTTTATATACGAAAAAAATACTATTGTTATAAACGAGCACAACTTTAATTTTGATTCAAATGTTTTTTTTATGTACGATAAAATACTATTGTTATAAACGGGGACAACTATAATTGTGATTCAAATATTTTTATATACGAACAAAATAATATTGTTAAAAACGGGCACAACTTTAATTATGATTCAAATTTTTTTTATACGAAGAAATTACTATTGTGATAAACGGGCACAATTTTAGTTTCATTTGTTTTTGGTCTACCTATTGATTAATATTTTCATTCATCATTGCATTATTTGAATTTATATCAATAATAATTTAATTCCTTCTTTTACAACACACAACATTTTCTTATGCTTACCAATACAAATTTTTAATTTCAATCATATCTATTTTTATAATTTTACCATTTTTCTTTTCAATTTGATTAACAATTACGCGTCCATAACATAAAATCCTCGAACAGACAGGCCCGTGCGAAAGCACGGGTTAGTTACTAGTTAATATAAAAATAACAAAAAAGGAGCCAAATTGTCGGTCTTACCTAGTTCCATATGCCAATTTTAATAAAGTCAGAGGTGCATTGCTAAATATTGAGGGGGTTCAAAGCTTAATAGTATACAATTATTAGGTGTAACTTATAAATCCAACGGATGCAATCTAAACCCTTCAACCATGCCTAACTCCACCCCTAAATCTATTGTATCTAATAGAGATAATAAGGTGTTTATTAACAATTTTTGGTAGAACTTATTTCTACTACTAGGCACTAAATTTGCAATGTCATCAACTTATCACCCTAAAACTGATGGGTAGTCACAAGCTAGAAACAAATGTGTAGATATGTACTTAAGATGTTTCACATTAACGAACCCCAAAACATTATTTAATGCTCTAGACTGAACCAAATACTAGTACATCGTTGCATATCATACAAGCTTAGGCATGACTCCCTTCAAAGCCCTCTATGGATGACCACTTCCCACAGTAGTAAGATATAGACCTACCACAAATGATGATGCTATCGTACACAAAACACCCTAAGTGAAAGAGATATTATTCTAGAATAACTGAAGAATAACCTCATCAACACACATAAGGTGATGAAATTACAAGCTAACAAGCTTAAGAGAGATACAAAAGAAGGTATGTGATAACTCATTATATGAGATATATTTAAGTCTCTTATACATAAATTCAAGATCAAGATTATATTTAAGGTTGAGTAATGTCATTTATTTACTTTTCTAAATTTAATTAAATTTGGATACAGCAGGCTAGGTTCTCTCTTTTGTCATTTTTATATGGTTTATGATTATGCAGAAGTAGCCCTGGTGACAAGTTCTGTCGCAAAAGGAATTCATGAACACCAATAAGAATACCTCTAAACCACAGCGCTAGAGCTTACATGGTAGAGCTTTGAAAAGGAAAATTAGGGATGACTTTGAGGAACTAAAGGGATAAAGATAAAACGCTAGAAGAAAAATTCTTAAAAGTTGAAATTAAGGCGTTAAAGGAACCACCATGCACAACATTCATATTTTGAGACGTGTTATTTCCAATCGGTGTTGTGTACCAAACCCATACATTTACTATTAAATAAGAATGGGAATATGCCTTAATATTTGGGCCACATCAACAAATTATCAACAACCCCATGATCCAAGGTTTGAGGTTAACCCTAATATTGAAGAAGCGTATAAAAATATTGAATAATAGAAATTTAATTATTGACCATTATATTCTCTCTTATAACATAGTTGTCTTATTTGTTAAAAAAAAGTAAACAATTAATTTATTTAATACAAGTTTGAATAGTTTTTTTAATCATATTATTATTGATATTGTTGTTTACCTTTCATCTTCTACATGTATTACTATTTCAACTTTAATTTACTATTACTATTCATAAGTTTTTTCTATTTTCAACTTTCACTTTTATGACATTCTGTAAACAAATGTGCGTCCAAAATCATATCCCATCAAAAAACATACCTCGTGCGTAGGCACGAACACAACTTTAATCTTGATTCAAATTATTTTATATACAAAAAAATTACTATTGTTATAAACATGCATACCTTTACTTTTGATTCAAATTTTTTGATATACGAAAAAAATATATTGTTATAAACAGGCACAACTTTAATTTTGATTCAAATTTTGTTATATACGAAAAAAATACTAATGTTATAAACGGCCACAACTTTAATTTTGATTCACATTATTTTATATATGAAAAAAATAGTATTGTTATAACCGGGCACAACTGTAATCTTGATTCAAATTTTTTGATATACGGAAAAAATACTATTGTTATAAACGGGCACAACTTTGATTTTGATTCATATTTTGTTATAAACGGACACAACTTTAATTTTGATTCAATTTTTTTATATAAGATAAAATACTACTGTTATAAACGGGGACAATTATAATTTTGATTCAGATATTTTTATATTCAAAAAAATACTATTGTTATAAACGGGCACGACTTTAATTTTGATTCATTTTTTTTATATCCGAAAAAAATACTATTGTTATAAATGAGCACAACTTTAATTTTGACTCAAATTTTTTTTATATAAGATAAAATACTACTGTTATAAACGGGGACAACTATAATTGTGATTCAAATATTTTTATATACGAAAAAATAATATTGTTATAAACGGGCACAACTTTAATTTTGATTCAAATTTTTTTTTTACGAAAAAATTACTTTCGTGATATACGGGCACAACTTTAGTTTCATTTGTTTTTGGTCTATTTATTGATTAATATTTTCAATCATCATTCCATTATTTGAATTTATATCAATAATAATTTAATTCCTTCTTTTACAACACACAACATTTTCTTATACTTACCAATACAAATTTTTAATTTCAATCATATCTATTTTTATAATTTTAATTACCATTTTTCTTTTTAATTTGATTAACAATTACACGTCCATAACATAAAATCCTCGAACAGACAGGCCCGTGCGAAAGCACGGGTTAGTTACTAGTTAATATAAAAATAACAAAAAAGGAGCCAAATTGTCAGTCTTACCTAGTTCCATATGCCAATTTTAATAAAGTCAGAGGTGCATTGCTAAATATTGAGGGGGTTCAAAGCTTAATAGTATAAAATTATTAGGTGTAACTTATAAATCAAAGGGATGCAATCTAAACCCTTCAACCATGCCTAGCACTACCCTAAATCTATTGTATCTAATAGAGATAATATGGTGTTTATTAACAATTTTTAGTAGAACTTATTTCTACTACTAGGCACTAAATTTGCAATGTCATCAACTTATCACCCTAAAACTGATGGGTAGTCACAAGCTAAAAACAAATGTGTAGATATGTATTTGAGATGTTTCACATTAACGAACCCCAAAACATTACTTAAAGCTCTAGACTGAACCAAATACTAGAATACCGTTACCTACCATACAAGCTTAGGCATGACTCCCTTCAAAGCCCTCTATGGATGACCACTTCCCACAGTAGTAAGATATACACCTACCACAAATGATGATGCTATCGTACACAAAAAACCCTAAGTGAAAGGGAAATTATTCTAGAACAACTGAAGAATAACCTCATCAACACACAACAGGTGATGAAATTACAAGCTAATAAGCTTAAGAGAGATACAAAAGAAGGTATGTGATAACTCATTAGATGAGATATATTTAAGTCTCTTATACTTAAATTCAAGATCAAGATTATATTTAAGGTTGAGTAATGTCATTTATTTACTTTTCTAAATTTAATTAAATTTGGATAAAGCAGGCTAGGTTCTCTCTTTTGTCATTTTTATGTGGTTTATGATTATGCAGAAGTAGCCCTGGTGACAAGTTCTGTCGCAAAAGGAATTCATGAACACCACTAAGAATACCTCTAAACTTCAGCGCTAGAGCTTACATGGTAGAGCTTTGAAAAGGAAAATTAGGGATGACTTTGAGGAACTAAAGGGATAAAGATAAAACGCTTGAAGAAAAATTCTTAAAAGTTGAAATTAAGGCGTTAAAGGAACCACCCTGCACAACATTCATATTTTGAGACGTGTTATCTCCAATCAGTGTTTTGTACCAAACCCATACATTTACTATTGAATAAGAATGGGAAAATGCCTAAATATTTGGGCCACATCAACAAATTATCAACAACCCCATGATCCAAGGTTTGAGTATAACCCTAATATTGAAGAAGCGTATAATAATATTGAATAATAGAAATTTAATTATTGACCATTATATTCTCTCTTATAACATAGCTGTCTTAATTGTTAAAAAAAATTAAACAATTAATTTATTTAATACAAATTTGAATAGTTTTTTTAATCATATTATTATTGATATTGTTGTTTACCTTTCATCTTCTATATGTATTACTATTTCAACTTTAATTTACTATTATTATTCTTAAGTTTTTTCTATTTTCAACTTTCACTTTTATGACATTCTGTAAACAAATGCGCGTCCAAAATCAGATCCCATCAAAAAACATACCTCGTGCGTAGGCACGAACACAACTTTAATCTTGATTCAAATTATTTTATATATAAAAAAATTACTATTGTTATAAACATGCATACCTTTACTTTTGATTCAAATTTTTTGATATACGAAAAAAATATATTGTTATAAACAGGCACAACTTTAATTTTGATTCAAATTTTGTTATGTACGAAAAAAAATACTATTGTTATAAACGGCCACAACTTTAATTTTGATTCACATTATTTTATATATGAAAAAAATAGTATTGTTATAACCGAGCACAACTGTAATCTTGATTCAAATTTTTTGATATACGGAAAAAATACTATTGTTATAAACGGGCACAACTTTGATTTTGATTCAAATTTTATTATAAACGGGCACAACTTTAATTTTGAGTCAATTTTTGTATATAAGATAAAATACTACTGTTATAAACAAGGACAATTATAATTTTGATTCAGATATTTTTATATACAAAAAAATACTATTGTTATAAACGGACACGACTTTAATTTTGATTCATTTTTTTTATATACGAAAAAATACTATTGTTATAAATGAGCACAACTTTAATTTTGACTCAAATTTTTTTTATATAAGATAAAATACTACTGTTATAAACGGGGACAACTATAATTGTTATTCAAATATTTTTATATACGAACAAAATAATATTGTTATAAACAGGAATAACTTTAATTTTGATTCAAATTTTTTTTATACGAAAAAATTAATTTCGTGATATACGGGCACAACTTTAGTTTCATTTGTTTTTGGTCTACCTATTGATTAATATTTTCAATCATCATTGCATTATTTGAATTTATATCAATAATAATTTAATTCCTTCTTTTACAACACACAACATTTTCTTATACTTACCAATACAAATTCTTAATTTCAATCATATCTATTTTTATAATTTTACTATTTTTCTTTTTAATTTGATTAACAATTACGCGTCCATAACATAAAATTCTCGAACAGACAGGCCCGTGCGAAAGCACGGGTTAGTTACTAGTTAATATAAAAATAACAAAAAAGGAGCCAAATTGTCAGTCTTACCTAGTTCCATATGCCAATTTTAATAAGGTCAGAGGTGCATTGCTAAATATTGAGGGGGTTAAAAGCTTAATAGTATAAAATTATTAGGTGTAACTTATAAATCAAAGGGATGCAATCTAAACCCTTCAACCATGCCTAGCTCCACCCTAAATCTATTGTATCTAATAGATAAAATAAGGTGTTTATTAACAATTTTTGGTAGAACTTATTTCTATACTAGGCACTAAATTTGCAATGTCATCAACTTAACACCCTAAAACTGATGGGTAGTCACAAGCTAGAAACAAATGTGTAGATATGTATTTGAGATGTTTCACATTAACGAGCCCCAAAACATTACTTAAAGCTCTAGACTGAACCAAATACTAGTATACCGTTGCATACCATACAAGCTTAGGCATGACTCCCTTCAAAGCCCTCTATGGATGACCACTTCCCACAGTAGTAAGATATACACCTAACCCAAATGATGATGCTATCGTATCTAAAAAACCCTAAGTGAAAGAGATATTATTCTAGAACAACTGAAGAATAACCTCATCAACACACAACAGGTGATGAAATTACAAGCTAACAAGCTTAAGAGAGATACAAAAGAAGGTATGTGATAACTCATTAGATGAGATATATTTAAGTCTCTTATACTTAAATTCAAGATCAAGATTATATTTAAGGTTGAGTAATGTCATTTATTTACTTTTCTAAATTTAATTAAATTTGGATAAAGCAGGCTAGGTTCTCTCTTTTGTCATTTTTATGTGGTTTATGATTATGCAGAAGTAGCCCTGGTGACAAGTTCTGTCGCAAAAGGAATTCATGAACACCACTAAGAATACCTCTAAACTTCAGCGCTAGAGCTTACATGGTAGAGCTTTGAAAAGGAAAATTAGGGATGACTTTGAGGAACTAAAGGGATAAAGATAAAACGCTTGAAGAAAAATTCTTAAAAGTTGAAATTAAGGCGTTAAAGGAACCACCCTGCACAACATTCATATTTTGAGACGTGTTATCTCCAATCAGTGTTTTGTACCAAACCCATACATTTACTATTGAATAAGAATGGGAAAATGCCTAAATATTTGGGCCACATCAACAAATTATCAACAACCCCATGATCCAAGGTTTGAGTATAACCCTAATATTGAAGAAGCGTATAATAATATTGAATAATAGAAATTTAATTATTGACCATTATATTCTCTCTTATAACATAGCTGTCTTAATTGTTAAAAAAAATTAAACAATTAATTTATTTAATACAAATTTGAATAGTTTTTTTAATCATATTATTATTGATATTGTTGTTTACCTTTCATCTTCTATATGTATTACTATTTCAACTTTAATTTACTATTATTATTCTTAAGTTTTTTCTATTTTCAACTTTCACTTTTATGACATTCTGTAAACAAATGCGCGTCCAAAATCAGATCCCATCAAAAAACATACCTCGTGCGTAGGCACGAACACAACTTTAATCTTGATTCAAATTATTTTATATATAAAAAAATTACTATTGTTATAAACATGCATACCTTTACTTTTGATTCAAATTTTTTGATATACGAAAAAAATATATTGTTATAAACAGGCACAACTTTAATTTTGATTCAAATTTTGTTATGTACGAAAAAAAATACTATTGTTATAAACGGCCACAACTTTAATTTTGATTCACATTATTTTATATATGAAAAAAATAGTATTGTTATAACCGAGCACAACTGTAATCTTGATTCAAATTTTTTGATATACGGAAAAAATACTATTGTTATAAACGGGCACAACTTTGATTTTGATTCAAATTTTATTATAAACGGGCACAACTTTAATTTTGAGTCAATTTTTGTATATAAGATAAAATACTACTGTTATAAACAAGGACAATTATAATTTTGATTCAGATATTTTTATATACAAAAAAATACTATTGTTATAAACGGACACGACTTTAATTTTGATTCATTTTTTTTATATACGAAAAAATACTATTGTTATAAATGAGCACAACTTTAATTTTGACTCAAATTTTTTTTATATAAGATAAAATACTACTGTTATAAACGGGGACAACTATAATTGTTATTCAAATATTTTTATATACGAACAAAATAATATTGTTATAAACAGGAATAACTTTAATTTTGATTCAAATTTTTTTTATACGAAAAAATTAATTTCGTGATATACGGGCACAACTTTAGTTTCATTTGTTTTTGGTCTACCTATTGATTAATATTTTCAATCATCATTGCATTATTTGAATTTATATCAATAATAATTTAATTCCTTCTTTTACAACACACAACATTTTCTTATACTTACCAATACAAATTCTTAATTTCAATCATATCTATTTTTATAATTTTACTATTTTTCTTTTTAATTTGATTAACAATTACGCGTCCA
Organism: Lathyrus tuberosus; assembly: GCA_022829125.1. NCBI lineage: Eukaryota > Viridiplantae > Streptophyta > Magnoliopsida > Fabales > Fabaceae > Lathyrus > Lathyrus tuberosus. Next base: position 6,958,153 of record JALAZF010000164.1, on the reverse strand, counting down.
TAACATAAAATTCTCGAACAGACAGGCCCGTGCGAAAGCACGGGTTAGTTACTAGTTAATATAAAAATAACAAAAAAGGAGCCAAATTGTCAGTCTTACCTAGTTCCATATGCCAATTTTAATAAGGTCAGAGGTGCATTGCTAAATATTGAGGGGGTTAAAAGCTTAATAGTATAAAATTATTAGGTGTAACTTATAAATCAAAGGGATGCAATCTAAACCCTTCAACCATGCCTAGCTCCACCCTAAATCTATTGTATCTAATAGATAAAATAAGGTGTTTATTAACAATTTTTGGTAGAACTTATTTCTATACTAGGCACTAAATTTGCAATGTCATCAACTTAACACCCTAAAACTGATGGGTAGTCACAAGCTAGAAACAAATGTGTAGATATGTATTTGAGATGTTTCACATTAACGAGCCCCAAAACATTACTTAAAGCTCTAGACTGAACCAAATACTAGTATACCGTTGCATACCATACAAGCTTAGGCATGACTCCCTTCAAAGCCCTCTATGGATGACCACTTCCCACAGTAGTAAGATATACACCTAACCCAAATGATGATGCTATCGTATCTAAAAAACCCTAAGTGAAAGAGATATTATTCTAGAACAACTGAAGAATAACCTCATCAACACACAACAGGTGATGAAATTACAAGCTAACAAGCTTAAGAGAGATACAAAAGAAGGTATGTGATAACTCATTATATGAGATATATTTAAGTCTCTTATACTTAAATTCAAGATCAAGATTATATTTAAGGTTGAGTAATGTCATTTATTTACTTTTCTAAATTTAATTAAATTTGGATAAAGCAGGCTAGGTTCTCTCTTTTGTCATTTTTATGTGGTTTATGATTATGCAGAAGTAGCCCTGGTGACAAGTTCTGTCGCAAAAGGAATTCATGAACACCACTAAGAATACCTCTAAACTTCAGCGCTAGAGCTTACATGGTAGAGCTTTGAAAAGGAAAATTAGGGATGACTTTGAGGAACTAAAGGGATAAAGATAAAACGCTAGAAGAAAAATTCTTAAAAGTTGAAATTAAGGCGTTAAAGGAACCACCCTGCACAACATTCATATTTTGAGACGTGTTATCTCCAATCGGTGTTTTGTACCAAACCCATACATTTACTATTGAATAAGAATGGGAAAATGCCTAAATATTTGGGCCACATCAACAAATTATCAACAACCCCATGATCCAAGGTTTGAGGTTAACCCTAATATTGAAGAAGCGTATAAAAATATTGAATAATAGACATTTAATTATTGACCATTATATTCTCTCTTATAACATAGCTGTCTTAATTGTTAAAAAAAATTAAACAATTAATTTATTTAATACAAGTTTGAATAGTTTTTTTAATCATATTATTATTGATATTGTTGTTTACCTTTCATCTTCTATATGTATTACTATTTCAACTTTAATTTACTATTATTATTCTTAAGTTTTTTCTATTTTCAACTTTCACTTTTATGACATTCTGTAAACAAATGCGCGTCCAAAATCAGATCCCATCAAAAAACATACCTCGTGCGTAGGCACGAACACAACTTTAATGTTGATTCAAATTATTTTATATATAAAAAAATTACTATTGTTATAAACATGCATACCTTTACTTTTGATTCAAATTTTTTGATATACGAAAAAAATATATTGTTATAAACAGGCACAACTTTAATTTTGATTCAAATTTTGTTATGTACGAAAAAAAATACTATTGTTATAAACGGCCACAACTTTAATTTTGATTCACATTATTTTATATATGAAAAAAATAGTATTGTTATAACCGAGCACAACTGTAATCTTGATTCAAATTTTTTGATATACGGAAAAAATACTATTGTTATAAACGGGCACAACTTTGATTTTGATTCAAATTTTATTATAAACGGGCACAACTTTAATTTTGAGTCAATTTTTGTATATAAGATAAAATACTACTGTTATAAACAAGGACAATTATAATTTTGATTCAGATATTTTTATATACAAAAAAATACTATTGTTATAAACGGACACGACTTTAATTTTGATTCATTTTTTTTATATACGAAAAAATACTATTGTTATAAATGAGCACAACTTTAATTTTGACTCAAATTTTTTTTATATAAGATAAAATACTACTGTTATAAACGGGGACAACTATAATTGTTATTCAAATATTTTTATATACGAACAAAATAATATTGTTATAAACAGGAATAACTTTAATTTTGATTCAAATTTTTTTTATACGAAAAAATTAATTTCGTGATATACGGGCACAACTTTAGTTTCATTTGTTTTTGGTCTACCTATTGATTAATATTTTCAATCATCATTGCATTATTTGAATTTATATCAATAATAATTTAATTCCTTCTTTTACAACACACAACATTTTCTTATACTTACCAATACAAATTCTTAATTTCAATCATATCTATTTTTATAATTTTACTATTTTTCTTTTTAATTTGATTAACAATTACGCGTCCATAACATAAAATTCTCGAACAGACAGGCCCGTGCGAAAGCACGGGTTAGTTACTAGTTAATATAAAAATAACAAAAAAGGAGCCAAATTGTCAGTCTTACCTAGTTCCATATGCCAATTTTAATAAGGTCAGAGGTGCATTGCTAAATATTGAGGGGGTTAAAAGCTTAATAGTATAAAATTATTAGGTGTAACTTATAAATCAAAGGGATGCAATCTAAACCCTTCAACCATGCCTAGCTCCACCCTAAATCTATTGTATCTAATAGATAAAATAAGGTGTTTATTAACAATTTTTGGTAGAACTTATTTCTATACTAGGCACTAAATTTGCAATGTCATCAACTTAACACCCTAAAACTGATGGGTAGTCACAAGCTAGAAACAAATGTGTAGATATGTATTTGAGATGTTTCACATTAACGAGCCCCAAAACATTACTTAAAGCTCTAGACTGAACCAAATACTAGTATACCGTTGCATACCATACAAGCTTAGGCATGACTCCCTTCAAAGCCCTCTATGGATGACCACTTCCCACAGTAGTAAGATATACACCTAACCCAAATGATGATGCTATCGTATCTAAAAAACCCTAAGTGAAAGAGATATTATTCTAGAACAACTGAAGAATAACCTCATCAACACACAACATGTGATGAAATTACAAGCTAACAAGCTTAAGAGAGATACAAAAGAAGGTATGTGATAACTCATTATATGAGATATATTTAAGTCTCTTATACTTAAATTCAAGATCAAGATTATATTTAAGGTTGAGTAATGTCATTTATTTACTTTTCTAAATTTAATTAAATTTGGATAAAGCAGGCTAGGTTCTCTCTTTTGTCATTTTTATGTGGTTTATGATTATGCAGAAGTAGCCCTGGTGACAAGTTCTATCGCAAAAGGAATTCATGAACACCACTAAGAATACCTCTAAACTTCAGCGCTAGAGCTTACATGGTAGAGCTTTGAAAAGGAAAATTAGGGATGACTTTGAGGAACTAAAGGGATAAAGATAAAACGCTAGAAGAAAAATTCTTAAAAGTTGAAATTAAGGCGTTAAAGGAACCACCCTGCACAACATTCATATTTTGAGACGTGTTATCTCCAATCGGTGTTTTGTACCAAACCCATACATTTACTATTGAATAAGAATGGGAAAATGCCTAAATATTTGGGCCACATCAACAAATTATCAACAACCCCATGATCCAAGGTTTGAGGTTAACCCTAATATTGAAGAAGCGTATAAAAATATTGAATAATAGAAATTTAATTATTGACCATTATATTCTCTCTTATAACATAGCTGTCTTAATTGTTAAAAAAAATTAAACAATTAATTTATTTAATACAAGTTTGAATAGTTTTTTTAATCATATTATTATTGATATTGTTGTTTACCTTTCATCTTCTATATGTATTACTATTTCAACTTTAATTTACTATTATTATTCTTAAGTTTTTTCTATTTTCAACTTTCACTTTTATGACATTCTGTAAACAAATGCGCGTCCAAAATCAGATCCCATCAAAAAACATACCTCGTGCGTAGGCACGAACACAACTTTAATCTTGATTCAAATTATTTTATATATAAAAAAATTACTATTGTTATAAACATGCATACCTTTACTTTTGATTCAAATTTTTTGATATACGAAAAAAATATATTGTTATAAACAGGCACAACTTTAATTTTGATTCAAATTTTGTTATGTACGAAAAAAAATACTATTGTTATAAACGGCCACAACTTTAATTTTGATTCACATTATTTTATATATGAAAAAAATAGTATTGTTATAACCGAGCACAACTGTAATCTTGATTCAAATTTTTTGATATACGGAAAAAATACTATTGTTATAAACGGGCACAACTTTGATTTTGATTCAAATTTTATTATAAACGGGCACAACTTTAATTTTGAGTCAATTTTTGTATATAAGATAAAATACTACTGTTATAAACAAGGACAATTATAATTTTGATTCAGATATTTTTATATACAAAAAAATACTATTGTTATAAACGGACACGACTTTAATTTTGATTCATTTTTTTTATATACGAAAAAATACTATTGTTATAAATGAGCACAACTTTAATTTTGACTCAAATTTTTTTTATATAAGATAAAATACTACTGTTATAAACGGGGACAACTATAATTGTTATTCAAATATTTTTATATACGAACAAAATAATATTGTTATAAACAGGAATAACTTTAATTTTGATTCAAATTTTTTTTATACGAAAAAATTAATTTCGTGATATACGGGCACAACTTTAGTTTCATTTGTTTTTGGTCTACCTATTGATTAATATTTTCAATCATCATTGCATTATTTGAATTTATATCAATAATAATTTAATTCCTTCTTTTACAACACACAACATTTTCTTATACTTACCAATACAAATTCTTAATTTCAATCATATCTATTTTTATAATTTTACTATTTTTCTTTTTAATTTGATTAACAATTACGCGTCCATAACATAAAATTCTCGAACAGACAGGCCCGTGCGAAAGCACGGGTTAGTTACTAGTTAATATAAAAATAACAAAAAAGGAGCCAAATTGTCAGTCTTACCTAGTTCCATATGCCAATTTTAATAAGGTCAGAGGTGCATTGCTAAATATTGAGGGGGTTAAAAGCTTAATAGTATAAAATTATTAGGTGTAACTTATAAATCAAAGGGATGCAATCTAAACCCTTCAACCATGCCTAGCTCCACCCTAAATCTATTGTATCTAATAGATAAAATAAGGTGTTTATTAACAATTTTTGGTAGAACTTATTTCTATACTAGGCACTAAATTTGCAATGTCATCAACTTAACACCCTAAAACTGATGGGTAGTCACAAGCTAGAAACAAATGTGTAGATATGTATTTGAGATGTTTCACATTAACGAGCCCCAAAACATTACTTAAAGCTCTAGACTGAACCAAATACTAGTATACCGTTGCATACCATACAAGCTTAGGCATGACTCCCTTCAAAGCCCTCTATGGATGACCACTTCCCACAGTAGTAAGATATACACCTAACCCAAATGATGATGCTATCGTATCTAAAAAACCCTAAGTGAAAGAGATATTATTCTAGAACAACTGAAGAATAACCTCATCAACACACAACAGGTGATGAAATTACAAGCTAACAAGCTTAAGAGAGATACAAAAGAAGGTATGTGATAACTCATTATATGAGATATATTTAAGTCTCTTATACTTAAATTCAAGATCAAGATTATATTTAAGGTTGAGTAATGTCATTTATTTACTTTTCTAAATTTAATTAAATTTGGATAAAGCAGGCTAGGTTCTCTCTTTTGTCATTTTTATGTGGTTTATGATTATGCAGAAGTAGCCCTGGTGACAAGTTCTGTCGCAAAAGGAATTCATGAACACCACTAAGAATACCTCTAAACTTCAGCGCTAGAGCTTACATGGTAGAGCTTTGAAAAGGAAAATTAGGGATGACTTTGAGGAACTAAAGGGATAAAGATAAAACGCTAGAAGAAAAATTCTTAAAAGTTGAAATTAAGGCGTTAAAGGAACCACCCTGCACAACATTCATATTTTGAGACGTGTTATCTCCAATCGGTGTTTTGTACCAAACCCATACATTTACTATTGAATAAGAATGGGAAAATGCCTAAATATTTGGGCCACATCAACAAATTATCAACAACCCCATGATCCAAGGTTTGAGGTTAACCCTAATATTGAAGAAGCGTATAAAAATATTGAATAATAGAAATTTAATTATTGACCATTATATTCTCTCTTATAACATAGCTGTCTTAATTGTTAAAAAAAATTAAACAATTAATTTATTTAATACAAGTTTGAATAGTTTTTTTAATCATATTATTATTGATATTGTTGTTTACCTTTCATCTTCTATATGTATTACTATTTCAACTTTAATTTACTATTATTATTCTTAAGTTTTTTCTATTTTCAACTTTCACTTTTATGACATTCTGTAAACAAATGCGCGTCCAAAATCAGATCCCATCAAAAAACATACCTCGTGCATAGGCACGAACACAACTTTAATCTTGATTCAAATTATTTTATATATAAAAAAATTACTATTGTTATAAACATGCATACCTTTACTTTTGATTCAAATTTTTTGATATACGAAAAAAATATATTGTTATAAACAGGCACAACTTTAATTTTGATTCAAATTTTGTTATGTACGAAAAAAAATACTATTGTTATAAACGGCCACAACTTTAATTTTGATTCACATTATTTTATATATGAAAAAAATAGTATTGTTATAACCGAGCACAACTGTAATCTTGATTCAAATTTTTTGATATACGGAAAAAATACTATTGTTATAAACGGGCACAACTTTGATTTTGATTCAAATTTTATTATAAACGGGCACAACTTTAATTTTGAGTCAATTTTTGTATATAAGATAAAATACTACTGTTATAAACAAGGACAATTATAATTTTGATTCAGATATTTTTATATACAAAAAAATACTATTGTTATAAACGGACACGACTTTAATTTTGATTCATTTTTTTTATATACGAAAAAATACTATTGTTATAAATGAGCACAACTTTAATTTTGACTCAAATTTTTTTTATATAAGATAAAATACTACTGTTATAAACGGGGACAACTATAATTGTGATTCAAATATTTTTATATACGAACAAAATAATATTGTTATAAACGGGCACAACTTTAATTTTGATTCAAATTTTTTTATACGAAAATATTACTATCGTGATATACGGGCACAACTTTAGTTTCATTTGTTTTTGGTCTACCTATTGATTAATATTTTCAATCATCATTGCATTATATGAATTTATATCAATAATAATTTAATTCCTTCTTTTACAACACACAACATTTTCTTATACTTACCAATACAAATTTTTAATTTCAATCATAACTATTTTTATAATTTTACCATTTTTCTTTTCAATTTGATTAACAATTACGCGTCCATAACATAAAATCCTCGAACAGACAGGCCCGTGCGAAAGCACGGGTTAGTTACGAGTTAATATAAAAATAACAAAAAAGGAGCCAAATTGTCAATCTTACCTAGTTCCATATGCCAATTTTAATAAAGTCAGAGGTGCATTGCTAAATATTGAGGGGGTTCAAAGCTTAATAGTATAAAATTTTTAGGTGTAACTTATAAATCCAAGGGATACAATCTAAACCCTTCAACCATGCCTAGCTCCACCCCTAAATCTATTGTATCTAATAGAGATAATAAGGTGTTTATTAACAATTTTTGGTAGAACTTATTTCTACTACTAGGTGTCATACCCCAAATTTTGACCACTAAGATTTCCCATCATTGTGAAAATCATCATCACAATATAGAGGAACCATCATACTTCATCAGTCTCCCCAAAGATGGGTGAGCATGCACTAAAATCAAAATTAGGGTTTCAAGCCCTCTCAGAGCCTTAGACAAAGAATCAATCAAGGAATGACATGATCTTCAACTTGTCTAACCTCTCAAACATCCACAATGGATCAAAAGGACTCCCACTCCAAGGATTAAGCACAAAGCTGCTCCCTTCTAGGTGGATCAAGTCTCAAGATCGACAGTGTCACCAAATTAGGGTTTTGGTCGACCAGGGCCTCCAGATGAAAATTTTTATCTGGGCATAAGCCAATGATCCAAAACATAACCTAATATACTTCATGGGACCTCATGGACCCAATCACCAAGTCAATTTTGCCTCAGGGGATGCATTCATAAAAAATCAGGAATTAGGGTTTCTTGACCTAATTCACCCCTAAGTTGACTTTTAGGGCAAATCATGAGCCAAGACCTCAAGAGAGGGTTTGAGGGTCTCTAATGAACTATATTGATCCATTTGGAACAATGGATTGATCCAAGAAGTGTGAGCAACAAGTCTCAATTTCATATGCACCACAATTAGGGTTTCGCGAGGAAAGTCAACTGTAACTTTGACTTTTGACCATGACATGCTCCCAAGCCCTAATACATGATTCAATATACCCTATGACACCTGTGGAACATGTCCATCAAGTTTGATTTAGGTCAAGGACATGATTTCATGAAGAATTGCACAGTTTGGAATTCATCTGATAAAAAGTCAACTGTGCACAAAAGTCAACTTTGACTTTTTGAGATTTTTCACCAAAATGGATTTTTAACCCTAAAATGATGTTAATGTATGATTTGAATCATCATTCATCAAGAAAAATCAAAGAAAGTGGGATAACTTGTAAAAGGGGTAACCATAAAAACTTAGAAAAATTTCTAAGTTATGGAAAAAGTGACACTAATGTGCCAACTTTGTAGGATCATAACTCCTAAACCACAAGGCCATTGTTCCCCATTCAAAGCTTGATTTGTAGATCTCATTGCCCTCTACAAAAGCTTCATACTGACCTATGTCCAAATTCCTCATGGATTTTGAGTTATGGAGTGATCAAAATCAAGAAAAGTCACTTTGTTCCAACACTTAGTGAAAATTTCACTAAGTCAGATTTTACCTTACTTTTTGCCAAATGTAGGGGGATTTTTCACTTGGATTCAAAAGAGATCAAAACCAAACATGTGCAATTAGTTGTTGTATCATGTAAGGGCTTTCCAAAATGGCCAAGAACATTACCAAATTCAATTTGAGTCATGAGATATGACATTGGCAAGTTGCCTTGCTGAAATCTGCCAAGGCAAGCAGATTTTTACACTTTTGGTCGATTTGCCAAAATCAGCCAAATCCAAATGCTCCTATCCACTTGGACACCTCTGAGGATTGAATCTAAAGGAGACAATCACTGAGCCAAGCCTCCAAAGTCTTTGGAACAAGAAATAGCATGTTGAACCTAGAATTGCCAAAATAGGGACAAGACTCCAATTTTGGATTGGAGCATTCAATGGAAGCATCAAGGTGGCATGGACTGAGCCATTCTCAACTGAATTCAGTCAAGACTTATCCAAGACCAAGGGGACCAGCAGCCTGTGCCCTAACATCTAGTCAATGGCTAGAGGATACTTGGATTTTCATTTGCCAACATTGGCCAAACCTACTCAGTAGTTGCCATTCACTATTCCTTGTAAAACAAACTTGCTCTACTATAAATAGAGCTCAATTGTGATCAGTTTAAGTACACCAAAGCCATCAAACAGATGCTTTCCTCAAAATCTCTTCTTTCACTCCAATTTTGCCTTCTAAGGCAAGTCACTATCGGGTTTTGAGTTTGAGAGCTTTTCCAATCAAACCAATCACACACACACATCATATACATCATATAGAAGTGATCCAAACACTCACATAACATCTGGAACACAGATTTCACAAAATCACCAGCCAATTGCTCAAGTTCTTGACAGATTTGCAATTGGGGTACCATCTCAAGTTCCAGATCATTTCAATCCATTCCAAGCATTCATACACACTCCATGGCACCTAGGGAAGCTATCCAGATCATTGGAACCTAGCTGTAACACCTCCAACACAAATCACGATCACCAACTGTAATACCTCAAAATTTGCCCTCTTACTTTTAGCACTAACTGGCTTATGATTCATTTCATTCTTGCATCATCATCTTTGCATATCATTGGTTCTTAGCATGGGATCAAGGTACTTGGTTTAACTCAAGGGAAGAAGAGGTTTTCAGGGTTTCAAGCAATAGTTCATGTGCATTGTTCAAAGGGCTAAGGGGAGACAAAATTCCTAATACTATCAATTCTTGAGCCACAAGGGAGCCTTAAGCCTCAAGGTGTCTTAATTGGTCCATCATCTCATCATAAGATCAAGATTGGCAAGAGAATTCAAAGGAATCACATTCTCCTAACCTGATTTCTTAAATTAGGGTTTTGGACATTCTGAGATCTAACCCTCAAATGAGCAAGCTCTTTGTTTGTTTATCATCTCTAAGTGGCACATATTATCATTGGTGGACATGACACACATCATACTCAGAGGAATTTGAATTTGGAGGATGTGCTATCTCCTCCTAACCAGAGGGTACCAAAATTGGGGTTTGCTATAGAATCAGTTTATTTCTGATTTTTTGGGCAAAACTTGATCTCATGGTATTCCTTATGTCCTTAAGTGTTTAGGGATGGAAAATTGTCCATCAATTTGGTTCAGAAGGGTTTCAATTGATCAGAAGATTGAAAATCAGGAGAATTGGGAACAAAGTCAACTGTGCAGTGAAAAGTCAACTCCTGACCTTTTGAAGTCAACATCATGGTTTTCGAGTCAAATATGGTCCATATATGAGATTTGATCAAGATACATTCAAAGAATCATGAAAAAAATCAAGAATGTTGAAAAGTTGCCTTTTTTGGAAGGTTAGGGTTTTAGAGATTTACTATTTTTAGTAAGTTCTTAACCACTTTTAAGGGCCGTTTTTTATCATGTTCAAGGCTTCATTTGGAAATCTTTCTCACATGAAAGTTGTAGTATGAAGTTTTCTCTTCAAAATGAGCACAAGAATCATGGCATTTGATTTGATATTGAGTGAGTTATGTTCTCTCAAAGTGTGGCATTTTCATCTCACCAAGTTAAAAAAAACTTAGAATTTTTCTAAGTTACTTTGGGCAGATTTGGGGACAACCTTTCATGACCAATTTTCACATAACTCAAGGCTTTGTTTCAATTCATTTTCAACATGAAACTTGTTCTAAGTTGTCTCAAGTTTATTTTGAACCCAAGATGTCATCATTTGGCAAAGAATTCAAGGAGTTATGGTTCTCTAAAGTGACACCCATGACTAGATTTTCACATTGGCAAGTTTCTATTTTTTTGTGCATCATGTACAATGATTTAGCAGCAACCAAAACTTGTCTAAACCACACGAGTTATGTGCTAGGATTCCATCACTAAATTTTGCTCAAAGTAGCCAAACAAGGATATGTACAATTGATACCACCTTTTGAAAACTTTGCCAAAATATGACAAATAGCAAACTTGCTTAACAAGGCTTCATTCCATTCACCCTTTTGGCATAATGTTCTGACCTCACTCATGCTCTCACGTGCCTTTCCATCCACACCAATTTCATGCCTCCATTCCACTAAAAAAGATCACAAAACATACCCCTCATCCAAGGAAACCCGTAGGAGCACTTTTGACAAGTTTTCAAAACACACTCCTCATTCTTTTTTTTTTCAGGCCCAAAAACACTCCAAACCCATCATATTTAAGCAACACAAACCCTAAGAACTCAGTAGCTGCTCATTGTGTGAGAACAAAACCCTAAAGTTCACTCTCTCTCAAAAAACTTTCAAGATTCGGATTCTACTCACAAGAGGCTCTTTCTCCCTATTCTTGCTTCCATCATCATTTTAGAAGTCCTAAAAGGCTAGAAGGAGGGTGTTTTTGAAGCTTTGGAGCAAAGGTAGAAAGCATCAAGAGCTCCACTTTTGGTAACCTTTCTTCAACTCTTTTCTCTCATGTCTTACGTGTTTTGAGAATGTTATTTGCATATTCGAAGTCTTGAGTTGATGCATAAGATGTTTGTATGGTTGTTGTTTTGATTTGTGAAAGTTGTGCACCATGATCCTTTTCTTGATGGCTATTTTTGAGGGTGTTAGAGGCTTTAAACTTGAAAACTAAGTGCATAATCGGAATCTACGCGAAAAACTAAGGGGGGGTGTCCCGGTTCTTCCATTTCCGGCCGGACCGGCGCGGCGACCTGCACTACAGCAGCACTGTTCACGTGGTTTTTCTGCATGAGCATAGTGAAGGTGATGATGAGGTGGCAACGTGTGAGTGGTGTTTGCTTTTGTTTTGTCTTTTAGTAACTTAATATCCATGTGACCAATTGATGTACATGTTGACATAATATTTTGTTACATTTCCATTGCCTCTTTTTTCTTTTTATATAATCTGATAATAATGCATTTAAAGTCTCATGGGCCCAGTGAGAGTTTTCTCTCCACACCCTCTCTCAGTCCAGGCCCAAACGTTGTAGTGTTAGCACACCCCCTCCATTTCAATCACTTCTTTTTATTTTATTTTTTTATTTTCGTTTCTTTGTTTTATTTATTAAAAATACTTTATTTTATCAAAAAATTCCAAAAAAATTCATGAACGTATTTTAGTGTCTTATTTAATTTTCTATGAATTTTATTTTCATTTTCCATTTGTTTTAATAATAAATTCTGATTTTCTTTTCCAAAGTGTCTTCCATGCTTATTCTTGTGATTCATGCTTATGTTTTGTGACTTTGCTCATCCTTATGAAGCTGATTTTTTTTTTCATTCTTAGACCTTGATATGAGATTGTTTTGATTCCGGTTTGATGATGGTTTGAGTTACTTTTCGTGACTTGCCTTTCAACTTTTGTGGACCCTCGATCTTTGTTCGGTTATGTGCGTATCTTGACTTGTGGAGCACTTTTGAACATGCTATTGAGCTAATTATGTTCCAATATTTAGGAAATTATTAATTGGATGTTTAAACTTGCCCTTTATTATTTTTTGGAAATTTATTGAACTACTTTGCTATTTTTTTTTTTACTTTTGGTTTAAGTGCGATTGAGGCATGCTTAGACACTTGACCTTGTTGGTGTGCATTTGTTTACTTGTGATTGAGTGATGCTTGAGATGATTATATAGTGTGATCCTATTCTGTTTTAGCTTGTTTATGGATTTAGAGTCATCCTCATTGGTCCATTTTCCTATTTTTTCTTAATTTTACAAGTTGACTATGTTTTGACTTGAATCCTTTGGTGTGTTTGACTTAATCATGTGAAATGTTTCCTTGTTTGATACCACCAATGCATGAGGCCTTTTGTATGACTTGAATGACATATTAGAGGTTCTGACCCTTTTGGTTTAAGTCGCTTTATGTGACATGTTCTCACTCTTTGCTTCACATGTCCTTTGGTTTACTTGCATGATTGATAAGTGGATGTTTTGATTAATTTTGATGCATGTTTGGAATGTGTTGCTTAATGATTCATCTTGTGTGACTTGAGTTTGATCTTGATATGTTGTTGATTCATATGCTACTGCCCTCTTGTGTTCATTACTTGGTTTTCACTTTATATGTTCATTATGGTTTGATTTGTATGATGCATATCATTATCAATTGTTTTGTTGCTTCTTTGGCTCATAATGCATCATGTTGTGAAGCATTCTTATATGTTTGAATTGATTGATTATGAGGCGTCTTAAGTTCTGACTTGGATTCATGTTCATCTTACTTTATCCATTTCATCTTTGTGTAAAGTTCATTGATGCTTAATTGTACTTCTTATGCAAGTTTACTTGCACCCTTTCTTGTGTGCTTTCACTCGTATACTTGATATGTTCTTGTATGATCTTTGAGGCATGTTTAATGATGTGATCTGGACATGATGAGTATGATGTGCTTGCTGCCACTTATTGTATCTCATCTCTCTTCTTCTTCTTCTCTTTTCTTCCCTTTCACTCTTTCTCATCCCATGAGTCTCAAGACTTGTTCAAGTCTTGGATTCTTTCCCTTTAGAGCTACCTAGTCCAACTTAATTTTTGATTAAGCTTGGAGTAGGATTAGCATTAGGTTTTAGGTAGTCATTCCTCCTAAACCTCACTAACCATAGGACATCCATGCATGATAACATTAGGACTCTTAGTTTCCCTTTAGAGTTTCCTTTGTGTCGTCTCTCTTCTCATCTCAAAACTTCTTGAAAACACGTAATAAAGGTTAACGTGTATTGCGCTTGAGCCTGCTATGTGGGAAGTGGGGAACGAGGGGCTTCCTCTCATTCTTCTAGGATACCTAGCGTACGTCCTGTTGGGGACGATGCGCGAAGTATTCGTTCCTATATCTAAGACTTTGGTTCAATGTAAGTTACAAATAACTGTAAAAAACACTTCTTGCTAAAAACTTCAAACAAACAGTAACGTCTTTTCCTTCGGGAATTATCTTCTCATCTCACTCACTCTCAGCGTACGAACGTGCTTCTTCTCGTTCTCTCGCAAGACGGTAACGCCTAAGTCTCGATTCAGCGAGCTGCAACACCTGAGCTAGAATGTAAACCGTTCCCTAAAAAACTCAACCCACCCCTAGTGAGGGGAACTACGTCGCTCTGATTCTCATGCTCCCGATGAGATACGTAGGCAGTGGGGTAGGGCCCATGCGAGCACTTCTTTTATTTTCCCTACATTTGTTTCTCTTTCTCTCTCCCTTCCTTTTCCGTTTCTCCAGCTAGCAGTCCTTTTTCCTTTCCAGCAGCAGCGAAGTTCCAGTTGATGACACCCTTTGATCGAGACAAGCAAGCGTGGATCCCATCGGGTACGATGGACGCGTGGGGGTGCTGATACCTTCCCCACGCGTAACCGACTCCCGAACCCTGTTCTCTTGGTCGCAAGACCATGCTCTTTCTTTCTTTCTCTTCAGGTTTATGCGGTGTTTCCTTTCCCTCTCTTGGGATAAATACACATTGCTGGCGACTATGTTTTCCGCGCCACTCTCGCGTTTGTACCGTTGGATGCGAATCTTTCGGGAGCGACACCAGCTGCAAGTGGTAAGCATGAGCTCTTCTAACTCTATGATCCATGCAATTTTTGCTGCACAATAATTTGGCCATATGTTCATAATCATGCATGGAATGTTTCCCCTCAATTAATTGCATTGTTTGAATCGTATATAAAAAATCCTAGCCTTCATGCAGAAATTAGGGTTCTTGAGGATTTTTCGTGATTTCTTGTTTTATGCTTAATTTAAATGAAATTAATTGTCATAGACATGATCGTGAGGTTGAAACGAGTTGATTGGTATGTGGATTGCATGATATAATCAAGTATTCAGTGAGATTGAAGAGAAAATGCAAATCTGGGAAAACCCAGAACACGCGCGTGTTCTTGGCGCAATTTTTTGAATATTTGAATATTTGAATTTTGTGATTTTATTTAATTGATTCAAAAATTAATTTCTCTCTGAGTTTTAATGATTTTGAGTTCATTCTTTTTTTAATAATTCACAAAAATGTTGAAATATTTTATTTTCCCAAAAAAATCCCAAAAAATATTATTTATTTTGTATAATTGATATTTTTGCAAAGAATTAATGTTTTAATTGTTTTTAACATTTAAAATATTTTTTCCACCTTGATTTTGCAACTTTTAATGCTTTATAATTATTTTGTAGGTCAATACTTAATTTTTGAAGCATTAATCCAAGATCACAATTTGATTTCCATATGTTAAACAATTTTGATCATTTTAATTGAATTTTTATTCAATTAAATACATTTTTGAAAGCAAATTAGGGTTTTGGATTACTTCAACCCTCATAAATCATTTTTAAAACACTTTGGGCCTCTAATAGAGTGTAAGACCCAACCCTTTGTAAATACAACCCATTTTGGGCCTCACTTATTGTATAAGTCCCGTTGTATTTCAAAAAGTTCGACGCGATCATCATCCGTTGAAAAACAAACCTTGGGCCTACCCTCGAGTAGTAAGACCCATTTCTTTTCTTTAAACCTTTTGGGCCTCTAATAGAGTGTAAGACCCAATCCTTTTTTGACCAAATCATTTTTGGGCCTCAGTATATTGTATAAGTCCCGATACCGTAAAAAACAAACGGCGCGATCATCGCCTTTTGAAAAATAAACCATCTGGGCCTCTCCTTGAGCTATAAGACTCATTCAAAACTTTTGGGCCTCTATTAGAGTGTAAGACCCAACCCCCTTTTAACCAAAAACCTTTTGGGCCTCACTTATTGTATAAGTCCCTCTGCGTTAAAAGGAAATCCCGACGCGATCGCCATTTTCAAACTGAAAATCAACTGGGCCTACCCTCGAGTAGTAAGATCCATTTCTTTTCTTTAAAACTTTTTGGGCCTCTTGAGAGAGTGTAAGACCCATCCCTTTGTACAGAAAACCTTTTTGGGCCTCAGTCACTTGTATAAGTCCCTCTGTACAAATTCAAACAGTGCGCTCACTGATAAAACCCTGGGCCTCTTCTTGAGCTGTAAGCCCCAAATCTTTATTTTTCAAAGCACTTTCTCCTTTGATTTTGAATATACTGTTGTTTTCAATCTTTCTTTGTTGAACAACTAACCAAACAACAAGGAAGCTCTATAACCGAGTAAGTGTTTATATGCTTTCATTTATCGCTTTCATATACATATAACTGTATTGTGGGGTTGTTTCGCTGTAAGTCTTCTTTCATAAACTCATATCAACTGTGTAATAATAGTATATATATTTAGAGTTTCCCCGGCAACTACGTCTAGCATTAAGCCCGTTGATTACTCTTAAATAGTCAAAACTAGATCCCCATAGAATTACCAAACACAGTCTTCCCTCCTCTTGGGGTTAAACAATATGGAGATATGAAAGGCAACATTCTCTGTGAACCCTTTCATAGACTGTCACTCGTAGAAGTTGTCAAAGAAACTCTACTCCCCAGAGATAATCTTTTCTCCGTGAATGGCATCTGTCATACCCCAAATTTTGACCACTAAGATTTCCCATCATTGTGTAACTCATCAGCACAATATGGATGTACCTTTGTACCTCATTAGTCTCCCTAAAGGTGGGTGAGCATTCACTACAAACAGGATTTAGGGTTTCAAGCCCTCGCAGAGCTCTTAGACAAAGGATCAATCAAGGAATGACATGATCTTCAACTTGTCCAGCCTCTCAAATATCCACAATGGATCAAGAGGACTCCCACTTCAAGGATTAAGCACAAGGCTGCTCCCTTCTAGGTGGATCAAGCCTCAGGATCGCAGTGTCACCAAATTAGGGTTTGGTCGACTAGGGCCTCCAGATGGAAATTTTCCTCTGGGCATGAGCCAATGCTTCAAAGCATAACCTAAAATGCTCCATGGAACATCATAAACCCCATCATCAAGTCAATTTAGCCTCAGGGGATGCATACATCAAAAATCAGGAATTAGGGTTTCTTGACCTAATTCACCCCTAAGTTGACTTTTGGGACAAAACACGAGCCAAGACCTCAAGAGAGGATTTGAGGATCCCTAACACACAACATTGATCCATTTGCAACAATGGATTGATCCAAGAAGCTTGAGCAACAAGTTTCAATTTCATCTGAACCACATTTAGGGTTTTGCGAGAAAAGTCAACTGTAGCTTTGACTTTTGACCAGGACATGCTCCCAAACCCTAGGACATGATTCAATACACCCTATAACACCCATGGAACATGTACATCAAGTTTGATTTAGGTCAAGGACATGATTTCCTAAAGGATCGCACAGTTTGGAATTCATCTGATAAAAAGTCAACTGTGCACAAAAGTCAAACTTTGACTTTTTGAGATTTTTCATAAAAATGGTTTTTTAACCCTAAAATGATGTTAATGTGTGATTGGAATCATCATTCATCAAGAAAAATCAAAGAAAGTGGGATAACTTGTAAAAAGGGTAACCATAAAAACTTAGAAAATTTTCTAAGTTATGAAAAAAAGTGGCAAGGGTACCAACTTTGGAGGATCATAACTCCTAAACCACAAAGCCATTTTTCCCCATCCAAAGATGGATTTGTAGCCCTCATGACCCTCTACAAAAGTGTCAACTACACTTCATCCCAATTCATCATGGATTTTGAGTTATGGTTGGATCAAAATGGCTAAAAACCTAAAATTGACATTTTTTCAGCACTTAGCCAAAAATCTGCCTTGTAATTTCAGCACAATGTCTCAACTTCAAGGCTGTTTTTCTCCATGATCCAAGTTGAACCAGGTCTAATGTCAAACATCAAAGTTGAAGTACGTCATCTAAGATTTCCGGAAAGTCCTAGAACGTCCATGTAGCATACTCGAGCAGGGAGTTATGGATCTTACAAAAGGCCTTGCTGAAGCTGAATTTTTCAGGGCAGATTTGCACTTTTTTTGTGCCACACGAATTTTCAAGGCTTGTCATCAGTTTGGACACATCTAAGGATCAAATCCAAGTGGGATGATCTGATCCATGAACTTCCCAAGCCCAAGGAACCAAAAAAAGCATGCCAAAACCTAGAAATCCCTAAAAGAGGGACAAAACTCCAATTTTGGTTTGGAGCATTTAATGGATACTTATAGGTGGCATGGACTGAGCCATTCTCATCTGAAATCAATCAAGACTTATCCAAGACCAAGGGAACCACAACCCTGTGCCCTAACCTCTAGTCAATGGCTAGAGGAGACTTGCATTTCCATTGGCCAACATGGAACAAACACCTGCTGCAGTTGCCATTCACTGTGGATCCCAAAACAAACTTGCTCCACTATAAATAGAGCTCATTTGTGTTCAGTTTGAGTACACCAAAGCCATCAAACAGATGCTTTCCTCAAAATCTCTTCTTTCACCTCAAATTTGCCTTCCAAAGCAAGTAATTCTGAGTTTTTGAGCTAGAGAGCAATTCCACTCAAACTAATCACACACACACCTCATATATATCATATGTAAGCTGTGCAAACAATCAAAAGTGACCTGTAATCACAACATCACAAAGTCACCTCTCAAAACCTCAAAATGACACTTTTTTTGCATTTTTCAAGCCATGTCTTGATTCAGTCACTTTCCAAACCAGATAAAACCTCAAACACACTCTAAATATCATCCTTGAACTGTCCCAAATGGTGCCACACATCTGGAACATCATTTGAGAGAGTTTGCATTTTGGCCACTTTTGACCATTTTGCGAGAAAGTGCTCAAACTTGCTCCAGAGGTTTCCAGCTGATTCCAACCATCCTAAAAGCTTCTAAGAGGTCATTTGAGGTTGTCCAAAGCATCAAATCATTTCTGGAACAAAGCACTTGGTAGGTTGCCCAAAATCTCCAAAAAAGAGGTAAAATCCACAACTTGAATTCTTTGAATCATGCTTTCCTTTGTTGTCCACATACATGCATCATATTGAACAATTCTTGAGGCAAAAATGTAGTCCTTAATTTGTATGTTGTGATCCTCCCACTGTTTGCATTTTAACATGTTTATATGTGGAATTTTGGTTGTTTTAAAATCATATCCAGTTCTATTTTTTTTTATTGGTGTGTTCTGTACATTAAGTTTTAGTGTGCATGAGTAGAACCATTGGATTCCTTGCGAAAAATCAGTCAACATAGGTTTTTACGGATTTCAATTCCGATGAAAATTGAGAGAGTTACGTGCGTTGGAAATTCGACGCGAAACGACGTCGAATTAACGATAACAGTTTTGCTTTTTTTAATTTATGCGTTTTGTGTGTTGATTTTCCATGTGCGTGAGTAACACCATTGGATTCCTTGCGAAAAATCGGTCAAGATAGGTTTTTACGGATTTCAATTCTGATGAAAATTGAGAGAGTTACGCGCGTTGGAAATTTGACGCGAAACAACGTCGAATTAACGATAACAGTTTTGGTTTTTTAATTTCAGCGTTTTGTGTGTTGATTTTCCATGTGCGTGAGTAATACCATTGGATTCCTTGCAAAAAATCGGTCAAGAGAGGTTTTTACGGATTTCAATTCGGTTAAAAATCGAGAGAGTTACGCGTGTTGGAAATTCGACGCGGAACGACGTTTTCATAACGTAGCAGCTCTGGTTTTTTATTGCTGCATTTTGTACGTTGAGTTTCAGCATGCATGTGCAATACCATTGGATTCCTTGCGAAAAATCGGTCGAGATAGATTTTTTCGGATTTCAATTCGGATAAAAATCGAGAGAGTTACGCGTGTTGGAAATTTGACGCGGAACGACGTTTTCACAACGTAGCAGTTCTGGTTTTTTTATTGCTGCGCTTTGTACGTTGAGTTTCAGCATGCATGTGTGATACCATTGGATTCCTTGCGAAAAATCGGTCGAGATCGGTCTTTTCGGATTTCAATTCGGATAAAAATCGAGAGAGTTACGCGTGTTAGAAATTCGACGCGGAACGATGTTTTCAAAACGATAGCAGTTTTGGTTTTAATTTCTGCGTTTTGTGTGTTGATTTTCCGTGTGCGTGAGTAATACCATCGGATTCCTTGCGAAAAATCGGTCAAGATAGGTACTTCCGGATTTTGATTCCGATAAAAATTGAGAGAGTTATGAGTGTTTGAAATTTGATAAAAAACGTGTTGAAAATTAAAGTTTCGGTACTCATTTTTACCCCAAAAGAAATGTCGGAGATGATATTTTAATATCTTTCCTCTTTTTCTTACTTTTTATTTTCAAAACTCAACCAATTTCTTTTACATAGAAAAAAATCATCATTTTCCAATTCATACCCCATAATATTTTAATCCACAAAAAATCACAAAAAAAGTATTATTTTTAATATATTTAAAAATAGTGTTTTATATTGTTTTAAATGCTTTTAAAATGATTTCTTTTTTTTTTCTTGATTTTTAAAACCAAAATGATTTTAAATATTTATGTTGATAAAATATTTTTTTCATAAACTTTAATCATTATTTAATGATTTTATTTGATATTTTTATCATTTTTTTACTTAATTTTTCTTGGAAAAATGCCTTAAAAAATGAAATTGGGGTTTTCTTTTATTTTCACCCTAACAAATCTTTTTCAAACTTTTTGGGCCTCTATTAGAGTGTAAGACCCAATCCCCTTTTAACCAAAACAATTTTGGGCCTCAGCTATTGTATAAGTCTCGATACGTTAAAAATCTCGGCGCGGTCGCCATTTTCAAACTGAAAATATTTTGGGCCTCTCCCTGAGTTGTAAGCCCCATCTTTTGTACAAAAATATACTTTGGGCCTCTAATAGAGTGTAAGACCCAACCCCTCTTTTTTATATTTTCTCATTTTATTTTATAATGATTTGAAAAATTAATAACTCCTTCAATTTTGATTATTTTTTATTGGTTCTTTTTCTGAAAAATCACAAAAATAGTAAAATATTTTATTCTACAAAAAAAAAATCAAATTTATATTATTTATTTAATATAGTTGGTATTTTTGTGAATAAATTCATTTTTAATTGTTTTTAAGCATTTTAAAAGTGAATATTCATCTTGAAAATAAAGACCTTGGGCCTCCCCTCGTGTTGTAAGCCCCATTTCTTTTCTTTAAACTCTTTGGGCCTCTATTAGAGTGTAAGACCCAACCCCTTGTGTACAGAAAACTTTTTGGGCCTCATTCGTTGTATAAGTCCCTCTGAACATTTTCAAATAAACGACGCGATCGTCGCCAGTTTAAAATTAACCAACTGGGCCTACCCTCGAGTAGTAAGACCCATTTCCTTTCTTAAAAACTCTTTGGGCCTCTAATAGAGTGTAAGACCCATCCCTTTGTACAGAAAACCTTTCTTGGGCCTCAGTCACTTATATAAGTCCCTCTGTACAAATTCAACAGTGCGCTCACTGATAAAACCCTGGGCCTCTCCTTGAGCTGTAAGCCCCAAATCTTTTTATTTCAAAGCACTTTCTCCTTTGTTTATGAATATACTGTTGTTTTCAATCTTTCTTTGTTAAACAACTAACCAAACAGCATGGAAGCTCTACAACCGAGTAAGTGTTTACCCGCTTTCATTTACTGCTTTCATATATATATAACTGTATTGTGGGGCTGTTTCGCTGTAAGTCTCCTTTCATAAACTCATATCAACTGTGTAATAATAGTATAGATATTTCGAGATTCCCCGACAACTACGTCTAGAACTAGGTGACGCCGTTTCGTTTATTCATAGAAATAGACACCTAGATCCCCAAATAGGATCACCAGATACAGTCTTCTCTTCGGCTGACCTCATTAGGAATTGTTAAGAAACTCTACTCCCAGAGATGAATGTATTCTCCGTGAATGGCATCTTTGAGTTTCTTCCAAATTCTCGAACTTTCCTGACTTGATCTATTCCTTGTGAATAGCTTGCCTTGAATTTCTCGGGGTTTGGGGACCCACGGGCTTCTTAACAGCATCGGCCTCCTCTTGGGCATCGTACAAGGACCCACAGGCTTCCTAAAAGCAACCCCGCCTCCTCTTGGGCTTAGTACAAGGACCCGTTGGCTTCTTAGAAGTATTCACAACCTCCTCTTAGGCTTCGTATAATAATCTCTTCCTCTGGGAATGATAGCCTTCTCTTGGGCTTAGTACAAGGACTCGCCGGCTTCTTAAAAGTTTCCAGCCTCCTCTTGGGCTTCGTACAAATTGTCCCGACGACCTCCTAGAGGTATAGGAACATAACTTAATCATCTGCATAGAACAGTCCTTTCAAAGAGTCTACTAATGTTTCTCAAAGCATAGTACAAAAGATGAAACTCTAAGACTTGGACAGTCTAATCTCTTTGAGTCTTAAAGACATTCTCAAGTGACCTAATCTCCTTGAGTCTCAAAGACATTCTCAAGTGAGCCTTTTGTTAAATAGGAAGGAAACCCGTAAACTCGGATAGTCTCAATACCCTTCGGATTTCCCTCTTACATAAAGAACAGGAATAACCCGGATCCTTGAATCAAATCCTTGAGTACATTGTTGCTCATATAAGAACTGATTTTCTCTTTCAAAATCAGTATACTGGACCTGTCACTCAACTGAAACAGTCACCATAGCCTCTTCTTGGGCTTTGTACAATGATTCTCCCCAGCGGAGTCAAACAACGTTTAGCCTCTCTCTCGGGCTTTGTACGAGACACATAAGAGACTCCCTCATTGAGTCAATCACCTTTTTCGCCTCCATCTCGGGCTTTATACGAGATACAAAAAGGTTCTTAATTGAGCCAAACAAACAACAGCCTCCATCTCGGCCTTCGTACGAGATACAAAAACTCTCCTGTTGAGTCAAATAGCCTCCATCTCCGGCTTTATACGAGATACCAAAAGACTCCCTCGTTGAGTCAAAAACCTTTTAGCCTCTCTCTCGGGCTTTGTACGAGACACATATTAGCCTCCTCTTAGGCTTTGTATAAGAAAACCACTGGTTGATCCAATCAACCTTTTAGCATCAAAGTTGTGCCTCGTTCATAGTACACAAACATCAACCACTCCTTCCCCTTCATCTAATCGCTGTAAGCGGCAAGCCTCTGGATCATCTACATCCATGCCACTGTCCCTCTTTTAGCATGAGAAATTCCTAAGGAAAGATAACATTGCTCTACACTGAGTTAAAGTCTTCTCCTTTAGGTTAAAATCCCCTATAAAGGAAATTATGGCATTACTAGGATCCGCGTATCCCGGTTAAAGTAATCCTCCCTTATAAACCAGTCACCCAACAATTGTGACAGACAAACCCTTCTTTAGAGATGACAAATTCTCTCTAAAGTCGAGGTCCTCCAGCTTCACGTCTTGGGCTTTGAACAAGACACAAATAGACTTTTCAACTTCACATCTTGGGCTTTGAACAAGATATAAATCACCTTTCGCTTCACATCTTGGGCTTTGAACAAGACACCAAAAACAACCATTTCCTCCCATAGAATAGGAGGAACTACGAACGCTCTGATTTCCCTGTTTCGTTAAACGGGAATACGTAGGCATAAGATTGAAAGAAAAATCTTAGCGAGAACACTAAACAAAAAACCTAAAATCCCATACTCTCATGTATCTATCAAAAGGCATCAGTCCTAACATCCTAATCCTTGTTCCCTGCCAGAAACCTTCTGTCCAAATGAAAAGAAAGAAAACAGTATTGGGGAAAATACAAATAACCAGTACAAAGGCCCCCCCACATTGATAGCATCCGTAACCTAACAGACCGCTGTTTAAACTCAGTATGCAAAGCAGGGTTAATTGGAGACATCTATTTCCTTTCCTTCATCAGCTCACAATAGGATAAAAAATTAATTGACCTGTAGTTTAAGCTCAACCGCAGAGAGCGACCAGCGCTTAAGAACCGCGTCCAAAATCGCTCGCTACAGAAAAATGGCGCCCACCGTGGGGAAGTAGTTATCTTTTTCCTTTTCATCTCTGTAGCACCCCAAAATTTGCCCTACCTTTTTCTGGCTTATGTTTCTATCTCATTTTGCATTCAATAGGTCATATTCATATTCATAATCATATAATGCATTGGTCGTCTAAGACATGGGATTACAACATTTCTTTAAATAAAGGTTTTCTATTTGCAAGAGTTTGAAGTCTGGTCCTTGTAATATTCTTATTCAGAGGATTCATCAAAGGCGTTGGGTCAGAGGTTCATTGGTGTGAATCAGAGTTTAATTTCTTCTCAGTTCAAGTCATCTTCTTCAAGAATGATCAGTGTACATCAAGGTGAATTAGGGTTTGTTTTCAAGGTTGAGTTGTAGACTTCATCAGGTTGTCAAGAAAGAGTTCATGTGAGGATTCACTTGATCAAGGATTCAGAGGATGTTTGACTCAGATGGTTGTTGTTTCTGTTGCAAGTTACTCAGTGGTGGCTGTGGTTATTTAATCAGATACTTTGTGGAAAATAGTGCAAGTTGGTTCGTGGTTGTGTACGGGTTTGTGGTAGCCGATTAATTTCATAAAAGTCAGTTCATTTCCATTCCTTAAACAATTTCTTTTTCTAAACCAAATCCATTCTTTTTTTCTTTTTATCATTTTTTTTTTCACTTTCAAGATCCATTCTTTCTTAATACACCTTTTTCTATTCATATTCAAATTCCAATTTCAAAACCATTATACATTCTTATCCATTTTTCTAAACTTATATCTAATCCATCATATCCATTTCTAAACCAATTTTATCCATATCCATTTTCAAATTTTATTCTTTATCCATATCACTCTCATTTTGTTCTTTTAATATCCATTTTTTTCCCATATTAAATCACTTTTGATCATAATCCATTATCCACTTTAAATATCCAAACATCCACATTTAAATCCATGCCATTTAACCCAAATCATTACAAAGGCCCATGATTTTTTCACTAAAAATAAAGGCTTCACATCAAGTCCCTAGTCTTCAACCATGTCCGACGTATGACCATTAAGTCACCAGCTAAACTGCCCCAACATTGTACAACAGAATTACATGACAGAAAATTAAAAGAAAAAAAAAGGTGATTATATAACAGAAAAAACAAAAATACAAAGTCTCTAGCAAGAAAAGGAGGTAGGCGCCAGTCATGAAAATCTCACTGATGAATTCACGTGCAAAGTTTCAAAACCATTTCAAGGCCACCAAACGCGTGACCGATTACACCAAGAAATTTGCATAACAGAATTTCAATTGGAATTCCTATCCTACCCTCCTCATTCACCATATAAGAAAGCTGCAAAGAATTTCAGATGGGCATCATTCTTCTACTGCAAATCATCACTTTCTGCTATCTTTATTTTTTCACCAACACAAACGGCATTCTCTGTCATCTTCAATTTAAACAATCTGCAACACTTTTCACCATTTTCAACAATACAACAGACTCTCCATAGCCATTAACAGATATGCAGAATCTCATCCCTTCATCATCAAATCCAACGACCTGCAAGTCGTAAAGCAACAACATCATCAATTCATAACCAGAATCACAACAATTTCTGGAATCGACAACAACACTTCACGGTTCAACCATTTGCAGAAGCAGATCGCAGAAGCAGCGAGAAAAAAGATAGAAGAAGACCGAACACAGCAGTGCATAGCAAAAGGAAGAGGTTACCTCTGGTTTTCTATTCATCCGCCGAGATTTTGAAGGAGCACCGGACTCTCTCCGGTAGGTACGTCAACTTTGCTCCGAATTTTGTTGTCACGCTGCATTTGTTTATCAATTTGTTGTATGTTCGCGTCGAGTGTGCATCTGTTTGATTGAGTGTTGTGGCGAACCGTATCGAGCAGAGCGAGGGTTTGAAGCGTGGTCATTTTGTTTGGTTGGTGAGAACTTTGATGGTTGAGCGGTTGTTGCAGAGGAGCCGGCGAGAGATTTCATGGCGGCGAAAAAGAAGCATATTGGTGACGAAGAGGGAGTAGACGAGTGAGACGGAGAGCGTTGTTTGTGTTGGTGACTTCCGGCGAGCTTAATTTGTAGAGAGACCGGCGCGATGGAGGATGGTGGCGATTTGAGAAATGGACGGTGATAATGGTGTAACTGCGGAGAAATCAGAGCGAGAAGAGCGTTGGGAATTGAGAGGATCTTGTTGCTTCCGGCGTGAGATTTGAGAAGCAAACGAATTGAACAGAGAATTTGAACGGAGAAGAAGATGGAGGGAGGAATGGCACGGCGGCGAGGTGAACGGAGAGAGGACGATGGAGTGGAGCGGCGCCGTGGCTCCATTGTTGGCAAATTGAGGAGAACGGTTGAGGGGAAGGGGCGCAGCTGAGATTAATTTGTGCTTAGGGTTTCTGCCTTTGTGAGGTGGAGGTTGTGTGGTCTTGTAAGCTGGACTTCTAAGTCCATTAATCCATGGAAATATATTTCACACCTCCAGTTTATTTTTTGCACCCCTCCTATTCATTAACCCATGAACTTTATTTGTGTCACCCCTGATTCGCTTCCGCACCTCCCCTTGACTCCCTCTTTTAGATTTCAGTGGGCTCAAGCAAGGCCCAGACGTTTTCTCATTCGCCCCGTCCTTTTACTAACGCACCCTCCCTGGACATGGATAAGATCATTGGGCCATAACCTTAAGCCCAGTGCCTGACTTGAGACTCACACCCCCTTAAATCTGACTTGTGACTAACTTTTAATCTTTCTTTTAATTAGCATTCACACTTTATCTTGGATATTTTGATTAATTTTTTTGACCATGATCTTGATGCTTAATTTCTGATTAATTCATGAGTACTCTTTTTTCACTATTTCTCCTCCCATGGATCTCAAGACTTGTTTAAGTCTTGGATTCTTTTCCCTTTAGAGCTACCTAGTCCAACTTAATTTTTGATTAAGCTTGGAGTAGGATTAGCATTAGGTTTTAGGTAGTCCTTTCTCCTAAGCCTCACTAACCCTAGGATCTCCTTTGCATGATAACTTGTAGGATTCAGTTTCCCCTTTAGACTTTCCGTGAGTCCCGACTCTTTTCTCTCGCACCCGTGCGATTGAGACCGATCTCGTTTTCCCGATTCGTGGTCGTTACCACGAACTACGGACGCTCTGACTTCCTCTCTCTCGTCCGAATGAGGATACGTAGGCACGAGGATCCCTATCCTTGGCGAGCACTCTTCTCTCGCATCATTGCGATTGAGACTCTTCTCTCGCACCCATGCGATTGAGACCATTCAACCTTTCCTTTCTTCCCTAGTGAGGGGAACTACGTCGCTCTGATTCTCGCGTGCGAGCGAGATACGTAGGCAGGAGATCGCGCGAGATCTCTCCGAGCACAACTTTTATTTATCACCTCTTTGTCTCTTTTCGACCCGTAGGTCGAACTACAACTGCTCTGATTTCCTCTTTCTCGTCCGATTGAGGATACGTAGGCACAAGACGACGATGTCTTGGCGAGCAACCTCCCCCCTTAGTTCGTGTCTAAACTACGTTGACTCTGACTTTCCCATTGCACGAGGGAATACGTAGGCGTAGGACGAGCGATGTCCTATCGAGTCACTTTTTTTTTTCTTTTCTTCTTCGTTTCTCCATTCTTTCCGTTCTCGTTTCTTCGCCGGTCCAGTAGCAGTGGAGTTCCAGACGACGACACCCTTTGATGCAGGCAGCAAGCGTGGATCCCATCGAGTACGATGGACGTGTTGGGTGCTAACACCTTCCTTTCGCGTAACCGACCCCCGTACCCGTTTCTCTTGGTCGTGAGACCATGTTCTTTCCCTTTCCTCAAGTTTATGCGGTGTTTCCTTTCCCTCTCTCGGGATAAATACACATTGCTAGCGACTCTGTGTCTTTTGCGCCACTCTCGCGTTTGTACCGTTGGATGCGAATCTTTCGGAAACGACAGCTGGCGACTCTGCTGGGGAATCTGGTTGACCTCTTGCTGGTCCATCCCCTTTAGCGTGGTCGTTTTGTTTGGTTGGTGAGAACTTTGATGGTTGAGCGGTTGTTACAGAGGAGCCGGCGAGTGATTTCATGGCGGCGAAAAAGAAGCATATTGGTGACGAAGAGGGAGTAGACGAGTGAGACGGAGAGCGTTGTTTGTGTTGGTGACTTCCGGCGAGCTTAATTTGCAGAGAGACCGGCGCGATGGAGGATGGTGGCGATTTGAGAAATGGACGGTGATAATGGTGTAACTGCGGAGAAATCAGAGCGAGAAGAGCGTTGGGAATTGAGAGGATCTTGTTGCTTCCGGCGTGAGATTTGAGAAGCAAACGAATTGAACAGAGAATTTGAACGGAGAAGAAGATGGAGGGAGGAATGGCACGGCGGCGAGGTGAACGGAGAGAGGACGACGGAGTGGAGCGGCGCCGTGGCTCCATTGTTGGCAAATTGAGGAGAACGGTTGAGGGGAAGGGGCGCAGCTGAGATTAATTTGTGCTTAGGGTTTCTGCCTTTGTGAGGTGGAGGTTGTGTGGTCTTGTAAGCTGGACTTCTAAGTCCATTAATCCATGGAAATATTTTTCACACCACCAGTTTATTTTTTGCACCCCTCATATTCATTAACCCATGAACTTTATTTGTGTCACCCCAGATTCGCTTCCGCACCTCCCCTTGACTCCCTCTTTTGGATTTCAGTGGGCTCAAGCAAGGCCCAGAAGTTTTCTCATTCGCCCCGTCCTTTTACTAACGCACCCTCCCTGGACATGGATAAGATCATTGGGCAATAACCTTAAGCCCAGTGCCTGACTTGAGACTCACACCCCCTTAAATCTGACTGCACCCATCATTCCTTTTTTTTTGTTTTTTCAATTTAATTAGATAATAATATTGTAATCGGTTTTAATTTTAGGATTAAATATAAATTTTGGTTTAGATTTTAATTTTGATCTTGAAACTTTAATTCTAATTTGGTTTTGATTTTAGAATTAGAGTTTAATTTTAGAATTAATCTTGTTTCTAATTAACTTTTAACTTTGGTTTTGATTAATTGTTTTTAATTAGATTTTAATTTAGAATTTAATCTTGACTTAGAGCTAGAAGTTTAATTAATTTAGGATTAACTTTAGAATTAGAAATTAACTTGATTTAATCTTAGATTTAGATACGTTTTTTATTAACTCTTAGGTTAATTTGTGACTAACTTTTAATCTTTCTTTTAATTAGCATTCGCACTTTATCTTGGATATTTTGATTAATTTTTTTGACCATGATCTTGACGCTTAATTTCTGATTAATTCATGAGTACTCTTTTTTCACTATTTCTCCTCCCATGGATCTCAAGACTTGTTTAAGTCTTGGATTCTTTTCCCTTTAGAGCTACCTAGTCCAACTTAATTTTTGATTAAGCTTGGAGTAGGATTAGCATTAGGTTTTAGGTAGTCCTTTCTCCTAAGCCTCACTAACCCTAGGATCTCCTTTGCATGATAACTTGTAGGATTCAGTTTCCCCTTTAGACTTTCCGTGAGTCCCGACTCTTTTCTCTCGCACCCGTGCAATTGAGACCGATCTCGTTTTCCCGATTCGTGGTCGTTACCACGAACTACGGACGCTCTGACTTCCTCTCTCTCGTCCGAATGAGGATACGTAGGCACGAGGATCCCTATCCTTGGCGAGCACTCTTCTCTCGCATCCTTGCGATTGAGACTCTTCTCTCGCACCCATGCGATTGAGACCATTCAACCTTTCCTTTCTTCCCTAGTGAGGGGAACTACGTCGCTCTGATTCTCGCGTGCGAGCGAGATACGTAGGCAGGAGATCGCGCGAGATCGCTCCGAGCACAACTTTTATTTATCACCTCTTTGTCTCTTTTCGACCCGTAGGTCGAACTACAACTGCTCTGATTTCCTCTTTCTCGTCCGATTGAGGATACGTAGGCACAAGACGACGATGTCTTGGCGAGGAACCTCCCCCCTTAGTTCGTGTCTAAACTACGTTGACTCTGACTTTCCCATTGCACGAGGGAATACGTAGGCGTAGGACGAGCGATGTCCTATCGAGTCACTTTTTTTTTTCTTTTCTTCTTCGTTTCTCCATTCTTTCCGTTCTCGTTTCTTCGCCGGTCCAGTAGTAGTGGAGTTCCAGACGACGACACCCTTTGATGCAGGCAGCAAGCGTGGATCCCATCGAGTACGATGGACGTGTTGGGTGCTAACACCATCCTTTCGCGTAACCGACTCCCGTACCCGTTTCTCTTGGTCGTGAGACCATGTTCTTTCCCTTTCCTCAAGTTTATGCGGTGTTTCCTTTCCCTCTCTCGGGATAAATACACATTGCTAGCGACTCTGTGTCTTTTGCGCCACTCTCGCGTTTGTACCGTTGGATGCGAATCTTTCGGAAACGACAGCTGGCGACTCTGCTGGGGAATCTGGTTGACCTCTTTCTGGTCCATCCCCTTTAGCGTGGTCGTTTTGTTTGGTTGGTGAGAACTTTGATGGTTTAGCGGTTGTTACAGAGGAGTCGGCGAGTGATTTCATGGCGGCGAAAAAGAAGCATATTGGTGACGAAGAGGGAGTAGACGAGTGAGACGGAGAGCGTTGTTTGTGTTGGTGACTTCCGGCGAGCTTAATTTGCAGAGAGACCGGCGCGATGGAGGATGGTGGCGATTTGAGAAATGGACGGTGATAATGGTGTAACTGCGGAGAAATCAGAGCGAGAAGAGCGTTGGGAATTGAGAGGATCTTGTTGCTTCCGGCGTGAGATTTGAGAAGCAAACGAATTGAACAGAGAATTTGAACGGAGAAGAAGATGGAGGGAGGAATGGCACGGCGGCGAGGTGAACGGAGAGAGGACGACGGAGTGGAGCGGCGCCGTGGCTCCATTGTTGGCAAATTGAGGAGAACGGTTGAGGAGAAGGGGCGCAGCTGAGATTAATTTGTGCTTAAGGTTTCTGCCTTTGTGAGGTGGAGGTTGTGTGGTCTTGTAAGCTGGACTTCTAAGTCCATTAATCCATGGAAATATTTTTCACACCTCCAGTTTATTTTTTGCACCCCTCCTATTCATTAACCCATGAACTTTATTTGTGTCACCCCAGATTCGCTTCCGCACCTCCCCTTGACTCCCTCTTTTGGATTTCAGTGGGCTCAAGCAAGGCCCAGACGTTTTCTCATTCGCCCCGTCCTTTTACTAACGCACCCTCCCTGGACATGGATAAGATCATTGGGCAATAACCTTAAGCCCGGTGCCTGACTTGAGACTCACACCCCCTTAAATCTGACTGCACCCATCATTCCTTTTTTTTGTTTTTTCAATTTAATTAGATAATAATATTGTAATCGGTTTTAATTTTAGGATTAAATATAAATTTTGGTTTAGATTTTAATTTTGATCTTGAAACTTTAATTCTAATTTGGTTTTGATTTTAGAATTAGAGTTTAATTTTAGAATTAATCTTGTTTCTAATTAACTTTTAACTTTGGTTTTGATTAATTGTTTTTAATTAGATTTTAATTTAGAATTTAATCTTGACTTAGAGCTAGAAGTTTAATTAATTTAGGATTAACTTTAGAATTAGAAATTAACTTGATTTAATCTTAGATTTAGATACCTTTTTTATTAACTCTTAGGTTAATTTGTGACTAACTTTTAATCTTTCTTTTAATTAGCATTCGCACTTTATCTTGGATATTTTGATTAATTTTTTTGACCATGATCTTGACGCTTAATTTCTGATTAATTCATGAGTACTCTTTTTTCACTATTTCTCCTCCCATGGATCTCAAGACTTGTTTAAGTCTTGGATTCTTTTCCCTTTAGAGCTACCTAGTCCAACTTAATTTTTGATTAAGCTTGGAGTAGGATTAGCATTAGGTTTTAGGTAGTCCTTTCTCCTAAGCCTCACTAACCCTAGGATCTCCTTTGCATGATAACTTGTAGGATTCAGTTTCCCCTTTAGACTTTCCGTGAGTCCCGACTCTTTTCTCTCGCACCCGTGCAATTGAGACCGATCTCGTTTTCCCGATTCGTGGTCGTTACCACGAACTACGGACGCTCTGACTTCCTCTCTCTCGTCCGAATGAGGATACGTAGGCACGAGGATCCCTATCCTTGGCGAGCACTCTTCTCTCGCATCCTTGCGATTGAGACTCTTCTCTCGCACCCATGCGATTGAGACCATTCAACCTTTCCTTTCTTCCCTAGTGAGGGGAACTACGTCGCTCTGATTCTCGCGTGCGAGCGAGATACGTAGGCAGGAGATCGCGCGAGATCGCTCCGAGCACAACTTTTATTTATCACCTCTTTGTCTCTTTTCGACCCGTAGGTCGAACTACAACTGCTCTGATTTCCTCTTTCTCGTCCGATTGAGGATACGTAGGCACAAGACGACGATGTCTTGGCGAGCAACCTCCCCCCTTAGTTCGTGTCTAAACTACGTTGACTCTGACTTTCCCATTGCACGAGGGAATACGTAGGCGTAGGACGAGCGATGTCCTATCGAGTCACTTTTTTTTTTCTTTTCTTCTTCGTTTCTCCATTCTTTCCGTTCTCGTTTCTTCGCCGGTCCAGTAGCAGTGGAGTTCCAGACGACGACACCCTTTGATGCAGGCAGCAAGCGTGGATCCCATCGAGTACGATGGACGTGTTGGGTGCTAACACCATCCTTTCGCGTAACCGACTCCCGTACCCGTTTCTCTTGGTCGTGAGACCATGTTCTTTCCCTTTCCTCAAGTTTATGCGGTGTTTCCTTTCCCTCTCTCGGGATAAATACACATTGCTAGCGACTCTGTGTCTTTTGCGCCACTCTCGCGTTTGTACCGTTGGATGCGAATCTTTCGGAAACGACAGCTGGCGACTCTGCTGGGGAATCTGGTTGACCTCTTTCTGGTCCATCCCCTTTAGCGTGGTCGTTTTGTTTGGTTGGTGAGAACTTTGATGGTTTAGCGGTTGTTACAGAGGAGTCGGCGAGTGATTTCATGGCGGCGAAAAAGAAGCATATTGGTGACGAAGAGGGAGTAGACGAGTGAGACGGAGAGCGTTGTTTGTGTTGGTGACTTCCGGCGAGCTTAATTTGCAGAGAGACCGGCGCGATGGAGGATGGTGGCGATTTGAGAAATGGACGGTGATAATGGTGTAACTGCGGAGAAATCAGAGCGAGAAGAGCGTTGGGAATTGAGAGGATCTTGTTGCTTCCGGCGTGAGATTTGAGAAGCAAACGAATTGAACAGAGAATTTGAACGGAGAAGAAGATGGAGTGAGGAATGGCACGGCGGCGAGGTGAACGGAGAGAGGACGACGGAGTGGAGCGGCGCCGTGGCTCCATTGTTGGCAAATTGAGGAGAACGGTTGAGGAGAAGGGGCGCAGCTGAGATTAATTTGTGCTTAGGGTTTCTGCCTTTGTGAGGTGGAGGTTGTGTGGTCTTGTAAGCTGGACTTCTAAGTCCATTAATCCATGGAAATATTTTTCACACCTCCAGTTTATTTTTTGCACCCCTCCTATTCATTAACCCATGAACTTTATTTGTGTCACCCCAGATTCGCTTCCGCACCTCCCCTTGACTCCCTCTTTTGGATTTCAGTGGGCTCAAGCAAGGCCCAAACGTTTTCTCATTCGCCCCGTCCTTTTACTAACGCACCCTCCCTGGACATGGATAAGATCATTGGGCAATAACCTTAAGCCCAGTGCCTGACTTGAGACTCACACCCCCTTAAATCTGACTGCACCCATCATTCCTTTTTTTTTGTTTTTTCAATTTAATTAGATAATAATATTGTAATCGGTTTTAATTTTAGGATTAAATATAAATTTTGGTTTAGATTTTAATTTTGATCCTGAAACTTTAATTCTAATTTGGTTTTGATTTTAGAATTAGAGTTTAATTTTAGAATTAATCTTGTTTCTAATTAACTTTTAACTTTGGTTTTGATTAATTGTTTTTAATTAGATTTTAATTTAGAATTTAATCTTGACTTAGAACTAGAAGTTTAATTAATTTAGGATTAACTTTAGAATTAGAAATTAACTTGATTTAATCTTAGATTTAGATACCTTTTTTATTAACTCTTAGGTTAATTTGTGACTAACTTTTAATCTTTCTTTTAATTAGCATTCGCACTTTATCTTGGATATTTTGATTAATTTTTTTGACCATGATCTTGACGCTTAATTTCTGATTAATTCATGAGTACTCTTTTTTCACTATTTCTCCTCCCATGGATCTCAAGACTTGTTTAAGTCTTGGATTCTTTTCCCTTTAGAGCTACCTAGCCCAACTTAATTTTTGATTAAGCTTGGAGTAGGATTAGCATTAGGTTTTAGGTAGTCCTTTCTCCTAAGCCTCACTAACCCTAGGATCTCCTTTGCATGATAACTTGTAGGATTCAGTTTCCCCTTTAGACTTTCCGTGAGTCCCGACTCTTTTCTCTCGCACCCGTGCGATTGAGACCGATCTCGTTTTCCCGATTCGTGGTCGTTACCACGAACTACGGACGCTCTGACTTCCTCTCTCTCGTCCGAATGAGGATACGTAGGCACGAGGATCCCTATCCTTGGCGAGCACTCTTCTCTCGCATCCTTGCGATTGAGACTCTTCTCTCGCACCCATGCGATTGAGACCATTCAACCTTTCCTTTCTTCCCTAGTGAGGGGAACTACGTCGCTCTGATTCTCGCGTGCGAGCGAGATACGTAGGTAGGAGATCGCGCGAGATCTCTCCGAGCACAACTTTTATTTATCACCTCTTTGTCTCTTTTCGACCCGTAGGTCGAACTACAACTGCTCTGATTTCCTCTTTCTCGTCCGATTGAGGATACGTAGGCACAAGACGACGATGTCTTGGCGAGCAACCTCCCCCCTTAGTTCGTGTCTAAACTTCGTTGACTCTGACTTTCCCATTGCACGAGGGAATACGTAGGCGTAGGACGAGCGATGTCCTATCGAGTCACTTTTTTTTTTCTTTTCTTCTTCGTTTCTCCATTCTTTCCGTTCTCGTTTCTTCGCCGGTCCAGTAGCAGTGGAGTTCCAGACGACGACACCCTTTGATGCAGGCAGCAAGCGTGGATCCCATCGAGTACGATGGACGTGTTGGGTGCTAACACCTTCCTTTCGCGTAACCGACTCCCGTACCCGTTTCTCTTGGTCGTGAGACCATGTTCTTTCCCTTTCCTCAAGTTTATGCGGTGTTTCCTTTCCCTCTCTCGGGATAAATACACATTGCTAGCGACTCTGTGTCTTTTGCGCCACTCTCGCGTTTGTACCGTTGGATGCGAATCTTTCGGAAACGACAGCTGGCGACTCTGCTGGGGAATCTGGTTGACCTCTTGCTGGTCCATCCCCTTTAGCGTGGTCGTTTTGTTTGGTTGGTGATACTTTGATGGTTGAGCGGTTGTTACAGAGGAGCCGGCGAGTGATTTCATGGCGGCGAAAAAGAAGCATATTGGTGACGAAGAGGGAGTAGACGAGTGAGACGGAGAGCGTTGTTTGTGTTGGTGACTTCCGGCGAGCTTAATTTGCAGAGAGACCGGCGCGATGGAGGATGGTGGCGATTTGAGAAATGGACGGTGATAATGGTGTAACTGCGGAGAAATCAGAGCGAGAAGAGCGTTGGGAATTGAGAGGATCTTGTTGCTTCCGGCGTGAGATTTGAGAAGCAAACGAATTGAACAGAGAATTTGAACGGAGAAGAAGATGGAGGGAGGAATGGCACGGCGGCGAGGTGAACGGAGAGAGGACGACGGAGTGGAGCGGCGCCGTGGCTCCATTGTTGGCAAATTGAGGAGAACGGTTGAGGGGAAGGGGCGCAGCTGAGATTAATTTGTGCTTAGGGTTTCTGCCTTTGTGAGGTGGAGGTTGTGTGGTCTTGTAAGCTGGACTTCTAAGTCCATTAATCCATGGAAATATTTTTCACACCTCCAGTTTATTTTTTGCACCCCTCCTATTCATTAACCCATGAACTTTATTTGTGTCACCCCAGATTCGCTTCCGCACCTCCCCTTGACTCCCTCTTTTGGATTTCAGTGGGCTCAAGCAAGGCCCAGACGTTTTCTCATTCGCCCCGTCCTTTTACTAACGCACCCTCCCTGGACATGGATAAGATCATTGGGCAATAACCTTAAGCCCAGTGCCTGACTTGAGACTCACACCCCCTTAAATCTGACTGCACCCATCATTCCTTTTTTTTTGTTTTTTCAATTTAATTAGATAATAATATTGTAATCGGTTTTAATTTTAGGATTAAATATAAATTTTGGTTTAGATTTTAATTTTGATCCTGAAACTTTAATTCTAATTTGGTTTTGATTTTAGAATTAGAGATTAATTTTAGAATTAATCTTGTTTCTAATTAACTTTTAACTTTGGTTTTGATTAATTGTTTTTAATTAGATTTTAATTTAGAATTTAATCTTGACTTAGAACTAGAAGTTTAATTAATTTAGGATTAACTTTAGAATTAGAAATTAACTTGATTTAATCTTAGATTTAGATACCTTTTTTATTAACTCTTAGGTTAATTTGTGACTAACTTTTAATCTTTCTTTTAATTAGCATTCGCACTTTATCTTGGATATTTTGATTAATTTTTTTGACCATGATCTTGACGCTTAATTTCTGATTAATTCATGAGTACTCTTTTTTCACTATTTCTCCTCCCATGGATCTCAAGACTTGTTTAAGTCTTGGATTCTTTTCCCTTTAGAGCTACCTAGCCCAACTTAATTTTTGATTAAGCTTGGAGTAGGATTAGCATTAGGTTTTAGGTAGTCCTTTCTCCTAAGCCTCACTAACCCTAGGATCTCCTTTGCATGATAACTTGTAGGATTCAGTTTCCCCTTTAGACTTTCCGTGAGTCCCGACTCTTTTCTCTCGCACCCGTGCGATTGAGACCGATCTCGTTTTCCCGATTCGTGGTCGTTACCACGAACTACGGACGCTCTGACTTCCTCTCTCTCGTCCGAATGAGGATACGTAGGCACGAGGATCCCTATCCTTGGCGAGCACTCTTCTCTCGCATCCTTGCGATTGAGACTCTTCTCTCGCACCCATGCGATTGAGACCATTCAACCTTTCCTTTCTTCCCTAGTGAGGGGAACTACGTCGCTCTGATTCTCGCGTGCGAGCGAGATACGTAGGCAGGAGATCGCGCGAGATCTCTCCGAGCACAACTTTTATTTATCACCTCCTTGTCTCTTTTCGACCCGTAGGTCGAACTACAACTGCTCTGATTTCCTCTTTCTCGTCCGATTGAGGATACGTAGGCACAAGACGACGATGTCTTGGCGAGCAACCTCCCCCCTTAGTTCGTGTCTAAACTTCGTTGACTCTGACTTTCCCATTGCACGAGGGAATACGTAGGCGTAGGACGAGCGATGTCCTATCGAGTCACTTTTTTTTTTCTTTTCTTCTTCGTTTCTCCATTCTTTCCGTTCTCGTTTCTTCGCCGGTCCAGTAGCAGTGGAGTTCCAGACGACGACACCCTTTGATGCAGGCAGCAAGCGTGGATCCCATCGAGTACGATGGACGTGTTGGGTGCTAACACCTTCCTTTCGCGTAACCGACTCCCGTACCCGTTTCTCTTGGTCGTGAGACCATGTTCTTTCCCTTTCCTCAAGTTTATGCGGTGTTTCCTTTCCCTCTCTCGGGATAAATACACATTGCTAGCGACTCTGTGTCTTTTGCGCCACTCTCGCGTTTGTACCGTTGGATGCGAATCTTTCGGAAACGACAGCTGGCGACTCTGCTGGGGAATCTGGTTGACCTCTTGCTGGTCCATCCCCTTTAGCGTGGTCGTTTTGTTTGGTTGGTGATACTTTGATGGTTGAGCGGTTGTTACAGAGGAGCCGGCGAGTGATTTCATGGCGGCGAAAAAGAAGCATATTGGTGACGAAGAGGGAGTAGACGAGTGAGACGGAGAGCGTTGTTTGTGTTGGTGACTTCCGGCGAGCTTAATTTGCAGAGAGACCGGCGCGATGGAGGATGGTGGCGATTTGAGAAATGGACGGTGATAATGGTGTAACTGCGGAGAAATCAGAGCGAGAAGAGCGTTGGGAATTGAGAGGATCTTGTTGCTTCCGGCGTGAGATTTGAGAAGCAAACGAATTGAACAGAGAATTTGAACGGAGAAGAAGATGGAGGGAGGAATGGCACGGCGGCGAGGTGAACGGAGAGAGGACGACGGAGTGGAGCGGCGCCGTGGCTCCATTGTTGGCAAATTGAGGAGAACGGTTGAGGGGAAGGGGCGCAGCTGAGATTAATTTGTGCTTAGGGTTTCTGCCTTTGTGAGGTGGAGGTTGTGTGGTCTTGTAAGCTGGACTTCTAAGTCCATTAATCCATGGAAATATTTTTCACACCTCCAGTTTATTTTTTGCACCCCTCCTATTCATTAACCCATGAACTTTATTTGTGTCACCCCAGATTCGCTTCCGCACCTCCCCTTGACTCCCTCTTTTGGATTTCAGTGGGCTCAAGCAAGGCCCAGACGTTTTCTCATTCGCCCCGTCCTTTTACTAACGCACCCTCCCTGGACATGGATAAGATCATTGGGCAATAACCTTAAGCCCAGTGCCTGACTTGAGACTCACACCCCCTTAAATCTGACTGCACCCATCATTCCTTTTTTTTTGTTTTTTCAATTTAATTAGATAATAATATTGTAATCGGTTTTAATTTTAGGATTAAATATAAATTTTGGTTTAGATTTTAATTTTGATCCTGAAACTTTAATTCTAATTTGGTTTTGATTTTAGAATTAGAGATTAATTTTAGAATTAATCTTGTTTCTAATTAACTTTTAACTTTGGTTTTGATTAATTGTTTTTAATTAGATTTTAATTTAGAATTTAATCTTGACTTAGAACTAGAAGTTTAATTAATTTAGGATTAACTTTAGAATTAGAAATTAACTTGATTTAATCTTAGATTTAGATACCTTTTTTATTAACTCTTAGGTTAATTTGTGACTAACTTTTAATCTTTCTTTTAATTAGCATTCGCACTTTATCTTGGATATTTTGATTAATTTTTTTGACCATGATCTTGACGCTTAATTTCTGATTAATTCATGAGTACTCTTTTTTCACTATTTCTCCTCCCATGGATCTCAAGACTTGTTTAAGTCTTGGATTCTTTTCCCTTTAGAGCTACCTAGCCCAACTTAATTTTTGATTAAGCTTGGAGTAGGATTAGCATTAGGTTTTAGGTAGTCCTTTCTCCTAAGCCTCACTAACCCTAGGATCTCCTTTGCATGATAACTTGTAGGATTCAGTTTCCCCTTTAGACTTTCCGTGAGTCCCGACTCTTTTCTCTCGCACCCGTGCGATTGAGACCGATCTCGTTTTCCCGATTCGTGGTCGTTACCACGAACTACGGACGCTCTGACTTCCTCTCTCTCGTCCGAATGAGGATACGTAGGCACGAGGATCCCTATCCTTGGCGAGCACTCTTCTCTCGCATCCTTGCGATTGAGACTCTTCTCTCGCACCCATGCGATTGAGACCATTCAACCTTTCCTTTCTTCCCTAGTGAGGGGAACTACGTCGCTCTGATTCTCGCGTGCGAGCGAGATACGTAGGCAGGAGATCGCGCGAGATCTCTCCGAGCACAACTTTTATTTATCACCTCTTTGTCTCTTTTCGACCCGTAGGTCGAACTACAACTGCTCTGATTTCCTCTTTCTCGTCCGATTGAGGATACGTAGGCACAAGACGACGATGTCTTGGCGAGCAACCTCCCCCCTTAGTTCGTGTCTAAACTACGTTGACTCTGACTTTCCCATTGCACGAGGGAATACGTAGGCGTAGGACGAGCGATGTCCTATCGAGTCACTTTTTTTTTTCTTTTCTTCTTCGTTTCTCCATTCTTTCCGTTCTCGTTTCTTCGCCGGTCCAGTAGTAGTGGAGTTCCAGACGACGACACCCTTTGATGCAGGCAGCAAGCGTGGATCCCATCGAGTACGATGGACGTGTTGGGTGCTAACACCTTCCTTTCGCGTAACCGACTCCCGTACCCGTTTCTCTTGGTCGTGAGACCATGTTCTTTCCCTTTCCTCAAGTTTATGCGGTGTTTCCTTTCCCTCTCTCGGGATAAATACACATTGCTAGCGACTCTGTGTCTTTTGCGCCACTCTCGCGTTTGTACCGTTGGATGCGAATCTTTCGGAAACGACAGCTGGCGACTCTGCTGGGGAATCTGGTTGACTTCTTGCTGGTCCATCCCCTTTAGCGTGGTCGTTTTGTTTGGTTGGTGATACTTTGATGGTTGAGCGGTTGTTACAGAGGAGCCGGCGAGTGATTTCATGGCGGCGAAAAAGAAGCATATTGGTGACGAAGAGGGAGTAGACGAGTGAGACGGAGAGCGTTGTTTGTGTTGGTGACTTCCGGCGAGCTTAATTTGCAGAGAGACCGGCGCGATGGAGGATGGTGGCGATTTGAGAAATGGACGGTGATAATGGTGTAACTGCGGAGAAATCAGAGCGAGAAGAGCGTTGGGAATTGAGAGGATCTTGTTGCTTCCGGCGTGAGATTTGAGAAGCAAACGAATTGAACAGAGAATTTGAACGGAGAAGAAGATGGAGGGAGGAATGGCACGGCGGCGAGGTGAACGGAGAGAGGACGACGGAGTGGAGCGGCGCCGTGGCTCCATTGTTGGCAAATTGAGGAGAA
This sequence comes from Lathyrus tuberosus, assembly GCA_022829125.1. Classification (NCBI taxonomy): domain Eukaryota; kingdom Viridiplantae; phylum Streptophyta; class Magnoliopsida; order Fabales; family Fabaceae; genus Lathyrus; species Lathyrus tuberosus. The sequence continues at coordinate 6,917,239 of JALAZF010000164.1, read as the reverse complement.
CGGTTGAGGGGAAGGGGCGCAGCTGAGATTAATTTGTGCTTAGGGTTTCTGCCTTTGTGAGGTGGAGGTTGTGTGGTCTTGTAAGCTGGACTTCTAAGTCCATTAATCCATGGAAATATTTTTCACACCTCCAGTTTATTTTTTGCACCCCTCCTATTCATTAACCCATGAACTTTATTTGTGTCACCCCAGATTCGCTTCCGCACCTCCCCTTGACTCCCTCTTTTGGATTTCAGTGGGCTCAAGCAAGGCCCAGACGTTTTCTCATTCGCCCCGTCCTTTTACTAACGCACCCTCACTGGACATGGATAAGATCATTGGGCAATAACCTTAAGCCCAGTGCCTGACTTGAGACTCACACCCCCTTAAATCTGACTGCACCCATCATTCCTTTTTTTTTGTTTTTTCAATTTAATTAGATAATAATATTGTAATCGGTTTTAATTTTAGGATTAAATATAAATTTTGGTTTAGATTTTAATTTTGATCCTGAAACTTTAATTCTAATTTGGTTTTGATTTTAGAATTAGAGATTAATTTTAGAATTAATCTTGTTTCTAATTAACTTTTAACTTTGGTTTTGATTAATTGTTTTTAATTAGATTTTAATTTAGAATTTAATCTTGACTTAGAACTAGAAGTTTAATTAATTTAGGATTAACTTTAGAATTAGAAATTAACTTGATTTAATCTTAGATTTAGATACCTTTTTTATTAACTCTTAGGTTAATTTGTGACTAACTTTTAATCTTTCTTTTAATTAGCATTCGCACTTTATCTTGGATATTTTGATTAATTTTTTTGACCATGATCTTGACGCTTAATTTCTGATTAATTCATGAGTACTCTTTTTTCACTATTTCTCCTCCCATGGATCTCAAGACTTGTTTAAGTCTTGGATTCTTTTCCCTTTAGAGCTACCTAGCCCAACTTAATTTTTGATTAAGCTTGGAGTAGGATTAGCATTAGGTTTTAGGTAGTCCTTTCTCCTAAGCCTCACTAACCCTAGGATCTCCTTTGCATGATAACTTGTAGGATTCAGTTTCCCCTTTAGACTTTCCGTGAGTCCCGACTCTTTTCTCTCGCACCCGTGCGATTGAGACCGATCTCGTTTTCCCGATTCGTGGTCGTTACCACGAACTACGGACGCACTGACTTCCTCTCTCTCGTCCGAATGAGGATACGTAGGCACGAGGATCCCTATCCTTGGTGAGCACTCTTCTCTCGCATCCTTGCGATTGAGACTCTTCTCTCGCACCCATGCGATTGAGACCATTCAACCTTTCCTTTCTTCCCTAGTGAGGAGAACTACGTCGCTCTGATTCTCGCGTGCCAGCGAGATACGTAGGCAGGAGATCGCGCGAGATCTCTCCGAGCACAACTTTTATTTATCACCTCTTTGTCTCTTTTCGACCCGTAGGTCGAACTACAACTGCTCTGATTTCCTCTTTCTCGTCCGATTGAGGATACGTAGGCACAAGACGACGATGTCTTGGCGAGCAACCTCCCCCCTTAGTTCGTGTCTAAACTACGTTGACTCTGACTTTCCCATTGCACGAGGGAATACGTAGGCGTAGGACGAGCGATGTCCTATCGAGTCACTTTTTTTTTTCTTTTCTTCTTCGTTTCTCCATTCTTTCCGTTCTCGTTTCTTCGCCGGTCCAGTAGTAGTGGAGTTCCAGACGACGACACCCTTTGATGCAGGCAGCAAGCGTGGATCCCATCGAGTACGATGGACGTGTTGGGTGCTAACACCTTCCTTTCGCGTAACCGACTCCCATACCCGTTTCTCTTGGTCGTGAGACCATGTTCTTTCCCTTTCCTCAAGTTTATGCGGTGTTTCCTTTCCCTCTCTCGGGATAAATACACATTGCTAGCGACTCTGTGTCTTTTGCGCCACTCTCGCGTTTGTACCGTAGGATGCGAATCTTTCGGAAACGACAGCTGGCGACTCTGCTGGGGAATTTGGTTGACCTCTTGCTGGTCCATCCCCTTTAGCGTGGTTGTTTTGTTTGGTTGGTGAGAACTTTGATGGTTGAGCGGTTGTTACAGAGGAGCCGGCGAGTGATTTCATGGCGGCGAAAAAGAAGCATATTGGTGACGAAGAGGGAGTAGACGAGTGAGACGGAGAGCGTTGTTTGTGTTGGTGACTTCCGGCGAGCTTAATTTACAGAGAGACCGACGCGATGGAGGATGGTGGCGATTTGAGAAATGGACGGTGATAATGGTTTAACTGCGGAGAAATCAGAGCGAGAAGAGTGTTGGGAATTGAGAGGATCTTGTTGCTTCCGGCGTGAGATTTGAGAAGCAAACGAATTGAACAGAGAATTTGAACGGAGAAGAAGATGGAGGGAGGAATGGCACGGCGACGAGGTGAACGGAGAGAGGACGACGGAGTGGAGCGGCGCCGTGGCTCCATTGTTGGCAAATTGAGGAGAACGGTTGAGGGGAAGGGGCGCAGCTGAGATTAATTTGTGCTTAGGGTTTCTGCCTTTGTGAGGTGGAGGTTGTGTGGTCTTGTAAGCTGGACTTCTAAGTCCATTAATCCATGGAAATATTTTTCACACCTCCAGTTTATTTTTTGCACCCTTCCTATTCATTAACCCATGAACTTTATTTGTGTCACCCCATATTCGCTTCTGCACCTCCCCTTGACTCCCTCTTTTGGATTTCAGTGGGCTCAAGCAAGGCCCAGACGTTTTCTCATTCGCCCCGTCCTTTTACTAACGCACCCTCCCTGGACATGGATAAGATCATTGGGCAATAACCTTAAGCCCAGTGCCTGACTTGAGACTCACACCCCCTTAAATCTGACTGCACCCATCATTCCTTTTTTTTTGTTTTTTCAATTTAATTAGATAATAATATTGTAATCGGTTTTAATTTTAGGATTAAATATAAATTTTGGTTTAGATTTTAATTTTGATCTTGAAACTTTAATTCTAATTTGGTTTTGATTTTAGAATTAGAGTTTAATTTTAGAATTAATCTTGTTTCTAATTAACTTTTAACTTTGGTTTTGATTAATTGTTTTTAATTAGATTTTAATTTAGAATTTATTCTTGACTTAGAACTAGAAGTTTAATTAATTTAGGATTAACTTTAGAATTAGAAATTAACTTGATTTAATCTTAGATTTAGATACCTTTTTTATTAACTCTTAGGTTAATTTGTGACTAACTTTTAATCTTTCTTTTAATTAGCATTCGCACTTTATCTTGGATATTTTGATTAATTTTTTTGACCATGATCTTGACGCTTAATTTCTGATTAATTCATGAGTACTCTTTTTTCACTATTTCTCCTCCCATGGATCTGAAGACTTGTTTAAGTCTTGGATTCTTTTCCCTTTAGAGCTACCTAGTCCAACTTAATTTTTGATTAAGCTTGGAGTAGGATTAGCATTAGGTTTTAGGTAGTCCTTTCTCCTAAGCCTCACTAACCCTAGGATCTCCTTTGCATGATAACTTGTAGGATTCAGTTTCCCCTTTAGACTTTCCGTGAGTCCCGACTCTTTTCTCTCGCACCCGTGCGATTGAGACCGATCTCGTTTTCCCGCTTCGTGGTCGTTACCACGAACTACGGACGCTCTGACTTCCTCTCTCTCGTCCGAATGAGGATACGTAGGCACGAGGATCCCTATCCTTGGCGAGCACTCTTCTCTCGCATCCTTGCGATTGAGACTATTCTCTCGCACCCATGCGATTGAGACCATTCAACCTTTCCTTTCTTCCCTAGTGAGGGGAACTACGTCGCTCTGATTCTCGCGTGCGAGCGAGATACGTAGGCAGGAGATCGCGCGAGATCTCTCCGAGCACAACTTTTATTTATCACCTCTTTGTCTCTTTTCGACCCGTAGGTCGAACTACAACTGCTCTGATTTCCTCTTTCTCGTCCGATTGAGGATACGTAGGCACAAGACGACGATGTCTTGGCGAGCAACCTCCCCCCTTAGTTCGTGTCTAAACTACGTTGACTCTGACTTTCCCATTGCACAAGGGAATACGTAGGCGTAGGACGAGCGATGTCCTATCGAGTCACTTTTTTTTTTCTTTTCTTCTTCGTTTCTCCATTCTTTCCGTTCTCGTTTCTTCGCCGGTCCAGTAGTAGTGGAGTTCCAGACGACGACACCCTTTGATGCAGGCAGCAAGCGTGGATCCCATCGAGTACGATGGACGTGTTGGGTGCTAACACCTTCCTTTCGCGTAACCGACTCCCGTACCCGTTTCTCTTGGTCGTGAGACCATGTTCTTTCCCTTTCCTCAAGTTTATACGGTGTTTCCTTTCCCTCTCTCGGGATAAATACACATTGCTAGCGACTCTGTGTCTTTTGCGCCACTCTCGCGTTTGTACCGTTGGATGCGAATCTTTCGGAAACGACAGCTGGCGACTCTGCTGGGGAATCTGGTTGACCTCTTGCTGGTCCATCCCCTTTAGCGTGGTCGTTTTGTTTGGTTGGTGAGAACTTTGATGGTTGAGCGGTTGTTACAGAGGAGCCGGCGAGTGATTTCATGGCGGCGAAAAAGAAGCATATTGGTGACGAAGAGGGAGTAGACGAGTGAGACGGAGAGCGTTGTTTGTGTTGGTGACTTCCGGCGAGCTTAATTTGCAGAGAGACCGGCGCGATGGAGGATGGTGGCGATTTGAGAAATGGACGGTGATAATGGTGTAACTGCGGAGAAATCAGAGCGAGAAGAGCGTTGGGAATTGAGAGGATCTTGTTGCTTCCGGCGTGAGATTTGAGAAGCAAACGAATTGAACAGAGAATTTGAACGGAGAAGAAGATGGAGGGAGGAATGGCACGGTGGCGAGGTGAACAGAGAGAGGACGACGGAGTGGAGCGGCACCGTGGCTCCATTGTTGGCAAATTGAGGAGAACGGTTGAGGGGAAGGGGCGCAACTGAGATTAATTTGTGCTTAGGGTTTCTGCCTTTGTGAGGTGGAGGTTGTGTGGTCTTGTAAGCTGGACTTCTAAGTCCATTAATCCATGGAAATATTTTTCACACCTCCAGTTTATTTTTTGCACCCCTCCTATTCATTAACCCATGAACTTTATTTGTGTCACCCCAGATTCGCTTCCGCACCTCCCCTTGACTCCCTCTTTTGGATTTCAGTGGGCTCAAGCAAGGCCCAGACGTTTTCTCATTCGCCCCGTCCTTTTACTAACGCACCCTCCCTGGACATGGATAAGATGATTGGGAAATAACCTTAAGCCCAGTGCCTGACTTGAGACACACACCCCTTTAAATCTGACTGCACCCATCATTCTTTTTTTTTTGTTTTTTCAATTTAATTAGATAATAATATTGTAATCGGTTTTAATTTTAGGATTAAATATAAATTTTGGTTTAGATTTTAATTTTGATCTTGAAACTTTAATTCTAATTTGGTTTTGATTTTAGAATTAGAGATTAATTTTAGAATTAATCTTGTTTCTAATTAACTTTTAACTTTGGTTTTGATTAATTGTTTTTAATTAGATTTTAATTTAGAATTTAATCTTGACTTAGAACTAGAAGTTTAATTAATTTAGGATTAACTTTAGAATTAGAAATTAACTTGATTTAATCTTAGATTTAGATACCTTTTTTATTAACTCTTAGGTTAATTTGTGACTAACTTTTAATCTTTCTTTTAATTAGCATTCGCACTTTATCTTGGATATTTTGATTAATTTTTTTGACCATGATCTTGACGCTTAATTTCTGATTAATTCATGAGTACTCTTTTTTCACTATTTCTCCTCCCATGGATCTCAAGACTTGTTTAAGTCTTGGATTCTTTTCCCTTTAGAGCTACCTAGCCCAACTTAATTTTTGATTAAGCTTGGAGTAGGATTGGCATTAGGTTTTAGGTAGTCCTTTCTCCTAAGCCTCAGTAACCCTAGGATCTCCTTTGCATGATAACTTGTAGGATTCAGTTTCCCCTTTAGACTTTCCGTGAGTCCCGACTCTTTTCTCTCGCACCCGTGCGATTGAGACTGATCTCGTATTCCCGATTCGTGGTCGTTACCACGAACTACGGACGCTCTGACTTCCTCTCTCTCGTCCGAATGAGGATACGTAGGCACGATGATCCCTATCCTTGGCGAGCACTCTTCTCTCGCATCCTTGCGATTGAGACTCTTCTCTCGCACCCATGCGATTGAGACCATTCAACCTTTCCTTTCTTCCCTAGTGAGGGGAACTACGTTGCTCTGATTCTCGCGTGCGAGCGAGATACGTAGGCAGGAGATCGCGCGAGATCTCTCCGAGCACAACTTTAATTTATCACCTCTTTGTCTCTTTTCGACCCGTAGGTCGAACTACAACTGCTCTGATTTCCTCTTTCTCGTCCGATTGAGGATACGTAGGCACAAGACGACGATGTCTTGGCGTGCAACCTCCCCCCTTAGTTCGTGTCCAAACTATGTTGACTCTGACTTTCCCATTGCACGAGGGAATACGTAGGCGTAGGACGAGCGATGTCCTATCGAGTCACTTTTTTTTTTCTTTTCTTCTTCGTTTCTCCATTCTTTCCGTTCTCGTTTCTTCGCCGGTCCAGTAGTAGTGGAGTTCCAGACGACGACACCCTTTGATGCAGGCAGCAAGCGTGGATCCCATCGAGTACGATGGACGTGTTGGGTGCTAACACCTTCCTTTCGCGTAACCGACTCCCGTACCCGTTTCTCTTGGTCGTGAGACCATGTTCTTTCCCTTTCCTCAAGTTTATGCGGTGTTTCCTTTCCCTCTCTCGGGATAAATACACATTGCTAGCGACTCTGTGTCTTTTGCGCCACTCTCGCGTTTGTACCGTTGGATGCGAATCTTTCGGAAACGACAGCTGGCGACTCTGCTGGGGAATCTGGTTGACCTCTTGCTGGTCCATCCCCTTTAGCGTGGTCGTTTTGTTTGGTTGGTGAGAACTTTGATGGTTGAGCGGTTGTTACAGAGGAGCCGGCGAGTGATTTCATGGCGGCGAAAAAGAAGCATATTGGTGACGAAGAGGGAGTAGACGAGTGAGACGGAGAGCGTTGTTTGTGTTGGTGACTTCCGGCGAGCTTAATTTGCAGAGAGACCGGCGCGATGGAGGATGGTGGCGATTTGAGAAATGGACGGTGATAATGGTGTAACTGCGGAGAAATCAGAGCGAGAAGAGCGTTGGGAATTGAGAGGATCTTGTTGCTTCCGGCGTGAGATTTGAGAAGCAAACGAATTGAACAGAGAATTTGAACGGAGAAGAAGATGGAGGGAGGAATGGCACGGTGGCGAGGTGAACAGAGAGAGGACGACGGAGTGGAGCGGCGCCGTGGCTCCATTGTTGGCAAATTGAGGAGAACGGTTGAGGGGAAGGGGCGCAGCTGAGATTAATTTGTGCTTAGGGTTTCTGCCTTTGTGAGGTGGAGGTTGTGTGGTCTTGTAAGCTGGACTTCTAAGTCCATTAATCCATGGAAATATTTTTCACACCTCCAGTTTATTTTTTGCACCCCTCCTATTCATTAACCCATGAACTTTATTTGTGTCACCCCAGATTCGCTTCCGCACCTCCCCTTGACTCCCTCTTTTGGATTTCAGTGGGCTCAAGCAAGGCCCAGACGTTTTCTCATTCGCCCCGTCCTTTTACTAACGCACCCTCCCTGGACATGGATAAGATCATTGGGAAATAACCTTAAGCCCAGTGCCTGACTTGAGACACACACCCCTTTAAATCTGACTGCACCCATCATTCCTTTTTTTTTGTTTTTTCAATTTAATTAGATAATAATATTGTAATCGGTTTTAATTTTAGGATTAAATATAAATTTTGGTTTAGATTTTAATTTTGATCTTGAAACTTTAATTCTAATTTGGTTTTGATTTTAGAATTAGAGATTAATTTTAGAATTAATCTTGTTTCTAATTAACTTTTAACTTTGGTTTTGATTAATTGTTTTTAATTAGATTTTAATTTAGAATTTAATCTTGACTTAGAACTAGAAGTTTAATTAATTTAGGATTAACTTTAGAATTAGAAATTAACTTGATTTAATCTTAGATTTAGATACCTTTTTTATTAACTCTTAGGTTAATTTGTGACTAACTTTTAATCTTTCTTTTAATTAGCATTCGCACTTTATCTTGGATATTTTGATTAATTTTTTTGACCATGATCTTGACGCTTAATGTCTGATTAATTCATGAGTACTCTTTTTTCACTATTTCTCCTCCCATGGATCTCAAGACTTGTTTAAGTCTTGGATTCTTTTCCCTTTAGAGCTACCTAGCCCAACTTAATTTTTGATTAAGCTTGGAGTAGGATTGGCATTAGGTTTTAGGTAGTCCTTTCTCCTAAGCCTCAGTAACCCTAGGATCTCCTTTGCATGATAACTTGTAGGATTCAGTTTCCCCTTTAGACTTTCCGTGAGTCCCGACTCTTTTCTCTCGCACCCGTGCGATTGAGACTGATCTCGTATTCCCGATTCGTGGTCGTTACCACGAACTACGGACGCTCTGACTTCCTCTCTCTCGTCCGAATGAGGATACGTAGGCACGATGATCCCTATCCTTGGCGAGCACTCTTCTCTCGCATCCTTGCGATTGAGACTCTTCTCTCGCACCCATGCGATTGAGACCATTCAACCTTTCCTTTCTTCCCTAGTGAGGGGAACTACGTTGCTCTGATTCTCGCGTGCGAGCGAGATACGTAGGCAGGAGATCGCGCGAGATCTCTCCGAGCACAACTTTAATTTATCACCTCTTTGTCTCTTTTCGACCCGTAGGTCGAACTACAACTGCTCTGATTTCCTCTTTCTCGTCCGATTGAGGATACGTAGGCACAAGACGACGATGTCTTGGCGTGCAACCTCCCCCCTTAGTTCGTGTCCAAACTATGTTGACTCTGACTTTCCCATTGCACGAGGGAATACGTAGGCGTAGGACGAGCGATGTCCTATCGAGTCACTTTTTTTTTTCTTTTCTTCTTCGTTTCTCCATTCTTTCCGTTCTCGTTTCTTCGCCGGTCCAGTAGTAGTGGAGTTCCAGACGACGACACCCTTTGATGCAGGCAGCAAGCGTGGATCCCATCGAGTACGATGGACGTGTTGGGTGCTAACACCTTCCTTTCGCGTAACCGACTCCCGTACCCGTTTCTCTTGGTCGTGAGACCATGTTCTTTCCCTTTCCTCAAGTTTATGCGGTGTTTCCTTTCCCTCTCTCGGGATAAATACACATTGCTAGCGACTCTGTGTCTTTTGCGCCACTCTCGCGTTTGTACCGTTGGATGCGAATCTTTCGGAAACGACAGCTGGCGACTCTGCTGGGGAATCTGGTTGACCTCTTGCTGGTCCATCCCCTTTAGCGTGGTCGTTTTGTTTGGTTGGTGAGAACTTTGATGGTTGAGCGGTTGTTACAGAGGAGCCGGCGAGTGATTTCATGGCGGCGAAAAAGAAGCATATTGGTGACGAAGAGGGAGTAGACGAGTGAGACGGAGAGCGTTGTTTGTGTTGGTGACTTCCGGCGAGCTTAATTTGCAGAGAGACCGGCGCGATGGAGGATGGTGGCGATTTGAGAAATGGACGGTGATAATGGTGTAACTGCGGAGAAATCAGAGCGAGAAGAGCGTTGGGAATTGAGAGGATCTTGTTGCTTCCGGCGTGAGATTTGAGAAGCAAACGAATTGAACAGAGAATTTGAACGGAGAAGAAGATGGAGGGAGGAATGGCACGGTGGCGAGGTGAACAGAGAGAGGACGACGGAGTGGAGCGGCGCCGTGGCTCCATTGTTGGCAAATTGAGGAGAACGGTTGAGGGGAAGGGGCGCAGCTGAGATTAATTTGTGCTTAGGGTTTCTGCCTTTGTGAGGTGGAGGTTGTGTGGTCTTGTAAGCTGGACTTCTAAGTCCATTAATCCATGGAAATATTTTTCACACCTCCAGTTTATTTTTTGCACCCCTCCTATTCATTAACCCATGAACTTTATTTGTGTCACCCCAGATTCGCTTCCGCACCTCCCCTTGACTCCCTCTTTTGGATTTCAGTGGGCTCAAGCAAGGCCCAGACGTTTTCTCATTCGCCCCGTCCTTTTACTAACGCACCCTCCCTGGACATGGATAAGATCATTGGGAAATAACCTTAAGCCCAGTGCCTGACTTGAGACACACACCCCTTTAAATCTGACTGCACCCATCATTCCTTTTTTTTTGTTTTTTCAATTTAATTAGATAATAATATTGTAATCGGTTTTAATTTTAGGATTAAATATAAATTTTGGTTTAGATTTTAATTTTGATCTTGAAACTTTAATTCTAATTTGGTTTTGATTTTAGAATTAGAGATTAATTTTAGAATTAATCTTGTTTCTAATTAACTTTTAACTTTGGTTTTGATTAATTGTTTTTAATTAGATTTTAATTTAGAATTTAATCTTGACTTAGAACTAGAAGTTTAATTAATTTAGGATTAACTTTAGAATTAGAAATTAACTTGATTTAATCTTAGATTTAGATACCTTTTTTATTAACTCTTAGGTTAATTTGTGACTAACTTTTAATCTTTCTTTTAATTAGCATTCGCACTTTATCTTGGATATTTTGATTAATTTTTTTGACCATGATCTTGACGCTTAATTTCTGATTAATTCATGAGTACTCTTTTTTCACTATTTCTCCTCCCATGGATCTCAAGACTTGTTTAAGTCTTGGATTCTTTTCCCTTTAGAGCTACCTAGCCCAACTTAATTTTTGATTAAGCTTGGAGTAGGATTGGCATTAGGTTTTAGGTAGTCCTTTCTCCTAAGCCTCAGTAACCCTAGGATCTCCTTTGCATGATAACTTGTAGGATTCAGTTTCCCCTTTAGACTTTCCGTGAGTCCCGACTCTTTTCTCTCGCACCCGTGCGATTGAGACTGATCTCGTATTCCCGATTCGTGGTCGTTACCACGAACTACGGACGCTCTGACTTCCTCTCTCTCGTCCGAATGAGGATACGTAGGCACGAGGATCCCTATCCTTGGCGAGCACTCTTCTCTCGCATCCTTGCGATTGAGACTCTTCTCTCGCACCCATGCGATTGAGACCATTCAACCTTTCCTTTCTTCCCTAGTGAGGGGAACTACGTTGCTCTGATTCTCGCGTGCGAGCGAGATACGTAGGCAGGAGATCGCGCGAGATCTCTCCGAGCACAACTTTAATTTATCACCTCTTTGTCTCTTTTCGACCCGTAGGTCGAACTACAACTGCTCTGATTTCCTCTTTCTCGTCCGATTGAGGATACGTAGGCACAAGACGACGATGTCTTGGCGTGCAACCTCCCCCCTTAGTTCGTGTCCAAACTATGTTGACTCTGACTTTCCCATTGCACGAGGGAATACGTAGGCGTAGGACGAGCGATGTCCTATCGAGTCACTTTTTTTTTTCTTTTCTTCTTCGTTCCTCCGTTCTTTTCGTTCTCGTTTCTTCGCCGGTCCAGTAGCAGTGGAGTTCCAGACGACGACACCCTTTGATGCAGGCAGCAAGCGTGGATCCCATCGAGTACGATGGACGTGTTGGGTGCTAACACCTTCCCTTCGTGTAACCGATTCTCATACCCGTTTCTCTTGGTCGTGAGACCATGTTCTTTCCCTTTCCTCAAGTTTATGCGGTGTTTCCTTTCCCTCTCTTGGGATAAATACACATTGCTAGCGACTCTGTGTCTTTTGCGCCACTCTCGAGTTTGTACCGTTGGATGCGAATCTTTCGGGAACGACAGCTGGCGACTCTGCTGGGGAATCTGGTGGACCTCTTGCTGGTCCATCCCCTTTAGCGAGTCAATCCTAGCTCTTGTCTGTTTCTTTTCATTGGGTGCTTTTATGGTTCTTTGTTTTGTTGTATATTGCTGTATTTGCTGTTTTATTTGTTTTACTGTATTTACAGTTTTTATTACATTACATTGCATTTTATTACTGTCGTACTGGATATTACTGCGCTGTGCTGGCTGGTTTTCTATTTGGCGGGTTGGGATGTTTTGAGAGATGAGCCCAATACCCAGGCTCGAGCATACACCTAGGTTTTAGCCTGGGCAGGCGTGACGCTCCCGTGGTGTTGGCCACGTGTGGGTGATCACGATCCCTACAATCAGACGAAGTTCTATCCGGAGCTATCTGCTACTGTATGTTGATACAGGCCAGTAGTTATTCTCTGGAGGAATTGTCGACTCTGATGACCATTCTCGAGGACTCAGTTGCGGCACTCCTCCCGAGACGTGACAGTGGCAGCCCACGTTCTGTGGCAAACCCATTGCACATTCTCGATCCGAGGACCCAATGCTGGGAACTTGCTATAGGATTCCCTTTTGAAGTGAATCAGCGGACGACCTCTTTGATTGGCGATAGCATTGTATCCTTCGGGCTGAATGTGCTATTGCTTCTCAAACCTCTGAAGCTGAGGATCTTTCGTCTTGGAGAATCAGTTGAGGCCTCCTCGATTGATGATGATGCCAAACCAGAAATGGTGAACGTATCATCATTTCTCGACCTGAGAGCCCGGGATACTGAGGATCTTAGCACCCACATGTGAGAGGGGCGGGTTGTTTACAGGTTTGCAGGTAACCGTGACCTTCAACCTACCGGGTATTCTGGTTCTCTTATCAGTGCAAACTTATCAGCCGGGTATTCTGATTATGCCGATATGCTGGTATTCTGGTATTCTGATCATCCGGTATTCTGGTATTCTCTTCAGAGCAGACCTTTGAACTTATTCAGTCAGCAACACAGCAGTTATTCAGAATATGTGGAAGCTTCGATCCCATGTCTGCTGCATTTTCATATTGCATTGCATTTGCATCTTGCATCTTTTTTGCATATCTGTCTCCGGCCTGGTCAGAGAGCTTATCCATCCTTTTTCTGAACCGCAGTTGACTGCCCGACTTTTGTATTGGACTTGAATCAACTTTTGGGGAGATCATCATGAATTCAGGGGAACAGAATCAGGTTGTAACTAGGGCTGATGTTGAGTTGATGAAGAGTCAGTTGGATCAACTTGTGGAAGCTATGACAACCATGAATAGGGGAGAGGCCAATGTTCAGAAGACTTCAGTTATTGGGAATGTCATTCCACCTCCAGTGAACAATGTTGCTCAAGCACAGCATGTGCGAATCCCTGCTGAGAATCACGTTATACACGAGCGTGCCATCGTCCGAGATGGATATTCTTCTTCTCTTGATGCCACAGATTATCGGAGCTTTGCCTTCTCTGTGCCAGATTTCAAAGGGGTTGTTCCAAATATGAAACCTCCAAAGATGAAGCCTAAGGACCCACGGGCTGTTCAGTTTGATGAAAGATGTCGTGTGTTGGAAGAGAAGCTTGATGCCTTAATGAAGCGTGATACCCTTGATTTGGATGTTGCGAGCATGTGTTTGGTGCCCGGCCTTGTGTTACCTCCAAAGTTTTAGATGCTGAAGTTTGAGCAATACAAAGGGGATAGCTGTCCGAAGCTACATTTGGTGATATTTAGCCGAAGATTGACCTCTCATGTCTATAATGATAAGCTCATGATTCACTATTTCCAGGACAGTCTGAGTGGGGCATCATTGAGTTGGTATATGCAGTTGGAAAGTGGTAGCATCCGATCATGGTCAGATCTAACCAACGCCTTTGTGAAGCAATACAGTTATAATCTTGACATGGCTCCTAGCCGCCTGCAGTTGCTAGGTTTATCTAAAGCGGATAACGAATCATTCAGAGAGTATGCTCAGAGATGGAGAGAGTTAGCTGCTCGTGTTCAACCACCACTTTTGGAAAGAGAATTGGTTGATATATTCAAGGATACTTTGCAAAGACCATACTTCAAAAAGTTGATTACTGTATCAAAATTCTCTGACCTGGTAATACTTGGAGAACGCATTGAGGTCGGTATTAAGTGTGGAAAGATTCAAGATACCTCGAAGTTCCTAGCTAACGAAAGTGGATCAGTTGTCAGTTCTCAAGAAGAATGGGAGGAAGAAAGTAATTCCATCTGGGAACATCCACCATCTCATCCTCAATATTCAGATGCATCAACTGTTCAGAGTTAGCAATCTTCTGGATCTCAGAATCAACGGTCGTACCGCTGTCAGCCACGTCAGCACGCCCGACAAAGACCTAGGAAGCCAGAGAGGCATTTCACTCAGTTACCAATGTCATATCGTCAGATGCTGCCGAATTTGATAAGAGGTGGATTGATAGTGCCGAAGGAATTGAAGCCAGTGCCTTTCCCTTATCCACCAGGTTTTGATGTCAACGCCCGTTGTGACTACCATGCTGGGGCACATGGGCATTCAACCGAAGACTGTAAGGTGCTTAGGAGCAAGATTCAGACTCTTCTTGACTCCAATATGTTCTCATTCACGCCTTAGGGTATTCAGATCCATGATTCTCCTTCATCTAGTCAGGTGGGTTCATCAGTTCAGGTTATGGAAGAAGACACCGAGAGCAATGGTGCTAGTTTTTATCAGACTGACTTCGATGAGCAATTCTGAAGATGGCTAGTTCAGCAGCAAGTCAAGCTTGGAAGGCCCAGTTCCCCGAAGCTGGCAATCTTTTAGATCATGTCATTTCTTTGCATTTGTAGTTTCTTTTCTGTTAAAGTGCAAACTCATTTGTAAAACTCGTCTATTTGCAATTGATAATGATAATGAAATGAATATGCATGTTTTGATTAAATCCATCTGTGTTCACTCATATTTTCTTTATTAATATCTAACCCTTGTTTAAGCAGGATCTGAGGGAGGATGATGAAATTCAAAGACGCAGAACTTCTGATGGTATGCTTTTGGGACAAAACCTTGCTGATGATGTACATGCATTGTTTCAAATCCCTAAACACCGGAGATATAAGGAAGATAATCCCATGTCAACCCCTTTGAGCCTAGAAGTAGAAGTTTCTTTCTGAAAACGAAAAAACCCTCAGTCTTAACCTGGGGCAAGGTAGGTGTCAATTAATTTGACCGAGCGTTCAATTCGACGATCAAATTTATGGTTATCCCTCACCAACCGAAGAGTGAGGCAGCCACATCCCTTTCAAACAAGTCAGACAAGCCTGTGTCACACGATTTGTTCAAAAAAAAAGAAAAAAATCAAAAAGAAAATGAAAGCCCGCTAAGTCGAAACTTGAAAACAAATGGCTTAGGCCAAAGTTAGGGCATCCCGCTGGACTTCGAAATCGAAAAATTCAAAAGAGTTAGTCTAGGCAAAATCAGGGAAAAGCAAAAGAATAAAGAGCGAAAAAATGGAAAAAGAAAAATCCTCAAATAAAGAACAAGTCGTGTGTTTACAGACACCAAAGGCAAAATGGGTGGCTGTCACTTTGAAAACCGTGTGGGTTCTTTCTATCCTCATACTATTCATTAACCTTGTTGAAAGGTGAGCGCTTATGTCGAGTTAGCTGAACGTAGGACTGGAGAATATCATGAAGAGTGGGTGGGTTAAAACAAAACTTTGAGCCTTATATTCTTTCTTTCTCAAACCGTGAACCAGGCCACGTTACAACCTTCAAAAGACCTAATTGAAGCAGGGTTGTTTCGAAAGCATACTTCGGTAAAGATCGCGTCGAACCTGACTCCTAAAAGGATCTTCTTACCATTCATGTTAGTATCAACGACACTTTGATTAGTGGTTCATTCACTATGTGTCGCAACTTATTTTTTCAGTGAACAGACTTAGATTTCAAAGCTGTCATATGCATTGCATTAAAATTTTCATTTTCAAAACGAAGTGTTTTACTTGCGAGTAAGTACTTGACTCAGGAAAGTTTCTGCAATGGAAGGATTGATCAAGATAAGATGCAAAGTGCCTGAGTACTCCGTTGAGCAGGGGCAAGTCATTTCAAAGGGGCAATTCATTCCAAGATTCAGCTAATCTGGGGCAATCAGGTCGAGATTCAATAAATCTCTCAAAGGTCAGTTAGTCAGAGGTACTCCTTCACAGATCAGCCAGTCAAGGGCAAAATCACTTCAAGGCTGGGGCAGGTCACCCTAAAAGCAAAAGGGTTTTTCTCAGGAGAACGGTTAATCAAGATCATGGGGCAAGATATGTAAGATCTTCATGAGACCTCTCGAAGACAGGTTCCTTTATGGGCTATGCTGTATCAGGGCATCTTTTGGTCATATCACATCTGCAGGGTTCATGTTAATGGTCGACACGTGACGTCCCCAGTAGAGTTTCTCTCCCCAACAGAGTAAGGGTAGAAAGTAAGTCTCCAGCAGAGGAGTAAGCTCAATGTTGTCCCCTAGCAGAGTGGATATCATCAACCGTCGTTCCCCGAGCAGAGGTGTTGGTGATGGATGGTATTCCCCAGCAGGTTAAGGGTGTTTCCCCGACTATAGGCTAAGTTCAATGATATTCTCCTGCAGGTTCGCTGTTATTGACTTCATTCCCCAAGCAGGTGATAGTCATCTTAATGGCTTAATCAACAGTGGTTGACATCCCCACCAGATTCAGAGTCTAATGGTTATTGACACCTCTTCCATAACAGATCTTTGGGGTCCATCTTCAAGGTTTATTCGTAATCCCCAACGGAGTGGGAATTCTCTTCGGGTTTCATCTTCAGCAGTGGTTATAACAGGAAGGTTGTTCAGTGTGACTTCCTCAGCAGGGTTCGTAACCTCGGAGACATTTCAGTTCGCCATCCCCAGCGGATTTGGCCTCTTCTCTTCAGTATTTATTTTGCTGGAGGGGTCTCTTTTGCATATAGTAAGCATTTTTGCATGGCATTCTCAAAACGCGTAGCATTTCCACTTCGTGTGGAGCATTACGGCAAAATTCAAACATATGCATGCGAAGCATAAGCCAGATTTGGTACCTTGTACAGAAGCCCGAATCATATTTCAGTCAGGACAGTGACATATCCCAAAAGAGAATGCCAAGCCATTCCTCAGCAGACAGTTTCTTCCCGTCAACCCCTTGACGCTGTGTTCCGAGCTCAGGTTTCGTACCTTCGGATATGTTCAGTTTCTTCCCGTCAACCCTTTGACGAGGTGTTTCTCGGGTTTCATCCTCTTTCCGTCATCCCCATGACGATGTGTTCCTACGGTGGAATTTTCTTTCTGTCATCCCTATGGCTATGTGTTATCTTTTAAGAGCTCCTCTTTTTGTCATCTCCATGGCAATGTGTTTCTTGGGTTTCATCTTCTTTCTGTCATCCCTATGACAATATGTTTCTTGGGTTTCATCTTCTTTCTGTCATCCCTATGACAATGTGTTATCTCCATGACAATGTGTTCCTACGGTGGAAATTTCATTTTCTTTCTGTCATCCCTATGACAATGTGTTTCTTGGGTTTCATCCTCTTTCTGTCATCCCTATGACAATGTGGTTCTTCGGATAAATAATCGGTGCGGTTCTGGGGTTCACTTTTTTTCTTGGGTTTCATCTTTTTCCTGTCATCCCTATGACAATGCGTTCTCTTCGGTTAGGTTTTCTTCCCGTCAACCCTTTGACAAGGTGTTTCTTGGGTTTCATCTTCTTCCTGTCATCCCTATGACAATGTGTTATCTTCGTCAATTCCTTGACGATGTTGAGTTGTCTTCCCCGCAGAGTTGTCTGTTTAGATTTCTCTTTTCCCCAGCGGAATCATCTTTGTAGATCTGTCGATTCTACTTATTGTAGTTTGAAAATCTACCTTCGGCATAGTTTTTCTTTGAAAGTCCACCTTCGGCTTGGTCTTCCTTTTTCGAGCCCACCTTCGGCATGGTCTCGTATCCTTTGTTTGAAAGCCCACCTTTGGCTTGGTCTTTCTTTTTCGAGCCCACCTTCGGCATGGTCTCGTATCTTTTGGTTTGAGAGTCTACCTTCGGCTTAGTCTTTCTTTGAAAGCCCACCCTCGGCTTGGTCTTTCTTTTCCGAGTCCGCCTTCAGCCGTTCTCGTAGCACCTTTATATCTCCCCAGGTTAGTCCGCCTTCGGCTGGTCTGCCCCTCCGAGTTCGCCTTTGGCCGTTCTCGTACTTGTATTTATTTCATCATCTCCATAGTTTACAAATTTCCGGGTTCTTTTTGTATTCAATCACCTTCTACCTTGAATGTCTGAAAGCCGTTACTATCACCCTTTCAGGTCCAAGTTGACTGAATAGGGGCAGCTGTAGCACCCCAAAATTTGCCCTACCTTTTTCTGGCTTATGTTTCTATCTCATTTTGCATTCAGTAGGTCATATTCATATTCATAATCATATAATGCATTGGTCTTCTAAGACATGGGATTATAGCATTTCTTTAAATAAAGGTTTTCTATTTGCAAGAGTTTGAAGTCTGGTCCTTGTAATATTCTTATTCAGAGGATTCATCAAAGGCGTTGGGTCAGAGGTTCATTGGTGTGAATCAGAGTTTAATTTCTTCTCAGTTCAAGTCATCTTCTTCAAGAATGATCAGTGTACATCAAGGTGAATTAGGGTTTGTTTTCAAGGTTGAGTTGTAGACTTCATCAGGTTGTCAAGCATGAGTTCATGTGAGGATTCACTTGATCAAGGATTCAGAGGATGTTTGACTCAGATGGTTGTTGTTTCTGTTGCAAGTTACTCAGTGGTGGCTGTGGTTATTTAATCAGATGCTTTGTGGAAAATAGTGCAAGTTGGTTCGTGGTTGTGTACGGGTTTGTGGTAGCCAATTAATTTCATAAAAATTAGTTCATTTCCATTCCTTAAACCATTTCTTTTTCTAAACCAAATCCATTCTTTTTTTCTTTTTATCATTTTGTTTTTCACTTTCAAGATCCATTCTTTCTTAATACACCTTTTTCTATTCATATTCAAATTCCAATTTCAAAACCATTATACATTCTTATCCATTTTTCTAAACTTATATCTAATCCATCATATCCATTTCTAAACCAATTTTATCCATATCCATTTTCAAATTTTATTCTTTATCCATATCACTCTCATTTTGTTCTTTTAATATCCATTTTTTCCCATATTAAATCACTTTTGATCATAATCCATTATCCACTTTAAATATCCAAACATCCACATTTAAATCCATGCCATTTAACCCAAATCATTACAAAGGCCCATGACTTTTTCACTAAAAATAAAGGCTTCACATCAAGTCCCTAGTCTTCAACCATGTCCCACGTATGACCATTAAGTCACCAGCTAAACCGCCCCAACATTGTACAACAGAATTACATGACAGAAAATTAAAA
The DNA here is from genome assembly GCA_022829125.1 of Lathyrus tuberosus. Taxonomy (NCBI): domain Eukaryota; kingdom Viridiplantae; phylum Streptophyta; class Magnoliopsida; order Fabales; family Fabaceae; genus Lathyrus; species Lathyrus tuberosus. The sequence goes on along the minus strand of JALAZF010000164.1, from coordinate 6,898,137 downwards.
GAAAAAAAAGGTGATTATATAACAGAAAAAACAAAAATACAAAGTCTCTAGCAAGAAAAGGAGGTAGGCGCCAGTCATGAAAATCTCACTGATGAATTCACGTGCAAAGTTTCAAAACCATTTCAAGGCCACCAAACGCGTGACCGATTACACCAAGAAATTTGCATAACAGAATTTCAATTGGAATTCCTATCCTACCCTCCTCATTCACCATATAACCAAGCTGCAAAGAATTTCAGATGGGCATCATTCTTCTACTGCAAATCATCACTTTCTGCTATCTTTATTTTTTCACCAACATAAACGGCATTCTCTGTCATCTTTAATTTAAACAATCTGTAACACTTTTCACCATTTTCAACAATACAACAGACTCTCCATAGCCATTAATAGATATGCAGAATCTCATCCCTTCATCATCAAATCCAACGACCTGCAAGTCGTAAAGCAACAACATCATCAATTCATAACCAGAATCACAACAATTTCAGGAATCGACAACAACACTTCACGGTTCAACCATTTGCAGAAGCAGGTCGCAGAAGCAGCGAGAAAAAAGATAGAAGAAGACCGAACACAGCAGTGCATAGCAAAAGGAAGAGGTTACCTCTGGTTTTCTATTCATCCGCTGAGATTTTGAAGGAGCACCGGACTCTCCCCGGTAGGTACGTCAACTTTGCTCCGAATTTTGTTGTCACGCTGCATTTGTTTATCAATTTGTTGTGTGTTCGCGTCGAGTGTGCATCTGTTTGATTGAGTGTTGTGCCGAACCTTATCGAGCAGACCGAGGGTTTGAAGCGTGGTCGTTTTGTTTGGTTGGTGAGAACTTTGATGGTTGAGCGGTTGTTGCAGAGGAGCCGGCGAGTGATTTCGGCGGCGAAAAAGAAGCATATTGGTGACGAAGAGGGAGTAGACGAGTGAGACGGAGAGCGTTATTTGTGTTGGTGACTTTCGGCGAGCTTAATTTGCAGAGAGACCGGCGCGATGGAGGATGGTGACGATTTGAGAAATGGACGGTGATAATGGTGTAACTGCGGAGATATCAGAGCGAGAAGAGCGTTGGGAATTGAGAGGATCTTGTTGCTTCCGGCGTGAGATTTGAGAAGCAAACGAATTGAACAGAGAATTTGAATGGAGAAGAAGATGGAGGGAGGAATGGAACGGCGGCGAGGTGAACGGAGAGAGGACGATGGAGTGGAGCGGCGCCGTGGCTCCATTGTTGGCAAATTGAGGAGAACGGTTGGGGGGAAGGGGCGCAGCTGAGATTAATTTGTGCTTAGGGTTTCTGCCTTTGTGAGGTGGAGGTTGTGTGGTCTTGTAAGCTGGACTTCTAAGTCCATTAATCCATGGAAATATTTTTCACACCTCCAGTTTATTTTTTGCACCCCTCCTATTCATTAACCCATGAACTTTATTTGTGTCACCCCAGATTCGCTTCCGCACCTCCCCTTGACTCCCTCTTTTGGATTTCAGTGGGCTCAAGCAAGGCCCAGACGTTTTCTCATTCGCCCCGTCCTTTTACTAATGCACCCTCCCTGGACATGGATAAGATCATTGGGCCATAACCATAAGCCCAGTGCCTGACTTGAGACTCACACCCCCTAAAATCTGACTGCACCCATCATTCCTTTTTTTTGTTTTTTCAATTTAATTAGATAATAATATTGTAATCGGTTTTAATTTTAGGATTAAATATAAATTTTGGTTTAGATTTTAATTTTGATCTTGAAACTTTAATTCTAATTTGGTTTTTATTTTAGAATTAGAGTTTAATTTTAGAATTAATCTTGTTTCTAATTAACTTTTAACTTTGGTTTTGATTAATTGTTTTTAATTAGATTTTAATTTAGAATTTAATCTTGACTTAGAACTAGAAGTTTAATTAATTTAGGATTAACTTTAGAATTAGAAATTAACTTGATTTAATCTTAGATTTAGATACCTTTTTTATTAACTCTTAGGTTAATTTGTGACTAACTTTTAATCTTGCTTTTAATTAGCATTCGCACTTTATCTTGGATATTTTGATTAATTGTTTTGACCATGATCTTGATGCTTAATTTCTGATTAATTCATGAGTACTCTTTTTTCACTATTTCTCCTCCCATGGATCTCAAGACTTGTTTAAGTCTTGGATTCTTTTCCCTTTAGAGCTACCTAGTCCAACTTAATTTTTGATTAAGCTTGGAGTAGGATTAGCATTAGGTTTTAGATAGTCCTTTCTCCTAAGCCTCACTAACCCTAGGATCTCCTTTGCATGATAACTTGTAGGATTCAGTTTCCCCTTTAGACTTTCCGTGAGTCTCGACTCTTTTCTCTCGCACCCGTGCGATTGAGACCGATCTCGTTTTCCCGATTCGTGGTCGTTACCACGAACTACGAACCCTCTGACTTCCTCTCTCTCGTCCGACTGAGGATACGTAGGCACGAGGATCCCTATCCTTGGCGAGCACTCTTCTCTCGCATCCTTGCGATTGAGACTCTTCTCTCGCACCCATGCGATTGAGACCATTCAACCTTTCCTTTCTTCCCTAGTGAGGGGAACTACGTCGCTCTGATTCTCGCGTGCGAGCGAGATACGTAGGCAGGAGATCGCGCGAGATCTCTCCGAGCACAACTTTTATTTATCACCTCTTTGTCTCTTTTCGACCCGTAGGTCGAACTACGACTGCTCTGATTTCCTCTTTCTCGTCCGATTGAGGATACGTAGGCATAAGACGACGATGTCTTGGTGAGCAACCTCCCCCCTTAGTTTGTGTCCAAACTACGTTGACTCTGACTTTCCCATTGCACGAGGGAATACGTAGGCGTAGGACGAGCGATGTCCTAACGAGTCACTTCTTTTTTTTTCTTTTCTTCTTTGTTTCTCCGTTCTTTCTGTTCTCGTTTCTTCGCCGGTCCAGTAGCAGTGGAGTTCTAGACGATGACACCCTTTGATGCAGACAGCAAGCGTGGATCCCATCGAGTACGATGGACGTGTTGGGTGCTGACACCTTCCCTTCGCGTAACCGACTCCTGTACCCGTTTCTCTTGGTCGTGAGACCATGTTCTTTCCCTTTCCTCAGGTTTATGCGGTGTTTTCTTTCCCTCTCTTGGGATAAATACACATTGCTGGCGACTCTGTGTCTTTTGTGCCACTCTCGCGTTTGTACCGTTGGATGCGAATCTTTCGGGAGCGAAAATCTCTTGTGTGAATACCACAGATTGGGGCTTCTGCCGGGGAACCCATTTTCTGTCAGGAACTTAGGATTCATAGCTTTAAAGGTCTAGGATGTTTAGGACAAATATATATACTGCTTTTCCTAATTGCTATATGTGTTAATTTTTCTGCTAATGGGAATGCATGTGATGCCGCATGTGGTGAGGTTGAGTATACACTTAAGATAAGTGATGGCGACGGGGTCGACCATCAACCTCAGTGGAGGCATCCTAATGTAACCATTCTCTCACCTAGATAATGGGTCAGTTGTGATGCCTGAGAAGCTGAGGAGCCAAACCCTTTCGTAGTGCGAAAACTATCGGAAATAGTTGTTATGCGATACTACCCTCATTTGATGCTGGTGATCTATTCTCGGTGAATGGCACTTACTCTAAGATTGCTCTACAACTCGTTGGCGATCCACTTGTTGTTTTGCTTTCCTGGGAGGAGCTGATGATAATGAGTACAGGTACAAAAATCACCCTAGTATAAACCTTTGGGGATGGGTAGAGCCTTGACTTCATGACAACGACCCTTTGACCCCATGTTTTTTCTATGTTTTTGTGTGCTGCATTCATGCATTCATTTAAAAAAACATTAAAAACATTCAAAAAATTTATCTTCTAGTCTCTCTGTTTTTCAAAATAAACTAAGACTGTGATTGCAAATATCAGAGAAAAGGATTTCACTAATGGATTTCGGTAGAAGGAGAACTCATAGTTACACCTTCAAGGTTCCAAAGCTAGAGGATTTGAGAAGGTTAGCAAGGATGATCACTAGCCCTGAGGCTTTCAGAGCCAAGTACAAAGGTTTTCTACCACTGCTAAGAGTCCATGTGATTGAGGGAATCATGGATGCGCTCATTCAGTTTTACGATCCGGTTTATCACTGTTTCACATTCCCGGATTACCAGCTTGCACCAACGCTGGAGGAGTATTCTCATCTGATCGATCTACACATTACAGATCGAGCTCCATTTTCTGGACTGGAAGAAATTCCAAAGAATCAGACCATTGCAAGAGCAATTCATTTGGACGAGTCTGAGGCCAGGACTCACATGACTACCAAGGGTGGCATACAAGGTTTGTCATCCCAGTTCTTAACAAGGAAAGCCATGTATTTTGCCAGTATTGGGAATGTGACTGCTTTTGAAAGCATCTTTGTCTTGCTCACCTACGGGTTATTTTTGTTTCCCAACATCAATAACTTCGTCGATATTAACTCCATTAAGGTTTTTCTCATTGGAAACCCTGTGCCGACTTTGCTCGCATATGCGTATCATTCTGTACACTTGGGGAATTTGTACAGCGGAGGGGAGATCACATGCTGTGTACCTCTGCTTTATAAATGGTTTATTTCCCACTTGCCCGAGTCTGCTGCTTTTTGGGATTGCAAGAGTGCCTTACGTTGGTCGCAGAAGATCATGTCTCTCACCAACTCTGATATAGATTAGTGTATTAGGATTTTTGAGGGAATCAGGATCATTGACCGTTGTGGAAACTTCCCCAACGTACGCCTCATAGGAACTAAAGGAGGAATCAACTATCACCCGGTATTGGTTCGTCGTCAATTTGGATACCCGATGAGGCTTGTTCGGTGCAACGCTCATCTGGAAGGTCTTTTCTTCAAGGAAGGAGAAAGTGACAGAGCACTAAAGATGGAAATAGTGCACGCTTGGAAACACGTTCATAAGAAAGGACGAGAGTCTCTAGGAAAACCGGACTGTGTCTCGGTGGAGCCTTATCTCCATTGGGTACAAACTAGAGCTCTCAAGCTAAAAATGCCTTATCCTCGTTACAGAATTCTTCCGCCGAGGGAATCTGTCATGTACTTCATGACGGAAACTGAAAAGCTTCAGGTTACTCTCAACAAAGTTCAAAAGGAGAGAAGGTCTTGGAAGAACAAGTACCGCACCCTCGACATAGAGTGCATCAGAATACAGCAACTACTGAAAGAGAAAGATGCTCTGATTGAAATTTTGGAGCAACATGCTGTGGAGAATCAAGATGACCAAAGGAATTTGCTCGTTCCTTTCACTTGGCAAAGGAATGACGACCCGACAACGGCCCAAGAGCCCCTGTCAAAGAAAAGGAAAGTACCAGAATCAGCACCTGATTTCTCTTCAGAGAGGACTCGGGACCCATTAGCTTAGGTTTCTGTTTCTGCACCTTGTAATCTACTGTATTTCCATTTCTGTAATCCTTTGAATTCAATAAAAAGGGGTTTCCCCACCGTTTGATATTTGCAATCTAATTGTCGAAGTTTATTTTGATTAAACCAAAAGAACAATTAATATAATCATTGCATTCATCATTCTCACATCGCGTATTCTTCTTCCCTACGAATCTCACGTTTGTGTCTCGGTTCTAGAGTCAAACTGTCTCATTCGTCAATACTCGGGCCAGTCGCCAGAAAAAGATGGATGATCTTGAGGAAGAAAACAGAGAGTTGAAAGAAGAGATCGACGCTCTAAGAGAGGATATGAGAAAGCTTCGTAACGACATGCAAGCCATGGCAGAAGCTCAGCTACAAAGAATTGTGATCTCAGAGATCGCCTCAATGCCCATAGTGGAGAAGAATGATCCTAGGTATCAGATGCCGAAAGATCGTCCCTGGGGCATGTTCCGCCGATCACTGAGGATCAGGGAATCACAACAGAAGCCGCTGGGCCTGAAGGTTACAAACTTCGGGAAAGCAAAGATGCCAGGGGCATACTGAAGACTCCTGAAGGTTACAAACTTCGAGAAATGCCAAGATTCGCTACCGTAGTCACGGTACCACCCCCTGTGGTGCACACTGTCCCGGAAGGACAGATTCCACCGATACCTTCTGGTAAGAAGGAAACTATGTTCGATAGAATGGATGAATTCCAAGAACAGTTCTTGGAAATGCAGAGAGAGCTGTAAGCCATTCGCGGTCAGGATTTATTTGGAAAGGATGCCGCAGACCTCTGCTTGGTCCCCAATGTGAAAGTCCCGCACAAATTTCAAGTGCCCGACTTTGAAAAATACAAGGGTAACTCTTGCCCTCAGAGTCACTTGGTGATGTACGCCCGACGAATGACAGCTCAGACGGAAAATCAGGACCTGCTGATTCACTACTTCCAGGATAGTTTAACCGGTGCCGCATTAAAATGGTACATGGGTTTAAACCTTGCCACGATCAGCACTTTCAGAGATCTTGGCACTGCCTTCGTCCAACAATACAAATACAATTTGGACATGGCACCCGACAGAGATCAACTCAGATCAATGTCGCAAAAGGACAAGGAAACCTTTAAGGAGTATGCTTAAAGATGGCGTGAAATTGCCGCTCAAATTTGACCGCCTCTTGAGGAAAAAGAGATGACAAAGATCTTCTTAAAGACCTTAAGCTCATTTTACTATGACCGAATGGTTGTCAGTGCGCCCAGTGATTTCACCGAGATGGTCAGCATGGGCGTACGTCTTGAGGAAGCCGTCCGAGAAGGACGTTTGGTAAAAGACACTGGATCGACGAGCGGTACTAAAAAATATGGTAGTGCTCTCCTTAAGAAAAAAGAGCAAGATATTGGGAATATCACTCTCAGAAAGCAAAAGGCGTCGATATCAACCAGTAGCGGCTGTGACTCCTGCTATCAACCTTGCGCCTATTCCTACGTATCAACCTCAGGTTGCGTAGAGCCAACCTGACCAACAAAGGACACAACAGCCTCTTCAGAAGGCTCATCCTCCATATAACAACAATCGTACAACACGGCCACCAGGATTTGATCCTATACCCATGACTTACGCAGAACTGTTTACGTTACTACTGGCTAAGGGGCACATCCAGACTAAGTCTCCTCTTACAGTACCGGAAAATCCGCCTTTTTGATTTAAGGTGGATCAGACATGCCCATATCATCAAGGAGGGTCAGGGCATAACATGGAGAACTGTCTTAATTTCAAATCTGACGTGCAAAAGCTTGTTAGGAGCGGGCTCTTATCTTTCAAGGATACGAATCCCAATGTTCTTACAAACCCGCTGCCTCAACATGACAAGGCTGCAGTCAATTTGATAGAAGGAGAGACTAACAACGTCTATCAAATTCATGATGTACTCTTGTTGAAAACCAATCTGGTCAAGATGCATTGTAGACAGAGTGGATATGGCCATGTGCCACCTCATAACTATCACCAGTGTGATATCTGCTCTAAAAGTAACCAGGGATGTTCTGTGGTGCAAGCAGCTCTACAGGAACAAATGGATCTCGGATGGATCCAAGAGCACCGAGTTCGTGGAGTTAACATGGTCTATACGAATTCTAACGTCATTCAAAACCACGACATCCGTGCGATGAATGCCAACTTGGTGGTAATGCACTCAAGGCAAAGCCAGCATCATAATCTGCCGCGGCATGATTACAGTTCTTGTCTGACTTGCTCGGTAAACATACAGGGATGCTCTTTCATACAAGAGGCCCTCCAGCGTCAGATGGATCTTGGATGGATCCAAGACTACCATGATAGGAACCCTTATCAGATCAACATGGTTCAGATCTTCGATATTTGCGTGATGAATACCAACCTGGTAGAGTTACATGCTGAGCAGGTCCGACTCGGATTCTTAATATCACATGACTATCAAAGCTGTAAAGCGGGTTGCAAAAACGATCAGGGTTGTACCCTTGTCCAGGAGGCACTTCAGCACTTGTTAAATCATTGGTGGATGCCAATCTACATGGATGAAGATACTCAGCAAATTAGTATCAGTAACAGGAATCCTACTCGGCGTCAAAGTCAAGATGTCCGATCAGTGGAAGGTAACCTAGTGAGGTTACATTGTATTCAAAGTGGGCGTGGCCAGGTGCCACCACACAATTACGACCGTTGTAGCATCTGTTCGGAATGTAACCAAGGGTGTTACCTTGTGAGAGCAGCTCTTCAGGGTCAGGTGGATCGTGGAGAAATTCGTCCATATCCGGGTTCTGGACCCATCAACTGGACGCCGAACTACCTTGCCAATCAAGTTGAGGATGTTGTCACAATCTCTGGTCATCACAGGACCAGGGATGTTTTTGCCATTACTCCTCTACTTGACGAATCTAAAGTTCCCAACCGGGAACGAATTGAGATCACTTATGATGGTCAGAAAAATCAGAAAGTTCCCATAGTCATCTATCTGCCGAGACCACTACCGTATGAATCAACTAAGGTTATCCCTTACAAATACGGTGCAACGACAGTTGAAAATGGAAAGGAAATTCCATTACCCTCCGTCGTGAATATTGCAGACATCAGTCGTGTAACACGGAGTGGTAGAATCTTCAACCGAGGAGTTGGAGAACCTAACAAGGAAAAGGAACTTCAGACGGAAACTCCTGATCCACCAGTCGGTCAATCCAGTAATCCCGACCTTTCAAAAAACAACGATGAGATGCTCAAGCTCATCCAAAGGAGTGAATACAACATTGTTGATCAACTGTTACAAACTCCTTCAAAGATCTCGATGCTATCACTTTTACTCAGTTCAGAAGCGCATAGGGAGGCTCTACAGAAAGTCTTAGAGCAAGCCTTTGTGGAACAGGATGTAACCATCAGACAGTTCGATAGCATTGTCTCTAACATCACTTCCTGCAATAATTTGGGATTTGGTGATGAGGAATTACCCGAAGAGGGTCGCCGTCATAACATGGCGCTCAATATCACAGTTAACTGCCACAACGATGCTTTAGCCAGCGTACTGGTAGACACAGGGTCAGCCCTAAATGTTATGCCGAAGTCCACTTTGATGCAATTATCATTCAAGGGCCCTCCGATGAGAACCAGCGAGGTCGTCGTCAAAGCATTTGATGGATCCAGAAAAGCGGTTATCGGTGAAGTTGATCTTCCCATAACTATCGATCCTCACACTTTCCAAGTCACTTTCCAGGTCATGGACATCCGGGCAACGTACAGTTGTTTATTAGGAAGACCTTGGATACATCAGGCTGGAGCGGTTACTTCAACCCTCCACCAAAAGCTAAAGTTTGTCAAGAACGATCAACTTGTCACAGTCTGTGGGGAACAAGCCTTGCTTGTGAGTAACTTGTCATCATCTACTAGTATAGAACCCGAGGAGGTTATTGGAACGCAGTTCCAAGCACTATCGGTGAGCAAGGACAATCAGTTCAAAGAAGGAACTTCGATTTCTTCATACAATGATGCTATCAAAGCGGTCGAGAGTACCGATACAACCGGATGGGGACAGCTTGTCATTCCTACTGACAATAAAACAAAGAAGGGTCTTGGTTTTTCTGCAACCTGTACCCAGACAGCTGTCAACGATCAAAGGCTTCATCCCCTTCAAAACTTCTTCCACAGTGGAGGTTTCCTTCAACTAGTGTCTCAAGCAGTCCATGCTATCAATGAGGAAGATCCCTCTGACACAGATGAAGAATGGAAGTCCTACCTTAATGAGGACGGTTATATGTCTCAGGAAGAGGTGCCTATGCCTTTTTGCTTTCCTACAGAAAGTCTGAGATTTATACCAAGGTCAGATGTTGAAATGATCTACGGGGATTATGATCCGGAAGGATGTCGTGCTCCGCCAAATTCATTAGAGGAGGACACTCTGATGAAAGACAACTTTGACCACAACTACTATGGCCCAATGGATGGCCTACCAATGTGGCAGCCTTACCCAGGAGATTTGGGGCAAGGGAGTCAGCCGAACAATGAAAATCAGCTGACCGTCATTGAACAGAATACCTGTGTCCCCACCATGTCATGGGATCAACACTCAGGTCATTCAGAAACTACTCAACATGAAGATGAATTCGCAACGTTTGCAGGACTTGAATTCATCAACTATGCTTTTCCCGAGGTCAACGTCATCGAGAGGGATGACTCCTCCGGTTCCAAAGAAGTTTGGGACACTCTAGGAGAACTAAGTGGAAAATACGACTTTATGGTCAAGTACACTGCGCCCGAAAGCTCTCGTATCAGGCTCGAAGATATCCAGCCAACTTGATGGGGAGATACAACTGAGAGCACAACTACTCTGCAAAATACAACTGAGGAATCCTCCTACGACAACTCTGCTTGGGAGACAGAATCCAATGATCCTGCTCCACCAGAAATCAGCGTTATTTCTGAAGACAAATCAAGGAAGGTACCAGACTTTGTGATTCACCGAGGAGTTCGCTGTCAATGGGTTGTCGTCGAGGTTCCGAAGATCGTTCATCAGTCAAAGTAATTGCCATTTTAACCTTTCACCCTGCCCAGGTGAAACGGATGTTTTGATAGGGCTCGCTTTCTGTAAATTTCCCTCTTCGCTTTGCCCAAAGCGACAGAGTTTTCTTTTATAGGGCTGTAGTTTCAAGGATCGACTTGTTCATTAATAAAATAACATCGTTCTGTAATTTCCGCATTAATTGTTGTTTTCTCTTTTTGCTTTTCTTAGAAAATGGTAATCCTAAAAAATAATTCAAAAATAAAAACATGCAGTAAAATAAAACACTGCACACACTTGCATTTTCTCTATCTCTTCTAAACACGAATCATCACGTCATGCAGATTGCTTGTTTTACACCCCGTTGAAACATACGATCCGATGCCTTCTCCTTACTTTGAGTTCCCGGTATTCGAGGCTAAAGAAGAAAATGACAACGAAATTCCAGAAGAGATCTCCCGACTACTCAGACAAGAGGAAAGGTCCATTGAACCTCATAAAGAACCGTTGGAAACGGTAAACTTGGGTTCAGAGCAAGAGAGAAAAGAAATCAGGATTGGGGCACTGCTCAATCCAACTGTCAAAGAAAGTTTGATAAAGCTTCTCAAATAATTCCCCGATGTATTCGCTTGGTCCTATCAGGACATGTCAGGGTTGGATACCAGCATCGTGGAACATCACTTACCATTAAGATCGGAATGTCCGCCAGTAAAGCAAAGGTTGAGACGCACTCACCCGGACATGGCCATCAAAATCAAAGAGGAGGTACAAAAACAGATTGACGCGGGTTTCCTCGCTACATCTGAATATCCTCAATGGTTAGCCAACATCGTACCCGTTCCCAAAAAGGACGGAAAGGTCAGAATGTGTGTAGATTACAGAGACCTGAACAAGGCTAGTCCAAAGGACGACTTTCCTTTACCACACATTGACATGCTAGTAGACAGTACATCAAAGTTCAAAGTCTTTTCCTTCATGGATGGATTCTTGGGCTATAATCAAATCAAAATGGCGCCGAAAGACATGGAGAAAACTTCGTTCATTACCCCATGGGGTACCTTTTGTTACAAGGTAATGCCGTTCGGTTTGAAGAACGCCGGGGCAACCTATCAAAGGGCCATGACTACTCTGTTTCATGACATGATACATAAAGAAATTGAGGTATATGTCGATGATATGATTGCCAAATCAAAAACAGAGAGTGAACACGTTGAACATCTATCAAAATTGTTCGAACGTCTAAGAAAATTCAAGCTCCGCTTGAATCCTAACAAGTGCACCTTCGGTGTCCGTTCAGGGAAACTACTAGGGTTCATCGTCAGCCAAAAAGGAATTGAAGTTGATCCTGACAAGGTCAAGGCCATTCAAGAAATGCCTTCTCCGAAAACTGAAAAACAAGTCAGAGGATTCCTGGGACGTTTGAACTACATCTCCAGATTCATATTTCTTATGACCGCGACATGCGCGCCGATCTTCAAGTTACTAAAAAAGAATCAGGATTGCGTTTGGTCAGAAGATTGCCAAACCGCCTTCGACAGTATCAAGGAATATCTGTTGAATCCTCTGATTCTATCACCTCCAGTGGAAGGAAGATCACTGATCATTTACCTCACAGTTCTAGAGGACTCAATGGGGTGTGTACTTGGCCAACAAGACGAAACCAAAAGGAAAGAGTCTGTCATTTACTATCTGAGCAAGAAATTCACCGACTGCGAAACTCGGTACACGATGCTCGAGAAAACTTGTTGTGCTTTGGTTTGGGTAGCCAAACGTCTTCGCCAGTACATGATTCATCATACTACTTGGTTGGTCTCCGAAATGGATCCAATCAAGTACGTATTTGAAAAACCTGCTCTCACGGGAAGGATTGCCCGTTGGCAGATGTTGCTATCAGAATACGACATCGATTACCATGCTCAAAAAGCCGTTAAGGGAAGTATTTTTGCTGATCATTTGGCTCATCAACCGATTGACGATCAGGAATCAGTCGGGCTTGACTTCCCAGACGAAGATGTCATGTATCTAAAAATGAAAGATTGCGATGAACCGTTACCCAGTGAAGGGCCAGAACCAGGTTCCCAATGGGGACTTATCTTTGACGGAGCAGTTAATCATTACGGAAACGGAATTGTGGCAGTCATTGTTACCCCTCAGGGTACCCACATTCCTTTCACCGCCAGACTTACTTTCAAATGTACGAACAACGAGGCCGAATACGAAGCTTGTATCATGGGTCTCGAGGAAGCAATTGATTTAAGGATCAAAAACTTGGACGTATACGGCAACTCAGCCTTGGTTATCAATCAGATAAAATGAGATTGGAACACATACCAATCAAGATTGATTCCTTACAAAGACTACGCAAGAAGGTTGTTACCTTTCTTCAACAGAGTTGAGTTTCATCATATCCCTCGTGATAAGAATCACAGGGCTGATGCTTTAGCCACTCTCTCTTCCATGATTAGCGTAGGTCGATGGAATAACTTACCTAAGATTGACATCATGCGCCTTGAACGACCCGCTTACATCTTCACGATTGAAGCAGTCATAGACGACAAACCTTGGTATCACGATATCAAATGCTTCCTTCAGAAACAAGAGTACCCACCTGGGGCACTCAGAAAAGATAGAAAAACCCTCAGAAGATTGGCTGGAAACTTCTTCCTGAGCGGTGACACTCTCTAGAAGAGAAATTTTGACATGGTCTTGCTCCGATGCGTCGACAGACCAGAAGCAGACATGCTTATGAAAGAAATTCATGAAGGATCCTTTGGCACTCATGCCAACGGACACACAATGGCGAGAAAAATTCTCAGAGCAGGGTATTATTGGTTGACCATGGAATCCGACTGCTACAAGTACATAAGGAGGTGTCACAAGTGTCAGATATACTCCGACAAAATTCATGTACCGCCATCACATCTCAAAGTTCTTCCTTCCCCGTCGCCTTTTTCCATATGGGGAATCGACATGATTGGCATGATCGAACCTAAGGCTTCAAATAGACATCGGTTCATCCTGGTAGCCATTGACTACTTCACCAAGTGGGTCAAAGCAGCGTCGTATGCTAATGTAACCCGACAAGTGGTGGTCTGATTTATCAAAAACAATAATATCTGTTGTTATGGTGTTCCAAGCGAGATCATTACTGATAATGGATCTAACTTGAACAATAAGATGATGAAAGAGTTGTGCGCTGAGTTCAAGATCGAACACCATAATTCATCTCCCTACTGACCCAAGATGAACGGAGCGGTAGAAGCGGCTAACAAGAACATCAAGAAGATCGTTCAAAAGATGGTTGTAACCTACAAAGACTGGCACGAGATGCTACCCTTTGCTCTTCACGGTTATCGCACATCTATCCGCACTTCAACAGGGGCAACCCCTTTCTCTCTAGTATATGGCATGGAAGCAGTGCTCCCCATCGAAGTAGAGATCCCATCAATCCGAGTACTGATGGAAGCTAAGCTCACCGAAGCTGAATGGTGTCAAAGCCGACACGACGAACTGAATCTGATCGAAGAAAAGAGAATCACGGCACTATGCCATGGTCAGCTGTATCAACAGAGAATGAAGAGGGTGTTTGACAAAAAGGTCTGACCTCGTGTCTTCAGAAAAGGAAACCTTGTGCTCAAGAAGATACAATCTTTTCTCACTGATTCTCGGGGCAAATAGACCCCGAACTATGATGGCCCCTATGTGGTCACGAAAGCTTTCTCAGGCGGTGCCTTGAGACTTGCAACCATAGACGGAGAGGAATTTGCCTACCCCACAAATGTTGATGTAGTCAAGAAATACTTCGCCTAAAAAAAAAATGTCTCGGTGGATTGAAAACTCGAAAGGGCAGTCCAGGCAAAAATTAGAGACATGATAAAAAATCATCCTGGTGGATTGGAAATCTCCAAGTACAATCCAGGCAAAAATTAGGGATAATGGAAAGTAACTATGTTCAACAGAGGCAAGTCCCTCAGCAGCAGTTACATCATCCGTCAGAAAACTCTAGTCAAGGTCATCTTCGACAGAAGCTCAGGATGCCCCGAATTCAAATTTGGTAGAAGGACAGTGGTCGTTATGTTTCAACGTAGCCCTTTTCCCTGTAAATTACCATTTTCTAACTTTGTATATACTCTACGGAATCACGTCTTTGGCTGATCTCCATCCTATCAATAAAATTTGAGCCCTTGTGCTTTTGTTTGTAATTCTTATTTGTTTTAGCTTTACAGAACGACGTTGTTAACATGATTAACGATTCTTGAAATAAAACAAAAATGAATTTACTTGTTAAAACTTTTTCTGCTTTTAAAATAAAGTCAGCAATTTCTTTTGACTGTTGAACATCAAAGGAACATCGGTCGGTTCTCCAGAAGTAAGCGAACTTCAAAGTGCAGAATCAAAGTACTCCTTCTAGACCAGTACGCCTGAATGAAGGATCAACAATGTTGTAGCGAGCGATTTTGGACGCGGTTCTTAAGCGCTGGTCGCTCTCTGCGGTTTGAGCTTTAAACTACAGGTCGATTCATTTTTTATCCTATTGTGAGCTGAATAAGGAAGGGAAATAGATGTCTCCAATTAACCCTGCTTGTATACTGAGTTTAAACAGCGGTCTGTTAGGTTACGAATGCTATCAATGTGGGGGGGCCTTTGTACTGGTTATTCGTATTTCGCCAATACAGGTTTCTTTCTTTCTAGGGCTTAATGTTTCTGACGGGGAACAAGGGTTAGGATGTTAGGACTGATGCTTTTGAATTACTGCTTTTGATTGATGGAGATATGGGATTTGGGTTTTTTGTTGATTGCACTCGCTAAGATCTTTTCTTTCGATCTTATGCCTACGTATTCCCGTTTACCGAAACAGGGAAATCAGAGCGTTCGTAGTTCCTCCTATTCTATGGGAGGAAATTGGTTTCTGGTATCTTGTTCAAAGCCCAAGACGTGAAGCGAAAGGTGGTTTGTATCTTGTTCAAAGCCCAAGATGTGAAGCTGAAGGTCTATTTATGTCTTGTTCAAAGCCCAAGACGTGAAGCTGAAAGAACCTCGACTTTTGAGAGAATTTGTCATCTCTAAATAGGGGGAAGGAGAATTACTTTAACTGGGATACGCGGATCCGAGCAATGCCATAATTTCCGAAGAAAGGGTTTTAACCTGAAGGAGAAGACTTTAACTCAGTGTAGAGCAATGCCATCTTTCCTTAGGAATTTCTCATGCTAAAAGAGGGACAGTGGCATGGATATAGATGATCCAGAGGCTTGCCGCTTACAGCGATTAGATGATAGGAAAGGAGTTGTTGATGTTTGTGTACTGTGAACGAGGCACAACTTTGATGCTAAAAGGTTGATTGGATCAACCAGTGGTTTTCTTATACAAAAGCCTAAGAGGAGGCTAATTTCCGCTAGGAAAATCATTATACAAAGCCTAAGAGGAGGCTAATTTCCGTTAGGAAAATCATTATACAAAGCCTAAGAGGAGGCTATTTTGTGTCTCGTACAAAGCCCGAGAGAGAGGCTAAAAGTTTTTGACCCGACGAGGGAATCTTTTGGTATCTCGTATAAAGCCCGAGATGGAGGCTAAAGGTTTGTTTCAGTTGAGTGACAGATCCAATATACTGATTTTAAAAGAGAAAATCAGTTCTTATATGAGCAACACTGTACTCAGGGATTTGATTTGAGGATCAGGGATATTTCCTTTTTCTTTGAGGAAACGGGAAATCCAAAGGGTATTGAGACTGTCCGAGTCTGCGGGTTTCCTTCCTATTTAACGAAGGGGTCACTTGAGAATGTCTTTGAGACTCAAGGAAGTTAGACTGTCCAAGTCTAGAGTTTTTTTCTTTTGTACTATGCTTTAAGAAACAGTAGTAGACTCTATGAAAGGACTGTTCTATGAGGATGACTAGGTTCTGTTCCTATACCTCTAGGAGGTCGTCGGGACAATTTGTACGAAGCCCAAGAGGAGGCTGGAAACTTTTAAGAAGCCGACGGGTCCTTGTACTAAGCCCAAGAGGAGGCTATCATTCCTGAAGGAAGAGATCATTATACGAAGCCTAAGAGGAGGCTGTGAATACTTCTAAGAAGCCGTAGTGTCCTTGAATAATGCCCAAGAGGAGGCCGATGCTTTTAAGAAGACCGTGGGTCTATCACCTCCTTTCCATTAGGAGAGATAACTCTTTTAAAGATAAAAACCACTGGTAAACGTGCGAGGTTTACTATCCAGTGACTTTTAGCTTTTAAAGAGGGTTCCTTAGTTAAGGTCCAAGATTATGACCGTAGTGGGTACCCAAACCCCGAGACATTCAAGGCAAGTTATCCACAAGGAATAGATCAAGTCAGGAAAGTTCGAGAATTTGGAAGAAACTCAAAGATGCCATTCACGGAGAATACATTCATCTTGGGGAGTAGAGCTTCTTGACGATTCCTAAGGAGGACAGCCGAAGAGAAGACTGTATCTGGTGCTCCTATTGGGGATCTAGGCGTCTATTTCTACGAATAAATGAAATGGCGTCACCTAGTTCTAGACTTAGTTGCCGGGGAAACTCGAAATATCTATACTATTATTACACAGTAGATATGAGTTTATGAAAGGAGACTTACAGTGAGCAGCCCCACAATACAGTTTATATTATGAAAGCAGTAAATGAAAGCGATAACCACTTACTCGGTTGTAGTGCTTCCATGCTGTTTGGTTAGTTGTTCAACAAAGAAAGATTGAAAACAATAGTATATTCAAAATCAAAGGAGAAAGTGCTTTGAAAAAGAAAGATTTGGGGCTTACAGCTCAAGGAGAGGCCCAGGGTTTTATCAGTGAACGCACTGTTTGACTTTGTACAGAGGGACTTATACAAGTGACTGGGGCCCAAAAAGGTTTTCTGTACAAAGGGATGGGTCTTACACTCTCTCAAGAGGCCCAAAAAGGTTTAAAGAAAAAAGAGCGGGGCTTATAACACGAGGGTAGGCCCAAATGATTTTTCGTTTAAAAATGGCGATAGCGCCGAGGTTTTCTTTTAACGCAGAGGGATTTATACAATAAGTGAGGCCCAAAATGTTTTGGTTAAAAGGGGGATTGGGTCTTACACTCTAATAGAGGCCCAAAGTGTTTTGAATGGGTCTTATAGCTCAAGGAGAGGCCCAGATGATTTTTATTTTTAAACGGGCGACGATCGCGCCGTTTACTTGTCAGAGGGACTTATACAATGAGTGAGGCCCAAAAAGTTTTTGTACAAGGGGGGATGGGTCTTACACTCTCTCAAGAGGCCCAAAAAAGGTTTTGAAAATGATTTATGAGGGTTGAATTAATCCAAAACCCTAATTTGTTTTCAAAATGTATTTAATTGAATAAAAATTCAATTAAAATGATCAAAATTGTTTAACACATGGAAAACAAATTGTGATTTTGGATTAATGCTTCAAAAATTAAGTATTGACCTACAAAATAATTAGAAAGCATTAAAAGTTGTAAAATCAATGTAGAAAAAATATTTAAAATGCCAAAAACAATCAAAATATTAATTCTTTACAAAAATATCAATTATATGAAATAAATAATATTTTTGGGATTTTTTGGGAAAATAAAATATTTTAACATTTTTGTGAATTATTAAAAAAAGAATCAACTCAAAATCATTAAAACTCAGAGAGAAATTAATTTTTGAATCAATTAAACAAAATCACAAAATTCAAATATTTGAATTTGTGGAAAAGGCGCCAAGAACACAAGCAAGAACACGCGCGTTTTTCTGGGTTTGGCTGATTTGCGTTTTCCATCCAATCTCACTGAATACATAATCATATCATGCAATCCACATATCATTATGCTCGTCTCAACCTCACGATCATGTTTATAACACTTAATTTCATTTAAATTAAACATAAAACATGAAATCACGAAGAAACCTCAAGAACCCTAATTTCTGCATGAAGGCTAGGATTTTTGATACACGATTCAAACAATGCAATTAATTGAGGGAAAACATTCCATGCATGATTATGAACATATGGCCAAATTATTGTGCGAGGAAATATGCATAGATTGAGAGATGACCAAGTATGTGCTTACCTCCAAGTCGTGACAGCAAGAGCAGATGTGATTTTGAGTTGGAGGTGTTACAGACAAGTTGTGATGATCTGGACAGCTTCCCTACACCATATGGAGTGTGTTTGAACACTTGGATTGAATTGAAATGGACTGGATCAGTTTATGGCATCTCAGCTGCAACTTCACTTCAAACTTGTGTGGATGGCAAGTGATTTTGAGATTTTGATGTTCCAGATGTTATGTGAGTGTTTGATCAGCTCATATGTGATGTATGTGAGGTGTGTGAGTGATTGGTTTAATTGGAATTGCTCTCAAACTCAAAACCCGATAGCTACCTTGCTAAGAAAGGCATTTTTGCCAAGAGAAAGAGATTTTGAGGAAAGCATCTGTTAGATGTCTTTGGTGTACTCAAACTGACCACAATTGAGCTCTATTTATAGTAGAGCAAGTTTTTTTTGCAAGGAATAGTGCATGGCAGCTGGTAAGTAGGTTTGGCCAATGTTGGCAAATGAAAATCCAAGTCTCCTCTAGCCATTGACTAGAGGTTAGGGCACAGTGCTTTGGTCCCCTTGGTCTTGGATAAGTCTTGACTGATTTCAGATGAGAATGGCTCAGTCCATGCCACCTTGATGGTTCCATTGAATGCCTCATTCCAAATTTGAAGTCTTGTCCCTATTTTGGCAACTCTAGGTTCAACATGATATTCCTTATTCCTTGGACCTTGGAGGCTTGGCTCAGTGATTGTCCCCTTTAGATTCAATCCTCTGAGGTGTCCAAGTGGATTGGAGCAATTGAATTTGGCTGATTTTGGCAAATCAACCAAAGTTGCAAATTCTGCCTTGCCTTGACAGATTTCAGCAAGGCAACTTGGCAATGTTGTATCTCATGGTGTAGGTTGAATTTGGCAATGTTCTTGGCCATTTTGGAAAGCTCTTACATGATACAACAACTGTTTAAACAAGTTTGGTTTTGATCTCTTTTGATTCCAAGTGAAAAATCCCCCTACATTTGGCAAAAAGTGAAGCAGAATCTGACTTAGTGAAAATTTCACTAAGTGTTGGAAAAAGTGACATTTTCACTTTTCAGCCACTTTGATCACTCCATAACTCAAAATCCTTAATGAATTGGAATGACTTGTAGTTGAAGTTTTTGTAGGTGATAATGAGGGCTACAAATCCATCTTTGGATGAGAAAAAATGGCCTTGTGGTTTAGGAGTTATGGTCCTCCAAAGTTGGTACCTTTGCCACTTTATTTTTAACTTAGAAAAATTTCTAAGTTTTATGGTTACCCCTTTTACAAGTTATCTCACTTTTCTTGATTTTTCTTGATGAATGATAATTCAAATCATACATTAACATCATTTTAGGGTTAAAAATCCATTTTGGTGAAAAATCTCAAAAAGTCAAAGTTGACTTTTGTGCACAGTTGACTTTTTATCAGATGAATTCCAAACTGTGCAATTCTTCAGGAAATCATGTCCTTGACCTAAATCAAACTTGATGGACATGTTCCATGGGTGTCATAGGGTATATTCAATCATGTATTAGGGTTTGGGAGCATGTCCAGGTCAAAAGTCAAAGTTACAGTTGACTTTTCTCTTAAAACCCTAATTGTGGTGCAGATGAAATTGAGACTTGTTGCTCAAGCTTCTTGGATCAATCCATTGTTCCAAATGGATCAATATGGTATATTAGAGACCTTCAAATCATCTCTTGAGGTCTTGGCTCATGGTTTGTCCCAAAAGTCAACTTAGGGGTGAATTAGGTCAAGAAACCCTAATTCCTGATTTTTTATGAATGCATCCAATGAGGCAAAATTGACTTGATGCATGGGTTCATGAGGTTCCATGAAGTATATTAGGTCATGTTTTGGATCATTTCCTTATGCCCAGATGAAAATTTCCATCTGGAGGCCCTCGTCGACCAAAACCCTAATTTGGTGACACTGGCGATCTTGAGGCTTGATCCACCTAGAAGGGAGCAGCCTTGTGCTTAATCCTTGAAGTGGGAGTCCTTTTTGATCCATTGTGGATGTCTAAGAGATTAGACAAGTTGAAGATCATGTCATTTCTTGATTGATCCTTTGTCTAAGCACTCAGAGAGGGCTTGAAACCCTAATTTTGATTGTAGTGGATGCTCACCCATCTTTGGGGAGACTAATGAAGCATAAAGGTACATCCATATTGTGATGATGATTTTCACAATGATGGGAAATCTAAGTGGTCAAAATTTGGGGTATTACAGATGCCCCTATTTAATCTTCTTGGACTCGAAGGTGTGAATGACGAAGGTATTCGAGCATTAGGGGTGCAAGAGGATTAAATATCGGAATATCCAAAATTTTGATGGTGATTATGAATGGTAGCTTACGCATTCATCTTCTTTAGCTAAGCAATGATGCTTAGAAAAGTTAAACTTCCCCTCGATCCTGGTCTTCAGCCAAGGAACTGGTTTTGGTTTCTTTTGAACTTCCCCCCGTTCCTGGTTTCTTACCAAGGAACAGGTCTTAGTTTCTGATTTAAACTTCCCCTCGTTCCTGGTTTCTTACCAAGGAACTGGTCTTAGTTTCTTATTTAAACTTCCCCTCGATCCTGGTTTCTTACCAAGGAACTGGTCTCGGTTTCTTTTGGTCAATAAACTTTACTGACAAGGGACGCTATTCGTAGCGGCTTTCCTTCAAAATTCTCGCCGAATTTTCCTGGGGAGATGCCATTTGAGTGGAAAAAGTTTTGATGTCAGACTTGCTGGAGAACCCATTCGTCTGAATTGTAGAGGTACACAAACTTCTCTGGTTGGAGACGCCATTTGTCGATTCTACTAGGGAAAGCGAGTCTCTTGAGAGACTGTTTCTGTTTGGGATCTTTCATCATACTTTTCTCGGGATCTTCCCGGAAAAACGCCATATGATGGGGTCCAATTTTGAGGTGCCAATGACCTTCTCATTAGTGGTTTTTCGGAGCAAAACTGGTGTGCTGCCGAATCTCTGATCACGAGGCTTTCTCTGTGGATTTTCCTTAATCTGGGAAAGCAAGGATATCATCTTCAATGGCGAAGAGTGATGCTTATTGAATGTTTTCTTTGGCTTTTCAGAGGTTCAAGTTATCAAAGTGGTCAAGGACCAACTTCTTTCCGGAATTAAACCGGAAGCGAGGTTGTTCAGTCACAGTATTTCTTGACGAGGCAAGAACTGACAACTCGATTGAGAGGACTTCTACCACTAGGGGACAAGACCGACTAGAGTGATAGTGATGCAATATGAAATGTGAATGCAAATAAAAAATGCATGATGTATGTATGTATATGCTGACAAAACAGACGCGACATACAGGCTAATGGATGAACACAATTGGATACTCGGCCATCGCGGGGCGAAGAAGTACCGTTGATTCAAAATAGCAATTCCATCTTGCTTAGGAGAGATAGTCCCGTTGGGAGCTATGTTGATCGGGCTTAGGAGATGAGAACTCGGCCGAGGCGTGTCAGACAAAACAAGGTCTCTGACATAGTTTATCCTTCATTCAAGCGTACTGGCTTAGAAGGAGTACTTTGATTCTGCACTTTGAAGTTCGCTTACTTCGGGAGAAGCGATCGATGTTCTTCTGATATTCAACAGTCAAAAGAAATGCCATCTTTAATTTAAAAGCATAAAAAGTTTAACAAGTAAATTCATTTTTGTTTTATTTCAAGAATCGCTGATTAAGTTTAAACAACGTCGTTCTGTAAAGCTAAAATAAGTAAAGAATTACAAACAAAAGCACAAGGGCTCACATTTTATTGATAAGATGGAGATCAGCCAAACGCGTGATTCCAAAGAGTATATACAAAGTTAGAAAATGGTAATTTACAGGGAAAAGGGCTACGTTGAAACATAACGACCACTATCCTTCTACCAACTTTGAATTCGGGACATCCTGGGCTTCCGTCGAAGATGACCTTTGACTGGAGATTTCCTCCGATAGATGATGTTGTAACTGCTGCTGAGGGACTTGCCTCTGTTGAACATAGTTACTTGCCATTATCCCTAATTTTTGCCTGGATTGTACTATGAGATTTCCAATCCATCGGGATGATTTTTTTTTCATGTCTCTAACTTTTGCTTGGACCGCCCTTTCGGGTTTTCAATCCACCGAGACGTTTTTTTTTAGGCGAAGTATTTCTTGACTACATCAACATTCTTGGGGTAGGAAAATTCCTCTCCGTCCATGGTTGCAAGTCTCAAGGCGCCGCCTGAGAAAGCTTTCGTGACCACATAGGGGCCATCATAATTTGAGGTCCATTTGCCCGAGAGTCAGTGAGAAATGATTGTATCTTCTTGAGCACGAGGTCTCCTTTTCGGAAAATACGAGGTCGGACCTTTTTGTCGAACGCCCTTTTCATTCTCTGTTGATACAACTGACCGTGGCATAGTGACGTTATTCGCTTTTCTTCGATCAAGTTCAGTTCGTCGTGTCGACTTTGACATCATTCAGCTTCGGTGAGCTTAGCTTCCATCAATACCCGGATTGATGGGATCTCTACTTCTATGGGGAGAACTTCCTCCATGCCATATACTAGAGAGAAAGGGGTTGCCCCTGTTGAAGTGCGGACAGATGTACGATAACCGTGAAGAGCAAAGGGTAGCATTTCGTGCCAATCGTTGTAGGTTACAACCATCTTTTGAACAATCTTCTTGATGTTCTTGTTAGCCGCTTCTACCGCCCCGTTCATCTTGGGTCGGTAGGGAGATGAGTTATGGTGTTCGATCTTGAACTCAGCACACAACTCTTTCATTATCTTATTGTTCAAGTTAGATCCATTATCAGTAATGATCTCGCTCGGAACACCATAACGGCAGATGATATTGTTTTTGATAAATCGGACCACCACTTGTCGGGTTACATTGGCGAATGACGCTGCTTCGACCCACTTGGTGAAATAGTCAATGGCTACAAGGATGAACCGATGTCCGTTTGAAGCCTTGGGCTCAATCATACCAATCATGTCGATTCCCCATATGGAAAAGGCCACGGGGAAGAAAGAACTTTGAGATGTGATGGCGGTACATGAATTTTGTCGGAGTATATCTGACACTTGTGACACCTCCTCATGTACTTGTAGCAGTCGGATTCCATTGTCAACCAATAATACCCGGCCCTGAGAATTTTTCTCGCCATTGTGTGTCCATTGGCATGAGTGCCAAAGGATCCTTCATGAATTTCTTTCATGAGCATGTCTGCTTCTGGTCTGTCGACGCATCGGAGCAAGACCATGTCAAAATTTCTCTTATAAAGAGTGTCACCGCTCAGGAAGAAGTTTCCAGCCAATCTTCTGAGGGTTTTCCTGTCTTTTCTGAGTGCCCCAGATGGGTACTCTTGTTTCTGAAGTAAGCATTTGATATCGTCATACCAAGGTCTGTCGTCTATGACTGCTTCAATTGCGAAGATGGGTATGTCATTCCATCAACCTACACTAATCATGGAAGAGAGAGTGGCTAATGCATCAGCCATGTGATTCTCATCACGAGGGATGTGATGAAAGTCGACTCTGTTGAAGAAGGGTAACAACCTCCTTGCATAGTCTTTGTAAGGAATCAATCCCGATTGGTATGTGTTCCAATCTCCTTTTATCTGGTTAATAACCAAGGCTGAATCGCCGTATACGTCCAAGTTTTTGATCCTTAAATCAATCGCTTCCTCGAGACCCATGATACATGCTTCGTATTCGGCCTCGTTGTTCGTACATTTGAACGTAAGTCTGGAAGTGAAAGGAATGTGGGAACCCTGAGGGGTAACAATGATTTCCCCAATTCCGTTTCCATATTGATTGACTGCTCCGTCAAAGATAAGTCCCCACTGGGAACCTGGTTTTGGCCCTTCACTGGGTAGCGGTTCATCGCAATCTTTCATCTTTAGATACATGACATCTTCGTCTGGGAAGTCAAACCCGATTGATTCTTGATCGTCAATCGGTTGATGAGCCAAATGATCGGCTAGAATACTTCCTTTAACGGCTTTCTGAGCATGGTACTCTATGTCATATTCTGATAGTAACATCTGCCAACGGGCAATCCTTCCTGTGAGAGCAGGTTTTTCGAAAACGTACTTGATTGGATCCATTTCGGAGACCAACCAAGTAGTATGACGAATCATGTACTGGCGAAGACGTTTGGCTGCCCAAGCCAAAGCGCAACAAGTTTTCTCAAGCATTGTGTACCGAGTCTCGCAGTCAGTGAATTTCTTGCTTAGATAGTAAATGGCAGACTCTTTCCGTTTAGTTTCGTCTTGTTGGCCAAGTACACATCCCATTGAGTCCTCTAGGACTGTGAGGTAAAGGATCAGTGGTCTTCCTTCCACTGGAGGTGATAGAATCGGAGGATTCAACAGATATTCCTTGATCTTGTCGAAGGCGGTTTGGCAATCTTCTGACCAAACGCAATCCTGGTTCTTTTTTAGTAATTTGAAAATCGGCGCGCATGTCGCGGTCATAAGGAATATGAATCTGGAGATGTAGTTCAAACGTCCCAGGAATCCTCTGACTTGTTTTTCAGTTTTCGGAGAAGGCATTTCTTGAATGGCCTTGACCTTGTCAGGATCAACTTCAATTCCTTTCTGGCTGACGATGAACCCTAGTAATTTCCCCGAACGGACACCGAAGGTGCACTTGTTGGGATTCAAGCGGAGCTTGAATTTTCTTAGACGTTCGAACAATTTTGACAGATGTTCAACGTGCTCATCCTCTGTTCTTGATTTTGCAATCAAATCATCGACATATACCTCGATTTCTTCGTGTATCATGTCATGAAACAGAGTAGTCATGGCCCTTTGATAGGTTGCCCCGGCATTCTTCAAACCAAACGACATTACCTTGTAACAAAAGGTACCCCATGGGGTAATGAACGAAGTTTTCTCCATGTCTTTCGGTGCCATTTTGATCTGATTATAGCCCGAGAATCCATCCATGAAGGAGAATACTTTGAACTTTGCTGTGCTGTCAACCAGCATGTCAATGTGTGGTAAAGGAAAGTCGTCCTTTGGACTTGCCTTGTTTAGATCTCTGTAATCAACACACATTCTGACCTTTCCATCCTTTTTGGGAACGGGTACGATGTTGGCTAACCATTGAGGATATTCAGATGTAGCGAGGAAGTCGACGTCGATCTGTTTCTGTACCTCCTCTTTGATTTTGATGGCCATGTCCGGGTGAGTCCGTCTCAACCTTTGCTTTACTGGCGGACATTCCGATCTTAGAAGTAAGTGATGTTCCACGATGCTGGTATCCAACCCTGGCATATCCTGATAGGACCAAGCGAATACATCAGGAAATTCTTTAAGAAGCTTTATCAAACCCTCTTTGGTAGTTGGACTGAGCAGTGCTCCGATCCTGGTTTTTTTTCTCTCTTTTTCTGAACCCAAGTTTACCGTTTCCAACGGCTCTTTGTGAGGTTCAATGGACCTTTCCTCTTGTCTGAGTAGTCGGGAGATCTCTTCTGGAATTTCATTGTCATTTTCTTCTTCAGCCTCGAATACCGAGAACTCAAAGTTGGAAGAAGGCATCGGATCATATGTTTCAACGGGGTATAAAATAAGCAATCTGCATGACGTGATGATTCGTGTTTAGAAGAGATAGAGAAAATGTAAGTGCGTGCAGTGTTTTTATTTTACTGCTTGTTTTTATTATTGAATTGTTTTTTAGGATTACCATTTTCTGAAAAAGCAAAAAGAGATAACAGCAATTAATGCAGAAATTACAGAACGACGTTATTTTATTAATGAACAAGTCGAATCTTGAAACTACAGCCCTATAAAACAAAACTTTGTCGCTTTGGGCAAAGCGATGAGGGAAATTTACAGAAAGCGAGCCTTATCAAAACATCTATTTCACCTGGGCAGGGTGAAAGGTTAAAGATGGCAATTACTTTGACTGATGAACGACCTTTGGAACCTCGACAGCAACCCATTGGCGGCAAACTCCTCGGTGAATCACAAAGTCTGGCACCTTCCTTGATTTGTCTTCAGAAATGACGCTGATTTCTGGTGGAGCAGGATCATTGGAATCTGTCTCCCAAGCAGAATTGTCGTAGGAGGATTCCTCTGTTGTATTTTGCATAGCATTGGTGCTCTCAGCTGTATCTCCCCATCCAGTTGATGGGATATCTTCGAGCCTGATACGAGAGCTTTTGGGAGCGGTGTACTTGACCATAAAGTCGTATTTTCCACTTGGTTGTCCCAAAGTGTCCCAAACTTCTTTGGAACTGGAGAAGTCATCCCTCTCGATGACGTTGACCTCAGGAAAAGCATAGTTGATGAATTCTAGTCCTGCAAACGTTGCGAATTCATCTTCATGTTGAGTAGTTTCCGAATGACCTGAGTGTTGATCCCATGACATGGCGGGGACACAGGTATTCTGTTCAATGACGCTCAGCTGAGCTTCATTACTCGGCTGACTTTCTTGCCCCAAGTTTCCTGGGTAAGGCTGCCACATTGGCAGACCATCCATCGGGCCATAGTAATTGTAGTCAAAATTGTCTTTCATCGGAGTGTCCTCCTCTAATGAATTTGGCGGAGCACGGCATCCTTCCGGATCACAATCTCCGTAGATCATTTCGACATCTGATCTTGGTATAAATCTCGGACTTTCTATAGGAAAGCAAAAAGGCATAGGCACCTCTTCCTGAGACATATAGCCGTCCTTGTTAAGGTATGACTTCCATTCTTCATCTGTGTCAAAGGGATCTTCCTCATTGATAGCAAGAACTGTCTGAGACACTGGGTGAAGAAAACCTCCACTGTGGAAGAAGTTTTGAAGGGGATGAAGACTTTCATCATTGGCAACTGTCTGAGTACAGGTTGCATAAAAACCAAGACCCTTCTTTGTTTTATTGTCAGTGGGAATGACAAGCCGTCCCCATCCTGTCGTATCGGTACTCTCGACCGCTTTAATAGTATCTTTGTATGAAGAAATTGAAGTTCCTTCTTCGGATTGATTATTCTTGCTCACCGATAGTGCTTGGAACTGAGTTCCAATAACCTCCTTGGGTTCCACACAAGTAGATGATGATAGGTTACTCACAAGCAAGGCTTGTTCCCCACAAACTGTGACAAGTTGATCGTTCTTGACGAACTTTAGCTTTTGGTGGAGGGTTGAAGTAACCACTCCAGCCTGATGTATCCAAGGTCTTCCTAATAAACAACTGTATGTTGCCCAGATGTCCATGACCTGGAAAGTGACTTGGAAAGTGTGAGGACCAATAGTTATAGGAAGATCAACTTCGCCGATAACCGTTTTTCTGGATCCGTCGAATGCTTTGACGACGACCTCGCTGACTCTCATCGGAGGGCCCTTAAATGATAATTGCGTCAAAATGGACTTCGGCATAACATTCAGGGCTGACCCTGTGTCTACCAGTACGTTGGCTAAAGCATCGCCCTGGCAGTTAACTGTGATATTGAGCGCCATGTTATGACGGCGACCCTCTTCGTGTAATTCCACATCACTAAATCCCAAATTGTTGCAGGAAGTGATGTTAAAGACAATGCTATCGAATTGTCTGATTGTTACATCCTGTTCCATAAAGGCTTGCTCCAAGACTTTCTGTAGAGCCTCTCTGTGTGCTTCTGAACTGAGTAACAGTGATAATACTGAGATCTTTGAAGGAGTCTGTAACAGTTGATCAACAATGTTATATTCACTCCTTTGGATGAGCTTTAGCATCTCATCTTTGTCTTTTGAAAAGTTGGGATTACTAGATTGACCGACTGGTGGATCAGGAATTTCCGCCTGAAGTTCCTTTTCTTTGTTGGATTCTCCAACCCCTCGGTTGAAGATTCGACCGCTCCGTGTTACACGACTGATGTCTGCAATATTCACGACGGAGGGTAATGGAATTTCCTTTCCATTCTCGATTATTGTTGCACCGTATTTGGAAGGGATTGCCTTAGCTGATTCATACGGTAGTGGCCCCGGTAGATAGATGACTATGGGGGACTTTCTGATTTTTCTGACCATCATAAGTAACCTTGATCCGTTCCCGGTTGGGAACTCTAGATTTGTCAAGTAGAGGGATGATGGCAAAAACATCCCTGGTCCTGTGATGACCAGAGATCGTGACAACATCCTCAACTTGCTCAGCAAGGTAGTTCGGCGACCAAATGATGGGTCCAGAACCCGGATATGGACGAATTTCTCCATGATCGATCTGACCCTGAAGAGCTGCTCTCACAAGGTAACACCCTTGGTTACTTTCCGAACAGACGCTACAACTGTCATAGTTGTGTGGTGGCACCTGGCCACGCCCACTTTGAATACAATGTAACCTCACTAGGTTACCTTCCATTGATCGGACATCCTAACTTTGACGACGAGTAGGATTCCTGTTATTGATACTAATCTGCTGAGTATCTTCGTCCATATAGATTGGCATCCACCAGTGATTTAACAAGTGCTGAAGTGCCTCCTGGACAAGGGTACAACCTCGATCATTTTCGCAACCCGCTTTACAATTTTGATAGTCATGTGATATTAAGAATCCAAGTCGGACCTGCTCAGCATGTAACTCTACCAGGTTGGTATTCATTACGCGGATGTCAAAGATCTGAACCATGTTGATTTGATAGGAGTTCCTATCATGGTAGTCTTGGATCCATCCAAGATCCATCTGACGCTGGAGGGCCTCTTGTATGAAAGAGCATCCTTGTTTGTTTACCGAGCAAATCAGACAGGAACTGTAATCGTGCCGCGGCAGATTATGATACTGGCTTTGCCTTGAGTGCATCGCCACTAAGTTGACATTCATCGCACGGATGTCGTGGTTTTGAATGACGTTGGAATTCGTGTAAACCATGTTAACTCCACGAACTCGGTGCTCTTGGATCCATCCAAGATCCATTTGTTCCTGTAGAGCTGCTTGCACTACAGAACATCCCTGGTTGTCTTTAGAGCAGATATCACACTGGTGATAATTATGAGGTGGCACATGGCCATATCCACTCTGTCTACAATGCATCTTGACCAGATTGGTCTCTAACAAGAGTACATCATGAATTTGATAGACATTGTTAGTCTCTTTCTCAATCAGATTGACTGCAGCTTTCTCGTGTTGAGGCAGCAGGTTCGTAAGAACATTAGGATTCGTATCTTTGAAAGATAAGAGCCCGCTCCTAACAAGCTTTTGCACGTCGGATTTGAAATTGAGACAAGTCTCAATGTTATGCCCTGAACCTCCTTGATGATAAGGGCATGTCTGATCCGCTTTAAACCAAAAAGGCAGATTTTCCGGAACGGAAAGGGGAGACTTAGTCTGGATGTGCCCCTTAGCCAGCAGTAACGGAAACATCTCTGCGTACGTTACGGGTATAGGATCAAATCCTGGTGGCCGTGTTGTACGGTTGTTGTTATATGGAGGACGAGCCTGTTGAAGAGGCTGTTGTGTCCTTTGTTGGTCAGGTTGGCTCTGCGCAACCTAGGGTTGATACGTAGGAATGGGCGTAGGGCCGATAGCAGGAGTTACAGCTGCTACTGGCTGATAACGTCGCCTTTGCTTTCCGAGAGAGATATTCCCGATATCTTGCTCTTTTTTCTTAGGGAGAGCACTACCGTATTTTTTAGTACCGCTCGTTGATCCAGTGTCTTTTACCAAACGTCCTTCTCGGACGGCTTCCTCAAGACGTACACCCATGCCGACCATTTCGGTGAAATTACTGGGTGCACTGGCAACCATTCGGTCAAAGTAAAATGAGCTTAAGGTCTTTAAGAAGATTTTTGTCATCTCTTTTTCCTCAAGAGGTGGACAAATTTGAGCGGCAATTTCACGCCACCTTTGAGCATACTCCTTAAAGGTTTCCTTTTCCTTTTGCGACATTGATCTGAGTTGATCTCTGTCGGGTGCCATGTCCAAATTGTACTTGTATTGTTGGACGAAGGCAATACCAAGATCTCTGAATGTACTGATCGTAGTACGGTTTAAACCCATGTACCATTTGAGTGAGGCACCGGTTAAACTATCCTGGAAGTAGTGAATCAGCAGGTCCTGATTCTCCGTCTGAGCTGACATCCGCCGAGCGTACATCACCAGATGGCTCTGAGGGCAAGAGTTACCCTTGTATTTTTCAAAGTCGGGCACTTGGAACTTGTGCGGGACTTTCACATTTGGGACCAAGCAGAGGTCTGCGGCGTCCTTTCCAAATAGATCCTAACCGCAAATGGCTTGCAGTTCTTTCTGCATTTCCAGGAACTGTTCCTGGAATTCATCCATTCTGTCAAACATAGTTTCCTTCTTACTAGAAGGTGTTGGTGGAATCTGTCCTTCCGGGACAGTGTGCACCACAGGGGGTGGTACCGTGACTACGGCAGTAAGTCTTGGCGCCTCCCGAAGTTTGTAACCTTCAGGAGTCTTCAGTATGCCCCTGGCATCTTCGCTTTCTCGAAGTTTGTAACCTTTAGGCCCAGCGGCTTCTGTTGCGATTCCCTGATCTTCAGTGATCGGCGGAACATATCCTTCTGGGATATAGTTAACAGGCATGCCCCAAGGACGATCTTTCGACATCTGATACCTAGGATCATACTTTTCTATGATGGGCGTTGAGGTGATCTCTGAGATCAAAGTTCTTTATAGCTGAGCTTCTGCCATGGCTTGCATGTCGTTACGAAGCTTTCTCATATCATCTCTCAGAGCGTCGATCTCTTCTTTCAACTCTCTGTTTTCTTCCTCCAGATCATCCATCTTTTTCTGACGATTGGCCCGAGTATTATACGAATGAGACAGTTTGACTCTAGAATCGAGACACAAACGTGAGATTCGTAGGGAAGAAGAATACGCGATGTGAGAATGATGAATGCAATGATTATATTAATTGTTGTTTTTTGGTTTAATCAAAATAAACTTCGACAATTAGATTGCAAATATCAAACAGTGGGGAAACCCCTTTTTATTGAATTCCAAAGGATTACAGAAATAGAAATACAGTAGATTACAAAGTGCAGAAACAGAAACCTAAACTAATGGGTCCCGAGTCCTCTCTGAGGAGAAACCGGGTGCTGATTCTGGTATCTTCCTTTTCTTTAACCGGGGCGCTTGGGCCGTTGTCGGGTTGTCATTCCTTTGCCAAGTGAAAGGAGTGAGCAAATTCCTTTGGTCATCTTGATTCTCTACAGCATGCTGCTCCAAAATTTCAATTAGAGCATCTTTCTCTTTTAGTAGTTGTTGTATTTGGATACACTCTACGTCGAGGGTACGGTACTTGTTCTTCCAAGATCTTCTTTCCTTTTGAACTTTGTTGAGAGTAACCTGAAGCTTTTCAGTTTCCGTCATGAAGTACATGACAGATTCTCTCGGCGGAAGAATTCCGTAACGAGGATAAGGCATTTTTAGCTTGAGAGCTCTGGTTTGTACCCAGTGGAGATAAGGCTCCACCGAGACACAGTCTGGTTTTCCCAGAGACTCTCGTCCTTTCTTATGAACCTGTTTCCAAGCTTGCACTATTTCCGTCTTTAGTGCTCTGTCATTTTCTCCTTCTTTGAAGAAAAGACCTTCCAGATGAACACCCAGTGGGATGTGTCTCATCGGGTATCCAAATTGACGAAGAACCAATATCGGATGATAGTTGATTCCTCCTTTAGTTCCTATGAGGGGTACGCTGGGGAAGTTTCCACAACGGTCAATGATTCTGATTCCCTCATAAATCCTATTACACCAATCTATATCGGAATTGGTGAGAGACATGATCTTCTGCGACCAACGTAAGACACTCTTGCAATCCCAAAAAGCAGCAGACTTGGGCAAGTGCGAGATAAACCATTTATAGAGCAAAGGTACACAACATGTGATCTCCCCTCCGCAGTACAAATTTCCCAAGTGTACAAAATGATACGTATCTGCGAGCAAAGTCGGCACAGGGTTTCCAATGAGAAAAACCTTAATAGCGTTGATATCGACGAAGTTATTGATGTTGGGAAACAAAAATAACCCGCAGGTGAGCAAGACAAAGATGCTTTCAAAAGCAGTCCCGTTCCCTATACTAGCGAAGTATAGAGCCTTTTTTGTCAAGAACTGGGCTGGCAAACCTTGGATGCCACCCTTAGTAATCATGTGAGTCTTGACCTCAGACTCGTCCAAATGAATTGCTATTGCAATAGTCTGATTCTTTGGAATTTCTTCCAGTCCAGAAAATGGAGCTCGATCAGTGATATGTAAATCAGCCAGATGAGAATACTCCTCCAGCGTTGGTGCTAGCTGGTAATCCGGGAATGTGAAAACAGTGATAAACCGGATCGTAGAACTGAATGCGCGCATCCATGATTCCCTTAATCACATGGACTCTTAACAGTGGTAGCAAACCACTGTGCTTGGCTCTGAAAGCCTATGGGTTAACGATCATCCTTGCTAACTTTCTCAAATCCCCTAGTTTTGGAACCTTGAAGGTATACTGGTGAGTTCTCCTTCTACCGAGATCCATTAATGCAATCTTTTTCTCTGATATTTGCAATCACAGTCTTAGTTTAATTTGAAAAACAGAGACTAGGAGAGAAAGTTTTTTGAATGTTTTAATGTTTTATTAAATGAATGCATGAATGCAGCACACAAAAACATAGAAAAAACATGGGGTCAGAGGGTCGTTGTCATGAAGTCAAAGCTCTACCCATCCCCAAAGGTTTATACTAGGCTGATTTTTGTACCTGTACTCATTATCATCAGCTCCTCCCAGGAAGGCAGACAACAAGCGGATCGCCAGCGAGTTGTGTGCAATCTTAGAGTAAGTGCCATTCACCGAGAATAGATCACCAGCCTTAAATGAGGGTAGTATCGCGTGACAACTATTTCCGATAGTTTCCGCACTACGAAAAAGGTTGGCTTTTCTTAAGTGTATACTCAATCTCACCACATGCGGCATCACACGCATTCCCAGTAGCAGAAAAATAAACACGTATAGCAATTAGGAAAAGCAGTATATATATTTGTCCTAATCATCCTAGACTTATAAAGCTACAATTCTTAAGTTCCTGACAGAAATGGGTTCCCCGGCGGAAGCCCCAATCTGTGGTTCCCTGCCTAAGAGATGGACCAGCATAGGTCAATCTTTCTCTTCGGTAGAGTTCCCATTTTCCATAGAAAACGGGGATGATGCCCTAAGGCAGAAAGATCTTGGCAAAGACTCCCCAGCAGAGTTGCCATTTTACAAGGAAAATAGAAAGAAAGAAAAACAAGGGCCCCACGGTGGGCGCCACTTTTCTGTAGCGAGCGATTTTGGACGCGGATCTTAAGCACTGGTCGCTCTCTGCGGTTTGAGCTTTAAACTACAGGTCGATTCATTTTTTATCCTATTGTGAGCTGAATAAGGAAGGGAAATAGATGTCTCCAATTAACCCTGCTTGCATACTGAGTTTAAACAGCGGTCTGTTAGGTTACGGATGCTATCAATGTGGGGGGGCCTTTGTACTGGTTATTCGTATTTCGCCAATACAGGTTTCTTTCTTTCTAGGGCTTAATGTTTCTGGCGGGGAACAAGGGTTAGGATGTTAGGACTGATACTTTTGAATTACTGCTTTTGATTGATGGAGATATGGGATTTGGGTTTTTTGTTGATTACGCTCGCTAAGATCTTTTCTTTTGATCTTATGCCTACGTATTCCCGTTTACCGAAACAGGGAAATCAGAGCGTTCGCAGTTCCTCCTATTCTATGGGAGGAAATTGGTTTCTGGTGTCTTGTTCAAAGCCCAAGACGTGAAGCGAAAGGTGGTTTGTATCTTGTTCAAAGCCCAAGATGTGAAGCTGAAGGTCTATTTGTGTCTTGTTCAAAGCCCAAGACGTGAAGCTGAAAGAACCTCGACTTTTGAGAGAATTTGTCATCTCTAAATAGGGGGAAGGAGAATTACTTTAACTGGGATACGCGGATCCGAGCAATGCCATAATTTCCGAAGAAAGGGTTTTAACCTGAAGGAGAAGACTTTAACTCAGTGTAGAGCAATGCCATCTTTCCTTAGGAATTTCTCATGCTAAAAGAGGGACAGTGGCATGGATATAGATGATCCAGAGGCTTGCCGCTTACAGCGATTAGATGAAAGGAAAGGAGTTGTTGATGTTTGTGTACTGTGAACGAGGCACAACTTTGATTCTAAAAGGTTGATTGGATCAACCAGTGGTTTTCTTATACAAAAGCCTAAGAGGAGGCTAATTTCCGCTAGGAAAATCATTATACAAAGCCTAAGAGGAGGCTAATTTCCGTTAGGAAAATCATTATACAAAGCCTAAGAGGAGGCTATTTTGTGTCTCATACAAAGCCCGAGAGAGAGGCTAAAAGTTTTTGACCCGACAAGGGAATCTTTTGGTATCTCGTATAAAGCTCGAGATGGAGGCTAAAGGTTTGTTTCAGTTGAGTGACAGATCCAATATACTGATTTTAAAAGAGAAAATCAGTTCTTATATGAGCAACACTGTACTCAGGGATTTGATTTGAGGATCAGGGATATTTCCTTTTTCTTTGAGGAAACGGGAAATCCAAAGGGTATTGAGACTGTCCGAGTCTGCGGGTTTCCTTCCTATTTAACGAAGGGGTCACTTGAGAATGTCTTTGAGACTCAAGGAAGTTAGACTGTCCAAGTCTAGAGTTTTTTTCTTTTGTACTATGCTTTAAGAAACAGTAGTAGACTCTATGAAAGGACTGTTCTATGAGGATGACTAGGTTCTGTTCCTATACCTCTAGGAGGTGGTCGGGACTATTTGTACGAAGCCCAAGAGGAGGCTGGAAACTTTTAAGAAGCCGACGGGTCCTTGTACTAAGCCCAAGAGGAGGCTATCATTCCCGAAGGAAGAGATCATTATACGAAGCCTAAGAGGAGGCTGTGAATACTTCTAAGAAGTCGTAGTGTCCTTGAATAATGCCCAAGAGGAGGCCGATGCTTTTAAGAAGCCAGTGGGTCTATCACCTCCTTTCCATTAGGAGAGATAACTCTTTTAAAGATAAAAACCACTGGTAAACGTGCGAGGTTTACTATCCAGTGACTTTTAGCTTTTAAAGAGGGTTCCTTAGTTAAGGTCCAAGATTATGACCGTAGTGGGTACCCAAACCCCGAGACATTCAAGGCAAGCTATCCACAAGGAATAGATCAAGTCAGGAAAGTTCGAGAATTTGGAAGAAACTCAAAGATGCCATTCACGGAGAATACATTCATCTTGGGGAGTAGAGCTTCTTGACGATTCCTAAGGAGGACAGCCGAAGAGAAGACTGTATCTGGTGCTCCTATTGGGGATCTTGGCGTCTATTTCTATGAATAAATGAAATGGCGTCACCTAGTTCTAGACGTAGTTGCCGGGGAAACTCGAAATATCTATACTATTATTACACAGTAGATATGAGTTTATGAAAGGAGACTTACAGTGAGCAGCCCCACAATACAGTTTATATTATGAAAGCAGTAGATGAAAGCGATAACCACTTACTCGGTTGTAGTGCTTCCATGTTGTTTGGTTAGTTGTTCAACAAAGAAAGATTGAAAACAACAGTATATTCAAAATCAAAGGAGAAAGTGCTTTGAAAAAGAAAGATTTGGGGCTTACAGCTCAAGGAGAGGCCCAGGGTTTTATCAGTGAGCGCACTGTTTGACTTTATACAGAGGGACTTATACAAGTAACTGGGGCCCAAAAAGGTTTTCTGTACAAAGGGATGGGTCTTACACTCTCTCAATAGGCCCAAAATGGTTTAAAGAAAAAAGAGTGGGGCTTATAACACGAGGGTAGGCCCAAATGATTTTTCGTTTAAAAATGGCGATCGCGCCGAGGTTTTCTTTTAACGCAGAGGGACTTATACAATAAGTGAGGCCCAAAATGTTTTGGTTAAAAGGGGGATTGGGTCTTACACTCTAATAGAGGCCCAAAGTGTTTTGAATGGGTCTTATAGCTCAAGGAGAGGCCCAGATGATTTTTATTTTTAAACGGGCGACGATCGCGCCGTTTACTTTTACAGAGGGACTTATACAATGAGTGAGGCCCAAAAAGCTTTTGTACAAGGGGGGATGGGTCTTACACTCTCTCAAGAGGCCCAAAAAACGTTTTGAAAATGATTTATGAGGGTTGAATTAATCCAAAACCCTAATTTGTTTTCAAAATGTATTTAATTGAATAAAAATTCAATTAAAATGATCAAAATTGTTTAACACATGGAAAACAAATTGTGATTTTGGATTAATGCTTCAAAAATTAAGTATTGACCTACAAAATAATTAGAAAGCATTAAAAGTTGCAAAATCAATGTAGAAAAAATATTTAAAATGCCAAAAACAATCAAAATATTAATTCTTTACAAAAATATCAATTATATGAAATAAATAATATTTTTGGGATTTTTTGGGAAAATAAAATATTTTAACATTTTTGTGAATTATTAAAAAAAGAATCAACTCAAAATCATTAAAACTCAGAGAGAAATTAATTTTTGAATCAATTAAACAAAATCAGAAAATTCAAATATTTGAATTTGTGGAAAAGGCGCCAAGAACACAAGCAAGAACACGCGCGTTTTTCTGGGTTTGGCTGATTTGCGTTTTCCATCCAATCTCACTGAATACGTAATCATATCATGCAATCCACATATCATTATGCTCGTCTCAACCTCACGATCATGTTTATAACACTTAATTTCATTTAAATTAAACATAAAACATGATATCACGAAGAAACCTCAAGAACCCTAATTTCTGGATGAAGGCTAGGATTTTTGATACACGATTCAAACAATGCAATTAATTGAGGGAAAACATTCCATGCATGATTATGAACATATGGCCAAATTATTGTGCGAGGAAATATGCATAGATTGAGAGATGACCAAGTATGTGCTTACCTCCAAGTCGTGACAGCAAGAGCAGATGTGATTTTGAGTTGGAGGTGTTACAGACAAGTTGTGATGATCTGGACAGCTTCCCTACACCATATGGAGTGTGTTTGAACACTTGGATTGAATTGAAATGGACTGGATCAGTTTATGGCATCTCAGCTGCAACTTCACTTCAAACTTGTGTGGATGGCAAGTGATTTTGAGATTTTGATGTTCCAGATGTTATGTGAGTGTTTGATCAGCTCATATGTGATGTATGTGAGGTGTGTGAGTGATTGGTTTAATTGGAATTTCTCTCAAACTCAAAACCCGATAGCTACCTTGCTAAGAAAGGCATTTTTGCCAAGAGAAAGAGATTTTGAGGAAAGCATTTGTTAGATGGCTTTGGTGTACTCAAACTGACCACAATTGAGCTATATTTATAGTAGAGCAAGTTTGTTTTGCAAGGAATAGTGCATGGCAGCTGGTAAGTAGGTTTGGCCAATGTTGGCAAATGAAAATCCAAGTCTCCTCTAGCCATTGACTAGAGGTTAGGGCACAGAGCTTTGGTCCCCTTGGTCTTGGATAAGTCTTGACTGATTTCAGATGAGAATGGCTCAGTCCATGCCACCTTGATGGTTCCATTGAATGCCTCATTCCAAATTTGAAGTCTTGTCCCTATTTTGGCAACTCTAGGTTCAACATGCTATTCCTTATTCCTTGGACCTTGGAGGCTTGGCTCAGTGATTGTCCCCTTTAGATTCAATCCTCTGAGGTGTCCAAGTGGATTGGAGCAATTGAATTTGACTGATTTTGGCAAATCGACCAAAGTTGCAAATTCTGCCTTGCCTTGACAGATTTCAGCAAGGCAACTTGGCAATGTTGTATCTCATGGTGTAGGTTGAATTTGGCAATGTTCTTGGCCATTTTGGAAAGCTCTTACATGATACAACAACTGCTTGAACAAGTTTGGTTTTGATCTCTTTTGATTCCAAGTGAAAAATCCCCCTACATTTGGTAAAAAGTGAAGCAGAATCTGACTTAGTGAAAATTTCACTAAGTGTTGGAAAAAGTGACATTTTCACTTTTCAGCCACTTTGATCACTCCATAACTCAAAATCCTTAATGAATTGGAATGACTTGTAGTTGAAGTTTTTGTAGGTGATAATGAGGGCTACAAATCCATCTTTGGATGAGAAAAAATGGCCTTGTGGTTTAGGAGTTATGGTCCTCCAAAGTTGGTACCTTTGCCACTTTATTTTTAACTTAGAAAAATTTCTAAGTTTTATGGTTACCCCTTTTACAAGTTATCTCACTTTTCTTGATTTTTCTTGATGAATGATGATTCAAATCATACATTAACATCATTTTAGGGTTAAAAATCCATTTTGGTGAAAAATCTCAAAAAGTCAAAGTTGACTTTTGTGCACAATTGACTTTTTATCAGATGAATTCCAAACTGTGCAATTCTTCAGGAAATCATGTCCTTGACCTAAATCAAACTTGATGGACATGTTCCATGGGTGTCATAGGGTATATTCAATCATGTATTAGGGTTTGAGAGCATGTCCAGTTCAAAAATCAAAGTTACAGTTGACTTTTCTCTTAAAACCCTAATTATGGTGCAGATGAAATTGAGACTTGTTGCTCAAGCTTCTTGGATCAATCCATTGTTCCAAATGGATCAATATGGTATATTAGAGACCCTCAAATCATATCTTGAGGTCTTGGCTCATGGTTTGTCCCAAAAGTCAACTTTGGGGTGAATTAGGTCAAGAAACCCTAATTCCTGATTTTTGATGAAGGCATCCCCTGAGGCAAAATTGACTTGATGCATGGGTTCATGAGGTTCCATGAAGTATATTAGGTCATGTTTTGGATCATTGCCTTATGCCCAGATGAAAATTTCCATCTGGAGGCCCTGGTCGACCAAAACCCTAATTTGGTGACACTGGCGATCTTGAGGCTTGATCCACCTAGAAGGGAGCAGCCTTGTGCTTAATCCTTGAAGTGGGAGTCCTTTTTGATCCATTGTGTATGTTTAAGAGATTAGACAAGTTGAAGATCATGTCATTTCTTGATTGATCCTTTGTCTAAGCACTCAGAGAGGGCTTGAAACCCTAATTTTGATTGTAGTGGATGCTCACCCATCTTTGGGGAGACTAATGAAGCATAAAGGTACATCCATATTGTGATGATGATTTTCACAATGATGGGAAATATAAGTGGTCAAAATTTGGGGTATTACAAATGTCAGAGACCATGTTTCGTCTGACATCCCCGGCCGAGTTCTCATCTCCTAAGCCCGACCAGCGTCACCCCGAACAGGGACCGTTTCTCCTAAGCAAGGTGGAATTGCTATATTGAACCAGCGATATTTCTACACGTCCCGGGATGGCCGAGTATCCAGTCGTGGTCACCCGTCAGTTTGTATGTTGCGTCAGTTTTGTCCGCATATACATACATACATCATGCATTATTGATTTGCATTCACATTCATATTGCATCACTATCACTCTAGTCGGTCTTATCCCCTAGTGATAAAAGTCCTCTCAATCGAGTTGTCAGACCTTTCCTCGTTAGGAAGTGAATCATTTAAGCAATCTCTCTCCCGTTTATCTCTGGATTAGAGACGGTCCTTGACCACTTTGATAACTTGAACCTCTGAGAAACAAGAAAACATTAAACAAATATCACTCTTCGCCATTGAAGATGATATCCTTGCTTTCCCGGATTAAGGAAAATCCCCAGAGAAAGCCTCTTAATCAGAGATTCGGCGGTACGGCAGTTTTTCTCCGAAAAAACCACTGATGAAAAGGTCATCGGCACCTCAAAATTGGATCCCATCATATGGCATTTCTCCGGAAAGATCCCGAGAAAAGTATGATGTAAGCCCCTAAAAGAAAACAGTCTCTCAAGAGACTCGCTTTCCCCATTAGAATCGACAAATGGTGTCTCCAACAGAGAAGTTTGTGCAACTCTATAACTCAGACGACTGGGTTCCCCAGCAAGTCTGACATCAAAACTTTTTCCACTCAAATGGCGTCTCCCCAGGAAAATTCAGCGAGAAGTTTGAAGGAAAACCGCTACTAACAGCGTTCCTTGTCAAGAAAGTTTATTGACAAAAGAAACTGAGACCAGTTCCTTGGTAGGAAACCAGGATCGAGGGAAAGTTTACTTTAGAAACTGAACCAGTTCCTTGGTAGGAAACCGGGATCGAGGGGAAGTTTATATCAGAAACTGAGACCAGATCCTTGGTAGGAAACCAGGATCGGGAGGGGGGGAGTTTACATCAGAAACTAAGACCAGTTCCTTGGTAGGAAACCAGGATCGAGGGGAAGTTTATTTAAGAAAACTGAGACTAGCTCCTTGGCTGAAGACCAGGATCGAGGGGAAGTTTACCTTTTCTAAGCATCTTCGCTTAGCTAAAGAAGATGAATACGTAAGCTACCATTCATAACCACCATCAAAATTTTGGGTATTCCGATATTTAATCCTCTTGCACCCCGAATGCCCGAATACCTTCGTCATTCACACCTTCGGGTCCAAGAAGATTAAATAGGGGCATCTGTCATACCCTAAATTTTGACCACTAAGATTTCCCATCATTGTGCAACTCATCAGCACAATATGGATGTACCTTTGTACCTCATAAGTCTCCCCAAAGGTGGGTGAGCATTCACTACAAACAGGATTTAGGGTTTCAAGCCCTCGCAGAGCTCTTAGACAAAGGATCAATCAAGGAATGACATGATCTTCAACTTGTCTAGCCTCTCAAATATCCACAATGGATCAAGAGGACTCCCACTTCAAGGATTAAGCACAAGGCTGCTCCCTTCTA
The DNA here is from genome assembly GCA_022829125.1 of Lathyrus tuberosus. Classification (NCBI taxonomy): domain Eukaryota; kingdom Viridiplantae; phylum Streptophyta; class Magnoliopsida; order Fabales; family Fabaceae; genus Lathyrus; species Lathyrus tuberosus. The sequence goes on along the minus strand of JALAZF010000164.1, from coordinate 6,857,113 downwards.
GGTGGATCAAGCTTCAGGATCGCGAGTGTCACCAAATTAGGGTTTGGTCGACTAGGGCCTCCAGATGGAAATTTTCCTCTGTGCATGAGCCAATGCTTCAAAGCATAACCTAAAATGCTCCATGGAACATCATAAACCCCATCATCAAGTCAATTTGGCCTCAGGGGATGCATACATCAAAAATCAGGAATTAGGGTTTCTTGACCTAATTCACCCCTAAGTTGACTTTTGGGACAAAACACGAGCCAAGACCTAAAGAGAGGATTTGAGGATCCCTAACACACCACATTGATCCATTTGCAACAATGGATTGATCCAAGAAGCTTGAGAAACAAGTTTCAATTTCATCTGAACCACAGTTAGGGTTTCGCGAGAAAAGTCAACTGTAGCTTTGAGTTTTGACCAGGACATGCTCCCAAACCCTAGGACATGATTCAATACACCCTATAACACCCATGGAACATGTCCATCAAGTTTGATTTATGTCAAGGACATGATTTCCTAAAGGATCGCACAGTTTGGAATTCATCTGATAAAAAGTCAACTGTGCACAAAAGTCAAACTTTGACTTTTTGAGATTTTTCATAAAAATGGTTTTTTAACCCTAAAATGATGTAAGAAAAATCAAAGAAAGTGGGATAACTTGTAAAAGGGGTAACCATAAAAACTTAGAAAATTTTCTAAGTTATGAAAAAAAGTGGCAAGGGTACCAACTTTGGAGGATCATAACTCCTAAACCACAAAGCCATTTTTCCCCATCCAAAAATGGATTTGTAGCCCTCATGGCCCTCTACAAAAGTGTCAACTACACTTCATCCCAATTCATCATGGATTTTGAGTTATGGTTGGATCAAAATGGCTAAAAACCTAAAATTGACATTTTTCAGCACTTAGCCAAAAACCTGCCTTGTAATTTCAACACAATGTCCCAACTTCAACGCTGTTTTTCTCCATGATCCAAGTTGAACCAGGTCTAATGTAAAACATCAAAGTTGAAGTACGTCATCTAAGCTTTCCGGAAAGTCCTAGAACGTCCATGTAGCATACTCGAGCAGGGAGTTATGGATCTTACAAAAGGCCTTGTTGAAGCTGAATTTTTCAGGGCAGATTTGCACTTTTTTTGTGCCACACGTATTTTTAAGCCTTGTCATCAGTTTGTATACATCTAAGGATCAAATCCAAGTGGGATGATCTGATCCATGAACCTCCCAAGTCTAAGGAACAAAAACAAAGCATGCCAAAACCTAGAAATCCCTAAAAGAGGGACAAAACTCCAATTTTGGTTTGGAGCATTTAATGGATGCTTAGAGGTGGCATGGACTGAGCCATTCTCATCTGAAATCAGTCAAGACTTATCCAAGACCAAGGGAACCACAGCCCTGTGCCCTAACCTCTAGTCAATGGCTAGAGGAGACTTGCATTTCCATTGGCCAACATGGAACAAATTCCTGCTGCAGTTGCCATTCACTGTGGATCCTAAAACAAACTTGGTCCACTATAAATAGAGCTCATTTGTGTTCAGTTTGAGTACACCAAAGCCATCAAACAGATGCTTTCCTTAAAATCTCTTATTTCACCTCAAATTTGCCTTCCAAAGCAAGTAATTCTGAGTTTTTGAGCTAGAGAGCAATTCCACTCAAACTAATCACACACACACCTCATATATATCATATGTAAGCTGTGCAAACCATCAAAAGTGACCTGTAATCACAACATCACAAAGTCACCTCTCAAAACCTCAAAATGACACTTTTTTTGTATTTTTCAAGTCATGTCTTGATTCAGTCACTTTCCAAACCAGATAAAACCTTAAACACACACTAAATATCATCCTTGAACTGTCCCAAATGGTGCCACACATCTGGAACACCATTTGAGAGAGTTGGCATTTTGGCCACTTTTGACCATTTTGCGAGAAAGTGCTCAAACTTGCTCCAGAGGTTTCCAGCTGATTCCAACCATCCTAAAAGCTTCTAAGAGGTCATTTGAGGTTGTCCAAAGCATCAAATCATTTCTGGAACAAAGCACTTGGTAGGTTGCCCAAAATCTCCAAAAAAGAGGTAAAATCCACAACTTGAATTCTTTGAATCATGCTTTCCTTTGTTGTCCACATACATGCATCATATTGAATAATTCTTGAGGCAAAAATGTAGTCCTTAATGTGTATATTGTGATCCTCCCACTGTTTGCATTTTAACGTGTTTATATGTGGAATTTTGGTTGTTTTAAAATCATATCCAGTTCTGGTTTTTTTTTATTGGTGTGTTTTGTACATTAAGTTTTAGTGTGCATGAGTAACACCATTGGATTCCTTGCGAAAAATAGGTCAAGATAGGTTTTTACGGATTTCAATTACGATGAAAATTCAGAGAGTTACGTGCGTTGGAAATTCGACGCGAAACGGCGCCGAAAATAACGATAGCAGTTCTGGTTTAATTGCTGCATTTTGTGTGTTGATTTTCCATGTGCGTGAGTAATACCATTGGATTCCTTGCGAAAAATCGGTCAAGATAGGTTTTTACGAATTTCAATTCCGATGAAAATTGAGAGAGTTACGCGCGTTGGAAATTTGACGCGAAACGACGTCGAATTAACGATAACAGTTTTGGTTTTTTAATTTCTGCGTTTTGTGTGTTGATTTTCCATGTGGGTGAGTAATACCATTGGATTCCTTGCGAAAAATCGGTCAAGATAGATTTTTATGGATTTCAATTCGGTTAAAAATCGAGAGGGTTACGCATGTTGGAAATTCGACGCGGAACGACGTTTTCACAACGTAGCAGCTCTGATTTTTTTATTGTTGGGTTTTGTACGTTGATTTTCAGCATGCATGTGCAATACCATTGGATTCGTTGCGAAAAATCGGTCGAGATAGGTTTTTTCGGATTTCAATTCGGATAAAAATCGAGAGAGTTACGCGTGTTGGAAATTCGACGCGGAACGACGTTTTCACAACGCAGCAGTTCTGGTTTTTCTGTTGCTGCGTTTTGTACGTTGAGTTTCAACATCCATGTGCGATACCATTGGATTCCTTGCGAAAAATCGGTCGAGATAGGTTTTTTCGGATTTCAATTCGGATAAAAATCGAGAGAGTTACGCGTGTTGGAAATTCGACGCGGAACGATGTTTTCAAAACGATAGCAGTTTTGGTTTTAATTTCTGCGTTTTGTGTGTTGATTTTCCGTCTGCGTGAGTAATACCATCAGATTCCTTGCGAAAAATTGGTCAAGATAGGTACTTCCGGATTTTGATTCCGATAAAAATTGAGAGAGTTATGAGTGTTTGAAATTTGATAAAAAACGTGTTGAAAATTAAAGTTTCGGTACTCGTTTTTACCCCAAAAGAAATGTCGGAGATGATATTTTGATATCTTTCCTCTTTTTCTTACTTTTTATTTTCAAAACTCAACCAATTTTTTTTACATAGCAAAAAATCATCATTTTCCAATTCATACCTCGTAATATTTTATTCCACAAAAAATCACAAAAAAAATATTATTTTTAATATATTTAAAAATAGTGTTTTATATTGTTTTAAATGCTTTTAAAATGATTTCTTTTTTTTTTCTTGATTTTTAAAACCAAAATGATTTTAAATATTTATGTTGATAAAATATTTTTTTCATAAACTTTAATCATTATTTAATGATTTTATTTGATATTTTTATCATTTTTTTACTTAATTTTTCTTGGAAAAATGCCTTAAAAAATGAAATTGGGGTTTTCTTTGATTTTCACCCTAACAAATCTTTTTCAAACTCTTTGGGCCTCTATTAGAGTGTAAGACCCAATCCCCTTTTAACCAAAACAATTTTGGGCCTCAGCTATTGTATAAGTCCCGATACGTTAAAAATCTCGGCGCGATCGCCATTTTCAAACTGAAAATATTTTGGGGCTCTCCCTGAGTTGTAAGCCCCATCTTTTATACAAAAATACACTTTGGGCCTCTAATAGAGTGTAAGACCCAACCCCTCTTTTTTATATTTTCTCATTTTATTTTATAATGATTTGGAAAATTAATAACTCCTTCAATTTTGATTATTTTTTATTGGTTCTTTTTCTGAAAAATCACAAAAATAGTAAAATATTTTATTCTAAAAAAAAATCAAATTTATATTATTTATTTAATATAGTTGGTATTTTTGTGAATAAATTCATTTTTAATTGTTTTTAAGCATTTTAAAAGTGAATATTCATCTTGAAAATAAAGAGATTGGGCCTCCCCTCGTGTTGTAAGCCCCATTTCTTTTCTTTAAACTCTTTGGGCCTCTATTAGAGTGTAAGACCCAACCCCTTGTGTACAAAAAACTTTTTGGGCCTCATTCGTTGTATAAGTCCCTCTGTACATTTTCAAATAAACGACGCGATCGTCGACAGTTTAAAATTAACCAACTGGGCCTACCCTCGAGTAGTAAGACCCATTTCCTTTCTTAAAAACTCTTTGGGCCTCTAATAGAGTGTAAGACCCATCCCTTTGTACAGAAAACCTTTCTTGGGCCTCAGTCGCTTATATAAGTCCCTCTGTACAAATTCAACAGTGCGCTCACTGATAAAACCATGGGCCTCTCCTTGAGCTGTAAGCCCCAAATCTTTTTATTTCAAAGGACTTTCTCCTTTGATTTTGAATATACTGTTGTTTTCAATCTTTCTTTGTTGAACAACTAACCAAACAGCATGGAAGCTTTACAACCGAGTAAGTGTTTACCCGCTTTCATTTACCGCTTTCATATATATATATAACTGTATTGTGGGGCTGTTTTGCTATAAATCTCCTTTCATAAACTCATATCAACTGTGTAATAATAGTATAGATATTTCGAGTTTCCCCGGCAACTACGTCTAGAACTAGGTGACGCCGTTTTGTTTATTCATAGAAATAGACACCTAGATCCCCAAATAGGATCACCAGATACAGTCTTCTCTTCGGCTGTCCTCATTAGGAATTGTCAAGAAACTCTACTCCCAGAGATGAATGTATTTTCCGTGAATGGCATCTTTGAGTTTCTTCCAAATTCTCGAACTTTCCTGACTTGATATGTTCCTTGTGAATAGCTTGCCTTGAATTTCTCGGGGTTTGGGGACCCACGGGCTTCTTAAAAGCATCGGCCTCCTCTTGGGTATCGTACAAGGACCCACAGGCTTCCTAAAAGCAACCCCGCCTCCTCTTGGGCTTAGTACAAGGACCCGTTGGCTTCTTAGAAGTATTCACAATCTCCTCTTAGGCTTCGTATAATGATCTCTTCCTCCGGGAATGATAGCCTTCTCTTGGGCTTAGTACAAGGACCCGCCGGCTTCTTAAAAGTTTCCAGCCTCCTCTTGGGCTTCGTACAAATTGTCCCGACGACCTCCTAGAGGTATAGGAACAGAACTTAATCATCTGCATAGAACAGTCCTTTTAAAGAGTCTACTACTGTTTCTCAAAGCATAGTACAAAAGATGAAACTCTAAGACTTGGACAGTCTAATCTCCTTGAGTCTCAAAGACATTCTTAAGTGACCCTTTCGTTAAATAGGAAGGAAACCCGTAAACTCGGATAGTCTCAATACCCTTCAGATTTCCCACTTCCTTAAAGAAGAGGAATAACCCGGATCCTTGAATCAAATCCTTGAGTACAGTGTTGCTCATTTAAGAACTGATTTTCTCTTTCAAAATCAGTATACTGGACCTGTCACTCAACTGAAACAGTCACCATAGCCTCCTCTTGGGCTTTGTACAATGATTCTCCCCAGCGGAGTCAAATAACGTTTAGCCTCTCTCTCGGGCTTTGTACGAGACACATAAGAGACTCCCTCGTTGAGTCAATCACCCTTTTCGCCTCCATCTCGGGCTTTATACGAGATACAAAAAGGTTCTTAATTGAGCCAAACAAACAACAGCCTCCATCTCGAGCTTTGTACGAGATACAAAAAGTCTCTTGTTGAGTCAAATAGCCTCCATCTCGGGCTTTATACGAGATACCAAAAGACTCCCTCGTTGAGTCAAAAACCTTTTAGCCTCTCTCTCGGGCTTTGTACGAGACACATATTAGCCTCCTCTTAGGCTTTGTAAAAGAAAACCACTGGTTGATCCAATCAACCTTTTAGCATCAAAGTTGTGCCTCGTTCACGGTACACAAACATCAACCACTCCTTCCCCTTCATCTAATCGCTATAAGCGGCAAGCCTCTGGATCATCTACATCCATGCCACTGTCCCTTTTTTAGCATGAGAAATTCCTAAGGAAAGATAGCATTGCTCTACACTGAGTTAAAGTCTTCTCCTTTAGGTTAAAATCCCCTATAAAGGAAATTATGGCATTACTAGGATCCGCGTATCCCGGTTAAAGTAATCCTCCTTTATAAACCAGTCACCCAACAGTTGTGACAGACAAACCCTTCTTTAGAGATGACAAATTCTCTCTAAAGTCGAGGTCCTTCAGCTTCACGTCTTGGGCTTTGAACAAGACACAAATAGACTTTTCAGCTTCACATCTTGGGCTTTGAACAAGATACAAATCACCTTTCGCTTCACGTCTTGGGCTTTGAACAAGACACCAAAAACAACCATTTCCTCCCAACTACGAATGCTCTGATTTCCCTGTTTCGGTAAACGGGAATACGTAGGCATAAGATTGAAAGAAAAATCTTAGCGAGCACACTAAACAAAAAACCCAAAATCCCATACTCTCATGTATCTATCAAAAGGCCTCAGTCCTAACATCCTAATCCTTGTTCCCCGCCAGAAACCTTCTGTCTAAATGAAAAGAAAGAAAACAGTATTGGCGAAAATACAAATAACCAGTACAAAGGCCCCCCCACATTGATAGCATCCGTAACCTAACAGACCGCTGTTTTAACTCACTATGCAAAGCAAGGTTAATTGGAGACATCTATTTCCCTTCCTTCATCAGCTCACAATAGGATAAAAAATGAATCGACCTATAGTTTAAGCTCAACCGCAGAGAGCGACCAGCGCTTAAGAACCGCGTCCAAAATCGCTCGCTACAGCATCTCTTGAGTTTCTTCCAAATTCTCAAACTTTCTTGGCTTGATCTATTCCTCTTGAATAGTCTGTCTTGAATTTCTCAGGGTTTAGGGACCCACAGGCTTCTTAAAAGCACTTGTCAAGAAACTCTATTCCCCAGAGATGATCTTTTCTCCGTGAATGGCATCTCTTGAGTTTCTTCCAAATTCTCGAACTTTCCTGGCTTGATCTATTCCTCGTGAATAGCCTGTCTTGAATTTCTCGGGGTTTGGGGACCCATCGGCTTCTTAAAAGCATCGGCCTCCTCTTGGGCATTGTTCAAGTACCCGCAGGCTTCCTAAAAGCAACCCCGCCTCCTCTTGGGCTTAGTACAAGGACCTCTCGGCTTCTTAGAAGTATTCACAGCCTCCTCTTAGGCTTCGTATAATGATATCTTCCTTCGGGAATGATAGCCTCCTCTTGGGCTTCGTACAAGGATCCGTCCGCTTCTTAAAAGCTTCCAGTCTCCTCTTGGGCTTCGTACAAATTGTCCCGACGATCTCCTAGAGGTATAGGAACAGAACCTAGTCATCTTCATAGAACAGTCCTTTCAAAGAGTCTACTACTGTTTCTCAAAGCATAGTACAAAAGATGAAACTCTAGACACAGACAGTCTAATATCCTTGTGTCTCAAAGACATTCTCAAGTGACCCCTTCGTTAAATAGGAAGAAAACCTGTAGACTCGGCCAGTCTCAATGCCCTTTGGATTTCCCACTTCCTTAAAGAACAGGAATAACCCGGATCCTCGAATCAAATCCCTGAGTGCAAACATTACTCATATAAGAACTGATTTTCTCTTTAAATCAGCATACTGGACCTGTCACTCAACTGAAACAGTAACCATAGCCTCCTCTAGGGCTTTGTACAATGATTCTCCCCAGCGAAGTCAAACAACGTTTAGCCTCTCTCTCGGGCTTTGTACGAGACACATAAGAGACTCCCTCGTTGAGTCAATTACCCCTTTCGCCTCCATCTCGGGCTTTATACGAGATACAAAAAGGTTCTTATTAAGCCAAACAAATTTTAGCCTTCATCTCGGGCTTTGTACGAGATACAAAAACTCTCTTGTTGAGTCAAATAGCCTCCATCTCGGGCTTTATACGAGATACCAAAAGACTCCATCGTCGAGTCAAAACCTTTTAGCCTCTCTCTCGGGCTTTGTACGAGACACAAAATAGCCTCCTCTTAGGCTTTGTATAAGGAAAACCACTGGTTGATCCAATCAACCTTTTAGCATCAAAGCTGTACCTCGTTCACAGTACAAAAACATCAACAACTCCTTCAATCTAATTGTTGTAAGCGGCAAGCCTCTGGATCATCTATATCCATGCCACTGTCCCTCTTTTAGCATGAAAAATTCCTAAGGAAAGATAGCATTGCTCTACACTGAGTTAAAGTATTCTCCTTTAGGTTGGAAATCCCCCATAAAGGAAATTATGGCATTGCCGGATTCACACATCCCGGTTAAAGTAATTCTCCTTTATAAACAGTTATGACATACAACCCCCTCTTTAGAGATGACAAATTCTCTCTAAAGTTGAGACCTTTCAGCTTCACATCTTGGGCTTTGAACAAGATACAAACTACCTTTCAGCTTCAGATCTTGGGCTTTGAACAAGATACAAACTACCTTTCACTTCACGTCTTGGGCTTTGAAGAAGACACCAAAACAACCATTTCCTCCCATAGAATAAGAGGAACTACGAACGCTCTGATTTCCCTGTTTCGGTAAACGGGAATACGTAGGCATAAGATTGAAAGAAAAATCTTAGCGAGCACACTAAACAAAAACCCAATATCCTATACTCTCACATATCTATCAAGAAGCATCCATCCTAACATCTAAACTGAACACCACTTTTAAAAAAATACACCCAATAGAGACCCCGAATCTTTGTAGCATTTGTAACCTAACAGACTGCTGTTTAAACTCAGTTTGCAAGCAAGGTTAATTTGAGACATCTATTTCTCTTCCTTCATCAGCTTTAATAGGATAAAAAATGAATCGAGCTGTAGACACCAAAGAGCGATAGCGCTTCGCAACCGCGTCCAAAATCGCTCGCTACAGAAAAATGGCGACTTCAATGGGGATGTCATTAGGATCTATCTCACCTTTGTAGCGAGATCTTGTTCTCTTCCCATCTATCAAGTGGAAACTTTAAAAGTGGCGCCCACCGTGGGGCCCCTCTAACCTTTTTTCTCTTCACTTGTGTGAATACCACAGATTGGGGCTTCCGCTGGGGAACCCATTTTCTGTCAGGAACTTAGGATTCATAGCTTTAAAGGTCTAGGATGTTTAGGACAAATATATATACTGCTTTTCCTAATTGCTATACCTGTTTATTTTTCTGCTAATGGGAATGCGGTGATGCCGCATGTGGAAAGATTGAGTATACACTTAAGATAAGTGATGGCGACGAGGTCGACCATCAACCTCAGTGGAGGCTGACCATCAACCTCAGTGGAGGCTGACCAATGCAACCCATTCCCTCTCCTAGGCAATGGGCCGATTGTGATGTCTGAGAAGCTGAGGAGCCAAACCCTTTTGTAGTGCGGAAACTATCGGAAATAGTTGTCACGCGATACTACCCTCATTTGAGGCTGGTGATCTATTCTCGGTGAATGGTACTTACTCTAAGATTGCTTTACAACTCGCTGGCGATCCGCTTGTTGTTCTGCTTTCCTGGGAGGAGCTGATGATAATGAGTACAGGTACAAAAATCACCCTAGTATAAACCTTTGGGGATGGGTAGAGCCTTGACTTCATGACAACGACCCTTTGACCCCATGTTTTTTCTATGTTTTTGTGTGCTGCATTCATGCATTCATTTAAAAAACATTTAAAAAATTTTCTCTTCTAGTCTCTCTGTTTTTCAAATTAAACTAAGACTGTGATTGCAAATATCAGAGAAAAGGATTGTGCTAATGGATTTCGGTAGAAGGAGAACTCATAAGTACACCTTCAAGGTTCCAAAGCTAGAGGATTTAAGAGGTTTTCCGAGAATGATCACAAACCAAGAGGCCTTCGGAGCCAAGTACGGAGGTTTGCTACCACTGCCAAGAGTCCATGTGATTGAGGGAATCATGGATGCGCTCATTCAGTTCTACGATCCGGTTTACCACTGCTTTAAATTCCCAGATTACCAGCTCGCACCAACGTTGGAGGAGTATTCTCACCTGATCGATTTACATATCACTGATCGAGCTCCATTTTCTGGACTGGAAGAAATTCCAAAGAATCAGACCATTGCAAGAGCAATTCATTTGGACGAGTCTGAGGTTAGGATTCACATGACTACTAAGGGTGGCATCCAAGGTTTTCCAGCCCAGTTCTTGACAAAGAAAGCCCTGTATTTTGGCAGTATAGGAAACGTGACTGCTTTTGAAAGCATCTTTGTCTTGCTCACCTACGGGTTATTTTTGTTTCCCAACATCAATAACTTCGTCGATATCAACTCCATTAAGGTTTTTCTCATTGGAAACCCTGTGCCGACTTTGCTCGCAGATGCATATCATTCTGTACACTTAGGGAATTTGTACAGTGGAGGGGAGATCACATGCTGTGTACCTTTGCTTTATAAATGGTTTATCTCCCACTTGCCCAAGTCTGCTGCTTTTTGGGATTGCAAGAGTGCCTTATGTTGGTTGCAGAAGATCATGTCCCTCACCAACTCTGATATAGATTGGTGTAATAGGATCTATGATGGAATCAGAATCATTGATCGTTGTGGAAACTTCCCCAACGTACCCCTTATAGGAACTAAGGGTGTAATCAATTACCATCCAGTTCTCGTTCGTCGTCAATTTGGATACCCGATATGACACGTCCCACGGGGTGTTCATCTGGAAGGTCTTTTCTTCAAGGAAGGAGAAAATGACAGAGCACTAAAGATGGAAATAGTGCACGCTTGGAAACACGTTCATAAGAAAGGACGAGAGTCTCTGGGAAAACAGGACTGTGTCTCGGTGGAGCCTTATCTCCACTGGGTACAAACTAGAGCTCTCAAGCTAAAGATGCCTTATCCTCGTTACCGAATTCTTCCGCCGAGGGAATCTGTCATGTACTTCATGACGGAAACTGAAAAGTTTCAGGTTACTCTCAACAAAGTTCAACGGGAGAGGAGGTCTTGGAAGAACAAGTACCGCGCCCTCGATGTGGAGTGTATCAAAATATAGCAATTACTGAAAGAAAAGGATGCTCTGATCGAGATTTTGGAGCAACATGCTGTGGATAATCAGGATGACCAAAGGAATTTGCTCGCTCCTTTCACTTGGCAAAGGAATGACAACCCGACAACGGCTCAAGAGCCCCGGTCAAAGAAAAGGAAGATACCAGAATCAGCACCCGAGTTCCCTCGGGACCCATTAGCTTAGGTTTCTGTTTCTGCACCTTGTAATCTACTGTATTTCCATTTCTGTAATCCTTTGGATTTAATAAAAAGGGGTTTCCCCACTGTTTGATATATGCAATCTAATTGTCGAAGTTTATTTTGATTAAACCAAACAAAAATTAATATAATCATTGCATTCATCATTCTCACATCGCGAATTCTTCTTACCTACGAATCTCACGTTTGTGTCTCGGTTCTAGAGTCAAACTGTCTCATTCGTATAATACTCGGGCCAATCGTCAGAAAAAGATGGATGATCTTGAGGAAGAGAACATAGAGTTGATAGAAGAGATCAACGCTCTGAGAGAGGATATGAGAAATCTTCGTAACGACATGCAAGCCATGGCAGAAGCTCAGCTACAAAAGACTGTGATCTCAGAGATCACCTCAACGCCCATAGTGGAGAAGTATGATCCTAGGTATCAGATGCCGAAAGATCGTCCTTGTGGCATGCCTGTTAACTATATCCCGGAAGGATATGTTCCGCTGATCACTGAAGATCAGGGAATCATAACAGAAGCCGTTGGGCCTGAAGGTTACAAACTTCGGGAAAGCGAAGATGCAAGAGGCATATTGAAGACTCCTGAAGGTTACAAACTTCGGGAAACGCCAAGACTCTCTGCCGTAGTCACAGTACCACCCCCTGTGGTGCACACTGTCCCGGAAGAACAGATTCCACAAATACCTTCTGGTAAGAAGGAAACTATGTTCGATAGAATGGATGAATTCCAGGAGCAGTTCTTGGAAATGCAGAAGGAACTGCAAGCCATTCGCGGTCAGGATTTATTTGGAAAGGACGCCGCAGACCTCTGCTTGGTCCCCAATGTGAAAGTTCCGCACAAATTTCAAGTGCCCGACTTTGAAAAGTACAAGGGTAAATCTTGCCCTTAGAGCCATCTGGTGATGTACGCTCGGCGAATGTCAGCTCAGACAGAGAATCAGGACCTACTGATTCATTACTTTCAGGATAGTTTAACCGATGCCGCACTAAAATGGTACATGGGTTTAAACCGTGTTATGATTAGCACATTCAGAGATCTTGGTACTGCTTTCGTCCAACAATACAAATACAATTTAGACATGGCACCGGACAGAGATCAACTCAGATCAATGTCACAAAAGGACAAGGAAACCTTTAAGGAGTACGCTCAAAGATGGCGTGAAATTGCCGCTCAGATTTCTCCACCTCTTGAGGAAAAAGAGATGACAAAGATCTTCTTAAAGACCTTAAGCTCATTTTACTATGACAGAATGGTTGCCAGTGCGCCCAGTGACTTCACCGAAATGGTCGGCATGGGTGTACGTCTTGAGGAAGCCATTCGAGAGGGACGTTTGGCAAAAGACGTTGGACCATCAAGCAGTACAAAACGATACGGTAGTGCTCTCCCTAAGAAAAAAGAGCAAGATATTGGGAATATCTCTCTCGGAAAGCAAAGCGTCGATATCAACCAGTAGCAGTTGTAATTCCTGCTATCAATCCTGCGCCTATTCCTACGTATCAGCCTCAGGTTGCGCAAAGCCAACCTAATCAGCAGAGGACACAACAGCCTCTTCAGTAGGCTCGTCCTCCATATAACAATAACCGTATAACACGACCATCAGGTTTTGATCCTATACCCATGTTGTACGCAGAACTATTTCCGTTACTACTGTCTAAGGGGCACGTCCAGACTAAGTCTCCTCTTACAGTACCGGAAAATCCGCCTTTTTGGTTTAAGGTGGATCAAACATGCCCTTATCATCAAGGAGGACCAGGGCATAACATAGAGAATTGTCTCGATTTCAAATCCGACGTGCAAAAACTTGTTAGGAGCGGGCTCTTATCTTTCAAAGATACGAATCCCAATGTTCTCACAAACCCGCTGCCTCAACATGAGAAAGCTGCAGTCAACCTGATTGAGAGAGAGTCTAACAATGTCTATCAAATTCACGATGTACTCTTGTTGAAGACCAATTTGGTCAAGATGCATTGTAGACAGAGTGGATATGGCCATGTGCCACCTCATAATTATCATCAATGTGATGTCTGCTCTAAAAGTAATCAAGAATGTTATGTAGTGCAAACAGCTCTACAGGAACAAATGGATCTCAGATGGATCCAAGAGCACCGAGTTCGTGGAGTTAACATGGTCTACACGAATTCCAACTTCATTCAAAACCACGACATCCGTGCGATGAATGTCAACTTGGTGGCAATGCACTCAAGGCAAAGCCAGTATCATAATCTGCCGCGGCACGATTACAGTTCCTGTCTGACTTGCTCGGTAAACAAACAGGGATGCTCTTTCATAAAAGAGGCCCTCAAGCGTCAGATGGATCTTGGATGGATCCAAGACTACCATGATAGGAACCCTTATCAGATCAACATGGTTCAGATCTTCAATATTCGCGTGATGAATACCAACCTGGTAGAGTTACATGCTGAGCAGGTCCGACTCGGATTCTTAATATCACACGACTATCAAAGCTGTAAAGCAGGTTGCGAAAACGATCGAGGTTGTACCCTTGTCCAGGAGGCACTTCAGTACTTGTTAAATCACTGGTGGATGCCAATCTATATGGATGAAGATACTCAGCAGATTAGTATCAATAACAGGAATCCTACTCGACGTCAGAGTCAGGATGTCCGATCTGTGGAAGCTAACCTAGTGAGGTTACATTGTATTCAAAGTGGACGTGGCCAGGTGCCACCACATACTTATGACCGTTGTAGCGTCTGTTCGGAAAGTAACCAAGGGTGTTACCTTGTGAGAGCAGGTCTTCAGGGTCAGGTGGATCGTGGAGAGATTCGTCCATATCCGGGTTCTGGACCCATCAAATGGACGCTGAACTGCCTTGCTAATCAAGTCGAGGATGTTGTCACAATCTCTGGTCGTCACCAGACCAGGGATGTTTTTGGCATTATCCCTCTACTTGACGAATCGAGAGTTCCCAACCGGGAACTGATCGAGATTACTTATGATGGTCAAAAAAATCATAAGGTTCCCATAGTCATCTATCTACCGGGACCACTACCGTATGAATCAACTAAGGCTATCCCTTACAAATACGGTGCAATGACCATTGAAAATGGAAAGGAAATTCCATTATCCTCCGTCGTGAATATTGCAGACATCAGTCGAGTAACACGGAGTGGTAGAATCTTCAACCAAGGGGTTGGGGAATCCAACAAAGAAAAGGAACTTCAGACGGAAACTCCTGATCTACCAGTTGGTCAATCCAGTAATCCCGACCTTTTGAAAAATAATGATGAGATGCTGAAGCTCATCCAAAGGAGTGAATATAACATTGTTGATCAGCTGTTACAGACTCCTTCAAAGATCTCTGTGTTATCACTGTTACTCAGTTCAGAAGCGCATAGGGAGGCTCTACAGAAAGTCTTGGAGCAAGCCTTCGTAGAACAGGATGTAACAATCAGACAGTTCAATAGTATTGTCTCTAACATCACTTCCTGTAATAATTTGGGATTTAGTGATGAGGAATTACCTGAAGAGGGCCGCCGTCATAAGATGGCGCTCAACATTATAGTTAACTGCCAGGACGATACTTTAGCCAGCGTACTGGTAGACACAGGGTCAGCCCTGAATGTTATGCCGAAGTCCACTTTGATGCAATTATCATTCAAAGGCCCTCCGATGAGAATTAGCGAGGTTGTCATCAAAGCATTCGACGGATCCAAAAAAGCGGTTATCGGCGAAGTTGATCTTCCCATAACTATTGGTCCTCACACTTTCCATGTCACTTTCCAGTTCATGGACATCCGGGCAACATACAATTGTTTATTAGGAAGACCTTGGATACATCAGGCTGGAGCGGTTACTTCAACCTTCAACCAAAAGCTAAAGTTCATCAAGAACGATCAACTTGTCACAGTTTGTGGGGAACAAGCCTTGCTTGTAAGTAACTTATCATCATCTGCTTGTGTAGAACCCGAGGAGGTTTTTGGAACTCAGTTCCAAGCGTTGTCGGTCGGCAAGGACAATCAATCCCAAGGAGGAACCTCGATTTCCTCATACAAAGATGCTATCAAAGTGGTCGAGAGTACCGATCCAACCGGATGGGGACAGCTTGTCATTCCTATTGATAATAAAACAAAGAAGGGTCTTGGTTTTTTTGTAACCTGTACCCGAACAGCTGCCAACGATGAAACTCTTCATCCCATTCAGGATTTCTTCCACAGTGGAGGTTTCCTTCACCCAGTGTCTCAAGCAGTACATGCTATCAACGAGGAAGATCCCTCTGACACAGATGAAGAATGGAAGTCCTATCTTAATGAGGACAGTTATATGTCTCAGGACGAAATGCAAACTCCTTTTTGCTTTCCTACAGAGAGTCTGAGATTTATACCAAGGTCAAACGTCGAAATGATATATGGAGATTGTGATCCGGAAGGATGTCGTGCTCCGCCAAATTCATTAGAGGAAGACACTCCGATGAAAGACAATTTTGACTACACCTACTATGGCCTGATGGATGGTCTGCCAATGTGGCAACCTTATCCAGGAGACTTGGGGCAAGAGAGTCAGCCGAACAATGAAAATCAGTTGACCGTCATTAAACAGAATACCTGTGTCCCCACCATGTCATGGGATCAACACTCAGGTTATTCAAAAACTATTCAACATGAAGATGAATTCGCAACGTTTGCAGGACTTGAATTCATCAACTATGCTTTTCCCGAGGTCAACGTCATCGAGAGAGATGACTCCTCCAGTTCCAAAGAAGTTTGGGACACCCTGGGAGAACCAAGTGGAAAATACGACTATATGGTCAAGTACACTGCATCCAAAAGCTTTCTTATCAGGCTCGGAGATATCCAGCCAACTGGATGGGGAGATACAGCTGAGAGCACAAATACTATGTAAAATACAACTGAGGAATCCTCCTACGACAACTCTGCCTGGGAGACAGATTCCAATGATCTTGCTCCACCAGAAATCAGCGTTATTTCTGGAGACAAATCAAGGAAGGTGCCAGACTTTGTGATTCACCGAGGAGTTCGCCGCCAATGGGTTGCTGTCGATGTTCCTATGGTTGTTCATCAATCTAAGTAATTGCCATCTTTAACCTTTCACCCTGCCCAGGTGAAACGAATGTTTTGATAGGACTCACTTTCTATAAATTTCCCTCTTCTCTTAGCCCAAAGCGACAGAGTTTTGTTTTATAGGGCTATAGTTTCAAGGATCGACTTGTTCATTAATAAAATAACGTCGTTCTGTAATTTCTGCATTAATTGTTGTTTTCTCTTTTCGTTTTTCAGAAAATGGTAATCCTAAAAAACAATTAAAAATAAAAACAAGCAGTAAAATAAAACACTGCACACTCTTGCATTTTCTCTATCTCTTCTAAACACGAATCATCACGTCATGCAGATTGCTTGTTTTAAACCCCGTTGAAACATACGATCCAATGCCTTCTCCTAACTTTGAGTTCCCGGTATTTGGGGCTGAAGAAGAAGTTGACAACGAAATTCCAGAAGAGATCTCCCGATTACTCAAATAAGAGGAAAGGTCCATTGAACCTCACAAAGAGCCGTTACAAACGATCAATGTGGATTCGGAAAAAGAGAGAAAAGAAATCAAGATTGGGGCACTGCTCAGTCCAAGTGCCAAAGAGAGTTTGATAAAGCTTCTCAAAGAATTCCCCGATGTATTCGCTTGGTCCTATCAGGATATGCCAGGGTTGGATACCAGCATCATAGAACATCATTTACCGTTAAGATCGAAATGTCCGCCAGTAAAGAAAAGGTTGAGACGGACTCACCCAGACATGGCCATCAAAATCAAAGAGGAAGTACAGAAACAGATCGACGCAGGTTTCCTCGCTACATCTGAATATCCTCAATGGTTAGCCAATATCGTACCCGTTCCCAAAAAGGACGGAAAGGTCAGAATGTGTGTTGATTACAGGGATCTGAACAAGGCATGTCCAAAGGACGACTTTCCTTTATCACACATTGACATGCTGGTAGACAGCACAGCAAAGTTCAAAATTTTCTCCTTCATGGATGGATTCTCGGGCTATAACCAGATCAAAATGGCACAGAAAGACATGGAGAAAACTTCGTTCATTACCCCATGGGGTACCTTTTGTTACAAGGTAATGTCGTTCGGTTTGAAGAATGCCGGAGCAACCTATCAAAGGGCCATGATTACTTTTTTTCATGACATGATACACAAAGAAATCGAGGTATATGTTGATGATATGATTGCAAAATCTAAGACAGAAGAGGAGCATGTGACCCACCTGTCAAAACTATTCGAACGTTTGAGAAAATACAATCGGGTTTGACTTCCCAAATGAAGATGTCATGTATCTAAAAATGAAAGATTGCGATAAACCGTTACCCAGTGAAGGGCCAGAACCAGGTTCCCAATGGGGACTAATCTTTGACGGAGTTGTCAATCATTACCGAAACGGAATTGGGGCAATCATTGTTACCCCTCACGGTACCCACATTCCTTTCACTGCCAGACTTACGTTCAAATGTACGAACAATGAGGCCGAATACGAAGCTTGTATTATGGGTCTCGAAGAAGCGATTGATTTAAGGATAAAAAACTTGGACGTATACGGCGATTCAGCCTTGGTTATCAATCAGATAAAAGGAGATTGGAACACATACCAATCAGGATTGATTCCTTACAAAGACTATGTAAGAAGGTTGTTACCCTTCTTTAACAGAGTCAAGTTTCATCATATCCCTCGTGAGGAGAATCACATGGCTGATGCGTTAGCCACTCTCTCTTCCATGATTAGCGTAGGTCGATGGAATGACCTACCTAAGTTTGACATAATGCGCCTTGAAAGGCCCGCTTATATCTTCACGATCGAAGCAGTCATAGATGATAAACCTTGGTATCACGATATCAAATGCTTCCCTCAGAAGATTGGTTGGAAACTTCTTCCTGAGCGATGACACTCTCTATAAGAGAAATTTTGACATGGTCTTGCTCCGATGCGTAGACAGATCAGAAGCAGACATGATGATGAAAGAAATTCATGAAGGATCCTTTGGCACTCATGCCAACGGACACACAATGGCGAGAAAAATTCTGAGAGCAGGGTATTACTGGTTGATCGTGGAATCCGACTGCTACAAGTACATGAGGAGGTGTCACAAGTGTCAGATATACTCCGACAAAATTCATGTACCGCCATCGCATCTCAAAGTTCTCTCTTCCCCGTGGCCTTTTTCCATATGGGGAATCGACATGATTGGCTTGATCGAACCTAAGGCTTCAAACGGACATCGGTTCATCCTGGTAGCCATTGACTATTTCACCAAGTGAGTCGAAGCCGCGTCATTCGCCAATGTAACCCGACAAGTGGTGGTCCGATTTATCAAAAACAATATCACCTGCCGTTATGGTGTTACAAGCCAGATCATTACTGATAATGGATCTAACTTGAACAACAAGATGATGAAGGAGTTGTGTGTTGAGTTCAAGATCGAACACCATAACTCATCTCCCTACCGACCCAAGATGAACGGAGCGGTAGAAGCGGCTAATAAGAACATCAAGAAGATCGTTCAAAAGATGGTTGTAACCTACAAAGACTGGCACGAGATGATACCCTTTGCTCTTCACGGTTATTGCACATCTGTCCGCACTTCAACGGGGGCAACCCCTTCTCTCTAGTGTATGGCATGGAAGCAGTGCTCCCCATAGAAGTAGAGATCCCGTCAATCCGAGTATTGATGGAAGCTAAGCTCACCGAAGCTGAATGGTGTCAAAGCCGACACGACAAATTAAACCTGATCGAAGAGAAGCGAATCACGGCACTATACCACAGTCAATTGTATCAACAGAGAATGAAGAGGGCGTTCGACAAAATGTTTCAACCTCGCATCTTCAGGAAAGGAGACCTTGTGCTCAAGAAGATACAATCATTTCTCACTGATTCTCGGGGTAAATGGACCCCAAATTATGATGGCCCCTATGTGGTCACGAAAGCTTTCTCAGGCGGCGCCTTGAGACTCGCAACCATGAACGGAGAGGAATTTGCCTACCCCACGAATGTTGATGTAGTCAAGAAATACTTCGCCTAAACTAAAAAAAAAAAAAACGTCTCGGTGGATTGAAAACCCGAAAGGGTGGTCCAAGCAAAAGTTAGAGACATAAAAACAAAAAATCATCCCGATGGATTGGAAACATCATAGTACAATCCAGGCAAAAATTAGGGATAATGGCAAGTAACTATTTTCAACGGAGGCGAGTCCCTTAGCAGCAGCAGTTACATCATCCGTCAGAAAACTCCAGTCAAGGTCATCATCGACAGAAGCTCAGGATGTCCCGAATTCAAAGTTGGTAGAAGGATAGCGGTCGTTATGTTTCAACGTAGCCCTTTTCCCTGTAAATTACCATTTTCTAACTTTGTAAATACTCTTTGGAATCACGCGTTCGGCTGATCTCCATTTTATCAATAAAATTTGAGCCTTTGTGCTTTTGTTTGTAATTCTTATTTGTTTTAGCTTTACAGAACGACGTTGTTAACATGATTAACGATTCTTGAAATAAAACAAAAATGAATTTACTTGTTAAAACTTTTTCTGCTTTTTAATAAAGTCGACAATTTCTTTTGACTGTTGAACATCAGAAGAACATCGGTCGCTTCTCCAGAAGTAATCGAACCTCAAAGTGCAGAATCAAAGTACTCTTTCTAACCCAGTACGCCTGAATGAAAGGATCAACAGTGTCGGATGCGACTATTCCATCTGACACCTTCGGCCGAGTTCTTATCTCCTAAGCCCGACCAACATAGCTCCCAGCAGGGACTATTTATCCTAAGCAAGGTAGAATTTCTATTATGAACCAACGGTACTTCTCCACCTCGCGATGGCCGAGTATCCAGTCATGTTCATCTTTTAGTTTGTGTGTCGCGTCAGTTTTGTCAGCATATACATACATACATCATGCATCATTGATTTGCATTCACATTTCATATTGCATCACTATCACTCTAGTCGATCTTGTCCCCTAGTGATAGAAGTTCTCTCAATCGAGTTGTCAGTTCTTGCCTCGTCAAGAAACGCTGCGTTTGAACAACCTCGCCTCCAGTTTATTTCTGGAAGGAAGTTGGCCCTTGACCACTTTGATAACTTGAACCTCTGAAAAACCAGAGGAACTTTCAGTCAGCATCACTCTTCGCTATTGAAGATGATATCCTTGCTTTCCCAGATTAAGAAAAATCCCTAGAGAAAGCCTCCTAAGCAGAGATTTGGCATTACAGCTGCCTTTCTCCGAAAGACCGCTGATGAAAAGGTCATCGACACCTCAAAATTGGATCCCATCATATGGCATTTCTCCGGGAAGATCCCGAGAAAAGTATGATGTAAGACCCCGAGCGGAAGCAGTCTCCCAAGAGACTCGCTTTCCCCAGATAGAGTCGGCAAATGGCGTCTCCAACGAAGAAGTTTGTGCACTTCTACAACTCAGACGATTGGGCTCCACAGCAAGTCTGACATCAAATTTTTTCGTCAAATGGCATCTCCCCAGGAAAATTCGGCGAGAAGTTTGAGGAAAACCGCTACGAATAGCGTCCCTTATCAAGAAAGTTTATTGACAAAAGAAACTTAGACCAGTTCCTTGGTAGGAAACCAGGATCGAGGGGAAGTTTACAACAACAACTGAGACCAGTTCCTTGGTAGGAAACCAGGATCGAGGGGAGGTTTATCCCAAAAGGAAACTGAGACCAGCTCCTTGGCTGAAGACCAGGATCGAGGGGAAGTTTACTTTTCTAAGTATCATCGCTTAGCTAAAGAAGATGAATGCGTAAGCTACCATTCATAACCACC
This sequence comes from Lathyrus tuberosus, assembly GCA_022829125.1. Taxonomy (NCBI): domain Eukaryota; kingdom Viridiplantae; phylum Streptophyta; class Magnoliopsida; order Fabales; family Fabaceae; genus Lathyrus; species Lathyrus tuberosus. The sequence goes on along the minus strand of JALAZF010000164.1, from coordinate 6,835,922 downwards.
ATCAAAATTTCGGGTATTCCGATATTTAATCCTCTTGCACCCCGAATGCCCGAATACCTTCGTCATTCGCACCTTCGGGTCCAAGAAGATTAAATAGGAGCATCTATCATACCCCAAATTTTGACCACTAAGATTTCCCATCATTGTGAAAATCATCATCACAATATGGAGGAACCATCATACTTCATCAGTCTCCCCAAAGATGGGTGAGCATCCACTACAATCAAAATTAGGGTTTCAAGCCCTCTTAGAGCCTTAGACAAAGGATCAATCAAGGAATAACATGATCTTCAACTTTTCTAACCTCTCAAACATCCACAATGGATCAAAAGGACTCCCACTCCAAGGATTAAGCACAAAGCTGCTCCCTTCTAGGTGGATCAAGTCTCAAGATCGACAGTGTCACCAAATTAGGGTTTTGGTCGACCAGGGCCTCCAGATGAAAATTTTTATCTAGGCACAAGCCAGTGATCCAAAACATAACCTAATATACTTCATGGGAACTCATGGACCCAATCATCAAGTCAATTTTGCCTCAGGGGAAGCATTCATCAAAAATCAGGAATTAGGGTTTCTTGACCTAATTCACCCCTAAGTTAACTTTTAGGGCAAATCATGAGCCAAGGCCTCAAGAGAGGGTTTGAGGGTCTCCAATGAACTATATTGATCCATTTGGAACAATGGATTGATCCAAGAAGTGTGAGCAACAAGTCTCAATTTCATCTGTACCACAATTAGGGTTTCACGAGGAAAGTCAACTGTAACTTTGACTTTTGACCAGGACATGCTCCCAAGCCCTAAGACATGATTCAATATACCCTATGACACCCATGGAACATGTCCAGCAAGTTTGATTTAGGTCAAGGACATGATTTCATGAAGAATTGCACAGTTTGGAATTCATCTGATAAAAAGTCAACTGTGCACAAAAGTCAACTTTGACTTTTTGAGATTTTTCACCAAAATGGATTTTTAACCCTAAAATGATGTTAATGTATGATTTGAATCATCATTCATCAAGAAAAATCAAAGAAAGTGGGATAACTTGTAAAAGGGGTAACCATAAAAACTTAGAAAAATTTCTAAGTTATGGAAAAAGAGACACTAATGTGCCAACTTTGGAGGATCATAACTCCTAAACCACAAGGCCAGTGTTCCCCATTCAAAGCTTGATTTGTAGATCTCATTGCCCTCTACAAAAGCTTCATACTGACCTATGTCCAAATTCGTCATGGATTTTGAGTTATGGAGTGATCAAAATCAAGAAAAGTTACTTTGTTCCAACACTTAGTGAAAATTTCACTAAGTCAGATTTTACCTTACTTTTTGCCAAATGTAGGGGGACTTTTCACTTGGATTCAAAAGAGATCAAAACCAAACATGTTCAAACAGTTGTTGTATCATGTAAGGGCTCTCCAAAATGGCCAAGAACATTACTAACTTCAATTTGAGTCATGAGATATGACATTGGCAAGTTGCCTTGCTGAAATCTGCCAAGGCAAGGCAGATTTTTACACTTTTGGTCGATTTGCCAAAATCAGCCAAATCCAAATGCTCCTATCCACTTGGACACCTCTGAGGATTGAATATAAAGGGGACAATCACTGAGCCAAGCCTCCAAAGTCTTTGGAACAAGAAATAGCATGTTGAACCTAGAATTGCCAAAATAGGGACAAGACTCCAATTTTGGATTGGAGCATTCAATGGAAGCATCAAGGTGGCATGGACTGAGCCATTCTCAACTGAATTTAGTCAAGACTTATCCAAGACCAAGGGGACCAGCAGCATGTGCCCTAACCTCTAGTCAATGGCTAGAGGAGACTTGGATTTTCATTTGCCAACATTGGCCAAGCCTACTCAGCAGTTGCCATTCACTATTCCTTGCAAAATAAACTTGCTCTACTATAAATAGAGCTCAATTGTGATCCGTTTGAGTACACCAAAGCCATCAAACAGATGCTTTCCTCAAAATCTCTTCTTTCACTCCAATTTTTCCTTCTAAGGCAAGTCACTATCGGGTTTTGAGTTTGAGAGCTTTTCCAATCAAACCAATCACACACACCTCATATACATCATATAGAAGTGATCCAAACACTCACATAACATCTGGAACACATATTTCACAAAATCACCAGCCAATTGCTCAAATTCTTGACAGATTTGCAGTTGGGGTACCATCTCAAGTTCCAGATCATTTCAATCCATTCCAAGCATTCATACACACTCCATGGTACCTAGGGAAGCTATCCAGATCATTGGAACCTAGCTGTAACACCTCCAACACAAATCACGATCACCAGCTGCAAGTGGTAAGCATGAGCTCTTCTAACTCTATGATCCATGCAATTTTTGCTGCACAATAATTTGGCCATATGTTCATAATCATGCATGGAATGTTTCCCCTCAATTAATTGCATTGTTTGAATCGTATATCAAAAATCCTAGCCTTCATGCAGAAATTAGGGTTCTTGAGGATTTTTCGTGATTTCTTGTTTTATGCTTAATTTAAATGAAATTAATTATCATAGACATGATCGTGAGGTTGAAACGAGTTGATTGGTATGTGGATTGCATGATATAATCAAGTATTCAGTGAGATTGAAGAGAAAATGCAAATCTGGGAAAACCCAGAACACGCGCGTGTTCTTGGGTGTTCTTGGCGCCATTTTTTGAATATTTGAATATTTGAATTTTGTGATTTTATTTAATTGATTCAAAAATTAATTTCTCTCTGAGTTTTAATGATTTTGAGTTGATTATTTTTTTAATAATTCACAAAAATGTTAAAATATTTTATTTTCCCAAAAAAATCCCAAAAATATTATTTATTTTGTATAATTGATATTTTTGCAAAGAATTAATGTTTTAATTGTTTTTAACATTTAAAATATTTTTTCCACCTTGATTTTGCAACTTTTAATGCTTTCTAATTATTTTGTAGGTCAATACTTAATTTTTGAAGTATTAATCCAAGATCACAATTTGTTTTCCATATGTTAAACAATTTTGATCATTTTAATTGAATTTTTATTCAATTAAATACATTTTTGAAAACAAATTAGGGTTTTGGATTAATTCAACCCTCATAAATCATTTTTAAAACACTTTGGGCCTTTAATAGAGTTTAAGACCCAACCCTTTGTAAATACAACCCATTTTGGGCCTCACTTATTGTATAAGTCCCGTTGTATTTCAAAACGTTCGACGCGAGCATCATCCGTTGAAAAACAAACCTTGGGCCTACCCTCGAGTAGTAAGACCAATTTCTTTTCTTTAAACCTTTTGGGCCTCTAATAGAGTGTAAGACCCAATCCTTTTTTGGCCAAATCATTTTTGGGCCTCCGTATATTGTATAAGTCCCGATACCGTAAAAAACAAACGGCACGATCATCGCCTTTTGAAAAATAAACCATCTGGGCCTCTCCTTGAGCTATAAGACCCATTCAAAACTTTTGGGCCTCTATTAGAGTGTAACACCCAACCCCCTTTTAACCAAAAACCTTTTGGGCCTCACTTATTATATAAGTCCCTCTGCGTTAAAAGGAAATCCCAGCGCGATCGCCATTTTCAAACTGAAAATCAATTGGGCCTACCCTCGAGTAGTAAGACCCATTTCTTTTCTTTAAAACTTTTTGGGCCTCTTGAGAGAGTGTAAGACCCATCCCTTTGTACAGAAAACCTTTTTGGGCCTCAGTCACTTGTATAAGTCCCTCTGTACAAATTTAAACAGTGCGCTCACTAATAAAACCCTGGGCCTCTTCTTGAGCTGTAAGCCCCAAATCTTTATTTTTCAAAGCACTTTCTCCTTTGATTTTGAATATACTGTTGTTTTCAATCTTTCTTTGTTGAACAACTAACCAAACAACATAGAAGCTTTACAACTGAGTAAGTGTTTATATGCTTTCATTTACCGCTTTCATATACATATAACTGTATTGTAGGGCTGTTTCGCTGTAAGTCTTCTTTCATAAACTCATATCAACTGTGTAATAATAGTATAGATATTTAGAGTTTCCCCGGCAACTATGTCTAGCATTAAGCCCGTTGATTACTCTTAAATAGTCAAAACTAGATCCCCATAGGATTACCAGACACAGTCTTCCCTCCTCTTGGGGTTAAACAATATGGAGATATAAAAGGAAGCATTCTCTGTGAACCCTTTCATAGACTGTCACTCGTAGAAGTTGTCAAAGAAACTCTACTCCCCAGAGATGACCTTTTCTCCGTGAATGGCATCTCTTGAGTTTCTTCCAAATTCTCGAACTTTCCTGGCTTGATCTATTCCTCGTGAATAGCCTGTCTTGAATTTCTCGGGGTTTGGGGACCCACGGCTTCTTAAAAGCACTTGTCAAGAAACTCTATTCCCCATAGATGATCTTTTCTCCGTGAATGGAATCTCTTGAGTTTCTTCCAAATTCTCGAACTTTCCTGGCTTGATCTATTCCTCGTGAATAGCCTGTCTTGAATTTCTCAGGGTTTGGGGACCCATCGGCTTCTTAAAAGCATCGGCCTCCTCTTGGGCATTGTTCAAGGACCCGCAGGCTTCCTAAAAGCAACCCCGCCTCCTCTTGGGCTTAGTACAAGGACCTCTCGGCTTCTTAGAAGTATTCACAGCCTCCTCTTAGGCTTCGTATAATGATCTCTTCCTCCGGGAATGATAGCCTCCTCTTGGGCTTCGTACAAGGACCCGCCCGCTTCTTAAAAGCTTCCAGCCTCCTCTTGGGCTTTGTACAAATTGTCCCGACGACCTCCTAGAGGTATAGGAACAGAACCTAGTCATCTTCATAGAACAGTCCTTTCAAAGAGTCTACTACTATTTCTCAAAGCATAGTACAAAAGATGAAACTCTAGACACGGACAGTCTAATATCCTTGAGTCTCAAAGATATTCTCAAGTGACCCTTCGTTAAATAGGATGAAAACCCGTAGACTCGGACAGTCTCAATTCCCTTTGGATTTTCCACTTCCTTAAAGAACAGGAATAACCCGTATCCTCGAATCAAATCCTTGAGTGCAAACATTACTCATATAAGAACTGATTTTCTCTTTAAATCAGTATACTGGACCGTCACTCAACTGAAACAGTAACCATAGCCTCCTCTTGGGCTTTGTACAATGATTCTCCCCAGCGGAGTCAAACAACGTTTAGCCTCTCTCTCGGGCTTTGTACGAGACACATAAGAGACTCCCTCGTTGAGTCAATTACCCCTTTCGCCTCCATCTCGGGCTTTATACGAGATACAAAAAGGTTCTTATTGAGCCAAACAAATTTTAGCCTTCATCTCGGGCTTAGTACGACATACAAAAACTCTCTTGTTGAGTCAAATAGCCTCAATCTCGGGCTTTATACGAGATACCAAAAGACTCCATCGTCGATTCAAAACCTTTTAGCCTCTCTTTCGGGCTTTGTACGAGACACATAATAGCCTCCTCTTAGGCTTTGTATAAGGAAAACCACTGGTTAATCCAATCAACCTTTTAGCATCAAAGCTGTGGCTCGTTCACAGTACACAAACATCAACAACTCCTTCCATCTAATTGCTGTAAGGGGCAAGCCTCTGGATCATCTATATCCATGCCACTGTCCCTCTTTTAGCATGAAAAATTCCTAAGGAAAGATAGCATTGCTCTACACTGAGTTAAAGTCTTCTCCTTCAGGTTGGAAATCCCCCATAAAGGAAATTATGGCATTGCCGGATTCACACATCCTGGTTAAAGTAATTCTCCTTTATAAACAGTTGTGACATACAACCCCCTCTTTAGAGATGACAAATTCTCTCTAAAGTTGAAACCTTTCAGCTTCACATCTTGGGCTTTAAACAAGATACAAACTACCTTTCAGCTTCACATCTTGGGCTTTGAACAAGATACAAACTACCTTTCGCTTCACGTCTTGGGCTTTGAACAAGACACCAAAACAACCATTTCCTCCCATAGAATAGGAGGAACTACGAACGCTCTGATTTCCCTGTTTCGGTAAACGGGAATACGTAGGCATAAGATTGAAAGAAAAATATTAGCGAGCACACTAAACAAAAACCCAAAATCCCATACTCTCACATATCTATCAAGAAGCATCCGTCCTAACATCTAAACCGAACACCACTTTTAAAAAAATACACCCAATAGAGACCCCGAATCTTGGTAGCATCTGTAACCTAACAGGCCGATGTTTAAACTCAGTTTGCAAGCAGGGTTACTTTGAGACATCTATTTCCCTTCCTTCATCACCTTTAATAGGATAAAAAATGAATCGAGCTGTAGACACCAAAGAGCGATAGCGCTTCACAACCGCGTCCAAAATCGCTCGCTACACTAGGCACTATATTTACAATGTCATCAACTTATCACCCTAAAACGGATGGGTAGTCACAAGCTAGAAACAAATGTGTAGATATGTACTTGAGATGTTTCACATTAACAAACCCCAAAACATTACTTAAAGCTCTAGACTGAACCAAATACTATATACCGTTGCATACCATACAAGCTTAGGCATGAATCCTTTCAAAGCCCTCTATGGATGACCACTTCCCACAGTAGTAAGATATACACCTACCACAAATGATGATGCTATCGTACAAAAAAAAAACCTAAGTGAAAGAGATATTATTCTAGAACAACTGAAGAATAACCTCATCAACACACAACAGGTGATGAAATTACAAGCTAACAAGCTTAAGAGAGATACAAAAGAAGGTATGTGATAACTCATTATATGAGATATATTTAAGTCTCTTATACTTAAATTCAAGATCAAGATTATATTTAAGGTTGAGTAATGTCATTTATTTACTTTTCTAAATTTAATTAAATTTGGATACAGCAGGCTAGGTTCTCTCTTTTGTCATTTTTATGTGGTTTATGATTATGCAGAAGTAGCCCTGGTGACAAGTTCTGTCGCAAAAGGAATTCATGAAAACGACTAAGAATACCTCTAAACTTCAGCGCTAGAGCTTACATGGTAGAGCCTTGAAAAGGAAAATTAGGGATGACTTTGAGGAACTAAAGGGATAAAGATAAAACGCTAGAAGAAAAATTCTTAAAAGTTGAAGTTAAGGCGTTAAAGGAACCACCCTGCACAACATTCATACTTTGAGACGTGTTATTTCCAATCGGTGTTGTGTACCAAACCCATACATTTACTATTGAATAAGAATGGGAATATGCCTTAATATTTGGGCCACATCAACAAATTATCAACAACCCCATGATCCAAGGTTTAAGGTTAACCCTAATATTGAAGAAGCGTATAAAAAGAGTTACATTGGGACTAGAAAGAAATGTTTAGCGCTTGAGAAATTACTTAGAAAAAATATTTCACCAAGAAGGAATGGTAGTTGAACCAGTCTCTGAAATGTGTCAGCTGGGATTTTCGACACGGTAAAAGTCTCAGCTAAAGACAAAACTGAAGGTACACTGATGACGTATGTCATACCCCAAAATTTTCCCCACCTTAGTTCCTTCATTTACATCATTTGCAAAACATCAATCACTTCTTGTGTGTGTCTTATTTACCTTGTCCACAAGTTAGGGTTTTGCATCAAGGAGTGCAAGTGTTTCATCAAACAGAAGATTAATTTGATCCTTAACATTTCAAGCTCTTCAACTCATGCTTAGTGATCAAGAGATTCTCTCCCTCAATGATCAACTTTAAATTGACATGAATTCAAGTTCATCAAGTTTCAATCCATTATATGCTTCAAATTAGGGTTTTGGTAAAAGCCAACTTGATGTTGACTTTATGACCTAAAAATGATCCTATGGCTTGGAATGTGATTCAAAAGATTCAAATGCATCATTGTGGTCCATTCATATGATTAAATTGGATCAATAAGTTGGATTCATTGATAGTTGAAGAATTTTGATTCAATTGATAAAAATCAACAGATGCTCAAAGTCAAGGTTTGACTTTTGACATTTTTGGTCAACCATGAATTTCTCAGGTCAAGAATCATGAAAATGTGGAAAATAATTGAGTTTGATCAAGATAAATCAAGAAAATCAAGAAAAGATTAAGAATTGACCAAATTAGGGTTTTTGAAAATTGCACTAAGTACAAAACTCCATGATCAAGTGACCAACTTTTCAAGGTTGTAGCTTCTTCCTCTAAGATCCAATTGAAACACTTGAGGGCTGCAATTAAATAGAGCATTTGATACTACACGTAGATGAAAATTGGAAGCCAATAGTTTTTTTGAAGTGGAAGAAATTGTTGGCCAACGTTGACGTTTCAAGTTGTTGCAAAATTCAAAACACTCAGAAATTTTTCAATGCTTTTTGACATGTTCAAGTGCATGACTTTATCGCCAATTTGCGATCAATATAAGAATACAATTAGAACACTTGAGGGCTGCATTCAAAGATCATACTTCTTACTTCATCACGGTGGAAAATTTGGTCCAAAAAGCTTTTGCCGATTGAGAGATATGAGGGAGCAAAGTTAGGGTTTCACAATGATTTGAAATGCATATTGAACCAGAATTTTCTAAGTGTCAAAAATTAGTTTGATCCACATGAATTTGGAGCCAATTTGGAGCATCTTACGAGAATTTCCTCAGCTTGCTATCAACATGAAACTTGTTGCTTCCCATGCTAGCTTCACATTGATACCAATTTGTTACAAAATAGGCCTCTACAATAAGGACAAACTTGCTGCAAAACTGACCACTTGGGGATTGACAATTTGGCATTTTGTGAAAAAGAGAGTTTTGGTCAAAAACTTGTTGAGCAATGGTGAATTGATACCAACTGATATCTGATGACAAAAGTGGCTTGACAAGTCTATTTTGAATGCTCAAAGTGGTCATGAAGCCAAGGATAAAAGCCTTAGTGCATAGAGCCAAAGTTGCCACTTTTGTGAAAATAGATCATTATAAGACAAACTTCAAACCATGATCTGACCTCATCTCTATCCAAACCTAGTTACAAAGTATCTAAAAATGCAGATCAAACCTCACAAGATCAGTACACAAGCAAGAACACAAGAGGGCATTTAAAAAAAAACACAAAAACCTCCATTGAAGAAAATTTTAAATTTCTTCATTCTTCATTCTTCCACTTCTTTTCCATTTTTTCACCGCAAACACACTCCAAACAACTCATTAAACCTTCTGTATGCAATAAAATCATGTTGTAGCACGTCAAACTCCATAACCGTGACTCACTTTTTCCATTTTGTAATTGGATTCGAGTAGAGCATTTGAGAGGGTTTCAAGAGATTCTAAGCACATCCTCACAATCAAGAAAGCTAGAGGGATCTTCATTTCTCATATCGAAGTGCATTTGAAGGTGCAACGGACACACTTTGTTGGTAAAATTTTCATATTTCGAACTCCACCATTTAAGCATCATTTTCACTCATTCTTGTTACCATTATGTTAGTTTTGACATGAAGAATGAAACCCCTAAGCTATTGTCCATTGATTGTTTATGTATGTCATTTAATTTTTGTTTGAAATTTTAGGGTTCATCTGGTTTTGTTCAAAATTTGTGAGTTTGAGATAAAATAAATAAAAACTAAGGGCATATTTGGATTCCTTGTGAAATTCAATAGAATAGTGTATTTACTTGTCTCATTTGGTACAAAAATGAGGAAGTTGTATTTTTTTGAAAAATAAAAGTTACAATAACAACACGAGAAGGAAGATGAAGTATGCGCGCCCTTTTTATTTTTAAATTTAATTTTATTATATTTTTTTTTTAGCGAAAATAATACATAGCCTAAGGGATTGGTGCAATGGTTTGTGTTTTAGTTGGTGATATGGGGGCCGCGGGTTCAACACCCAGCGACCCCCCTTTATTTTCATCACTTGTTTCTTCTTTCCTTCTTCTTTTCATTTCTTTTTTTCATTTTTTATTTTTATTTTTTTATTTTCTTTTCATTATTTTATTTTCCTATATCATTTTTAGCTTAAATATTTTAAAACCAAAACATATATTTAATTTTTATGTGTTTATTTTATTTTTTTCATTTTTACTTTTCGTATTAAGAAACCTTTAAAAATATTTATTTTCTTCATTTGATGATTATTTGTTTTAGCATATTAATTAAGTTTTCTTTGCTTTATGTCTTGATTGAGTTCATGTTTTGTTTCCCTTTGCCATGCTCTAATGTTTAAAAATCATGTTGTTGTTTTGTCTAATGTCATGTCTTGATAAATTTGTGAAAATGATTTTTGAACCATTAGTGATGGTATGTGGTTAAATATTGAACTTTGGTTAGGTTTTAGGGTTTTTGTCATGATGAATATGATCTTATCACTTGATGGTGACTTTAATGTTGTGGTGTTTATCTTAATGTTAAAGTTCTTGCCATGTTAGGAGGATTTTAGGTTTGGTTTAAAAATAAAGTTTAAATGATTTGAAACCCTAAATGATTTTGAGTCACTTGTTTGAATATTTATGTTTGTCACATGTGGATACCATGTCTTGATGCTTGCTTTGTGTTGATTGTCTTTATGATGCCTGCTTTTTTTATCCATACTTGTGACTTTTGATTTCTACCTTCATGTTAATTGTTGTTTAAGTCCAAGGAAAAGGACCTTAGTTTAATTTATTGTCTTATGCCTATCCCTTGTATACCTTGATGTATCCCCCACCCCTGGTGTGTAATCTTGTTCATATTGTTCATATTAGGGTAGAAGCTAACTTATTAACATAAAAACAAACAAAAATATATAAAAACAACCTTTCAAAATTCAAAATAGGACTTGGTCAACACCAAGGTCCATTTTCGAAAACATTGGTCCAACACCAATTGATCACCTTTTAATTCCATTGTCAAACCCTTTTTCAAACTTATTCTTGATTCAACATCAATCCCCTTTTAAAACACCCCACTTGTAAGTCGATTGCTTCATGGATCGCCATCAACCTTTCCGATCATTTCAAACCCTTTCTTAATCATGAATAAACATCGATCAACATCAAGTGAATTTTTTCAATCAAAATAAAAAATACCTAAAAAAATATTGATACCTTTTTCATAAAATGAAAAATATTGTGTCTTGAGACGACACAAAATATTGCTTCGTCCATATACTAATTGAGTCGAGATAAGAGGCGTTTCCCGCAAATGTTGATTTGTAAATCCATTCGGTTGTGATGTAAACATCTGCTCCTCGCCTGTTTTAGTGTAAAGCAATGTTTTCTGTCGAATGCAACTAAATATCTTACACTAAAATCGACCAAAAAACTTTGTTAGCCCGAACTACGAAGGGTTTGAGTTCCTCATTGCACTATGAGGATACATAGGCACGAGACTGCGAAGTCTTGCCGAGCCCCCTTAGTAATAAAACCCTTAGGTCCCCTTTTCTCTATTCTTTCCCCTCTTAATAACTTGAGAAGCCATATCACCTTTTAACTAACACTAACACACACAATTAACCTAACGGTTCCCGTTGAGTACAACAGACGTGAGAGGGTGCTAGTGCCTTCCCCTTGCGTAACCGACTCCCAAACTCAGACATTGGTTGCAATGACCATATCGTATCCTTTCTTTTAGGGTTTTATTCGATGTTTTCTCTTTCCCTATATGGGAATAAATAAAGATCGGTGGCGACTCTGTTAAGTCCATCCCGCGGGCGTGCAATTGGACTCCGCGAGGTCGTTCTCATTTTAGAGGTATGATAGATGTCGACTCTGCTGGGGACTTTCCCAACCCTAAGTGATTCAAGCCTAGTTAGGTTTTTTGTGTGAGTTTGTGTTGTTTATTCCTTTCACTTTTCTCTTATGCCTATTGTTATTAAATTGTGATTAAATATTGGTACTTGGGTTCTGATTGCAAAACCTTGAGGGAAAGACTCTACACCCGAGTCTAGAGTGTAAAACTGAGATAGGAGAGGTTGAGTACTATGGGCTTCGGAGAAGCTTTTCTCGTGAAAGTCAATACGAGAACCTCACTTTGAGTATACTTTGTTGAGGATATTGGCGATCGTCAAGCTCTTGGTGTGTATGATCAATGTTTTCTTGGGAATCCATGACTCTAAGGACCTTAGTAGAACCTTTAAACCATTGGCCAACTAGGATTGATGGTCATGTAGTATGGGCCCCTGAGAATCTCTTCTCACGAGGATCGATATGAAGATATCATTCAGAATAGACTTTCTTGATGGAGTTGTTTCCTGACAATGACTGACATACGTAACAAACTATTGAGAAAGTCCATGACTCTAAAACCCTTGTCTAGAACCCAGTGTCGATGGTCACGTAGTATGGGTCTCCGAGAAGCTCTTCTCGTGAGGTTCAATACAAAGATCTCATTTAAAAGAGGTTCATATGATGGATTTACCGACCGACATGCTCATGTTGTGTGTGATAAACATTCGTGTGAACTCATTGTCATACCCCAAATTTAGACCACTAAGATTCCCATCATTGTGCAAATCATCATCACAATATAGATGAACCATCATACCTCATTAGTCTCCCCAAAGACGGGTGAGTATACACTATAATCAAACTTAGGGTTTCAAGCCCTGTCAGAGCTCTTAGACAAAGGATCAATCAAGGAATGACATTATCTTCAACTTGTATAAACCTCTCAAACATCCACAATGGATCAAGAGGACTCCCACATCAAGGATTAAGCACATGGCTGCAACATTCCTACTGGATTAAGCCTCAAGATCGCCAGTGTCACCAAATTAGGGTTTTGGTCGACCAAGGCCTGCAGTTGGAATTTTTCCTCTGGGCATGAGCCATTGCTTCAAAGTATAACCCAAAATACTTTAAGGGACCTTATAAACCCAATCATCAAGTTAATTTAGCCTCAGGGGATGCATTCATAAAAAATCAGGAATTAGGGTTTTTTGACCTAATTCACCCCTAAGTTGACTTTTGGGACAAAACATGAGCCAAAACCTCAAGACATGATTTGAGGGTCTCAAATACACTACATTGATCCATTTACAACAATGGATTGATCCAAGAAGCTTGGTTCACAAGTTTCAAGTTCATCAGGACCACAATTATGATTCTGAGGAAAAAGTCAACTGTACCTTTGACTTTTGACCAAGACATGCTCCCAAACCTTGGGACATGATTCAATACACCCTATAACACCTATGAAATCAATCCCTCAAGTTTGATTTAGGTCAAGGACTTGATTTCATAGAGGATCGCACAGTTTAGTATTCCTCTGATAAAAAGTCAACTGTGCCCAAAAGTCAAAGTTTGACTTTTTGATTTTTGATCAATTATGAACCCCTAACCCTAAAATGATGTTAATGTGTGATTGAAATCATCATTCATCAAGAATAACCAAGAAAAGTGATATAACTTGTAAAAGGGGTAACCATAAAAAACAGAAATTTTCTAAGTTATGGAACAAAGTGGCTAGGGTACCAACTTCCAAGGATCATAACTTGAGATCCAAGCAACCATTTGGGTTGATCCAAAGATGGATTTGTAGCTCTCATAGCATACTTTAAAAGTGTCAACTACACCTCATTCCAGTTCATCATGTATTTTGAGTTATGGTTGGATCAAAATGGCTGAAAACATGAAATGTCACTTTTTCCAACACTTAGTGAAATTTTCACTAAGTCAGAATCTGTTTCACTTTTTGCCAAATGTAAGGGCATTTTTCACTTGGATCCAAAAAGTGTCAAGAAAAACTATGATCACACACATGTTGTATCATATGAGGCCTTTCCAAAATGGCCAAGAACCCCATGAAACTCCACTTAAGCCATGAGATATGACAATGACAATGTGCCTTGCTGCAAACTGTCATGGCATGGCTGATTTGTGCATTTTGCTCGATTTGAGCAAATTTTCCAAACGACAAACAAGTTTATCCATCTGAACACCTCAGGGAGAGACCAATGAGGGAAAAACACTGATCCATAAGCCTCCCAAGTCTTTCGAACAAAAAATAGCATGCCAAACCTAAAATACCCTAAAGAGGGGACAAGACTCCAATTTTGTTTTGGAGCATTCAATGGATGAACCAAGGTGGCATGAACTGAGCCATTTCAAACTGAATGAGTCAAGGATGATCTCTGAACTAGGGAACCAGCAGCCTGTGCTCTAACCTCTAGTCAATGGCTAGAGGAGACTTGGATTCCTATTGATCAACATTTGCCAAACCTCTGCAGCAGTTGCCATTACCTATTCCTTGCAAAACAAACTTGCTCTACTATAAATACAACTCATTTGTGCTCAATTTAAGTACACCAAATCCATCAAACAAATGCTTTCCTCAAAATCACCTTCTCACTTCCAAATTTGCCTTCCAAAGCAAGTCACTATCGGGTTTTGAGTTTGAGAGCTATTCCAACCAAACCAATCACACACACACACACCTCATAAACATCATATAGAAGTGATCCAAACACTTAAATAATAACTGTAAAACTGATTTCTCAGAATCACCAGCCAGTTGCTCAAGGTTTTAACCAAGTTTTAGCTGAGATGCCATGAAGTGATCCAGCCATTTCCAATCAAGTCCAAGCATTCAAACACATTCCATATGGTGTAGGGAAGGTGTTCAGATCATCACAACTCATCTGTAACACCTCCAACTCAAAAATCACTTTGCTCTTGCTGTCACGACCTTCAAGTAATCCTAAACTTGGTCATCTCTTAATCTATGCATATTTCCTCGCATAATACTTTTGCCAAATGTTCATAATCATGCATAGAATGGTTCCCCTCAATTAATTGCTTTGTTTGAATCGTGTATCAAAATTCTCAGCCTTCATGCAAATTTTAGGGTTCTTGAGGTTTTGTCTTGATTTCTTATTCCATGCTTAAAATAAATGAAATTAATGATCGTGAGGTGAAAACGAGCAGATTGTTATGTGGATTGTGTGATTTCTTCAAGTATTCAGTGAGATTGGATAGAAAATACAAATCAGGCCAAACTCAGAACATGCGCGTGTTCTTGCCATGTTCTTGGCGCCTTTTTCACAAATTCAAATATTTGAATTTTGTGATTTTATTTAATTGATTCAAAAATTAATTTCTCTCTGAGTTTTAATGATTTTGAGTTGATTCTTTTTTTAATAATTCACAAAAATGTTAGAATATTTTATTTTGCCAAAAATTCCCCCAAAATATTATTTATTTCATATACTTGATATTTTTGCAAAGAATTAATCTTTTATTTGTTTTTAACATTTAAAATATTTTTTCCTCCTTGATTTTCCAAATTTAATTGGTTTCCAATCATTTTGTTGATATAAACATGATTTATAAAACATTAATCCAAGATCATAACTATTTTTTCACACATGTTTGATAATTTTGATCATTTTAATTAAATTTTTATTTAATTAAAATCCTTTTTGAAATTAATTTAGGGTTTTAATTTTGATCACCCTAAACAAATCATTTTCAAACACTCATGGGCCTCTAATAGAGTGTAAGACCCAACCCCTCTTGAAAACCAAAATATTTTGGGCCTCAGTGTATTGTATAAGTCCCGATACGGTCAAAAAGTTCGGCACGATCGTCGCCTTTTTAACAAAAATCTTTGGGCTTCTCCTTGAGCTATAAGACCCACCTTTATTCATTTTTAAACTATTTGGGCCTCTAATAGAGTGTAAGACCCAATCCCCTTTTAACCAAAACAATTTTGGGCCTCAGATATTGTATAAGTCCCGCTGCGTTAAAAGAAAAATCTCGGCGCAATCGCGAGTTCAAAAATCAAATCATTTGGGCCTACCCTCGTGTTATAATCCCCATTTCTTTTCTTTAAATTTCTTTGGGCCTCTAATAGAGTGTAAGACCCAACCCCTTTGTAAATAATACCTTTGGGCCTCACACATTGTATAAGTCTCTCTGTATATTTTCAAATGTTCGGCGCGACCGTCGCCTTTTTAAAGAAAGTCAACTGGGCTTCTCCTTGAGCTATAAGACCCATATTTATTTATTTTCAAACTCTTTGGGCCTCTAATAGAGTGTAAGACCCAACCCCTTTTTGAAACCAAAATGATTTGGGCCTCAGATATTGTATAAGACCCGCTGTGTTTTCAAAAATCTTGGCACGACCGCCGTCGCCAAACAAATCACCCTGGGCCTCTCCTTGAGTTGTAAGCCCCATCTCTTGTACAAAAACAAATCACCCTGGGCCTCTAATAGAGTGTAAGACCCATCCCATTGTACATAAAAACTTTTTGAGCCTCACATATTGAATAAGTCCCTCTGTACAATTTTTAAAACAACAGTGCAATCATCGTTAAAACTTAGGCCTCTCCTTGAGCTGTAAGCCCCAACCATCTTTTCAAAGCACTTTCTCCTTTGATTTTGAATTAAAATATATGTTGTCATCAAAACTTTCTTTAATTTCTTTGTTGAACAACTAACCAAACAGCATGGAAGCTCTACAACAGGTAAGTGTTTATCCGCTTTCATTTACCGCTTTCATATGTATATAACTGTATTATGGGGTTGCTTCACTGTAAGTCATCTTTCACATCCTTTTATATACTTGTCACATATCCAATGTGTAATACTAGTATAGTTATTTAGAGTTTTCCCCGACAACTATTTCTAGCATTAAGTAAAGTCTGTTGGTCACTCTTAAATACAAACAAAACTAGATCCCCCGTAGGATTCTAGATACAGTCTTCCCTCCTCTTGGGGTTAAACAATATGGAACAAAGAGAAAGTCAGTATTCTCGGTGAACCTTTTCTCATACTGTCATCCTTAGAAATTGTCAAAGAAACTCTAACTCCCTAGAGATGATCTTTTCTCTGGGAATTGCATCTCTTGAGTTTCTTCCAAATCCTCGAACTTTACTGGAATGATCTCTTCTCTGTGAATTACATTTCTTGAATTTCTCTTGGTTTGGGGACCCACAGGCTTCCTAAAAGCATCCCCGCCTCCTCTTGGGCATTGTACAAGGACCCTTTGGCTTCTTAGAAGTTCTCATGCCTTCTCTTGGACTTAATACAAGGACCCTGACGACCTCTTAAAGGTATAAGATAGAACTTAGTCATCCTTTGCTAGAGCAGTCTATCCAGAATCAAAACTCCGTCCATTTTAGGGTTGATACTCATCCCTAAATGCTCGTGCCTCCTCTTGGGCATTGTACAAAAGATAAAACTCTAGACTTGGACAGTCTAAACCTCTTGAGTCTCAAAGACATTCTCAAGTTCCTTTCAAACATAGGAAAAAACACCGATCACCCTGGATCAATCTCCAGCAGAAACCCGGTCTCCCTCATGAGAATTCCACACACTTAGACCCGCTTCAGGATCTCAAAAATCCTCAGCAGTAAGTCAGCCTCCTCTTGGGCTTTGTACAAATGATTCTCCCCAATGGAGCTAACCTTTTCAGAATCTCTTGTTGAGTCAACCACCTTTAGTCTCCGTCTTGGGCTTTGTACAAGACATATAAAAACCAACTCTCTTGTTGAGTATAAAAGACTCTCTTGTTGAGTCAATCCCTTTTAGCCTCCGTCTTGGGCTTTGTACAAGACATATAAAACACTCCCTTGTTGAGTATAAAAGACTCTCTTGTTGAGTCAATCCCTTTTAGCCCACGTCTTGGGCTTTGTACAAGACATATAAAACACTCCCTTGTTGAGTATAAAAGACTCCCTTGTTGAGTCAATCTCCTTTCAGCCTCAATCTCGGGCTTTGTACGAGACACCAAATTACTCTCTTGTTGAGTATAAAAGACTCTCTTATTGAGTTAATCAACCTTCAGACTCTCTTGTTGAGTCAACCTTTTTAGCCTCCGTCTTGGGCTTTATACAGGACTGATAAAAGTACTCTCTTGTTGAGTCAAATCGTTTCAGCCTCCATCTTAGGCTTTATACAAGATACATTCTCCCCAATGGAGTCAAAATCCCTTTTAGCCTCAATCTTGGGCGTTGTACAAGATAGAAAGAACATTTTCCCCGGATAAGTCAAACTTCCCGCCTCCTCTTAGGCTTTGTATAAAGAAACCCCTGGTTGAGTCAATCAACCTTTTAGCATCAAATTTGTGCCTTGCTCACAGCATACAAACATCAATAACTCCTCTTTAGAGATGACAAATTCTCTCTCAGTCAAAACCCTTTAACTTCACATCTTGGGCTTTGAACAAGATACAAACCCCCTTTAGCTTCATGTCTTGGGCTTTGAACAAGACACCAAAACAATCTTTTCCCTCCCATAGAATAGGAGGAACTACGATCGCTGTGATTTCCCTGTTTCGTTAAACAGGAATACGTAGGCATAAGATTGCAAAATCTTAGCGATCATACTAATCAAAAACTCAAAATCCAGTACCTCCACACATCAACCAAAGAAAATCAGGTCTAGTATCCTAACCAAAAGCCTCGTAGATAACCCAGACACTTGTATTCTTAAGAAAATAACCCTAAGAAGGACCCCCTATTTTGATAGCATCTGTAAACCAACAGTTTTGACTGTTCAACCTTAGTTTGCAAGCAAGGTTAATTGGAGACTTCTATTTCCCTTCCTTAATCAGCTTCACACGATAAAAAATGAATTGAACTGTAGTACCAAAGCGATAGTGATTTGAAACCACAAAAATCGCGCTACAGAAAATTGGCGACCACAGTGGGAGACATTCTTTCTTGCATTCCCAAGGGATGAAACCTTAAGTTCTCGAGGTGTCACAGAAATGGCGACTCTGCTGGGGAGTCATTGTCTGTATAGGATCATAAGACTAGAGGTCTAGGATATTAACACAAATATATATACTGCTTTTCCTAATTGATATCCGTGTTTATTTTTATGCTAATGGGAATGCGTGTAATGCCGCATATGGAGTGAATCCCAGTTAAGAGTTCCCGGTCGACCATCAAACTCAGTGAAGACTCCCTTTGAAGATACATTACCTATACGACTTCGGTTGTTGAAAGTAGTGTGGTCGATTGGGTTATCTGGGAAGCTAAGGTTTTTAGTAGACTGAAACCATTTTGTAGTGCGGAAGCTATCGGGAATAGTTGTCACGCGATACTACCCTCATCTGAGATCACTCTAAGATACATTAGCTCGCTGTCAATCCGCTTGCTGTAGTTATCCCAAGAGGGGTCAATGATTTTGCGGACAGGTACAAAAATCACCAGTATAAACCTTTGGGGACGGGTAGAGCCTTTACTTCATGACACCGACCCTTTGACCCGATGTTTTTTCTATGTTTTTGTGTGCTTCATTCATACATTCATTTAAAAAACATTAAAAAACAAAGAAAAATATTCTCTTCTAGTCTCTCTTTTTCAAATTAAACTAAGACAATGATTGCAAATGTCAGATAAAGGGATTGCTAATGGATTTCGGTAGAAGGAAAACTCACAAGTACACCTTCAAGGTTCCAAAACTAGAGGATTTGAGAGGTATGGCGAGGATGATAACCAACCCTGAGGCTTTCAGAGCCAAGTATGAAGGAATGCTGTCTCTATTAAGGGTCCATGTAATCGAAGGAATCTTGTCCACGCTAATCCAGTTCTACGATCCGGTCTATCACTGTTTCACATTCCCGGATTATCAACTAGTACCAACACTAGAGGAGTACTCTCATCTGACTGATTTACATATTACTGATCAAGCTCCCTTTTCTGGACTAGAAGAAATTCCAAAAGATCAAACCATTACAAGGGCAATTTATTTGGACGAGTCAGAAGTCAGGACTCACATGACCACTAAGGGTGGAATCCAGGGTTTGCCAGCCCAGTTCTTAATAAAGAAAGCTCTATACTTTGCTAGTATATGGAACGTGGCCGCTTTCAAAAGCATCTTTGTTTTGCTTACCTACGGGTTATTTTTGTTTCCCAACATCGATAACTTCGTTGATATCAACGCCATTAAGATTTTTCTGATTGGAAACCCTGTACCGACCTTGCTCGCAGATGCTTATCATTCTGTACACTTAAGGAATTTGTAAAGCGGAGGAATGATCACATGTTGTGTACCTCTGCTGTACAAATGGTTCATTTCCCACTTACCCAAGTCTGCTGCATTTTGGGATCAAAAATGTACTTTACGTTGGTCACAGAGAATCATGTCTCTTACCAACTCTGACATTGATTGGTACAATCGAATCTATGATGGGATCAGAATCATTGACCGTTGTGGAAACTTCCCAAATGTACCCCTCATAGGAACTAAAGGACGAATTAACTATCATCCAGTTTTAGTTCTTCGTCAACTCGGATACCCGATGAGGCATGTCCCGTGAAATGCTCATCTGGAAGGTCTTTTCTTCAAGGAAGGAGAAAATGACAGGGCACTAAAGACAGAAATAGTGCATGCCTGGAAACACGTTCATAGAAAAGGACGAGAGTCTCTAGGAAAACCGGACTATTTCTCGGTGGAACCTTATCTCCACTAGGTATGAACTAGAGCTCTCAAGTTGAGGATACCTTACCCTCGTCAAGAAGTTCTTCCATTAAGGGACTCTGTCCTTTACTTTATGTCTGATACGGAAAAACTTCAGGTTACTCTCAACAAAGTTCAACAGGAGAGAAGGTCTTGGAGGAACAAGTACCATATTCTCAATGTGGAATGTAAGAAAATACAGCAGCTTTTAAATGAAAAAGTCACTCTGATTGAGATTTTAGAGCAACATGCAATAGAAAATCAGGATGACCAAAGGAAATTGTTTGCTCCTTTCACTTGGCAAAGGAATGACAACCCGACAACGGCTCAAGAGCTTCGGTCAAATAAAAGGAAAGTACTAGAACCAGCACCTGAGCTCGCTTCAGAGAGGACTCAAGACCCATAAGTTTAGATCTCCTTTTGCAACACTATGTAAATTACTGTATTTCCATTTTGCAATCTTGGAATTCAATAAAACGGGGTCTCCCCACTGTTTGATATTTGCAATCCAATTGTCGAAGTTTACTTTGAATAAACAAAAAAATATATACAATTAATATAATCATTGCATATCATTCATAATACATTCTTCTTACCTACGAATCTCACGTTTGCGTCTCGATTCTAGAGTCAAACTGTCTCATTCGTACAATACTCGAGCCAATCGACAAAAAAAGATGGATGATCTTGAGGAAGAGAACAGAGAGTTGAGGGAAGAGATTGACACTCTGAAAGAGGATCTGAGAAAGCTTCACAACGATATGCAAGCTCTGGCAGAAGCTCAGATGCAACAATAAAGAACTCTAATCTTCTTTGATCACATCAACGCCCATAGTGGAAAAGTATGATCCTAGGTACAAAATGCCGAAAGATCGTCCCTGGGGCATGCCTATTAACTATATCCCAGAAGGATATGTTCCACCAATCACTGAAGATCAGGGAACCGCAGTAGGAGCTGCTGGGCTTGAAGATTACCAACTTCGGGAAAGTGAAGATGCCCGGGGCATGACAGCAACTCCTGAAGGTTACAAACTTCGGGAGAGGGAAGGACCTAGAGTCACTGCCATCATGACTATACCACCACCCGTGGTACACTCTGTCCCGGAACGACAGATTCCACAGATACCTTCTGGTGGAAACGAAAGTATGTTCGACAGAATGAATGAGTTCCTGGAACAGTTCCTGCAGATGAAGAAGGAACTGCAAGCCATTCACGGTCAGGATTTATTTGGAAAAGATGTCGTGGACCTTTGTTTGGTCCCCAATGTGAAAGTTCCGCATAAATTCCAGGTACCCGATTTTGAAAAGCACAAGGGTAACTCTTGCCCTCAAAGCCATTTGGTGACGTACGCTCGGCGAATGTCAACTCAGACAGAGAACAACCAGCTACTGATCCACTATTTCCAAGATAGTTTAACTGGTGCTGCACTCAAATGGTACATGGGTTTAAACCGCACTAAGATCGGCACTTTCAGAGATCTTGGCGCTGCCTTCGTTCAACAATATAAGTATAACCTGGACATGGCACCGGACAGATATCAACTCAGTTCGATGTCACAAAAGGACAAGGAAACCTTTAAGGAGTATGCTCAGAGATGGCGTGAAATTGCCACCCAGATTTGTCTACCTCTTGAAGAAAAAAGAGATGACAAAGATCTTCTTGAAAACCTTAAGCTCATTTTACTACGGTAGAATGGTTGCCAGTGCGCCGAGTGACTTCACCGAGATGGTGGGCATGGGAGTTCGTCTTGAGGAAGTAGTCTGAGAGGGGCGTTTAGTTAAAGACGCTGGATCATCAAGTAATACAAAACGATACGGTAGTGCTCTCCCTTGGAAAAAGGAGCAGGATATTGGGAATATCTCTCTCGGAAAGCAAAGGCGACGGTATCAACCAGTAGCAGCTGTAACTCCTGCTATCAACTCTGTGCCTGTTCCTACGTATCAACCTCAGGTTGCTCAAAGCCAACCGAATCAACAACAATTTCTGCAAAGGACACAATAGCCTCTTCAACAAGCTCGTCCCCTATATAACAACAATCGTACAACACGACCTCCCGGGTTCGACCCTATACCAATGTTGTATGCAGAACTGTTTCCACTACTACTGGTCAAGGGGCATGTCCAAACCAGGTATCCTCTTACAATACCGGAAAATCCGCCTTTTTGGTTCAAAGCGGATCAGACTTGCCCTTACCATCAAGGAGGACCGGGGCATAACATAGAAAACTTTCTCAGTTTCAAATCCGATGTGCAAAAGCTTGTTAGGAGCGGGCTCTTATCTTTCAAAGATACGAATCTGAATGTTCTCATGAACCCGCTGCCTCAACACGAGAAAGCTGTGGTAAATTTGATAGAAGAAGAGTCTAACAGCATCTATCAAATTCATGATGTACTCTTATTGAGGGCCAACTTGGTCAAAATGCATTGTAGACAAAGTGGATACGGGCATGACCCACCTCATAATTATCACCAGTGTGATATCTGCTCTAAAAATAATCAAGGATGTTCTGTGGTGCAATCAGATCTACAGGAACAATTGGATCTCGGATGGATCCAAGAGCATCGAGTTCGTGGAGTTAACATGACTTATACAAGTTCCAACATCATTTAGAACCACGACATCTGTGCAATGAATGCCAACTTGGTGGCAATGCACTCAAGGAAAAGCCAACATCATAATCTGCCACGGCACGACTACGATTCATGTCCTATCTGCTTAATAAACGATCAGGGATGCTCTTTTGTACAAGAGACCCTCCAGCGTCAGATGGATCTTGGATGGATTCAAGATTACCGCGATAGGAATCAGTATCAAGTGAATATGATTCAAAACTTCGATATTCGTTTAATGAATACCAGCTTGGTGGAGTTACATGCTACACAAGTCCAACTCGATTTTTTGACTTCACATAATTATCAGAACTGTACAGTATGCAGTGAAAGTAACCAAGGGTGTGCTCTCGTGCAAAGAACTTTACAACACTTGTTAAACCACTAGTAGCTTCCGATCTATATGGATGAAGACACGCAACAAATCAGTGTGGTTAATGGGAACCCTACTAGGCATCAAAGTCAGGATGTACGATCAATGGAAACAGATCTAGTGAGGTTGCACTGCATTCAATGTGGACGTGGCCAGGTGCCACCAGATAACTATGAACGCTGTAGGGTCTGCTAGGAAAATAATCAAGGATGTTACCTCGTGCGAGCAGCCCTTCAAAGTCAGTTGGACCGCGAAGAGATTCAACCATGTCTAGTTTCTGGATCAATTAAGATGCCAGACTATTTCGCTGATCAAATTAAGGATATTGTCGTAATCTCTGATCATGAAAGGGCCAAAGATGTTTGTACCATCATCCATCTACTTGATGAATCGAAGGTTCTTAACCAAGAATTGATTGAAGTTACTTACGATGGTCAGAAAAATCAGAAGGCCCATGTAGTTATCTATCTACCGGGACCGTTACCGTATGAATCAACTAAGGCGATCCCTTACAAATATGGTGCAACAACAATTGAGAATGGAAAGGAAACTCCATTACCCTCCGTCGTGAATATTGCAGAAATCAGTCGAGTAACACTGAGCGATCGAATCTTCAACAGAGGAGTTGGAGAACCTAACAGAGAAAAGGAACCTCAAACAGGGGTTCCCAATTCACCAGTCGGTCAATCCAGTGATCCCGACCTTTCAAAGAACGATGATAAGATGCTGAAGCTTATCCAAAGGAGTGAATACAAAATTGTTGATCAGCGGTTACAAACTCCTTCAAAGATCTCAGTGTTATCGCTTTTACTCAGTTCCGAAGCCCACAGAGAGGCTCTATAGAAAGTCTTAGAACAAGCCTTTGTGGAACAGGATGTGTCAATACGACAGTTCGATAGCATCATCGCTAACATCACTTCCTGCAACAACTTGGGGTTTAGTGATGAGGAATTTCCAGAAGAGGGCCCAAGTCACAACATGGCGCTCAATATCACAGTCAAATGCCAGGATGATGCTTTAGCCAGCATACTGGTAGACACCAGATCGACTCTCAACGTCATGCTGAAGTCCACTCTAATGCGACTATCATTCAAAGGATCTCCGATGAGAGGCAGTGAGGTCGTCGTCAAAGCACTTGACGGGTCCAGAAAAATAGTTATCAGCGAAGTCAACCTTCCCATAACTATCGGTCCTCACACTTTCCTAGTCACTTTCCCGGTCATGGACATCCGAGCAACATACAGTTGCTTATTATGAAGACCTTGAATACACCAGGCTGGGGCAGTCACTTTGACACTGCACCAGAAGCTGAAGTTCGTCAAGAACGACCAACTCGTCACGGTCTGCGGAGAACAAGCCTTGATCGTGAGTAACCTTTCATTTTCCACT
The DNA here is from genome assembly GCA_022829125.1 of Lathyrus tuberosus. Taxonomy (NCBI): domain Eukaryota; kingdom Viridiplantae; phylum Streptophyta; class Magnoliopsida; order Fabales; family Fabaceae; genus Lathyrus; species Lathyrus tuberosus. The sequence continues at coordinate 6,811,268 of JALAZF010000164.1, read as the reverse complement.
TGTGTAGAACCCGAGGAGGTTGTTTGAACTCAGTTCCAGGAACTTTCGGTGAGTAATGAGAATCAACTAGAGAAGGGAACATCAATATCCTCGTACAAAGATGCTCTCGAGGTGATCAAAAGTAACAATGCAAAGGGATTAAGACAACTTATCATTCCTACTGATAATAAAACAAAGAAGGGTCTTGGTTATTCTGCAACCTGTACCCAGACAAGTGCTAACGATGAAAGTTTTCATCCCATTTAGAACTTCTTCCATAGTGGAGGTTTCCTTCACCTAGTGTCTCAAGAAGTACATACCATCAACGAGGGAGATTCCTCCGATATAGACGAAGAATGGAAGTCTTATCTCAACGAGGACGGTTATATGTCTCAGGAAGACGTGCCTACACTATTTTGCTATCCCACCAGAGTCCGAGATTTATAACGAGGTCAGACCTAGAAATGATATACGGAGATTGTGATCCGGAAGGATGTCGTGCTCCGCCAAATTCATTAGAGGAAAACACTCTAATGAAAGACTACTTTGACCACGACTACTATGGCTCGATGGATGGTCTGCATATCTGGCAGCCGTACCCAGGAGACTTGGGGCAAGAAAATCAGCTGAACAATGAAAATCAGTTGAACACCATTGAAAAGAATACCTGCGTCCCCACCATGTCATGGGATCAACACTCAGGTCATTCAGAAAATATCCAGCATGACGAAGAATTTGCAAAGTTTGCAGGACTAGAATTCATTAACTATGCTTTTCCCGAGGTCAACATCATCGAAAAGGATGACTCCTCTAGTTCCAAAGAAGTGCGGGACACCCTGGGACAACCAAGTGGTAAATACGACTTGATGGTCAAGTATACCGCTCCTGAAAGCTCTCGTATCAGGCTCGAAGACATCCAGCCAACTGGATGGGGAGATATACCTGAGAGCACAAATACTAAGCAAAATACAATTGAGGAATCCTCCTACAACAAATCTGCCTGGGAGACAGATTCCAATGATCCTGCTCCACCAGAAATCAGCGTCATTTCTGAAGACAAACCAAGAAGGAAGGTACCAGACTTTGTGATTCACCAAGGAGTTCGCCGCCAATGGGTTGCAGTCGATGTTCCGAAGATCGTTCATAAGTCTAAGTAATTGTCGTCTTTATCTTAACCTTTCACCCTGCCCAGGTGAAACAGATGTTTTGATAGGGCTCACTTTTTTGTAAATACCTCTTCGCTTTGTCCAAAGGGACAGAGTTTTGTTTTATAGGGCTGTAGTTTCAAGAATCGACAAGATCATAAATGAAATAACGTTGTTCTGTAATTTCCGCATTAATTGTTGTTTTCTCTTTTTTCTCTTTTAGAAAATGGTAATCCTAAAAAACAACAAATAATATAAACAAGCAGTTTTCAGAAAAACACTGCACACACTCTTGCATTTCTCTCTATCTCTTCTAAACACAAATCATCATGTCATGCAGATTGCTTGTTTTAAACCCCGTTGAAACATACGATCCAATGCCTTCTCCCAACTTTGAATTCCCGGTATTTGGGGCTAAAGAAGAAGATGACGACCAAATTCCAGAAGAGATCTCCCGATTACTCAGACAAGAGGAAAGGTCCATTAAACCTCACAAAGAGCCGTTAGAAACGGTCAACTTGGGTTCAGAAGAAGAGAGAAAAGAGGTCAAGATTAGGGCACTGCTCAGTCCAACTCTCAAAGAAAGTTTGACAAAGCTTCTCAAAGAGTTTTCCAATGTATTCGCTTGGTCCTACCAGGACATGCTAGGGTTGGATACCAACATCGTGGAACATCATCTACCCTTGAGATCGGAATGTCCGCCGGTAAAACAAAGGCTAAGACGGACTCATCCAGACATGGCCATAAAAATTAAAGAGGAAGTACAGAAATAGATTGACGCGCGTTTCCTCACCACATCAGAATATCCTCAATGGTTAGCCAACATAGTACCAGTTCCGAAAAAGGACGGAAAGCTCAGAATGTGTGTAGACTACAGGGATCTGAACAAAGCCAGTCCAAAGGATGACTTTCCCTTACCACACATTGACTTGCTGGGAGACAGTACAACAAAGTTCAAAGTATTCTCCTTCATGGATGGATTCTCGGGCTATAATCAAATCAAAATGGCACCGAAAGACATGGAGAAAACTTCGTTCATTACCCCATGGGGCACATTTTGTTACAAGGTAATGCCGTTCGGTTTGAAGAATGTCGGGGCAACCTATCAAAGGGCCATGACTACTTTTTTTCATGACATGATGCACAAATAAATCGAGGTATATGTCGATGATATGATTGCAAAATCTAAAACAGAAGAGGAGTATGTTACCCACCTGTCAAAACTATTCGAGCGGTTGAGAAAGTGCAGACTCTGCTTGAATCCCAAAAAGTGCACATTCGGTGTCCGTTCAGGGAAACTTCTCGGGTTCATCATCAGCAAGAATAGAGTTGAGGTTGATCCTGACAAGGTCAAGGCCATTCAAGAAATGCCTTCTCCAAAGACTAAAAAACAAATCAGGGGATTCTTGGGACGTCTGAATTACATTTCCAGATTCATATTCCTCATGACCGCGACATGTGCACCAATTTTCAAATTACTCAAAAAGAATCAGGCTTACGTTTGGACAGAGGACTGCCAAACCGCCTTTGAGAGTATCAAGGAATACCTGTTGAACCCACCGATTCTATCACCACCAGTGGAGGGAAGACCACTGATTATCTACCTTACAGTCTTGGAAGACTCGATGGGTTGTGTACTTGGCCAACAATATGAAACAAAAAGGAAAGAGTCTGCCATTTACTATTTGAGCAAGAAGTTTACGGACTGTGAAACTCGGTATACTATGCTCGAGAAAACTTGTTGTGCTCTGGCTTAGGCAGTCAAACTTCTTCGCCAGTATATGATTCGTCACACTACTTGGTTAATCTCAGAAATGCATCTGATCAAGTGCGTCTTTGAAAGACCTGCTCTCACGGGAAGGATTTCCCGTTGGCAGATGTGTTTGTCAGAATACGACATCGAGTACCACGCTCAAAAAGCCATTAAGGGAAGTGTTTTAGCCGATCATTTGGCTCATCAACCGATTGACGATCAGGAATCAGTCGAATTTGACTTCCTAGATGAAGATGTCATGTATCTGAAAATGAAAGACTACGATGAACCGCTACCTAGTGAAGGGCCGGAACCAGGTTCCCAATGGGGACTAATCTTTGACGGAGTTGTCACCATTATGGAAACGGAATTGGGGCAATCATCATAACATCTCAGGGTACCCACATTCCTTTCACCGCTAGACTTACATTCAAATACATAAACAACGAGGCCGAATACGAAGCTTGTATCATGGGTCTCGAAGAAGCAATCGACTTAAGGATCAAGAAATTGGACGTATATGGCGACTCAGCCCTGGTTATCAATCAGATCAAAGGAGATTAGAACACATACCAATTAGGGTTGATTCCTTACAAAGATTATGCGAGAAGGTTGTTACCATTCTTCAACAGAATCGAGTTTCATTATATCCCTCATGAGGAGAATCACATGGATGATGCATTAGCCACTCTCTCTTCCATGATTAGTGTAGGTCAATGGAACGACTTACCTAAGATTGACATAATGTGCCTAGAAAGGCCCGCTTACATCTTCACGATCGAAGCAGTCACAGACGATAAACCTTGGTACCACGATATCAAATGCTTCCTTCAGAAACAAGAGTACCCACCTGGGGTATCTAGAAAAGATAGAAAGACTCTCAGAAGATTGGCAGGCAACTTCTTCCTGAGCAGTGATACACTCTATAAGAAAAATTTTGACATGGTCTTGCTCCAATGTGTAGACAAACCAGAAGCAGACATGCTGATGAAGGAAATTCACGAAGGATCCTTTGGCACTCATGCCAACGGACACACAATGGCAAGAAAAATTCTAAGAGCAGGGTACTATTGGTTGACAATGGAATCCGATTGCTACAAGTACATGAGGAAGTGTCACAAGTGTCAGATATACTCAGACAAAATCAATGTACCGCCAACGTATCTCAAAGTTCTTTCTTCCCCATGGCCTTGTTCCATATGGGGAATCGACATGATTGGCATAATTGAACCCAAAGCTTCAAACGTTCATCGGTTCCTCTTGGTAGCCATTGATTACTTCACCAAGTGGGTCAAAGCAGCCTCGTACGCCAATGTAACCCGACAAGTGGTGGTCCGATTTATCAAAAACAATATCATTTGTCGTTACGGTGTTCCTAGCCAGATCATTACTGATATGGATCTAACTTGAATAACAAGATGATGAAAGAGTTGTGCGCAGAGTTCAAGATCGAACACCATAACTCATCTCCCTAGCGACCTAAGATGAATGGAGCGGTAGAGGCGGCTAATAAGAACATCAAGAAGATCGTTCAAAAGATGGTTGTAACCTACAAAGACTGGCACAAGATGTTACCTTTTGCTCTTCACGGTTATCGCACATCTGTCCCCACTTCAACAGGGGCAACCCCTTTCTCTCTAGTATATGGCATATAGGCAGTGCTCCCCATAAAGGTAGAGATCCCATCAACCCGGGTATTGATGGAAGCTAAGCTAACAGAAGCTGAATGGTGTCAAAGTTGACACGACGAACTGAACCTAATCGAAGAAAAGCGAATAGCGACACTATGCCACGGTCAGTTGTATCAATAAAGGATGAAGAAGGCGTTTGACAAAAAGGTCCGACCTCGCATCTTCAGGAAAGGAGACCTTGTGCTCAAGAAGATACAATCATTTCTCACTGATTCTCGGGGCAAATGGACTCCGAATTATGACGGCCCCTATGTGGTCAAGAAAGCCTTCTCAGGCGGTGCCCTGAGACTCGCAACCATGGATGGAGAAGAATTTGCCTACCCCACGAATGCTGACGTAGTCAAGAAATACTTCGCCTGAATAAAAATAAAAAAATCGTCTCGGTTGATTGAAAACCCGAAAGGGCGGTCCAGGCAAAAATTAGAGACATAATCAAAAATCATCCCGATGGATTGGAAATTATCACAGTACAATCCAGGCAAAAATTAGGGATTCATGGCAAGTAACTACGTCTGATTAGTTTAACTCCTAGGCAGTCATGCCATCCATCAGAAATCTCGTTCAAGTTCATCTTCGACAGAAGCTCGGGATGCCCCGAATTCAAAGTTGGTAGAAGGATAGTGATCGTTATGTTTCAATGTAGCCCTTTTTCCCTTAAATTACCATTTTCTAACTTTGTAAATACTCTATGGAATCACGCGCTTGGCTGATTTCCATCTTATTAATAAAATTTGAGCCCTAGTGCTGTTGTTTGCAATTCTTATTTGTTTTAGCTTTACAGAATGACATTTTAACATGATCAACGATTCTTGAAATAAAACAAAAATGAATTTACTTGTCAAACTTTTCTGCTTTTAAAATAAAGACGGCAGTTTCTTTTGACTGTTGAACATCGATCGCTTCTCCGGAAGTAATCGAGCTTCAAAGTGCAGAATCGAAGTACTCCTTCTAAACCAGTGCACCTGAATGAAGGATCAACTGTGTCAGAGACCGTGTTTCATCTGACACACCCCCGACAGATTTCTTATCTCCTAAGCCCGACCAACGGTTGTCCCCCATGGGGACTATCTCTCCTAAGCAAGGCTGAATTGCTACGTTTGGACTAGTGATACTTTTCATCCCCTGCGGTGGCCGAGTATCCATTCGTGTTCATCTATCACTCTATATGTCGTGTCAGTTTTAATTATCAGCATATACATACATATATCATGCATTATTAATTCATTAATAGTCATATTGCATCACTATCACTCTAGTCGGTCTTGTTCCCAATTGATAAAAGTCCTCTCAATCGAGTTGTCAGTTCTTCCCTCGTCAGGAAATGTTGCGTCTGAACACTCTCGTCCAGGTTATTTCTGGATTGAAGTTGGTCCCTTGACCACTTTGATAACTTGAACCTCTGAAAGACAAAAAGACCTTCGACAAACATCACTCTTCTCCATTGAAGATGATATATTCGCTTTCCCGGATTAAGGAAAATCCCCAGAGAAAGCCTCTTAATCAGAGATTCGGCAATACAACAGTTTTTCTCCGAAAAATCCGCTGACGAAAAGGTCATCAGCACCTCAAAATTGGATCACATCATATCGCATTTCTCCGAGAAGATCCCGAGAAAAGTATGATGTAGTAACCCCAAGCGAAAGTAGTCTCTCAAGAGACTCGTTTTCCCTCAGTAGAGTCAACGAATGGCATCTCCAACAGAGAAGTCTGTGCACCTCTACAATCAGAATTTTTTCCATCAAATGGCATCTCCCCAGGAAAATTCGGCGAGAAGTTTGAGGAAAACTTCTACGAACAGCGTCCCTTGTCAAGAAAGTTTATTGACAAAAGAAACTGAGACCAGTTCCTTGGCTGAAGGCCAGGATCGAGGGGAAGTTTATTTCAGAAACTGAGATCAGTTCCTTGGTTGGAAACCAGGATCGAGGGGAAGTTATTGCAGCAACTAAGGCCAGTTCCATGGTAGGAAACCAGGATCGGGGGAAAGTTTTACCTTTTCTAAGCATCATTGCTTAGCAAAAGAAGATGAATGCGTAAGCTACCATTCATAACCCCCATTAAAATTTCGGGTATTCCGATATTTAATCCTCTTGCACCCCGAATGCCCGAACACCTTCGCCATTCACACCTTCGGGTCCAAGAAGATTAAATAGGGGCATCTGTCATACCCCAAATTTTGACCACTAAGATTCCCATCATTGTGCAAATCATCATCACAATATGGATGAACCGTCATACCTCATTAGTCTCCCCAAAGATGGGTGAGCATACACTACAATCAAACTTAGGGTTTCAAGCCCTCTCAGAGCACTTAGAAAAAGGATCAATCAAGGAATGATATGATCTTCAACTTGTCTAAATCTTTCAAACATCCACAATGGATCAAGAGGACTCCCACATCAAGGTTAAGCACAAGGCTGCAACATTCCATGTGGATTAAGCCTCAAGATCGCCAGTGTCACCAAATTAGGGTTTTGGTCGACCAAGGCCTGCAGTTGGAATTTTTCCTCTGGGTATGAGCCAATGCTTCAAAGCATAACCCAAAATACTTCAAGGGACCTTATAAACCCAATCATCAAGTCAATTTAGCCTCAGGGGATGCATTCATAAAAAATCAGGAATTAGGGTTTCTTGACCTAATTCACCCCTAAGTTGACTTTTGGGACAAAACATGAGCAAAAACCTCAAGACATGATTTGAGGGTCTCAAATACACTACATTGATCCATTTACAACAATGGATTGATCCAATAAGCTTGGTTCACAAGTTTCAAGTTCATCAGGACCACAATTAGGATTCTGAGGAAAAAATCAACTGTACCTTTAACTTTTGACCAAGACATGCTCCCAAACCTTGGGACATGATTCAATACACCCTGTAACACCTATGAAATCAATCCATCAAGTTTTATTTAGGTCAAGGACTTGATTTCATAGAGGATCACACAGTTTGGAATTCATCTGATAAAAAGTCAACTGTGCCCAAAAGTCAAAGTTTGACTTTTTGATTTTTGATCAATTATGCCCCCTAACCCTAAAATGATGTTAATGTGTGATTGGAATCATCATTCATCAAGAAAAACCGAGAAAAGTGAGATAAAGTGTAAAAGGGGTAACCATAAAAAACTTAGAAATTTTCTAAGTTATGGAACAAAGTGGCTACGGTACCAACTTCCAAGGATCATAACTTGAGATCCAAGCAACCATTTGGGCTGATCCAAAGATGGATTTGTAGCTCTAATGGCATACTTTAAAAGTGTCAACTACACCTCATTCTAATTCATCATGGATTTTGAGTTATGGTTGGATCAAAATGGCTGAAAACATGAAATGTCACTTTTTCCAACACTTAGTTAAATTTTCACTAAGTCAGAATCTGTTTCACTTTTTGCCAAATGTAAGGGCATTTTTCACTTGGATCCAAAAATTGTCAAGATAAACTATGATCACACACATGTTGTATCATATGAGGGCTTTCCAAAATGGTCAAGAACCCCATGAAACTCCACTTAAGCCATGAGATATGACAATGGCAATGTGCCTTGCTGCAAACTGTCATGGCAAGGTAGATTTATGCATTTTGCTCGATTTGAGAAAATTTTGTAAAGGACAAACAAGTTTATGAATCTGAACACCTCAGGGAGAGACCAAGGAGGGACAAACACTGATCCATAAGCCTCCCAAGTCTTGTGAACTAAAAATAGCATGCCAAACCTAAAAAACCCTAAAGAGGGGACAAGACTCCAATTTTGTTTTGAAGCATTCAATGGATGAACCAAGGTGGCATGAACTGAGCCATTTCCAACTGTATGAGTCAAGGATGATCTCTGAACTAGGGAACCAGCAACCTGTGCTCTAACCTCTAGTCAATGGCTAGAGGAGACTTGGATTCCTATTGATCAACATTTGCCAAATCTCTACTGCAGTTGCCATTCCCTATTCCTTGCAAAACAAACTTGCTCTACTATAAATAGAGGTCATTTGTGCTCAGTTTAAGGACACCAAAGCCATTAAACGGATGCTTTCCTCAAAATCACCTTCTCACTTCCAAATTTGCCTTCCAAAGCAAGTCACTATCGGGTTTTGAGTTTGAGAGATATTCCAACCAAACCAATCACACACACACACACCTCATAAACATCATATAGAAGTGATCCAAACACTTAAACAACAACTGTAACACTGATTTCTCAGAATCACCAGCCAGTTGCTCAAGGTTTTAACCAAGTTGCAGCTGAGATGCCATGAAGTGATCCAGCCATTTCCAATCAAGTCCAAGCATTCAAACACATTCCATATGGTGTAGGGAAGCTGTTCAGATCATCACAACTCATATGTAACACCTCCAACTCAAAAATCAATTTGCTCTTGCTCTCACGACCTTCAAGTAAGCCTAAACTTGGTCATCTCTTAATCTATGCATATTTCCTCGCACAATACTTTTGCCAAATGTTCATAATCATGCATAGAATGTTTCCCCTTAATTAATTGCTTTGTTTGAATCGTGTATCAAAATTCTCAGCCTTCATGCAAATTTTAGGGTTCTTGAGGTTTTGTCTTGATTTCTTATTCCATGCTTAAAATAAATGAAATTAAAGACCATAGACATGATCGTGAGTTGAAAACGAGCAGATTGATATGTGGATTGTGTGATTTCATCAAGTATTCAGTGCGATTGGATAGAAAATGCAAATCAGGACAAACTCAGAACACGCGTGTATTCTTGCCATGTTCTTGGCGCCTTTTTCACAAATTCAAATATTTGAATTTTGTGATTTTATTTAATTGATTCAAAAATTAATTTCTCTCTGAGTTTTAATGATTTTGAGTTGATTCTTTTTTTAATAATTCACAAAAATGTTAAAATATTTTATTTTGCCAAAAATTCCCAAACATATTATTTATTTCATATACTTGATATTTTTGCAAAGAATTAATCTTTTATTTGTTTTTAACATTTAAAATATTTTTTCGTCCTTGATTTTCCAAATTTAATTGGTTTCCAATCATTTTGTAGATATAAACATGATTTTTCAAACATTAATCAAAGATCACAACATGTTTTTCACACATGTTTGATAATTTTGATCATTTTAATTAAGTTTTAATTTAATTAAAATCCTTTTTGAAATTAATTTAGGGTTTTGATTTTGATCACCCTAAACAAATCATTTTCAAACACTCATGGGCCTCTAATAGAGTGTAAGACCCAACCCCTTTTGAAAACCAAAATATTTTGGGCCTCAGTGTATTGTATAAGTCCCGATACCGTCAAAAAGTTCGGCACGATCGTCGCCTTTTTAACAAAAATCTTTGGGCTTCTCCTTGAGCTATAAGACCCATATTTATTCATTTTTAAACTCTTTGGGCCTCTAATAGAGTGTAAGACCCAATCCCCTTTTAACCAAAACAATTTTGGGCCTCAGATATTGTATAAGTCCCTCTGCGTTAAAAGAAAAATCTCGGCGCAATTGCCAGTTCAAAAATCAAATCATCTGGGCCTACCCTCATGTTATAAGCCCCATTTAATTTCTTTAAATTTCTATGGGCCTCTAATAGAGTGTAAGACCCAACCCCTTTGTATATAATACCTTTAGGCCTCACACATTGTATAAGTCCCTCTGTATATTTTCAAACGTTCGACGCGATCGTCTCCTTTTTAAACAAAGTCAACTGGGCTTCTCCTTGAGCTATAAGACCCATCTTTATATATTTTCAAACTCTTTGGGCCTCTAATAGAGTGTAAGACCCAACCCCTTTTTGAAACCAAAATGATTTGGGCCTCAGATATTGTATAAGACCCACTGTGTTTTCAAAGACCTCGGCGCGATCGCGGTTGCCAAACAAATCACCCTGGGCCTCTCCTTGAGTTGTAAGCCCCATCTCTTGTACAAAAACAAATCACCCTAGGCCTCTAATAGAGTGTAAGACCCATTCCCTTGTACACAAAAACTTTTTGGGCCTCACATATTGTATAAGTCCCTTTGTATAGTTTTCAAAACAACGGTGCGATCATCGTTAAAACTTGGGCCTCTCCTTGAGCTGTAAGCCCCAGCCATCTTCTCAAAGCACTTTCTCCTTTGATTTTGAATTAAAATATATGTTGTCATCAAAACTTTCTTTAATTTCTTTGTTGAACAACTAACCAAACAACATGGAAGCTCTACAACAGGCAAGTGTTAATCCGCTTTCATTTACCACTTTCATATTTATATAACTGTATTGTGAGGTTGGTTCACTGTAAGTCTTCTTTCACATCCTTTTATATATTGTCACATATCCACTGTGTAATACTAGTATAGTTATTTAGAGTTTTCCCTGGCAACTATGTCTAGCACTAGGTAAAGCCTGTTGGTCACTTTTAAATACAAACAAAACTAGATCCCCCGTAGGATTCCAGATACAGTCTTCCCTCCTCTTGGGGTTAAACAATATGGAACAAAGAGAAAGGCAGTATTCTCGATGAACCTTTTCTCAGACTGTCACCCTTAAAAATTGTCAAAGAAACTCTAACTCCCCTGAGATGATCTTTTCTCCGTGAATGGCATCTCTTGAGTTTCTTCCAAATCCTCGAACTTTCCTAGAATGATCTCTTCTCTGTGAATTGGATTTCTTGAATTTCTCTTGGTTTGGGGACCCACAGGCTTCCTAAAAGCATCCCCGCCTCCTCTTGGGCATTGTACAAGGAATCTTTGGCTTCTTAGAAGTTCTCATGCCTTCTCTTGGGCTTAATACAAGGACCCTGACGACCTCTTAAAGGTATAAGACAGAACTTAGTCATCCTTTGCTAGAGCAGTCTTTCCGGCGTCAAAACTCCGGCCATTTTAGGGTTGATGCTCATCCCTTAATGCTCGTGCCTCCTCTTAGGCATTGTACAAAAGATAAAACTCTAGACTTGGACACTGTAAACCTCTTGAGTCTCAAAGACATTCTCAAGTTCCTTTCAAACATAGGAAAAAACACCGATCACTCTGGACCAATCTCCAGCAGAAACCCGGTCTCTCTCATGAGAATTCCCCACACTTGGACCCGCTTCAGGATCTCAATAATCCTCAGCAGTAAGTCAACCTCCTCTTGGGTTTTGTACAAATGATTCTCCCCAGCGGAGCTAACCTTTTCAGACTCTCTTATTGAGTCAACCACCTTTAGCCTCCGTCTTGGGCTTTGTACGAGACATATAAAAACCCACTCTCTTGTTGAGTATAAAAGACTCTCTTGTTGAGTCAATCCCTTATAGCCTCCGTCTTGGGCTTTGTACAAGACATATAAAACACTCCCTTGTTGAGTATAAAAGACTCTCTTGTTGAGTCAATCCCTTTTAGCCTCCGTCTTGGGTTTTGTACAAGACATATAAAACACTCCCTTGTTGAGTATAAAAGACTCTCTTGTTGAGTCAATCTCCTTTCAGCCTCAATCCCAGGCTTTGTACGAGACAATAAATCACTCTCTTGTTGAGTCAATCTCCTTTCAGCCTCAATCCCAGGCTTTGTACGAGACAACAAATCACTCTCTTGTTGAGTATAAAAGACTCTCTCGTTGAGTCAATCAATCTTCAGACTCTCTTGTTGAGTCAACCTTTTTAGCCTCCATCTTGGGCTTTATACAGGACAGATAAAAGTACTCTCTTGTTGAGTCAAATCGTTTCATCCTCCATCTTGGGCTTTATACAAGATACATTCTCCCCAACAGAGTCAAAATCCCTTTTAGCCTCAATCTTGCGCGTTGTACAAGACAGAAAAAACATTTTCCCCAGAAAAGTCAAACTTCCCGCCTCCTCTTAGGCTTTGTATAAAGAAACCCCCGGTTGAGTCAATCAACCTTTTAGCATCAAATTTGTGCCTTGCTCACAGCATACAAACATCAACAACTCCTCTTTAGAGATGACAAATTCTCTCTCAGTTAAAACCCTTTAGCTTCACATCTTGGACTTTAAACAAGATACAAACCACCTTTAGCTTCATGTCTTGGGCTTTGAACAAGACACCAAAACAACCTTTTTCCTCCCATAGAATAGGAGGAACTACGATCGCTCTAATTTCCCTATTTCGTTAAACGGGAATACGTAGGCATAAGATTGCAAAATCTTAGCGAGCATACTAATCAAAAACTCAAAATTCAGTACCTCCACACATCAACCAAAGAAAATCAGATCTAGTATCCTAACCAAAAGCCTCGTAGATAACCCAGACACTTGTATTCTTAAGAAAATAACCCTAAGAAGGACCCCCCTATTTTGATAGAATCTGTAAACCAATAGTTTTGACTTTTCAACCTCAGTTTGCAAGCAGGGTTAATTGGAGACATCTATTTCCCTTCCTTAATCAGCTTCACAGGATAAAAAATGAATCGAACTGTAGTACCAAAGTGATAGTGATTCAAAACCACATAAATCGCGCAACAGAAAAATGGCGACCACAGTGGGAGACATTCTTTCTTGCATTCCCAAGGGATGAAACCTTAAGTTCTCGAGGTGTCACAGAAATGGCGACTCTGCTGGGGAGTCATTGTCTGTATAGGATCATAAGACTAGAGGTCTAGGATATTAAGAAAAATATATATACTGCTTTTCCTAATTGATATCCGTGTTTATTTTTCTGCTAATGGGAATGCGTGTGATGCTGCATGTGGAAAGATTGAGTATACATCTAAGATAGGGGATGGCATTATACGGGTAATCTTACGGGGAGTGAATCCCAGTTAAGAGTTCCCGATCGACCATCAAACTCAGTGGAGACTCCCTTTGCAGATACATTACCTATACGACTTTGATTGTGTAAAGTGGTGTGGTCAATTGGGTTATCTAGGAAGCTGAGGTTTTTAGTAGATTGAAACCATTTTGTAGTGCGGAAGCTATCGGGAATAGTTGTCACACGATACTACCCTCATCTGAGATCACTCTAAGATACATCAGCTCGCTGGCGATCCGCTTGCTGTTGTTATCCCAATAGGGGTCAATGATTTTGCGGACAGGTACAAAAGTCAACAGTATAAACCTTTGGGGATGGGTAGAGCCTTGACTTCATGACACCGACCCTTTGACCCCATGTTTTTTCTATGTTTTTATGTGTTGCATTCATACATTCATTTAAAAAACATTAAAAAACAAAGAAAAATCTTCTCTTCTAGTCACTCTTTTTCAAATTAAACTAAGACAATTATTGCAAATGTCTGATAAAGAGATTGCTAATGGATTTCGGTAGAAGGAAAACTCACAAGTGCACCTTCATGGTTCCAAAACTAGAGGATTTGAGAGGTCTGGCGAGGATGATAACCAACCCTGAGGCTTTCAGAGCCAAGTATGGAGAACTGCTGTCTCTATTAAGGGTCCATGTAATAGAAGGAATCCTGTCTACGCTAATCCAGTTCTACGATCCGGTCTATCACTGTTTCACATTCCCGGATTATCAACTAGCACCAACACTGGAGGAGTACTCTCACCTGACTGATTTACATATTACTGGTCAAGCTCCCTTTTCTGAACTGGAAGAAAATCCAAAAGATCAAACCATTGCAAGGGCAATTTATTTGGACGAGTCAGAAGTCAGGACTCACATGACCACTAAGGGTGGAATCCAGGGTTTGCCAGCCCAGTTCTTAATTAATAAAGCTCTATACTTTTCTAGTATAGGGAACGTGGCCGGTTTCGAAAGCATCTTTGTTTTGCTTACCTACGGGTTATTTTTGTTTCCTAAGATCGATAACCTCGGTGTTATCAACGCCATTAAGATTTTTCTAATTGGAAACCCTGTATCGACCTTGCTCGCAGATGCTTATCATTCTGTACACTTAAGGAATTTGTGTAGCGGAGGAATGATCATATGTTGTGTACCCCTGCTATACAAATGGTTTATTTCCCACTTACCCAAGTCTGCTGCATTTTGGGATACAAAAAGTACTTTACGTTGGTCACAGAGGGTCATGTCTCTTACCAACTCTGACATCGATTGGTACAATCGAATCTATGACGGGATCAGAATCATTGACCGTTGTGGAAACTTCCCAAATGTACCCCTCATAGGAACTAAAAGATTCTCTTGTTGAGTCGATCTCCTTTCAGCCTCAATCTCGAGCTTTATACGAGACAGCAAATCACTCTCTTGTTGAGTATAAAAGACACCCTCGTTGAGTCAATCAACCTTCAGACTCTCTTGTTGAGTCAACCATTTGAGCCTCCATCTTGGGCTTTATACAGGACAGATAAAAGTAATCTCTTGTTGAGTCAAATCGTTTCAGCCTCCATCTTGGGCTTTATACCAGATACATTCCCCCCAACAAAGTCAAAATCCCTTTTAGCCTCAATCTTGGGCGTTGTACAAGACAGAAAAATCATTTTCCCCAGAAAAGTCAAACTTCTCGCCTCCTCTTAGGCTTTGTATAAAGAAACCCCCGGTTGAGTCAATCAACCTTTTAGCATCAAATTTCTGCTTTGCTCACAGCATACAAATATCAACAACTCCTCTTTAGAGATGACAAATTCTCTCTCAGTCAAAACCCTTTAGCTTCACATCTTGGGATTTGAACAAGATACAACCCACCTTTAGCTTCATGTCTTGGGCTTTGAACAAGCCACCAAAACAACCTTTTTCCTCCCATAGAATAGGACGAACTATGATCGCTCTGATTTCCCTGTTTCGTTAAACGGGAATATGTAGGCATCAGATTGCAAAATCTTAGCGAGCATACTAATCAAAAACTCAAAATCCAGTACCTCCACACATCAACCAAAGAAAATCAGGTCTAGTGTCCTAACCAAAAGCCTCGCGGATAACCCAGACACTTGAATTCTTAAGAAAATAACCCTAAGAAGGAACCCCCCTATTTTGATAGCATCTGTAAACCAACAGTTTTGACTGTTCAACCTCAGTTTGCAAGCAGGGTTAATTGGAGACATCTATTTCCTTTCCTTAATCAGCTTCACAGGATAAAAAATGAATCGAACTGTAGTACCAAAGTGATAGTGATTCGAAACCACAAAAATCGCGCTACAGAAAAATGGCGACCACAGTGGGAGACATTCTTTCTTGCATTCCCAAGGGATGAAACCTTAAGTTATCGAGGTGTCACAGAAATGACGACTCTGGTGGGGAGTCATTGTCTGTATAGGATCATAAGACTAGAGGTCTAGGATATTAAGACAAATATATATACTACTTTTCCTAATTGATATCCGTGTTTATTTTTCTGCTAATGGGAATGCGTGTGATGCCGCATGTGGAAAGATTGAGTGTACACCTAAGATAGGGGATGGCATTATACGGGTATTCTTACGGGGAGTGAATCCCAGTTAAGAGTTCCCGGTTGACCATTAAACTCAGTGGAGACTCTCTTTGCAGATACATTACCTATACGACTTTGATTGTTGAAAGTAGTGTGGTCGATTGGGTTATCTGGGAATCTGAGGTTTTTATTATACTAAAACCATTTTGTAGTGCGGAAGCTATCGGGAATAGTTGTCACGCGATACTACCCTCATTTGAGATCACTCTAAGATACCTCAGCTCGCTGGCGATCCGCTTGCTATTGTTATCCCAAGAGGGGTCAATGATTTTGCGGATTGATACAAAAATCACCAGTATAAACCTTTGGGGATGGGTAGAGCCTTGAATTCATGACACCGACCCTTTGACCCCATGTTTTTTCTATGTTTTTGTGTGCTGCATTCATACATTCATTTAAAAAACATTAAAAAACAAAAAAAAATATTCTCTTCTAGTCTCTCTTTTTCAAATTAAACTAAGACAATGATTGCAAATGTCAGATAAAGAGATTGCTAATGGATTTCGGTAGAAGGGAAACTCACAAGTACGCCTTCAAGGTTCCAAAACTAGAGGATTTGAGAGGTCTGGCGAGGATGATAACCAACCCTGAGGCTTTCAGAGCCATGTATGGAGGACTGCTGTCTCTATTAAGGGTCCCTGTAATTGAAGGAATCCTGTCCACGCTAATCTAGATCTACGATCCGGTCTATCACTGTTTCACATTCCCGGATTATCAACTAGCACCAACACTGGAGGAGTACTCTCACCTGACTGATTTACATATTACTGATTAAGCTCCCTTTTCTGGACTGGAAGAAATTCCAAAAGATCAAACCATTGCAAGGGAAATTTATCTGGACGAGTCAGAAGTGAAGAGTCACATGGCCACTAAGGGTGGAATCCAGGGTTTTCCAACCCAGTTCTTAATAAAGAAAGCTCTATGCTTTGCTAGTATAGGGAATGTGGCCGCTTTCGAAAGCATCTTTGATTTGCTCACCTACGGGTTATTTTTGTTTCCCAACATCGATAACTTCGTTGATATCAATTCCATTAAGATTTTTCTGATTGGAAACCCTGTACCGACCTTACTCGCAGATGCTTATCATTCTGTACACTTAAGGAATTTGTACAGCGGAGGAATGATCACATGTTGTGTACCCCTGCTGTAAAAATGGTTCATTTCCCACTTACCCAAGTCTGCTGCATTTTGGGATTTAAAAAGTACTTTACGTTGGTCACAGAGAGTCATGTCTCTTACCGACTTTGACATCGATTGGTACAATCGAAACTATGATGGGATCAGAATCATTTACCGTTGAGGAAACTTCCCAGATATACCCCTCATAGGAACTAAAAGACTCTCTTGTTCAGTCAATCTCCTTTCAGCCTCAATCTCGGGCTTTGTACGAGACAGCAAATCACTCTCTTGTTGAGTATAAAAGGCTCTCTCGTTGAGTCAATCAACCTTCAGACTGTCTTGTTGAGTCAACCTTTTTAGCCTCAGTCTTGGGCTTTATACAGGACAGATAAAAGTACTCTTTTGTTGAGTCAAATCGTTTCAGCCTCCATCTTGGGCTTTATACCAGATACATTCCCCCCAACAGAGTCAAAATCCCTTTTAGCCTCAATCTTGGGCGTTGTACAAGACAGAAAAATCATTTTCCCCAGAAAAGTCAAACTTCCTGCCTCCTCTTAGGCTTTGTATAAAGAAACCCCCGGTTGAGTCAATCAACCTTTTAGCATCAAATTTCGGCTTTGCTCACAGCATACAAACATCAACAACTCCTCTTTAGAGATGACAAATTCTCTCTCAGTCAAAACCCTTTAGCTTCACATCTTGGGCTTTGAACAAGATACAACCCACCTTTAGCTTCATGTCTTGGGCTTTGAACAAGCCACCAAAACAACCTTTTTCCTCCCATAGAATAGGACGAACTATGATCGCTCTGATTTCCCTGTTTCGTTAAACGGGAATATGTAGGCATCAGATTGCAAAATCTTAGCGAGCATACTAATCAAAAACTCAAAATCCAGTACCTCCACACATCAACCAAAGAAAATCAGGTCTAGTATCCTAACCAAAAGCCTCGCGGATAACCCAGACACTTGTATTCTTAAGAAAATAACCCTAAGAAGGACCCCCCCTATTTTGATAGCATCTGTAAACCAACAGTTTTGACTCTTCAACCTCAGTTTGCAAGCAGGGTTAATTGGAGACATCTATTTCCTTTCCTTAATCAGCTTCACAGGATAAAAAATGAATCGAACTGTAGTACCAAAGTGATAGTGACTCGAAACCACAAAAATCGTGCTACAGAAAAATGGCGACCACAGTGGGAGACAATCTTTCTTGCATTCCCAAGGGATGAAACCTTAAGTTATAGAGGTGTCACAGAAATGACGACTCTGCTGGGGAGTCATTGTCTGTATAGGATCATAAGACTAGAGGTCTAGGATATTAAGACAAATATATATACTACTTTTCCTAATTGATATCCGTGTTTATTTTTCTACTAATGGGAATGTGTGTGATGCCGCATGTGGAAAGATTGAGTGTACACCTAAGATAGGGGATGGCATTATATGGGTATTCTTACGGGGAGTGAATCCCAGTTAAGAGTTCCCGGTCGACCATTAAACTCAGTGGAGACTCTCTTTGCAGATACATTACCTATACGACTTCGATTGTTGAAAGTAGTGTGGTCGATTGGGTTATCTGGGAATCAGAGGTTTTTATTAGACTAAAACCATTTTGTAGTGCGGAAGCTATCGGGAATAGTTGTCACGCGATACTACCCTCATTTGAGATCACTCTAAGATACCTCAACTCGCTGGCGATCCGCTTGCTATTGTTATCCCAAGAGGGGTCAATGATTTTGCGGATTGGTACAAAAATCACCAGTATAAACCTTTGGGGATGGGTAGAGCCTTGAATTCATGACACCGACCCTTTGACCCCATGTTTTTTCTATGTTTTTGTGTGCTGCATTCATACATTCATTTAAAAAACATTAAAAAACAAAAAAAAATATTCTCTTCTAGTCTCTCTTTTTCAAATTAAACTAAGACAATGATTGCAAATGTCAGATAAAGAGATTGCTAATGGATTTCGGTAGAAGGGAAACTCACAAGTACGCCTTCAAGGTTCCAAAACTAGAGGATTTGAGAGGTCTGGCGAGGATGATAACCAACCCTGAGGCTTTCAGAGCCATGTATGGAGGACTGCTGTCTCTATTAAGGGTCCCTGTAATTGAAGGAATCCTGTCCACGCTAATCTAGATCTACGATCCGGTCTATCACTGTTTCACATTCCCGGATTATCAACTAGCACCAACACTGGAGGAGTACTCTCACCTGACTGATTTACATATTACTGATTAAGCTCCCCTTTCTGGACTGGAAGAAATTCCAAAAGATCAAACCATTGCAAGGGAAATTTATCTGGACGAGTCAGAAGTGAGGACTCACATGACCACTAAGGGTGGAATCCAGGGTTTTCCAGCCCAGTTCTTAATAAAGAAAGCTCTATGCTTTGCTAGTATAGGGAACGTGGCCGTTTTCGAAAGCATCATTGATTTGCTCACCTACGGGTTATTTTTGTTTCCCAACATCGATAACTTCGTTGATATCAACGCCATTAAGATTTTTCTGATTGGAAACCCTCTACCGACCTTACTCGCAGATGCTTATCATTCTGTACACTTAAGGAATTTGTACAGCGGAGGAATGATCACATGTTGTGTACCCCTGCTGTACAAATGGTTCATTTCCCACTTACCCAAGTCTGCTGCATTTTGGGATTTAAAAAGTACTTTGCGTAGGTCACAGAGAGTCATGTCTCTTACCAACTTTGACATCGATTGGTACAATCGAAACTATGATGGGATCATCATCATTTACCGTTGTGGAAACTTCCCAGATATACCCCTCATAGGAACTAAAAGACTCTCTTGTTTAGTCAATCTCCTTTCAGCCTCAATCTCGGGCTTTGTACGAGACAACAAATCACTCTCTTGTTGAGTATAAAAGGCTCTCTCATTGAGTCAATCAACCTTCAGACTGTCTTGTTGAGTCACCCTTTTTAGCCTCAGTCTTGGGCTTTATACAGGACAGATAAAAGTACTCTTTTGTTGAGTCAAATCGTTTCAGCCTCCATCTTGGGCTTTATACCAGATACATTCCCCCCAACAGAGTCAAAATCCCTTTTAGCCTCAATCTTGGGCGTTGTACAAGACAGAAAAATCATTTTCCCCAGAAAAGTCAAACTTCCTGCCTCCTCTTAGGCTTTGTATAAAGAAACCCGCGGTTGAGTCAATCAACCTTTTAGCATCAAATTTCTGCTTTGCTCACAGCATACAAACATCAACAACTCCTCTTTAGAGATGATAAATTCTCTCTCAGTCAAAACCCTTTAGCTGCACATCTTGGGCTTTGAACAAGATACAAACCACCTTTAGCTTTATGTCTTGGGCTTTGAACAAGACACTAAAACAACCTTTTTCCTCCCATTGAATAGGAGGAACTACGATCGCTCTGATTTCCCTGTTTCGTTAAACGGGAATACGTAGGCATAAGATTGCAAAATCTTAGCGAGCATACTAATAAAAAACTCAAAATCTAGTACCTCCACACATCAACCAAAGAAAACTAGGTCTAGTATCCTAACCAAAAGCCTCGCAGATAACCCAGACACTTGTATTCTTAAGAAAATAACCCTAAGAAGGACCCCCCTATTTTGATAGCATCTTTAAACCAACAGTTTTGACTGTTCAACCTCAGTTTGCAAGCAGGGTTAATTGGAGACATCTATTTCCCTTCCTTAATCAGCTTCACAGGATAAAAAAATGAATCGAACTGTAGTACCAAAGTGGTAGTGATTCGAAACCACAAAAATCGCGCTACACCCATGACTTTGGGTTCCATGTTAAACCTTAGATCACACCTTGTGAGAACCTTATTTGGGAGGCAATCAGTGTTATCCTTATTCATACCCCTGACTTGTATGCTTGGAATCCATTCATCCATTCATACATTCATACATCATAAAAAAACAAAGCTCTTAGTATCTTGTTCTTGTTGCAGATAGAAACATTTACCATAAGCAATCATGACGAATGTGAATTTGGAAACAATGAGGTCGAACAAGAAGACTGACAGAAAAAGTACCTTCACCTTCAAATACAAGGAGCCTATAATTGACAGTCTGAAAGCTTCGAATGCCAAGATCACGCCTATAAATCACAATAAATTCCATGCTTCCTATGGGAAAATACTAGAGTTGTTGATAGAGAAGAAAGAATATGAAGCTCTCGCAACTTTGGCTTAGTACTATGATGTCTCCTTTCGTTGTTTCACCTTTGCTGATTTCCAAATAGCTCCCACTTTAGAAGAGTTTGAAAAGATACTAGGTCTCCCCATCAAAGATCGTAACCCCTTTCCAAAACTTGAAGAAGAATACACTTTGACTAAGGTGGCATTTGCCATAGGGATCCCTGCAGGAGATGTGGTAGCTAATAGAGCACCCAAATGAGCAAAAGGGTTCTCAAGGAAGTTCCTAGAAGAGCAAGCATGGAAGTATGCCAAAGAGGAGAAATTGGAGATATGCGGTTCAATTTTGGAGCTCTTGGTCTATAGAATTGTGATGTTTCTGAATGTGGAAAATTTTGTGGATTAAGTGACTGTGGAAATTTTCTTGACTAGGAACTCTATGCCTTCCCTACTAAAGGATCTCTACCATACACTTCACACTAGGAACGAAAAGGAAGGTGAGAAGTTCCTCTGTTGCGCTCCACTCTTGCATAAGTAGCCAAGGACTCAGAGATTCGCCTCACTCACCGCTAACTCCATCACGTGGTATAAGAGGGAGTGGGAAACCAAGGGAATTATATTTTTTTGTGGACTATTCCCCAATGTACCTCTTGTGGGAGCATGAGGTTGCATCAATTAAAACCCAGTGTTACTCAAAATACAATTTAGACACGCCTTGGATGGTCCCCCTAGAGATGAAGATCTTGTACCGTTCATTGTCAATGATGTCGACTTGAAGAATCCAGCTGTGAGGAAAGTAAGAAGAGCATAGACAAAAATTGTCAGGAGTAATCCAGATAAAGGGAAAAAAGAATATCATTGCTCGAGAACCCTATGTTCAATGGGTTAAGGAAAGAGCACGAGTAGTAAAGCTTTCTTTTGTTTTTGATGACTCATTTTTCCCACCAAATCCTGAACCTGAACCAATCTTGCCCGAAGACATGGAGAAGATCAAGTCTAAAACCCAAGAGCTCGAAGATGAGAACACTCAGCTCCGAATCTAGCTAGGTTGACAAGAGTAAAAAGTTGAAGGAAAAATTTGAGGATAACAAGAAAAGGGCTAGGGAAGAGAAAAGAAAGAAGGAATGGGTCGGTGATGCACTCAAAGGTGCTAATTTAAAGTTGGATAAGCGAAATAAAGAATTGGACCAAGTTTGGCTCAGAGTAAGAGACCTAAAAAAATGTGAAGATAGCAACCCAGATGAAGAAAGATGAAAGAGAAAGCTTAGAAGATCAGATTCGCAAGCTAAATAACGTTGTCACAGACTACAAAGATCAGTTAGCTCTTGCGTTATTGGTGAAAGAGAAGGCACAGCGAGAGCATTTGCAAGCGAAGTACCAGTTGAATAGGGTTGTCAAGAAAATCAAGAGGTTGAAGGGTGGAATATATGATGTCGTACCTCAAAAAATAAGAACGAACTCACGGAGCGCAATCGCACGCCTGCGGGATGTATTTAACAGAGTCGCTGCCGATCTTTATTTATTCCCATAGAGGGAAAGGGAAAACATCAAATAAAACCTCTAAAATAAAGGGTAGGATATGTTCATCGCAACCAATTTCTGAGTTCAGGAGTCGGTTACGCAAGGGGAAGGTATTAGCACCCTCTCGCGTCCGTTGTACTCAACAGAAAACTTTAGGTTAATTGTGTGTGTTAGTGTTAGTTAAAAGGTGTTATGGCTTCTCAAGTTATTAAGAGGGGAAAGAAAAGAGAAAAGGGGACCTAAGGGTTTTATTACTAAGGGGGTTTGGTAAGACTTCGCAGTCTCGTGCCTATATATCCTCATAGTGCAATGAGGAACTCAGAGCCTTCGTAGTTCGGGCTAACAAAGTTTGTTGGTAGATTTTACCGAAAGATATTTAGTCACATTCGACAGAAAACATGGCTTTACCCTAAAACAGGTGAGGACGGACATTTACATCAAAACCGAATGGATTTACAAATCAACATTTGCGGGAAACGCCTCTTATCTCGACTCAATTATTTTATGAAAAAGGTTTGAATATTTTTTAGGTATTTTTGAGTTTGATTGAGAAAATGCACTCGATGTTGATCGAGGTTTATTCACGATTATGAAAGAGTTTGAAATAATCAGAAAGGTTGATGGCGGTGCATGAAGCAATCGACTTACAAGTGGGGTGTTTTAAAAGGGGTTTGATGTTGATTCAAGAATAAGTTTTAAAAAAGGTTTGACAATGGAAAAGAAATTAAAAGGTGATCAATTAGTGTTGGACCAATGTTTTTTGAAAATGGACCTTGGTGTTGACCAAGTCCTCTTTTGAGTTTTGAAAGTTTTTTTTTTTTTTGTTTGTTTTTATGTTAATAAGTTAACTTCTACCCTAACATGAGCAATATGAACAAGATTACACACAAGGGGTAGGGATACATAAAGGTATACAAGGGATATGCATAAGACAATAAATTAAACTAAGGTCCTTTTCCTTGAACTTAAACAACAAGTAACATGAAGGTAGCAATCAAAAGTCACAAGTATGGATCAAACAAATAATGCATCATAAAGACAATCAACACAAAGCAAGTATCAAGACATGGTATCAACATGTGACAAACATCAATATTTAAGCAAGTGACTCAAAATCATTTAGGGTTTCAAATAATGTAAGCATTCATTTTTAAACCAAACCTAAAATCCTCCTAACATGGCAAGAACTTCAACATCAAGATAAACACCACAACATTAAAGTCAAGCATCAAGTGATAAGACCATATAAAAAAATCCCTAAAACCTAACCAAAGTTCAATATTCAACCACATACCATCACTAATGGTTCGAAAATCATTTTCACAAAATTTATCAAGACATGACATTAGACAAAACAACAACATGATTTTTAAGCATTAGAGCATGGCAAAGGGAAACAAAACATGAACTCAACCAAGACATAAAGAAAAGAAAAATTAATTAATATACTAAAACAAATAATCATCAAATGAAGAAAATATTTTTTTTTTAATTTTTTTTAATATGAAAAATAAAAATGAAAAAAATAAAATAAAAACATAAAAATAAAATATATTTTTTGTTTTTTAATTATTTAAGATAAAAATGAAATAAAAAAATAAAATAATGAAAAAATTAAAAAGAAATAAAAAGAAAAAATGAAAAAAAGAAAGGAAAAGAAGAAGGAAAGAAGAAACAAGTGATAAAAATAAAGGGGGGGTTGCTGGGTGTTGAACCAGCGCCACCCAGATTACCAACAAAAACACAAACCACTGCGCCAAGCCCTTGGCCTTGTAATATTTTCGCTCCAAAAAAATTTATAATAAAATTAAATTAAAAAATAAAAAGGGCGCGCAGACTTCATCTTCTTCCCCGTGTTGTTACTATAACTTTTATTTTTCAAAAAAATACAACTTCCTCATTTTTGTACCAAATGGGACAAGTAGATACACTATTTTGCTTAGAATTTCACAAGGAATACAAATATGCCCTTAATTTTTATTTATTTTATCTCAAACTCACGAATTTTGTACAAACCAAATGAACCCTAAAATTTCAAACAAAAATTAAATGACATACATCAACAATCAATGGACAATAACTTAGGGGTTTCATTCCTCATGTCAAAACTAACATATTGGTAACAAGAATGAGTGAAAATGATGCTTAAATGGTGGAGTTCAAAATATGAAAATTTTACCAAACGGAGTGTGTCCGTTGCACCTTAAAATGCACTTCCATATGAGAAATGAAGATCCCTCTAGCTTCCTTGAGTTCCTAGGAGTGTGAGGATGTGCTTAGAATGTTTTAAAACCCTCTCAAATGCTCTACCTGAATCCACTTACAAAATGGAAAAAGTGAGTTATGGTTATGGAGTCTGAGGTGCCACAACATGATTATATTGCATACAGAAGGTTTGATGAGTTGTTTGGAGTGTGTTTGTGGTGAAGAAAATGGAAAGGGAGTGAAAGAATGAAGAAATTCAAAATTTGCTTCAATGGAGGTTTTTGTGTTTTTTTTAATGCTCTCTTGTGTTCTTGCTTGTGTACTGATCTTGTGAGGTTTGATCTGCATTTGTTGAGGCTTTGTAACTAGGTTTTAATGGAGATGAGGTTAGATCATGGTTTGGAGTTTATCTTGTAATGATCTATTTTCACAAAAGTGGCAACTTTGGCTATATGCACTAAGGTTGTGATCCTTGGCTTCATGACCACTTTGAGCATTTAAAATGGACATGGCAAGTCACTTTTGTCATCAGATATCAATCAGTATTAGCTCACCATTACTCAACAAGTTTTTGACCAAATCTCACTTTTTCACAAAATGCCAAATTGTCAATCCCCAAGTGGTCAGTTTTGCAGCAAGTTTTTCCTTATTGTAGGGGCCTATTTTGCACAAAATTGGTATCAATGTGAAGCTAGAATGAAAAAGAAAAAGTTACATGTTGATAGTAAACTGAGGAAATACTTGGAAGATGCTCCAAATTCGTGTGGCTCAAACTGATTTTTGACACTTAGAAAATTCAGGTTCAATATGCCTTTCAAATCACTGTGAAACCCTAACTTTGATCCCTCATATCTCTCAATTGGCAAAAGCTTTTTGGACCCAATTTTCCACCATGATGAAGTAGGAAGTATTATCTTTGAATGCAGCCCTAAAGTGTTCTAATTGGATTCTTATATTGATCACAAATTGTCCATAAAGTCATGCACTTGAACATGTCAAAAAGCATAGAAAAATTTCTGAGTGTTTTGAATTTTGCAACAACTTCATACCTCAATTTTGGCCAACAACTTCTTCCACTTCAAGAAAGCTTTTGGATTGCAATTTTCATCAAAGTTTAGTATCAAATTCCCTCTTTAATTGTAGCCCTCTAGTGTTTCAAGTGGATCCATGAGGAAGAAGTTACAACCTTGAAAAGGTGGCCACTTGATCATGGATTTTTGTACTTAGTGAAATATTTGAAATTCCTAATTTGATCAATTCTTGATCTTTTCTTGATTTTCTTGATTTAGCTTGACCAAACTCAATTATTTTCCATATTTTCATGGTTCTTGACTTGAGAAATCCATGGTTGACCAAAAATGTCAAAAGTCAAACATTAACTTTGAGCATCTGTTGACTTTTTATCAATTGAATCAAAATTCTTCAACTATCAATGAATCCAACTTCTTGAGCTAATTTAATCATATGAATGGACTACAATGATGCATTTTAATCCTTTGAATCACATTACAAGCCATGGGATCATGTGTTGGTCAAAAAGTCAACATCAAGTTGGCTTTGACCAAAACCCTAATTTGAAGCATATGATGGATTGAAACTTGATGAACTTGAATTGATGCCAATTTAAACTTGATCATTGATGGAGGGAATCTCTTGATCACTAAGCATGATTCGAAGAGCTTGAAATGTTGAGGATCACATTAATCTTCTGTTTGATCAAACACTTGCACTCCTTATGCAAAACCCTAACATGTGCACAAGGCAGACAACACACACACAAGAAGTGATTGATGTTGTGCAAATGATGCAAATGAAGGAACTAAGGTGGAGAAAATTTTGGGGTATGAAAACATGTACGTAGGAGTCTTGGTTCGACATGACTCAAGACTTATTTTTTTTGGATGTTACAAAAGCATCTCGATCCCGTGGAATTCTCGACAACAGCGGACGGGTCTAAAAGGCGATTATTTGAGTGCGCAGATGTACATTGTATCTAAGTAGCATTGAAAAGTGTGAATCTCTTTAATGTTCTTGCACGTACCGTTTTTTTAACTTTGTCTGCAAAGGAACAAAAGTTGCAGTTAGATGAGTCACCTTGGTTATCACATCGACAAACTTTTCAGTTTGATAATCCTTCCACCAGGTGTGGAACTTCTGGGTGAAGTAGAAAGACCTCTGGAACTTAAAATTGGTAAGCTCTAAATTGTTTTCAGCTTGCATAGCTAGGAGTTTGAAATATGTCTCCTCGGTCATTCAGACAACAATCAGGCATAAGTCTTTCTTGCGTTGGAAATAAGAGTTGAGTTTAAATTGGAAAAGGCCAAACTTTTGAACCATAAGGTTGGGTTGGTACCAACAAGACCTACTTGATTCTTCTTGGATAAAATTCTTGTCAACAATACTTTTGGCGTTAGAAAATATTTCCAAATCTCATTAGACCCGACTTTATGTGCAACATTACGTGTTGGGAAATCCCTTTTAAACCATTCAGGTCCATGACATCCGTCCACTAAGGGGACCATATGAGTAGTAAAGCTGAAACATTTTTCTAGCATCATGTAGTATACGGTGAAACTCTCTGGTGTCTAAAGTCCTTTGTCTGCAGGAGTAAGCCAAGCCAGTCGGTTTCCTTAAATAGGCCAGTCTTTGGTTTCTCCAACAGGGGGATTAAGTTTGTTAGCCACATAGGATGGCTCAAAAGTGGAATTTATCCAAAGTTGAAGGAGCCTTAAGAGACCTGATAGTAAAAATGTGCCTTTTGGATTTTTAGTCGGGGTAAACATCTTCATAGCACTGGAAATCGAACTTGAAGCTTCATAAAGTAAAGCCAAAATCAATTAGCTTAAGCAGATGTTCCTCCCAGTATGTAGTTGGTTGGAAAGAGTGACATAAGATTTCGCCACTTGAAGAGAACTCGAACAAAAAATGAAGTGTGCCTACCATAGAGATAAGAAGGCCATATGTTATTCGTCAGAAACTTCTACGGTGGTTTCATCGAAGTAGTCAGCAATGAAATTGGTAAAATTTTCTTGTTTCGAGTTAAATCCAATAATATCGTCAGTTTCGACAAAAGGATCAAACACTTCGCCTGTTGGTCAAAAACCAGTGATGGCAGCTACATCGAACAATGTTGGCGTAACCATGTCGCATCGCAGTAAGAAGTTGTTCGTTGAACCCTCCCAAAAGTGGAGTGCATCTAGTAACATGTTCTGCTTATATGCATGGCCTACCAAAGATAACTGGACTAGGTCGATAAAACCTTGATCCTTCCAAGTTTTTCCTTTCTTCGACTCTACTTTATATAGCCAACTAATATAATTCGATTGGTTGGTATAAGGGGCGGAACTAAAAAACGTGAGTAGACATATAAGTAAGGTCTAAAGGTTGATCCATGGTTGCTAAGGGTTTTGTTCGATGGTAATAAGGAAAAAAACTCACTAATCCTAACTACATTCATATTCACATCACGGAAAGGGCCATAGAAAGCATGCGTAATATCAAAAATGGTGAAAGAGATTAATACTTGTGATTTCTAAATAAGTGCTTTCTCTTATTGAAGAGGAGGCTCAGGGACGTATAATTGGTTTCTAGTATGAGTGGGCTTGACATTGGATGCAGACAATGTAACTTTTTTGTTGAAAGTTGGTTTCGAAGCCATTTGAGTGAGTAGAGTTTGAAGTTATTTTGCAGAGGGAAAAAAATGAAAATTTCGTAAAAGATGAAGAAAGCTTGAAAATTCGAAGGAGTTATACTAGAGGCGGATTCAAATTTCAAACTGAAGTAACTGTTTTTTGGTCTTATCCAAAACACCAAGGACATGTGGAAGAAAGTCGAAGGCTATTCAAGCATGCAGAAATGACGTGTCGGACGAAAAGGCAGTTGAATTTTGGAAGACAGATATTTTTAAAGCATTATAAATAGAAGTTCTAGTGTTAGGATTCTAGGTGGAGAAAATTATTGTAAATTCAACATACATTCAAAGTACCCACACACAAGCGAGAAACGAGTTTTTCTGAAGAAACGTATTTGCTTGCCACTTTTACACTTATGCAAATAAATTCCATTTTCATTTAAGTTATTTTAACTTGTCTTATTTACTATTTAAGTAACTAGTTTTTGACCCAGTCAAAATCAGTTAATGCATTTACTTTCAAAACTTAATTACCTTTTTAAGGATAATCAGCATTCATTGCAAACAGCCTGACAACATTGATGCACACTCACTTTCTCAGAAACTTAGCACAAATTTTTACCATAATTTACTAGTTTTATCCTTCAAGCAATAATTTTAAAACTAAATAATTGTTTACCTAAAATATCGGTGAACACCATCCACTTAAATGCTCCTTACAAAATAGAAAAAGTCACCTCACACAAAATAAAAAAAATGATCGACTACTTCCCATAATTATTAAATATCTTTTTAAACCTACATTCAACTAAATCACGTCATATTATTTTCATCATTTGAGACAAATATTACATTGGAAAACGAAACTAAAGGAATTAAAAGAAGAAAGAGTAATAAATGGTAGCCATTAATATTATATTGTAATTCTAAAGTGACTTATAATATGAGACAAATATTTTTTGTTAAGTGACTTATAATTTGAGACATAGGTTATATTATTTTCGTCATTTCCAATACTTGATAATGGGTACTTTGGTAAAATTATCATTCTCTCTTTCATTTATTCATTTTTACTTAATTTATGTGAAATGGTCAATTGAATTACTCATTGTCGAACGAAGAAAATACTCCTTATCATGTATTAAGAATGATCAAAATAATAGACAAAATACTTCGTTTGGTCTTATATATAAGAAAAATTCAACTTTTAGATTCATTGAATATTCAATTTATCTTTACTGTATAATAGATTAGATATATCGATTATTCAATAAATCTAAAAAAAATCAATTTTCTTTTATAACTAGGATCAGAGATAGACTTTTTGACCTGTTTGCCACTAGATTGAAATTAAAGTCCCAAAATGTCACACATTGAAAAAAAAAGCCCAATCTGCCATTTTTTGTCTTGTTCTACATTGTATAAAATATTTTTTCACCTCCTCCATTTGGGATGGAGGACGTGTCAGTCCCCACGTTGGGGTCCGCAATCTAGGATGAAGGTCCTTTTTTCGTTTTTTAATCTCTGAATTATTTTTAATTATTTTAAAATGTTTTTTAATATATAAATTAATAAAAAATAATTAATAATATAATATTAATTTAAAATATTTCAGATGACTACCGGTTCCACATCTTGTTGTCATACCCCAAATTTTGACCACTAAGATTTTCCATCATTGTGCAAATCATCATCACAATATGGATGAATCATTATGCTTCATCAGTCTCCCCGAAGATGGGTGAGCATCCACTACAATCAAGATTAGGGTTTCAAGCCCTCTCAGAGTTCTTAGACAAATGATCAATCAAGAAATGACATGATCTTCAACTTGTCTAACCTCTCAAACATTCACAATGGATTAAGAGGACTCCCACATCAAGGATTAAGCACAAACTTGCTCCCTTTTAGGTGGATCAAGCCTCAAGATCGCCAGTGTCACCAAATTAGGGTTTTGGTCGACCAGGGCCTCCAGTTGGACATTTTCCTCTGGGCATGAGCCAATACTTCAAAGCATATCCTAATATGCTCCATGGAACCTCATGGGCCCAAGTATCAAGTCAATTTTGCCTCAGGGGATGCATGTATCAAAAATAAGGAATTAGGGTTTCTTGACCTAATTCACCCCTAAGTTGACTTTTGGGACAAATCATGAGCCAAGACCTAAAGAGAGGATTTTAGGGTCTCTAATACACCACATTGATCAATTTGCAACAATGGATTGATCCAGGAAGCTTGAGCAACAAGTCTCAATTTCATCTGAACCATAGTTAGGGTTTCGTGAGAAAAGTCAACTGTAACTTTGACTTTTGACCAGGACATGCTCCCAAACCCTAAGACATGATTCAATACACCCTATAACACCCGTGGAACATGTCCATCAAGTTTGATCTAGGTGAAGGACATGATTTCCTAAAGGATTGCACAGTTTGAAATTCATCGGAAAAAAGTCAACTGTGCACAAAAGTCAACTTTGACTTTTTGAGATTTTTCACAAAAATGGATTTTTAACCCTAAAATGATGTTAATGTATGATTTGAATCATCATTCATCAAGAAAAATCAAAGAAAGTGGGATAACTTGTAAAAGGGGTAACCATAAAAACTTAGAAAATTTTCTAAGTTATGATCAAAGTGGCAAGGGTACCAACTTTGGAGGATCATAACTCCTAAACCACAAAGCCATTTTTCCCCATCCAAAGCTTGATTTGTAGATCTCATGGCCCTCTACAAAAACTTCAACTATACCTCATTCCAATTCATCATGGATTTTGAGTTATGGATTGATCAAAATCACAAAAAGTGAAAATGTCACTTTTTTCCAACACTTAGTGAAATTTTCACTAAGTCAGAATCTGCCTTCACTTTTTTCCAAATGTAGGGGAATTTTTCACTTGGATCCAAAAGGTATCAAAACCAAATATGATCAAACAGTTGTTGTATCATATAAGGGCTTTCCAAAATGGCCAAGAACATCACCAAATTCAATTTGAGCTAAGAGTTATGGTAGTGGCAAAGTGCCTTGCTGAAAACTGCCAAGGCAAGGCAGAATTTTGTATTTTTGGTCGATTTACCAAAATCAGCCAATTCCAAGCCTTGTCATCACTTTGGACACATCTGAGGATCAAATCTAAAGGGGACAAACACTGATCCAAGCCTCCAAAGTCCTTGGAACAAGTAGTAGCATGCCAAACCTAGAATTGCCTAAAAGAGGGACAAGACTCCAATTTTGGATTGAAGCATTTAATAGATGCTTAGAGGTGGCATGGACTGACACATTTGCAACTGAATTCAGTCAAGATTCCTTCAACAAGTAGGGAACCAAAGCTCTGTGCTCTAACCTCTAGTCAATGGCTAGAGGAGACTTGGATTTTCATTTGCCAACATTGGCCAAACCTCTGCTGCAGTTGTCATTCACTATTCCTTGCAAAACAAACTTGCTCTACTATAAATAGAGGTCATTTGTGATCAGTTTGAGTACACCAAATCCATCAAATAGATGATTTCCTCAAAATCTCTTCTTTTACTCCAATTTTGCCTTCTAAGGCAAGTCATTATCGAGTTTTGAGTCTGAGAGCTTTTCCAATCAAACCAATCACACACACACACCTCATAAACATCATGTAGAAGTGACCCAAACACTTAAACAACATCTGGAACACTGATTTCTCAAAATCACCAGCCAGTTGCTCAAGGTTTTAACCAAGTTGCAGCTGAGATGCCATGAAGTGATCCAGCCATTTCCAATCAAGTCCAAGCATTCAAACACACTCTATAGGGTGTAGGGAAGCTGTTCAGATCATCACAACTCATATGTACCACCTCCAACTCAAAAATCACATTGCTCTTGCTGTCACGACCTTCAAGTAAGTCTAAACTTGGTCATCTCTTAATCTATGCATATTTCATCGCACAATACTTTTGCCAAATGTTCATAATCATGCATTGAATGTTTCCCCTCCATTAATTGCTTTGTTTAAATCGTGTATCAAAATTCTCAGCCTTCATGCAAATTTTAGGGTTCTTGAGGTTTTGTCTTGATTTCTTATTCCATGTTAAAAATAAATGAAATTAAAGACCATAGACATGATCGTGAGGTTGAAACGAGCAGATTGATATGTGGATTGGATGATATAATCAAGTATTCAGGGAGATTGGAGAGAAAATGCAAATCTGGGCAAAACTCAGAACACGCGCGTGTTCTTGGGTGTTCTTGGCGCCCTTTTTTGAAAATTCAAATATTTGAATTTTGCGATTTTATTTAATTGATTCAAAAATTAATTTCTCTCTGAGTTTTAATGATTTTGAGTTGATTCTTTTTTTTAATAATTCACAAAAATGTTAAAATATTTTATTTTTCTAAAAAATCCCAAAAATATTATTTATTTCATATAATTGATATTTTTGCAAAGAATTAATATTTTAATTGTTTTTGACATTTAAAATATTTTTTCCTTCTTGATTTTACAAATTTTTATGATTTCTAATCATTTTGTAGGTCAAAACATGATTGTTGAAACATTAATCCAAGATCACAATTTGTTTTCCACATATTAAACAATTTTGACCATTTTAATTGAATTTTTTATTCAATTAAAATACATTTTGGAAACAAATTAGGGTTTTGATTAATTCAACCCTCATCAAACAAATTCAAAATCTTTTGGGCCTCTTGAGAGAGTGTAAGAGCCATCCCCTTGTACAGAAAACTTTTTGGGCCTCAGTCAGTTGTATAAGTCCCTCTGTACAAAACGACAGTGCGATCACTGATAAACCTTGGGCCTCTCCTCGAGCTATAAGACCCATTCAAAACCATTGGGCCTCTAATAGAGTGTAAGACCCAATCCTTTGTAAATACAAACCTATTATAGGCCTTACTTATTGTATAAGTCCCGTTGTATTTCAAAAAGTTCGACGCGATCATCGTCTGTTGAAAAACAAACCTTGGGCCTCTCCTCGAGCTATAAGACCCATTCAAAATCTTTTGGGCCTCTAGTAGAGTGTAAGACCTAACCCCCTTTGAAAACCAAACCATTTTGGGCCTCAGTCATTGTATAAGACCCACTGCGTTTTCAAAAATCTCGGCGCGATCGCCATTTCAAACGGACAAATCATTTGGGCCTACCCTCGTGTTATAAGCCCCACTCTTTTTCTTTAAATCTTTTGGGCCTCTTGAGAGAGTGTAAGACCCACCCCTTTGTACAGAAAACCTTTTTGGGCCTCAGTCACTTGTATAAGTCCCTCTGTAGAAATTCAAAGTGCGATCACTGATAAACCTTGGGCCTCTCCTTGAGCTGTAAGCCCCAATCTTTCATTTCAAAGCACTTTCTCCTTTGATTTTGAATATACTGTTGTTTTCAATCTTTCTTTGTTGAACAACTAACCAAACAGCATGGAAGCTCTACAACCGAGTAAGTGGTTATATGCTTTCTTTATCCGCTTTCATATACATATAACTGTATTGTGGGGCTGTTTCACTGTAAGTCTTCTTTCATAAACTCTAATCGACTGTGTAATAATAGTATAGATATTTAGAGTTTCCCCGGCAACTACATCTAGTACTAAGCCCTGTTGATTACTCTTAAAATAGACAAAACTAGATCCCCATAGGATTACCAGATACAGTCTTCCCTCCTCTTGGGGTTAAACAATATGGAGACGTGAAAGGCAGCATTCTTGGTGAACCCTTTCACAGGCTGTCATCTTTAGAAATTGTCAAAGAAACTCTATTCCCCAGAGATGATCTTTTCTCCGTGAATGGCATCTCTTGAGTTTCTTCCAAATTATCGAACTTTCCTGGCTTGATCTATTCTCTGTGAATAGCCTGTCTTGAATTTATCGGGGTTTGGGGACCCACGGGCTTCTTAAAAGCATCCTCGCCTCCTCTTGGGCGTTGTACAAGGACCCCTCGGCTTCTTAGAAGTATTCACAGCCTCCTCTTAGGCTTCGTATAAATGACTTCTTCCTCCGGGAATGATAGCCTCCTCTTGGGCTTCGTACAAATTGTCTCTCGGCTTCTTAAAAGTTTCCAGCCTCCTCTTGGGCTTCGTACAAATTGTCCCGACGACCTCCTAGAGGTATAGGAACAGAAATTAGTCATCTTAATAGAACAGTCTTTCAAAAAGTCTAGATCTTGTTACTGCTGTTTCTTAAACGTAGTACAAAAGATGAAACTCTAGACTTGGACAGTCTAATTCCCTTGAGTCTCAAAGACATTCTCAAGTTCCTCTCAAAGCTAGGAGATGAAACCCGTAGACTCGGACAGTCTAAATACCCTTTGGATTTCCCATTTCCTTAAAGAACGGGAAATAACCCTGATCCTCGAATCAAATCCCTGAGTGCAAACAGTACTCATATATGAACTGATTTTCTCTTTAAATCAGCATACTGGACCTGTCACTCAACTGAAACAGTAACACTAGCCTCCTCTTGGGCTTTGTACAATGATTCTCCCCCCAGCGGAGTTAACCTTTTCAGACTCTCTTGTTGAGTCCAAACCTTTAGCCTCTATCTCGGGCTTTGTACGAGATACAAATCACTCTATTGTTGAGTATAAAAGACTCTCTTGTTGAGTCAAGCCTTTCAGCCTCCATCTCAGGCTTTGTACGAGATACAAAACACTCTCTTGTTGAGTATTAAAGACTCTCTGGTTGAGTCAAACCTTTCAGCCTCCATCTCGGGCTTTGTATGAGATACCAAACACTCTCTTGTTGAGTCAAGCCTTTCAGCCTCCATCTCGGGCTTTGTACGAGATACAAAACACTCTCTTGTTGAGTATAAAGGACTCTCTTGCTGAGTCCAACCTTTAGCCTCCGTCTTGGGCTTTGTACAAGACACATATAAAAACACTCTCCTATTGAGTCAAACCCCTTTTAGCCTCTCTCTCGGGCTTCGTACGAGACACGAAAGCACCTTCTTGTGGGGTCAATAGCCTCCTCTTAGGCTTTGTATAAGAAAACCCCGGTTGAACCAATCAACCTTTTAGCATCAAAACTGTGCCTCGTTCACAGCATACAAACATCAACAACTCCTTTCATCTAATTGTTGTAAGCGGCAAGCCTCTGGATCATCTACATCCATGCCACTGTCCCTCTTTTAGCATGAGAAATTCCTAAGGAGAGATGGCATTGCTCTACACTGAGTTAAAGTCTTCTCCTTCAGGTTAAAAATCCCCTATAAAGGAAATTATGGCATTGCTAGGATTCACATATCCCGGATAAAGTAATCCTCCTTTATAGTCAGTCACCCAACATTTGTGACAAACAGACCCCCTTTAGAGATGACAAATTCTCTCTAAAGACGAAACCTTTAGCTTCACATCTTGGGCTTCGAACAAGATACAAATAGACCCTTCAGCTTCACATCTTGGGCTTTGAACAAGATACAAACCACCTTCAGCTTCACGTCTTGGGCTTTGAACAAGACACTAAAACACCATTTCCTCCCATAGAATAGGAGAAACTACGATCGCTCTGATTTCCTTGTTTCGGTAAACGGGAATACGTAGGCATAAGATTGGAAGAAAAATCTTAGCGAGCACACTAATCCAAAACCCAAATCCCATACCTTCACATATCAATCGAAAAGCATCAGTCCT
The DNA here is from genome assembly GCA_022829125.1 of Lathyrus tuberosus. Taxonomy (NCBI): domain Eukaryota; kingdom Viridiplantae; phylum Streptophyta; class Magnoliopsida; order Fabales; family Fabaceae; genus Lathyrus; species Lathyrus tuberosus. The sequence continues at coordinate 6,775,225 of JALAZF010000164.1, read as the reverse complement.
AATCTCCCATCAATCTCCCTAGCACTATTTTAGAAAAATAACCTAAGAGAGATCCACAATCTTTGTAGCATCTGTAAACCAACAGTCATCTGTTTAAACTCAGTATGCAAGCAGGGTTAATTGGAGACATCTATTTCCCTTCCTTCATCAGCTTCAATAGGATAAAAAATGAATTGAACTGTAGTACCAAAGCGATAGTGCTTCCCAACCACGTCCAAAATCGCTCGCTACAGAAAAAATGGCGACTTCATTGGGGACGTGTCATTAGGATCTATCTTACCTTAGTCATCATTCGTCACCATTCTCCACAGAAGAATGGCGACTTCACTGGGGACGCTCGAGATCTTGTTCTCTTCCCATCTCTTAGGTAGAAACCTTAAAAAATGCCACAGAAAAGTGGCGCCCACCGTGGGGCCTGCTTTCTTTCATTGGAATTTCACTGGGATAGGAATTTTTGTTGACTTCACTAGGATCTTAGGTCAAAACCTCTAAATGGGGAAGGAACCACAGAGTGGCGCCTCCGCCGGGGAGCCATTTTCTGTCAGGAACATAGGATTCATAGCTCTTAAAAGTCTAGGACATCAGGACAAATATATATACTACTTTTTCTAATTGATATATGTGTTTATTTTTCTGCTAATGGGAATGCGTGTGATGCCGCATGTGGAAAGATTGAGTATTCACCTAGGAAAAACCCCTTTAGTGGTGCGGAAGCTATCAGAAATAGTTGTCACGCGATACCACCCTCTTCTGAGGACTATTCGAAAAAACATCACCTAGCACGGTTCCCGGCCCGCTGGTGTTTTTCTCGACAAGAGTTGATGATGTTGAGAGACAGGTACAAAAATCACTAGTATAAACCTTTGGGACGGGTAGAGCCTTGACTCCATGACACCGACCCTTTGACCCCATGTTGTTTCTATGTTTTTGTGTGTTGCATTCATGCATTCATTTAAAAAAACATTACATCAAAGAAAATCTTCTCTTCTAGTCTCTCCTTTTTTCAAATTAAACTAAGAAAATGATTGCAAATGTCAGAGAAAAAGATTGCGCTCATGGACTTCGGTAGAAGGAGAACTCATAAGTATACCTTCAGGGTTCCAAAACTAGAGGATTTGAGAGGATTGGCGAGAATAGTCACTAACCCTGAAGCTTTCAGAGCCAAGTACGGAGGTCTGCTACCTCTGTTAAGGGTCCAAGTAATTGAAAGAATCATGGATGCACTCGTTCAGTTTTATGATCCGGTCTATCACTGTTTCACATTCCCAGATTATCAACTAGCACCAACGCTGGAGGAATATTCTCATCTGATTGATTTACACATCACTGATCGAGCTCCTTTTTCTGGACTGGAAGAAATTCCAAAGGATCTGACCATTGCGAGAGCAATTTATTTGGACGAGTCAGAGGTCAGGACTCACATGACCACTAAGGTTGGCATACAAGGTTTGTCAGCCCAGTTCTTGACAAAGAAGGCTCTGTACTTCGCTAGTATAGGGAACATGACTGCTTTTGAAAGCATCTTTGTCTTACTCACTTACGGGTTATTTCTGTTTCCCAACATCAATAACTTCGTCGATATCGACTCCATTAAGGTTTTACTCATTGGAAACCCTGTGCCGACTTTACTCGCAGACGCATATCATTTTGTACACTTAGGGAATTTGTACAGTGGAGGGGAGATCACATGTTGTGTACCTCTGCTATACAAATGGTTTATCTCCCATTTGCCTAAGTCCGCTGCTTTTTGGGATCAAAAGAATACTTTACGTTGGTCGCAGAGAATCATGTCTCTTACCAACTCTGACATAGATTGGTGCAATAGGATTTATGAGGGAATCAGGATCATCGATCATTATGGAAACTTCCCCAACGTACCCCTCATAGGAACTAAGGGAGGAATCAATTACCATCCAGTATTGCTCATCTAGAAGGTCTTTTCTTCAAAGAAGGAGAAAATGACAGAGCACTAAAGACGGAAAATAGTGCACGCGTGGAAACATGTTCATAAGAAAGGACGAGAGTCTCTAGGAAAACCGGACTGTGTCTCGGTGGAGCCTTACCTCCACTGGGTACAAACTAGAGCTCTCAAGCTAAAGATGCCTTATCCTCGTCACGGAGTTCTTCCGCCAAGGGAGTCCGTCGTGTACTTCATTACTAAAACAGAAAAACTCCAAGTTACTCTCAACAAAGTTCAGCGGGAGAGGAGGTCTTGGAAGAACAAGTATCACACCCTCAATGTGGAGTGTATCAAACTACAGCAACTACTGAAGGATAAAGATGCCCTGATTGAAATTTTGGAGCAGCATGCTGTGGATAATCAGGATGACCAAAGGAATTTGTTCGCTCCTTTCACCTGGAAAAGGAATGACGACCCAACAACGGCCTAAGAGCCCCGGTCCAAGAAAAGGAAAGTACCAGAATCAGCACCCGGTTTCTCCTCAGAGAGGAATCGGGACCCCTTAGCTTAGGTTTCTGTTTCTGCACCTTTGAATTCAATAAAACGGGGTTTCCCCACTGTTTGATATTTGCAATCCAATTGTCAAAGTTTACTTTGAATAAACAAAAACAATTAATATAATCATTGCATTCATCATTCTCACATCGGGTATTCTTCTTACCTACGAATCTCACATTTGTGTCTCGGTTCTAGAGTCAAACTGTCTCATTCGTACAATACTCGGGCCAATCGTCAGAAAAAGATGGATGATCTTGAGGAAGAGAACAGAGAGTTGAAAGAAGAGATCGACGCTCTGAAAGAGGATCTGAGAAAGCTTCATAACGACATGCAAGCCATGGCAGAAGCTCAGCTATAAAGAACTGTGATCTCAGAGATCACCTCAACGCCCATAGTGGAGAAGTATGATCCTAGGTACAAAATGCCGAAAGATCGTCCCTGGGGTATGCCTATTAACTATATCCCGGAAGGATATGTTCCGCCGATCACTAGAGATCCGAAAACTTCAGCAGAAGCCGCTAGGCCTGAAGGTTACAAACTTCGGGAAAGCGAAGATGCCAGGGGCATACTGACGACTCCTGAAGGTTACAAACTTCGGGAAACGCCAAGATTCTCTGTCGTAGTAACGGTACCACCCCCTGTGGTGCACACTGTCCCGAAAGGACAGATTCCACAGATACCTTCTGGAAGAAAGGAAACTATGTTTGACAGGATGGACGAGTTCCAGGAATAGTTCCTGGAAATGCAAAAGGAACTGCAAGCCATCCGCGGTCAGGATTTATTTGGGAAGGACGCCGCAGACCTTTGTCTGGTCCCCAATGTGAAAGTTCTGCAGAAGTTCCAAGTGCCCGACTTTGAAAAATACAAGAGTAACTCTTGCCCTCAGAGCCACTTGGTGATGTACGCTCGGCGAATGTCAGCTCAGACAGAAAATCAGGATCTACTGATTCACTACTTTCAGGATAGTTTAACCGGTGCTGCCTTAAAATGGTACATGGGTTTAAACCGTACTACGATCATCACTTTCAGAGATCTTGGCACTGCCTTCGTCCAAATACAATCTGGACATGGCACCAGACAGAGATCAACTCAGATCAATGTCACAAAAAGACAAAGAAACCTTTAAGGAGTACGCTCAGAGATGGCGTGAGATTGCCGCTCAAATTTGTCCACCTCTTGAGGAAAAAGAGATGACAAAAATCTTCTTAAAGACCTTAAGCTCATTTTACTATGACAGAATGGTTGCCAGTGCGCCCAGTGATTTCACCGAAATGGTCGGTATGGGGGTACGTCTCGAGGAAGCCGTTCGAGAAGGACATCTAATAAAAGACGCTGGACCATCAAGTAGTACAAAACGATACGGTAGTGCTCTCCCTAAGAAAAAAGAGCAAGATATTGGGAATATCTCTCTCGGAAAGCAAAGGTGAAGTTATTAGCCAGTAGCAGCTGTGACTCCTGCTATCAATCCTGCACCTATTTCTACGTATCAACCTCAGGTTGCGCAGATCCAACCTAATCAGCAAAGGACTCAACAGCCTCTTCAGCAGGCTCGTCCTCCATACAATAACAACCGTACAACGCGGCCACCAGGATTTGATCATATACCCGTATCGTACGCAGAACTATTTCCATTACTACTGGCCAAGGGGCACATCCAGACTAAATCCCCTCTTGCAGTACCGGAAAATCCACCTTTTTGGTTTAAGATGGACCATACTTGCCCTTATCATCAAGGAGGATCAGGGCATAGCGTAGAGAACTGTCTCAACTTCAAATCTGACGTGCAAAAGCTTGTTATGAGCGAGGTTTTATCTTTCAAAGATACGAATCCGAATGTTCTCACGAACCCGCTGCCTCAACATGAGAAAGCTGCAGTCAACCTGATAGAGGGAGAGTCTAACAATGTCTATCAAATTCACGATGTACTATTGTCATACCCCAAATTTTGACCACTCCCTATTTTCTGTGGAGCTGAGATCACTAACATGTCCAATACAATAAGGGCTTGGTTACTATTCTGGGATCTATAATTTTCTAACTATTTAACATGTAACTATCATTAGAAAGAAAATCATGACTAATTTACTAGGAAAATATCAATCGGCCAACTGTTAATGTTAGAGGGGCCTAACTTTTATTATTAGTGATATTAGAAAATGGGGTTTTCAAATTATTATTATTATTATTATTATCATCATTAGTGGCATTATTAGAATGACTCATTTGGTAAGGACTTAAGTGTAAGGAGTTGTGAGTGTGAGAGGTCATGAGTTCAAGCCCCACTTCTGTCACTTTTAAAATAAAAAAAAATTATTTTTATTTGTTTTTCCTTTATTTCTAACTTTTTTGGCATTATTTTTAAATCACAAAAATCACAAAAAGTGTAATTTTTATGTTTTATTATTAATTTTCGTATTTATTTATTAGTCATTTTTAAAAATAATTAATTTTTAGTTTTTTCACTTTCTAAAAAATATTAAAAAAAAAAGGTAAAAGAAATATCTTGTCTTAAATGCATTCTTATTTAGATTAATCGGGTTAATTCTATTTTAATTCTACTTAATCTAGTTTTTAATTAAAATGATTCTATATGATTGTTACTTAAAGTATAAAATCATAAAAAATGAAATTTCCACCTTTTTACTATTAATTTTCGTATTTAATTAATAGATATTTTTTTTAAAATACTAATTTTCACATTTTTTCACTTTATTCATAAAAATATTAAAAAAAATCATAAAATAAAAAATTTGAAAAGATTTTGTTTATATTTTAAATATTGCATTTTTAGAATAATATTTTCATTTTTAGAAAAATTAATGTAATTAGTTAAATATATCAAAACTAAAACCAAATCACATCTCATTTAAAGTTTTAATTTTATTAATTAATTCTTGAAGTTTACTATTTTCGTTGACCTAATATTTTTAGTATAAATAGATGCCTAATTTTACACTTGTGGGGGACCTTACTTACAAAATCTTAATCTCACTCACCACAACTTTCACGTGTAAATATTCACACCCATACCATAATCGACCGTCAAAACAACAACAAAACCCTAAACCAACAACAACCCTAAACCTTCAACATCCCCTCCGAGTCTCCCTCCGAGTCAAAAGGGAAAAAGAGAGGAAAAGAGATATCAGGGAAAAGAGATCTCACACAAGGATGCAAGGAAATCACCACCAAGAGGAAAAGACAAAGAAGAGGAAAAGGCGAAGAGGAAAAGGAAAAGAAGGGAAAAAGACACAAAGGGAAAAGAAGGGGAAAGGGCACAAAGGGAAGGGAAAAGGGAGTGGGAAGCAGCTTAAATGGGTCACGGCATTTCAGGTTGGTATCTCTAAACCGTTGATTATCTATCGTATATAATTACACTTGAATTATTGTTTGGATTGCGATTTGGATTCTGATTTAATTATTGTGGGTTTTGTTCTTAATCAATCATGTATTGGTGTATATGATTAATCTGACTTGAATATATTCAATTTTGCTTTTTGTATACGATTAAAATTTACTTAAGTTTCTTATAATTTTGAATTTATAATAATTATTTATTTTTTTAAATGTGGGTTTATTTATGTTTGTTATAAATTTATTTTTAATAATTTTGGGTTTTAAAATTGGTTTGTTTATTTGGAAATTATTATTATTATTTACTTTAAAAAGATAATTGGAATCAAATCATTTTTCTTAGGAATTTTTAATTTGGAATAAAAATGCTAAGGGATGTTTAAGGGATTAAAAATCATTTTAGTTTTTTTAACAATTAAATTAATTACTTAATTTAAGTTGTTAAAATAGGTTTTAATTTTTTAGTTTTTTTTAACAATTAAATTAATTTCTTAATTTAAGTTGTTAAAATAGGTTTTAATTTTTTAGTTTTTTTTTTAACAATTAAATTAATTACTTAATTTAAATTTTTAAAATAGGTTTTAATTTTTAGTTTCTTTTTAACAATTAAATTAACTACTTAATTTAATTTGTTAATTAATTTTCACTTAGAGTTTTGTTTTATTAATAAGTAAGGTTTAGGAAATAGGATTTTAAGGATTTTAATATTAAAATAAATAATTACTTTCTTTTATATTTTTTATGAAGGGTTTATATACTTAGATTAATTTTTTTATAAAATCTATACTTAGGATTTATTTCAAGGAATTTACTTTTTATAAAATATAGGGTTGGGATAAAAATAAATTGAATTTTTATTTAACTTTACTTTTTGGGATATAAATATTTTTTAGGGATTATTTGGATTTTAGATATTATTCTTTTATTTGGATTAATCTGGGTATAAATTTTGTTTTTTATCATAATGACATGTTTAACTTTTTATTTCTTTTTTCTGTGAAAATTAGAAATTTGCTTTCTAAAGGATATTTAAGGAATTTTTCTTTAAGGGATTTTAACTTGGGATAAAGCTCTTGGTCCGAGAGCCTAAATAAAGGATGGGATAAGGGATAGAACTTTTGATATCCGAGAGTATAAATAAAAGGATTAAGGGATAAAGCTCTTGGTCCGAGAGCCTAAATAAGGGATATGGGATAAGGATTTAGGGATAGCACTCTTGATATCCGAGAGTATAAATAAAAGGATTAAAGGATAAAACTCTTCCTCCGAGAGTCTAAATAATGGATAGGGATTTAAGGGATTTAAGGGATAGAACTCCTCATCTAGGAGTATAAACACTAGATTTAAGGGATAGAACTCTTCATCCAAGAGTATAAATAGTGGATTGGGGTTTAGGGTTAGGTTTTGGGATTTAGGAATAGGATTAGGGGGTAGGAATAAGGGAGGTGAACTGCGGTTACTCTGATCCTTCAAATTGAAGGTACGTAGGCATAGGGCTGTAAACCCTAGCGAGTATAATTAATAAAAAACTTAGGTTTTCCTCTAACTTAGACAAACAAGCATACCCTAAATTCAAAGGTGGATCCCATTGAATACAAAGGAAGTGAGGGGTGCCTAATACCTTCCCCTCACTTAACCAACTCCCGAACCGTAGGAATATCTACCTTAGGATTAGGATATTAGGTTTATCATTATTTTCCCTTAGAAAAAATATGATGGCGACTCAAAACTTTTTAGCCGGCCGCGACAGCTGGCGACTCTGCTGGGGACTCCTTCCTAGAGAGAGTCCATCATAGCCTTAGGATTTAGGGTCTTGTTTGTCTTGGGTGTTTTTGTTTTATTTTTTTATGTTTTTTATTTTGTTTTATTTTATATATTTATTTATTCTACTTAACCTCTGTTTTTTTATTTTTGTCATAATGCATTGGATGGGGGCAAAAAAAAAGTGTGAAGCTAAAGCCCAAAGCTTGGAGGATAACCCTAGAACATAAAGTGGAACGAAAATGTTTTTGGGGGGGATGCGACATCCCCTACAATGCATTGATGCCACACTCAGAGTAGATCCTTCCAAAGTCGTCCTCACGAAAGGGCTAGCCCCTGACGTAGTGGAATGATTTGGATGTGGTCCGTGACTCTGAGAACCTTTAACCTACCCCACAGCAATCTATGGAGACCCTATGCATTCAACCCTCAAGGGCTGTTACTAGGCTCCTACCCCAAATGAGCCTTATCCCGAAGGATTTCCGTAGGAAGGCTTGCTCCTTCTCATGGTAAAACAAGGGTATAGTCTGAACATTTTGGGGTCGTTATGCTGTCCAAATTTTTATATCCTACATGTGAGGGGATTGGGTAGATAAGCTTTAGATCTAAACCTAATATAGGGAGCCTACCTAGTTAGGGTCATGCTTGCATTTTCACCTTACCCTAACCAAGTAAAAAACAAAAAAAAAATGTTTCCATGTCATCATGCATTTAAGAACTTTTTTTGCATATATGCATTCTTGTGGGGAATTTCAAGATGTGTTGTAGGAATATTGGAAAGAGAGATTCAATCGAAAGAGCTATCCTACGCATTAGAGTGCTAAGTGTTGATTTACAAAGTCTCAAGGACCTTTGAGACTTAATGTCAAATCTGCTCAAAGGATGTATACACCCAAGTATGGAAGGATCCTCGATCTCTTAGGGATCCCTATGAAGGTAGAAGCCATAATTGCTTTTGCACAACTTTATGATCCTTCTCTATGTGACTTCCTCTTCAAGGATTTTCAACTAGCTCTTACGCTATACTTGGATTTACAAGGAGAAAAAACTTACAACGGGCATGGGGGCAAAAAAGGAAAAAACAGCAAAAATAATAATCAAAAGGAAAAAAGAAGGGTCAAGCCTAAGGACTTAGCTGTACCGATTCAAGACCTATTGTCTCGCCACAAGGAGGATGGGGAAATGCAAGGGTACTTGGAGGAGTTTAAGAAGGCATTGGGGGCGTCCACTTAGTTTACGCCTTCTTAAGTTCAGGAGCTTCCATCTTGGGATTATTGTTTTGGGTTGTTCCCGAGGAATTATTGTTATAAGTTTGGAAGGCATTTTGGATTTGGGATTGGCTAACAGATTTGGATTTGATATTCTACGGGTATATTCATCTATAACTACAATGGATTTTGGAATTCCCCCCAAATAAAAATTTTAAAATTATTTAGCATACATCATGCATATCCATACATTCATCACCAACATGCATTCAATATAAGGAAAAAAAATCATTTTTTTAAACTTCATCTCAGGCATAACAATCTGACTTCCCGACCTCGCACTCAAGCGTACCAAAGAGAAGCTATGGATCAGATGGAGAAGGATATGGTTACTCTAAGAGGAGAAATGGATACTGTCAAGGAGAACGTGGAAGAAATGAAAAGCCAGATTGATCAACTGACACTTGTCGTCCATAATTTGATAGCTAGAAGAACCAGGTCAAGTCCTCAAAGGAAGGTTCCTACTCCTTCCCTCCATGTTGAAGACAATAGCCCTCTACTAGGGTTTGTCCATGATCTGGAACGCGAGCACAAAACTGTTAACCAACCTCTCGAGGGAACCGTCTCTCCAAATATTTCCAATGGGGCACCTCGTACTACTTACAGACCTACTCCACGGGAGAACTACGCATACGAGGGTGAAAATCCAAGACAAGTGGCCCTCGAAAATAAAGGAACCACTGTTAGGGAAAGGAGAGGGACTGATGATAAGTACAAAGCACTTGAGGATAGGTTAAGGGTCGTGGAGGGACTCAATATTTTTGGAGTGGATGCCCTGGAAATGTGCCTGGTGCCTGACGTGGTCGTGCCTCCTAAGTTTAAGGCACCTAACTTCGAGATGTATAAAGGAGATAGTTGTCCCAAAAATCACATCCGGATGTTTTCCCGTAAGATGGGGGCTCATGCTAAAAATGAAAAGCTGATGATGCATGTTTTCCAAGTAAACCTTAGTGGGGCATCCTTGGATTGGTACATGCAACTGGAAAGGACTCACATCAAGAACTAGGAGGATCTGGCAAGTGCCTTTATAAGGCAATACCAATATAACGTAGACATGGCCCCTAATCGCATATAATTACAAAACATGTCTCAAAAAGGGAATGAATCTTTTAAGGAGTATGCCCAGAGATGGAGGGAGCTAGCCTCTCGTGTTCAACCTCCATTGCGGGAAAGCGAGCTAGTGGATACATTCATGGGAACTCTACAAGTACTATACTATGAAAGGATGATTGGGGCAGTCTCAACGGGATTCACTGACTTGGTTATCATTGGAGAGAGGATTGAGAACAGTTTAAAGACAGGAAAGATTGGGCAGTCATCCTCTGACCAACATAATAATAAGGGGTACCCCGAAAACAACTCAAAGGAAAATGATGTCAGTGTTATAGACCCTGAAGATCTAAATCTGGGAGATAATGTGTAACACCCCGATTTTGATTATTTCCATTTTGTTGAGTCTTTTATTTTAATTGAGTGATAAATTATTTTATTTGTGAAATTGGTGTGTTAAATGTTATTTTTCCGTTTTTGAGAGTTTCGGGGAAATTAGAGTGGAGGGTATTTTAGACTTTTCTCAATTGATGATAAGGTAGAAATTAGTGGAATTGGAATTATGTGAGAAAATGAATTAATTGTATTTGAGAGAAAAGAAATAGAAAAGAAAGAAAAATAGATAGAAAGGAAAGAGAGAGAGAAATAGAAAGAAAAAGGATAGAAAGAAAGAAGAGGAAGAGAAGAGAAGAGGAAAAAGAGGAAAACTAGAGAATCATCAAGAACGATCATTTAGCGAGTTTGGAATCCGGGTAAGGGTGTGAAATCTTGTTATCTTAGCAATGTGTATGATTATGTATGATTGTATTGTTGTTTTTGTTGATTTTCATGAGTTTTGGTATAAACCCATTGGTGTAGAAAGTGGTAGAAATCGATTAAATCGGGTTGAAAATGATATTTTTGGATCCCTTGTCGTTGATACATGAATGATACATGTTGTTGGATATCAAATTGGTATTTTTCTGTGTGTAGATGATGAAATTGGAGGATTTTGGGGGAGAAACCGCAGAACTTGGTTCTGCAGAATTTTTCTGGGTTTCCCCTGGCCATACGCGTAAGGGGCATGTCCATACGCGTATGAGCCAGGCGTTACGCGTATCATTGGCCTGTTTTTGGGCCAATACGCGTATGGAGGGTGGCTTTTCCCAGCCCTCTGGTGATACGCGTATGGGTGTTGGGCGTACGCGTATGGGTTTTAAAAACGTGAAATTGTGAAGGAAATGGGTTCTGCCCATACGCGTATGGACATGGGTAATACGCGTATGGACAGGAGGAATGTAAAAATGGGATTTTTCAAAATGTCATTTTCGTTTTCGTCCGTAACTTTTGTTCCGATTATCCGATTCTTACATTCCTGGTATCGTTGGAAAGCTATTGAGCTGTACTTTGTGATTATGATGGTGTGGAAACTGTTGGCCGATTTTATTATGTCAGAAAGTCAGGAATAGTGCTATTTAGCGACTTTTACCGTTTTGACTGTGTGTTTGAATGTGAATCATACAATAGTGCATTGATGTGAATGTATATAGATTGTATGTGATTGTATGAGATGAATGCATGAATATATTGTGAATATGTATGCATTTCAAGAATGTCTTGAGTCATTTTGCATGTGAAGCATAATGAAGTACATTCTTGTAACGTCGTGTGCCTATGTGAGGTGTGAGCGATGATTACAAACGATTGTGTGCCTAGGTGAGGTGTGAGCAATCGGATTGTGTGCCTAGGTGAGGTGTGAGCAATCGGATCGTGTGCCCGCGCGTGTGGTGTGAGCGATCGGGTCGTGTGCCCGTGTGGGGTGTGAGCGATCCATAAACATTGTGTGCCCATGTGGGGTGTGAGCAATGGGTGAACATCGTAGGCCCGACGGGGAGTTACATTGGTAACGAGCGATGGTTCCAGCAGAGTTCCTGAGTGAACTAATGATGATTGAGTCGGTACCGCATTGCATTTGCATAGAGTTGTGAGTCGGTCTCTATGATTTGCATTTATCATCTTTGTATTTGTGCATTGATGAATAAACATGAATGTGTATGTTTATGTGGAATGATTAAGAATTGCGAAAGTATGTATGATGAATGTGCTTGGTTGTATATATATATATATATATATATATATATATATACATTGTGATGTATATGGGTGAGTTTTGATGAATTGCGGTGAGAATGGGGAATATGTGTATTTTTATGTTAAGATATATATAATTATATGCATTGTTATTATGATAATATTTCTCACCCTTCTGCTGTTTTATGATGCTCTATGAGGCATTGCAGAGTAGGTATGCTGGAGGTCTTTTCGTAAAGCGTGTCTTCATTCTTTTGGTCGGTTGGCTCTGATATGTAGCACCGGGTAGCTAGGATGTATATGATTCTTTTGTGATACATTTGTATATGTATCTTGATGATGAATGTTTATGTAAACATGAATTATGTGATGGATGATACTCGATGGCGCATGTATATACATGTATATATGTTTGATGTTATTCAATGTTTAGATTTTTCCGCTTTTATTCTAAATATTGAGATGTGGGTGTAAGGACAAAGTTCCTCTGTTGTAAGTTACCCCACTGTTGTATATCAATGTTTGAGCAGGTGTTGTATGTTTTAATTTAACGTATAATGTGACATACCTCTTTTATACCATGTTTATAATTATACTCTGACGAAATTTTTAACATGTGCCTAAATGATTAATTGTGATTATTTGGGGGTATAGAAAGGGGGTGTTACATTAAGTGGTATCAGAGCCAGAGTTGAGTCAGTTGTGTCTGTATTGTTGTTGTGTTGGTTGAACTGTTGTTTAACTTTGTTGTCATTTTTGGGAATGATCAGAATATGGCTGGTAGGAACGACAATGCGATGGCTGCTACTTTGGAAGCAATGGCTAGGGTGGTGCAAGGTGCGCCGAATGTGAATGCTAATGACGAGTTCAGCAAAAATCAACCACCGGTCTTCAAAGGAAGATTTGATCCCGATGGTGCTCAACTTTGGTTGAAAGAGATTGAAAGGATCTTCAGAGTCATGGACTGTGCGGAGGAGAATAAGGTGAGGCTTGGGTCTCACATGCTGAAGGAAGAAGCCGATGATTGGTGGGTCGGTATGCGTCAAATTCTTGAGGTGGATGATGAAGAGGTAACTTGGGATTTATTTTGTACTGAGTTCTTAAGGAAGTATTACCCTGAAAGTGTGAAAGGGAAGAAGGAGATGGAGTTCCTTGAATTGAAACAAGGTAGTATGTCCGTGGTGGACTATACTGCTAAATTTGCGGAGTTTGTTCAATTCCATCCTCACTATGCTGCGATTACTGCTGAGTTCTCAAAGTGTATTAAATATGAGAATGGTTTACGTCCTGAGATTAAGCAAGTTGTGGGATATCAAAGGGTAAGAAGGTTTTCAGATTTGACGGAATGTTGTAGAATCTTCGAGGAAGATAGTAAGGCTCGTTCTACACATTACAAAAGTTTGAATGAGAGGAAGGGAAAGCAACAAGCTAGAAGTGGACCTTATGTGACACCCGTTGATAAGGGCAAGCATAGGGGAAACTTTGATAGGAGATCTGGAGGAGGAGGTTCCGGTTCTATTAGGTGTTACAAGTGTGGTGAAATGGGTCATAAATCATTTGAGTGTGGGAAGTCAGTGGTGAAATGTTCTAACTGTGGAGGTCTTGGGCATGTTGCTACAGATTGTAGAAGGAATATGGTGAAGTGCTATAATTGTGGAGAAGTTGGTCACATTAGTACTAAGTGTACTAAGCCGAAACAAGCTCAAGCGGGCGGAAAGGTGTTTGTATTGGCGGGGACTCAAACTACCAATGCAGACCGTTTGATTAAAGGTACTTGCTTTATTAATAGTACACCTTTAGTTGCCATTATTGATACGGGAGCGACTCATTCGTTTATTTCGTCTGAGTGCGCGAAGCGTTTGAATCTTGTGTTGTCTCTGATGGATGGTAAGATGGTTATTGATACCCCAGCGATGGGGTCAGTAACTACTTCTTTGGTTTGCTTAAGTTGTCCTTTAACCATTTATGGTAAAGACTTTGAGATGGACTTAGTGTGTTTGCCATTGGAAGGATTGGATGTGGTCTTGGGTATGAATTGGTTGCAATTTAATAGAGTTCATATAGATTGTTATCACAAGTTAGTGGGGTTTCCTTCTTTGGAAGAGGACGAAGACTCGAGTTTCCTATCCACTAAAGAGTTGAAGAAACTTTTAGCGGACGAAGCTCAATTGTTCGGGTTGTTTGCATCATTGTCTGTGGATAGTCAAGTGTCACTTGATGTGTTTCCTGTTGTGTGTGATTTTCCTGAAGTGTTTCCTGAGGATATTACGAATGTACCGCCGGAAAGGGAAGTTGAGTTTTCTATTGATCTAGTTCCGGGTACTAGACCAGTTTCGATGGCACCGTATCGTATGTCGGCATCGGAGTTGGTAGAATTGAAGAAACAATTGAATGACTTGTTAGACAAGAGATTTGTAAGGCCAAGTGTTTCTCCGTGGGGTGCTCCGGTATTGTTGGTAAAGAAGAAGGATGGAAGTATGCGGTTATGCATTGATTATCGACAACTGAACAAGGTGACAATTAAGAACAAGTATCCGCTTCCAAGGATCGATGATTTGTTGGACCAATTGGTTGGTGCGCGTGTTTTTAGCAAGATTGATTTGAGATCGGGATATTACCAGATTCGTGTGAAAGAAGAGGATATTCAAAAGACGGCCTTTAGGACACGGTATGGTCATTACGAATATTCCGTGATGCCATTCGGGGTTTCTAATGCGCCGGGTGTGTTTATGGAATACATGAATCGTATTTTTCATGAACAGTTGGATCGTTTCGTGGTTGTGTTCATCAACGGCATTTTGATTTACTCTAAGTCTCAAGAGGAGCATGAAAAGCATTTGAGAATTGTGTTGCAAATCTTGAAAGAAAAACAATTGTATGCTAAGTTGTTGAAATGTGAATTTTGGTTGTCGGAAGTAAGTTTCCTTGGGCATGTTATTTCCGGTAGTGGTATTAGTGTTGATCTATCCAAGATTGATGCGGTGATGCAATGGGAGGCTCCTAAGTCGGTTACGGAGATTCGAAGCTTTTTAGGCTTGGCGGGTTATTATCGGAGGTTTATTGAGGGATTCTCGAAGTTGGCACTTTCGTTAACGCAATTGACTTGTAAAGGAAATGCTTTCATTTGGGATATTCATTGTGAAGAGAGTTTCAATGAGCTAAAGAGAAGGTTGACAACGGCTCCGATCTTGATTTTACCAAATCCTAATGAACCATTTGTTGTGTATTGTGATGCTTCATTGATTGGTTTAGGTGGTGTTTTGATGCAAGATGGAAAAGTTGTGGCATATGCTTCAAGACAATTGAGAGTGCATGAAAAGAATTATCCTACACATGACTTGGAGTTAGCGGCCGTGGTGTTTGTTTTGAAAATTTGGAGGCACTATCTTTATGGTGCAAGATTTGAAGTTTTTAGTGATCACAAGAGCTTGAAATATTTATTTGATCAAAAAGAATTGAACATGAGACAAAGAAGGTGGTTAGAGCTTTTGAAGGATTATGATTTTGGTTTGAATTACCATCCGGGTAAGGCAAACGTGGTGGCCGATGCCTTGAGTCGGAAGTCGTTACATATGTCCGCATTGATGATGAGAGAATGGGAACTTTTGGAGAATTTTAGAGACTTGAGTTTGGTCTGTGAAATGACGCCGAGAAGTGTGAGACTTGGTATGCTACATGTTACGAGTGATTTTCTTGCAACCGTGTGTGAAAAGCAAAAGTTGGATTTGAAGTTCATTGATTTGATGATGAATGAGAATGAGGATTTCAAGGTTGATAATTTTGGAGTTTTGAGATTCCGTAGTCGTATTTGTATTCCCGATGATGCGGAGTTGAAAAAGATGATATTGGAAGAAGGACACCGAAGTAACTTAAGTATTCATCCGGGAGCGAATAAAATGTATCAAGATTTGAAGAAAATCTTTTGGTGGTCCGGATTAAAGAGGGATATTGCTCAATTTGTGTATGCATGCTTAACTTGTCAAAAGTCTAAGGTGGAACATCAAAAACCTAGTGGATTGTTGCAACCGTTGGACATTCCGGAGTGGAAGTGGGATAGTATATCGATGGATTTTGTTACGGGATTTCCGAATACGCAAAGAGGTCATAATGCTATTTGGGTAATTGTTGATAGGCTTACTAAATCTGCTCACTTCATTCCAATTGATATTAGTTATCCTTAGGAGAAGTTAGCCGAGATTTATATTCTTGTGATTGTAACGTTACATGGAGTTCCTAAGAGTATTGTATCGGATAGAGATCCTAGATTCACATCGAGGTTTTGGGAGAGTTTACAAAAGGCTTTGGGTACTAAGCTAAGATTGAGTTCGGCTTATCATCCGCAAACAGATGGTCAAACCGAAAGGACAATTCAATCGTTGGAGGATTTATTGCGTGCTTGTGTGCTCGAGCAAGGTGGTGCTTGGGATAGTTATTTGGCGTTGATTGAGTTCACATACAATAACAGTTTTCATTCGAGTATATGTATGGCACCATTTGAGGCTTTGTATGGTCGGAGATGTCGAACACCTTTGTGTTGGCATGAAACCGGCGAGAGGACGATAGTTGGACCGGAGATGGTACAACAAACGACGGAGAAAGTGAAGTTTATTCGGGAGAAGATGAAAGCTTCTCAAAGTAGACAAAAGAGCTATCATGACAAGAGAATGAAAGATCTTGAATTTCAAGAAGGCGACCATGTGTTTTTGAGAGTTACACCGTTTACGGGCGTGGGTCGTGCTTTGAAATCGAAGAAGTTGACTTCTCGTTTTATTGGTCCTTATCAGATTTCCGCACGAGTTGGTGTTGTGGCTTACCGTGTGGCGTTGCCTCCGAACCTTTCGAATTTGCATGATGTATTCCATGTTTCGCAACTTCGAAAGTATGTTCCGGATCCGTCACATGTTATTCCTATGGACGAGGTTGAAGTGAGAGATAACCTTACGGTGGAAGCTTTACCGATTAGGATTTTGGACCGTGAAGTTAAGAAGCTAAGGGGCAAGGATATTGCGCTAGTAAAAGTAGCGTGGGGAGGCGCTGCGGAAGGCAATATGACGTGGGAACTAGAGAGTGGGATGTGAGAGTCGTATCCGGAGTTGTTTGGATCAGGTAATATTTTCGAGGACGAAAATTTCTAAAGTGGGGG
This sequence comes from Lathyrus tuberosus, assembly GCA_022829125.1. NCBI lineage: Eukaryota > Viridiplantae > Streptophyta > Magnoliopsida > Fabales > Fabaceae > Lathyrus > Lathyrus tuberosus. The sequence goes on along the minus strand of JALAZF010000164.1, from coordinate 6,758,121 downwards.
AGAGTTGTAACGCCCCGATTTTAATTATTTCCATTTTGTTGAGTCTTTTATTTTAATTGAGTGATAAATTATTTTATTTGTGAAATTGGTGTGTTAAATGTTATTTTTCCGTTTTTGAGAGTTTCGGGGAAATTAGAGTGGAGGGTATTTTATACTTTTCTCAATTGATGATAAGTTAGAAATTAGTGGAATTGGAATTATGTGAGAAAATGAATTAATTGTATTTGAGAGAAAAGAAATAGAAAAGAAAGAAAAATAGATAGAAAGGAAAGAGAGAGAGAAATAGAAAGAAAAAGGATAGAAAGAAAGAAGAGGAAGAGAAGAGAAGAGGAAAAAGAGGAAAACTAGAGAATCATCAAGAACGATCATTTAGCGAGTTTGGAATCCCGGTAAAGGTGTGAAATCTTGTTATCTTAGCAATGTGTATGATTATGTATGATTGTATTGTTGTTTTTGTTGATTTTCATGAGTTTTGGTATAAACCCATTGGTGTAGAAAGTGGTAGAAATCGATTAAATCGGGTTGAAAATGGTATTTTTGGATCCCTTGTCGTTGATACATGAATGATACATGTTGTTGGATATCAAATTGGTATTTTTCTGTGTGTAGATGATGAAATTGGAAGATTTTAGGGGAGAAACCGCAGAACTTGGTTCTGCAGAATTTTTCTGGGTTTCCCCTGGCCATACGCGTAAGGGGCATGTCCATACGCGTATGAGCCAGGCGTTACGCATATCATTGGCCTGTTTTTGGGCCAATACGCGTATGGAGGGTGGCTTTTCCCGGCCCTCTGGTGATACGGGTATGGGTGTTGGGCATATGCGTATGGGTTTTGAAAACGTGAAATTGTGAAGGAAATGGGTTCTGCCCATACGCGTATAGACATGGGTAATACGCGTATGGACAGGAGGAATGTAAAAATGGGATTTTTCAAAATGTCGTTTTCGTTTTCGTCCGTAACTTTTGTTCCGATTATCCGATTCTTACATTCCTGGTATCGTTGGAAAGTTATTGAGTTGTACTTTGTGATTATGATGGTGTGGAAACTGTTGGCCTTAAAACAATAATAAGTCCCTTGCTATGCCCAAGGCAAGTGGACAAAGCTTTGTAGGGCCACCTTTTATTTCATGGGATTATTTCTATCAATAAAGTTGCATTTTGTTTTCAATCAAGATCTTTTTCTTTCATTTTCTGTTTGTTCAAAATGGCAATATACCTTCTTTCGATATTTTCATTTCTAGCACTTCTTTCCAAAAGAGATAATAAAAAATCTTCCTCGTGCAAATTTAAAAATGAACCTACTAAAAATGACACCGCTATAATCTCGAATGACTTCGAATTACCGATTAACCAAGCGGAAGAGGGAGATGAGGACGAGTGTGAGCTTCCCGAAGAGTTAGCCAGACTGTTGAGGCAAGAGGACGAGGAAATACGACCTCATCAGGAACCAGTGGATGTGATCAATCTGGGAACTGAGGAAGATAGGAAAGAGGTCAAAGTCGTGCTTCTCCGGATAAGGATATAAAGGAAAGACTGATCGAGCTATTGCAAGGATACTCTGACGTGTTTGCATGGTCATACCAAGATACGCCAGGACTTGATGCAAGCATCGTCGAGCACAAACCACGACTCAAACTATAATGCACGCCAATCAAGCAAAGGCTGAGGAAGACTAGATCAGATATGATCCTCCAGACCAGGGAAGAAGTCAAGAAGCAATTCGACTTTTTGTCACAAGGTAACGCCTGTTGGGTTAAAGAACGTAGGAGTAACTTATCAAAGGACTATGGTAATTTGAGGCATAAGGAGATAGAGGTTCATATGGATGATACGAGTACCAAGTCACAAAAAGAAGAAGATCACACAACTAACTTGCAAAAGTAGTTGGATCAGTTAAGGAAATTCAAGTTACGACTAAAGCCCACAAGGTGTACCTATGGAATCAGGTCTGGAAAATATCAGGGTCCGTGGCCAATCAAAATGGAATAAAGGACAAAATGAAAGGCCACCAATATTGGTGCTACCTGTCCCAAGGAGACCACTCATGATGTACTTAACAATACTTGAGAATCCAATGGATTGTGAAACTTCGGACTCCTATGAAGGACCTGGACCTGGATCTCGATGGAAACCTCTATTCGCATAAGGATATAAGCTTCAAAGAGGGGCTGTCAATTGGGGTGAAAATTCATCGTCTAGGATCTTCAAGGAAGCTAAACTGGATAAGGCAGAAGGGGTGCAAACTAGGCTTAATCAGCTAAACCTCGTATAAGGGAAACGTGTGGCTACAGGCAAATTATACCCACAGGGAATTAAGAGAGCGTTTGACAAAGAAATTCGTCCTCGCCTACGCAAAGAGGGAAACTTGGGGTTAAGGAAAATATTACCCATCCATAAGCACCACCACGTCAAATGGACCACACCCTATGAAGGGCCATATGTCCTGAAGAGTGCCTCCTCTGGCGGAGCACTAATATTAACAACTGTGGATGGAGCGGATTTACCGTGACCGGTGAACTCCGATTCGGTCAAAAATGCTATGCCTAGAAAAAGAGGATAAAAGCCCGTTAAGTCGAAAACCCTAAAGGGCGACTTAGGCAAAAATTAGGGCGTCCCGATGGATTGAAGACTCGAAAGAGCAATCCAGGAAAAAATTAGGGACTTGAATAAAAATGATATCCGATAAGTCAAAAAACCCTAAAAGGCGGCTTAGTCGAAAAAATGGTATATCATCCCGGTGGACTAAGACTCTAGAAAGAGCGGTCCAGGCAAAAGTTAGGGATATCCAAAAGGCATATGATTGAAAACACTCAAGTCACCCCGTAATAGGAATTCAAAAGGGAGCGATCATTCCAGCCGTCATCTTCAGAAGCGAAGTGTCGTGATCTTGGAGACTTAGGGATATTAGCTGGTGTTAAAGTTAATAGGGACATAAATAAATTTGTTTTCTTATTGCCATTTAACATTTTTATGGATTTTACGGTAATCTCTCCTTATGAGAATTACCCTCCTTACTTATCATTGCCCATTTTCGGGCCAAATCTCAATAAATTTGCTTTTCAAATGCATTTCTTTGCCTCCTAAATTATTCCGCTTGATTACAAGGTGTCAATTAATGGTGAAATAATGCATTGAAATATCGGGTATAAATAAAAGCTTTAAAAAAGGGAAAAGGGATTTTACTTCGGGTTTTGGAATCATCAAAGGGATCACATTCTTCCAAAGCAGGATATAGGGCCTATACACTAACAAGAATATACATTACAATCCAACCAACATGGGAGGTTTTTTAACGGCATGTTAAACAGGAATCCAGGATATATCATGGCTTACTACAATTATCAAAATTTCAAGGGTCAGGGAGTCAGGACGTTATGAAAAGTATTATTTCAGACAAACGCATGCATCACATATCATAAAAGAGGCGTCAGCCAAAGTCATGCATCCATCATGTTGCTACGCTCTAGCATCTAACATGCACTCATATACGCAAACATGCATACATGCATAGGGTTCGTAATCACCAAAGGGATCTCATTTGGAGATTTTATCATGGTATTTTTGTTAAGGGGTTTTCATTTACGTATCAAGGGGTTCCACAAAAATTCTTATCCAAGGATTTTTCATCAAAAAGGATTTCATCAAGGGATTCATCAAGGGTTCTACAAAAATTCCTATCCAGGGATTTTTCATCAAAAAGGATTCATCAAGGGATTCATCAAGGGTTCCACAAAAATTCCTATCCAGGGATTTTTCATCAAAGGGGATTTCATTAAGGGATTTATCAGGGGTTCTACAAAAATTCCTATCCAGGGATTTTTCATCAAAGAGGGTTTCATCAAGGGATCTACAAAAATTCCTTTCCAGAGATTTTTCATCAAAGGGGATTTCATTAAGGGAATTATCAGGGGTTCTACAAAATTCCTATCCAGGGATTTTTTATCTAAAAATTTTTTCAAGGGTTCAATCGGATATTTCACTACCGGATTATTGCTAAGGACCTTACGATAATCGGCGTAGTATCTATCTGACCATGCGGTTAAAATTAGGGGCCTTTTTGTATTTAATCGTCTTCTCCTCAAAAGGAGGAAGGGCTCGTCGACATCGTCCTTCTGATTCAAAGACGATTAAATAGGGGCAGCTGTCGTACCCCAAATTTTGACCACTCCCTCTTTTGTGTGGAGCTGAGATCACTAACCTCTCCAGTACAATAAGGGCTTGGTTACTATTCTGGGAACTATAATTTTCTAACTATTTAACATGTAACTATCATTAGAAAGAAAATCATGACTAATTTACTAAGAAAATATCAATCGGCCAACTGTTAATGTTAGAGGGGCATAACTTTTATTATTAGTGATATTAGAAAATGGGGTTTTCAAATTATTATTATCATCATTAGTGGCATTATTAGAATGACTCATTTGGTAAGGACTTAAGTGTAAGGAGTTGTGAGTGTGAGAGGTCATGAGTTCAAGCCCCACTTCTATCACTTTTAAAATTAAAAAAAAAAATAATAATCTTTTTTTTGTTTTTCCTTTATTTCTAACTCTTTTGGCATTATTTTCAAATCACAAAAAGTGTAATTTTTATGTTTTATTATTAATTTTCGTATTTATTTATTAGTCATTTTTAAAAATAATTAATTTTTAGTTTTTTCACTTCTTTCTAAAAAATATTAAAAAAAAAAAGGTAAAAGAAATATCTTGTCTTAAATGCATTCTTATTTAGATTAATCGGGTTAATTCTATTTTAATTCTACTTAATCTAGTTTTTAATTAAAATGATTCTATATGATTGTTACTTAAAGTATAAAATCATAAAAAATGAATTTTCCATCTTTTTACTATTAATTTTCGTATTTAATTAATAGATATTTTTTTAAAATATTAATTTTCACATTTTTTCACTTTATTCATAAAAATATTAAAAAAATCATAAAAAAAAATTTGAAAAGATTTTGTTTATATTTTAAATATTGCATTTTTAGAATAATATTTTCATTTTTAGAAAAATTAATGTAATTAGTTAAATATGTCAAAACTAAAACCAAATCATATCTCATTTAAAGTTTTAATTATATTAATTAATTCTTGAAGTTTACTATTTTCGTTGACCTAATTTTTTTAGTATAAATAGATGCCTAATTTTACACTTGTGGGGGGACCTTACTTACAAAATCTTAATCTCACTCACCACAACTTTCACGTGTAAATATTCACACCCATACCATAATCAACCGTCAAAACAACAACAAAACCCTAAACCCATACCACCAAGAGGAAAAGGCAAAGAAGAGGAAAAGGCAAAGAAGGGAAAAAGACACAAAGGGAAAAGAAGGGGAAAGGGCACAAAGGGAAGGGAAAAGGGAGTGGGAATCAGCTTAAATGGGTCACGGCATTTCAAGTTGGTATCTCTAAACAGTTGATTATCTATCGTATATAATTACACTTGAATTATTGTTTGGATTGCGATTTGAATTCTGATTTAATTATTGTGGGTTTTGTTCTTAATCAATCATGTATTGGTATATATGATTAATCTGACTTGAATATATTCAATTTTGCTTTTTGTATACGATTAAAATTTACTTAAGTTTCTTATAATTTTGGATTTATAATAATTATTTATTTTTTTAAATGTGGGTTTATTTATGTTTGTTATAAATTTATTTTTAATAATTTTGGGTTTTAAAATTGGTTTGTTTATTTGGAAATTATTATTATAATTTACTTTAAAAAGATAATTGGAATCAAATCATTTTTCTTAGGAATTTTTAATTTGGAATAAAAATGCTAAGGATGTTTAAGGGATTAAAAATCATTTTAGTTTTTTAACAATTAAATTAATTACTTAATTTAAGTTGTTAAAATAGGTTTTAATTTTTTAGTTTTTTTTAATAATTAAATTAATTACTTAATTTAAGTTGTTAAAATAGGTTTTAATTTTTTAGTTTTTTTTAACAATTAAATTAATTACTTAATTTAAATTGTTAAAATAGGTTTTAATTTTTAGTTTATTTTTAACAATTAAATTAACTACTTAATTTAATTTGTTAATTAATTTTCACTTAGAGTTTTGTTTTTTTAATAAGTAAGGTTTAGGAAATAGAATTTTAAGGATTTTAATATTAAAATAAATAATTACTTTCTTTTATATTTTTTATGAAGGGTTTATATACTTAGGTTAATTTTTTTTATAAAATCTATACTTAGGATTTATTTCAAGGAATTTACTTTTTATAAAATATAGGGTTGGGATAAAAATAAATTGAATTTTTATTTAACTTTACTTTTAGGGATATAAATATTTTTTCGGGATTATTTGGAATTTAGATATTATTCTTTTATTTGGATTAATCTGGGTATAAATTTTGTTTTTTTATCATAATGACATGTTTAACTTTTTATTTCTTTTTTCTGTGAAAATTAGAAATTTGCTTTCTAAAGGATATTTAAGGAATTTTTCTTTAAGGGATTTTAACTTGGGATAAAGCTCTTGGTCCGAGAGCCTATATAAAGGATGGGATAAGGGATAGAACTCTTGAAATCCGAGAGTATAAATAAAAGGATTAAGGGATAAAGCTCTTGGTCCGAGAGCCTAAATAAGGGATAGGGGATAAGGATTTAGGGATAACACTCTTGATATCCGAGAGTATAAATAAAAGGATTAAGGGATAAAACTCTTCCTCCGAGAGTCTAAATAATGGATAGGGATTTAAGGGATAGAACTCCTCATCTAGGAGTATAAACACTAGATTTAAGGGATGGAACTCTTTATCCAAGAGTATAAATAGTGGATTGGGGTTTAGGGTTAGGTTTTGGGATTTAGGAATAGGATTATGGGTAGGAATAAGGGAGGTGAACTACGGTTACTCTGATCCTTCAAATTGAAGGTACGTAGGCATAGGGTTGTAAACCCTAGCGAGTATAATTAATAAAAAACTTAGGTTTTCCTCTAACTTAGACAAACAAGTATACCCTAAATTCAAAGGTGGATCCCATTGAATACAATGGAAGTGAGGGGTGTCTAATACCTTCCCCTCACTTAACCGACTCCCGAACCGTAGGAATCTCTACCTTAGGATTAGGATATTAGGTTTATCATTATTTTCCCTTAGAAAAAATATGATGGCGACTCGAAAACTTTTAGCCGGCCGCGACAACTATTGTTAAGGACCAATCTGGTTAAGATGCATTGTAGAAAGAGCGGGTATGGCCATGTGCCACCTCATAATTATCACCAGTGTGATATCTGCTCTAAAAACAATCAGCGATGTTCTGTGGTGCAATCAGCTCTACAGGAACAGATGGATCTCGGATGGATCCAAGAGCACCGAATTCATGGAGTTAACATGGTTTACACGAATTCTAACATCATTTAAAACCACGACATCCGTGCGATGAATGCCAACTTGGTGGCAATGCACTCAAGGCAAAGCCAGTATCATAATCTGCCACGGCACGATTACAGTTCTTGTCTGACTTGCTCGGTAAACAAACATAGATGCTCTTTTATACAAGAAGCCCTCCAGCGTCAGATGGATCTTGGATGGATCCAGGACTACCATGATAGGAATCCCTATCAGATCAACATGGTTCGAATCTTCGATATTCGTTTAATAAATACCAACCTGGTAGAGTTACATGCTAAGCAGGTCCACCTCGAATTCCTGGTATCACATGATTACCAGAGCTGTAAAGCGGCTTGCGAAAACAATCAAGGTTGTGCCCTTGTCCAGGAGACACTTCAGCACTTGTTAAATCACTGGTGGATGCAAATCTATATGGATGAAGATACTCAGCAAATTAATATCAATAACAGGAACCTTACTCGGCGTCAAAGTCAGGATGTCCGGTCTGTGGAAACTAACCTAGTGAGGTTACATTGCATTCAAAGCGGGCGTGGCCAGGTGCCACCACACAATTACGAACGTTGTAGAATCTGTTCAGAAGATAACCAAGGGTGCTACCTTGTGCGAGCAGCTCTTCAGGGTCAGGTGGATCGTAGAGAGATTCCCCATATCTGGGTTCTGGACCAATCAACTAGGCGCCAGACTACCTAGCTGATCAAATTGAGGACGTTGTCATAATCTCTGATCATGAGAGGAACATGGATGTTTGTGCCATTATTCCTCTACTTGACGAATCGAGAGCTCCTAACTAGGAACGGATTGAAATTACTTACGACAGTCAAAAAGATCAGAAGGCTCCCATAGTCATCTATCTACCAGGACCACTACCGTATGAATCAACTAAGGTTGTCCCTTACAAATACGGTGCGACGACAATTAAAAATGGAAAGGAAATTCCATTACCCTCCGTCGTGAATATTGCAGACATCAGTCGTGTAACACGGAGTGGTAGAATCTTCAACAGAGGAGTTGGAGAATCCAGCAAAGAAAAGGAACCTCAGATAGAAGTTCCCAATTCACCGGTCGGTCAATCCAGTAATCCCGGCCTTTCGAAAAACAACGATGAGATGCTGAAGCTCATCCAAAGGAGTGAATACAACATTGTTGATTAGCTATTATAAACTCCTTCAAAGATCTTTGTGCTATCACTGTTACTCAGTTCATAAGCGCACAGGGAGGCTCTACAGAAAGTCTTGGAGCAAGCCTTTGTGGAACAGGATGTAACCATCAGGCAGTTCGATAACATTATCTCTAACATCACTTCCTGCAATAATTTGGGATTTAATGATGAGGAATTACCTGAAGAAGGTCGCCGTCATAACATGGCGCTCAACATTACAATCAACTACCAGAACGATGCTTTAGCCAGCGTATTGGTAGACACAGGGTCAGCCCTGAATGTCATGCCGAAGTCCACTTTGATGCAATTATCATTCAAAGGCCCTCCGATGAGAACCAACGAGGTCGTCGTCAAAGTATTCGATGGATCCAGAAAGGCAGTTATTGGTAAAGTCGACCTTTCCATAACCATCGGTCCTCACACTTTCCAAGTCATTTTCCAGGTCATGGATATCCAGGCAATGTATAGTTGTTTATTAGGAATACCTTGGATACATCAGGCTGGGGCGGTCACCTCGACCCTCCACCAAAAGTTAAAGTTTGTTCAGAACAACCAGCTCGTCACGGTCTGTGGAGAACAAGCATTGCTCGTGAGTAGCTTATCATCATCTACTTGTGTAGAACCCGAGGAGGTTGTTGGGACTCAGTTCCAAGCGCTTTCGATAAGCAAGGACAATCAATCAGAAGAGGGAACTTCCATTTCCTCATACAAAGACGCTATCAAAGCGGTTGAGAGTACCAACACAACAGGATGGGGACAGCTAGTCATTCCTACTGATAATAAAACAAAGAAGGGTCTTGGTTTTTCTGCAACCTGTACCCAGACAGCTACTACCAGTGATGAAAGTCTTCATCCCATTCAGAACTTCTTTCACAGTGGAGGTTTCCTTCACCCAGTGCCTCAAGAAGTGTATACCATCAAATAAGATGATTCCTCTGATAGAGAGGAAGAATGGGAGTCCTATCTTAACAAGGACGGTTATATGTCTCAGGAGGAAACACATACGCCATTTTGCTATCCCGCACAAAGTCCGAGATTTATACCGAGGTCAGATGTCAGAATGATATATGGAGATTGTGATCCGGAAGGATGTCGTGCTCCACCAAACACATTAGAGGAGGACACTCTGATGAAAGACAACTTCGCCCATAACTATTATGGCCCGATGGATGGCCTGCTAATATGGCAGCCGTACCCAGAAGACTTAGGGAAAGAGAATCAGCCGAATAATGAAAATCAGTTGAGCATCATTGAACAGAATACCTATGTCATGGGATCAACAATCAGGTCATTCATAAAACGTCCAGTACGACGATGAATTTGCAACGTTTGCAGGACTTGAATTCATTAACTATGCTTTTCCAGAGGTCAACATCATCAAGAGAGGCGACTCCTCCAGTTCCAAAGAAGTGTGGGACACCTTGGGACAACCCAGTGGAAAATTTGACTTCATGGTCAAGTACACCGCTCCCGAAAGCTCTCGTACCAGGCTCGAAGACATTCAGCCAACTGGATGGGGAGATCCACCTGAGAGCACAAATGATATGCAAAATACAACAGAGGAATCCTCCTACGACAACTCTGCCTGGGAGACAGATTCCAATGATCCTGCTCCACCAGAAATCAACGTCATTTCTGAAGACAAATCAAGGAAGGTGCCAGACTTTGTGATTCACCGAGGAGTTCGCCGCCAATCGGTTGTTGTCGATGTTCCGAAGATTGTTCATAAGTCAAAGTAATTGCCATCTCTAACCTTTCACCCTGCCCAGGTGAAACGGATGTTTTGATAGGGCTCGCTTACTGTAAATTTCCCTCTTCACTTCGCCCGAAGCGACAGAGTTTTGTTTTATAGGGCTGTAGTTTCAAGAATCGACTTGTTCATAAATAAAATAACGACGTTCTGTAATTTCCGCATTAATTACTATTTTCACTTTTTGCTTTTCTCAGAAAATGGTAATCCTAAAAAAAACATCTCAAATAACAAAAACAAGCAGTAAAAGAAATACACTGCACACACTTGCATTTTCTCTATCTCTTCTAAACACAAATCATCACGTCATGCAGATTGCTTGTTTTAAACCCCGTTGAAACATACAATCCGATGCCTTCTCCCAACTTTGAGTTCCCGGTATTTGGGGCTGAAGAAGAAGTTGACGACGAAATTCCAGAAAAGATCTCCCGACTACTCAGACAAGAGGAAAGGTCCATTGAACCTTACAAAGAGCCATTGGAAATGGTCAACTTGGGTTCAGAAAAAGAGAGAAAAGAAATCAGGATTGGGGCACTGCTCAGTCCAACTGCCAAAGAGAGTTTGACAAAACTTCTCAAAGAATTCCCCGATGTATTTGCTTGGTCCTATCAGGATATGCCAGGGTTGGATACCAACATCGTGGAACATCATTTACCATTAAGGTCAGAATGTCCGCCAGTAAAGGAAAGGTTGAGACGAACTCATCCGGACATGGCCATCAAAATCAAAGAGGAGGTACAGAAACAGATTGACGCGGGTTTCCTCGCCACATCAGAATATCCTCAATGGTTAGCCAACATCGTACCTCTTCTGAAAAAGGACGGAAAGGTCAGAATGTGTGTCGATTACAGAGATCTAAATAAGGCTAGTCCAAAGGACGACATTCCTTTACCGCACATTGACATGCTGGTTGACAGTACAACAAAGTTCAAAGTTTTCTCCTTCATGGATGGATTCTCAGGCTATAACCAGATCAAAATGGCGCCGAAAGACATGGAGAAAACTTCATTCATTACCCCATGGGGTACCTTCTGTTACAAGGTAATGCCATTCGGTTTGAAGAATTCCGGGGAAACCTATCAAAGGGCCATGACTACTCTGTTTCATGACATGATACACAAGGAAATCGAGGTATATGTCGATGATATGATTGCAAAATCTAAGACAGAAGAGGAGCATGTGACCCACCTGTCAAAGCTATTCGAGCGTCTGAAAAAGTACAAACTCCGCTTGAATCCCAACAAATGCACCTTTAGTGTCTGTTCAGGGAAACTTTTAGGGTTCATCGTCAGCCAGAAAGGAATTGAGGTTGATCCTGACAAGGTCAAGGCCATTCGAGAAATGCCTTCTCCGAAGACTGAAAAATAAGTCAGAGGATTCCTGGGACGTTTGAATAACATCTCCAGATTTATATTCCTCATGACCGTGACATGTGCACCAATTTTCAAACTACTCAAAAAGAATCAGGACTGCATTTGGACAGAAGATTGCCAAACCGCTTTCGACAGTATCAAGGACTACCTGTTGAACCCACCGATTTTATCCCCTCCAGTGAAAGGAAGACCACTGATCATTTACTTAACAGTCTTGGAAGACTCCATGGGGTGTGTACTTGGCCAACAAGACGAAACCAAAAGGAATGAGTCTGCCATCTACTATCTGAGCAAGAAATTCACCGACTGTGAAACTCGGTACACGATGCTCAAGAAAACTTGCTGCGCTTTGGCTTGGGCAGCCAGACGTCTATGCCAGTACTTGATTCGTCACACTACTTGGTTAATCTCCGAAATGGATCCAATCAAGTACGCCTTCGAAAAACCTGCTCTCACGGGAAGGATTGCTCGTTGGCAGATGTTTCTGTCAGAATATGACATAGAGTACCACGTTCAGAAAGCCGTTAAGGGGAGTGTTTTAGCCTATCATTTGGCTCATCAACCGATTGACAATCAAGAATCAATCGGGTTTGACTTCCCAGACGAATATGTCATGTATCTAAAAATGAAAGATTGCGATGAACCGCTACCCAGTGAAGGGCCAGAACCAGATTCCCAATGGGGACTTATTTTTGACGGAGCGGTCAATCATTATGGAAACGAAATTGGGGCAATTATCATAACACCTCAGGGTACCCACATTCCTTTCACTGCCAGACTTACGTTCAAGTGCACAAACAACGAGGCCGAATACGAAGCTTGTATTATGGATCTCGAAGAAGCGATCGACTTAAGGATCAAGAACTTGGACGTATATGGCGATTCAGCCCTGATTATCAATCAGATTAAAGGAGATTGGAACACATACCAATCAAGACTGATTCCTTACAAAGACTACGCGAGAAGGTTGTTACCCTTCTTCAACAGAGTCGAGTTTCATCATATCCCTCGTGAGGAGAATCACATGGCTGACGCTTTAGCCACTCTCTCTTCCATGATTAGTGTAGGTCAATGGAACAACCTACATAAGATCAACATAATGCGCCTTGAACGGCCCGCTTACATCTTCGCGATTGAAGCAGTCATAGATGACAAACCTTGGTATCACGATATCAAACGCTTCCTTCAGAAACAAGAGTACCCACATGGGGCGTCTAGAAAGGACAGGAAAACCCTCAGAAGGCTGGCTGGAAACTTCTTTCTGAGCGGTGATACACTTTATAAGCGGAACTTTGACATGGTCTTGCTCCGATGCATCGACAGACCAGAAGCAGACATGCTAATAAAAGAAATTCATGAAGGATCCTTTGGCACTCATGCCAACGGACACACAATGGCGAGAAAAATTGTGAGAGCATGGTACTACTGGTTGACCATGGAATCCGACTGCTACAAGTACATAAGAAAGTGTCACAAGTGTCAGATATACTCAGACAGAATCCATGTACCGCCAACACATCTCAAAGTTCTTTCTTCCCCATGTCCTTTTTCCATATGGGGGATCGACATGATTGGCATGATTGAGCCCATGTATTCAAACAGACATCGGTTCATCCTGGTAGCCATTGACTACTTCACCAAGTGGGTCGAAGCAGCGTCATACGCCAATGTGACCCGACAAGTGGTGGTCCGATTTATCAAAAACAATATCATTTGCCGTTATGGTGTTCCGAGCCAGATCATTACTGATAATGGATCTAACTTGAACAATAAGATGATGAAAGAGTTGTGCGCAGAGTTGAAGATTGAGCACCATAACTCATCTCCCTACCGACCTAAGATGAACGGAGCGGTAGAAGCGGCTAACAAGAACATCAAGAAGATCGTTCAAAAGATGGTTGTAACCTACAAAGACTGGCACGAGATGCTACCCTTTGCTCTTCACGGTTATCGCACATATGTTCGCACTTCAACAGGGGCAACCCCTTTCTCTCTAGTATATGGCATAGAAGCAGTGCTCCCCATAGAAATAGAGATCCCATCAATCCGGGTATTGATGGAAGCTAAGCTTACAGAAGCTGAATGGTGTCAAAGTCGACACGACGAACTGAATCTGATCGAAGAAAAGAGGATAACGGCACTATGCCACGGTTAGTTGTATCAACAGAGAATGAAGAAGGCCTTTGACAAAAAGGTCCGACCTCGCATCTTCAGGAAAGGAGATCTCGTGCTCAAGAAGATACAATCATTTCTCACTAATTCTCGGGGCAAGTGGACTCCGAATTATGACGGCCCCTATGTGGTCAAGAAAGCTTTCTCAGGCGGCGCCTTGAGACTCGCAACCATGGACGGAGAGGAATTTTCCTATCCCACGAATGTTGATGTAGTCAAGAAATACTTCGCCTAAACTAAAAAAAACGTCTCGGTGGATTGAAAACCCGAAAGGGCGGTCCAGGCAAAAATTAGAGACATAATCAAAAATCATCCCGATAGATTGGAAATCTCAAAGTACAATCCAGGCAAAAATTAGGGATAATGGCAAGTAACTACGTTCAACAAAGGGGCAAATCCCTCACCAGCAGTTACGTCGTCCATCAGAAAAATTCCAGTCACGGTCATCTTCGACAGAAGCTCAGGATGCCAGAATTCAAAGTTGGTAGAAGGATAGTGGTTGTTATGTTTCAATGTAGCCCTTTTCCCTGTAAATTACCATTTTCTAACTTTGTAAATACTCTGTGGAATCATTTTTTTGGCTGATTTCCATCCTATCAATAAAATTTGAGCCCTCGTGCTTTTGTTTGCAATTCTTATTTGTTTTAGCTTTACAGAACGACATTTTAACATGATTAACGATTCTTGAAACGAAACAAAAATGAGTTTACTTGTAAAACTTTTCTGCTTTAAACTAAAGACGGCAATTTCTTTTGACTGTTGAACATCGAAAGAACATCGATCGCTTCGCCAGAGGTAATCGAACTTCAAAGTGCAGAACCAAAGTACTCATTCTAAACCAGTGCGCCTGAATGAAGGATCAGTTGTATCAGATGCGGCTTTCCCATCTGCCACCCTCGGCCGAGTTCACATCTCCTAAGCCCGACCAGCGTCGCTTCCAACAGGGACCGTTTCTCCTAAGCAAGGCGGAATTGTTATCTTGAACTAACAATACGACTTCGCCCCGCGATGGCCGAGTATCCCATCATGTTCATCTTTTAGTCTGTATGTTGCGTCAGTTTTGTCAGCATATACATACATACATCACGCATTATTGATTTACATTCACATTCATGTTGCATCACTATCACTTTAGTCGGCCTTGTCCCCTAGTGATAAAAGTCTTCACAATAGAGTTGTCAGTTCTTTCCTCGTCAGGAAATGTTGCGTCTGAACAATCTCTCTCCTCCAGTTTATTTCTGGATCAGAATTGGCCCTTGACCACTTTGATAACTTGAACCTCTGAAAGACCAGAGAACCTTCAACCGATGTCACTCTTCGCCATTGAAGATGATATTTTCACTTTCCCGAATTAAGGAAAATCCCCAGAGAAAGCCTCTTAACCAGAGATTTGGCAATACAGTAGTTTTGCTCCGAAAAACCATTGATGAAAAGGTCATCGGCACCTCAAAATTGGATCCCATCATATGGCATTTCTCCGGGAAGACCCCGAGAAAAGTATGATGTAAAACTCCAAACGGAAGCAGTCTCTCAAGAAACTCGCTTTCTCCAGATAGAGTCAACAAATGGCATCTCCAACAAAGAAGTTTGTACACCTCTATAGCTCAGACGACTGGGTTCCCCAGCAAGTCTGACATCATTCTTTTTCCCATCAAATGGCATCTCCCCAAGAAAATTCGGCGAGAAGTTTGAGGAAAACCGCTACGAATAGCATCCCTTGTCAATAAAGTTTATTGACAAAAGAAACATAGACCAGTCCCTTGGTAGGAAACCACGATCGAGGGGGAGTTTATTTCAGAAACTTAGACCAGTTCCTTGGTAGGAAACCAGGATCGAGGGGAAGTTTATTTCAGAAACTGAGACCAGTTCCTTAGTAGGAAACCAGGATCGAGGGGAAGTTCAATTCAGCAACTAAGACCAGTTCCTTGGTAGACAACCAGGATTGAGGGGAAGTTTACCTTTTCTAAGCGTCATCGCTTAGCAAAAGAAGATGAATGCGTAAGCTACCATTCATAACCACCATCAAAATTTTGGGTATTCCGATATTTAATCCTCTTGCACCCCGAATGCCCGAACACCTTCGTCATTCGCACCTTCGGGTCCAAGAAGATTAAATAAGGGCATCTATAATACCCCAAATTTTGACCACTAAGATTTCCCATCATTGTGCAAATCATCATCACAATATGGATGAATCATTATGCTTCATCAGTCTCCCCGAAGATGGGTGAGCATCCACTACAATCAAGATTAGGGTTTCAAGCCCTCTCAGAGTTCTTAGACAAATGATCAATCAAGAAATGACATGATCTTCAACTTGTATAACCTCTCAAACATCCACAATGGATCAAGAGGACTCCCACATCAAGGATTAAGCACAAAGTTGCTCCCTTCTAGGTGGATCAAGCCTCAAGATCGCCAGTGTCACCAAATTAGGGTTTTGGTCGACCAGGGCCTCCAGTTGGAAATTTTCCTCTGGGCATGAGCCAATACTTCAAAGCATATCCTAATATGCTCCATGGAACCTCATGGGCCCAAGTATCAAGTCAATTTTGCCTCAGGGGGTGCATTCATCAAAAATCAGGAATTAGGGTTTCTTGACCTAATTCACCCCTAAGTTGACTTTTGGGACAAATCATGAGCCAAGACGTCAAGAGAGGATTTGAGGGTCTCTAATACACCACATTGATCCATTTTCAACAATGGATTGATCCAGGAAGCTTGAGCAACAAGTCTCAATTTCATCTGAACCACAATTAGGGTTTCGCGAGAAAAGTCAACTGTAACTTTGACTTTTGACCAGGACATGCTCCCAAACCCTAAGAGATGATTCAATACACCCTATAACACCCATGGAACATGTCCATCAAGTTTGATTTAGGTTAAGGACATGATTTCCTAAAGGATTGCACAGTTTGGAATTCATCGGAAAAAAGTCAACCGTGCACAAAAGTCAACTTTGACTTTTTGAGATTTTTCACAAAAATGGTTTTTTAACCCTAAAATGATGTTAATGTATGATTTGAATCATCATTCATCAAGAAAAATCAAAGAAAGTGGGATAACTTGTAAAAGGGGTAACCATAAAAACTTAGAAAATTTTCTAAGTTATGAACAAAGTGGCAAGGGTACCAACTTTGGAGGATCATAACTCCTAAACCACAAAGCCATTTTTCCCCATCCAAAACTTGATTTGTATATCTCATGGCCCTCTACAAAAACTTCAACTAGACCTCATTCCAATTCTTCATGGATTTTGAGTTATGGATTGATCAAAATCACAAAAAGTGAAAATGTCACTTTTTTCCAACACTTAGTGAAATTTTCACTAAGTCAGAATCTGCCTTCACTTTTTTCCAAATGTAGGGGGATTTTTCACTTGGATCCAAAAGGTATCAAAACCAAATATGATCAAACAGTTGTTGTATCTTATAAGGGCTTTCCAAAATGGCTAAGAACATCACCAAATTCAATTTAAGCTAAGAGTTATGCTAGTGGCAAAATGTCTTGCTGAAAACTGCCAAGGCAAGGCAGAATTTTGCATTTTTGGTCGATTTGCCAAAATCAGCCAATTCCAAGCCTTGTCATCACTTTGGACACATCTGAGGACCAAATCTAAAGGGGACAAACACTTATCCAAGCCTCCAAAGTCCTTGGAACAAGAAGTAGCATGCCAAACCTAGAATTGCCTAAAAGAGGGACAAGACTCCAATTTTGGATTGAAGTATATAATAGATGCTTAGAGGTGGCATGGACTGACACATTTGCAACTGAATTCAGTCAAGATTCCTCCAACAAGTAGGGAACCAAGGTTCTGTGCTCTAACCTCTAGTTAATGGCTAGAGGAGACTTGGATTTTCATTTGCCAACATTGGCCAAACCTCTGCTGCAGTTGCCATTCACTATTCCTTGCAAAACAAACTTGCTCTACTATAAATAGAGCTCATTTGTGATCAGTTTGAGTACACCAAAGCCATCAAACAGATGTTTTCTTCAAAATCTCTTCTTTTACTCCAATTTTGCCTTCTAAGGCAAGTGACTATCGGGTTTTGAGTCTGAGAGCTTTTCCAATCAAACCAATCACACACTAACCTCATAAACATCATGTAGAAGTGATCCAAACACTTAAACAACATCTGGAACATTGATTTCTCAAAATCACCAGCCAGTTGCTCAAGGTTTTAACCAAGTTGTAGCTGAGATGCCATGAAGTGATCCAGCCATTTCCAATCAAGTCCAAGCATTCAAACACACTCTATAGGGTGTAGGGAAGCTGTTCAGATCATCACAACTCATCTGTACCACCTCCAACTCAAAAATCACATTGCTCTTGCTGTCACGGCCTTCAAGTAAGTCTAAACTTGGTCATCTCTTAATCTATGCATATTTCATCGCACAATACTTTTGCCAAATGTTCATAATCATGCATAGAATGTTTCCCCTCCATTAATTACTTTGTTTGAATTGTGTATCAAAATTCCCAGCCTTCATGCAAATTTTAGGATTCTTGAGGTTTTGTCTTGATTTCTTATTCCATGTTAAAAATAAATGAAATTAAAGACCATAGACATGATCGTGAGGTTGAAACGAGCAGATTTATATGTGGATTGCATGATATAATCAAGTATTCAGGGAGATTGGAGAGAAAATGCAAATCTGGGCAAAACTCAGAACACGCGCGTGTTCTTGGGTGTTCTTGGCGCCCTTTTTTGAAAATTCAAATATTTAAATTTTGTGATTAAAAAATTAATTTCTCTCTGAGTTTTAATGATTTTGAGTTGATTCTTTTTTTTAATAATTCACAAAAATGTTAAAATATTTTCTTTTCCCAAAAAATCCCAAAAATATTATTTATTTCATATAATTGATATTTTTGCAAAGAATTAATATTTTAATTGTTTTTGACATTTAAAATATTTTTTCCTTCTTGATTTTACAAATTTTTATGATTTCTAATCATTTTGTAGGTCAAAACATGATTGTTGAAACATTAATCCAAGATCACAATTTGTTTTCCACATATTAAACAATTTTGACCATTTAAATTGAATTTTTTATTCAATTAAAATACATTTTGGAAACAAATTAGGGTTTTGATTAATTCAACCCTCATCAAACAAATTCAAAATCTTTTGGACCTCTTGAGAGAGTGTAAGACCCATCCCCTTGTACAGAAAACTTTTTGGGCCTCAGTCACTTGTATAAGTCCCTCTATACAAAACGACAGTGCGATCACTGATAAACCTTGGGCCTCTCCTCGAGCTATAAGATCCATTCAAAACCATTGGGCCTCTAATAGAGTGTAAGACCCAATCCTTTGTAAATACAAACCTATTATGGGCCTCACTTATTGTATAAGTCCTGTTGTATTTCAAAAAGTTCGACGCGATCATCGTCTGTTGAAAAACAAACCTTGGGCCTCTCCTCGAGCTATAAGACCCATTCAAAATCTTTTGGGCCTCTATTTGAGTGTAAGACCCAACCCCCTTTGAAAACCAAACCATTTTGGGCCTCAGTCATTGTATAAGACCCACTGCGTTTTCAAAAATCTCGGCGCGATCGCCATTTCAAACGGAAAAATCATTTGGGCCTACCCTCGTGTTATAAGCCCCACTCTTTTTATTTAAATCTTTTGGGCCTCTTGAGAGAGTGTAAGACCCACCCCTTTGTACAAAAAACCTTTTTGGGCCTCAGTCACTTATATAAGTCCCTATGTAGAAATTCACAGTGCGATCACTGATAAACCATGGGCCTCTCCTTGAGCTGTAAGCCCCAATATTTCATTTCAAAGCACTTTCTCCTTTGATTTTGAATATACTGTTGTTTTCAATCTTTCTTTGTTGAACAACTAACCAAACAACATGGAAGCTCTACAACCGAGTAAGTGGTTATATGCTTTCTTTATCCGCTTTCATATACATATAACTGTATTGTGGGGCTGTTTCACTGTAAGTTTTCTTTCATAAACTCATATCGACTGTGTAATAATAGTATAGATATTTAGAGTTTCCCCGGCAACTACGTCTAGTACTAAGCCCTGTTGATTACTCTTAAAATAGACAAAACTAGATCCCCATAGGATTACCAGATACAGTCTTCCCTCCTCTTGGGGTTAAACAATATGGAGGCGTGAAAGGCAGCATTCTCGGTGAACCCTTTCACAGACTATCACCTTTAGAAATCGTCAAAGAAACTCTATTCCCCAGAGATGATTTTTTCTCCGTGAATGGCATCTCTTGAGTTTTTTCCAAATTCTCAAACTTTCCTGGCTTGATCTATTCTCTATGAATAGCCTGTCTTGAATTTATTGGGGTTTGGGGACCCAAAGGCTTCTTAAAAGCATCCTCGCCTCCTCTTGGGCATTGTACAAGGACCCGTCGGCTTCTTGGAAGTATTCACAGCCTCCTCTTAGGCTTCGTATAAATGATTTCTTCCTCCGGGAATGATAGCCTCCTCTTGGGCTTCGTACAAATTGTCCCTCGGCTTCTTAAAAGTTTCCAGCCTCCTCTTGGGCTTCGTACAAATTGTCCCGACGACCTCCTAGAGGTATAGGAACAGAAATTAGTCATCTTAATATAACATACTTTCAAAAAGTCTAGATCTTGTTACTGCTGTTTCTTAAACGTAGTATAAAAGATGAAACTCTAGACTTGGACGGTCTAATTCCCATGAGTCTTAAAGACATTCTCAAGTTCCTCTCAAAGCTAGGAGATGAAACCCGTAGACTCGGACAGTCTCAATACCCTTTGGATTTCCCATTTCCTTAAAAAACGGGAAATAACCCTGATCCTCGAATCAAATCCCTGAGTGCAAACAGTACTCATATATAAACTGATTTTCTCTTTAAATCAGCATAATGGACCTGTCACTCAACTGAAACAGTAACCCTAGCCTCCTCTTGGGCTTTGTACAATGATTCTCCCCCCAGCGGAGTTAACCTTTTCAGACTCTCTTGTTGAGTCCAAACCTTTAGCCTCTATCTCGGGCTTTGTACGAGATACAAATCACTCTCTTGTTGAGTATAAAAGACTCTCTTGTTGAGTCAAGCCTTTCAGCCTCCATCTCGGGCTTTGTACGAGATACAAAACACTCTCTTGTTGAGTATAAAAGACTCTCTGGTTGAGTCAAACCTTTCAGCCTCCATCTCGGGCTTTGTATGAGATACCAAACACTCTCTTGTTGAGTATAAAAGACTCTATTGTTGAGTCAAGCCTTTCAGCCTCCATCTCGGGCTTTGTACGAGATACAAAACACTCTCTTGTTGAGTATAAAGGACTCTCTTGCTGAGTCCAACCTTTAGCCTCCGTCTTGGGCTTTGTACAAGACACATATAAAAACACTCTCCTGTTGAGTCAAACCCCTTTTAGCCTCTTTCTCGGGCTTCGTACGAGACACGAAAGCACCCTCTTGTGGGGTCAATAGCCTCCTCTTAGGCTTTGTATAAGAAAACCCCGGTTGAACCAATCAACCTTTTAGCATCAAAATTGTGCCTCGTTCACAGCATACAAACACCAACAACTCCTTTCATCTAATTGCTGTAAGCGGCAAGCCTCTGGATCACCTACACCCATGCCACTGTCCCTCTTTTAGCATGAGAAATTCCTTCTCCTTCAGGTTAAAAATCCCCTATAAAGGAAATTATGGCATTGCTAGGATTCACATATCCTGGTTAAAGTAATCCTCCTTTATAGTCAGTCACCCAACATTTGTGACAAACAGACCCGCTTTAGAGATGACAAATTCTCTCTAAAGACGAAACCTTTAGCTTCACATCTTGAGCTTCGAACAAGATACAAATAGACCCTTCAGCTTCACATCTTGGGCTTTGAACAAGATGCAAACCACCTTCAGCTTCACGTCTTAGGCTTTGAACAAGACACAAAAACACCATTTCCTCTCATAGAATAGGAGGAACTACAATCGCTCTGATTTCCTTGTTTCGGTAAACGGGAATACGTAGACATAAGATTGGAAGAAAAATCTTAGCGAGCACACTAATCCAAAACCCAAATCCCATACCTTCACATATCAATCGAAAAGCATCAGTCCTAATCTCCCATCAATCGCCCTAGCACTATTTTAACCAAATAACCTAAGAGAGACCCACAATCTTTATAGCATCTGTAAACCAACAGTCATCTATTTAAACTCAGTATGCAAGTAGGGTTAATTGGAGACATCTATTTCCCTTCCTTCATCAACTTCAATAGGATAAAAAATGAATCGAACTGTAGTACCAAAGCGATAGTGCTTCGCAACCACGTCCAAAATCGCTCTCTACACTTGTACGGGCCTAAACTCGATGACCACGACCTAATGATTCGGTTAAGTAGGTGGAGGAAGGGCTGAAGTTGTGGACGGGTAGGTATAGGTTTCAAAAACGGGTGGTTGGTCAGATGGTAGACGAGTAAGTACCGTCTTCTGAGATAGGTGCATCTGCTGGACTGCATTTTTGGGTCGTGAACCACCGCAAAATCAAATAGATGTTATACGAGTAAGTATCTCTTAGTTAAAGCAAATCTTATAACAAAATGACATATCCAAAAAAATTTCACATGAAGAACTTATTATATATGCCAGGGTTGATAGTATATTATGCATTGCACTTACCTTGTTCCCTAACAAATTGGCCAAAAACATACATATTATGTGGATACCGTTTCTTGAGGATTTACAAGAATGTGGTTAATATAGTTCGAGATCAGCTGTGTTGGCATTTCTATTTAGAGAAATGTGTAAAGCAGTTGAAGTTGGCGTTGATGGAATGGGAGTGTGTGTTATTATGCTCCAAGCACGGGGGTTTACATTAATGCCATTTATGGCACCAATCAGTGAAATCACACCAACTCATCATATGCATCAATGTAAGTTTGAATTTATTCATCTAGATCTATTATTTGAAAATTTTCAATATGATAACTTTTCAATTTATTTTCAATTTTTTTAGAAGGGTTGCAAACAACAAGAAGAAGAAAAATTGCTCTAAAAACCCCCCGTCATCATCTTGACAGTTACCGTTTCATGTTTGATCACATGTCGCCAGACAACGTAATATAAGTGTTATTACTTTTTTTTAGAAATTCCTATAACTATTTATGTTACACTGACATAGATTTTTTATACATTAATAGTTTATATGGAGGTCATATCTTGGATGCCCACCATTAGAGAATGACGATAACTTGATTTAGAGTGCAACAACACTTATCTTATGCTTATGGATCGTTGAAATGCATCAATCTAATAGGGTTAAATTGCAAATTGGGCACTATCAAGATATACCCAACCCCCCAAAATGCCTCCAAGCACACCATACCATGACTATGCAAGAGTCATAGAAGTACAACCACACAGTTTTAAATAGAAACTAGTAACAAACCCGTGTGTTCGCACGAGCATGTCAATTCGAGGATTTTATGTTCTTGACGCGTAATTGTTAATCAAATTGAAAAAAAAATGGTAAAATTATGAATATAGATATGATTGAATTAAAAATGTGTATTGACAAGTATAAGAAAATGTTATGGATTTTAAAATAAGGATTTAAAAAATGTTAGATATAAACTAAAAAAATTCAATGTTATATTAAGCAAAAAAAATGTTAGATAGAAACATAAAAAAATACAATGTTTGAAATAAATATTAAACAAAACATGTGAATGAATAGGTAGACAAAAACAATTGAAAGTAAAGTTATGTAGAAAAAAAATTAAGAACTAATTATTTTAGATAAAATTTAATTTGTTAGAAATGATGTTATACATTTTACACTATAACCGGTAATATATATGTAACAATAGTTAATGAATGTTAAATTATGAGTTGAAAAAAAAAGTCAGTATTAATTTTAAGTATTAATATTAAAGAAATGGAAAAATCAAATGCCAAGAATAGAGAGTAGTCTAACTAATTGGGTTTGGGTTTGGGTTTGTTTTATAGTTGTACAATGTGGGCCTAAAATGTTTTCTTTTTAAATGCATAAAGGTCAATGGTGGACCACTTTAGAAAATTAGAAACCGAAAACGATTGCTTCCCAGAAGACGAAAAATGTTTGCAAGACCAATCTATGTTTCAAGCGGGTAAGGGTTCCATAGATGAAAGTTCAGTTTAATGTTGATTTGTCACAATCGACTTGTATCTTTTTTCGCAATCGATACGTTGAAATTGATACAGTTCTTCATCTGAATCTGAAAGAGATGAAAAGTTTATTGAATCCACTTTAAAAGCACTGTGTCATGAAGTTATTGCTGACAATAAGGGTAAAAATGACGCTGGTAGGAAGAAGATCTAAAAAGTAAAAATACCACATGCAAAGTCTGCGAATGGGGCAGGTACATTTCGATCGAAAGGGTTTGGAGAATCTTCGAGAGTTGTCACAGTTGAACCAAAATCGAAAATGAGGTAATCAATCTGAGTAGATCATTGCATGCGAAATATTGTATGTTTTTTCATCTGGTTAGTTGATTTCGTATAAAATAACATTGCTTAAAATGATCTTGAAAGTAAAAAGACTTATATCTGGTTTTGCATGTGTGTATCGAGATTTGCATATTATATTTTTGTCTCTTGTATGATGAAATTTAAATTATTTTTGCAAAGTTGTAATCATTATTTGAATGGGAGGCCTTTTATTGTTAGAATTGTACCATGTTGAATTAGGTGATTATGTTTTAATGTATAACATTGAAATGCATGCAGGAAAAAGTTGTAGTATCTGGAAAATAATCATTGCCACCCAATTCTTTTCCAGTTGGAGGAACATCTAATTCGAATTCGAAGGTTGTAAGTGAACGTTTGAGGATCCGAGAAGTTAAAGGTAAAAATAGAAAAGGGTTAATTGAATCAATGTTGTTGCATTTCATTCAAGATTTTGTTTTAGTTTTGTGTCACAGGTAGATGTTAATCATATTATCATTAGCCATATATTAATATGAGACACAAGTAAACGACAAAATTTATTAGAATTGAAACAATACATTTCATAATTTTGTATGTATATATTCTGTTTTCTAATGAAAGGCATTGTTTTAGTAGTAATCCAACTTATAATGAATTGATGATTGGAATTGTTTGATGTAATATTTGTTATTATTTAGTGGTAATCAATGAATTTCGAAGTAATGACTCTTGAGAAAGTTTTTATTCAAATGTATTTGAATGCTATAGAAAACTTGTAGCCTTTAATGTTGTCCATAAGGCTACGTATAATTTATATGACATAGCAGGTAATGAACTTCATATATCACTGTATTGCAGGAAGGAGGTTGTTGTAGCAGGAAAAAAGAAGGCACCACTGCGAAAGTCTCTGAAGGATGCAAAAACATGTCAATCCAAGTTTGTGAGAGAATGTAGGAACATTGCAAAAGTTTATCAAAAACGCGAAGAGAGGTAAACTATATTTTTTGTTGCATGGAAAATGTATTTATATTTGTAGCTTGGTTTTGGGTATCCTAAAATACTGTTGGTTTACAGTGATTGGAAAAATAAGGAAACATATAGTTAACACTTTATGGCATAACAATTAATTCATTAAAATTGGTTAATATGATTGTATGTGTTAAACTTTAATTAGAAGTTATACAATCTTCAAAAAAATCAAAGTAAGGATTGTTCTGTATAATACTTGATCGTGTTAATTGTGGTTTGAATCATTGTGAAAGCTACCATTATGAGCAATCATTTTGTTAATTGTTGTTGTGATTTTTTTCTGAATATTATTGTAATGTAGGCAGGACAAGCTTGGAGCAGCTGAGAAAGAAGAATTGAGGGACATACATATTAGATTGATGGAAGCTTTCAAGGATCCAAACATTAATAAGCATGACAAATCATCTGAATATGAAAAAAACCACTTTCAGATAATGAGTTTTTTTGGGAGAAAGAAATCACTGATGGCGACATAGCTCGAAATCAAGTATTGATAAGTTTTACTAACTAAGAATGTAGTATTATGTGACCACACATTAGATAGTGTGCACATGAGTTGACTTGAACTTCCAATGGTGTTGTCCTTCGGTAGCCTTTGAAATCAAAGAATAACATGCTCATTTTGCTGTCCTTTGGTAGATTTACATACCAAACAATACAATAAAAGAGTACAATTTTTTTCTAAAATGCTTGTACATTTAAAATATTACCTTTTTCGAAATTCAACTATATCCGGTACGTCTTCATTAATGAGTAGATTTGTGATGGTGTACGTGTTCGATACAGAAATAGGATACTTCCCTATTCAAAAACAAAATTTTCTTATTAAGTGTGGCATAATGTTAAATGACTAAATAGATTTAAGGAAATCTGAAGACTATTTATACCTTCGGCTTTCACCTTCGCATATTGTAACAATATGATTGTAGGAACATATTTTCTATTCTTGTGCACAAAGTTCATGAACTTCAAAGCATATGTCTCCCAAAAAGTACAATTCAAAGTGTCATTCCTTCACATGTTAAAAGATTAGATTAAACAAAACTTGAATAGAACTATTAGGATAATAGTTAAAGCATAAAAACGAACTATTAGGATAATGGAGAGCATTAACCCAATGTATTTTAAAATAAGATTGATATGATGTTTCTTGCCGGAACTCATATGTGTATAGCCAATCTCTTCCACGGCTCCAATAACATCTATCGACAAAAATTTTATTAGTCAACAACATATTAATATTAACTACAACTAAAACCTCAAAATTATTTTAGAAAAAAGATTTACCAATTAATAAATCATTCCTCCAGTTCTCAGAAATAATTTCCGCAAATGGATTCAACTTCAACTTTTTTTGCAGATATTTGATGTTTATTTATATCAGACACACGAGTTCCAGGGGTAAATTTTATAACAAAAGGATGTTCCAAGGTTTTGATCACTAGATCATTTAATTGAGGCATGAAATTTGTCACAGTATACGTGTTGTTAACCAACAAAACAACATCAAATGTTGCTTTCAACGTGGTTGGTACTATGACATGAACATTTGTGCCCTATAAATCCATTTATATATACCTTACGTTTAAGACATTCTCAAAATGAATTTATATCGAAATCAATCATTCACACTTACCTCAGCATCAACAAATATAAGCTCAAAGTGCTCTTTGTTGCTAGAGATTACAACCTATTTGTGGTGAACTTTTATTGCAATCTTCCATAGCTCTTTCATGTCATTAATATCAGCTATCTTTTCAAATGGTGTTGCCATCACTTTCAGCCTGCATTTTTTAGCAAAAGCACATATCATTTTAGTTTTAAAAAATGTGAACACCATTCAAATATGTCAACAGAGTATCATCCACCAAAATGATGCAACAATGAAACATTTAGGTTTAGAGTATAAAAAATTCTAACAAAACAATATCAAACAAAAACATGCATGTTCATCAATATGAAGAAGTCATTTAGCTTAAGAAAAAACTGAACACCATTCAAAGATGTCATCAACATGAAGAATATGAACATAAAAAATTGTTACTGTAAAATCATTGAGGCTAAATTACAAAACCATATCTTAAAAAATCAAATATCACCTACAATGATGCGAAATCAGTGAAAATATCAAAGCTTTTTTAGAAGCTTATATTCTCAGACACATAAGAGGATAGAGAGAGACGACCCACAAAGAAATGTGAGCGCTAAGATAAAGTGAGATATGCAGAAAAATCTAAGATGCATGAAAAAAACATTTACCTAAACTCAAAACTGAACACCATTCAAATATGTCAACAACATGCAGAAGATGAACAAACAAAAATGTTACTATAAATATTACAACAACATGCAGAAGATGAACAAATACAAATGTTACTGTAAAACAAACCATGAAGCAGTTGCATGTTCTTCTCAAAACATTAAACCTCACCTTCAATGATGAGAATTCGGTGAAGGAAAAGGAGATAGACGAAGCTTGTATTCTTCAGACACAATAGAGGATAGAGAGAGACGAAGCAAAATGCAATGTGAAACGGAGAGAGAAATTGAGACAGACGATGTAAGTGAAAAAGTGAAAAGGAAAAGTGATTTGGTAGACTTGCTATAATTTATATTAGGACCAACAATTAGTTAACTTTATTATTTCTTCTGGTTACTTTGAAACAATTAGCATGTGAGAACATAAAAGTAGAACACATTTACTAAGAAAAGAGCTAACTATATCATTTGGAATGGTGATTTGGTTGGAAAAAGTATTATTTAGACACAAAATGCCCCAAAAATGATGAAGTGACAAATTCTAAGGCAAGGGCAAGCATGGCTTTTCCAGAGCATCTAATTTTCTTATATTATAGATGAATAAGATCTTTGGGAAAATAGACACCAACTGTACTTGACCGGGGTAGCTTTTCAGAGAGAATTGAAGCCAACTCAAGAATATTTGAATTGGTTTCGAGATCTTCCATTACAATATGCATCAATAGAACAACTACTAATTGACCTCCGTCAGCACTATTCCGCATCATAGATGCCGAGTCCACCACGATCACATTTCACAAATCCCCAAACACAAATCACTCCCAACAAATAGTATACCTAAACATTCACGTCCAGCTAATACGAACTACAAAATCAATATACTCATCTCTTCCAACAACAAAATATCGTTCCAGAATATGAACGGTTTACAAGTTATCATCATTACAAGCATTAAACTATCAGTCTTTTCATCTTTAACCTCATCTATAAATAGACAATTTTACATATCAAAATAATATATTTTTCGTAACAATGAGTTCAACAAATGAGAATCCTAGAAACCTCAATGAGGAACGTCAGGCGCCAATCCAGGAGGTCGTCCAACCATCAACTGCCAACTTCAGGGATGCCTTAAGGGTAAGGAAGGATAAGAAGAAGAAGAAGAAGAAGAAGAAGAAGCCGAAGAAGAAGAAGAAGATAAAGAAGAAAAGGAGACCTGTATATTATGATTCCGATGAGGGGAGTGAGGAGAGATGTCTAGATTATGAAGATGCATTTTATGCTATGGGCTCTGACAATGATCTTGATATGTAATATGTTTATCAATGTACTCTCAATGGAATATTAAAAAAAATTATCTCTATATATGTTCATCTCTTACAGTTTTATTTTTTAAGTTATATATATACTCTATTGCACTTAAAAATACTAAAGAATACATTGCTGGGAATATACATCATACATTACATGGCGTTAGACATGTTTAAAAAATTAATACATGTTTAAAATCTAAAAATATGACAAAAAATACATTGTTGTGAATCGAAGCGTGATACATGTATATTAGAACGGTCTTCTAATACAAGCGTGTTAAAATGTAAAAATATCGAGAAAAAAAATATAGTAGCTGGGAATCGAAGCTTGTTACACAGCTTGTATTACAACGGTTATGTAATACAACCGTCGTTAAACATGGCGTTATAAATTTTTAGTCCTTATACAACGGTGGGATACGAAACCGTGGTAAACCTGACGTCGTTAAATGGGGTTTTTGTAGTAGTGCAACCATCATCAACCATCAATGTGACCGACTATTACATCGCAACCATAGAACCTTCAAACCCAAACCACACCTCATTCACACAAATATTTAACGACTTTCCACTAAATATCAATTTTGAGAATTTTGATGCGTTTGAAATTTTTCCTGACCAACAACCCGTTTTTGAAACCTCTACCTATTCGTCCACAACTTCAACCCCTCCTCCACCTACTTCAACAGAACCATTAGGTCATGGTCACCGAGTTCGGGTTTGTACAAGATGTGGAACCGATATTCATTTTGTCAAAGGAGATCCCAATCAACGTAGAAATTAATTAATTTTTAATTATGCCATCATCCACTTGTAATTTAGAATATTATATATTAATTATGAGATTTTGTTCAATTGTATTTTAATAATATTTTATATGTCATATTATATTAACATAATATTTATTCTTTTAAAAACCATTAATTATTAAATATTTTAAAAACAAATTAAAAAAAATAATTTAAATTAATAATATATTATTAATTAATTTTTTATTAACATATTTATTAAAAAAATATTTTAAAACAATTAAAAATAATTCAGATATTAAAAAAAAGTCCATCCTAAATGAAAGACTCCAACATAGGGATAGTCACAGATGAAAGAGATGGAAAAAATATTAAACAATACAAAAGAAGAAAAAAAACTCGTAAATTATGCATTTTTTAATGTGCGGTATTTTGAAACATTTTTTTTAATAAACAAATATATTAATAAAGATCACAAAAAGTGCTCAAATAACTTACAAAACTATTTTAATTTGAAATAATTCATAGAATTTCTCCATCAATTATAAAAAAAAAATTAAAGTACTCTTCGTATCAAGACCAATCTAATTCCACTAAACTATTTTAATATGATTACAAATATCCTCTAAATTCAGCCCCACTCTATTATAAATCACGTTATTTTGAAACTTTATTTTCAATCTTGTAACAACGAGGTCATAATCTATGTTAGACATGTGGACACAATTGCAAATTCATTTTATCTTGAACTAGTGACGGTCAACACTGACGATTTCGTCACCATTGAAAATGCTAAAAGATGATACCCCCATCATTTCTAGAACGCCGCCATTCATGATTAGGGGTGTTCGCGGTGCGGTTTGGGCGGTTTTTACGCTAAAAATCATCCGAACCGCAAGGGAAAAAAGCATGCGGTTTGGTTTGGTTTGGTTGGCTTTTAAAAAAAATCTGAACCAAACCAAATCAAACCAATGCGGTTTGGATTGGTTCGGTTGGTTCGGTTTTTTACAATATTTTTATTGAGTGATATTTACATATATAGAGAACAACATAACTTTGTGTTTAGTCATTCATACATTGCCAAATAATAACAAAACTCATCATATTTAAACAAAAAGTTCTCATTCAATATACAAAAATCAATTTAAACAAAAGTGAAAAAAAATAGTAGCATAAAACAATATCAAAATATTATAATAAAACAGAAAATATAAGAAAAGGGAGATTAGAGAAGATGAAAAAGAAAGAACATAACAGATGTGAGATTAGAGAAGAAATGTGCAATAAAAATATAATTAGAAGAGAAAATAGTAACATAAAAATGAGAAGATGAAAAAGAAAGAACATGTGAGATGAGAGATTAGTGTAGAAGAGGCGAGACGTACATGGCAAAGAAGATGAGAAGAATGCACAATACTATTAGGAGAGATTTGAGAAGATTAAAACTGAAAAGTTAAGTGTGAGTAAGAGAAAATATTTCGTAATTGTAAGGTTAAGGCATAATGGTTTTGAGTTTTAGGTTAGATGTGAGATAAGTGAAGTTTGGGTTGTAATATAATGCGGTTTGGGTTGGTTTAGTTCGGTTTGCAAAATACAAACCGCAAACCAAACCGAACCATGCGGTTTTGTTAAAAGATGGCCCGAACAAATCCGAACCAAATGCGGTTTTTTGCGGTTTCGGTTTGGTTTGGTTTGGTTTGCGGTTTTTTATTGGGTTGGTTCGGTTTTGAACACCCCTATTCATGATTGATATTGTTCAACTAGTTTTTTTTTTTTTTTTGTGCAGAGTAGATTGTTGGGCTGCTGCTTACTTTTAACAATAATTGGATCCAGGTTGTATTAGTTCTATTAATGATTAAGATTTTTTTTTTATAAATAAATTTTAATATTTTAAGAGTTATGCTAACGAGTATTTCTTAACTTTTTTTAAAGATTTCAAATAAAAAAGTTATTTTAATTATTTTAATTTTCAATATATGAATATATATTTTTAAAAAATATTATTTTTTTAAGTCTTTAAAGAGTGCTTCTAAACATTCGTCGGCATTTTTCATATTTTGATATTCTTTCTTTTTTATATGGTATTTCATAGTTTAAAAAAATATTTTCAAAATATATTTATTTATAATGATGCATTATATTTTATATTTAGTATATTTATTATATATTAATACAGTTTTAGCTGAATTATTCAGAAATAATTTGTCAATAGATAAATAAAACTTAATGACATATTTGACATCATTAAACTATGACTTAATAAAGGTGAATGGAGTAACTCATATGTTATACGTTACTTGAGTTAAATGAATTAAATGAAGGTAAGTTGTAAGTTTTGGAGTTTATATTTGACGATTAAATTTATTTAAAACTTAACAATTTAAAGAAAAATATGAATGAATAACATGTCTATTTTGTCATAGTTTGTTCCGCCATGGAACAAGAATTGATCAAAGAGCAGTGATTACAACGTGGTAATGACGTATTTGAATTTCTGTTGTTGTGACAAAGATGTTGATATACAAGGTTAGCACAGTGACGTTCATGTTAGTAGGTGAAAGAGAAGAGTTAATAAAATGTGAATTTGAAATTGTGTACTTGAGAATGATGCTCTCTCCATTTATACAGAGGAGCAGATGTAACTACCAACTTTAAGGCGAGAAATATGGGGAGTCTTTTGATGTATCTTAGACATGGATCTCATATGCTTTTCCACCCGGTCCAGAATAATTGCCCTCAAGTCGGTGTCTCTATTTGGCAATGAAAGTACTTTTTCGTATCCGCCTTTTCGTGTCGGCTACATTTTGGTTAGGGATGACAATGGGTAGGGTACTATAATACTCGTTCCCATACCCGGAGTTTAAAAAAAATTCTCGTACCCATTCACAAACTCGCGTGAGCACGAACCTTTATACATGTGCTAGTACCCTATAGTTCCTCAGTACCCTTACCCGTACCGTTACCCTAAGTTCTAGTAAAAATAAATCTATCAATAAAAAATATCATATTGTTTTAAATTTTTAACAAAATTAACAAAAAAAATAAAAAAATGAATTGTTGAATCATGTAACAAACGAACACTTATATTAAAATGTGTAATATTTTAATTGTGTTGTATTTTTTTAAAAGAGACAGCCATATATTTTTTATATGATATAAATTAAAATATATAAATATATATTGTGAGGGTATGGGGCGGAGTGGGTACTAACGTACTCGTACCCACACTCACACCCACTTATTTTAATGGGTAACTACTCGTGCTCGCATCCGTACTCATTTTTTGGATAGTTACCCTATCTATTGTGGGTATCCATTAGATATGTGTACAATTGACATCCCTAATTCTGGTTTTAATGGAAAACCAAGTGGAAACATCAATGTCCTTGGAATTTACGCCTTAAATGCGCCCATACCACATACGTATTTTCGTAGGTTCCATCATAATGATATTTAGAAACTAAGACACCCAAGTGTACTGGTCTATTTCACAAGTACTAGAACAAAGGTCATTTACAGATGGGGAATGAATTGTATGTCTATAAGGAGGACGATTCTTTCTAGGAGGAACTTTATCTAAAAAATGTTGGTTACTTTATTTAAAGAGTTGGGTTATGTCGGGGGTGTCACTCTCCAGAAGAAGGCTTCACGGAAACGTGTGAAATGACTTATTGATACCTACTTGTTGATGGGCGCTCACACAAAGGAGTTGTGGAAGGTTATTTTTTTATGAGTTTTAAACATTCTTGCCCCCTGTTGTCACTTTGGTTATTTGTAAAGTTACTAAATTTGGTGATTATTATTTGAATATTCGATGAAGAATGAGGAAGCAATTCGCCAGCTAAGAAGGAGAATTCGATCCACTTTGGTTGTTGCGGATCTGTCAAACACTTCAAAGTCAGTCAGTGTTTCTTCTCCCCTAGGGTTTTCTTGAGGCGTTGGTGTTTTTAATGATCCTTGAGGTTGTTGCATGCATTGGATCTTTCGGCTCCCGCACTCTTTAGAAGAAGATTTCTCTTACCTTACCAACCTAACCGGAGAGACTCTTGAGGATGAGTTTTCGAATTTGGTGCATTATACCCGACGTATTTGGGATGCTCTCATGTCTGATCGAAGACTCAAGAAGAAACGTCTGCTGGAGGAGAGTATCTTAGCATGATGCTTAAGCGGGAAACATACATGTAGGAAGTACAAGAAAACTTTTGTTTCTCTTACTAGGATAGGTGATGCCTTGATTGTCCTCAATATTCCTAGATCCTTAGTGGACCAGGTAACACTCTTGGTGAGGGGTTAACTAGGAAAGATAAAGCATTGGCTTCTACGTATGCCACTTTTTCTACTATGAAGTCGTCTCTGTCCACTTTTCTAAGGGATCTTTAAAACCCGCATATTAAGAATGCCTCATTGGCTAATAGTATAAATGAATCATCCACTCCTAGTATCACATCCGTTTTGGGGTCCTTTGAGAATGCCTTGCAGCAATTAGAGCATTTTCACTCTCCTATGCGTATATTTAGGGGGCAAGTACGACCCGACTAGATTCTCAAAGGTGGGAAGTAATCAGTTGGGCTTACCACCACTTATTCTCTTTAGCTTATAACTTTTTGGGTCAAGCATTTATGGCTATTAAGCGTACACTATCACTTGTTCCTACAGGGGTTCAGTTGTCTATGCTTCTCAACTGGTCAGTAAAGGAAGCTACATTGATCTCTATGGCCTTGAACTTCCCTTGGTCCTGCTGCAACATCTGGTAGATCATTTTATCTCCTTCGAGATTAACATTAACCATGATTGGTTCACCGTAAAGGTTATGAAATTTGACATGTATCAATGAGGCTACACATCAAGGGCCACTTTGAAGTGCCTATCGAGATGTCGTTGTAGACACTCTTGCAAGGGACTACAAGGAATTGTGAGTCCATGATGTTGACGTTCCTTCCTCCCCCCACAGATATCATTAACTCTATATACCCCCACGGGAGGGTGGTCATGCCATTGAATGCTTGTGAGCACGAGCCTTCATATGCCAACAAATTTTCTTTTCTTCCTTGAGGCCTATCTTCTCAAACAGCTATGAATACATGACATCATATGAGTTGTCATCCTCAATAAGTATTTGTGACAAGTCAAAAGGCCTGGTCATGACAATTATGACTTGAGGGAAGATTTCATTCGGTATCCTGATAACCTTGTCACTGTCCCGAAACCTGAGCATTGGTCTATCCAGAGTCTTGCTTGAGGCGCTCCCATCTTTCTTATGGATAACCATCAATTAAGCAATCTTCTTTTTCATTGTCCCCTTTGATGGGATGTTTGCTCATGGCGCTCCACAAGTTATGGTCGCAATATGTTGGCGTTTTCCCTTATTTTCTCCTTAAACCTCGCCATTGGTCCCTTCCGCATTAGCCACGACATTTACAGTATTGAATAGGGATTTAATCTTTTGCGATTCTTCCTTATCTCTCTTTCCTCCCTTGGTATACTCGGATAAGAGGCCCATTTTGCTCAAACCCTTGATGTCATCCTTCAGCTGCATGCATTAGCTAGTGGTATGGCTCTAGCCTTTGTGGAAGCGACAATACTTTATCTTGTCAGTTATGGTAGTTTCCTTGACAGGAAAGGGGTTTCTGATCCATGCCTTTCGAAATTCCGTGTTGGCGCACTCTTGTACATCTTCTCTCTATAAGTGTTTAGGGAGGGGTAATTATCGTACCAGCCACAAGTTTCGCGGTCATATTCATCTCTCCGCCTATTAGAGTCTTTTCCGGACGATCGACCAAAATTTGTATCAATCATGGCTGGGTTGTCGAACCGGGCATTAAGTTTCTCTTCCAAGTTGATGAAGGGTTGTGCTCTATTCAATAGCTCTTTCAAACTATGTGTCTTCCTACCCCCTTCTTTCAAAAGGAACTATCCTATAATAGGTTGTTCTCAAATATTTAGCATTTGATGCCCTTTTAGCTCCTTCTACCTCCACAACTACTTGCGTGAAATAGTTAATCTACCACTATAACCTCTTTTTCTTCCCATGTGTTATCCCATTTAGAGTAGCTATTGTCACTGGTTGCCTTTTCCAAACTATGAAATAAGCGTTGAAGCTCTTGCATAGATCGGTTCATTACTCAATTCTCTCGTTCGACAAAGCTTTGAATAATAGTATGGAAGATCCCATTAGAGTTAGTGAAAATAGTGTGCATTTTTCTGTTTCATCGACGTGGAAATAGTTCAAAAGTTCATCGACGACTTATACGTGCTCTTCGAAATCTCCTTTCTCGTCGTACTCCTTCAGCTTGAAAATTTTCTCCATCTACTTCGATATTTTACTGTCCAGAATGCGGACGCAAAGAAGGTGTTTTTAGAACTTTTTCGTTGTGGTTTCTCTACTTGTTCCCGAGGAGGAAGATAGCTAACTAAATTACACATAACAATTATATCATAAAGGATAAGCAGTACCAAGCTAATAACATTTAAACACTAAAAAGTTATCTCAGTCAAACACCAAGATTCAAAAAGACATCTCAATACAACTCAAAAAGCCAACAATAAAATCCACCACCTTCAAGGAGGCATGCGTCATATCTTATTCCATCTAAACCACCATTAATAAAAATGACAGTCTTATAGGAAAAGCACTAAATATACTAGATCTTAGGAAAAGGTACAAAGATTCTCAAACAACTTTTGCCTCAGACATTTGATACAATTCTTCAGCCAAGTAGAAAAAGTACAAGTGTTAAGCTCAAAACTACCAATATATTATTTCTACGCTAGGAATATGTTATTTTCTTCCAAACTAACATATCTCTGTTTTCATAAGAGTAACCACTTTATTAACAAATTAACCATCGAACTCCACATAGACTCGACATAGGATTTAAACCCCACAGGCAAATTAAGATACCTAAAAGGAAAGGTATCAAGTTTGTTGAAAACCACTTTTTTACATTTCAGTTATGGTAATGGATAACGGGTTTTGGCGTAACGGGTTACGAAGTTTAAAAACCTGAAGGATTGCTGGTATCGGGCTCCTAATTTTACGACATTTTGCGTAACTGGTTATGAAGGCATATTTTGATTTTTTCAGTTTTTTGTTAGTTTCAGCTTATTTTGTTAAGTTGATTTGTTATTTCCAATCATTTTTTAATTGTTGTATATAAGACCTTGTAAGCTCCCATTTGTAGTTAGTGCCAATTTTCATTCTCACCCTCAATTACTCTCTCTCTCTCTCTCTCTCTCTCTCTCTCTCTCTCTCTCTCTCTCTATATATATATATATATATATATATATATATATATATATATATATATTCTCTCTCAATTTCTTAACTTCATCTTCTCCAAATTAACTCAGTTCTCCATTAATTCACTATTAGAGAATTTTTATGTTCTAACATTTAGCATCAACAACACTAGTTCTAATCCATTTTCGCTGCAACAATGAGTACCATTTCCAATGATAGAATTCCACCAACCTTTCAATTCTTGATTCGAAGAATTATGACAAGTGGTCAAAGAAAATGAATGTTCTGTTTGGGTATCAAGAAGTTCTTGAGATCATCAACAATGGAGTTACACCACTTGGGGCTGAAGCTACAGATGCTTGAAATGCTGCATTCAAGGAAGAAAAGAAGAAAGATTACAAGGCACTCTTCTTTATTCATTCTTGTGTCGATGGTGACAACTTTGAGAAAGTTGGCGATTGCGGGTCGACGAAGCAAGATTGGGAGATCTTAGAGAAAGCTTATGCAGGGGTTGTTAAAGCTAAGGTGGTGAGGTTACAAACTCACAAGAGGCAATTCGAGTTAACGTAAATGGAAAAAAGGAGACAATCAACAATTATGTGACGCATATTACGCGTTTGGTGAATCAAATCAAGTCTTGCAGCGAAACTGTTTTGGAGCAGAATGTTGTGTTGAAGATTTTGCATTCTTTAACGTCAAAATTCAACAATATTGTAGTGGTTATCGAAGAATCGAAGGACCTTTCGACGTTGAGCAAAGATGAGCTTCAAATCTCTTTTGAGGCTCATAAGCAAAGGATGGATGAAAGAGGAAGCGATAAAGCTAAAGTAGAGATTGCTTTGCAAGTACGACTTAACGAGAAAAGTATAAGATCGAAAGGAAAATAGACTTTGAAATGGAAGAAAAAATCTCATAATTTGGGTGGGAATGATCCACAAAATTCGAAGGTTTCAATGGTTAAAAAGGGTGAGAGCAGCTCCAAAGATAGTGGTCAAGGCAACAACTTCAAGAAGTTTGACAAGAGTAAGTCGAAGTGTTACAATTGTCATAGACTTGGTCATTTTGCAAAAGATTATTGCGCGACACCAAGGGAGAATCAAAGCGATGAAGCTAAGCTTGAGAGGCAAGAGGTATATAATGAAAATACGCTCTTGGTTATGATCATGGAGGAGAATTATGGCATTAAAGAGGTGTTGGGCAGCAGCAGTAGCAGCTGCAAGTTGCAGAACAACAGCTGCAGTAGTTCGAAAACTGCTGCAGAAACGCGTTCAGAGAAAAACATAATGATTACAGTTCAAGATGGAGTGGTATTTAGATTCCGGTTGTTCAACGCATATGAAGGGTAGAAAGGATTGGTTTGTGCAAATCAATCAAGCTGCAAAAAGTATAGTAAAATTTGCGGATGATACCACTCTTGCGGTCGAAGGTGTTGGTGATGTTTTGATCGAAAAGAAGAATTGTGGACATTATCTGATCAAGGATGTTTTGTATATTTTGGGAATTAAGTGTAATCTCTTGAGTATTGGCCAATTGCTTGAGAGGGGTTACAAAATTCGCTTGAAAGAAAAGATCTTACCCGTTGTGGATGCAAACGGTGTTTTGATTCTTAAGGCTCCTATGGCTTCCAATAAGACTTTCAAGTTGGAGTTGAAAGTGATGGAGCATAGGGGTTTAGCTACAACGGCAAGTCGAGAAGAGTGGTTATGGCGCTACCTTCTTGGACATCTCAATTTTTGTGATCTTGACGTGTTACAAAGGGGTGGTATGGTAACCGAGTTGCCAAGAACCAACATTCCAGCTGAGATATGTGAAGAGTGTGTGGGAGGGAAGATGCACAAGAGTAATTTAAGCAAGGACGCGGGTCATAGGATCAAACATCACCTTGAGGTGGTGTATTCTTATGTGTGCGGTCCAATGCAAGTCGATTTGTATGGTGGCAATAGGTATTTTGTCACATTTATCGATGATTTTATTAGGAAACTATGGATATACCTAATCAAGAGGAAGGATAAGGTATTTGATGTGTTCAAACGATTCAAGTCCATGGTTGAGTGGCAATGTGGTCACAAGCTCAAGATTCTCAAAACGGATGATGGAGGTGTGTATACCTCGAATGAGTTTGGGAAGTATTGTGATGAAGAGGGGATAGTGCGTGAGATTGTGCCGCTCTATATGCCACAACATAATGGTATTGCTGAGAGGAAAAATAGTTTGATAATAAACATGGTTCGAAGAATGATAAAGGGTAAAGACTTGCCGAAGGAACTATAGGGTGAAGCCATTTCTACAGCTGCCTATTTGTTAAATAGGTGCCCTACAAAAAAGCTTGATAAGGTGACTCCAGAAGAGGTGTGGTCTGGATTTAAACCAAGCTTAACTCATTTGAAATTTCTCAGTTCGATAGCATTTCGACACGTTCCGGGTCAGCTCTGATAGAAGTTGGACGATAAGGGTGAGATGATGTTACTCGTTGGTTATCATCCTACCGGAGGTTATAAGTTGTTTGATGTTTCAAACAAGAGGATTGTGATTAATTGAGATTTTGTGGTCGATGAGCTGCGAAAGTTTGACAGCAGCAGAAAAATTGCTGACGCAGGCCCCGTAACGGGTTACACTAAAAACTGTAACAGGTTACCATGTGAATTTTTGGGTTCTCAAGCTGCTGGATTTGGTTTTTGGCAGAAAGCTTAACGAGTTACGAGAATCCTGTAACCAGTTACGGGCTGGAAAATCAGAATTTTCATAATCTTGGCGGTGCAGAACAACAACATATCGAAGCCGAAAACGGAGGAAATAGTAGAAGACCAACAAGGCAAAGAGTTTTGCCTCAGTGACTCCAAGAATGTTAAGTATTCCGGGATAACGAAATCAATGATGATGGTGATTTCGTTCACTTTACGCTTATGGCCGAATCCGAACCGGTGAACACGAAAGAGGCTCTAAGCGATCCAAAGTGGATTTGTGCAATGAAGGAGGAGCTGAAATCTATTGAAAAAATTGGTACCTGGGAGTTGGTCGATTTACCGCTTGGAAAGAAGCTAATTGGTGTGCAATATGGTGAAAGCAAATCTCAAAGGCGAGGTGATCAAGCATAAGGATTGATTGGTACTGAAGGGATTTTTGCAACGTGAAGGTATAGACTTTGAGGAAGTGTTTACACCTGTGGCTAGGCTTGAAACCATCTGATTAGTTGTTGGCATTGCGAATAACAACGATTGGGAGATATATCAAATGGACGTAAAATCTACATTTTTAATGGTCCGCTTGATGAAGAGGTTTATGTTGAGCAGCCCCCTGGATTTGTAGTAAAGAATCAAGAGATGAAGTTCTACAAATTACATAAAGCTTTATATGGTTTGAAGCAAGCTCAAAGAGCTTGGAACAAACACATTGATGGCTTTCTTGTTGATATTGGTTTCAAGCGGTGTGTGTCCGAACACGGAGTTTATGTGAGATCGGATGTAAATGATGGTGTGATCATTCTTGGCTTATATGTGGATGATTTATTGATTATCGACAGCTGTGATAAGAGTAACTCTAAGTTCAAAAGTGAACTTATGAATGAGTTTGAGATGACGGACCTTGGCATTATGACGTATTTCCTTGGCATAGAGTTCCATAAGTAAAAAATGGGATTGCTCTTGCATCAAATAAGATATGCTCTTGAGATCTTGAAGAGGTGTGAAATAGAGCATTGCAATGCTTCCATTACACCATGTGAGGCAAGGTTGCAGTTGTCCAAGAGTGAGGATGAGCAAGATGTGGATCCAACGCAATATAGGAGATTGATTGGATCATTACGGTACTTGTGCAATACATGATCGAACTTGGCATTTAGTGTCGGTATTGCTAGTAGATTCATGGAGAGATCGAAGGTATCTCACTTGGTAGCAGTCATGAGAATCCTTAGATACATTAAAGGAACTCTTGTTTGTGGAATTCTCTTTCCCGCATCGGATACGGACCAAAAATGTGATTTACTTGGTTTCATTGATTCCAATTGGTGTGGTGATAAGGATGATAGAAAGTCAACGGTCGGATATATCTTTATGCTTGGTAGGACACCAATCTCTTGGTGTTCGAAGAAGGAACCAGTGGTAGCACTCTCGCCTTTTGAAGCCGAGTACATTGTGGCTTCGTTGTGTGCGTGTCAAGCTATTTGGCTCATGGATCTATTGAAGGAGTTGGGTAGCAATGAGGGTGATGCTACTACACTTCTGGTTGATAATATTTCTGCAATAAACTTTGCGAAGAATCCGATTGCACACAGAAGAATTAAGCACATAAAAATGTGGTTTCATTATCTGAGGGAGCTAGTGAGTGAAGGCAAGTTACAATTGAGATATTGCCGAAGCGAAGACCAAGGTGCAGATTTGTTAACCAAGGGGGTAACAAATGAGGTGTTCAAAAGGTTGAAGAAAAGTTTGAGCATGTTGGACTTGGAACAACTGAAATGAGGCGGTGTGTTGAAAACCAGTTTTTGACATTTCAGTTGTGGTAACGGGTTTTGGGTTTTGGTGTAACGGGTTACGGAGTTAAAAAAGATGAAGAATTACTTGTATCAGGTTCGTAATCGGTTACGACATTTTGCGTAACCGGTTACGACATTTTGTGTAACCGGTTACGAAGGCATATTTTGGTTTTTTCAATTTTTTTGTTAGTTTCAATTTATTTTGTTAAGCTGTTTTGTTATTTCCAATCATTTTGTAATTGTTATATATAAGACTTTGTAAGCTTTCATTTGTGGTTAATGTCGATTTTTATTTTTATCCCTAATTACTCTCTCTCTCTATTTCTCTCTCTATTTCTTAACTTTATCTTTTTCAAATTAACTCAATTCTCCAATTAAAGATTTTGTATGTTCTAATAAATCTTACGCTTAATATAATCACCAGTTATGTTTAAAAAGATTAGATTCACATTAATTCATATAGACTATTCGTGGCAAAGTTAAACTAAAATGATACTATCTCATAACTATTGTTGCATATTTTTTATTATATTTCTCTAGATCAAGGAGAACCTTTTTGATACCATCAACTAGTAAGAGATCTGTGCTCCCGCACGGGTAAATTAATTTTGATATTGCAAAAATAATTATTTTAGATATACCTCTTAAAAGGTCATTTTAATTGAGAAAGTACAAGAAAAAATTATAAATTAAAATATTAAAAAAAAACAATATTATGATACAATATGTAATAGAACATTTGACAAAGAATTTCAAAGATCAATAATAATACGAAATATATAAATGAATATAACCACTTGATAAAAATAGTGGCATACGATGAAAGTGTCCCGTGAAACAACAACAACAAATTGTGAAAAAGCAAAAGCCACTAAAAAGCAAAATTTGCTAGTAAAATTGAGAATGAGAGCATTTAAAAATACACAAGCTAAGTATCTAAGTAAAAGATAGTTAAGACTAAACAATTTCAAGACTTATTTGTTTTAATAACTAACTAATCACAACTATCCTAGCTTTTGGGATGTAATCACAATCACGTATATATCTTGGTTGTACAAAACAAAACAAACCAAACCAAACAGAAGGTTAAGAAATAAGTATTTTAAGGCAATTCATATGTTAATTCTTCTCAAGTCTCAACTATGAGGAAATGAATCATAAGGTAAAGTATTTTGTTGTTTCAGAAAATTATTATTTTTATAATATACTGTTTAGAGTAAAAGAAAATGAACATGAGGAAATCATTGAAAATTTAATACCTGAAAATGGGGGCTATTCAAACAATGAGCAACACGGCGAAACAACAGCACCATACATCGCTGGAATTCTGGAGGTTATGTTGCTTCCAAGACTTCTTCCAACTCACCTAGGAACATAACTTCCTTTGAGCTATTTGTTATTGGCCAGTACTTCAATAAGCCCCTAATAATTGTATCTGCAAGCTTGCAATCTTTCTCCACAAATTGAGTAACGCAATAACATAACTGCTGATGATACATTGCTAAGCACTTTGGTTTGTGCAACGGAATTAATATCCGAACCAGAAACTTTATGCTCTTCTTTCAAAGGCAAAGCAAAACCATTAATCATACTCCCTAGAATTTTCAAGAACTCAGCAATCCCATTATACTTCTCAGTCTTAAAAATAGGAATTGTGAAAACAAATACAAACGGTGCAAATAATGCAAACGGTAAAAATAGGAATTGGAAACCATTTAACAATTAAATCACAACACAGTCAAGACAAGTAATGCAAACGGTGCAAATACTCAATCTCAACCTGCATAATGTCACGATAATATTGTATATCAAGAATAATTGAAAACAGTTGGAAGAATTGCTAATAACCTCAATGTGCAGTGCATAAGTTGTTCGGCAAGACTAAAATAAGCATATGAAACGAAACCAACAGCAAGAACAACATGATTCACATCTGACATATATCAGCAACGAAACCAACCCTGTGACCAGCATGCACACAAGACATTATAATCACGTCACGCTCATGAACCCTGGCCAAAATTTTTTAGCTCCTTTCGTGGCCCAATACCTGATTATGATCCTTATGAATTCCGATATATATATATATGCCTGTTCCAATGACAAATCAATTCTGATACTGGATGACACATGTTTGCGTTTCTCCTCTTGCTTTTATTGCCACCTTGATCTGTCCAAGATAATTTCAAATACAAATGTGTCAGTATTTTATCGTCCTTACCAAACAAATCATGATACAAAATGGGAACGCTTGCGAAAGAACCAACTTCCAACGCCTTTGCATCAGCTGCTTCTCCACCTGCTGCTGCATGCATGTCTCTGTTGTGTGGATAGGTGTTCGAGGATGTGTGACAGAGAGATAAAGAGAGAAAGTTAAGTCATAAAGCATACCTTAATGGTTATATCTTTAAACATGGAAATGACTGCCTCCACATTTTGATGATGGGTGTTCAATCGCAAGAATATCTTCAAATGATATATTTTTACAGTAACATGATCTAATTTCCTTCCAACTACTCTCTCCACAAGAATATCTTCCGACACCAGAAAATTTTTATGTGAATTATAATTATAATAAAAGATACATTGACTCTTTTTTTCTTTAAGCATTAAGACTAATGGTGTCTGGTGTTTATAGCAGTTGAGTGTCTCCTGCAAGGTCACAACAGCATTGTTGTTCAAATAAGTGATCAATTTAGATATATGGTAAAAGCTGTGTGGGGTCAGTCTTAACTCCAGATGCAAAGTGTTGCTGACAGGTTCCAAACCAAATCTTGTTCTTATGGATGATAATCTGCTGAATATTACTTGACATCAATTTCTTTCTTCTTTTAAACTAACATTCAATTTAATTATTTAACTAATCATTGACTGAAAAATTAAAGTGAAGCTGAGGCCGAAAAATTTGAAATATCAACAGTAGAAATATAACAACAAATATTTACCTCTAGAAGAATAAAAATATCAGGTTCAAACCCTAACTCTTTAAGTGCAGTAGCCTGTGATAGGCTCCTGGGATATCCATCCAAAAGCCAACCATTCTCTACAGAATCTGGATGCAAGAGACGATCGTTGACCATCTATAAAATACAAGAGTTATTAACAATTAAGACAAAAGGTATTTGAATAGCAATTGAACGGTCACTTCCATTTCCCCTACCATACCATGACAACTATTTCATCAGGGACCAACTGTCCCTTCTCCATATATTCTTTTTGCACGCTTTCCATTTTCACTTCCGGTTCCAGCATATTATAATTTGCAGACAAAATTGACAAATTTGATATAACTTGCAATCAAATTTGATATAACTTGTAAATAAAAATTGAAGTCCCCCAAT
This sequence comes from Lathyrus tuberosus, assembly GCA_022829125.1. Lineage (NCBI taxonomy): Eukaryota > Viridiplantae > Streptophyta > Magnoliopsida > Fabales > Fabaceae > Lathyrus > Lathyrus tuberosus. Next base: position 6,713,492 of record JALAZF010000164.1, on the reverse strand, counting down.
CATACCTTGGTTTTATCAATCTCATTGGCTTTCCGCTTCATTACATCCTTAGTTTCATTGATCTTACTCTACATCAGTTTTGTAGCTGAAAACTGGAACATTGAAATTTGAACTGTAACAAATCAAAATTGGGAAACAATGGCTTCTGTAAAGCTTTTGTGAACCCTTTGATATGAAAGCATGTAAAGCTTCTGTGAGTTTCTGTTCTTCTTTGGCATAACAGTGAGTTTGATAAATCACAGCAAGCCAGCATGATGTTGTATAAGCACTTTAACAAAACCACTGTGCCACTGGTTGTTCTATTCACCATATGGATAGTTGGAATAGTGCAAAACATAAAAGATAAGTTCAACGAATCAAATACAGATTATAAATGACATTGTCTACATATACTTTGATAATCATGAATTATAAAAGACACTGTAACCAAATCTATACTTTGATAATCATGAGTTAATGTTAATATTTGCCAATAAATATAGTAGAAAAGGCATGTTAATATTTGCCAATAAATGTAGATAAATAATTCATTGCCTAAAGAAGACCACCTTGTAACAAAATTTCTCAATGGTTACAAATTTATCCAATGTGAATTGTTAGAACAACTGATTTCCTCACTCAATATAGCAACAAATAATTTCACTGATGAAGCTTTCCTTTGAGTTTGAGCTGCTCTATAAACTAAATTATAGATGTCTATGACATTTGACCAAATGATATTGACACAATAACAACCAAGCCTTGTCCTAATAGTCAGGGTTACCTAAATGGACGAGTCAATACTGCCAAATTCAATTAAAATTAAATCATTGAAAGCATGGTTGTTTATCCTTATGTACTTAAATGGAAAAAAATTACCTCCTCATATTCTCATTTCTCATGGAAACCCTGTCAGCAGAGGCTCTAGAAAGTGCTTCTTTGGGGCTTGAAACCAAATCCTCTATAAAATGTGATGGTTTTACAAAAATAGAAGCACTTGGATAAATTCTAGACAGTAAAATGCAAAAATTGGTCATCCCAGAAAGAAATCTATATGATGGAAAAGAAAAAACTGGATCAGATTTTTGAGTATATTGCAACTTTTTGACAGTAAGGTATATTATAATGAGTAGACAAACAATACGGAATCAGGAGAGGAATATGATTTTAGAGTTAGAGCATGCATTAAACTTGAATAAAATGTTATAGAGCAAGCAGAGACTATGGTATATTCTCCAGATGGATCCGTCTTCCCGGCCTTTGTGTACACCACTTTGTTGCTGATCCTATCCTTGCATTCCAAAGCAACCTCAGCACCTAAACAGATTCATTCATTAAACATAATAACTGAGTTTTAAAAGGCGGAAACACTCTGACCCAATATCTAAGTAGTCAAAATAATCTATTCTTTCAAATAACCCGGTTTGAAACTTTGGCTATTTTCTAGCATAATTTAACATAATAATTATAATTATAATTATAAGAAATAAATAAACCACAGAAACTAACAAAAATTTTTAAATTAAAATAAAACTATAGGACTATATTATTAGATCCAACACACTGCAGAATGAATGGACCAGACAATAGCTTAATTTCTAAACCAAAGGATCAGATCAGATCTGATGTTGCGTTATCTCAAAAGAAAATCGTATATACTTGAATCAGCTAACAGGTGAAGCAAATAAAGTAAATTGGGCGTCAATTATGCAGCTACATGACTCAAGATTGGGATAACCAGTGCCAACATACACACTAATACAGCACAATAGACTTAAATATGTAGTTAGAAATATCAAGTATGCCCACCCTGACTTAGGTATTTCATAAGCAAAACTAAGAAATACAATAGTCATAACAGAAAGTTATAATCTATTTCATGTCCCAATGTAATTAATGCCTAAATGTAATATTTTGATTTTAATAGAAGTGATCTACAAGATATGAAGACATTGCTGAAATGGCAAGCATCTAGATGTGAGCCAGAAGTAAATGGCAAGGCAAGGAGGTGGGGAAAAAAACTATAAAAGCATTATAAAATACTACCTCCATATATGATTTTGGATGAGGGGGGCCTGATGCAAGCGGGGATAATGGTCTCCCTGCATACATGTTTTCCTAGCCAAGAGACAAACTCTATTGGCAAGTCATAAATGAAAACCACAACAGAATATTCAAAGCAATAGTAGCCTCTCATGTCAGGCTAATATATTAAATAGCAACACCCAATTACCTTCCAATCTTCTTATTGCATTTGTCATTAATTTCATTTCTTGTATTTGCTTATCTAAAAGACTCACATATCTTGGCTTGCTTTTGCCACATCTGCAGTAGCAGCTGCTGCTGATTTTGTAGCTTGAGCAACTTCTTCAGCCAGAGTTGGTTTGTTGTTAGTTTCCTTAGTTAGTTCATCATCGTTGTCTAAGATAACCTTGCGTATCCAAGATTTTAACCGAGGAAGAAGGGAATTCTAAAACATGAAGCATTCTTGAAGTTCAGAATAATACAAAAATGTGACCAAAATTGTACATGTATCAAAATATATATTACAATAAGTGAATAAAAGTTCAATAAAAAACTGAGAATAGAACACAACCATTAAGATACTGATTTAGATGGCATCATAATTCATACATAACAATTGGTGGTAATACCTTAATTATCAAAACTGTTCCAGCACCTGAAGCAGTTAGGACTCCAACTAGAATAAGAGCATGGGACCAGTGGTATTTGGTTCGTGCTAAGGTTCCTGTTGAAGTATTAACACCAGCAGAAGCAGGTAAAACAGGCTGCAAAGTTTGGTGTTGGGCCTGTTGCTGCCACAGCGGTTGATCCTCCACTCCAATCAGCTATGTTTTCGAATATCTCCTCGTCGGTAGGTCTAAGACAACCTTGCGTATCCAAGATTTTAACCGAGGAAGAAGGGAATTCTAAAACATGAAGCATTCTTGAAGTTCAGAATAATACAAAAATGTGACCAAAATTGTACATGTATCAAAATATTAATTACAATAAGTGAATAAAAGTTCAATAAAAAACTGAGAATAGCACACAACCATTAAGATACTGATTTAGATGGCATCATAATTCATACATAACAGTTGGTGGTAATACCTTAATTATCAAAACTGTTCCAGCACCTGAAGCAGTCAGGACTCCAACTAAAATAAGAGCATGGGACCAGTGGTATTTGGTTCGTGCTAAGGTTCCTGTTGAAGTTTTAACACTAGCAGAAGCAGTTAAAACAGGCTGCAAAGTTTGGTGTTGGGCCTGTTGCTGCCACAGTGGTTGATCATCCACTCCAATCAGCTATGTTTTCGAATATCTCCTCGTCGGTAGGTCTAAGACAACCTTGCGTATCCAAGATTTTAACCGAGGAAGAAGGGAATTCTAAAACATGAAGCATTCTTGAAGTTCAGAATAATATAAAAATGTGACCAAAATTGTATATGTATCAAAATATTAATTACAATAAGTGAATAAAAGTTCAATAAAAAACTAAGAATAGCACACAACCATTAAGATACTGATTTAGATGGCATCATAATTCATACATAACAGTTGGTGGTAATACCTTAATTATCAAAACTGTTCCAGCACCTGAAGCAGTCAGGACTCTAACTAAAATAAGAGCATGGGACCAGTGGTATCTGGTTCGTGCTAAGGTTCCTGTTGAAGTATTAACACTAGCAGAAGCAGATAAAACAGGCTGCAAAGTTTGGTGTTGGGCCTGTTGCTGCCACAACGTTTGGAGTCATGATGCTGCAATTGCAACAACAGCACCTACTCCTTTCACTGCGATTCACAAGATATATATTTGTTGTCCAAGAGTATTAAATTGCAAAAATGCACTACATAAATTGGAGTTGTAAAGCTACTTTCAAAGTGTAGCAACATCAAATTTGAATTCAAGATGTTCATTAAAAGTCACAACCCAAAAGAAGATACAAGCTACAAATAATTTGGGTTCAGAGGTCATGACAGTGCCAAATTCTAATTAAATCAAAATATCATTACAAAGCTGTCAGTATAAATTGCAAAGATTTAAAAGCTAAAAGCTAGAGCTAAAATCCTTTGAGTTTTACAATCCATCGAGGTGCCAATGCTCCATCCTTCTAATGCCTTCATCTTTCGTGATATCTTCACCATCATCGTACAATCTACAAAGTGAGCCAAGAGCAATTGATGAGTGGGTTTAATTTATGACAAGAAATTCACATAAACCTAAGAGCATTAATAACCTGCATGCGAAAGAAGCCATTGACTAAATGTATCTGCCAATAGTGATGGCCCTGTCACACACGATTGATTGAGCAAAACTAAGTTAATCTAGCGGTTTAAGTAATTGATTCACAAGTGGAAAGGAATCTCTAAGTGTTTCTACCACTGTTAGGAGGATTGATCTGCTGTAGTTGTGGAAGGAAAAGAAGTTGGACTCCATTTGAGCCTCACCAAATAATTTGTGGAGGATACACAATGTCTAGAAGAGGAGGAAGGAGAAAACACGAGTGAGAAGAGGAAAGGGAGATACTGAAGAGGAGAAATAGTGAGAAAGAGGGTGGCGGGCGGTTAGGGTTGTGGGGTGGGGGGAAGAGAAAAACGGGAGAGAGAGAGAGAGAGAGAGAGAGAGAGAGAGAGAGAGATAAAAGTTTGAAAATGGAAGAGGGAAAAGTGTGGGAAGATGGAAGAGGATTTTGAAATTGAAATGAAAATCTGAGTGACACTTGGCAATATTGGAAATGTGTTGAATTGTTGGGTTATTGTTTTGCCCTTGTGTTAGTGTAAATAAATTTTGTGGAAAGGGCAGAAATGAAAAAACAATGCACTTTCTTGTAATTGCTTTATAGTAGATTAGATTTTCAAGTCAACAAAACAATTTTATAAATTTCTGTCTAGTTATGATTGTGGGACACATGAAAAGTTATGATTGTGGGACACATGAAACGTATTACACTTGATTTCCTTTAATTAGATTATTTTCATTTTTATATTATGAACACAAGTGGCATGAATTATTTGTAAATACTTTGAACCCAAAACTCCCCTTTCTCAAATGTGTATATATAGATAGTTCTTAAATCTTAATAGCATATTGCATTGCAGCTCTGGAAAATGGGAAGTGTGTGGGATATGTTGAAGCCAGCTTTGTTAATGGTTTTGGTGCAAATAGTATTTTCAGTTTGCAATGTTCTTTACAAACTTGCCATTTTTGATGGGATGAGTACCATTGTCATTGCAGCTTATCGCCTTGCCTTTGCTGCCATTACCACTATTCCTCTTGCTCTTGTTTTTGAAAGGTAAGTATATGATCGATCACTTTGGACCTTAATTTGTTTCTTGAATAGAAAATTTTACTTGCCTTATTAATAAATTGATTAAGTGTAGAATATTGTCCAAGAATGTTATTATTTAAAAGGTTGTTATTGAAAATTTATTCATCTTATTAATAAAATGGTGATAATAGATAAGGTCAAATCAGACTTTGCTTAAATAGATAAGACCTATTAAAAAGAATTAAAGTAGAAAATTTGTCTATTGTATGTCTTAGATTTTTTCAAAATTTTGTTTGACATTTTTAAAAATGTGGTCTACTCTACTAGTTTAAAAGATTGTTTTATTTTAAGGATAATAAAAGAAATATTTTTATTTAAAATGAATATTTTAAAAGTTATATTTTTTTTAGAGTTTGGACAGCTTTTTTGGGGGAGTTGGCCAGTCCAACACATCTCGAGGTCTAAGGTGGAATTTAAAATTAAATATTTTTAATATAATAAAATATTTTTAGTTGATATGGGACTTAATCACTCATATTTGAATGTCTACAATCTCTTTCACAAGTATGAGTCACTCACATTATCCATAATAAAATCTCACTTCCGCTCTCCAGCCGAGTCTAACCATAAATTCAATACTACTTATTGAGGGGTATGATAAAGTGCCATAAGTATCAATAAATTAAATGTTCAAGATTCAAAAACACTTGACATCACTTAACCCTAAAAAAAAATCTTAATGCATAAAGTATCTAAGTCTTATATCTTATAAATTTAAGATTTCCACTTAAACACTCGCATTTGAATTTCAAAATATCTAATTTCAAACTAAATTTTTTATTAAGTATCAATGTTCTTTTAAGCATTTGTACTTCTTATCCCTGTCAACTTAATACTTCCTTCGATTTCAAATATAATATAACAACAACCTAATTTCAATGATCATCACATATATTTATTACATTCAATATCATTATTCCAAATTTATTTATATTTTTCCACATTTTTATGTTTTGTAATGATTTTCAATATAAAACGTAGAGATAAAATTAGAAAGAATATTAAAGTTAAATGCATTTAGATATTTTTCTTAAATAGTGAATTATATATATATATATATATATATATATATATATATATATATATATATATATATATATATATATATATATATATATGAAACTAGAGAGAGTATAATCATTTCAAACCAGATAGATGGAAATTGAAATTAAAAAAAAAATCATTTCCCTTTAAACTTTGTAATTCTATATGATAGAACATAGAAGTATATAAAACATAATAAGAATATAAAAAAAAAATTATATTAAAATAACATAAATTTTCTTAATAGAAAAAATATTTTAAAACTTGTAACAAAAAATAAAAAATAAAAAATATTGAATAATCTAAATCCATTTGATACTCCCATCATTGATATTATCACTAACAACTCCTAGAATACCATCCATTATTGATATTGTTTAAAATAATAATAATTTTCAGCATTATGAATATGTTGGCATATCAAATCAATAAGAGATGTTGTTGGGCTGTTTCTTATTTATAACTATAATTGGATCAGATTGTCCGTAATGCTAACTAATAATTCATAGATAATATTTTATGATAATATAGTTTTAATATTTTCAAAGTTTATTTATATATATTAATGTCATTATATTTTATATAATAGTATATTTATTAATATTATTTTTAGCTCAATTATAATGTTTTTCACGCTATTTTTAAATGTCGACAATGTTGGTTCTCCCATTTTACAATCTCATCTCAGTTTAAAATTCATATTCTTATTTTAAATATTTAATTTATCCATTATACTTAATCTATTAAAATAATTTCACAATATTACATTACATTTTACGTCATATAAAATATGTCACTTCGTTGATTTTGTATTCTGAATTATGGTTTAGAACTTAATTTTAAAAGAATCAATTTTGTGATTGAATACAAAATTATAATAAAATATATTTAAATAGATATTATTAAAAATATTTTATAAAATAATTAAAAAAAAAAATATTTGAGTGATTTTTTTATAAGCAAAAATATATTAAAAGTATTAGGATACTCCAACCCATTATACTATCACAAAATCTTGAGAATACTATTTTAAGTGTGAGGTAGAGTCTCACGTTGATTATAAATATAGAGTGTGAGGTAGAGTCTAACGTTGATTATAAATATGAAAAGTTGAACATTTATAAGTAAAAAAATCCACACACCTATCAACTTAAAGTTTTGGATAAATACATGGTATATCTCTTAGGTGTCTCTTCTCTTATAAAACACTGACTAGAAACAGTGACTTATCTCTGTCTATATTGAATTTTCTTTTTCAAACCATATTGGAATGATAATGACTCGTATATGCAATAGATCAACTACTAAATTTGTTTTATATATTTTTCTTTCTATTATACAGGAAGAGGCTGCAGATGACTTGGAGGGTGTTTTACCTTTCTCTTCTAAGTGGATTATTTGCGTATGTATCATTATTATAATATATTAATATTAATGTATAATTCATCTAACTAATAATTAATAAAACTGATAAACATAAATGTGATTTAACAGTGGAACATTATTTCAAAATCTATTCTACGGATCTCTGGTTTTGACATCAGCAACTCTTGCATCAGCTATCTACAACCTTATTCCCACTATCACCTTTGTATTAGCCGTATCCTTGGGGTATATGTTTAATAATTTCAACTATTGTATCAATTTCTGTAGCACCGACACTTCAGATAAAAAAACATACACTACTGAGTAGCACCGACACTTCTAATAAAAAATTTATTTATGCTCTTTGCAGTTTGGAGAAATTAAATTGGGGAGCATCTTCAGGAAAGGCAAAGGTTACAGGAACTATAGTTGGACTTGTAGGGGCTTTGGTTTTGACATTTTACAAAGGAGCTGAATTTGATATTTGGCCTTTTAAAATCAATCTTTTGGATCCAGAAGACAAACATAAAGGACATGTCACTGATACTACCTCTGAATTGTTAGGTGTTCTATGTGCTGTAATTAGTTGCTTTTGTTTTTCAATCTGGCTCATCATTCAGGCTAAGATCAGTGAAGTATATCCATGCCCTCAATCAAGCATAGCTTTGATGTCTGTCATAGGAACTATACAATGTGTTATTTTAGGTTTCGTTGTTGAGAGCGATTTGAATCAATGGAAGCTTGGTTGGGATATTAGGCTTCTCACCGTCGCCTTTTCTGTATGCTTCATGTTAATCTTATATTATATGATTTGTGAAAATTTTGATCCATATAGGGATTTGAAGTTTTGTTAGATGTGTGTGTAGGGAATTGGAGCCTCTGGACTAATGATTCTTGCCATGGCGTGGGTCGTACAGACGAAAGGCCCTCTATATGCGTCGGCTTTCAACCCTCTATTGCTTTTCATTGTGGCCATCGTCGCATCTATGGTTTTGGATGAGAAGTTAAACTTGGGAAGGTATATATATTATGCATGTTTATGTTTATGATGGTTATGTGTTTTTAGGTAATCTTTGTGTTCATGATTTCATTTGATTTCTTTTGGTTTTTGGTGAATAGTTTACTTGGAGGAGTGTTGATTGTGTGCGGCTTATATGCGGTACTATGGGGAAAAGGAAGAGAAACACCAAAGAAGAAGATTGCACAAGCACCCTCAGAAATCATTCGTGATCTTGAAGCTACGACGCCATTGTTGAGTCCTTGAGCAGCTAGCTCATCATGAAATTCAACCATGGCATTCTTAGTGAAATTTCAATGCTTAGTTAGAATGTTTTTATAAGAATGAGTATAACCTGTTTATAGATATGGTTGTGAGTTTTAATTATGTGTATATGCGTAATAATTATTTTGTAGATTGTGATTGTGTTTTATATATGTGAATCATTTTTCATACATAAAACAATGAAATATTGTTGGGTTGAATATGAGAAGAGAATGGTTAGAAGGGGTTGGATAGATCTTTGCTTGATAAAAATAATTTTAGGAAAGTTTTTGACATCAGGGTTTTCAAAACGAAAGAGAGCGAAAGTTTTTAGAAAATATGCTCGGGCTCACGTATTGTTTAATGAATATAAAATATAATGAAAATTAAAACGATTAAACGATTAACATACAACATGTCAATTAATTGAGTGTGATTTACAACCAAATGTTTTGAATGGAATTTTATTATAATGAATGAAAAAATTAATATTACAAGTTTATACGAATATAATCAATAAAAAATGTTTAGACGACAAGATCTTACACAAACTTAAACCTTAACATTGCGATAAATCTAACTACATACACCTCTAAAAGCGATAAAAGCCTAAAATTATAAATTTCTAAAAAGTGATTAACAACATAGGAACTGTTGGAAATTCACCACACCCTATGATGATTTTCCTTCAATCTTGATCTCAAGATTGATCACCAACCCACAAACTCACGTAATGGTAATGATGAACAAAGAAAGAAGAAGAACAATAGCAGCAAGAAAGAAAGAGAGAAGAGAAATATATGGAGAAAATTGGCACCCACGAACTGTGGGACTTTTTTTGTTATTGATCACTTGCTAAAACTGCAACTGTGATTGTTACAAGTACTGTGATAGTCTTCACTACTTGATGTTCTTCTCAATTCTACAAAGCATCTATTTATAGACTTAGATTTACAAAGGCCCAAAACTCTAAAGGCCCAAAATATCAAATCTAATCTAAATCATATCAAATCTAATAAATGCAAATCTGAATCCAATCTAAATCAAATCTGTCGAAACACCTTCGACAATTCGACATTAAGCTATTCGACTTCGACACTTAGACACTAGGAATTACAATTTAACACACCACCTAATTCATTGTGTCTAAACTATCTACATTCATCATAGTCCTTAGCTTTCTGAAGGCTTCGACCTGCACTCCCTTCGTCATGATATCTGCTATCTGATTCTCAGTTCTGCAGTGTTCCAACTTCATCTTCCCTTCTGCTACCTGCTCTCGAAGATAATGGAACCTCATTTCGATGTGTCTGCTTCGACCGTGAGCTATTGGATTCTTCGTCAAATTGATAGCTGACATGCTGTCGATCTTCATGGTAATTTCTCCATGACTCTTCCCTGTAATCTCTTCGACCAAGTTCACCATCCAAGTTGCTTGACATGCACAAAGAGAAGCAGCTATGTATTCTGTTTTAAATTATGACAATGCCACTACTGGCTCCTTTCTCGAACTCCAAGCAACTGGTGCACCACTTAACATAAACACATATCCAGCTGTGGATTTTCTATCCTCTGCATCACTACACCAGCTAGAGTCTGTGTATCCCACTAACTTGCATTCTTTCCCTTCATCAGCTGCAGGAAATAAAATGCCATAGTCGAGAGTCCCTTTCAGATACCTCAGTATCCTCTTCGTCGCTGTTAGGTGTGATACCTTTGGCTTCTGCATGAATCTACTTACCATACCAACACTGTATGCTAAGTCAGGCCTTGTGTGACAAAGGTATCTAAGTGACCCAATAAGTCTTCTGTATTGGGTTGGGTCGACATCATCTTCGTCTGGATCCTTCGACAGTTGCAGTCTGGTCTCAGCTGGTGTCGAAGTTGAGTTGCAATCTTGCATCTCAAATCTCTTGAGTATTTCGCCTGCATATCTTCGTTTGTGCATCATCAAACCTCTACTAGTCTTGTAGAATTCGATGCCAAGGAAATATGAGAGATCTCCCAAGTCTGACATTTCAAACTCTTCACTTAGGTCATGTTTGAAGTCTTCGATCTCTTTCTTGCAACTTCCTGCTATCAACAAATCATCGACATAGAGACATAGTATAAGCAATTCGCCATTGCTTCTTCTTACATATACTCCATGCTCAGTTGTACACTTCACAAATTCCTTCTCCCTCAAGAAGCTGTCGATTTTCTTGTTCCAAGCTCTTGGAGCTTGCTTAAGTCCATACAGGGCTTTATGCAGCCTGTACACCTTTCCTTCTTCGCCTTGTTTCACATACCCAGCTGGTTGTGCGACATAAACTTCTTCGTCTAGGGGACCATTAAGGAATGCACACTTCACGTCCATCTGACATGTGTGCCAATTATTCATATTTGCTAGACCAACAACCAACCTGATTGTTTCGATCCTAGCAACAGGTGCAAACACTTCATCGAAGTCTATTCCTTCCTTCTGAAGAAATCCTTTCGCCACAAGTCTCGCCTTGTGTCGAGTTACTTCTCCTTTGGGATTCACATTCACTTTGTAAACCCACTTCACATCAATTGCCTTCTTGCCTTGAGGCAATTCGACAAGTGACCATGTGTTGTTGACTTCGATGGATTCTAACTCATCATTCATTTCTTTCACCCACTTCGAATCTTTCAATGCCTCAGCTGCATTAACTGGTTCGACATCTGCGTAGAAAGCATAATGTACCAGCTCACCCTCTTCATCGACCACATCATCTGATGTAATTACACATTCTTGCAACCTTGCAGGCATGTGTCTTGTTCGTCGAGGTCTGCTTGAACCTGCTTCATCTGCAACTGGTTCCTGTCGAACTTCTCTTTCGACTTCAGTGGCTGGTTCTTCACAATAGATTCTCACTGAATCCTTCTTGGAATTCTTTGTCCAATCCCATTCTTTAAGCTCATCTATGATCATGTCCCTGCTGATCACTACCTGCTTATTCACTGGGTCGAACAACTTGTAACCTCCAGTCGAATGATATCCTATCAAGATCATCTGATTCGACTTGTCATCAAGCTTCCTTCTTAACTGATCTGGCACATGTCTATGTGCTATAGATCCAAACACCTTTAAGTGACTGAGGCTTGGCTTGTCACCAGACCAACATTCTTCTAGTGTGACTCCTTCAAGCTTCTTTGTCGGACATCTGTTCAAAAGATATGTTGCTGTCGAAACTGCTTCTCCCCATAATTCTTTGGGTAGATGCTTTCCATTCAACATACTTCTTACCATGTTCATGATGGTTCTGTTCTTGCGTTCTGCAATCCCATTCTGCTGTGGAGTGTAGGGTGGCACCACCTCATGCACAATCCCTTCTTTTCTACACAATGCATCGAACTCTTTCGACACATATTCTCCACCACCATCAGTTCTCAGAGTTTTCAACCTTCGACCACTCTGTCTTTCGACCATGGATTTGAATCTGACAAATACCTCAAACACATCACTTTTCTTCTTGATGAGATAAGTCCATAATTTTCGACTGAAGTCATCTATAAACGTGACAAAATATCTGTTGCCACCAATCGAATCCACCTGGATTGGACCACATACATTAGAGTATATGACTTCAAGAATTGCCTTCGACTTCCTTCCTGTATCCTTGCTGAAGCTATTCTTGTGTTGTTTTGACTGAACACACTCTTCACAAACTTCACTAGGAATGTCGATTTCTGGTAATCCTGACACCATATTTCTTCTCTTCAGCTCCCTGATGTCATTGAAGTTGAGATGGCCTAGTCGAAAGTGCCATAACCACTCATCTCTACTGGCTGCTGTTGCTAGACACTTGTGCTCCATCACATTGAGTTCAATCTTGAAGGTCCTATTCTGAGACATTGGAGCCTTCAAGATCAACCTACCACCTGCGTCGAGAACTCTCATCATCTTGTCTTCGAAAACTACCTTGTAGTTCTTTTCGACAAGCTGCCATATACTGAGCAAATTACTCTTCATGCCTGGAATGTACAACACATTGGAAATTGTTGACCTTTTGCCATCTTTCCTCATAATCAGAACATCACCAACACCTTCAGCTGCTAGAGTGTTGTCATTTGCAAACTTCACCGTGTTCTTCGACGAGGGCTTCATGTTGACAAACCAATCTTTCCTCCCAGTCATGTGTGATGAGCATCCTGAGTCCAAGTACCACTGATCTTGGAATCTCTCTTCATCTTTCGTTGTGAGCATCAGCAACGTCTCTTCTTCTTCATGCTTCGCCAGATTTGCATCAGTTTCTTGATTTTTCTTCTTTTCTGCACAGTTACTAACATAATGGCCATACTTCTGACAATTGAAACATTGAATGTGACTTTTGTCTGGCTTTCGACCACCACCTCTTCCTCTACCTGCAGCACCACCTTTTTGGTTGCCTTGGTTCCAAGGTTTCTTCTGAGTCGAATTACTGCCTCCTCTATCTTTGTTGCCATTCACATTTCCTTTGCCTTTCCTTTCCTTTTCTGACTGCGCCTGCAAAACCATATCACTCTTCGACTTTCCTGCAGCCCTCTCAGCCATCCTTTATTCATGAGACTCAAGCGTCCCTTGAAGCTCTTCCTTCGTCAATACTGACAAGTCTTTCGACTCTTCTATGGCTACTACCACGTGGTCGAACTTAGGAGCCAATGATCTCAAAATCTTTGAGACAACTGCTTTCGTCATCAGCGTTTCTCCACATACTTTGATTTGATTCACAAGTTTTGTAACTCTTGTGAAGAAATCTGCAATACTTTCGTTGTCTTCCATCTGAAGCAACTCATAGGTTCTTTTGTGAGTTTGTAACCTCACCTCTTTCACCTTCTCTGCGCCTCCAAACGACTTTTCAAGAATCTCCCATGCTTCTTTTGCTGATTCTGCATCGCTAACTTTTTCAAAGTTATCTGGATCAACACATTGATGGATTATAAACAGCGCTTTATAATCTTGCTTCTTCAATTCTTTGAGTGCAGCCTTTTCTTCATCTGTCGCGTTCTCCCCAAGCGGTGTTACTCCTTCTTTCACAAGATCCCAAATATCTTGATAATAGAAAACCACCTTGATCTGCTTGCACCAATTCTCATAATTATCTTTCTTGAGAATCAGAATACTTGCCAGAAAATGCCCATTCGGATGATTCATCGCCATCACAATTTTCCTCCTTGAATCGCAACCGGAGCTTTGATACCAGATGTTGGAAATTCACCACACCCTATGATGATTTCCCTTCAATCTTGATCTCAAGATTGATCACCAACCCACAAACTCACGTAATGGTAATGATGAACAAAGAAAGAAGAAGAACAATAGCAGCAAGAAAGAAAGAGAGAAGAGAAATATATGGAGAAAATTGGCACCCACGAACTGTGGGACTTTTCTTGTTATTGATCACTTGCTAAAACTGCAACTGTGATTGTTACAAGTACTGTGATAGTCTTCACTACTTGATGTTCTTCTCAATTCTACAAAGCATCTATTTATAGACTTAGATTTACAAAGGCCCAATACTCTAAAGGCCCAAAATATCAAATCTAATCTAAATCATATCAAATCTAATAAATGCAAATCTGAATCCAATCTAAATCAAATCTGTCAAAACACCTTCGACAATTCGACATTAAGCTATTCGACTTCGACACTTAGACACTAGGAATTACAATTTAACAGGAACATGCATAATAAACAAAAATTTAAAAGTGATGGATAGAGACAATTGTGCACAAGTATTTACAATGGTTTAGTGTGTCGTCCTCGTTTGCGCCTAATCTGTTCTTCAATGGGAAACTATTGAAAATTTGTTAGTCTTCCACTATTGTAAGAATCATAATTGTGCATAAGTATTTTCAAAGGTTTTGTGTGTCATCCTCATTTGTACCTACACTATTACGGAAAACACCTATCACAACGGTTGGAAAAGGGATACCACCACGCCGGACCAACTGTTGTGAGGTAAGGTATGATTGTATGTATGGTATTTTCCACCACGGTCATCTAATTATGTAGCGTGTTTCCTACCACAACGCTTACGTTAAACAACCATTGTGATATTTTTAATGTATAACATTTAGCAATGGTTAGTAAAAACAACCATTGTGATATATACACTGAGTTTATTATAAATTATGTGGAATGCTTATTTTTTCAATGGTCACTAAATATATAACCTTTCAATCTGATCTAGAACATTATAATATGATAAATTAAGTTATATTAGAAGAACAAGTTAACGTTCAATGCTAGACAAAAGTTGTTTAACTCGTTATCCACATTTTGCTCTTTAACGGTTAGAACTTTATTTAATGATCCTAGTCTTTGAATTGCCATTTTCTTTACCTCTAGTTCATTTTGAAAAATATTATTTACTTTGCAAACAATATTAGAGGTGGAGAGAGGGGTGGTTGAAGAACTACAATCATTAAATAAAGTTGTAACAGTTAAAAAATAATATGCAGATAGCGAGCTGAAGAATTCTTGTCTAGAATTAAACGTGTACTTGTTTTCTAATATAACTTAATCTATCCTATTATTATTATTTTATAATGGAATATGAAAAGTTATATATTCGGTAAGGGGTTGAAAAAACACTCAAACCACATAAGATATAATAAACTCATCTTTTAAACACACATTAACAACAACATTCATCAACAATATTGATCAACAACAAACCATAAACAATATACACTATACAACAAACATATCAACTCATAGAATGTTTAAGAAACGTACATGTCCCATAAACCCTAACTTTTTGCAACACTCACTTTAACTTCTTCCTTGTTATTAAAACAAGCTTCCTTACCTGCAAGTAAAAACAAGCAAAAAGATCAAACATTATGAAACAAGCTATTGAAACATAAACAATAGTACATAAACAAATTTTAAAACATAAACTATAGTGAAGACAAATCTGTAAAGTAACAATTTGCTAAGATTTGATACAATAAAGGTATCATTCGAAGAAGATATATATGAGAGAGACGAGTGACTGAGATGTTAAGGTTTTGTTTGAGAGAGACAAGTGAAATAGATGTTAGGGTTTTGTTTTAAGAGAGACGGCTGCAATGTACTGAAGTGAGAGATAATTTCGCTTATATATAAAAAAGTAACACCTTTCACCACAGTTGAAAATACGAACCGTGATGAAATGATTGCAACTCATACCACGGTTGATTATAAAAACTGTGGTGATATACAAGGTCAAACCCATTATGTCATGATAAATGGGAAATTGTTGGCGCTGGGATTCGAAACCTTTCACTCTAGATACATTTCACTACAGTTTTTACCTATGACCGTTGTGAAATGTCCTTTAGTACATACAAAAAAAAAAAACAACGCCCAAAAAAGAACTATTATCATGGTTAACAAAAAGGCCGTTGTAAAATGAGTGTTACAAAATGTTTATTTTATAGTAGTGAAACCATTATCTAATGCGGAGTTATTGAAAATTCGTTAGTTTTCCACTATTTTAAGAATCACAGTTGTGCAAAAGTATTTGCACATGTTTTGTGTGTTGTCCTCTTTTGCACCTAATCCACTCTCTAATGGGGAAATTTTGAAAATTTGTTAGTCTTCCATTATTTTAAGAATCACAAGTGTCTTTTAGTTACAATTGATAATCACAGGCAAACTGATAACTTAATTCCAATACTAAGTAACTCAGATCTAAATATTGATTATTCTTCTATTAAACACAACTTAGTGTTTATTTATAAATTTTGTAAACAAGCGTTAGTCTCTTATTAAAGGTTACTTAAGGATCGGCCAAAGAATCCTAAAACATAGTGCTAAACCTTTTATGAGTTTTGTGTAGAAAAGGTGAAGGATTTTGACTTGGTCGAAACTTTTAAGTGGAATAATATTAGAAAGTATATTGTTTGGGAAACACCTCTTTGTACAAAAACATTTAAGATGGGTTGGGCCTCTATTAGAGTGTAAGACCCAACCCCTTTTTCTACAAAAACAATTAGGGGCCTCTGCTATAATATAAGTCCCACAACGTCTTTCGGTATCGTAGTGCGGTCAATATTTTCAAATAAGTCATATGGGTCTCTCCTTGAGTATAAGCCCCAATCTTTTGTACATAAACTTTATTTTTAACAACAAACAACTTCCTTGGGCCCCTCCTTGAGTTGTAAGCCCCATACCTCGGTTTTCAAAATCATCTGTCTGTTTTTAAACTAGTACTAAGAGGGGCATTATTCTCGGTGAAAGTGCTCTTAGACCACTTGGGACTCTCTTTGAGTTATAAGCCCCAAACTTTCTTTTTTTAAACAAATTTCTTTTAATTCAAATTCAAATTCAAAGTTTCCTCAAAACTTTCTTCAATTTCTTGAAACCCTAATCAATCATACAGTTGTAGTCAAAACAACAAATCACAATACACTTGGGCCTCCTCTCAGAATGTAAGTCCTAACATCTTTTTCAAAGCATATTTGTTATATATATATATATATATATATATATATATATATATATATATATATATATATATATATATATATATATATATATATATATATATATATATATATATGTCAAATCACTTATCTGTATATATATACTGGTGCATATTTGTTTAGAGTTTCCCTGGTAGTTAGGTCAAACCAGAGGTTACTTTCAACTTAGTCAAAACTATTTCCCTCATAGGAAATTCCCTATACAGTCTGCCTCCTCTTGGGCTTATTCAATATGGAACAGAAAAAGGCGTTATTCTCGGTGAAACTTTTCTCAAGACTTTTAAAACTTAGAAATATATGTATACAAGAAATTCATCTCCCCAGAGAGGATTAATTCCCGGTGAAACCTCTTTTAAATTTCTTCAAGCCTTAGAACTGTTAAACAAAGAAAGGACTAATTCCCGGTGAAACCTTTCTTGAACTCTTCTTAGGCTTGGACCCGCAGGCTTCCTAGAAGTATCCCCATCCTTCTCTTGGGCTTAGTACAAGGACCAACATGCTTCTTAGAAGTTCCCCTAGCATCCTCTTGGGCTTAGTACAAGGACCCGAAGGCCTCCTAAAGGCATAGGATGGAAATTAGTCATCTCTACCAGTTCAATCCCCAGAAGAGTCAAATTTCCATAACATCAGACCATTCCAAGGTTGATCTTCATCCCTTAAACCAAAAGTCTCCTCTTGGGCATCATACAAAGACCCTTCTCTACACCAGAGCCTACCACTTCTTGAGAGATTTGGGCAGTCTCAGCCTCCTCTTGGGCTTCATTCAAGTAGACTTGGAGAGTCTCATCTCCTCTTGGATCTCTCATAGAGACCCTCAAGTTTCCTAAAAGCATAGGAAAAACCCTGATCATTCTACCAATGCACTAGTCTCCAACAGTGTTGAAAACCTCTAAGGTTTTCAAACTCATCTTTAAATCCCTTCTGACCCCCAACAAGGCTTAACTTTCACCTTAAAAATCCTCAGCCAGGGTCAATTTACCATCAACAAACCCCCAGTAGAATCAGAGCCTCATTGCCACTAATACTTCAACTCTTCCCTGATTCTCCGCAAGAGTAAACCCTTTGGATTCCCCAATACCATCTGGACCTGCTCCTAGATTTCCATAAATCCTCTGCAAGAGATAGCCTACTCTTAGGCTTCATATAAGAATTTCCTCAGTCAGCCTCAATCTTGGGCTTTGTACAAGACATATAAAACCCTCCTCAGTGGAGTCAGTTTCCTTTAGCTTCAACCTTGGGCTTTGAACAAGGCACACAAAAATCAGCATCCCCTCAGATGAGACCATGAGTCCACTCTGCAGGAAGATACATCATCTATACATCACATATCAAAACAAATAATCAAAACCTTTCCAGATAATTGCTATAAGTGGTACACTTGTTGATTCAAAATCCAAGCTGGAGTCATTCTCTTATCCTGGCTAAAATTCATCTTTCATCTAACAGCTGTAAGTGGCAAGCCTCTAGATCCCTAACATCCAAACCAATGTCCCTCTCTTAGTATGAAAGATTCATAAGGAAAAAGTGGCATTGCTCTACACTGAGTTAAAGCTTTCCTCCTTCATGACATCACCCTTATAAAGGAAATTATGGCATTGCTGGATTCTATATATCCCAGTTAAAGTAATTCCCCTTATAATCAATTCCTTAACATTTGTGATGAATAGGTGAGATATCTCCCTTTAGAGATGACTAATTCTCTCTCAAATCAAAATTTAGCTTCAATCTTGGGCTTTAAACAAGACACAAATACTCAGCTAGCTTCAATCTTGGGCTTTAAAGAAGACACCAAACATTTTCCTCCCATAGAATAGGAGGAACTGTGATTGCTCTGATTTCCCAAATCTCTTTACGGGAATACGTAGGCATAAGATTGTGAAATCTTAGCGAGCACACGAATCAAAAACTTTAGGTTCAGTACCTTCCCAAAAACAACGGAAAACCCGAAAACCACAAAAACATTCTCCCAACACTCCCAAAGGAGAAACTTTCCCAATCCACAGTAGATAAACACAAGAAAGCATTTAAAGTTAACAGAAAAATATGCAATAAAAGGTTCATCTGGATTACCATAGATACACTGGGTATTAAATAGCTTCCCTTTGTATAACCAGACCCTGATCCTCGATCTGTTAGCATTTGTTAAAGAAAACATTTGCGTGCAAGGTTAGTTTTAGATATATTCCCTTTCCTTTCCAGCTTCATAGGATAAATACAGAAATAAAAAAGTAGTACCAAAATCCCAATCCCGCGGTAAGGTGGTCGCGTCACCGACAAAAACCGTACATTATAGGGACATCCACTAAATCTCGACAAATTGAGAGTATTTAGCTGTATGGCCTATGCTCACATTAGGCAAGACAAGGTCGAACCTAGAGCTCTGAAATGCATGTTCATGGGATACCCTAAAGGAGTCAAAGCTTATAGGCCATGGTGCCTAGAGCCAGGTCACAGGAGGTGTATCATCAGTCGAGATGTAGTTTTCAATGAATCTGAGATGGCATTCAAGAAAACTGATGATGTTGACGAAGAGCTGGAACGGGGAGAGATTCCTGTTGTGGTGGAGCATGTTGATGCTGAATTGTGTATCCCAGATGAAGTCGAAGAAGAAGTAAAAGATACTGAGGAAGTTGAGGAAACTGTCGATGACTACCTATTGTTAAGAGATAGGTCTAGGAGAGTAATCAAGGCACCTCAGAGACTTGGGTATGAAGATCTTATACCTTATACCTTAATCTCTGCAAGTGAGGTTCTAGACGAGGAACCTAGAGATTATAAGGAAGATATGAGAAGTCGAAATAAGACTAAATGGCTGAAGGCCATGGATGATGAGATGAAATCTCTTCATGATAACAACACCTGAGAACTGATCAAGAAACCTGTTGGAGCTAGGTTAGTTAGCTATAAATGGATTTTCAAAGTTAAGGATGGAATCGAAGGAGTGGCGTCGAAGAGATACAAGGCAAGATTGGTCGCTAGGGCTTTCACTCAGAAAGAAGGTGTCGACTTCAATGATGTGTTATCTCCAGTTGTGAAGCACAGGTCCATTCGAGTTTTGCTTGCCACGGTGGCACAGTTTGACCTTGAACTAGAACAGATGGATGTGAAGACTGCGTTCTTGTATGGTGATCTAGATGAAATAATCTGGATGAGGCTACTTGATGGGTAAGTCGAAAGGGGGAATGGAGATTATGTGCGCAAGCTAAAGAGATCCTTATATGGACTGAAACAATCTCCTCGACAGTGGAATTGGAGATTCGATAAGTTCATGGCACACATAAGTTTCATTAGAAGTCAGTTCGACGACTGTGTTTACTTCAGATTTCGACCTGGTAATTCATTTGTTATTTTGTTGCTTTATGTGGATGATATTCTAATAGCAAGCAACAATGTCGAAGATGTAATGAGGGTGAAGGCTGAACTCAATAAGGAGTTTGACATAAAGGATATGACAGTTGCATCCAGGATTCTTGGGATTGACATCCGAAGAGATAGAAAGCAGTCGGAATTATACTTATCTCAAGAGGCATACCTACATAAGATTTTCGAAAAGTTTGGTATGTTGAATTCAAAGCCTGATGTGACTCCGACAAGCCCTCAATTCAAGCTGAGTATAGATCAGTGTCCCAGTATTACTGTCAAAAGAGCTTATATGAATAGCATTCCATATGCTAATATAGTGGTCTCTTTGATGTATGTTATGGTCTGTACTAGACCCGACATAGCATATGCAGTAAGTCTTGTAAGCTGGTATATGGCGAATCCTGGAAAGGCTCACTGGCAAGCATTGAAGTGGATTCTAAGGTACATAAATGAGTCTCTGAACAGAGTCCTAATTTATGGTGGAACCTTAGGTGAAGATAGTAAAGTAGCAATCGAAGTATATGTCGACTCTGATTATGCAGGTTGTATAGATTCAAGAAAATCTATTTCTGGATATGTGTTCACTATGTTCGGCACAACAATCAGTTGGAAAGCAACACTTCAGAAAGTTGTTACCTTATAAACCACTGAAACAAAATATATAGCCCTAACTGAAGTTGTGAAGGAAGCATTGTGGCTTGAAGGTTTTGCAAAGGAGCTGAAACTTCAAGGCTGAGTTATTACTTTTAAATGTGATAGTCAAAGTACAATACACATGTCAAAGAATTCAGCATATCATGAGCGAACCAACCACATCGATGTGAGGTTGCATTTCGTCAGAGGGGTAATCAAGCGTGGAGAATTCCAAGTGCTGAAGGTTTCAACAGATCATAATGTTGCTGATATGATCACCAAGACGTTCCCCATTTACAAGTTTTTCCACTGTATGCAATTGATAAAGCTGCATGAAGAAAGCTAGTTTGTTTCTTGTTGTTATAGAGTTTGTTCCAAAGTGGAGATTTATGAGATATTGGAACGAAATCTAGTATTGTCGACCGAGGTTTAGCATGTCGTCGAAGTCTACTCATATGTTGTTGTCGAAGACCTACATGCTGTAGTCGAAATATGTTATAGTATGTAGTTGTCGAATTGGGCTTGTTTGTTATGTTCAATTGTTTAAGTTAGCTTGTACCCTAAGTTAGCTTGTAATGGGTAATTATTAAAAAGCCCATTAGTTTAGTATGTTAGGTTTATTATTAATAGCATACTAGTTTCTCATCTTAAGTGTGGAAAATTCTAATTAGGGTGAAAGAGTTATTTGTTATTCTTGAGTACTTGTAATCTGATTCAAAGAGAAAGTAAAGAATAACAGTTATAACCAATCCTTGTTGTTCTTCTTGTTTTTCCGTTAACCCTAACCCTTGTGTGTTTCTTGCCGATAAAGAAACCAATTATACTTTGTTTTAAGGCATCATTTGTCACAACATATCTCCTCTAAGAAAATACTAAGTCTCCAACTCCAAATTCCAACCTGAGACTTCAATTTCCTTAGATAACGCATTTTGTCGAAACGCCATTTTATTCTCCTAACCTCTTGGATTTCTTTAATTATGCTGATATTTTAACCTTGTCGAAAATCCTAGCTAACACACAATAAGCTGCAAATTCCCCAAAATCTTCACTTGATCTTGTATCAGTTCACCCTCTATGAACCAAAGCACTCCATGATTTTGTCTGTATGGATCTTCACTTGATCCTAAAGAAAATTCCCTAATCCGAGTCTTTAAACAACCAAAGGAACTAGAAACTTCAAAATTTCGCCCTCGGCGACCTTCACTTGATTCTACCGAAATTCCCTTCAGCTTTTTTGTAACGGAAATTTGACGTCAAAGACTAAAATCAAACGAAACTCAACATATAAGAACCTTATAAAAAAAGATTTAAGTACTAAAATAAATAAAAAATGCCAACTTACAGAGACTAAATGATTATTTAAGTATATATATATATATATATATATATATATATATATATATATATATATATATATATATATATATATAAAATTTAAAAAGAGAGAACTGTTAAGGTAGCAGTGGTGAAACTCTGTGAATACCACAATGAAAATAGCAAGCATTGAAAAGAGAAAATAGCTTGTAAGAAGAAGAATGATTCTATTCAATGATTGGAGAACTTTACATTATCCTTTATATACAGCATTGAATAACAGCCAATGAATAGATCTAACTAACTAGTTTACAAGTGTATGGTTGATATTAAAGGATGAAACTAATCTATATATTAACATCCCCCCTCAAGTTGGATTGTGAATGTTGAAGAGTCCTAACTTGGACAAGATGCTAGACAATGCTGGTGAGTGGAGTGGCTTGGTAAAGGCATCAGCCAGCTGTGATGTAGTAGGGGCAGGAAGCAGATGAATTAACTTGGATTGAAGCTTTTCTCTGACCACATGACAATCGAGCTCAATGTGTTTACTTCACTCATGGAAAGTCGGATTATGAGCAAGATAGATAGCTGATTTGCTATCACAAAAAACAGAAGCTGGATGGGAAAACTTTATCTGAAAGTCATCAAAAAGATACTTTAACCATTGCACTTCACATGTTAAGGATACCAAGGCATGATACTCAGCTTCGGTGGAAGATCTGGAAACAGTTGGTTGTTTCTTTGATTTCCAAGATAATAAAGAAGAGCCAAGCATCACACAATAACCTGTAACCAACCTTCTTGTATCTGGACAACGAGCCCAGTCAAAATCTGCAAAAGCAAATAGTTTGAGTTCACTAGAATAGGAAAATAACAGGCCCTTGGCAGGTATGGCTTTGAGATATCGCAACACTCTTGTAGCAGCCTGATAGTGGGGCAATAAAGGTTTAGATATGTATTGGCTCAGGTGCTGAACAACATTGTTGCACCCCAAATTTTACCCTCAGTTTCTGATCATTTCATATCATTCTAAGTCGGTCTCTTTTTCGCATTTTTAGCTAAACTTTCCATATCATTAATCATGCATTTTTTTTATCATTATTTTTGTTTTTTTTAGATTATTTAAAATTAATTTAGTCTATTTTCTCAAATTTATTTTTTTTATATATATTTTGTTTCAATTAGTTTTTTTTTATCTTTAGCTTAATTTAATTTAGTTTATTTTATAATTTGCATTTAATTTAGTTTATCTTCATTTCAAATCAAATTCAGTTTCTTTCAATTTCTTTTCAAATTCATCCAAGATTTAATTTTAATTTTAATTAGAATTCAAGTCCAATTTAAAGTCCATTCCATGTCAATTTCTAAACTTCATCAAATCTTAATTCCATGTTTAATCCATTCAAGTTCAATAATGTCTCTCAATTTCCAGCTTCTATTCAATTTCTTGCTAAATTCAAACTCATTTTTTGTTCATTATCAATTCCAAGAAGTATCATAACAAAGGCCCATGTTCAAATTACACAGAAAAGTAAAATCATAAACAAAGCACACTCTACTACCACTCTCAAGCTTCACCATTTGCCACAAGCAAAACCTGCGGTCCCGCCACCTCAAGACAACCTGTCATTGAGTCAAAACCGTACTACTCACAACGCTCCAAAACCTCTGTTGTCCACAGACCTGCTACGCACCAGACCAACATTGTACCGTCTGCTACAACAACAACATTACTCTGCTACACCAACGTTAATCTGCAAGCTTGAAAGCAACAATTCAACAACGATCAAATTTTAAAATTCAAATTCAAGAATAGATCTTTTTTCTGGGGTATATATAACAGAGAAAGAGAATAGGAGAAAGGGGAAAGAACCGAAAAAAAATATACCTTTGTCTTCTGGAACACCAAGTTTGAAAGAGAGCAATGATCTCTTCAACCAAAACTCTTTCCCTCACATAATAACACAAAAAAACATTCAAACGGAACCTCACCAACACAAAAAAATCCCACAACAACAACGCTCACAACCCTTAAACAAGCCGGCTTAACGGCCACTTTCAAAACATCATCAAGAACTTTCCTCCTTCATTTCAGAAATCTCAAATCCAAACCTCCCTCTTCATCACTCCAATCGACACCACCATCTCATTTAACCTTTCTTCAATAAGCATCAATAACAACCACAACTCTTCCCACAGTTTTCAACCACAACAACTCAAACACAGCAATAAACCTCTTTCAATCTTTAACCATCTTTCAACCTGCAAACTACATCGAGTCCTTCAAAAACTCCACATCTTCAATCTCAAAACCACCATCTACAAACCCATAATGACCAAACAATCTTCTTCATAAACCATTTCCTTGTTCTTTATATCTCAAAACCACTCCAAAACCGGAAACGAAAGAGATCGAGCGAAAGAAACCCAAACCTGCTTCAAATCAAGGACGCAAGTGAACACAATGGTTGTTCTGGGATTCCAATCGATCCGTTTTGAGGTTGATTTTTGAACGATTTGAGTATGACTTTGCGGAAAATGGCGAGTTTGTTCGTTGGCTATTCTTCTTTCCATTTTCGTGCGCGATGACGATGATGATGATTTTGAGAGCGTGCTTTTTCTCTTTAAAATAAATATGGTGTTTCTCTTTCTCACTTATGTGGCGGTTGTTGATGAACAAAGGGGTTTTCATTAACCCATCAGTGAACAACATTGGATCGGGTCAGAATGGACCCGTCTTTATGAGATAATGGGTCGCCCTTTTGGGCCTGTTACTCAGCCTGTGCGGATTTGGTCCGCTGTTGTTTTGTTTTAGTGTTTTTTTTAAAAAATGTTTTCTTTCAATTTAGTTTTTTTTAATTTTAAAATTAGCTTTCAAAACATTTTTATTTTTAAGATTAATTAGTAAGTTTTAATTTTAAGTTTAGTACTTTAATTTTAATAGAATTTTAATCATAATTTTATTTTGGGTCATCGTTTTTAGAGTTATTTCATTTTTCATTTCTACCTCAACTTTCAACTTCAATTTACTTTCGATTCTTTATTTTTGGCCAATGACATATAAAATCTTAACTTTGTTGATTATTCCAAATCAATGAATTTCGGATTGTGAGGCCACTCTTTTTGTTGGTCATGGAAAAATCTAAATTTTTAGATGAGACCAACTTTACTTCTTTTATCTTTATTTTCGATCGATGAAAGTCCAGAATCAAGATTATCGTTTCGATTAAATCTTTGATTAAGACGAGATCGACTTTATCTTCTATCGCATTTATATTCATTTTCATTTTGGACCGATGAAGTCTTTCTAATCGCGAACGTTGTTAGCGAAGCAACGAACCTTCATTATTTCAAATCTGTAGTGAGTGATCATCGGGATCTCTTTCTATACTTTGAGATCGTGATAGGTTACCTTCGACTAATCAACGAGAGTTTGCGACTTAAGACAAGGTCGTTACCTTTTCTTTTCGTGTGTCACGATTTTATCGGAAAATGATCCTCTATATCATTTCTCCATCGTGTCTTAACACAAATATCTATTGTGCATCCTCCTATAGTATGGTCTTTCTCATAGACCGTACTACGACGGATAAGCACTACATTGGACCCGACTCATCCAATAAATTAATCAACAATCACTAAATTTAGTTTCAGTCAATATATTCATCATGATTTATTCTTTATGCCGATATTATTACTGTTCATAATATCTTGATTTCATTTTATGTCATATACCATCCTGACTATTATTCTCATTCATATTACCATTGTGTGTTTGTTCAAAATGTTTTTAAACTAATACTTGGACTTCATGTCAACCATTTTTATACTTGATAAGTCTATCATTTTCACGATCGCAACCGACCTCTTTTTAGCCTCCTCTTGGGCTTTATACAAGATTACCACTCTATCTTGACCAATTTCATCTTGACTTTCATTTACATATCATTGGTTTATCTTTGACTTTTTATTTCATTATTTGTGTTAAAGCATAATGCAAGTCTTATGCTTAACTTTACTTCACCTTACCTTTATTTATTTAAGTATAATGCTAATCTTATGCTTATGTTCATCGTCTTCATTCATCTTATATGTGAAGCATAAAGCCATTATTATGCTTGTAACATTTATAGTTTATCACTTCACCTTCACTTTTTATCACTCAAGCATAAAGCCATTATTATGCTTGTAAATATACTCACACTAATATCTGACGCTTTATCACTTCACTTTCACTCATCTTTTAGCATAAAGCCATTATTATGCTTATATTTGCTCTCATATCATGCTTTATTTTATATCTTTACTTTTATATCATGCTTTATCATGTAACTTTTATTTATCCTCCACATCCAAAGGAAGGTTTTATGGTTGACTTTTAAGTCATTTGTTCTAAGAGTTCTTCAACTCATAGTGGTGTTCATTACATGAACCACCACTCTCTTTACTAACTAAACACAACATAGGTCCATCTCAACTAGACCTAGAGAGTTTTAGACTCTATTCATCCCCTTCTTAATTATTGGCCACAGTCAATAATTCAGTAGACCAAGAACTATGTGTACTCTGATTTCGTACCCGGGAATACGTAGGCTAAGGTGCGATGCCTTACCGAGTACCCTTAGTAACTAACACCTAGGGTTTCTTTTCAAGCCAATGCATGTTTTCTTTAGCAAACACGAATAACATACTAACAAGAGGTTCCCGTAGAATACTACGGATACATGGGGTGCTAACACCTTCCCCTTGTATAACCAACCCCCGAACCTCGATTCTCCCCCTTAGGTTTTTACGATCTTGAACCTTTCCTTTGGATAAATCAAAGTCGGTTGTAAAAGAAAACGATGCAAATTAATTAATAATTTGTTATCCAATTTTCACCGCAACAGAAATGGCGACTTCACTGGGGATCAAATTGACCTATTGCTGGTCTATTCCTAAGAGGGTTAAGCCTATCTTGTTCTATGTTATTCATGTTTATTTATTCTACTTGTATATTTGCATGTATATCTATATATCTATTCTTACTTGACTTTTCTTGTTTAATTTGGGTTGACATGATATCTATGAGGAAGATAAATCCTATACCCGGATTTGAGCGTACACTTATGATAGGACGATGGTATATTCAAGGAGGCTTTGAGGGAGTCGATTCCTGAAAAAGTTAACTTGAGACACCATCACTCAGCTTAGGCCCTCTTGAGAGTTTAGTCATGTTAAACGATCCTTTTCGTGAAAGCGTGCTACTCTCAATGTATGTGCCATTGAGGTTGAGAACCGTAGTTACCAAACCCCACTTAAGCCTTTTAGATGTAGTGCGGTGACCATGATGGAGTCTATTTCTGAATTGGTTGTCACGCGATACTACACTCAGACGAGATTCTCTTGAGAATTTTATTGATTACCAAGTCATCTGGGAAGTCGATAAAATCCGAAAGATGGATTGTAGACTCTGGGAACCTTTTAGAACCTTGTTCGGCAGATGAAAACCCATAGTACACACCTTTTGGGATGGGTAGACCAGACTCCATGCTGTGATCTCGAACCTCTGATCCTGCTATGTGTGTTTTACATCCTGTTTGCATCTTGTATGTCATTTGCATGTTTGCATGTTTCATTGCATGTGTCTGTCTACCCAGTTCTTCATTTCCCGTTATCTTTATCTTCCAGAGATTACCTGTGAGTCGTCAAGCTGATTCCTCGACACTGATACCGGACTAGAGCTAACTACAGACGAAGGATGTCAGAGCAAGAGATACATAATGTTGAGGTCCGAATGGAGATCGATGAACTTAAGTCAAGCATGACTAAACTCACTGAGATGCTCCAAGTTTTAATTGCTAGGGGAGAGCCACCCAAAGGACAGTCGTCCAGGAAGTTTCAAGTGCTGGTCCTCCACCAGTTCAGCTATCACCATCAACTTGGCCCGAGTTTGGTTTACCTCCTAACTATTCTCCGCCTCTTGCATCTACTGCTATGGTCGGTCAGAATGCTATGCCTGTCTTCCAAGCTCCTGTTTTCGCCGAGACCAGACCTGTGGTCCACGCCACTCCACAACCCGTTAGAGCTTCATTTGGGAACCCCCTTTTTGAGTATAATTCTACCAGTGCTCAGGGTGAAGAGCCTGAATATTTTGTTGAACCTGAAGTCGTCCATGAGCGGTTCCAAACCTTGGACAAAAGACTCAAGGCCATTGAGGGTAATGATTTCTTCAACTTGGATGCTGACAATTTATGCTTGGTGTCTGACCTTGTTATGCCTGCAAAGTTCAAATTACCAGAATTTGTGAAGTACCAGGGGCATTCTTGTCCAAGGGCTCACTTGGTCATGTATCTTCGAAGAATGACCGCTTATGCTGATAATCAAAAGCTGCTTATCCATTGCTTTCAAGATAGTTTGAGCGGAGCTTCACTCAAATGGTACATGAATCTTGAACAGAATTCCATCCGCTGCTTTCAAGATCTTATTAATGCTTTCATGAAGCAATACAAGTATAACTTGGACACGGCTCCTGATCGCCGTCAACTTCAGAACATGTCTCAGAAGGATAAGGAATCTTTCAAAGAATATGCTCAGCGTTGGAGAGAGCTCGCTTCTCAAGTTGAACCTCCTCTAGGCGAAAAAGAATTAACTGGTTTATTTATGGATACATTAACTCCATTTTATTGGGAGAAGATGATTGGAAGTGTTTCATCCAACTTCACTGATCTAGTTACTATTGGCCAAAGACTTGAGGAAGGCCTCAAGAAAGGAAAATTATCCAGAGTCGCTGAACCCTCAAATGCTGTGAAAAAACCCTTTGGGAACTTCCATAAGAGGAAAGAGGATCAAGCCAACGCTGTGATGTTTGAAGTGAAAAGGCCTCGTCCCCGACCTCGATATAATACTTACCCTACTGTTGCTGCTATTACCCCTGTGGTTACCGCTCCACGACAAGCTCAAGCTACCCAACGTCCACCTGCAGGACAGAACCAATACCGCAATAGGGGTCAATTTGATCCCATCCCCATGACATACACCGAACTTTATCCTGGCATGGTGAAGAAAGGGTTGATTACCACGAGATCTTTGCCTCCTCCTCCAAATCCTCTTCCAGCCGGCTATAGGGCTGATCTCCGTTGTGAATACCATCAAGGTGGTGCAGGTCACGATTTGGAAAATTGTTATGCATTGAAGGCTAGAGTACAAGAGTTGGTGAGAAGCAAAATCCTCTCCTTTAAAGATAACCCTAGTGTTCAGAACAACCCTCTGCCCGGGCACGCCAAGTGAAGCTTCAGTCGGCTCCAGCAGATTATTCTCTTAAAAGCCAGTGTTTCAGATAGGACGGCTCATCTCTATTTCTGATTAGTCACTAGGCCTTTGTTTCTTGCTGTTTGCATTTTCCTTTATAGCTGTTTGCCTTCAATTATGTTTGTACTTTCACAATTCAATGAAATGAGCGTTTTTGCAACTTTTTGATTCAATTCAATTACTATTTATTCTAAATACTTTCAAAAATATACATTTTCTTTGCCACTCTATTCTGCAAAGGTTGGAGGAGGATGATTACCTCATATACATAATTGTCGTGATATGCTTTCAACTAAACCTTGCCAGTGATATAAGGCATTGTTTCAATTCCCAATTACTTCGAACCTAGAAGTAGGAATCTTTCTTTCATCACATGAAATACCCTCAAAATCTCAACGCTGGGGCAGGGTATTTCTCAATTTCAACTAAGACTATGATTGCAATTCATCATAAATTCTGGGGTGGGCGCCAATAAAACTTTGAGCCTATACTTTTTGCTTCATAAACCAGAAATCGAATCTCATTACAACCCTTCAAAAGACCTGATTGAGATAAGGTTACTTTGAAAGCATATTACAGCAAGGTTGTGTAACCTGACTCTTAAAAGTCTTTGCATTAAAACCTTTCACTTTAATGTCTTGAACCACCGTGTTCAGACTAATGACTCATTTCAATTTCAAAAGTTGCATAAGCTTTTCATTTACCATGTTTGTACAAGAACTTTTGTTTGCAAACTGGCTTTCCTCTCAAGGAATTTTTCGAACACTAAAGAAACTTGGTCAGTGATTTAATCAGGGGCAAGTTCCTATCATATCCTGTCAAGGATCAGTTCAAGACTTGTGGTCTAATGACGACTTCTCAGATTTGGTTTATCCAGACAACTTTTCAGGATTCATACTGGGGTAAGCCTTCCTAGTGTGCAATAAATCAATAATCTTTTAAGACCCAGACTGGGGCAATTTTTCTAAGAGCATCATGAAACAATCGTTACCAGAATCAATCAAGCTGAAGCAATTATCAGTTCATCTACAACATTCAGCTAATCTGGGGCAGTTTACCTGAAGTACCCCAAGCAACTATTCATCATTTATACAAGTACTATCAACTTGATACAACTTACTAGTGCGACAGTGTTCTCCGTGTTGGGGAATCAGTTTTCCAGTCTTGTCTTCCTACCAAGAGTCAAGCTGTGCATATTTATATACCTATCATGAGTGCTTCATCCTCATTTATATTTTCTCTCAAGGTCGTGTCGTTATCCACGTCTTACAAAATGTTATATATCCTCTCATTCAGTGTCATTCCTGAATGTTGTTATTTCCTACCGGTGCTATTCCCGGGCCTTTATATTCATCCCAGTGCTATTCCTGGATGTGTTCCACGCTATCATTCAGTGCTAATCCTGAACATAGTGACTTGCTTTGCTTTCAGTGCCATTCCTGAAGGTTCATGTTTTATATCCAATTCTTTCTTGGATTACTCTCTTATCTCATTCTCTTCTAATGATATTATGAGTTACATCCTTGTCTAAAGCCATTATTAGACATTGTGACCACCTCCATCCAAAGCCATTATTGGATGACTGACTTCTTTAACTCATCACCTTATCTAAAGCCATTATTAGATATGAGGATTTCATTCACTTTCATCCAAGCTATTATTGGATGATCGGTTCCCCCGTATTCAAAGCCATTATTGAATGTAATCTTTATCCACTCTTACCTAAGGCTATTATTAGGTATAGTGACATATTCAGTCTCATTCAAAGCCATTATTGAATGATTATTTTCTCTGCATTCAAAGCCATTATTGAGTGTAGTCTTGCTCACATTCATCTAAAGCCATTATTAGATATTGTGATTTTGCTTTTCATTCAAAGCCATTATTGAATGACTGGTAATGCTTCTTCTCTTCTTTGTTCGCTTTTATCTAAAGCCATTATTAGATATGAGGATTTCATTCACTTTCATCCAAAGCTATTATTGGATGATCGATTCCCCGCATTCAAAGCCATTATTGAATGATTGTTTTCTCTGCATTCAAAGCCATTATTGAGTGCAGTCTTGCTCACATTCATCTAAAGCCATTATTAGATATTGTGATTTTGCTTTTCATTCAAAGCCATTATTGAATGATTAGTAACGCTTCTTCTCATCTTTGTTCGCTTTATCTAAAGCCATTATTAGATATAGTGATTTGTATCCCCTATCCAAAGCCATTATCGGATAGCTGGTTTTCTCACTTTTTCACTCCAAAGCTATTATTGGATGTTTGTTTCTTTCCATCTGATGCCTTCCCAGATGTGTGCCTCTGCCTGATGATTTTCAAATCAAGTCTATTATTCACTTTTACCCAAAGCTATTATTAGGTATTGTGATATTTTCACTTAGCATCCAAAGCTATTATTGGATGAGTGTTTCCCTCGCATTCAAAGCCATTATTGAATGTAGTTTTTAGCTGCTCTTATCTAAAATCATTATTAGATATTATGATTCACTCACTTTCATTCAAAGCTGTCATTGAATGATTGTTTCCTCTGCATTCAAGGCCATTATTGAATGTAGCCTTGTTCACATCTATCTAAAGCCATTATTAGATGCTGTGGTTTTACCTTCATTCAAAGCCATTATTGAATGTCAGGTAACGTTTTCTTAAATCCCACTCTTTGATCACTTTGTCTAAAGCCATTATTAGACATTGTAATTTGAACCTTTTATTCAAAGCAAGTCTTGGGTGTCTGGCTTCTTTACCATCTGATGCCTTTCCAGATGAGTCTCTCTCTGGTGATTCTCAGATCGAATCTCTTTATTCTAGTTCATCTAAATTCATTATCAGATACTAATTTGTACCCTTTATTCAAACCTTTCATTCAAAGCCATTATTGAATGACCGTTTTATTCAACCAGTAATCAGATCTTCTTTATAGTCTCATACCCAGGAAGAGTGTGGGTTTTGTTTCCCCGTTAGTTTATCTTCCCTGGATCTTTCCCCAGTGGAGATTGTCTTTCAAGTCTCCCCGGTGAGTCCCTTGCGTTGATTGGTTGGCTTGTATCCCCAGTGAGTTTGTTCCTCATGGATACTACTTGTTTCCTTCCCCAGTGAAGCTCTCTGGTCTTTTGCTTCCTGTTTACCCCTTGGTGTCTCGTCGTGTCTGCATTTTTGCATCTTCTTGGCATCATGTTTGCTGCATTGCATATGTGTGCATCTAGGGTAAAATTTTCGGTTATCTGTATTTAAATATCCTTCACCGTTGATTACGTCAAGATTTTCATACCAACGGGTGAAGATATTTAAATAGGGGCAACTGTTGCACCCCAAATTTTACCCTCAGTTTCTGATCATTTCATATCATTCTAAGTCGGTCTCTTTTTCGCATTTTTAGCTAAACTTTCCATATCATTAATCATGCATTTTTTTTATCATTATTTTTGTTTTTTTAGATTATTTAAAATTAATTTAGTCTATTTTCTCAAATTTATTTTTTTTATATATATTTTGTTTCAATTAGTTTTTTTTATCTTTAGCTTAATTTAATTTAGTTTATTTTATAATTTGCATTTAATTTAGTTTATCTTCATTTCAAATCAAATTCAGTTTCTTTCAATTTCTTTTCAAATTCATCCAAGATTTAATTTTAATTTTAATTAGAATTCAAGTCCAATTTAAAGTCCATTCCATGTCAATTTCTAAACTTCATCAAATCTCAATTCCATGTTTAATCCATTCAAGTTCAATAATGTCTCTCAATTTCCAGCTTCTATTCAATTTCTTGCTAAATTCAAACTCATTTTTTGTTCATTATCAATTCCAAGAAGTATCATAACAAAGGCCCATGTTCAAATTACACAGAAAAGTAAAATCATAAACAAAGCACACTCTACTACCACTCTCAAGCTTCACCATTTGCCACAAGCAAAACCTGCGGTCCCGCCACCTCAAGACAACCTGTCATTGAGTCAAAACCATACTACTCACAACGCTCCAAAACCTCTGTTGTCCACAGACCTGCTACGCACCAGACCAACATTGTACCGTCTGCTACAACAACAACATTACTCTGCTACACCAACGTTAATCTGCAAGCTTGAAAGCAACAATTCAACAACGATCAAATTTTAAAATTCAAATTCAAGAATAGATCTTTTTTCTGGGGTATATATAACAGAGGAAGAGAATAGGAGAAAGGGGGAAGAACCGAAAAAAAATATACCTTTGTCTTCTGGAACACCAAGTTTGAAAGAGAGCAATGATCTCTTCAACCAAAACTCTTTCCCTCACATAATAACACAAAAAAACATTCAAACGGAACCTCACCAACACAAAAAAATCCCACAACAACAACGCTCGCCAACCCTTAAACAAGCCGGCTTAACGACCACTTTCAAAACATCATCAAGAACTTTCCTCCTTCATTTCAGAAATCTCAAATCCAAACATCCCTCTTCATCACTCCAATCGACACCACCATCTCATTCAACCTTTCTTCAATAAGCATCAATAACAACCACAACTCTTCCCACAGTTTTCAACCACAACAACTCAAACACAGCAATAAACCTCTTTCAATCTTTAACCATCTTTCAACCTGCAAACTACATCGAGTCCTTCAAAAACTTCACATCTTCAATCTCAAAACCACCATCTACAAACCCATAATGACCAAACAATCTTCTTCATAAACCATTTCCTTGTTCTTTATATCTCAAAACCACTCCAAAACCGGAAACGAAAGAGATCGAGCGAAAGAAACCCAAACCTGCTTCAAATCAAGGACGCAAGCGAACACGATGCTTGTTCTGGGATTCCAATCGATCCATTTTGAGGTTGATTTTAGAACGATTTGAGTATGACTTTGCGGAAAATGGCGAGTTTGTTCGTTGGCTATTCTTCTTTCCATTTTCGTGCGCGATGACGATGATGATGATTTTGAGAGCGTGCTTTTTCTCTTTAAAATAAATATGGTGTTTCTCTTTCTCACTTATATGGCGGCTGTTGATGAACAAAGGGGTTTTCATTAACCCATCAGTGAACAACATTGGATCGGGTCAGAATGGACCCGTCTTTATGAGATGATGGGTCGCCCTTTTGGGCCTATTACTCAGCCTGTGCGGATTTGGTCCGCTGTTGTTTTGTTTTAGTGTTTTTTTAAAAAAATGTTTTCTTTCAATTTAGTTTTTTTAAATTTTAAAATTAGCTTTCAAAACATTTTTATTTTTAAGATTAATTAGTAAGTTTTAATTTTAAGTTTAGTACTTTAATTTTAATAGAATTTTAATCATAATTTTATTTTGGGTCATCGTTTTTAGAGTTATTTCATTTTTCATTTCTACCTCAACTTTCAAATTCAATTTACTTTCGATTCTTTATTTTTGGCCAATGACATATAAAATCTTAACTTTGTTGATTATTCCAAATCAATGAATTTTGGATTGTGAGGCCACTCTTTTTGTTGGTCAAGGAAAAATCTAAATTTTTAGATGAGACCAACTTTACTTCTTTTATCTTTATTTTCGATCGATGAAAGTCCAGAATCAAGATTATCGTTTCGATTAAATCTTTGATTAAGACGAGATCGACTTTATCTTCTATCGCATTTATATTCATTTTCATTTTGGACCGATGAAGTCTTTCTAATCGCGAACGTTGTTAGCGAAGCGACGAACCTTCATTATTTCAAATCTGTAGTGAGTGATCATCGGGATCTCTTTCTATACTTTAAGATCGTGATAGGTTACCTTCGAATAATCAACGAGAGTTTGCGACTTAAGACAAGGTCGTTACCTTTTCTTTTCGTGTGTCATGATTTTATCGGAAAATGATCCTCTATATCATTTCTCCATCGTGTCTTAACACAAATATCTATTGTACATCCTCCTATAGTATGGTCTTTCTCATAGACCGTACTACGACGGATAAGCATTACATTGGACCCGACTCATCCAATAAATTAATCAACAATCACTAAATTTAGTTTCAGTCAATATATTCATCATGATTTATTCTTTATGCCGATATTATTACTGTTCATAATATCTTGATTTCATTTTATGTCATATACCATCCTGACTATTATTCTCATTCATATTACCATTGTGTGTTTGTTCAAAATGTTTTTAAACTAATACTTGGACTTCATGTCAACCATTTTTATACTTGATAAGTCTATCATTTTCACGATCGCAACCGACCTCTTTTTAGCCTCCTCTTGGGCTTTATACAAGATTACCACTCTATCTTGACCAATTTCATCTTGACTTTCATTTACATGTCATTGATTTATCTTTGACTTTTTATTTCATTATTTGTGTTAAAGCATAATGCAAGTCTTATGCTTAACTTTACTTCACCTTACCTTTATTTATTTAAGTATAATGCTAATCTTATGCTTATGTTCATCGTCTTCATTCATCTTATATGTGAAGCATAAAGCCATTATTATGCTTGTAACATTTATATTTTATCACTTCACCATCACTTTTTATCACTCAAGCATAAAGCCATTATTATGCTTGTAAATATACTCACACTAATATCTGACGCTTTATCACTTCACTTTCACTCATCTTTTAGCATAAAGCCATTATTATGCTTATATTTGCTCTCATATCATGCTTTATTTTATATCTTTACTTTTATATCATGCTTTATCATGTAACTTTTATTTATCCTCCACATCCAAAGGAAGGTTTTATGGTTGACTTTTAAGTCATTTGTTCTAAGAGTTCTTCAACTCATAGTGGTGTTCATTACATGAACCACCACTCTCTTTACTAACTAAACACAACATAGGTCCATCTCAACTAGACCTAGAGAGTTTTAGACTCTATTCATCCCCTTCTTAATTATTGGCCACAGTCAATAATTCAGTAGACCAAGAACTATGTGTACTCTGATTTCGTACCCGGGAATACGTAGGCTAAGGTGCGATGCCTTACCGAGTACCCTTAGTAACTAACACTTAGGGTTTCTTTTCAAGCCAATGCATGTTTTCTTTAGCAAACACGAATAACATACTAACAAGAGGTTCCCGTAGAATACTACGGATACATGGGGTGCTAACACCTTCCCCTTGTATAACCAACCCCCGAACCTCGATTCTCCCCCTTAGGTTTTTACGATCTTGAACCTTTCCTTTGGATAAATCAAAGTCAGTTGTAAAAGAAAACGATGCAAATTAATTAAGAATTTGTTATCCAATTTTCACCGCAACAAACATATGCAATGTCTGGCCTAGAGTGAGTTAAATAAATGAGTCTACCAATCAACCTTCTGAAATAAGTGGGATCTTCTAAAGGTTGACCTTCAATGGCAGATAGTCTTACATTTGGATCAAAGGGAACAGCAGATGGTTTAGATGCAAGTAAACCACTATCTTCTAACAAATCCAATGTATACTTCCTTTGGTTAAAGAATATACCTTCATTGGACCTAGCAATCTCAAAACCAAGAAAATATCTTAGTTGACCTAAGTCCTTTATTTTAAAGGTATGATCTAAAAGCTGCTTCACAGATTGTATCTCAAGCAAAGAATCTCCTGCTAGTACTATATCATCAACATAAACCAGCAATGCAGTAAAAGAAAGAGATGTAGATTTGACATATAGAGAATAGTCAGCTTTTGACTGAGAGTACCCAATGGAAATTAAGAAAGAGGAGAGTTTGGAGTACCACTGGCGACTGGCTTGTTTCAAACCATATAGTGACTTGTGGAGCTTACAAACTTGAGTTGAAGATGTAGTAGATAGCCCAGGGGGAGTTTGCATATAGACTTCTTCTTGTAGATCCCCATGTAGAAAAGGATTGTTAATATCAAGTTGCTCCAAATGCCATCCTTTGACAGCTGCAAGAGATAATAAAACTCTAACTGTTGTGATTTTTGCAACAGGGGAAAAAGTGTCAAAGTAATCAATACCCTCCATTTGAGTATACCCTTTGGCCACCAACCTAGCCTTATACCTTTCAATAGAACCATCAGCCTTATACTTGATCTTATAGACCCATCTACATCCAATAGGTTTCTTACCAGGGGGAAGTTCAACAACATCCCAAGTGTGATTCTCAGCAAGAGCAAGTAGTTCAACATTCATAGCACTCTTCCAACAGTCAAACTGAATGGCTTGGTTAAATGTTTTTGGTTCAAAGTTAGAGGAAATAGCATAACAGAAATGTTTGTATGAAGAATTGCACTTATCATATGAAAGAACTGAAGATAAAGGGTATGCTATGTTATGATTATGAGAATGCATTGAATGTGATTTATTTACTGCAGAATAACAATGGTAGTCAGCTAAGTAGCTGGGGGGATGAGAGATACGACTAGATTGCCTGGTAGGTTCAATGGTTACAGGAGAAGGAGTATTGGAATTTGGTTCAGCAATAGGGAGGTTGGGTGTTGGACTGGTGGGTAAAGATGAGATATGCAGGTTATTGTCTGCGGGACTGTTATTGACAGGCTGGCTAGTACTCTCAATATCAAAATTGAGATAAGGATGGTTGGGACTAGTTATGGCATTGGGTGAGGTATTCTGAGAGCTGGCAGATGTATGTATAGGACTGTGCAAGTTGGTATGATTTGAGGGTAAGGATGGTGTGACTGTTTCTTGAAAAAAATTAATATTGTCACTATCCTGAGAAGTAGTGACAGGATCATCAAGGGAATTATGAGATAGGTCAGTGGTAGTAGCAGACCTAGGTAAAATGGGAATATCATCAATAGGAAGATTTGTTTGGGAGTTAAATTGTGTTTGATGTGGCTGTGGAGTACTAGTCTGGTTAGGCTTGATGGGAAAAGTTTCTTCACAAAACACAACATTTCTAGAGATAAAAGTGTTATGATTTTCTAGGTCATATAAGATGTATCCTTTTGTTCCATCTTTATATCCAAGGAAAACACATTTCCTGGCTCTAGGGGAAAACTTGGTTCTATAAGCTTGTAGGGTTGTGGCATAACATAAACATCCAAAAACTTTCAAATGGATTAGAGAGGGAGGTTGAGAGAATAAAAGCTCATAGGGACATTTTGAATTTAACAAAGGGGAAGGTAGTCTATTTATCAAATGAATGGCATGCTGAACACAAAAATTCCACATGGAAAGAGGG
Organism: Lathyrus tuberosus; assembly: GCA_022829125.1. Lineage (NCBI taxonomy): Eukaryota > Viridiplantae > Streptophyta > Magnoliopsida > Fabales > Fabaceae > Lathyrus > Lathyrus tuberosus. Next base: position 6,674,354 of record JALAZF010000164.1, on the reverse strand, counting down.
GTATTGGAATGAAAATAGATTGTCCTAGCCACATTTAGTATGTGCTGATGTTTTCTCTCAACCACCCCATTTTGTTGGGGTGTTTCAACACAAGTTCTATGATGTATGATACCTTTTGAAAGAAGAAATTCAGAAAGTGGGAGAAATTCACTTCCATTGTCAGTTCTAAGGCATTTTAAGGATGATTGGAACTGATTTTCAATGTAGGCTACAAATTTTATGATACTGTTTTTAACTTGATCTTTAGTTTTGAGAAAAACAACCCAAGTAAACCTATTATAGTCATCAACTATTGTCAAGAAGTATTTATGACCTAGAAAAGAAATAGTGGAAAATGGGCCCCAAACATCAGCATGTAAAAGTTCAAAAGGAAGATTAGATTTTGTTTTACTATGAGTAAAAGGTAACTTCTTTTGTTTGCCAAAATGACAAGAATCACAAGGATTTCTATTATTTGTATAGGGTATAAAGGGAAACATGTTGGCAACAGCCTTTAAACCAGTATTAGAAATATGGCCAAGCCTAAAATGCCAAAGATTACAAGTATTGGAAATAGTAGAACTATAAGCAGAAGTTTGACATGTAGAATCAAGAACATATAATCCTCTTTGCAGCTTAGCTGTACCAATCATTGTCTTGGAAAGCTTCTGCAGGATTTGACAAGTATCAGTATCAAATTGCACAGAACAGTCATTACTACTAACAAGCTTAGCAATGGAAATTAAGTTGACATGGAATTTTGGAATATACAAAACATTATGCAAGGTTAAGGAGCCATATATAATGACACTACCAGACATGGATGCAGTAATGTATGAGCCATCAGGTAAATTTACATGAACTGGGATGATATTCTTACAATTAATGAAGGATGATTTATCAAATGCAATATGATCTGTTGCACCTGTATCCAAAATCCATAAATGTGCATTCTTACCATTTTGGGTGGTTGAATGAGAGTTCATTACAAAGGGAGAGGTAGAGATGGAATTGGCTTGAGTATTCAGTTTTGACTGTTGTATGAGCTCTATGATGCTGTTGTACTGTTCTTGTGTGAACCCAAAATAAGATGCAGCTGAACTTGAGGTAGGGACATCAGGGTTGGTTTGAATTGCAGCAGCGGATTGAGAATTGGCACCAACACTTTGTGTTCTTTCTTTTCCTTTAAAACCTGGTGGATAACCGTGTTTCTTGAAGCAAGTCTCAATAGTGTGGTTTGTTCTCCTACAATGAGTACAAATTCTATTGTGACCTTTTGCACCTGATGAATTTGATACTTTTCCTTTTGAAGAGTTTGCTCTGCCATTGTTGCCACCTGAGTTAGCTTGAACTTGGAATGCCACTACTTCCTCATTATTATCACCTGCAGGTGGAATTACAGAAGCAAAGCTATGCATTTCGCGTTCTTGTTGTATAACAAGAGAAAACACTTTATCAAGATCAGGCAAAGGATTCATCATCATAATTTGCGACTTGGAATGCGCAAATTTTTCGTTTAACCCTTTTAAGAAACGAATAATACGATCTTGATCCCTATAACCATGAATTGCAACTATGGCACCACACGAACACGGGATCGCACACGAACACACAAGAGTGGGACGGTAATTATCTAATTCATCCCATAGGATTTTCAGCTGAGTAAAGTAATTGGAAACATCCAAATTACCTTGACGAAGTTTGTAAAGATCCTCTTGGATATCTGAGATTCTGAACAAGTCGCTGTGAGAGAATCGAGTTTGCAGGTTCTTCCAAACACCAGCTGCGCTATCGATCCACAAAACGGACTTTGCAATAGATTCTGAAATAGAACGATGAAGCCACGCAAGAACCATAGTGTTACATCTAACCCATGGTGCGTATAGAGGATCTGCAACTGGAGGCTTTGTGAGGGTTCCATCAACAAACTTTTCTTTATTCTTGGAGATGAGGGTAATGTGCATCGAACGCGACCAAGCATGATAGTTCTTATCATCAAGTAAGGGGGTTACAAGGATGAGTGCTGGATTTTCATTTGGATGTAGGTAGTAAGGATTTGTGGAATTCGTGGAGAAATCATGATAGTTCTGGTAAGCCATTGATGTAGGTAAAAAAAATCAAGAACAGAAGAAAGGAGAAAGAATCAAGATTGACAGGAAGAGAAAACGAAACAATGTGCGAAAGGCGGAAGGTGAGATTCTGCACTGATAAAGAAGACAGCAGTTGCAGAAGGAGAAGATAATGGACAACAATGGCTACCAGAGCTTTGATAGCTCTGATACCATGTTAAGGTAGCAGTGGTGAAACTCTGCGAATACCACAATGAAAATAGCAAGCATTGAAAAGAGAAAATAGCTTGTAAGAAGAAGAATGATTCTATTCAATGATTGGAGAACTTTACATTATCCTTTATATACAGCATTGAATAACAGCCAATGAATAGATCTAACTAACTAGTTTACAAGTGTATGGTTGAGGTTAAAGGATGAAACTAATCTATATATTAACAAGAACCGGAGTAGAGTAAAGGCATCTAAAAAATAATCAAGATGGTGAGAATGAAGATTTATTGAACACCTATGTAACAAAACTTATTACATAATCTTAATTCATGAAACAAAAATTAGTTAATCTTAAACCTATGTAACAATAAAATTGCTCCTACTGTTTGGTGTGGCTACCGTTGCTGGAGGGACCAAGTCACGACCAGTTGTCGTGGACATAACAACAACCTGAGATGACCCTTCAAATTCTTGGGCAATGAAGTTTGTTTCTTTGCTCTTACCCCATAACACCATGTACAAACCACCAACAATTAGCACACCTCCAATTACACTAACATGTTTCACAAAACCAAGAGTTAATTAGTAAAATTGTAATCATATATTATAGTTTTCCATAATGAATACATACAGTGTTGTCATATGCATACCTTCCTACATAGAGAGTTTCATCTAACAACAAGGAAGCAACAATAGCCACAAGCAAAAGGTTAAGAGGGTTGAATGCAGATGCATACACGGGACCTTTCTTCCTTACACACCATGCCGTCATAATAAGCACTAATCCAGATGTCACAATTCCCTGCAATAAAGATGATTTTCTTGTAGTTAGAAAAAGAGTAAGCAAGGTTTTAAGTAACGGCGCGGTCGCGTTACAGTCGCATGAAGACTTTTGCGATTTCAGTCGGTATATGTGTTGCGATACTAATTGTGTTCATCGCAGTGTAAATTGATCATAATTTAGGTTAGGAATATGCCAATAGCGTTTTGTCGCGGCCGTTTTCAGAGTCGCAAAGGGTAGGCGTTGAAGTACCGAATAAGCTGCAGTTAGAAGTCTGAAACTCCAACCCAATTTCCATTGACTCCAATCTTTCTCAACACAAAGCGCAAAGACTGTGGCTTGTATTGCTCCCATTAGAGTCATCAGCGCTGTGCTTGAGTAATACCTTGGATACTCTTTGCTCATCTTAGCGTGAATAATGAGCCATAGTGAAAAACTAAAACAACTTCCAAGACCACATAAAACACCGACAGCTTTTTGTGTGCTGTCAGCATTAGTTGTTACGTGGTTGTTATTTGGATTGCCATGCAAAAGATTGATGTGGACTTTCCAAATGTTAATTTCTGCACCTTTGAAAAATATCAGAATCATTGACCCAGCAACTCCTGTTATTGTTCCCAATATCTTCACCTTCCCTGCTATGCTTCCCATATTTAACATTTCTAAGCTTAAAAATAGTTGGAACACAGAATAAAATTTTTTAGTACAGAGAAGAAAAAAGTTCTATCAAAAAGTGATAGTGGTGGTGGTAAGAACTTACCGGCACAAGATGGCAAGGATGAAAGTGATGACAGGAACGAGATTAAAAACAGCTGAAGCAAATGTTGCTGATACCAAAGCCAGTGCAGTGAAAAACAGGTTTTGGAATAAACTCCCACTGTTTTTATTATTATTTTAACATATTAAATTCACTAGTTAACTTCAATAAATTGCAATTAATATACTTAAACCGTACCCGAATAGGCCGCAACAAAATGACATAAAAAGCACCCTCCATGTAAGTTTTGGTCTATTCTTTCTGGTTTAATTTCAACCAAAAAAACACAAACACAAACAAATTTAGTCATCAGTCAAGCATAGAAATATAAACTAAACAAAAGGAGGTGAAAAGGGGTATGAATAAACCTCTCAAAAACAAGAGCAAGAGGGAAAGAGAATGCAGCTCCGAAAATGAGACGATAGGAAGTGACAACCCTAATACTCATTCCATCGTTGACAGCAATTTTGTAAAACACATTCGAAGAAGCATATGCAATTTGCACCAAAACCATCAGCACTACAGGCTTCATCATAATAATAAATAGTTATTTGTAAGACGGAAACTGAGATTATGTTCTTTTACACAACAAAGAATATGATGGAATATGATTCAAAAGTTAGTCAAACATTAATACTACTTCGTTCCGTATTATAGAGAAAAACTTTCATGAAAACACACATAAATTTTTATTGTTAGAAACAATTAATAAAAAGAGAGAAAAATTTTAATTTATTATAATTTAATTTTGTTTTTAATTAAAATCGTGGGATGGTGGTTATTATGTAGGAGAGAGAAAATATTATTTTTTATTTTTAATTAATTAAAAAAATATTATTAAATAATTAATATATTTGACCTATACAAATTTTTTCATATAAGTAAAAATTACTTTTTAGATATATTGAATAATTAATATATCTGACCTATATATAAATCAGATATATTAATTATTCAATGTATCTAAAAAGTAATTTTTGCTTCTAATATGAGCAGGAGGAATTAAGTTTATTTGTGTTATTTCAATGTAAACAGTTAATACAGCAATAAAGAGACACATTTTTCAATTCAAGTTGACTACTCTCTCTTAATTTTAAAATAAAGTATGTCAGCCGAACAATATAAGTCAAATATGTTGTACTTCTCAAATTAATAAATATATTATTCACACTTTTTCTATTTTATTATTTTTGTAAATACATTGAATAATTAATATATTAGTAGAATATATAAACTAAATATATTGTTTATTCAATGAATTTATAAAGTAAATTTCTTTTTATGAATAAAACAAGAGGGAGTATTTTTTATAACTTGCATTTTTTATTTCATAATAATCTAGAAGCTCTTGATAACACTTTTTTAGAATAAAATATACAAAAGTTATATATTTAGGTTAAATTTAAATTATATACATTGGATTTTTTTGTTTAAATTTAAAAAAGAAATAAATATTTTTTTCTTATGTCTAGAAAAACTAATATAGTAGAATAATTCATATAAATTAAAAAATATATGAATAAAAAACAAAGAAAAGACTAATTTTTTAAAAATACCTTTAATATTAAAAGACAAAGAAAAGACTAATTTTTTAAAAATACCTTTAATATTATGTATTTTTCTAATAGCAAAGTTGGAATTATATATATATATATATATATATATATATATATATATATATATATATATATATATATATATATATATATATATATATATATATATATATGATGGATTATCATGAGGGGGAGGATATACATTGGGTCCAACACCCACCCAAAGGTCAAAGACTCACCAAAACAAGTGAGAGAGACACGACATATTCACCAAAAATCTTAAGGTGATAGGTGTATGGATCCTCTTACTTTCAACTTCCACTTTTCTATGCAACGTGAGACTTTGGATTCACACTTGTTTCTCAATACAACTCACATTTGTTTCTCAACGATCTTCCCTTCAAGTGTGAGTCCATCCACTATATTCCCCCTCAAGCAGAAGTTCTTTCATCCACATGTTTTTCTTTGAGAGACACCCATATCTAGTCATAGCCCCTTTAACAGAACACGTCACATGACACTACAAGAAAATACTGGATTAGTCAGGGATCATTTGCGAGGTGATAAGCCATTCACTAAATATCTACATTGGTTGGGGTTTGTCCCCTCGCAGTGCATAAAATAAAAAAACAAAATTTATAAAGACCATTGTGTGCGGCGACCCTTCGCAAATGTTAAGGAGGGAGATTTTGAATTTTGGAATTGTTCATTTGCGTTGGGAGACGCCTAGCCAACAGTTGTAGTAGCATTTATGAGGGGCGACCCTACACAAATTTCGAGATCAGTCTGCCACTTATCTCATCAGAGCTGCCTCGTATTGGTCGCTTTAATAACATTTGCGAGGAGATCCCCCCAGCCATTTTTTTCCTTGCATTTGCGAGGGACAACCCCTCAAAATATTTGTGATGCTTCTGCACATTTTTGAATAACTTTGTGCGTGTGTCAGCTCATTTATAATGTCATCAAAGGTGTTTACAATTTGCGAGGGGCAACCCCTAGCTAAATATGACCCTTTTTCATTTTTTCATTCCACCGCTTCAACAAAAATCCTCATTTCTTTTTCTCGGTTTCTTTCCATTTTCACCCAATTTCAATTCACTAACCTCACTCTTCCACCACCAAACTATAATTTTTCATCAAGAAATATTCAACAGAGTTGTCATTTGGAAGGTAATTTTATTAATTTTTTTTCTTCTGATTTTTGGATTATATCAAAACCCTAATTTTAATCTATTTTGTTTATTCTCTATTTTTTCTATAAAGTTTTAAAATTTTGCAAGAAGAATAAAATCAAAGGTTAAGAGTTGTTTAGTTTTTTTAACCAAAATACACATTTCTTCTCTATTTTTTTAAAAATTTGAATATACGAATATTTGAATATTTGTTGATATTTGTTGGATATTAGTTGATATATGTTTATATTTTTTGGATATTAGTTGATATATGCAAGTGCACATATTTGTTGATATTTGCTAATATTATTTTAGAAATAATATATTATAAATTATTTAGAATTCTTTTCAAAATAATACTATATATTATGTATTATGTATCATTTATTAATTAGTTTTATTTATTAATTAATAATATATTATATATTGTATATATTATGTATGATGTTAATATTATTTTAGAAATAATATATTATTTATGTATTATATAACATACAGCTTTTATATATTGTGAATATAGTATATATTTAGTATTATTTATTAATTAGTATTAAGTATTTTTTTTATTTAATAATATTTTTCATTAGAAAATAATGTTTTATTTTAATATTTTTTATTTTTTATTTATTTATTATTTTTGAAATAATACTTAAAATATATTATAAATTATATTTTAAAAATAAATATAAATATATATAAAAATTAGTATATCTTTTTTATTATTTAGTAATATATTTTAATATTATTTTAGTAAACATAATTAACGTTTAAAAATTATTTTAAAAATATTAAATATTATAAGATATATAATATTATAATAGAATGTTGATTTATTTTAGTATTATATATTTTTTTATAAAATATTTTTGAAATAGTATTTATAAAATAATATATTTTTATTATTATTTAGTAATATGTTTTAGTATTATTTTGTAATATAATTTAGTTTAGTAATATATTTGAAGTGTATATACTTAAAAGTTGTATTTAATTAAGTGTATAATTAATAAATATTTGTAAGTGTATAATTAAGTGTATAATACATGTTAGTTATCTCCCTTTTCAAAAATATATGATAGTTATATATTATTTTAGTTATCTCCTTTTTTAAAAAATAGTATATTTTTATTATTATTTAATAATATATTTTAGTATTATTTTTGTAATATCTTTTAGTTCTGTAATATATTTGAAGTGTATACTCGTACTTAAAAGTATATACTTTAAATTATATATATATATATATAATTTTATATTTAATTAAGTGTATAATTAAGTGTATAATATATGTTAGTTGTCTTTCTTTTAAAAAATATATGCAAATTATATGATGTTGTCGATAAAAATTTAAGAATTTTTCGATGGATCAATCCCCATATTATTTATTAAATTTAAACATGAACTATGTTGTACATCTGCACTATGGAATAATATCATATCTATCGTAGGTGAATGTATGATAGAATGTTTCCAGGTAGACGTGGGCTTAAACCGCACTTTAAGGAGGGAGTTGTCGAGTTTCTCACATATGTGTTTGCTCAAGAATGATGTAGAAGTGAAGGAGGGGTAATTTTTCTGTGTTTAAAATGTGGTTGCAAGAATGTAATAATGACCCAAGTGAAGTGAAACATCACTTGGAAAGAGTGGATTTTAGGCTAAATGATTAGGTTTAGACATCTAATGGAGAAAAACTGCCAGAGATGAATATAGAGGCTTATAGTGTTCAAACACATATATATTAGATGATATGGTTGGTGACACAGTAGGGGTGAGTGTGGCTTATGATGAACCTCAAGAATTTGCAAAAATGATGTTGGACGCGACTCCTATGAAAGAAAACATGCCTACAAGTTATTATTATGCAAAAATGATAGTGTCGAAGTTGGCACTAGAAGTAAAAATGATTGATTGTTGCATGGTTGCATGTTGTTTTATAACAACGAGTTTGGTACAAATAATAGGGCATTGGAGGAATGTAACTTTTGTAAGAGTGTGAGGTGTGTAGTTCACAGTAAAGGCGTTGATCGAAATAAAAAACGGGTTGCAGTTAAGTCCATGTTCTATCTGACAATAATATATAGGTTGCAAAGAATGTTTGCATCAATGCATAGTGAAAACCAAATGATATGGCACCATACAAACACAATTAGTTCAGGCATGATGCAAAATCTATCTGATGGCGAGGCATGTAAACACTTTGATAGACTACCTCCAAATTTTGCATTAGAACCTAGAAATGTCAGGCTTGCGTTATGCTCGGATGGTTTTACTCATTGTATTCAATCATCAGTAATTTCTTATTCTTGTTGGCTAGTTATTGTTACCCCGTACAATATCCCTCCTGAGATGTGCATGATGAAACCTAAAATATTTTGACATGCCTCATTCTAGGACCGTCGCGTCCAAAGGTGGAAATAGATGTTTATTTACAACCTTTAATTGATGATCTGAAGAGGTTGTGGATTGAAGAATGGACTTATGATGTGCCTTGTAAACAAAACTTTAATATGCGAGCTACTTTGATGTGGAATATTAACGACTTTCTTGCATATGGCATGTTGTCTAGTTGGGGTACGCATGACAAAATGGGATGTCCTCATTGCACGGGACACAGAAAAACATTTACTTTGGAAATGGATATGAAAAGTTCATGGTTTGACTGTCACCATAGGTTCTTACCTACACGTGTCATTGACTGAAGTATGGAATAGTGTTTGTGGCCTACCAAAATTCACAGATAATGGTAAAGCATGCAGAGTTTAAGGATATGAGGACACACACAATTGGAAAAAAAGAAGTTTTTTTGGGACCCCCCATATTGGAAGGATAATTTGTTGCGACATGATCTTGATGTTATGCACATTGAGAAGATTTATTTGATAAAGTATTTAACACAATGATGGATGTCCAAGGCAAGACAAAAGATAATGAGAAAGTTAGAAAGGACATGGAACTATTCTGTAAACGAAAAGACTTGGAGTTGAAACCTCAACCAAATGGAATATTTTTAAAACCCCAAGGCTTGTTACACTCTTACTCCCCAAGAAGCAAAAGCAATCTGTCGGTGGTTAAGTAACTTAAGGATGTTCGATGGTTATTTTCTATGAAGCATCTCCCCGTGCATCTTGCTTATGAAGCTTACCTTAGTGAACCTATTCAATATAAATGGATGTATCCATTTGAACGATTCATGAGTGATCCAAAACTATTAATGAAAAATAAGGTAAGAGTTTAGGGATCAATATGTGCATATTACTTGCATCGAGAAATATCCCATTTTTGCTCTCATTATTTCAATCATATGATGTTGACTCTGAGAATCATAAGTGTAGCGTGCGATTTTTGTTTATGATGCAACCACCTTACCGCAATGGTTAGAATTGGGTGCTACTTTCTGATTTCTTATTTATCCTATGAAGCTGGAAAGGAAAGGGAAGTTATCTAAAACTAACCTTGCACACAAATGTTTTCTTTAACAAATGCTAAGAGATTGGGGGGCCCGGGGTCAGGTTTTACAAAGGAAAGTTGTTAATTACCCAAAGTATATATGGTTATCTATAGACTTTCTTTGGCAGGTTTAAATACTTTCTGGTGTTTACTGTTATAGGTTGGGAATGTTGAGAGAGTGTTTTTGTTGTTTTTGGGTTTTTTGTTGTTTTTGGTAAGGTACTGGACCTAAAGTTTTTGATTTGTAGGCTCACTAAGATTTCGCAATCTTATGCCTACGTATTCTCGTAAAGATAACAGGGAAATCAGAGCAATCATAGTTTCTCCTATTCTATGGGAAGAAAAATGTTTGGTGTCTTGTTTAAAGCCCAAGATTGAAGTTAGAAAAGTATTTGTGTCTTGTTCAAAGCCCAAGATTGAAGCTAAAAAGGTTTGACTGAGAGAGAATTTGTCATCTCTAAAGGGAGATATCTCACCTGTTCATCATAGTTGTTGAGAAATTGGTTATAAGGGAAATGTCCTGAAGGAATAAACTTTAACTCAGTGTAGAGCAATGCCATTTTTCCTTAGAAGTCTTTAATTGAGAATTATTTGGATCAATGATAAGTTGGGAACCTAAAATCGTAATCCAACCCCCCATAAACCTTTACTATAGTTAGTTAAATTCAATACAAGAATCCTTGCGATACGACTTGAGTCATTGTCGCTAAACTACCATTTCTCAAACTACTCTTTTTGATCCGTGCGCGATATCAGATCAATCACTTAGAGAGTGTTCTTCAAATTCTGAATCACCAGAGGCTAGTAACTCAGCTTCTCTCAAATGTGTCCTCATATTAGATTCTGAATATATTCTCTTTAAGCATTAGAACCGGCATACTTGGAACACACATTAGATAACACCATTGTTCTTTCAATACTTTGTTATCATCAAAACCCAAAGAATATATGCCATGAACAAATCTTATTATAACAAAGACTATAACTCCCTGATTACTTAGGTGAATTCGAAGTAAAATTAGGCATTCTATGTTCGTTAATTCTCTAGCCAAATATTATAATCGCCTATCCCAAGTTAATCACTAAGTTGAATAATTGTTCTAATTCAGTAGACTTATGGTACATAATTTCTATTAATCTAAAATCACTTTGTGCACTCGTCAACATAGAAATAGCACTAAGAACAAGAACAATTGAATAATAATTATAAAATAAAAGAATTCAGATAATCTCAAACATTCATATGATTAAACATTGTACAATTAAGTTCATCTTTAAAGCCCTAATCAAAAATAGCTTAGCTACTCACAGCCAAACAAAGAATTACCATGAGTTGATAAGAATAATTCATTAAAATCAATGGGAAATTGTGTCTCCAATTACTCTAAAGCTCTCCAAAATGGTCACAAAGTACTCTTTGTCTTCACTTCCTCCCATGGAAATTCGAACCCCTAAAAAGTAGAAAAAATATCCTTTTAAAGTTGTACTTTCGTGTAAGGAAAAAAGTACCTTCACATTTGCATTAGGTACCATCGCGATTGTGATATGAGCTCATCAAGCCCATGATGAAAGCATTGTGGTCGCAAGAAAATCAATGGATGAAACTTATTTTTTTCTTACTTTGTCTTCTTAATTTTTTCTAAGTCCCATTATCTTCTTCTTTTGCAATTTTGCTCACTTCTTCATCATTTTTGCTTGACTTTTTTGGTTATAACTCCATCGATTATGTTAAAAATACTCGCAAATATTATGTAACAACAAAGTGTCATCAGAACCCATGACCATTAAAACTCCCCCCTCAATGTAAGAACAACCGAGGGAAAAATTGTGCAATTTTCATGACCCCCTTCGTTACCTCGCATTAGAAACTGAGGTTAAACCCCATTTCCAGCAAAGGTAAAAGGTGTTTTTCGTAGTAATGAACAAATCTCAATCTGGCTAAAATCTTAATATGCTATTAATTAATCTAAATCATAAGGTTATAAAGCTAATTTGTGAAGGTGCAAGTGTTCCCCACTGAGTGACCTGAAAACCATTTTCAAGCATAAAAAATATTTCTCTCCTCCAATTCTTTCACGATTGTTGAAGAGGCAAAAAATATTATCTCATTTCAGGCCCTCCAAACGGTCCAGACCATGACATGCCAGATCATAAAAAATCTAATCCTAGACTTTTCCCTACCACTTAAAGAAATGAAGCTCTCAAAGAGATGACTAGAATCACTAGGAAGAACTATTTGCCACCTCAGCCAGTTGAAAACCCTATACTAGACACTGCTAACTAAGTCACAAGTTACAAACAAGTGAGAAGGCAACTCAACGAAAACACCATATATAGGACACATGGTAAGACTAGGGCCAACAATCACCTTTCTCTTGAATAATTTATTTCTAGAGGAGAATATATTAAAGAGAAACTTCCAAGAGAAACAATCACCTTAGAAGGTGTCCAACTACCATAAATATAGGAGAGAGACAAATTGTTAACAGGGGAGGAGTGACTTGAAACATTAGAAGAAACCAAAGAAGAATTATAAGTAGAGGAACCGAAAAAATATCGTCTCTAAACACCTTCCAAATCCACTTACCACTATTAAAGAAAAAAAATATGCCCTTGAATGTGTTCGCTGGTGAATTTGGCGAACAACCTCTAGTTTCCTAATTTATGAAAATTAGTTTACTAACAGGACCAACCAAACAAATCCTAGGACAAAGTGCTTTTGAGAATGTTTTTGATTTTGAAAAGGAATGTATTCGTTCTGTGTTTCTAAGATTTCTTTTAACAATTGTTTCGACTGATAGAACAAAGACACGATAATGGCGAAAAAGTAATTGAAACAAACTTAAACTAAAACAAAGTAAATTTCTGAGGTAAAAAAATAACTTGAATATAAAGAAATGAAGGAAAACTTGAAATTTTATTGAAATGCATAAAGGTAAACTGGTGTTTCCCACACATACATTTTCCAGAACACTCGTTTCTCTCGCACGGTTACTTTGAGTATTTGCGGTAATTTGTACAAAGTTTGGAACACACCCAATCTAACATCAAGACCTCCTATTTATATACAAACGAAATAACTACCCATAACAGCTATCTCTCCTAATGGCGACAAATGTCATTCTGCATGTATTCGCCTCCTAGATGCGTTCCACGCGTCCAATTTCAAAAATGAAACTCCCTCCTGAAATTTGAAATTCAAAACACCCGTCGAATGGACCGAATCTTCTCTCGTCGAAATTATCTTCCTTACTTGGAAAAATCTGCCAATGCTTCCTTTAAGTACCTTTTGCCTTTGACTTGCCCTTTTTCCATAAAAAATCTCCTTATCGAAATGTCCTGCCGAATTACCCTGTCGAAATTTTCTCTTCCTTTGAACCATTTTCCTGGCGTCGAAATTAGCCATCTACAAATTGCCCCTAAAAAAATGCATTTTCGACCGAAGGTTAAAAAACATTTTTTGCCAGTGCAATTCGACGCCATGAATCATTCGACTAGTGACTGTTCATACGATTTAGATGTTTAGAAATGTCAGAATCATCATTACGCTTTTCCCAAAACGTCTTTTCAGCCCACGTTTTTGAGATATTCATCATTCCTACTCTAACCCCTATCACATCGTGGGTCAAAACCCTAACTGCCACCGTCAGAATTATCTGTTTCACACTCTCCACGTGTCCCACAATTATCCCACTACTTTTGCATTTCAATTTCAGAATACCAACCCCTTCCACTCTCCCAACTTATATATAAGTTTAAAGACTTCATTTTTTCATCTTTTACGTTCCTTCTCTCCAAAACTCTCTTCAAACTTCATCTTCTTCATTTTCTCTCTACTTCCTTGCAATCAACAATGGCGTCTTCCGCTGCTCAAAAAGTCACCGGTAAAAATTCTCGGAAGTCCAACAGCTTGGCAACAGTGGAAAGAATCTTTGGTCCCAAGGTGGTGGGGAATCAAGAGTACATTCCAGAACCTCCCAACGAAGAGGAAAAGCGCTGTATTTATCAATCTCAGGTACTTATTCCCATTTTAATTTCTAGAAAATCCCATGCCATGTTAGGACCGTTACCTGACTTAACATTAGACCCAGTTAAGGTACGAGAATTTTTCCCAACCTATCATCGCTACAAACCCATAGCAAATGGGGTTAGACCTAGAACGGATAAGGAGAAAATTATAGATGAAAAGTCCAAAGTAGATGGCCAAGGAACCCCTTCTAACGAAGTCATAAACTTAGAATACATGAATAATTTTAGAATCTTTAGATCATGTCCTCTGTTGAAAGATCCCTCTGATTATCTGGCTTGGTTGGAAAAGATAGAAAAGGTTAAGAGCAATGATTGGAAAACTATGGGCATTTATGATCTTATTCAGCTGCCGAAAGTAGGGCCAGGATATTGCCCTTCCATGCTTCTAGCTTCCCTCTATTTTTGGGACAGCACTTACAACACTTTCCACATTCCCTGTGGGATGATCACTCCCACGCTTTTCGACATAGTTGCTATTATCGGCTTAAGCCCCTTAGGAGTCGACTATGATTCCAACTTGCTAGCTAATGATTCAATAGGTTTCGACACCAACAAACCCACCTTTACAGCCTATATTGCCAACTACCATGACAAGGAAACCAAGGAAGTATCTGATCAAGAGCATGTAGCCTTCCTGGCCCTTTGGCTATCGAGATGCGTCTTTTGCTCAAGATCTCTCCAAGTGGCGAAGCGCTATATCACCATAGCGAATCAGCTTCGCGCTGGGCACCGACTATGTCTTAGCGAAATGATTTTGGCGAATCTATACGAATCCCTTGGCGAAGGAGTCACCATCTTGAAGAACATCAAAGAAAAGAAAACCTTGCTGTTATCAGGGCCTTTTTGGCTCTTATAATTGTGGCTCAATTCCACTTTCGAAGCCTCTCTTCCCAACAAACCAATTGTGGACACAGCTGCTCTAGGGGACAGACGAGTCGAAGGTCTTCATTTGGCGCAACTAACACCCCATAACGAAAGTCTGAGCCTCCAACAAACTTTTACCGGCTACGTCATGATGGTTGCTAAGTGTTATAGTTTTACACCTAACATGGCTCCTTTTGCTGAGAGGAAGGTTGGACCCTCATGGTTCACCAGAAAACTTCCCCTGGAGTCAAAATCTCTAGAAGACGAATTCCTCAACGTCTGGGAATCTTTCCTTACTCCAAGACTTCTAGTTTCCAAACTTGGCCCTTCGAAACTCAAAGTTTCCCTTGTCAACTATCAGCCCAATCTGGTTTCTCGACAGTTTGGGTTGATACAGATAATACCAAAACCTCTCTTTTCCAAAAAAGGCTCTCTGATTCATTATAATATGACCCACACTTAAGATGAATGCTCTGAGTTGTTGGCGAAGTATTATAATCTGGTCGAAATCCAACCAGTGGTCTTTCGACCTAGGTTCCTCTGCACTCAAGAGTTTGATGAATGGTGGAGGGCCTACTATGAATCTCAAATGTTTAACGTGGATTTTTTCAACCTTCACCTGACCAGAGCCTTTGCCCTTGTGCAGGACAAGACCAAGAAAGGTACTTCTAGACACATCAAAGAAATCCAGGCTTTCCAGAAATACTTTGAAACTGCCTACAGGCCTAATGATCTTAGTCAAACCATACGCGAAGCAGCAGTTACTTTGAAACAAAAGTTTACAGAAAAACTTGATGAATTAAAACTACCCACGTATGTTCGACCAGAACAACGTTATGAGGTAGCTATTAAACATTATCGCCCAAAACTTCCCCCTCTACCATCTACTGAATTTGGCGTGGCTCTTAGCCCTCCATTTCCAGATTGGTTCATTTGTGGGGATTCTCTGAAAATTCTTTGCCAAGAAAACCAGAAACGTGCTAAGCGAGTGGTTCCAACTAAGTACACCCTGGACAATTTCAAAGGCCACCTTCATATTGGCATTGAACACGTTCGCGTGGAAACTCCTTATATGAAGGTGTGGAAAATGGGAAGAAGTTCAATCTCACTTTTTTATTTATTCAAATATATGTTATTTTATGCTTGACTCTTTCCTTCTTTTCTTTTCTAGCTATCAAGATTCCGACCAAGAAACCTGCCACAGGCGAAGCAACAACTGCTGGAGATGCAGAGCCCCAGAAAGATACTGCCAAGACACCTTTGGCGAAGGTATCAATTTGCTTTTCTTTTAGTTCACCAAATGTTTTATTTTCTGAACTACTAATAAAATTTTTCTTGATCCACAGGGCAGTCGAAGACCGCCATCGACGCCAAAGAAAAGGAAGGCGAAAGAACAAGAAGTCAAAGCTGTTGACACTGATGATGGTGATGGATCTCCAGACCAAGTAAAACCCACCAAAAAGAAGAAGAAGACAACCAAACCTCCGCCAACGAAACCTCCTACTCCCAGAAATTTAGAGAAAACTCTACCAAAAAATCCAGGTGAGGAAACCACTCCTGCTCCTGCAGAAAGCGAAAGCTCTAGTTTGAAGACCAATACTCCAAAGGTATGATTTTTCTTTTCCTTTCGATGCTAAAAGGTTGTTTTACTTGTATTACTTTCTTTGACCTATTTATCTTTCAGGTACCTGTTGACAATCATGGACACCCCATGGTCCAAGTTCTTCCCAAGACCAACAGTGATCCTACTTATAACCCAACCAGCGCCTCCAAATCCTCTCCTAAAAATTCGGCAAAGGAATCAACTACTGAAATAAATCAACCCACTGCTATTTCTACATGAATTCCAGAAGTAGTGGAAGAAGAAGCTGGTCCTGAAACTGAAGACTTAGTCGAAACTGGTGGGGATACTGTGACGCCCACTGTAGTGGCTGTCACAAGAAATGATCCTGAAGACCAATCCCCCCCACTCAGGATTTGCTGTCGAAGAGAAAGATGAGGAGCCTGCAACTGATGCTGAAGAGGATCAAGAAAAAGAAAACGAAAAGCCGCCAACTCCCACAGCTGCTATGGAAGAAGAGACAGAAAACGTCGAAGAAAACCTCGGCAAAACGAATAATACTACTTCGACCGGGACGACTTCGACCCAATTTTCCCACGAGGAGCTAGAAAATATAAAGGTACAAAGACCCTTTAAATACCTAAAGACCATGCTCAGTTCCCGCTACAATTTCGCTGACACTACCATCAGTAGTTCGACCACCTCAGGGACTACTTCTGATGCCAAATCAGTGGACGAATCGCTGGCAAACATTCGACAGAAAGTTCTTGATATTGACTTATTTCAACTTCTGGAGAATGACTCCTTTGCTCAATTCGACCTAAAGAAAATCCTAAAGCAAATCAATGTCCTGGAGGCTCCTCCTGAAGTCACTGATGTGGTGTTGGACCTCACTACCTTGATAGATCTTGTGGTAACTGACTTTAATCGACTTCGAGAGTACTCCAAGAAGCTTGAAAACAAAACAGAAACCCAACTTGCTGAGTGGGATGCTGCCTCGAATTCGTCCAACAAAGTTACTGAACTGGAGAAAGTGTCTGAACGAAATAAGCAGGAAGCAGCTTTGTGTGGTGAGAATATCCTCAAGTGGAAAAAGCAAATTGCTGCTCTTCAAAGCAAAATTTCCCAGGCGGAAAAACGTCAAGCAGAACTGCAACAAAACGACCAGGAGGAAATCCGCAAAGAGCTTGAAGTTGGTGTGCATCATGTTGACGGGGCCCGCAAGCTTGGTGAGGAGATTGAGGAGCTTTCGAAAAGCAAGGCACTTTGTGAGCGTCGTCTCCAAATCCAGAGGTCGAAATTTGAGAAGCTGAAAGCATCTTTTCCCGTTTGAATACTTGTAATTTTTTGTTTGGTTTTTTTAAAGCCCTTTTGTAATGAAATTGGATTTATATTATTTGGCGAGAAGATTTTTAATCCGCTATCTTGCTTTTCTCTGCATAATTATTCGACTGTTATTTTAATTTCCTGTAATGTGGGCCTATATTTTTTCAAATATTTCTCGTTTATTTTTAATATACGCTTATCTTCATCCACTTCCTCGACTTCATATGCGCCATTGGAAAATACTCGTATAATTTGAAAAGGTCCTTCCCACTTAGGGGACCATTTTCCCATACGTCTGTCTTTTCGATCCATGGGGAGAATTACTTTCCAAACTAACTCACCAATTAGGGAAGTCTTACATTTCACTTTCTTATTGTAAAACTTTTCGACTCTTTCTTTTTTCCTTTTCAATAAATCCAACGCATTTAATCTTTCTTCGTCCAAATCGACTAACTCGTCCATCATCATATTCCAATATGTATCTGAGGGAATTTCATGATGCCTCTAAATTCGAATCAACTGTAAATAAACCTCAACTGGTAAAACTGCATCATGTCCATATGTCAGTCTAAATGGAGTAGTATTTGTTGCTTCTTTAAGGGATGTTCGACAAGCCCATAAAATTTGATCCGAAGTCTTGTGCCAATTTTTTGGTTTTGTCCCCACGTGCTTTTTAATCAAACTTATCACCACCTTATTTGCTGCTTCGACTTGTCCATTTGCTTGAGCGTAATAAGGTGTCGAAGTGAGAAGCTTGAATTCCATCTCCTTTGCAAATGTTTGCATATTCTTCCCAGTAAACACAGATCCTTGATCTGTTGTTATTGTCTCAGGTATCCCATATCTATAGATGATATGCTTCGAATGAATTCTATGACTGCTTCTTGATCAACATTTACCAAAGGTATGGCTTCTATCCATTTTGTGAAATAATCTACTCCAACCAAGATGTACCTTTGGCCTTTTGACGATGATGGTCGAATTTCTCCAATTAAATCTAAAGCCCAACCCCTAAACGGCCAAGGCTTCACAATCGAATGTAACTCACTTGCAGGAACGTGTGGTATTCCTGCATGTACTTGACATTCCTGGCAACCCTTTGCAAATTTGACACAATCCTTCAACATTGTTGGCCAATACACCCCTTGTCAAAATAATAACCATTTCATTTTATGGCCTGCTTGATGAGCACCATATGCTCCACTATGCACATTCGACAATGCTATAAAAGCTTCATCTTCGCCCAAACATTTTAACAAAACTCTCTCTGAAGTCTTTTTAAACAACTCATTTCCAAAAAGCACATAACTTAACGCCCTGTACTTAACTTTCCTTTCGACTTTCTGATTTGGGTCTTGTAAATAATCCTTGATGGGCTTTCTCCAATCTTCGACTCTCGAATCGTCTATATTAAATATCTCAAAACTCTCTTCGTCACCATACCCTAACTTTATTATCTCCAAATCTGATGGGGACAATTTAGTTGATACAACTCTCCCTCTTACTTCAATGGCCTTTTCCAACTTTTCTTTCGACACTTTATAACCAGATGCGAGTTGAGCCAAATCATTCGCCACTTGATTTTCCATTCGAGGAATATGTCTGATAGTTACACTGTCGAATTTCTTCAAGAGCCTGTTAGCTATTACGAAGTACATGATTAAATTTTCTTTAACACACTTGTACTCCTTGGTCACTTGCTTTATTACCAACTCAGAGTCTCCCATTATTTTGACTCTAGTTGCCCCCAATTCCAATAAAATTTCAAGTCCAGTTATCAAAGCTTCATATTCTGCTTCATTGTTCAAACATAAGCCTTCGACTTTGTACTTGAATTTTGTTGGAATTCTGTTAGGAGAAATAACCAATAGCCCAATGCCAGTTCCATTCTTATGACTGGAACCGTCGAAGTATAGTTTCCATGGCTCTATTTCGACATATTCAATATAATCTTCATTTATGGCGTGGTCAGCTATAAAGTCAGCCACCACTTGTCCCTTAACAGCCTTCAAAGGCAAATACATTAAGGAATATTCAGTCAATGCCAAAGCCCGTTTCCCAATTCGACTATGTAAAATTGATTTTGAAAACATATGCTTTATTATGTCAAAATGAGAGGAAATATATACATCGACTGGCTTTATGTAGTGCTTTAACTTCATACGCGAAAAGTAAACACACAAACATAGTTTTTCTATTACACTATACCTAGTTTCGGCATCATTTAAGACTCTACTGAGGTAGTAGATGGCTCTTTTGATGCCATTCTCATCCTCTTGACATAACATACTTCCTAATGTCCTATCTGATGCCGCTATATACAACCTCATACTTTTACTTCTACAAGGAGACATCAAGATTGGGGGATGGGTCAAGTATTCCTTGATCTTGTCGAACGCCTCTTGTTGATCCTGCCCCATATAAAATCTTCCTTCTTCAGTCGAAGTAGAGGAGAGAAGGCTTGCGTTTTTCCACTAAGGTTGGAGATGAACCTTCTGAGAAAGTTGATCTTCCCAAGCAGAGGCTGCAACTCCTTCTTTGTCGATGGCGCTTTCGCCTCCATTATTGCTTTGGCTTTGTTTTCATTGATTTCGATCCCCTTCTTGTGGACCACAAAGCCCAGGAAATCTCCCGCCTGCACACCAAATGCACATTTGAGAGGGTTCATTTTTAAACCAAACTTCCTCATCCTTTAGAATGACTGTCGAAGATGGTCAATATGATTTTCGCCTGAAACAGACTTAATTACAATGTCATCTATATAGATCTGCATAAAAGTTTTGATAAAATCATGAAAAATCGAATTCATGGCTCGCTGATACGTTGCCCCAGCATTTTTTAAACCAAAAGGCATTACCACCCATTCATAGGTGCCTATGGCTCCTGGGCAACGAAATGCCGTCTTAGGGACATCTTCTTTAGCAATAAAATTTGATTATAGCCAGAATATCCATCTAACATACTTAGATGCTCATGGCCTGCAGCAGAATCTATAAGCATTTCCGCTACTGGCATAGGATATTCGTCTTTAGGGGTAGCTGAATTCAAATCTCGAAAGTCAATGCATACCCTTAATTTGCCATTTTTCTTTATTACAGGAACAATATTTGCAATCCATTCGACGTACCTCGTTGTGCGGATGAACTTACATTTCAGAAGTCTTTCGACCTCCTCTTTAATCTTCGACAAAATTTCTGGTGCGAAGCGTCTGGGAGTTTGCTTGACAGGTTTCTTTCCTGCTATTATAGGCAACTTCAATTCGACCAAACTCCTGTCGAGACCAGGCATTTCGTCGTAGTCCCACGCGAAACAATCTTTAAACTCTTTCAGCAGTTAGACTATTTCGACGTTTAACTGAGGGTCCATCTTGGCACTTATGTAGGTTGGCCTTTTTTCTGCCCCCGGTCCTAAATCGACTTCTTCTAATGGATCCTGTGCCACCATCTTCATATCTGTCGAAACTGGATCCTTTTCAAACCCCAAGGGTTCGTGATCATAAATGGCGTCTAACTTTTGATGTTGCCATTCGCCAATTTATGCGTTGAACAGATCCTCTTCAACGTCCTTTTGAGGACATTGTTTGTTGAAATCATTTCCATTGGCTTCGACAGCCATATATTTTACTTCAGCTTCTAGAGCTGCCTTGAGTTTATTTTCGGCTATATAAGCCGTAATCCTTTCGAGCGCTGATGACTCACTCATCGTCACCAAACTCACTTCCCCAGCCCGTTGGCTCTATATGTGCAGTCCCAAAGACATAGTTTGCCTCGTCGGCCACTTCCATATCCCACTGGAAACCATACGTGGGGTGGAGATACAGCGAACAAAGCACATTATCTGTAGCCTTCAGGTCGAAATTTGCTGGACTGCATGGAACTATATGGGTTTCAACATGGGGCTGTTCGACCATTACCTCTTGGTTTATAGGATTTCCTTGAGGAACATTCGCTGGCCTCTAGTTTATTGTGGTTTCCTCTTCGACAACCACTCTAGGATTCTGAACTATTTGTTCCCTAGGTTGGGTTTAAGGAACACCAAAGAAATCAGCGATGCGCGTCATTTGCGCTGCTAATAACTGGTTCGTTTGGGTGGTGTTTTGGATCAAAGGATTAAACACAGCCCCCATTTGTTGTGTTGGCATTTGCACCATGTCATGGTTACTTTCGTCCATTTGTTGCCTAATGACTTGTGCAGAATTATTAGTGATTGCAGGCATATAAGTTTGGTATCCCGTTGACACAGGCTGACCTATTCTGCTTATGTGGTTCGCACCAGACCCTGAGCCTTGTAGGGGCGAAGTAACATTCATCAAAGGATCAGAATATAATGACGATGAATTGTGCAAATTTTCCATCACCGTTGTTGGCATTCCATAAGGCTGTTCTCTATTATGTGGAGGCATTGAAAAATTCGTCACAAATGGCCTATGAATACCCCCTAAAGGAGGAGGGGTCATTTGAGGCACTTGGGGTCCCAACTTAGAAATGCTGGGCGCGTTATGGGATGCCGAAAACGCTGGAATTGACCCCATTGATGATGGTATCGCTTCTGACACAGAAACTGGCGCCGTATTGTCTCCTGTCAAAGGAATAGGCATTGGGTTGTTAGCATTTTGATTACTAGGCGCGTTTTGATTCGCCATTCGTCTTGTTCTTGTTCTTTTTGGTCTTTCTTCGTTGTTCACGGCTAACTTGCCACTTCTAAGAATCATACAACGAAATAAACTTTTTCTTCCAAGAATTTATTATAAAAACAAAAGGATAAACTAAACAAATGTACTAGGTCCCACTGGGCGTGCCAATTTGTTCGCTGGTGAATTTGGCGAACAATCTCTGGTTTCCTAATTTATGAAAATTAGTTTACTAACAGGACCAACCAAACAAATCCTAGGACAAAGTGCTTTTGAGAATGTTTTTGATTTTGAAAAGGAATGTATTCGTTCTGTGTTTCTAAGATTTCTTTTAACAATTGTTTCGACTGATAGAACAAAGACACGGTAATGGCAAAAAAGTAATTGAAACAGACTTAAACTAAAACAAAGTAAATTTCTGAAGTAAAAAGATAACTTGAATATAAAGAAATGAAGGAAAACTTGAAATTTTATTGAAATGCATAAAGGTAAACTGGTGTTTCCCATACATACATTTTCCAGAACACTCGTTTCTCTTGCACGGTTACTTTGAGTATTTGCGGTAATTTGTACAAAGTTTGGAACACACCCAATCTAACATCAAGACCTCCTATTTATATACAAACGAAATAACTACCCATAACAGCTATCTCTCCTAATGGCGACAAATGTCATTCTGCATGTATTCGCCTCCTAGATGTGTTCCACGCGTCCAATTTCAAAAATGAAACTCCCTCCTGAAATTTGAAATTCAAAACACCCGTCGAATGGACCGAATCTTCTCTCGTCGAAATTATCTTCCTTACTTGGAAAAATCTGCCAATGCTTCCTTTAAGTACCTTTTGCCTTCGACTTGCCCTTTTTCCATAAAAAATCTCCTTATCGAAATGTCCTGCCGAATTACCTTGTCGAAATTTTCTCTTCCTTTAAACCATTTTCCTGGCGTCGAAATTAGCCATCTACAGAATGATCGAGTATAATTTAGAAATAACAAGTTTCTAATGAATTCTACACTTGAAATTCTAAATTAGTCTCATCTATCCACCTACCTACTCTCCCACACTCCTAAAAAAAGGTATACTCTAACTCAAAAATCCGTAAAAAAACACCTAAAACTCAAATCCAACCTTCCTTTGAATTATTTATTTACCAGTTGAATAATCTACTTAATGTAATATTAGTACTATTCTCAAATTGTAATAATTCACTTTACATTTATGACAACTAAAAACATAAATAATTTATGTATAAACAAATTTTTTTTTTTAATAAGCAAGGAATAACATTAAACCGAGAACAATGGGTTCTCGCAACCACTTACAGAAAAACGAGACCAAGCTCGCCAAAAAAGAAGATTACAAAACCAATTAAGGCTATATAAAATAGTCCAATGGGAACCTAATAAAATCATAAAAGCTATAATTGGTATCGGTAATTTTCCCGATGAAAGACCATCTCCAACTATACAACTTAATGTTCCAAACCGCATCTAACACATTCCAAGAATCATTCCTAAACATAATCCCATTCCTCATCAACCATAAATACCAAACGGTAGCCAACCGAATACAACCTTCCCTCCCTTTTTTGACTTTATTCCTCTTGCAAAAATAACTCCATTTCAAGAAACTCTCTTTAATGTTACTAGCACTGTAATCCACAAAACCAATCCAATCTGCCACCTCCTTCCAAATCAATAAAGACACATTACAACGAAGAAACAAATGATCCATCGATTCTTCCTCCAATAAACAAAGAACGCAACTCAAATCACTATCCGAATCGCAACACCCTCTAAGATTAAGGGAAAGCTTAGTTGAAATCCTATTTAAAAAACCTCTCCAACCAAATGCCTTAATTTTAAGAGGAACATGCATCTTCCAAATCAACATCAAAGCTTCATAATAAATATTACTAGGACCAAAAGGGGTTCGGAGAGTTAGAAGAAGAGAGTAAAAAGAACTAACCGAAAAATCCTCCGATCGAATAGACATCCGAGAAACCACGTCGTGCGCCCCAAACTTAGGCCGAACCCTCTGAATATCGGCACACATCAACCGCAAGTCCTTGGCCGACGCATCATCAATAGCATTTGAAACTCCAAAATCCCCCCAATGCCAATCCTCGCCACACCACCATCCCATGCAAGCAACCGACACCTCTTTAAGGCAAGAAAATTCAAAAAGACGAGGATATTTATCCTTTAGAGAAATGTCTTCCAACCAACAAGCAAACCAAAAAGAAGTAGAATAGCCATTCCCAATAGAAAACCTACAATTTGAGACAAATAAATTTACCACAACACCTTTATCCAACCCAATGATATCCCTCCACCAAAAAGAGAACTGAGATAACCTCCTACAATCAATCCTGGAACCTACTACTCTTAAATTCACATCTCCATATCTAACTTTAAGAATCTTGTACCATAAAGCATTTGACTCCGTTAATATCCTCCATCTCCACTTATTAAGAAGAGCCAAATTGAAATCATCCACTCTTCTCAATCCAAGACCCCCTTTTTCAATAGGAACGCACACATCCTTCCAACTCACCCAATGAATCTTTCTACTCCCCTCTTTCCCTCCCCAAAGAAAGTTGCTTTGAATTTTAGTAATAAGTTTCACAACCTTCACCGGAGCTTTATAGAAAGAAAACAAGAAAATCGGTAAACTAGAAAGAACCGATTTTAATAAAGTGAGTCTTCCTCCGAAACTAAGAAAACGGTTGTTCCAACTATCTAGCCTCCTGTTCAACTTAGAGATCATCTCCGACCAAATTGACATCCCATTTGAATTAAAGCCAATAGGGATACCAAGGAAAACGAAATGATTTTCTTCTTTTCTACAAGAAAGGAAATAAGAGGCCACTTCCATAATCCGAGGGCTAATATTAATTCCAATAAGTTTACTTTTATGAAAATTAATGCCCAAACTCGAAACAATCTCGAAACCCCTCAACACCGATTTAATAGCCCAAATATGCTTCCAACTACCTTCTCCAATCATTAACGTATCATCCGCAAATTGAAGAATGTCGACCAAACACTCTCCCTTAACATTAAAACCCTCAAAATCCTTATTCTCCACCGATTTGGAAACCATACCCCTCAATCCCTCCGTCACAATAACAAAGAGGAACGGAGAAAGCGAGTCTCCTTGTCTCAAACCTCTTTCCACCACAAACTCCTTCGTAGGACTACCATTAACTAGCACCGACATTTTACTTGAAAAAATTAGCGCCTCCATCCACTTCATCCAAACTTCACCAAACCCCATTTTCCTTAACATAAATCTAAGGAAGTTCCAACTAACCTTGGCATAAGCTTTCTCAAAATCAACTTTAAAAAGCAAAGCCCCTCTTCCCTCATTTTTTGCAAAATCCACCACTTCATTAGCCACCAAAACACCATCCAATAATTGTCTACCCGGAACAAAGCGGTTTGAGAAAGCAGTATAAACATAAACAAAATATTTATTTATTTATTTATTTATTTATTGTATTTATCATTTTTTTTAATCTGTGTTAAATTATCAATTACGATAAACATTATTGAAAGAATTAGAGTATTTGAATTATAGTATATTGATTCAAATTTACAAATTAAATTTAAGAATTGTAATGTTACCACATGGGGCTAAATTAGCTTTGCAATACCCCATAAGTTTGATTAGAATTTTACCCTTTATGCCAAACCAAAAGCGTGTGTTACTTGCGTGTTAGCGACTTCATCTATATTTAATTCCTAAAACAGTAACATTAATATATCCTTAATTTACAAAACACACAAAAAGCCAAATAAGAAAAAAAAAACAACACAATCTTTTTTTATCTAATACTAAAAAAACACATGTGGTTATTTTATTTTAATCTCAATAAAAGCAAAATATTGGCTGATTGACTTCAATCAGAGCCTGTGTTTTTTGTTCATACAATAAAAAAAGATTTATAATCCATTGCTAAATTAAGCAACGATTTTTTACGGTAATAACAACTTTTGGCTTCCTCAAAATTTTGCAAGCCATTAAGATTTAAGAACTTAATAATCCAAGAAAAAATTGTAATAACCCTTTATATACCCTTTCAAACAATTAACAATCATAACATTTTCTCTTGAGCCTTTTTTTCCTTTGCTTTCTTTCGTTCTTTCTCTTGGTAAAATTTGAGGGAGAGAACGATTTATAACATTTCTTTACCTTCTTCTTTGATTCTCAGTCAATAATTGAAAATGGGAAACTGTGGTAGCAACCCTAAGACCGACGAGGGACCGGAGCCAGTGCCGTTGCCTGTGCCTGCAACTGAGGAGGTCAAGGTTGAGCGTGCAGCAGAAGAAACCCTAAATGAAGAAAACAAGTCCCTAAAAACATTGCTTAACGAGGTTATATTTTTTTCTTTAAAATATAATTTTACATTCTTATTTTTCATTCAATATTATGTATTTAAATCGGTCAGTTGATAGTTGGGCAGGAATATATGACTGCATGGGTGCAGATTCGGTTCAACGACATCTAGCTTATTAGAATTTTTTTCCTAATAGTATAAGTTTTATATATTGCAGAATGTGGAAGAGGGAAAGAAGCCAGAAGAAGTGAAGGCTGAGGCTGAGGAAGTGAAGGCTGAGCCTAAGAAAGAAGAACCTAAGAAAGAAGAAACAAAGGTTCAAGAAGAGAAACCAAAAACAGAAGAGGCACAGATTGAGGCTTTCTTTGCTAAGAGAGAGGGCTAGTATAGTTCCAATAGAAAAATTTCTTGCTTTTCTGTTTAGTTTTTTAAAACAATTTGGTTTAGATGGTTATGAGTATGCAATCGACAATTTTAATTTAGGGTTGTTGATTCAAATATGCGTTTATGTGAGTTCTTTTTTAATAATTTATTGATAATTTCGTGACAAATAATTTGGAACTTTTAACTAATGCTCGATTTATCAAGAAATTTACAAAAGAGAATATAAATATAAATTTTTTTTTCTTAAAGCCAATGGAATTAATGAAAGAACACGAACAGTGTTCAAATTACAGAGTACACAGACTAAATAAATACAGAATGAGATTTTCAGTCAACTCAATCCTAGCTATCCTCTTAGAGGGTCCATACAAAAAGTTAAAAAATTAGAGTTGGATTTACAAATATCACCCCCTTTTAACCAATTCCAAGCCCTTATCTTAATGTCCCAACACAAGTTGTCCAAATTGAAATTCTCGTTTTCGAAAATAATACGGTTTCTACAATACCAAATACTCCAGACTGTTATAAGCCATATTACTCCCAGCTTCATATTCCCTTCAGAGGAATTACCGACTCCACACCAATCCAAAAAAAAGTCAATTCATAAATATAACTATTTCTAAGTTATTGATGATTTTAATTTTTAATTTTAACGAATTCTAACATAATCAAATATGTTTAAAGGAAGCATAATCAAATATCTTTGCGCATCTATTCGGATTTATGATACAAACTACACATCAAAGAAGAATCTCACGTTCCAATGCATTAAAATGTAAAAATTATGATAAAAAACAATTTAGAACTTTTGCCTTAATGTGGTTTATTAACACAATTTTAATTAAATTAACACACATTCAAATATAAACTATAATCTTTTACCATTTAAATTGTAATTACGAATCTTATTTAAATATATTTATATTTGAGATTATAAGTTTAATTTTTTTTTAATAAGGAACTATAAATTTATAATATAAGAAAGTAGTATGTTTTGAAATTTACCATCCAACCCTTACTCCACTTGCAATCATGTGTCAGAAATTGGAACATTTTTTATCCAAAATTTACTTTTGTCAACTAAATGTTAGTTCTGGTTCTTAAATGCTTTGATTTTCTAAACTACAACTTACATTTAGATTTTCTATTTTTTTTTTTCCATTTTGAACCCCACAAAAAGTCAAATCAATCTCTTATGATTTTTAAAAAATTATAGGTAGAATTTGTTTTTCTTCTTTCATCAATTAGAAGCATTTTATTTTCTCACTCCTCTTTCTTGTCCTATTTTCCACCCTTTTCTCATCCATTCTTTTTCTCTTTCATTCCAACACAATTTCAAAACACTCCCCTCTCCATCCTGAACCCTCCCCTCTCCATCCTCAACCCTCTTTTCGGATATGCTACATTGTAAAGGTGACAAACAACTTCATTTAATCTAATCTCATTTCATGTCTTTAGTTCTATTGACATTTCATTGGTTGTGTTTTTCTTATTTTTTTAGAACTGAAAAAGATTATGGTTTTCATTTTATTAGTGATTCAATGTCGTTTTATAGGGCGGAATTGCAAAAAATTTGAACTTTTTCATGTTTTGATTTTCATTATGATTTTTGTGGTATATTCTATTTCAATAGTTGGTTAGTATTTCTTAACATAAGTTCTCCTATTTTTTTCGTCATTCAACATTGTGGTTATGTTCCACCATTTGTCTTCATATTCCGCTTTTAATTCTTTTAAATTTAGCAAATATGAAATAGCCAAAACATGAAAAATATAATGTTGACACTACTGCAATGAATATATTTAATGACAACGATTTCACCTCACGTATTGAAAATCGAGGTATAATTCCTCAACGCACAATGTTTTTTAAAAAAAAATATATTCTATTGGTTATTTGGAAAATCGAGGAGTAACTTTATTCAATATACATGCTTCGAATCCCAGCAGCTTCAGTTTATGTTCTTAACTTACTAAAAGTGGTGCCTTCTTAAATATTTTATTTTAGAGTGTAAAAAACACGTCACTTTCACCTCGATTTTCTTTCCAACCAAGATGAATATGTTTCTGTGATATATATATATATATATATATAGCTTTAACTTGTAGTATTCAAATTCACTTGTCTTAACAACTCAATAGAACTCTAAAGAATAGCACTTAAAAAAAAGAGCCTTAAACAACGAAAGTCATAAACATAATCATCTTCAATACAAAGATGTTATGTGTTTAATGCTCTCTTTTCTTCTTCATAAATTCAAAGTCATTTTCTTTTACTTATTCTTCAGACAGCTGGTATGGTAAACGTCACTACTCATGTTGTTGTTGTTGTTGTTGTTGTGTTGTTGTTGAGATCTGAAACCCTAGAGGGTTTCTTGTTGTTTTTGGTGTTGTTATTGATGTTTTTTTGTCGATGTTGTTTTTCTTATTATTGATACCCTAAACCCTAGAGGTTGTTTATTGATGTTGTTGTTTTTTATGTTGTTATTGACGTTTTTTTGTTATTCTTGTTGATGTTGTTGTTGATGTTGCTATTGATGTTGTTGTTTTTGATGTTGTTGTTTTTGTGTGCATATTTCATCTTGTTCTGTCAAGTTGAGTTTATTATATCTAATGTGGATTGTTTGTATCACTAACCCCTCTTTGAACATATAACATATTCAATTGATTTAGGAAATACTCATATGAAAAATTATGTTGTATCTGAACATTATCTTACACTGATTAATGATTTTATAGCACTATAAAACTCATCATTCATCTCATGTTGTTTTACCGTTAAAATATCTCCAATACTTCTAGTTTTCTTTTAACTTTCTTTCATATTTGTTCATTTTTCAAAGCATCAAATTTTATGCTTTCAAGAATGAATTAGTAGAAAAGAAAGTGTTGATTAAAGAACTTGAAACATTGGAGAGATTTTAACCATAAAAGAGAGTGAGATGGATAATGAGTTGCAGAATGCTTCCAAATCACTAATCGATGTATATTTTCTTCAAATATAACACAGTTGTTCATATAATTATTTTTCTAACCAATTTTGAGAAGTTACATGTTCAGTATAGGGTTTATTGAAATAAGAAATCCAAATTAGATATAATAAACTCAAAATTGATTTACTTCTCGGTTTTATGAGATAACCGAGGTGATAATGTGGTATATTCGTCAGTGAAATGACAAAACCGAGGAGACACGTGTTTTCGCCATTTCTGAATTCCAAAAAGCTCTCCCTTAGGATCGAACCCATGACATTTACGCATATCCGTCGGTTTTTTTAAAACCGAGAGGTAAAGTGTACATTTTTCATGAAGCCCTTCATACCTCGTCTAAGAAACCAAGGTAAGAGCTTTTTTTTCAACCGAGGTAAAAGGTGTTTTTTGTAGTAGTGTTAACATCATCAGAACATGAAAACGGTTAATGTTGAAAATCATTAGAAGATAACAAAGTTTAATTCTTATATGTTTTTAACTTTCAATGAGTTTTTTTATCATGTTGTCATGAAGTTTTGAACTTTAAAGTGTTTTAGTCAGATTTTTGAACTTTGAAAGGGTGGGCTGAAAACCCGAAAGGGCAGTCCGGGAAAAAGTTCGAGACATAAATAGAAAATAATTATTCCGGTAAATTGAAAATCCGAGAGGGAAATCTAGGAAAAATTTAGGGATAGAATTTATAGCCTCCTTAGGGGATGTTCGACAAGACCACAAAATCTGGTCTAAGGTCTTATGCCAATTTCTTGGGTTTTTCCCCACATGCTTTCGCCTGGGCATAATAAGGCGTAGACGACGACAGCTTGATCCCTACTTCTTTAGCAAAATCCTGAACCTTTCGACTAGTTAATACTGATCCTTGATCAATTGTAATCATTTCTGGGATCCCAAACCTATAGATTATGTGCGTTTGAATGAATTTGATCGCGACTTCTTGATCAACATTTGGCAAAGGAATGGCTTCGATCCACTTCATAAAATAATCAAGGGTTAATAGTGAATTTCACCCCTGTAATGTTAGCGAATTTTGCTTTCCCCCCCTCCATGCCTTTTGGCAACGGTTTTTTCAAAAAAAGCGTTGCCTAAACCTGCCTATGGCAACGGTGGGGGGGTAAAACGAAACACGCTCATATGGCAGGGGGGTTTCATATAAATAACCCAATAATCAATGGTCACTAGTGTAGCGTGCGATTTTTGTCGGTGACGCGACCACCTTACCATAGAGGTTGGAATTGGGTGCTACTTTCTGATTTCTTATTTATCCTATGAAACTGGAAAGGAAAGGGAAGCTATCTAAAACTAACCTTGCACGCAAATGTTTTCTTTAACAAATGCTAAGAGATTGGGGGGTCCGGGGTCAGTTTATACAAAGGGAAGTTGTCAATTACCCGATGTATATATGGCTATCCATAGACCTTTTATGACATGTTTAAATACTTTCTGGTGTTTATCTGTTGTGGGTTGGGAAAGTTTCTCCTTTGGGAGTGCTGAGAGAGTGTTTTCGTTGTTTTCGGGTTTTTAGTTGTTTTTGGGAAGGTGTTGGACCTAAAGTTTTTTATTTTTGTGCTCGCTAATATTTCGCAATCTTATGCCTACGTATTCCCTTAAAGATAACAGGGAAATCAGAGCAATCGTAGTTCCTCCTATTTCTATGGGAGGAAAATGTTTGGTGTCTTGTTTAAAGCCAAAGATTGAAGCTGGTTAAGTATTTTGTGTCTTGTTCAAAGCCCAAGATTGAAGCTAAAGGGGTGACTGAGAGAGAATTTGTCATCTCTAAAGCGAGATATCTCATCTGTTTATCAAAAAAATGTTATGGTAACCGGTTATAAAGGGGAATTACGTTAACTGGGATGTATGGAATCCAACAATGCCATAATTTCCTTTATAAGGGAGATGTCCTGAAGGAGGAAACTTTAACTCAGTGTAGAGCAATGCCATTTTTCCTTAGGAATCTTTCATGCTAAGAGAGGGACATTGGCTTGGATGTAAATAATCCAGAGGCTTTCCACTTACAGTAATTAGATGAAAGAGAAAGTTTTACCAAGATAAAAGAGGGACCATAATTTGGATTTTTGAATCAACAAGTGTTCCACTTACAGCAGTTATCTGGAATTAGGGTTTGTTTGATTGATTGTTTTGATATGTGAGATATAGAGAAATGTCTTCCAACAGAGAGGACTCTTGATATCCTCTGAGGGGATGTTGATTTTTGTGTGCCTTGCTTAAAGCCCAAGGATGAAGCTAAAAGTTTGATTCTACTAGGGGAGTTTTATATCTTTCTTGTAGAAAGCCCAAGATTGAGGCTGAAAAGAGATTGGCTCTTTCGGGGAAAGTTTTGTGTGTCTTGTACAAAGCCCAAGATTGAGGCTGAAAAGAGATTGACCCCACTAGGGAGAGTTTTGTCTGTCTTGTACAAAGCCCAAGATTGAGGCTTAAAAGAGATTAACCCCACTGAAGAGAGTTTTTTCTATCTTGTACAAAGCCCAAGATTGAGGCTAAAAAGAGATTGACCCCACTGGGGAGATTTTATATGTCTTGTACAAAGCCCAAGATTGAGGCTGACTCTACTGAGGAAAATCATTATACAAAGCCTAAGAGGAGGCTGGTTGGGGAAATTCTTATATGAAGCCTAAGAGGAGGTTGGCTTCTGCTGAGGATTATTGAGATCCAGAGACAGATCCAAATTGTATTGGGGAATCAACTCTTGCTGAGGATTGAAGGAGAGTTGAAATATTAGATGCCTTGAGGCTCTGATTCTGTTAGGGTTTTGTTGATGGTAAATTGACCCTGGTTGGGTTTTTTAAGGTGAAGGTTTAAACCTTGAGTTTGAAAACCTATAGAGGTTTTAACTTTGCTGGAGATTAGTGTGTTGATGAAATGATCAGGGTTTTTCCTGTGCCTTTAGGAAACTTGAGGGTCTCTATGAGATCTGAGAGAAGATAAGACTTTCCAAGTCTACTGGTATGAAAAGGTTGGCTCTTAGTTGGAGAATGATCTTTGTATGATGCCCAATAGGAGGCTGAGACTGTCCAAGTCTACTTATATAAAGCCCAAATATGTAGATATTCTAGAATTCTGACTCTCTGGAGGATTGAACTAGTAGAGATGACTAAGTTTTGTCCTATACCTGTAGGAGGTCATCGAGTCCTTGTATTAAGCCCAAGAGGAGGCTGAGAACTTCTAAGAAGCCTGTGATTCCTTGTACAAAGCCCAGAAGGAGGCTGGGGATGCTTTTAGTAAGCCTGTGGGTCTAAACCTAAGAAAAGTTCAAGAAAGGTTTCACCGGGAATAAGTCATTTCTTTGCAGAATAGTTCTAGGGTTTGAAGAAATTCAAGAGAAGTTTCACCGGGAATTAATCCTCTCTGGGGAAATGAATTTCTTGTACACATATTTCTAAGTTGTGACAGTCTTGAGAAAAGTTTCACCGGGAATAATGCCTTTCTCTGTTCCATATTGTATAAGCCCAAGAGGAGGCAAGACTGTATCTGGAATTTCCTATACGGAACTAATTTTCACTGTGTTGAAAGAGTATCCACTGGTTTGACTTTAACCTAGACTTAATTACTGGGGAAAACTCAAAGCAAGTATGTACAAGCATATATATATACAGATGAAATATATAAACAAGTATATTAAGAAGATAGTGGAATTTATAGTTGTTTAAGCCCAAGCATAGTAACTACAGCTGTATGGTTAGTCATTCAAGAAATTGAAGAAAGTTTTGATAAAAACTTTGAATTTTGAATTTGAATAAAAAAGAAAGTTGTTTTAAAAGGAAGTTTGGGGCTTATACTCAAGGAGAGGCCCAGATGATCTCTTTTACAAAGGGGACGATTGCGTCGTAGTTTTGAAAACCACATAGGGACTTATACAATGACTGAGGCCCAAATTATTGTATTTACAAAAAGGATGGGTCTTCCATTCTATTAGAGGCCCAAAAGTTTATTTTTATACAAGAGATGGGACTTATAACTCAAGGAGATGCCCAGATGAAAAACAACGATCGCACTGTTATTTTGAAAATTATATCGGGACTTATACAAAGACTAAGGCCCAAATTATTTATGTACAAAGGGGGTTGGGTCTTACAACTCAAGGGGAGGCCCAGATGAAAATTGTTTTGAAAATGGCGATCGCACCGATATTTTTAAAATTGTATCGGGACTTATACAATGACTAGGGCCCAAAAAGGTTTATTTACAAGGGATGAGACTTACACTCTATCAAGAGGCCCAAAAGTGTTTTGAAAAATGTTTGTGAGTGCGAAAATAATCAAAACACTAATTTGATTTCAAAATGCATTTTAATTTAAATAAAAATTAATTAAAATTATCAAAATTATCAAACATGTATGAAAAACAAGTTGTGATCTTGGATTAATGTTTGAAAAATCATGTTTTATTCATAGAATGATTTGAAAACCATTTGAATTTAAAAAATCAAGAGAAAGAAATATTTTTAAATGCTTAAAAACAAATACAAATAAATTCTTTACAAAAATATTAAATATATAAAATAAATAATATTTTTGTAAAATTTTTGTAGAATAAAATATTTTAACATTTTTGTGAATTTTTAAAAAAAGAATCAATTCAAAAACATTAAAACTGAAAGAGAAATTAATTTTTGAAATAATTTGAGAAATTGTGAAAAATATGTGAAGAAATTAAGTGGTAAAAAAAAGAGATGGCCCTCCAAAGGTTTGAACCCATTCCCTTGGGGTGGAGGGTTCAAAATTTACCAACTGAGCTAGGTGCGTGTGGTGATAGAGAATGGAAGGGAGTGAGTAATATGTGAAAAACCCTTTTGAAAATGGTTAAAAAAATAAAATCAAAAGGTCTGGGGCGAGGGGGATTCGAACCCCAGACCTTTCGCTCGCTACACACACAAAACCAGCTGATCAACCACTGGGGCGCAATGCCAATTCAAACATATAATGGCAATGAAATAATATATAGTAAGTTTGGTTTTGAAAACCTGAAAATGGCGTCATGGCCATCTTCTTCCTTGAACTATCATCAGAGTTGCCAAAGCAACTCTATCTCCTTCGTTTCTCAACCATTTTGGAAGATGTAAAAATGAAACTCGTTCGTTTTTTAACAAGGAATTGAATGGTTCTTTTCAATTTTATTTATTTTAAGTGTATCAAGAGATACCATGCTATAATCAGATAACCCTGAAAAATTCAAGAACTACATGAAATCTTATACACGCAAGATAAATAGCAATTGATTGAGGGTTATCATTCTATGAACATCCAGAAATACATTGGTAACTTGAAAACATGTTTATGATGCATGCATTATAGAGTTTGAAAGTTAAAGGCTTACCTCTGCAAGAAGGAATTAAGTTCTGTTATAGAGGTGTCTCAGAAGAGAAACAATGATCTGGATAGCTTCCTTATACCTAATGGAGTGTGTTGAGATGCCTGGCCTGGATTGGAGATGCTTGAATCACCTTGTGGTATCTCAACTGCAAATAGGCCTCAAGTGGATTTTGAGGTCTATGATTCTGGTGTTCCAGATGAAGTATGAGTGTTTGAACAGCTTATATATGATATATTGGATGTGTTTAGATCATGAGCGGCGGTGGAATTGCTCTCTAACCCAAAATTCGATGGTGACTTGCAAAATAAGGCATTTCTGGTTTTTTGAAAGAGATTTTGAGGAAAGCAAGTGTTGTCAAGCTTTGGTGTACTAAAACTGACCACAAATAAGCTCTATTTATAGTGTGTCAAGTTTGTTTCGGCAGCAATAGTGAATGGTGGCTAGTATAGCCCATTGTCCATTGGTTTTCAAAAGGAATCTCAAGTTTCCTCTAGCCATTGACTTGAGTCAATCATGCAGGTATATGGTCTTCTATTGCAGGGATAAGGCTTGACTCATTCAATTGGATTTGCTTCAGTCCATGCCACCTTAATGCATCCATTGAATTATGCATGACAACTTTGAAGTTTTTGGCTTTTACATCATTAGATATCACATGTATACATGATGATCTTTTGTCTTGGGAGGCTTGTGGCTTAGAGATCTTTTGCCTTGATCTGATCCTTAATGTTTCTAGAAGGATTACAACACTTGTAATTGCACAAATTAGCCAATTCGATCAAATGACCTATAATTTGCCTTGGGAAAAATCAGTTTTTGGTGCCATGTTCCAAGGGTTGTAACTCCTTGCTCAAATTGAATTAGGAGATAATCTGGTACTTGTTGGAAAGCTCTCATGACACACTTTATCTTTGATGGCCACCAATGGACCTAGCTCAGCTTGGATCAAGGTGAAAAATGGCCTCAAAGTTGGTGAAAAATCAAGACAAATTATGTCCAAAATTTCACTAAGTGTTGGAAAAAGTGGTCATTTTCATGTTTTTGTGATTTTGATCAATCCATAACTCAAAATCCATGAGGATTTGGAATCTGTTAAAGTTGACAATCTTGAAGTATGTAATGTGAACTCTCATTTGAGCTTTGGATGGAAGAAAAAGGCCTTGGAGTTTGGGAGTTATGACCTTGCAAAGTTGGTACCAAATCCATTTTGTTCCATAACTTAGAAAAATTTAAGTTTCTTAAGGTTGCCCCTTTTGCAAGTAACCCTATTTTTCTTGATTTTTCTTGATGGATGATGATCAAAACCATGCATTAACATTGTTTTTGACTTAGGGGAGCCATATTTGTGAAAAAATTCAAAAAGTCAAACTTGATTTTGGGCACAATTGACTTTTTGTCAGATGAATTCCAAACTGCTTGATTCTCTATGTAATCAAGTTCTTGACATAATTCAAGCCTAATGGATGGATTCCATAGGTGTTTTAGGGTGTCTTGAATCATGTCCCAAGGTTTGGGAACATGTCTTGGTCCAAAGTCAAAGATACAGTTGACTTTTTTCTTCAAAACCTTAATTGTGGTCCAGATGAAATTGAAACTTGTGAATCAAACTTATTGGGTCAATCCATTGTTGTAAATGGATCAATGTTGTGTATTTTAGGCCCTCAAATCATGTCTTGAGGTCTTGGTTCATGTCTTGCGTCAAAAGTTAGATTAGGGGTGAATTAGGTCAAGAAACCCTAATTTCTGATTTTTGATGAATGCACCCTCTGAGGCTAATTTGACTTTATGATTGGATCCATGAGGTCCCTTTGAGCATCTTGGGTCATGTTTTGAAGTATTAGCTCAAGCCCAGATGAAAATTTTCATCTGGAGGCCTTGGTCGACCAAAACCCTAATTTGGTGACACTGGCGATCTTGAGGCTTGATCCACTTGGAATGTTGCAAACTTGTGCTTGATTCTTGATATGGGAGTTCTCTTGATCCTTCATGGGTGTTTTAGAGGTTAGAAAAGTTGAAGATTATGTCAATTCTTGATTGATCCTTTGTCTAAATTCTCTGGGAGGGCTCAAAACCCTAATTCTTGGTTATAGTGAATGCTCAACAATCCTTGAGAAGATTGATGAGGTATGATGGTACATCCATATTGTGGTAATAATCTTCACAATGATGGGAAATATTGTGGTCAAAATTTGGGGTATGACAGATGCCCTTATTTAATATTCTTGGACCCGAAGGGGTGAATGGCGGAGATATTCGGACATTCAGGGTGCAAGAGGATTAAATATCGGAATACCCAAAATTTGACTGTGGTTATGAATAGAAGTTTGCTCGTCCATCTTCTTTTGCTAAGCAATGTTACTTAGAAAAGGGTAAAACTTCCCCTCGATCCTGGTCTTCAGCCAAATAACTGGTCTAAGTTTTCTTTTGAAATAAACTTCCCCTCGATCTTGGTCTTCAGCCACAGAACTGGTCTTAGTTTCTCTTGAAATAAACTTCCTCTCGATCCTAGTCTTCAGCCACGGAACTGGTCTCATTTTCTTCTTGTCAAGTTCCTTCCTCAACAAGGAACGCTATTTGTAGTGGTCTTCATCAAACTTCTCGTCGAGTTTTACTTGGAAGATGCCATTTGATGGAAAAAGATTTGATTTCAGACTTGCTGGGGAAACCCATTTGTCTGAACTGCAGAGGTGCGCAAACTTCTCTGTTAGAGATGCCATTTGTCGATCCTACTGGGGAAAACGAGTCTCTTGAGAGACCGCTTTTTACTTGGTGAGGTTATATCATACTTTTCTTCGAGACCTTTCTCGGAGAAATTCCATGTGATGTGATTTAATTTTGAGGTGCTGATGACTTTATTAACATCGAATTTCTTGAGAGAAAAACCGATGTATTGCCGAGAGTCTTCAGTTAAGAGGCTTTCTCTGGGGATTTTCCTTAATTCGGAAAAGCGAAAATACCATCTTCACTGGTGAAGAGTGATGTTCCAAAGGTGTCTGTCGAACGTCTTCTCGCCTTTCAGAGGCTCAAGTTATCAAAGTGGTCGAGGACATGCTCCAATCCAGAATTAAACTGGGGAGAGATTGCTCAGACGATACATTTTCGGATGAGGAAAGAGCTGACAACTTTCGGTGAGAGGACTTTATCACTTGGGAGTGAGTATGACTAGAGTGATATTAATGCAACATGAATATGAATATGAATCAATTATGCATGATGTATGTATGTTTATGCTGACAAAACAGACGCGACATACAGACTGGTGAATGAACATGACTGGAAACACTGCTACAATTTTAATTTTTAATAGCACTAATTTAATAGCATTTTTCTCTAAAGTGCTATTACAAACTTTAAATTGAAACCTATAATAGCGCTTTGATTATAAGTGCTATTATATGCTATCAATGAAAAGAAAAAAAGAAAAAAACACGGAGGTTTAATAGCATTTTCATGAAAATGCTAATAAAGGAGCATTCCTACAATATCACTTTATTAAAAAGTGCTATTATAAAGCATTCTACAAATTAACGCCCCATACGGTCGTGTGTTCGATCCATGTTAACAACATTTTACATTTTATTATAACCATTAATATTCTAATTGATATTTCTTTTTTTTCTTTAAAAATATAAATAAAAATAACGTGCTAGTACTTTTTTTATTATGCTCTGAAACACATCTATCTCACTTTCTCACTCACCTTCACCTTTGACTTCATCGAACTATGAACCTCGCCCTACCAATTTCATTCTTTTCTTGAAATTTAGGATTATGATTTCGAATGCATCATCACTTGTCTCAACCTTCTATACAAAACCTTTGACCTTCTTTGTGAGGGCACCAAGAGACCACTGCATCTCGACAAGTCTACCACTATGAGATCTGTTACACACAATCTCAACTGCTTCCACATCAAAGCTATGGGATTCATTTTTCTTGATACTTTATTGGACAGGTAAGTATTTCTACTATCTCAAATATCAATTGAAATTAGTTTTGAAATTCACAAATTTTCTCAAATTAGGGTTTTTGAATAAACAAAAATTAAGAGTGAGATAACGTCTTTATTAAGTTTTATGTTTTGGTGGTGTTCATGGGTCATTTTTTTAAGGCTCAATGTTTTGGTG
Organism: Lathyrus tuberosus; assembly: GCA_022829125.1. NCBI lineage: Eukaryota > Viridiplantae > Streptophyta > Magnoliopsida > Fabales > Fabaceae > Lathyrus > Lathyrus tuberosus. The sequence goes on along the minus strand of JALAZF010000164.1, from coordinate 6,634,804 downwards.
TTATGATGGGGTTATTTAAGGGTTTGTTTCTCCTGGTTGCTCGTGCTTGGTTTAGTGGGGTTTTATATGTTCTCTATATCTATGGAGCTTCTTAATCTCCTTTTTAAGGCCTGCCTCGAATTTCTCCTTTTGATTTGCATTGTCTGTATCGTAAACCTTGAATTTCTCCTTTTGATTTGCATTGTCTGTGTCGTAAACCTTGTTCCAGATACTGTCAAATACGTCAAAGCCTTCCTAAACCTTCTTAAGAACATGATCTATCTCTCCTTGCAGCTTTCGACTCGCACCCATTTGATTATGATTTTGTCAATTTCATACAATTCTCGAAATAGTAATTGATCATAGAAAATTCAGTTAGTATTTTCTAGCTTCGTCAAGTATGATTTTGGGGTTTGTTTCTGCTATCACACACACAAGCTTGAAAGACGACACGAAGATTCTAGAAGATCTTGTTACAATTCCCATTGGTTTTGCAAAGGTGGCACCTGGTCTCAGCTTGAAGAGTCCTTTGGTAGCATCAAAATCATCATCAGCGTCATCTCAAACATCTGAGCAAGCTGACGAGACAACGTCTCAAGATAGCAATTTTGACATTGTGGCAAAAAAATTCACCTCCTAAAAGTGGCGGAATCAACTCTTCTTTTGTGAATGTTTTAGGTCATAAATTATCAAGTTCTCCGGTTGCAGTGGTCCTTTCTGTCTCAAATATTGTTCGAAATGTCTTGGAGAATGCTATTGTAAATTAGTTGGCCTCTTCAAAGGAAGAATATATTAACAACTTCCCTAGCCGTAGGAGGTTTGAAATTCCCTCTCTGAATCAGAATGATGCGGGGCAGCTTTGGGAAAGAACTGAAATAGATCCTGATCAAGAAGTTTCAGCAAGTGCAACAACAAGGGCCACGTACCCTTCTTAATATGCCTTCCATTGTTGCTAGAAATCATAAGCAGTTTTCTTCCCAACAAAAAAGTCCACTTTTGCAGCAGTTCAACTCTCAAGGCTCATCCGTTTCTTTACAACCTAGTATGGGAGTTGAAGCCTAATCCTCGAGTCTCGGTGGTTTTTCTTCTATCTCGCTACAACATCCTAACTCCGTACATTCCCTGTCTAGTCAACAAGCAATTCCAGGTGCTGCTAAAGATGCAGATGAAATTGAAAAACAACAATAACATCGGAGTTTTCCTGACGACTCGACAACTGAATCTACTACCACAAGGATTGGCAAGAATCTGATAGTTGAAGATGATTTGAAATCAGCATATGTTGTAGATTCACCAGTAGGTGTATCTGCCTCTCTTCCTGAAAATGCTCAAATTTCTAGAGATATGAATTTGTCTCCTGGTAAACCTTTACAATCAAATCAATCTGCTAGCTACATTGGTGTCATTGGAAGAAAAAAAGGTGTTAACCTTGGAGCCATTGGTGATAGATTTAGTGCATCAAGTGTTAATTTTGGTGGAATGTGCGATTAACTATATAATTTACAAATGCTTAAGGCAGCACATTTTAAAGTTCCACTAGCTAAAGACTCAGAACGTCTTTTAACTCTGCTTTAGTGCATTCAGGTATTACCCCTCCTAGCTATCCACAAGTACAAGTGCCTATAGTTAACAACCCTGCCTTTTCGGAGAGATTAGGTATTTATAATTTAACTTTTGATCTTTAATATATGCACTATATATGTACATATTATAATTTTAAAATTTTTTTAAGCATACACTCTCATTCTACTAATACAAATGAAACCCCTATTTGTTTCTTTATGAAAAGAAAATTACTTCATTGCTTGCATACAAAATGCATAATCACATGGTAGTCTTATTACTATATATGTGCCTTAGCTATCATTACATAAGTGAAAAGGTATGTTTCCTTTATGTATTGAAAATGAAATGAATATGAGAGATTCTACATACCTGATGGTTAATTGGCAAGGTGTATAGTTTAATAAGCAAAATGTCCATAACTTATTAATTTCATGATGCATAAAAATATTAATAAACTATAGCATGCAAATGCTTTTACTAAAATCAAGACCAAATTCTCATACTCTCTAATAACTTCTATGTTTCCACTCTTCTAAAGTAATATCTATTATCTATTATAATATATTAAAACCAAGTCACACACTATTTAATTGACAACTTACAATTTGCATATTTAAATTCTCAAATCATAGTCCAGACCATTGAGAATCATTCAAAAATCATACTCTTTTTCTTTTATACTACAAATTCAATGCAAAATAGAGAGCTTCGTCTATGATTTTATTGTTGATTGCCATAAATGGTTGCATATAGTGTTAGTCGGTTTGAATGGGGAATGCCTTCCCTCCACAAAATAATGAAAAACAAACAATCTTAGAGATGTTGGGAAAAAAGGAAATATAAAAAAAATTAATGAATTTTTTTACTTATTTAACATTTTAAAATTAAATTGCGATATGTTATTTACAGTTCTATGATTCAAATAAATTTCTTTTCATTTAAAATGCTACTATACCATTAATTTGCAGCATTTAAATTGTTTCTTTTCAAATAAAAACACTAGGCATATTTAAATTCCCAAATCATAGTTCAACTAATTGAGACTCATTAAAAAATCACACTCACTATCTTTTATACTACAAATTCAATGCAAAATAGAGAGCTTCATCTAGGATTTTAATGTTGATTGTCATACATGGTTACATAGAGTGTGAGTTTTTTGAATGTGTAACGTCTTTCATCCACAAAATAATGAAGAATAAACATTCTTAGAGATGTTGGAAAAAAAATGAAACTACAAAAAAATTGATAAATTTTTTTACACTTATTTCACATTTTAAAATTAAATTGTGATGTGTTATATGCATGTCTATGATTCAAACAAATTCATTTTTATTTAAAATTTTACTCTTTATCATCTCCATCTTATGGTCTCAATTAAAAAAGTTATAATAAACAAAAGCAAAATCTACATTTTATAATAATATTTATAAAAAAAATCACTTCAACCCCGCGCATCGCGCGGGTCTCAATCTAGTTAGTATAATGACATGTCATCAAGCTTATATTTTTTTTTCTCAGTTTCGTAATTTCTTGTTGGTTGTATTAATACTCAGGAGGTGATAATGATATGTCAAGAAGAGAATAGGAAGGTTCCCAATATGCCGCAGGAGGGCTATGGTTCTGCATCAATTTTAGTTGTGGAGGTTGCCAACTTTGATATACCGATATGTGCTTTAGGTTTGGCTTCTCGGATTACTATATCTCTCCTATAAACTTTTGATATTTTTCAATATGTTTTGTTTCAGGCCTAATTCTTCATGCAACACACATATAAAGTTTCCTCAATGCTATCAACAAAGTAGTCTCAACTTATGTGAGCTCAAAAATAAAGCTAATGTTCCAGGACTTATCTTGTTTGGTAGGGAATGATACTGTTGTAACCATAGGAGGCCTCGTATCCGGCTATATTGTAGGGTCCGTTTGAGAGTTGGTTGCATGTAGATGTTTTGTTTCTCGGCATACACTTATCTACCGTTGTTTTAGGTAAAGTCATAATATTCTCTTAATTTTTGGTTTCTCAATACCTAAGACATGCCTTCACAAACAGTGTTGGATACATCTCTTCAATAAGATGTGTTTGGCAGCCATTTGAAAGTTATGCTTATTAATTCTTATTTCTATGTTTAATTCTATAAGATATGTGTTTGGCATCCATTTGAAATTTGCTCTTCCTAATTCTAATTTTCTATGTTTAATTCTATACGATTACTTGCTTGCTATGTTGTTATGTTATTGAAATTAATACATATGATAATGTGGTCCACCGACGCGTCTTGTGAGAGATAATTTTGAATCAAGTTTAGAGTGAAAAAACCAGGACAGGTTATTGCTATTAGTCTTACACATACATTCATTCCTGCATAAGTTGATAAAATGTGTCCTTTGATTATGTATTGACTATGATTAGTAAGGATGATAATACTTTTGTCTTGGTTGAAGTTGGACAAAACCTAGAAGCAACTTCATTTTCATATTCTTTTGCTATTGGTATCTGACACTGGGTTTCTTTTAATAAACTATATCAGTTGTGGTTGCCCAAGTCCAAGAGTAGCTGGACATAGGAGTTTTGATGTGTGTCTTATGCTTGATCCAAAGGTTAGAAAATTGTCATTAATTCTACATGACAGCATGCAATTGGATTGAGTGTATATATTTTCCTTGTCAACTTACATTGATATAGAAATCTAATGTATACAAGAAAAGTTTGTTGGTGAGGCTATGCCAGCAATTGCTTCAAGTACAAATGTACTTGTCACTGTCAAATGTCGAATTGGTGTGGACGATCATGATTCTTACGATGTTGTGTAAGGACCTTTATTATACATTCTTATACATAAATAATATTGCAGTACACCAGCTATATGTATGTAGATTCTATATAAGATTTTGTCACTAGCTATACTTAATCAGTGGCTAGCATTTATTTAGATTGCACTCAAAAAGGTAATTCCATTTATAGGTGCATGGTGAGCTTATTATCACTGAATCCCTTGGCTACTGTTTCCTTTAATACATAATTGTAACATGCTGATAGGAGCCATTAATCTTGTAGGATATTATGACTGGTATAGTAGCAATAGGAGCAGAGTTTTGGATTGTGGATTAATATGAATTATAGAGATATAGAGACATCAGAATCTAACAGAAAATAGTTTTGATTGAGTTTTTAGGAGCACCCTTTTTGGTATATAACGATTGTAAATGATATGCCGAGTTCTTCAATGCAGATACAAATACTTTTATGGCCTCTTATGAGACTTTCCAGATTTAACATTCAACTTAATTATGCTTTTTTTCTATAAGGTTCTCAATATTCTGCACAGCTTACAGATTTGATCGGAGAGTTCATGCGGTTGGCCATTGGTAGGATATCAGACGATGAACTTGAAGGTACATCTGATATATCCTGGGACCCAAATGCCATGTTCGGTGAATTCAGTAAGACCAAGAACGAGAATGAAATGTGTCAAAAAAAAAAGAAAAAAGAAGACTGGAGTGCATTTGGAGGTCATTGGTTGCTTACATCAGGCCTCGGTAAAGTTTATCTGGTTTGTTCTATTCTCTCTAAATGGAAACTTCTGCATTTTTAATTTGAGTTGCTGATTGAGTGCAGGACACTGTAATTCCACTAAGTTTTTTCAAGGGTACACTAAAGGTGTGAAGGATAAGCATAAGTGGCCTCTGATGTTTAAGTTGAAAGATTGGCCTTATTCTATATCATTTGAGGAATTTTTACCTAATTATTTTCTTAAATTCATATCCGTCTAGCCGTCCAAAGAATATACAGATCCTTTAAGTGGTTCTCTTAACCTTTGTTTTGTGAATTTTTTTATTTCTTTGAGGAAGAAGCAAGAGAATAAAACAACTTAGTTGATATAGATTATAGATTATAGGGAAACTGTATGTGTATGTTTTTACATTTTCCATTGACCGAAAGATGCATGATTCTGTGCAATAATTTCTTAGTCATTAATCTTTTTTTCAGCTTCATACTATGGTTTTGAGGAAGAAGCAAGAGAATATATCAACTCAGTTCATATAGATGATAATCTAGTGGACAAGTATAGTCTTCCCGAGCAACAACAACTACAAGAAGATCTCGAGACTAAAGTTGTGGTGGAGGAAACTCCTAAGCATGAGGCATATCTATCAGTGCATAATATCGCTCATACTATCTGTGAAACCCCTATTGCTCTTCTAGAAGAGTCTTTTGAGAAGCCTGCTAAAATAAACTTAAGCATCTATTGTATGTACAACTTTCAATTATGTTTTTTAAACAACCTTTTTTTTTGTGTTTTGTTTTAATTTAGATACAGAGTCAGTAAAAGTATATAATTTGTGACTAATTGTTTTGATTAATGTAAATTAAGATCATGCTTATACGCAATATTGTTAATATTAACATTTTTAGAAAAGTAAATATTTTAATTTTACTTTATTATTCACTCTAAAATAATCTCTATATGTAAAAATGAGTAAAAAATAAAAAATATACTTTTAATAGCGTTTTTTATACAAAGCGCTATTAAAGACCTATTAAATCTAGTCCAAAAATACGGGATATGATATCGCTCTTTGTTAAGCGCTATTTTAAGTGGCACTTTTAATAGCGCTTAAAAGCGCTATTATAGACTATCAACCTATAATAACGGGAGCTTTAATAGCACTTAAAAGTGCTATCAAATGCTAAAACAAGCGCTATTAAAGGTCTTTTTTGGTGTAGTGAAACTTGGCCACTGCGGGGGATAAAATGTATCGTTGGTTTAAGGTAACAACTTTTTCTGTTTAGGAAGGGTAGACCCTACTGGGGGAAATAACCATCAATTGGTCTTCAGAGGTAAGAACTTTGTCGGGGATATCAGAAGGGACATTACATTTGAAATGGTTGATCCTTCATTCAGGCGTACTGGTTTATAAGGAGTACTTTGATTCTTCATTTTGAGGTCTAATCATTTCTGGAGAAGCCATCGATGTTCCTTTTTGTGTTCAGTAGTCAAAAGGAATTTCCATCTTTATTTTAAAAGCAGAAGAAAATTTGACAAGTAAATTCATTTTTGTTTTGTTTCAAGAATCATTGATCATGTTATAAATGTCATTTCGTAAAGCAAAATAAATGAGAATTACAAATAAAACCACTAGGGCTCAAATTTTATTGATAGAATGGTGATCAGCCAAATGCGTGATCCCATAGAGCATTAAAAAGTTTAGAAAATGGTAATTTAAAGGGAAAGGGGCTACATTGAAACATAACGACCGCTATCCTTCTACCAACTTTGAATTATGGACATTCTGAGCTTTTGTCGAAGGTGACCTTGACTAAAGTTTTTTTGACAGATGGCGTTACAGCTGGGGGATTTAGCCTTGTCGGACGTAGTTACTTGCCATGAATCCCTAATTTTTTCCTAGATGGCCTTTTGAGGTTTTTAATCCATCGGGATGATTTTTGCTTGTGTCTCTAATTTTTGCCTGGACCGCCCTTTCGGGTTTTCAATCCAACGAGACATTTTTTTTATTTAGGCGAAGTATTTCTTGACTACATCAACATTCGTGGGGAAGGTAAACTCCTCTCCATCCATGGTTGCGAGTCTCAAGACGCCGCCTGAGAAGGCTTTCTTGACCATGTAGGGTCCTTCATAATTCGGAGTCCATTTGCCCCTGGAATCAGTGAGAAATGATTGTATCTTCTTGAGCACAATGTCTCATTTTCTGAAGACACGAGGTCGGACCTTTTTGTCAAATGTTTTCTTCATTCTTTGCTGATATAGCTGACCGTGATATAAAGATGTCATTCTTTTTTCTTTGATTAGGTTCAGTTCATCGTGTCGGCTTTGACAACATTCAACTTTTGTTAGCTTGGCTTCCATCAATACCCTGGTTGTTGGTATCTCTACTTCTATGAGGAGCACTGCTTTTATGCCATATACTAGAGAAAAATGGGTTACCCCTATTGAAGTGCGGACAGATGTGCGATAACCTTGAAGAGCAAAGGGTAGCATCTCGTGCCAGCCTTTGTAGGTTACAACCATCTTCTGAACGATCTTCTTGATATTTTAGTTAGCCGTTTCTACCGCCCCGTTCATCTTAGGACGGTAGGGAGACGAGTTATGGTGTTCGATCTTGAACTCAGCACACAACTCTTTCATCATCTTATTGTTCAAATTGGATCCATTGTCAGTAATGATCTGGCTTGGAATACCATAACGACAGATGAGATTGTTCTTGATGAATTGGACCACCACTTGTTTGGTCACGTTGGTATATGACACTGCTTCGACCCACTTAGTGAAGTAGTCAATTGCTACCAGGATTAAGCGATGTACGTTCGAAGCTTTGGGTTCAATCATGCCAATCATGTCGATTCACCATATAGAAAAAGGCCATGGAGAAGAAAGAACTTTGAGATGCGTTGGCAGTACATAGATTTTGTCTGCGTATATCGGACACTTGTGACATTTCCTCATGTACTTGTAGCAATCGGATTCCATTATCAACCAATAATATCCTACTCTTAGAATTTTTCTCGCCATTATGTGTCCGTTGCCATGAGTGCCAAAGGAGCCTTCGTGAATTTCTTTCATCAACATGTTTGCTTTTTGTCTGTCTACGCATCTGAGGAAAACCATGTCAAAGTTTCTCTTATAGAGTGTATCACCATTCAGGAAGAAGTTGTCGGCTAGTCTTCTGAGAGTCTTCCTGTCTTTTCTTGATGTCCCAGGTGGGTATTCTTGTTGTTGAAGGAAGCACTTGATATCTTGATACCACAGTTTGTTATATATAACTGCTTCAATCGTGAAGATGTAAGCGGGCCTTTCAAGGCGCATTATGTCAATCTTGGGTACGTCGTTCTATTGACTTACACTAATCATGGAGGAGAGAGTGGCTAGTGCATCAGCCATGTGATTTTCTTCACGAGGGATATGATGAAACTCGATTCTGTTGTAGAATGGTAACAACCTTCTCGCGTAATCTTTGTAAGGAATCAACCCTGATTGGCATGTGTTCCACTCTTCTTAGACATGATTTATAACCAGGGTTGAGTCTCCATACACATCCAAGTTCTTTATCCTTAAGTCAATTGCTTCTTCGAGACCCATGATATAAGCTTCGTATCAGCCTTATTGTTTGTTCATTTGAATGTCAGTCTGCCAGTGAAAGGAATATGGGTACCCTAAGGTGTTAAAATGATTGCTCCAATTCCATTTCCATAAGTATTGACGGCTCCACCGAATATTAGTCCCCATTGTGATCCTGGCTCTGGCCCTTCACTGGGTAGCGGTTCATCGCAATCTTTCATTTTCAAGTACATGACATCTTCATCTAGGAAGTCAAATTCAACTGATTCTTGATTGTCAATCGGTTGATGATCCAAATGATCGGCTAAAATACTTCCTTTGATGACCTTTTCAAAGACTTACTTGATCGGATCCATTTTGGAGATTAACCTAGTGTGGCAAATCATATACTGGCGAAGACTTTTGGCTGCCCAAGCCAGAGTGCATCAAGTTTTCTTGAGCATAATGTACCGAGTTTCACAGTCTGTGAATTTCTTGCTTAAGTAGTAGATGGCAGACTCTTTTCTTTTTGTCTTGTCTTGTTCGCCAAGTACACAACCCATGGAGGCTTCCAAAACTGTTAAGTAGATGATCAGTGGTCTTCCTTCCACTAGAGGAGACAGAATATGTGGATTCAACAGATATTCTTTGATATTGTCGAAAGCTTTTTGGTAATCTTCTGTCCATACGCAGCTTTGATTCTTTCTGAGTAGTTTGAAGATCGGCGCGTATGTCGCGGTCATGAGGGGTATGAACCTTGAGAGGTAATTCAGAAGTCCCAAAAATCCTCTGACCTATTTTTCAGTCTTTGGCGAAGGCATTTCTTGAATGGCCTTGACCTTGTCAGGATCAACCTCAATTCCTTTGTGGCTGACGATGAATCCTAAGAGTTTTCCTGAGCAGACACCGAATGTGCACTTATTGGGATTCAAGCGGAGTTTGTATTTTCTCAGACGCTCGAATAACTTTGACAGGTGTGTCACATGCTCTTCTTCTTTTTTAGATTTGGCAATCATGTCATCGACATACACTTCAATCTCTTTGTGCATCATGTCGTGAAACAGAGTTGTCATGGCCCTTTGATAGGTTGTCGCGGCGTTCTTTAGACCGAAAGATATTACTTTGTAACAAAAGGTGCCCCATAGGGTGATGAATGAAGTTTTATCCATATCTTCCGGCGCCATTTTGATTTGACTATAGCCCGAGCATCCATCCATGAAGAAGAAGACTTCGAATTTTGTTGTACTGTCTACCAGCATGTCAATGTGTAGCAGGGGGAAGTCATCCTTTGGACTTGCTTTGTTTAGATCCCATGTAGTCTACACACATTCTGACTTTTCTGTCCTTTTTCCGAATTGGCACTATGTTGGCTAACCATTGAGGATATTCTGAGGTGGCGAGGAAACCTGCGTCGATCTGTTTCTACACTTCCTGCTTAATTTTGATGGCCATATTTGGATGAGTACTTCTCAGTCTTTGTTTACTGGCGGTCATTCTGCTTTCAGTGGTAAGTGGTGTTCCACGATGCTGGTATCCAACCCTGGCATGTCCTGATAGGACCAAGCAAACACATATGGAATTTTATTTAAAAGTTTTATCAAGTCTTTTCTGACAGCTGGACTGAGCAGTGTTCCAATCTTAACTTCTTTCTTTTCTTCTTTCGAACCTAAATTTACCTTTTCCAACGACTCTTTGTGAGGCTCAATAGACCTTTCCTCTTGTCTGAGTAATCAGGAGATCTCTTCTAGAATTTCTTCGTCCTCTTCTTCTTCAGCTTCAAATACCGGGAATTCAAAGTTGGGAGAAGGCATTGGATCGTATGTTTCAATGAGGTTTAAAAAAAGCAATCTGCATGACGTGATGATTCATTTTTTAGAAGAGACAAAGGGAATGCACGAGTGTGTGCAGTGTATTTTCTGAAAAATGCATGTTTTTATTTTGGGTTGTTTTTAGGATTACCATTTTCTGAAAAAATGAAAAGTAAAAACAGCAATAAATGCGGGAATGACAGAATGACATTATTTTTTCATGATTTGTCGATTCTTGAAATACAGCCCTATAAAACAAAACTCTGTCGCTTTGGGCCGAGTGAAGAGGGACATTTACAGAAAAGTGAGCCCTATAAAACATTCATTTCACTTGGGCAAGGTGAAAGGTCAAACAAAGATGGAAATTACTTCGACTTATGGATGGCTATCGGGACATCGACTACAACCCAGTGGTGATGCACTCCTCTATGAATCACAAAGTCTGGTACCTTTCTTCTTGGTTTGTCTTCAGAAATAACGCTGATTTCCGGCGGAGTAGGATCATTGGAGTCTTCAACCCATGCAGAGTTGTCATAGGAGAATTCTTCTGTCGCATCTTCCATATTGTTTTCACTCTTAATGGGATCTCCCCAATCAGTTGGCTGGATGTCCTCAAGCCTGATACGAGAGCTTTTGGGAGAAGTGTATTTGACTAGGAAGTCGTACTTGCCGCTTGGCTCCTAAGGTGTCCCATGTTTCTCTGGAAATGGATGAGTCATCTTCCTCGATGACGTTGACCTCGGGAAATGCATAGTTAATGAACTTTTATCCTGCAATCTTTGAAAATTCATCTCCATGGTGTCGGACATCTTCAGAATGTCCTGAGTAAAGATTCCATGACTCTGTGGGGACTTGGGTATTCTTTTCGAGGTTATTCAGTTAATAGGCATTATCATGCTGACTCTTTTGTCCTAAGTCTTTTGTGTACGGCTTCCAGATAGGAAATTCATTCAGTGGATCATAGTCACAGTTGTCTTTCATTAGATTGTCTTCCTTTAATGAATTGGGTGGAGCACGACATCCTTCAGGATCACAATCTCCATAGATCATCCAGACGTCTGATCTTGGTATATATCTCAGGCTCTGTTTTGGAAAACAGAATGGCATGCATGCTTCTTCTTGAGACATATACTCGTCATGGTTAAGGTAAGATTTCTACTCTTCATCCGCATCGGAGGAGTCGCTCCCATCGATGGTGTGTACTTCTTGTGATACTGTGTGGAGGAAACCTCCGCTGTGGAACAAATCCTGAATGGGACGAAAACTTTCGTCCTTCTTTGTAGTTTAAGTACAGGTCGGAGAAAAACCAAGACCTTTTCTTATCTTGTTATCTATGAAAGTTACAATCTGTCCCCATCCTTTTATGTCATTACTCCCGATCACTTTGAGAGCGTCCTTGTATGAGGAAATCGACGTCCCTTTTTCTGGTTGATTCTCATTGCTCACCGAGAGTGCTTGGAACTGGGTTCCAACAACCTCTTCTGGTTCTTCATAGGAGAATGATGATAAGTTGCTCACGATTAAGGCTTGCTCTCCACATATTGTGACTAATTTGTCATTCTTGACGAACTTCAGTTTCTGGTGAAGTGTCGAAGTGACAGCCCCAGCTTCCTGTATCCAAGGTCTTCCTAATAAACAGCTGTATGCTGCTCGAATATCCATGACCTGGAAAGTAACTTGGAAAGTGTGAGGACCGATGGTTATGGGAAGATCGACTTTGCCGATAACTATTTTTCTAGATCCGTCAAGGCTTTAACGATGATCTCACTGTCTCTCATCGGAGCTCCTTGAAATGATAGTCATACCAAAGTTAATTTTAGCATAATATTTAAAGATGATCATGTGTCCACCAGTACGCTGGCCAAGGCATCATCTTGGCAGTTAACTATAATGTTAAGCGCCATATTATGATTCTTGCCTTCTTCAGGCAGTTCTCATCACTGAATCTCAAGTTGTTGTAGGAAGTGATATTGGAGATGATGTTGTCAAATTGTCCTACTATCACATCTTGTTCTAGAAAGGCTTATTCTAAGACCCTCTGTAGAGCTTCCCTGTGAGCTTCTGAACTAAGTAGGAGAGATAACACAGAAATTCGAGACGGAGTTTGCAACAATTGATCCACAATGTTGTACTCGCTTTTTTGGATGAGATTCAGCATCTCATCATTATTCTTTACAGGCTCTAGATTACTGGATTAATCGACTTGTTGATTAGGAACTTCCGTTTGAGGTTCCTTTTCTTTGGTAGGTTCTCCAACTCCTCTGTTAAAGATCCGACCGCTCTAGGTAACTCGACTGATGTCGGCAATATTCAAAATGGAGGGTAATGGAGTTTCTTTTCCATTTTCGATGGTCATTGCACCGTACTTGTATGGGATAGCCTTTTCTGACTTGTACGGTATTGGGCCTGGCAAGTAGATAACCACATGAGCTTTTTGGCTTTTCTGACCGTCATAGGCAGCCTCGATTGGTTCCTGGTTGGGAACTTTTCTTCTAACAAGAGGGATCTTCGATTCATTAAGTAGAGGAATTATGGCGCAAACTTCCTTGGTTATTCCATGATCGGAGATTACAATATTGTTTATGTTCTGACCAGGGAGGTACTCTTGTATCCTATTGATCGACCCAGAACTTGAACATGGTCGAATCTTTTTCTGGTCCAACTGATTTTGGAGGGCTGCTCGTACGAGATAACATCCTTGGTTATTTTCCGAGCATACTCTACAGTGCTCTCAATTGTACGGTGGTACCCGACCGTACCCGCTTTGTATGCAGTGCATCTTTACTAGATCTGTTTCTACTAAGCGGATATCACGAGTTTGATGTCTACCAGGATTCCCATCAGTCATGCTAATCTGTTGTGTGTCTTCATCCAAGTAGATTGAAAGCTACCAGTGGTCCAACAGATGTTGAAGTGTTCTTTGCACAAGCGCACACCCTTGGTCGTCTTCACAACATTCTTTACAGTCTAGATAATCATGTGAAGCAGAAAACCAAGCCTGACCTGCTTAGCATGTAATTCCACTAGTCTGGTATTCATTATGCGTATGTCAAAGATCTGAACCATATTGACTTGATGATCATTTCTTTCACGATAGTCTTGGATCCATTCGAGATCCATCTGATGTTGGTGGGCCTCTTGTACAAAAGAGCATCCTTGATTGTTTGTTGAGCATATTGTACAAACGTTGTAATCGTTCCGCGGTAGATTGTAATGTTGACTTTGTCTTGAATGCATTGTCACTAAATTGACGTTCATTGTACGGATGTCGTGGTTCTGTATAATGTTGGGATGTGCATGGGCCATGTTTACTTCGCGAATCCTGTGATCCTGAATCCAACCCAGGTCCATTTGTTCTTGTAGGGTTGTTTATACTATGGTACACCCTTGATTGTCCTTGGAGCAGATATTACACTGATGATAGTTGTGAGATGGCACATGGTCGTACCTGCTCTGTTTGCAATGCATCCTTACCAGGTTGGTTCCTAGTAAGAGTACATTGTGAATTTGATAACTGATGTTAAGTTCTTCCTCTATTAAATTCACTGCAATCTTCTCATGTTGTGGTAACGGGTTCGTCTGAACATTCGGATTAGTATCTTTGAAAGATAAGATCCTGTTCCTGACAAGCTTTTGTACATCAGACTTGAAGCTGAGACAATTCTTAATGTTGTGTCCCGATCCCCCTTGATGGTAAGGACAAGTTTGATCTGCTTTAAACCAAAAAGGTGGATTATCTGGTACTGTAAGAGGAGTCCGGGTCTGAACATGCCCCTTGGCCAGTAGAAGTGGAAATTATTTTGCGTACAACATCGGTATAGAGTCAAACCCTGATGGTCGTGTATTACGATTGTTGTTGTTGTACTGTGAACAAGCCTGCTGAAAAGGTTGTTGCGGCCTTTGCTGATACTGTTGTTGATTTGGTTGCTGCTGAGCAACCTAGGGGTGATAAGTGGGAGTTGGCGCTGGGCTGATAGTGGGAGTTATTACTGCTACCGGTTGATACCTCCGCCTTTGCTATCCTGGAGAGATATTACTGATATCTTGCTCTTTCTTCTTTTGGAAATCACTACCGTATCTCTTAATACGGCTAGATGGCTCTGCATCTTTTACCAATCATCCTTCTCGGACTACTTCTTTAAGGCGTACTCCCATGTTCACCATTTCAGTGAAGTCACTGGGAGCACTGGTTACCATTTGGTCGTAATAAAATGAACTCAATATTTTCAGGAAGATCTTTGTCATTTCCTTTTCCTCGAGAGGGGGAAAGATCTGGGCGGCGATTTCACGCCATCTCTGAGCATATTCCTTGAAGGTTTCTTTATCCTTTTGTGACATTACTCTGAGTTGGTCCCTATCTGGTGCCATGTCCAAATTGTATTTATACTGCTGAACAAAAGCTTCCCAGAGATCTCTGAAAGTACTGATCTTGGTGCGGTTTAAACCCATGTACCATTTTAGTGCGACACCGGTTAAACTATCTTGGAAGTAATGGATCAGTAGCTGTTGATTTTCTGTCTGAGTAGACATTTTTCGAGTGTACATCACCAGATGACTTTGGGGGCAAGAGTTGCCTTTGTATTTTTCAAAGTCAGGCACCTTGAATTTGTGCGGTATCTTTATATTAGGGACCAAACAGAGGTCTGCGGCGTCCTTTCCGAATAAGTCTTGACCGCGAATGGATTGCAATTCCTTCTGCATTTCCAAGAATTGTTCCTGGAACTCATTCATCCTTTCGTACATGTCTTCGTTTCCACTAGAAATTGCTTGCGGAATCTATCCTTCCGAGACAGCGTGTACCACTGGTTGTGGTATAGACATTATAGCAGTGACCCTTGGCGCTTCAGTGCCCTGAAGTTTGTAACCTTCAGGAGTTGCTGTCGTAACCCTTGCATCTTCATTTTCCCGAAGTTTGTAACCTTCAGGTCCAGTGGTTCCTGCTACGGTTTTCGGGTCTTCAGTGACCGGTGGGATATATCCTTCAGGTATAAATTTGAACGGCATGCCCTAGGGCCGCCCTTTAGGCATGTGGTATGTAACACCCCGTATTGCCTGATTTATTTAATCGAGTCGATTTAATTATTTTTGTTTTTATATTATTTTATTCTTGGCTTTTATTTGGCAATATATTATTTTTCATCGTTATCATGTTTTATCGCGTTTTGAGAGCGTTTGTGAGATATTTGAGTGTAGGGGTATTTTGGTCTTTTGTTGGGTAGATATTATGTTTTTCATAAAATAGGACTTAGAGAGAAAATAGAAAGAAAGAAAAAGGGAAGAGAGAAAGGAAGAGAAGGGAAAGAGAGGAAAAGAGGAAGATCGACATAGCTCTGTTTCAAGCGCAATTAATCGGGTAAGGGTGAGAAGTTTCGATTATATCTTGCTTGTGTATGTATATGTGTTGTTTGTTGTAATTGTTTTGGTTGTTTTCACAACTTTTTCTCATTAATAAATTGATGAACAATTGATAGAAATTGATATTTTCACGGTCGAAACTCGATATAAACTGTGTAGAATACTTGTTGTAAGGATTGGAACATGTTTGGGTTGATATATTGTTATTTGGAAGTGTTTAGATGAGATTTAGAGAGGTTTTGGGGTGAAATTCGTAACAGGAATTATGCAGGAAAAATTCTGGGTTGCGCTGCCCATACGCGTAACAGGCAAGGCAATACACATATTGGTTAGGGCAATACGCATATGGCAAGGGGAAAATGTGGGCATTACGCGTATGTAACCCATTTTACACGGCCCTCTGCTGAAATGTGTAATGGTACGCATACTTGGGAAGACATTACGCGTAACGTGGGAGGCAATACGCGTACTAGGTTCTTAGTGGAAGTTTTCGGGAGAATTTAGTCTCTGCCCATACGCGTAGCACTTTGGGAAATATGCGTATGGATGGGCGAACGAGCTGGGCAATACACGTATGGCTCAGGGCAATACGCGTATGACTAGAGAGGGTGCAGAATTTTCCCGATTTTGCGTCCGATGCCGTAACTTTTGATCCGTAACTCGGATCGAGGCATTCTTGGTACCGTTAGAAAGCTATTGAAATGTTCTTTCTTATTAAAATGGTTTTGGGATTGTTGGCCGATTTAATTATGTCGAGAATTTGGAAATGTGTCATTTTGTCGACTTTTACCGTTGTAATTGCGTGTAATTGATGTGTTATCATGCAATGTGCTTTTGATATATATCGTATGACTTGTGTGCTGTTGTATGATGTAAATACATGTGATGAAATGTTATGATGATGGTTTATGGCCTAAGGGAAAGTAAATGCAATGTGTTGTGTTTGATTGTATATGCATGATTATGGATGTTGGAATGGTTCACATGGATGTGTATATGTGTGCATTTGATTGTCATGGGTCATTGTATACCAAACATCATGATATGCATTCTTGTGATGTCGTGTACCCTAGTGGGTGTGAGCGACGAAATGATTCCAGAGGGAATCCGCTATAACATCGTGTGCCTTATACAAAGAGGACCTAAAGCGATGATTATAGACGATCGTGTGCCTTATACAAAGAGGGCTTAAAGCGATCGGATCATGTGCCTTATACAAAGAGGACCTAAAGCGATCCATAAACGTCGTGTGCCTTATACCAAGAGGATCTAAAGTGACGGGGAACATCGTTTCCCCGACGGGGAGTTACACTAAGTAACAAGCGATGATTCCAATAGTCATGAGTGAACTAATGATGAGAATGATGGATGGATGGTACCGTATTTGCATAGAGTCGTTGTGTCGGTCTCTTTGCATTTGCATAAATCATGAATGGATTGATTATGTGTGGAAAATCATGAATGGATTGATTATGTGTGGAAAATCATGAATGGATTGATTATGTGTGGAAAATCATGAATTGATTGAGTATGTGTTGAGATTTATGTTTGAATTGGTGAATTGATGTGCATATGTGATAAATGCATTGGTTGTGGATAATATGTTTTATGCAAAGACATATGCTATGTGATGTGGTGGGGTGTTTCCATATGTTATGACTTTGGTGTGCCTTATGTGTGAATATGTGATTATGTTGGTGTAATTGATATATGCTATGTGTATTAGTATGTGATGCTTGTGGTGAGAATAATTATGCATGTGAATTTATATGTGTTGCATATTATTATGCAATCTTTATTTAGTTGTTATTTCTCACCATTCTGCTGTGGTTTGTTGCTCTATGAGGAAATTGCAGATCTGTGTCTTGGAGGCTTTTGTGAAGATTAGTTTTCCATCCTTTTGTCGGTCTTTCTGCTCTGATACGTAACACGGGAGTCGGGGGAATGCTTTTGTTATATATGTATACAATTGTAGGATCTATTTTGTAGTACCTTTGTTTGAATATTTTGATGTTATAAAATGATTTATTTGGTAAAACAAGTCAGTTATGGATCTTTCCGCTTTATTCCATAATTGAACTTTCCTTTTGTATGGAAAAAGTTTCCCTTTAAGGTTATTCTATTTTGTGTTATGTATCAAAATTTATGAGCAGGGATTGTGTTTTCTTTCTATTGATGTTGCATCCTTGTTTCTGTCGAAAAAATAAATTTTTACTTACTCTGATTTAATTATGTATTATTTATTCGCGAAGGGAATTGGGGTGTTACAATAGTGGTATCAGAGCAGGTTGGTCCGTTCGGCCAAGTTGTTGAGTCAGTTGGTGTGACAATTGAATACTGTCGATGTTGTTTGTTCCTTAGTATGTGATATGTGTGTGAAACACTGTCAGTGCTTTCTGGTTTTCTAATCTTTTGTCTTCAGGTTTGAGAATGAGATAAGTGGGGGAGAAGCTTGTGCTTCTCCATGTTGCTTCAGGTGTGGAGCGTTGGCTCAGTGTGTTGTAAATTGCAAGAGTGTAAGTGTTGTTTGGACAGTGTTGTTCCGATTCCGGAGGGAATGCGGAGGTAAGGTTTATGTCGACTAAGGATTTGTGCCTTAGGTAGTTTTGTGCACAGGATGTAAGGAATGCTATTATAGTTTGGTAAAGAAGGTTTATGCCCCATCATGATTGTCGGCTGTCTATTGATAAATTGAGGAACTAATCACCCTTAATCTCTTGTTGATAGTAGATGGAATTATGTTGGATGGAATAGACGTGTCTTTTTGGCTTTGATAGTGTGTGCAATGAGTTGTTTGGAATTTAAGAAAATGATTACGGATTGTTTTGATGGGTCGATAAAGATTCTTATATTGGAAGATGAGGCGGATTCGAGGTTTTTGTATGTTGGTCAAGTTAGGAAGTCATTGAGAGAGAATGATTGGGTTTTATTTAAGGGCTGCTTCGTAGAGAGTAGAGACTGAACTCAAAATTGGACGAAGGTGAGGATTTGAGGTTTATATCTGCTAAGTGAGTAGGAAACTCTCAGGGGATGAGACTAAGATGTTTGTTATGTTTGTGATAATAGTGTTCTGGAATTGGCAGAAAGGCCACAGTGATGGGCTGTCAGTTGTGCGTGATTTCTAGAGGTGTTTCCGGATGGAATATTGGATGTTAGCATTAGGAGTACCCGTACTGAAAAAGCGGTTGGAAGATTTACTGGAAAAGGGATTTGTGAGACCAAGTATGTCGTCTTAGGGATCTTCAGCTTTGTTAGTAGCAAAAAGGAAGGATAATTGAACGAAATAACAAGCATGATGTGTGTAATGGTATTGAGACTACGGGAAGCCAAACTTAGAGTTCTGGTGAGGTTTGGAGTCTTTGGAGTTTTAGAGCATTAATGGAAATCTTGAGAAAACCCTTATGTGTGGACGTAATATTGGTATTAAGAGTTCCTTTGGGTTGGTTGTTGCTAAATGTTGGGATTTATAGAATTTGGATTGTTAAGAGAAGAAATTGTATATGGACTACTAACAGTTGAATAAGGTAACGATTGAGAATAAGTGTCCACTTTCATGAATAGATAACTGGATTGGTTTGGTTGAGTTTGAGTGAATTCACAATTGTTTGGAATGTTTGATAAGAGTGGTGAATTGTGTGAGTTGAGGCTTTGATCGACGTAATGTGACTGGTTATGTTTGTTATCGTCGGGGTAGGCTGTTATTTACTCGGTTAAGCTTGTGTGTGAGTAACCAGTTACCCAGTGAATTTTTTTTGCAAAAGCTTTAAGAATTTATATCTTTTGGAATTGGGTTGGGTATTACAACGTACAGTGATGTTATTTGGTGTTAGTAATGCGTCTGTAATGTTTCTGGAGTAGATGAATCGTATCTTCCATATTTACTTGGATGAGGTCGTGGTGGTTTTGATTGAGGGTATTCGGATCTGTTATAAACTCAGAGGAAGAACATGTAGAGTGTTTGAGATTTGAATTACAAGTGTTGAAAAGAGACGAAATTTAATGCTAAGTTATTCAAGTGAGAATTTGGGTTGAAAAGGGTTAGTTTTCTTGGATATGTTATTTCAGATGAGAGTATGGTTATGGATCCGTCGGAAGTACATGCAGTTCTACATTGAGAGGCTCCGAAGTTGGTTAAGGAGATTAGAATCTTTTTGGACTTTAGTTGGTTATTACCGAAGGTTATGGAAGGCTTTTCCAAGTTGGCATTTTCGTTACTCCAGTTGACTTGCAAAAGGTAAGTCATTGGCTTTGGATGTTCATTGTGAGGAAAGTTTCAGAGAGCTAAAGTAGAAGTTGTCTACGACTCCAGTTTTGATACTGCGTGATCCTGATAAACCGTTCGCGAGGTATTGTGATGTGTCTTTGATGAGTTAGTCAGTGTGTTAATGCAAGAGGGTAAAGTCGTGGCTTATGCTTTGCGACAATTGACGATTCATAGAAGGATCTATACTATTTTGGATTTGGAATTGGTTGCGGTTGTATTGTGCTGGAAAATTGGAGGTATTATCTTTATGGTTCTAGGTTCGAAGTGTTTAGTAATCACAAGACTATTGAGTACTTGTTTGGTCTGAAGGGATAAAGTATGAGACAACGAGGATGGTTAGAATTCGTGACGAGTTATGAGTTGGCTTGGATTATCCTTCAGGAAAATCTAATGTTGTGCCTGAAGAGTTAAGTCGATAGTCTTTGCGTATGGTTGTTTTGATGGTCGGAGAATTAAAATTATTTGAGCAGTTCAGAGACTTGTGTCCGGCGTGTGAGATAAAACAATAGAGTGTGAGGTTGGGTATATTAAAAGTGAACAGTGATTTTTGGCGAATGAGAGAAAGAGATAGACTTTGGACGTGAAATTGGTAGTTTTGATGGTTACGAGTAATCAGAGTGCGTAGCATTGTTGTAATATTGTTGTGTGACAAGGATGTTTGGTATTCTAGTTTTGACGAGGTTGTTGAAACAATATTGGGTTGTGGAACTTTATGTTCTTGTTTGTGTTGTTGCCTTGTTTCCATCATGATGGTTCGAGTGCGAGTATCTAATTCCTGTGTGTGTTCGTAGCTTGGGTATTCTTTGAGTCGTGAGTTAGTCGTCAAGTACATTGTATGGGCTTTGCACCTTGTCGTAGTAGTGTCGTCGTTGTCGTGTCGTTGTTGTAGCTGCTGTTGGCAAGGTTGTTTGTCAGTTTGTGTTATTCGTGGTGTGCCTTTTGTTGGCATGATAGTTTGTTGGTCGGATGCGAGAGTCGTATCCAGAGTTGTTCGTATCGGTTATATTTTCGAGGACGAAAATGTCTAAGTGAGGGAGAATTGTAACGCCCCGTTTTGTCTGATTTATTTAATCGAGTCGATTTAGTTATTTTTGTTTTTATATTATTTTATTCTTGACTTTTATTTGGCAATATATTATTTTTCATCGTTATTATGTTTTATCGCGTTTTGAGAGCGTTTGCGAGATATTTGAGTGTAGGGGTATTTTGGTCTTTTGTTGGGTAAATATTATGTTTTTCATAAAATAGGACTTAGAGAGAAAATAGAAAGAAAGAAAAAGGGAAGAGGGAAAGGAAGAGAAGGGAAAGAGAGGAGAAGAGGAAAATCGACATAGCTCCGTTTCAAGCGTGATTAATCGGTTAAGGGTGAGAAGTTTCGATTATATCTTGCTTGTGTATGTATATGTGTTGTTTATTGTAATTGTTTTGGTTGTTTTCACAACTTTTTCTCATTAATAAATTGATGAACAATTGATAGAAATCGATATTTTCACGGTCGAAACTCGATATAAACTGCATAGAATACTTGTTGTTAGGATTGGAACATGTTTGGGTTGATATATTGTGATTTGGAAGTGTTTAGATGAAATTTGGAGAGGTTTTGGAGTGAAATTCGTAACAGGAATTATGCAGGAAAAATTCTGGGTTGCGCTGCCCATACGCGTAACAGGCAAGGCAATACGCGTATTGGTTAGGGCAATATGCGTATGGCAAGGGGAAATGTGGGCATTACGCGTATGTAACCCATTTTAAAAGGCCCTCTGCTGAAATGCATAATGGTACGCGTACTTGGCAAGGCATTACGCGTAACGTGGGAGGCAATACACGTACTAGGTTCTTAGTGGAAGTTTTGGGGAGAATTTAGTCTCTGCCCATACGCGTAGTACTTTGGGCAATACGCGTATGGATGGGCGAGCGAGCTGGGCAATGCGTGTATGGCTCAGGGCAATACGCGTATGACCAAAGAGGATGCAGAATTTTCCCGATTTTGCGTCCGATGCCGTAACTTTTGATCCGTAACTCGGATCGAGGTATTCTTGGTACCGTTAGAAAGCCATTGAAATGTTCTTTCTTATTAAAATGGTTTTGGGATTGTTGGCCGATTTAATTATGTCGAGAATTTGGAAATGTGTCGTTTTGTCGACTTTTACCGTTGTAATTGCGTGTAATTAATGTGTTATCATGCAATGTGCTTTTGATATATATCGTATGACTTGTGTGTTGTTGTATGATGTAAATGCATGTGATGATGGTTTGTGGCCTAAGGGCAAGTAAATGCAATGTGTTGTGTTTGATTGTATATGCATGATTATGGATGTTGGAATGGTTCACATGGATGTGTATACGTGTGCATTTGATTGTCATGGGTCATTGTATGCCAAGCATCATGATATGCATTCTTGTGATGTCGTGTGCCCTAGTGGGTGTGAGCGACGAAACGGTTCCAGAGGGAATCCGCTATAACATCGTGTGCCTTATACAAAGAGAACCTAAAGCGATGATTATAGACGATCGTGTGCCTTATACAAAGAGGACCTAAAGCGATCTGATCGTGTGCCTTATACAAAGAGGACCTAAAGCGATCCATAAACGTCGTGTGCCTTATACAAAGAGGACCTAAAGCGACGGGGAACATCGTTTGCCCGACGGGGAGTTACACTAAGTAACAAGCGATGATTCCAATAATTCCTGAGTGAACTAATGATGAGAATGATGGATGGATGGTACCGAATTTGCATAGAGTCATTGTGTCAGTCTCTTTGAATTTGCATAAATCATGAATGGATTGATTATGTATGGAAAATCATGAATGGATTGATTATGTGTGGAAAATAATGAATGGATTGATTATGTGTGGAAAATCATGAATTGATTGAGTATGTGTTGAGATTTATGTTTGAATTGGTGAATTGATGCGCATATGTGATAAATGCATTGGTAGTGGATAATATGTTTTATGCATAGACATATGCTATGTGATGTGGTTGGGTGTTTCCATATGTTATGACTTTGGTGTGCCTTATGTGTGAATATGTGATTATGTTGGTGTGATTGATATATGCTATGTGTATTAGTATCTGATGCTTGTGGTGAGAATAATTATGCATGTGAATTTATATGTGTTGCATATTATTATGCAATCTTGATTTAGTTGTTATTTCTCACCCTTCTGCTGTGGTTTGTTGCTCTATGAGGCAATTGTAGATCTGTGTCTTGGAGGCTTTTGTGAAGATTAGTTCTCCATCCTTTTGTCGGTCTATCTGCTCTGATATGTAACACGGGAGTCGGGGGACGCTTTTGTTATATATGTATACAATTGTAGGATCTATTTTGTAGTACCTTTGTATGAATATTTTGATGTTATAAAATGATTTATTTTGTAAAACAAGTCAGTTATGGATCTTTCCGCTTTATTCCATAATTGAACTTTCCTTTTGTATGGAAAAAAGTTTCCCTTTGAGGTTATTCCATTTTGTGTTATCTATCAAAATTTATGAGCAGGGATTGTGTTTTCTTTCTATTGATGTGGCATCCTTGTTTCTGTCAGAAAAATAAATTTTTACTTACTCTGATTTAATTATGTATTATTTATTCGCGATGGGAATTGGGGTGTTACATTGTACCGAGGATGATTATCATGTGTCTCCAACATAGGTGTAAATGTAATCTATGAGATCATAGTCCTTTGATATTGTTGCTCCTGACCTGCGGCCAGGGTTTGTAGGTTGCTGTGAAGTTTTTCCAAACTTTCCTTTAGAGCGTCGATTTCTTCTCTCAGTTCTCTGTTCTCTTCCTCGAGATCGTCCATTTTCTTTTGTCGATTGGCCCGAGTATTGTACGAATGAGACAGTTTGACTCTAGAATTGTGACATATACGTGAGACTCAAAGATAAAAAATGCGTTTATGTGAGAATGATGAATGATATGCAAAGACATATTTGTTTAGTTTTAGTTTTCAAAAGAAACTTCAACAAATAGATTGCGAATATCACACAGTGGGGGAGACCCCTTTTATTGAATTCGAAAGATTGCAGTATTTTACAAAGAAAAGTGCAGTGTGTTGTAAGAAAAATGTCTAAGCTCATCGATCCTGAGTCCTTTCTGAAGAGAGCTCAGATGTCGGTTCTTGTATTTTCCTTTTCTTTGATCGGGGCTCTTCACTCGTGGTCTGGCCGACGATCCTTTGCCAAGTGAATGGAGTGAGTAAATTTCTTCGGTCTTCCAGACTTTCTATAGCATGCTGCTCTAATTTCTCAATCAGAGCATCCTTTTCCTTTAACAGTTCCTGAATCCTGGTACATTCCAAACTAAGGGTCTGGTATTTGTTTTTCCAAGAGCTCTTCTCACGTTGAACTTTGTTGAGAGCGACCTGGAGTTTTTCCGCATCAGACATGAAATAAAGGACAAATTCCTTTAAGGGAAAAACTTCTTGACGAGGGTAAGGCATCGTCATCTTGAGGGCTCTAGTTTGCACCAAGTGGAGATAAGGTTCCATGGAGGTACAGTTTGGTCTTCCCAGAGACTCTCTCCCTTTCTTATGAATATGTTGATAGGCATGCACTATTTCTTTCTTTATGCCCTGCCATTTCCCCTTCCTTGAAGAAAAGACCTTCCAGATGAACGTTATGTGGGATATTCTTCATCGGGTATCCGAGTTGATGGTGAGCTAAAATTGGATGATAATTGATTCCTCATTTAGTTCCAATGAGGGGTACATTGGGGAAATTTCCACATTTGTCGATGATCTCTATCCCTTCGTAAATCCTATTGTACCAATCTATGTCAGAATTGGTAAGAGACATAATCCTCTGTGACCAACGTAGAGTACTCTTGTGATTCCAAAAAGCAACAGACTTGGGTAATTGGGAAACGAACCATTTGTAGAGTAAGGGTACACAACATGTGATCATTCCTCCGCTATACAAATTCCTTAAGTGTACAGAATGATAAGCATCTACGAGCAAGGTTGGTACGGGGTTTCCTATTAAGAATATCTTAACATCATTGGCGTCGACGAAATTGTCAATGTTGGGAAAAAGGAATAACCCATATATAAGAAGAACAGAGACGTCTTTGAAGGCAGCTATGTTTCCTACACTAGCAAAGTATAGAGCTTTATCCATCAGGAATTTAGCCGGTAAACCTTGGATTCCTCCTTTAGTGGTCACGTGAGTCCTAACTTCTGACTCATCCAAAGAGACAACTCTTGCAATGGCTTGTTCTTTTGGAATTTCTTCTAGTCTGGAAAATGGACCTTGATCAGTGATAGGTAAATCAATCAGGTGGGAGTACTCTTCTAATGTTGGTGCAAGTTAGTAATTCGGGAAAGTGAAGCAGTGGTAAACCGGATCGTAGAACTGTACCAGTGTAGACATGATTCCTTCAACCACATTGACCCTCAACAGAGACAACAGTCCTCCGTGCTTAGCTCTGAAAGCCTCGGGATTGGTAATCATCCTTCCCAATTTCCTTAAGTCTTCTAGTTTCGGAGCCTTGAAGGTGTACTTGTGCTTTTTTCTTCTACCAAAATCCATAACGCAACCTCTGATATTTGCAATTATTATTTTAGTTCTCTTGAAAAAAGATTTTTATTTTTTTGTTTGAAAAGAGTTTTTTAATGAATGCATGGATGCAGCACACAAAAACATTTGAAAACATGGGTTCAAGGGTTCAACGTCACGAGCATGGAGTCATGGCTCTACCCATTCTCAAAGGTTGTACTAATAGGTCAATTCTTGTACCTGTAGAACGGGTTCTAAAAGTTCCCAAAGTCATTGACCCCTCCGCGAGTGTTGATAAGTGATGGAGGATCCCACTTTTGCAACACTCAGCTTGAAAAAGCCTTGGAGCAATATGGTGTTAGGCACAAAGTTGCAACACCATATCATCCTCAGGCCAATGGGCAAGCGGAGGTATTAAACCGGGAAATTAAAAGAATTTTGGAAAAAACAGTATCATCCTCAAGGAAGGATTGGTCAAATAAGCTAGACAATGCTTTGTGGGCCTATCGAACCGCTTTTAAAGCTCTGATTGGTCTCACACCTTTTAAATTGGTCTATGGTAAGAATTGCCATTTACCGGTGGAGTTGGAACATAAGTTGTTTTGGGCCTTGAAATTTTTGAATTTTGATCCAACTTTAAGCGGAGACAGAAGAAAGATGCAATTACATGAATTGGAGGAATTGCGCCTCCAAGCGTATGATTCCAATAAGCTTTACAAAGATTGAGTCAAAACTTACCATGATAAGAAGATAGTGACCAAACAGTTTGAAGTAGGGCAACTTGTCTTACTTTTCAATTCTCGATTAAAATTATTCCCTGGAAAGTTGAAATCTAAGTGGTCTGGTCCATTTCGGATTCGGGAGATCAAGTCATATGGGGAAATAGTCATTGAAGACACAAAGTCAAATGAGAATTGGATAGTAAATGGTCAAAGGTTGAAAATTTATCTAGGTGGTGATTTCGAGCGAAATCCCTCCGTTGTGCCGTTTTGCGATCCTTGAGGTTGCATTGGACCGTCGAGCTTAGCCGACGTTAAACAAGCGCTTGTTGGGAGGCACCCCAATATTGTAAGTATTTATTGCTTTATATGCTATTTTAAGGAGATGTTTTGTAGTATTCAAGGAAGTGGCAGTGTTGGAAAATCTTTTGAAAAACCTGTCATGTTCGTTGGCGTTCGCTTTAAGAACCTGGGGCGAGCATTCGCTGGCTCTTTCGCTTTGCGAACCCAGCGAGACAGGGGATGTATATTTTATGCCACCTGAGTTAAAAAGTGTTTTTATTTTATTTTTTTTGGATGGGCCAGTTACATGGGCCCATGACCCATTCCTTGTCTGACCAAATTGAGAGGGAAACCCTAGTTTCCTTGAACACCCATTTTGCCTCTCCAAACTTTTTCAAAACTCTCTCTCTCTCTCTCTCTCTCTCTCTCTCTCTCTCTCTCAAGAACACATTGTTTCACGAATTGGTCTCTGCTCTAACCAAATTTCATCAAGTTTATCCCATTTCAAGTGCAAGTTCAGGTTTGAACCTCTCATTTTTCTCAATTTTTATCTCTGTTAAACATTAGGTTAGGACTTGGATTGAACTTTTAGAGACAAATTACTTAGGTTTTCAAAGTTTCAATTACTTCTGTTCATAATGCTCCATGTTGCTGCATGTTTTCAATTAATCAAGCATTATGAATAGGGTTATGTAGTGAAGTAGTCTGCTGTTGGATTGTGATCTGATATTGTTTTTCAGCATTTTCGTGGGTTCGCTGCCGTGTTCGCCTTACGAACCTGGGCGAGCATTCGCCAGACTTCGCTTTGAGAATTTGGGGCAAATGTTCGCCAGCCTTCGCTTTGCGATCCCTGGAGCGAACAAAACAAGATTAAATTTTTTTTTATGATGTTTGAGTTAGAATTCTTCTTTGGTTCTAATTACTAATGTGTTGTGTTGCTACTTGTTCTGTTTATTGGTTGTTGTGTGCAGATGGGTCCTAAAGTCAACCCTGCAAAGAAGATAAAGGCCACAACTTCGCGACAAGTACTAATACGGTTTAATAACGATCGGTTTAAAGGGGCCAAGTAGGCAGCGAGGTTTGAGACCTTGAAAAGGAGAACGATATTGGCGGAAAAGAGGTTTAATTTAAGCGACCGTGGGAGTTATCGGACGGTGGCTTCAATTTCTGAAGAAAAAAATTGGTATCGCTTGATGACTCCTCTTGATGGCTACAACGCTGAAATTGTTTGTAAATTCTATGCCAATGCACTTCCCGATGATGGGACCTTTTTAGTTGGACATCTCTAGTTAGGGGGACTTTGGTGAGATTTGACCGGAGAACAATAAACACTGTTCTTGGAGACCCTTTGCCATTGGTAGGCATCCAGTTGGATGTGGACCATAGAGACCTTCATCTTCACCGTGATATCCCACAAATGACCAGTGATCTGCTACGTCCGGGAAATGAGGTAGAACTCAACCTATCCGGGGTTGCTATTAGATACCGGAGGACAGATTTACAACCTTTGGCTCAGCTCATTCTACTTTTTGTGATTACCAATATCAAGCCAAAGTCACATTCTTCCACCATCCCTATACCACTTGCCCACCTTGTCCATAGCATTCTAACGAATATTTAGATCGACGTGGCCCGTATCATTGCTGATGAGATTAAGGCCATTGTTCTAAGTGGTCTTGGAGGTACTGCTTCTCGGGCGAATGCCCTGCTTGCTTTCCCTTGTCTCATAATGACGTTGTATGCACATGCTGGGGTTAACATACCCGTACGCCGTCAGGTCACTATTCTTTTTGCCATTGATGATCGTTACGTGGATAAGTTTTGTAAGCCCCTCGGGGTCACATGCTTTTTATCCTTTTTAGCAGGAAATATGCCAGTACAACTGGGAATGGATGGTGGCTTCTCAGCGCGCCATGACTGACTTACATGATTCCATGCAGGTTCTTCAGTTGCAGATTCGCGATCCTGCCGGTGAGCATTCTTTGATGTCTAGGGAGCAGTTCCTTACACATGCTAGTTGGCCTGAGGCCAGGCCAGTACTCGGAGGGGGTGAGGATGCAGCTGATGATGATGCTGATGAGGAAGGTGTTGATGTTGAGGCTGATGATGATGAGGTGACTGGCTCTGTCGATGGTTCAGAGGGCGAGGAGATTGAGGTGTCCGATGAGGACTGATTTTTGTTGTGATGATTTTGTACTTCCTTTGAGCATCAAAGTGAAGTTTTTCTTATATTATGTTTTTATTTCAGTTTGTATTGATGTACTGTATCCACTTTGTGGATTCTTTTGGATATGTGGATGTACTTGTACCCTTTGGTGGTACTTTTGACTTTGTAGGTGTGTTCACACCAGTACATTTTTATTAGTATTATTAGTAATATTAGTTGTTTTTCAGTAAAAAAAATTTCTGTTTGTACTTTTACTAATATTTCCGTTTTAATTATTGTATTAAGTGTTGAGTTCTTCAGTTTACGAATGCGCAACACTTAAATTGTTGGTATGCTTTTGTGTTAAGAGTTGAATTCTTCAGTTTACGAATGTTCAACTCTTAAAATGTTAATATGCTTGTTATTGCTTTATGTTGGTATGCTTGTGGAAGTTAATATTTCCAACTTTTGGATGTTTTGTGGAAGAAACTTAGGTTGGTGTTGATTATGCATAAAAGAAGATTCCTCCAAGATTGGATGGTTCTGATAGTACTTTAAGCATGATGTTGTGGCAAGGTACATAGTTACCTAGTTCTAGAATTTAGAATGTATTAGAACTTTGTTGTCTTTGTACAAATGAAAATGTTGTTCCTTGTTACAACTCTATTTGAGTGCTTGTGTCATTTAGGTCCAAAAATCACAAAAGTGAGAAACCTCCAGCTTATACTATATGCTTTGGATTGATGATAAATTTTGTTTTATACTTTTAATTCATGCTTTATCTTGTGATGTGTGTGATTTTGTGGAAGTCTTAGAAATGATCAAGGCACTTGTTGATATTGAGCACAATCATGTCCAAACAGTAATTTACCCGTGAGTAGCGAGAATTCGTTAACCCCCTTTACGCCTAAATTGTTTAGATCTCTTTTAGTGATGAACTTTGTGTTGTACATATTTTGAAAATCAAGTTCATCATTGAATTTTGAGAGTTTCTAAAAAAATTTCTTCTTGAACCTTGGAACTTTTGTTTTAATTGATTTCCTTGCCTTAAAAAGCAAGGAACATTCACTTAAGGTTTAGTCGAAAATAAGTTGGGGAGAATGAAAAAGAAGATTGGTGAATTACTCAAAATTTTGAAAACATTTAAGCAAGCATGAAAAGAAAATATAATGTGAATATTTGTATATAAAAGAGAAAAAGAATGCTTGCTTGAATGAGAAAAAAATAGGTCCAATAATTGTGCGAGGAAGTTTGAGAAGGCGTGATAAAGGAAGGAAATTGGTGAATGAAGTTGAGATGTTGTGAATACCTTGTAGAGTGAATGTTATTTTGCATCGACAATTTCGATTCAATGGTCTTTAGAAATGTCCCTTTATTGTTAACCCGACCAAGCTATAACCTTAAAGCCCTTAGTGATCTTTTTCTTCCATGATTTCTTTTGTGATCATTTAGATATTGTATGAATTGCTTAGTATTTGCATTATTTATCATTTGAGTGAATTTGTCTCGTGCTTACAGACGCGTTTTCCTTCAATCCTTTTTCGAAGAGGAGTGTTAGAATGACATGTGCATGACGATTTAGTTGTCTCTGGAAACTTCGTCTGAAAGTTGTTTAAGAGTCAAGTTCTTTTACATTGTCGATTCTAGGATTGTGTAATTGTTGCCTTGTTGCAATTGTTGTTTATTTGAGCCGTTTATCTTGTCTTGGTTGAGTCAAATGCTCGAGCAAATCCTCTTGTTTTCAATGAGAGGCATACTTTTCTTGAGGACAAACAAAGACTTAGTTGGGGAGAGTTGTTAGATGTCAAATATGTTATATGTGTGTATTCAATACTTGGCATTTTTCATTACTTTCATGTTTTAATTGTGGATTTTATTGGTGATTTTTTGTTGTTCTTTAAAAATTGTAATATACCTTTGGTGCTTGTAATATGTGTGCTATTGTGCAGGAAAATGCACTAAATGATCAAGGAATTAAGACACAAAAAGATGATGCAAGCTATCAAAAAAGGAGGAACACAATAGCAGGTTCGCTTTGCGAATCCTGGCGAATTCACCAGCGAACGTTCGCTTTGCGAACGGTGGCGAAGCTCCCAGCGAAGAGCTCCAGAATGAGACAGTGGGAAAAGGGAGTAAAATTCACTTTGCGAACAACCAGCGAGTGTTCGCTGCTTCACTCGTTGTGCGAAGGACCTGGCGAAGGACTCTTGGCTGAGGCAGTGGCTAAAGGAACCAAAATTCGCTTTGCGAATGTTTTGGCGAATGGTTCGCTTTGCGAATGAAACGTTCGCTTAGCGAACCCACGATGACAGCCAAGGGTGGTTTAAGCTTTTAGAGGCACTTAAAGTGCCATTTTTCTTCATTCGCTGGGCAAAGGGATCATTCGCTAAGCGAATGCATCAGATCCCAAGTGTGTTATAAATAGATTTTTTAGTTTTCTTGGGATCATAACTTGATATTTTCACACCAAAACATATTTTTCTGAACTTTGATCATCCAAGAGTGAATTTTCACATAGAGAAGCTGAAGTCACTTCCAATCTCGATTATTCGACTCGGATGTTCTTTCATCTCCTCTTGAAACTTGTCATCCAAGCTACCATGAAAATGAGTAGCTAAGCACCTCTTATGTTAAGGTTAGATGTAGTTGATCTTGATCATATGTATTTCTTTTGATATTTTGTATATGAACAAGGTTTATGATCCATATAGATGAAGTTATTTGTTCTTAATGATGTATTTGTGGTTTGAATCACTCTAGACATAGATTTTCCAAATCATGACCTAATATTTTCATCTCTTAAAAACCAAACTCTAGACATAGATTTGGGATTTATTATTCGCTTTGTATTGAGCTTAACGATTGTTGTTTCGATTGTTAGCATGAGACATCATCTAATGATTTAAACAACAATACTCACGAATTTGCTTTAGACATAAACTTATTTGCGAGGATACGCGGGCGTATTGATCGAAACTATGTTCATATGCTTGATTAATCGGATATGTATGAAAAGGATTAGCGAAATCTAATCTTGACATGCTTTTATAAAACCTACAACATCTTTGATATAGTTTACTTCTCTTGCTACCAAAATTGATGTTACAAAACAAACAACAATTTGAAAACCAATTACTTAAAACGTTTCGACTATTGAACGTCAAGCATCAAAATACCGTACAATCCCTGCGGATACGATAAAAACACCCCCCGAAATACTGTTTCAATACCTATACACAAAACACACATTTTAGTGGATTCATCTTTAGACCATGCTTCCTCATCCTTTCGAATGACTGTTGAAGATGGTCTATATGACTTGTTCCTGTCAAGACTTAACAACGATATCATCAATATAAATATGCATAAAATTTTCTATAAAATCATGGAAAATAGAATTCATTTCTCTTTGGTAGGCTGTCCCAGCATTGTTCAAGCCGAACGGCATCACCACGCATTCATAGGTGCCTAAGGCGCTAGGACATCAAAATTCCATTTTCGGCACATCTTCGTGAGCAATGAATATATGATTATATCCAGAGTATTTGTCGAACATACTAAGATACTCGTAGACTGTAGAAGAGTCGACAAGCATCTCTGCCACAGGCATTGGATACTCATCCTTTGGGGTCGCAAAATTCAGATCCCTGAAGTCAATGCAAACCCTCAAAGAGGGACTATGTTAGAAATCCACTCAGCATACCTAGTTGTACAAATAAACTTACATTTGAGAAGTCTTTCGACTTCTTGCTTGATCTTCGACAAGATCTCCGGTGAAAATCTTCTTGGAGTTTGCTTGATTGGTTTCCTTCCAGGCTTGATGGGAAACTTTAGTTCGACCAACTCCCTACCTAATCCTGAAATCTCGTCGTAATCCCAAGCAACGCAGTCCTTGTACTCCTTCAAAAGTTGGATCACTTTGACTATGAGTTCTGGGCCAAGGTTAGCACATATGTACGTTGGCCTTTTCACTGTACCTTATCCTAAGTCAATTTCTTCTAAAGGATCCTATGCTAGCTTTTTTAAATTTGGTGCTAGATGTATAACGTCCCTTAAAACTCGAGGTCTTCACCTACAACCTCCCTATCCCATTAAAACCCATAAGTTAGGTGTCTACGAAGGGAATAGTATGCTACATCATTAGGATCAAATGCAAAATCAGCAGGTCTACAAGGGGTAATATTTTCCAAATTCCTGTCGAAATTACGTCTATCTACATGGTTCACTTCAGCCATGAAATAACTTTGATCTGCTTCAATTTTCTCCACTATGCCATCATTTTGCCATATGGTAATCATTTGATGCATCGAAGATGATACTGCTCCAATGTAGTGTATCCACTCACGACCCAACAACATATTGTAGTTAGCTTTCGATTCAACAACCATAAACATGTTGGCCAGGGAATGGTTCCAACTGTTAATTCCACCTGGATCACACCCAAGGTGCGTCCAATCTTTCCTTCATAGTTTGACAAGACCATATTTTGGGGCTTAAGGTCTGTGTCGAACTTTCCCACTTTCTGCAACATAAAGTGCGACATTAGGTTGACTACCGCTACACCATCTACCAGGATCTTGTTGATTGTCACATTTTCCACCTTTCCTCTAATGAAAATAGGTTTGATATAGCTTCTCATTGCTTTGTCCGTCCTTTCGAAGAAAGTATTTTGCTCCTCGACACAACTGTTATTCATGATGCAGTAACAAACTTGCCTATGCCTGGCCATTTCAACCTCCATCATATCCTCAGGTTCTTCGACCTCTGTAATTTGGTCATACTCCCTAGGTAACACAAAAACCACATTGCAGTTTATGTCTAGAGAAGGCTCAGACTCTATGTCGAAATTGTCAGTTAGCATATCATCATCAGTTGCTGGAAACTCTAACTTTTCCTTAGATTCCTCCTTTTGAGTGGGGAACAACTTCCTTCCCACAGGTCTTTTCTCTTCGCCTCCATTTTTCTCTGGAGGCTGATTAGTACTTGACTCTGCCATTCCCTTTTCGTTGGTCGCCCTCTTCGCTTTTCTCCTCCTTTGCTGTCTTCGCCATTGTGACTTCAACATGGGGTTTTCCCCCATGTAGTTCTCAGATCTATAGGCCTGTTGCTTTGAAACATGAAACTCCCTTCGATAAGCTATCGAATAACCTCGACCTACCTCAAAACTTTGCCACTTCTCATGGTCTCTCTCTCTCTCTCTCTCTCTCTCTCTCTCTCTCTCTCTCTCTCTCTCTTCAACCAGCCTTACCCATTTTCCTCTAGGTGCATCAATAGTTGGTTTGAAGGTAGCTGGTCTATTTGGCCTCAGGCATGTCCTTCTCATGCTTGAAACCTTCAGTGGTTTCGACCATCTTGGTATTTTTGTTACAACTTTTAGATTCTTCGACCATGTTGATAATGATCGGTTTAGTATAGTGGGAATCTACCACCGAGAGGGGGTCTAATTTTATCTTCATCTGGGACTTCGTCTTGTCTCCAAATTTAAGTCTTTCATCCTTGATAGCATTCTATACCAAATCCCTGAAAAGAAAACATTGTTAAGTTTTGTGGCCTAGAAAATTGTGATATGTACAAAAACATTGTTTTTTTCGTTGTTCTAAGTGAGGCATTTTAGCGCCAGAAGGCACTATCATTTGGCCATCTTTGACTAACAAGTCGAAAACTTTGTCACACTTAGTGACGTCGAACGTATATGTTCTCTTATGGAATTTATCATTCATTTCAAGTTTGACGGGATTTTTTCCATTTGAAGGTGCGAGAACCTTGCATGAATAAGGTGGCCCTTGTTTTAGTTCGGCCAGGTCGATCTCATTTTCGTCGAATTCTAAAGGGTCACTATATGTCTCTTGACCATCTTCATCTATGTCGACATATGCTACCTTTTCTCTCCTATTATTCTTAGTTGCTCTGACTTTTTCAGCCTTTATATGTTCTACTTGTCGAACCCTATCGGCTAAATGGGTTATATCCCTTAAATACTGGGTATGTAATTTCTTCTTGATGGAATAATCTAAACCACCAGCGGCCATTTTGACCAATTCATGTTCAGGCACTTGTGTGAAACACCTTGCCTTTAGCAATCAGAACTTATTGAGATAACCATCTATTGACTCAGCAAATTTACGTGTAATACTAGATAATTCTTTGTAAAATTGTTCATGGAACAATCTTTGTAAACGAGTCCAATCATGAATCAAACACACTGGGAGTGTAGTGAACCTGTGAAGGAGTTTTTAGTAAGTGAACTAGGGAAGTACTTTATTCTTAAGTTTTCGTTATTTGCAAGATCCCCCGCTTCAGTCAGATATCTCGCCACATGTTCGACAATTGATTCACTAGTATCTCCTGAATATTTTGTGAATTTTGGGACTTTTAATCCCCTAGGCAATTGAGTTTGAAAAATATAATCTGACAATGGGGAAGTATAATTTGGCCTATGGAGGCCAACATTCACCCCATTTCGTGTCATAATCCTTTCGACCATAGCAGCCAAATTGTTATCACCTACCATACCATCATTTCAAACTTGATGTACGACTTCGTTCTTGTCTTGATTACTATTAACTATCACCACCCTTGGTTCATGCTCCCTTGGAATTGGTTGTTCAACCCTAGGAGGTTCGACTCTAATTCCTTGATCAACCACATTGACACGAGGTACATTTTGCTGGGCTTGGTTAATTGTTGGATCCTCTTCAAGGATTTCCCCTAGTTTTCGACTATCAACTCCCTTCGGATCTGTCAAGGCGCTTGCGGAACTCTAAAGAAATCTGCAATTCGAGTCATTTGCGTTGCCAATTGCTGATTTGTTTGGGTGGTATTTTGAATCAACGAAATAAATATGGTGCCCATCTGTTGGGCAAGCATATGGACTATATCATGGTTACTTTCGTGCATTTGCTGCCTCAAAACTGTTGCAGAATTCATAGTAAAATTGGGCATTTGGGTACAGAATCCCATCCCTAGTGGTGGGTTAATTCGACCTATATTATTAACAGCAGATCCAGACCCTTGCACAGGAAAAAACATGTTCACCACTGGGTCAGAGAATGTTGTGGTCAGTATTATGTAAACTTGTCATCATCGAAGTTAGCATGCCATATGGCTGTTCTCGACCACTTAAAGGCATTGTGAATCCATGAACATAAGGTCTGAATACGCTAGTTTCCACTGGAGGAGGGGTCACATGTTGACCCTGTGTTCTCACAGGAGACAAAATTGGTCCACTGTAAGCATTTGATGGTATAACCTTCATACTTGTTGTGGATGGAATTACTTCGGAAACAGACGTTGTGGCCGTAGTTTCCCCCTCCATTATTATTTGGTGGATTCGCCATCGTTACACGTCTCCTTCTTGGTATTGCTTCGTTATTAGTGGTTATTTTACCACTTCTTAATCTCATGCAACGAAGTTAAAGGGAATTAGAAATAAAGAACTTCTAAATATTTTTTCACAAATTCTAACTAACAACACCAGTCCCACTGGGCGTGCGAATTTGTTTACCGTCGAAATTGGTAAACAACCGTTAATCTTCCAAATTTATTAAGTCTTTGGTTACTTACAGGATCGACTAGATTGATCCTAGAACATGTGTTGTTATTTAGTTTATGGGTTTATTAATTATGAACATTTCGACAATATTCTTTCAAAGTTCTGAATGAAGTGTTACAATTCTTTAAAGAAATGTAGAATTACAAATTGCAAAGTAAATGGCTTTAAAGTAAATGACAAGATCTTAAATTTCGAAACTGATTTTAAAGTAAATTGCATCAAATGTAAATTACAAGAATAATTTTAAATAATCTGGTAAAAAGAGTAAAGTATGGTATTCACACGTACATTTTCACTCAAGAACACTCGTTTCTCACGCACAAGTACTTAGAGTAAATTTAAAGTTTTTTGTAAAAGTTTGAACACACCTAATCCTAACTACTAAAGACTCTATTTATACTAACTCGAAAATAACCGCTATCTAACGGTCTTCTCGGCAGAAAACGCCACGTCTCCAATCTGCATGCATTTCGCTGCTCAAAACTCTCTACTTGTCTTGAAAACGTATAAAGCCAAAAACAATTAGCAACCTTATTTTGAATTACACATGTTGAACGCTTCTCCATGTAAGCTTCCTCGAGCTCCAGTCTAGGCCAAAACCATTTCTAAGTCCTAGATCACAACTTTCTTGACAAACAGATCCCGCGTCGAGATGTCCTTATAAATATTTTCTCGAAATCAACGTATTCTTCTTTAGAATATATCTTTGAATCGTATGACTTACTTCCAACATTATTGTGTATCGAAATCCCAACCAACACCCACTGACTCTTCAACCATTCTTCATCACCTCTAGAGTTCCCCGGAGTATCATAGCTACCATTTATCCCTATAATGTCTTTGGGAGGATGATTCACCACTAAGGGACCACATCTAATATTTTAGGGTCTACCACCTTGATCCGTGAAAGGTGTCACTTATATCTTCTCCGCTAGATATATCCACAAGATTAACCTCAATACTATAATGCCACTTGAGTACACTTGAGTGCTAGCATCACCACTCACTATCTTGAGAGCCTAGTACCAAGAAAAGAAATTAAACTACAAAAACATTTCAAGACAAATATTTAATGTACATATTCATAAGATCACCTACTTCCATTCATCACATCTCCACATGTCCATCCCCCTGTACATTGAAGTCGGTTTCAGAATTTCCATCACAATCCTATATACAAAATGATCCTACAACAATCAAAGCGAGCCGACTCAAAAACTCAAACTACAACAAATCAGTTGGAGCTTTGTACCAATCATAATAAGAACATATATTAAAAGATGCAGCCCTAAAATCTAACCACCACCATGACACATGGGTCGACCTATGCACAATGTCAGTAATGTTACCAATAGTATCATTGAAAATAATTTGGCTACGAGACCGTCTTCTTGGAGATTTTTTAACACTCACTCACCCACTTTCTATTAGATGAGAATTATATAAACACGAGTACCATTCCTCAGGGCCGACCCAACACATCTCGAGGTCCGAGGCAAAATTTAAAATTAAATATTTTTAATATATTAAAAATATTTTGTTAATTAATATATCTTAGATGTTTTAGACTGTAATTTATTAAATTATTATAATTAATCTTATTTAATATTTTATTTTTACTAATAATAAAATTAACTCATATAAATACTCTACTCATTATTAACAAAAATATAATTGAAAAACAATGCAAAAATTATAAAAAAAAATACTTAGATATCAAACAACACACCATGTAAATAGTTGATATATTATATATTTTTGATCAATGTTATTATTTAACTGATATATAAATAATTTAAAGAATTTTTTAAAAATCAATTAATTAAACATCTAAATATAAACTAAAAAATGTGAGGCCCTAGGCGGTAGCCTTGGTGGCCTACGCCTAGGACCGGCCCTGCCATTCCTATTAACTTGAAATTTCAGTTTTCCATTAGAATATACTCTTTTGTCTCCTTGGACTTCATATTAATCCTCGGTACGACCGCATAAGAAAATTATTATTTTGAACTTTATATACCATAGCCCTCAATTAAGACATTCCGTAGAAATCGACGTCGATCTCCAATGTTTCACAGTATATTATTCTAATGTAAAATTTTCAATGCCCTTTCTTTCAATAAAAATAAATTTAATAAATGTCTAGTACAATTTTAACATTTTTCGACCATTCACAATTTAATTAATTTACTATTTTTTGACCATTCACAATGACCTATGTATACTATATATATTTTTAACAGTAATGAAAGGTCATTGACGAAAATATTTATTATTTTTTTAGAGATTGTACTACCTGAGATTCAATTTGTCCTTAGTATAACTTAATTTATTTTTATAAAATGAATATTAAAAAATTCATTCCATGATACAAAAATGTATTAAGTGATTTGCATTTTACTTGACTTAAAATTATTATTATTTTTTTCCTTTGCCCTTTCCAAACATCCAAATAATATATTTTCATTTTAGACTTGGGCACAATTTAATATAAACAGATCAATCACACATTCATGATTTATCTCTCAAAATTGAACTTCTATTCATTTGTTCAAACTTTATCTTATTTTTCTTCTCTCTTAATTTCTTGGTTTTTTTTTTTGTTATCAATGGCTGTTGGTACAATCTGTGATTCTGAATCACTCAACCATGTAGTCACAAATCCAAATCCCACAAAAGAAATAGATGATAAAAAAATAATCCAAGTCACTGAAAATAACAACAACACTGATATTAATTATTGGCAACGGGCGCAATGGCTTCGCGCCGCGGTATTAGGAGCTAACGACGGATTAGTTTCCGTTGCGTCACTAATGATGGGCGTAGGCGCTGTTAAAAAAGACATCACTGCAATGCTGATAGCTGGTTTCGCAGGGTTAGTCGCCGGAGCATGCGGTATGGGAATAGGAGAGTTTGTGTCTGTATACACACAATATGAAGTTGAAGTAGGTCAAATGATGAGAGAGATAGGAACAAGTGATGGATCAAAGAAAAAGCTGGAGAATGAGTTGGAGAAGAGAAAGTCATTGCCTAATCCAATGCAAGCTGCTTCGGCTTCTGCATTTTCGTTTTCGATTGGTGGTTTAGTTCCTTTGCTTTGTGGTTCATTCATAAGGGATTATAAGATTCGGGTTATTGTGATGGTTGCAATATCTAGTTTTGCTTTGGTGGTTTTTGGAAGAGTTGGTGCCGTGCTTGGTAAGACACCAAAGATGAAAGCTTCTGTTAGGTTTCTTCTTGGTGGATGGATGGCTATGGCTATAACTTTTGGGTTAACTAAATTGCTTGCACATTGTAGTGGTTTGGATTTGGATATCTAAATCATGTTCAACGTTTTGATTAATTGTTTTACGAGTAATTTGGATTTTTACTCTTGTCTTGTCACTTTGAGTAGCTACTCATTTATGTTCATTGTGGGTTTTGGCGGAAAAGGACTAGTTAGGACTAACTAGTTTGTCATATATCTCATGTTGAACCAATAAAAATAAATGTCATTTGAAGTTAGGAATTCTTGTTTGATTGTGTATGTTGAATAAATGAAACATTGATAAATAGTATTTTTGTTAATCTTTCAGTTTTTCCTTTAGATTTCCTAATATTAATTTCACTCAAAGGTCTAAGATTTCACAAAATTTGAAAAAGAAGCTGTGTATAGATGAATAGGTAAACCATATGCAGTAACTTCGAACTCTTAGGCAAAACAACCCTCTATTTACATCACAGTGAGAGGATAAAATGTGATAGGTCTATGTCTGAATTTTTCATTTCAAGCTATTGAGTTTTAGAAATCTAAGTTCTAGTTAATACTTATATGAAAATTTATATTGCAATTTTTGATAAATAGAAGACTAACAGCAAAGTTGGTTGGACACCAAACAATACATCCACGTTCAACTGTTAAATTGGTTTTTTATTTTTATTTTTATAATCAACAATATATTCAAAAGGGGTCTAAGGGGAACTCCAACCCAATAAGATTACAAACTAATAAAAACATATTAACATGCCAAACAATACTATACAACACCAGCCTAAAGCTTTTAACCTTGGTTGGTCTTTTGCACCATTCATAGTAATTACACTTAGGCTTCTTCGTAGAAGATAAATCCAACCACCATTGAGAAGAATGAATGACTCTTTGACAGGATCGGTTTTTAGTGCGGGCAAGACGGCTTACAGCACAGGGCCTCACACTTTTTCATGATTAATCTATGGCAAAAAGAGCCTCCGTACACACATTCTATGATAAATTTATGACTAAAAAGGGCCCCTTAAAAAAATTCACGATTCAACGCACGCTAACTTCAACTTCTTACACTAGGCCTTTCAAAAGTTTGAGACGACTCTTCTCTTTTAAATACTTCTTTTGGGACAGCTACAAGATCATTAAAAATCACCTGGTTTTTAGTCCACCAAAGACACCAACATGTTGCCAACCAGATCAAACAAACAGAAGATTTCGACAATTTCCCAATCACTGTTAAGAACCAAGCCAACATATGTTAAATACAATTTGAAACTGCTGGAATAGATATTTCCAACCAACTCTGAACCTCTTGCCAAACCAGTCTAGATTTAGGACAGGATAAGAAAACATGATCTAATTTTTCGACAGCATGAAAACAAAAGATACAAACCTTGTCGTGCGCATTTGAAATCACACCTCTGTGCGCAAGGTTCGAACACGTAGGAAAACGATTAAGCAGCAGTTGCCAACCAAAAACTTTAACCTTTAATGGAATCCTAGACTGCCACATAATGTGTAGTTCCATCTTCGAGTTTGGATCTAATACGGTACAACCTGCATGCCTGATGAGAAGATCATAGCAAGATTTGACACAAAACATGTTGAGTGTACCCCTTGGCCAACCAACAGAATCCTCTTGGCCACGAGTAGGCTTTACTTCATCCAGTAGCAAACATAGGTCACATATGCCCTCTTTCACACCACCACCCAGCTCCAAGTTTTGCCCGCCCAGCTCCCACTGCCAATGATCACCCTCCCACCTGCCACGATCTTTAACCACCCCCTGCTTGCACTCCGAAGTTTCAAACAAATCTGGAAAAAGGCTCCTCAAAGATAAAGCACCTAACCATGTAGAATGCCAAAAAGAAGTAAAGCCCACATCCCCCAACTTCCATGATAATTGATTGAAAAATCCTTCATCTTGTAATGAGTCTCCAAACCCCATGATATCCTTCCACCATATTGATTCAAGACTAGCAACTCTTTGGACATCTATAGTGATAATTCTTTTCTTCAAGTTACCGTATTTAGCTTCAAGATTTCCAAACC
This sequence comes from Lathyrus tuberosus, assembly GCA_022829125.1. Classification (NCBI taxonomy): domain Eukaryota; kingdom Viridiplantae; phylum Streptophyta; class Magnoliopsida; order Fabales; family Fabaceae; genus Lathyrus; species Lathyrus tuberosus. The sequence continues at coordinate 6,593,281 of JALAZF010000164.1, read as the reverse complement.
ATAATGCATTTGGCTCGTGGATGAACCTCCACAGCCACTTTGATTACATAGCTCTATTAAAAATAACCACATCTTTGATTCCTAACCCTCTTACATCCTTGGGCTTGCATGTAACACCCCATTTCTACCCATCGAATAATATAAAATCAGAGTTACAAAGTCTCAACGTGCATATGGAATATTACACTTTCTACTTAAAACAACCACAATTAATCACCTGAAAAACAGATACATAACACATGATTTCCGATGAACCGATAACAACCTGCTCAGTCTTTAAAAATAAAACGGTTTGAATTACTACGCAGCGGATTCACAAAAATTCAACTTTGATGACATACCATCCTTGTCCACTTAAAACAACTTCAAAACAAAAGTCTTTAATGAAGATAACTTAAAAATTCAGCAACAATACTAAAATCAACAATAAAGGAAACATGCGTTCATCCCCCCGAGTGTTATGTATCAGAGCGACGACACCGACTCGAACTAATAAAGGTAGACAACCTTCACACTGGATTACCTGCAGGATGGCGTATAAACCATCACCAAACACAGAAGGGGTGAGATATCAAACAATATAATCGGGTATATGATAAACAATATATTAGATCGGATTATATAAAATCACCACTTCACAACATTACCATCCACATTCATCAACAACACAACAACAATTATGCAACATGGAATGTGACTCATAAAATGCACATACATGTGGTACCATTGGAGCAGAACTCCCAATTTAAAATTTGCCAATTAATAGAGGCGTCAACAAGGCATAAGCCTTCAACTTAATTTGCCAATCCAGGCCAACTTACCGAGCATCAGTTCCAACTTGATATGCTATGTATGCAACGACATTATGAACACACCAACAACTACAACAACAATTACAACCACAATTCAACTTTGGCATTAAGCCTACAACTTAATTCTCGCCAATAATTAGAGGCAATGCAACAAAATTCACACCGACAACTTTATAATTAACCACAACAATACCACCGTAATTTACACCATACTCCGTATCATCAAAATTATATTACAAACGTTCCTCGAAATTATCCGGACAGTGCTACTAAAACCTGGTTAATTATTCTTCTGCTAAAATTACTAATGTTTCTACTCTGTCTTAATGTTATTGGGACTATTCTGGTACTGATATTATACAAGTTCTGCTATGTTTACTCACTATATTGCCTAAATTATTCTTCTACTAATTATCACTGTTACTGCTACTGAATACTACCAGCTATTTCATGCCTTTGCTGTCATTTTTCCATTAACTGAGGCTACATTATTTTCCTGCTAATTCACTATATCAACCTTGTTATTTTACTGTTACTAACATATTTCTGTCATTAATAATATTTCTTGTCACCCTTAATATTTCCATGCCATTAATAATATTCCTTCTAAACAATAAACACCCACACACACAGGTGGCTTGCACCACCTCTCTCACACACACACACAGGTGGCTTGCGCCACCTCACCCACACGCACAAGGTGGCTTGCGCCACCCCCCCCACACACACAAGGTGGCTTGCGCCACCCCCTTTTTTTTTTTAAAACAAACCAACCTAAAAAAAATCAACCCATTCCAAAATGATTTCCGAACATAGACCTTTCAATTCAACTTATTTTTAGCAACATTAATTAATTTCACAGAACCCATAATTTTTCAGAGATAACAATCAGATACGAAAATAACATAAATTCGGTATATTTCTCGACACAATTTACACACAGTGACCATTTATACAAACCCAAATCCCACATACTATTCATCAACTACCCTATTATAGAGTCAGAACCCCACCCTTACCTTGGATAGAAGGTTGCTCTAAATCTCCGATTGACCTAGCTTTGCCTCTTTTCCTCTTCTCTGTAACTTTCACGTTCTTACTGCTACTTCTTTTTTTTTCATTATTTCTAAATGCCTAATATAATAACACTATTATTCTGTTAACTTTCATTTAGGCCAACTTTCTACCCCCCCCCCCCCCCCCCATTATTACTACTACACTCACCATCTAAATAGGCCCAATATTCTCTTATAATTCTAATATATTAACACTATATTATTTCTACAACTTAAATCATCTTAATTAAATTAATCCAACTAAAGCCAACACAACTTAAATCAATTAAATTAATTCAACTAACACCGACATAGCAACTCAACACAACATTTTCGACAACCAACACAAATCAAACAAATAATACGAAGATATTTAATTAAATAATTAATTAAATAACCGGGCGTTACAACTCTCCCCCACTTAGGATATTTTCGTCCTCGAAAATTTACCTTGTTCAAACAACTCAGGATAGGATTCCCGCATCTTGCTTTCCAACTCCCACGTCATACTTTCTCTGGCAGCTCCTAACCAGACTACTTTTACCAATGCAATCTGCTTGCCTCTTAGAGTCTTCATTTCACGATCCGCGATCCATACAGGCATCGTTTCCATAGTAAGATTATCCCGTACTTGCACATCATCCATATGAATTTCATGAGATGGATCTGGAACATACTTCCGGAGTTGTGACACATGAAACACATCATGTAAATTCGAAAGATTGGGCGGTAAAGCCACCCTATAAGCAACATTTCCAACTCTGTCCAAAATCTAATACGGACCAATAAAACGAGGAGTGAGCTTCTTAGACTTCAATGCACGCTCAACACCTGTCACAGGTGTAACTCTCAAAAACACATGGTCACCTGCTTGAAATTCTAAATCTTTCCTTCGCTGGTCTTGATAACTTTTCTGCCTACTTTGGGAAGATTTCATCTTTTCTCGGATTAACTTCACCTTCTCAGTAGTCTCTCGAACGATTTCAGGTCCAAGCACTACACTTTCTCCAGATTCATGCCAACATAAAGGAGTCCTACATCTCCGACCATATAATGCTTCAAAAGGAGCCATTCCAATACTGGAATGGTAACTGTTATTATAAGTGAACTCGATCAATGGAAGATAAGTATCCCACGAACCTCCCTGCTCAAGAACACATGCTCTCAACAAATCCTCCAACGACTGAATAGTTCTCTCAGTTTGCCCATCCGTCTGAGGGTGATACGCTGAACTCAACCTCAACTTAGAACCCAACGCCCCTTGCAAACTCTTCCAAAAATCAGAAGTAAACCTCGGATCTCTATTCGACACAATACACAGAGGAACACCGTGCAGCTTTACAATTACACTAGTATAAATCTCCGCCAACTTCGATACTTTAAATTTGATGTTAATAGGAATAAAATGAGCCGACTTCGTAAGCTTATCAATAATCACCCAAATCAAATCGTGTCCTCTTGAAGTATTAGGTAATCCCGTCACAAAGTCCATTGAAATGCTATCCCATTTCCATTCTGGAACTTCTAACGGTTGCATCAACCCTGCAGGCTTCTAATGTTCAACTTTCGACTTCTGACAAGATAAACAGGCGTACACAAATCGAGCTACATCACGCTTCATCCCAGGCCACCAAAACAATTTCTTCAAGTCTTGATACATTTTTGTAGCTCCCGGATGAATACTCAAATTTCTTTTATGACTTTCTCTGAGAATTGCTTTCTTCATCTCCGCATCATCAGGAATACAAATTCGATTTCGAAATCTCAACACACCTTACGTATCCAACTTAAAATCATCATTCTCAGACTGATCGATCCCAACCATCGAATCTACCAGTTTCACGTCTAACTTATGAGCTTCCTTGATACTGTCCAGAAAATCATTGTTAATCTTCAGCATTCCCAACATCACACTCTGCGACGTCACTTCGCAAACTAAGCTCATATCTCTGAACTGCTCAATTAATTCCAATTCTTTAACCATCATCGCTGACATATGCAAGGTCTTCCGACTTAGGGCATCAGCCACAACATTAGCTTTACCTGGATGATAGTTCAAACCGAAATCATAATCTTTTAATAATTCCAACCATCTTCGTTGTCTCATATTCAATTCCTTCTGATCAAATAAATACTTTAAACTCTTATGGTCACTAAACACTTCAAATCTAGAATCATAAAGATAATGGCTCCAAATCTTCAGCACAAAAACAACAGCAGCAAGTTCTAAATCATGCGTAGGATAGTTCTTTTTATGAGTTCTCAACCGCCTCGACGCATAAGCAACTACCTTATCATTCTTCATAAGCACACCTCCTAAAACCATCTTAGAAGCATCACAATATACCACAAAAGGTTCTCCTGGATTAGGTAATGTCAAAACCGGAGCCGATGTCAATCTCTTCTTCAATTCCGTAAAACTTTCTTCACATTGAATGTCCCACACAAAAGTTTTACCTTTACAAGTCAACTTAGTCAACGGAAGTGCTAACTTAGAAAATCCTTCGATAAACCTTCGGTAATAACCGGCTAGTCCCAAAAAGCTTCTAATCTCGGTAGCCGACTTTGGAGTTTCCCATTGCAACACAGCATCTACTTTAGATGGATTCACGGCAATGCCACTACCTAAAATGACATGACCAAGAAAACTGACCTCCTTTAACCAAAATTCACATTTAGACAGCTTTGCATATAACTTCTTCTCTTTCAAAACTTGCAATACTAGTATTAAGTGTTCTGCATGCTCTGTTTCCTATTTAGAGTAAATCAATATATCATCGATGAACACCACCACAAACCGATCCAATTAAGTATGAAAGATACGGTTCATGTACTCCATGAATACTCCCAGCGCATTAGTAACACCGAATACTCATAATGTCCATAACACGTTCTGAAATCCGTCTTCTGGATATCTTCATCTTTCACTTTAATCTGATGATAGCCCGACCTCAAATCAATCTTGCTAAACACACGAGCACCTACCAATTGATCCATCAAGTCATCTATTCTCGAAAGCGAATACTTGTTCTTAATCGTCACTTTATTTAATTGTCTATAATCAACACAGAGCCTCATACTTCCATCTTTCTTCTTTACTAACAACACTGGAGCTCCCCACGACGATACACTTGGCCTCACAAACTTCTTTTTAAGCAAATCCTCCAATTGCTTCTTTAATTCTGATAATTCAGATGCAGACATCCTGTATGGTGCCATAGAAACAGGTCTGGTACCAGGTACAAGGTCAATTGCAAATTCCACTTCTCTTTCTGGCGGTACATCAGGAATTTCATCTGGGAAAACTTCAGGAAATTCACGCACCACTTGCAACTCCTCAATTACAACTCGGCTCTCAATAGATAACGACGCCATCAACGAGAACATCTGAGCTCCTTCTTGCATCAACTGCTGTAACTGCCTAAAAGACAACAAACCAGCTTCTTCCTCTTCAAGAGTAGAAAATCTCACTGACTTGTTATAACAATTGATATGAATATAGTTATATTCTAACCAGTTCATTCCCAAGATTACATCCATCCCAGTTAATGGCAAACAAACCAAATCAACAGTAAAATCTCTGTCGAAGATCGTCAAAGGACACTTTAAACACACAAGAGAAGTAGTCACCGATCCCTTAGCCGGAATCTCGACGACCATTTCTCCATTCATAGAAGACAACACAAGACCCAATCTTTCAATACATTCATCAGCAATAAAGCAATGAGTAGCACCAGTATCAATCATAGTGATTAAAGGAGTACTATTAATGAAACATGTACCTCTGATGAGTCTGTCCTCATTAGTTGTCTGAGTCCCAACCAAAGCGAACACTTTCCCACCGGTTTGCGCCTTCTTTAGTTTCTGACACTGACTACCAATGTGTCCTTCATCACCACAGTTGAAACAAATCATCTCTTTATGCTTGCACTCAGATATTGCATGCCCAGTCTTACCACAAAGGAAACACCTCTTCACCTCAGCAGTACACACATTACTCTTATGACCAGGTTTCCCACATTTGAAACAAACTACGCCAGCAGGAGCATCTCCCCCACCAGTCCTCTTACCATCAGTCACTTTCTGTTTACCTTTCCAGCTGGAGCATCATAAGGCTTGCCACGATTCTGTTGGTGCTTGTTCTTCCTCTCATTAATGATCTTATAATGAGCATTGTTATCCTCTTCATAAATTCTGCAACTATCAATCAAATCAGAGAAGACACGAATCTTTTGATATCCTATTTCCTTATTGATCTCTGGGCGCAACCCACTCTTAAACTTGATGCATTTGGAAAACTCAGCAGTATCCCCATTATAGTGCGGATAAGACTTAGCCAACTCAACAAACTTTGCAGCATATTCAGTAACCGACATATTTCCTTGCTTCAGCTCAAGAAACTCGATTTCCTTCTTACCACGAACATTCTCTGGATAATACTTCCTCAGGAACTCCCTTCGGAACACAGCCCAAGTGATACCTTCGCCTGCAGCTTCCAACCTCTGACGAGTCTCTAGCCACCAGTCATCAGCCTCGACTGCTAGCATATGAGTCCCATATCAAACCTTCTGCGCTGGAGTACAATCCATCACACGGAAGATTCTCTCCATCTCTTTCAACCAATCCAACGCTCCATCAGGATCATACTTGTCCTTGAAGGTAGGCAGATTCTCCCTCTGAAAAGTTGGTAAACTGCGAGATCCAGCATTCTCGTCAGCGTTTGGCTGATTCTGCAAATCCTGAGCCATTGCTTCCAACGTAGCAGCAATTACAGCATAATTCCTTCCAGCCATCTCAACTTATCCTTGCATCATAAACAAGGTTAGAACTAATTAACAATACTCGATTGTTAAACAAAACTACGACTCGGCAACTTGGCCAGACGGACCGACCAGCTCTGATACCACTAATGTAACACCTCATTTCTACGCATCGAATAATATAAAATCAGAGTTACAAAGTCTCAACGTGCATATGGAATGTTACACTTTCTACTTAAAACAACCACAATTAATCACCTGGAAAACAAATACATAACACATGATTTCGGATGAACCGATAACAACCTGCTCAGTCTTTAAAAATGAAACAGTTTGAATTACTACGCAGCGGATTCACAAAAATTCAACTTTGATGACATACCATCCTTGTCCACTTAAAACAACTTCAAAACAAAAGTATTTAATGAAGACAACTTAAAAATTCAGCAACAATACTAAAATCAACAATAAAGGAAACATGCGTTCTTCCCCCCGAGTGTTACGTATCAGAGCGACGACACCGACTCGAACTAATGAAGGTAGACATCCTTCACACTGGATTACCTGCAGGATGGCGTATAAACCATCACCAAACACAGAAGGGGTGAGATATCAAACAATATAATCGGGTATATGATAAACAATATATTAGATCAGATTATATAAAATCACCACTTCACAACATTACCATCCACATTCATCAACAACACAACAAAAATTATGCAACATGGAATGTGACTCATAAAATGCACATACATGTGGTACCATTGGAGCAGAACTCCCAACTTAAAAATCTGCCAATTAATAGAGGCGTCAACAAGGCATAAGCCTTCAACTTAATTTGCCAATCCAGGCCAACTTACCGAGCATCAACTCCAACTTGATATGCTATGTATGCAAGGACATTATGAACACACCAACAACTACAACAACAATTACAACCACAATTCAACTTTGGCATTAAGCCTACAACTTAATTCTCGCCAATAATTAGAGGCAATGCAACAAAATTCACACCGGCAACTTTATAATTAACCACAACAATACCACCGTAATTTACACCATACTCCGTATCATCCAAATTATATTACAAACGTTCCTCGAAATTATCCGGACAGTGCTACTATAACCCGGTTAATTATTCTTCTGCTAAAATTACTATTGTTTCTACTCTGCCTTAATGGTATTGGGACTATTCTGGTACTGATATTATACAAGTTCTGCTATGTTTACTCACTATACTGCCTAAATTATTCTTCTACTAATTATCACTGTTACTGCTACTGAATACTACCAGCTATTTCATGCCTTTGCTGTCATTTTTCCATTAACTGAGGCGACATTATTTTCCTGCTAATTCACTATATCAACCTTGTTATTTTACTGTTACTAACATATTTCTGTCATTAATAATATTTCTTGTCATCCTTAATATTTCCTTGCCATTAATAATATTCCTTCTAAACAATAAACACCCACACACAGGTGGCTTGCGCCACCTCTCTCACACGCACACACACACGCACGCACACAGGTGGCTTGCGCCATCTCACCCACACGCACAAGGTGGCTTGCGCCACCCCCACACACACACACAAGGTGGCTTGCGCCACCCCCCTCTTTTTTTTAAACAAATCAACCTAAAAAAAATCAACCCATTCCAAAATAATTTCCGAACACATACCTTTCAATTCAACTTCTTTTTAGCAACATTAATTAATTTCACAGAACCCATAATTTTTCAGAGATAACAATTAGATACGAAAACAACAGAAATTCGGTATATTTCTCGACACAATTTACACACAGTGACCATTTATACAAACCCAAATCCCACATACTATTCATCAACTACCCTATTATAGAGTCAGAACCCCACCCTTACCTTGGATTAAAGGTTGCTCTAAATCTCCGATTGACCTAGCTTTGCCTCTTTTCCTCTTTTCTGTAACTTCCACGTTCTTACTACTACTTTTTTTTTCATTATTTCTAAATGCCTAATACAATAACACTATTATTCTATTAATTTTCATTTGGGCCAACTTTCTACCCCCCCCCCCCCATTATTACTACTACACTCACCATCTAAATATGCCCAATATTCTCTTATAATTCTAATATATTAACACTATATTATTTCTACAACTTAAATCATCTTAATTAAATTAATCCAACTAATGCCAACACAACTTAAATCAATTAAATTAATTCATCTAACACCGACATTGCAACTCAACACAACATTTTCGACAACCAACACAAATCAAAAAAATAATACGAAGATATTTAATTAAATAACCAGGCGTTACATTGTACACCAAAGACCATCTCACCCAAGACATTGAATTTTTCTCAGTCGTGCCAACCAACAGAAATTTTCTCTGAATAGACCTAATCTCCTTGATTACCTTAACAAAAGCTTTGTGGAAAGAAAGGTGATGAACAGGCATATGGTTAAGCACCGAGTTAATTAGTGTCACCCTAACTCCAATTGATAATAGTCTACCTTTCCAAGAGGATAATCGAGCCTTGATACAGTCAATGATCAGTTTCCAAAATGAGACCCTCCTATGTTTTCCTCCAATAGTTAAGCCAACGAATTTGAAAGATAACAAACTAGTCTTACATGCCAAGAACTGAGAAGATGCCATCAAGAATGATTCGTCCACCCCTACACCATTCAAACAGGTTTTCCAAAAATTTATTTTCATGCCAGAGATTAATTCAAATCGCCTAAGAATAGACTTTAGACTCCATAAATTTGACCAAAAATTATCGCAAGCAATTATCGTGTCATATAACAATTGTAATAAGTTAACAGAAATATCAACATTCAAAGAACCCCCCCCCCCCCCCCAGCATATTTTTGTTGAAAGCCCTCCTAATCAAGTAACCCAAACATTCTGCCACTATAGCAAACAAAAACGGAGACAATGGATGTCCTTGTCTAAGACCCATATTCGCCTCAAAATCTTTAGTTGTGCTCCTATTAACCAACACAAATAGATAGCTATTAAAAATCGCTCCTCTCATCCAATGCAACCATTTTTCACCAAAATTCATTGCCACAGCCACCTTCTGCAAGAAGCCCCAATCAACACAATCGTATGCTTGGGCGAAATCTACTTTGAGAAGCAAACAACTTTTCTTCTTCCTAATAGCAAAATCTATGAGTTTATTTTCCACAACAACACCATCTAGGATTTGTCTCCCGGGTATGAATGCAATTTGAGAAGTTAAGGCTAACTTTCCAATAACCAAACTCAATCTTCCAGCCAACAAATTCGACATCACCATGTATATGCATCCTATTAAGCTAATATGCCTGAATTCATCCATGTTTTGAGGGTTTTCTCTTTTAGGTATTAGAGAAATGAAATAAGAGCACAAAGTTTTAGGCAAGTTTGCAATATGATGAAACTCTTGGATGCAATAAACTACATCGACACCAATCACCCCCCAACACTTCTTAAGGAAAACCAGATTAAAGCCATCGGGGCCTGGGCTTTTATTCCCATCACAGTCGTTGATAGCCTCGAGAATCTCCTCACAAGTGAAAGGTGCTTGCAACCTTACATTATCAGCTGAAGAAATTTTAGACAATTCAAAAAAATCCAAGCCTAGCCTGCATACTTCAGAGCACTGAAACTTAGAAGCAAAATGATCCTTGATGACTTGCTTAACATTGCTAATATCATCCAAAATGACTGAACCAATGTTCAGAGCAGATATATAATTCACCATTGATCTATATTTAACCATGGAATGGAAGAACCTAGAGTTTGATTCACCTTATTTCACCCAATTCATTCTAGACTTCTGGTTCAATATGATTTCCTTGAGATGAAGTTTATTCCAAATTTCCATTTGAGCCTCACTTCTCCTCTTCAAATTTTCCTCAGAGGTAGCCTTACCACAATCTGCCATATCTGCCTCGATGCTATTAAGAATGTCCACACCTTCATCAATCTTCAAGTCCACCTATCTGAAAACCTGCTTATTCCACCACCTTAATTTCTCCCTAAGGCCCTTTAATTTTAATACAAGAATATTACTTGCACTGCAAGACACATGTATGGAGTCCCAAGATTCTTTAACAAGGTGATGAAATCAGGGTGATCGAACCAAGCATGAATTTTTTTGAACGGTTTTTGCCCCCAGTCCATACTATTTGAGTAGAGCAACACCCACCTATGGTCTAAAACATCTCTATCTCCCATCTTTTGAGCCACTACCTTCCAATTCCGAATCAATTGTTCAGACAAGTGAATTCTGTCAAGTCTACTCTTGAAAGTACCACTAGAATGTACCATGTGAACCTATTCCTCACAACAGGCATGTTAACAAGTTCCATTGCATTAATGAAAGAGGAAAAATATTCCATCTCCACTAAGCTCGACCTATCCTTCCCCTTCCTCTCCATTTCTGACTTAACTGCATTAAAATCTCTTCCAATCAACCATTCACCCAAAGGAGAATTCTTTTCAGCCTAACTAAATCTGACAAAAGCTTTCTTTTTTCCTGAAAGCTACAAGAGGAATAGAAATTAACTATATAGTAATTAGTGTCTTTCCACACCCCATAGATACCCAAAAATCTCATCATCTTTTTATCTACTACCCGAGTCTTCATTTCCTGCAGCAAAACTAAAATCTTCTTTTCTACAAGAGACCATTTGGCACACTGTTCTTCTCTTAATTGAAGAGCCACACCCGCGTACATTGAAGGTCAAGAGATTCGTGGAACCGTGATTTCGGCCTCCCTCTTATCCTCAAAGATTTTCCAATCCCTTGAATCCAAATATCTGATGGTACTTTCAAAGACTTCGTCATCCTCATCCCATTCAATCCCCATTTCTTTAATAGATTGCCAAACATTTGCCGAAACATCATCCATAGATTTTCTAACCCGTGCATTTTCTTGATTGACATCAGTATCAGAGATAGAATTGCAACAAAGAATTGAACCGCCTGAATACCTAGAAGAAGCTTCCTCCACCTTAGGAGAGCTCAGATTAAAATCAGCAGAATCCTCATTATCAACACGAATTGGGATCTGTTTGTTAGAAGAGTGTAACAAAGTTAAAAAATAAGAGGGTGAAAACGGGATCATGATATTATCATATATTTCATTTAACATTATTTTCTTTTTGTTGTTGGGCCCAACACAAGGCCCACCAGGCCGTCTTGGAGAGCATGAAATCGGGTCAGAAGTAACCAAGTCCAGGCCCACGTTGCCATGAATACTGTTGACCTACAAAGTGGAAACATTATTGTCCGATCCCAACACTCTAGGTGCTTCCGCTTCAGATAAGTCTCCAATTATAGTATCTCCCCTATCAGCAACATTAATTGTTTCCTATTCCCCCATAATGTTATCACTAAAGCTGTCAACTTCGCTTATTCCAAAATTCAACATTTCGCCATCAGACTTAAAATCAGAAACTTCTACCACCTTGCCATCGACATGTGTCTCCACGTGACTTTGTGAATTGACTTTATCCGCCATATCTTCCTTTTCCAATACCTTAGGACACCCACTATCTTTAATGTCTCCCAGCCTCCCCTAATTTTTCATGAACCTTAAATTCACCATCTTCCTCCTCGTCGGAACTATCAAACTCACCATCGCCCTCATCTGTTTCCTCAACCTCCGATTCACTATTCGACCTAGCCGCCTTAGACACAACTATTCTTTGTGGGCCATGAAAATATTCCAACAACTTGATTTTGTATATCTTGTCACTTATTTCTACATTGAAAAATTCATTAAGATTCATGGAGTATTTTGTCTTGATTAAGAACCTTGCAACATCCAAGTGCTTATGCGTTTTCGTTTCCTCATTACAACAAACAAATTTACCCGCACATCCAAAAATGAACTTGAAGAAATCAGGTCTCCAAGCATGGAAAAGCAAGCCAAAGCATTTTAACAAAGTTAGTCTCTCATTGTCAATGTCCTCAGGTGACCAAGGATGTATATTCCATAAATAATTTGTTATCCAAGAAACCTCATCCTAAATCAATGTCCTTAATGCACCTTCTTCACTTTCTTCAAGCAGACAAAGCTTGGCACCAAGGGGAGTAGCTTTAATCTAAAAGAACCCTTCTGCATTAAGAGCATCCTGGACGTTGTAGATGACCCCATTTTCTTCACCTCACCAACAAAGGCCTTCTCAAATCTCTCAACCTCATTCTTTCCGATGTTGAATTGCAAATGAGCAAAACTAGGTTTTTCCTCCATTTTTTTCACCCACCTCCTTAAATACTTTACACCTTCGACTCCTTCCTCGCTAGGCATTTCATTCCCTACCACCTGTGCATAAGATTTACCATGTAGACTAACATTCTTGTTGAGAATAGTTGGCTATACTACTCCTCCTTAAAACCTTCTTTCCAAATATCTATTAAGTGTGCCCTTCGCCTCCCCCCTTCTCTCGTTTAAACCTTGGAACATTAGCAAAAATCTTTCTACCTTCGATTTGAATGTTGTTAAGCATTGCCACTATAAGCCTTTCATCCTTAACTTTTCTGTACTGAACAAAGCCATATCGTTTCCCCCTCTTGTCCCTCCTTGTTGGGATGAAAACCTCCATGACAATGCCATGCTCTTTGAATATTTCTGCCATATCTTTTGCTCCATAAGACTCCGAGAACGCGGTGAAGAAGAAAGATGATATTTCCTCAGACTCCCCCAAATCTTTTCCCCTCCTCTCAGACTAAACTGAGTTTCTATTGATGTTGCCACGATGTTTCTGTTGTCATTGTATCTTGTCTTGCATTTCTTTTCCAGTTGCTTTCATTTTCAAAAACCTTGTGCTTCACCTCTTGTTCACAAGTGCATCAATCATCTTTCGATTTCATCAAGTAAGACGTTGTTCAAAGTTATAAATGCACACAAATATGTTCTGAGAGATTTTCGAGTTTGATCCCTTAAGTATTAATAGAAACTTGTTTTGTTTACCAAATTTTCAAGTAAACAAGCGTGCTACTTGTAACAACGGTTAAAGAAAATAACCCTTGTAAATGTTAAATATGCAATTCATTGTTTTAGAAAGATTAGATTTGATTTAGAAAGATCAGATTTGATTAGATTAGATATTTTTGGGCTTTTATAGTTTAGGGTTTAGCATGAGATGCAAGTTAACCTAAATCTATAAATAGGGAGGAACCCTTATCATTGTAATAATCAAGTTTGATAATTCACAATTTGCAGTTGCAAGTGAATATTGAAAGTTTCCACAGTTTGTGGGCAGAAAGAATTCTGCAGTTTTTCATCTTCTTCTCCAACGCTACTTTTTCTTTTCTTTCTTTCTTTATCAATTTTTCTTTTCGTTGTCATTACGTGTGATTATTTACAATCTTGAGATCAAGATTGAATAGGAATTCTCCAAAGGTTTTGGGTTAATTCCAACATCTGGTATCTAGAGCTCCGATTGCTATTCAATGAAGGAAAATCGTGATGGCGATGAATCATCCAAACAGGCACTTTCCGGCGAGCCTTCTGATTCTCAAGAAAGATAATTATGAGAATTGGTGCAAGTAGATTAAGGTGGTTTTCTGTTATCAAGATATTTGGGATCTTGTGAAGGAAGGAGTATCACCGCTTGCAGAGAACGCGACGAATCAGGAAAAGGCTGCACACAAAGAGTTGAAGAAGAAAGATTATAAAGCTCTCTTTATAATCCATCAGTGTGTCGATCCAAATAACTTTGAAAAAGTTAGTGATGCAGAGTCAGCAAAGGAAGCGAGGGAGATTTTTGAAAAGTCGTTTGGAGGCGCAGAGAAGGTGAAAGAGGTGAGGTTACAAACTCACAAGAGAACCTATGAGTTACTTTAGATGGAAGACAATGAAAGTATAACAGATTTCTTCGCCAGAGTTACAAAGCTGGTGAATCAAATCAAAGTATGTGGAGAAGTGTTGACATCAAGATCAGTTGTGTCAAAGATTTTGAGGTCATTGGCTCCAAAGTTCGACCACGTGGTAGTGGCCATAGAAGAGTCGAAAGACTTGCCAGTATCGACGAAGGAAGAGCTTTAAGGGACGCTTGAGTCTCATGAGCAAAGGATGGCTGAAAGAGCTGCAGGAAATTCGAAGAGTGATATGGCTTTGCAGGAGCAGTTAGAAAAGGAAAGGAAAGGCAAAGGAAGTTGGAATGGCAACAAAGGTAGAGGAGGCTACAATAATTCGACTGGTCGAAATCAACATGAAGAAAATTGGTTAAATCAAAGAAAACTCTGGAACCAAGGCAACCAAAGAGGTGGTGCTGCAGGTAGAGGAAGAGGTGGTGGTTGAAAGCCAAACAAAAGTCACATTCAATGTTTCAATTGTCAAAAGTATGGTTACTATTTTAGTGATTGTCCTGAAAACAAGAAGAATCAAGAAACTGATGCAAAGCTGGCGAAACATGAAGAAGAAAAGATGTTGTTGATGGTCACAACAAGAGACGAAGAGAGATTCCAGGACCAGTGGTACTTGGACTCAGGATGCTCATCACACATGACTGGAAGGAAATATTAGTTTGTCAACATGAAGCCCTCGTCGAAGAACACAATGAAGTTTGCAAATGACAACACTCTAGCAGCTGAAGGTGTTGGTGATGTTCTGATTATGAGGAAAGATGGTAAGAGGTCAACAATTTCAAATGTGTTGTACATACCACGGATGAAGAGTAATTTACCCAGTATAGGTCAGTTGGTTGAAAAGAACTACAAGGTGTCGATCAAAGACAAGATGATGAGAGCTCTCGACGCAGGTGGTAGGTTGATCTTGAAGGTTCCATTCTCTCAAAATAGGACCTTCAAGATTGAACTCAATGTGATGGAGCACAAGTGCCTAGAAACTTTAGCCAGCAGAGATGAGTGGTTATGGCATTTTCGACTAGGCCATCTCGACTTCAATGACATCAGAGAGCTAAAGAGAAGAAATATGGTTTCAGAATTACCTGAAATCGACATTCCAAGTGAAGTCTGTGAAGAGTGTGTTCAGCCGAAAAAACACAAGAATAACTTTAGCAAGGATGCAGGAAGGAAGTCGAAAGAAATTCTGGAAGTCATATACTCTGAAGTATGTGGTCTAATCCAGGTGGATTCGATTGGTGGTAACAGATACTTTGTCACGTTCATAGATGATTACAGTCAAAAGTTGTGGACTCACCTCATCAAGAAGAAAAGTGATGTGATCGAGATATTTTCCAGATCAAATCTACGGTCGAAAGACAGAGTGGTCGAAAGCTGAAAATTTTGAGGACTGATGGTGGTGGAGAGTATGTGTCGAAAGAGTTTGATGCATTATGTGAGAAAGAAGGGGTTGTGCATGAGGTGGTGTCACCCTACACTCCACAGGAAAATGGAATTGTAGAAAGGAAGAACAGAACCATCATGAACATGGTGAAAAATATGTTGAATGGAAAGCATCTACCCAAAGAATTATGGGGAGAAGCGGTTTCGACAGCAAGATACATATTAAACAGATGTTCGACGAAGAAGCTTGAAAGAATCACACCAGAAGAACGTTGGTCTGGTGTTAAGCCGAGCCTCTGTCACTTTAAGGTGTTTAGATCTATAGCACATAGACACGTGCCAGATCAGTTGAGAAGGAAACTTTATGACAAGTCGAATCTGATGATCTTAATAGGATATCACTCGACTGGAGGTTACAAGTTGTTCCACCCAGTGAATAAGCAGGTAGTGATCAGCAGGGACATGATCATAGATGAGCTTAAAGAATGGGATTGGACTAAAAATGTCAAGAAGGATTCAGTGAGAATCTCTTGTGAAGAACCAGCCACTGAAGTCGAAGGAGAATATCGACAGGAACAAGCTAGAGATGAAGCAGGCCCAAGCAGACCTCGTCGAACAAGACACGTGCATGTAAGGTTTCAAGAATGTGTAATTACATCAAATGATGTGGTTGATGAAGAGGGTGAGCTGGTACACTATGCTTTCTACGCATATGTCGACCCAATCAATACAGCTGAGGCGTTGAAAGATTCGAAGTGGGTGAAAGCAATGAATGAGGAGTTAGAGTCCATCAAAGTCAATAACACCTGGTCACTTGTCGAATTGCCTGAAGGCAAGAAGGCAATTGATGTGAAGTGGATTTACAAGGTAAAGGTGAATCCTAAAGGAGAAATAACTCGACACAAGGCGAGACTTGTGGCGAAAGAATTTCTTCAAAAGGAAGGAATCGACTTCGACGAAGTGTTTGCACCTCTTGCTAGGATTGAAACAATCAGGTTGGTTGTTGGTCTAGCATATATGAACAATTAGCACACATGTCAGATGGACGTGAAGTGTGTATTCCTTAACGTCCCCTTAGACAAAGAAGTTTATGTCGCACAACCAGCTGGGTTTGTGAAACGAGGCGAAGAAGGAAATTTGTACAGGCTGCATAAAGCCCTGTATGGACTTAAGCAAGCTCTAAGAGCTTGGAATAAGAAAATCGACAGCTTCTTAAGCGAGAAGGAATTTGTGAAGTTTTCAGAAGACTAAGAGCCATGATGAATATAGACAGTTTAGACACAATGAATTAGGTGGTGTGTTAAATATGTAATTCATTGTTTTCGAAAGATTAGATTTGATTTAGAAAGATCAGATTTGATTAGATTAGATATTTTTGGGCTTTTATAGTTTGGGTTTTAGCTTGAGATGCAACTTAACCTAAATCTATAAATAGGGAGGAACCCTTATCATTGTAATAATCAAGTTTGATAATTCACAGTTTGCAGTTGCAAGTGAATATTGAAAGTTTCCACAGTTTGTGGGCAGAATGAATTCTACAGTTTTTCATCTTCTTCTCCAATGCTACTTTTTCTTTTCTTTCTTTCTTTATCAATTTTTCTTTTCGTTGCCATTGCGTGTGATTGTTAACAATCTTGAGATCAAGATTGAATAGGAATTCTCAAAAGGTTTTGGGTTAATTCCAACATCTAAGGTTTTGGGTGAGTATGTGGTGTGTCTCTCACAAAGGTGTGGCTAAAAAAAAGTAAGTTCCACAATGTTCAGTGCTCCCTAGTAGAAATGTTCCCCTAACAGTGGTATCAGAGGCTGGTTCGAGTAAAAGACTGACTTACTTGTATCAAAAGTACTCTCCACGTGTGCTGGTTAAGAGATGTCCCGTTGAAAAGTGTCAACGGCGGTACAAGGGTGCAGTTGCACAGTTGAAACTTCCGCTTAAGGGGGAGCATTGTGGAAGCATTGTGGATAGACTCACACTAGAGGGGGAGTGTTAAGTATTAACAAGTGTGAGTAGTGTGGATAATAGTCCCACATTGGATAGGAATGTGGTGACTTGAGCATTTATAAAGTAAGAGAACTCACACACCTATCACCTTAAGGTTTTGGGTGAGTATGTGGTGTGTCTCTCACAAAGGTGTTGCTCTAGAAAAAGAATTCCCACAATGTTCAATGCTCCCTAGTAGAAATCTTCCCCTAATAGTAAAATGATTTATAGGTCCTGTGTTCGAATCCCAGCAATGTCATTCTTGCCTTTTATTATTCTGGATAGTGTGCTACTTATAACAACAGTTGAACTAAAAACCGTTGTGATATTATTTATTTTTTATATTTTTTATTTCAATTTTACAGTATTCCTAAATTTTTAATCTAAATGTTTCTAAATCATATCAGACCAAAAGTAACAATACACCCATTTGAATTGAATTAGACCAAAATTGTTATTACATTAATGACACAATTCCATTAGGAACCAAAAATTGTATATTATATTAAAACCAAAATAGCACAAGACAACCTACAATATACACATCATTACATAAAATAATACTGTCTTGTTGTCTTAGAGTCTTGTCTCTTGGCATCTTGAATTTAAACACCTATAATTTCAAATAATAATATTTGTTAAAAGTTAATATCATTAGAAATTATAACATGCAATAAATTATGAATGAGGAATATAAAATACATGTTAATTTTCCCATATTCCTTCCTGATGATCGTTATGAATAACATGTACATCATCTCTATCAACTTCTTCATATGAAGTAGGCACTTGTCTTGCATAAGTAGGAGTGGAAGGAATATCAAAACTTTTATCATCACTAGGAGGAATGTGTTTCCTTTTAGAACAATTGACCATCTACTTAATAAGTCCACAGGGTCTATCACATCAAAAACTTGTTTTTCTTGAATATTCATGATGAATGGTTCGATGTTATAAGTTGTCTTACCAAGGTCAATCGTATAAATTCTAACTCATCAGTTTGTACACCATTGTTATTGAGAATCCACTTGCATTTAAAAAAAGGCACTTTAAAAATAACATAATCAATCTCCAAAGTCTCCTTAATGACATCGTAGAACGCAACGGTTTCCAAAATAGGATTCTTATCTTTCGAACTAGAGAAATATATGGATTTGGCCTCAACCATAACCCTACTATTTTGCATTGTACTACGATCATTTTTTGATTTTGTATAAAAGGAATGATTATAAATTTTGTATATCGTCCAAGTTATCACCATAAATTTTGGCATGTACAACAACCATTTTATTGTCTCTGACGCACAATCATCATTAGAAATCCTCTTATTAAACTAACTTAGGAATTCTTTGTTATGTTGCGTCAACAACAACTTGTCATTCATTCAAAGATATTTTTTTTTATAATTGTTTTATGAGTAGCTATGTAAGGTTCAACTACAATAAGATTATTCAATATATAGAAATGTGCTTCAAGTACTACATTCCAACCCATTGACTTCACATTTAAACCTTGAGTATCTCTACCTTCAAATCTATTAGCATGATGAGACTTGGGAATTCCAATAGACTCTGTTTCTGACAAATAGTTTTAATAAAACTCAAGAGCTTCTTCTGTGATGCACCTTTCAACGATCGAAGCTTCTGGTCGGTCATGATTCTTCATATATACTTTAAATATCTTCATGTATCACTATATAGGATACATCGACCTTAAATAAACTGGACCACAATATCTGATTTCTCTGACTAGATGAACAAGTAAGTGAACCATAATGTCAAAAAATGATGGAGGAGAATTCATCTCCAATTAACACAATATTATTGCAACCTCATCTTCTAATTCATCTAATTTTTTGAAATCAAGACCTTTATTACATATAGCATTGAGGAATAAGCACAAACTGATTATAGTCACTCTTACATTTTTTGGAACGATGCCACAGATAGCCACTTGTAGAAGTTGTTGCATTAATGCATGACAATCATGGGATTTTAAGCCAATTAACTTAAGAACTTTCATTAATATAAGTTTCTTTATGTTTGAAGAGTAATCTTAGGGAACTTTGATACCATAAAAACACTCACATAAACTTTTATTTCCTTTTTAGATAGAGTCTGACATGCTGGAGGAAAATAATATCTTTTTCCTCAATCTTCTGGAGCCAAGTGTTGTCAGATACTCATCTTCACCATATCTAAACAGGAACTCTTATTATCTTTAGTCTTGCCTGGAATGTTTAAAAGTGTTACTATCAAACTATAACAAACATTTTTCTCCACATGCATCACATCAAGACAATGTCTTACATCGAGTCTAAACCAATATGGAAGATCAAAGAACACCGATCACTTTTTCCAAATATTTTTCTCAACGGGACCTTCTTAATTCTTTACAAAGACAACAATAAGGTGTTCTTGTTGTTGATAAACTTCATTTCCAATTAAAGGTTTAAGAGCACTTTCAAGCTCCTGCTCTCTGTTAAAAGCCATCGCTAATCTACGATAAGGATGATTGGGTTTTAGAATTTTTTGATGCTCAGGTTAAACGGTTTTTTTTCCAAACTCAAGCTGCTAAAATCAGGTATTAGATTCACATATAGTACACACTTTATGTCCTTTGACACTTGTTCGAACTGCACTAAAGCGGCAATAGAAAAAAAATTAGTTTTGGAAGGATTCCCTCCAGGATTTATATTGTCTCCACATGGATCGGTGCTAGGGAAAGAACGTCATTCAACGGTCTCTACGTTTCTAAGCTTGTTGTGAACATTTTGGTTAAACGATTCAAGGTACTATAAATAAAGGCAGAAAATATAAATACTTAAAATAAACGGAGCCTTGTTGGGATTGATTCTCATCAATTGATAACACATGCATTATTCTTACCAGTTAAACACAAATCAATCATTCGTCTAATATCCTCATGTATCACCCACAACCGAGGTTATGTCTAACGCAAAGTTGAGAGAACAACCGTATTGCCTCATTGGTGATGTCTCACGCAACTCAACAAAACAGAGCATTAAGAACTGATACTCATGCAAATGCTAAGCCTAAATCTATGTCTAGAGTCTAGAACCTAACAGGTATCCAAAGATGACACCCATATCATATTCATGATTGATTCACATAAAACGCCATGTTCAGAATATGTACATAAGCTTAACCTATTTTACATGCATTCAACTAATTTGCCAAATGTATATGAACATAGTTCTTTATCACTATTATCACGCAACCTCACAATACCGTTCGCATCAAAAACGTTATCGTGGTCTTTACCGTATTGATCTTACTCATGCTACTAATCAACACAATAAAATAAAAGTGATACTAGTGAATATCAACTTACAAGACTATGCCAAAAGTTTGCTCGTTGATTGATGAGTATCTTAGATCAAAGATTTGAAAAAGGTTTTTTCCAGACCCACAAATAAGAAATCAAAGACAACATCAATATTGAATCAAACTAGTTCACAATACATATATTAGATGAAATACATAAGGTATCAAAAGATTACATCCAAACCCAACAAGAGATCGAAGCTCTTACCTTCTCCCCCTTAGGGTTTGTGTTTCTCTCTCTAGAATATGCTTGGAATGAAGAGAGATAAAGTTATATTCTAAAAAATATACAAGTTCTAAAAGTTATCAAAAAGTTATGTGTAAAAAGTGAGAAAACTACATATATAGTAAAACTAAAATCTGTCCTGTTCGCCTAGCGAACACCCTATTCTCCCAGCGAAGACTACTTTTGGGCATTCAAGTGTCTCAGGAACAGTTAAACATCCCTTGGAAAATATCTGAGTTCGATGTGCAAA
The DNA here is from genome assembly GCA_022829125.1 of Lathyrus tuberosus. Taxonomy (NCBI): domain Eukaryota; kingdom Viridiplantae; phylum Streptophyta; class Magnoliopsida; order Fabales; family Fabaceae; genus Lathyrus; species Lathyrus tuberosus. Next base: position 6,571,608 of record JALAZF010000164.1, on the reverse strand, counting down.
CACTTCTTCGCAAAACGAACTTCTTCGCTTCAACTTCGCCCAGCGAACTTTGGGCTCTTTTCCTACTGCCTCAAATCTGGGCTGGTTCGCTGGGGCTTCGCCAGGACCTCGCACAGTGAGCATTCGCTTTCACCTCACTGATTTTCGCACAACAAATATGCTAATTCTTCATCAATTCTTTGGCTTCCTTGTCCAATCCTTTGTGTCTTAATCATTGATGTTTTATGCCTAAATCCTGCATAATAACACACACATCAAAGAATCCAAAGGTATTTGCAATATATTGAAGAATCAAACAAGATCAAGAAATAAATCCATTAAAACATGAGAATTGAATTGAAAAATGCCAAGAAAGATGGTTCAAAATAAGGCATGTTTTGCACTTAACAAACTCTCGCCAACTAGATTTTTACTTGTCCTCAAGCAAAGTATGCCCCTCATGAAAACAAGAGGATTTTCTTAAGCATAAGATTCAACCAAGAAAGGATTAACGGTTCAAATTAAAATAAGAGAGATTTTCTCAAATAATAGGATTTTCTCAAACATGAGAATGCGCACAAGCTATGTTCACCACTTAATAGAATCAAACAATGATAAAGAATTTAGTTCTTCAACAAATATCATGCAATGTTTCAAATAACAACTACATTCTCATACTTGAATCACTCTAACACTTCTCTTCAAAATAAGAATGGAGAAATTAACGCCTTTGCAATCGCAGGGAAATTTCACTCACCTGACATACAATCTAGTTCATACATTCATCTAACAATCAAAATGAAAATATGGAAGCAAAAAGATCACTAAGGGCTTTTAAGGTTGTAGCTTGGTCAGGTTCATAACAAAGGGTCATTTCTAAAGGTCATTGAATCGAAGTTGCCATGTAAAAGAAACATTCATTATATACGGTATTTACACATCACAACTTCATTCACCACTTTCTTTTTCTCAATTGTAAACATTCTCAAACTTCCTTTTGCATAATTATTTCATTATCTATTTTTATTTCTCAAACAAGCATTCTTTTTCTTTTATTTTTCACATTCATATTCACCCTTTATCAATGCTTGCTTGAAATTTTTCAAAATTTTAGTAACCTACCATTTTTCCTTTTGTTTTCCCCAACTTGAATTAAACCAAACCTCAAGTGAGTGCTCCTTGCTTTTTATGGCCAGGAAATCAACTTAAACAATGTTCAAAGGTTCAAGAAATTTTTTTAGAATCTCACAACATTCAATGATGACCTAACTTTCAAATTATGTACATAAACTAAGTTCATCACTAAAATGAGATCTAAACTGTTTAGGCTCAAAGGGGTTAACGAATTCTCGCTACTCACGGGTAAGTTATATTTTGGATACAGTTGTGCTCAATATAAACAAATGCCTTGATCATTTCTAATGCTTCCATGAAATCAAAATAATCAAAAGATTAAGCATGAATCAAACGAATTAAACAAAGTTATCAGTCATCCTAGAATATAGTAAACAATGGAGGTTTCTCACAATTTGTGGCTTTTGGACCTAAGTGAAACAAGCATTCAAACAAGTTGCAACAAGAAAAAAGAATACACATTTGCACAAAGCACAAAATTCTTAAACCATTCAAACATTCTATAAAGTGGTACAATTTACCTTGCTTGCATTCACATGTTCGATGAACACCCCACTTTCCCATTTTTACAAAATAAGTAAATATTACGAAAATAATCAGAGTTACAACCAAACAGTAGGATGCTACATCATTTAAACCAACAACAAAACTCCTTTTTCATTAATAAGCTGCGGAAATAATTATTTTATTCATAATACGGAAATTTGCCAACAACACCAAAAATCCACATAAATCGTGGTCCACCAAAGTTTCAAATAAAGAATGATACGTAACAAATCAATAAAGAATAACAAATGACGAAAAACTCCCAAAATCCCGTGTTACGTATCAGAGCGACTCCTAAGACTCGATCAAGCAACATGCACTCCATGCACACTCAAGTACCTGGATTATCTGTACTTCCGAAGAAGCACAGACACAACAAACAACAAAGGGGTGAGAACTACATTCAATAAATAACGGTGCATAATACATGCTAAAGGTTGTACTCACACAATCATATAACAGAAACATACCATCACGGCATACTTGTCAATTTCATTCAAATTTCACCAAACTCATAATAATGCAATGTGACTCAAAACATTGACACAATGCATGTGGTACCAATATCACCATGGTTCATTCAATCGAACCCGGATAAATCACATACACCCCTACTTGGCAATGATTTATCTCCACCACACTCCACATTGGAGTTCGAATGAATCACATACACTCCTCCTGAGCAATGATTCATCACCACCGACACCATGAATGCATGACAGTAAAAATGCATACAACACACATGTATGACAACAATCATACATCTTCACGATCCTCCTGATCACACGTGAGATACCTGCTCACCACCACATACATCACACAAGAAATTCCTCACATAACATTCAATTAGTTAAACATCTAATTAATTCACTAAAATTACTAAATTAATTAATTTCATCACCAATTACACATTTCTCAGCTTCTGGCATCTATCCCCAACCTCTCAAACCAAAAGAAATCACTTTGTACGCGAAAACGGGAAAGATATTGCGAAACGGCAAAATTTTGTACTCTCGCTGGCCATACGCGTATTGCCCTGTGCCATACGCGTATTGGCAGCTCGCTCACCCAGACCATACGCGTAATGCCCCAATTCCCTACACCATTACGCGTAATGCCTTCACCAGTATGCATAATGCCCAAACTTCCATACACGTACTGTTATGCGTACGGGCAGAGGGTTGTGCCAAGCCTCCTTTTGGCCCTCCCATACCCGTATTGACCACCTCCATACACGTATTGACCTACCTCATACGCGTATTGCCAGATCTATTACGCGAACTGGATTTCTCCACACCAGTCCATGTTCTGCTACGGGGTCCTCACTTTTCCACTCCAATTCAGTCCTAAACTTGTTTCTACATCGATTTTAGGCCTTATCTTTCATCTTACATCTTTCACCTATCATTACTACTCAAAATTACAGGTCTTAGATCTAATTCGTTCTCTCAACCTGCAAAAAAATCAGTTCTACAACACCAACATTCACATAGCAGCAACAACCCCATATTTTTACACACAAATCATGACAGAATAAATTGATTCATGCAATGTTCAACACAATTTTAACCATACAACAACAGATTCATAACACAGAATATATTCATACGAATTCCTACGGGGTTAAGGACTCCCCACTACCCTCTCATGATCATACCACCAATATTGAAATATATTCTCCCCCCTTACCTCAAAATTACTCAGAAATTCCTGCGAAAATTGATTCTTCAAAGCCCTAGTTCTCCCTTGTTCTTCCTCTCCCTAGCCCCTCTCTTGTGAAAATTCTGTTTATGATTAATCCTCTTCACTAACCCTCACTAATTCTATTTAATTACTAAATTGTCCTTATTTTTCTCTACAAGCCCAGTATCCATTTAATTAAATCACATATTTAATTTAATAGAAATAATAATATTACTCACATAATAATTATAATAATACTAGTATAATCAACTAACTACCTATTAATGGAAAATGCTACCAAACTCCCTTAATTACCCTTTCATTAAATTTTAATTACCCTATTAAAAAGCCCTTATACGTCTTTTACTAATTGCAAAATCACTCTCCAATTACAATGCCTCATTTTGCCACTTGGCAGAAGTAGTTTGAAATTCTTTTTCAAATTTTGAACATGCTTTTACCGGGTAAAAACACCATCCATCTATTCGTCCAACATCTCTCTCTCTCTCTCCAACAACACTTTCTTTTTTTCCAATCTCCTTTTTTCAGACCTAACTCCTCCATCCTCATTCTTCTTCTTCCTTTCATCAATCTTCAATCTCGTCACCGACCAAGAAGAAGACGAAAGTTCAATATGCAACTGCTGGGAAATCTTCGCCTACTTGTTTGGAATCTAAAGGTTTAGACAAGCTTCTGGTACTTGACTTGATTAATTAGAAATAATTAAGTATCATTTCTGTATTTTTGGTTGTGATTGTGTTGTTGTTAACTGAGCTTATTTTGTTAAGTCGTTAAATTGGTTTATGGATGGACAGGATGGTGTAGTTTTTGTGATGCCAGGCTTTGTGAATCCCGAACGTGGGATTTTGAGGTCATGTGCTATGGAAATGGGAGCAGAAGAATGATTGTTTCATGATGCTATCAAAGTGGTGTTGTTCTGTAAATTGTGGTTCAAAGTTGTCTTTTGGTGAATTTATTCTCTGACTTTTATCTAAAAGCTTCAAATCTGCTTGTGCTTTCGATTTCGATTTGAAACGAAGAAGAAGATGTTGATCTACTTGTGGGTCCTGGTTTTGGGTCCTATTTTCAATTTTGATTAGAATCGAAGAAGAAGATGCAGATCTATTTTGATTTGAAACTTATTATGATGAGTAAGTTGATAGCTAAAATCATGGATTTTTGTTATGTGAAAAATGATAATAAGTCCCAGCAAATTAGCTAAAATCTTTGTCTATTAATTTTCATTTTCAAAGTCGATTGCTGTTACGATTGGGTTCGAGTTTGTTTCGGTTTCGATTGGTAGTGTTGTATTTATGCATCGAGATGCTGATACTTTATATGGTGTTTTTGCCTCTGTTTATCGTAATTATGTTCATGTTTTGTTCTTGGCAAATGGTTTTAATGTTTAAATAGCGACTTTGCTCCCAAAAATCAGGTTGTGACCCCTACTGGTAATGTGGTGGATGATCTGTCTCTCAAGGTTGAACCAGGATCTAATCTTTTGATTACAGGTAGCCAGCTAAACTCTCTTCTCGATGTTATTTTATTATGCATTTCTTCTGTTGCAAAAGTTGTTGTAAAATATTATTTGTAATTGTTGATAGTTTGACATGTTATTGGAAATTCTTTTGCTGAAGGTACTCTTGTTTTATGATTTAGGTACATGTTATGAATTTAGATAGTTCTTAATCAATGATTTTGGTTTGTTTTGGTTACGCGGATATGCAGATCAAATTGTTTTGATATCAGTGGTAATCTTGATTGGCCTTTTCATGGTTCAGAGATTCGGAACTGATAAAGTTGGTTACACTTTTGCTCCCATAATCTGTATATGGTTCATTCTCATTGCCGGTATTGGCCTGTACAATTTCATCGTGCTTGATGCATCAATTATAAAAGCATTAAATCCAAAATACATAGTAGATTATTTCATCAGGAATAAAAAAGAAGCTTGGATTTCTCTTGGTGGCATTGTCCTCTGTACAACAGGTTCATAATCATATCATTTATACTAATAATAATCACTTTTTATCAACTCTAGAATCTAGATTTGATGAGAATGTTTTATTTCTGCAGGAGCTAAAGCATTATTTGCTGATGTTGGACATTTCACAGTTCGGTCTATACAAGTAAGTATGTCTTGTGTTACTTACCCTGCTCTCATTTTCACTTATGCTGGACAAGCCTCATTTCTTTGCAAAAACAACGATCTTGTCAGTGACACATTCTATAAATCCATACCAGGTAATTTCAAGTTAGAATCATGGACATAGTCCTTATTATTTCCATGTCTAAAATCAGTGTTGGAGCCTCTAACTGATGAAGGTTTTCATGTGTTGCAGGCCCTATGCCAGAAGATATGGATGGGAAGGAGAGTAACAGGAATGGCTTGGACAAGGAAATTCCTTCCTGTTGTTTGAAAGCCATGGCTTCGGCACCTGAGTTGGAGTCTAACTGTCACTCTACTGTTGTTTCTGGGTGGTTCTCGGAATCTCAAACTTCCTATGGTCATTATCAACTTTTTACATTTATGTTCGTTCATATGTGCTGCAGTTTTCATTCCACTCATAACTATCTATTGTTTCTTTGTGTGGTTTCTTTCTTTTACAGGGAAATCTGGGCAAGTTGTTTATTGCAAAACCCCAATGTGGCCGGGTGAGTGTTATTCATGTGTCTGCATTTATTTATGCTTCGTGTAGCCTTATGAGATCCGAGTGTGTGTTTTTCTTTCTTTTTGATGCTTGGTAACTTAAATTACAAACTTTACTATTAAAAGATGTCCATATTCTTATTTTTCATGGCTTTCTTATTTAATATAAAATTTAGAACTAAATTTTTTATGTTAGAGCATTGAACTTCTTTGTTAATCCTTTTGGAGAAACATCCTTTTTTTTCTATTTTTTCACCAAATTCAGGATCTTGTTTTCTCCTTTCTGAACTACATGTCATGGTAACACACGTCTATAAATGCTCTCACTTTCGTTGCCTACGTTGTATCATGTGTGTGAGTATATGACGACTGCTGATGGCTTTGGTGTGTGTCTATCATTAGGAGAAGCCCAGGCAATCAAAGTGGAGAAGATATTGTTCAAGGAAAAGTCATTATACCAAGAGGTCTTCGTTTTTGAGGTTTGGCATCTTCTTCCTATATTGTTATCTTTAATTCTACCTATGAGTTACAAGTGATTAACACTTATTTTCTTTTCACGATTATTAACATATGGGAAAGTTCTTGTGCTTGATGGGATTGTTCAGTTGACTGAGAAGGAAGAATGTGCTTACCAGGGTGATGAAGTTGTGTTGTTGTTTTACCGATTTGTTGCAGATGCGTTACCGGTGCAAAACATTTACTCGGTTATTGATATTTGCGCTTGCTGTTGTTGAAATGTTCGATATTGGTTGCAAGTTTAGTTCAGATGCAGGATGGGATCTTTGGGATTGTAAGTTATTGTTGTTGTTGTGTATGTTGACATTTGTGTATGACGTTTTTGTTACTACAGGTTGTGTAACGTTTCAAATGGTATGCTACACACAGGAATTACATCAATTTTTTTATTTGAGTTTTTTATATTTGTTTCTTGAATAATCAATTGCTGATTCATTTTTAGGGTGATAGGATAAACAATAGAAGGTTAGAACATGTGAATTCAGAAAGGATCTATAAGATTCCTTTTCAAATTTTGGATTTTGATGTGAATATAGTCTGAAAAATTGACATTTGTTTCAGTTATTTGACTTTTCTAGGAGTTTGATTTCTAAAGCCTTTAAGTATCTTGTCATAGGAAAATTCTTGATGTTTTGATTCTGATTGTAACTGTGTCATAGAAATAAAGCTTCTCCTAAAATAGCATTTAGTGAAAAGGGACAAAAAAATTGATTAAAGGTTAGAAGCTTATAGGTTATTTGGAAATTAGGTTATTGCTAAAAGGCAATGGAGGAAATATCTTCGAGATGTTGCGGTTACGACTGACATGGAGATAACCGGGTTAAAGCTTATGGCAAATACTCCGGCAGCTTTGATGTTAAATCCTGCAACTAGAAATGAAAACCATGTTAATGGTAGACTGCAAAGGAAAAAGATGGTATCTGCGGAGGTAAAAGAGAATCAAGTTGGTGTTGTTTCAGAAATGGTGATTGGGTGTGAGAGTAATTGGGTTTTGAGTGAAAGCGGTAAGCAGACAAATACGGAAGATGAAATCATGTTAGCTCTAGATTTTTAGTGTATGCGTGATTCAGGCTCTCAATCAGAGGCCGGCTTCCTAGAGAATGGTTTTTGCCATTTTCTTAGATGAAGAATGGGTTTTAAGTTGTAATGTAAAGTTTGATCAATGAGGTTTGGCTGATATTGTAATGTAGGAAATTACAGTCACATATCCTCCTGAAGAAAAGCATCAGCTGTCTGATGGAGTTTTGCTTAAAGATGCATTAGAAGATCTTCCTACAGTATGTTTATTTTTCTCTCAAATTCATTGTTTAATTACTATTTTATTCCATAAGAATTTTGATTTTTGCCATGTTTTTTAATCTTATCAAACAAATTACTAATTATGAGGAGCAGAATAAAAGGAGCTATGGCACTAAACCTCGTACTGATTTTCAAAAGTATATCAGATTAAAGAGGAGTGGTGTGTATCCTATTTAATATGGAGTTTTAAAGTATATCATGTCCTGGTTGTCTGCTGTTAGAATAAACTTTTGTCATTGCATTGAGATTTTAGCCCCTGCATCCAGAGTGAATCTTTCAAATTTTGACATAATAAAAGTATATCTCAAGCTTACTTGGAACAATATTTGTGTAAAATGTTTTTAATATTTTGAGAAATTTTGTCTTATGTTATTCTATCATTATACATTTAACTGGGACAACAACAACCTTTCCTTTCTTTCTCTCTCTCTCTCATCTATTTTCTCTCTTTTCCTCTTTCTCTCTCTCTTTGGCCTTCAAACCCTAATGCGGTCGAAACTCATCGTGAAATGGAAGACGAAGCGAACTCGCAAATGCAAAAACTCATAGCCACGCAAATCTTCGATACAAAAATTATTAATATAGTTTTGTTGAATTCTGTTTCAGGATAACTCAGCAATCTTTAGCTACGGGCGTGTAATTTCGGCACATGAAAGTGGTTCCAGTTGATGATACTGCTCAGGTACATTCAAACTTATATGTTTTTGTTTTTTTTTGTTTGTAACTTTTGAACTAGTTTGAATCTAACAAAAAACCCTCCTGAATTCCCCGTTAATCGAACACAAAACCCTAAAAGTTATGCTCTTTACCCTTTTCTTTATGTGGGTTTGTATGATTTTGTGTAGTTTGCAGTAAGGAGCCGAGTACTGTGGGACATCGAAGAAATGCACTTGTCCTGTTTGCAAGCAAGTTTGCAAGGAGAAATATGCGTGTTGGCTTTATTTTCAATCGGATGGAAATGCGAACAGATTGATTCATACTTATGATTCTTCACAACAACCTCCTTCTCTTTGGATGAATCAGAGGTCTCCACTTGATGTCAATGTTGGTAAGTCTCATTCAAGTTCAGGTTAACGTTTAATAAAACAGATTTGTACTAACGGTGGATTGCATTACACACTGTAGCTTATGTGGAAGGACGTGAAGAGGCAGATAGAGGAGCTTCTAATCAGCCTATGACACAAGTAAGAAAGTCATTTATGGATTTACAAAAGACTTATTGTTCACTTCTTTTAAGATGTGATAAGACCTTATGGTTAAGCTGTTTTATGAAGCTAGCAAGTTTTTCTCCTTTCTTGTTCCAACACATTTAATAAGTATTTTTGTCTAGAAAGTCAAGTCTGGATGAATATATTTAGGAGACAAAAATAGTAGACTAAACCATTAAGAAGGATTTAGATTTGAATGTTGTTGTTATTCATAATTTTTAGTAAAACAATATTGTATGATTTGGTCTACATAGACAACTTCACCTTCTGAAGTAGGAAGGCTTATTGCTTTTGAGTCTGAATTTGAAGTCATGACATTTAGATACTAATAGATGTCTGAAAAAAATTCTAGGTTTTCTTCATAGTGCCTGGTGGGAAGCGAAAACGCAACGATATGCCTTCACCATATGATGTTGGAGGGTATATACCTTAGCAAGATGGAGCTGGTGATGCTGGATCTGGTGATTTTGAAATTGAGGTGTGGTATTTATCCCACTGTTTGTCAGCATAAATCTTTATAACAATTTATATTTATATATGCTAGGCACTTGCATTTCACTTGTAAGTTGTAGGTAATTCTGTAATATTTTTAACAATTAAATAAGTTTATTATTTATACCATCACTGTTTGTTTTCTTCCTTGAATGTTGGCTTATAAAGCAAGGGATTTCATTTCACTCTGTTAGATTTAACATTTCCCCTGTTCTTTTATGGGGCAGGGATGAGACAAGATGAGATGCGAAGGATATGATGGAGGCAGGTTTTGTCATCTCTACGAAGTGCATGATGCTTATCAGAGTTTGACTTTTTTTTTGAGATGGAAATTGCTGTAAAGTTAAAACAAGGTAGGGGCACCAGGTTTGATAGAATATGTAAGCATGTCTTGTCATCTCTACCTAATTTGAATCTTGAAATTTTATAAAATCGATGTAGTTAATACACAAATTCTTTCATATGCGATGTTGTACAATGACAGTTTTCCAAATGAGTCATTATTGCAATCTTCAACTGTTTCAAAACTTTAAGGCTCACTTACACCATAATAAAAAGGAGAGCCTTTTCTAAAAGCAAATAAGCTCTTGGATTACAATCTTCTTTCCAAGCACGCTCCTGTGCATTGTTCTACTGGCATTTTACAGTACAAGAACGAGCTAGGAAAGAAGCTAGCGATATTGTGCTGGCCAGCTAACGGTAGTAAATCACTTTGTTGACTTTTTGTAGTACATGCATTGTTTTATTTTGACTGTTTGTTGCTTAATCCATTGACTTGCTCAATTGGTGGAAACATTTTTTCATTTACAAAAGTGATGAACTTAATGTTTTGGTACGTGGAGGGAGAATCTCCTTCAATTCACAACACACTAATTCAAAAGGGAAAATGCCCACAGATTTGGAGAGACTAGCCTCTAGGATTCCTCAACTTGATGGACCAATTTCTTATGAGGATGGTGTGCTTTCAACTCCAAATGTGTGTAATATTTTCATCCGTTGTTTGTAAATTGTAATGAAATTTCATCCGCCGCTGCTTGTGCTTGTGTGAGCTTTTGTAAATTATAATGAAACAGTTTGAATAATTTATATTAGTTGCGATACTCAAACTATCATGGGTAAACAAATTGCTATTGTTGAAGATTGAAGAAGAATGTTTGTGCATACCAAACAAGAATTCAGTAAAACATTTGATTATCTTGCATTATTAATTTTGTATAAATTGAGTATCAAACACAATATTCATGGGTAAACATTAAGTTTTCAATTCCCATTGTCATCTTTGGGTTGCAGCTATGAGATGAATTTCAGTTGTTGTTGTATATTCAAATAGCAGTTGTGAGTCTCAAAGATTGACAATTTAATATTTGACATTCTGACTGTTAAACCTTATATTTCCTAAAACAGAAGGTGAAGATGGTGTTGAGGGTTCAAAGCAAAGCAAAAGCGAGAAGAAGAGTTGAAAAGCAACACTGAAGCTCGGATTGAAACCTGTTACTGGCATTAGTCGAGTCACAATCAAGTCAAATTTTAGTTGTTACATATATTATTCTGGTTATTTATGTAAATTTATGGCGTTTAACCAAACTATTTTCTTCCTCAAATTCTTTTTTTAGTCTCAAAACCCGATTTATTCACAAGCCCAAATTCCAAGACCTGCATTATATTTGGGGAAATGATGTATTAAAAATCCCCCAAATGATATGGAGCCACATCTGACATAGATATTACAAATACTGATCACAAGCAAAATGATTCAAAATCTTCCGGTAGTGAAACCTTTGGCATTCCAGAAGTAGTAGTAAGGTCTTCCCCATGTTCATGTACACTAAAGTGTAAAGTACCGTGATGCCTAATTTATTTTCATCACATTGATGCTTCATGTATTTAAATACTTATCATTCTGATTGGGCTCCCGTGAAAATGAAAAGCAGGTTTTTGTACCAAAAATTGTATGAACATTTTTGTATATGAATGTTAAGCTACTGAATGAGATAATGAATGTTTTTGTATAATAAATCTCTAACATAAACTAAGAAGAAATGTGAAACATAATGAGACATTCGTTAATAACTGATAAATTGTATCAAAAACCAAAACCCATTATGATAAAGATATTTTTTTTCATTTTATAAGTAAATTAATTATGATAAAAAAATACAATTAAATTAAAATTATTTTTACTTTATTTTAAAAATTTTGTATTTTTCTCAATATTTATGTATGACTAAGATATAAATTATTTAATATAGAGTTATGCAAACTGGACTTTGAGACAAATCAATTATAAGCTTGAGTTAAATAATTTTCATTGTGGAGGTTATACAAATCTTATTATATTGGATTTTCTTACGAAGCATGTACCTATCATTATTTCTCTAAATTATTAGAGAATAGTTCCCTATTGAATTTAATTGATATGCATCAATATTTTAAAGATTTTTTAAACAATTAGTTAATCATAATTGCTGATTTATTTGAAAATTTTGACTTTTATTTTTACCACTTAAAAAATAATACAAACGTATGGTTGTGATGCATTGACAATGTAAAACTTTTTACACTGCCAATACATAACAATTAATCTCTTCACTATTTTGAAAAAGAAAATTATTTCAATGCATATTTTAAGGATAATAATGCAATATATAACAATTTCTTCAATTTAGTATACATAATTATTAATCATTACAAAATTAAATTTATCATTTCATATTTAGTATACATCTAAATGTAATATATGTAATATCAGCAAAAATATACCCGTGCGGGAGCACGGGTATCTTACTAGTAATAATAATACTACTATTACTACTCATACCCCAAAACTATTCCCGACACCTCTAATCTACCCGTCCCACTAAGGACTCCACGCCTACGCGCTCAACCACACACACCTTTAACAAGGCCAAACAACAGAAAGATAACATGACGATCAAATAATTTAAATTGGTGTGTTACAACTCTCCCCCCCCCCCCCTCTTTAAATTATTTTCGTCCTCGAAAATGTACCTGATGGAAATAGCTCCGGATACGACTCTCGCATCCTGCTCTCCAGCTCCCAGGTCACACTTCCTCCAGCAGCTCCTCCCCAAGCTACTCTCACCAAAGGAATCTCCTTCCCTCTGAGTTGTTTCATCTTGCGATCCTCGATCCTTATCGGCATCGCCTCCACAGTAATATTATCTCTAATCTGCACCTCATCCCTCTGGATAACATGAGATGGATCAGATACATACTTCCGAAGTTGCGACACATGAAACACGTCATGCAAGTTCGAAAGTTCAGGCGGCAAAGCCACCCTATATGCAACTGCGCCCACTCTTTGCAAGATCTGATACGGTCCAATAAACTTAGGATCCAGCTTCTTCGACTTCAATGAACGCCCAACCCCGGTCACTGGGTTGACTCTCAGGAACACGTGGTCACCTTCACTGAATTCCAAGTCTTTCCTCCGATTGTCATGATAAGTTTTCTGCCTACTCTGAGACATTTTCATCTTCTCGCGGATCATCTGAATTGTCTCAGTAGTCTGTTGCACAATTTTTGGTCCAAGCACCACATTCTCACCAGTCTCATACCAACACAGAGGCGTCCTACACCTCCTACTATACAAAGCTTTGAAAGGTGCCATCCTAATACTAGAATGGTAACTATTATTATATGTGAACTCAATCAATGGCAAATGAGTATCCCACGCACCACCTTTCTCTAACACACAGGCTCTCAGCAAATCTTCCAACGACTAAATAGTCCTCTCTGACTGACCATCGGTCTGTGGATGATAAGCCGAGCTCAACTTCAATTTAGAACCCAAAGCTTCCTGCAAACTCTTCCAAAATTCTGAAGTAAACCTCGGTTCTCTATCCGATACTATGCTCGACGGAACACCATGCAGCTTCATAATTATTCTGATATAAATCTCCGCCAGCTTTGACAACGGAAAACTGATGTTAATTGGTATAAAATATGCGGATTTTGTAAGTCGACCCACCACTACCCAAATGGTATCAAAGCCTCTCGCCGTATTTGGCAACCCAGTAACAAAATCCATGGTAATACTATCCCATTTCCATTCCGGAATCTCCAACGGTTGCATCAACCTCGACGGCTTCTGGTGCTCCACCTTTGACTTCTGACATGTCAAACAAGCATAAACAAACTGAGCTATGTCCCTCTTCATACCGGACCACCAAAATAACTTTTTCAAGTCATGATTCATTTTCGTAGCTCCCGGATGAATACTCAAACTACTCCGGGTTCTTTCCTCTAAGATCGCCTTCTTCAATTCCACATTATCCGGTACACAAATCCTTCCCCGGAATCTCAATAAACCAACATTATCCACTTTAAAATCACTATCGGGATCACCTCCTTCTGTAGGCATCAAGCCCACTAGCTTCACATCAAGTCTCTGATTTTCCTTAATCACATCCAAAAAGTCATTATTCACCTTAAGCATACCCAATCTAACACTCTCCGATGTAGTTTCACAAACCATACTCAAGTCTCTAAACTGTTCAATCAACTCCATTTATTTTACCATTAATGCAGACATTTGAATTGTCTTCCGACTGAGAGCATCTGCTACAACATTAGCTTTCCCCGGATGATAACTCAAATTAAAATCATAGTCTTTCAAGAACTCTAACCATCTCCTATGCCTCATATTCAATTTCTTCTGGTCGAATAAATATTTTAGACTTTTATGATCACTGAATACTTCAAACCTTGATCCATACAAATAATGTCGCCAAATTTTCAATATAAAAACCACCGTAGCTAATTCAAGATCATTAGTAGGAGAGTTCCTATCATGCACCCTCAATTGTCGTGAAGCATATGCCACCACCTTGCCATCTTGCATTAATACATCGCCTAATCCCATCTTAGACGCATCACAATATACCACAAAAGGTTCACTTGGACTTGGTAGAATTAACACTGGCGCTGTAGTCAATTTCTTCTTCAGTTCCTCAAAACTTTCCTTACAAGAAGCATCCCAAACAAAAGCTTGATTCTTTCTGGTTAACTGAGACAATGGCAACGCCAAATTAGAAATCCCTTCAATGAATCTTCTGTAGTAACCTGCCAAACCCAAGAAACTTCTAATTTCAGTCGCTGTCTTCGGTGGCTCCCATTGAAGTATTGCACTTACTTTAGATGGATCCACCACTATGCCATCACCAGAAATAACATGACCCAAGAAACTCATAGTCTTTAACCAGTATTCACATTTTGAGAATTTTGCAAACAATTTATTATCCTTCAACACCTGCAATGCAATCCTCAAATGTTCTGCGTGATCCTCTTCAGTCTTAGAATAAATTAGTATATCATCAATAAATACCACAATAAATTGATCCAGATAAGAATGAAAGATATGATTCATATACTCCATAAACACACCCGGTGCATTAGACACTCTGAAAGGCATTACGGCATATTCATAATGTCCATAGCGAGTCCTAAACGCCGTCTTCAGAATATCACCTTCTTTTACTCTAATCTGATGGTAACCTGACCTCAAATCAATTTTATTGAAAACACGAGCTCCTACAAGCTGATCCATTAAGACATCAATCCTCAGAAGTGGATACTTATTCTTAATGGTCACTTTATTCAACTGACGGTAATCAATGCACAGACGCATACTACCATCCTTCTTTTTCACCAACAACACTGGAGCTCCCCACGGCGACACACTCGGTCTAATAAACTTCTTATCAAGCAATTCCCCAATATGAGATTTCAACTCTGCCAATTCTGATGCAGACATCCTGTATGGTGCCATAGATATAGGTTTGGTACCAGGAACAATATCAATAGTAAATTCAACTTCTCTCGTCGGAGGCAACTCTGTAATATCATCTGGAAACACTTCAGGAAATTCACTCACCACCGGTAACTCATTAACTGAAGTCTTGCTTTCCACAGACAATGAGGCAAACATTGCAAACATCTTAGCTTCATCCTCCAACAACGTCCTCAACTCTCTTCTAGACAAAGAATCCGCTAATTCTTCCTCTTCAAGAGTAAGAAACAATAACGTCTTCCTAAAACAATCAATGTAAATTCGGTTAAACTCCAACTAGTTCATCCCTAGAATAACATCGAGATTACAGAGTGGCAAACAAATCAAGTCCACTCTGAAATCTCTACCAAACATAGTCAACAGACACTTCAAACACACCAAAGAAGTTACCACCGAACCAATAGATGGAGTTTCAATCATCATTCTCTGATCAAGAGTAGATGGCACAATTCCTAATCTCTTCACACAATCAGTAGAAATAAACGAGTGGGTTGCACCCGTGTCAATGATAGCAGACAAAGGAATATAATTAATAAAACAAGTACCTTTGACGGAACATTCCTCATCTGTGGATTGGGCTCCCACTAACGCAAACACTTTTCCACCGGCCTGAGACTTCTTTGGCTTCTCACAGTGAGTGTAGATATGACCTTTCTCTTCACAGTTATAACAGGTAGGCATAGTGGCTTTACAATCCGCTATAACATGATCTGGTCGACCACACTTAAAACACTTCTTCACCTCATTTGGACAATTATTAGCACGGTGACCCGCGCCACCACATCTGAAACACTTGAGAGCATCAGGAGCCACTCCTCCCTCTTTTGGTTTCTTTCCTGTCGCAACTTTCTGTTTTCCCTTATCAGCTGGAGCACTGTAAGGAGTACCCCCAAACCTCTGCTTACTCTTTTTCTCATTCACAGCCTTGTAATGAGCAATTCTGGCTCTATTATCATTGTCGTAGATTCTGCTTCTGCTTACCAGCTCTAGATAATTCATTATTTTCTGACAAACAATGCCCAGTTTGATCTCGGGACGTAGCCCATTGTCGCTCCCGGGATTTTCATCCAAGTACAAACGCGAAAGTGGCACTGAAACAGAGTCGCCAGCAATGTGTATTTATCCCAAGAGAGGGAAAGGAAACACCGCATAAACCTGAAGGAGAGGATAGAGCATGGTCTTGCGACCAAGAGAACTGGGTTCGGGAGTCGGTTACGCGAGAGGAAGGTATTAGCACCCCCTCGCGTCCATCGTACCCGATGGGATCCACGCTTGCTTGTCTCGATCAAAGGGTGTCGTCAACTGGAGCTCCACTGCTACTGGAAAGGGAAAGGAACGGGAAAAAGGAAAAGGAAAAGAAAGAGAAAAAGAAACAAATGTAGGGAAAATAAAAGGAGTGCTCGAATATGCCCTACCCCACTGCCTACGTATCTCATCGGGAACATGAGAATCAGAGCGACGTAGTTCCCCTCAATGAGGGTCGTTTTTTTTGTGTTTTTTAGGGAGCGGCTAACGTTCTAGCTCAGGTGTTGCAGGCTCGTTGGTCCGAGTGTGTTACCATCTTACAAGAGAACGAGTAGGAGCACGTTCGTACACTAAGAGTGAGTGAGATGAGAAAAGAATTCCCGAAGGAAAGACGTTATTGCTTGTTTGAAGTTTTTTTAGAAAGAAGTGTTTTGATTGTTTTGTGTTTTGTAACGCGCATTGTATTTAAGTCCCTCATGTAAGATCGAATGCCTCGCATAACGACCCGAGATGGGAAGCACGCTAAACATTCCAATAAAATGAGAGAAGATCCCTCACTATCTTATTCTTACTTGAAAGGCCTAAATACAATGGTTGTTTTGCCTTTATTAAGTATTTTTTACTTTTGCTTGGAGATGAGAAGAGAAAACGCAAAGGAAACTCTAAAGGGAGACTAAGGGTCCTAACGTTATCATGCATAGAGGTCCTATGGTTAGTGAGGTTTGAAAGAGGAAGCCTAACTAAAACCTAATGCTAATCCTACTCCAAGCTTAATCGGAAATTAAGTTGAACTAGGTAGCTCTAAAGGGAAAGGAATCCAAGACTTAAACAAGTCTTGAGATCCATGGGATGAGAAAGAGTGAAAGAGAAGAAAAGAGAAGGAGAAGAAGAGGGATGAGATACAATAAGAGGCAGCAAGCACATCATAATAATCATATCCAAATCACATCATAAAACATGCTTCAAAGATCATACAAGCACATATCAAGTATACAAGTGAAGGTACACGAGAAAGGATGCAAGTAAACTTGCATAAGAAGCATAATTAAGCATCAATGAACTCTACACAAAGATGGAATGGATAAAGTAAGATGAAAGTGAAACCAAGTCAGAATTCAATTCATATCATGATTATCTAATCCAAACATGCAAGAACGTTTCACATTATGATGCATTATGAGCCAAAGAAGCAACAAAACATTTGATAATGACATACATCATACAAATCATCCCAAAATGAACATGTGAAGTGAAAACCAAGTAATGAACTCAAGAGGGCAGTAGCATATGCATCAACAACATTCCAAGATCAAACTCAAGTCACACAAGATGAATCATTAAACAACACATTCCAAACATGCATCAAAATTAGACAAGACATCCACTTATCATTCATGCAAGCAAACCAAAGGACATGTGAAGCAAAGAGTGAAAACATGTCACATAAAGCACCTTAAACCAAGAGGGTCAGAACCTCTAGCATGTCATACAAGTCAAACAAAATGCCTCATGCATTGGTTGTTTCATACAAAGGAGCATTGCACAAGATTATGTCAAACATACCACAAAATTCAAGTCGAAACAACACCAACTTAGAAAATCAAGATCAAATTGGAAAATGAATCAATGAAGATGATTCCAAAGCTATAAACAAGCTCAAATATAATAGGATCACACCATATAATCACTTCAAGCATCAATCAATCACAAGTAGACAAATGCACTCAAACTAGGTCAAGTGTCCAAGCATGCTCCTACCAAATTCAAACCACAAGTAAAAATCAACCAAAAATAGAAACGTGGTCCAATAAATTCCCAAAAAATAATCAAAGGCAAGTTTAAACATCCAATTAACATGTACAAAAAGATTGGAACAGAACTAGCTCAAGAACATGTTCAAAAGTGCTTCACAAGTCAAGATATGCACATAATCGTGTATGAATCGAGGAGCATCAAAAATCACATGAAAAACAATCAAAGGTGATCACCAAGGCAGCAACATGACATTAAAACATTCCTCATTTAAGTGTCAAGACATGGCAAAAAAATCAGCTCAAGAAGGCATGGCAAAGTCATCAAACATAACTAATCTCAAGGGTAAACATGGAAGACACTTTGGAAGAGAAAAACAGAAATAATTACGAAAATAAATGGAAAATAAAAATAAAATTCATATAAAATTAAATAAGACCTTAAAATACGCACATGATTTGGTTTGGAATTTTTTGATAAAAGAAAGTATTTTAAATAATTAAAAAAGGTAACGAAAATAAAAAAAATAAAATAAAAATTGACTTAAAATGGAGGGGTGCATGAATCACATACGTATGCGCTGGGCCTAATTCAGGTAGGGTGCGAAAATGAGTTCATGTAGGCCCATGGAAGAGAGTATACCATCAGATTTTTTAAATGAAACAAAGAAATGTAGCACTTTAATCAAACATGTGAAAATAAATATCAATTGGTCAACTTTTACTTAAGTCATATAGGACGAAAAACAATACAAATCCAATCAGAACTTGCCACCACATCATCCTCTCCAAATAACCATGCAAAACACTACGTGAACAGTACCGGTGCATGGAAATGCAGGGCTCCGCCGGCCACCGTGCCGGTCCGACCGGCCACCGCCGGCGGCGGCGGGTCCGGCCCCAAACCGAAAAACAAAGACACCCCCCCCTCAGTTTTTCGCGTAGAATCCAAAAATCAACTTAGTTTTCATGATTAAAGCCTCTAACATCCTCAAAAATAGCCGTAAAGAAAAGAGTCATGGTGCACAACTTTCACAAATCAAAACAACAACCACACAAACATCTTATGCATCAACTCAAGATTCCAAATATGCAAATAAAAATCTCAAAACACGTAAGACATGAGAGAAAAGAGTTGAAGAAAGGTTACCAAAAGTGGAGCTCTTGATACTTTCTACCTTTGCTCCAAAGCTTCAAAAACACCCTCCTTCTAGCCTTTTGGGACTTCTAAGATGATGATGGAAGCAAGAATGGGGAGAAAGAGCCTCTTGTGAGTAAAATCCGAATCTTGAAATTTTTTTTGAGAGAGAGTGAACTTTAGGTTTTTTCACAATGAGCAGCCACTCTGTCTCAGGGTTTGTGTTGCTTAAATATCATGGGTTGGAAAGTGGTTTTGGGCCTGAAAATGGAGTGGGAAGTTTTGTTTGAAAACTCACCCAAAAGCAACCAAGAGAGTGAGGTACAGGTAGTGATTTTTTTGAAGGTGTTGATAGTGATTTTTTGAGTGGAAATGAGTGTGAGAAAGATGTGAAGAGAGATCAGGCACGTGAGAGGAGGGAGCTGTCATATTGTACTGATTTTTCCTTTCACCAAAATGGCAAAAATGTGCATGGCATGCATGTAAGGATATGGTATGTTGTTTGGTCATTTTGGGAAGGTTTTGGTGAAGTCACGCGTGGTGCACAAATGAGGAATAACATGATGCTAAAATGTTCACAATCATGCCAAGAAATGCACCATGCCATGCTTTATAACAAAATTGGGCAGCTCACTTCATGCCATGATATTTCCATGAGTTCTAATCCAAATTGTACCAATTGAATTCCATTGGAAAGCCCATACATCATGGAACATCTTTGGTGTTGAAAACAAGTGGAAATGAGGCTTGGATCTTTGTGAAAATTGGCCATGGAAATGTGTCCCTAAATCTACCACAAATGACTTAGAAAAAAATCTAAGTTTTGAACTTGACAAGGTGAAAATGTCACACTTTGAGGAAGCATAACTCACTCAATAACAACTCAAATGGCAAGGTTCTTGTGCCCATTTTGAATAGAAGACTTCAAACTACAACTTTCATGTTAAAGTTTTATCAATACAAGACATGGAAGTTGATCAAAATTGAGCATGAACATGAGTGCACAAAACTGTCCAAGAATAACTTAGAAAAAATTCTAAGTTTTCACATTTTACAACTTGAAGATTCCAACTTTAGGACACCATAACTCTCTCAAAATTAATCCAAATGAGACAAACTTTACATGGTTGGAAAGCTTGGAACAAACTCTACAACTTTCATGTTTGAGGAAAATTGAAATGAAGCTCGTATCCTGATGGAAATTGGCTTGGAAGATGGCTGAATTCATGCTAAAACTTTCCCAAAATGGCAACTTCCTAAAAACCTAGATTTCCAAAAATGGCAACTTTTCCACATTCTTGATTTTTCATAAATCCTTGAACATTTCTTGATCAAATCTTGTCCGTGGACCATATTTGACTTGAAAATCATGATGTTGACCTCAGAAAGTCAGGAGTTGACTTTTTCACTGCACAGTTGACTTTATTCCCAATTCTCCTGATTTTCAATCTTCTGATCAATTGAAACCCTTTTGAACCAGTTTGATGGACAATCCTCCATTCCTAGACACTTGAGGACATGAGGAATACCATGGGATCAAGTCTTGTCCAAAAAATCAGAAATAAACTGATTCTATAGCAAAACCTAATTTTGGTGCCCTCTAGTTAGGAGGAAATAACACATCCTCCAAATTCAAATTCCTCTGAATATGTTGTGTATCATGTCCACCAATGATGACATGTGCCACTTGGAGATGATAAAGAATCAAAGAGCTTGCTCATTTGGGGGTCAGATCCCAACTTTTAACTGCCTTGTATAGGAGATCATGAACTGTCCAATCTTCTTGATGAATTCTCCTCTTCCCATGACTTGTGAGATCAAATGGAGATGATACATGATGTAAGAGGTCCTTGAAGTTTGAGAGAAACACTTGGTCTTCTTCTTTGGATGATCAACACCTTAGAGAACCACCTGATCACATGCCCTTATGCAAGATGCAATGTTAAATGCTTGATGCTTTGTTTTTTCTATGCTTGAATGTAATGCAATACAAATGAAAACTCATGCTCAAAGATATGAAGGAAAGAGAGGGCAAATTTTGGGGTATTACAGCTGCCCCTATTCAATCACTGTAGACCTGAACGGATGATAGCGATTGTTGTCAGCCTTTCAAGGTATGGAGAGATTGAATACTGACAATAACCCGAAATTTTGCACTCTGCAGGGAAGAAGAAAAGGGATAAACCCAACCAAACAAACTCTGCTCGAAGAAAACTCTGGCGATGAAGAAAACCACTGGAGAGATGTCTTTTATACAACGCCAGACGACTACTGGCTTGCCACACTACGGGTGGACTTTTGCAATGTCTTTTGTACAACGCCAGACGACTACTGGCTTGCCACACTACGGGTGGACTTTAACAATGTCTTTTAGCACAACGCCAGACGACTACTGGCCTGCCACGCTACGGGTGAACTTTAACAAAGTCTTTTGTACAATGCCAGACGACTACTGGCCTGCCACACTACGGGTGGACTTTAACAATGTCTTTTTTGAATGGAGTCAGAAGACTACTGACTTGCCACACTACGGGTGGACTTTTGCCAATCTACGGTTGGACTTTGCAGCTGAATTGCCACTCTACGGGGGACTTTTTGCCAATCTACGGTTGGACTTGCTGAGATGCCACACTACGGGGGACTTGTGCCAATCTACGGTTGGACTTTGCAGCCGAATTGCCACTCTACGGGGGACTTTTTGCCAATCTACGGTTGGACTTGCTGAGATGCCACACTACGGGGGACTTGTGCCAATCTACAGTTGGACTTTGCAGCTGAATTGCCACACTACGGGGGACTTTTGCCAATCTACGGTTGGACTTGTTGAGATGCCACACTACGGGGGACTTTTGCCAATCTACGGTCGGACTTTCTAATGATTTGCCACCCTTGGATGGACCTTTTGCCAATCTACGATTGGATTTTCCAATGATTTGCCACCCTTGGATGGACCTTTCGCCAATCTACGGTTGGACTTTCCAATGATTTGCCACCCTTGGATGGACCTTTCGCCAATCTACGGTTGGACTTTCCAATATTTTGCCACCCTTGGATGGACCTTTCGCCAATCTACAGTTGGACTTTCTAATGATTTGCCACCCTTGGATGGACCTTTTGCCAATCTACGGTTGGACTTTAAGAATTCCAAAATTGGATTACTCTCTGTATCCATGTCAGACATCTTTGCTGACCCTGCTGAGGAACAATGATCAATGATTTGACTTCGGAGACTCCTGAAAGGATAATATCTCTGCTGAAAAATGAATGAACAATCCGTCTGCTTCGAATTGTCAAGTTTGCCAAAAATAAATTGGACTTTGGGATATGATGATTCTGCCAGGCATTACTTCATCTGCTTGGGGCTGGATTCTGGTCACAGCAACTCCGCTGGGGATGAGAATTTCTTTGCATGACGTCTTGCTAGGGAAGAAAAGTCATTAAAACTCTGCTTGAGGATCTATCAAACCCGAGATCCTTTGCGGGGAGAATCAACCTTCTAACCCGGCTGGGGCAAGAATATACCATCACTCTGCTGAGGAATAGATTTTGTTAATCAAGAAGCCTCTGTGGGAACAAAACAACTCAGCTGGGGAGTATTGTTAACAAGATTCAAAGCTGAACTCTGTGGGGATACCGCTACCAGAGATACGATCTTGCTGGGGATCCAGGCTACTCTGCCGGGGATATGGGAATCTTGGTTAGAACATTTCACTGCAACTTGCTGGGAAAAAGTCCCTATATCTGTTGGGGAAACCCAAAGCAATTCAATGGTAGTCTGCTGAGGACTAAGACTGTTGAGCTTAGGATAAGTGCCACAATGCCCCATGTCAGGCGAACTTTCCGTTTGACGATTCCGTTGGGGACAATGAGTTTATCATCAACTCTGCTGGAGAAAAACTTCTTCAACGCGTCTCATGTTGGGGAATGCCTTTTGAGAGGATTTTACAGAAGACCAAACGTCCTTAAACTCTACTAGGGGATAATAGATCTGGAACATTTCTTGCTAGGGAAAATCAAAATGCCCCATGCTTGGGAGGGTCAACAACTTGCTTCCTGCTCCATGATACAGGACTTATCTGATGAAAAAGTCATAAGAGAATTTTACAGAAGATTAAGCATCTTCAAACTCCTGACGGCTTCACTGGGGATTAATCATCAACTTCGGTGTCTGTGAAGCAACTCTACTAGAGGATTTGCAACCGTTAACGAAACAGAAAAGCTTGTAGCTGTTGGAAGTACTGAATGAGAAAATCGACTTAATAAGATACAACGATACCCAGTTGAACTCAATTCACTGATATTGAGGCATCGTGAACGACCGTCGACTGAATGATGGGCTCAACCAGTAAACGTTGTGACAAAAGGGTGACCAGTAGACCCTTCCCTGAACATGATTGCCCCAGTCTCTTGCGTGGGAATAAGTGATTATCCGTCTTGTGTTTAAAATCATCTGAATCTGTTACCTGCAACCAAAGAAAACACACACATGCCCCAGAATATTGCGTGGTTTGATTCCACCATCCAGGATTATTCAACATTCAAAGTAATTCTAAATATATTCTGCACGTGTTACTGTGAAGCCACCATGTTTTCATATGCAATATTTTATCAAAATTCGGACGTTTTGCGAACAAAGCAGTAAAATAAAATAAGAAGCTTTTAACTGAAATTCAATTTATTGATCAAAAGGCCCAGAATAGGCAATTACATCAGGAAGCAATCCCTGGAAAGAGGTGATCGCTGAAAATTAAGAAAAGAAACTATCCTAATGGCAATGTGAAAACGGCGTTCCACTGAGTTTCAATTCTGCTATGGCCAGTATGTCTTCAAAACTCTCCGACTTTGCCTTCTGAGGAATGATCAGACCGATTCCTACCCTTTGGAATGTCAATTGTTGAAACGATGATGGAGTACAGATAACTCAGATCGTATTCGTTCGCTTAAATCCCTCTTTTGCGTGGACCGCCCTTTCTTGTTTTCAATCCACCGGGATACCCTTTTTTGCCTGAGTTGTCCTTGCGGATTTTCAACTCACCGGGTGTACAATTTTTTCATTTATTATCCCTAATTTTTGCCCGAACCTTTTTATTCTGTTTTTGCGGTTCGCCGGGATGCCCCTTTTTTGCCTGGACTTTTCTTTTTTTGTCCAGCGGGTCTATTCATGCGAAGTATTTTTTGACTACGTCTGAGTTGACAGGAGATGAAAAGTCTTCGCCATCCATGGTTGTAAGTAATAAGGCTCCGCCCGAGAAAACCTTCTTAACCACGAATGGACCTTCATAGTTAGGAGTCCACTTGCCCCTGTGATCTGTACTTGGAGGAAGGATCCTTTTGAGTACCACATCTCCCACTTTGTAAACCCGAGGACGCACCTTTCGGTCAAATGCCTGCTTCATCCTCCGTTG
The DNA here is from genome assembly GCA_022829125.1 of Lathyrus tuberosus. Lineage (NCBI taxonomy): Eukaryota > Viridiplantae > Streptophyta > Magnoliopsida > Fabales > Fabaceae > Lathyrus > Lathyrus tuberosus. The sequence goes on along the minus strand of JALAZF010000164.1, from coordinate 6,546,750 downwards.
GTACAACTGCCCATGACATACAGCTGCCAGTCGCTTCTCCTCAATAAGGCTCAACTGATCGAATCTAGCGCGCACCCATTCGGCCTCGTCTAACTTGACATCCATCATGACTCTGAGGGATGGAATTTCAACTTCAACCGGTAGTACTGCCTCCATACCGTATACAAGTGAGAATGGGGTTGCCCCAGTGGACGTGCGCACTGACGTTCGGTACCCATGCAAAGCAAACGGTAACATCTCATGCCAATCTTTGTATGTGACAACCATTTTCTGCACAATCTTCTTAATATTCTTGTTGGCCGCTTCCACAGCGCCATTCATCTTCGGGCGATATGGAGAAGAATTGTGGTGTTCAATTTTGAAGTCCCGGCACAGCTCAGCCATCATTTTGTTGTTCAGATTAGAACCATTATCAGTAATGAATCTCTCGGGTACTCCATATCGACAAATGATATCCCGTTTCAGGAAACGAGCTACCACCTGCTTAGTGACATTGGCATAAGACGCAGCTTCAACCCATTTGGTGAAATAATCAATGGCGACCAAGATGAAACGATGGCCATTCGAAGCAGTAGGCTCAATCTTTCCGATCATGTCAATGCCCCACATAGCAAAGGGCCAAGGAGAGGACATGACACTCAACGGGTTTGGAGGAACATGCACTTTGTCTGCATAGATCTGACATTTGTGACACTTGCGGGCATACTTGCAGCAATCTGACTCCATAGTCAACCAGTAATATCCTGATCTCAACAATTTCTTAGCCATTGCATGTCCTCCGGCATGGGTACCGAAAGAGCCTTCATGTACTTCCTGCATTAACAAGTCTGCCTCATATTTATCCACACATCTGAGGAGAACCATGTCAAAATTCCGCTTGTACAGCACATCATCCTGATTCAAGAAGAAACTACCAGACAACCTTCTCAACGTCTTCTTATCTTTAGTAGATGCCCCTGGCGGGTACTCTTGACTTTTCAAGAAACACTTGATATCATGAAACCATTGCTTGTCATCAGACGTTGCATCAACAGCAAACACAAATGCAGGTCTGTCAAGACAAGACACATCGATCTTAGGTACATGATTCCATCCTTGCACCTTGATCATGGAGGACAATGTGGCCAAGGCATCTGCAAACCTATTCTCATCCCGAGGAATATGGTACAGCTTTACTGTTGTAAAGAATGTCAGCAATCTTCTTGTATAATCCCTATACGGAACCAGATTTGCTTGGTGCGTGTACAAACTCCCTTTCACCTGATTAATTATCAAAGCTGAATCACCAAAGATATCAAGGGTCTTAATCCGTAAATTAATCGCCTCCTCAATCCCCATTATACAAGCTTCATACTCTGCTTCATTGTTGGTGCATCCAAAAGTTACTCGGGCAGTGAAAGGCATATGAACACCTTCCGGCGTGATAAGAACTGCTCCAACTCCGCATCCATTCATATTGACGGCCCCATCAAACATCAGACTCCATTTGGATTCAGGGTCTGGCCCCTCCTCCAGGAGTGGTTCCTCGCAGTCTTTAGTTTTGAGAAACATGATATCCTCATCAGGGAAATCAAACTTCATGGGTTGGTAATCATCAATCGGCTGCTGCGCAAGATAGTCTGACAAGACATTTCCTTTGATGGCCTTTTGAGAAGTGTACTGAATATCATACTCTGTCAAAACCATTTGCCACCGTGCAATTCTACCTGTTAGCGCTGGTTTCTCAAAAATGTATTTGATAGGATCCATTTTGGAAATCAACAAGGTTGTGTGCCTAATCATATATTGCCTCAATCGCTTTGCGGCCCATGCAGTGCACAGCATGTCTTTTCAAGCATTGAGTAGCGGGACTCATAGTCACTAAACTTCTTACTCAGGTAGTAGATAGCATGCTCTTTCCTACCCGTCTCATCGTGTTGACCGAGAACGCAACCCATGGAACCTTCAAGCACTGTCAAATACATTATCAAAGGTCTTCCTTCAACTGGAGGTATGAGAATTGGAGGTTCCTGCAAGTATTCTTTTATCTTATCGAATGCCAACTGGCAATTATCATTGCACCTGACCGTCTGATCTTTTCTTAGCAGCTTAAAAATTGGTTCACACGTGGCTGTTAGGTGAGATATGAACCTTGCAATGTAGTTCAATCTACCCAGAAAACCACGAACTTCTTTTTCCATTCTCGGCTCAGGCATTTCTTGTATTGCTTTCACCTTGGCAGGATCAACCTCAATTCCTTTTTCACTCACAATGAAACCCAGCAGCTTTCCAGAACGCACCCCAAAAGTGCACTTATTTGGATTCAATCTTAAGCGGAACTTCCTCAACCTTTCAAACAGCTTTTTCAAGTTAACCAGATGTTCTTCTTCTGTTCTCGACTTGGCAATCACGTCATCCACATAACATTCAATCTCTTTATGAATCAAGTCGTGAAACAAAGTTACCATTGCCCGTTGATACGTTGCCCCTGCGTTTTTTAACCCAAAAGGTATCACCTTATAACAGTATGTACCCCACGGAGTAATGAACGTGGTCTTCTCCATATCTTCAGGTGCCATCTTAATCTGGTTGTACCCGGAGAAACCGTCCATAAATGAGAACACTGAAAACTGAGCTGTATTGTCGACCAGTACATCAATGTGTGGCAGTGGAAAATCATCTTTCGGACTAGCTTTATTAAGATCTCGATAATCCACACACATTCTAACCTTTCCGTCTTTCTTCGGTACTGGCACGATGTTGGCAACCCCGGGAGGGTAGTGAGTCACTGCAAGAAACCCTGCATCCCATTGCTTCTGAACTTCTTCTTTGATCTTTATGGCCATGTCGGGGTGAGTCCGACGAAGTTTCTGTTTAACGGGCGGACATTCTTCTCTCAGTGGCAGCCTGTGTACAACAATATCAGTATCCAACCCTGGCATGTCTTGATACGACCAGGCGAAGATGTCAGCATATTCACACAACAACTCAATCAAAGCCCTCTTCACATCTGCTTGCAGGCAGGCACCAATCTGGATCTCTTTCTTAGCATCCTCGGTACCAATATTGATGATCTCTACAGTCTCCTGATGAGGCTGGATGACCCTTTCCTCTTGTTTTAACAATCTGGCCAGTTCCTCAGGGAGTTCACAATCCTTCTCATCCCCTTCTTCGGCTTGATAAATCGGTTTGTCAAAGTTATTCATAGCCATAGCAAAATCGTTATCAATGGAATCCGGAGGATTAAGTCTGCACGAACGGGTTCATGCTTTATTTTAGAAATATTTTAAAACAAAAAGAAAAGAAACATTGCCATTTTATTATTTTTGTGCAAAAAATAAAAAAACTGAAAGAAAGAGAACAAAAATTTGAATGCAAAACGTCCTTTATTAATGATTGAAATTGCAAATGCAAACAGGGTGGCCCTACAAATGAATCTATACGCCTTGGGCAGAGCGCAAGATTTTGACATGCATTATGGTTAGAAAAACAAAGAAAAATTACTCTGTCTGAAGAGTAACCCGGACGACTTCTTCAACAGACCAGTTCTGCACTTGTTGTCCTGAAGCACGTGGGCGTACCCAGTTGTCCAGGTCACAGTCACTGTCAACACCATCTTCTGTAGCTGCACAAGACTGATCTGTGAAAATAATTCCCCCACTATTGAAAGTGATGGGTCCACTGCTTTCCGCCTCTGAAGTCATATAGGGATGATAACTAATGCCAAATTTGTCCTCCTTCATTGGTGTCTCTATCAACTTGCCCCAGCCTTGGGCATTGCCGGCTCTGACGACCTCAACAACTTGTTTGTAGGATGAAATGGAGGTACCGGCTCCAACTGGTGCAGAGGAAAACTCAGGCACATTGTCAATATTGACCGCTTCAAACGATTGGCAAAGCATCTCGTGAATTTCCCCATCCATTTCCACATACTTAAACGTGGACAAATGACTCACAAAGATATCTTCTTCACCACACACTGTCACAACCTGTCCTTCAAACTCATTCTTCAGCTTTTGGTGTAAGGTGGATGTAACAGCCCCAGCTGAATGAATCCAAGGGTGACCCAATAAGCAGCTATATGCGGGCTGTATGTCCATCACATGGAATGTGGATTTGAACACCTGCGGTCCAATTTGCACGGGCAATTCAACTTCACCAAACACAGATCTTTTGGTCCCATCGAATGCTCTGACAACCAATTCACTAGGCCTTAAAATCAAACCATCAACTTCCAGCTTCATTAGTGCCTTCTTAGGCAAGACATTGAGTGAGGAACCAGTGTCCACCAGTACATGAGACAACACTGCACCCTTACAATCCATTGTGATGTGCAAAGCTTTATTGTGGTTTCTTCCTTCAGCAGTCAAATCCCTACTTGTGAAGCCCAGACCATGGCTGACATTAACATTGGAAATTACACCTTCAAGTTGATTTACAGTGATTTCCTGTGGCACATATGCACTCTTCAACACTTTCAACAAAGCCTCCTGATGCGCGTCAGAACACATCAACAGTGACAAAATTGAAATCTTCGAAGGGGTCTGATTCAGTTGATCAACAATCTTATAATCACTTTTCTTGATTATCCTCATGAACTCTTCCATCTCATTATCAAAAGTAGTCTTGGTCTCTGATTCAAGTACAGGCACACTCTCGACCACCTGTTTTCCCTTAGCCTTTGCAGCGGCTTAAACTTCTTGATCACTGCGCAAAGTTTGGGAAGCAAACAATCTTCCGCTTCTTGTAAAACCACCTACACCCCCCACATTATCAATATTCGGACCGGCTGATGATCCAACTTCTTGCTTTTTACCTTTATAATATACGTCTGCACCATAGTGCCAAGGGATTGCCTTCGTAGTTGTAAACGGAACTGGTCCTGGCACCGTGATGGTAACAGGACTGGGTCTTTGTTGCACAACACTTGCTACAAGAACTGTACTAGCAGGCACCTGGATCTCAGCGGGAGTATAATATACGTCTGCCCCATAGTGCCACGGGGTTTCCTGTGTAGTTGTAAACGGAACTGGTCCTGGCACCATGATGGTAACAGGACTAGGTCTTTGTTGCACAACACTTGCTACAGGAACTGTACTAGCAGGCACCTGGATCTCAGCAGGAGTATAATATATGGTCACAGTTGATACCTCGCCAGTCTCTTTCACAACCCTGTCAAACTGTAGACATCCTTCGTTGATCAGATTCTGCAAACCCGCTTTCAACTTATCACAGCCATTCTCTTGATTCATACACTCAGAACAATCTTGATTACAGCCCGGGAACACCTGTCCCTTCAACAAACGATCTTTTACAACCAACAATGAAGTCTTCACCTGACTAATGTCTGCTACCAAATTTCAATCGCTTTCCATCTTCGATAGCATGCACATTTCCCGCACCATGATTAGGTATGGGGTGCTGAATAATATTAGGAGGCCGAGAGAAATTAATTGCCTTGGCATCAATCAAGTCTTGCACTTTATGATGAAAAGCCCAACATCTTTCAATGGAGTGCCCATGAGCACCTGAGTGGAACTCGCATCGTGCGTTAGCATCAAAATTAGGAGGCAAGTTGCCAGGGGCAGGAGGCCTCATAGTGCGGAGCTCAACCAACTTCAACTGGAGTAACTGTGGTAGCAACGTGGAATAAGTCAAAGGGAGAGGGTCAATCTTATGATCCCTCTGCCTAGACCTCTGTTGGAAAGGAGGTTGCTGTTGTTGCTGCTGAACCTGCTGTTGGGGTTGTTGTTGCTGAACAGACGGTGCTGGGATTGTCACTGCACCTACCTGGTGATAACCCTGAGAACGTCCTCTGCCCCGTCCTCTAAACACAGCATTTGTATCTCCTTCTCTTCTTCTCTGACTACCAGCAAACGGTTTCTTTGTCCCAGAAGAGCCAACCCCACTCACATCCTGAATCTTTCCAAGCTTCAACAAATTCTCTATTCTTTCTCCAACAATCACTATCTCAGTAAATCCGGTTGATGGACAAGCAGCTAATCTTTCAAGATATGCCCCTTGCAGGGTGCCCATAAACATGTCTGCCATTTCTCTATCCAGCAGAGGAGGTTGAACCTGTGCAGCCATTTCCCTCCACCTCTGTGCATATTCCTTGAAACTTTCTTTAGCATTCTGTGACAACCCCTGCAATTGAGTGCGATTGGGCGCCATATCAATATTGTACTGGTACTGTTTTAGGAATGCTTCAGCCAGATCCTTCCAACTTCTTACAGCAGCTCTGTTCAATTTCATATACCAGGTCAAAGAAGCTCCAGCCAGACTGTCTTGAAAGTAATGCATCCATAACGTCTCATCATCTGTATGAGCTGAGATCCTCCCAAAATAAGCTTGGATATGTGTCTGGGGACACGTATTACCCTGATATTTATCAAAAGTAGGCGGCTTGAATTTTGGAGGGATCCTGACCCCTGGTACCAAACCCAGACTAGTAACATCAATGCCCACGGAATTCTTGCATTCCATAGCCCTTATCTTCTCTGCCAGTTCATCATATCTTCTGTCACCCACATCAACATCCAATAAAGTAAATTGGTCTTCCTGAGCATCTTCCTGAATAACACCAACATTTCTGCTATTCCCATTACCCAGATTACCACCAGGAGGGGGATTGACAACAACGGGAGGAGGAGTGCCATGAGTCTGTGAATTGCCATTCTGATTACCTCCAGGCGTGGCTTCCGGACGCTCGACCAGAAGCCTCAGTCTTTCTTGAGTTTCAGCCATACCAGTCATGAGAGTCATGAACTGGTCCATTCGTGCTCTCATATAAGCCAAATCACTCTGCATTTGATCCATTATCCTTGCTTGATTTCTTCGAATTGAGTAACGATGAATATGATTCTCAGCTATAATTCCTGAAACCAAATAAAGGTTAGAAATATCCTGCGACAGGTACCTGAAAACAAACAATAGAATGCAACATGATATGCGATGCAATGCAATGTTTATTCATTTTGAGGCATTCCTTCCTTCGATTCCAATTTGACCAAAAGAGAAGAGCGCATATCCCTGCAGCTGCTAACAGTGACAGAATGCCAGAGGTGAATACCCATCATATAATCTGATGAAGAATCTACCTCAATAACTACCAACAAATCCAATAACAAGAAAAACAAACCCATATCCATGTGTGGAACAGTCAAATACAAATTGTTTTCGGACAAATACAACTGAAAAAGCCTGAATACAAATAAAAGGGAAACCCATCAACAAGCCTGATGGTGATTCCCAGAATAGCAACAAAATAAATTAAACACTGAGCCCATAAAAATCTTCCTGGACCTCTTTGAGAAGCGCTTCAGTAACTGGATCATTTGGGCGCTCCGTGAGACCTCTGATCAACTGGCTCCTTAACTTGACGACTTCTTCTAGCTTTCGGATTTGATCTTTGACAGCTGACTCTTTGGCTCTCTTTACTCCGGTGCGGGTCTTCAGATCTTCGATCTCTTGATTAGCTGAACTTAGTTGTTGTAGAAATTCACTTTCTTTGCTCTTCAAAGTTTCCCTCAACTCGTCGTTTTCAGCCCTGATTCTCGCCTCTATCTCTCTCCGACATTCAGAAAACTCATCCCACCTCTGTTGGCCTTTGGCAAGGGCATTCTCTGACTTGGTTACCTGCTCATTGATGCGCTTACACGCCTCTTTTAGCGCCATCTCATTCTGTTTGACCTTACGAATATAGATAGTGTCTTCGGCAATTCTTTTTTTATCGGCCTCATGCCGTTCAGTCAACTTCTGTAGTTCATACTCGACCTTACGCTTGTCACAAAGCGTTTTTCTGAGTCCTTCACTTAGCTTCTCCTTCTTTTTGACAGTCTTATCCAACTCTGCTTTAAGCTTGTCATATTCGGCAATGCTTATCATGGTCACTGGTTCCACTGGATCTAACGGTCTTTCCTGAGAAAACGGAAAAAGAGTAATCTGAACCCTTCTTTTCAACCAGGCGTCATATTGAGAGGAAGACACATTGTTACACTTTCCGAAGACGACTTTACCCTTCATTTGAAGATTACCCCAAGCTCCAGCCGCTTGCCTTACCAACAAAAGGTTATCCTTCACAGGAAAAAAGAAAGACTCTTCCAAATCACTGTCCCTTGGAGGCTCTACTAAGGCAAATCCTAATTGTCTCCTGAGAATAACAGGGTTATAATTAATGTAACCTTTTACTCCCAAGAGTGGCACGTTAGGATGTCTTCCACAGCTGCTGATGAAATCTCCCCCAATTGTCCTCTGATTGAACCAACAGATATCCTTTGTTGTCAACTGAATCATCCTCTTAGCCCAGTTCTTTGCAGGCTGAGGATTCAAAAAGGCCTCTGAATTAGGTAAATGACCCATAAGCCACCTATGGAACAGAGGCGCACAACATCTAACCAACCTTCCCCGCTTCTTCTCATTCTTGAAGTGCACAGAATAGTACAAATCACCCAGGAGGGTAGGTACGGGGTTCTTCATTACAAAAATATGGATTGCACTCATGTCCAGAAACTTTGGTTCATCAGCAAACATCATAATTCCATAGATACTCAAAGCCAGGATTGCACAAACGGTTTCCCACTGAGACTTAGCAGCACATTCTTCAGCTTTGGCAACCAAAAAGTCCAGGTGAAAACCAGATAAACTTCCTTTGGTGGTGAGGTTATCTGCTACCACAGGTACGCTCATATGGAGAGCCTTAGCTATTTCTTCATGCTTTGGAGGACGCATGTCAGAGTTGAAGGGAATCTGGTACTTGAGAGGCACACCTAGCAGCAAAGCATACTCTTCTAGCATTGGGCCCAACTGAAAATCCGAGAAGGTGAAACACCTTAGCTGTGGGTCATAAAACTGTAAGCACGTATGAATGACACTCCTTTCTGAAGCATTCAAGTCAACAACCACAGTCATAATCTCCCCATAAGCCTTCCGAAACATACCCACATGGTCTGGAGTAATAAGAGCAATCATCTTTCGCAACTGTCCCACCTTTGTGTCAAAGAAACTATAGTGTACATTGTTCTTCCTGGGAATCCCCATAACTGCAACAAGAACTGTCAACCGGAATCGAAAGGAAGTGTACCCTGCAAATGAATAAACATGCAGGTTAAATGCAAGAATACTAATGATGATATGTATGCAAGGGCAAGCGACCACTGCTGCACAAATACTGCTGAACCCACTGTACTGCAATCTGAATTTGGTGAGATATATAACCCCAGGATAAGAAACCCAATAACAAACACAGAACCGAATGTGAGCTGATCAGGATCAAAACTTTGGTAACCAATCCAGAACAAATAAGAAAACCAGGTATTCTGACGGTCAAGGGTTCCTGCACACCTGTAAACAATCCCCCCAATCTCACAGGTAGGTACTAGGATGTTCAGTATCCCGGGCTCTCAGGTCGAGAAACGATGATACGTTCACCATTTCTGGTTTGGCATCATCATCAATCGAGGAGGCCTCAACTGATTCTCCAAAACGGAAGATCCTCAGCTTCAGAGGTTTGAGAAGCAATAACACATTCAGCCCGAAGGATACAATGCTACCGCCAATCAAAGAGGTCGTCTGCTGATTCACTTCAAAACAAAGAGGGATCATCCAGACTTTGCAGCTCTTCCAGATAGCTCTACCATCGTGGGAAATCCACAACGCAGAATTCTCTAGAGAGAACCACATCCAGATTGTGTTTCATATTCCCTCCTCGAACCGAGATGGAACGCGAGAGGACATGAAACACGTTAATCCTAAGTGCACTCAGGCCTGTGTATTGGGCCTATCTCTCAGAATACCCCCATCCCGCCAAACAGAAAACAGTACAGCAGTGCAGCATAATACATCATATGAAATGAAAAAATGCTAAAATACAGTAAATGCAGTAATATACAATAGTGTACAGCAAAAAATAGTAAATAACTATACAGTAAAACAGTAAATACAGCAAAGTATAGTAAACACCCAATGAAAGAAAAACAGACAAGCGCTAGGATTGACTCGCTAAGGAAACCAGAGATTCTGGCTACATTAATGATAATTCCCCAGCAGAGTCACCAGCTGTCGCTCCCGGGATTTTCATCCAAGTACAAACGCGAAAGTGGCACCGAAACAGATTTGCCAGCAATGTGTATTTATCCCAAGAGAGGGAAAGGAAACACTGCATAAACCTGAAGGAAAGGATAGAGCATGGCCTTGCGACCTAGAGAACTGGGTTCGGGAGTCGGTTACGCGTGAGGAAGGTATTAGCACCCCCTCGCGTCCATCGTACCCGATGGGATCCACGCTTGCTTGTCTCGATCAAAGGGTGTCGTCAACTGGAGCTCCACTGCTACTGGAAAGGGAAAGGAACGGGAAAAAGGAAAAGGAAAAGAAAGAGAAAAAGAAACAAATGTAGGGAAAATAAAAGGAGTGCTCGAATGGGCCCTACCCCACTGCCTACGTATCTCATCGGGAATATGAGAATCAGAACGACGTAGTTTCCCTCAATGAGGGTCGCTTTTTTTTTGTGTTTTTTAGGGAACGACTAACGTTCTAGCTCAGGTGTTGCAGGCTCGCTGGTCCGAGTGCGTTACCATCTTGCAAGAGAACGAGTAGGAGCACGTTCGTACGCTAAGAGTGAGTGAGATGAGAAAAGAATTCCCAAAGGAAAGACGTTATTGCTTGTTTGAAGTTTTTTAGAAAGAAGTGTTTTGATTGTTTTGTGTTTTGTAACGCGCATTGTATTTAAGTCCCTCAAGTAAGATCGAATGCCTCGCATAACGACCCGAGATGGGAAGCACGCTAAACATTCCAAGAAAATGAGAGAAGATCCCTCACTATCTTATTCTTACATGAAAGGCCTAAATACAATGGTTGTTTTGCCTTTATTAAGTATTTTTTACTTTTGCTTGGAGATGAGAAGAGAAAACGCAAAGGAAACTCTAAAGGGAGACTAAGGGTCCTAACGTTATCATGCATAGAGGTCCTATGGTTAGTGAGGTTTGAAAGAGGAAGCCTAACTAAAACCTAATGCTAATCCTACTCCAAGCTTAATCGGAAATTAAGTTGAACTAGGTAGCTCTAAAGGGAAAGGAATCCAAGACTTAAACAAGTCTTGAGATCCATGGGATGAGAAAGAGTGAAAGAGAAGAAAAGAGAAGGAGAAGAAGAGGGATGAGATACAATAAGAGGCAGCAAGCACATCATAATAATCATATCCAAATCACATCATAAAACATGCTTCAAAGATCATACAAGCACATATCAAGTATACAAGTGAAGGTACACGAGAAAGGATGCAAGTAAACTTGCATAAGAAGCATAATTAAGCATCAATGAACTCTACACAAAGATGGAATGGATAAAGTAAGATGAAAGTGAAACCAAGTCAGAATTCAATTCATATCATGATTATCTAATCCAAACATGCAAGAACGTTTCACATTATGATGCATTATGAGCCAAAGAAGCAACAAAACATTTGATAATGACATGCATCATACAAATCATCCCAAAATGAACTTGTGAAGTGAAAACCAAGTAATAAACTCAAGAGGGCAGTAGCATATGCATCAACAACATTCCAAGATCAAACTCAAGTCACACAAGATGAATCATTAAACAACACATTCCAAACATGCATCAAAATTAGACAAGACATCCACTTATCATTCATGCAAGCAAACCAAATGACATGTGAAGCAAAGAGTGAAAACATGTCACATAAATCACCTTAAACCAAGAGGTTCAGAACCTATAGCATGTCATACAAGTCAAACAAAAGGCCTCATGCATTGGTTGTTTCATACAAAGGAGCATTGCACAAGATTATGTCAAACATACCACAAAATTCAAGTCGAAACAACACCAACTTAGAAAATCAAGATCAAATTGGAAAATGAATCAATGAAGATGATTCCAAAGCTATAAACAAGCTCAAACAGAATAGGATCACACCATATAATCACTTCTAGCATCAATCAATCACAAGTAGACAAATGCACTCAAACTAGGTCAAGTGTCCAAGCATGCTCCAACCAAATTCAAACCACAACTAAAAATCAACCAAAAATAGTAAAGTGGTCCAATAAATTCCCAAAAAATAATCAAAGGCAATTTTAAACATCCAATTAACATGTGCAAAAATATTGGAATAGAACTAGCTCAAGAACATGTTCAAAAGTGCTTCACAAGTCAAGATATGCACATAATCGTTTATGAATCGAGGAGCATCAAAAATCACATGAAAAACAATCAAAGGTGATCACCAAGGCAGCAATATGACATTAAAACATTCCTCATTTAAGTGTCAAGACATGGCAAAAAAATCAGCTCAAGAAGGCATGGCAAAGTCATCAAACATAAGCACTAATCTCAAGGGTAAACATGGAAGACACTTTGGAAGAGAAAAACAGAAATAATTATGAAAATAAATGGAAAATAAAAATAAAATTCATAGAAAATTAAATAAGACCTTAAAATACGCACATGATTTGTTTTGGAATTTTTTGATAAAAGAAAGTATTTTAAATAATTAAAAAAGGTAACGAAAATAAAAAAAATAAAATAAAAATTGACTTAAAATGGAGGGGTGCATGAATCACATACGTATGCGCTGGGCCTAATTCAGGTAGGGTGCGAAAATGAGTTCATGTAGGCCCATGGAAGAGAGTATACCATCAGATTTTTTAAATGAAACAAAGAAATGTAGCACTTTAATCAAACATGTGAAAATAAATATCAATTGGTCAGCTTTTACTTAAGTCATATAGGACGAAAAACAATACAAATCCAATCAGAACTTGCCACCACATCATCCTCTCCAAATAACCATGCAAAACACTACGTGAACAGTACCGGTGCATGGAAATGCAGGGCTCCGCCGGCCACCGCGCGGCGGCGGGTCCGGCCCCAAACCGAAAAACAAAGACACCCCCCCCTCAGTTTTTCGCGTAGAATCCAAAAATCAACTTAGTTTTCATGATTAAAGCCTCTAACATCCTCAAAAATAGCCGTAAAGAAAAGAGTCATGGTGCACAACTTTCACAAATCAAAACAACAACCACACAAACATCTTATGCATCAACTCAAGATTCCAAATATGCAAATAAAAATCTCAAAACACGTAAGACATGAGAGAAAAGAGTTGAAGAAAGGTTACCAAAAGTGGAGCTCTTGATACTTTCTACCTTTGCTCCAAAGCTTCAAAAACACCCTCCTTCTAGCCTTTTGGGACTTCTAAGATGATGATGGAAGCAAGAATGGGGAGAAAGAGCCTCTTGTGAGTAAAATCCGAATCTTGAATTTTATTTTGAGAGAGAGTGAACTTTAGGTTTTTTCACAATGAGCAGCCACTCTGTCTTAGGGTTTGTGTTGCTTAAATATCATGGGTTGGAAAGTGGTTTTGGGCCTGAAAATGGAGTGGGAAGTTTTGTTTGAAAACTCACCCAAAAGCAACCAAGAGAGTGAGGTACGGGTAGTGATTTTTTTGAGGGTGTTGATAGTGATTTTTTGAGTGGAAATAAGTGTGAGAAAGATGTGAAGAGAGATCAGGCACGTGAGAGGAGGGAGCTGTCATATTGTACTGATTTTTCCTTTCACCAAAATGGCAAAAATGTGCATGGCATGCATGTAAGGATATGGTATGTTGTTTGGTCATTTTGGGAAGGTTTTGGTGAAGTCACGCGTGGTGCACAAATGAGGAATAACATGCTGCTAAAATGTTCACAATCATGCCAAGAAATGCACCATGCCATGCTTTATAACAAAATTGGGCAGCTCACTTCATGCCATGATATTTCCATGAGTTCTAATCCAAATTCTACCAATTGAATTCCATTGGAAAGCCCACACATCACGGAACATCTTTGGTGTTGAAAACAAGTGGAAATGAGGCTTGGATCTTTGTGAAAATTGGCCATGGAAATGTGTCCCTAAATCTGCCACAAATGACTTAGAAAAAAATCTAAGTTTTGAACTTGACAAGGTGAAAATGTCACACTTTGAGGAAGCATAACTCACTCAATAACAACTCAAATGCCAAGGTTCTTGTGCCCATTTTGAATAGAAGACTTCAAACTACAACTTTCATGTTAAATTCTTCTCAATTCAAGACATGGAAGTTGATCAAAATTGAGCATGAACATGAGTGCACAAAACTGTCCAAGAATAACTTAGAAAAAATTCTAAGTTTTCACATTTTACAACTTGAAGATTCCAACTTTAGGACACCATAACTCTCTCAAAAATAATCCAAATGAGACAAACTTTACATGGTTGGAAAGCTTGGAACAAACTCTACAACTTTCATGTTTGAGGAAAATTGAAATGAAGCTCGTATCCTAATGGAAATTGGCTTGGAAGATGGCTGAATTCATGCTAAAACTTTCCCAAAATGGCAACTTCCTAAAAACCTAGATTTCCAAAAATGGCAACTTTTCCACATTCTTGATTTTTCATAAATCCTTGAACATTTCTTGATCAAATCTTGTCCGTGGACCATATTTGACTTGAAAATCATGATGTTGACCTCAGAAAGTCAGGAGTTGACTTTTTCACTGCACAGTTGACTTTATTCCCAATTCTCCTGATTTTCAATCTTCTGATCAATTGAAACCCTTTTGAACCAGTTTGATGGACAATCCTCCATTCCTAGACACTTGAGGACATGAGGAATACCATGGGATCAAGTCTTGTCCAAAAAATCAGAAATAAACTGATTCTATAGCAAAACCTAATTTTGGTGCCCTCTGGTTAGGAGGAAATAACACATCCTCCAAATTCAAATTCCTCTGAATATGTTGTGTATCATGTCCACCAATGATGACATGTGCCACTTGGAGATGATAAAGAATCAAAGAGCTTGCTCATTTGGGGGTCAGATCCCAACTTTTGACTGCCTTGTATAGGAGATCATGCACTGTCCAATCTTCTTGATGAATTCTCCTCTTCCCATGACTTGTGAGATCAAATGGAGATGATACATGATGTAAGAGGTCCTTGAAGTTTGAGAGAAACACTTGGTCTTCTTCTTTGGATGATCAACACCTTAGAGAACCACCTGATCACATGCCCTTATGCAAGATGCAATGCTAAATGCTTGATGCTTTGTTTTTTCTATGCTTGAATGTAATGCAATACAATTGAAAACTCATGCTCAAAGATATGAAGGAAAGAGAGGGCAAATTTTGGGGTATTACACCCATTCTCAAACTTCAAGCATTTAGAAGTCATAGCTTCTTCCGTATTGTAATGAGTACAATACTATACCAACTCTTCAAACCGAGCAGCATAATCAGCAACTGTCTTATCACCCTGTTTCAGCTCCAGAAATTCAACCTCCTTTGCACTACGAATATATTTCGAAAAGTACTTTTCCAGAAACTTACCCTGAAACACCGTCCAAGTAATCTCAGTCCCCGCAGCTTCCAACCTCTGATGACTGTTGTCCCACCAGGCTTTAGCCTCTCCCTCCAGCATATGAGTGCCAAACCGTACCTTCTGAGCATCACTACATCCCATGGTCCTGAAGATCTTCTCAACAGCCTTCAGCCATTTCTGTGCAGCCTCTGGATCCAAAATACCTCCATCATATGTAGGTGGCTTATTGCCCTGGAACTATGCTAAGTTGCGGAACTGTGCACCCCTAGCCTGATTACTGTTCTCAACCGCTTGTGCCATCGCTTGCATAGCAGCAGCAAGAGCAGCTTCATTCCTTCCTTCCATACTGTTCAACAATCAACATACGGTTAGAACACACAACTTACTCCTATTCTAAGGACAAACTCTACTACGACACCTGGCCGGACCGACCGACCTGTTATGATACCAATTGTAACACCCCACTTTTCCATTTTACAAAATAAGTAAATATTACGAAAATAATCAGAGTTACAACCAAACAGTAGGATGCTACATCATTTAAACCAACAACACAACTCCTTTTTCATTAATAAGCAGCGGAAATAATTATTTTATTCATAATACGGCAATTTGCCAACAACACCAAAAATCCACATAAATCGTGATCCATCAAAGTTTCCAATAAAGAATGATACGTAACAAATCAATAAAGAATAACAAATGACGAAAAACTCCCAAAATCCCGTGTTACATATCAGAGTGACTCCTAAGACTCGATCAAGCAACACGCACTCCATGCACACTCAAGTACCTGGATTATCTGTACTTCCGAAGAAGCACAGACACAACAAACAACAAAGGGGTGAGAACTACATTCAATAAATAACGGTGCATAATGTAGCGAGTGATTTTTGGATGTGGTTGCGAAGCACGATCGCTCTAGTACTACAGTTCGATTCATTTTTTATCCTATTAAAGCTGATGAAGGAAGGGAAATAGATGTCTCTAATTAACCCTGCTTGCATACTGAGATTAAACAGTCAAAACTGTTGGTTTACAGATGCTACAAAGATTCAGGGTTTTTCCTAGGTTATTTTGTTGACGAGGGGTGCTTTAGGCTGTTGGTTGAGATGTCAGGACGGATATATATATGAAAGTATGGGATTTTGGGTTTTTGTTTAGTGTGCTCGCTAAGATTTTTCTTTCAATCTTATGCCTACGTATTCCCGTTTACCGAAACAGGGAAATCAGAGCGTTCGTAGTTCCTCCTATTCCATGGGAGGAAATGGGTGTTTTTGATGTCTTGTTTAAAGCCCAAGACGTGAAGCGAAAGGTGATTTGTATCTTGTTCAAAGCCCAAAATGTGAAGCTAAAAGGTTTATTTGTATCTTGTTCGAAGCCCAAGATGTGAAGCTAAAAGTGTTGACCTTAGAGAGAATTTGTCATCTCTAAAGAGGGGTTTGTCTGTTACGACTGTTTATAAAGGAGGATTACTTTAACCGGGATGTGTGAATCCGGCAATGCCATAATTTCCTTTATAGGGGATTTCAACCTGAAGGAGAAGACTTTAACTCAGTGTGGAGTAATGCCATCTTTCCTTAGGAATTTATCATACTAAAAGAGGGACATTGCCATGGATGTAGATGATCTAGAGGCTTGCCGCTTACAACAGTTAGATGGAGGGGAAAGAGTTGTTGAAGTTTGTGTACTGTGAACGAGGCACAACTTTGATGCTAAAAGGTTAATTAGATCAACCAGTGGTTTTCTTATATAAAGCCTAAGAGAAGGCTATTATGTGTCTCGTACAAAGCCCGAGAGAGAGGCTAAAAGGTTTTGACTCAACGAGGGAATCTTTTGGTATCTCGTATAAAGCCCGAGATGGAGGCTGAAGGTTTGTTTGGCTCAATAAGAAACTTTTTGTATCTCGTATAAAGCCCGAGATGGAGGCGAAAGAGGTGATTGACTCAACGAGGGAGTCTCTTATGTGTCTCGTTCAAAGCCTGAGAAAGAGGCTAAACGTTGTTTGACTCCGCTGGGGAAGATAATTGTATAAAGCCCAAGAGAGAGGCTAACTTCACGGGAGAAGGATCTTTATACAAAGCCTAAAAGGAGGTTGTTGTGACTATTTCAGTTGAGTGACAGGTCCAGTATACTGATTTTGAAAGAGAAAATCAGTTCTTATATGAGCAATACTGTACTCGAAGATTTGATTCGAGGATCCAGGTTATTCCTGTTCTTTAAGGAAGTGGGAAATCTGAAGGGTATTGAGACTGTCTGAGTCTACGGGTTTTCTTCCTATTTAACGAAGGGGTCACTTGAGAATGTCTTTGAGACTCAAGGAGATTAGACTGTCCAAGTCTAGAGTGTCATCTTTTGTACCGTGCTTTGAGAAATAGTAGTAGACTCTATGAAAGGACTGTTCTATGCAGATGACTAATTTCTGTTCCTATACCTTTAGGAGGCCGTCGGGACAATTTGTACGAAGCCCAAGAGGAGGCTGGAAACTTTTAAGAAGCTGACGGGTCCTTGTACGATGCCCAAGAGGAGGCTATCATTCCCGGAGGAAGAGATCATTATACGAAGCCTACGAGGAGGCTGTGAATACTTCTAAGAAGTCGGCGGGTCCTTGTACTAAGCCCAAGAGGAGGCACGGTTGCTTTTAGGAAGCTTGTGGGTCCTTGTACGATGCCCAAGAGGAGGCCGATGCTTTTAAGAAGCCGCTGGGTCCCCAAACCCCGATAAATTCAAGACAGGCCATTCACGAGGAATGGATCAAGCCAGGAAAGTTCGAGAATTTGGAAGAAACTCAAGAGATGCCATTCACGGAGAAAATATCATCTCTGGGGAGTAGAGTTTCTTGACAAGTACTTTTAAGAAGCCTGTGGGTCCCCAAACCCCGAGAAGTTCAAGACAGGCTATTCACGAGGAATAGATCAAGCCAGGAAAGTTCGAGAATTTGGAAGAAACTCAAGAGATGCCATTCACGGAGAAAAGATCATCTCTAGGGAATAGAGTTTCTTTGACAACTTCTACGAGTGACAGTCTATGAAAGGGTTCACCGAGAATGCTGCCTTTCATATCTCCATATTGTTTAACCCCAAGAGGAGGGAAGACTGTGTCTGGTAATCCTATGGGGATCTAGTTTTGACTATTTAAGAGTGATCAACGGGCTTAATGCTAGACGTAGTTGCCGGGGAAACTCTAAATATCTATACTATTATTACACAGTTGATATGAGTTTATGAAAGAAGACTTACAGTGAAACAGCCCCACAATACAATTATATGTATATGAAAGCGGTAAATGAAAGCATATAAACACTTACTCGGTTGTAGAGCTTCTATGCTGTTTGGTTAGTTGTTCAACAAAGAAAGATTAAAAACAACAGTATATTCAAAATCAAAGGAGAAAGTGTTTTGAAAAAGAAAGATTTGGGGCTTACAGCTCAAGGAGAGGCCCAGGTTGTTTTTCCGTTTGAAATGGCGATCGCGCCGAGATTTTATTTTAACGTGAAGGGACTTATACAATAAGTGAGGCCCAAAGTTTTTGGTTAAAAGGGGGTTGGGTCTTACACTCTATTAGATGCCCAAAAAGTTTTGAATGGGTCTTATAGTTCGAGGAGAGGCCCAAAAGGTTATTTTTCAAAAGGTGACGATCGCGCCATTTGTTTTTGACGGTATCGGGACTTATACAATACACTGAGGCCCAAAAATGATTTGGTCAAAAAAGGAATGGGTCTTACACTCTATTAGAGGCCCATGAGTGTTTGACAATGATTTGTTTGAGTGAAAATCAAAGAAACCCTAATTTTATTCTTTAAAAGTAAATATTTAAAGAAAATCAATGAAAAATACCAAATAGGTTTGAATAAACCACTTGTGATTTTTGTTTAAGGTTTGAAAAATGAGGTATAAATCACAAGAGATATTAAAACTCGTTTGGTCTTGATTTTTCAAGATGAATATTCATTTTAAAATGTTTAAAAACAAATAAAAATGAATTTATTCACAAAAATACTAATTATATTAAATAAATAATATAAATTCAATTTTTTTGTGGAATAAAATATTTCAACATTTTTGTGATTTTTTGCAAAAAGAACCAATAAAAAATAATTAAAATTGAAAGAGTTATTAATTTTCCAATTAATTAATAAACCATGAAAATATTGGAAAAAATGGCAAAATGTGAAAAAACACAAAATGGCATGGGTGGGGTTTGAACCCAAGACCTCAAGGTTACAAGGCACGCGCCTTACCACTGGGGTGGTGATACATCTATTGTTTGAAACAAAACAACAAATATACAAGGCATGACTTGGTTTTAGGCCTGGCCCAAGGCAAGTTTTGGCAAGTTTTGGCTCAAAAACGTGAAGGTCATAACTTTCTCAATTCTTAATGGTTTGAGACAAAATTTATATGCATCTGGACTAGAATTTCATAAGGAATCCAATGGTGGTGGTACTTTTTTCAGATCACACTCCCTCCTCAAAACCCGATAATGGTTTTGAAAATGACCTATAAATGCATTTTCTATGCTACAACTTGGTACAAGCATGGATTACATGGTGAATTAGCTCAAACACAACATATACAACATGTATGAGATGTTTATGATCAATGGACTTCAAAGCATAGCATGTTTGAAAGATTCCAAGTTGTGAGGCTTACCTTTTTTTTTGAGATTTTGGAGCTTTTGTGCAATCTGTCAAACCTCTTGTTCCATAAATGATTTGATGCTTTAGACACACTCAAATGATCCCTTATAAGCTTTTAGGATGATTGGAATTGACTAGTACCTGCAAAAACACAAACAGTCTCTTTCTTGCAAAAGGGGTTAAAAGTGACCAAAATAGCAACTCTCTCAAATGGTGGTCCAGATGAGGGGAACCATTTGGGACAATTCAAGGATGATATTTAGAGTGTGTTTGAGGTTTTATCTGGTTTGGAAAGTGACTGAATCAAGACATTGCTTGAAAAATGCAAACAAAGCCTATTTTGAGGTTTTGAGAGGTGACTTTGTGATTTTGTGATTACAGGTCACTTGTGAAAGTTTGCACAGCTTACATATGATATATATGAGGTGTGTGTGTGATTGATTGTGATGAAAAAGCTCTCAAGCTCAAAAACTCAAAGTTGCCTTGCTAAAGAAGGCATTTTTGCCAAGAGAAATAGGTTTTGAGGAAAGCATCTGTTTGATGGCTTTGGTGTACTCAAACTGATCACAATTGAGCTCTATTTATAGTAGAGAAAGTTTGTTTTGGGATCCACAGTGAATGGCAACTGAAGCAGGTGTTTGTTCAATGTTGGCCAATGGAAATCCAAGTCTCCTCTAGCCATTGACTAGAGGTTAGGGCACAGGGTTGTGGTTCCCTTGGTCTTGGATAAGTCTTGACTGAATTCAGTTGAGAATGGCTTAGTCCATGCCACCTTGATACTTCCATTGAATGCTCCAATCCAAAATTGGAGTCTTGTCCCTATTTTGGCCATTCTAGGTTCAACATGTTATTTCTTGTTCCAAAGACTTTGGAGGCTTGGCTCAGTGGTTGTCCCCTTTAGATTCAATCCTCAGAGGTGTCCAAGTGGATAGGAGAATTTGGATTTGGCTGATTTTGGCAAATCGAGCAAAAATGCAAATTCTGCCATGCCTTGGCAGATTTCAGCAAGGCAACTTTCCAATGTCATATCTCATGGCACAAATTGAATTTGGTAATGTTCTTGGCCATTTTGGAAAGCCCTTACATGATACAACAACTGTTTGAACATATTTGGTTTTGATCTCTTTTGAATCCAAGTGAAAAATCCCCCTACATTTGGCAAAAAGTAGGGTAAAATCTGACTTAGTGAAATTTTCACTAAGTGTTGGAACAAAGTGACTTTTCTTGATTTTGATCACTCCATAACTCAAAATCCACAATGAATTGGAATTAGGTCTAGTTGAAGTTTTTGTAGTGGGCAATGAGATCTACAAATCAAGCCTTAGATGGGAGAAAATGGCTTTGTGGTTTAGGAGTTATGACCCTCCAAAGTTGGTACCCTAGCCACTTTATTTTTAACTTAGAAATTTTTCTAAGATTTTTATGGTTACCCCTTTTACAAGTTACCCAACTTTTCTTGATTTTTCTTGATGAATGATGATTCAAATCATACATTAACATCATTTTAGGGTTAAAAATCCATTTTGGTGAAAAATCTCAAAAAGTCAAAGTTGACTTTTGTGCACAGTTGACTTTTTATCAGATGAATTTCAAACTGTGCAATTCTTCAGGAAATCATGTCCTTGACCTAAATAAAACTTGATGGACATGTTCCATGGGTGTCATAGGGTATATTGATGCATGTCATAGGGCTTGGGAGCATGTCCTGGTCAAAAGTCAAAGTTATAGTTGACTTTTTCCTTAAAACCCTAACTGTGGTGTAGATGAAATTGAGACTTGTTGCTCAAGCTTCTTGGATTAATCCATTGTTGCAAATGGATCAATATAGTATATTAGAGACCCTTAAATCATGTCTTGAGGTCTTGGCTCATGATTTGCCCCAAAAGTCAATTTAGGGGTGAATTAGGTCAAGAAACCCTAATTCCTGATTTTTGATGTATGCATCCCCTGAGGCAAAATTGACTTGATGATTGGGTCCATAAGGTTCCATGTAGTATATTAGGTTAGGTTTTGGATCATTGGCTTGTGCCCAGATGAAAATTTTCCATCTGGAGGCCCTGGTTGACCAAAACCCTAATTTGGTGACACTATCGATCATGAGACTTGATCCACCTAGAAGGGAGCAGCCTTGTCCTTGATCCTTGAAGTGGGAGTCCTTTTGATCCATTGTGGATATTTTAGAGGTTAGACAAGTTGAAGATCAGGTCATTCCTTGATTGATCGTTTGTCTAAGAACTCTGAGAGGGCTTGAAACCCTAATTCTTGATTGTAGTGAATGCTCACCCATCTTTGGGGAGACTGATGAAGTATTATGGTCCATCCATATTGTGATGATGATTTTCACAATGATGGGAAATCCTAGTGGTCAAAATTTGGGGTATGACAGATGCCCCTATTTAATCTTCTTGGACACGAAGGTGGCGAATGACGAAGGTATTCGGGCATTCGGGGTGCAAGAGGATTAAATATCGGAATACCCGAAATTTTGATGGTGGTTATGAATGGTAGCTTACGCATTCATCTTCTTTAGCTAAGCAATGATGCTTAGAAAAGGTAAACTTCCCCTCGATCCTGGTCTTCAGCTAAGGAACTGGTCTCAGTTTCTAAAATAAACTTCCCCTCGATCCTGGTTTCCTACCAAGGAACTGGTCTTAGTTTCTGATGTAAACTTCCCCTCGATCCTGGTTTCCTACCAAGGAACTGGTCTTAATTTCTTTCGTCAATAAACTTTACTGACAAGGGACGCTGTTCGTAGCAGTTTTCCTTCAAACTTCTCGCCGAATTTTCCTGGGGAGATGCCATTTGAGTGGAAAAAGTTTCGATGTCAGACTTGCTGGGGAACCCAGTCGTCTGAGTTGTAGAGGTGTACAAACTTCTCTGTTGGAGATGCCATTTGTTGACTCTACTTGGGGAATGTGAGTCCCTTGAGAGACTGCATTCGTTTGGGGTCTTTGCATCATACTTTTCTCGGAGATCTTCTCGGAGAAATGCCATATGATGTGATCCAATTTTGAGGTGCCGATGACCTTTTCATCCGTGGGTTTTTTGGAGAAAAACTGTCGTACTGCCGAATCTCCGATTTAGGAGGCTTTCTCTCGGGATTTTCTTTAATCCGGGAAAACAAGGATATCATCTTCAATGGCGAAGAGTGATGTTAACTGAGGGCTCTCTAGTCTTTCAGAGGTTCAAGTTATCAAAGTGGTCAAGGGGCAACTTCCTTCCAAAAATAAACTGGAGGAGAGAGAATGTTCAGACGTAACACTTCCTGATGAGGAAATGGTTGACAACTCGATTGAGAGGACTTTTATCACTAGGGGACAAGGCCGACTAGAGTGATAGCGATGCAATATGAAATGTGAATGCAAATCAATAATGCAATGATGCATGTATGTTTATGCTGACAAAACTGACGCGACATACAAAATGACAGGTGAACACGACTGGATACTCGGCCATCGCGGGGCGAAGAAGTACCGTTGGTTCAGAATAGCAATTCCACCTTGCTTAGGAGAGATAATCCCTGTTGGGAGCTATGTTGGTCGGGCTTAGGAGATGAGAACTCGGCCGAGGCGTGTCAGACGAAACAAGGTCTCTGACACAGTTGATCCCTTCATTCAGGCATACTGGGTTAGAAGGAGTACTTTGATTCTGCACTTTGAGGTTCGATTACTTCTGGAGAAGCGACCGATGTTCTTCTGATGTTCAACAGTAAAAAAAAATTGCCATCTTTAATTTAAAAGCAGAAAAAGTTTTAACAAGTAAATTCATTTTTGTTTTATTTCAAGAATCGGTAATCATGTTAACAACGTCGTTCTGTAAAGCTAAAACAAATAAGAATTACAAACAAAAGCACAAAGGCTCGAATTTTATTGATAAGATGGAGATCAGCCAAACGCGTGATTCCAAAGAGTATTTACAAAGTTAGAAAATGGTAATTTACAAGGAAAAGGGCTACGTTGAAACATAACGACAACTATCCTTCTACCAACTTTGAATTCGGGACATCCTGAGCTTCTGTCGAAGATGACCTTGACTGGAGTTTTCTGGCGGATGATGTAACTGCTGCTGCTGAGGGACTTGCCTCTGTTGAACATAGTTACTTGCCATTATCCCTAATTTTTTCCTGGATTGTACTGTGACGTTTCCAACCCACCGGGATGATTTTTTCTTTTTATGTCTCTAACTTTTGCCTGGACCGCCCTTTCGGGTTCTCAATCCACCGAGAAGTTTTTTTTTAGTTTAGGCGAAGTATTTCTTGACTACATCAACATTCGTGGGGTAGGAAAATTCCTCTTCGTCCATGGTTGCAAGTCTCAAGGCGCCGCCTGAGAAAGCTTTCGTGACCACATAGGGGCCATCATAATTCGGAGTCCATTTACCTCGCGAATCAGTGAGAAATGACTGGATCTTCTTGAGCACGAGGTCTCCTTTTCTAAAAACACGAGGTCGGACCTTTTTGTCAAACACCCTCTTCATTTTCTGTTGATACAATTGACCATGGCATAGTGCCGTGATTCGCTTCTCCTCGATCAGATTCAGTTCGTCGTGTCGGCTTTGACATCATTCAGCTTCGGTGAGCTTAGCTTCCATCAATACTCGGATTGACGGGATCTCTACTTCTATGAGGAGCACTGCTTCCATGCCATACACTAGAGAGAAAGGGGTTGCCCCTGTTGAAGTGCGGACAGATGTTCGATAACCGTGAAGAGCAAAGGGTAGTATCTTGTGCCAATCTTTGTAGGTTACAACCATCTTTTGAACGATCTTCTTGATGTTCTTGTTAGCCGCTTCTACCTCTCCGTTCATCTTGGGTCGGTAGGGAGATGAGTTATGGTGTTCGATCTTGAACTCAGCGCACAACTCCTTCATCATCTTGTTGTTCAAGTTAGATCCATTATTAGTAATGATCTGGCTCGGAACACCATAACGGCAGATGATATTGTTTTTGATAAATCGGACCACCACTTGTCGGGTTACATTAGCGTATGATGCTGCTTCGACCCACTTGGTGAAATGGTCAATGGCTACCAGGATGAACCGATGTCTGTTTGAAGCCTTAGGTTCGATCAAGCCAATCATGTCGATTCCCCATATGGAAAATGGCCATGGGGAAGAGAGAACTTTGAGATGTGATGGCGGTACATGAATTTTGTCGGAGTATATCTGACACTTGTGACACCTCCTCATGTACTTGTTGCAGTCGGATTCCATGGTCAACCAATAGTACCCTGCTCTTAAATTTTTTCTCGCCATTGTGTGTCCGTTGGCATGAGTGCCAAAGGACCCTTCATGAATTTCTTTCATAGGCATGTCTGCTTCTGGTCTGTCGACGCATCGGAGCAAGACCATGTCAAAATTTCTCTTATAGAGAGTGTCACCGCTCAGGAAGAAGTTTCCAGCCAATCTTCTGAGGGTTTTTCTGTCTTTTCTGAGTGCCCCAGATGGGTGCTCTTGTCTCTGAAGGAAGCATTTGATATCGTGATACCAAGGTTTATCGTCTATGACTGCTTCAATCGTGAAGATGTAAGTAGGCCTTTCAAGGCGCATTATGTCGATCTTAGGTAAGTCGTTCCATTGACCTACACTAATTATGGAAGAGATGGTGGCTAATGCATCAGCCATGTGATTCTTCTCACGAGGAATATGATGAAACTCAACTCTTTTGAAGAAAGGTAGCAACCTTCTTGCATAGTCTTTGTAAGGAATCAATCCTGATTGGTATGTGTTCCAATCTCCTTTTATCTGATTGATAACCAAGGCTGAATCGCCGTATACGTCCAAGTTTTTAATCCTTAAATCAATTGCTTCTTCGAGACCCATGATACAAGCTTCGTATTCGGCCTCGTTGTTCGTACATTTGAACCTAAGTCTGGCGGTGAAAGGAATGCGGGTACCCTGAGGGCTAACAATTATTGCCCCAATTCCGTTTCCATAATGATTAACTACTCCGTCAAAGATTAGTCCCCATTGGGAACCTGGTTCTGGCCCTTCACTGGGTAACGGTTCATCGCAATCTTTCATTTTTAGATACATGACATCTTTGTCTGGGAAGTCAAACCCGATTGATTCCTGATCGTCAATCGGTTGATGAGCCAAATGATCGGCTAAAATACTTCCTTTAATGGCTCTCTGAGCGTGGTACTCTATGTCATATTCTGATAACAGCATCTGCCAACGGGCAATCCTTCCCGTGAGAGCAGGCTTTTTGAAGACGTACTTGATTGGATCCATTTCTGAGATTAACCAAGTAGTATGACAAATCATGTATTGGCGAAGACGTTTGGCTGCCCAAGCCAAAGCGCAGCAAGTTTTCTCAAGCATCGTGTACCGAGTTTCGCAGTTGGTGAATTTCTTGCTCAAATAGTAGATGGCAGACTCTTTTCGTTTGGTTTCGTCTTGTTGGCCAAGTACACATCCCATTGAGTCCTCTAGAACTGTGAGGTAAATGATCAGTGGTCTTCCTTCCACTGGAGGTGATAGAATCGGAGGATTCAACTGATATTCCTTGATACTGTCGAAGGCGGTTTGATAATCTTCTGTCCAAACGCAATCCTGGTTCTTTTTGAGTAATTTGAAAATCGGCGCACACGTGGCGGTCATAAGGAATATGAACCTGGAGATGTAGTTCAAACGTCCCAGGAATCCTCTGACTTGTTTTTCAGTTTTTGGAGAAGGCATTTCTTGAATGGCCTTGACCTCGTCAGGATCAACCTCAATTCCTTTCTGGCTGACGATGAACCCTAGTAGTTTCTCTGAACGGACACCGAAGGTGCACTTGTTGGGATTCAAGCGGAGCTTGAATTTTCTTAGACGTTCGAACAATTTTGACAGATGTTCAACGTGCTCACTCTCTATTTTAGATTTTGCAATCATATCATCGACATACACTTCGATTTCTTTGTGTATCATGTCATGAAAAAGAGTAGTCATGGCCCTTTGATAGGTTTCCCCGGCATTCTTCAAACCGAACGGCATTACCTTGTAACAAAAGGTACCACATGGGGTAATGAATAAAGTTTTCTCCATGTCTTTCGGCGCCATTTTGATCTGGTTATAGCCCGAGAATCCATCAATAAAGGAGAACACTTTGAATTTTACTGTACTGTCTACCAGCATGTCAATGTGTGGTAAAGGAAAGTCGTCCTTTGGACTAGCCTTGTTCAAGTCTCGGTAGTCGACACACATTCTGACCTTTCCGTCCTTTTTGGGAACGGGTACGATGTTGGCTAACCATTGAGGATATTCAGATGTGGCGAGGAAACCTGCATCAATCTGTTTCTGTACTTCCTCTTTGATTCTGATGGCCATGTCCGGGTGGGTGCGTCTCAACCTCTGCTTTACTGGCAGACATTCCGATCTCAATGGTAGATGGTGTTCCACGATGCTGGTATCCAACCCTGGCATATCCTGATAGGACCAAGCGAATATATTGGGGAATTCTTTGAGAAGCTTTATCAAACTCTCTTTGGCAGTTGGACTGAGCAGTGCCCCAATCCTAATTTCTTTTCTCTCTTGTTCTGAACCCAAGTTTACCATTTCCAACGGTTCTTTGTGAGGCTCAATGGACCTTTCCTCCTGTCTGAGTAGTCGAGAGATCTCTTCTGGAATTTCGTTGTCAACTTCTTCTTTAGCCCCAAATATCGGGAACTCAAAGTTGGGAGAAGGCATCGGATCGTATGTTTCAACGGGGTTTAAAACAAGCAATCTGCATGACGTGATGATTCGTGTTTAGAAGAGATAAAGAAGACTGCAAGTGTGTGCAGTGTATTTATTTTACTGCTTGTTTTTATTTGAATTATTTTTTAGGATTACCATTTTCTGAAAAAGCAAAAAGAGAAAACAGCAAAAAATGCAGAAATTACAGAACGACGTTATTTTATTAATGAACAAGTCGAATCTTGAAACTACAGCCCTATAAAACAAAACTCTGTCTCTTTGGGCGAAGCGAAGAGGGAAAATTTACAGAAAGCGAGCCCTATCAAAACATCCGTTTCACCTGGGCCGGGTGAAAGGTTAAGGATGGCAATTACTTTGACTGATGAACGATCTTCAGAACCTCGACAGCAACCCATTGGCGGTGAACGCCTCGGTGAATCACAAAGTCTGGCACCTTCCTTGATTTGTCTTCAGAAATGACGCTGATTTCTGGTGGAGCGGGATCATTGGAATCTGTCTCCCAAGCAGAATTGTCGTAGGAGAATTCCTCAGTTGCATTTTACATAGCATTTGTGTTCTCCGCTGTATCTCCCCATCCAGTTGGCTGAATGTCTTCGAACCTGATACGAGAGCTTTCGGGAGCGGTGTACTTAACCATATAGTTGTATTTCCCACTCGGTTGTCCCAAGGTGTCCCAAACTTCTTTGGAACTGGAGGAGTCATCTCTCTCGATGACGTTAACCTCAGGAAAAGCATAGTTGATGAATTCAAGTCATGCAAATGTTGCAAATTCATCTTCATGTTGAGCAGTTTCTGAATGACCTGAGTGTTGATCCCATGACATGGTGGGGACACAGGTATTCTGTTCAATGACAGTCAGCTGATTTTCATTGTTCGGCTGACTCTCTTGCCCCAAGTTTCCTGGGTAAGGCTGCCACATTGGCAGACCATCCATTGGGCCATAGTAATTATGGTCAAAGTTGTCTTTCATCAGAGTGTCCTTCTCTAATGAATTTGGCGGAGCACGACATCCTTCCGGATCACAATCTCCATATATCATTTCGACGTCTGACCTTGGTATAAATCTCGGACTCTGTGTAGGAAAGCAAAATGGTGTAGGCACCTCTTCCTGAGACATATAACCGTCCTCATTAAGATAGGACTTCCATTCTTCATCTGTGTCAGAGGGATCTTCCTCATTGATAGAATGTACTGCCCGAGACACTGGGTGAAGAAAACCTCCACTGTGGAAGAAGTTTTGAAGGAGATGAAGATTTTCATCGTTGGCAGCTGTCTGGGTACAGGTTGCAGAAAAACCAAGACCCTTCTTTGTTTTATTGTCAATAGGAATGACAAGCTGTCCCCATCTTGTTGTATCGATACTCTCGATCGCTTTGATAGCATCTTTGTATGAGGAAATCGAGGTTCCTCCTCTGAACTGATTGTTCTTGCTTACCGACTGAGTTCCAATAACCTCCTTGGGTTCTATGCCAGTAGATGATGACAAGTTGCTTACAAACAAGGCTTGTTCCCCACAAATTGTGACAAGTTGATCGTTCTTGACGAACTTTAGCTTTTGGTGGAGGGTCGAAGTGACCGCTCCAGCCTGATGTATCCAAGGTCTTCCTAATAAACAACTATACGTTGCCCGGATGTCCATGACCTGGAAAGTGACTTGGAAAGTGTGAGGACCAATAGTTATGGGAAGATCAACTTCGCCGATAACTGTTTTTCTGGATCCGCCGAACGCTTTGACGACGACCTCGCTGATTCTCATCGGAGGGCCTTTGAATGATAATAGCATCAAAATGGACTTCGGCATAACATTCAGGGCTGACCCTGTGTCTACAAGTACGCTGGCTAAAGCATCGTCCTGGCAGTTAACTGTAATGTTGAGCGCCATGTTATGACGACGACCCTCTTCGGGTAATTCCTCATCACTAAATCCCAAATTATTGCAGGAAGTGATGTTAGAGACAATGCTATCAAATTGTCTGATTATTACATCCTGTTCCACAAAGGCTTGCTCCAAGACTTTCTACAGAGCTTCCCTGTGGGCTTCTGAACTGAGTAACAGCGATAATACCGAGATCTTTGAAGGAGTTTTTAACAGTTGATCGACAATGTTGTATTCACTCCTTTGGATGAGCTTCAGCATCTCATCATTATTTTTCGAAAGTTCGGGATTACTGGATTGACCGACTAATGGATCGGGAGCTTCCGTCTGAAGTTCCTTTTCCTTGTTAGGTTCTCCAACTCCTCGGTTGAAGATTCTATCGCTCCGTGTTACACGACTGATGTCTGCAATATTCACGACGGAGGGTAATGGAATTTCCTTTCCATTTTCAACTGTCGTTGCACCGTATTTGTAAGGGATAACCTTAGTTGATTCATATGGTAACGGTCCCGGCAGATAGATGACTATGGGAACCTTCTGATTTTTCTGACCGTCATAATTAATCTCGATCCGTTCCCGGTTGGGAACTTTAGATTCGTCAAGTAGAGGGATAATGGCAAAAACATCCCTGGTCCTGCAATGACCAGAGATCATGACAACATCCTCAACTTGCTCGGCAAGGTAGTTCGGCGTCCAGTTGATGGGTCCAGAACCCAGATATGGGCGAATCTCTCTATGATCTACCTGACCCTGAAGAGCTGCTCTCACAAGGTAACACCCTTAGTTACTTTCCGAACAGACGCCGCAACGTTCATAGTTGTGTGGTGGCACCTGGCCACGCCCATTTTGAATACAATGTAACCTCACTAGGTTAGCTTCCACAGATCGGACATCCTGACTCTGACGCCGAGTGGGGTTTCTGTTATTGATACTAATCTGCTGAGTATCTTCATCCATATAAATTGGCATCCACCAGTGATTTAACAAGTGCTGAAGTGCCTCCTGGACAAGGGTACAACCTCGATTGTTTTCGCAACCCACCTTACAGCTTTGATAGTCGTGTGATATTAAGAATCTGAGTCGGACTTGCTCAGCATGTAACTCTACCAGGCTGGTATTCATCACGCGAATATCGAAGATCTGAACCATGTTGATCTGATAAGGGTTCCTATCACGGTAGTCTTGGATCCATCCAAGATCCATCTGACGCTGGAGGGCCTCCTGTATGAAAGAGCATCCCTATTTGTTTACCGAGGAAATAAGACAGGAACTGTAATCGTGCCGCGGCAGATTATGATACTGGCTTTGCCTTGAGTGCATCGCCACCAAGTTGACATTTATTGCACGGATATCGTGGTTCTGAATGACGTTATAATTCGTGTAAACCATGTTAACTCCACGAACTCGGTGCTCTTGGATCCATCCGAGATCCATCTGTTCCTGTAGAGCTGCTTGCACCACAGAACATCCTTGCTTGTCTTGTCCCAATTTTGGCCATTCTAGGTTCAACATGCTATTTCTTGTTCCAATGACTTTGGAGGCTTGGCTCAGTGGTTGTCCCCTTTAGATTCAATCCTCAGAGGTGTCCAAGTGGATAGGAGCATTTGGATTTGGCTGATTTTGGCAAATCGAGCAAAAATGCAAATTCTGCCTTGCCTTGGCAGATTTCAGCAAGGCAACTTTCCAATGTCATATCTCATGGCACAAATTGAATTTGGTAATGTTCTTGGCCATTTTGGAAAGCCCTTACATGATACAACAACTGTTTGAACATATTTGGTTTTGATCTCTTTTGAATCCAAGTGAAAAATCCCCCTACATTTGGCAAAAAGTAGGGTAAAATCTAACTTAGTGAAATTTTCACTAAGTGTTGGAACAAAGTGACTTTTCTTGATTTTGATCACTCCATAACTCAAAATTCACAATGAATTGGGATTAGGTCTAGTTGAAGTTTTTGTAGAGGGCAATGAGATCTACAAATCAAGCCTTGGATAGGAGAAAATGGCTTTGTGGTTTAGGAGTTATGACCCTCCAAAGTTGGTACCCTAGCCACTTTATTTTTAACTTAGAAAATTTTCTAAGTTTTTTATGGTTACCCCTTTTACAAGTTACCCAACTTTTCTTGATTTTTCTTGATGAATGATGATTCAAATCATACATTAACATCATTTTAGGGTTAAAAGTCCATTTTGGTGAAAAATCTCAAAAGTCAAAGTTGACTTTTGTGCACAGTTGACTTTTTATCAGATGAATTCCAAACTGTGCAATTCTTCAGGAAATCGTGTCCTTGACCTAAATCAAACTTGATGGACATGTTCCATGGGTGTCATAGGGTATATTGATGCATGTCATAGGGCTTGGGAGCATATCCTGGTCAAAAGTCAAAGTTACAGTTGACTTTTTCCTTAAAACTCTAACTGTGGTGCAGATGAAATTGAGACTTGTTGCTCAAGCTTCTTGGATTAATCCATTGTTGCAAATGTATCAATATAGTATATTAGAGACCCTCAAATCATGTCTTGAGGTCTTGGCTCATGATTTGCCCCAAAAGTCAACTTAGGGGTGAATTAGGTCAAGAAACCCTAATTCCTGATTTTTGATGTATGCATCCCCTGAGGAAAAATTGACTTGATGATTGGCTCCATGTGGTTACATGGAGTATATTAGGTTAGGTTTTGGATCATTGCCTTGTGCCCAGATGAAAAATTTCCATCTGGAGGCCCTGGTCGACCAAAACCCTAATTTGGTGACACTGTCGATCATGAGACTTGATCCACCTAGAAGGGAGCAGCCTTGTGCTTGATCCTTGAAGTGGGAGTCATTTTGATCCATTGTGGATATTTTAGAGGTTAGACAAGTTGAAGATCATGTCATTCCTTGATTGATCCTTTGTCTAAGAACTCTGAGAGGGCTTGAAACCCTAATTCTTGATTGTAGTAAATGCTCACCCATCTTTGGGGAGACTGATCAAGTATGATGGTCCATCCATATTGTGATGATGATTTGCACAATGATGGAAAATCCTAGTGGTCTAAATTTGGGGTATGACACATAATACATGCTAAAGGTAATACTCACATAATCATATAACAGAAACATACCATCACGACATACTTGTCAATTTCATTCAAATTTCACCAAACACATAATAATGCAATGTGACTCAAAACATCGACACAATACATGTGGTACCAATATCACCATGGTTCATTCAATCGAACCCGGATAAATCACATACACCCCTACTTGGCAATGATTTATCTCCACCACACTCCACATTGGAGCTCGGATGAATCACATACACCCCTCCTGAGCAATGATTCATCACCACCGACACCATGAATGCATGACAGTAAAAATGCATACAACACACATGTATGACAACAATCATACATCTTCACGATCCTCCTGATCACACGTGAGATACCTGCTCACCACCACATACATCACACAAGAAATTCCTCACATAACATTCAATTAGTTAAACATCTAATTAATTCACTAAAATTACTAAATTAATTAATTTCATCACCAATTACACATTTCTCAGCTTCTGGCATCTATCCCCAACCTCTCAAACTAAAAGAAATCACTCCGTACGCGAAAACGGGAAAGAGATCACAAAAACGGCAAAATTATGTACTCTCGCTGGCCATACGCGTATTGCCCTGTGCCATACGCGTATTGGCAGCTCGCTCACCCAGACCATACGCGTAATGCCCCAATTCCCTACACCAATACGCGTAATGCCTTCACCAGTACACTTAATGCCCAAACTTCCATATGCGTACTGTTACGCGTACGGGTAAAGGGTCGTGCCAAGCCTCCTTTTGGCCCTTCCATACGCGTATTGACCACCTCCATACGCGTATTGACCTACCTGATATGCGTATTGCAAGATCTATTACGCGAACTGGATTTCTCCACACCAGTCCATGTTCTGCTACGGGGTCCTCACTTTTCCACTCCAATTCAGTCCTAAACTTTGTTCTACATCGATTTTAGGCCCTATCTTTCATCTTACATCCTTCACCTATCATTAGTACTCAAAATTACAGGTCTTAGATCTAATTCGTTCTCTCAACCTGCACAAAAATCAGTTCTGCAACACCAACATTCACATAGCAGCAACAACACCATATTTTTACACACAAATCATGACAGAATAAATCGATTCATGCAATGTTCAACATAATTTTAACCATACAATAACAGATTCATAACACAGAATATATTCATACAAATTCCTACGGGTTTAATGACTCCCCACAACCCTCTCATGATCATACCACCAATATTGAAATATATTCTCCCCCTTACCTCAAAATTACTCAGAAATTCCTGAGAAAATTGATTCTTCAAAGCCCTAGTTCTCCATTGTTCTTCCTCTCCCTAGCCCTTCTCTTGTGAAAATTCTGATTATGATTAATCCTCCTGAAATTCTGGTACATGTGCAGAGTTCAGATGTCCTATAACATGCCATTCGACATCTGGTCTAACATGATCATAAATGGCAAGGTATATAGCAATAATCATGGTACTGAAAAAATAAAATCAAGACACACAGAATTGTTAACCCAGTTCGGTTTAACACACCTACTCTGGGGGCTACCAAGCCAGGGATGAAGTCCACTATTAGTAGTATCAATTCAAAGCTAAACTCTCCGTTTACAGCTTATCACTCAATCACTACCCAATGACCCTTCTACCTAGATCCTCTCTAGCTATGAGAAACTCTTCTCACTCCCAATCATCGCAATGATGTCTAGCAGTCGACAATCCGCCACTACATCAACGGCTCTTTACCTATACAACAGTTCAACAAGGAAGACACCCTTCCAAGACATAACTTATAGTTACTTAAAGGCTTACTCCAAGAACAATACTCCTCTTACTTAACAGCTTCGAGGATCACACTAATAAACTGTCCAACTCACAGGTTGAGTGGTACAAGAACCAACCCTAATACTAGAATTTTTACATCTTTGGTTGCGTTACAAAACTAGGTTACAATGTATCTATATATAAACTATTCCCAACTGGATTTTGGGCCTTTAAAAACACAGCAAATGAGCTGCTACAAATCAGCAGGGACTTCTGCTACATAATAGGACTTCAATCTTTAACTCCCTAAAATATCTCCATATTTAGAAAGTGTATATTTTCCAATATTCTTCTCAATTTCAGACTTGAATCTTCAGACCTTTTAATTCAGGGCCACATAGAATTTGCATATTATTTCCTGAATCTTCTGCATCTGTTAAGGCATAACAGAATTCTAAATTCTCTTCAGTTCTGGCACGATGTCGAATGAACCTCCATGGGACATCTTGATACGACATGTTGTTCCAAATGTTGAAATTACTTTAGCTCAACATGTTCCAATGCACACTAGGACTTCTTGCTCAACCTGTTCTTCTTTAGCAAGATAAACTATCCTATCTAACATAGTACTGCTATTATTTGTTTTACAAAATTAATGCCAACCCTTAAAATTAAAGAACTAACATTCTCCCCCTTTGGTAAATTTTGGCTAAAACAAATACATAAACATTACAACTCAGATTACAGCAGTAATCACAACTCTATACTACTGAGAATAGCAATCATGGAGAAACAACTTCTTGGAAATACTTGAAGGATGTTAGGACATCATGTTTGACAACACTTTTCGGCATATTCTATGAGCTCCATAACATCACCTTCGAGCACCACAGCACAATAACTTCAGGCAGCACATTAGGACCTTAGAAGTAGAAAGTCCTGGAGTTATTTGGTGCACATGAGGAAGAAGATATCTGGTGTACACGAGGAAGAAGATATCTGACACTCTCCCTTAATACAACACATTTCTTTTTCCTTCCAGCTCAGACCTGGATTAATTGTAGAAGACTCCTCCAAAAAAGAAACGTCTGTCTTGACACAAAGGACCAATGGTGGGATAAGAGATTTCTGCACACCTTAATTGATCATACGCCCCCAGTCGACCTGTGGCATAAGATGAAACTTAAGAAGTATCAATCTATCAACCCAGGTAACTCAGAACACAAGTCACAACTGTGTTCATAACTCGGGACACAAGTCACAAGGAACTCAACACCAACTCAAGGAAAGGACACCCTCTTCGACATCTCTGCACACAATTGGCACTCCAGACTGCAGACAAGGCATCTGCACAACCCATTTCACACACCCTTTCTCCCCCTTTTTAGCCAAAAATTGGCAAAGAAGGCCTTCACAGAACCAGACCCAAGTGATGCTTACCCAAATACGAACAAACGCCATAAGACTTGTGAAACAAAACACTCACTTGGCTGAAGGAGAAGAGAACAACCCCTATAAATAGCTGATCAGTTACTTTGGAATTAACGAGCTTTGAATATGTCAAGGTTCTTGGTCAAAGAAACGCTATTTTAGGTACCAAAAACTCCATTCAATATTCAATGCCTACCTTCCAAAACAGCCTTGACTACCTTTAATGTTTCTTAACTGAATCTTACCAAAAATTAGGCTAATAACGCTTCATGCATAGGCAGAGCCACGTGTTTCACCTTATCCTTGCACTACCGACCAGAAAAATTCCTTGTTTGGCTCAAGAGAAACATGTCTTATACCATGTTCTGACATCTTACCAAAACAGTTTGTCTGCTTTCTCATAAAATTATCAACCCAAGACTCCACTTATACAAACACATCTTCTTATCTAATGGATACTGAGACGACTTCTCACAATCCCTTCTAGATTCCTTCAAAACAACAGAGAAAAATAAAGTCACCCAGATGCACCAATTCTGCTTTTCAGACCTCTCCTGCATAAGCACTAACTTCACACAGCTATGATATGTCCCATCAAGATGTTTGACATCACACTGCACAAACTTGAACAGCCCACAGGCTACACAGAAATCAGCACACTTGCAGCAATAGGCTTATAGACAACAGCCTTAACAATCAATGCTCTTTATGCTATCACAACGATATTGCCACAATCTGGTATATGTTGAGCAAGACCTCACCATGTTGATTTTGGATACATGGTCTGCCAATTCCAATAAACAAAAGCCCACTTGATTTGAAATTTATCACATATTCCATAACAAATGTCTTTAGATTACTTGCAACACAAGATAAGGACTGCCACCACCTTTTATTTGTATTAGAAGGAACCTCCTTATCTTCAGCCATTCTGCTCAGATTGCACTACTGGCAACACCCTTATAACACCCTAATAGAGTCTTCAACATGAGAGTAGTCATGTATTACCAGAACTACTTACCATCAAGATCAGAATCTGCCCATTCTAATCCATATTATGTCAGAACTGCCACTTCGGACGATAATGCTGCTTCTTCCAACTCCACAAGCATGGTACACAACAAACTACGATGTTGCAACAGTATGTAGGACATCAGCATAAGACAAAGGAACACACCACTTGATCACAACCAGCACCAGCAGCTATACCGAAAACAAACTAAAGGGAACCATATCAGACAACTAGACAGGACCTAGGCTCATCCTTTTAGATACAAAAAGGACAACCTCTACCAAGGCACCAAACACGAAGTTCTGGTATCCAATGTGACAGATTCCCAAGAAGGCAAGTTCCCAAGCCAAAGACCACATTGACTGGTCGGGCGATACAAACAAGATCTCTTTATGCAGTATAAAAACCAAGCTTCCTAGCTTCTAACATCGAATCACAGATAGAGCCATGAGTCAGTCTAGCAAGGATGCAGAGAAGAGACACATGCAGGTAGTGTTGAAACCAGATCCACATAAATTGAAGGACAAACCATTGTCCACGGCTGGGGCAACTTCAGGAGCAACAAGAACAAGAAGGACATCAGAAACAAGGATGAAAGTCGTCAAGAGAACCCAAGTGCAACATCAAGCTTCTGATGATGAATGGGATGAAGATTGGAAAACTTTTCTTGATTCAGGGGGTTGGGATAACCTTTAGACCATTTGTTTGTTGCTTTTACTAATCTTGTATGCTTTCAATAATGCAATAAAGTTCAGTTTTAATTTTGTCCCTTTAAACTAAACATGTGCAAAATATAATCACAACTGCACAAGACACATCCCAGCACACTTAATCCTCATGTATGCAAATTCCTAATTTGCTTCTGGCCAAAACAAATCATATACAAGGAGAATGCAACAGCCGAAAACAGAAGTCAGAACATCCTTTTAGACATATATCAATCACAGTCAGTCTTACCAAAATAAGTGCCAACACCAAGAGCTGCAGAAATCAATCTCCCCCTTAACATCATACGTCTAGCTGCATAAAATTGTAACACTCTCCCCCTATCAAGAATAACATGTGCTTCTTAGTACCTTGAAGAATGGAAAACATAAGACGCATCTTCATGTCTTCAAGAGCTCACTCTTTGTTCAACTCACAAGTTGAACACAATCATCACTTGTACCAATACTCACATGATCCCAATCTGATCAGCTTTTCTCTATCTAAGACCACCAGTACTCCTTTGCAAGAAGAATACCTTAAATGAATGGAGAACATGAGACTCATCTTCATGTCTTCAAGAGCGCACTCTCTATTCAACACACCTGCTGAACACATTCACCTACGGCTTGACCCTTACATCAGTACATAAATCAGGTAGAGGCTTGTGATTTTAGGAGACAAACACCATAACATTCTGAACAAAATGTTCTGTCAACAGATGTTAAGACATCAGTCTTGACATCATGAACAGAAAACATCACATTCCACAACCGAATCTCCAAACTTCCCCCTTTAAGTCTCGGGACCAGAAACAACCATCATAACCCATCACATCATAGAAGATCACACGAACAGTATTCTTTCATCCAACTCTCCAAAGGCAATCATTCCCTATCATTCTCCTAAATGATAATTTGGAATACTCCTGATCAGTTGATGAGTATCTTTACCTTCATGCCCAAGATGTCTGCTAGAGATAATACTTCTTGAATCTCAGGGTCTCCACTCCTGCAGCAAGGACCAGAAATAAACTGACCTCAGTAGTAAAAAACATGTTGATCACACCTTGACCAACTCACACATCTAAGATAAGTTCCAGGGCCAGAAAATTCTTAGACATACCACCCAGATGCCTCCTCTTCTAGATCAGGAGTAGGTTCCAAACTCATGTGATCAAACCATATTAGTTTAGCACCCAGAGCATCTGCTATGTCATTCCTTCAGACAACAGAATTCAGCACAATTCTGACGTGATGTTCTAACACAAGATAGGACATCATTCCAATGAACACATCAAGAGATCAAAGACTGGATATTAGCCCTTTTAGGAATAGAGGAAAAAGTAAATTACTTCTCTTCCTTACAACTTCACTTATCAATGCCTTTATGAGTGGACTTGAACAATAATCTTCAGGTATCGTTGACAAAGTAAGTTGAAGCAGTCTTGCATATATCCCATCGCCATAGTATATACATTTAGAGAAGAACAACCTTCTCAATTGCAACCTCAGGAGTTTTCAGATAGATACATAGCGGATCAAAATACAAACTCCTCAAGACCTTCAGGTGTCACATATCAGCCCTATCATCATAATCCAGGTGACACCACAATACCACAGGTTTGAAAATAAATCAAACCTAACATAACCACAACACAACAACTTTTCAACCAAACCTCCAAGCCTCCAGCACATGCCACTGCCTGTCACGAACAGTCCATCCTCCACTTCTAGGGACCATTCTCACACCTATATGAACATCTCCAAGTTTAAACAACTTTTCAGTAGAAAGCTTCTACCTTGACCATGAACCAGAAAGTATCTTCCCTTGGATCTCATCCAGATACAGAACAGAATGACCTGCTCTAATACCAATTGAAATTCTGGTACATGTGTAGAGTTCAGATGTCCTATAACATGCCATTCAACATCTTGTCTGACATGATCATAAATGGCAAGGTATATAGCAATAATCATGGTACTGAAAAAATAAAAGCAAGACACACAGGATTATTAACCCAGTTCGGTTTAACACACCTACTCTGGGGGCTACCAAGCCATGGATGAAGTCCACTATTAGTAGTATCAATTCAAAGCTAAATTCTCCGTTTACAGCTTATCACTCAATCACTACCCAATGACCCTTCTACCTAGATCCTCTCTAGCTATGAGAAACACTTCTCACTCCCAATCATCGCAATGATGTCTAGCAGTCGACAATACGCCACTGCATCAACGGCTCTTTACCTAGACAACAGTTCAACAAGGAAGACACCCTTCCAAGACATAACTTAGAGTTACTTAAAGGCTTCCTCCAAGAACAACACTCCTCTTACTTAACAGCTTCGAGGATCACACTAACAAACTGTCCAACTCACAGGTTGAGTGGTACAGGAACCAACCCTAATACTAGAACTTTTACATCTTTGGTTGCGTTACAAAACTAGGTTACAATGTATCTATATATAACCTATTCCCAACTGGATTTTAGGCCTTTAAAAACACAGCAAATGAGCTGCTACAAATCAGCAGGGACTTCTGCTACATAATAGGACTTCAATCTTTAACTTCCTAAAATATATCCATATTTAGAAAGTGTATATTTTCCAATATTCTTCTCAATTTCAGAATTGAATCTTCAGACCTTTTAATTCAGCGCCACATAGAATTTGCATATTATTTCCTGAATCTTCTGCATCTGTTAAGGAATAACATAATTCTAAATTCTCTTCAGTTCTGGCGCGATGTTGAATGAACCTGCATGGGACATCTTGATACGACATGTTGTTCCAGATGTTGAAACTACTTCAGCTCAACATGTTCCAATGCACACTAGGACTTCTTGCTCAACCTGTTCTTCTTTAGCAAGACAAACTATCCTATCTAACATATTGCTGCTATTATTTGTTTTACAAAATTAATGCCAACCCTTAAAATTAAAGAACTAACACCTCCTCACTAACCCTCACTAATTATGTTTAATTACTAAACTGTCCTTATTTTTCTCTACAAGCCCATTATCCATTTTTTTAAGTCAGATTTTTAATTTAATAGAAATAATAATATTACTCACATAATAATTAAAATAATACTAGTATAATAATAATAAAAATAATAATACTATTACTACTCATACCCAAAAACTATTCCCGACACCTCTAATCTACCTGTCCCACTAAGGACTCCACGCCTACGCGCTCAACCACACACACCCTTAACAAGGCCAAACAACGGAAAGATAACACGACGATCAAATAATTTTAATTGGGGTGTTACATTCGACATCCTACAATCACCATCCAAACTTGGGAAAATCTTCATTGGATACTTATATACAAATAGCAACCAATTTAAAAGAAGTTCTCATCATTCATCCCTAATCAACACTAGAAAAAAACGTAAAAGGAAACAAGTATATATTTACAATATAAACAATAGTACAAAGCTCAAAAATATAGAAACTATTGCAATGCACTTCAATATCTAAACACCAATCCCCTGCAACGGCGCCATTTTTTTCGAACTGCAGTAAAGCAGTAAGAAGCAAAAAATTTAGTTTTGGAAGGATTCCCTCCGGGATTTATATCGTCTCCACAAGGATCGATGTGAGGGAATGAACGTTGTTCAACAGTCTCTACGTTTCTAAGCTTGTTTTGAAAGTTTTGGTTAAAAGATTCAAGGTACTATAAATAAAGGCAGAAAATATAAAGGAGGAAAATATAAAGATTTAAAGTAAATTGAGCCTTGTTGAGATTGAATCTCATCAATTAATAACACATGCATTCTTCTAACTAGTTAAACACAAATGAATCATTCGTCTAATATCCTTACGTATCACCCACAACCGAGGTTATGTCTAACGCAAAGTTGAGAGAACAACCGTATTGCCTCATTGGTGATGTCTCACGCAACTCAACAACACAGAGCATTAAGAACTGATACTCATGCAAATGCTAAGCCTAAATCTATGTCTAGAGTCTAGAACCTAACAAGTATCCAGAGACGACAACCATATCAGATTCATGACTAATTCACATAGAACGCCATGTGTAGCACGATTTTTGTGGTCTTGAATCACTATCGCTTAGGCACTACAGTTCGATTCATTTTTTATCCTGTTAAGATGATTAAGGAAGGGAAATAGATATCTCCAATTAACCCTGCTCGCATACTGAGGTTAAATAGTCAAAACTGTTGGTTTACAGATGCTATTAAGACGTGGGCCCCTCTTCGATTTATTTTGTTAAGAACACAGTGTCTGGACTATGTGCGAGGTTTTTAGGTAATGTGTTTAGATTTGATGCTTTTGGGTTGATTTGATGGAGGTACTGGATTTTGGGTTCTTGATTAGTATGCTCGCTAAGATTTTTCAATCTTATGCCTACGTATTCCCATTTAACGAAACAAGGAAATCAGAGCGATCGTAGTTCCTCATATTCTAAGGGGGAAAAGGTTGTTTTGGTGTCTTGTTCGAAGCCTAAGACAGAGGCTAAACGGGGTATTTGTATCTTGTTCAAAGCCCAAGATATGAAGCTAAAGATTTGACTGAGAGAGAACTTGTCATCTCTAAAGAGGAGTTGTTGATGTTTGTATGCTGTGAGCAAGGCCCAAATTGATGCTAAAAGGTTGATTGACTCAACCGGGGATTTCTCTATACAAAGCCTGAGAGGAGGCTATTGACCCAACAAGAGGGTGTTTTTTATTTGTCTCGTACGAAGCCCAAGATAGAGACTAAACGGGTTGACTCAACAAGAGAGTACTAACAAGTGACTGACTCAACAAGAGAGTGCTTTTATGTGTCTTGTATGAAGCCCAAAACGGAGGCTAAAGGTTTGACTCAACAAGAGAATCTGTAATACTCAACAAGAGAATAATTTTATGTGTCTTCTATGAAGCCCAAGACGGAGGCTAAAGGTTTGACTCAATAAGAGAGTCCTTTATACTCAACAAGAGAGCATTTTAGTATCTCGTCCGAAGCCCGGGATAGAGGCTAAAAGGGTTTGACTCAATAAGAGAGTCCTTTATACTCAACAAGAGAGTGTTTTAGTATCTCGTACGAAGCCTGAGATAGAGTCTAAAAGGGTTTGACTCAACAAGAGAGTCTTTTATACTCAACAAGAGAGTGTTTTAGTATCTCGTACGAAGCCCGAGATAGAGGCTAAACGGGTTTGACTCAACAAGAGAGTCCTTTATACTCAACAAGAGAGTGTTTTAGTATCTCGTACGAAGCCTGAGATAGAGTCTAAAAGGGTTTGACTCTACAAGAGAGTCTTTTATACTCAACAAGAGAGTGTTTTAGTATCTCGTACGAAGCCCGAGATAGAGGCTAAAAGGGTTTGACTCAACAAGAGAGTCTTTTATACTCAACAAGAGAGTCTGAAAAGGTTATCTCTGTTGGGGAGAATCATTGTACAAAGCCCAAGAGGAGGCTGACTTTCCTGAGGAAAGGATCATTATACAAAGCCTAAGAGGAGGCTATCTTACTGCTGAGGATTAGATCCATAGGCAGGAAAAAGGGTGGGGAACTCTCATGAGAGAGACCAGGTTTCAGAGTGATCGGTGTTTTTCCTATATTTGGAAGGAACTTTAGAATGTCTTTGAGACTCAAGGGGGTTTAGTCTGTCCAAGTCTAGAGTTTTATCTTTTGTAGGATGCCCCAAAAAAGGGCACGGGCATTAAGGGATGAGTATCAACCCTAAAGTGGCCAGAGGTTTGACATCGGAAATACTTCTCTAGCAAAGGATGACTAAGTTCTGTCTTATACCTTTAAGAGGTCGTCAGGTCCTTGTATTAAGCCCAAGAGAAGGCATGAGAACTTCTAGGAAGCCGAAGGGTCCTTGTACGACGTCCAAGAGGAGGCGGGGATGCTTTTAGGAAGCCTGTGGGTCCCCAAACCAAGAGAAGTTCAAGAAATGCAATTCACAGAGAAGAGATTATTCCATGAAAGTTCGAGAATTTGGAAGAAACTCAAGAGATGCTATTCACAGAGAATAGATCAACTGTGGGGAGTAGAGTTTCTTTGCCGATTTCTAAGGGTGACAGTCTGAGAAAGGGTTCACCGAGAATGCTGCCTTTCTCTTTGTTCCATATTGTTTAACCCCAAGAGAAGGGAAGACTGTGTCTGGTAATCCTATGAGGGATTTAGTTTTGTTTGTATTTAAGAGTGACCAACAGGGCTTTACCTAGTGCTAGACGTAGTTGCCGGGGAAAACTCTAAATAACTATACTAGTATTACACATTGGATATATAACGAGTATATAAAAGTTTGTGAAAGAAGACTTACAATGAGGAGCCCCACAATACAGTTATATATATGAAAGCGGATAAAGAAAGCGGGTAAACACTTACCCGTTGTAGAGCTTCCATGTTGTTTTGTTAGTTGTTCAACAAAGAAAATTTTGATAACAATATTATATTCAAAATCAAAGGAGAAAGTGTTTTGAAAAGATTGTTGGGGCTTACAGCTCAAGGAGAGGCCCAAGTGATTTTAAAAAGGCGACGATCGCGCTGTTATTTTTGAAAATACGGTGGGACTTATACAATGACTGGGGCCCAAAAGTTGGTGTATTTACAAAAGGGGATGGGTCTTACACTCTAATAGCGACCCAAAGAAACTTGAAGAAAAGAAATGGGGCTTATAACACGAGGGTAGGCCCAGGGGTTTTATTTTTTTTTAACACAGAGGGACTTATACATAATCTGAGGCCCAAAAAGGTTTTGGTTAAAAGGGGATTGGGTCTTACACTCTATTAGAGGCCCAATAATGTTTTTTATACAAGAAATGTGGCTTACAACTCAAGGAGAGGCCCATACGAAAAACAAAGATCGCACCGTTATTTTGAAAACTGTACCGGGACTTATACAATGACTGAGGCCCAAAAATGTTTTAGGTACAAAGGGGGTGGGGTCTTAAACTCTATTAGAGACCCAAGAATGTTTAAAAATGATTTGTTTAGGGTGATTAAGATCGAAACCCTAAATTAATTTCAAAATGCATTTTAATTAAATAAAAATTTAATTAAAATGATCAAAATTATCAAACATGTGTGAAAAGCAAGTTGTGATCTTGGATTAATGCTTGAAAATTCATGTTTATATTCACAAAATGATTGGAAACCAATTAAATTTGGAAAATCAAGGAGGAAAAAATATTTTAAATGTTAAAAACAAATAAAACATTAATTCTTTGCAAAAATATCAAATATATGAAATAAATAATATTTTTTGGAATTTTTGGCAAAATAAAATATTTTAACAGTTTTGTGAATTATTAAAAAAAGAAT
Source organism: Lathyrus tuberosus (assembly GCA_022829125.1). NCBI lineage: Eukaryota > Viridiplantae > Streptophyta > Magnoliopsida > Fabales > Fabaceae > Lathyrus > Lathyrus tuberosus. The sequence continues at coordinate 6,501,964 of JALAZF010000164.1, read as the reverse complement.
CAACTCAAAATCGTTAAAACTCAGAGAGAAATTAATTTTTGAATCAATTAAATAAAATCAATAAATTCAAATATTCAAATATTCAAAATATGGCGCCAAGAACACACCAAGAACACGCGTCACACCTCTGTTTCTGTAAATTTACGTTTTCTCATCAATCTCACTGAATACTTGATGAAATCACACAATCCACATATCAATCTACTCGTTTTCACCTCACGATCATGTCTATGGTCATTAATTTCATTTATTTTAAGCATGGAATAAGAAATCAAGACATAACCTCAAGAACCCTAAAATTTGCATGAAGGCTGAGAATTTTGATACACGATTCAAACAAAGCAATTAATTGAGGGGAAACATTCTATGCATGATTATGAGCATTTGGCAAAAGTATTGTGCGAGGAAATATGCATGAATCATGAGATGCCCAAGTTGAGGCTTACCTCTTGCAGCTGGTGATCATGTTTTGTGTTGGAGGTGTTACAGCTAGGTTCCAATGATGTGGATAGCTTCCCTTGGTGCCAAGTGATGTGCCTGAGTGCTTGGAATGGTTTGAAACAAGCTGGAACTAAAAATAGTACCCCAACTGTAAGTCTGCAACAAGCTTGAGCAGTTGGATGGTGATTTTGAGAAATCAGTGTTCCAGATGTTATTTAAGTGTTTAGATCACTTCTATATGATGTTTATGAGGTGTGTGTGTGATTGGTTTGGTTGGAATGGCTCTCAAACTCAAAACCCGATTGTGACTTGCCTTAGAAGGAAAAATTGGAAGTGAGAAGGAGATTTTGAGGAAAGCATCTGTTTGAAGGCTTTGGTGTACTTAAACTAAGCACAAATGAGCTATATTTATAGTAGAGAAAGTTTATTTTGCAAGCAGTAGTGAATGGCAACTGCAGTAGAGGTTTGGCCAATGGTTGCACTTTGGAATCTCAAGTCTCCTCTAGCCATTAACTAGAGGTTAGGGCACAGGCTGATGGTCCCCTAGTTCAGAGGTCATCCTTGACTCATTCAGTTGGAAATGGTTCAGTTCATGCCACCTTGGTGCATCCATTGAATTCTCCAAAACAAAATTGGAGTCTTGTCCCCTCTTTTGGCAATTTTAGGTTTGGCATGCTATTCTTATATCCAAAGACTTGGGAGGCTGATGGATCAGTGTTTGTCCCTCCTTGGTTCCTCCCTGAGGTGTTAAGATGGATAAACTTGTTTTTCATTTGCGCAAATTGGCCAAATCGAGCAAAATGCACAAATCTGCCTTGCCATGACAGTTTGCAGCAAGGCACATTGCCATTGTCATATCTCATGGCTCAAGTGGAGTTTCATGGGGTTCTTGGCCATTTTGGAAAGCTCTCATATGATACAACATATGTGTGATCATATTTTGTTTTTATACCTTTTGGATCCAAGTGAAAAATGCCCCTACATTTGTAAAAAAAGCAAGGCAGATTTTGACTTAGTGAAAATTTCACTAAGTGTTGGAAAAAAGTGACATTTTCACTTTTTGTGATTTTGGCCATTCCATAACTTGAAATCTATGGAGAATTGGAATGAGTTGTAGTTGACACTTTTGTAGTATGCCATGAGAGCTACAAATCCATCTTTAGATCAGTCCAAATGGTTGCTTGGATCTCAAGTTATTATCCTTGGAAGTTGGTACCCTAGCCACTTTATTTCATAACTTAGAAAAATTCTAAGTTTTTATGGTTACCCCTTTTACAAATTATCCCACTTTCTTTGATTTTTCTTGATGAATGTTAATTCAAATCACACATTAACATCATTTTAGGGTTAAAGAACCATAATTGTGAAAAATTTCAAAAAGTCAAACTTTGACTTTTGGGCACAGTTGACTTTTTGCCAAATGAATTCCAAACTGTGCGATCCTCTATGAAATCAAGTCCTTGACCTAAATCCAACTTGATGGATTGATTTCATAGGTGTTATAGGGTGTACTGAATTATGTCCCAAGGCTTGGGAGCACGTCTTGGTCAAAAGTCAAAGGCACAGTTGACTTTTTCCGCGAAAACCCTAACTGTGGTTCTGATGAACTTGAAACTTGGGAATCAAGCTTCTTGGATCAATACATTGTTGCAAATGGATCAATTTAGTGTATTGGAGACCCTCAACTCATGTCTTGATGTCTTGGCTCATGTTTTGTCCCAAAAGTCAACTGTGAATTAGGTCAAGAAACCCTAATTCCTGATTTTTAGTGAATGCATTCCCTGAGGCTAAATTAACTTGATGATTGGGTCCATGAGGTCCCATGGAGCATCTTAGGTTATGCTTTGAAGCATTGGCTCATGCCCAGAAGAAAATTTCCATCTGGAGGCCCTGGTCGACCAAAACCCTAATTTGGTGACACTGGCGATCTTGAGGCTTAATCCACTTGGAAGGTTGCAGCCTTGTGCTTAATCCTTGATGTGGGAGTCCTCTTGATCCTTTGTGGATGTTTGAGAGGTTAGATAACTTGAAGATCATGTCATTTCTTGATTGATCCTTGTCTAAGAGCTCTAAGAGGGCTTGAAACCCTAATTCTGATTGTAGTGAATGCTCACCCATCTTTGGGGAGACTGATGAGGCATAATTGTTCATCCATATTGTGATGATGATTTACACAATGATGAGAAATCTTAGTGGTCAAAATTTGGGGTATGAAAATGCCCCTATTTAATCTTCTTGGACCCGAAGGTGTGAATGGCGAAGGTATTCGGGCATTCGGGGTGCAAGATGATTAAGTATCGGAATACCCGAAATTTTGAAGGTGGTTATAAATGGCAATTTGCCAGTCCATCTTCTTTTGCTAAGAAATGATACTTAGAAAAGGTAAACTTCCCCTCGGTCCTGGGTTTCAGCCACGGAACTGGTCTAAGTTTTCTTTTGTCTATAAACTTCCCCTCGATCTTGGTTTTTTAACCACGAAACTGGTCTCAGTTTCTGACATAAACTTCCCCTCGATCCTGGTTTTTAGCCACGGAACTAGTCTCAGTTTTTGATATAAACTTCCCCTCGATCCTGGTTTCTTACCAAGGAACTGGTCTCAGTTTCTTTTGTCAATAAACTTTCTTGACAAGGGATGCTATCTGTAGCGGTTTTCCTCAAACTTCCCGCCGAATTTTCCTGGGGAGATGCCATTTGATGGAAAAAAGTTTTGAAGTCAGTCTTGCTGGGGAATCCATTCATTTGAGTTGTAGAGGTACACAAACTTCCCTTTTAGAGACGCCATTTGTTGACTCTACTGGGGTAAACGAGTCTCTTGGGAGACTGTTTCTGGCTTAGGGTTATTACATCATACTTTTCTTCGAGATCTTCTCGGAGAAATGCCATACAATGTATCCCAATTTTGAGGTGCTGATAACTTCATTAACATTGACTCTACTGGAGAGAAAAATCAATGTGTTGTTGGGAATCTTTAGTTGTGAGGCTTTCTCTGGGGATTTTCCTTAATCCGGGAAAGCGAAGATATCATCTTCAATGGCGAAGAGTCACATTTGTCGAACATTTTCTGGTCTTTCAGAGGTTCAAGTTATCAAAGTGGTCGAGGACTAACTTCATCCCAGAAATAAACTGGAGGAGAGAGATTGTTCAGACGCAATATTTCTTGACGAGGAAAGAACTGACAACTCGATTGAGAGGACTTCTATCACTATGGGACAAGACCGACTAGAGTGATAGTGATGCAACATGATCATGAATGTAAATAAATAATGCATGATGTATGTATGTTTATGCTGACAAAACTAACACGACATACAGACGAATAGATGAACACGATTGGATACTCGGCCACTACGGGAGATGAAAAGTATCGCTGGTTCAAGATAGCAATTCTGCCTTGCTTAGGAGAGATAGTCCCTGCGGGGAAAACGTTGGTCGGGCTTAGGAGATAAGAACTCTGCCGGGGATGTTGGACGAAATTTTCGCATCGGACATAACTGATCCTTCATTCAAGCGTACTGGTTTAGAAGGAGTACTTTGATTCTGCACTTTGAAGATCGAACACCTTTGGAGAAGCGATCGATGTTCTTTCGATGTTCAACAGTCAAAAGAATTGTTGTCTTTATTTAAAAGCAGAAAAGTTTGACAAGTAAATTCATTTTTGTTTCATTTCAAGAATCTTTAATCATATTAAAGCGTCGTTCTGTAAAGCTAAAACAAATAAGAATTGCAAATAAAAGCACAAGGGCTCAAATTTCTTGATAGGATGGAAATCATCCAAACGCGTGATTCCATAGAGTATTTACAAAGTTAGAAAATGGTAATTTAAGGGAACAGGGCTACATTGAAACATAACGACCACTATCCTTCTACCAACTTTGAATTCGGGGCATCCTGAGCTTCTGTCAAAGATGACCTTAACTGGAGTTTTCTAATGGATGGCATTACTGTTGCTGAGGGATTTTCCCCTTTGTTGGACGTAGTTACTTGCCATTATCCCTAACTTTTGCCTGGATTGTACTTTGAGATTTCCAATCCACCGGGATGATTTTTTATTATGTCTCTAATTTTTGCCTGGACCGCCCTTTCGGGTTTTCAATCCACCGAGACGTTTTTTTTTTATTTAGGTGAAGTATTTCTTGACTACATCAACATTCGTGGGGTAGGAAAATTCTTCTCCATCTATGGTTGCAAGTCTCAAGGCGCCGCCTGAGAAATCTTTCTTGACCACATAGGGGCCGTCATAATTTGGAGTCTACTTGCCCCAGGAATCAGTGGGAAATGATTGTATCTTTTTGAGCACAAGGTATCCTTTCCTGAAGACGCGAGGTCGGACCTTTTTGTCAAACGCCTTCTTCATACTATGTTGATACAACTGACCATGGCATAATGTCGTTATTCACTTTTCTTTGATCAGGTTTAATTTGTCTTGTCGACTTTGACATCATTCAGCCTCTGTTAGCTTAGCTTCCATCAATACCCAGAGAGATGGGATCTCTACTTCTATGGGGAGAACTGCTTCCATGCCATATACTATAGGGAAATGGGTTGCCCCTGTTGAAGTGCGGACAGATGTGCGTTAACCGTGAAGAGCAAAGGGTAGCATCTCGTGCCAGTCTTTGTAGGTTACAACCATCTTCTGAACAATCCTCTTGATGTTCTTGGTAGCCGCTTCTATCGCCTCGTTCATCTTAGGTTGGCAGGGAGATGAGTTATGGTGTTCGATCTTGAATTCAGCGCACAACTCTTTCATCATCTTATTATTCAAGTTAGATCCATTATCCTTAATGATCTGGCTAGGAACACCATAACGACAGATGATATTGTTTTTGATAAATTAGACCACGACTTGTCGGGTCACATTGGCGCATGATGCTGCTTCGACCCACTTGGTGAAGTAGTCAATGGCTACTAGGATGAACTGATGTTCGTTCGAAGCCTTGGGTTCAATCATGCAAATCATGTTGATTCCCCATATGGAAAAAGGCAATAGGGAAGAGAGAACTTTGAGATGCGTTGGCGGTACATGGATTTTGTCGGAGTATATCTGACACTTGTGATAACTCCTCATGTACTTGTAGCAGTCGGATTTTTCTCGCCATTGTGTTTCTGTTGGCATGAGTGCCAAAGGATCCTTCATGAATTTCTTTTATCAACATGTTTCCTTCTGGTCTGTCTATGCATCAGAGCAAGACCATGTCAAAGTTCCTCTTATAGAGTATATCACCGCTCAGGAAGAAGCTACCTGCTAGCCTCCTAAGGGGTTTTCAGTCTTTCCTTAGTGCCCCAGTTGGGTACTCTTGCTTATGAAGGAAGCATTTGATATTGTAATACCAAGGTTTGTCGTCGATGACTGCTTCAATTGTGAAGATGTAAGCGGGCCGTTCAAGCCGCATTATGTCGATCTTAGGTAGGTCAGTCCACTGACCTACACTAATCATGGAGGAAAGAGTGGCTAAGGCATCAGCCATGTGATTCTCGTCACGAGGGATGTGATGAAACTCGATTCTGTTGAAGAAGGGTAACAACCTTCTTGGATAATCTTTGTATGGAATCAGTCCTGATTAGTATGTGTTCCAATCTCCTTTGATCTGATTGACGACCAGAGCTGAGTCGCCATATACATCCAAATTTTTAATCCTTAAGTCGTTCGCTTCCTCGAGACCCATGTTACAAGTTGTTTGTACACTTGAATGTTAGTCGGGCGGTGAAAGGAATGTGGTTACCCTGAGGTGTTATGATGATTGCCCTAATTCCATTTACGTAATGATTGACAGCTCCGTCAAAGATTAGTCCCCATTGGGAACCTTGTTCTGGTCCTTCACTGGGTGGCGGTTCATCGCAGTCTTTCATTTTTAAATACATGACATCTTCATATGGGAAGTCAAACCCGATTGATTCCTGATCGTCAATCGGTTGATGAGCCGAATGATTGGCTAAAACACTTCCCTTAACGACTTTCTGTGCGTGGTACTCTATGTCATATTCTGACAACAACATCTGCCAACAGGCAATCCTTCCCGTGAGAGCAGGTTTTTCAAAGACGTACTTGATTGGATCCATTTCTGAGATTAACCAAGTAGTGTGACGAATCATATACTGGCAAAGACGTTTGGTCGCCCAAGCCAAATCACAACAAGTTTTCTTAAGCATAGTGTACCGAGTCTCGTAATCGGTGAATTTCTTGCTCAAATAGTAGATGGCAGACTCTTTCCATTTGGTTTCGTCTTATTGGCCAAGTACACAGCCCATGGAGTCCTCTAAGACTGTTAGGTAGATGATCAGTGGCCTTCCTTCCACTAGAGGTGATAGAATCGGTGGATTCAATAGGTATTCCTTAATACCGTCGAAGGCGGTTTGGCAGTCTTTTGACCAAACGCAGTCCTGGATCTTTTTGAGTAATTTGAAAATCGGTGCACAGGTCGCGATCATAAGGAATATAAATCTGGAAATGTATTTCAAACGTCACAGGAATCCTCTGACTCGTTTTTCAGTTTTCGGAGTAGGCATTTCTTGTATGGCCCTGACCTTGTCAGGATCAACCTCAATTCCTTTTTGGCTGTTGATGAACCCTAGGAGTTTCCCTGAACGGACACCGAAGGTGCACTTATTGGGATTCAAGCGGAGTTTGTATTTTCTTAACCGCTCGAATAGCTTTGACAGGTGGGTCACATGCTCCTCTTCTGTCTTAGATTTGGCAATCATATCATCGACATATACCTCGATTTCTTTGTGTATCATGTCATGAAATAGAGTAGTCATGGCTCTTTGATAGGTTCCCCCGGCATTCTTCAAACCGAACGGCATTACCTTGTAACAAAAGGTACCCCATGGGGTGATGAAGGAAGTTTTCTCCATGTCTTTCGGCGCCATTTTTATCTGATTATAGCCCGAGAATCCATCCATGAAGGAGAACACTTTGAATTTTGCTATATTGTCTACCAGCATGTCAATGTGTGGTAAAGGGAAGTCGTCCTTTGGACTAGCCTTAGTTAGATCTCTGTAATCCACACACATTTTGACCTTTCTGTCCTTTTTTGGAACTGGTACGATGTTGGCCAACCATTGAGGATATTTTGACGTGGCGAGGAAACCCGCGTCAATCTGTTTCTGTACCTCCTCTTTGATTTTGATGGCCATGTCTGGGTGAGTCCGTCTCAACTTTTGTTTTACTGGCGGACATTCTTACCTTAACGATAAATGATGTTCCACGATGCGGGTATCTAACCCTGGAATATCCTGATAGGACCAAGCAAATACATCGGGGAATTCTTTGAGAAGCTTTGTCAAACTCTCTTTGGCAGTTGGACTGAGTAGTGCCCCAATCCTGACTTCTTTTCTCTCTTTTTTCGAACCTAAGTTGACCGTTTCCAACGGCTCTTTGTGAGGTTCAATGGACATTTCCTCCTGTCTGAGTAATCGGGAGATCTCCTCTGGAATTTCCTCATCAACTTCTTCTTCAGCCCTAAATACCGGGAATTCAAAGTTGGGAGAAGGCATTGTATCGTATGTTTCAATGGGGTTTAAAACAAGCAATCTGCATAACATGATGATTGTTTTTTAGAAGAGATAAAGAGAATGCAAGAGTGTGTGCAGTGTTTTTCTGAAAACTGCTTGTTTTTATTATTTGAATTGTTTTTTAGGATTACCATTTTCTGAAAAAAAAATGAAAAAGAAAACAGCAATAAACGCAGAAATTACAGAACGACGTTATTTTATTTATGATCGGTCGATTCTTGAAACTACAACCCTATAAATAAAACTCAGTCGCTTCGGGCAAAGCGAAGAGGTATATTTACAGAAAGTGAGCCCTATCAAAACATCAGTTCCACCTGGGCTGGGTGAAAGGTTAAAGACGACAATTACTTTGACTTAGGAACAATCTTCGAAACATCGACTGCAACCCATTGGCGGCAGACTCCTCGGTGAATCACAAAGCCTGGCACATTCTTTCTTGACTTGTCCTCAGAAATGACGCTGATTTCTGGCGGAGCAGGATCGTTGGAATCTGTTTCCCAAGCAGAGTTGTCGTAGATGAACTCTTCTGTTGTACTTTGCATAGTATTTGTGCTCTCAAGTGAATCTCCCCATTCAGTTGGTTGGATGTCTTCGAGCCTGATACGAGAGCTTTTAGGAGCAGTATACTTGACCAAGTAGTCGAACTTGCCACTCAGTTGTCCTAAGGTATCCCACACTTCTCTGGAACTGGAGGAGTCATCTCTTTCGATGAAGTTGACCTCGGGAAAAGCATAGTTGATGAATTCTAGTCCTACAAGCTTTGCGAACTCATCGTCGTGTTAGATAGGTTCTGAATACCCCGAGTGTTGATCCCATGTCATGGTGGGGAAGCAGGTATTCTTTTCTATGATGCTTAATTGATTTTCATTGTTCGGCTGATTCTTTTGCCCCAAGTCTCCTGGATACGGCTGCCAGATAGGCAGGCCATCCATTGGGCCATAATAGTCGTGGTCAAAGTTGTCTTTCATTAGAGTGCCCTCCTCTAATGAATTTGGTGGAGCACGACATCCTTCCGAATCACAATCTCTGTATATCATTCTGACATCTGACCTAGGTATAAATCTCAGACTCTGTGCGGGATACCAAAATGGCATAGGCCCCTCTTCCTGAGACATATAGTCGTCCTCATTAAGATAGGACTTCCACTCTTCCTCCTCATCGAAGGAATCTTCCTTGTTGATGGTATGCACTTCCTGATACACTGGGTGAAGGAACCCTCCACTGTGGAAGAAATCTTGAATGGGATGAAAACTTTCATCGTTAGTAGCAGTCTGGGTACAGGTTGAAGAAAAACCAAGACCCTTCTTTGTTTTTTTATCAGTAGAAATGACAAGCTGTCCCCATCCTTTTGCATTGTTACTTTTGATCACTTCGAGAGCATCTCTGTACGAGGAAATCGATATTCCTTTTTCTGATTGATTGTCATTGCTCACCGACAGTGCTTGGAACTGAGTTCCAACAACCTCCTCCGGTTCTACACAAGTAGACGATGATAAGTTACTCACGAGCAAGGCTTGTTCTCCACAGATTGTGACGAGTTGATCGTTCATGACGAACTTTAGTTTCTGGTGCAGTGTCGAAGTGACTGCCCCAACCTGGTGTAACCAAGGTCTTCCCAACAAACAGCTGTATGTTGCTCAGATGTCCATGACCTGGAAAGTGATTAGGAAAGTGTAAGGACCGATAGTTATGGGAAGGTCGACTTCGCTGATAACTGCTTTTCCAGATCTCTCAAATGCTTTGACGACGACCTCACTGCCCCTCATCGGGGATCCTTTGAATGATAGTCGCATTAGAGTGGACTTCAGCATAACGTTGATGGCCGATCCGGTATCTACAAGTATGCTGGCTAAGGCATCGTCCTGGCAGTTGACTGTGATATAGAGGGGCATGCAGTGACTTTTGCCTTCCTCTGGAAATTCCTCGTTACTAAATCCCAAGTTGTTGCAGGAAGTTATGTTGGAAGTGATGCTATCGAACTGTCTTATTGTTACATCCTGTTCCACAAATACTTGCTCTAAGACTTTCTGTAGAGCCTCTCTGTGAGCTTCAGAACTGAGTAATAGAGACAACACAGAGATTTTTGAAGGAGTTTGCAATAGTTGATCAACAATGTTGTATTCACTCCTTTGGATGAGCTTCAGCATCTCATCGTTGTTCTTTGAAAGGTCGGGATCATTGGATTTACCGACTGGTTAATTGGGAACTTCCGTTTGAGGTTCCTTTTCTTTGCTAGGTTCTCCAACTCCTCAGTTGAAGATTCGACCACTCAGTGTTACTCGACTAATGTCTGCATTATTCACGACGGAGGGTAATGGAATTTCTTTTCCATTCTCAATTATTGTTGCACCGTAATTGTAAGGGATCGCCTTATTGGACTTGTACGGTACTGGTCCTGGTAGATAGATAACTACAGGAGCCTTCTGATTTTTCTGACTGTCGTAGGTAACCTCAATCAGTTCTTGGCTAAGAACCTTTGATTCGTCAAGTAGAGGGATGATGGTACAAACATCTTTGGTCCTCTCGCGATCATAGATTACAACAACATCCCTGATTTGATCATTGAAGTAATCTGGCATTATGTTGATGGACCCCGGAACTGGACATGGTTGAATCTCTTTGCGGTCCAACTGACTTTGGAGGGTTGCTCGCACAAGGTAACATCCCTGATTATCTTCCGAGCAAACTCTACAGCGTTCATAATTATGTCGTGGCACCCGGCCACGTCCGCTTTGAGTGCAATGTAACCTTACTAGATCGGTTTTTGCTAACTAAACATCCTGACTCTGATGCCTAGTAGGGTTCCCATCAGTCATACTAACTTGTTATGTGTCTTCATCTAGATAGATCAGAAGCCACCAATGATTTAACAAGTGTTGTAAAGTTCTTTTAACGAGAGCACATACCTGGTCACCCTCACAACATCCTTTACAATTCTGATAATTATACGAAGTCAGAAAACCAAGCTGAACTTGCTTAGCGTGTAACTCTACCAAGCTGGTATTCATTAAGCGAATATCAAAGATCTGAATCATGTTGATCTGATAGGGATTTCTATCATGGTAGTCCTGGATCCACCCAAGATCCATCTGACGCTGGAGGGCCTCTTGTATAAAAGAGCATCCCTGTTTGTTTACCGAGCAAATCAGACAGGAATCGTAATCGTGCCACGGCAGATTATGATACTGGCTTTGCCTTGAGTGCATTGCTACTAAGTTGACATTCATTGCACAGATGTCGTGGTTCTGAATGCTGTTGGAATTCGTATAAGTCATGTTGACCCCTGAATTCGATGCTCTTGGATCCACCCGAGATCCAACTGTTCCTGTAGAGCTGATTGCACCACAGAACATCCTTGATTGTCTTTAGAGCAGATATCACACTGATGATAATTGTGAGGTGGTATATGGCCATACCTGCTCTGTCTGCGATGCATCTTGACCAGATTGGTCCTCAATAAGAGTACATCATGAATTTGATAGTTGTTGTTAGACTCTTCTTCTATCAAATTGACTGCAGCTTTCTCGTGTTGCGGTAACGGGTTCGTGAGAACATTCGGATTCGTATCTTTGAAAGATAAGACCCCGCTCCTAACAAGTTTTTGTACGCTGGATTTGAAACTGAGACAGTTTTCTATGTTATGCCCTGGTCCTCCTTGATGGTAAGGGCAAGTCTGATTCGCCTTGAACCAAAAAGGTGGATTTTCCGGTACTGTAAGAGGAGACCTGGTTTGGACGTGCCCCTTGACTAGTAGTAACAGAAACAGTTCTGCGTACAACATCGGTATAGGGTCGAACCCTGGAGGTCGCGTTGTACGGTTGTTGTTGTGCTGAGGACGAGCCTGCTGAAGAGGTTGTTGTGTCCTTTGTTGATATTGTTGTTGAATCAGTTGGCTCTGCGCAACCTGAGGTTGATACGTAGGAACAGGCGCTGGGTTGATAGCAAGAGTTACAGCTGCTACTAGTTGGTAACATCACCTTTGCTTTCTGAGAGAGATATTCCCAATATCCTACTTCTTTTTCTTAGGGAGAGCACTACCGTATCGTTTTGTACTACTTGATGGTCCAGCGTCTTTAACTAAATGTCCTTCTCGGACGGCTTCCTCAAGACGAACTCCCATGCCCACCATCTCGGTGAAATCACTGGGCGCACTGGCGACGATTCTGTCGTAGTAGAATGAGCTTAAGGTTTTCAAGAAGATCTTCGTCATCTCTTTTTCCTCAAGAGGTGGACAAATCTTAGCGGCAATTTCACGCCATCTTTGAGCGTACTCCTTAAAGGATTCCTTATCCTTCTGCGACATGGCTCTGAGTTGATCTCTGTCTGGTGCCATGTCCAGGTTATACTTATACTGCTAAACGAAGGCAGCTCCAAGATCCCTAAAAGTAGCGATCTTAGTGTGGTTTAAACCCATGTACCATTTGAGTGCGACACCGGTTAAACTATCCTAGAAGTAGTGGATCAGTAGCTGGTGGTTCTCTGTCTGAGTTGACATTCTCCGAGCGTACATCACCAAGTCAATTTGAGGGAAAGAGTTACCCTTGTACTTTTCAAATTCGGGCACCTTGAATTTGAGCGGAACTTTCACATTGGGGACCAAACAAAGTCTGCGGTGTCCTTTCCAAATAGATCCTGACCGCGAAAGGCCTGCAATTCTTTCTGCATCTCCAGGAACTGTTCCTTGAACTCATTTATTCTGTCGAACATACTTTCATTTCCACCAGACAGTATCTAGGAAATCTGTCCTTCCGAGATAATGTGTACCACGGGTGGTGGTACAGTCATCACGGCAGAGACTCTTGGTGCCTCCCGAAGTTTGTAACCTTCAGGAGTCGCTGTCATGCCCCTGGCATCTTTGATTTCCTAATGTTTGTAACCTCCAGACCCAGCGCCTCCTGCTACAGTTTCCAGATCTTCCAAGATCGGAGGAATATATCCTTCTGGGATATAGTTAAGTGGCATGCCCCAGGGACGATCTTTCGGCATTTTATACCTAGGATCAAACTTCTCCACTATGGGCGTAGATGTGATCTCTGAGATCACAGTTCGTTGTTGTTGCATCTGAGCTTCTACAAGAGCTTGCATCTCATTATGAAGCCTTCTCAGATCTTCTTTTAGAGTGTCGATCTCTTCCCTCAACCCTCTGTTCTCTTCCTCGAGGTCATCCATTTTCTTTTGTCGATTGGCCCGAGTATTGTATGAATGAGACACTTTGACTCTAGAATCGAGACACAAACATGAGATTCGCAGGGAAGAAGAATGTGTTATGGGCGAATGATGAATGATACGCAATGATTATATTAATTAATCAAAAGAAACTTCGACAATAGGATTGCAAATATCAAACAGTGGGGAAACCCCGTTTTATTGAATTCAAAGATTGCGGAAATGGAAATACAGTTGCTTACAAAGTGATGTAAAATGAAATATCTAAACTAATGGATCCTGAGTCCTCTTTGAGGAGAGCTCAGGTGCTGGTTCTGGTGCTTTCCTTTTCTTTGACTCGGGCTCTTGAGCCATTGTCGGGTTATCATTCCTTTGCCAAGTGAAAGGAGCGAGCAAATTTCTTTGGTCGTCCTGATGAACTTGAAACTTGGGAATCAAGCTTCTTGGATCAATTCAATGTTGCAAATGGATCAATGTAGTGTATTGGAGATCCTCAAATCTTGTCTTGAGGTCTTGGCTCATGTTTTGTGCCAAAAGTCAACTTAGGGGTGAATTAGGTCAAGAAACCCTAATTCCTGATTTTTAGGGAATGGATCCCCTGAGGCTAAATTGACTTGATGATTGGGTCCATAAGGTCCCATGGAGCATCTTAGGTTATGCTTTGAAGCATTGGCTCATGCCCAGAGGAAAATTTCCATCTGGAGGCCCTGGTCGACCAAAACCCTAATTTGGTGACACTGGAGATCTTGAGGCTTAATCCACTTGGAAGGTTGCAACCTTGTGCTTAATCCTTGATGTGGGAGTCCTCTTGATCCTTTATGGATGTTTGAGAGGTTAGATAAGTTGAAGATCATGTAATTTCTTGATTGATCCTTGTCTAAGAGCTCTGAGAGGGCTTGAAACCCTAATTCTGATTGTAGTGAATGCTCACCCATCTTTGGGGAGACTGATGAGGCATAATGGTTCATCCATATTGTGATGATGATTTACACAATGATGGGAAATCTTATTGGTCAAATTTTGGGGTATGAGACCATGATCAGAATACGTACATACGCTTAACCCTTTTTACATGTATTCACTAATTTGCCTAATGCATGTGAACATAGTTCTTCATCTCTATTATCATGCATCCTCACAATACCCTTCGGGTCAAAAACGTTATCATGGTCTTTACCGTATTGATCCTACTCATGCTACTAATCAACACAATAAAATAAAAGTGATACTAGTGAATATCAACTTACAAGACTATGTCAAAAGTTTGCTCGTTGATAGTGAGTATCTTAGATCAAAGATTTGAAAAAGGTTTTTTCAAGACCCACAAATAAGAAATCAAAGACAACATCAATATTGAATCAAACTAGTTCACAATACATATATTAGATGAAATACATAAGGTATCAAAAGATTACATCCAAACCCAATCAGAGATCGAAGCTCTTACCTTCTCCCCCTTAGGGTTTATGTTTCTCTCTCTAGAATATGCTTGGAATGAAGGGAGATAAAGTTTTATTCTAAAAAATATACAAGTTCCAAAAGTTATCAAAAAGTTATGTCTAAAAAGTGAGAAAAACATTTATATAGTAAAACTAAAATATGTCATGTTCGCCTAGTGAACACCCTATTCGCCCAGCGAAGACTACTTTTGGACACTTCAAGTGCCTCAGGAATAGTTAAACCACCTTTGGAAAATATCTGAGTTCGTTGTGCAAACACTTCTTCGCACAGTGAACCTCTTCGCTTCAACTTCGCCCAGTGAACTTTGGGCCATTTTCCTACTGCCTTTAATCTGGCATGGTTTGCTAGGGCTTCGCCAGGACGTCTCACAGTGAGCATTTGCTTTCACCTCACTGATGTTCGCTTAGAGAACATGTTGATTCTTCATCAATTCTTTGGCTTCCTTGTCCAATCATTTGTGTCTTAATCATTGATGTTTTATGCCTAAATCTTGCACAATAACACACACATCAAAGAATCCAAAGGTATTTGCAATATATTGAAGAATCAAACAAGAACAAGAAATAAATATATTAAAACATGAGAATTGAGTTGAAAAATGCCAAGAAAGATAGTTCAAAATAAGGCATATTTTTCAGGTAACAACACTATATCCATCCAAATTACCATATGCAGGAAAATCGTTGATTGTTCAAATTAACATTGCACGCATCTTAAACTTTTCACTAGAATAGGAATCATCAATGCCGGCATCATCAAGGTCAACACTTTTATCCCGCAAAAGTTTTAAATCTTCAATTAATGGACTTAGATAAACATCTATGTCGTTTCCAGGTTCTCTTGGTCCATAAATTATCATACTTAACATCATATACTTGCGCTCCATGCACAACCAAGGAGATATGTTGTAAATCATGAGAAGATTAAACAACAAAGAATGGTTAGTCCTCAGATTACCAAAGGGGTTTATTCCATCTGTGCCAAGCCCAAACCTAAGGTTTCTTGGCTCAAGGCCAAAATCTGGAAACAATGAATCAATTTTCTTCCATTACAAAGAATCAGCTACATAGTGAATATTTGAATCACATTTTCTTTCATCTGCATGCCATATAATATTCTTTGCATCAATCGTACTAGCAAAAAGTCTTTTAACCTTGAAATTATTGGAAAGTACCATAACACTTTAGCATGAGGATGCTTCTTACTAACACTGTCATTGTCATCACCATTGTTGTTCTTCAACTTGTAGTGTGACTCACCACATTCTGGACATTGATCCATATTTTTATACTTTTTCCAATATAATTTATAATCATTAGGGCATGCATTTATTTTGACATACTTCAAACCTATTTGACATAATATCTTCTTAACCTCATAACAATGATATGGAAAATTATTATCTTCTAGTAGCATTTGTTTCAACAAATCAAGAAATTATGTGAAACTTTTATCCGACCACCCGCCTTTTGCCTTCAGATCAAACAATTTTAACAAAGCATAAAATCGTGTAAAACTAGTGCACCTATTATATATAGGCACATCTTTGTCGATACATAAAGTATCATAAAGTTGGACTTTCAAATAAGACGATTTTCCAAAATCAAGGATCATATCTTCTAGTCGGTCATACATATCTTCATCATCTTCATCCATTTGTGACGTCGCATTTCAATTATTATCCACTTCTCCATGCCACATATGCTGTATAATTATTGACATATTCCATCACAACATAGGTGATGTAATATTTCTTTCTTTGACTGTTTCTTGATATTCCCGCAAATAACACGAGGACATTAAAATATATCATTATTGCCAGGAACACTTTTTCAGAGAATTCAAGGAATTCAAGAACTCCTTTCTTATACACCAGACCTAATCTATAGGATTTCATCCAAATTCTGAAATTTATATAAAAAGAATAATGTGAATGGCATACTAATGCTACACACACAACATCCTAATATGATTATATGTATATGTATATCCAATACCAAAACCTAAAGCATATTCACAAAATCTGAATAAAACATGAACATGGTAACATGGACAATACACATGACAATGTCAATACACACAACATCTTACCGAAGAACATAAACATTTAGAAGCGTCATAGAGAGAGAGAGAGAGAGAGAGAGAGGGAGAGAGAGAGAGAGGTAGAATGATAAATAACCCCGACGAAGAACATAAACATTCAGAAGCGTTAGAGAGAGAGAGAGAGAGAGAGAGAGAGAGCGAGAGAGAATGGTAACGTGTCAAAATTTGAAAAGGATGACAATTTTGTTTCCAGAAATGAATGAAGATGGTGAAGATTTCACTATCACTATCGTCTTGTTCACTAGGGCACCCTTGTGTGTTATGAACGTAATGAAGTATCTGTTATGTTTTAATTTTGTGGGAACTAATTTCACAATAGTTGTAAGCTTCAACCTTAGTGAAATATGGAACATATAACCACAGTTGAGTGAAACAGCCATAGATGTTATAATTTCAATTTTTAAATAACAATAAATGTGAAGGGACACATGCTTATATTTATTGAAAAATTAGAAAAATAGTGATGCTGGGATTTGAAGATTGTCATCCAAATCATATGACCACAATTATATTTAGAAACCATGACGAAAAGTTCCTTAATAAAATTTATAAAAATAAAAAAAACATGCGCGTAAAAAATGTGATATTATCATACCCCAAATTTTGACCACTAAGATTTCCCATCATTGTGCAAATCATCATCACAATATGGAGGAACCTTCATGCCTCATCAGTATCCCCAAAGATGTGTGAACATTCACTACAAACAACAATTAGGGTTTCAAGCCCTCTCTGAGCTTTAGACAAATGATCAATCAAGGGATGACATGATCTTCAACTTGTCTAAACCTCTCAAACATCCACAAAGGATCAAGAGGAGTCCCACATCAAGGAATTAAGCACAAGGTTGCAAAATTCCAGGTGGATCAAGCCTCAAGATCGACAGTGTCACCAAATTAGGGTTTTGGACGGCCAGGGCCTCCAGATGGAAATTTTCCTCTGGGCATGAGCCAATGCTTCAAAGAAAAACAAATGATACTCCATGGGACCTCATGAACCCAATCATCAAGTCAATTTAGCCTCAGGGGATGCATTAAAAAAAATCAGGAATTTGGGTTTCTTGACCTAATTCACCCCTAAGTTGACTTTTGGGACAAAACATGAGCCAAGACCTCAAGACATGATTTGAGGGTCTCCAACACACTACATTGATCCATTTGAAACAATGGATTGATCCAAGAGACTTGATCAACAAGTTTCAATTTCCTCAGAACCACAATTAGGGTTTTTGAGGAAAAAGTCAACTGTACCTTTGACTTTTGACCAGGACATGACCCAATACACCCTATAACACCTATGAAATCAATCCATCAAGTTTGATTTAGGTCAAGGACTTGATTTCATATAGGATCGCACAATTTGGAATTCATCTGACAAAAAGTCAATTGTGCACAAAAGTCAAAGTTTGGCTTTTTGAGATTTTTCACAATTATGGTTCCTTAACCCTAAAATGATGTTAATGTGTGATTTGAATCAACATTCATCAGGAAAAACCAAAAAAAGTGGGATAACTTGTAAAATGGGTAACCATAAAAACTTATAATTTTTCTAAGTTATGAAATAAAGTGGCTAGGGTACCAACTTCCAAGGATCATAACTTGAGTCCAAGCAACCATTTGGGCTGATCCAAAGATGGATTTGTAGCTCTCATGGCATACTTTAAAAGTGTCAACTACACCTCATTCCAATTCCTCATGAATTTCAAGTTATGGAATGGCCAAAATCACAAAAAGTGAAATGTCACTTTTTTCCAACACTTAGTGAAATTTTCACTAAGTCAGAATCTGCCTTCAGTTTTTTCCAAATGTAGGGGTATTTTTCACTTAGATCCAAAAGTATCAAAACAAACTATGATCACACATGTGTTGTATCATATGAGAGCTTTCCAAAATGGCCAAGAACCCCATGAAATTCCACTTAAGCCATGAGATATGACCATGCCAATATGCCTTGCTGCAAACTGTCAAGGCAAGGCAGATTTGTGCATTTTGCTCGATTTGGCCAATTTGTACAAATGACAAGCAACTCTATCCATCTGAACACCTCATTGAGGGACCAAGGAGGGACAAACACTGATCCATAAGCCTCCCATGTCCTTGGAACTAAAAATAGCATGCCAAACCTAGAAATCCCTAAAGAGGGGACAAGACTCCAATTTTGTTTTGGAGCATTCAATGGATGCACCAAGGTGGCATGGACTGAGCTATTTCCAACTGAATTCAGTCAAGACATATCCAAGACCAAGGGAACCAGCAGCCTGTGCCCTAACCTCTAGTCAATGGCTAGAGGAGACTTGGATTCCTATTGATCAACATTGGCCAAACCTCTGCAACAGTTTCCATTCATTATTGCTTGCAAAACAAACTTGCTCTACTATAAATAGAGCTCATTTGTGCTCAGGTTGAGTACACCAAAGCCATCAAACAGATGCTTTCCTCAAAATCTCCTTCTCACTTCCAAATTTTCCTTCCAAAGCAAGTCACCATAGGGTTTTGAGTTTGAGAGCTATTCCAACCAAACCAATCACACACACACACCTCATAAACATCATATAGAAGTGATCCAAACACTTAAACAACATCTGGAACACTGATTTCTCAGAATCACCAGCCAACTGCTCAAGGTTTTAACCAAGTTGCAGTTGGGATACCATCTTCAGTTCCAGCTTGTTTCAAACCATTCCAAGCACTCAGGTACATCACATGGCACATAGGGAAGCTATCCACATCATTGGAACCTAGATGTAACACCTCTAACACAAAACACGATCACTAGCTGCAAGAGGTAAGCATGAGCTCTTCTAACTCTATGATCTAGGAATTTTTTGCTACACAATAATTTGGCCATATGTTCATAATCATGCATAGAGTGTTTTCCCTTAATCAATTGCTTTGTTTGAATCGTGTATGGAATTTCTCAGCCTTCATGCAAGTTTTAGGGTTCTTGAGGTTTCTCTTTGATTTCTTATTCCATGCTTAAAATAAATGAAATTAAAGACCATAGACATGACCGTGAGGTGAAAACGAGTAGATTGATATGTGGATTCTGTGATTTCATCAAGTATTCAGTGAGACTGATGAGAAAACGCAAATCTGGGCAAAACAGAGCACGCGGGCAAGGCCAAGATGTTCTTGGCGCCCTTTTTCAAATATTTGAATATTTGAATTTTTGTGATTTTATTTAATTAATTCAAAAATTAATTTCTCTCTGAGTTTTAATGATTTTGAGTTGATTCTTTTTTTAATAATTCACAAAAATGTTAAAATATTTTATTTTATCAAAAAATCCCAAAAAAATCCCAAATATATTATTTATTCCATATATTTGATATTTTTGCAAAGAATTAATGTTTTATTTGTTTTTAACATTTGAAATATATTTTCTCCCTTGATTTTCCAAACTCAATTAATTTCCAATCATTTTGTGGATATAAACATGATTTTTCAAACATTAATCCAAGATCACAATTTGTTTTCACATATGTTTAACAATTTTGATCATTTTAATTGAATTTTTATTCAATTAAAATATATTTTGAAAACAAATTAGGGTTTTTGATTAATTCAACCCTCATCAAACTTTTTCAAACACTTTTGGTCCTCTAATAGAGTGTAAGACATAACCCTTGTTATACAAAAACCTTTTTGGGCCTCAATGCATTATATAAGTCCCACAGTGTTTTCTAAAATCGCGACACGATCGTCGTTTTCAAAACATTTCATCTGGGCCTACCTTGTGTTGTAAGTCCCATTTTTCTTTTCAAAAATAATCTTTGGGCCTCTTGGTAGAGTGTAAGTCCCTTCCTTTTTGTAAATAAAAATATTTTTGAGCCTCAGTGTATTGTATAAGTCCCGATACCGTCAAAAAGTTCGGCGTGATCGTCGCCTTTTTAACAAAAAACCTTGGGCTTCTCCTTGAGCTATAAGACCCATCTTTCTTCATTTTCAAACTCTTTGGACCTCTAATAGAGTGTAAGACCCAACCCCTTTGTACATAAAACAATCTTGGGCCTCACATATTGTATAAGTCCCTCTGTACAGTTTTCAAAACAGCGGTGCGATCATCGTCAAAACCCTGGGCATCTCCTTAAGCTGTAAGCCCCAACAACCTTTTCAAAGCACTTTCTCCTTTGATTTTGAATATAATATTGTTATCAAAGTTTTATTTGTTGAAAAACTAACCAAACAGCATGGAAGCTCTACAACCGAGTAAGTGTTTACCCGCTTTCATTTATCGCTTTCATATGTATATAACTGTATTGTGGGACTGTTTCACTGTAAGTCTTCTTTCACATACTTTCATATACTCATCAAATATTAACTGTGTAATAATAGTATAGTTATTTTAGAGTTTTCCCCGACAACTACGTCTAGCACTAGGTAAATCCTGTTGGTCACTCTTAAATACAGTAAAAACTAGATCCCCTATAGGATCACCAAATACAGTCTTCCTTTCTCTTGGGGTTAAACAATATGGAACAAAGAGAAAGGCTGTATTCTCGGTGAACCCTTTCTCAGACTGTCACTCTTAGAAATTGTCAAAGAGACTCTACTCCCCAGAGTTGATCTATTCTCCGTGAATAGCATCTCTTGAGTTTCTTCAAAATTCAAGATCTTTCCTGGCTTGATCTATTCTCTGTGAATAGCATGTCTTGAATTTCTCTTGGTTTGGGGACCCACAGGCTTCCTAAAAGCATCCTCGCCTCCTCTTGGGCGTTGTACAAGGACCCTTCGGCTTCCTAGAAGTTCTCATGCCTTCTCTTGGGCTTAATACAAGGACCCTGTCGACCTCTTAAAGGTATAAGATAGAACATAGTCATCCTTTGCTAGAGCAGTTTTTCCAGCGTCAAAACTCCGGCCATTGTAGGGTTGATACCCATCCCTTAATACCCGTGCCTCCTCTTGGGCATAGGACAAAAGATAAAACACTAGACTTGGACAGTCTAAGACCCTTGAGACTCAAAGACATTCTCAAGTTCCCTTCAAACATAGGCAGAAACCCGGTCTCTCTCATGAGAGTTCCCCACACTTGGACCTATTTCAGGATCTTAATTATCCTAGGCAGTAAGATAGCCTCCTCTTAGGCTTTATATAATGATCCTTCCTCAGCGAAGTTAGCCTCCTCTTGGGCTTTGTACAAATGATTCTCCCCAGCGGGGTTAACCTTTTTAGACTCTCTTGTTGAGTCAGTAACTGTTTAGCCTCTATCTCGGGCTTCGTACGAGATACCAAAACACTCTCTTGTTGAGTATAAAAGACTCTCTTGTTGAGTCACTTCCCTTTTTAGCCTCCATCTCGGGCTTCGTACGAGATATTAAAATCACTCTCTTGTTGAGTATAAAAGACTCTCTTGTTGAGTCAAATCTTTTAGCCTCTGTCTCGGGCTTCGTATGAGATACTAAATCACTCTCTTGTTGAGTATAAAAGACTCTCTTGTTGAATCAAACCTTTTTAGCCTCCGTCTTAGGCTTCGTATAAGACAGATAAAAATACTCTCTTGTTGAGTATAAAAGACTCTCTTGTTGAGTCAACCTCCTTTTAGCCTCCGTCTTAGGCTTCATACAAGACACATAAAAGCACTCTCTTGTTGAGTCAGCCACTTGTTAGCACTCTCTTGTTGAGTCAACCTTTTTAGGCTCTATCTCGGGCTTCGTACGAGACAAATAAAAGACACCCTCTTATTAGGTCAATAGCCTCCTCTTAGGCTTTGTATAAGAGAAATCCCCGGTTGAGTCAATCAACCCTTTTAGCATCAATCTGTGCCTTGCTCACAACATACAAACATCAACAACTCCTCTTTAGAGATGACAAGTTCTCTCTCATCCAGAACCCTTTTAGCTTCACATCTTGGGCTTTGAACAAGATACAAATCACCTTCAATTTCATATCTTGGGCTTTGAACAAGACACCAAAACAACCTTTTTCCTCCCTGTCGCACCTCGAAAAATCTCTTAATTAGAGACACGACCCTTCACGCGAAAGGCGCGGAACGGTTCGATAGAGTCGCCACCGAACTTTTTTTATCCCAAAAGAGGGAAAGGAAAATATCGAGAAAACCTTTAAGGGAGATAAGAACGTGGTCGTCGCAACCACATTCTGGGTTTGGGAGTCGGTTACGTGAGAGGAAGGTACGCGTACCCCCTCACGTCCGTTGTACTCAACGGGAACCTCTTAGTTCGAATTGTGATGAACGTTAGCTAAGCTTGTTTGTTTTCTTCTCAACGATAAATGCGAAACGATACGATAAATGGGAATCGATGCTAAGGGGAAATGGGTGATTTTAGGATAGGGTGCTCGGCAAGATCATCACGACCTCGGGCCTACATATGCTCATTCGGACGAGAATGAGGAATCAGAGCAATCGTAGTTCGACTATGGGAAGGGATAGAGGGAAGACGGAAGATGGAGGGAAGGTAGCTCGCCAAGATCATCGCAATCTTGTGCCTACGTATCTATATTCAGACGAGAATAAAGAATCAGAGCAGTCGTAGTTAGTGGTACGTCCACGAAAAGAATGGGGTTAGTGTTTTTAGGAGACGAAAGATTGAATAACAAACAATCCAAGGGGCGTGCCTCGAGAGCAGTCACTCAAGAATCCAAGGAATGCGAGACTCCAAGAACTCAGTTCTTTCGTGATTGATTACAAAAATGTTCGATAAAGATTAAGTGTTTTAAGACGAAAGGGTGAATGAACAACAACCCAAGGGCGCGCCTCGAGAGCCATTCATTCGAAGATCCAAGGAATGCTAGATCCCAAGAATCTCCTCCTTTCATAAGGTGATTAAGAAAGCATTTGAAAAAGATTGAGTCGAATTGGTTGAGAAAAGAGGTGAGGATCGATACTAGTCCCTAGGGGTGCTCCTAGTAACGAAGCCACGAGATGTGCAAGTGTGCATTTGACGACGAAGCAGAAGGTACTCGACTTACGAGAATGTTTTGAAGAGTGGCTCGACGACGAGTCGAGAATTGGTTTGGAAATGGTTTGATTTGTTAAGTGTTTTAGGGAGAATGATGATTATTCAATAAACGAGACGTCGGCCTCGCAACCAATTAATCAGGGCATTATTGGGATGCTAGAACCCAACGACACCTTTTTCATTCGATTGATATATGAAATATTGTTTGTTGGACGACGAAAGTACCACGTGGAATGCTAGACTCCAATGGCATTTCTTTGTCCAAATAATTAAGACGCGTGTTTTAGAAACGAAAGGTCGAGTGATCACAACCCAAGGCGTGCGCCTCAATAGCGGTCACTCAAGAACCCAAGAAGTGCTTGACCTCAAGAATTCAATTCTTTCGTGATTTAATTATGAAAACGATTTGAATAGGTGTGTTAAGTATTTTAATCAAAAATTAAATACTTAGGCGTTTCGATAATTGTTAGTGTGTTTGATTAAAATATGAAAAAATAAAATGGTTAGATAAACATGATATGAATATGATATGGACAATATGATAAGAATATGAACAATAATAATCAAGATAATATTGACAAGATATAATATCGACATAAAAATAAAGTTGGTCTCGTCTTAATCAAGATTTAATCGAGAAATCGATAATCAATGATTTTTTACTTTCCTTTACCAAAAGTGAAAATAAAAGAATATGAGGTAATGAAAAATAAATTGAAATAGAAATAAAATCGGAAAACTAAGAAAGGTTTCATCTTTACTAAGATTTTAAATCGAAAAATCGATAATCTCTTGTATGTGATTTTCATTGATCCAAAATGAATAAAGATAATGAAAGGATAATAAAAATTAAATAAAATTGAAAAGAGGTAAGAAAAATAAGAAAAGGTCTCACCTTTATCAAGATTTTAAATCGATAATCGATAAATCATTGATATTTTGATTTTCATTGAACCAAAATGAATGGTAAAAACAAATAAATCGAAAAGAAAATAAATAGGCCTCATATTAACCAAGATTATAGATCTATTTGAAATAAATCAACAAATCATGATGTTTTTGATATCATTGGCCAAAAAAGAAATAAAATTAAAAATGAAATCGAAAACGAAAAGTAGAATAATCAGAACCACTTAGTCAACATATTATTTAAAGCATTTAGATAAAACTTAAAATAATAAGAAAAAAAAATGAAGAACAAAAATAAAAGAAAAAAGGTATATGGGCTGGTGATGGTGTGCACGTTCAGAAATCACACGGGCTCCTAGAAAAAGCCCAACCATGGATTCCTAAAAACAAACACGGATGATGATTTTTTATAAAAAAAGAAAAAGAAATGAACAGTCAACATTATCCTTAAGAACTAGGAAAGTACCACGAAACATATCAGAATAAAAAAATAGGGAAAACACCATATCACGCTTGGGAAAAAGAAAAAGTTATGCGCTCGGAACCATCATCCTCATCGCGCTGTGAATCACAAAACAAGAAAGGATAAGGCTTCAATCACAACCTCTGTTTCGTCTTCCGTATCGTTACTGTCTCAGTTCAAGGTTTATAGATTCGTACGGTTTGTTTTGATCTCAGTCATCTCGTTCTACTCCTCTTCCTCCATTTTCTATGATTTTGGTCTAAGAAGGGTGTTATGGGTTTCACTGATTTCTCTTCATCTCTTATTTCTCAGTTTCTGTTTGTTTTTTCTGATTTGGGTTGATTTTGAATGGGTTGAGTGTGTTGGTTGAAGATTGGTTTGGGATTGTGGTTATGATTTCGGTTGTGGGTATGAGCTTGAAGGAGAATTTGAGTGAGGTTCAGATTGTTTGGTGTTGATGGTTCTGAGAAGATGAAGATTGTGAATGAAAATGTTTGGTTGCGGTTTAAAGAAGGTTATTGTGTTTTATGGTTTTGAAGCTTGTGGATGGTTATGGTGGTGAAGGTTCATCTGAAGATTTGGGGTTTGAAGAAGGTTATGAAGAGGTTGAAGAATGGAGGAAGGGTGCGGTTGTTTACGGTTCGAAAGGGAGGGCGAGATTGAGTTGAGTAAGAAGAAGGAGGTATTTTGGTAGGGTTCAGAAGTTGTTGGAGTGGCGGCTAGGGTTTCCTTCCATAAGAGTGATAAGGGCTCTGTTATATAGGGAAGTTGTGAGGGTATAAATGGAAGAGTCTGGGGAAATTGTGAGCCGGAAAGGATGGAAAGGATCGTGACATTGCAGAACGGTTTTGGCAAGAGGTAATGGCTAGTGATGTGCGTGAATATTCTGTCAATTTTTCTGTACTATGAAATGTGTGTAGAACATGGAATTTATTGTTGAAAGGTTTGTTGTGGTTTCTCACGGTTATGGCTCAGGATGTGAAGCCGTGGTTTATTAAAGGCAAGTGCATTACCTTGGCTTGAAATGACTCGCTACAGATTGGTTTGGAATATGGCTGTGTGTATGGATAAATTAGAGTTTGTGGCTGGAAGGTTATTATTCGATTGCGGTTTTGGTGCGAATCATGGTGAGTGTATTGGGGATGGTACAGGATGCGAGTTGTGGTGCGTAGTGCGATGCGGCATGGCAGTGTGACTGTGTGATGGTACCTGGTTTGGAAATTGGCGTGATGGTTTTAGAATTACAACTTTTTCATTTGTCTTATTGTACTATGGTTTATCCAAAACATAATTATGGGCTTTTTGTAATTGATGGACGATGGGCCTTTATTGTGAGATTTTGTAATAAATGAGCTTTGGGTATTGAAAAAATGATATGGTTTGTAATATGATGGAAAAATATGACATTGGTTTTGGCAATGGGGTGAAACTTCGTAAATATTTTTGTTGTACTGGTAAACTCGAAAAGACCATAGACTTTGTAGTAATGGGTTTCGTATAAAAATGATAAATAGGAAAAAATGGTAATGAATATTTTGTATAAAAAAGGGATAAATGGGAAAAATGATAATGGGTTTTTGACTTGTATCATGGACTTTATTTTTGTAATAACATGGATGGATTATGGTGGATTGAATAAAATGAGAATGGAAATGGATGATCCGCCCTTGATGATCTGATAACTTGACATAGCTTGACAACTTGAACTGACACACACTCTAACTGAACCTTTAGCCACACACCATTTGAATCATGCAACCCTAGCCTCGATCATGAAGCAAACCATTGCCTTGCTGAGGTTAGGTCAAAACCAGATGAACATCAATCAATACCACACACTCTTGACTTGCTATACTCAAATGAAACTTGATTCACCCTAATGACACTATGAGTATGAACAAGATATTTTTTTTTGGATTTTTGAATAAAGGTTAGCGGATGGATGTACAGATGAAAGTTATACATAAGTAGGACAAATTTGGGGTATGACACTCCCTTAGAATAGGAGGAACTACGATCGCTCTGATTTCCCTGTTTCGTTTAACGGGAATACGTAGGCATAAGATTGAAAAATCTTAGCGAGCACACTAATCAAAAACCCAAAATCCAGTACCTCCATCAATCTTCCCAAAAGCATCAAATCTAAACACATTACCTAAAACCTCACAAATGATCCGAACATTGTGTTCTTAACAAAATAAACCGAAATTGGACCCCACATCCACATAGCATCTGTAAACCAACAGTTTTGACTGTTTAACCTCAGTATGCGAGCATGGTTAATTGGAGACCTCTATTTCCCTTCCTTAATCAGCTTAACAGGATAAAAAAATGAATCGAACTGTAGTACCCGTGCGATAGTGCTTTAAGACCACAAAAATCGCGCTACAGATATGACTACAGTGGAAAATGGTCATTGTAATATTGTGTCATAAAAGGTATATCTTTTAGTAGTGGCAAAAGAAGGTCCCTAGGCTGGAGTAAGAGAGTCGACAACCAAACTATAAAAGGAGTGATAAGCAGAGAACAACGGGAAGGAAAAATGAAACTTTGGGGGAAAACCTACCTTTTATGAAGAAGACAATTGAAAACCAACAGTCCAAACCTAAGATAAGGGAAAAATCCAAGGGAAGCAAGTTCACTGTCCCATCAAGCAGAGCGAAGAGCCGAAAACATTCAAGTATCCTAAGTAGGGGAATCATTCTCTGGCTTGCATATCTAGGGTGACGTGCTAGAAGCAGAAAGTGAGACGTTTCAATAATAGGAGAGCATTTAATGCACTTGTTCCCTACTACTTTTTCAACTGACTTCGTGCATTTCATTTCTAGTTCAAATTAGACAACACCCTTGGAGGCCGGCCGCGAGCGCTAAAGGCTTCCTCGACAACATAAGAGCTTGAAAAGCCTTGGGGGTAACTCTTCTGGACCGACTGTTGGCTGGGAATTTCGACGCCATATTCTCATTTGAGAAACTAAGTGAAAATTAAAAGTTTCTTAAATATGGTTATTTTCGACAGGAGTTGGTTTGAAAATTTTTGTCGAAATGGTTCTCATGAAGAGATATGCTTGAGCAAATATTTAGAAATATTTTCTAACTATAGAAAGTCACTTCGACGAAGGGATGCTATGAGGCCTTCCTTCTACAGAAGTTTGAATTTCTAAAATACGGATCGATAACTGTCTTTTGTCCTTATCCGTTTCTCAGGAGAGACGCGTGGCGAACAATGGTGAAACTAAGTCATGCAGGGCGAAACGTGTCAACTTTTGAAGAAATGTTCGTTGGAGACAATTATTTCGACGCATTATAAATAGGGGTATTAGTAACTCAAAGTATCCAAGTTAACGTGAGAAAAGAGTTACTGTTGAGAAATGTACGTTTGAAACACCATACATTTTATTCAATAGAAATTTAGTTTCTTTTACCAATTGCTCTTTATTGCATTTCTTTTACTTTGAAGTTATTTTTCTTCATTGCTTTACTTTACCAAACTTTCACAAAGTTTAGTCTTTTCAATAAATAATCAAACAATCTTTTAATGAATATTGTCTAAGTGTTCTATAATTTTCCAGAAATACATTAAAACACAATAGCTATGTCTTTAGGATTCACTGGTTGATCCTGCAAGTGAACCAAATTAAGTTTTTGGAAGACCAGCGGTTGTTTACAAATTTTCACGGTAAAAAAATTTGCACGCCCAGTGGGACATACTGTAGTGTTTTAAAATATTTTTCTTTCACTTTTTCTTGAAATTTTTTTTACATTTTAAGTTCTTCATTTTTACGATTTTTCTACGCTTCGTTGCATGAGACTTAGGAGTGGTAGAATAGCCACGAATAACGAAGAGATACCTTGAAAGAGATACGTAAGGAGGATGGCGAATCCAAATCTGCCAAGTAACCAAAATCCACCAAATGATGGAGAACCACCCCCTTCTTTTTTAGGGGGCAATACGGTTTCAGCGTTAGTGTCTGAAGTCGTAATAACCACGGCGAGTTTGACGCATATGCAGTCGATTGCGCAAAGTGGTCCCATTCCATCCTATGGGGGAACACAGGCTCTACCAACGACCCCCCTCTAGTAGGACATAGTTTATTCGGGCCTTATATGCCTGGATTTTCAATGCCACCAATAGGATGTGATCAACCTTATGGTATGCCAACGTCAGTGATGGCAAGTTTGCACAATGCCTCATCAGCATTTGCAGACCCAGTGGTGAATGTGACTTTTCCATTACAAGGATCTAGTTCAGGTATAAATAATATGGGTCAAATTAGCCAACCCTTAGGAACTAGATTTTCTACCCAGATGCCAAGCATCACCAACAAATCTGCAGTGGTGATAAGGCAACAGATGGACAAAAGTAATCAAGAGATGATCCAGATGCTTGCCCAACAAATGGGGGTTATATTCAATCACTTAATCCAAAATACTACCCAGACCAACCAATAATTGGTAGCGCAAATGACGCGTATTGCTGACTTTTTTGGTGTTCCATAACCCCCTCGACATCCTCAAAGGGAATAGATGGTACAAAATACTGGGGTGGTTTTAGAAGAAGACCCTACAATTAATCAAGTTCAACCAAATGTACCCTCAGGAGAACATTTTAAACAAAGGGGCAGTAGTCGAACCGCCTAGGGTCAAACCTCCTAGAGTTGAACAACCAATCTAGAGGGAACCGAGGGTAGTGATGGTGAATAAAAACCAGAACACTGATGAAGTAATGAATCAAGTTCGACGCAAAGATGTAGTGGCGGATAACGACCTGGCAGCCATGATCGAAAGGATTATGGCCAGAAATAGGGTAAATATTGGCCTTCATAGGCCAAATTATACATCACCTTTGTCTGAATATATCCTACAGTCAGATTTACCCCTTAGATGGAAAGTTCCCAAATTCACTAAGTTTTCTAGGGATACCAGTGAGTCCAGAGTCGAACATGTGGCAAGATACTTGATAGAGGCTGGCGAAATCGCTAACAATGAAAATCTAAGAGTGAAGTATTTCCCAAGTTCACTCACCAAAAACGCCTTCACTTGGTTCACAACATTGCCAGCGAATTCGATCCACAATTGGACTCAGTTGGAGAGATTGTTCCATGAGTAATTCTATATGGGACAGACAAAGATAAGTCTAAAAGAACTGGCTAGTATTAAGAGGAAGTTATCTTAGTCAATTGACGGTTACCTGAATAGGTTTCGATTGCTTAAGGCAAGGTGCTTTAATCAAGTGCTTGAATATGAGTTGGTTGAAATGGCCACTGGTGGCCTCGACTACTCAATTAAGAACTGGATACCCCGTACTTGAGTGATATGGCCTAGTTAGCTGATAGAGTTTGACAAGTCGAACGACTAAAGGCTGAGAAAGCTAGGGAAAACATGAATAGAAAGGAAAGGGAAAACATGAATTCGACGAAGATGAGCTAGAAACTAGTATCGATCCCTTTTTTGACGAGAGTGAAATTGACTTTGCTGAATTAAAGCAAGGCCCACCTTACTCATGTAAAGTTTTAACACCGTCGAATGGAAAGAATCCAGTCGATTCAGAGAAGAGCGATAGGTTCCCTAAAAGGACCTATACCTTCGATGTCACGAAGTGTGATGAAATTTTTGATGTATTAGTTATAGATGGCCAAATGATAGTACCTCCTGACGCTAAAATGCCTTCTTTAGAAAAAAGAAAAAAAAAGAGGTTTTCATAAATATCATAATTTTCTTGGCCATAAAACATCTCAATGTATTCTTTACAGGGATCTCGTTCAAAACACAATTAAGGATGGACGTCTCAAATTCGCTGATAAGTCAAAGAACCAGATGAAGGTGGACTCTGATCCCCTCCCCGTTGCTGATGCACACTACTCAGAACCATCCATGGTAAACATGGTCGAAGTCTGTAGCGAGCGATTTTGGACGCGGTTCTTAAGCGCTGGTCGCTCTCTACGGTTTGAGCTTTAAACTACAGGTCGATTCATTTTTTATCCTATTGTGAGCTGAATAAGGAAGGGAAATAGATGTCTCCAATTAACCCTTTTTTGCATACTGAGTTTAAACAGCGGTCTGTTAGGTTACATATGCTATCAATGTGGGGGGGCCTTTGTAGTGGTTATTTGTATTTTCGCCAATACGGTTCTCTTTCTTTTTTACCTGGGCAGAAGGTTTCTGGCGGGGAATAAGGATTAGGATGTTAGGACTGGTGCTTTTGAATTACTGCTTTTGATTGACGAAGATATGGGATCTGGGTTTTTTGTTGATTGCGCTCGCTAAGATCTTTTCTTTCGATCTTATGCCTACGTATTCCCGTTTACCGAAACAGGGAAATCAGAGCGTTCGTAGTTCCTCCTATTCTATGGGAGGAAATGGTGTTTTGATGTCTTGTTCAAAGCCCAAGACATGAAGCGAAAGGTGATTTGTATCTTGTTCAAAGCCCAAGATGTGAAGCTAAAAGGTCTATTTGTGTCTTGTTCAAAGCCCAAGACGTGAAGCTGAAAGACCTCGGCTTTAGAGAGAATTTGTCATCTCTAAAGAGGGGAGAAGGAGAATTACTTTAACTGGGATACGCGGATCCGAGCAATGCCATAATTTTCGAAGAAAGGGTTTTAACCTGAAGGAGAAGACTTTAACTCAGTGTAGAGCAATGCCATCTTTCCTTAGGAATTTCTCATGCTAAAAGAGGGATAGTGGCATGGATGTAGATGATCCAGAGGCTTGCCGCTTACAGCGATTAGATGAAGGGAAAGGAGTTGTTGATGTTTGTATACTGTGAATAAGGCACATCTTTGATGCTAAAAGGTCGATTGGATCAACCAGAGGTTTTCTTATACAAAGCCTAAGAGGAGTCTAATTTCTGCTAGGAAAATCATTATACAAAGCCTAAGAGGAGGCTATTTTGTGTCTCGTACAAAGCCCGAGAGAGAGGCTAAAAGTTTTTGACCCCACTGGGGCATATCGTTATACAAAGCCTAAGAGGAGGCTAGCAAAGAGTTGACTCAGTTGGAGAATCTTTTATACTCAGTAAGAGAGTGTTTTTGTATCTCGTACAAAGCCCGAGAGAGAGGCGAAAAGGTTGTTTTGACTCCACTGGGGAGAATTTTGGTATCTCGTACGAAGCCCGAGATGGAGGCTATTGTAACTGTTTCAGTTGAGTGACAGATCCAATATACTGATTTAAAAGAGAAAATCAGTTCTTATATGAGTAACACTGTACACGGGGATTTAATTTGAGGATCAGGGATATTTCCTTCTCTTTGAGGAAACGGGAAATCCAAAGGGTATCGAGACTATCCGAGTCCGCGGGTTTCCTTCCTATTTAACGAAGGGTGCTTGAGAATGTCTTTGAGACTCAAGGAAGTTAGACTGTCCATGTCTAGAGTTTTATCTTTTGTACCATGCTTCGAGAAATAGTAGTAGACTCTATGAAAGGACTGTTCTATGAAGATGACTAGGTTCTGTTCCTATACCTCTAGGAGGTCGTCGGGACAATTTGTACGAAGCCCAAGAGGAGGCTGGAAACTTTTAAGAAGCCGACGGGTCCTTGTACGAAGCCCAAGAGGAGGCTATCATTCCCGGAGGAAGAGATCATTATACGAAGCCTAAGAGGAGGCTGTGAATACTTCTAAGTAGCCGTAGGGTCCTTGAATAATGCCCAAGAGGAGGCCGATGCTTTTAAGAAGCCCGTGGGTCTATCATATCCTTTCCATTAGGAGAGATAACTCTTTTAAAGATGAAAACCACTGGTAAACGTGAGAGGTTTACTATCCAGCAACTTTTAGCTTTTAAAGAGGGTTCCTTAGTTAAGGTCCAAGATTATGACCGTAGTGGGTACCCAAACCCCGAGACATTCAAGGCAAGCTATCCACAAGGAATAGATCAAGTCAGGAAAGTTCGAGAATTTGGAAGAAACTCAAAGATGCCATTCACAGAGAATACATTCATCTTGGGGAGTAGAGTTTCTTGACGATTCCTAAGGAGGACAGCCGAAGAGAAGACTGTATCTGGTGCTCCTATTGGGGATCTAGGCGTCTATTTCTACGAATAAACGAAACGGCGTCACCTAGTTCTAGACGTAGTTGCCGGCGAAACTCGAAATATCTATACTATTATTACACAGTAGATATGAGTTTATGAAAGGAGACTTACAGTGAGCCGCCCCACAATACAGTTTATAATATGAAAGCAGTAAATGAAAGCGATAACCACTTACTCGGTTATAGTGCTTCCATGCTGTTTGGTTAGTTGTTCAACAAAGAAAGATTGAAAACAACAGTATATTCAAAATCAAAGGAGAAAGTGCTTTGAAAAAGAAAGATCTGGGGCTTATAGCTCAAGGAGAGGCCCAGGGTTTTATCAGTGAGCGCACTGTTTGAATTTGTACAGAGGGACTTATACAAGTAACTGAGGCCCAAAAAGGTTTTCTGTACAAAGGGATGGGTCTTACACTCTCTCAAGAGGCCCAAAAAGTTTTGAAGAAAAATAAATGGGTCTTACTACTCGAGGGTAGGCCCAGATGATTTTTGAAAAGGAGACGATCGCGCCGTTTATTTTTTGACGGTATCGGGACTTATACAATAAGTGAGGCCCAAAGATGATTTGGTAAAAAAAAAGGATTAGGTCTTACACTCTAATAGAGGCCCAAAGTGTTTTGAATGGGTCTTATAGCTCAAGGAGAGGCCCAGGGTTTTATTTTAAACGGGCGACGATCGCGCCATTTACTTGTACAACGGGACTTATACAATGAGTGAGGCCCAAAAAGTTTTTGTACAAGGGGGGATGGGTCTTACACTCTCTTAAGAGGCCCAAAAAGTTTTGAGATGATTTATGAGGGTTGAATTAATCCAAAACCCTAATTTGTTTTCAAAATGTATTTAATTGAATAAAAATTCAATTAAAATGATCAAAAATTGTTTAACACATGGAAAACAAATTGTGATCTTGGATTAATGCTTCAAAAATTAAGTATTGACCTACAAAATAATTAGAAAGCATCAAAAGTTGCAAAATCAATGTAGAAAAAATATTTAAAATGCCAAAAACAATCAAAATATTAATTCTTTACAAAAATATCAATTATATGAAATAAATAATTTTTTTGGGATTTTTTGATAAAATAAAATATTTTAACATTTTTGTGAATTATTAAAAAAAGAATCAACTCAAAATCATTAAAACTCAGAGAGAAATTAATTTTTGAATCAATTAAACAAAATCACAATATTCAAATATTTGAATTTGAAAAAAAATGCGCCAAGAACAAGCTGAAGAACACCCGCGTGTTCTTGGTTTCTCAGATTTGCGTTTTCTATCCAATCTCCATGAATACGTAATCATATCATGCAATCCACATATCATTATGCTCGTCTCAACCTCACGATCATGTCTATGTACTTTAATTTCATTTAAATTAAACATACAACAAGAAATCACGAAGAAACCTCAAGAACCCTAATTTCTGCATGGAGGCTAGGATTTTTGATACACGATTCAAACAATTCAATTAATTGAGGGAAAACATTCCATGCATGATTATGAACATATGGCCAAATTATTGTGCGAGGAAATATGCATAGATTGAGAGATGACCAAGTATGTGCTTACCTCCAAGCCGTGACAGCAAGAGTAGATGTGATTTTGAGTTAGAGGTGTTACAGACAAGTTGTGATGACTGGACAGCTTCCCTACACCATATGGAGTGTGTTTGAACACTTGGATTGAATTGAAATTGGCTGGATCAGTTTGTGGTATCTCAGCTGCACCTTGTTTGAAAATTTGAGCAACCAGCTGGTGATTTCATGAAATTGATGTTTCAGAAGTTATGTGAGTGTTTGATCAGCTCATATGTGATGTATGTGAGGTGTGTGAGTGATTGGTTTGATTGGAATTGTTCTCAAACTCAAAACCCGATAGCTACCTTGCTAAGAAAGGCATTTTTGCCAAGAGAAAGAGATTTTGAGGAAAGCATCTGTTAGATGGCTTTGGTGTACTCAAACTGACCACAATTGAGCTCTATTTATAGTAGAGCAAGTTTGTTTTGGGATCCACAGTGAATGGCAACTGCAACAGGTGTTTCCTCAATGTTGGCCAATGGAAATGAAAGTCTCCTCTAGCCATTGACTAGAGGTTAGGGCACAGAGCTATGGTCCCCTTGGTCTTGGATAAGTCTTGACTGATTTCATATGAGAATGGCTCAGTCCATGCCACCTTGATGGTTCCATTGAATGCCTCATTCCAAATTTGAAGTCTTGTCCCTATTTTGGCAACTCTAGGTTCAACATACTATTCCTTGTTCCTTGGACCTTGGAGGCTTGGCTCAGTGATTGTCCCCTTTAGATTCAATCCTCTGAGGTATCCAAGTGGATTGGAGCAATTGAATTTGGCTGATTTTGGCAAATCGACCAAAGTTGCAAATTCTGCCTTGCCTTGACAGATTTCAGCAAGGCAACTTGGCAATGTTGTATCTCATGGTGTAGGTTGAATTTGGCAATGTTCTTGGCCATTTTGGAAAAAGTGACATTTTCACTTTTCAGCCACTTTGATCACTCCATAACTCAAAATCCTTAATGAATTGGAATAACTTGTAGTTGAAGTTTTTGTAGGTGATAATGAGGGATACAAATCCATCTTTGGATGAGAAAAAATGGCCTTGTGGTTTAGGAGTTATGGTCCTCCAAAGTTGGTACCTTTGCCACTTTATTTTTAACTTAGAAAAATTTCTAAGTTTTATGGTTACCCCTTTTACAAGTTATCTCACTTTTCTTGATTTTTCTTGATGAATGATGATTCAAATCATACATTAACATCATTTTAGGGTTAAAAATCCATTTTGGTGAAAAATCTCAAAAAGTCAAAGTTGACTTTTGTGCACAGTTGACTTTTTATCAGATGAATTCCAAACTGTGCAATTCTTCGGGAAATCATGTCCTTGACCTAAATCAAACTTGATGGACATGTTCCATGGGTGTCATAGGGTATATTCAATCATGTATTAGGGTTTGGGAGCATGTCTTGGTCAAAAGTCAAAGTTACAGTTGACTTTTCCCTTAAAACCCTAATTGTGGTGCAGATGAAAATGAGACTTGTTGCTCAAGCTTCTTGGATCAATCCATTGTTCCAAATGGATCAATATGGTGTATTAGAGAACCTAAAACCATCTCTTGAGGTCTTGGCTCATGGTTTGTCCCAAAAGTCAACTTAGGGGTGAATTAGGTCAAGAAACCCTGATTCCTGATTTTTGATGAATGCATCCCCTGAGGCAAAATTGACTTGATGCATGGGTTCATGAGGTTCCATGAAGTATATTAGGTTATGTTTTGGATCATTGCCTTGTGCCCAGATGAAAATTTCCATCTGGAGGCCCTGGTCGACCAAAACCCTAATTTGGTGACACTGTCGATCTTGAGACTTGATCCACCTAGAAGGGAGCAGCCTTGTGCTTAATCCTTGAAGTGGGAGTCCTTTTTTATCCATTTAGGATGTTTGAGAGATTAGACAAGTTGAAGATCATGTCATTTCTTGATTGATCCTTTGTCTAAGCACTCAGAGAGGGCTTGAAACCCTAATTTTGATTGTAGTGGATGCTCACCCATCTTTGGGGAGACTAATGAAGCATGATGGTTCATCCATATTGTGATGATGATTTTCACAATGATGGGAAATCTAAGTGGTCAAAATTTGGGGTATTACAGATGCCCCTATTTAATCTTCTTGGACCCGAAGGTATGAATGACGAAGGGATTCGGGCATTCGGGGTGCAAGAGGATTAAATATCGGAATATCCGAAATTTTGATGGTGGTTATGAATGGTAGCTTACGTATTCATCTTCTTTAGCTAAGCGATGATGCTTAGAAAAGGTAAACTTCCCCTCGATCCTGGTTTCCTACCAAGGAACTGGTCTTAGTTTCTGATTTAAATTTCCCCTCGATCCTGGTTTCCTACCAAGAACTGGTCTTAGTTTCTGATTTAAACTTCCCCTCGATCCTGGTTTCCTACCAAGAACTGGTCTTAGTTTCTGATTTAAACTTCCCCTCGATCCTGGTTTCCTACCAAGAACTGGTCTTAGTTTCTGATTTAAACTTCCCCTCGATCCTGGTTTCCTACCAAGAACTGGTCTTAGTTTCTTTTGTCATTAAACTTTATTGACAAGGGACGCTATGTGTGGCGGTTTTCCTTAAACTTCTCGCCGAATTTTCCTGGGGAGATGCCATTTGAGTGGAAAAAGTTTTGATGTCAGACTTGTTGGGGAACCCATTCGTCTGAGTTGTAGAGTTGTACAAACTTCTCTGTTGGAGACGCCATTTGTTTCTACTGGGGAAAGCGAGTCTCTTGAGAGACTATTTTTGTTTGGGATCTTTCATCATACTTTTCTCGGGATCTTCCCGGAGAAACGCCATATGATGGGGTCCAATTTTGTGGGGCCGATGACCTTTTCATCAGCGGTCCTTTCGGAGCAAAACTGGCATGTTGCCGAATCTCTTTCTCTGTGGATTTTCCTTAATCCGGGAAAGCAAGGATATCATCTTCAATGGCGAAGAGTGATGTTTATTGAGAGTTTTCTCTGGCTTTTCAGAGGTTCAAGTTATCAAAGTGGCCAAGTGCCGACTCTGATCTAAAGATACACTGGTGGCGAGATTGTGCAGACGCAACACTTCCTGACGAGGAAAGAACTGACAAACTCGATTGAGAAAACTGTTTATCACTAGGGGACAAGACCGATGTAATACCCCAAAATTTGCTCTCCCCTTTTGGCATCATAGCATGGCATTATCATTTATCATATCATATCCACCTCATTAACATTACATTGCATTTAACATAGAAAAATGAAGCATAATATCCTTCTTACCATCAGGGCATGTGATCAGGTGGAAGGTGGACAATCAATGGATCCTTCAGAGCACAAAAGGTCAATCAAGTGCCCTCAAGGCAAGCCAAGAGGTCTTTCATGTCTCATACCATCTCAATTGATCATCCACAACCTCAAGGATAAGAGATACAATGGGAGATTGAAGCATTACATCCTTCACTATGCAAGAGGTCCAAAAATTGAAGGAAAATCCTCAAAAGAGATAGCTCATTGATTCAAAATCATCCTCAAAAGGCATATATCATCATCCTTTAAGAAGGTACACAACATACTCTGAGGAATTTGAAATTGAAGACTGCACATTTTTCTCCTAGGAGGTGGGCACCAAAACTAGGGTTTCCCATTAAATCAGGGAATCTTTGATTTTTTGAACAAAACTTGATGTCATGGTATTCCATATGTCCTTAAGTGTATGTATGTGGAAAATTGCATCTCAATTGGTTTTAGAAGTGGTTCAATTGGAAGAAAGATCAAGAATCAGAGAAATTGGGGCAAAGTCAAATAATCAGAGGAAAAAGTCAACTCTTGACTTTTTGAGCCCAAAATCATGAAATTCATGTTACATATGTCCAATGTACAAAATTTGGTCAAGAAATTCCAAAGGAATCATGAAAAAATCAAGATGTGGAAAGTTGCCATTTTTGGGTGAAGTAGGGTTACTAAAAAGAGCAAGTTTTGGCCATTTTGCATCAGAGTTTGAACCAAGGCCATTTAAAATTGAAGCACCAAATGAAAATTCCACCAGGCCACAACAAAAGGTCTTGCTTTAAGCTTCAAATCCATGTGTAGAACATCTCCATTGGATAAAAATTGAGGGAGATATGATTGATCAAAGTTTGAGCAAAGTAGGTTCAAAACTAGGTCATGACCAAGATTTTCAGGTCACACGCGCAGTCATTTTAACAAACATGTGGTGGGCCAAATGTCCACTCATTTTTATCATGGTTAAAGGCCTCAAATGAAAAACTTTTCAACATCAAAGTTGTTCCTTGTAGTGTCATCTTCAATACTCATGTTGGACAAAATTCCATTTGATCAAGTTATAGTGGAGATATATTGGTTCAAAGTCATGTTGATTGTGCTGAAATTTTGTGTGCCAAGTTGCCATGCCATGACTTGCTTGCCACGCCCCATAATCAGTTTCCAAACTTGTGTATTTTAAGTCATTTTGCAACTTATTCCAACCTCATTTCACTTCAATTTTCACATCAGCATTGTGCTCCAATGTGCTCTCTTTCAAATGAACCCATGAGCTCACCAAATCATTCACATTACATGGAATAATTCATCCTCAAATCACCCTATCTCTATTGTTCTCACTGTCACATAAAACCAGAAAAAAAGCAAGTGGAATTTATTGCTGATTGAATTAGTTTGCGCATGCTTGATCACACTCACCAACCTTTGCTTCATTTAGCCAAACACCTTTGCATTCACCAGGTCACGTGTGTGGCTCATGCATAGAAGTGGAAAG
This sequence comes from Lathyrus tuberosus, assembly GCA_022829125.1. NCBI lineage: Eukaryota > Viridiplantae > Streptophyta > Magnoliopsida > Fabales > Fabaceae > Lathyrus > Lathyrus tuberosus. Next base: position 6,462,662 of record JALAZF010000164.1, on the reverse strand, counting down.
AAGACAAACTTGTATAACAAGTTGCTTGCTGCAGCTTCATTCTCTTCATCCTCACCATAACACTCTAAGCATCACCCACACCATAAAAAACCCAAGATCAACTCGCCTCTAACTAACTGACTCAGTTAGTTAGAGTGAACTCACCCAACTCAGTCACCCAACTCACTTCCTAGCTCACTATAAAACGAAACTTCTCTTCACAAATTCATTTTCAACTTCACTTTTCATTTCCACTCTCAAGAATACTCTCACTCTCTCAATCTTCCCTAAGCTTTTTCTCTCTCTCTGTGCACGAATCATTCATCTTCATCCACCTCAATTCATCATCATCAATGGCATTGAATTGAAGGAGATTTCAGCACAGTCCTCAAGATTGCTGCAAGCATTGTTCAACATTGGATCTCCCTGCTTTCAAGACAACGAGTTATAGCATTTATTTTGCTTAGTTTGTGAAGCTTCAAGGTTGAAGGAGAAGCTAGGATCTCTGGTTTTCTGAAGAGCACTCCGAAGCCTCATCAATTTCAGGTTTATTTCACTCAATTTTAATGCATTGTATTCTTGTGATTTAAGCTTGTTTTATGATGTTTGGAGCTTATTAGGAGCTATGCGTGAGTTCTGTCTAGTTGATAGGCTCTTTAGGAGTTTAGATGTGATTTTAGGGCAATTTGTTTTGGATCGGTTTGTGTTATACGTGTATGTTATGTGAAAAATAGTGTTGGATTCATGATGTACATGAGCTCAGCTTTCGATTGATGTATGTGTTATGCATTTCTGGAGGAATTGGAGTTTGCAGGTGGTGGCTGTTGGCCGGAGAAGGTGACCGGAGGTCCTCTCCGGCCGGTGACTGTTAGAGCTAGGGTTTTTGCCATGTTTTAATCCTGTCCGTTGTTTTTTTCTCATCGTGTGGCTAAGAGCATGACAACGCATTAAAACGCATGTGCAAGGCATGTGCCATTTTTCTGATTTCAATTAAACATGGTGTGGTGTGGTGTATGGTATGGAACGTGGACATGCGTGTGTGAGCGTTTGATCTGATTACTTTGACTGTGTGTATGACTTGACTTCATCCAATGGTTGTAATGGTTTTGACTTGTGTTGACTGGGAGTGTATGGTTGTTATGGTGCTATGCGTGCTTAATGGACTTAGTCAGATTTGATATCCACACCCCCATGCCTTAAGCCCAAACCATTCTTGAACTGAGTAATTGCTATGCTTGCACCCCCTTTCTTTATTTCCATTTTATTTTATTTTTTTCATTTTTATACACGTTTGCTTTTTAATTTTTAAAAATATCAAACATCATCATAAAATTCCACAAAAATTCATGAGCATCATTAAAACATTTAGAAAATTTTTCATGATTTTATTTTCTTATTTTATGTCCTTTTTGCCCCTGCTCCATAATTTTCTTTGAATTTCTTTGATGTGCATTCTTAATATGGTACATGATCTTGTTTAATTTTGTTCTTGATCATTAAAAATTGTTTTGATGCTCTTCTATTTGCATTGAGTCATTATTATCTTGAGGTATGTTAAGTGATTTTTATTTGATTTTTTAGGTCAGTTTTATGGCATGTTTGGTGTTCACTTTTGTGCTACTTTGTATGATATGTCTATGTGACCTAAGTGCATTGTTTGACATCATTTTGCCTTGGTTCCTTGCATGCTACTTTGATATGTGATTCATCTCTGATTAGTGAACTCCAATACCATGTTTTCATAATTTTCATGAGGCCATTTGATTTTTGCTTGATGCACTTCATTTAAAGCATTATAACATGTCATATCATTGTAATCTTTGGTGCATGTTTTCTTTTGTGTATACTTGCATGATCATTTGCATACTTGGTGAACCATTCACTTGACATTATAGGTCATTGATACATATTATGTGTCATCCTTGCATGTTGACTTTCATTTAAACCTTGTGCACCTTTAACATGTGGTGTTTGTGCTTGTGTTTTCTTTTGAACTTCCATTTCAATTCTACTTCTTCTATTACTTCTTAAATGCTTTGATGTGTCATGCATGAATACTTGTGAGATGTTTGTGAATCATTTTTCATTTCATTTCAATTCTGATCCATGGATTACATGTTCCATTTGTGCATATTTCTTCTTTTCTCTTTCATCTTTCATTCTTCCTTTTCTTGTGATATCATGTTCTAATGTCACGGAGGATGTTTGTTGCCTATCCACTTGAGTTTGATTGATGATATTCACTTGTTGTCCATATGATGCCCATTCTGGTTGTGGCTCTAGGATTTGGTTTCTCATTTAATTCTTTTGAGTTTTATGATGCATTACATGTTCTTTTACTTCTTATACTTCTTATACATGTTTACTAACCATGTAGGGGCTTTGGTAAGTTTCAATTGAGTGTGGATAAGGAATCCACATTCAACTTCTATCCTTTCTCTTTTACAATTCCATTCTATGTTTTGTTAAGCACTTATGTGCTTTCTTTTAATAACTCATCACTTTCCCTTTGTGAATTACAATTCATCTTCTACTTTAGAAGTGAATTGTTTAATTCATTCTTTCTTTAGACTTTAGGTTGAAACCTCACAAACTTTAGGATCACTCCCTTAACTAATCAATTAGGATTGAGTCTTAGTCCATATAGATTTTTACCTTTACCCTCTCTTGAGTCTTTCATCTTCTCATCTCAAAGAAAATTCAAAACATATAATAAAGGTAGGCATTTATTGCATTTAGGCCTTTCATATAAAGAAAAGATTATAAGGGGTCTTCTCTTGTAATCTTAGAATGTGTAGCATATAGCCCATCTTGGGTCAATGTGTTAAACATTTGATCTTGTATGAGGGACTTAAATGCAATACTTGTTGAAGGTGCAAATAATAAAAAAAACTTCTTCATTTCTTAATCAACAAAAACACTTAATAAATACAAGTACGCTAGTGTGTTTGAACCTTGACAATTGGAACTAAGTGTGGGGGTCTTCTTCACTCTTAGTGTGCTTTCTTACCCATTCCATCTTGGAATGTGAGAATGTACACATTCCAATGACTAAGATTCAGATACACTGTCATATGCAAATAAATGGAAAAAACTTCTAAAAGACAAAAACAAACAATAACGTCTTTCCTTGGGGAATTCTTTTCTCATCTCACTCACTCTCAGCGTATGAACGTGCTCCTACTCGTTCTTTTGCAAGATGGTAACGCACTCGGACCAGCGAGCCTGCAACACCTGAGCTAGAACGTTAGCCGTTCCTTTAAAAATGCAAACAATCCATCCCTAGTGAGGGGAACTACGTCGCTCTGATTCTCATGCTCCCGATGAGATACGTAGGCAGTGGGGTAGGGCCCATGCGAGCACTTCTTTTATTTTCCCTACATTTGTTTCTCGTTCCTTTTCCAGTTCTCTTTTCGTTCCTTTTCCAGTATTCTTTCCTTACACCCTTTGACCGAGACAAGCAAGCGTGGATCCCATCGGGTACGATGGACGCGTGGGGGTGCTAATACCTTCCTCTCGCGTAACCGACTCCCGAACCCAGTTCTCTTGGTCGTAAGACCATGCTTTTCCTTTCTCTTAGGTTTACGCGGTGTTTCCTTTCCCTCTCTTGGGATAAATACACATTGCTGGCGACTCTGTTCGGTGCCACTTTCGCGTTTGTACTAGGATGAAAATCCCGGGAGCGACAGCTGGCGACTCTGCTGGGGACATGCGAATCCTGAATCTCTGGTTTCCTTAGCGAGTCAATCCTAGCGCTTGTCTGCTTTTCTTTCATTGGGTGTTTACTGTTGTTCTATATGTTGTTGCTTATTTATTTTACTGTATTTACCGCATTTTAGCATTACATATCATATATTATATTGTGTTGCACTGTTTTGTCTGTTTGGCGGGATGGGTGTTCTGAGAGATAAGCTCACTACCAAGGCTTGAGTACATACATAGGTATTAGAGTGGATAGTCATGACGCTTGCGTGGTGGTGACCCCGTATTGTTGTTCATGAGACCCACAACCAGACGAGGTTTTATCAAGAGCTTTCTGCTACTGCATGTTATGCAGGTCAGTGGTTATTCTCTTGAGGGACTGTCGACTCTGGTGACCATTCCCGAGGACTCAGTTGCGGCACTCCTCCCGAGATGTGACAGTGGCAGACCACATTCTGTGGCAAACCCATTGCACATTCTCGATCCGAGGACCCAATGCTGGGAACTTGCTATAGGACATCCCTTTTTGAAAGAGAATCAGCGGAGGCACTCCTCGATTGGCGATAGTACTGTACCCTGAGGGATGAATGTACTATTGCTTCTCGACCTCAGTGCCAGAAGCTGAGGACCTTTTTGTTTTGGAGAATCAGTTGAGGCCTCCTCGATTGATGATGATGCCAAACCAGAAATGGTGAACGTATCATCATTTCTCGACCTGAGAGCCCGGGATACTGAACATCCTAGTACCCACATGTGAGAAGGGCGGGTTGTTTACAGGTTTGCAGGTAACCATGACCTCCTACATACCCGGTTTTCTATCATCATTGCACAAAAAGGAAGTTTCATCCTATTGTATTCAGATGGTTCTTATCTATGGTTCTATATTAGTCTCAGAGCTACACTGACACCGTTCACAGTTCAGCACAGACACCTGATTACCTGATCACATTGCCCTTTGCATTGCATTATCATATCCTAACATACATGTTTATTCATTTCCAGGTGCATATATTACCCTTGATTCCAGTCATCAGGTCCCTGCAAAGATGAACACTAAAGAGAGGAAGAATATCATCAGCTATAAGTTCCTTACGCCTACTTTGGGCCCTATTGTTATGCTGAAGGGAATGGCGAGTCCTGCAGTACGAGAAGCTTTTGAAGAGAAATATGGGTGGATTTTATCTATGGTCCGTAATGTCAGTGATTATGAAGCCAGAGGTCTCCATACGTTGATGCAGTTCTATGATCCGCCTCTGAGGTGTTTTGTATTGCCAGACTATGTGTTGGTTCCTACCCTGGAGGAGTATTCCAACATGTTGGGGATTGCTATCAAGGAGGAGCCCCCTTTCTTTGGATCAGTGGGGGATCTTGACTTTGGAAAGGTGGCTGGTGCTCTTTATTTGAGCAAATCAGAGTTAGGCGACAATGTCTCCAACAAAGGAAAGATTCGTGGTTACAAGCTGGAATATCTGATTAAGAAGGCCCAGGAAGCAGCTAAAGGCGAGAATTGGCTTATTTTTAATGCTTTGCTAGCCCTTTGTATATACGGCATAGTGTTGTTTCCCAACGAGCCGGATTTCATTGATACGGACGCTATACGAATATTCCTGATGAAGAACCCGGTGCCAACGCTACTGGGAGATCTTCACTACTCGTTGTACAACCGAAACGAAAAGAAAAGAGGAGGGATAATTCGTTGTTGTGTACCCTTGTTCTATAAGTGGTTTGCAGGCCGTTTACCACAATCAGGGGCTTTTGTGGATTCCAAAGATTCTCTAGAGTGGAAACAGCGTTTAATGGGATTGGTGGCCAAGGACATCGTATGGGTAGATCATGGGCTGATTGGCAAGAATATTATCCACAGCTGTGGTAAGTTCCCTAACGTTCCACTAATAGGAAGAATGGGTGGGATTAACTACAATCCTTCTTTGGCCATTCGACAATTTGGGTATGCCCTGACAGGTCCACCTATTAAGAGAGATGTGGAGGAGTCCCTCTATTTTCATACATCAGATGGTTGGGAAGCAGCACAGAAAGCTTCTGAAAGCTGGGGTAGCATACTGAAAAAGGGGAAAGTTACTCTAGGTAAGCCTAACAACCGGGTTTATCCAGCATATGAAGAGTGGGTGAAGAAAAGAGTTGAAGATTTTCTCTTGCCTTTTGGTATGGCACCCTTTTTGTATCCGAAGAAGGAGAAAGCAAAAAGCATTGCTACTATGGAAGAAGTTGACAAGTTGCAAGCCTTGGTGAAAAAGCTCCAAGGAGAGAATTCCAAGTTGAGTAGCCGTCTTCAGAATGCTCTACATGCCAACAAAGAACTGGAACGGAAGGCCCAAGATGCTGAAAGAGTCCTAACTGCAAAAGAAAAAGACTTTGCTGGAAGAGCCCAACATTTCCGGAAGATTAGTAAAGGTGCTGATGATGCTACTCAAGCCCACAAGCAAACCAAACAGGCCTTAGCGCAGAACAAAGAGAAGTTATCTAAGTTTCAGCAAGCTTGGGATGAGGTCAGGCTCGAGAATAATGAGTTACGGGAACAGTTGCAGATTAAGGACGAAGAGCTTGAAAAGGCGCATAAGCAGAGGAGAAAGTATCGGGAAAGCCTCGGTAAGAGTCAAGAACAGCTAGAAGAAGCTAGAGGTGAGCTGAGAAATACCAAGAAAGAGCTTGAAGAAGTCATGATAGAAAGAGAGATACTCAAGACGCAAGCTGGCATAAAGAGACACAAAGGAGTGTGTGATGACGAAGCTCTGATGCTGCATATGGGTTCTTTTACTGAAGCTATTGATAAAAGGGATGTCTTGATCAAAGAAATGATTGAAAACCCGAATCACCAGCGTACCCGTATACTTTTTGAGGAGATCAAATACTCAAGTGATAAGCTGAAGGATGTGGAATTGTCAGACTGATGTTCTTTTCCTTATATTTTGTTGTTAATGGTTACCATCAGGCTTGTTGATGGATCCATTTTTCCTTGTATTGCATTTGCGGATGAGCCCTTCTTAAATGTACTTGAATACTTTGTTTAATGAGTATGAGCAGTTTTATTCAGAATTATTCCTTATCAGATAGCTGCACACAAGCACATGACCACGATACGTCTCTTTATATCACGATTTCTGGTTTTCAGATTTCTGTGGTTTGGATTGGAATCAGGGTGTAAAGCACCTTGGAAATGATAAACATAACATTGCATGGCATTGCATATCATTCTGCATTTCTGTTACTTGCTTTTCAGGTATTCGTTGCAGGGTCTCTAACCTTTGTTTGACTTCAGGCATTATAGCGGAGAATCATATTCACCGATATTCAACGCGAGGAAATCAAGTAAGAATCATATTATGGATCAAATGCAGAAGGATTTGGCTGGGGTGAGGGCCCAATTGGGGCATTTTATGGGGGACATTCAGGCGCAGTCCCGAGGTCAGGAACTACTGAGGGAGGAAGTCAACCAGATGAAGATTCAAATGGGCCTGGTCATGGAAATCTTGAATAAGGTGTTGAAAAAGGAAAATGATCATGTGCCTGCTTCCACTACAGAGGTCTCTACTCCTCCCATCTCTTTGGGATATGCTTTAGATCATGGATTGCTTCGTGAATCTCCTCTGAAAGCTAAAGGTTCAGAGCTCTCGCATCAGCAGTCACTTCCTGATTTCCAAGAGGATCCTAAGTCAGAGGGGCCTAAGAGGAAGTTCGATCCCATTCCGATTTCGTATGCGCAATTGCTTTCTTACTTGCTCGAGCTCAAGCTGGTTGAGTGTGTTAGTTTGGGACCATTGCCCACGAAGATTCCTCTGGGACCTAATGCTAAGGCTAGATGTGAGTTCCATTCTGGGGCACCTGGTCACAATGTTGAGAATTGTACCAGGTTCAAGCATAAAGTCCAGGAGCTAATTGATTCAGGGACAATCAAGTTTGCATCAGTTGGTGCTGGTAAACCAAGTGATGTCACTCCCATTGTTGCAAGGGAACTGAGGACTCTCTCCTTTTCCAAAGGGTCTACCTCGCGTCAGGGATCTCTTCCACAACCCTGTGTTGCAGAAGACCTATGTCAGCAACCCTTATTTGTGCCTCAGCCGAATGCAGAAAGGAAAGTGCAGGGCCAGGTTGGGCGCCCGAACCAGCAGCAGCAAGATTATCAGCAGCGGAGGCTACTCAGACCAAGGAAGCCCAAGAGGACATTTGATCCTATTCCTATTCCGTACAGTCAGTTGTTGGCTCGTTTGCTCAAAAGTTCGCAAATCTAGCTGAGAAGGGCCATGCCCGTGCCATACCCCATTCCTCCGGACTATGACATGAGTGTTAGCTGTGAGTTCCATTCAGGAACATTTGGGCACACACTTGATAACTGTAATGTGTTCCAGCACAAGGTGCAGGATTTGATTGACTCAAAGGTTATCACCCCAGACGGTACCCCACAAGGTGAAGCTTCTGTACCATGGTGAGTGCTCAAAGTTACAAGAACATCACCAGAAGTGGTCAGTCTAGACAGAGCCAAACCTCTTCAACAACGACAATCTTTATTTTCCTTGCTGCATTTTCATATGTAGTCTTTATTTGTTCGTTCAGACATTGTTCGCATGTTAAAATTTGTTTGTATTTGGTATGAGGATTTTAATGCAATGAATATGTTTTCTTGAAGAATTTCATTTGTGTTTACTCATTTAATGCTAATGTGTACTGCAATACCATTTTTCTTGCTCAAACTCTATGAGGGAGAATGATGATCTGAAAACACAAAAATCTCTAACGGTGTGCTTTGGAATAAGAACCCTGTTGAGGATGTACAGGCATTGTTTCAACTCCTCAAACACTGGAGATATAAGGGAGATATACCCTCGTTAACCCCTTTGAGCCTTGAAGTAGGAGTTTCTTTTCGTACGAAAAAACCCTCACATTTAACCCAGGGGCAGGGTAGGCGTCAGTTAATTTGACCAAGCATTCAAATTTCAAAAGGAGTGTGCATCTGAGGATCCATTACCTTCTATTCCACCGTCAAGAGGGCAAGAGATGTGAAACCACAATGGTTATCCATCAACAATCAAATAGTGAGGCAGTCACGACCTTTCCAATCAAGTCAAGACAAGTCAGTGTCACACGATTTGTTCAAGAAAAAAGGAAAAAGAATAAAAAAAATGAAAAAATGAAAAAAGCCCGCTAAGTTGAAACTTGAAAACAAGCAACTTAGGCAAAAGTTAGGGCATCCCGCTGGACTCTGAAATTAAAGATTCAAAAGAATCAGTCCAGGCAAAAATTAGGGATCAAAAAGCAAAAGAATGTGAAAGCGGAAAACAAAAGGATTACAAAAGAAAATCCTCGAGCAAGAACAAAGTCGTGTGACTATGGACAAAAGACAAAGGGGTGACTGTCAATCCAAAGCCTCATTAGGTGTCAAACCATCAGTATCATGGTTTCCTTAAAGATCACAAAATCTTTTTGAGAGGCGAACGCTTGGGCAAATTAACTGAACGTAGGACTGGAGAACATCACGAAGAGTGGGTGGGCACCAATAAACTTTGAGCCATAAATCCTTTTTTCTCAAAACCGTGAACCAGGCCACGATACAACCCTCAAAAGTCCTAATTGAAACAGGGTTATTTCGAAAGCATACTACCAAGAGATAGTGTTCCTGACTCCTATGAGTTGTGCTAAAAGATCTTTATTGGTGTTGCATGTGCATTGCATTCTTTCATTCAAAAATTAATGTCGTATTATAACCCGTGATTCGCTCAGAAAAGGGTTTGCGACATCTTTTCAGTAAAACTTCAAGATTAACATGTGTGTTGCATTAGAATTTTCATTCTCAGAACAAAACATTTTCTACTTGCATACATTTGTTTGACATCAAAAGAAGCTTACATATGGGAATTCAGTCCAGAAACTTAATCTTGCCGAGTTGAGAATCCTGAAACTCCCAAAGGACAGCCACATCCAGTGTTACTTCCTCCGGAACTTTGTTGAGCAGGAGCTTTCCCAACAAGTTGTGCTAAGACGTAGTCGATCCGGGGCAATCACGTCGAACCATCTCTTTAAGGTGTAGCCAATCTGAGCCAATCACGTTGAGAAATCTCTTCAGAGTTCAGTTAAACTGAGGCAATTAATTCGAGATTCAAATCCCTACAAATGCAGGCATTCTTGGTTCAGTAGTCAGGGGCAAAAAACCACTTCAAGGGTCATACTGGGGCAGGTCATCCCAAGAGCACGAGAATTGGTCCATCCAGACGACTGGTCAGCCTACCCAGGATTCAGAATGCTGGGACAGAATATTTCACGAGATTGTTCATGAATCTTCTCGGGGCGAAATCCTCTGAAAACCATATGGTCCGGGGCAGTTACGTCGAGATCCGACGAATCTCTACAAGAGTTTGAGGACATTGAGGCGTTTTGAATGTCAAGTCTTCTTTAAAATCCTCTTGGGACAATTTCTCCCGGTGGACCATGTTGGTCTGGGGCAAGTGAAGAAAAACGGTTGGTCACGCATATGCAGTCAGTCAACCAAAAGGAGTGAAACCAAGGGGCATTCCAACTCAAGGAATTTGTGGTCCCCTGTCTTTAGCAGGCTTCATTAATAACGCTCCCAGCAAGAGATTGCATGCAAACCTTTCTCCCCAACAAGTGGTGGTTCAGAGTTAGATTTTCTCAGTCGCAGAAGTCATATCTCGCATGCGGTATACGTGCATATCCTTTGCTTGCAGGTAGCAGCCTCATACTAGGCTCAAAGGCAAAATTGAAGCCTTTGCGAGATCACGGGATCATGTCTTCTAGACGAGTAATCACTTACTTCCATGCAGAAGACTGGGGCAATCATGTTCGAGAAAGGTGGTCACCCTTTTGTCACAATGTTCACTGATTAAGTCCATCATTCGGTCGACGGTCGGTCACGACGATTCGATATCAACGAATTGAGCTCAACTGGGTATCGTGGTATCTTATTAAGTCGATTCTCTTATTCAGTCCTTCCAACAACTACAAGCTTTTCTGTGTCTATAACGGTCACAGGTTCCCCAAAAGAGTGGTCTCGTCGACACCGAAACTGATGGTCATTATCCCCAGCGAAGTCGCAGGAGTTTGAAGAGGCTAAATCTTCTGTAAAATCCTCTTATAACATCCTCTTCGGGGACGAATTATTGTGTTGTCCAAGCATGGGGCATGTTTGTTTCCCCAGCATGAAGTGTTGATCATCCCCAGTAGAGTTTGAGGACAGTTGGTCTTCTATAAAATCCTCTCAAAAGGCATTCCCCAGCACGAGACGTTTTAAAGCAGTTTCCGCCAGCAGAGTTTGTTATAAACTCGTCATCCCTAACGGAATTGTCTAAAGGGAAGCTCGCCTAACATGGGGCATTGTGGTACTTATCCTAAGCTTGACAGTCATATTCTTCAGCAGACTACTGTGGATTTGCTTTGGGTTTCCCCAACAGATCTCTAAGGACTCTTTCCCAACAAGTTGCAGTGGAATGGTATAACCAGGTTTTGTCTGTCCCCGGCAGAGTAACCCTGATTCCCCGGCAAGATTGTGTCTCTGGTAATGATCCCCCACAGAGGTCAGCATCGAATCTTGTCAGCAACTCCCAGCTGAGTTGTTGTTCTTCCCGCAGAGGTTTATCAGATCGACAGAATCTATTCCTCAACAAGGATGGTACAGTCTTTCCCCAGCCGGGTCAAAAGGTGGATAACCCCTACAAAGGGTCTTGGATTGGATAGATCCCCAAGCAGAGTTTTTTTTATGACTTTTCTTCCTTAGCAAGACGCCATGCAAAGAAATTCTCATCCCCAGCGGAGTCGCTGTGACCAGAATTCATTCCCCCAGCAGATGAAGTGATTACTGGCAGATCTATTATTCTTCAAGTCCAATTTATTTTTGGCAAACTTGACAATTCGGAGCAGACGGATTGTTCATTCATTATCCAGCAGAGATGCTATCCTCTCAGGAACCTCTAAAGTCAAGTCATTGATCATTGTTCCTCAGCAAAGTCGGCAGAGATGTCTGACACGGATGCAGAGTGTAATCCAGTATTGGAATTTTGCGAAAGTCCACCCGTAGTGTGGCAAGCCAGTAGTCGTCTGGCATTGTTAAAAGACGTTAGCAAAGTCCAACAGTGGATTGGCAAAAGTCCGCCTTCGGGTGGCAAAAGTCCAACAGTGGATTGGCAAAAGTCCGTCTTCGGGTGGCAAAAGTCCAACAGTGGATTGGCAAAAGTTCGTCTTCGGGTGGCAAAAGTCCAACAGTGGATTGGCAAAAGTCCGTCTTCGGGTGGCAAAAGTCCAACAGTGGATTGGCAAAAGTCCGTCTTCGGGTGGCAAAAGTCCAACAGTGGATTGGCAAAAGTCCGTCTTCGGGTGGCAAAAGTCCAACAGTGGATTGGCAAAAGTCCGTCTTCGGGTGGCAAAAGTCCAACAGTGGATTGGCGAAAGGTCCATCTAAGGGTGGCATATTCTAAAAGTCCAACAGTGGATTGGCAAAAGTCCATCTTCGGGTGGCAAAGCAGCTAAAAGTCCAACAGTGGATTGGCAAAAGTCCGTCTTCGGGTGGCAAAAGTCCAACAGTGGATTGGCAAAAGGTCCATCTAAGGGTGGCAAATTCCAAAAGTCCATCTTCGGGTGGCAAAGCAGCTAAAAGTCCAACAGTGGATTGGCAAAAGTCCGTCTTCGGGTGGCAAAAGTCCAACAGTGGATTGGCGAAAGCTCCATCTAAGGGTGGCAAATTCTTAAAGTCCAACAGTGGATTGGCAAAAGTCCGTCTTCGGGTGGCAAAAGTCCAACAGTGGATTGGCAAAAGTCCGTCTTCGGGTGGCACGAAGCTGCAAAGTCCACCAGTAGTGTGGCAGGCCAGTAGTCGTCTGGAATTGCATAAAAGACATTATTAAAGTCCACCAGTAGTGTGGCAGGCCAGTAGTCGTCTGGAATTGCATAAAAGACATTATTAAAGTCCACCAGTAGCGTGGCAAGCCAGTAGTCGTCTGGTGTCGTTCAAAAGACGTTATCAAAGTCCACCAGTAGTGTGGCAGGCCAGTAGTCGTCTGGAATTGCATAAAAGACATTATTAAAGTCCACCAGCAGTGTGGCAAGCCAGTAGTCGTCTGGCGTCATTCAAAAGACAGTTTTCTCCGACAATGTTTCATTGAAGATTCAAGCCAGCAATGTCGTGGAAGTTTCTTCCTCATCATCCAGAGCAAATTTTTGGTTATATTTGGTATTCAATCACTATATACCTTGAAAGTCCGAAAGCAATTGCTTTCAGGCATTCAGGTCTACAGCGCTTGAATAGGGGAAGCTGTAATACCCCAAAATTTGCTCTCCCCTTTTGGCATCATAGCATGGCATTATCATTTATCATATCATATCCACCTCATTAACATTACATTGCATTTAACATAGAAAAATGAAGCATAGTATCCTTCTTACCATCAGGGCATGTGATCAGGTGGAAGGTGGACAATCAATGGATCCTTCAGAGCACAAAAGGTCAATCAAGTGCCCTCAAGGCAAGCCAAGAGGTCTTTCATGTCTTATACCATCTCAATTGATCATCCACAACCTCAAGGATAAGAGATACAATGGGAGATTGAAGCATTACATCCTTCACTATGCAAGAGGTCCAAAAATTGAAGGAAAATCCTCAAAAGAGATAGCTCATTGATTCAAAATCATCCTCAAAAGGCATATATCATCATCCTTTAAGAAGGTACACAACATACTCTGAGGAATTTGAAATTGAAGACTGCACATTTTTCTCCTAGGAGGTGGGCACCAAAACTAGGGTTTCCCATTAAATCAGGGAATCTTTGATTTTTTGAACAAAACTTGATGTCATGGTATTCCATATGTCCTTAAGTGTATGTATGTGGAAAATTGCATCTCAATTGGTTTTAGAAGTGGTTCAATTGGAAGAAAGATCAAGAATCAGAGAAATTGGGGCAAAGTCAAATAATCAGAGGAAAAAGTCAACTCTTGACTTTTTGAGCCCAAAATCATGAAATTCATGTTACATATGTCCAATGTACAAAATTTGGTCAATAAATTCCAAAGGAATCATGAAAAAATCAAGATGTGGAAAGTTGCCATTTTTGGGTGAAGTAGGGTTACTAAAAAGAGCAAGTTTTGGCCATTTTGCATCAGAGTTTGAACCAAGGCCATTTAAAATTGAAGCACCAAATGAAAATTCCACCAGGCCACAACAAAAGGTCTTGCTTTAAGCTTCAAATCCATGTGTAGAACATCTCCATTGGATAAAAATTGAGGGAGATATGATTGATCAAAGTTTGAGCAAAGTAGGTTCAAAACTAGGTCATGACCAAGATTTTCAGGTCACACGCGCAGTCATTTTAACAAACATGTGGTGGGCCAAATGTCCACTCATTTTTCTCATGGTTAAAGGCCTCAAATGAAAAACTTTTCAACATCAAAGTTGTTCCTTGTAGTGTCATCTTCAATACTCATGTTGGACAAAATTCCATTTGATCAAGTTATAGTGGAGATATATTGGTTCAAAGTCATGTTGATTGTGCTGAAATTTTGTGTGCCAAGTTGCCATGCCATGACTTGCTTGCCACGCCCCATAATCAGTTTCCAAACTTGTGTATTTTAAGTCATTTTGCAACTTATTCCAACCTCATTTCACTTCAATTTTCACATCAGCATTGTGCTCCAATGTGCTCTCTTTCAAATGAACCCATGAGCTCACCAAATCATTCACATTACATGGAATAATTCATCCTCAAATCACCCTATCTCTATTGTTCTCACTGTCACATAAAACCAGAAAAAAAGCAAGTGGAATTTATTGCTGATTGAATTAGTTTGCGCATGCTTGATCACACTCACCAACCTTTGCTTCATTTAGCCAAACACCTTTGCATTCACCAGGTCACGTGTGTGGCTCATGCATAGAAGTGGAAAGAAGACAAACTTGTATAACAAGTTGCTTGCTGCAGCTTCATTCTCTTCATCCTCACCATAACACTCTAAGCATCACCCACACCATAAAAAACCCAAGATCAACTCGCCTCTAACTAACTGACTCAGTTAGTTAGAGTGAACTCACCCAACTCAGTCACCCAACTCACTTCCTAGCTCACTATAAAACGAAACTTCTCTTCACAAATTCATTTTCAACTTCACTTTTCATTTCCACTCTCAAGAATACTCTCACTCTCTCAATCTTCCCTAAGCTTTTTCTCTCTCTCTGTGCACGAATCATTCATCTTCATCCACCTCAATTCATCATCATCAAAGGCATTGAATTGAAGGAGATTTCAGCACAGTCCTCAAGATTGCTGCAAGCATTGTTCAACATTGGATCTCCCTGCTTTCAAGACAACGAGTTATAGCATTTATTTTGCTTAGTTTGTGAAGCTTCAAGGTTGAAGGAGAAGTGAAGCTTCAAGGTTGAAGGAGAAGCTAGGATCTCTGGTTTTCTGAAGAGCACTCCGAAGCCTCATCAATTTCAGGTTTATTTCACTCAATTTTAATGCATTGTATTCTTGTGATTTAAGCTTGTTTTATGATGTTTGGAGCTTATTAGGAGCTATGCGTGAGTTCTGTCTAGTTGATAGGCTCTTTAGGAGATTAGATGTGATTTTAGGGCAATTTGTTTTGGATCGGTTTGTGTTATACGTGTATGTTATGTGAAAAATAGTGTTGGATTCATGATGTACATGAGCTCAGCTTTCGATTGATGTATGTGTTATGCATTTCTGGAGGAATTAGAGTTTGCAGGTGGTGGCTGTTGGCCGGAGAAGGTGACCGGAGGTCCTCTCCGGCCGGTGACTGTTAGAGCTAGGGTTTTTGCCATGTTTTAATCCTGTCCGTTGTTTTTTTCTCATCGTGTGGCTAAGAGCATGACAACGCATTAAAACGCATGTGCAAGGCATGTGCCATTTTTCTGATTTCAATTAAACATGGTGTGGTGTGGTGTATGGTATGGAACGTGGACATGCGTGTGTGAGCGTTTGATCTGATTACTTTGACTGTGTGTATGACTTGACTTCATCCAATGGTTGTAATGGTTTTGACTTGTGTTGACTGGGAGTGTATGGTTGTTATGGTGCTATGCGTGCTTAATGGACTTAGTCAGATTTGATATCCACACCCCCATGCCTTAAGCCCAAACCATTCTTGAACTGAGTAATTGCTATGCTTGCACCCCCTTTCTTTATTTCCATTTTATTTTATTTTTTTCATTTTTATACACGTTTGCTTTTTAATTTTTAAAAATATCAAACATCATCATAAAATTCCACAAAAATTCATGAGCATCATTAAAACATTTAGAAAATTTTTCATGATTTTATTTTCTGATTTTATGACCTTTTTGCCCCTGCTCCATAATTTTCTTTGAATTTCTTTGATGTGCATTCTTAATATGGTACATGATCTTGTTTAATTTTGTTCTTGATCATTAAAAATTGTTTTGATGCTCTTCTTTTTGCATTGAGTCATTATTATCTTGAGATATGTTAAGTGATTTTTATTTGATTTTTTAGGTCAGTTTTATGGCATGTTTGGTGTTCACTTTTGTGCTACTTTGTATGATATGTCTATGTGACCTAAGTGCATTGTTTGACATCATTTTGCCTTGGTTCCTTGCATGCTACTTTGATATGTGATTCATCTCTGATTAGTGAACTCCAATACCATGTTTTCATAATTTTCATGAGGCCATTTGATTTTTGCTTGATGCACTTCATTTAAAGCATTATAACATGTCATATCATTGTAATCTTTGGTGCATGTTTTCTTTTGTGTATACTTGCATGATCATTTGCATACTTGGTGAACCATTCACTTGACATTATAGGTCATTGATACATATTATGTGTCATCCTTGCATGTTGACTTTCATTTAAACCTTGTGCACCTTTAACATGTGGTGCTTGTGCTTGTGTTTTCTTTTGAACTTCCATTTCAATTCTACTTCTTCTATTACTTCTTAAATGCTTTGATGTGTCATGCATGAATACTTGTGAGATGTTTGTGAATCATTTTTCATTTCATTTCAATTCTGATCCATGGATTACATGTTCCATTTGTGCATATTTCTTCTTTTCTCTTTCATCTTTCATTCTTCCTTTTCTTGTGATATCATGTTCTAATGTCATGGAGGATGTTTGTTGCCTATCCACTTGAGTTTGATTGATGATATTCACTTGTTGTCCATATGATGCCCATTCTGGTTGTGGCTCTAGGATTTGGTTTCTCATTTAATTCTTTTGAGTTTTATGATGCATTACATGTTCTTTTACTTCTTATACTTCTTATACATGTTTACTAACCATGTAGGGGCTTTGGTAAGTTTCAATTGAGTGTGGATAAGGAATCCACATTCAACTTCTATCCTTTCTCTTTTACAATTCCATTCTATGTTTTGTTAAGCACTTATGTGCTTTCTTTTAATAACTCATCACTTTCCCTTTGTGAATTACAATTCATCTTCTACTTTAGAAGTGAATTGTTTAATTCATTCTTTCTTTAGACTTTAGGTTGAAACCTCACAAACTTTAGGATCACTCCCTTAACTAATCAATTAGGATTGAGTCTTAGTCCATATAGATTTTTACCTTTACCCTCTCTTGAGTCTTTCATCTTCTCATCTCAAAGAAAATTCAAAACATATAATAAAGGTAGGCATTTATTGCATTTAGGCCTTTCATATAAAGAAAAGATTATAAGGGGTCTTCTCTTGTAATCTTAGAATGTGTAGCATATAGCCCATCTTGGGTCAATGTGTTAAACATTTGATCTTGTATGAGGGACTTAAATGCAATACTTGTTGAAGGTGCAAATAATAAAAAAAACTTCTTCATTTCTTAATCAACAAAAACACTTAATAAATACAAGTACGCTAGTGTGTTTGAACCTTGACAATTGGAACTAAGTGTGGGGGTCTTCTTCACTCTTAGTGTGCTTTCTTACCCATTCCATCTTGGAATGTGAGAATGTACACATTCCAATGACTAAGATTCAGATACACTGTCATATGCAAATAAATGGAAAAAACTTCTAAAAGACAAAAACAAACAATAACGTCTTTCCTTCGGGAATTCTTTTCTCATCTCACTCACTCTCAGCGTATGAACGTGCTCCTACTCGTTCTTTTGCAAGATGGTAACGCACTCGGACCAGCGAGCCTGCAACACCTGAGCTAGAACGTTAGCCGTTCCTTAAAAAATGCAAACAATCCATCCCTAGTGAGGGGAACTACGTCGCTCTGATTCTCATGCTCCCGATGAGATACGTAGGCAGTGGGGTAGGGCCCATGCGAGCACTTCTTTTATTTTCCCTACATTTGTTTCTCGTTCCTTTTCCAGTTCTCTTTTCGTTCCTTTTCCAGTATTCTTTCCTTACACCCTTTGACCGAGACAAGCAAGCGTGGATCCCATCGGGTACGATGGACGCGTGGGGGTGCTAATACCTTCCTCTCGCGTAACCGACTCCCGAACCCAGTTCTCTTGGTCGTAAGACCATGCTTTTCCTTTCTCTTAGGTTTACGCGGTGTTTCCTTTCCCTCTCTTGGGATAAATACACATTGCTGGCGACTCTGTTCGGTGCCACTTTCGCGTTTGTACTAGGATGAAAATCCCGGGAGCGACAACCGACTCAAGTGATAGTGATGCAATACGAAATGCGAACGCAAATAAAATGCATGAAGTATGTATGTATATGCTGACAAAACAGACGCGACATACAGACTAATGGATGAACACAATTGGATACTCGGCCATCGCGGGGCGAAGAAGTACTGTTGATTCAAAATAGAAATTCCACCTTGCTTAGGAGAGATAGTCCCGTTGGGAGCTATGTTGATCGGGCTTAGGAGATGAGAACTCGGCCGAGGATGTCAGACGAAACAAGGTCTCTAACACAGTTGATCCCTTCATTCAGGCATACTGGCTTAGAAGGAGTACTTTGATTCTGCACTTTGAAGTTCGCTTACTTCGGGAGAAGCGATCGATGTTCTCTCGATGTTCAACAGTCAAAAGAAATTTCCATCTTTATTTTAAAAGCAGAAAAAGTTTTAACAAGTAAATTCATTTTTGTTTTATTTCAAGAATCGCTGATTAAGTTTAAACAACGCCGTTCTGTAAAGCTAAAACAAGCAAGAATTACAAACAAAAGCACAAGGGCTCAAATTTAATTGATAAGATGGAGATCAGCCAAACGCGTGATTCCAAAGAGTATATACAAAGTTAGAAAACGGTAATTTACAGGGAAAAGGGCAACGTTGAAACATAACGACCACTATCCTTCTACCAACTTTGAATTCGGGGCATCCTGAGCTTCTGTCGAAGATGACCTTTGACTGGAGATTTCCTTCGATAGATGATGTAACTACTGCTGAGGGACTTGCCTCTGTTGAACATAATTACTTGCCATTATCCCTAATTTTTGCCTGGATTGTACTATGAGATTTCCAATCCATCGGGATGATTTTTTTTCATGTCTCTAACTTTTGCCTGGACCGCCCTTTCGGGTTTTCAATCCACCGAGATGTTTTTTTTTTTAGTTTAGGCGAAGTATTTCTTGACTACATCAACATTCGTCGGGTAGGCAAATTCCTCTCCGTCCATGGTTGCAAGTCTCAAGGCACCGCCTGAGAAAGCTTTCGTGACCACATAGGGGCCATCATAATTTGGGGTCCATTTGCCCCGAGAGTTAGTGAGAAATGATTGTATCTTCTTGAGCACGAGGTCTCCTTTTCTGAAGACACGAGGCCGAACCTTTTTGTCGAACGCCCTCTTCATTCTTTGTTGATACAACTGACCGTGGCATAGTGTCGTGATTCGTTTCTCTTCGATCAGGTTCAGGTCGTCGTGTCGACTTTGACACCATTCAGCTTCGGTGAGCTTAGCTTCCATCAATACCCTGATTGACGGGATCTCTACTTCTATGGGAAGCACTGCCTCCATGCCATATACTAGAGAGAAAGGGGTAGCCCCTGTTGAAGTGCGGACAGATGTGCGATAACCATGAAGAGCAAAGGGTAGCATCTCGTGCCAATCTTTATAGGTTACAACCATTTTTTGAACGATCTTCTTGATGTTCTTGTTAGCCGCTTCTACCGCTCCGTTCATCTTGGGTCGGTAGGGAGATGAGTTATGGTGTTCAATCTTGAACTCAGCACACAACTCTTTCATCATCTTATTGTTCAAGTTAGATCCATTATCAGTAATGATCTCGCTTGGAACACCATAACGGCATATGATATTGTTTTTGATAAATCGGACCACCACTTGTCGGGTTACATTGGCGAATGACGCTGCTTCGACCCACTTGGTGAAATAGTCAATGGCTACCAGGATGAACCGATGTCCGTTTGAAGCCTTGGGCTCAATCATGCCAATCATATCGATTCCCCATATGAAAAATGGCCATGGGGAAGAAAGGACTTTGAGATGTGATGGCGGTACATGAATTTTGTAGGAGTATATCTGACACTTGTGACACCTCCTCATGTACTTGTAGCAGTCGGATTCCATGGTCAACCAATAGTACCCTGCTCTCAGAATTTTTCTGGCCATTGTGTGTCCGTTGGCATGAGTGCCAAAGGATCCTTCATGAATTTCTTTCATGAGCATGTCTGCTTCTGGTCTGTCGACGCATCGGAGCAAGACCATGTCAAAATTTCTCTTATAAAGAGTGTCACCGCCCAGGAAGAAGTTTCCAGCCAATCTTCTGAGGGTTTTCCTGTCTTTTCTGAGTGCCCCAGATGGGTACTCTTGTTTCTGAAGGAAGCATTTGATATCGTGATACCAAGGTTTGTCGTCTACGACTGCTTCAATTGTGAAGATGTAAGCGGGCCGTTCAAGGCGCATGATGTCGATCTTAGGTATGTCATTCCATCGACCTACACTAATCATGGAAGAGAGAGTGGCTAATGCATTAGCCATGTGATTCTCATCACGAGGGATATGATGAAACTCAACTCTGTTGAAGAAAGGTAACAACCTTCTTGCATAGTCTTTGTAAGGAATCAATCCTGATTAGTATGTGTTCCAATCTCCTTTTATCTGATTGATAACCAGGGCTGAATCGCCGTATACGTCCAAGTTTTTGATCCTTAAATCAATCGCTTCTTCGAGACCCATAATACATGCTTCGTATTCGGCCTCGTTGTTCGTACATTTGAACGTAAGTCTGGCAGTGAAAGAAATGTGGGAACCCTGAGGGGTAACAATGATTGCCCCAATTCCGTTTCCATAATGATTAACTGCTTCGTCAAAGATAAGTCCCCACTGGGAACCTGGTTCTGGCCCTTCACTGGGTAGCGGTTCATCGCAATCTTTCATCTTTAGATACATGACATCTTCGTCTGGGAAGTCAAACCCGATTGATTCTTGATCGTCAATCGGTTGATGAGCCAAATGATCGGCTAAAATACTTCCTTTAACGGCTTTCTGAGCATGGTACTCTATGTCATATTCTGATAGTAACATCTGCCAACGGGCAATCCTTCCCGTGAGAGCAGGTTTTTCGAAAACGTACTTGATTGGATCCATTTCGGAGACCAACCAAGTAGTATGACGAATCATGTACTGGCGAAGACGTTTGGCTGCCCAAGCCAAAGCGCAACAAGTTTTCTCAAGCATCGTGTACCGAGTTTCGCAGTCGGTGAATTTCTTGCTTAGATAGTAAATGGTAGACTCTTTCCTTTTAGTTTCGTCTTGTTGGCCAAGTACACATCCCATTGAGTCCTCTAGGACTGTGAGGTAAATGATCAGTGTTCTTCCTTCCACTGGAGGTGATAGAATCGGAGGATTCAACAAATATTCTTTGATACTATCGAAGGCAGTTTGGCAGTCTTCTGACCAAACGCAATCCTGGTTCTTTTTCAATAACTTGAAAATCGGCGCACAAGTGGCGGTCATAAGGAATATGAATCTGGAGATGTAGTTCAAACGTCCCAGGAATCCTCTGACTTGTTTTTCAGTTTTCGGAGATGGCATTTCTTGAATGGCCTTGACCTTGTCAGGATCAACTTCAATTCCTTTCTGGCTGACGATGAACCCTAGTAGTTTCCCTGAATGGACACCGAAGGTGCACTTGTTGGGATTCAAGCGGAGCTTGAATTTTCTTAAACGTTCGAACAATTTTGACAGATGTTTAACGTGCTCATCCTCTGTTCTTGATTTTGCAATCAAATCATCGACATATACCTCGATTTCTTTGTGTATCATGTCATGAAACAGAGTAGTCATGGCCCTTTGATAGGTTGCCCCGGCATTCTTCAAACCGAACGGCATTACCTTGTAACAAAAGGTACCCCATAGGGTAATGAACGAAGTTTTCTCCATGTCTTTCGGCGCCATTTTGATCTGGTTATAGCCCGAGAATCCATCCATGAAGGAGAATACTTTGAACTTTGTTGTGCTGTCAACCAGCATGTCAATGTGTGGTAAAGGAAAGTCGTCCTTCGGACTTGCCTTATTTAGATCTCTGTAATCAACACACATTCTGACCTTTCCATCCTTTTTGGGAACGGGTACGATGTTGGCTAACCATTGAGGATATTCAGATGTAGCGAGGAAACCCGCGTCGATCTGTTTCTGTACCTCCTCCTTGATTTTGATGGCCATGTCCGGGTGAGTGCGTCTCAACCTTTGCTTTACTGGTGGACATTCCGATCTTAGCGGTAAGTGATGTTCCACGATGCTGGTATCCAACCTTGGCGTATCCTGATAGGACCAAGCGAACACATCGGGGAATTCTTTGAGAAGCTTTATCAAACTCTCTCTGGCAGTTGGACTGAGCAATGCTCCGATCCTGATTTCTTTTTTCTCTTTTTCTGAACCCAAGTTTACCATTTCCAACGGTTCTTTGTGAGGTTCAATGGACCTTTCCTCTTGTCTGAGTAGTCGGGAGATCTCTTCTGGAATTTCGTTGTCATTTTCTTCTTCAGCGTCGAATACCGGGAACTCAAAGTTGGAAGAAGGCATCGGATCGTATGTTTCAATGGGGTATAAAACAAGCAATCTGCATGACGTGATGATTCGTGTTTAGAAGAGATAGAGAAAATGCAAGTGTGTGCAGTGTTTTGATTTTACTACTTGTTTTTATTATTGAATGTTTTTTAGGATTACCATTTTCTGAAAAAGCAAAAAGAGAAAACAACAATTAATGCAGAAATTACAGAACGACGTTATTTTATTAACGAACAAGTCGAATCTTGAAACTACAGCCCTATAAAAAAAAACTCTGTCGCTTTGGGCAAAGCGAAGAGGGAAATTTACAGAAAGCGAGCCCTATCAAAACATCCGTTTCACCTGGGCAGGGTGAAAGGTTAAAGATGGCAATTACTTTGACTGATGAACGACCTTCGGAACCTCAACAGCAACCCATTGGCGGCGAACTCCTCGGTGAATCACAAAGTCAGGCACCTTCCTTGATTTGTCTTCAGAAATGACGCTGATTTCTGGTGGAGCAGGATCGTTGGAATCTGTCTCCCAAGCAGAATTGTCGTAGGAGGATTCCCCTGTTGCATTTTGCATAACATTTGTGCTCTCAGCTGTATCTCCCCATCCAGTTGGCTGGATGTCTTCGAGCCTGATACGAGAGCTTTCGGGAGCAGTGTACTTGACCATAAAGTCGTATTTTCCACTTGGTTGTCCCAAAGTGTCCCAAACTTCTTTGGAACTGGAGAAGTCATCCCTCTCGATGACGTTGACCTCGGGAAAAGCATAATTGATGAATTCTAGTCCTGCAAACGTTGCGAATTCATCTTCATGTTGAGTAGTTTCCGAATGACCTGAGTGTTGATCCCATGACATGGCGGGGACACAGGTACTCTGTTCAATGATGCTCAGCTGAGTTTCATTACTCGG
The DNA here is from genome assembly GCA_022829125.1 of Lathyrus tuberosus. Classification (NCBI taxonomy): domain Eukaryota; kingdom Viridiplantae; phylum Streptophyta; class Magnoliopsida; order Fabales; family Fabaceae; genus Lathyrus; species Lathyrus tuberosus. Next base: position 6,439,164 of record JALAZF010000164.1, on the reverse strand, counting down.
CTGACTTTCTTGCCCCAAGTTTCCTGGGTAAGGCTTCCACATTGGCAGACCATCCATCGGGCCATAGTAATTGTGGTCAAAGTTGTCTTTCATCAGAGTGTCTTCCTCTAATGAATTTGGCAAAGCACGGCATCCTTCCGGATCACAATCTCCGTAGATCATTTCGACATCTGATCTTGGTATAAATCTCAGACTTTCTGTAGGAAAGCAAAAAGGCATAGGCACCTCTTCCTGAGACATATAGCCGTCCTTATTAAGGTAGGACTTCCATTCTTCATCTGTGCCAGAGGGATCTTCCTCATTGATAGCATGAACTATCTGAGACACTGGGTGAAGAAAACCTCCACTGTGGAAGAAGTTTTGAAGGGGATGAAGACTTTCATCGTTGGCGGCTGTCTGGGTACAGGTTGCAGAAAAACCAAGACCCTTCTTTGTTTTATTGTCAATAGGAATGACAAGCCGTCCCCATCCTGTCGTATCGGTACTCTCGACCGCTTTGATAGCATCTTTGTATGAAGAAATTGAAGTTCCTTCTTCGGATTGATCGTTCTTGTTCACCGATAGTGCTTGGAACTGAGTTCCAATAACCTCCTCGGGTTCTACACAAGTAGATGATGATAAGTTACTCACAAGCAAGGCTTGTTCCCCATAAACCGTGACAAGTTGATCATTCTTGACGAACTTTAGCTTTTGGTGGAGGGTCGAAGTGACCGCTCCAGCCTGATGTATCCAAGGTCTTCCCAATAAAAAACTGTATGTTGCCCGGATGTCCATGACCCGGAAAGTGATTTGGAAAGTGTGAGGACCAATAGTTATGGGAAGATCAACTTCGCCGATAACTGTTTTTCTGGATCCGTCGAATGCTTTGACGACGACCTCGCTGACTCTCATCGGAGGGCCCTTAAATGATAATTGCGTCAAAGTGGACTTCGGCATAACATTCAGGGCTGACACTGTGTCTACCCGTACGTTGGCTAAAGCATCGCCCTGGCAGTTAACTGTAATGTTGAGCGCCATGTTATGACGGCGACCCTCTTCAGGTAATTCTTCATCACTAAATCCCAAATTATTGCAGGAAGTGATGTTAGAGACAATGCTATCGAATTGTCTGACTGTTACATCCTGTTCCACAAAGGCTTGCTCCAAGACTTTCTGTAGAGCCTCTCTGTGTGCTTCTGAACTGAGTAACAGTGATAATACTGAGATATTTGAAGGAGTCTGTAACAGTTGATCAACGATGTTATATTCACTCCTTTGGATGAACTTTAGCATCTCATCTTTGTCTTTTGAAAAGTCGGGATTACTAGATTGACCGACTGGCGGATCAGGAATTTCTGCCTGAAGTTCCTTTTCTTTGTTAGCTTCCCCAACCCCTCGGTTGAAGATTCTACCACTCCGTGTTACACGACTGATGTCTGCAATATTCACGACGGAGGGTAATGGAATTTCCTTTCCATTCTCAATTGTTGTTGCACCGTATTTGTAAGGGATCGCCTTAGCTGATTCATACGATAGTGGCCCCGGTAGATAGATGACTATGGGAACCTTCTGATTTTTTTGACCGTCATAAGTAACCTCGATCCGTTCTCGGTTGGGAACTCTAGATTCGTCAAGTAGAGGGATGATGGCAAAAACATCTCTGATCTGGTGATGACCAGAGATCGTGACAACATCCTTAACTTGATCGGCAAGGTAGTTCGGCGACCAAATGATGGGTCCTGAACCTGGATATGGATGAATTTCTCCGTGATCGACCTGACCCTGAAGAGCTGCTCTCACAAGGTAACACCCTTGGTTACTTTCTGAACAGACGCTGCAACTGTCATAGTTGTGTGGTGGCACCTGGCCACGCCCACTTTGAATGCAATGTAACCTCACTAGGTTACCTTCCATTGATCGGACATCCTGACTTTGACGACGAGTAGGATTCCTGTTATTGATACTAATCTGCTGAGTATCTTCATCCATGTAGATTGGCATCCACCAGTGATTTAACAAGTGCTGAAGTGCCTCCTGGACAAGGGTACAACCTCGATCGTTTTCGCAACCTGCTTTACAGCTTTGATAGTCATGTGATATTAAGAATCCAAGTCGGACCTGCTCAGCATGTAACTCTACCAGGTTGGTATTCATTACGCAGATATCGAAGATCTGAACCATGTTGATTTGATAGGAGTTCCTATCATGGTAGTCTTGGATCCATCCAAGATCCATCTGACGCTGGAGGGCCTCTTGTATGAAAGAGCATCCCTGTTTGTTTACCGAGCAAATCAGACAGGAACTGTAATCGTGCCGCGGCAGATTATGATACTGGCTTTGCCTTGAGTGCATCGCCACCAAGTTGACATTCATCGCACGGATGTCGTGGTTTTGAATGACGTTGGAATTCGTGTAAACCATGTTAACTCCACGAACTCGGTGCTCCTGGATCCATCCGAGATCCATTTGTTCCTGTAGAGCTGCTTGCACTACAGAACATCCTTGCTTGTCTTTAGAGCAGATATCACACTGGTGATAATTATGAGGTGGCACATGGCCATATCCACTCTGTCTACAATGCATCTTGACCAGATTGGTCCCCAATAAGAGTACATCGTGAATTTGATAGAGATTGTTAGTCTCTTTCTCAATCAGATTGACTGCAGCTTTCTCGTGTTGAGGAAGCGGGTTTGTGAGAACATTGGGATTCGTATCTTTGAAAGATAAGAGCCCGCTCCTAACAAGCTTTTTCACGTCGGATTTGAAATTGAGACAAGTCTCAATGTTATGCCCTGAACCTCCTTGATGATAAGGGCATGTTTGATCCGCTTTAAACCAAAAAGGCGGATTTTCCAGAACTGAAAGGGGAGACTTAGTCTGGATGTGCCTCTTAGCCAGCAGTAATGGAAACAGTTCTGCGTACGTTACGGGTATAGGATCAAACCCTGATGGTCGTGTTGTACGGTTGTTGTTATATGGAGGACGAGCCTGCTGAAGAGGCTGTTGTGTCCTTTGTTGGTCAGGTTGGCTCTGCGCAACCTGAGGTTGATACATAGGAACAGGCGCGGGGCTGATAGCAGGAGTAACAGCTGCTACTGGCTGATAACGTCGCCTTTTCTTTTCGAGAGAGATATTCCCAATATCTTGCTCTTTTTTCTTAGGGAGAGCACTACCGTATTTTTTAGTACCGCTCGTTGATCCAGTGTCTTTTACCAAACGTCCTTCTCGGACGGCTTCCTCAAGACGTACACCCATGCCGACCATTTCGGTGAAATCACTGGGTGCACTGGCAACCATTCGGCCGTAGTAAAATGAGCTTAAGGTATTTAAGAAGATTTTTGTCATCTCTTTTTCCTCAAGAGGTGGACAAATTTGAGCGGCAATTTCACGCCACCTTTGAGCATACTCCTTAAAGGTTTCCTTTTCCTTTTGCGACATTGATCTGAGTTTATCTCTGTCGGGTGCCATGTCCAAATTGTACTTGTATTGTTGGACGAAGGCAGTACCAAGATCTCTGAATGTACTGATCATAGTACGGTTTAAACCCATGTACCATTTAAGTGCGGCACCGGTTAAACTATCCTGGAAGTAGTGAATCAGCAGGTCCTGATTCTCCGTCTGGGCTGACATCCGCCGAGCGTACATCACCAGATGGCTCTGAGGGCAAGAGTTACCCTTGTATTTTTCAAAGTCGGGCACTTGGAACTTGTGCGGGACTTTCACATTTGGGACCAAGCAGAGGTCTGCGGCGTCCTTTCCAAATAGATCCTGACCGCGAATGGCTTGCAGCTCTTTCTGCATTTCCAAGAACTGCTCCTGGAATTCATCCATTCTGTTAAACATAGTTTCCTTCTTACCAGAAGGTGTCTGTGGAATCTGTCTTTCCGGGACAGTGTGCACCACAGGGGGTGGTACCGTGACTACGGCAGTAAGTCTTGGCGCCTCCCGAAGTTTGTAACCTTTAGGAGTCTTGAGTATGCCCCTGGCATCTTCGCTTTCCCGAAGTTTGTAACCTTCAGGCCCAACGGCTTCTGTTGCGATTCCCTGATCTTCAGTGATCGGCGGAACATATCTTTCCGGGATATAGTTAACAGGCATGCCCCAAGGACGATCTTTCGGCATCTGATACCTAGGATCATACTTTTCTATGATGGGCGTTGAGGTGATCTCTGAGATCACAGTTCTTTGTAGCTGAGCTTCTGCCATGGCTTGCATGTCGTTACGAAGCTTTCTCATATCCTCTCTTAGAGCGTCGATCTCTTCTTTCAACTCTCTGTTTTCTTCCTCAAGATCATCCATCTTTTTCTGACGATTGGCCCGAGTATTATACGAATGAGACAGTTTGACTCTAGAATCGAGACACAAATGTGAGATTCGTAGGTAAGGAGAATACGCGAGGTGAGAATGATGAATGCAATGATTATATTAATTGTTTTTTGGTTTAATCAAAATAAACTTCGACAATTAGATTGCAAATATCAAACAGTGGGGAAACCCCTTTTTATCGAATTCCAAAGGATTACAGAAATGGAAATACAGTAGATTACAAAGTGCAGAAACAGAAACCTAAACTAATGGGTTCCGAGTCCTCTTCTTTGACCGAGGCGCTTGGGCCGTTGTCGGGTTGTCATTCCTTTGCCAGGTGAAAGGAGCGAGCAAATTCCTTTGGTCATCTTGATTCTCTACAGCATGCTGCTCCAAAATTTCAATCAGAGCATCTTTCTCTTTTAGTAGTTGCTGTATTTGGATACACTCTACGTCGAGGGTGCGGTACTTGTTCTTCCAAGACCTTCTCTCCTTTTGAATTTTGTTGAGAGTAACCTGAAGCTTTTCAGTTTCCGTCATGAAGTACATGACAGTTTCCCTCGGTGGAAGAATTCCGTAACGAGGATAAGGCATCTTTAGCTTGAGAGCTCTGGTTTGTACCCAATGGAGATAAGGCTCCACCGAGACACAATCCGGTTTTCCCAGAGACTCTCGTCCTTTCTTATGAACATGTTTCCAAGCTTGCACTATTTCCATCTTTAGTGCTCTGTCGTTTTCTCCTTCCTTGAAGAAAAGACCTTCCAGATGAACACCCAGTGGGATGTGTCTCATCGGGTATCCAAATTTACGAAGAACTAATATCGGATGATATTTGATTCCTCCTTTAGTTCCTATGAGGGGTACGCTGGGGAAGTTTCCACAACGGTCAATGATTCTGATTCCCTCATAAATCCTATTACACCAATCTATATCAGAGTTGGTGAGAGACATGATCTTCTGCGACCAACGTAAGACACTCTTGCAATCCCAAAAAGCAGCAGACTTGGGCAAGTGAGAGATAAACCATTTGTAAAGCAAAGGTACACAGCATGTGATCTCCCCTCTGCTATACAAATTTCCGAAGTGTACAGAATGATACGCATCTGCGAGCAAAGTCGGCACAGGGTTTCCAATGAGAAAAACCTTAATAGCGTTCATATCGACGAAGTTATTGATGTTGGGAAACAAAAATAACCCGTAGGTGAGCAAGACAAAGATGCTTTCAAAAGCAGTCTCGTTCCCTATACTAGCGAAGTACAGAGCTTTCTTGGTCAGGAACTGGGCTGGTAAACCTTGGGTGCCACCCTTAGTGCTCATGTGAGTCCGGACCTCAGACTCGTCCAAATGAATTACTATTGCAATAGTCTGATTCTTTGGAATTTCTTCTAGTCCATAAAATGGAGCTCGATCAGTGATATGTAAATCAGTCAGATGAGAATACTCCTCCAGCGTTGGTGATAGCTGGTAATCCGGGAATGTGAAGCAGTGATAAACCGGATCGTAGAATTGAATGAGCGCGTCCATGGTCCCCTTAATCGCATGGACTCTTAACAGTGGTAGCAAACCACCGTGCTTGGCTCTGAAAGCCTCTGGGTTAACGATCATCCTCGCTAACTTTCTCAAATCCCCTAGTTTTGGAACCTTGAAGGTATACTGGCGAGTTCTCCTTCTACCGAAATCCATTAGCGTAATCTTTTTCTCTGATATTTGCAATCACAGTCTTAGTTTAATTTGAAAAACAGAGAGACTAGAAGAGAAAGTTTTTTTAATGTTTTAATGTTTTATTAAATGGATGCATGAATGCAGCACACAAAAACATAGAAAAAACATGGGGTCAGAGGGTCGTTGTCATGAAGTCAAGGCTTTACCCATCCCCAAAGGTTTATACTAGGGTGATTTTTGTACCTGTACTCATTATCATCAGCTCCTCCCAGGAAGGCAGACAACAAGTGGATCGCCAGCGAGTTGTGTGCAATCTTAGAGTAAGTGCTATTCACCGAGAATAGATCACCAGCCTCAAATGAGGGTAGTATCGCGTAACAGCTATTTCCGATAGCTTCCGCACTACGAAAGGGTTGGCTTTTCTAGGTGTATACTCAATCTTTCCATATACGGCATCACCCGCATTCCCATTAGCAAAAAAATAAACACGTATACCAATTAGGAAAAGCAGTATATATATTTGTCCTAATCATCCTAGACTTATAAAGCTACGATTCTTAAGTTCCTGACAGAAATGGGTTCCCCGGCGGAAGCCCCAATCTGTGGTTCCCTGCCTAAGAGATGGACCAGCATAGGTCAATCTTTCTCTTCGGTAGAGTTCCCATTTTCCGTAGAAAACAGGGATGATGCCCTAAGGAAGAAAAGGAGACTCCCCAGCAGAGTCACCATTTTACAAGGAAAACAAAAAGAAAGAAAGAAAGGGCCCCACGGTGGGCGCCATTTTTCTGTAGCGAGCGATTTTGGACGCGGTTCTTAAGCGTTGGTCGCTCTCTGCGGTTTGAGCTTTAAACTACAGGTCGATTCATTTTTTATCCTATTGTGAGCTGAATAAGGAAGGGAAATAGATGTCTCCAATTAACCCTGCTTTGCATACTGAGTTTAAACAGCGGTCTGTTAGGTTATAAATGCTATCAATGTGGGGGGGCCTTTGTACTGGTTATTTGTATTTTCGCCAATACGGTTCTCTTTCTTTTTTACCTGGGCAGAAGGTTTCTGGCGGGGAATAAGGATTAGGATGTTAGGACTGGTGCTTTTGAATTACTGCTTTTGATTGACGAAGATATGGGATCTGGGTTTTTTGTTGATTGCGCTCGCTAAGATCTTTTCTTTCGATCTTATGCCTACGTATTCCCGTTTACCGAAACAGGGAAATCAGAGCGTTCGTAGTTCCTCCTATTCTATGGGAGGAAATGGTGTTTTGGTGTCTTGTTCAAAGCCCAAGACATGAAGCGAAAGGTGATTTGTATCTTGTTCAAAGCCCAAGATGTGAAGCTAAAAGGTCTATTTGTGTCTTGTTCAAAGCCCAAGACGTGAAGCTGAAAGACCTCGGCTTTAGAGAGAATTTGTCATCTCTAAAGAGGGGAGAAGGAGAATTACTTTAACTGGGATACGCGGATCCGAGCAATGCCATAATTTCCGAAGAAAGGGTTTTAACCTGAAGGAGAAGACTTTAACTCAGTGTAGAGCAATGCCATCTTTCCTTAGGAATTTCTCATGCTAAAAGAGGGACAGTGGCATGGATGTAGATGATCCAGAGGCTTGCCGCTTACAGCGATTAGATGAAGGGAAAGGAGTTGTTGATGTTTGTATACTGTGAACAAGGCACAACTTTGATGCTAAAAGGTCGATTGGATCAACCAGTGGTTTTCTTATACAAAGCCTAAGAGGAGGCTAATTTCTGCTAGGAAAATCATTATACAAAGCCTAAGAGGAGGCTATTTTGTGTCTCGTACAAAGCCCGAGAGAGAGGCTAAAAGTTTTTGACCCCACTGGGGCATATCGTTATACAAAGCCTAAGAGGAGGCTAGCAAAGAGTTGACTCAGTTGGAGAATCTTTTATACTCAGTAAGAGAGTGTTTTTGTATCTCGTACAAAGCCCGAGAGAGAGGCGAAAAGGTTGTTTTGACTCCACTGGGGAGAATTTTGGTATCTCGTACGAAGCCCGAGATGGAGGCTATTGTAACTGTTTCAGTTGAGTGACAGATCCAATATACTGATTTAAAAGAGAAAATTAGTTGTTATATGAGTAACACTGTACACAGGGATTTAATTTGAGGATCAGGGATATTTCCTTCTCTTTGAGGAAATGGGAAATCCAAAGGGTATCGAGACTATCCGAGTCTGCGGGTTTCCTTCCTATTTAACGAAGGGTGCTTGAGAATGTCTTTGAGACTCAAGGATGTTAGACTGTCCGTGTCTAGAGTTTTATCTTTTGTACCATGCTTCGAGAAACAGTAGTAGACTCTATGAAAGGACTGTTCTATGAAGATGACTAGGTTCTGTTCCTATACCTCTAGGAGGTCGTCGGGACAATTTGTACGAAGCCCAAGAGGAGGCTGGAAACTTTTAAGAAGCCGACGGGTCCTTGTACGAAGCCCAAGAGAAGGCTATCATTCCCAGAGGAAGAGATCATTATACGAAGCCTAAGAGGAGGCTGTGAATACTTCTAAGAAGCCGTAGGGTCCTTGAATAATGCCCAAGAGGAGGCCGATGCTTTTAAGAAGCCCGTGGGTCTATCATCTCCTTTCCATTAGGAGAGATAACTCTTTTAAAGATGAAAACCATTGGTAAACATGCGAGGTTTACTATCCAGCGACTTTTAGCTTTTAAAGAGGGTTCCTTAGTTAAGGTCCAAGATTATGACCGTAGTGGGTACCCAAACCCCGAGACATTCAAGGCAAGCTATCCACAAGGAATATATCAAGTCAGGAAAGTTCGAGAATTTGGAAGAAACTCAAAGATGCCATTCACAGAGAATACATTCATCTTGGGGAGTAGAGTTTCTTGACGATTCCTAAGGAGGACAGCCGAAGAGAAGACTGTATCTGGTGCTCCTATTGGGGATCTAGGCGTCTATTTCTACGAATAAACGAAACGGCGTCACCTAGTTCTAGACGTAGTTGCCGGGGAAACTCGAAATATCTATACTATTATTACACAGTAGATATGAGTTTATGAAAGGAGACTTACAGTGAGCAGCCCCACAATACAGTTTATAATATGAAAGCAGTAAATGAAAGCGATAACCACTTACTCGGTTGTAGTGCTTCCATGCTGTTTGGTTAGTTGTTCAACAAAGAAAGATTGAAAACAACAGTATATTCAAAATCAAAGGAGAAAGTGCTTTGAAAAAGAAAGATCTGGGGCTTATAGCTCAAGGAGAGGTCCAGGGTTTTATCAGTGAGCGCACTGTTTGAATTTGTACAGAGGGACTTATACAAGTGACTGAGGCCCAAAAAGGTTTTCTGTACAAAGGGATGGGTCTTACACTCTCTCAAGAGGCCCAAAAAGTTTTGAAGAAAAATAAATGGGTCTTACTACTTGAGGGTAGGCCCAGATGATTTTTGAAAAGGCGACGATCGCGCCGTTTGTTTTTTGACGGTATCGGGACTTATACAATAAGTGAGGCCCAAAGATGATTTGGTCAAAAAAAAGGATTGGGTCTTACACTCTAATAGAGACCCAAACTGTTTTGAATGGGTCTTATAGCTCAAGGAGAGGCCCAGGGTTTTATTTTAAACGGGCGACGATCGCGCCGTTTACTTGTACAGCGGGACTTATACAATGAGTGAGGCCCAAAAAGTTTTTGTACAAGGGGGGATGGGTCTTACACTCTCTCAAGAGGCCCAAAAAGTTTTGAGATGATTTATGAGGGTTGAATTAATCCAAAACCCTAATTTGTTTTCAAAATATATTTAATTGAATAAAAATTCAATTAAAAAGATCAAAAATTGTTTAACACATGGAAAACAAATTGTGATCTTGGATTAATGCTTCAAAAATTAAGTATTGACCTACAAAATAATTAGAAAGCATCAAAAGTTGCAAAATCAATGTAGAAAAAATATTTAAAATGCCAAAAATAATCAAAATATTAATTCTTTACAAAAATATCAATTATATGAAATAAATAATATTTTTGGGATTTTTTGATAAAATAAAATATTTTAACATTTTTGTGAATTATTAAAAAAAGAATCAACTCAAAATCATTAAAACTCAGAGAGAAATTAATTTTTGAATCAATTAAACAAAATCACAAAATTCAAATATTTGAATTTGAAAAAAAAGGCGCCAAGAACAAGCTGAAGAACACGCGCGTGTTCTTGGTTTCTCAGATTTGCGTTTTCTATCCAATCTCCATGAATACGTAATCATATCATGCAATCCACATATCATTATGCTCGTCTCAACCTCACGATCATGTCTATGTACTTTAATTTCATTTAAATAAAACATACAACAATTGAGGAAATAATTAAGGGAAAACATTACATGCATGATTATGAACATATGGCCAAATTATTGTGCGAGGAAATATGCATAGATTGAGAGATGACCAAGTATGTGCTTACCTCCAAGCCGTGACAGCAAGAGCAGATGTGATTTTGAGTTGGAGGTGTTACAGACAAGTTGTGATGATCTGGACAGCTTCCCTACACCATATGGAGTGTGTTTGAACACTTGGATTGAATTGAAATTGGCTGGATCAGTTTGTGGTATCTCAGCTGCACCTTGTTTGAAAATTTGAGCAACCAGCTCGTGATTTCATGAAATTGATGTTTCAGAAGTTATGTGAGTGTTTGATCAGCTCATATGTGATGTATGTGAGGTGTGTGAGTGATTGGTTTGATTGGAATTGCTCTCAAACTCAAAACCCGATAGCTACCTTGCTAAGAAAGGCATTTTTGCCAAGAGAAAGAGATTTTGAGGAAAGCATCTGTTAGATGGCTTTGGTGTACTCAAACTGACCACAATTGAGCTCTATTTATAGTAGAGCAAGTTTGTTTTGGGATCCACAGTGAATGGCAACTGCAGCAGGTGTTTCCTCAATGTTGGCCAATGGAAATGAAAGTCTCCTCTAGCCATTGACTAGAGGTTAGGGCACAGAGCTATGGTCCCCTTGGTCTTGGATAAGTCTTGACTGATTTCAGATGAGAATGGCTCAGTCCATGCCACCTTGATGGTTCCATTGAATGCCTCATTCCAAATTTGAAGTCTTGTCCCTATTTTGGCAACTCTAGGTTCAACATGCTATTCCTTGTTCCTTGGACCTTGGAGGCTTGGCTCAGTGATTGTCCCCTTTAGATTCAATCCTCTGAGGTATCCAAGTGGATTGGAGCAATTGAATTTGGCTGATTTTGGCAAATCGACCAAAGTTGCAAATTCTGCCTTGCCTTGACAGATTTCAGCAAGGCAACTTGGCAATGTTGTATCTCATGGTGTAGGTTGAATTTGGCAATGTTCTTGGCCATTTTGGAAAGCTCTTACATGATACAACAACTGTTTGAACAAGTTTGGTTTTGATCTCTTTTGATTCCAAGTGAAAAATCCCCCTACATTTGGCAAAAAGTGAGGCAGAATCTGACTTAGTGAAAATTTCACTAAGTGTTGGAAAAAGTGACATTTTCACTTTTCAGCCACTTTGATCACTCCATAACTCAAAATCCTTAATGAATTGGAATGACTTGTAGTTGAAGTTTTTGTAGGTGATAATGAGGCCTACAAATCCATCTTTGGATGAGAAAAAATGGCCTTGTGGTTTAGGAGTTATGGTCCTCCAAAGTTGGTACCTTTGCCACTTTATTTTTAACTTAGAAAAATTTCTAAGTTTTATGGTTACCCCTTTTACAAGTTATCTCACTTTTCTTGATTTTTCTTGATGAATGATGATTCAAATCATACACTAACATCATTTTAGGGTTAAAAATCCATTTTGGTGAAAAATCTCAAAAAGTCAAAGTTGACTTTTGTGCACAGTTGACTTTTTATCAGATGAATTCCAAACTGTGCAATTCTTCAGGAAATCATGTCCTTGACCTAAATCAAACTTGATGGACATGTTCCATGGGTGTCATAGGGTATATTCAATCATGTATTAGGGTTTGGGAGCATGTCTTGGTCAAAAGTCAAAGTTACAGTTGACTTTTCCCTTAAAACCCTAATTGTGGTGCAGATGAAAATGAGACTTGTTGCTCAAGCTTCTTGGATCAATCCATTGTTCCAAATGGATCAATATGGTGTATTAGAAACCCTCAAACCATATCTTGAGGTCTTGGCTCATGGTTTGTCCCAAAAGTCAACTTAGGGGTGAATTAGGTCAAGAAACCCTAATTCCTGATTTTTGATGAATGCATCCCCTGAGGCAAAATTGACTTGATGCATGGGTTCATGAGGTTCCATGAAGTATATTAGGTTATGTTTTGGATCATTGCCTTGTGCCCAGATGAAAATTTCCATCTGGAGGCCCTGGTCGACCAAAACCCTAATTTGGTGACACTGTCGATCTTGAGACTTGATCCACCTAGAAGGGAGCAGCCTTGTGCTTAATCCTTGAAGTGGGAGTCCTTTTTGTTCCATTGAGGATGTTTGAGAGATTAGACAAGTTGAAGATCATGTCATTTCTTGATTGATCCTTTGTCTAAGCACTCAGAGAGGGCTTGAAACCCTAATTTTGATTGTAGTGGATGCTCACCCATCTTTGGGGAGACTAATGAAGCATGATGGTTCATCCATATTGTGATGATGATTTTCACAATGATGGGAAATCTAAGTGGTCAAAATTTGGGGTATTACAAAGTCACTGATGACTTCACCAATAATAATAAAATGTTCGAAGCTACTGATGGCTTCACTGGATTAGTTGCTGTAGATTCTAATCAAGAAACCACTAAGGGTTTCGTCCATATTACTGGAAAATTCAATTACGTAGTCACTGAAGACTTCGGCAAAGAAGCCACAGAGGGCTTCACTATGAAGGTCACTAATGGCTTTCAAATTGAAACCACTGAAGGCTTCATGAATGAAGTTGTTGAAGGCTTCGATAACGGGACTACTGAGGGTCCCAACGAAGAGATATCAATGCGTGAAACTACTGATGGCTTCATAAAAATCAATAATGAAACTAAGGCCAATGAAGGCCTTAGGATGAAATTCCAAGAAATGGATATCTCTACAGGTACTAATCTTGGAGTGAACATGGTCGAGATGACCAACGAGTCCACGATGGAAGTGGACAAATAAACTCTCAAACAAGAAGAATATGTCAAAGTGGCATATCCAAACCAAGAAGAAAATATGATTGAGTTTCTTCACAGATGTCAGCGAAAGAATTCCCAAGTGATTATGTGTCCCAGATGCAGTGTTGTCTTCGACCGAAAAGCTGCGAAGAATATCCAAGGGGTTCGACAGGCGAAGGACAGGAACAACTGGAGGAACTCAAGCAAACATGACGCTTTCGATAAAAAGGGAGCACCAAGAAGGTATGATAAACATGAACCAGGGGTACGTGGCAATAGGCCATCGACCTTCAAGCCCACTTCTGATGCCCCCAATGGCAAGTGGGTAAGGCCAGTGGAGAAAAGAGAGAATGACCAGAAAAAGTAGCAAGATTTTGAAGTCGAAAGAGGATCTTTGATAGCTTACAGAAGGGAGTTTCAAGCTTCCAAGAAATCAGTTTGGCATTCAGAAAACTACAAAGGGAAGAATCCAATGATGAGGTCTCAGTGGAGACGTCAGCAAAGAAAGCGCAAGGCTGAGAGAGAAGCGGTGGAAAAAAAGAATGATGAGTCTTCTAGCAACGTGCAGATCAAAAAGGATAATAATAAAGGCAGAAAACCTGTCGAGAGGAAAGTTGTCGAAAGAAAGTTGTTCACAGACCAACAGAAAGATATAAAAGTGAAGTCTGACCAGATACTGGCAGACGATGATTTAATGACGGACGATTTTGAATCTGGATCAGAACCGTCACTCAACATTATCTATAATGTCGTATCCGTGTTACCCAGGTGATCGCAACTTTATGAGTCTATCGGGTAATACTAATTGCAAGCGCACAGTCTAATCACGTAGTTTTAAAAGATATCAAACCCACAAGGACTGATAATCAAACTAATGCTATCGAGTTGTTACTATGTTTAGCTAAGGCGATGATTAATCTAGGATCTAAGAAATAACGGGAAATAAATTCAGATTTAAGAGAAATATTCAAATACGGGACGCCGGTATGTAATTCCTATCTACTTCGGGGATTCAAACAGTCATTGGCATACTTTAATTGTTAAAACATTTATCAGTAGAAAACATTAATTTGAAAACCTTTATCTCACACTCTCGTGTTTATTGACTCTGATTATATTCTTAAATAAAAATGATTGCTCTCGCTGTCTCATTTAAAATCTAAAAATACTTTTTGGAATCTAATGAAGTCTAATTAATTTTAAAGTGCTCTCGTTGTGTTTAGAATTAATGGTTGATTACTACTATCCGGTTAAAACCTCAAACTCTCGCTTTGTTGATTTTAACCTATGTTTGCTTTTACTCTCGTAACAAACAGTATTTAATTAATTATTTAGAAACCAAAACCAGATAAACAGTTTATAAGTATTTTATGCCAATAAGTTTTCAAACCCCTTTTTGTCGATAATCCTTACATACCGGAATCAAGGAAGTTAGCCGGACATATTAATGAGTACACACATACAAAAGCAGAAGCAGTAAAGCATCAATTCATGCATGGTTATTGAAAATAAAAGAAATTCTATTAATTGAATAAGAACCTGGAAATTAAATTGAACTGGAATTAAATAAATCTTGAAGTTAGCAGTCCTTCACAAGTCAGTAAGATTTTATTTCACCGAATGATAAAAACTTAAACTAAATAATCTAACTAGCGTGCAATAGTTCCCCGGTGTAGGAAACTATTGCTATTTAGGTGAATGAAAATAGAATGAAAAAGCTCTGAACGTAAAGGAATTTCTGCAGCAAAAAGAAGGATGCTCTCATGTTCCCAACTGCATTCAGTTTATAGTAATCAGCAGGTTTAGTGGGAGAGAAAAATTAGGAGATGGAAGTTTGAGTCGATGAAATCGGAGTGACTTGGTTGAGTTGAGAGATTTCCGGGAGACTTGAGACTGGGTTGAAACGTGGGATCAGTTATTGAGTGGTCCATGCTGTCAAAATAAAATTTGTAAAATAAGCTGTGTCAGTCTCCACGTAATGTGTGCCGAGGGTCACACTTTTTCTGGGCTTGTTACGGTCGCCACAGAAGTGTGACGGTCGCCACACTCTTCTATGTGCATTTCTCTATCTTTTTCTGTCTTCTGTCTTCTGTTTCCTCTTTCTTTCCTTATTTTCTCTTCTATTCTCATGCAAGCTTTGTCAAATGAAATACCTGAAAATAGGCTTGAACACTTGCAAAATAAAACGTAAATAACGAAAAATGATAAAATAATTTAACGTAAATCAAGGTAAATATGTAATGTAATTTCACATTATCAAACTCCCCTACACTTGAATATTTGCCTGTCCTCAAGCAAATAATCAGTATAGAAATAAAAAAACATTGGTCAAACATAAATACATAACACACCTCGAAATCGTACGTGGTTGTGAGGCATTTTTTTAAAACTACAGATACTCAAATTAAACACCAAAGATACATTAATGAAACAAAACATGAAACATGATCATAAACCCCCCCTATACAAACCAATTCGAATCATTATACTATAGCTCAACCTAATGCTTGTCGTTTCTATTTCACCCGTTTTCATTCTAACGCAATCACATTAAGCCCTTTGACTTTGCATACACGTAGTAGAGTAGCCGGTTAGTGATTTTGATCCTTTAAGCACGGGGTCTGGTACACAAGTGTGGTAACCCTTTATATATACCAATTGTAAGTTGTGGTGGATCGAACCGTAGTTCTCTCTACCAAGTTCAGTACCAGGCACCTCTGAACCAACTGACAACGAGTTTCTCTTTCCTTTTGTATGTTGTGCATCCGTTAGATTTGGTGCATTCCCTATTTTCCAATGTCAAAGGTATTGTAATTTTCAATTTTAGGCATCAATCACTTATTTTCATCGGCTATCCACGTAGCTTGTGCTTAAGATGGTGCTGACTGCTAATATAAACTACTTGGGGTTAATTTAGAACTAAAGCTTAAGGTCTCGGTATAATCGGTACTCAAACTAATCTCGCATATTCGAGGGGTCTAGGGTGTCAAGACGGTATCAATTTTGTTAAATCTTTCTCAGGTTTCTAACATAGCCTATGTGTAAAACAACCTATATACTCTAAGGGTATGTCAAGTTATGCATCGAATCCAAAAAAAAAAAATTTGTTATGGCTAAATAAAATGGGGGAATTAAATAATAACGGAAAACACATGCATATAATAACTTGACAGTACATTAATGTTGATAATAGGAAATAACAATAACATAAATCTAATTAGAAAGCGATAAAAACGGGGAAGCTTCCTCTCCCACACTAAATCTAACATTGTCCTCAATGTTTCGAGATAATGTAAAAGAGAAATGAACAAACAAAAATACAAAAGTAAACTACTAGGGGTTGTGTCTACGCGATCTCCCTCGTGCTCTTCTACGTCCTTCATGTCCAGGCTGATGTGGCATACCCACATGATGGATGTACTCTTGCAAGCCATCCACACGCACAGTCAAAGCGCTCATCTCATCGATGACCCTTGACAACCTTCGATCCATCCTTTCACCTTGGTCGCGCTGATCTTGTTGGATCTGTCGCATGGGACTCATCATGTCAGTATGCTGAGTTTGGTACCTCTGGTCTCTTTGGGTATCCAATTCATTCCGTTCCATAATAACCGCGAGAATGTCATCATTAGTAGCGGGAGCGCGTCCACTTCTTCTACGGCATCGGGAGGATGAACTTGCAAATTGTGCAGCAGGTGGTTCTTGTCTTCTTCAGGTGCGGCCTGCTCCATCTCATCATATTCGTCATTAGGCTGACCTTCTGGTGCAGCCGCATTAGGATCAGGGGCATCAAAATAAAAAAATCCAATTTGCCATATTTTGTGGATTCATACGATCATGACAAGGCAAAACAACACTTCTCACTACTTTGTTTCGAACCATAAGGTTGTACTTTCTATCCTCTCTAGCTTTAATCAAATGTGCAGCGCGACAATAGTCGATATCCAGAAATACAGCCGGCACAGATTGTAAGTTTGTAAGCCTCTCCCCCAAATTCAGAGCAAGTGCTATAGAAGTAACAATTCCCCCAAAACATAAAGGAGTAGTACCTCTTGCATAACTAGACTGAATGTGTGCTGGCAGAAATGGGATAGCATTGATTGGTTTAGGCGCGAAAACACAATGCATGAAGAAGAGTTCTTAGGAATTTACCTTGTAGTTGTTAATTCTCCCAAAAATAGTGTGTCCTAAAACACGGTGATAATACCTTATGGCTGGATTGTGGATGCATGTAGCATTAATTCCTTCCCACCTTGTAGCGTTTACACCAGTTAGAGTTCGCCGTACGCCAAACGCTACGGTTTAGAGACCTATATGGTGCAACCCCAAAGGATGAGTATCCAATGCCTGTGGCGGAAATGCTAGTCTACTCTTCTGCAGGCCATGAGTATTTAAGTATGCTCGACGGATATTCTGGTTATAATCAAAATTTCATTGCTGAGGAAGACGTGTCGAGAATGACATTTCGATGCCCTGAAGCATTAGGCACTTTCGAATGGGTAGTAATGCCCTTTGGCCTGAAGAATGACGGGGCAACTTATCAAAGAGCAATGAATTCTATTTTTCATGACTTTATTGAAACATTTATGAAAATTTATATTGATGATATTGTGATTAAGTCAGTTTCAAGAAAAGTCATATATACCATCTTCGACAATCGTTTGAAAGAATGAGGAAGCATGGTCTCAAGATGAATCCTCTTAAGTGTGTTTTCTAGGTGCAGGCGAAGGACTTTTTAGGCTTTGTGGTCCACAAAAAAGGAATAGATATCAATCAAAATAAGACCAAGGCCATCATGGAGGAGAAAGTGCCTTCGATAAAGAAGGATTTGCAGTCATTGCTGGGAAAGATCAACTTTCTGAGGAGATTCATTTCCAATCTAAGTGGCAAGACTCAAGCCTTCTCACCTCTACTTCGACTCAAGCAAAAAGGTTTTGAGTGGGGGCAAGTGCAACAAGAATCATTCGACAAGATTAAAGAATACCTTGCTCACCCTCCAATTCTGGCACCTCCTTGTAGAAATGGGAGTATGAGATTGTATACATCTGCGTCTGATAAGACTTTAGGGAGCATGTTAGCTCAAGAGGATGAAAATGGCGTCGAAAGAGCCATTTATTACCTTAGTAGAGTCTTGAATGATGCAGAGACTAGATATAGTATAGTCAAAAAGTTGTGTCTTTGTCTATACTTTTCTTGTACAAAATGGAAGCATTATATAAAACCAGTGGAAGTTTATGTTTCTTCTCATTTGGACGTTATTAAACATATGCTTTCTAAACCTATTTTGCATAGTCGAATTGGTAAATGGGCTTTAGCCTTAACAGAATATTCTTTAACTTATATGTCTTTAAAGGTTGTTAAAGGACAAGTGGTAGTCGACTTTATAGTCGAAAACTCCCTAAACTTTGTGGAGCTTGAACCATGGAAGATATACTTCGACGGTTCCAGTCATAAAGATGGAACGGGAATAGGAGTATTGATTATTTCTCCTAACAAAATTCCAACAAAATTCAAGTATAAGGTCGAAGGCCTTTGTTCAAACAATGAAGCTGAATATGAAGCTTTAATTGCTGGACTTGAAATATTGTTGGAATTGGGGGCAACTCGAGTCGAAATAATGGGTGACTCAAAGTTGGTAATAAAATAAATTACAAAGGAATACAAATGTGTCAAGGAAAATCTTATCATGTACTTTGTGATAGCCAATAGGTTGTTACAAAGATTCGAAATGGTAAGCATTCAACGCATACCTCGACTTGAGAATCAAGAGGCCGATGACTTGGCCCAGATTGCTTCAGGATACAAAATTTCGAAGGAAAAATTACAAGATGCAATCGAAGTCAGAGGAAAGGTTGTATAAACTAAACTATCCCCAACAGATTTGGAGACAATAAAGCTAGGATATGATGACGAAGAAAGCTTTGAGATATTGGCTATAGATAGTTTCACGGACGAAGATTGGAGAAAGCCAATAATATACTACTTGCAGAATCAAATAGCTTTTGTTGAGCGAAAGGTAAAATATTGTGCCTTAAGTTATGTTCTAATGGGGAATGAATTATTCAAAAAGACGCCTCAAGGTATCTTACTCAAGTGCATTAGCAAAATTGAGGCATATTTGGCTCTTTCTAATGTCTATAGTAGGGCATGTGGAGAACATCAAGTGGGCCATAAGATGAAATGGTTACTATTTCGACAAGGAATGTATTGGCCTACAGTGCTTAAGGATTGTATTGAATTCGCCAAAAGGTGTCAAGAATGCCAGATACATGCAGGTATTCAACATGTTCCTGCAAGCGAACTGCATTCTATAGTGAAGCCTTGGCCCTTCAGAGGTTAGGCTTTGGATTTGGTGGGTGAAATTCGACCAGCGTCATCCAATAGTCAAAAACACATTTTAGTGGGTATAGATTATTTCACTAAATGGATTGAGGCTATACCATTGGTAAACGTGGATCAGGATGCTGTGATCGAATTCATTCAAAAGCACCTTATTTATAGGTTTGGAATCCCAGAAACTATTTTAACAGACCAAGGATCAGTTTTTACTAGTCAAAAGATGCAAGAATTTGCTAAAGAGATAGGGTCAAACTTTTAACATCCACAACTTATTATGCTCAGGCTAATGGCCAAGTCGAAGCAGCAAAGAAAGTGGTGATTGGGTTAATTAAGAAGCATGTGGGGAAGAAGCCAAGAAATTGGCATAAAACATTGGACCAAATTTTGTAGGCTTGTCGAACCTCCCCTAAGGATGCTACAAATACTATACCTTTTCAACTAACATATGGTCATGATGATGTGTTACCAGTCAAAATATATTTATAGACGACCAGAATTCAGGGACAACATGAGATTCATCTGATTTCTATTGGAATATGATGTTAGACGAATTGATTGATTTAGAAGAAGAAAGACTAAATGCCTTAGAATTATTAAAAAGGCAAAAGAAGAAAGTGGACAAGTCATACAGTAAAAAGGTGAAAGTTAAATTATTTTCGACTGGAGATTTAGTTTGGAAAGTGATTCTGCCCATGGACCAGAAAGATCAAACTCTGGGCAAGTGGTCCTCTAAGTGGGAAGGTCCTTTACAAATTATTAAAGTATTTTCCAATGGCGCATATGAGATCGAAGAGTTAAATGAAGATAGAAGAATCTTCAAGGTAAATGAGAAAAAGAGTTAAAAGAGATTAAGTTTTGAGGAAGATGCGCTTAAGAATGTTCAGAAAGTTAAAAGAGTAAAAATGGTGATTTTCACTCGTTTATAGATGGATTGAAGTGGAACGGTTACTGTACACGGTCATTGTACAACATTTATGGTGATAAAAATCATGGGACGCATGTCATGTGAGGGTGGTATGATGAGACGGTAGCAGTTAAAAGTCTGACCCATGATCTCCTAGGGACTAGACGTGTGATGATTAAGAAGATTCACGCATGGGTTTGAGGAGGCATTTTTGGGAAAGTTGTCATGATGACAATGACGTCATAGCAGTCCAAAGGTTTTCTGGCGTCGAATATGAAAACTTCAAAAAATGTTATTTTCTCCATTTTAGTCGAAAATGACATTTTTTGGGGGAAATTTGTTGGCTGGGAATTTCGACGACATGTTCTCATTTGAGAAACTAAGTGAAAATTAAAATTTCCTTGAATATGGTTGATTTCGAGAGGGGTTGGTTTGAAAGTTTTTGTCGAACTGGTTCTCATGAAGAGATATGCTTGAGCAAATACTTAGAAATATTTTCTAAGTATAGGAAGTCACTTCGACGAAGGGATGCTATGAGGCCTTACTTTGACAAAAGTTTGAATTTCAAAAATACGGATAGATAACTGTATTTTGCCCTTATCTGTTTCTCAAGAGAGACACGTGGCGAACTGTAACACCCCGTTTTGTCCAATTTATTTAATCGAGTCAATTTAATTATTTTTGTTTTTATATTATTTTATTCTTGACTTTTATTTGACAATATATTATTTTTCATCGTTATTATGTTTGATCGCGTTTTGAGAGCGTTTGCGAGATATTTGAGCTGAGGGGTAAAATGGTCATTTTGAGGGGTAGATATTTTAGAAAAATTAGATATTTTTATAAATAGAGATTTGAGAGAAAAAGAGAGAAAGAAAGAGAAAGAAAGAGAAAGAAAGAGAAAGGAAAGAAAGGAAGAGGAGAGAAAGAGGGGAGAAGAGGAAATCTTCAATACTCTGTTTCAAGCGCGATTAATCGGGTAAGGGTGAGAAGTTTCGATTATATCTTGCTTGTGTATGTATATGTGTTGTTTGTTGTAATTGTTTTGGTTGTTTCACAACTTTTTCTTATTGATAATTTGTGATCAATTAGATAGAAATCGATGTTTTCACGGTTGGAAATCGATATGAATCACGTAGTATGATCGTATTATATGTATGAACATTGGTAATACTTGTTTTGATTGATTGAAAACGTTTTGGTTGGAGAAAGTTGGATTTTGGGGTTTTGGAACCATGTAACCCGCAGCATAAAATTATGGTTCTGGTGTGATTCGCCAGGCGAATTTGGGATTCACCAGGCGAATTAGGTATCGCCACTAGTTCGCCAGGCGAAGTGCAGGCGAAGGGGGATTCGCCAGGCGAAATCGTAAGTCGCCAGGCGAAAACGGGGAGACAGAAATGTGTTAGCTACTGGAACTTTTGGGTTTTTCTAAAATTGTGGTTTGCCACTAGTTTGCCAGGCGAAGTGCTGGCGAAGGGGTATTCGCCAGGCGAAATCCTAAGCCGCCAGGCGAATCTAGTTGTTTCTCAATAAATTCTTTTCTTTGAAAATTCATAACTTTTGATCCGTAACTCGGATCAAGACGTTCTTAGTACCGTTGGAAAGCTAATGAGATGTTCTTTCCTATAAAAATGGTTTTGAGATTAGTGGCCGATTTAATTGTGTCGGGAATTTGGAAACATGTCGTTTTGTCGACTTTTACCATCGTAATTGTGTGCGATTGATGTGTTATCATGCAATATGCTTTTGATATGTAACGTGTAGCTTGTGTGCTGTTATATGATTTTGAAGCATGTGATAAGTTATTGTAATTGTTGTGGCCTCATGGAAAAATACTTTGTTGACTTGAAACAAATGTATGGTATTAATGTATGTTGTTGTGGGTAGCCTTCGTGGCGTGAATCCTAGTGTTGTGAGTATCATTGTATGATTGCAGGATTGTTGTGGCTGATGGTGAGTAATTATTGATGTGAATTGATATGAGTGTATATGCTAAAATGCTAATTGTTGTGGTTTGTGGATTATGATGAAATGCATTGTTTATGTGAAATTCAATGTGTGTTATTTGGTGGCCTTATGACAAGTAAATGCATTGTTTGAATTGAATTCCAATACATGAATAATGATGATGAGATAATTCATATTGTTGATTTGTGAATGTGCATTTGATTGGCATGAGTCGTTGATATGACATGCATCATGATATGCACCTTGTGATGTCGTGTGTCCTTGTGGGGTGTGAGCGACGAAATGATTCCAGAGGGAATCTGCTGTAACGGTCGTGAGCTTTATACAAAGAGGACCTAAAGCGACGTTATAGACAATCGTGAGCCTTATACAAAGAGGACCTAAAGCGATCGGATCGTGAGCCTTATACAAAGAGGACCTAAAGCGATCCATAAACGTCGTGAGCCTTATACCAAGAGGACCTAAAGCGACGGGGAACATCATTTGCCCGGCGGGGAGTTACACTAAGTAACAAGCGATGATTCCAATAATTCCTGAGTGAATTAATGATGATGAGAATAATGGATGGAATGGTACCGCATGCACAGAGTCGTTGTGTCGGTCTCTGTGCATTTGCATAAATCATGAATGGATTGATTTTGTGTGGGAAATTATGAATGGATTGATTATGTATGGGAAATTGTGAATAGATTGATTATGTGTGGGAAATTGTGAATTGATTGAGTATGTGTTGAGCTCCTGATAGCATTGGTAATTTGATATGCATTGGTTACGGATGATATGTTTTATGTATAGACATATGCTATGTGTTGTGGGGATGTTGTACATTACAATGATTGTATTAATTATCTATGATATGCTATATATGAATATATGTGATGTGGTGGTGTGTTTCCATATGTCACAACTTTGGTATGCCTTATGTGTGAATATGTGATTATGTTGGTATAATTGATATATGCTATGTGGTTGGATTATTAGAAATATGTTATGTATCTGTGGCATGCTATATGTATTAGTATGTGATGCTTGGGGTGAGAATAATTATGCATGTGAATTTATATGTGTTTGCATATTATTATGCAATCTTGATTTAGTTGTTATTTCTCACCCTTCTGCTGTGGTTTGTTGCTCTATGAGGAAGTTGCAGATTATTATCTTGGAGGCTTTTGTGAAGATTAGTTCTCCATCCTTTTGTTGGTCTGTCTGCTCTGATACGTAACACGGGAGTCGGGGAACGCTTTTGTTATATATGTATACATTTGTTGGATCTATTTTGTATTACCTTTGTATGAATACTTTGATGTTATAAAAATTTTATTTTCTAAAACGAGTCAGTTATGGATCTTTCCACTTTATTCCATAATTGAACTTTCCTTTTGTTGGAAAAAGTTTTCACTTTTATGTTTATTCCATTTTGTGTTATGTATCAAATTTATGAGCAGGGAATGTGTTTTCTTTCTTTAATTGTAGCATCCTTGTTTCTGTCTTAGAATAAAATTTTTATTTACTCTGATTTATTTATGTATTATTTATCTGCGATGGTAATTGGGGTGTTACATCAGTGGTATCAGAGCAGGTAGGTCAGTCCAGCCAAGTTGTTGAGTCAGTTGGTGTGACAGTTGAATACTGTCGATGTTGTTTGTTCCTTAGTATGTGATATTGTGTGAAACACTGTCAGTGCTTTCTGGTTTTTTAATCCTTTTTCTTCAGGATTGAGAATGAGTTAAGTAGGGGAGAAGCTGGTGCTTCTCCAAATTGCTTCAGGCGTGGAACGTTGGCTCAGTGTGTCGTAGATTGCAAGATTGTAAGTGTTGTGTGGACAGTGTTGTTCCCGGTTCCGGAGGGAATGCAGAGGTAAGGTTTATGTCAACTAAGGATTTGTGCCTTAGGTAGTTTTGTGCACAAGATGCAAGAAATGCTATTATAGTTTGGAAAAGATGGTTTATGCCCCATCATGATTGTCGCCTGTCTATTGACAAATTGAGGAACTGATCACCCTTAATCTCTTGTTTATAGTAGACAGAATTATGTTGGATGGAATAGACGTGTCTTTCCAGCTTTGATAGTATGTTGTGTGAATCGTTTGGAGCTAAGCCAGTGAGTACAAATTGTTTTGTTGAGTCGATGAAGATTCTAATATCGGAAGATGAGACGAAATAGCAGTTTTGGTATGTTGGTTAAGTTGGGAAGTCATTGAGAGAGAACGATTGGGTATCGTTAATGGTTGTTCTCAGAGAGTAGAGTGTGAACTCAAATTTGATGAAGGTGAGGATTTGAGGTTTGGATTTGCTAAGTAAGTAGAAGAACTTTTAGGAAGTGAAACGCAGATGTTTTTCATGTTTGTGACGATAGTGTTCTGGAAATTGGCAGGAAGCCACAGTGATGGGCCGTCAGTTGTGTATTGTTTTCAGATGTGTTTTTAGATGAAACATTAGTGTGTCGACTTGAAGAGGTCCAACATGGTTGGTAAGGAAAAAGGATGATAGCATGAGGTTGCGCGTTACTCAGTGAGTAGTATGGAAACTTGCGGTTGTGTTCTGGATAACTTGAATTTTGAATTGTGATGAATCGCGAACGATTTGAAGTTCCTAGATGGTATTACTTTTGTTATGGGTTGAGATCTCGTGTCAACAGAAACCTTGAGTGAGTTGGAACCCCCTAAGAAGAATTGATATGAAATGTGGTAACCAGAGATTGTTAAGCTATTTTGGATAAATTGTTTTGAGCTTATAATGAATTTTGAAGGTTGTATATGTTATGGTTGTGGAGTATATGAATCGTGTCTTCCATACTTGTTTGGATAAGTTCATAGTGATGTTTATTGGATGATATTCTGATTTATTTTAAAACAATGGATGAGTATGTAGTGTATTTGAGGATTGAGTTACAAGGGCTGAAAGAGAGGGAGCTTTCTACTAAATTATCGAAGTGAGAATTTTGGTTGAAAAAGGTTAGTTTCATTGGATATGTTATTACTGATGATGGTATTTTTATGGATTCATCGGGAGTAGATTCATTTCTAAAACGAGAGGCTCCGAAGCCGGTTAAGGTGATTAGAAGCTTTTTGGACTTTAGTTGGTTATTACCTGAGGTTATGGAAGACTTTGCTAAGTTAGTGCTTCTGTTATCTCAGTTGACTTGCAAAGGGTGAGTTGTTTGTTTTGGATGTTCGTTGTGAGTAATTTTTAGTGGGCTAAAGTAGAATTTGACTACGGCTCCAATTTTAATTCTTCCTGATCCTAATAAATTGTTTATGGAATATTGGGATGCGTCCTTGTTGAGTGTAGTTAGTGTGTTAATGCGAGAGGGTAAAGTCATTTCTTATGCTTTACGACAATTGAGGATTCATGATTTCTAGATGGCTGCGGTTACTTTTGTGTTGAAGAATCTAGAGGTATTATTTTGAGGGTTTTAGGTTCAAGGTGTTTGGTAATCACAAGGGTTTAGAGTACTTGTTTGGTCAGAAGGAATAAAGTAGGAGACAACGAGGATGGTTGGAATTCCTGATTAGTTATGACCTTGGCTCGGATTATCCTATTGGTAAAGTTAATGTCGTGCCAGATGAGTTGAGTCAAAAGTTTTTACATATGTCTATTTTGATAGTCAGAGAATTAGAGTTGGTTGAGCAGTTCAGAGACTTGTGTCTGGTGTGTAATTTAACACAACAGAGTGTGAGGTTGGATATAGTAAAGGTGAACAGTGATTTTTGGTGAATGTGAGAAAGTGTTAGACTTTGGACGTGAAATTGGTAGATTTGATGGTTACGAGTCATCAGAGTGCGTAGCGGAAGCGTGATGTGGCACAATTCGTATATGAGTATGTGACAAGGATGTTGGTATTGTGGTTATGTAGAGGTTGTTGAGACGATGTTGGGTCGTGGAACTTTATGTTCTTGTTTGTGTTGTTGCCTCGTTTCTATTGTGATGGTTCGAGTGCGTGTAGCTAATTCCTTGTGGGGAATTTGGGGAGTGTTAACTATGGTGAGGGTAACGATCTTGTTGTGTTTCGGTTCAAGAGTGAACCTGTGTGTTCGTAACTTGGGTATTCTTTGAGTTGTGAGTTGGTCGTCAAGTGCATTGTATGGGCATTGCATCTTACCGTTGTCGTGTCGTTGTAGTAGTTGCTGTTAACGAGGTGTTTTGTTGGTTTGTGTTATTCGTGGTGTGCCTAGTGTTGGCATGATAGTTGTCTAGTCGGATGCGAGAGTTGTATCCGGAGTTGTTTGCACAAAGTATATTTTCGAGGACGAAAATGTCTAAGTGGGGGAGAATTGTAACGCCCTGTTTTGTCCAATTTATTTAATCGAGTCGATTTAATTATTTTCGTTTTTATATTATTTTATTCTTGACTTTTATTTG
This sequence comes from Lathyrus tuberosus, assembly GCA_022829125.1. NCBI lineage: Eukaryota > Viridiplantae > Streptophyta > Magnoliopsida > Fabales > Fabaceae > Lathyrus > Lathyrus tuberosus. The sequence continues at coordinate 6,412,564 of JALAZF010000164.1, read as the reverse complement.
ACAATATATTATTTTTCATCGTTATTATGTTTGATCGTGTTTTGAGAGCGTTTGCGAGATATTTGAGCTGAGGGGTAAAATAGTCATTTTGAGGGGTAGATATTTTAGAAAAATTAGATATTTTTATAAATAGAGATTTGAGAGAAAAAGAGAAAGAAAGGGAAAGAAAGAGAAAGGAAAGAAAGGAAGAGGAGAGAAAGAGGGGAGAAGAGGAAATCTTCAATACTCCGTTTCAAGCGCGATTAATCGGGTAAGGGTGTGAAGTTTCGATTATATCTTGCTTGTGTATGTATATGTGTTGTTTGTTGTAATTGTTTTGGTTATTTCACAACTTTTTCTTATTGATAATTTGTGATCAATTAGATAGAAATCGATGTTTTCACGGTTGGAAATCTATATGAATCACGTAGTATGATCGTATTATATGTATGAACATTGTTAATACTTGTTTTGATTGATTGGAAACATTTTGGTTGGAGAAAGTTGGATTTTCGGGTTTTGGAACCATGTAACCCGCAGCAGAAAATTCTGGTTCTGGTGCGATTCGCCAGGCGAATTAGGTCTCACCACTAGTTCGCTAGGCGAAGTGCTGGCGAAGGGGGATTTGCTAGGCGAAAACGCGGAGACAGAAATGTGTTACTACTGGAACTTTTGGGTTTTTCTAAAATTGTGGTTCGCCACTAGTTCGCCAGGCGAAGTCCTGGCGAAGGGGTATTCGCCAGGCGAAATCCTAAGCCGCCAGCGAATCTGGCTGTTTCTCAATAAATTCTTTTCTTTGAAAATTCATAACTTTTGATCCGTAACTCGGATCGAGACGTTCTTAGTACTGTTGGAAAGCTAATGAGATGTTCTTTCCTATTAAAATGGTTTTGAGATTAGTGGCCGATTTAATTGTGTCGGGAATTTGGAAACGTGTCGTTTTGTCAACTTTTACCGTCGTAATTGTGTGCGATTGAAGTGTTATCATGCAATATGCTTTTGATATGTAACGTGTAGCTTGTGTGCTGTTATATGATGTTGAAGCGTGTGATAAGTTGTTGTAATTATTTTGGCCTCATGGCAAAATACTTTGTTGACTTGAATACAAATGTATGGCATTAATGTATGTTGTTGTGGGTAGCCTTCGTGGCGTGAATCCTAGTGTTGTGAGTATCATTGTATGATTGCAGGATTGTTGTGGCTGATGGTGAGTAATTCTTGATGTGAATTGATATGAGTGTATATGCTAAAATTCTAATTGTTGTGGTTTGTGGATTATGATGAAATGCATTGTTTATGTGAAATTCAATGTGTGTTATTTGGTGGCCTTATGGCAAGTAAAGGCATTGTTTGAATTGATTTCCAATGCATGAATAATGATGATGAGATAATTCATATTATTGATTTGTGAATGTGCATTTGATTGGCATGAGTCGTTGATATGACATGCATCATGATATGCACCTTGTGATGTCGTGTGCCTTTATGGGGTGTGAGCGACGAAATGATTCCAGAAGGAATCTGCTGTAACGGTCGCGAGCCTTATACAAAGAGGACCTAAAGCGACGTTATAGAAGATCGTGAGCCTTATACAAAGAGGACCTAAACGATCGGATCGTGAGCCTTATACAAAGAGGACCTAAAGCGATCCATAAACGTCGTGAGCCTTATACCAAGAGGATCTAAAGCGACGGGGAACAATGTTTGCCCGACGGGGAGTTACACTAAGTAACAAGCGATGATTCCAATAATTCCTGAGTGAATTAATGATGATGAGAATGATGGATGGAATGGTACCGCATGCATAAAGTCGTTGTGTCGGTCTCTGTGCATTTACATAAATCATGAATGGATTGATTATGTGTGGGAAATCATGAATGGATTGATTATGTGTAGGAAATTGTGAATAGATTGATAATGTGTGGGAAATTGTGAATTGATTGAGTATGTGTTTAGCTCGTGATAGCATTGGTAATTTGATATGCATTGGTTACAGTTTATATGTTTTATGTATAGACATATGCTATGTTTTGTGGGGATATTGTACATTACAATGATTGTATTAATTATCTATGATATGCTATATATGAATATATGTGATGTGGTGGTGTGTTTCCATATGTCATAACTTTGGTATGCCTTATGTGTGAATATGTGATTATGTTGGTATAATTGATATATGCTATGTGGATGGATTATTAAAAATATGTTATGTATCTGTGGCATGCTATATGTATTAGTATGTGATGCTTGGGGTGAGAATAATTATGCATGTGAATTTATATGTGTTTGCATATTATTATGCAATCTTGATTTAGTTGTTATTTCTCACCCTTCTGCTGTGGTTTGTTGCTCTATGAGGCAATTGCAGATTAGTATCTTGGAGGCTTTTGTGAAGATTAGTTCTCCATCCTTTTGTCGGTCTGTCTTCTCTGATACGTAACGCGGGAGTCGGGGAACGCTTTTGTTATATATGTATACATTTGTTAGATCTATTCTGTATTACCTTTTGTAATACCCCAAATTTTGACCACTTAGATTTCCCATCATTGTGAAAATCATCATCACAATATGGATGAACCATCATGCTTCATTAGCCTTCCCAAAGATGGGTGAGCATCCAATACAATCAAAATTAGGGTTTCAAGCCCTCTCTGAGTGCTTAGACAAAGGATCAATCAAGAAATGACATGATCTTCAACTTGTCTAATCTCTCAAACATCCACAATGGATCAAAAAGGACTCCCACTTCAAGGATTAAGCACAAGGATGCTCCCTTCTAGGTGGATCAAGTCTCAAGATCGACAGTGTCACCAAATTAGGGTTTTGGTCGACCAGGGCCTCCAGATGGAAATTTTCATCTGGGAACAAGGCAATGATCCAAAACATGACCTAATATGCTTCATGGAACCTCATGAACCCATGCATCAAGTCAATTTTGCCTCAGGGGATGCATTCATCAAAAATCAGGAATTAGGGTTTCTTGACCTAATTCACCCCTAAGTTGACTTTTGGGGCAAACCATGAGCCAAGACCTCAAGAGATGATTTGAGGGTCTCTAATACACCATATTGATCCATTTGGAACAATGGATTGATGCAAGAAGCTTGAGCAACAAATCTCAATTTCATCTGCACCACAATTAGGGTTTTAAGAGAAAAGTCAACTGTAACTTTGACTTTTGACCAAGACATGCTCCCAAACCCTAATACATGATTGAATATACCCTATGACACCCATGGAACATGTCCATCAAGTTTGATTTAGGTCAAGGACATGATTTCCTGAAGAATTGCACAGTTTGGAATTCATCTGATAAAAAGTCAACTGTGCACAAAAGTCAACTTTGACTTTTTGAGATTTTTCACCAAAATGGATTTTTAACCCTAAAATGATGTTAATGTATGATTTGAATCATCATTCATCAAGAAAAATCAAGAAAAGTGAGATAACTTGTAAAAGGGGTAACCATAAAACTTAGAAATTTTTCTAAGTTAAAAATAAAGTGGCAAAGGTACCAACTTTGGAGGACCATAACTCCTAAACCACAAGGCCATTTTTTATCATCCAAAGATGGATTTGTATCCCTCATTATCACCTACAAAAACTTCAACTACAAGTCATTCCAATTCATTAAGGATTTTGAGTTATGGAGTGATCAAAGTGGCTGAAAAGTGAAAATGTCACTTTTTCCAACACTTAGTGAAATTTTCACCAAGTCAGAATTCTGCTTCACTTTTTGCCAAATGTAGGGGGATTTTTCACTTGGAATCAAAAGAGATCAAAACCAAACTTGTTCAAACAGTTGTTGTATCATGTTAGGGCTTTCCAAAATGGCCAAGAACATTGCCAAATTCAACCTATATCATGAGATACAACATTGGCAAGTTGCCTTGCTGAAATCTGTCAAGGCAAGGCAGAATTTGCATTTTGGCTCGATTTGCCAAAATCAGCCAATTGCAATTGCTCCAATCCACTTGGACACCTCAGAGGATTGAATCTAAAGGGGACAATCACTGAGCCAAGCCTCCAAGGTCCAAGGAACAAGGAATAGCATGTTGAACCTAGAGTTGCCAAAGTAGGGACAAGACTTCAAATTTGGAATGAGGCATTCAATGGAACCATCAAGGTGGCATGGACTGAGCCATTCTCATCTGAAATCAGTCAAGACTTATCCAAGACCAAGGGGACCAAAGCTCTATGCCCTAACCTCTAGTCAATGGCTAGAAGAGACTTTCATTTCCATTGGCCAACATTGAGGAAACCTACTTACCAGCTGCCATGCACTATTCCTTGCAAAACAAACTTGCTCTACTATAAATAGAGCTCAATTGTGGTCAGTTTGAGTACACCAAAGCCATCTAACAGATGCTTTCCTCAAAATCTCTTTCTCTTGGCAAAATTGCCTTTCTTAGCAAGGTAGCTATCGGGTTTTGAGTTTGAGAGCAATTCTGCACAAACCAATCACTCACACACCTCACATACATCACATATGAGCTGATCAAACACTCACATAACATCTGGAACATCAAAATCTCAAAATCACTTGTCATCCACACAAGTTTGTAGTGAAGTTGCAGCTGAGATGCCATAAACTGATCTAGTCCATTTCAATTCAATCCAAGTGTTCAAACATACTCCATATGGTGTAGGGAAGCTGTTCAGATCATCACAACTCATCTGTAACACCTCCAACCTAGAATTTGATTTGCTCTTGCTGTCACGACTTGGAGGTAAGCCTAAACTTGGTCATCTCTCAATCTATGCATATTTCCTCGCACAATAATTTGGCCATATGTTCATAATCATGCATGGAATGTTTTCCCACAATTAATTGCATTGTTTGAATCGTGTATCAAAAATCCTAGCCTTCATGCAGAAATTAGGGTTCTTGAGGTTTCTTCGTGATTTCTTGTTGTATGTTTAATTTAAATGAAATTAAAGTACATAAACAAGATCGTGAGGTTGAGGCGAGCATAATGATATGTGGATTGCATGTTATAATTATGTATTCAGTGAGATTGGATGGAAAATGCAAATCTGGGCAAACTGAAAAAACGCGCGTGTTCTTGGTGTTGTTCTTGGCGCCATTTTCATATATATGAATATTTGAATTTTGTGATTTTGTTTAATTGATTCAAAAATTAATTTCTCTCTGAGTTTTAATGATTTTGAATTGATTATTTTTATAATTATTCACAAAAATGTTAAAATATTTTATTTCACAAAAAATCCCAAAAATATTATTTATTTCATATAATTGATATTTTTGTAAAGAATTAATATTTTGATTGTTTTTGGCATTTTAAATATTTTTTCTACATTGATTTTGCAACTTTTAATGCTTTCTAATTATTTTGTAGGTCAATACTTAATTTTTGAAGCATTAATCCAAGATCACAATTTGTTTTCCATGTGTTAAACAATTTTTCATCATTTTAATTGAATTTTTATTCAATTAAATACATTTTTGAAAACAAATTAGGGTTTTGGATTAATTCAACCCTCATAAATAATTTTCAAAACATTTTGGGCCTCTATTAGAGTGTAAGACCCAATCATTTTTTTTGACCAAATCATCTTTGGGCCTCACTTATTGTATAAGTCCCGATACCGTAAAAAAAAAAAACGGCGCGATCGTCGCCTTTTCGAAAATCATCTGGGCCTCTCCTTGAGCTGTAAGCCCCAAATCTTTCTTTTTCAAAGCATTTTCTCCTTTGATTTTGAATATACTGTTGTTTTCAATCTTTCTTTGTTGAACAACTAACCAAACAGCATGGAAGCACTACAACCGAGTAAGTGGTTATCGCTTTCATTTACTGCTTTCATATTATAAACTGTATTGTGGGGCTGCTCACTGTAAGTCTCCTTTCATAAACTCATATCTACTGTGTAATAATAGTATAAATATTTAGAGTTTCCCCGGCAATTACGTCTAGAACTAAGTGACGCCGTTTCATTTATTCGTAGAAATAGACGCCTAGATCCCCAATTGGAGCACCAGATACAATCTTCTCTTCGGCTGTCCTCCTTAGGAATCGTCAAGAAATTCTATTCCCCAGAGATGAATTATTCTCGGTGAAACTTCTCTTGAATTTCTTCAAACCTCCGAACTGTTCAAACTCTCTTGAAAAGTTAAAAGTTGCTGGATAGTAAACCTCGCACGTTTACCAGTGGTTTTATCTTTAAAAGAGTTTTCTTGAACTTTTCTTTGGTTTGGGACCCACGGGCTTCTTAAAAGCATCGGCCTCCTCTTGGGCATCGTACAAGGACCCACAGGCTTCCTATAAGCAACCCGGCCTCCTCTTGGGCATTATTCAAGGATCCTACGGCTTCTTAGAAGTATTCAGAGCCTCCTCTTAGGCTTCGTATAATGATCTCTTCCTCCGGGAATGATAGCCTCCTCTTGGGCTTCGTACAAGGACCCGTCGGCTTCTTAAAAGATTCCAGCCTCCTATTGGGCTTCGTACAAATTGTCCCGACGACCTCCTAGAGGTATAGGAACAGAACTTAGTCATCCTCATAGAACAGTCCTTTCATAGAGTCTACTACTGTTTCTCGAAGCATAGTACAAAAGATAAAACTCTAGACTTGGACAGTCTAACTTCCTTGAGTCTCAAAGACATTCTCAAGCACCCTTCGTTAAATAGGAAGGAAACCCGCAGACTCGGATAGTCTCAATACCCTTTGGATTTCCCGTTTCCTCAAAGAAAAGGAAATATCCCTGATCCTCAAATTAAATCCCTGTGTACAGTGTTACTCATATAAGAACTGATTTTCTCTTTTAAATCAGTATATTGGATCTGTCACTCAACTGAAACAGTTACAATAGCCTCCATCTCGGGCTTCGTACGAGATACCAAAATTCTCCCCAGTGGAGTCAAAACAACCTTTTAGCCTCTCTCTCAGGCTTTGTATGAGACACAAAAGATTCCCTCATTGAGTCAATCACCCTTTTTTTTGCCTCCATCTCGGGCCTCGCACGAGATATAAATCCCTTAAGCAAGAGTCGAACTCTTTGCTAGCCTCCTCTTAGGCTTTGTATAACGATATGCCCCACTGGGTCAAAAACCTTTAGCCTCTCTCTCGAGCTTTGTACGAGACACAAAATAGCCTCCCCTTAGGCTTTGTATAATGATTTTCCTAGCGGAAATTAGCCTCCTCTTAGGCTTTGTATAAGAAAACCACTGGTTGATCCAATCAACCTTTTAGCATCAAAGCTGTGCCTCGTTCACAGTACACAAATATCAACAACTCCTTTCCCTTCATCTAATCGCTGTAAGCGGCAAGCCTCTGGATCATCTATATCCGTGCCACTGTCCCTCTTTTAGCATGAGAAATTCCTAAGGAAAGATGGCATTGCTCTACACTGAGTTAAAGTCTTCTCCTTCAGGTTAAAACCCCTTTCTTCGGAAATTATGGCATTGCTCGGATCCGCGTATCCCAGTTAAAGTAATTCTCCTTTTCCCCTCTTTAGAGATGACAAATTCTCTCTAAAGCCGAGATCTTTTAGCTTCACGTCTTGGGCTTTGAACAAGACACAAATAAACCTTTCAGCTTCACATCTTGGGCTTTGAACAAGATACAAATCACCTTTCGCTTCACGTCTTGGGCTTTGAACAAGACACCAAAAACCAATTTCCTCCCGTAGAATAGGAGGAACTACAAACGCTCTGATTTCCCTGTTTCGATAAACGGGAATACGTAGGCATAAGATCGAAAGAAAAGATCTTAGCGAGCGCAATCAACAAAAAAACCCAAAACCCATATCTCCATCAATTAAAAGCAGTAATTCAAAAGCATCAGTCCTAACATCCTAATCCTTATTCCCCTCCAGAAACCTTCTGCCTAGATAGAAAGAAAGAAACCTGTATTGGCGAAATACGAATAACCAGTACAAAGGCCCCCCCACATTAATAGCATCCGTAACCTAACAGACCGCTGTTTAAACTCAGTATGCAAAGCAGGGTTAATTGGAGACATCTATTTCCCTTCCTTATTCAGCTCACAATAGGATAAAAAATGAATCGACCTGTAGTTTTAAACTCAAACCGCAGAGAGCGACCAGCGCTTAAGAACCGCGTCCAAAATCGCTCGCTACAGAAAAGTGGCGCCCACCGTGGGGCCAGTTTTTATTTCTGCCTGTTTTCCTTGTAAAATGGCGACTCTGCTGGGGAGTCTCCTTTTCTTCCTTAGGGCATCATCCCCGTTTTCTACGGAAAATGGGAACTCTACCGAAGAGAAAGATTGACCTATGCTGGTCCATCTCTTAGGAAGGGAACCACAGATTGGGGCTTCCGTCGGGGAACCCATTTCTGTCAGGAACTTAAGATTCATAGGTTTATAAGTCTAGGATGATTAGGACAAATATATATACTGCTTTTCCTAATTGCTATACGTGTTTATTTTTCTGCTACTGGGAATGCGTGTGATGCCGCATGTGGTGAGATTGAGTATACACTTAAGAAAAGCCAGCCTTTTTCGTAGTGCGGAAGCTATCGGAAATAGCTGTTACGCGATACTACCCTCATTTGAGGCTGGTGATCTATTCTCGGTGAATAGCACTTACTCTAAGATTGCACACAACTCGCTGGCGATCCGCTTGTTGTCTGCCTTCCTGGGAGGAGCTGATGATAATGAGTACAGGTACAAAAATCACCCTAGTATAAACCTTTGGGGATGGGTAGAGCCTTGACTTCATGACAACGACCCTCTGACCCCATGTTTTTTCTATGTTTTTGTATGCTGCATTCATGCATTCATTTAATAAAACATTAAAACATTCAAAAAAAAAATTTATCTTCTAGTCTCTCTGTTTTTCAAATTAAACTAAGACTGTGATTGCAAATATCAGAGAAAAAAGATTGCATTAATGGATTTCGGTAGAAGGAGAACTCACCAGTATACCTTCAAGGTTCCAAAACTAGGGGATTTGAGAAAGTTAGCAAGGATGATCGTTAACCCAGAGGCTTTCAGAGCTAAGCACGGTGGTTTGCTACCACTGTTAAGAGTCCATGTGATTAAGGGAATCATGGATGCGCTCATTCAGTTCTACGATCTGGTTTATCACTGTTTCACATTCCCGGATTACCAGCTGGCACCAACGCTGGAGGAGTATTCTCATCTGACTGATTTACATATCATTGATCGAGCTCCATTTTCTGGACTAGAAGAAATTCCAAAGAATCAGACTATTGCAAGAGCAATTCATTTGGATGAGTCTGAGGTCAAGACTCACATGACTACTAAGGGTGGCATCCAAGGTTTGCCAGCCCAGTTCCTGACCAAGAAAGCTCTGTACTTTGCTAGTATAGGGAACATGACTGCTTTTGAAAGCATCTTTGTCTTGCTCACCTATGGATTATTTTTGTTTCCCAACATCAATAACTTCGTCGATATCAACGCTATTAAGGTTTTTCTCATTGGAAACCCTGTGCCGACTTTGCTCGCAGATGCGTATCATTCTGTACACTTAGGAAATTTGTACAGCGGAGGGGAGATCACATGCTGTGTACCTTTGCTTTACAAGTGGTTTATCTCTCACTTGCCCAAGTCTGCCGCTTTTTGGGATTGCAAGAGTGTCTTACGTTGGTCGCAGAAGATCATGTCTCTCACCAATTCCGATATAGATTGGTGTAATAGGATTTATGAGGGAATCAGAATCATTGACCGTTGTGGAAACTTCCCCAGCGTACCCCTCATAGGAACTAAAGGAGGAATCAACTATCATCTGATATTAGTTCTTCGTCAATTTGGATACCCGATGAGACACATCCCACTGGGTGTTCATCTGGAAGGTCTTTTCTTCAAAGAAGGAGAAAGTGACAGAGCACTAAAGATGGAAATAGTGCAAGCTTGGAAACATGTTCATAAGAAAGGACGAGAGTCTCTGGGAAAACCGGACTGTGTCTCGGTGGAGCCTTATCTCCATTGGGTACAAACCAGAGCTCTCAAGCTAAAGATGCCTTATCCTCGTTACGGAATTCTTCCACCGAGGGAAACTGTCATGTACTTCATGACGGAAACTGAAAGGCTTCAGGTTACTCTCAACAAAGTTCAAAAGGAAAGAAGATCTTGGAAGAACAAGTACCGCACCCTCGACGTAGAGTGTATCCAAATACAGCAACTACTAAAAGAGAAAGATGCTCTGATTGAAATTTTGGAGCAGCATGCTGTAGAGAATCAAGATGACCAAAGGAATTTGCTCACTCCTTTCACTTAGCAAAGGAATGACAACCCGACAACGGCCCAAGCGCCCCGGTCAAAGAAAAGGAAGATACCAGAATCAGCACCCGATTTCTCTTCAGAGAGGACTCGGGACCCATTAGTTTAGGTTTCTGTTTCTGCACTTTGTAATCTACTGTATTTCCATTTCTGTAATCCTTTGGAATTCAATAAAAAGGGGTTTCCCCACTGTTTGATATTTGCAATCTAATTGTCGAAGTTTATTTTAATTAAACCTAAAAATAATTAATATAATCATTGCATTCATCATTCTCACATCGCGTATTCTCCTTACCTACGAATCTCACGTTTGTGTCTCGATTCTAGAGTCAAACTGTCTCATTCATATAATACTCGGGCCAATCGTCAGAAAAAGATGGATGATCTTGAAGAAGAAAACAGAGAGTTGAAAGAAGAGATCGACACTCTAAGAGAGGATATGAGAAAGCTTCGTAACGACATGCAAGCCATGGTAGAAGCTCAGCTACCAAGAACTGTGATCTCAGAGATCACCTCAACGCCCATCATAGAAAAGTATGATCCTAGGTATCAGATACCAAAAGATCGTCCTTGGGGCATGCCTGTTAACTATATCCCGGAAGGATATGTTCCGCCGATCACTGAAGATCAGGGAATCCCAACAGAAGCCGCTGGGCCTGAAGGTTACAAACTTCGGGAAAGTGAAGATGCCAGGGGCATACTCAAGACTCCTGAAGGTTACAAACTTCGGGAGGCGCCAAGACTTACTGCCGTAGTCACGGTACCACCCCCTGTGGTGCACACTGTCCCGGAAGGACAGATTCCACCAACACCTTCTGTTAAGAAGGAAACTATGTTTGACAGAATGGAGGAATTCCAGGAACAGTTCTTGGAAATGCAGAAAGAGCTGCAAGCCATTCGCGGTCAGGATCTATTTGGAAAGGACGCCGCAGACCTCTGATTGGTCCCAAATGTGAAAGTCCCGCACAAGTTCCAAGTGCCCGACTTTGAAAAATACAAGGGTAACTCTTTCCCTCAGAGCCATCTGGTGATGTACGCTCGGCGGATGTCAGCTCAGACGGAGGATCAGGACCTGCTGATTCACTACTTCCAGGATAGTTTGACCGGTGCCGCACTCAAATGGTACATGGGTTTAAACCGTACTACGATCAGTACTTTCAGAGATCTTGGTACTGCCTTCGTCCAACAATACAAATACAATTTGGACATGGCACCCGACAGAGATCAACTCAGATCAATGTCGCAAAAGGACAAGGAAACCTTTAAGGAGTATGCTCAAAGGTGGCGTGAAATTGCCGCTCAAATTTGTCCACCTCTTGAGGAAAAAGAGATGACAAAAATCTTCTTAAAGACCTTAAGCTCATTTTACTACGGCCGAATGGTTGCCAGTGCGCCCAGTGATTTCACCGAGATGGTGGGCATGGGCGTATGTCTTGAGGAAGCCGTCTGAGAAGGACGTTTGGTAAAAGACACTGGATCAACGAGCGGTACTAAAAAATATGGTAGTGCTCTCCCTAAGAAAAAAGAGCAAGATATTGGGAATATCTCTCTCGAAAAGCAAAGGCGACGTTATCAGCCAGTAGCAGCTGTTACTCCTGCTATCGGCCTCGCGCCTGTTCCTATGTATCAACCTCAGGTTACGCAGAGCCAACCTGACCAACAAAGGACACAACAGCCTCTTCAGCAGGCTCGTCCTCCATATAACAACAACCGTATAATACGGCCACAAGGATTTGATCCTATACCCGTAACGTACGCAGAGCTGTTTCCGTTACTGCTGGCTAAGGGGCACATTCAGACTAAGTCTCCCCTTTCAGTTCCAAAAAATCCGCCTTTTTTGTTTAAAGCGGATCAAACATGCCCTTATCATCAAGGAGGTTCAGGGCATAACATTGAGACTTGTCTCAATTTCAAATCCGACGTGCAAAAGCTTGTTAGGAGCGGGCTCTTATCTTTCAAAGATACGAATCCTAATGTTCTTACGAACCCGCTGCCTCAACACGAGAAAGCTGCAGTCAATCTGATTGAGAAAGAGACTAACAATGTCTATCAAATTCACGATGTACTCTTATTGGAGACCAATCTGGTCAAGATGCATTGTAGACAAAGTGGATATGGCCATGTGCCACCTCATAACTATCATCAGTGTGATATCTGCTCTAAAGATAACCAAGGATGTTCGGTAGTGCAAGCAGCTCTACAGGAACAAATGGATCTTGGATGGATCCAAGAGCACCGAGTTCGTGGAGTTAACATGGTCTCTACGAATTCTAATGTCGTTCAAAACCACGACATCCGTGTGATGAATGTCAACTTGGTGGCGATGCACTCAAGGCAAAGCCAGTATCATAATCTGCCGCGGCACGATTACAGTTCCTGTCTGATTTGCTCGGTAAACAAACAGGGATGCTCTTTCATACAAGAGGCCCTCCAGCGTCAGATGGATCTTGGATGGATCCAAGACTACCATGATAGGAACTCCTATCAAATCAACATGGTTCAGATCTTCGACATTTGCGTGATGAATACCAACCTGGTAGAGTTACATGTTGAGCAGGTCCGACTTGGATTCTTAATATCACATGACTATAAAAATTGTAAAGCGGGTTGCGAAAATGATCGAGGTTGTACCCTTGTCCAGGAGGCACTTTAGCACTTGTTAAATCACTGGTGGATGCCAATTTATATGGACGAAGATACACAGCAGATTAGTATCAATAACAGGAATCCTACTCGTCGTCAAAGTCAGGACGTCCGATCAATGGAAGATAACCTAGTGAGGTTACATTGTATTCAAAGTGGGCGTGGCCAGGTGCCACCACACAACTATGACAGTTGTAGCGTCTGTTCGGAAAGTAACCAAGGGTGTTACCTTGTGAGAGCAGCTCTTCAGGGTCAGATCGATCATGGAGAAATTCATCCATATCCAGGTTCAAGACCCATCATTTGGTCGCCGAACTACCTTGCCGATCAAGTTGAGGATGTTGTCACGATCTCTGGTCATCACCAGATCAGGGATGTTTTTGCCATCGTCCCTCTACTTGACGAATCTAGAGTTCCCAACCAGGAACGGATCGAGATTACTTATGATGGTCAGAAAAACCAGAAGGTTCCCATAGTCATCTATCTACTGGGGCCACTACCGTATGAATCAGCTAAGGCAATCCCTTACAAATACGGTGCAACAATAATCGAGAATGGAAAGGAAATTCCATTACCCTCCGTCGTGAATATTGCAGACATCAGTCGTGTAACACGAAGCAGTCCAATCTTCAACCGAGGGGTTGGAGAATCCAACAAAGAAAAGGAACTTCAGGCGGAAATTCCTGATCCACCAGTCGGTCAATCTAGTAATCCCGACTTTTCAAAAGACAAAGATGCGATGCTAAAGCTCATCCAAAGGAGTGAATATAACATTGTTGATCAACTGTTACAGACTCCTTCAAAGATCTCAGTATTATCACTGTTACTCAGTTCAGAAGCACACAGAGAGGCTCTACTGAAAGTCTTGGAGCAAGCCTTTGTGGAACAGGATGTAACAATTAGACAGTTCAATAGTATAGTCTCTAACATCACTTCCTGCAATAATTTGGGATTTAGTGATGAGGAATTACCTGAAGGGGGTCGCCGTCATAACATGGCGCTCAACATTAGGGTTAACTGCCAGGGCGATGCTTTAGCCAACGTACTAGTAGACACAGGGTCAGCCCTGAATGTTATGCCGAAGTCCACTTTGATGCAATTATCATTTAAGGGCCCTCCGATGAGAGTCAGCGAGGTCGTCGTCAAAGCATTCGACGGATCCAGAAAAACAGTTATCGGCGAAGTGGATCTTCCCATAACTATTGGTCCTCACACTTTCCAAATCACTTTCCAGGTCATGGACATCCGGGAAACATACAGTTGTTTATTAGGTAGACCTTGGATACATCAGGCTGGAGCGGTTACTTCAACCCTCCACCAAAAGCTAAAGTTCGTCAAGAACGATCAACTTGTCACGGTTTGTGGGGAACAAGCCTTACTTGTAAGCAACTTATCATCATCTACTTGTGTGGAACTCGAGGAGGTTATTGGAACTCAGTTCCAAGCACTATCGGTGAGCAAGAACGATCAATTCAAAGAAGGAACTTCAATTTCTTCATACAAAGATGCTATCAAAGAGGTCGAGAGTACCGATACAACAGGATGGGGACGGCTTGTCATTCCTATTGACAATAAAACAAAGAAAGGTCTTGGTTTTTCTGCAACCTGTACCTAGACGGCCGCCAACGATGAAAGTCTTCATCCCCTTCAAAACTTCTTCCACAGTGGAGGTTTTCTCCACCCAGTGTCTCAGACAGTTCATGCTATCAATGAGGAAGATCCCTCTGACACAGATGAAGAATGGAAGTCCTACCTTAACAAGGACGGCTATATGTCTCAGGAAGAGGTGCCTATGCCTTTTTGCTTTCCTACAGAAAGTCCGAGATTTATACCAAGATCAGATGTCGAAATGATCTACGAGGATTGTGATCCGGAAGGATGCCGTGCTCCGCCAAATTCATTAGAGGAAGACACTCCGATGAAAGACAGCTTTGATTACACTTACTATGGCCCGATGGATGGTCTGCCAATGTGGCAGCCTTACCCAGGAAACTTGGGGCAAGAAAGTCAGCCAAGTAATGAAACTCAGTTGACCATCATTGAACAGAATACATGTGTCCCCGCCATGTCATGGGATCAACACTCAGGTCATTCAGAGGCTACTCGATATGAAGATGAATTCGCAGCGTTCGCAGGACTTGAATTCATCAACTATGCTTTTCCTAAGGTCAACGTCATCGAGAGGGATGACTTCTCCAGTTCCAAAGAAGTTTGGGACACCTTGGGACAACCAAGTGGAAAATACGACTTTATGGTCAAGTACACTGCTCCCGAAAGCTCTTGTATCAGGCTCGAAGATATCCAGTCAACTGGATGGGGAGATACAGCTAAGAGCACCAATGCTATGCAAAGTGCAACAGAGGAATCCTCCTACGACGACTCTGCCTGGGAGACAGATTCCAATGATCCTGCTCCACCAGAAATCAGCGTCATTTCTGAAGACAAATCAAGGAAGGTGCCAGACTTTGTGATTCACCGAGGAGTTCGCCGCCAATGGGTTGCCGTCGAGGTTCCGAAGGTCGTTCGTCAGTCAAAGTAATTGCCATCTTTAACCTTTCACCTTGCCCAGGTGAAACGGATGTTTTGATAGGGCTCGCTTTCTGTAAATTTCCCTCTTCGCTTTGCCCAAAGCGAGTGAGTTTTGTTTTATAGGGCTATAGTTTCAAGATTCGACTTGTTCATTAATAAAATAACGTCGTTCTGTAATTTCCGCATTATTGCTGTTTTCTCTTTTTGCTTTTTCAGAAAATGGTAATCCTAAAAAAAAAACATTCAATAATAAAAACAAGCAGTAAAATCAAAACACTGCACACACTTACATTTTCTCTATCTCTTCTAAACACGAATCATCACGTCATGCAGATTGCTTGTTTTATACCCCGTTAAAACATACGATCTGATGCCTTCTCCCAACTTTGAGTTCCCGGTATTCGAGGCTGAAGAAGAAGATGACAACGAAATTCCAGAAGAGATCTCCCGACTACTCAGACAAGAGGAAAGGTCCATTGAACCTCACAAAGAACCGTTGGAAACGGTAAACTTGGGTTCAGAAAAAGAGAGAAAAGAAATCAGGATCGGAGCACTGCTTAGTCCAACTGTCAAAGAAAGTTTGATAAAGCTTCTCAAAGAATTCCCCGATGTATTCGCTTGGTCCTATCAGGATATGCCAGGGTTGGATACCAGCATCGTGGAACATCATTTACCGTTAAGATCGGAATGTTCACCAGTAAAGCAAAGGTTGAGACGCACTCACCCGGACATGGCCATCAAAATCAAGGAGGAGGTACAGAAACAGATTGACGCGGGTTTCCTTGCCACATCTGAATATCCTCAATGGTTAGCCAACATCGTACCCGTTCCCAAAAAGGATGGAAAGGTTAGAATGTGTGTCGATTACAGAGATCTAAACAAGGTAAGTCCAAAGGTCGACTTTCCTTTACCACACATTGACATGTTGATTGACAGCAGAGTAAAATTTAAAGTATTCTCCTTCATGGATGGATTCTCGGGCTATAACCAGATCAAAATGGCGCCGAAAGACATGGAGAAAACTTCGTTCATTACCCCATGGGGTACCTTTTGTTACAAGGTAATGCCGTCCGGTTTGAAGAATGCCGGGGCAACCTATCAAAGGGCCATGACTACTCTGTTTCATGACATGATACACAAAGAAATCGAGGTATATGTCGATGATTTGATTGCAAAATCAAGAACAGAGGATGAGCACGTTGAACATCAGTCAAAATTGTTCGAACGTCTAAGAAAATTCAAGCTCCGCTTGAATCCCAACAAGTGCACCTTCGGTGTCCATTCAGGGAAACTACTAGGGTTCATCGTCAGCCAGAAAGGAATTGAGGTTGATCCTGACAAGGTCAAGGCCATTCAAGAAATGCCTTCTCCGAAAACTGAAAAAACAAGTCAGAGGATTCTTTGGACGTTTGAACTACATCTCCAGATTCATATTCCTTATGACCGCCACTTGTGCGCCAATTTTCAAATTACTCAAAAAAGAACCAGGATTGCGTTTGGTCAGAAGACTGCCAAACCGCCTTCGACAGTATCAAGGAATATCTGTTAAATCCTCCGATTCTATCACCTCCAGTGGAAGGAAGACCACTGATCATTTACCTCACAGTCCTAGAGGACTCAATGGGATGTGTACTTGGCCAACAAGACGAAACTAAACGAAAAGAGTCTGCCATTTACTATCTAAGCAAGAAATTTACCGACTGCGAAACTCGGTACACGATGCTCGAGAAAACTTGTTGCGCTTTGGCTTGGGCAGCCAAACGCCTTTGCCAGTACATGATTTGTCATACTACTTGGTTGGTCTCCGAAATGGATCCAATCAAGTACGTTTTCGAAAAACCTGCTCTCACGGGAAGGATTGCCCGTTGGCAGATGTTACTATCAGAATATGACATAGAGTACCATGCTCAGAAAGCCGTTAAAGGAAGTATTTTAGCCGATCATTTGGCTCATCAAACGATTGACGATCATGAATTAATCGGGTTTGACTTCCCTGACGAAGATGTCATGTATCTAAAAATGAAAGATTGCGATGAACCGCTACCCAGTGAAGGGCCAGAACCAGGTTCCCAGTGGGGACTTATCTTTGACGGAGCAGTCAATCATTATGGAAACGGAATTAGGGCAATCATTGTTACCCCTCAGGGTATCCACATTCCTTTCACTGCCAGACTTACGTTCAAATGTACGAACAACGAGGCCGAATACGAAGCATGTATCATGGGTCTCGAAGAAGCGATTGATTTAAGGATCAAAAACTTGGACGTATACGGTGATTCAGCCCTGGTTATTAACCAGATAAAAGGAGATTGGAACACATACCAATCAGGATTGATTCCTTACAATGACTATGCAAGAAGGTTGCTACCCTTCTTCAACAGAGTTGACTTTCATCACATTCCTCGTGATGAGAATCACATGGCTGATGCATTAGCCACTCTCTCTTCCATGATTAGTGTAGGTCGATGGAATGACATACCTAAGATCGACATCATGCGCCTTGAACGGCCCGCTTACATCTTCGCGATTGAAGCAGTCATAGACGATAAATCTTGGTATCACGATATCAAATGCTTCCTTCAGAAACAAGAGTACCCATCTGGGGCACTCAGAAAAGACAGGAAAACCCTCAGAAGATTGGCTGGAAACTTCTTCCTGAGCGGTGACACTCTTTATAAGAGAAATTTTGACATGGTCTTGCTCCGATGCGTCGACAGACCAGAAGCAGACATGCTCATGAAAGAAACTCATGAAGGATCCTTTGGCACTCATGCGAACGGACACACAATGGCGAGAAAAATTCTCAGAGCAGGGTACTACTGGTTAACCATGGAATCCGACTGCTACAAGTACATGAGGAGGTGTCACAAGTGTCAGATATACTCCGACAAAATTCATGTACCGCCATCACATCTCAAAGTTCTTTCTTCCCCGTGGCCTTTTTCCATATGGGGAATCGACATGATTGGCATGATTGAGCCCAAGGCTTCTAACGGACATCGGTTCATCCTGGTAGCCATTGACTATTCAACCAAGTGGGTCGAAGCAGCGTCATTCGCCAATGTAACCCGACAAGTGGTGGTCCGATTTATCAAAAACAATATCATCTGCCATTATGGTGTTCCAAGCGAGATCATTACTGATAATGGATCTAACTTGAACAATAAGATGATGAAAGAGTTGTGTGCAGAGTTCAAGATTGAACACCATAACTCATCTCCCTACCGACCCAAGATGAACAGAGCGGTAGAAGCGGCTAACAAGAACATCAAGAAGATCGTTCAAAAGATGGTTGTAACCTATAAAGACTGGCACGAAATGCTACCCTTTGCTCTTCATGGTTATCGAACATCTATCCGCACTTCAACATGCGCTACACCCCTTTCTCTCTAGTATATGGCATGGAGGCAGTGCTCCCCATAGAAGTAGAGATCCCGTCAATCCGGGTATTGATGGAAGCTAAGCTCACCGAAGCTGAATGGTGTCAAAGTCGACACGATGAACTGAACCTGATCGAAGAAAAGAGAATCACGGCACTATGCCACAGTCAGTTATATCAACAGAGAATGAAAAGGGCGTTCGACAAAAAAGTCTGACCTCGTGTCTTCAGGAAAGGAGACCTCGTGCTCAAGAAGATACAATCATTTCTCACTGATTCCCGGGGCAAATGGACCCCGAATTATGATGGCCCCTATGTGGTCACGAAAGCTTTCTCAGGCGGCGCCTTGAGACTTGCAACCATGGACGGAGAGGAATTTGCCTACCCCACGAATGTTGATGTAGTCAAGAAATACTTCGCCTAAAAAACAAAAAAACAAAAAAACGTCTCGGTGGATTGAAAACCCGAAAGGGCGGTCCAGGCAAAAGTTAGAGACATGAAAAAAAGAATCATCCCGATGGATTGGAAATCTCATAGTACAATACAGGCAAAAATTAGGGATAATGGCAAGTAACTATGTTCAACAGAGGCAAATTCCTCAGCAGCAGTTACAGCATCATCTATCGGAGGAAATCTCCAATCAAAGGTCATCTTCGACGGAAGCTCAGGATGCCCCGAATTCAAAGTTGGTAGAAGGATAGTGGTCGTTATGTTTCAACGTAGCCCTTTTCCCTGTAAATTTCTGTTTTCTAACTTTGTATATACTCTTTGGAATCATGCGTTTGGCTGATCTCCATCTTATCAATAAAATTTGAGCCTCTGTGCTTTTGTTTGTAATTCTTAACTTGTTTTAGCTTTACAGAATGACGTTGTTTAAACTTAATCAGCGATTCTTGAAATAAAACAAAAATGAATTTACTTGTTAAAACTTTTTCTGCTTTTAAATTAAAGATGGCGATTTCTTTTGACTGTTGAACATCAGAAGAACATCGATCGCTTCTCCCGAAGTAAGCGAACTTCAAAGTGCAGAATCAAAGTACTCCTTCTAAGCCAGTATGTCTGAATGAAGGGATCAACTGTGTCAGAGACCTTGTTTCGTCTGACACGCCTCGACCGAGTTCTCATCTCCTAAGCCCGATCAACATAGCTCCCCGCGTGGACTATCTCTCCTAAGCAAGGTGGAATTGCTATTTTGAATCAACGGTACTTCTTCGCCCCGCGATGGCCGAGTATCCAATTGTGTTCATCCATTAGTCTGTATGTCGCGTCTGTTTTGTCAGCATAAACATACATACTTCATGCATTTTTTATTTGCATTTACATTTCATATTGCATCACTATCACTTGAGTCGGTCTTGTCCCCTCGTGATAAGCAGTTTTCTCAATCGAGTTTGTCAGTTCTTTCCTCGTCAGGAAGTGTTGCGTCTGCACTATCTCGCCACCAGTGTATCTTTAGATCAGAGTCGGCACTTGGCCACTTTGATAACTTGAACCTCTGAAAAGCCAAAGAAAACTCTCAATAAATATCACTCTTCGCCATTGAAGGTGATATCCTTGCTTTCCCGGATTAAGGAAAATCCACAGAGAAAGCCTCGTGATCAGAGATTCGGCAGTACATCAGTATTTCTCCAGAAAGTCGTTGATGAAAAGGTCATCGACACCTCAAAATTGGACCCCATCATATGGCATTCTCCGGGAAGGTCCCGAGAAAAGTATGATGTAACCCCAAACAAAAACAGTCTCTCAAGAGACTCGCTTTCCCTAGTAGAATCGACAAATGGCGTCTCCAAAACAGGGAAGTTTGTACAACTCAACAATTCAGACGACTGGGTTCCCCAGTAAGTCTGACATCGAAACTTTTCCCACTCAAATGGCATCTCCCCAGGAAAATTCGGCGAGAAGTTTGAGGAAAACCGCTATGAATAGCGTCCCTTGTCAAGAAAATCTATTGACAAAAGAAACTAAGACCAGTTCTTGGTAGGAAACCAGGATCGAGGGGAAGTTTAAATCAGAAACTAAGACCAGTTCTTGGTAGGAAACCAGGATCGAGGGGAAGTTTAAATCACAAACTAAGACCAGTTCCTTGGTAAGAAACCAGGAACGAGGGGAAGTTGACAAAAGAAAACTGAGACCAGTTCCTTGGTAGGAAACCAAGAACGAGGGGAAGTTGACAAAAGAAAACTGAGACCAGCTCCTTGGTAGGAAACCAAGAACGAGGGGAAGTTTACCTTTTCTAAGCATCATTGCTTAGCTAGAGAAGATGAATGCATAAGCTACCATTCATAACCACCATCAAAATTTCAGATATTCCGATATTTAATCCTCTTGCACCCCGAATGCTTGAATACCTTCGTCATTCACACCTTCGGGTCCAAGAAGATTAAATAGGGGCATCTGTAATACTCCAAATTTTGACCACTTAGATTTCCCATCATTGTGAAAATCATCATCACAATATGGATGAACCATCATGCTTCATTAGCCTCCCCAAAGATGGGTGAGCATCAAATACAATCAAAATTAGGGTTTCAAGCCCTCTCTGAGTGCTTAGACAAAGGATCAATCAAGAAATGACATGATCTTCAACTTGTATAATCTCTCAAACATCCACAATGGATAAAAAAGGACTCCCACTTCAAGGATTAAGCACAAGGATGCTCCCTTCTAGGTGGATCAAGTCTCAAGATCGACAGTGTCACCAAATTAGGGTTTTGGTCGACCAGGGCCTCCAGATGGAAATTTTCATCTGGGAACAAGGAAATGATCCAAAACATGACCTAATATGCTTCATGGAACCTCATGAACCCATGCATCAAGTCAATTTTGCCTCAGGGGATGAATTCATCAAAAATCAGGAATTAGGGTTTCTTGACCTAATTCACCCCTAAGTTGACTTTTGGGGCAAACCATGAGCCAAGACCTCAAGAGATGATTTGAGGGTCTCTAATACACCATATTGATCCATTTGGAACAATGGATTGATGCAAGAAGCTTGAGCAACAAATCTCAATTTCATCTGCACCACAATTAGGGTTTTAAGAGAAAAGTCAACTGTAACTTTGAATTTTGACCAAGACATGCTCCCAAACCCTAATACATGATTGAATATACCCTATGACACCCATGGAACATGTCCATCAAGTTTGATTTAGGTCAAGGACATGATTTCCTGAAGAATTGCACAGTTTGGAATTCATCTGATAAAAAGTCAACTGTGCACAAAAGTCAACTTTGACTTTTTGAGATTTTTCACCAAAATGGATTTTTAACCCTAAAATGATGTTAATGTATGATTTGAATCATCATTCATCAAGAAAAATCAAGAAAAGTGAGATAACTTGTAAAAGGGGTAACCATAAAACTTAGAAATTTTTCTAAGTTAAAAATAAAGTGGCAAAGGTACCAACTTTGGAGGACCATAACTCCTAAACCACAAGGCCATTTTTTCTCATCCAAAGATGGATTTGTAGCCCTCATTATCACCTACAAAAACTTCAACTACAAGTCATTCCAATTCATTAAGGATTTTGAGTTATGGAGTGAACAAAGTGGCTGAAAAGTGAAAATGTCACTTTTTCCAACACTTAGTGAAATTTTCACTAAGTCAGAATTCTGCTTCACTTTTTGCCAAATGTAGGGGGATTTTTCACTTGGAATCAAAAGAGATCAAAACCAAACTTGTTCAAACAGTTGTTGTATCATGTTAGGGCTTTCCAAAATGGCCAAGAACATTGCCAAATTCAACCTACATCATGAGATACAACATTGGCAAGTTGCCTTGCTGAAATCTTTCAAGGCAAGGCAGAATTTGCATTTTGGCTCGATTTGCCAAAATCAGCCAATTGCAATTGCTCCAATCCACTTGGACACCTCAGAGGATTGAATCCAAAGGGGACAATCACTGAGCCAAGAGTCCAAGGTCTAAGGAACAAGGAATAGCATGTTGAACCTAGAGTTGCCAAAGTAGGGACAAGACTTCAAATTTGGAATGAGGCATTCAATGGAACCATCAAGGTGGCATAGACTGAGCCATTCTCATCTGAAATCAGTCAAGACTTATCCAAGACCAAGGGGACCAAAGCTCTGTGCCCTAACCTCTAGTCAATGGCTAGAGGAGACTTTCATTTCCATTGGCCAACATTGAGGAAACCTACTTACCAGCTGCCATGCACTATTCCTTGCAAAACAAACTTGCTCTACTATAAATAGAGCTCAATTGTGGTCAGTTTGAGTACACCAAAGCCATCTAACAGATGCTTTCCTCAAAATCTCTTTCTCTTGGCAAAAATGCCTTTCTTAGCAAGGTAGCTATCGGGTTTTGAGTTTGAGAGCAATTCTGCACAAACCAATCACTCACACACCTCACATACATCACATATGAGCTGATCAAACACTCACATAACATCTGGAACATCAAAATCTCAAAATCACTTGCCATCCACACAAGTTTGAAGTGAAGTTGCAGCTGAGATGCCATAAACTGATCCAGTCCATTTCAATTCATTCCAAGTGTTCAAACACACTCCATATGGTGTAGGGAAGCTGTTCAGATCATCACAACTCATCTGTAACACCTCCAACCCAGAATTTGATTTGCTCTTGCTGTCACGACTTGGAGGTAAGCCTAAACTTGGTCATCTCTCAATCTATGCATATTTCCTCGCACAATAATTTGGCCATATGTTCATAATCATGCATGGAATGTTTTCCCTCAATTAATTGCATTGTTTGAATCGTGTATCAAAAATCCTAGCCTTCATGCAGAAATTAGGGTTCTTGAGGTTTCTTCGTGATTTCTTGTTGTATGTTTAATTTAAATGAAATTAAAGTACATAGACATGATCGTGAGGTTGAGGTGAGCATAATGATATGTGGATTGCATGTTATAATTACGTATTCAGTGAGATTGGATGGAAAATGCAAATCTGGGCAAAATGAAAAAATGCGCGTGTTCTTGGTGTTGTTCTTGGCGCCATTTTCATATATTTGAATATTTGAATTTTGTGATTTTGTTTAATTGATTCAAAAATTAATTTCTCTCTGAGTTTTAATGATTTTGAGTTGATTCTTTTTTTAATAATTCACAAAAATGTTAAAATATTTTATTTCACAAAAAATCCCAAAAATATTATTTATTTCATATAATTGATATTTTTGTAAAGAATTAATATTTTGATTGTTTTTGGCATTTTAAATATTTTTTCTACATTGATTTTGCAACTTTTAATGCTTTCTAATTATTTTGTAGGTCAATACTTAATTTTTGAAGCATTAATCCAAGATCACAATTTGTTTTCCATGTGTTAAATAATTTTTGATCATTTTAATTGAATTTTTATTCAATTAAATACATTTTTGAAAACAAATTAGGGTTTTGGATTAATTCAACCCTCATAAATCATTTTCAAAACATTTTGGGCCTCTATTAGAGTGTAAGACCCAATCCTTTTTTTTGACCAAATCATCTTTGGGCCTCACTTATTGTATAAGTCCCGATACCGTAAAAAAAAAACAAACGGCGCGATCGTCGCCTTTTCAAAAATTATCTGGGCCTCTCCTTGAGCTGTAAGCCCCAAATATTTCTTTTTCAAAGCACTTTCTCCTTTGATTTTGAATATACTGTTGTTTTCAATCTTTCTTTGTTGAACAACTAACCAAACAGCATGGAAGCACTACAACCGAGTAAGTGGTTATCGCTTTCATTTACTGCTTTCATATTATAAACTGTATTGTGGGGCTGCTCTCTGTAAGTCTCCTTTCATAAACTCATATCTACTGTGTAATAATAGTATAGATATTTAGAGTTTCCCCGGCAATTACGTTTAGAACTAAGTGACGCCATTTCATTTATTCGTAGAAATAGACGCCTATATCCCCAATAGGAGCACCAGATACAGTCTTCTCTTCGGCTGGCCTCCTTAGGAATCGTCAAGAAATTCTATTCCCCAGAAATGAATTATTCTCGGTGAAACTTCTCTTGAATTTCTTCAAACCTCTGAACTGTTCAAACTCTCTTGAAAAGTTAAAAGTTGCTGGATAGTAAACCTCGCACGTTTACCAGTGGTTTTATCTTTAAAAGAGTTTTCTTGAACTTTTCTTTGGTTTGGGACCCACGGGCTTCTTAAAAGCATCGACCTCCTCTTGGGCATCGTACAAGGACCCACAGGCTTCCTATAAGCAACCCGGCCTCCTCTTGGGCATTATTCAAGGACCCTACGACTTCTTAGAAGTATTCAGAGCCTCCTCTTAGGCTTCGTATAATGATTTCTTCCTCCGGGAATGATAGCCTCCTCTTGGGCTTCGTACAAGGACCCGTCGGCTTCTTAAAAGATTCCAGCCTCCTCTTGGGCTTCGTACAAATTGTCCCGACGACCTCCTAGAGGTATAGGAACAGAACTTAGTCATCCTCATAGAACAGTCCTTTCATAGAGTCTACTACTGTTTCTCGAAGCATAGTACAAAAGATAAAACTCTAGACTTGGACAGTCTAACTTCCTTGAGTCTCAAAGACATTCTCAAGCACCCCTCGTTAAATAGGAAGGAAACCCACGGACTCGGATAGTCTCAATACCCTTTGGATTTCCCGTTTCCTCAAAGAAAAGGAAATATCCCTGATCCCCAAATTAAATCCCTGTGTACAGTGTTACTCATATAAGAACTGATTTTCTCTTTTAAATCAGTATATTGGATCTGTCACTCAACTGAAACAGTTACAATAGCCTCCATCTCGGGCTTCGTACGAGATACCAAAATTCTCCCCAGTGGAGTCAAAATAACCTTTTAGCCTCTCTCTCAGGCTTTGTATGAGACACAAAAGATTCCCTCGTTGAGTCAATCACCCCTTTTTTTGCCTCCATCTCGGGCCTCGTACGAGATATAAATCCCTTAAGCAAGAGTCGAACTCTTTGCTAGCCTCCTCTTAGGCTTTGTATAACGATATGCCCACTGGGTCAAAAACCTTTAGCCTCTCTCTCGGGCTTTGTACGAGACACAAAATAGCCTCCTCTTAGGCTTTGTATAATGATTTTTCTAGCGGAAATTAGCCTCCTCTTAGGCTTTGTATAAGAAAACCACTGGTTGATCCAATCAACCTTTTAGCATCAAAGTTGTGCCTCGTTCACAGTACACAAACATCAACAACTCCTTTCCCTTCATCTAATCGCTGTAAGCGGCAAGCCTCTGGATCATCTATATCCATGCCACTGTCACTCTTTTAGCATGAGAAATTCCTAAGGAAAGATGGCATTGCTCTACACTGAGTTAAAGTCTTCTCCTTCAGGTTAAAACCCCTTTCTTCGGAAATTATGGCATTGCTCGGATCCGCGTATCCCAGTTAAAGTAATTCTCCTTCTCCCCTCTTTAGAGATGACAAATTCTCTCTAAAGCCGAGATCTTTTAGCTTGACGTCTTGGGCTTTGAACAAGACACAAATAAACCTTTCAGCTTCACATCTTGGGCTTTGAACAAGATACAAATCACCTTTCGCTTCACGTCTTGGGCTTTGAACAAGACACCAAAAACCAATTTCCTCCCGTAGAATAGGAGGAACTACGAACGCTCTGATTTCCCTGTTTCGGTAAACGGGAATACGTAGGCATAAGATCGAAAGAAAAGATCTTAGCGAGCGCAATCAACAAAAAAACCCAAAACTCATATCTCCATCAATTAAAAGCAGTAATTCAAAAGCATCAGTCCTAACATCCTAATCCTTATTCCCCGCCAGAAACCTTCTGCCTAGATAGAAAGAAAGAAACCTGTATTGGCGAAATACGAATAACCAGTACAAAGGCCCCCCCACATTGATAGCATCCGTAACCTAACAGACCGCTGTTTAAATTCAGTATGCAAAGCAGGGTTAATTGGAGACATCTATTTCCCTTCCTTATTCAGCTAACAATAGGATAAAAAATGAATCGACCTGTAGTTTTAAGCTCAAACCGCAGAGAGCGACCAACGCTTAAGAACCGCGTCCAAAATCGCTCGCTACACCTTTGTATGAATATTTTGATGTTATAAAACAATTTATTTTGTAAAACGAGTTAGTTATGGATCTTTGCGCTTTATTCCATAATTGAACTTTCCTTTTGTTGGAAATTTTTTTCCCTTTTATGTTTATTCCATTTTGTGTTATGTATCAAATTTATGAGCAGGGAATGTGTTTTCTTTCTTTAAATGTGGCATCCTTGTTTCTGTCTAAGAATAAAATTTTTATTTACTCTGATTTATTTATGTATTATTTATCCGCGATGGGAATTGGGGTGTTACACGAACCATGGTGAAACGAAGGCATGTAGGGTGAAACGTGTCAACTTTTGAAGAAATGTTCGTTGGAGACAGTTATTTCTACGCATTATAAATAGGGGTCTTAGTATTAGGATTTCCGTGTGATCAATTATTGTACTATACTCAAATTTACTCAAAGTATCCAAATTAACATGAGAAAAGAGTTACTCTTGAGAAAAATACTTTTGAATCACCTTACATTTTATTCAATAGAAATTTACTTTCTTTTACCAATTGCTCTTTACTGCATTTCTTTTACTTTGAAGTTATTTTTCTTCATTGCTTTACTTTACCAAACTTTCATAAAGTTTAGTCTTTTCAATAAACAATCAAACAATCTTTTAATGAATACTGTCGAAGTCGAAGTGTTCTATCATTTTCCGGAAATACATAAAAACACAATAGCTATGTCATTAGGATTCACTTGTTGATCATACAAGTGAACCAAATTAATTTTTTGGAAGACCATCGGTTGTTGACCAATTTTCACGATAAACACCAACCAAAAACCGAAATGGTTAAGGTCTAAATCAACTTAAATTCACTTTACTCGACCCAAGGTATAAAAATCATCTTACACCAAAAGCAAGATACACTTTTATGATACAATTATCTTAAATCTTAAACTAATTTAAACGTTAGAGTGTTAATCTTGTAGATCTACCCCGCGCCGCTGTATTAGAGATCAGTACCATCGATTCATGATTCTCCACCACCTACTTTGTATTATCTATTTCATTATATTCTATAAAGCCCACGACAAAATTAGAGCTCTAACTATTAGAAGCCTTATGTTGAGTATCTCTTTGCACATGCCTAATGTCGACGCTGCTAATTGAAACTATCTATAATTTTTATGATTCAAAATAATAACAAAAGTTCCTTGCACACCAAGAAGTACGATTTTACTAGGAAAGTATAGGAGACATACATGGTAAACCAACAAGCATGAAGAGAAATACAACATAAAATCTATGGCAAAGTAGCCACATCAAACACAAAGACAGTACTAACTGATAATACTACATGTTAAGGAGTGACGAATGATTATTTGATGGAGTAATAGATATTGATTGGAGTCACCAGAAAGTACGAGTTCAACACCCACCGTTGAAAATAACAAAACTAAGGACCAACATTTGTCATGTAGTAAAATGGAAACATAGTAGATCAAAGTCCAGTGGTGCCAATCAGTTTGGTCAAACCAAATGTAATCGCCATAGCCATCCAACCACCAATAAGAACCCTAACACAAGACCTCACCACTGGTGTTTTTCCAACCAATGCTCCCACTCCTCCAAACACCAACAGTGTCATGCTAACAACAGCACCAACAACACCCATCCTCATCTTATGATTCCTTATAAATGAAGCTGCTAGCAATGGCACAACAGCACCAACAGAAAATGCAAGTGCGGACGCCAACGCGGCTTGAAATGGATTCGGCAATTTCTCCCTTTCAGTACTTTCATCATCAACTACTCCATTATTGTTATTATTAGCTTCTCTTTCTCTTTTCATTTGAGCTATCTCTATGTCGTATTGAGTATACACAGAGACAAACTCACCAATACCCATGCTACAAGCACCAGCTACTAAACCAGCAAAACCAGTAAGGATCATTACACTGATGTCTTCTTTTATAGCTCCGATACCGACCATCATTGAGGCAACAGTGATTAATCCATCGTTGGCTCCCAACATGGCTGCTCTAAGCCACTGTGCCCTTTGAAAGTAATTAATATTACTCTCGTTTTCAACACTTTCTTTATTTGCATGGATAGGTATCTCAATATCAAAAGTGTTAGGTGAGATTCCATTAGTTTTTGCTTCAAGGATGGAGGCCATATTGAAGGACAAATTAAGATACAGTAGAGTTGGTATAGAAAAGGGAGGAAGTTGGAATATGTTATTAAGAGCTTGTGGGGAACTCATGCTTCTAATGAAAGGTATTTATAGCTCGAGGATATATCGATTAATCAACTTTAGTTATAGCATATATTGTCACATCAGTAAATTAATATTGATAAAGGAGAGGGAGGTAGTGAGCAAGTCACTAGCTGTAAGTTAGTGACAAATTTGGTGATTGATCATTCTGTTTTATCATTTAAAAATTCATAGCCAAAAATGGATCCAAATCACAAACTTTTCACCTTAATATAGTCTATACCATTAAGGTAATTTTTGTTCTTGAACATTAGAAAAATTGTGAAACTCAGGCTAAGCCCATCAAACCATCAAGGATTAGAATGGCTAGAGCTAATACATACTAAACTAAGATATTGAGCTCAAATAAACATGAACTTGAGTAACCTTGTTAATTTTGCCGTTTACACACTCTTTTTCTGTGATGATTCTTGGTCAAATATGTGGGCAATCAAATCCATTTTGAGAGGGATTGAAATTCTGTCCGGATTGAAGGTCAACTTTTGCAAAAGCAATCTAATTAGGATGGGTCTAAACAAGAACATGATTGAAGCAGCATCAGTTTTTCTATCATGTAAAGTAGGAACATTCCCTTTTAAATTCTTAGGCTTGTCTGTAGGAGGAAGACACAAATCTATCGCCTTTTGGAAACCTGTGATATCATCCATCAAAGCTCGCCTATCATCTTGGAGAGGAAGAATGTTGTCAATCGGTGGCCGTGTAACTTTGATTAATTCTATCATAACCACCATGTCAATACACTATCTTTCATTTTATCTGCCTCCGGTTAAGATCCTGAAGGAGATCAAATCAATCCAGAGGAAGTTCCTTTGGGCAGGAGAGTGGGAGAAGGAATGCATTTCATGGGTGAAATGGTCTCATGTCTGCAAAGACAGAAATTTTGGAGGTTTAGGCATTAAAGATGTGTCGATTTTCAATCGAGTCTTAGTTGCTAAATGGTTGTGGAGAGTGACTACTGAACCAGCCGCTTTATGGAGTGATGTTCTAAAGGCTAAATTTGGCGGTGATTTCCAAAGATGTTTTCTAAAACAGCCAGCCAAGATACCAAGAAATTGGTCCAGGTGGTGGTATGACCTAAACCTTTTGGCAGCCCCTTCAAATGATCAAGGCATCTTCAAGCTGTTATCATGGAAGGTAGGAAATGGTGGAAACACTCTCTCTTGGCACTCTCGTTGGATTGGCGGGACTCCCCTGAAAAAGTTATATCCAAGCCTGTATGAAACATCTCCATCTCAGAATATATTATTAAAGACTGTGGCTTTTAGATTGAAAACGAGTGGCAGTGGGATTTATATGGCACGAATGTCATTCTTATTGAAGAGGTTGGTGGTTCTGCAGCAGAATTACACCAGCTTTTAAATGAGGTGGTCCTTAATTTTATAGATGATACTTGATCATTTGGCCCAAGGGAATTGATAACAACTACAGTGTGAAACAAGATTACTTAGCCTTGACTCAGAACTTAGAGGAAGTATTGCTAGACTTCAAAACAAATGAGGCATTGGACAGGTTATGGAAATCTGGAATTCCTTTAAAGATCAAGATATTCGGCTGGAGATTATTCTTAAATAGGTTGCCGACACGCAACAACCTCGTAAATAGAGGTATTATCATTTACCCTCACCAAATGGTTTTTGTGTTTTGCTTTCAGAATTTAGAAGATATATCTCATATCTTTTTAAATTATCCTAAATCGAAAAAAAATTGGAGGGAGATTGAAGTGTGGCTGGGAGTGCATTACCCGGAAGGTGCTAATTGCATTGAATCATTCTTGCACTGGGCCAAATATCCTGGGTTGGGCAATCCGTCGTGTTTTATTTGGCTAGTTTCTTGTTGGTGCATATGGAGGTATAGGAATCAAGTGATTTTCAACGACTACGTCGCGGTTCCTAAGGAAATGTTTCAGGGGATCGTCTAAACATCATGGAGGTGGAGGCTTTTGAACATAAACAAAAACCCTTACGGCAATTTCTACGAATGGTTCAAGATGCCACTTGATTTTAATAGCTAAGATATATATTACCATTGTTTGCTCTCTTGACTGTTAGAATAGGATGTGCTATGCTGTTTTGTGTTTGTTTTTCTGTGATTGGAGGTGTCTAACTATGTCAAGATGGAGGGGGACTTTTGTCTGTAGATCCAGCTCATATCCTGCTTGAAGGATTGTCCTGGTTTTTGTTTTCCCTGCTAAATAGCAGGTTTGGTAACTTGATTTATTTTGGCCTGCTTTATATTGATCAAATTATTAAAAAAATTGGTTATTCTATACATTAGACCCAAACATCTGTTAAGTCCAATTATTCATTGTGTGGGGTCAACTAGGGTGTTAGGGCTATAGCCTCCATAGGATTCAGATGTATTCTTGTAATATATATATATATATATATATATATATATATATATATATATATATATATATATATATATATATATATATATATATATATATATATTGGATCGAACTCTAGTTTTAGCATGCCGTCAAAGTCCGCTCACATGCTGTTATCGAAGACCTACATGTTGTAGTCAAATTGTGTTATAGTATGTAGGAGATCGAATTGGGCCTTGTGTTATGGATCCAATTGTTTAAGTTAGCTTGTAATGGGTAATTGTTAAAAATCCCATTAGTTTAGTATGTTAGGTTTATTATAAATAGCATACTAGTCTCTCTTCCTAAGGTGTGACAAAATCTTATTAGGTTGAGAGAGGTTAATTGTTGGTATTCCTTTGTAATCTTTAAACCCTATTGAGAAAGTGAATAATAAAACAGATTTAACTAATTCTCTATTCTTCTTCCTCTTTTCTCTTCCTTTGTGAACCCTAATAGGGTTTAAGTTGTTTTTCCTTGTTAACCCTAACCCTTGCGTGTTTCTTGCCCGTAAAGAAATCGTTAATATTTTGTTTCAAGGTATCGTTTTTCATAACAAATTGGTGCGGTGAGCGTGGAGAAGATTCCTTCAACAAAGTATGAGATTGAAAAGTTCACCGGAGTGAACGATTTTGGTTTGTGGCGCTTGAAGATGAAAGCCCTACTGGTTCAGCAGGGTTGTTTGGAAGCGTTGAAGGGAGAGACAGCCATGGATGCTGCGTTAATGGTAAAAGAAAAGACGACCATGATGGAGAAAGCCCACAGCGCAATATTGTTGAGCCTTGGTGATAAGGTTCTTCGACAGGTATCAAAGGAGACTACGGGATCGGGTTTATGGTTGAAACTTGAAAGTTTGTACATCACAAAATCTTTGGTGAATCAACTCTACTTGAAGCAAGCTTTGTATTCATTCAAGTTGAGTGAAGTAAAAGTTTTGGCTGAGCAGTTGAATATGTTCAACAAGCTGATTCTTGATCTTGAAAATATTGATGTGAAGATCGATGACAAAGATCAAGCACTGTTGCTGTTGTGTGCTTTGCCCAGAATATATGCTCACTTCAAAGAAACTCTCTTGTATGGAAGGGAGTCCCTGAGCTTTGAAGAAGTTCAATCGGCGTTGTATTCTAAGGACCTGAACGAACGAAAGGAGCATAAACCTTCGACGGTTGGTGAAGGTTTGGCCATTAAGGGAAAATTCTTGCGAAAGGATGGTAAGTTCGACAAAAAGAAAGGTAAAAGTCAGCAGAAGTCTTATAGTGGCGAAACATCTAGTATTCGATGTTATCACTGTAAGAAGGAGGGTCACACAAGAAAGGTGTGCCCTGAACGCCTAAAAGATCATGGAGGTAAGGATAATGGCAACGTAACCATTATTCTAGATGACTTCGACTCATCTGATGTCCTTGTAGTTTCAAGCGACGAATCAAGAAAAGAGTGGATTATGGATTCAGGTTGCACTTGGCACATGACTCCAAACAGAGAATTGTTCGAGGAGCTATGTGATCAAGATGGTGGATCGGTGCTGCTGGGAAACAAAAAAATCCTACAAAATTGCAGGTATTGGATCTGTGAGATTCAAGCTCCATGATGAGTCAATAAGGTTATTGACTAAAGTCAGGTATGTACCTGATTTGAAGAGAAATTTAATTTCTCTTGGTGAATTCGACAGGAAGGGATATGTTTTCCAAGGAGAGAAAAGTATCCTAAGAGTTATGAACGGGTCGAAGGAAGTCTTGAGAGGCATGAAGAAACAAGGCTTGTATACCCTTGAGGATGAGGTTGTAAGTGGTTCGACAAATATTGCATCCACGAAACCTGTGTCGAAGACAGAATTATGGCACATGAGATTGGGCCATGTCAGTGAAAGAGGCCTGGTCGAATTGGGGAAGCAGAACCTGCTAGGTGGTGACAAAGTCGAAAAGTTGGAGTTTTATGAATCTTGTGTATTTGGTAAATCCTGTAGGGCGAAGTTTAACAAAAGCAAGAAAAGAACACATGGATCCCTGGATTACATTCATGTTAATCTTTGGGGGCCTGCAAGGAATCCTTCACACTCAGGTGCAAGGTATTTTCTATCCATCGTTGATGACTATTCTAGGAAGTTATGGGTACTCATTCAAAATACAAAGGATGAAACTTTTGAGAATTTCAAAAGTTGGAAGGTTCTGGTCGAAACTCAAACTGGCAGAAAGGTTAAGAGGTTGAGAACCGACAATGGTTTTGAGTTCTGCAACGAAGCGTTCGAAAGTTATTGTGTTGAGTCTGGGATTGCAAGGCATAATACTGTAGCAGGTACTCCTTAATAAAATGGCTTAGCTGAGAGATTCAATCGAACAATCCTTGAAAGGGTTAGATGCATGTTTGTTAGTGCTAGATTGAAGAAGGTATTTTGGGCAGAGGTTGTTTCGACAACAGCTTATCTAATAAATAAATGTCCCTCGACTGCCTTGGGAATGAAGACACCTGAAGAAGTTTGGTCGGGACATCCACCTAGTCTCGAGAGACTGAGAGTATTTAATTGTGTGGCCTATGCTCATATTAGGCAAGACAAGGTCGAACCTAGAGCTCTGAAATGCATGTTCATGGGATACCCTGAAGGAGTCAAAGCTTATAGGTTATGGTTCCTAGAGCCAGGTCACAGGAGGTGTATCACCAGTCGAGATGTAGTTTTCAATGAAGCTGAGATGGCTTTCAATAAGACTGATGATGCTGATGAAGAGCTGGAATAGGGAGAGATTCATGTTGAGGTGGAGCATGTTGATGCTGAATTGCGTACCCTAGATGAAGTCGAAGAAGAAGCAGAAAATGCTGTCGAAGATGAGGAGACTAATAATGACCACCTGCTAGCAAGAGACAGGTCAAGGAGAGTCATCAAGCCACCTCAGAGACTTGGGTATGTAGATCTTATAGCTTATGCCTTAATCTTTGCAAGTGAGGTTCTCGACGGAGAACCTAGAGACTATAAGGAAGTTATGAGGAGTCGAAAGAAGACTAAATGGCTGAAGGCCGTGGATGATGAGATGAAATCTCTTCATGACAACAACACATGGGAATTGATCAACAAACCTATTGGATCCAGGTTAGTCAGCTGTAAATGGATTTTCAAAGTTAAGGAAGGAATCGAATGAGTGGCGTCGAAGAGATAGAAGGCAAGATTGGTTACTAGGGGGTTCACTCAGAAAGAAGGTGTCGACTTCAATGATGTGTTCTTTCCTGTTGTGAAGCACAGGTCCATTAGAATGTTGCTTTCTATGGTGGCACAGTTCGACCTTGAACTGGAATAGATGGATGTGAAGACTGCGTTCTTGTATGGTGATCTAGATGAAACAATCCTTATGAGGCAACCTGAAGGGTATGTCGAAAAGGGGAAGGAAGATTATGTGTGCAAGCTGGAGAGATCTTTATATGGACTGAAACAATCTCCTCGGCAGTTGAATAGGAGATTCGACAAGTTCATGGCACGCATAAGTTTCATCAGAAGTCAGTTCGACCACTGTGTTTACTTCAGATTTCGACATGGTAATTCATTTGTTATTTTGTTGCTTTACGTGGATGATATTCTAATAGCAAGCAACAATGTCGAAGAGGTAATGAGGGTGAAGGTTGAACTCAATAAAGAGTTCAAAATGAAGGATTTGGGAGCTGCGTCCAGGATTCTTGGGATTGACATCCGAAGAGATAGAAAGTAGTCAAAATTTTGCTTATCTCAAGAGGCATACCTACGAAATATTCTCGAAAAGTATGGTATGTCGAATACAAAGCCTGTTGTAACTCCGACAAACCCTCAATTCAAGCTGAGTATAGATCACTGTCCCAGTACTGATGTCGAAAGAGCTTATATGAATAGCATTCCATATGCTAATATAGTGGGCTCTTTGATGTATGATATGGTATGTACTAGACCCGACATAACATATGCAGTAAGTCTTGTAAGCAGGTACATGTCGAATCCTGGAAAGGCTTACTAGCAAGTATTGAAGTGGATTTTAAGGTACAAAAATGGGTCTCTGAATAGATTCCTAATTTATGGTGGGGCCTTGGTGTCGCTCCCGAAAGATTCGCATCCAACGGTACAAATGAGAGAGTGGCGCAAAAGACACAGAGTCGCCAGCAAAGTGTATTTATCCCAAGAGAGGGAAAGGAAACACTGCGTAAACCTGAAGGAAGGAAGGAAAGAGCATGGTCTCGTGACCAAGAGAACGGGTACGGGAGTCGGTTACGCGAAGGGAAGGTGTTAGCACCCAACACGTCCATCGTACTCGATGGGATCCACGCTTGCTGTCTGCATCAAAGGGTGTCGTCGTCTGGAACTCCACTGCTACTGGAAATGAGAAAGAACGGGAAAAGAAATAAGCGAAGGAACGAAGAAGAAAAGAAAAAGAAGGTGACTCGATAGGACGGTATCGTTGTCCTAGGCCTACGTACTCCCTCAGTGCAATGGGAAAGTCAGAGTCAACGTAGTTCAGACGGGAACTGTGGGGGAAGGTTGCTCGCCAAGACAATCGCTGTCTTGTGCCTACGTATCCTCAATCAGACGAGAGAGAGGAATCAGAGCTGACGTAGTTCGTGGATACAACCACGGATGGGTAAGTGTTTTTTATGTGAGCGACGAGCTCTTTCTGAAAAAAGAAGTTTGAAACCCAACAATCCCGAAGGATAAAAAGATTTGAATTTGTTTTGGTCATTTTTAGACAGAAGTGTCTTTTAAGTTGTTTAGCAACTTGCATTGAACCCAAGTCTTGAATATAGGAACGAATACTTCGCGCATCGTCCCCAACAGGACGTACACTAGGTATCCTAGAAGAATGAGAGGAAGCCCCTCACTCCCCACTTCCCACATGGAAGGCTCGAGCGCAATACACGTTAACTCTTATTACGTGTCTTGACGGAGTTTTGAGATGAGAAGAGAAGCGACACAAAAGGAAACTCTAAAGGGAGACTAAGAATCCTAATGTTATCATACACGGAGGTCCTAGGGTTAGTGAGGTTTAGGAGAGACAGCTACCTAACCTAATGCTAATCCTACTCCAAGCTTAATCAAAAATTAAGTTGGACTAGGTAGCTCTAACGGGAGAGAGTCCAAGACTTAAACAAGTCTCGAGATTCGGGGGGTGAGAAAGAGTGAAAGAGAATGCAAAACACAAACTCAGCAGCATACAACAGCACACACACACAAACTCAGCAGTAATAGACAGCATGTAAGCAAAACAGCTTATAACAGCACATGATTCAGCAAGAAAATGGGTGTAAAAGGTGCAGGCAGCAAGCATGTCAAAATAAGCAGCACATATAACATCACTTATGCAAGAACTCAGATGTGAAAGTGGGACAGCATGCATCGCATTTTGAACACTACACAAGTATGGCATGGCAAGTAACAAGGACATCATGTAATTCAATTGATTATGATCAAAAAGCATATAATAACATGGTGCGAGTCATTGAAAACAAACATGAATCCTACACATTAATGGAAAAGAAATGCATCAACATGCAAAGGGACATGAACGATGAAATCATGAAATCAAGCATGCAAACATGCATCTAATACAGCAAGCACAAGTATCATCACTCATCAATCTCAAGTGGCATGTGCAAGAATATTCAAGCATCATAGGTATCATGAACAATTTAAACATACAAGTGTAACGATCACGTGTCGAGAAAACGTGTACATGCAAAGGTATGAGGTGCAACAGCATCAAAATAAACATTAAACATGCATCACATTAATCCATAAGGGTTACGAACAAAACGGGATCGAAACATGCTTGAAAACGCTCACAAATCACAATTCAGCCCAGTGTTAATCGATTAGCAACAAATGTGTTAATCGATTAGCAGTTAAAAAAATCAGCAAAAATGTGAAAATTAACACTGCTAATCTGTTAGCAACAAATGTGCTAATCGATTAGCAGTTAAAAAAAATCAGAAAAACGTGAAAATTAACACTGCTAATCTAGTAGCAACAAATGTGCTAATCGATTAGCAGTTAAAAAAAATCAGAAAAACGTGAAAATTAACACTGCTAATCTGTTAGCAACAAATGTGCTAATCGATTACTACTGCTGTGACACCAAAAACAGATTTTCAAAAAATCACTTCCAGCAGCAAAATCACTTATCCGATCAAGTCCAAACATCATAGAATCAACAATGCACGAAAATTAATCTCATAAACAACAATTAAACTTCATGCAAATTCAATCATCATTAACATTCATGATCAACAACAAGCAAAAGCACCAAAACACATGAAATCAATGGATCTACATTGCATAAGCTCAAATTAAGCTAAAATGAGTTTGGATCTAGAATTAACCAACCTACAAAGCTGAGGTTTGCTTTGGTGAGTGTTGTAGACAGAATTTGGTTGAATCAAGCAGTGAATTCCAAGATCTACAACCTTCTTGCAATGGTAAATGAAGATCCAAGCACTAAATCACAAAAAACTCCAAGAAGCTCTTCCCAAAATCACTTCTGAAAATTCCAGACCAGGTCTACACGAAATTCCAAAATCAAAATGGTGGAATGAAGTGAGGATGAAAGTTTCTAGCTCAAGAATTATCAAGTTCCAATGAAGAACTTGATAATCTTCAAAGATGAGCTTTGAGTGAAGGTTGAAAATGGGTTTTGGAAATTGAAGAGTGAGAGAATTGAGAGAATTCTGAAATTGGAGAGTGAAAATGATCTAGGTTTTTTCTTGGTTTGGAATGAGTGAGTTTAAATAATCTCTAGCTTTGGAGTGGGCTTAGGTTTGGAGTGAGTGGAAAATGAGGTGAAAAATGGGGTAGGAAATGAAATGTGGAATTGGAGTGGAAATTGGAGATTTGGTGGAAAATGATGAAAAGAAATTGCTCTAGATCCTTCCCAAGTATGCACAAGCAATGCACATGATCTCTAAAGTGATTGAAAATTCTGTAGTGCTGAAAATGAAACCATTTGCGCAAATTTTTGCACTGTTAATCGATTAGCAGATTTGTTGCTAACCGATTACCAGTGTAAAAATTTGAATTTCTGCTTTGGCACCATAAGGAGGGAAATTGGAGACGGGCTTGATTCCACCTATTCTGAACCACAATATGCCTCTGAAACTTCCCTTTGGACCTTACTACTTGAGTGCACTTTGTAAAATATTTTCTGGGCCTCGATTAAATTGCTGAAAACGACTGTTCGGTGCTGAAATACTGATAAAAATTGGACTGGCGGTGCTTTTGACTTTCAAATCACTTAGTGAGCAAAATAAATGCTCAAAAAGACTTTGAAAATTAAATGCTTGAGCTTGAACGCAGATAAAGATTAAACTGGCTGAGAACATCCTGAACTGCTGTAGAAAATGCCCTGATCCCATGCTCAAAGAAGCATGCAAAATGCAGAGATGCTAATGCGCATGAAACGAAACATAAGCCAGTTAGCGTTAAAAACAAGGAGGTAAATTTTGAGGTGTTACATCTGCCCCTATTCAATCAACTTGGACCTAAAAGGGTGATAGCAACGGCTTTCAGACATTCAAGGTACACGGAGATTGAATACCAAAAGAAAACCCGAAATTTGCAATCCTTAATGGAGAGACGACTCCGCTGGGGAATAAGCAATAAACGCTGCACTGTCACAACACGTACGAGTGTTGGAAACCAATAATGTATTGAAAAGTCTTGAAATAAACACAAACGAGTGTTAAAATACCATGCAATAAACACAAACGAGTGTTAGCTATGCTGGGGATAAACACGGACGGGTGTCAAGGAATCCAGGATATCAAATACGGGCGGGTATTGAGAAGATACACGGACGGGTGTAAAATGTCAATGCGGACGGGCATTGAAACAATAGTTCAAACACAGATGGGTGTTGAAAGAACACGGACGGGTGTCAAAAGTCAATGCAGACGGGCATTGGCTTAAAAGGTTCAAACACGGACGGGTGCTGAAAGAAACACGGACGAGTGTCAAAAGTCAATACGGACGGGCATTGGCTTAAAAGGTTCAAACACGGACGGGTGCTGGAAGAAACACGGACGAGTGTCAAAAGTCAATACGAACGGGCATTGAAACAAAAGTTCAAACACGGACGGGTGCTGAAAAAGGTACACGGACGGGTGCCAAATGTCAATGCGGACGGGCATTGAAACAAAAGTTCAAACACGGACGGGTGCTGAAAAAGGTACACGGACGGGTGCCAAATGTCAATGCGGATGGGCATTGAAACAAAAGTTCAAACACGGACGGGTGCTGAAAAAGGTACATGGACGGGTGCCAAATGTCAATGCGGACGGGCATTGAAACAAAAGTTCAAACACGGACGGGTGCCAAATGTCAATGCGGACGGGCATTGAAACAAAAGTTCAAACACGGACGGGTGTCGAGAGTTTAAGGCAACCTCTCTGGGGATTGAAATGGTACACGAACGGGTGTAAAACGGATTCA
Organism: Lathyrus tuberosus; assembly: GCA_022829125.1. Lineage (NCBI taxonomy): Eukaryota > Viridiplantae > Streptophyta > Magnoliopsida > Fabales > Fabaceae > Lathyrus > Lathyrus tuberosus. The sequence goes on along the minus strand of JALAZF010000164.1, from coordinate 6,372,787 downwards.
ATATGGACGGGTATCAAAAAGGTTGTAAAGCAACTTCTATCGGGGATTAATCTCGCTGGTGAATGGAAGGCAACACGGACGAGTGTCATTAAAAGGTCAATACGGACGGGTACTGAAAAGGTTATAAAACAAATTTATCGGGAATAAATCTTGCTGGGGAATGAAAGGCAACACGGACGAGTGTCATCAAAAGGTCAACACGGACGGGTATTGAAATCAATGGTCCAAACACGGACGAGTGCTGAAGTAAACACGGTCGAGTGACAAAAGTCAATACGGACGGGCATTGGCTTAAAATTTCAAACACGGGCGGGTGTTGAAAAGAACACGGACGAGTGTTAAAGGTCAATACGGACGGGTATTGGCTTAAAAGTTCAAACACGGACGGGTGTTGAAAAGAACACGGACGAGTGTCAAAGGTCAATACGGACGGGTATTGAAAAGGTTCAAACACGGACGGGTGCTGAAAAGAACACGGACGGGTGTCTCAAAGGTCAATACGGATGGGTATTGAAAAAGTTCAAACACGGACGGGTGCTGAAAAGAACACAGACGAGTATCTGACGGTAAAATTCTTGAGGGGATAAACCAAAGGACCACCTGGACGAAGGGGTAAAAATGAAATCAAGGATAAATAATCCTGGCAAAACACTCTGTCGGGGTACTGTCAAATATTGCTTTACCCAACACCTGGGGAATAAAGATATCTTCCTGAAATCCGGCTTTCCTGACGAAGAAAAACTCAAACTTGGCTTATGCTTCAGATGCGTATGTTTGAATTTTGCCGTAATGCTCCACACGAAGTGGAAATGCTACGCATTTTGGGGGGATGCCATGCAAAACAAATGCTTATGCAATGCAAAAAAAACGTCCCAGCAAAATAAATGCTGAAGACCAGAAGCAACTCCGATGGGGATGGCAAACTAAATTGCCACTGAAACAAAGGAAATCCTGTTGAGGAAAACTTCTCCCTGCTAGGGACGATCACAATCACCAATTCTGCCAGAGATAGAAGAAACTCGAGAGAATATACCCGCTCTGTTGGGGAATATCAAGATCAACCACTCTGTTGGAGATGGACGAAGCTCCGAGAGAATACCCACTCAGCTGGGGAGGGAGATGAATACTGAAGATGGAAATTCCTCCGCTGGGGATGACCAACTGTTTCAGAACTTGGATTTGACGCTTGCCAAAACGATTGGACTTGAAACCTGCTGGGAATACCACTCACCACCAGCTCTGCTTGGGCAAATGAGCTTAATCTGCTGCTAGGGAAGTAACTTTACCCTCACCCTACTGACCAACTGAGGAAAGTAGACACCAGGACCATGTGGGGATAATAACATCTTTGCCCACGAACTTCCTGCTGGAGATACAACAACACTCACCTTAAAGCAATCATCTTCTGAGTACTTGCTAGGGAATAGTAATCCAAACACGACTTCGGTGGGGTATACAATCCTCTGTACTCTGCTGAGAAGGACGATCCTCAACGACTCCACTTGGGAGATAAAGTAATTGTCAACATCCACCCTGCTAGGGGATAACACATGCTTCCTGACTAGCTGGGGAAAACAATTGCCCCATGCTCCGTGGGGAGACATCACTTGCTGAAGAAAGATGAGCCAAATCACAACTCTGGCCGGGGAAAAACCTCTTATATCCTGCTAAGGAGGACGATCCTTAACGATTCCGCTTAGGGAATTACTTCTTCATACTCTAGTTGAGGAAGACGACCCTCAATACTCTGATGGGGAAGAGTAATAAACTGCTGAGGACGATCAGACTTCAAAGTTGGGGAGAGCTCTACTCTACTGGGGAAAACATCCAGCTGCTGAGGACAATCAGACTTCAAAGATGGAGAGAGCAACTCTACTGGGGAAAACAACAAGCTGCTGAGGAGATCAGACTTCAAAGATGGAGAGAGCAACTCTACTAGGGAGGTACCAATGAAGATCGGACTTTGAATTACTTGAGATGACTAGATCTGACCGTTGAGGGAGAGAACACTCTGACTCCTCATCGTATTCTTGACGATATTATGTCGTCTTACCTTGCTGAGAGTGAGGATTCCATCTGTACTGCTGGAGATAAGAAACCTTCATAAAAGCCCTTTTGAACATAGGACAATTCCCTGCTTGAGGAAGAATAACATATTCCCACACCTTGCTGGGAAAAAAGATACCCTCTAGCTCTTTGCTAGAGGGAAAAGATTCCAAAAGTCCCACACTGGGAACACTCAGTGCTTCAAGTCAAGAGCGAAACACAGTTCCTTTAACTCTCCACCTTGCCCCAGACCACAAGGTCTACTTGAAGCAATCATCTTAAGAGGATTTTACAGAAAACCTAGCGTTCAACAATGTCCCAGGGTTTTCAAACTCTTAGAGATGTATCCGGTCTGGACATAACTATCCCATACTTCATGATTCATGAAATAAACCAACTCGAGAGGGCTCGTAATGACCTGAAATATTCTGCCACAGTATTCTGAACCTTGCAGGGGTGCTATTGATTGCCTGTGTTCTGAAGGGAAGAACTTCTCACGCCCTTGAAGTGACCTGCCCCAGTACAAACCTCGCAGTACATTTGTCTCTGACCGACTAGTCTTCGAGAGATTTACCGAATCTCGATGTGATTGCCCCAGTTTACACACTTGTGGAGAGATTTACCGGATCTCGACATAATTGCCCCAGTTCGAAGAAATTTTCTCAACATGAATGCCCCATGGTTGATTGTACTCTGAAAAGACCTTCTCAACTTGAATGCCCCAGCTTGGCTACATTTTGAAGAGATTTCTCGGTGTGATTGTCCCAGATTGGTTACATCTCAACACAAGCAACATGTCTTCTGGAGTCTCAGGCACCCCAACTTGGCCAGTTTAAGCTTCTCGACTGATGTTCATCGTGTAAGCTTCTTTGATGTCAAACAAATGTATGCAAGCAGAAAATATTTATTCTGAGAATGATTATTCAAATGCAACACATATGTTAATCTTGAAGTCCTTATTGAAAGTATGTCGTACAACCGAGTTGCGACACTTATTTTTGAAAGGAAAGTAATACGCACATGCAACACCAACAAAAATCTTATTAGCACAACTCATGGGAGTCAGGAACGCTATCTCGTTGAAGTACGCCTTCAGACTAAACCCTGTTTCAATTAGAACTTTTAGGGGTTATAGCGTGGCCTGGTTCGCGGTTTGAGAAAAAAAGGATTTAAGGCTCAAAGTTTATCGGTGCCCACCCACTCTTCGTGATGTTCTCCAATCCTATGTTCAGCTAATCTGACACAAGCGCTCACCTCTCGAAAGGCCTTTGAACTTTGAGGGACCCATGCAACTGATGGTTTGACACCTAATGAGGTTTTGGAGCAACAGTCACCCCTTTTGTCTTTTGTGTCTTGGTCAAACGACTTGTTCTTTATCGAGGATTTTCTCTTTTGAACATTCCTTTTTGTTTTTCGCCTTTTCTTTTTTTTTTTTTTATTTCCCGGATTTTTCCTGGACTGACTCTTTCGTATTTTTCGATTTTGAAGTCTAGCGGGATGCCCTAACTTTTGCCTAAGTCGCTTGTTTTCAAGTCTCGACTTAGCGGGCTTTTCTTTTGCTTTTTTTTTCTCTTTTTTTTTTGAACAAGTCGTGTGACACTGGTTGTCCTGCTTGCTTGAAAGGGTTGTGACTGTTTCACTCTTCGATTGTTGATGGATAACCATTGTGGTTTCACATCTCTTGACCTCTTGATAGTGGAAAGGAAGGTAATGGATCCTCAGATGTACACTCCTTCTGAAAGTTGAACACTTGGTCAAACTAACTGAAGCCTACCCTGCCCCTGGGTTAAAATTGAGGGTTTTTCGTTTTCAGAAAGAACTCCTACTACTAGGCTCAAAGGGGTTGACAAAGGTCTATCTCCTTATCTCTCTAGTGTTTGTGAATTGGAAACAATGCCTGTACATCCTTAACAGGGTTTTATCCAAAAGCGTACCATTAGAAACCTGCGTTCTTATTTCGTCATCCCCCCTCAAAGAGTTTGAGCAAGAAAGTTGGTATTGCAGTATATACAAGCATTAAAATGAGTAAACACGAATGAAACTCTTCAAGAAAAACATACTTATTGCATTATGATTGTCATTCAGAAACAAACGAGTTCTTACATGCAAGCAATGTTTAAACAAACAAATGAAAGCTACATATGAAAATGCAATAAAGGAACCTGATGATTGCCCTTGTTGAGGAGACTTGACTCCGTCTGGGCTTATTGCTTCTGATGACGCTCTTGTAATCTGGTGCTTACTCTGACAAAGAAGCTTCAAACCAAAAAGGTACCATCTGGTGTGATGGCCTTCGAGTCGATCAAGTCTTGCATCTTGTGCTGGAATGCATTACAGTCGTCAATTGTATGCCCAAACGTTCCTGAGTGGAACTCACAACTAGCGTTCATGTCAAAGTCTGGAGGAATAGGGTATGGCACTGGCACGGCATTCCTCAGCTGGATCAGAGAGTTCTTGAGTAGATGAGCAAACAACTGACTATAAGGGATAGGAATAGGATCGAATATCCTCTTAGGCCCTCTTGGTCTGAACTGCCTCTGCTGCTGATGATTCTGCTGCTGCTGATGATTCGGGCGCCCAACCTGCGCTTGCACTTTCCTTTCCACCTTTGGCTGAGGCACCAACAAAGGTTGTTGACGTAGAGCTTCTGCAACAAAAGGTTGTGGAGAAGGTTCATGACATGAGGTAGATCCTTTGGAAAAGGAATGAGTCCTTACTTCCTTTGCAACAATTGGGGTAAAACTACCTTGCATGCTCACGCCGCCCGACGTGAATTCAATTGCCCCTGCATCAATCAAATCCTGGACTTGGTGCTGAAAGGCCCTACATCCCTCCACTGTATGCCCTGGTGCCCCAGAATGGAAATCACAATGGGATCTTGCATTGTAGCCTGGTGGGGGATTACCTGTAAGAGGAGCCAAAGTCCTCTTCTGTACCAGTTGCAACTGAAGAAGATGCTGCAATAGCTGAGAATATGGCATAGGGAGCGGATGAAAAACTCTTTCAGACTGCTTCGATCTCTGTGCACACTTTTTACTCTTGGGCTTATCTCGGGAGACAGGACCTGGTTGTTGTTGGGAAGGTTCTGGAACCTTGGGCTGTGGAGGAGATTCACGAGGAATTCCATGATCTAGCGAAGACCCCAAAGAGATGGGAGGATTAAGGACTTCTGTTGCGGAAGCGAGCACATGACTGTTTTCCTTCTGTAACACTGTCTTCAAAATTTCCATGATCAAACCCATCTAAGTCTTCATCTGATTGACCTCCTCTCTCAGCATCTTCTGTTCTTGGGTGAGAGTTTGCATATTCCCCATAAACTGCCCCATCTGGCCTCGCATTTCCCTCAACTCGGCTTGAATTTGCTCCATGATCAACCCTCAGCTTCTTTGAAGAGTTAAGTCTGAAATTCTGAAGAAAACCAGATCAGAACAAGAATAACCAGCCTTGAACACCTGCTATGCAAAATGAGATGATTATGCAAATGCAAATGCCATGTTCAAATATTTCCAAGGAATCATTCTGTTTTAATTCAAGAATTTTCAGAAGAACCACAAGGAATAGATGGAAATGCTCAACAGTGAGCCTTAACAATGATATCCTTGGAAATACAAGAACATGTATGCAAGGATGATGATGCATATGCAACGGACATGGGATCAAGGTATCCACACAAACTGGATGTATTGCGCTGACTGAATAGGCTCAAAGGTCTGCTCTGAAGAGAAATACCAGAATACCAGAATACCGGATGATCAGAATACCAGAATACCAGGCTAATAAGTCCACACTGACAGGAAATCCAGAATACCGGGTATGTTGAAGGTCAAGGTTACCTGTAAACCTGTAAACAACTCGCCCTTCTCACGTGTGGGTACTAGGATGTTCAGTATCCCGGGCTCTCAGGTCGAGAAATGATGATACGTTCACCATTTCTGGTTTGGCATCATCATCAATCGAGGAGGCCTCAACTGATTCTCCAAAAACGAAAGATCCTCAGCTTCAGAGGTTTGAGAAGCAATAGCACATTCAGCCCGAAGGATACAATGCTACCGCCAATCAAAGAGGTCGTCTGCTGATTCTCTTTCAAAAAGAAGGATCCTATGGCAAGTTCCCAGCATTGGGTCCTCAGATCGAGAGTGTGCAATGGGTTTGCCACAGAAAGTGGGCTGCCACTGTCACATCCCGGGAGGAGTGTCGCAACTGAGTCCTCGGGAATGGCCATCAGAGTCGACGATTCCTCCAGAGAATAACTACTGGCCTGTATCAACATACAGTAGCAGAAAGCTCCGGATAGAACCTCGTCTGATTGTAGAGATCGTGATCACCCGCACGTGGCCAACACCACGGGAGCGTCACGCCTGCCCACGCTAAAACCTAGGTGTATACTCGAGCCTGTGTATTGAGCTCATCTCTCAGAACATCCCAACCCGCCAAACAGAACAACAGCCAGCACAGCGCAGTATATCCAGTATGACAATATAAAATGCAATGCGATAAAAGCTGTAAATACAGTAAAGCAAAATAAAACAGCAAATACAATAATATACAACAAAGCAAAGCACCACAAAAACACCCAAAGAAAACAAACAGACAAGCGCTAGGATTGACTCGCTAAAGGGGAAGGACCAGCAACAGGTCAACCAGAGATTCTGGGTTCGATCCCCAGCAGAGTCGCCAGCTGTCGCTCCCGAAAGATTCGCATCCAACGGTATAAACGCGAGAGTGGCGCAAAAGACACAGAGTCGCCAGCAAAGTGTATTTATCCCAAGAGAGGGAAAGGAAACACTGCGTAAACCTGAAGGAAGGAAGGAAAGAGCATGGTCTCGTGACCAAGAGAACGGGTACGGGAGTCGGTTACGCGAAGGGAAGGTGTTAGCATCCAACACGTCCATCGTACTCGATGGGATCCACGCTTGCTGTCTGCATCAAAGGGTGTCGTCGTCTGGAACTCCACTGCTACTGGAAACGAGAAAGAACGGGAAAGGAAATGAGCGAAGGAACGAAGAAGAAAAGAAAAAGAAGGTGACTCGATAGGACGATATCGTTGTCCTAGGCCTACGTACTCCCTCAGTGCAATGGGAAAGTCAGAGTCAACGTAGTTCGGACGGGAACTGTGGGGGAAGGTTGCTCGCCAAGACAATCGCTGTCTTGTGCCTACGTATCCTCAATCGGACGAGAGAGAGGAATCAGAGCTGACGTAGTTCGTGGATACGACCACGGATGGGTAAGTGTTTTTTATGTGAGCGACGAGCTCTTTCTGAAAAAAGAAGTTTGAAACCCAACAATCCCGAAGGATAAAATGATTTGAATTTGTTTGGTGTTTTTTAGACAGAAGTGTTTTTTAAGTTGTTTAGCAACTTGCATTGAACCCAAGTCTTGAATATAGGAACGAATACTTCGCGCATCGTCCCCAACAGGACGTACACTAGGTATCCTAGAAGAATGAGAGGAAGCCCCTCACTCCCCACTTCCCACATGGAAGGCTCGAGCGCAATACACGTTAACTCTTATTACGTGTCTTGACGGAGTTTTGAGATGAGAAGAGAAGCGACACAAAAGGAAACTCTAAAAGGAGACTAAGAATCCTAATGTTATCATACACGGAGGTCCTAGGGTTAGTGAGGTTTAGGAGAGACAGCTACCTAACCTAATGCTAATCCTACTCCAAGCTTAATCAAAAATTAAGTTGGACTAGGTAGCTCTAACGGGAGAGAGTCCAAGACTTAAACAAGTCTCGAGATTCAGGGGGTGAGAAAGAGTGAAAGAGATTGCAAAACACAAACTCAGCAACATACAACAGCACACGCACACAAACTCAGCAGTAATAGACAGCATGTAAGCAAAACAGCTTATAACAGCACATGATTCAGCAAGAAAATTGGTGTAAAAGGTGCAGGCAGCAAGCATGTCAAAATAAACAGCACATATAACATCACTTATGCAAGAACTCAGATGTGAAAGTGGGACAGCATGCATCGCATTTTGAACACTACACAAGTATGGCATGGCAAGTAACAAGCACATCATGTAATTCAATTGATTATGATCAAAAAGCATATAATAACATGGTGCGAGTCATTGAAAACAAACATGAATCCTACACATTAATGGAAAAGAAATGCATCAACATGCAAAGGGACATGAACGAAGAAATCATGAAATCAAGTATGCAAACATGCATCTAATACAGCAAGCACAAGTATCATCACTCATCAATCTCAAGTGGCATGTGCAAGAACATTCAAGCATCATAGGAATCATGAACAATTTAAACATACAAGTGTAACGATCGCGTGTCGAGAAAACGTGTACATGCAAAGGTATGAGGTGCAACAGCATCAAAATAAACATTAAACATGCATCACATTAACCCATAAGGGTTACGAACAAAACGGGATCGAAACATGCTTGAAAACGCTCACAAATCACAATTCAGCACAGTGTTAATCGATTAGCAACAAATGTGTTAATCGATTAGCAGTTAAAAAAATCAGCAAAAATGTGAAAATTAACACTGCTAATCTGTTAGCAACGAATGTGCTAATCGATTAGCAGTTAAAAAAAATCAAAAAAACGTGAAAATTAACACTGCTAATCTATTAGCAACAAATGTGCTAATCGATTAGCAGTTAAAAAAAATCAGAAAAACATGAAAATTAACACTGCTAATCTGTTAGCAACAAATGTGCTAATCGATTACTACTGCTGTGACACCAAAAACAGATTTTCAAAAAATCACTTCCAGCAGCAAAATCACTTATCCGATCAAGTCCAAACATCATAGAATCAACAATGCACGAAAATTAAGCTCATAAACAACAATTAAACTTCATGCAAATTCAATCATCATTAACATTCATGATCAACAACAAGCAAAAGCACCAAAACACATGAAATCAATGGATCTACATTGCATAAGCTCAAATTAAGCTAAAATGAGTTTGGATCTAGAATTAACCAACCTACAAAGCTGAGGTTTGCTTTGGTGAGTGTTGTAGACAGAATTTGGTTGAATCAAGCAGTGAATTTCAAGATCTACAACCTTCTTGCAATGGTAAATGAAGATCCAAGCACTAAATCACAAAAAACTCCAAGAAGCTCTTCCCAAAATCACTTCTGAAAATTCCAGACCAGATCTACACGAAATTCCAAAATCAAAATGGTGGAATGAAGTGAGGATGAAGGTTTCTAGCTCAAGAATTATCAAGTTCCAATGAAAAACTTGATAATCTTCAAAGATGAGCTTTGAGTGAAGGTTGAAAATGGGTTTTGGAAATTGAAGAGTGAGAGAATTGAGAGAATTCTGAAATTGGAGAGTGAAAATGATCTAGGTTTTTTCTTGGTTTGGAATGAGTGAGTTTAAATAATCTCTAGCTTTGGAGTGGGCTTAGGTTTGGAGTGAGTGGAAAATGAGGTGAAAAATGGGTTAGGAAATGAAATGTGGAATTGGAGTGGAAATTGGAGATTTGGTGGAAAATGATGAAAAGAAATTGCTCTAGATCCTTCCCAAGTATGCACAAGCAATGCACATGATCTCTAAAGTGATTGAAAATTCTGCAGTGCTGAAAATGAAACCATTTGCGCAAATTTTTGCACTGTTAATCGATTAGCAGATTTGTTGCTAATCGATTACCAGTGTAAAAATTTGAATTTCTGCTTTGGCTCCATAAGGAGGGAAATTGGAGACGGGCTTGATTCCACCTATTCTGAACCACAATATGCCTCTGAAACTTGCCTTTGGACCTTACTACTTGAGTGCACTTTGTAAAATATTTTCCGGGCCTCGATTAAATTGCTGAAAACGACTGTTCGGTGCTGAAATACTGATAAAAATTGGACTGGCGGTGCTTTTGACTTTCAAATCACTTAGTGAGCAAAATAAATGCTCAAAAAGACTTTGAAAATTAAATGCTTGAGCTTGAACGCAGATAAAGATTAAACTGGCTGAGAACATCCTGAACTGCTATAGAAAATGCCCTGATCCCATGCTCAAAGAAGCATGCAAAATGCAGAGATGCTAATGCGCATGAAACGAAACATAAGCCAGTTAGCGTTAAAAACAAGGAGGTAAATTTTGAGGTGTTACACTTGGGTGAAGATGGTAAAGCAGCAATCGAAGGATATGTCGACTCTGATTATGCAGGTTGTATGGATTCCAGAAAATCTATTTCTGGATATGTGTTCATTATATTTGGGACAACAATCAGTTGGAAAGCAACACTTCAGAAGGTTGTTGCCTTATCAACCACTGAAGCGGAATGTATCGCCCTAACTGAAGTTGTAAAGGAAGCATTGTGGCTTGAAGGTTTTGCAAAGGAGATGAAACTTCAAGGTCCAGTTATCACTGTTAAATGTGATAGTCAAAGTGCAATACACCTATTAAAGAATTCAGCATATCATGAGCGAACTGAGCACATTGATGTGAGACTGCATTTTGTCAGAGGGGTAATCGAGCATGGAGAATTCCAAGTGCTGAAGGTTTTGACATATTATAATGTTGCTCATATAATCACCAAGACGTTGCCAAGATGCAATTTTTTCCACTGTATGCAGTTGATAAAGCTGCATGAAGAAAGCTAGTTTATTTCTTGAGGATATAGAGTTAGATCCAAGGTGGAGATTTGTGAGATATTGGATCGAACTCTAGTTTTAGCATGTTGTCAAAGTCCGCTCACATGCTGTTGTCGAAGACCTACATGCTGTAGTCGAATTGTGTTCTAGTATGTAGGAGATCGAATTGGGCAATGTGTTTAAGTTAGCTTGTACCCTAAGTTAGCTTGTAATGGGTAATTGTTAAAAAGCCCATTAGTTTAGTATGTTAGGTTTATTATAAATACCATACTAGTCTCTCTTCCTAAGGTGTGAAAAAACTTTATTAGGTTGAGAGAGGTTAATTATTGGTATTCACTTGTAATCTTTAAACCCTATTGAGAAAGTGAATAGTAAAACAGATTTAACCAATTCTGTATTCTTCTTCCACTTTTCTCTTCCTTTGTGAACCCTAATAGGGTTTAAGTTGTTTTTCCTTGTTAACCCTAACCCTTACGTGTTTCTTACCCATAAAGAAACCGTTAATATTTTGTTTCAAGGTATCGTTTTTCATAACATATATATATATATATATATATATATATAATCTTGGACGCGAAATGTGTCACTTTACCCATCGGTTTTTAAATAATCGAGGGGTAAAGTTATCTCTACATGGGTTTGATCCCCAACATCTGCCTTTTAAAATTTTTCAGAACTGGATGACGCGCCCAATATTAAATCTCAGTTTTGTTTAAAACCGAGTTAATAGCTTAATATTTTTATTTCGATTATAAGTCAAAATCGAGGGGATAACATTGTATTTTTTTATATTTTTGTTTGTACCTGTATTACAGAACCATATCACAGAATATAGAACCATATTTTACAGATTTCAAAAACAGAAACTTGTACATTTTGTCAATTTTGTTTTTTTTTTTTGTATTTGAGTGGGCCAAAGGACGAAAGTCAATTTCTCAAACAGAAACATTGTACCACAAATATTAATTGTTTACACAAAATACAAAGCCAAAGTGTCACACACCTTATAATTTTACAACAAAACTAAAATAAATTATTAACCAACAAAAGCAATAACCAAAATGAAAACTATTGTAGGCTGTCCAAAAGTTTTATGCTAAAATTTGTCACTGATCGTTAAGCACCTATAATTTGAACAACATTTGAAACCAATTAGGATAATTATCAGCAACATTATATCTGTAGTAAAATGAATAAAAATGAGTAAAATGAATAATTATAAATTACTAAGTGGCATAAAATATTTACTTATTAATTTTCCCATAACCCCTCTTTATAATCAAGATGAATAACATGTACATCTTGTGAATCATTTTCTTTAGATGAATGACATACATGTGTTGCGAAACAATGGGGCTCATAGTTAAAATCTTAATTTTCATCTGTACTATTAGGAAGATATTTTTCGTGAAGAACAATTGATCATTTAGTTTTAGAAGGATCAGTGACATAAAAAAATTGTTTTTCTTGGGTTGCCATGATGAACAGTTCGTTTTTATAAGTTGCCTTTCGAAGATCAATCCGTGTGAATCCTTATTCATCAATTTCTACACCAATGTTACTGTCAATCCACTTGCACTTAAATAAAGGCAATTTAAAAACAACATAATCAATCTCCAAAATATCCTCAATGACCTCAAAGTACGCTCTAGATGCTAGTACATGATTATTATCGTTAGATCTAGAGAAATACATAGATTCGGCTTCAACCATAACCCCACTATTTTGCATGGTACTACGATCATCTTTTGATTTTGAATAGAATGAAAATTTAGTAATGTTGTATGCACTCTTAGGAATATATGTCAACCATGTAATCGTCTCTGTTGCACTACTCTCTTTAGAAACACTTTCAATAAACCGAGTTATGAAAGTTTTGTTATGCTTTGTCAATAACCATCTCTCTTTATCTGGGGAATATTTCCTGTATAAGATTTTTGTGAGCGGTCAAGTAAGGTTGAACTCCATCCATGTTATTCAATATATACAAATGTGCTTGAAGAACTACATCTCTACTAAAAGTCTTAAAATGTAATCGTTGAGTACCTCTACCATCATATCTTCCATAATGACGAGACTTAGAAATTCCTAAAGAGTTTTCTTCTGACAAAAAATTTGTACAAACACTACAACAAATAACATTTTTCAAGACGAAACTTTCACCTCGAACAATAGAAAACCAAGGTATAAAGACAAGACACGCTATTTTTTATTATTAAAAAAATAAAAAAGCATACATTCCCTCGATTTTTCATAACACTGAGGTGAAAAAACAACTCAGTACAAGCTTTGATTCCTAGTTATCACAGTTTGTGATTTTATTTGTTTATAAACCCTTCGTTTTTATATTTAACCGGGGCATAAAATAATAAGATTTCATTATAAAAGCACTCGTTAAACAGATTTTACCCTAATCCTTACTAATATGAAGCCTCGCCAAACTCGCAAACATCATTCTTTGGGATGGATTGCAAGACAGAAAAAATATTCAATGTTTTTCTATCTTGAACAAAACATTTTTCTGCCCTTTTTATCTATCCTAACATAATGATGATGTTAATGTTTTCGTTGTTGTATTTTTGGAATAACCCTCAGTTAAAGAAGAGAGTTCAACCTTTAAAGAGTACTTAGTTGATAGATTGCAAGTGTAGAATATCATTCTTTCTTCAAGTTACACAAAGAATGAAGCTTAACAAACAAAGAAGGGAGTTTAACAAACAAGGAATGAAATTTAACCCTTGAACAAAGAAGAGAATGCAACTAAATCTGGATATCAACGAAGACATTCAGTAATAAGAGTAAAGATTTATCGTTAACAATTTAATTTAATATTCTGTGTAAATAAGGTAATTTAAAAAAAAATTATTCACCTAGGTTTACGTCATCAGCGAGGTGATAGTTAAAATGAGAAGATAAAAAACCTCGGTTTTATAACAAAACTGAGGTGTTTAATAATCATATTTTACTATAAATACTCGTTAAATAGATTTTACCCTAAGACTAACTTATATGTAGCAGTCCCAAAGAGAGGAAATATTCACCACAAGCCATTTGATCATGAGTTGCTACTACAGATCTCTGGGATAGATTACAAGTGTAGAAAATAAAAATTCTCATTGGGAAACAGATCTCTAGCATCTTGCATGGGACCTGGACATGAAAAATAAAAATTCTCATTGAAAAATAGATTTTACAATGTATTTTTAATATTCTATGTAAATGATGTTATTAAAAAAACAGCTTATTCACTTCAGTTTTCTTCATGAACAAGGGGATAGTTAAGCATTTTTTTACTATATTTAACGCTCTTAAACAGATCTTTGTCGTCCATTTAATGTTTATCAACACTTAAGAATCTTCCATTAGTGATTCGCGTGAAACCTAAGGGACGTTCATTATAAAATCATGTTGAATATTGAAAACCTAACCTATATGAAACATGAAGCCCTTGAAATATAAAAGACTCTTGGAAAAATTCTCTAAGATGGATTGCAAGAGCAGAAAATTACTTGGGTTTAAGGTTTGTTTTCTTAAATATTTATTTGAGTACAAAATCATATATTTGAATATTGATTTTATTTATCTAACCCTTATTTTTTTGCTTCAGAATCAAATGCATGCAAAGCCTTGGAGAATATATTTGCACCAACATTTGATCTTCACCCACCTAGGGAATTTTATTTTTATCTAGGTCTATAGGGAATTTGATTTTTATTTTAATATTTTTGGTAGAAAATGTAATATTTTAGGTATGAAGTGTAATATTCTGGATAACCAATGTAATATTCTGAGTAAAAAATGTAATATTCTAGGTAAACCATATAACGATTTTCTTTTTATAAAAGGAAATAATCTTACGCCTTCTATTTTATTTGTAAACCGAAAGGTAAGATAAGCTAATTTTGAAAATAATAAAAGTGCATATGCTAGGGCTCGAACTCATGTCTTTATAACTCTACCTCTCGGTTTTAATTACATAGAGGTGATAAGTGACGAGTTTTCATGTCGCCCTTCGTTACCTCGCTTCTTTAGCCAATATATTATGCATTTCGCGTCCGAGGTAAAAAGCGTTTTTTGTAGTAGTGAAAATTCAATAGCTTCTTCTGTGATGTACTACTTAACAATCGAAGCCTTCGAATGGTGATGGTTCTCTGTATACCCTTTAAATATATTCATGTATCACTCTACTGGATACATCCAGCATAAATAAACTAAACCACAAATTCTAATATCCCTTACTAGATGAACAACTAAGTGAATCATAATGTTAAAGAATGATGGATATAAAAACATCTCTATTTGACACAATATAATTGCAGTCTCATGTTCCAACTCATCTAAATTTTCAGGATCAATGATTTTACTACATATAACAGTGAAGAATAAGCACAATCTGGTTATAGTTGCCCTTACATTTTTTGGTAGAATGTCACAGATAGCCATTAGTAGAAGTTGTTGCATCAAGACATGACAATCATGAGATTTTAAGCCAACTAATTTGAGATCTTTCATTGACACAAGTTTCTTTACATTTGATGAGTACCCTTGGGGAACTTTGATACCCTGCAAACATTCGCAAAAACTTTTTTTTCTTCTTTAGACAAAGTGTGACAAGCTGGGGGAAAGTATGTTCTACTTCCTATTTTTTTAGGGCTAACTCTTGTCGTATACCCATCACCACCATATGCTCAAAAGATTTCTTAGTATCTTTTATCTTGCCTTTGATGTTGAGAAGTGTTCCACTCAAACTATCGCATACATTTTTCTCATGTATCACATCAAGATAATGTCTTACAACAAGACTAGACCAATATAGAAAATTAAAGAAGATAACCTCTTTTTCCAAATATTTTTCTCCACGGACCTTTTTTGTTTCTTTCCAAAGACAACATTAATGTTTTGTTGTCTTTTATAAACTTCTTTCCCGGTTAAAGGCTTTGAAGCGATATCAAACTCTTATTCCCCATTAAAAGCCTTCTGCAATATATGGTTTGGATGATTTAGTCTTCACATATGAGACACAATTTATGTCCTTTGACGATGTATCTAGACAAATTATTGTATGCATGAAAGTTATTGATTGTGCAAAATAACACGGCACGTAGCTTAAAGTTATCACTTGTATACGCATCATCAACATCAACACATCCATTCCACAAAAATCTTAAATCTTCAATCAATGGCGTTAAATAAGAATCTATGTTGTTTCCTAGTTGTTTTGGACCCAAAATCATCATCGATAACATCATATATTTGCGCTTCATGCACAGATTTTGAGATAGGTTGTAAATTATGAGAAGAACAGGCCATGACATATGGTTAGTACTCAAATTACCAAAAGGGTTCATTTTGTTGGTGGCAAGTTCAAGCCTAAGGTTTCTCATTTCAAGGGCAAAATCTAGAAATAAGGAATCAATTTGCTTCCATTGTAATGAACCAGCTACATGGCGAATTTTTCCATCACACACTATTTCATCTACATGACATCTAGTATTATTTTCGTCATTTACATTAGCAAACAATATCTTGAACCGTTAAATTATTGGTAGGTACCACTTCACCTTGGAATGAACACCCTTTCTAGTTACACTGTCATCGTCTTCAACACCATTTTCCTTCTGCTTGTAACGTGACTCCTCACATCTCGGGCGCTCCTTCAAGTTTTCATACTCTTTCATATATAATATGAAATCAGTACGACATGCATGTATTTTGACATAGTTCAAACCCATTAAACATAATATTTTCTTGGCCTCATAACTACGGTTTAGCAACGTGTTACCTTATGGAAGTATTTGTTTCAAGAATTCAAGCAATTCAGTGAAACTTATATCCGTCCACCCACCTCTTGCCTTAAGATTACAAAGTCTTAACACAATTGACAATATTGTAAAACTTTTGCATCTCGGATACAATAATTCTTCCATGTCTATTTGCAAAGTATCTACCACATTAGCTTTCTTGAAAGCATCTACTCCAATATCATGAATCATGTCTTCTAGAGTATCATTCATATATTCATCATCTTCTTCAACTGTATGTGATATCGGTCTTTTTATTTTAACTTCAACATACCATACCTATTTCGTTTAATTTTTAATAATTCTATCACAACCTAAATGATTGAATATAACAACACTTCGATGTTTTTGCGTATTTCGAAAAATTTTACATTGACACCAAAAAATCACAGTATCGTTAGGAATGTTTTTTTCCGCGAATTGAAGAAAGTGAATAACTCCATTCGTATACTCTTTACTTAAACTATTGACTCTCATCCAACTACAATCCATAATCACATACTGCTTCTGAAAATAAAATAAAAATATTACACAACCAACAAAAATGAATTGTATAAGTCTCAAAAACCATAATAACAACAACAATAACGTAGCAACATCACCAAGAACAACCACAGCAACAACAATAACAACAACAACAACAACAACAACAACAACAACAAACAACAACAAGAGTAATGAAAAATTTGTACATACCGAAAATGCGATGAAAGACTCAAAGAAAAATGTTGGTTTGAGGTTCGAGCTTCCTTCCTTCTTGGAGAATAATGGTGTTTCAATTTAATTTTCTGGAGAAGAATAGTGTTTCAGTATCGTTCACTAGCTAGGGCGCAAAAAGTTAATGAGACTTAACATTAAATCTAAAGGAATAAAAAATTGTTAAGATAGTTTTTATCTTGATTTTATTAAAAACCGAGGGAATAAAAAATCTAAAGGAACATATCCAACTCGCAACCCCTTAGAACGGCTTTGATGCACTAAAGATTATCCCACACTCATTCCCCAATAATAAGAATATCGTCCACAAACTGAACTAAACTATATGATATGGCTTCACTCACTTTGAAACTCTTGTATTGTGATAGTTAATGTGTCATTTATATAATAAATAATTAGGTGTATCATGTCAAGACTAAATATATTCATGTGAGACTTACAATATCACATAATTACTTACATTTACATATATATTATTTAAAATATTCATACTTTATATTATATTCAATCTATATTGATCTAGCAATTCACCATTGACAAGTTCAATTACTACTTGAACTTATTAGATGTTTTTCAATGTTAAGTAGACGGTATACCTCTTAGTTTTCTGGTTAAAGACATCACGTAGGAAATTTTTATAAAAAAATTGATATTCAGTTCAGCAAAGTAAAGATTGCGAGTATGTCTCAAAGTCAAAAAAGCATCAATGCTTCAAAAAAATGGATTCATGCAATCACGGTCCATGGGAGCACAATCAACTTCGCATAAAGTTACAAAATATCACATTCTATATTGCCGAAGAAATTAATAATAACACATGTAATCATTTTCGACTTACAACTTAAATCAGTTTTAAAATAGAGCACTTAAAAAGAATGCGAGATAGTGGGATTATATCCAAGCACAAACACGAGGCATTTGGCATTGAGCATTTGATAATTGAGTCATATATTTTAGAAAAATGTTGGGAGAAAGTGTGTGCATTTAATATTTATGGAGTGTGCACGCCACAAGCTATTGGCAACCAAAGTGAGTATTAATAAATTGAAGAGAGTGTGGTATCCACACGATAGCCACGCGTTGCGCACTTTCCATGAAGCGCACATAGCCAAAATTAGCACTTCAGTCTAATCTTCTTACAATTTATTCAGCATTTTCCTCTCATATTTACCTAATTTTTGCTTTCTCTTAAGCTTTTTAGTTAAATATATATTTACTCATGGTATCCTCCATTTGTTTCGTTTATATTAATAGATTGGATAAATCGACCATAAACCACTTTATTAGGTGGTTGATTGTAGAGAATTAAAACTATTCATAGATTACACTGATATTTAATCATTATGAAAGATATATGACATACTCCCGCATGATAAGGAGGGATCTTCAAAATAATATACAAATTATTTATATTTTCATTAAGACTTGATTATTAAAAATCGGATTTGATCTTGAAGGCTGATCAGCACCTGAAGTGGGTTAAGAAAGACGTCTGTGATGTTGGGTGTGTGAGATAAGAAGGGGGTGTACCTGCAAGGCGCTCCGATGCTAAAGTAAGAATCGGAAGAGGAAAAAGGCAAGTACAAAAGTATGTGTTTCTTAGGATGATTTTGAATACTTGACCCTCACAAATAAGAGGGTTTTTATAGTCCCCCAACGTGTGGCCAACGGTCCCTATTTTTGGGGCGAAATAACCGTTTCCCGAAGAATAGGTAACTGCCAGAAACTAGCCGTTAGGACGGGTAGAGGTGCCCGAAACTAGTCGTTGCTACGGGTAAAGATGTAGTTCCGAGCACGAGCGTCGTTATCATTTCTGGATGGTGGAGCCGTGTATAATGGGCAGGAAATACCGAGGAGGAGCAGGTGACCCTTGGGGGTCATCCGACCATACTTGCTCGGTGGAGGGGCAGAAAGGTAAATGCTGCCCCGAATGGGCTGGACTTAGGTAATTGGTTCGTTCTGGGAGCAGAAGTAGATTGGGCCATGCCTAGCCATTGGTCCAGTCCGGAACAGGAGCCCCCCAAGCCGTTGCTCCGAGCATGAGAGTTATGACTTAAGGTAGTCCGTAGTTCCGGGGAGATCTGGAAGGGGTCGTCGTTTGCCGACGAGGTGAGGCTATTTTGCAATGCCCGAGGGAGTTGGTGCCCGTGGGATTCGTAACGTGGTCTGGTGTGCCCTACGTACGGGGAGACCAACGGTTGATGTGATCTGAAGATATGGGACGCCACGTGTGCCTCGAGCCTTGTGCTGCATTAAATGCGTCATGATGGCTAAGCTAGGGTAATGATGATGCCCCTAGCCGCGCGTGCTCGTGCATGTGCCTTCAGAATGCTTATAAATAGAGGGAGAAGCTGCTCATTTGCACTTTTTCGCTTCTCTCTCCTCCTCTGTTCTTCTCTCTGAATTCTCCAGTTCGACGTCGTTCAGACAGTCGTTAGCCGTCGTTTCCGCCGCCTTGTGAGCTTCAAGCAGCATCTTCGACCCTCTAAAGCTTCCCCGACCACGTAAGTTGTCATCTCTACTTTAGTTCTTAGCTTTTTTGCTTCTTGTTTCGCTAGAATGCATGCGGTTAGGACGATTCTAGGTGGTTACAGTAGCAGTTTTCGATGATTGTTGGTGGTAGACGGTAGCTTGGCCATTTTGTGCTGCTGTCGTGGTCGTCGGAGCTCTAGGGAATTGTAGATTTAGGTTGTTTCCGACGCCGTCGCAACGTCGAGCGTATGCGTTACCGGCGAGGCTCATGAATTTTCTGGCGTTCCTATGAATTTTCTGGCGGGTTCATGAGTTTTCCTGTGAAGCTTAAAACAAAATTCTGGGTAGTGAACTGGAGAGAATCTCCCCGTATGCGTAGGAGGGGTTGCTCCGGGCGTCTCCTCGCCCAGTACTTCGTGCCATTTGATTAGAGCTTAGGTCGGGGACGTCGTCATTGACCCTTTGTGCGCCCTTTCACTTGACTAGCGGTGGAAGGGTGGATTTAATTTTGTCATCGAATTCACTTTTGTCCTCTGCTTTTCAGGAGAAAAAGATGGCCCACGAACCTGAACAATAGATTCTAATAGACTCGTAAGAGGAGAGCTCCTCAGAGAGTAGCGATACATAAGTTTCGACCGCCCCTAGTGATGTCGGGGAGACCCCCTGATAGGAGCTCCGCGGAGGAGTAGACAGTTGCAGAGCCTGCCAAACATGCCTCTGTGTTTGCCTCGCTCACCGGGGATGCCTTCACAACTTTGGGGCCTGAAGGGGGGTGGAAGGTGCGCTTCCTAGGTTAAGACGACAGTATCTGTACGGATTACGGGGAGATGTTCCCGATGTACGAGTATGTCATCAAAGACATTGGACTGAGGTTACCCTTCACCGACTTCCAAAGATCTGTCTTCGTGCACTTGGACCTAGCCCTGTCACAGTTGCACCCCAACTCATTAGCGTTCATCCGTGCCTTCGAGCTGACGTGTGAGTTCCTGAAGATAGGAGCCACCCTGCCCCTGTTTTTCACGATCTTTCATCTCCAGAGGCAGGTTTCCGGGAGAAAGTATGGTTGGGTCTCGCTAAAGCAGGCGAAGAAGTTGTTCAAACCGTTCTCTGAGTCCATTAGGACTTTTAAGGAGAGGTTTTACATCATTGAACTTGTGTCGGAGAGAGCCTGGGATACTGCATATGCTTGGGAAGTATCGGCAGATGAGGACGGGAATGACCTTTACGATGAGCACGGTAAGGTGGTGGCGGACAGAGTGTTAAAGTTCCCCTTTTGCTGGAGCGGGGCTCATTTCTCCCAAGGAACGGACCAGTATCTTGCCGAGCCGGAGATACTGGAAGGCGACAACAAGGCCGATTATACACTGCTGGTGAATTATGTTGGCAGTTTTAACCTTGCGGAGTGCTGGACCAAGAAAGGGGACCCGATCTTCGAGGAGGATGGCGGGCAGAAGGTGAAAATCTGCTATATCAACACAAAGGGGCTTCTTGAGTGCAAGACCCATGTTGATGCCCTAAAATTGCTTGGTAGCCTTTGTTTTCTTTTTTTCAGTTTGTTCAGATTATCCCTTTCCTCGTTTGTTAACGTATCCGTTTTGATTTTGCAGGTGAAATGCCTTCAGCGCACGAGAGGATGGTGAAGAATGCCCTGGCGAAGTGCAAGGCTGGTGCAACGAATCTGAAGACTCGGCTTACCCAATGAGTGCCCCCTCCTCATCTGGTGTCGGGGAGCTCGTCGCCTACTACTTCTCCTGCCCAGGGTTCTCCGGTGCCCAGGACTTCAAGGTTCAAGTGAATCCGGCAAAATGAGGTAGTGGATCTTAATCGGGCGGGGGAGAAGAGCAAATTCGAGCTTCCTCCATGCCTTCACAACAAGCGATTATTTGAGGGCTCTTCTTTGACGGTTCCTCGGGCAGAGTCCCTGAAGCTCGAGGGAATGGACCGCCCGAGCAATAGGGCAATACTAGCGTAAGATGCCTCTGCACGGATCAGGGTACTGGAGTAGGTTGCGGTCTAAGCCGAAGAAGACTCCCCTTCTGAGTCCGAGCTGAAGAAGGCCCGGGCGGTGATATCAGCCCTGGAGGAGAAGGTGAAAAGGCCAAGGAGGAGGCCAAGGCTTCCGATGATGCGAGGAGGAAGTATTAGGAGGAGGTGGCTAAGTTAAAGGGGGAGAAAGACACCCTGGTCGCTGAGAAGAAAGTTGTTGAGGACTTGGTAGAGCGGATGGGGTCTGCGGCGGCTCCAGCTGAAGACGAGCACGATGACCTGAAGAAGCTAAAGACTCGTGCTGAGCTGGTTTCCTGAATTGTGCGGGCAGAGGACGACTTCTGCGCCATCGAGGAGGAATCTTTCAACAATGTCGTGGCTTAGCTCAAACTTGAGAATCCAGGGGTTCAGTTGTCCACGAAGGGGACCATTTTTGTGAACCATGTTGAAGATGGAAAGATTATCACTCCTGACTTCTTCCAGATTGGCGAGGAGCCTGCCCATATCCTCGACGAGGAGCCTCAGCCGACGCAGACTATCCCTGAGGCGACCGAGCAGATGGAAGAGTGATGTCTCTTTTTTGTTGTTGTTATATCTCTGGCCTGCGTGCCATGTTTTATGTAATTTATTACTTTGTATGGGGCGTGGCTGCTTTTCTATGTAACAAGCACAATCGTGGTCCTCGTGACCACTAATTATTTTGAAATGCATGTTTCCGGCCGCCCTGGTTGGTTTTATATGCTTTATATTCGCGCATGGATTTATTTGTTTTTATTTCTGCTAATTGTAGTAACTTTGCTCGATACGTATGTATGCCCGTAATAAGGGTAACTTCGAATGATTTATTTATTGCTTTGGGATTTTTTTCGATTTAGATGTGTTCGGCAATGAGAGGGACCGCACGAACGGCCAGGGTAGTATCCGGCCATGAAAGCGGAGCTTGGGTCACGTTTGAGGCCCGAGTTCGCGGAGTGAACCTCCTATCGCGAGCTGGGTGTTGTGCCTATCATGGTACTATGACGACGGCGGGCTCAGTCGAGTAACCGCCATCGGGCAGGGGTCCTGCTCATTCTTGAGAGGGATCCTGGCTTAGTTGGTATGCGATGCTTGTACCTGGGCGCGCATCGTAGTCAGAATGTTATGTTCGTGGCGCTGATGAAGCAAACCGACAATTAGGGCCTTAGCTATAATATTGTTTTAGCTTTTTGGCATTCCATGGTCGGCAAGTTCCTCCTCGATCGAACCTCTTCGACCAGGTCGAGCTCTTCTCTCAGCGCCTCGTTATTTGTCTCCTTGTCCAGGGGAGATTCAGTCCACCTGGATGGCATATGTATCTCGATGGGGATCACTGTCCCAGTTCCATAAGCTAGGCGGAAAGGTGTTTCCCCGGTCGAAGAGTGAGGCGTAGTGCGGTTGGGCCAGAGTACGTTGTGAAGTTCCTCGACCCAGGCTTTCTTTATTTTGTACACCCTTCATTTGAGGCCTCGAAGGATTACTATGTTTGCCGCTTCGGCCTTCCCGTTAGTTTGGGGATATTCAATGGACACGAAGTGTTGTTTCGTGCCCAATTGGGCGATGAAGTCCTGAAATTTTCTGCTGTGACCTGCATCCCGTTGTCGGTGATATTGCTTGGGGGATGCTGAAATGGGAAACGATGTTCCGCTTGTAGAAGCGAAGTATGTTGTGGGTTGCTATTTTTGCCAGAGCCTCTGTTTCTATCCATTTGGTGAAGTAGTCAACGCCCACTATCAAGTACTTGTTCTGGTTTGACCCCACGACGAATGGTCCCAGGATGTCTAGGCCCCACCATGCGAAGGGCCACGGGGAGGACATAGCTTTGAGCTCGTTGGGTGGAGCCAAGTGCATGTCCCCGTGCCGTTGGCATTTGTTGCATTTCTTCACGTGTTCCTCAGCGTCATATTGCATGGCCGGCCAGTAGTACCCTGCTCGTAGGGCTTTCCTGGTGAGGGATGTCCCCCCGAGGTGTTGGGCATTTATTTCTTCGTGGATCTCGCGCAAGACGTGGGTGATCATCTCTTCCTCGACGCACTTGAGTAAAAGGATGGATAACCCTCGCCTGTAGAGCTTGTTTTCGTCCAGGACGTAGGAGCAGGCACTGCGCCTGACTATGCTGGCCTCTTTGGGGTCATATGGGAGTTCATCCTTAGCAAGGTAATTATAAACGGGGGTCATTAAGCAGTTACTGTCATTGATGACTTGTACGTTGAGGATTGTGGAGGTCTTCTCGATGCTGGGTCGAGGAAGCACTTCCTGGATGATAGATTTGTTTCTGCCTTTTTTCTTCGTGCTCGCCAGTTTTGACAACACGTCTGCTCTAACATTATGTTCACAGGGAACATTTTTTACTTCTACTGTTGCGAAATTCGTCATTTTTTCCTTGACCTGGGAAAAGTATTCAAACAGGTTGTCCTTTTTAGCCTGATATTCTCCTCGAACTTGAAGGGCCACGAGTTGAGAATCGGTGCAGATGACGACTTCTTCGACTCCCAGGTCCTCAGCTAGGCGTAGACCGACGAGGAAGGCTTCATACTCAGCTTGATTGTCGGATGTAGGGAAAGATAAGGTAAGCGAGACTTCGACAATAATTCCCTCGTCGTTCTCCAAGATGATACCTACCCCGCTTCCTGTCGAGCTAGATGCCCCGTCGACAAAGATAGTCCATTTGCGCGCCCCGCAAGTGGGGGAATCGGTGAACGTCATTTCTGCGACAAAGTCGGTCAGCGCCTGGGCCTTGAGGGCCTTTCTGATCTCATATTGAATGTCGAATTTGGATAGCTCCAATGACCACTTAAGCATCCTGCTGGCCATGTCTGGTCGTCTTAATAGTTGCTTCACTGGTTGATCTGTTCGGACCACAATCGTGTGGGTCAGAAAATAGTGCCTTAGTCTTCGTGCAGCGTTGATGAGGGTCAGAGCTACTTTCTCTATTTGTTGGTATCTCAGCTCTGATCCTTGCAATGCTTTTCTCGTGAAGTATATGGGCTTTTGCCCGTCAGGCGTCTCACGGATGAGGGTGGCGCTAGCGGCCTCGGTTGCTACGGCGAGATAAAGGTACAAGGTTTCGCCGTTATCTGGCCATGAGAGGACTGGCGAATCCGATAGTGCTTTTTTTAGGTGGAGGAGAGCCTGGTCACATTCCTCTGTCCATTCAAAGGCTGCCTCCTTGCGGAGGAGTTTGAAGAAGGGCAGAGTGTGCTGGGCAGATTTGGCCACAAAACGAGATAATGAAGCGAGCATCCCGTTGAGGGATTAGAAGGATTTATTCGAGTTAGGTGTAGGAAACTCAGAGAAGGCCCTGCACTTGTCGGGGTTAGCTTCAATTCCTCGTTTCTTCAGATAGAAGCCGAGTAACTTGTCCGCTCGTACCTCGAACGTGCATTTCTCCGGGTTGAAATTCATCCAGTATTTTCTGGCTTGCTCGAAGACCTTTCTTAAATGGGTCGTGTGATCGGTTTCCTCTTGGGACTTCACGATCATATTGTCCATATAGACTTCGAGCATGTCACTAATTTCTCCTCGGAAGACCTTGTTCATCATCCTATGATAGGCCGTACCAGCGTTTTTCAAGCCGTAAGGCATTACGTTGTAGTAATAGTTGCCCGACTAGGTCATGAAGGTTTTGTACTTTTTGTCGCTTTTCGCCATTGGTATTTGATTTTAGCCCGAATATGCATCCATGAACGATAATAGTTTAAAACCAGCAGAATTATCAACAAGTTTATCTATATTGGGGAGGGGGTAAGCATCTTTAGGGCATGCCCTATTGATCAGTCAACATTTGTGCTATGTATTTCATTATTTAATCGTAAATAATTCAGGTAAACTGTGTGACTTTGAGTTGTTTTAGTAGTAATTAGGCGTGTTTTGATTATGTTAAGTGTGTCATGAATTATGAGTTTTCTCGAGGATATTTTATGCTTTTGGTATGTTAGCAGGTCAAATACAGATTTGGACGCTCAGAGGATCGAGGATTGGATGTAAAACTGAGCCAGAACGAGAAAGCAGAAGAAAAATGAACGATATGGAAGACCTGCTGCTCTTACACGTAATACCATTGATGTTACACGTACGGACCTCTTTGCTACGCGTACCTTACGTATTCTTGCAGAGGGGTAAAAAACAGAAAAATGAAGCTTCTGCCCATACGCGTAAGGGTCTGGTCATTACGCGTAATGGGTTGAGTGTTGGCTGACCCATGGTGCTTTACGCGTAGAAGATCTGGTGCAAAACATGCCATTACGCGTAACAACAAGGCATTACGCGTAATGAGGCCCAAAATTGCTGAAGGCCCAGAGTTCGACTATTTAGTCGCAGAACGCGATTTTTCAAGGGTTGGACAATTTTTGAGAACAAAATACAAGTTTTGAAGGCTGGAGACTCAGATTTTCGCAAGGGTTTCATATGTTCAAGAGTTTTTTGACGATTGATGATTGATTCCTCGAGATATTTTGTAATGACAACACTTTCATCTTTAATTTTATTTTCCGTTATGAGTAGCTAAACCCCCCATTACTAGGGGGTGATCCTGGATCTGATTGTAATGATTTCGAGTTTATGAATGCAATGACTATTTTTATTCCGTAATCGTTGATTTGTTCTTAGTACTGTTCTTAATGCTTAAACCATCGGAAAAATGGATTTTGAACTTTTACATATATTTTGAGTTGGACAGCTGTTGTGTGTTGATCTGACTAACAACATTCGATAATAAATATCACCTAGGACTAGGTATACTTTATCTTAACCGGAAATTCTTTATATGTACATGCTTGATCATGAACGTAATTATCTATGGACATAGTAATTAGGTTATGTGACCAAAAATCTTTTCACTAAGGACTTAGGATTAGATGCCCTAGAGAACCGGTAATCAACTGTTGTAGATTCTGTTATTGCATTGATAAGTCGTAATTGTTGCATGAAGATTCATTCACCGAACCCTAGCAATCTACTCCTATTTGTGAAATCATTTAACTATTTTACTCGCTTTCTTTAATTGTATTTTTAGACGTAATCATATTAAAACCAAAGACAACCAAGGATTTTTGTTTAATTGAAATTGTCTCTGAAATCTGTATCGTAATGCAACCCTTGAGATTCGATACTTGGGATTTTCCCTTTATTACTACAATAGGCAAAATAGTACACTTGCTATTTTCCTATCAAGTTTTTGGCGCCGTTGCCGGGGATTGCCAAAGATAATAGAGTTTACAAATTTATTTCAATTAGAATTTTGTTGCTCTGCAACCAAAATTTTATTTTCTGTTTATTTTATTTTAAATTTTTATTTTGTCTTCGCACTAATCTCTGTCTAATCTGTGTATGCGAAGTAAGCCCTCAGCTGATTTTCATTTTGACGCAGAACCAGAAAGGACGTTGCACGCGAGACTCAGAAAAGCTAAAAGAGACAGACTGGCAGCATCTGAGACAGACCGTGTGATACAAGAGCAAGAAGTGGAGGATCATGTATCTGTTCATTCTGAGAATACTGACTCAGACACATAAACTTGTCCGGAAATCATTAACATGGCTGCAGATCCACCTCCAGCAGAAAAACTTCTTGGTGATTATGGCAGAGAAAATAATCCCGCAGTGTGGTTGACAATAGTGAACCAACCAGTTAATGCTGCACACTTTCAGTTACACCATACCTTTTTCGGGAAAGATCAACAGAGATGCAAATAAGCACCTACAAAGGTTTCTAACTATGACTACATCATTGAAAATTGAGGGGCATTCTGAAAAGGCAAAGAGGCTGGTCATGTTTCCATTTACCTTGTCGGAGGATGCTGAAGAGTAGTTTTATTCTTTACCTGCCGAAAGTATTACTACTTGGCAACAGATGGAGACAACATTTTTGAATGAGTACTTTCCTGCTTCTGCGTACATCCGTAAGAGGTACGACATAGTGAATTTTAAACAGAAGGAGGGAGAGTCACTTGGAGATGCTTACAAACGGTTCAAGAGGTGTTTAGTTGCATGTCCTACTCATAATTTGGATGCAACTGAACAAATGTAGAATGTTGTAAATGGTTTGAAGATGAAAACTAAGCAACTCATTCATACAGCTGTCGGTGGCTCATATGACTTTATAACAGCCACTGGTATCAAGAAGATCATCAAAACTATTGTTGCAAATGAGCAATGGGAATTATATGACCTTACTGTGAGTCAACCTGAAGGAAAAATTAACTTGAAGCTGGCTAATCAAGTGGTTCAGATGGGAGATCAGATTGCAGCTGAAGTTGAGAGAAGATTGAAAGTTATGAATTTAGGCACTAAAACTATGGCACGGGTTCAACCGGTTCAAGCTGTTAGTTGTGAAATATGTGGGACACCTCATTTTCCCATGCACTGTGTGGCAACTGCTAAACAAGTGGAGGCCATTAATTTTCTGAAGCAGAATAACCCCTATTCCAATACTTACAATCCAGGTTGGAAAAATCATCCTAATTTCTCCTGGAAAGATCAGCAAGAGAATGTTCAAAAACAGGGACCTATGCAGTATCAGAATCAGCCACCCTACCAGCAGCAGTACCAACACCCACAACAACCATATCAGCAACAGGTACCAAAGAAAGTAGATTGGGAGATAGCTATTGAAAAGATGGCTATCAGAGTATTCAATTCCAAGAAGAGACAAGAAATAATCAGAGGAACACTAATGCTTCTATTAAAAATCTGGAAGTTCAACTGGGTCATATAGCACAACAGATAACAAGTTCTCAAGCACCGGGTACCTTACCTAGTGCAACTGTGACAAATCCAAGAGATCATAATAATGTGAGTGCTGTAACAACAAGAAGTGGGAAGTTAGCTGAAGTACCTGAAAAGAAATCTGAGGAAGAAGATCAATTGCTTGAAGTGGATCTTGAAATCTTAGAAAACAAGATGCCACCTGAGGAAGAAGCGGTTCTAAAGCCGGTTGTGAAGGAGAAACCCACTGAGCCAAAACCCATCATAAAGCTTCCATTCCCACGGAGACATAAGAGGAAGAAGCCAGATAGAGGCTCTGTTACAATTCCATGCACCATTGGTGATAGGTCTTTTAAAAATGTACTGGTTGATTTTGGAGCTAGTGTGAGTCTTATGCCTTTGTCTATTTACAGGAAGCTGTGAATAGGAAGTGTTCAAGATACCAGGATGACACTCCAATTTGCGGATCATTTAGTGAAAAGACCCTATGGGGTGGTTGAAGTTGTTCACGTCAAAGTTGATAAATTTGTTTTTCCTGTTGATTTTGTGATTTTAGAAATGCCAGAAGATGAGGAGATCCCTCTGATTCTGGGAAGGCCTTTCTTGGAAATATGTAGATGTATGATAGACATTGAGGGAGGTACCATGACCCTCAAAGTTTATGATGAAGAGCTGAAAATTGATTTTAGGAACACTATGAAGCATAATGAAGATATTGGTACTAGTCACACTGTTGAAGTGATTGATCAGATGGTAGTGAAAGCCATTCATAGTCAACTCCCTGAGTCACCTTTGGAAAGAGTTCTAAGTTTATCAGCCCAAGAGATAGAGGAGAATGAGGATGAGAAAGAAAAAGAATTTCTTGCTATGTTTGATGCACAACCACCTTGGTTGAAATCCAAACCACACCGGTGGGAGGATCTGAGAGCTTCACCAGAAACGGAGACTGAAAAGGAAAGCAAAATAGGTACAAAGTCTGAATTAAAACAATTACCTAAAAATCTGAAATATGTCTTTTTGGATTCTGGAACAAAGTGTCCTGCTATTATTAATTCTGGGTTGAATGAAAAGGATGAAGTAAAGTTGATACAGGTACTTAAGGAATACGAGAGTGCTATGGGTTGGACCATTGGGGACTTGAAAGGAATTAGCCCCACAGTATGCATGTATAAGATATTGATGGAGGATAATCATAAACCAGTGGTATAACCTTAAAAGGGGTTAAATGCAGCAATGAAAGAAGTGGTGAGAAAAGAGGTTGTAAAGTTGTTGGATGCATGATTGATTTATCCTATTTCTGATAGTTCTTGGGTGAGTCTCGTGCATGTGGAACCAAAGAAGGGAGGAACAACAAAGGTTCTAAATGAGAAGAATGAATTGATTCCCACTCGTACAGTAATAGGTTGGAGAGTGTGTATTAACTACAGGAGGCTTAACACTGCAACAAGGAAAGATAATTTTCCTCTCCCTTTTATTGACCAGATGTTAGAGAGACTGGCAGGTCATGAGTACTATTTCTTTTTGGATGGGTATTCGGGGTACAATCAGATTGTTGTAGCCCCGGAAGATCAGGAGAAGACCGCGTTCACATGTCCTTATGGTATCTTTTCCTACAGAAGGATGCCATTTGGATTATGCAATGCCCCTACTACTTTTCAGAGATGTATGACATCTATATTCGCCGACATGCTTGAAAAGCATATGGAGGTGTTTATGGATGATTTTTCTGTTTTTGGTTCTTCTTTTGATATCTGTTTAGCTAATTTGTGTCTTGTTTTGAAAAGGTGTCAGGAAACTAACCTTATTCTCAATTGGGAGAAATGCCATTTTATGGTGCAGGAAGGTATTGTGCTAGTACACAAGATCTCCCACAAAGGGATTGAAGTGGACAAAGCAAAAGTGGAGGTGATAGCTAATCTCCCACCCCCTGTGAATGAAAAGGGGATAAGGAGTTTCTTAGGTCATGCAGGTTTCTATCGCAGGTTCATTAGAGATTTCTCAAAGGTGGCCAAACCTTTAACTGATTTTCTTGTAAAGGACAAGCCATTTAATTTTGATGATAAGTGTATGGTCG
The DNA here is from genome assembly GCA_022829125.1 of Lathyrus tuberosus. NCBI lineage: Eukaryota > Viridiplantae > Streptophyta > Magnoliopsida > Fabales > Fabaceae > Lathyrus > Lathyrus tuberosus. Next base: position 6,342,403 of record JALAZF010000164.1, on the reverse strand, counting down.
CTTTTGAGAATCTAAAGAGTAAGTTAAGTACTGCACCTGTTGTGATAGCCCCCGATTGGTCTTTACCTTTTGAAATTATGTGTGATGCAAGTGACATTGCTGTGTGGGCTGTCTTAGGACAAAGAAAGGACAAATTATTGCATGTGATTTATTATGCTAGTCATGTCCTTAACCCGGCCCAAGTGAATTATGCAACTACCGAAAAGGAGTTGTTGGCCGTAGTTTATGCTTTTGACAAATTCAGGTCATATCTGCTTGGTTCTAAAGTTATTGTTTATACTGATCATGCTACTTTAAAGTATTTTTTTTCCAAACAGGAATCAAAGCCTCGACTTTTGAGGTGGATACTCCTCCTTCAGGAATTTGATCTTGAGATCCGGGATAAAAAGGGGTGTGAGAATACTGTTACAGATCACTTATCTCGCATGTCCCCAATAAAAGAAACTGAGGAGGGACACCCAATTCAGGACACCTTTGCTGATGAAAAAATCCTGGCTGTTACTGGTGTCCCATGGTTTGCTGACTTTTCAAACTACTTTGTAGGTGGGGTGATACCTGATGATTTTAATTCTCACCAAAAGAAAAAGTTTCTTTAGGATTGTAGGTTGTATCTGTGGGATGACCCATTTCTATATTAAAGGGGAGTGGATGACTTGATCAGAAGAGGTGTTCCAGAAGTTGACCAGAGAGATATACTTAAAGCTTGTCATGATTCTGAGTATGGAGGGCATTTTAGTGGAGATGGGACAGCGGCAAAAATCATCCAGTCTGGTTTTTATTGGCCTACCTTATTCAAGGACGCTCATTATCTAGTCCGAGAATGTCATAGGTGTCAAAGAACAGGTAACATCTCCAGAAGGAATCAGATGCCTCAAAATTCTATGTTAGAGGTAGAGTTATTTGATGTGTGGGGTATTGATTTTATGGGACCGTTTCCACCATCTTTCGGTAAGAATTATATACTGGTTTCGGTAGATTATGTGTCAAAGTGGGTAGAAGCTATAGCATTACCTACAAATGATGCTAGAGTGGTGGTGAATTTCCTGAGGCATAACATTTTCTCAAGGTTTGGGGTACCAAGGACATTAATTAGTGATGAAGGTACTCATTTTCTGAATAAATTGATGGAGAATTTGTTAAGGAAGTATAATGTGAAGCATAAGATTGCCACTCCGTATCACCCTCAAACGAGTGGGCAAGTGGAAGTGTCTAACAGGTAAATAAAGCAGATTTTAGAAAAGACTGTTAGTGCTTCTCGAAAGGATTGGTCCGTGACGCTGGATTATGCACTGTGGGCATACAGGACAACATTCAAAACACCAATAGGTATGTCTCCCTATCAACTTGTTTATGGTAAGGCCTGCCATTTACCGCTCGAACTCGAGCACAAAGCTTTTTGGGCTTCCAAATTCCTTAATTGTGATCTTCTGAAAGCTGGTGAGTCCCGAATTCTTCAACTTCATGAGTTGGAAGAGTTTAGGAATCAAGCTTATGAGAATGCCAAAATTTACAAAGAACAAACAAAGAAATGGCATGATCAGAAGATCCAGAAAAAGGAATTCTGGGAGGGACAGTTGGTGTTGTTGTTTAATTCCAGGTTGAAGCTGTTTCCTGGTAAATTGAAGTCAAGATGGTCTGGTTCGTTCATCGTTAACAAAGTGTTCCCTCATGGAGCAGTCGAACTAAGGAACGAGAAGAATGGTGACACATTTAAGGTTAACGGCCAGAGATTGAAATCGTATTACCAAGGTCACGGAGGCCCTGTAGAAGAGGTTTGTCTTGTCTGAATATGAGGTAACCCGTCGAGCCATGTGACGTTAAATAAAGCGCTTCTTGGGAGGCAACCCAAGAGAGTTTTTCTATTTTATTATTTTATTTTAGTATTTTGAGTATTGTTATTTTTCAATTCATATTTTGTTGTTTTTTGGAGTCTGGTGCAGTAGAGGAACCCCAAAAGTCTGAATTTTAACTTAGAAAAAAATCAAAAAGTCAGAATTTTTAAAAAAAATTGCAACTCTCTGCTGTTACGCATAACAGGGGTTTCAATACGCGTAACAACAAGTGAAAATAGGGTCCTCTGCTCAGTTTCGTACATTACGCGTAATACAACCTCATACGAGATCATAATTACGCGTATTAAGTGTGTTACGCGTAGATTATGCGTATTAATCCCCACTACGTGATCTGTTACGCAAAAGGGTTTTTTACACTTGTAACGACTGCGTATGATACGCGTAACGTAAACCATTACGCGTAAGGCTTGCATATCTTATGTGTAATGCTTTCTGCTGCTTGTTTAAATACTTTTTCTGTAATGTCTGTCACTTTTCTGATTTCTCTGTTACGCGACTCTGTCATATCACTCTGCTTTTCTGTGTTCTTCTTCTTTTTCTCAGTTTTCACAGGTGCACGATATCTTCACCCATAGAAGAAATTCAGATATTCTGTTCCCTTGAGCATGAAGAACGTTACAATCACCTTCGATCTTGCAACTTTGTTGAAGAAAAGAAATGGGTTTTTCAGGATGGTGAATTTCTGGAAGTTGCTTCAATTCTGAAGAAACAGAAACTCATGTATCTAAATAGCATGATCAGAAGTGTAGCGAAGGAATTGATCCTAGAATTTTACGTCAATGCATATAGGATTCCTGATGCAGAGGCAGGAGCTGATGGTACTGAATTTGTTTCCTGGGTTCACGGAAAGGAAGTTAAGTATGATTGGAAAATGGTAAATCATGTTCTGAAGTGCAGATTTCAAGAGTCCCACTGTCCCTTCGCTGATATGAAACATTTAGACAAGAACAGGCGGCCGTATAATGACATCAAAGATCTGATTGCGAGACCTGGTAAGGATTGGTTCCCGACATCGAACGCAGTCCCTTCGAAGATTCTGGTTGTGATTTAGCACCATTTCCTAAACCGTGGGCATATTTTATTCACTATAATCTAAACACAAATAGGAGTGGTTCAGATCTGATTACCGAAAGAGGACTGGCCCTCTTCTTCCTTCTCAAGAACACCAGGCAGCTGAACATGGGAAGAATTATTTCTACTGATCTGGATAGCATAGCCTAGTCACCGAAGAAGTCTCTGGGTCATGCTACTGTTATTTATCTACTGTATCAGAAGTCAGGTGTGGCGGATCTGGGGGGAATGTGATGTTGCGACCGGCCGCCTCACTTGATGCTACTTGGCTGAAGAAGCGTACTATTTCTGTTGAGGATCCCCGACCCCTCTGACGATCACATGACCATGAGGCAGGTACTAGTACTCAGCGTCAGGAGGAGCAGCAGATAGCACCCGAGGCACCTCAGGCACCTCCCCCAGTTATTGACGAGGATTCAGTAGAGCACAGGATGAGGATGTCTCATTTTTGTATGATGCAGGACTTCTGCTACCAGTACGGGATTTCGGGTCGATATCTGACTCATTAGGCAGATTTGTGTATTGGAGCCCAGAGGTTCAAAGACAGGTTCGCTGGAGACCCCCCAGCACCTCACTATGGCCAGTTCACTTATCTTGGGTGGACTCACCCAGTTCAGATATGAGGGTCGGTACCTCAGCCTCAGCAACACCAGCCGTTCACCCCTCAGCACCAGCAGCCCACACCGCAGCCACATCCTCAGAGTCCCTACATCCCTCAGCTGCAGCAAACACCATCCGGGCGCTTTGAGGATATGACTCTGGTCACTGCCTTTGTTTATGGGAGATTAGCTATTGATCCGACCGCACTCATCGACTTTGATGCTGACATGCAGGACAGAGATGATGGAGCGGAGTCATGATTATTAGTTTTTATTTCTTTCCTTTTAGTATTTTTTTTTTATTTGTACTTTCGGTTATTTCTCTTTCGGTGTACTTTTTGGTTTATCTGATGTACTTTTCTTTTCCTTTTAGTTTGGCTTAATTTTTTTTTAGTGTGCTTGTAATTGCCCGTTTTCGGGTTTTGAAAACTTAATGAATTTTGTTCTTGCATACAGTTTCTTGATTTATTTCATTAGATACGTGATGGTTACTGGCTATAGTGGATGATACTGATTACTTCCACCAAATGCTTGAATGTCCTCTCATTAAGTCACCCTGACTGTTTGATACTGCTGTATATGATTGGACGTACTGGTTAAATAAAGTGTCAGAACCAGGAGCAAACGAGCCTTGAACAAAGAGACATTATGGACGTTGTCAGCTTTACCCATCCTGGTGAGATTAGAAAAAGTCATACACATATATCATCATGAGAGAGATATCAGGTATGACTTTATCTATAATAGTTTGCGTCCGTTCTTTTTGAATATTAATTGTATGAGTACACACATTGAGGCATGTTTTTGTTTATCACCTAGTGCCTTTCCAGCCATCCCTATTATTATTATTATTATGTTCATCCTTCGTTTACCCCCGTTCAGCCTGTATCCCTTTGTTTGTTATTTAACCGTTATTTTTAACCCATGGCCACATTATTTTCCTACCTTGTTCAAAGTATGTTCCATTATTTTTGGATCTGTGTTCAATTTTAAGTTTGGGGTTGCTGTTGGAATATCAACCTTTAAGTTTGGGGTAACTATGCAATAATTGAAGGATAATATCAGGTGGTGAGTGCATAAGTAAAGCATAATGAAAAAAAAAAGAATGAAAAGAAGTTAAGAAAAAGTAAAATGTTTGTGCACTCATCAGATGGAATAAAGAGCACCCTACAAAGTATCATGAATGAATGCAGTGATAAGAATGATTTCACATACTCTAAATCAAAAACCCCTTGTTTTCCTTGTTTATATCCCACCTTAACCCTAGCCCCGTTACAACCTAAAGACCTCAAAAAGTGTGTGTGTTGTGCATGTTGATAGGATTAGAGAATTTATTCAAACTTTTGATTTGATATTGTTTACCATGATTTGAGCGTTATAACACTTTAACCCCGAGAGACTTAGTGAGAGTGTGATATAAGCTGACAGGTGAAGTAGTGTTTCCGACTGAAAGTGTTTCTGGCTTGCTGGCTAGGAAGGACAAAGAGAAAACCCAAGGCAACATCGAAGGGTCCAGTGCGAAAGATTTCAGCAGTATTGTGGTAAGAACTGTTTTTACAGTAAGTTTAGGGTGACATGATCTATTTTCTATAAAGTGTTGCTTGAGGACAAGCAACAAGCTAAGTTTGGGGTTGTGATCAGTTACCATTTGTGCTATGTATTTCATTATTTAATCGTAAATAAGTCAGGTAAACTGTGTGAATTTGAGTTGTTTTAGTAGTAATTAGGTGTGTTTTGATTATGTTAAGTGTGTCATGAATTATGAGTTTTCTCGAGGATATTTTATGCTTTTGGTATGTTAGCAAGTCAAATACAGATTTGGAAGCTCAGAGGATCGAGCATTGGATGTAAAATCGAGCCGGAGCGAGAAAGCAGAACAAAAATGCACGATCTGGAAGACCTGCTGCTCTTACGCGTAATACCATTGATGTTACGCGTACGGACCTCTTTGCTACGCGTACCTTATGTATTCTGGCTGAGGGGTGGAAAAAAAGAAGAAAAATGAAGCTTCTGCCCATACGCGTAAGGGTCTGGTAATTACGCGTAATGGGTTGAGTGTTGGCTGGCTCATGGTGCTTTACGCGTAGAAGATCCGGTGCACAACATGCCATTACGCGTAACAAGCACGACATTACGCGTAATGAGGCCCAATATTGCTAAAGGCCCAGAGTTCGACTATTTAGTCCCAGAACGCGATTTTTCAAGGGTTGGACGATTTTTTAGAGCAAAATACAAGTTTTGAAGGCTGGAGACTCAGATTTTCGCAAGGGTTTCATATGTTCAAGAGTTTTTTTACGATTGAAGATTGATTCCTCGAGATATTCTGTAATGACAACACTTTCATCTTTGATTTTATTTTCCGTTATGAGTAGCTAAACCCCCCATTGCTAGGGGGTGATCTTGGATCTGATTGTAATAATTTCGAGTTTATGAATGCAATGACTATTTTTATTTCATAATCGTTGATTTGTTCTTAGTACTGTGCTTAATGCTTAAACCGTCGGAAAAACGGATTTTGAACTTTTACATATAATTTGAGCTGGACAGCTGTTGTGTGTTGATCTGACTAAGAACATTCGATAATAAGTATCACCTAGGACTAGGGATACTTTATCTTAACCGGAAATTCTTGATGTGTACATGCTTGATCATGAACGTACTTATCTATGGACATAGTAATTAGGTTATGTGACCAAAGATCTTTTCACTAAAGACTTAGGATTAGATGCCCTAGAGAATAGGTAATCAACTGTTGTGGATTCTGTTATTGCATTGATAAGTCGTAATTGTTACATGAAGATTCATTCACCGAACCCTAGCAATCTACTCCTATTTGTGAAATCGTTTAACTATTTTACTCGCTTTCTTTAATTGCATTTTTAGACATAAACATATTAAAACCAAAGACAACCAAGGATTTTTGTTTAATTGAAATTGTCTCTGAACTCTGTATCGTAAAGCAACCCTTGAGATTCAAAACTTGGGATTTTCCCTTTATTACTACAATAGGAAAAATAGTACACTTGCTATTTTCCTATCACCTATTGAGATTAGTATAATCAACACACATACGCCACTTTCCATTAGATTTTTTGACGAGTACAACATTGGGAAGCCAAGTAGTGTATTTGGCCTCCGAAATAAAGTCTCGAGGAGGTTGTTGCAGCGAAAATCGGATGACAAATTATTTATTAATTTGCATCATATTTATTTTACAACCGACTTTGATTTATCCAAAGGAAAGGTTCAAGATCGTTAGAAAAACCTAAAGGGAAAGATCTAAGGTTCGGGGGTTGGTTACGCATAGGGAAGGTATTGGCACCCTAAACGTCCGTAGTACTCTACGGGAGCCTCTTGCTAATGTTATCTTATGTTTACTAAGGGTTCTATGCAAAAGGTTGAAAACCCTAGGGGTTAGTATCTAAGTATACTCGATAAAGTATCGCACTTTACGCCTACGTATCCTCGAGAATAGAATCAGAGTATGCGTAGTTCTGTTTCTACTAAATTATTGACTATGGCCAATATCCAGAGGGGAAATGAGTACAAGCTCATTGTAGAGTTTAGGAACTCTCTAGATCTAGTTGAAATGATCCTATGTTGAAGTTTAGTCAGTAGGGAAAGTGATAAATTCATTATGATGAATATCACTAAGAGTTGAGGAACTCTCCCTAAAGCTAGTTATAATTTCTATGGCTCTGATGAGGCCAATAAATAAGGTTTCTTCCTAAGAGGTTACTTAGGTTAAGATGGGGGCTATGACTTTAAGAGTCAACATTATTCACCTTCCTTTGGAATAGGGGAAAAGTTGATAAAATATTAAAAAGATAATAAAATGATATAAAAAACATGAATACAAATATGAGATTAAGATGAAAATCAAGATGTCAAAGCAAAGTGAGAATTAAACACATAAAGACCAAACACATTAGGTATAACATGGCATAATGAAAAAGAAAAAATGCAATAAAACAATAATGAGTGTTTTTAAACTTAATCAAGAATAAAGTCTATAAGTAAAATATTTTTGATAATTTTCTTTTATATAGAAAAAGGCTTAACAAAGAAAAAGAATAAAAAAGAAAGGAATAAAAAAAATAAACAAGCATGGTATTTTATAAAATAGTGAAGTAAAACAATTAAGGGATGAAAAGGAAAAAAACTGCAGCCGTGGGGAATTGAACCCACGCCCCTTGAACCAAACGAACAAACCACAACCAACTGGGCTAATATGTGCGCCTTGACAAGAGAAGGGCAGAACGCACATATATGTAAAACAATACACAAATCAGAAAAATAAAAAAAAGGTTGGGCGAGGGGATCGAACCCCCGTCCTCAGTATGAACAATCCTTATAACTCTCCTCCTAGATCAGCGGTGCTACGCCTTCATCCAGTTATTATGTGATTCAATAAATACATAAGGCAACAGGCTTCCATAAATTCCAAATAACCAAAACAAGCAAACGCCAGCCATGCTCAACTTCCAACCAAACTCATCTTGCCCAGTCATGCTCTTACAATCATTACTCAGTCAATACGCAACCCAAATTAAACAAAGCAAACTCTAAATTGATTAGCAATAACCAAGAAATACCAAAGTGCTAGCAAAGATGAAGTGCCACAAGAGTTCAAGAAGCACACGATAACCACACAATCCAAACAAAAATCTGATAGTCAGAGGGCATATAAACCAAACATTTATATTCACGAAAGATAATGGCATATGGCATATCATCCAACATGTTTCCACACTATTTGTCAAGCACAATTAAATACAGGAATGGGTAGCACATCAGCATGTTGTACACAACTTTAAAACGGGCAGCAACCAAATCAAGTGATGACTCAAACTAAATCCAAACAGAACCATATATTGAAAGCTGAATGGGTAGGAAACAAGTAAATGGCAAACATAGAGTCATACTGGCAGCATAGTTTATAAATCGACCTTGTCGTAAATCAGCAAGCAATAGCAAGCAACATGAACAAATGAAGGACATGCTAGACTCCTCAAATATGACATACCAAGATAGTGTAAAACATGATAACAACTCATACAAACTAAATACACATCAATGCAGATTTTAGAATAATCATCCAGTTCTAGTTAAATAGAGTAAGGCAGACTAGAATCAAATATAGTGGCAATGCAAATTTAATTAGATTCATGATGATGTAAAGCACAAGGACATGGCAGCTCAAAATAATTAGGTGCATCAGATGGGTCAGTATATAAGTGAAACAACATCAACTATCATTGGTCATGGCATAACAGTGAGAAAATAGGCTGGATAACAGCTAACAACATATGTTATTGATGTGCATCAAACAAGAAAAACAGTATATACATTAGGTTCATGTTAACATACTGATTACAACATAACTCAAAACATGTTTATGTTCAAACCAACAAAACATACTAACTCAAATAATAAGTTGTCAAACCTCAACCACATCATTTAACACAAAGGGAAGCAAAATCATATACCAAAGTAGGATCACAATCAAATCAATTCATAACAAAAGACTAGGATCTATAGAAGTTGGCATGCTTGTAACTAATATAAAGTGTACCTCCACAAACTTATCAGAAACACATGGGGAAGCTCAAACATCAATAACTCATAGTCAAACAAAAGCATTCATAGTCAGAAAGTAACATGGAATGGCAGTTGAGATTCATAACATAACATGATAGCATTAGCAAAACTGACTGTACACATAAACCTTAATTGATTGATCAATAATTAAAGACATCAATATATTGAAAACTCAGCAGGATATTGGCATGTGAAAGGTTGCTATCAATGTGTGTGTTTTAATGGAACAGAGCAACAATAGTGAATGTGATGGATCAGTCTTTCAAACTCTAGACAGGTGCATCAGAACATATCAACTTACTATCCTAGGCACATATAGTTCAAATCTTGAAATAAAGCAAGAATCAATACCACAGTCAGGTTTATGCATATCAGGATGAACATACACATACAAATACCAAAAGTAAATTGATCAACAATGTGAATCTAAACAGTTTTCATGTTTACAAATACCAATACTGACATGGAAAACCAGAAATAAAAGCAATTTGGACAAGTACACAACAGGAATGATGTTTTAAAGAGAGCAGCCACAAATCAAACATTAAACACATAGACGAATAGTGATAGCTTATTTGATTTAACAGAATAGCATGGTGAGCATGGCATGGCAGTTTGGACAAGGTTTTGAACATAAACTAAAGTTGATAACCAAAATAACACAACCAGCAAAGCTAGGGCAAACATGATAAACTAGTTTCAATGATATCCTCAACAGCAGCTCAAAACATGTTGTACTAAATGGTCAAGCAAGGACAGGTTATAAGATAAGATAAAATAACAACCAAACTTATCTAAGCAATAGCATTAAGGATAGGCAGTGGCATATAGCATTAAAGAACCAACTTGGGCAGCCTTAAGCAAATACGTACAATTATGATATTACAAAGGAAAGCATGTTGAACACAACAAGGTTAACACATCAATATGAACACAATATTAACATAGAGGGTAAAATCATGGTATCACAAAGGCATGGCTCCCTAAATTAACAGTTTTTTCAGTAGAAAGGCTTCACATGGATAGCATAGTATGGCAAGGACAGCAAAGCATATTAAATCATGAGCTCTAGGTTTCAAGTCCATCATAAATCATTAGAGGTAGCCACAACATAAATTGCCTATCATGTTGACAGAATAAAACAGACATAAATGAGAGATATTTATCACACCAGCATGTTGTATTCAATATGTATACTCAGCAATTGGATGTTGTTAGCACAGACATGTCAAACAAGATGTGGAGTATTGCAAACACAAGGTTTGAATAAAGACTTAAACCAGACAAAAAAAAAAACAATCAACCTAAATGTAGAGCATAGTATCTCAGCAACTCAATGAAAATCATGGCTGTATACAAAACGATCATTCATGTACTGAGAGCAACCAAACCAAACCAAAGAAGACAGCTTTATAATTTTAGCCAGACATTAAACCATCAATGAAAGGTAACAAACAGGTTTACTCATTTAAAATTATGAACACATCAAAAATGTGTGAAGAGTGAAAATTCCATAATACATGACACACATGGCATATAGGTATTGTTAACAGAATCAAACATCTAAACTTGTCAGCACAATACTATAATGATAGTCCATAATATTATAGCCATTCAAAGCATGAGATCAGAGGCATAGATTTCATGAATATAACAATAATCATCCTCAATAAAAAAACATATAATGAATCAGCATAAGCAGTATAACAACATTGGTAATAGCAAAATCATACAAGTTACTTAGAGCATGTGTTCATATGATTATGAGCAAGAAAAACATTGAATGAGCATGATGAAAAAAAAAGGGAGAGGAGTAGGAATGGTACCAAACAGAAGCCTTCTAAACCTTTGAGTGCTCAGAACTCTACGCAGAAACTCCCTTGCCCGGTTTTCACAAAGCTCAAAAATATCAAATGTTTGTGAGGAGAATTGTTGATGAATTGCATTAAAGCTGAACTCCTTTATATAGGCTGAGATATGGGCCGGGTCAATAAAATTCCACCCTTCAAAATGCTAGGGTTTTGAAATTGGTTTCAAATGTTAAAATTTGAGGAGACATACGCTCCTTCCCTCTGAGTCTTGGCAGATGGCTACAGAGTTGAAACAACCCAAAATGACATTGCTTCTTTGGCTCCCTTCTGTGGCGAGTAAGGTAGGCAAGAGAAAGGAAATTTGACAACGACATCGCTCTGGCCAGTTCGCAGGGTGTACAGAGGAGAGCTGAGAATGGAGGGCTCAGAATTGCTTTAAACAAAACTAATCCTTGGAAGCTTGAACGGGCAAGTTTTTGAGAGAATTCAAAAGAAACATTGTCGCGCCAAGGATTGGAGTGAAAACGGTTTGGAATTGATTCGTTTGCGTTTGAAATCCTTGCTCCATTCTGAGTTTCGCAAACCAATACGAGGAAGGAGATCAAACAGTTGCTTTTGGCACCTCGCACGCCACATGCCGGTTTCCCATTGGCCATGAAGGTGGGTTGAAAAGTCAAAGGAAATGAGCTGGTCTGCTATTGGTTGATGATACAAACTCAAACTCCAATCATAATTCACACAAGAGACAAAAATGGGCCAATGTAACATGTACACGGATGAGCCCTTTTCTTTTTTCTTAAAAAAGTTAATGATAATAGTAATTAATTAAGACTAATTAACATTAAATTACAAAAGATAATTAAAAAAGCAACATTAAATTAGATTAAAATTAATAAAAATAAAACAATTTTAAAACAAATAAGTAAACAAATTAGAATTAAACCACCTTAAAATTAAATAAAAATGCTAAATTAGAATAAGAAAAAAATAATAAGAATGGAAATTAAAAACATAAAATACAGAGAAAAATAAATCATACAACATTTAGTAAAAAGATGAGGGTAAAATTTGGGGTACAACAGAGGTCTTTTACAGCTTGTTCTGCAGCCTCCATTTTCTCCGGAGACTGCTTTCTCCTACGTTGCGCTACAGCTTTGGCGGCGGGGTCAATTGTGAGCTGATGTCAGGCGACAACAGGATCTAAGCTGGGCATTTCCGCGGCGCTCCAGGCGAACAGGTCCGCGTTCTCTCGGAGGCAAGCTTTGAGTCGTTTCCTCGCTATGCCGGGGGGTCCGGTCCCTATCTTCACTCCTCGCTGAGGGCCATCGCCGAGTAGGACGAGTTCGAACTCGCCATCCGGAATTGGGCATATCGGATGTGAGCTGTTGCTGGTCGAAGTTGGTGGGCTGCTCGGGCAAGTCAGGGTCTCCTTCTTGTCATCTTCGGAGAAGCGGCTGTCAATGTCGATAGAGTCGACACGGGGTAGCGTTTTGGCTTCCTTGGAGCTGCTGGGCATGGCCGGCTTGTTGGAAGTCTTCGGCTTGGCAGCAATGGTGTTGAGTCCTTTGGTGGCAGCTTCGAAGCATCTCTTTGTTGCCTCTATGTCCCTGTTTAAAGTGGCGACCAGACCCTTAGAAGTGTAATACTTCATTTTAAGATGCACAGTTGAAGGTACGACCACCAATTCGGCCAATGTAGGCCGCCCAAAGATGCACTGATAGAGAGACGGGCAGTCGATAACCAAGAATTGGACTTTAATAGACCTGACCATCTCTTCAGATCCAAAAGTCACGATCAACTCGACATATCCCCAAGGCTTAGTGACCGAACCGTTGAAGCCCTGTAGGTCAGAACCCACGTAGAGAGTGAGGTGTGATTCATCTAGCTAGAGGGTTAAAAATAGCTGCGAGTACATGATGTCGACCGAGCTGCCTTGGTCGACTAAGATTCGACGAACATCAAAATTTGCCATCTGGACTCTTACGAGCAGGGGAATGCTTGCGTTCGTAGCCCCACCGAGGAGTTCCTCGCGTAAAAAAGAGGGGGACCGATTCTCCCTGGACTTTGTCGAGCGTTGTACTCTTGTTAGAGCTCGTGCTGAGAAGGTGCTCGAATTTCCTTTTCATGGAACCCAGGGTGACTTTGTTGAAGCCCCCTATGGAAATGACCATGGCGGAGGGGAAAGTCTCCCACGGGCTATGTGCTGCGAAGTAGGGGAGCGCTGAGCTCTTCAGGAACATAGAAGTCCTTAGGTCGCGGTATGCTCATGGCGACCTGAAGGTTTGTTTCTTCTGAGGAAGGCACCTCTTCCTCGAATTTGTTCGACTCCTGGGCGTCTTGCCAAGGAGTTTTCTTCCTCTTTGTAAACTGCTTCAGGTGGACATCCCTGATCAGTATCTCTATGGAATCCTTTAGGTGGATGCAGTCGTCAATTGTGCGACCGTGACTTTTGTGGAAACGACAGTATTTTGACTTGTCAGCGTTCGGCTTGGCCGATATCTTGTTAGGGAATTGAACCCCTGCTTGTTTGAACTCCGATTTGGCGCATTCAGAGAGAATTTTTTCCCTGGAGACGGTCAGGGGTATATACTCGTGGAAGCGGCCGGAGGGCCCTTTGTTGTCTCGGGATTCCCAGGGACGATCTTCACGTCTTCTATCTCCCCGACGGGATGTCGAGGGTTCATTGCTTTTGGAGGCTCGGGCACTTTCTTGGTGGCGTGAGACCCTGGCGGAGCTGGCCGCCTCTTTCTCCTCGTAGATATATGCTTGTGCCTTGAGGAGGAAGGCGTCCAGAGTCCTTGGAGGTGCAATGCCAACAGCTTTGGCGAATTCTGTACGGGGACGAAGTCCTCGCTCGAGCAAGAACTTCTTCATGGCATCGGTCGTTAAGACCTGCACTGCTTCTTTATTGAACCTCTCGATGTAGGCGCGAAAAGGCTCGTCTTTCCCTTGAATTATGGCCTAAAGGGAGGCTTCAGTCTTCGGGTGGCGGCGGGATGCCGTGAAGTGTCTAGAGAATAATCTCCCCAACTGCTTCCCTGAGGTGATGGACACGTCGGGGAGTTTTTATACCAAGTCATTGCCCCTTTCCAGAGTGTAGTCAGAAACAGGCGACATTTGATGGCGCTCCGGACGCCACGATAGTCGAGGAGAGAATTGATATTTTCGATGTGCTCATCTGGATGCGTCGTACCGTCGTAGGTGCCCAAAGACGGTGGTTTCTCCAATCCCTTGGGAAGGCGCAAGGCCATAATCTCTTGAGACAACGGCCCGTGAGGCTCATCGCCACTGCTGCTATTGGTCCACGATGGGGAGCGGGTGTGTTGCGGTGAAAATCGGATAACAAGCTATTAATTAACTTGCATCATTTTCTTTTACAATCGACTTTGATTTATCCAAAGGAAAGGTTCAAGATCGAGAAAACCTAAAGGGGGGAGATCTAAGGTTCGGGGGTTGGTTACGCCTAAGGAAGGTATTAGCACCCTAAACGTCCGTAGTACTCTACGGGAGCCTCTTGTTTTAACTTGTTATATCTCACTCGCTTGCTAAGGGTGTTATGCTAAAGGTTGAAACGCTAGGGGTTTATTTCTAAGTATACTCGACAAAGCATCGCACTTTGTGCCTACGTATCCTTACGGGAGTGGAATCAGAGTATCCGTAGTTCACCGATCTAAGGGTGAAGGAATAGGAAACATTGACTATGGCCAAAGTTCCAAGGGGAAAATGAGCATGACTCATTTTTAGAGTTCACGATAACTCTCTAAGTCTACGTTAGAAAGGGGAAAGTGAGTTCTCATGATAATGAGAATCACATGGAGTGTAAGAACTCCAACCTACTTCTAGTTATGATTTCATTGGCTCACGATAGCCAAGAAATAAGGGTGAACCTAGAAGGATAAGGTAAGATGGTTTGTTTAGTGACTTCAAGAGTCAATTTAAGGTGATCTCCCTTTGGAATAGGGGGGAAAAGGTAACAGTTGTAAAGATCCTAAGATGACAAGTTATAATTCTAAAATGATGATGTAAAAGACATGAATAAGATGAGATGAAATAAAATAGAAATAGTCTCGTTTTAATCATGATTTAATCGAGAAATTGATAATCAATGATTCTTGACTTTCATCGACTAAATAGAATCGAAATGAAAATAAGACTAGTCTCGTCTAAATCAAGATTTAATCGACAAATCGATAATCTTAGATTTTTAACTTTCATCGACCAAAATAAAGAATATAGGAATAAAAATCAAGTTGGTCTCATTTAAATCAAGATTTAATCGACAAATTGATAACCTTAGATTTTTAACTTTCATCGACCAAAATAGAATCGGAATGAAAAAAATAAGTTGGTCTCGTTTAAATCAAGATTTAATCGACAAATCGATAACCTTAGATTTTTAACTTTCATCGACCAACAAAAATAAATAAAAAGTGGCCTCACATAATCAAAATTTATTGATTTGCAATAATCACCAAAATTATGATGTTTTTATGTCATTGGCCCTAAAACAATGAAAATAGAATGAGAAATAAAAATACAAGTTACTAAATATTAAAAGATCCACCATTTTTTAGAAAAACTTCTAAAAAAAATCTTAGAAAGAAACAAACCAAAAAAGTAAATTAAAACTTCCTAAAATAATTAAAAAGAGGGAGGGGCGGCTGAGAAAATGGGAAGATAACATGGTGCGAAAATAAGGAAGTGGGTCATATGGGCTCAAAGCCCATCGCCTCCTCCAACAAAACTTGTTAACATAAAAGAAAGATGAGGATAAAAAACAAACAGGTCATCAGGCCCAGATGCTACACGGTATGTAAAGAAAAAAAAGCTTAATCTCAAAACATTAAAACACACATTAATGATAAAGGTCGAACACCAAGGTGTTATCATCCCCATCTTCCAAGAGACACGCCTCTAAAGGAGTCATAAGCCATGGTAAAAAAGGATAAAAGTCAGAATGGAAAGAAAATCACAAATGAGACCAAAAGGAAAAAGCATCAGACCAAGAGTTTTCAAACGGTACGATTTCTCTCCGTCCAGATCTCTTTCATACTCGCTGCATCTCGCTTTCGTCCCTCTTTCGAGTTTCGTTTCGAATTCTCTACTTCATCTCCTTCAATTTCTGGGTTGTTTGGTTGTTTGAAAGAAAAAGGTTGAAGAAAAATAAAGGTTGGAGGAAGGTCGATTGATGAGAGCGATGGTTAGTGTTGAAGAGAAGAAGGTTGTTGATTTCTCACGGTGACGGTGAAAGGTTGTTTTGTTGCGGAGGAATTTCTGGTAATGGGTTGTTGGATTGATGTTGAATGACTTGGAGAGTCGAAAGCGATTTTGTGGTTAGTGATCGTTTAGCAGAAAATCTGGGAGAGGAAGGAAACAGTTTTGAAGTGAGGATGTTGTTTTGACAATGAAGGTTTTTTTATGTTCATAAAATGGAGAGGGATGAGGTTTAGAAGAAGGTTGTATGAATGAAGAGAGGTTGTGTTGACATGGTATCGTGAAGGTTATCGTGAAGGTTATCGTGAAGGTGTTTATGCAGTGGTTCTGTGTGGACTTTGAAGAGTGAGTGAGACAGGGTATGTGTTGAAGGCTGATTGATGATGTTGCGCGTTGAAGGAGAAAGATAATGGGGGTTTATGTTTTGAAGGTGAGTTTCTCTATTCTGAATGTGTGTTTTTCCTATCTGTTTTGTTTGAACTGGTCTTCCCCCCCCCCCCCCCCCCCCCATCGATGGATGTTGTCGTTCCCCCTCTATTTTAAGGCCTATTGTTCCTCCTATTTAACTCCCTCCAACAGAACTTGTTTCTTCCACTTTTATTTGAATTTTTTATCGTTGTTGAATGGTCGCTTTCACGGTTTGCAGGAGGAGCGTACGGTTTCGCAGGCTGGCTTGTAGCAGACGTTTTGGTTCAGTGTGTTCATGTCGATGTTGCTTGTTGTTGGATGCAAGGATACATCAGAGTTTTGGCGTTGTGTAGTGTAGCAGTTTGGTCATGGTCGTGTGAATAAGCTTATGTGGCTTTTCTTCAAAAAGACCAATTGTTTGTTCCTTGTAATATCTATTTCTTTTTGGCAAATGGGCTTAAGAGTATTGGACCGTGAAATGTACTCATTGGGAGTTTTTATAATATTGATGTATTTGGAAATGAAATTAAATATAATGGGCTTTTGGGATTTATGTGATGGACATTGTAAATAAAAAAAATGGTAACTTGAATTTTGTGTGATAACTAATAACAAAATGGACAATTGAATTTGAAAAGTGAGAAATGGATGAATTGAAAATGGATATGAAATCAAAAAAGGAATATGGATTTTTGGATATGAAATGGATTAGAAACATGGATCATAGATATTTATGGATTAAAAATTGGATAAATGAATAGATTTTGGATAATTGGATAAGAAAAATGATTGATAAATAATTATTGAAAATGGTTAGGAATTAAAGGTGAAAACTGAGAGTGAATAAAATGGATAGATATTTGGTTACGGAGAGGATCATGGAGAGGGTTATGGAAATATCTCCTTGAAATGGGAGACTTGCTTGACTCAATGCTCCATCCAAAATCTTGATTAATTACCTCTTAAATCTCCTTAAGATAACCTAATTCACAAATGAAACAAAAAAAACAAAACCTGATAAAAGGGTTAGCTATGCAATATGATTGACCTAATATGGTATGCAAGGGATCAATGGATCTAAGGGAAAATTTTGGGGTACAACAGTTGCCCCTATTTAAATAGCTTCACCGGATGGCACGAGGAACGATGATCCTCAGGACGTCAAGGTGAAAGGTATTTAAATATTGCAAACCGGAAATTTTTCCCTTAGATACAAAGACGTGCAATGATACTAATATGATGATATGATGCCATGAAAGATGCAAGAATGCAGACAAAACAAAACACCAAAGAAAGAAAAGCTGCCAAACACAAAGGGGAGCTTCACTGGGGAAGCAAAAAGAAGGTTAGTATCCATAAGGAAGAAACTCCTTGGGTATGCAGGCTAACCAACAAAAGGGACTCGCCGGGGAGACTCCGAGGAAACACCGGGGATAGGAAACAAAAGAGAATTCTCCACTGGGGATGGATCCAGGGAGATGGATGACAGGTTCAAACATGACCGGATGACACTGGGGAAAAGAGCACAATCTTACTGGGCAAGAAACCAGAAAGAAGACATGATCTCCACTGGAGACCAGTTGAAAGAAAAGGATAGACACCCGAAAAAGATTTTCTCGGGATTTCTTATACCGAAGAGTTCAAGCGGGATCTTCAAGAAAAGCCAGAAAAGACAGAGATGAGCTCTGCGCGCCAGATAAAAAACACCTGGAATGAGCAATACAGGTTCAAGATAACCTGATATAAGCAAACGGTTCACGATAACCAAAGATAAACAACTGGAGTTTAAATGGGAACAAGGTTAATGAGCCAAGAATAGACTCTGGTACTCAAATAAGAGTTGGTTGAGATAACACATAATCTGCTTTATGAAGAAAAACCGGTATGAGCCAGAAAGTAACCTTATTGGAAGTAGAACCAAGAAATAGGCTCCAATAAAGGTATCTAGAATGATTGATCATCAAGTCAAAACATGACTAGATGACATTCTAGCAAGAAAGGATCCGCAATGAAGGTTGAACCGAAAAACGGTCTTCACTGGGAAAAAACATCCAAAGTGATGAAACAACAGGTTCACGTATGACCGGTTGGAACTTTAGAAGAAAAGATGACCTTATTGGAGGTAGAACCAAGAAATGGGCTCCGATAAAAGTATCTAGAATGATTGATCATCAAATCTAACGTGACTAGATGACATTCTAGAAAGGATCCGCAATGAAGGTTGAACCGGAGAGACGGTCTTCACTGAGAGAAAACATCCAAAGTGATGGAACAACAGGTTCAAGTATGACCGGTTGGCACTTTAGAAGGAGAAGAACCACATTGGAGATACAACCAAAAGATGGGCCCCAATAAAGGTATCTAGAATGATTGATCATCAAGGCCAGATGACATTCTAGAAAGAAAGGATCCGCAATGAAGGTTGAACCGAAAAACGGTCTTCACTGGAAAAAAACATCCAAAGTGATGGAACAACAGGTTCAAGTATGACCGGTTGGCACTTTAAAAGAAAAGAGGACCTTATTGGAGGTAGAACCAAGAAATGGGCTCCAATAAAGGTACCTAGAATGATAGGTTAGTACCGGGGTTGCAAGTTAGACTTCCTGGGGAATACCCACTATGGTTGCAAAGAGGCTGAATAGAACCAGAGATAGATAAGTTTCTCATAAGAGACTGCCACTTATCGCCATAGAAAAACAAGCTTCTTCAAGAGATTGCTACTTGTTGTTGATTATAAATTCCAAAGAGATGTTGATATTACAACACTGCTAGAGGAATAATTGTCTTCAATAAGGATCTGCAAAAGATTCTTCCTGCGAGACATAGTGCAAAATAAATGCACATTCAAAGATAGGTTAAAAACTACACCTGCCAGGGACCCAAAGTTCAATCTAGGGACAAGCTAGAAAGAAACGGGCAAACAAGACTCCA
This sequence comes from Lathyrus tuberosus, assembly GCA_022829125.1. Taxonomy (NCBI): domain Eukaryota; kingdom Viridiplantae; phylum Streptophyta; class Magnoliopsida; order Fabales; family Fabaceae; genus Lathyrus; species Lathyrus tuberosus. The sequence continues at coordinate 6,322,915 of JALAZF010000164.1, read as the reverse complement.
ACTGAGGAAAGAACTCAAATGGGGATTTATCTTATCCAAAATATGGAAAAGATAACTGAACCAACCGTCATCCACAAGGATAAAACTTTGTGGGGAATTTAGAAAGGATGGGCACTTTATGCCTAGGGCTCACTTTCTATTAGAGAGTATAGTCAAACCCAGTCACTTAGGGAAACAAACACCAAAGTGAACCAAAACAGGTAAACACTAGAAAAGGAAGCAGAAAAGCTAAAATCCTAAGATTCTATGTATATGAGTGCTTATGCCATGCTTATGCTTATACTAACAAAACAGACAAAAGGAGACGAGACTGGAGATGAAATAAACGTCTCGACAAGGATACCCAGTCAAACTCATCAGATTGGATCAATACTGGGGATGAAGAAGAAGAATTAACAACTTCACTGGTGAAAAAAGTATTCCACTTGAGGTATAACATCATGAGGATTGCCATCGTGAGCTTGATTTCTTTGTTGGAGAAGAATCCATGGAGAATTGTCAAGATTAGCTGAAGTAACAGCTTATTGGGGAGCTAGTAAAGGATATCACAAGAATAAAGTAATCCTGCATCCCACTGGCATAATAATTATCTTCAAATCTTATCTGCCCCAGGCTATATGGTCTGTCAGAAGATGATAACAAGAGGATTTTATAGAAGAATTGGCATACAAGGTGTTTCAATATCTTCAAACTCTTGGAGAGATCTCGGCGTAACTGCCCCAGATTAACGGTGTTTGCACAACAAAGCCTTTGAACTTGTTCTTCAGAATGGTTGTTGACAACTGGGGAAGAGATGCCCCTGACTGATTGGCCTTTTAGAGATTTACCGAATCTCGACTTAACCGCCTCTGATTAACTGGTTTGTGAGGGTAAGTCATCAAAAGGATTTCACAGAAGAATTGACGCACCAAATGCTTCAATGTCTTCAAACTTTTGAAAAGAAATGAACCTTAACATAACTGCCCCAGTTCAATTGTATTTGAAATACTCAAACTGTAGTAGAAATGACTGGGGAACAAAATCTGCCCCTGCTGATGGGTCACTGGAGTTCACACTTGTCATAAGATGACCGGGAGAAGACTTTCTCCAGTATTTTGAACTTTGACGAGTTCTGCCCCTGATTCGGTAGATTGGCAAATCCTTCCGCTTGGTTGCCCCTGGCTGAGCTTCCTCTATCAAGTCGAATCCCCTAACTGGCTGCATTTGTTGGGATTTCTTTGATATTGAATTGTTTTTATGAACAAGTATTGTTCATCAAAAATTGGCAATTTCAATGTGATATTCATGCAAGCTTTTGAAATCAAGTTTTATTGATGAAAACACACACGGTGGAACAAAGCAGATCTTAGTCATTTACGTAATGACAGAGGAAGTGATCAATGCACGCAAATAACAAAGATTATTAGGAGTCAGGTTAATCAACCTTGTTGTAGTATGCTTTCAAAACAACCTTACCTCAATTAGGTCTTTTAAGGGTTGTAACATGGTCTGGTTCATGGTTTTATGAAACAAAGGATAAAGGCTCAAAGTTTATTTGTGCCCGCCCACTCTTCGTGATGAACTCCGATCCTATGCTCAGTTGGCTTAAGCTATACATTCAAATTTCTGAAAGCTAGGAAGTCACTTGATTTGAGAGAGCTGATTGACGCCTGACACGAAGCGCTTGCATTCGATTGTATAACCAAGTTAAACTGAGAACTACCCTGCCCCAAGGTTGAGATTTAGGTTTTTTTTTTTTGGGTAAGGAAAGAAAACTCCTACCTCTAGGCTCGAAGGGGTTAACGATGGATTATCTTACTTATTTCTCCAGTGTTTAGGAATTGAAACAATGCCTTGTATCATCGGTAAGGTTTAATCGGCAACATACCACGACAATTATGAACACGAGGTTTTCATCATCCTCCCTAATCTTCGTTTAACAACAAATTTGATAAATGGAAAGAAACAAGATGAAGATATTATTATATTTTCGAGCATAAAAGTAGATGAGTGAAACGAATGGACTTAATCCAAAAGATGCACAAACATTTCATTAACCTTGCCAATTTTGAAAGTACAACAAAGCTTATAAGCAAATACAAATTCAAAGTGCAAAGGAAATATAATAAAATTGCTAAAACAGCCAAAAGATTGCCATCTTTAGGGAATCAAATACAGAAAATCAAAGAGGAGCTCAACCGCAGACCCCTAATCCCTCTTTGTCTTGATATATCTTCCACAGCATTACTTATCTCATGAGCGGGTAAGGATTGTTCTTGATATTAGGCTGGGAGTCATCGAAAGACAAAATGTTTCTCTCCACTAAGTCTTTCACAATATGCTTCAAAGCAAAATAACCTTCTAAATTATGGCCTGGTGTGACTTCATGGAATGCACAATGAGCGTTGGGATTATAAGAAGCTGGAAGCGGATCAGGAGGTGGGCCCGATGACCTTGTAGTTATTAATCCTTGTTGCACCAAAACAGGATACAATGTTGTATACGTCATAGGAATGGGAGGAATCGGAGGCCTTCCACCATTTCTTTTACCTGGAATGTTCTGACGGGAAACTTGAGTCCTTCGTGGATAAGCAGGAGCGTTGAGCGCTCGTTGATATACTGGTGGTTGAGGAACCGGCTGATAAATAGAAGCTTGACTATTGAATGTTGGCGTGATAGTGGCCACATAAGGTTACTGAACAGAATAACACTGTTGTTGCTGCTGACATTTCCAGAACTGATTTTTCTTCCTTTTGTTTGTCATCACCACACTAGTATCCCCTTCCCTTTTAAAGGATATCTTGGCATCGTCGTTCAAACTATCAGCTCTCTTGGTCATTTTCCCACTCTTTAGACTAAGCTCTACTTTAACCACTACAGCCACAATATCGGAAAAACTAGCAGACACGCTACTGATCATCCTTTCGTAGAATTCTGGTCTCACCGTGTCGACAAACCAATCAGTTAACTCTTTTTCAGATAAAGGTGGCTCTACCTATGAATCCAGCTCTCTCCATCTTTGTGCATACTCTTTAAAAGACTCGGTATCGTTCTGAGACATGCTCAGTAGTTTTCTACAATCTGGTGCCAGGTCCATGTTATATTTGTAATGCTTAACAAAAGCATCAGATACATCTTGAAAGCGTTGGATCCTAGATTGGTCCAAAGTCAAATACCACTTTGCAGCAACCCCTTTCAAACTATCTTGGAAGCAGTGGATCATCAACTTATCATTATCCATAAATGCAGTCATTCGTCTGTAATACATGACCAAATGTGACTTAGGACAGGTCGCTCCTGAGTATAGGTCGAAATTGGGTAGTTTGAATTTGGGTGGAATTACCAAGCCTGAGACTAAGCACATGTCCTTAGCATTAGTATTAAATACATTGCTTTCTTCCATTGCTTTCAATTTCCTCTGCATTACCTCTACACTTTCCTTCTGCCTTTCATGTCGATTATCTCCTTCTTCAGACATATTGACATAATCATAAACCGGATGTGGGTTTTGAAAAACTGGGTGCACCTGAGCTTGCACTGCTGCTGGAGCGAAGGTAGGAATAGCTTGAAAAGCCTCATTAACCAAAGGAACAACTTGTTGAGTAGAAGTGACGGCCGGAGCACGTATAAAGTTAAGAGGCATGCCCAAAGTGGGGTTCACAATGGTAACATGAGGTTCTACAGTTGTAGTGGTAATCTCAGAGACCACCGTCGCTTGTGTATCCATTTTTGCTCTCATATCTTGAATTGCTTCCAGAATCTGCCCAATTCCTCCTCGGAGCTCACTCAATTCATTGTTGACTCTGTCTATTTCACAGTACTGTTCAGACATCCTTCGCCGAGTTTGGCTCATGTGTCGTAGTTGTAGGGAATTTGAAGACGACTCTGAAGGGAAAACAATGACATGAGACAAGACAGAGAGGAAATGCACATGCTATGACATGATACAAATGAGATGCTAATGCAAACCAAGTGGTTTCAAGGGACTCAAAGGCAAGTTGCGGGAAATTCTTTTGGAAAAACTGAAAAAGTTTTTTTTATTTTAAAATCCATGCTCTGTTGATCTTTTGAAAAGGAAACAAACATTTGAGTTCCTCGAAACCAAAGGGCTAGGAATGGTTGAATGTATGGATGCATAAAGCACACGAGCACAAACATATGTACACACAACAAAACATACAAATCCTAGGTTTTGGGGTCTCATGAATGGAGCCATGGTCTACCCATCCCAAAAGGTATATGTACTACTGATTTTCATCTGCTGAACAGGGTTCTAAGAAGTTCCCAGAGTCGACAACCCATCTTTAGGATTTTAACGATTTCCCAGATGACTTGGTAATCAATAAAATTCTCAAGAGGATCTCGTTTGAGTGTAGTATCGCGTGACAACCAATTCAGAAATAGACTCCATCATGGTCACCGCACTACATCCTAAAAAGGCTTAGTGGGGTTTGGTAACTACGGTTCTCAATATCACAGGCTCCTAGGTCGAGAGTAGCACGCTTTCACGAACGGATTCGTTCAACATAACTAGACTCTCAAGAGGGCCTCAACTGAGTGATGGTGTTCTCAATTCAACTTTTCAGGATTTGACTCCCTCAAAGCCTCCTTGAATACCATCTTCCTATCATAAGTGTACGCTCAAATCCGGGTATAGGATTTATCTCACCACTCAAGAACCAAGCCAACCAAAAGATAATCAAGCAAAGCATATATACAGGCAATCAAACAGATATACACAAATATAGCAATCAAGTATAAGCAAGACAAATATAACAAAGGTGGGCTTAACCCTAAAAAATAATAGACCTTCATCCTTCCCCAGTGAAGTCGCCATTTCTGTTGCGGAGAAAATCGGATAACAAGCTATTAATTAACTTGCATCATTTTCTTTTACAACCGACTTTGATTTATCCAAAGGAAATGTTCAAGATGGAGAAAACCTAAAGGGGGGAGATCTAAGGTTCAGGGGTTGGTTACGCCTAGGGAAGGTATTAGCACCCTAAACGTCCGTAGTACTCTACGGGAGCCTCTTGTTTTAACTTAATATATCTCACTCGTTTGCTAAGGGTGCTATGCTAAAGGTTGAAACCCTAGGGGTTTATTTCTAAGTATACTCGACAAAGCATCGAACTTTGCGCCTACGTATCCTTACGGGAGTAGAATCAGAGTATCCGTAGTTCACCGATCTAAGGGTGAAGGAATAGGAACCATTGACTATGGCCAAAGTTCCAAGGGTAAAATGAGCATGGCTCATTTTTAGAGTTCACGATAACTCTCTAAGTCTACGTTATAAAGGGGGAAGTGAGTTCTCATGATAATGAGAATCACATGGAGTGTAAGAACTCCAACCTACTTCTAGTTATGATTTCATTGGCTCACGATAGCCAAGAAATAAGGGTGAACCTAGAAGGATAAGGTAAGATGGTTTGTTTAGTGACTTCAAGGGTCAATTTAAGGTGATCTCCCTTTGGAATGGGGTGGAAAAGGTAACAGTTGTAAAGATCCTAAGATGACAAGTTATAATTCTGAAATGATGATGTAAAAGACATGAATAAGATGAGATGAAATAAAATAGAAATAGTCTCGTCTTAATCATGATTTAATCGAGAAATCGATAATCAATGATTCTTGACTTTCATCAACTAAATAGAATCGGAATGAAAATATGACTAGTCTCGTCTAAATCAAGGTTTAATCGACAAATCGATAATCTTAGATTTTTAACTTTCATCGACCAAAATAAAGAAAATAGGAATAAAAATCAAGTTGGTCTCGTTTAAATCAAGATTTAATCGACAAATCGATAACCTTAGATTTTTAACTTTCATCGACCAAAATAGAATCAGAATGAAAAAAACAAGTTGGTCTTGTTTAAATCAAGATTTAATCGACAAATCGATAACCTTAGATTTTTAACTTTCATCGACCAACAAAAATAAATAAAAAGTGGCCTCACATAATCAAAATTTATTGATTTGCAATAATCAACAAAATTATGATGTTTTTATGTCATTGGCCCTAAAACAAAGAAAATAGAATGAGAAATAAAAATACAAGTTACTAAATATTAAAAGATCCACCATTTTTTAGAAAAACTTCTAAAGAAAATCTTAGAAAGAAACAAACCAAAAAAGTAAATTAAAACTTCCTAAAATAATTAAAAAAAGGGAGGGGCGGCTGAGAAAATGGGAAGATAACATGGTGCGAAAATAAGGAAGTGGGTCATATGGGCTCAAAGCCCATCGCCTCCTCCAACAAAACTTGTTAACATAAAAGAAAGATGAGGATAAAAAACAAACAGGTCATCAGGCCCAGATCCTACACGGTATGTAAAGAAAAAAAAGCTTAATCTCAAAACATTAAAACACACATTAATGATAAAGGTCAAACACCAAGGTGTTATCATCCCCGTCTTCCAAGAGACACGCCTCTAAAGGAGTCATAGGCCATGGTCAAAAAGGATGAAAGTCAGAATGGAAAGAAAATCGCAAATGAGACCAAAAGGAAAAAAGCATCATACCAAGAGTTTTCAAACGGTACGATTTCTCTCTGTCCAGATCTCTTTCATACTCGCTGCATCTCGCTTTCGTCCCTCTTTTGAGTTTCGTTTCGAATTCTCTACTTCATCTCCTTCAATTTCTGGGTTGTTTGGTTGTTTGAAAGAAAAAGGTTGAAGAAAAAAAAAGGTTGGAGGAAGGTCGATTGATGAGAGCGATGGTTAGTGTTGAAGAGAAGAAGATTGTTGATTTCTCACGGTGGCGGTGAAAGGTTGTTTTGTTGTGGAGGAATTTCTGGTAATGGGTTGTTGGATTGATGTTGAATGACTTGGAGAGTCGAAAGCGATTTTGTGGTTAGTGATCGTTTAGCAGAAAATCTGGGAGAGGAAGGAAACAGTTTTGAGATGAGGATGTTGTTTTGACAATGAAGGTTTTTTTTATGTTTTGAAAATGGAGAGGGATGGGGTTTAGAAGAAGGTTGTATGAATGAAGAGTGGTTGTGTTGACGTGGTGGTACGGTCAGAGACGAGGTTGTCGTGAAGGTGTTTATGCAGTGGTTCTGTGTGGACTTTGAAGAGTGAGTGAGACAGGGTATGTATTGAAGGCTGATTGATGATGTTGCACGTTGAAGGAGAAAGATAATGGTGGTTTATGTTTTGTAGGTGAGTTTCTCTATTCTGAATGTGTGTTTTTACTATCTGTTTTGTTTGAACTGGTCTTCCCCCCCCCCCCCCCATCGATGGATGTTGTCATTCCCCCTCTATTTTAAGGCCTCTTGTTCCTCCTATTTAACTCCCTCCAACAAAACTTGTTTCTTCCACTTTTATTTGAATTTTTTATCGTTGTTGAATGGTCGTTTTCACGGTTTACAGGAGGAGCGTACGGTTTCGCAGGCTGACTTGTAGCAGACGTGTTGGTGTAGCGTGTTCATGTCGCTGTTGCTTGTTGTTGGATGCAGGGATACATCAGAGTTTTGGCGTTGTGTAGTGTAGCAGTTTGGTCATGGTCGTGTGAATAAGCTTATGTGGCTTTTCTTCAAAAAGACCAATTGTTTGTTCCTTGTAATATCTATTTCTTTTTGGAAAATGGGCTTAAGAGTATTGGACCGTGAAATGTACTCATTGGGAGTTTTTATAATATTGATGGATTTGGAAATGAAATTAAGTATAATGGGCTTTTGGGATTTATGTGATGGACATTGTAAATAAAAAAAATGGTAACTTGAATTTTGTGTGATAACTAATAACAAAATGGACAATTGAATTTGAAAAGTGAGAAATGGATGAATTGAAAATGGATATGAAATCAAAAAAGGAATATGGATTTTTGGATATGAAATGGATTAGAAACATGGATCATAGATATTTATGGATTGAAAATTGGATAAATGAATAGATTTTTGGATAATTGGATAAGAAAAATGATTGATAAATGATTATTGAAAATGGTTAGGAATTAAAGGTGACAATTGAGAGTGAATAAAATGGATAGATATTTGGTTACGGAGAGGATCATGGAGAGGGTTATGGAGAGGGTTATGGAAATATCTCCTTGTAATGGGAGACTTGCTTGACTCAATGCTCCATCCAAAATCTTGATTAATTACCTCTTGAATCTCCTTAAGATAACCGGATTCACAAATGAAACAAAAAAAACAACACCTGATAAAAGGGTTAGCTATGCAATATGATTGACCTAATATGGTATACAAGGGATCAATGGATCTAAGGGAAAAATTTGGGGTACAAAAGGGTGCTTCGCCCAAGAGTCGGACGACGATCTCGGCGGGGAGACAAGGTTCGTGCTCGGCCCTTGGCTTTAGGTGGAGGCGAACGCTGGTCCCTCCTGGTTCTTTTGGTTCCCAGGGAATATTGGCTCCGCGGGGAGATGTGGTCACGCTTCCAGACAGCGTGGGACTCCGGCTCCTGGTGTGCCCGACGGTCTCTTTCACGTCGGGGTGGTGGACTTATGGATCATCGGCAATCTTTCCTCGGCTGCAGGGATCTTGGTCAGGCAGATTCCTCCAAGGCTCAAATCCTCTCGTTTTGTTGGAGGATTAAGAGGTTGGTCTTGTTTAGAACTTCAAGAAGGGTCGCCGTGGCCGGGTCGGCGTTGGGCAGAACTGGAACGGGCTAGAGGTCCAGGGAGGGCTGGTCTTCAACACGATCAGTGCGAGTGGGAGAGGGAGATGCAGTGACCCCATCTCTCAGATGATGGGCGTCGCATCTAAAGAAAGGTGCAGTCCCGTCAGTATCAGTCTTACTGATGGAGAGAAAAGCAATGTTGTGAGCGGCATGAACGTGATCTTGGCTTGCCATGATCGGAGTTTTGGATAGAGAGTTGTTTTGCTCTTTGATCTACGATGGAGGTTAAGACATGAATAACAGGGATTCCTATAGACGGCGCCACTGATCTTAAAGGCTGATTAGAACCTGAAGTGAGCCAAGAAAGACGTCTATGGTGTTGGGTGTGTGAGACGAAGGGGGGTGTACCTGCAAGGTACTCCGATGCTAAAGTAAGAATCGGGAGAGGAAAAAGGCAAGTACAAAAGTATGTGTTTCTTAGGATGATTTTGAATACTTGGCCCTCTCAAATGAGAGGGTTTTTATAGTGCCCCCAGCGCATGGCCAACGGTCCCTATTTTTGGGGCGAAATAAGTGTTTCCTGAGGAATAGATAACTGCCAGAAAATAGTCGTTAGGACGGATAGAGGTTCCCGAAAATAATCGTTTCTACGGGAAAAGATGTAGTTCTGGGCACGAGCGTCGTAACTGTTTCTGGATGGTGGAGTCGTGTATAACGGGCAGGAAATACCAAGGAGGAGCAGGTGACCCTTGGGGGTCATTCAACCATAATTGCTGGGTGGAGGGGCAGAAAGGTAAATGCTACCTCGAATGGGCTGGACTTAGGCAATTGGGTCGTTCTGGGAGAAGAAGTGGATTGGGCCATGCCTAGCCATTGGTCCAGTCCGGAACAGGATTATAATTGATTCGCTTGAGAACCAAAAATAATCAGTAACAGGACAAGATGACATCTTGAATTGGTGGAGTAAGTTCTAGTGTGACGGAGAGAAGATTGACACAAAATGAGAGAATTTTTCTGATGAGTCGTTTTCACGTTCTCTACAAATGGGGACCATAATCCCTATAAACAACTTTAGCGTTATTTCTTAGTTTTCAATATTTCTTATTTTCCCCCTCATCAAATTAAATATTGACTTATGGTATCTACACAATAATCTCATATTTCATGACATTTATGCTTTTAGCCACATACTTAATATTAATTAGACCACTGTAGTTTTGGCTGATTAAATAATGGCCCTAACACATGCAATATTACATTTGTGACCCAAAAATCCTAACAATCTCCCACTGGTATATGTAACTTTACACACGTGTTAGACTCTATGAGGTCAAAATTTATCATTATATTCTTTAAGCATATCCAAAGTATCTCGTTCATTAATCATGTCAGTATACATAATCAAAGTGATTTTTGTTATATCAATCATAACTAAACCCTTCAATGATCATTAAGAGTGGCACAACTAAATGACATAGATTTATAATGAAATGTGCACCATGAAAATCACATGAAATTGGTTTGTATATGTTGATTTTCAACTGGTCCTACTTTACTTTAGTGAGATCCTTCAATAACTTTATAGTACAAAACGTAAACTACTGAATATCAAACTTTATTAATTAGAAAATATTCAAAATCATAGTATGCATACATAATACCAAACACATACCATAAAATTCATAATCGACTAACTCCAACTAAACCAAAGACTCCTCTAATGGTAAAACACCCATGCGAGCAGTGTGCACGTGAAAGACCTTGGGTGGAAGACCTTTTGTAAGACGATCTGCTATCATGGAGTTTTTCCTCAAGTAATCTATGAAAAATTGTCCACTTTGTACCCTTTCCTTAACAACTTGGAACTTGATGTCAATATGTTTCGACTTAGTCGAACTCCTATTATTGTTGGAATAGAGGATGGGTGATTTGTTGTCACAGTATAACTTAAATGGCCTTTTAATAAGTTCCACAATTTGCACCACAGTGACAAGATTTCTTAGCCAAATTCCATGGTTGGATGTCTCATAACAAGATATAAACTCTGCTTCCATGGAGGATGAAGTTGTAAGATGTTTTTAGCACTACACCAAGAAACTGCACTACCAGCCAACATGTAGATATAGCCTGAAGTGGATCTTTTACTGTCTTGGAATCCAGCAAAATCTGAGTCAGAGTATCCAGTGATCTCTAACTAGCCTGACCTCTTATATGTGAGCATATAGTTTTTTATTCTCTTTAAATACCTCATAAACTTTTTGGTTGCTTTCCAATTATCCATTTCTGGATTGCTCAAATATCTGCCTAACATCTCAACTATGAACGCAATATCCGGACGCATACACACTTGGGCATACATCTGACTCCCTACTGTTGACGCATAAGGAATCTTTTGCATTTTTTGAATTTCTAAGTTTCCTTTTGGGAAGTGACTAAGACTGAATTTGTCTCCCTTAGAAATTGGAGTATCTCTTGATTTACACTCATACATGCCAAACCTTTTAAGTTCCATTTCGATATAGCTCCTTTGTGATAATTCTAAAATACCTTGAGATCGGTCCCAATGTATTTGAATTCCCAATACAAATGAGGTATCATCGAGATCTTTCATCTCGAATGTTCTTGATAGAAATTTCATGGTTTCGTGTATCATTGGCGACAAGTAATATGTCATCAACATATAGGACCAAGAAAATGTATTTGCTCTCACTGAATTTGTGATACATACAATCGTCAACAAGATTCACCTTGAAACCAAATGAGAGAATTACTTCATGAAACTTGTGGTACTACTAACGAGATGCTTGTTTTAATTCATAAATGGATTTTTTTAATTTGCAAATGATATTTTTTGAGTCTCCTGACACAAAGTTTTCTGGTTGCACCATATAGATCGTTTCATCAATGTTTCCACTGAGGAAAACCGTATTGACATCCATTTGATAGAGTTCATAATCATAATGTGCAATAAGAGCCGCGATTTTCCTAAAATATTATTTTGATAAAACCAGAGAGAAAGTCTCTTTAAAGTCAATCCCTTCTTTTTGAGTATAACCTTTAGCCACAAGAAGAGCTTTATACCTCTCCACGTTACTGTTAGAATCCTGCTTGGTCTTAAAAATCCATTTACGACCAATGGGTTTCACACCTTCTGGTAATGGGACAAGTTCTTAAACTTTATTTTCTTGCATGGACTTATACTCCTCCTTCACTGGTTTAATCCACTTTTCCAAGTTGGAATCTTGCATAGCTTGACGGAAGTTGATTGGATCATCTTCCATCAAACCATTATTTTCCTTATGTTCTTGGAGAAAGACTATGTAATTATCCAGAATAGCATTTCTCCTTTCTCTAGTGGATCTCCACAAAGGTATTGGTTCTTGTAACACTTGTTCTTGAGGATATTGAGTTTGTTCTTCATGAATTACCAAATCATCTTGAGTTGGAGGAATTTCAACAATGTCTTGTGGAGGTTTCGTTCTTGCTTGATCAAAAGCACCTATATGAATCTTTTTTGAAATTGTTACTGATTCTTCCTCTATGAAAAAGTCTCTAACCTTAATCTTCCCCCCAGACTCAATATCCACAAAGAATATGGTTGTTTCCGTCTCAAAAATTGAATTTAATTTGGGATCGTAAAATTTGTAGCCCCTAGATCTTTTAGAATAGCCAATCAAGTAGTTTCTCACTATTCGATAATCCAATTTGTTTTCATTTGGCCTATAAGGCCATGCCTCAGCTAGACATCCCTACACATGAAAATGTTTGAGTAGGCTTTTGCCCATTCCAAAGTTCATAAGGTGCTTAGCCAGCTGATTTTATTAGTACTCTATTTAGAATATAAGTTGTAGTTTTTAGTGTCTCTCCCTAAAGTGTCTTTGACAAGGTAGGATGATAAATCATACTCCTTACCATATCCTTAAGAGTCTGGTTTCGTTTTTCAGCAACATCGTTCCTGCTAAGAGATCCTGGAATGAAGTAATGTGGGATGATTCCATGTTCCTCCAAGTATTTGGCAAAAGGCCCTGGACGTTTTTCACATGAACCGTTATATCTACTGTAATATTCACCGCCACGGTCAGATTTGACTTTCTTAATTCTTTTGTTGAGTTGATTCTCAACTTCAGTCTCAAATGGTTTGAATACATCCAATGACTGAGACTTTTCATATATAAGAAATATGTACGAATTTCTATAATAATTGTTTATGAATGATATAAAATATTGTTGACCATTCCAACAAGGTGTCGGAAATGGTCCACAAATGTTCGTACGTACCAATTCTAAGACATCTGTAGCTCTATATGCACCAAATTTATTTGTTTTGGTCTGTTTACCTTTAATGCACTCAACACAAACATCAAAGTTTGTGAAGTCATTGGAATCCAAAATTCCATCAGACACTAGTCGCTCAACTCTATTTTTAGATATGTGACCTAGGGGCTTGTGCCATAGTGCTCCTGCATTGTTATCATCAATTTTACGCTTAGTACCACGTGATTCCACATTCAAGGATTCACCATAGGTAGCTATTGTGTCAAGCAAATATAGATTATCATGACCCATAAGTGAACCAGTTCCAACAATATCTGAATTGAAAGACAACTTGAACATATTGTTTCCAAATGAACAAAAAGTACCCTGATTTGTCCAAATAAAAAATTGAAATTAAATTTCGTCTAAATGACGGAACAACAAAAGTGTCTTTCAAATCCAAATAAAATCCGGTACACATCAATAATCTAAAATGTCATATAGCTTCCACCTCCACCGACTTGCCATCTCCCACATAGATGTATCTTTCAACATCATTTGGCTTTTGGTAGTTCAGTAAACCCTTCATTGAAACACTGCTGTTAGTAGTTGCACCAGAGTCTAACCACCAAGTGTTTCCAGGAACTAACGCTAAATTGAATATAGAACAGACCAAACCATGACTTATGCGCTTGGAACGATCCCACTTCTTATAATTTTTCCTCTATTTAGAGGTAGTAGATTTCGTAGGAGAAAGTGGTTTCTCCATCCTTAATGCAAGGTAAAGATCCATGCAACCAAGCACAATTTTCATATTCTCATTCCAATCCTTAAAATTTATCCCATTAAGGACCTGAACCTTATTCATATTAGCAGCAGATATTGAAGCAATTGTAGCTGAAAAGTAGAACATAATAAACACTATAAATATACTCACACAAAAAAAGCTGAATTATAATTTGTTCAAATAAAGACATAACACATCTCAAGATACCTAATGCACCATAAATATTAAGTCTTTGGACAGTAAAATTGACTGCTAGTAGTACTCTTGTAGTAATAATCAAACATTGATAATAAAAAAACATGTTGAATCATAAACCCCTTTTTGGATTAATTTATTATTCACATGTAAGACCTTACAATTATCACATGTTTATCACCACTGGTGTGTATGAAAACCGGCCAACCGCCAACTGTCCTTTTGGTCAATTGATACTCGTATGGACTAACATACACACAAACCAGGAAATTTTTTTAACATTTTTCATAAGCAATTTCCACAAAAGAGGTCACTTTGGCGACTTTTTCATTTCAACAATTTACTTTAAAAGGTTAAATAACTTTATAAAAATATGATCCATATCCATATTTGAACAAAATTGAACCAAGGTAAAATTGAAATTAAACCCGAATCAAAAATCCCAATGCACTTTACTGTACTGTTACGCATTGTTACGACATTGGTACTGATTTTAATTCCAAAATATTAATCCACAAATATTATTTATTATAAATAAAAAATAAATAAATAAAATTAAGTCATATATTATTTATTATAAATAATATATAATATAATTATTAATTAAAATGTAAAATAAATACTAAAGACCGCAATATTAAGATATTATTTAAAAGCATACTGCATAGTCATATTTATTTTAAAATTACTGCTATGTCATATTTATTTTAAAAAATACTGCTTTGTGGGCGTAATGATACAAAACTTAAGAGGAAAAAAAAGCATACTTGCTTACAATATGAAATAACATAGCGAATGAGTTCTCTCAATTAATCAATTGCACACAATCGCATCACAAATTGTAACAGAACCGCAAAAAGTGTATGCGCAACATGAAAACATAAGGAAAAAATTAAACAGTAAAGCCTAGTTGTCAATCACCGTTCCCGACAATACAATCGCATCAAAAATTGTAACAGAACTGCAAAAAGTGTATGCGCAACATGAAAACATAAGGAAAAATTAAAGAGTAAAACCTAGTTGTCAATCACCGTTCCCAGCAGTGTTTTCCGGCAAGTTGAGTCAAATTCAACCCCATCAAATTGTCAATACCATAAAAAAAACAATGTTTTGATCTACCGAATTATTTCTATCGATATAGAAATCAAGAACAAAACTCTAAAATAATTCCTATGAGTCAATATACCATCAACTTGTATCCCCTTAAACCCATATCAGGATTCACTCAAAGAATAAAAGCGAAAGTGTACCTGAATTTACCATTGGGAATCACAGAAGATTTGCGAATATTTGATCTTCCAATTTGTAGAGTTTCCTTATGACTCCTTGAATCTCCTCTGATGGGGATGAAGAGAGAAATTTTTCTGATGATCTGTTTTCACGTTCTCTACAAATGGGGACCATATCCCCTATAAATAATCTTAGGGTTATTTCTCAGTTTTCAATAATTTAATTTTCCCCCTCATCAAATTAGATATTGACTTATGGTATCTACACAATAATATTATATTTAATGGCATTAGCTACATACATAATATTAATTAGACCACTGCAGTTTTAGATAATTAATTAATGGCCCTAACACATGCAATATTACATTTGTGACCAAAAAATTAAAATAATATTTTGCATTATCGACTCTAGTTTAAGGTTAAAGTTAACACAACTTTGAAATTCGACGTGGTTAATAGTGTGTTGGATTATTTAGATTAATAGGAATAAAAAACTTTTCCAAGATACTCGGAAGGTAGTGGAGGAGATGGTGGTTTTGATAGAGGCAATTGGGAGCTTCTTTGGTCAGATTGAATCCCCAATTTATTACGTTGTTTTTTGCTTTTTTAGTGTTGTCTCGTTTGCTTTGCTGGCGTGTTGTTGTAGTTTCTTTAGGTTGTATTTTCTTTTGTTCGACTCAATCCATTCTATTATTTTTCTGGATTGAGTACCTCTTGTACTCTTTTAATACATTATAACTTATAAAAAAATACTTCAACATTCAAGTCAGTGAGAGAGCAACAAATGATGTGAGAATAATGATGAATTTGAATCATACATTTTATTTCATGTTAGATAACTTATATATGAAAGTTAGTTAAAGTATCTCATGCTTTATGGTTTGGAATGTAAGATGTTGTTAAATGATATTCAACTGTAATCAAAGATTCTTTACCTGGATCAAGTGCGGGACTTTGCAACATGGTTGAACACTACATCTCTAATTCTCGATGAATGGTCTTGGACAAATAATTGATTTGTTTTCTTATCGGGCCTTTGGCTGGCAAAAAAAAATAGTAAATATAATTTTAAATAAGTTCATATATATATATATATATATATATATATATATATATATATATATATATATATATATATATATATATATATATTTGTCTTCACCAAATATGTTTTTCATAACTTTATAAAAAGAGTCGGGTTTTGATGTAGCATTTCTTCTTCTTTGTTAAATTAGCACCAGAAGTATCCACCTACTTTACAAGGACAAGATCTTTCTAGAATTTAGTGAGATTCTTCTTCGAGTAATCATTTTCTTTAAAAAAGATTACGATTTTGATATATATACCAGAAGTATCCACCTACTTTACAAGGACAAAATCTTTCTAAAATTTATTCTTCTTCGAGTAATCATCTTCTTCAAAGGGATTACGATTTTAATATATATAAATAAATATATATATATATATATATATATATATATATATATATATATATATATATATATATCCCCTAATTTGAAGTTTTTTAATTTTTAGTTCCTCCATTTAAAAAATGAGTTTTTTATTCCCTAAACTTTACATCAATTGAAATTTTGATGGTCTTACTCTAATTTTGCATACGTGACAATGATGATTGAGACAAAAAAATTATTTTTGATTAGTTGGCAATGATGACTATGATTATTTATTATTTAATATTTTTAATTAATTAATTAATTTATAATTTATTAATTAATAGTTTTATTTTATTATTTTAGAAGTTTATTTGAAAATTATTTATTAATACAAATTTTATTATTTAAAAGAATAATTTTGGGCCTTAAGCTAAGTCCAATATCTTCGGCCCACAATTGTACATCATGATAGGTTTGTTTCAAATATATAAACACTAATGTTTCTTATTAAAAAAACAATGTGGGATTTCAACCGTATCTCTTCCAACATTTTCTGCATCATTGTCTTTCTCTCTCATTGTAACCATGTCATCATCATCACGAACAACAACAAACCTTGAAGCAGCACCTTTGAAAGCTTCTCCAATTCAAAAATATACTCAATAACATACAACGGATTTTTCACCAAACTATTGTAATCAGCAATGACTTGTCTGTTTTTGTCAACACCTTGAACTCTATTCATTGTTGCGAATTATTTTCCAAGTGTGTCGTCGTATGGTGTTTGAACAGAGTGCTTGAAATTTTCACATTTGATGCCATCATAGATGACTACAACAATACTCTATGATGCCACTTGTTAAGGTTGCTTTCGTGCAATTTCCTGAGTTGAATTAGATAGGATTTGTATTACATTTGAAGATTAAAAAGAGTAGATTCGGAACAATTTTACTAATTCTACGACTTAGTCTTATTTAATAATCGATTTGTTTGTTCTTGAATTATGTGGAAGTGAGGTTCATGAATAAAGTGAAGTTCATCATGTAAACCGAAGTGGTGCTTGCTTTCTTGGTTTTACATCCCATAGACATTAATCAAAAACATCATCATGGTTCAGGAACAATATGTTGTGCAATAGTTTTTATATTAAGTAACATTATTGTTGCGGTGAGAATCGGATATCAAGCTATTAATTAACTTGAATCACAAATCATGAAGTTCACCACCGAGCTTTGATTTATCCAAAGGAAAGGGTAAAGATCGAAGGAAACCCTAAGAGCACTATGTAACAACACAGCTAGAGATCTAAGGTTCGGGGGTTGGTTATACCTAGGGAAGGAGTTAGCAACCTAAGTATTTGTAGTACTCTACAGGAACTTCTTGTTAGTATTTGTGTTATGCTAGACTTTGCTTGTTAAGGGAAGTGCTAAGGTAAAGACCTAAGGGTATGTACACTAAGTATGTTCGCCAAGACATCGCATCTCGTGTCTACGTATCCTGACTAGGCTGTAATCAAAGCATTCGTAGTTCACCTAACTAAGAGTGAGGAACTCTTGACCATGGTCAAGGTTCCAGAGGGAAGTAAGTGTTCATCACTATGTCACTTACACGGAGTACAACAACTCCAATCCTAAGGCTAAAATAAAAAGGGGGAAGCAAGTTTTCATCACTATGACACTTACATGGAGTGTAGCGACTGCAATCCTAAGGCTAGGATAAAGGGGTAAGGTAAACTAGTCTTAATCGCCCGACGGCGTGAGATAAGGGATATAGTTGTTAGTTGTTAGTGGGTTAGAGGGCTCGGCATAATATCGCATCTTGTGTCTACGTATCCTGACTAGGAAAGTGGAATCAGAGCCTCCGTAGTTCGCCAAACTAGGGTCGAGGAACCCTTGATAATTATCAAGGTTCCAAAGGGAAAAAGTAAGTGTTCATCATTATGACACTTACATGGAGTGTGGCGACTCCAAACCTAAACTAGGTTAAATAAGTAAGACTCTCACAAGGTCTCGAGGAAAAGATGGACAAGGCTATCCTAAATGACATGGTAGTCAACTATAAGATCATTTCCTTTGGAATGAGGTATAAGCAACAGAGAGACAAAAACAGAAACCTTAAGTGACAAATGCAAGATCAATAGCAATACGTATAGAAAATGTTCAGGTAAATCAAAAGTCACGAGATAGAACATCAAGAATCAGGGTTTAAGCACAACACAATGCACCAAGGATTAAATTCACCATTAAAATGGAATAAACAAAATGCCAAAATTAGAATAAGTAAAACCTAATTAAATTAAAGCTAAACAACTAAATATTCTAATCAAAACTATTTAATTAATCCTAAGTAAATAAAAAAAACCTAATTTAAAACAAAATCTAATTAAATAATTAACTCTAATTAAATAATTATTCTAAATGAAGACTAAATAATTAACTAAAATCTAATTAGAAAACTAATTAATCTAAATAAACTAAATAAAAAAATTAACTAATTAATCCTAATTAAAAGTTACTTAATTAATTTAATTCTAATTTAAAAACTAAGTTCTAGAGAACTAAATAAATAACTAACTAAATAATTAAACTAAATTAAAAAACTACTAAAAAATAATTAAATAAACCTAATTAAAAGCTAATTAAATAAAAAGTAAATAAACAACAAATTAAAAAGAACAGGGGGTGCAAACAGGAAGTTTGAGAAGGAAAAAAAATATGATGGGCCTAGAACAGGGGGTGGCAAAAGCAAACCCGCCTAGCCCAACATGAAACTGCTTCGTCTGATCTAGTGGGTGGAGTCTAAGGAGACTCCACTGTGTGCCTCATGCCACGGTCGTTAGATCTTAGATCTGACCAAAGTCATACAAAACCAAGAATCAGGATGGAAAGACCATGATGTACCCTCTTGGGACGCACCATACACAACCAAGGGAAAAACACAAACCGGTGACACTTGTCACCGGCTAGAAGGTTCACGTGTAAAAGGAAAAGAAGAGTAGCCTAGGAAGTAAATAAGGGATAATGGTGATTTTGGATTCATTTTCATCAAGCATCTCTCTCTACGCCATTCCTTCCCTCTCTCGAAGTTCTTTTTCTCTTTCACTATTCTTCATCATCTCGGACCATCCTTATCGGGGAACCGACGGTGGCGGCCACCACCGTCTTCTCCGGTCCCTCTCTTCCCTTTTGATATCTGATACACGGTCCCACTTGATTTGGTTCTCTGTCCTTTGATTGCAATGAACGATATATGCTATGCTGCAGTAACTTAGTGATGAAACAATGAAAATGTGCTTGCCTTGAGAAAATGTATGCTAGACTTGACATGAGTTTTTAGAAATCGTATGCTGAATTGACATGTTTTTCTTCTTGATCTTGAATTCAAACTTTCCTCTTGGTGCACATGCTTGCTTAAATTGCTTGATTATGAACTGCACTTGACTATCTTGGTATGGATTGAAACTTGAAAAAACGAAATTGAAATGTTTCCTTTGAATTTGGTTTTGAAGCTTGGACTGATTTGCTTTTATTAGATGCATGTTTACTTTGGCTTGAAGTTGTTTTTGCCGGACATTTCGCAGGTTTCGTGGATAGCAACAACTAGCAGCGTTGCATTTTGAGGACTGGTGGGTGACGTTGGGGCATGTTTGGGAGTTGCTTGAAGTGGTTGCAGCAAGTTTGTTGTGGACAAGTTAGTTTGGCAAGTTGTTGACATCATGAGAGTTTTGAGCTACAACAACCAATGCTGCTCTTGAAGGTATCACTCTCATGCTTTTCTTTTTTTCATTCATGTCTCAAAAAAAACCTTCCCATTGCTGCTATCATGCATTTGAGATTTTGTTGTTGTTTGAATGTTACCTCCTATGTTCTTTGCGCAAAATGAGTGTGCCATGATGAGATTAACTAAAAAATGATCCAAATGTAAATGTGATCCTTAGTGTACAGGTTTGAGTGACATGGAGATGAGACTGTCAAAGCTGTTGATTTTATGGTCTGAATTGAATGAAAATGTTATGAAACATATGGACAACATGAATTGTATTGTGAAACTCGAATGATTTTTTGAATTCTTCATATGTTCATCTTTTTATGAATTCTTCATATGTTCATCTTTTTATGTGAAACTCGAATGATTTTTTGAATTCTTCATATGTTCATCTTTCGTTTCACTCTTTTTATGTATGAGGATGAGAAAACTGTGACTTATCTTGGAGGACTTGGCAATGAGAGTAGAGACATTTGGAGCAGCATGGGTATTTTGGAGCAACAACAAGAAGTTTGGACATGGCTTGAACTTTATACTTTGTATTAAAAAAATGAAATTATTTGTGAGATTTTACAATCAGATTCTTGTATTCTGACTTTCAATTCAGTTTTGGAACATGTCCATTTGCCTTGTAATTTGATATGGTGCTTGGTTTAGGGCTGGCAAGAACATTGGAATCAATTAGCATTGGGATGTAAGCTTTGTATAAAAAAAAAATCTTTGTAATTTACTTTGTAGCACATGTAACTTCAAAGTGCTTTTTGTAACTAGTAGCATGAATACTCTTGAACTCAAATAACAACCTTTTTTTCATTGAATTTGCCATATTCATTAATCTCATCACATGTGTGCTTATCTTGAAATGAAATAGATCATATACCACACTTGAAACTTTATTGGCACTGACTTGAATTTCCAATGCTAGTTGTCGCTCCCGGGATTTTCATCCAAGTACAAACGCGAAAGTGGCGCAGAAACAGAGTCGCCAGCAATGTGTATTTATCCCAAGAGAGGGAAAAGAAACACTGCGTAAACCTAAGGGGAAGGAAAAAGCATGGTCATTGCGACCAAGAGAAATGAGTAAGGGAGTCGGTTACACGAGGGGAAGCTATTAGCACCCCCACGCGTCCATCGTACTCGATGGGATCCACGCTTGTTGTCTCGATCAAAGGGTGTTGTCGTTTGGAGCTCCACTGTTAGCGGAAAGGAAATGGAACGGGAACGGAAGAGAATGAAGAGACGGGGGAGAAAATAAAAAGAAGTGACTCGATAGGACATCGCCGTCCTATGCCTACGTATTTCCTCGTGCAATGGGAAAGTCAGAGTCAACGTAGTTCAGACTACGGATTTGGGGGGGAAGTTGCTTGCCAAGACATCGCCGTCTCGTGCCTACATATCCTGAATCTAACCAGAGAGAGGAAATCAAAGCAGTCGTAGTTCGACCTAACAAGGTCTGTGTTTTTTATGAGCGACGTTAAGTTCGCGTCCGGCAGTTAGGGTCGATGCCTGTTTACAACGAGACGGAAGTAACATGCCCTTTTCTGAAAAAAGGATTGAAACTTAACAATCCTAAAGGATGAAAAGGTTTGAGTTTGTTTTGTATATTTTAGATAAGATGTGGATTGAAGTTAGTTTGCAACTTGCATTGCACCCAAGTCTACAACATAGGAACGAATACGTCGTGTATCGTCCCCAACAAGACGTACACTAAGTACCCTAGAAGAATGAAGGGAGACCCCCCATACCTCACTTCCCATATATAAGGCTCATGCGCAATACCTGTTAACCCTTATTAAGTGTTTTAGAAGTGTTATGAGAAGAGAAGAGAAGACTCAAGAAAAAGAAAACACTAAGGGGAAACTAAATTGTTCCTAATGTTGTCATGCGAAGGATGGCCCTAAGGTCAAGGTTTAAGAACCTAAGTCTAAAGAGAAAATAGGGATAACACTACCTAATGCTTATCCTACCTCACCTTAATCAAAAATTAAGGATGAGCTAGGATCCCAAAGGGTGTGAGAAAGTTGTACACAAAGCATTATATCATGCTATTCACAAAAGGAAAAGACAATTAAGATGGGTGAGAGATGAAAGAAGAAATGAACATGGATTAACATCCACATGTTCATATGTCTTACCTCTCCCCCTACACAAAAGGTTAGCAAAATAATCACAAGAAATGAATATAAGTGCTAGAAAGTAAACCAAACAATACTAGTTGTCTTAAGGAAGACAACTTAGGAGGCAAACCAAGTTTAAACCAAAAGGAAAAAGTCCTAAGAGTCAAGGAACATCTAAGGTCAGTAGTTACATGCCAATGTGTCCCACTAAGGTAAACATGCCCAAAGAAATCAAATAATATTAAACTATGCACCAAAAGTTCATACAATTACAAGTTATGCAATAACTATGCAAGATGAAAAACGATGGTTCATAAACATGAATGAATGCATATGTAAACATCAAAGTCAGAAGTGAATGACATTTAATAATGTGTATGCATATCATTGAATGAACATACAAGTCATGGATGCAAGCATTTAAAGAAATGAAGCAAGGAGAAGTGAACAAACACAATTGAAGTTCAACAATGACACATACTTGTAATGCAAGTCAAAGATAAAAATGAAATGAGATCATACATGTCTAATGGACACAAGTCAGTAGCACATGAAATATGAAATGACATTTAAAAGTCAATAATGTATGCACAAAGTTCACACAAATATCATGTTGAAGCACATTGAAGACTAGAAGCAAACATGGTTCAAACAAGTTCAAATAAGCATGCAAAGATTTATGAACTTAAGAGACATGTGATGTGCAATTATAGGTCATGGAGTATGGTTGAGGATGATTGTAAATAGAAGTGAAACATGTTTAAGTGATGGTTTAAGATCATGCAAGTGTTGATGCAAACATGTGCTCAAAGAAAGTCAAGTGATAATGCACAAATACACAACACATTTCAAGTTAAAACATGTGCATACAAGTCATGCAAGGATGAACTTTAAGTGACCTATAACAAGATAAAAGTGACCTATAATGTTCATGCAACATGGATTAAAAGGTCTCAATAATTGTCATAGAAGATTGCACACAATGCATATCAAAACCTTAGCACAAGTCTTCTAACATTCACACAAAAAAACATGCTCTAAAAATAAACCATAAGTGGTATTAGAGGCTCAAAAAAATTGGAAGATTAAATTCATTTGAAGTGCAACCAGTATACAAACATGTCTTAAAAGAAGGAATCAAAGTTCATTGATAATCATGCTCAAACTAGCTTCACAATGTCATACAAATCATACAAGCAAATGGCTCAAAGATAGCTTCCAAAAGTCAATCAAAAATGACCTAAAAAAACTATGAAAAAAGTATGAGATGCATTAATATATCATAGAGTCATGTATCAATTATTAGGGAAAAAAACAATCCACAACTATGTCAAACAAATTAAGAATGAAACATGTATCATGAATAGATGCACAAACAAAAGAAATTAAAAGCAAACTCATGGAAACATATCAAAATATGATAAAACCAGAAAATAAAATATGTCAAAATTATTTAAATACCTCATAATGCTTCATGAATTTTTATGGAATTTTCTCCTGCTTGAAAGTAATTTTTAAAATTAAAAATGAAACAAGTATGAAAAGAAAATAAAAAAGTAAAAGGAATAATGCAAAGGGGTGTAGCGCAAGTAAATCTTCAGTTAGAATTGCACTGGGCCTGAAAACAAGGGGGTGTGGATATGAATCCCAGACCCAGCCCACGCGCGTGAAGTCTGATGGTCTATGTCATGTGGCTCAGTCAATCCTTGACTTCATGAGAGCCCTTGGATTTAGTCAGCACAAGTTAATCAAGGGAAGTAGTGCAATCAAGTGGATCAGGATCAATGCACATGGTAGGCTAGGTTGAAGCACACACGTGGAACCAAACAAATCAAAAAATAAATCAGAAAATAAAGAACGTGATGGAGAGGGTGCATCATTAATGCGCTGACACGTTTTGAGGCGTTGGATCACAACAATCCAAATGGCCAGGACTTTACCTGGAGAAAAGATAGGGTTCTAGCTCAGATGGACTTTCAGGTGGCCGGAGAAGACTCTGGTCGTCTTCTCCGACGAGTCTCCGCCGTGTGCAGGTTCATATCTCACCATAAATTCACAAACCACATATCATTCTCTTCCTCTCTCAACGTAGATCACAGATCCGACCTCAAACTTCAACAACACTGCATGAATCACGCAATACGAAGCCAAACAGTTTGCCCTAGGTTTTGAGTTTTATGCACCTAAGTGCCTATCAACTAGCCGGTGGTCACATTACTTCTATTAAGCTCAAAAATACACAAAACAAGCAATATTAAAGCATACTGAGAGAAAAAGAGATTGGACTGAAACCTGTACTTTGATTCTTCCTTTGCTACAAGAGAAAACCAGAGATGAGGCTGCTTGCTTCGGAGATGATCACTGGCCAAATAAAGGCTACACAAACTTTAAAATTCTTGCAAAACCAAACTGATCAAGATGAAGAGGATTCAAGATGCAACTTCTATAGATCCAATATTTTGCTCACAGATCCTCTACAGATGTTGATTAATGATAAATGAAGATGAAGAAAGAAGAGGGAATGGAGATCTCAGAGCCTCGAAGGAGAGAAAAATTCAGAGAGAGAGAGTGTGAGGTTTTGGTGAAATGTGAAGAATGAACTAAAAGTAGTTTGCAAATTCTGTTAGAGAGGTTTATATAGGTGAGGTTAACTTCTAACTGTTATGGTTAACAGTTAGAAGTGTGGTTAGGTTAATTGAGGTGAAATGAAAATGAATTTGAAAAATAGAGAGTGAAGTGAGGTTAGTGTTAGCTCGGGTTATTCATGTATGGAGAGGGAGCATGGAATGTTATGGTGAGGTTTAAGTTGGATGGTGATGATGCATGATGATAGCAGCACTGCAGCTTGTTTAGCAAGTTTTCTCTCTTTCTCCCTTGTTTGAACATACATAGAAATGAAGGTACATGAGCATGAGTGTGTGTGAGAGGTTTGTCTAACTCAAAATGGCAATGTTTGGACATGACATGTAACATGTGCATGAGAATGATAAGGACAAAACTCTCTTTTGACTGAATTTATTTACTTGGCATTGAAGAAATCGGATGGCAAGAGGGTGAATTTGATGTATGATATCTTCATGATTAGGGAATGAAATGACATGATTAATGGCTCCTTGGAAAAAGGACATGGAGTACAACAAGGTTGATGTTCAAAAAAAATTACAATTGGAACCTCTAACATACTCAAAAATGATCATGAAAATGTGTGGTCATGACTGTATTAACATGCCACCATGACTTGGTCTTGACCATCCCATTTGCGTGTGAAATTCAAGTGTGGTGATCCTACTTTAACCCATTATACCTCTCAATGAGTTGCTCAGATGAAAAATCTCTCAACACCAAAGTTGAAGAGGAGATTGAGAGGAACAATTTTCATGTTGGACATTTTTTCAATTGAAGTGTCTATCATAGAGAAATTTGACCTTGAACTTGGACAAAACATGCACCCCAACTGTTTGTGAATATTACTCCGAGCCAGCACGCGCGTGACTTGAGTGTTTGGCCCAAATTACCTTGATTTGTCTCAACTTTAATTGATCATATCTCTCTCAATTTTAACCCAATGGAAGTGTTCTTGGTATGGTTTTGAAGCTTGAAATGTGAAATTTTGATGAGCCTCCCTACCCTTTGAGTTTGCAGCTTGGAGCATGGAGAAAGAATGCTCCAAAGATGGCCCTTCAACTTGACAAAACTTGCCATAAATGGAAACCCTTCATTACTATTTTTGGCAACTTTGCACATTTCTTGATTTTTGATGAATCTCTTGATAATTCTTGATCAAATATTCACCAATGATCATACTTGAGATAAGGAACAATATTTTGACCTTAAAAAGTCAAGAGTTGACTTTTTCCTCTGCACAGTTGACTTTTCCCCAATTCTCCTGATTTTCAGTCAATTGATCAATTGAAACTCTTTCAAACCAAATTGAAGGACAATCTTCCAACCTTATACACTTAAGGACATGAGGAATACCATAGAATCAAGTCTTTCCCAAAAAGTCATAAATAAACTGATCTTATGGCAAGCCCTAGTTTGGTGCCCTCAGTCTAGGAGAAATCAGCACATCCTCCAAATCCAAATTCCTCTGAGCATGATGTGTATCCTCTCAAACAATGATGAGATATGCCATTTGGTGAGGATAAAAACTCAAAGATCTTGTCCATTGGGGTGTTATACTCAAGAATCCCCAAACCCTAATCTTGCACTGGTTAGGAAAAGGTGGTTCCCTTGAGATTTCTTGTCAAGCTTGATCACATGATGAGATAGTGGGTCTATTAAGATCTCTTGAGGCTCAAGGCTCCTTTGATTTGACTTAAATACCCTGATCCCATGCTAAGGCCAATGGTATGCAATGATGATTATGCAAAAAATGTAATGAAACATAAGCCAGTCAAAGTTAGAAACATGAGGGCAAATTTTGAGGTGCTACAGCTGCCCTTATTCAAACTTCTTGGATCCGAGGGTATGATAGCAATGACTTTCAGACAATCAGGATACACGAGGTTTGAATACCAATACAACCTGGAAATTTGCATCCTACGAGGGTAATGAAATAAGGTAATTACGAGGGCGGCCGAAGGCGAACTCGAAGAGAAAGACCGGCCGAGGGCGGACTCTGCAGGGGGACAAGATAGTACGAGGACGGTCGAAGGCGAACTCGAAAAGAAACACCAGCCGAGGGAGGAATTGCAAACAAAGGCAGACCGGCCGAAGGCGGGCTATGCTGGGGAGGAAAACAAGACCGGCCGAAGGAGAACTAGTCAACAAAATGATATGAGAACGGCCGAAGGCGAACACAAAAAGAAGGCCCATACGAGACCAAGCCAAAGGTGGACTCGAGAAGAACGACCAAACGAGACCAGGCCAAAGGTGGACTCGAAAAGAAAGACCAAACCGAAGGTGGACTTTCAAAGAAAGGCTAAGCCGAGGGTAGACTTTCAAACAAAGGATTACGAGGCCAAGCCGAAGGTAGACTCGAAAAAGAAAGACCAAACCGAAGGTGAACTTTCAAAGAAAGGCTAAGCCGAAGGTAGACTTTCTAACCAAGGAATACGAGACCAAGCCGAAGGTAGACTCGAAAAAGAAAGACCAAACCGAAGGTGGACTTTCAAAGAAAGGCTATGCCGAAGGTAGACTCGAGAAAGAAAGACCAAACTGAAGGTGGGCTTTCAAAGAAAGGCTAAGCCTAGGGTAGACTTTCAAACAAAGGAATACGAGACCAAGCCGAAGCTAGACTCGAAAAAGAAAGACCAAACCGAAGGTGGACTTTGAAAGAAAGGCTAAGCCGAGGGTAGACTTTCCATCAAGGAATGTGAGACCAAGCCGAAGGTAGACTCGAAAAAGAAAGACCAAACCGAATGTGGACTTTCAAAGAAAGGCTAAGTCGAGGGTAGACTTTCAAACAAAGGAATACGAGACCAAGCCGAAGGTATACTCGAAAAAGAAAGACCAAACGGAAGGTGGACTTTCAAAGAAAGGCTAAGCCGAGGGTAGACTTTCCATCAAAGGATACGAGACCAAGCCGAAGGTAGACTCGAAAAAAAAAGACCAAACCGAAGGTGGACTTTCAAAGAAAGACTATGCCGAAGGTAGACTTTCAAACAAAGGAATACGAGACCAAGCCGAAGGTAGACTCGAAAAAGAAAGGCCAGACCGAAGGTGGACTTTCAAAGAAAGGCTAAGCCGAGGGTAGACTTTCCAACAAAGGAATACGAGACCAAGCCGAAGGTAGACTCGTAAAAGAAAAACCAAACCAAAGGTAGACTCGAAAAACAAAGACCAAACCGAAGGTGGACTTTCAAAGAAAGGCTAAGCCGAGGGTAGACTTTCAAACAAAGGAATACGAGACCAAGCCGAAGGTAGACTCGAAAAAGAAAGACCAACTGAAGGTGGACTTTCAAAGAAAGGCTAAGCCGAGGGTAGACTTTCCATCAAAGGATACGAGACCAAGCCGAAGGTAGACTCGAAAAAGAAAGACCAAACCGAAGGTGGACTTTCCAAGAAAGACTATGCCGAAGGTAGACTTTCAAACAAAGGAATACGAGACCAAGCCGAAGGTAGACTCGAAAAAGAAAGACCAAATCGAAGGTGGATTTTCAAAGAAAGGCTAAACCGAGGGTAGACTTTCCAACAAAGGAATACGAGACCAAGCTGAAGGTAGACTCGAAAAAGAAAGACCAAACCGAAGGTGGATTTTCAAAGAAAGACTATGCCGAAGGTAGACTTTCCATCAAAGGAATACGAGACCAAGCCAAAGGTGGACTCGAAAAGAAAGGCCGAGCCGAAGGTGGACTTTCAAAGAAAGACTAAGTAGAATCAACAGATCTACAAAGATGACTCCACTGGGGATATGAGAAATCTAAACAGACAACTCTGTAAGGGAGTATAGGAAGGAATAACCAATAGGAGGGATGAATCCATTGGTTACAGTGTAATGTTAAACAACATCTCCTGAATTACATTTATTTCTGCTGGGGACAGAAACTGATAAAAGATATCAAACCTGGCTTATGCTTCGAATGCATATGTTTGAATTTCTATGGCGTAATGCTCCATACAAAATGTAAATGCTACGCGTTTGGGAGGATGCCATGCAAGAATGCTTATGCAATGTAAAAGAGGCGCTCCAGCAAAATAAATGCTGAAGACGAAGGCAACTCCACCGGGGATGACAAACTAAATTGTCCTCTGAATTAAAAGATCCTGCTGAGGAAGATTTCACTAAACAACTTCCTGATCACAAACTCTGCTGGAGATAAAGACTCCGAGAGAAATTCCACTCTTGTTGGAGATGGATAAAGATGAATATTGAAGATGAAACTCAAGAAATTTCTCTCCGCTGAGATTACCCATGGCTTCTACCGAAGACAGAACTCAGAACACGAATCTGAAATATGCCAATAACAATTGGACTTAAACTTGTTGGGGATGTCAACCGCTATTGAACAAACCACTGTGAAGATCACCACCAAACTCTGCTTGGGGAGACAAGTCAATAATACCGAACCTGCTTAGGGATATTACTGAACTTAACCTGCTGCTGGGAGACATCTGTACCTCCACCTTGTTGGGGAATATCAGCCACTATTAGCAAACCTGCTTAGGGAATGGTGATTGACGACATCAACTCTGCTAGGGGATACCATCAAGCTTACTCATCTGTTGGGGATTAGATCATATCATTACTGATGAGAAACACACTTCCTGACTAGCTGAGGAAAATGGGTGCCAAGACTCTGTGGGGGAAAACAACCTCTTTGTCCAAAGAAGATATTCCATCAGTCTCTTGCTGGGGATACAACAGCATTAACTTCTGGCTGCTTGCTAAGAGAGTAATCAATCACAACTCTAGCTAGGGAAATAATCCTCTGTACTCTAGCTGGGGATGCAACAACCTGCTGAGGAGGATAAAATTTCAATTCTGAGGAGAGTAACTCTACTGGGGAGAAATCCCGCTACCCTGCAAACAAAATCAACAGTATATGCAAAATGGCCATCTAGATTACCATCATAATGACTGTGGTCTGAGCAAATTCCACTATTTTCCGATATGCTTTGCAAAGGTTAACATTTTCGCATGTAATGTTTATCAAAAATATCGGACGTTTTCACAAACAAAAACAGTTAAAGTAAAAACACAAATGGAAAGCTCTTTGAATAACAATGAAAATTTTATTGAATGAATTGGCCTATAAATAGCCATTTACATTCGGAGGCAATCCCTGAAAAGAGGTAATTGCACAAAAAGAGTAAAAGAAAATACACACGTCGGCAATGTGGGGAACAAATATCCACCATGATTCAATTCAGCTATGACCCAGTATGGCTCGTTTATCCGCAGATGTTTTGACCTTCGAAGAGACTGATTGGATTGATTCCTTTCCTTCGAAACTTCCAAGTATCAAAAGTGTTCACAGATCGAACGCAGGTCGTAGCCTCTTGCTTTCAATTCCCTAACTTTTGCCTGGATCGCCCTTTTCAGGTTTTCAATCCACCGGGATACCCATTTTTGCCAAAGTTGCCTTTTCAGATTTTCAACTTTGAGGGTTTATTCTTTTCTTTTTTCCTTTTTATCCCTAATTTTTGCCCGAACCTCTTCTTTTTATGGTTCGCCGGGATGCCCTTTTTTGCTTGGATCTTCTTTTTATGTCCAGCGGGTCTCTTTTATGCAAAGTATTTTTTGACTATGTCAGCGTTCACAGGGGACGTAAAATCTTCGCCATCCATAGTTGAGAGTAATAAGGCTCCACCAGAGAAAACCTGTCTTACTACATATGGCCCTTCGTAGTTTGGAGTCCATTTTCCCCTGTGATCTGTTTGAGAAGGAAGGATCCTTTTCAAAACCAATTCACCAGCCTGAAAACACCGAGGACGCACTTTCTGATGAAAGGATTTCTTCATCCTGCTCTGATAAAACCGACCATGTGCAATGGCTGCCAATCTCTTTTCCTCGTTAAGGTTTAGCTTATTCAATCTGGAACGTACCCATTCAGCTTCATCAAGTTTCACATCTGCCAGAATTCTCAAAGAACGAATCTCAACCTCTACTGGTAGAACTGCTTCCATACCATATACCAATGAGAAAGGAGTTGCCCTAGTTGATGTACGCACCAAAGTACGATAACCGTGTAAAGCATAAGGCAATATCTCATGTCGGTCTTTATACGTTACCACCATCTTCTGCACAATCTTCTTGATATTCTTATTTGCTGACTCAACAGCCCCATTCATCTTCGGACGATAGGGCTAAGAATTATGATGTTCAATCTTAAAACTCTAACATAGCTCCTTCATCATCTTGTTGTTCAAATTTGAAAGTAATGATTCTCTCCGGGACTCCACACCGGCAGATGATGTCCTTCTTGATAAACCGGGCTACCACTTGTCTGGTGACGTTGGCATACGAGACTGCTTCCACCCACTTCGTGAAGTAATCAATGGCAACCAAAATGAAATGATGTCCATTGGAAGCAGTCGGCTCAATCTTTCTGATCATATCAATGCCCCACATGGCAAAGGGCCAAGGCGATGACAACACATTCAGAGGAGTAGGCGGCACGTGCACCTTATCTGCATAAATCTGGCATTTGTGACATTTCCGGGCGTATTTGAAACAATCAGACTCCATAGTTATCCAGTAATACCCCCGCTCTCAGTAGTTTTCTGGCCATAGCATACCCATTGGCATGGGTACCGAAAGATCCCTCATGAACTTCTTCCATTAACAGGCTTGCCTCGTGTTCATCAACACAACGTAGCAAGACCATGTCAAAGTTCCTCTTGTACAGCACATCGTCTTTATTCAAAAAGAAGTTCCCCGCCAACCTTCTCAAAGTTTTCTTATCTTTGGTTGACGCACCCTCTGGATACTCTTGACTCTTCAGAAAAACCTTAATATCATGATACCAAGGTTTGCCATTTGATACACCTTCCACCGCAAACACAAAAGCTGGTATATCCAGACGCATTATTCTGATTGAGGGAGTTTCATTCCAACGGTTCACCTGATACATTGAAGACAACATTACCAATGCATCTGCCATCTGATTCTCCAACCGGGGTATATGATGGAAATCGACTCTGTCAAAGAAAGGTAACAACCTTCTGGCATAGTTGTTATAAGGCACCAAATTCGCTTGACGAGTTTCCCATTCACCTATAATCTGATTCTCAAATTAATTGCTTCTTCTAACCCCGTGATGCATGCTTCATACTACGCCTCATTGTTGGTGCATATGAACCCTAATCGGGCAGTGAAGGGTATATGAGAACCCTGTGGAGTCGTAATGATTGCCTCGATTCCGTTACCGTATGAATTAACAGCCCTATCAAAGACCAGCTTCCATTGGGATCCAATTTCAGGTCCTTCATCATGCAAAGGCTCTTCACAGTGTTTCATCTTCATAAACATGATATCTTCATCGCGAAATTCAAACTTCATCGGTTGATAATCCTCAATTAGTTGTTCAGCAAGATATTCTGACAAAACACTTCCCTTAATGGCCTTTTGGGAAACATATTGAATATCGTATTCTGTCGAAACCATCTGCCAACGGGCTATTCTTCCAGAAAGCGCCTGCTTTTCAAACACATACTTAATCGGATCCATCTTCGAAATCAAGAGGGTTGTGTGGTTTAACATATACTGCCTCAAACACTTGGTGGCCCAAGCGAGTGCACAACTTGTTTTTTCCAGCATCGAGTATCTTGACTCACAATCAGTGAACTTTTTACTCAGGTAGTATATGGCATGCTCTTTTCTACCTGACTCGTCGTGTTGACCGAGCACACACCCCATTGAGTTCTCAAGAACCGTAAGATACATAACCAACGGCCTTCCTGGCACTGGCGGCAAAAGGACCGGAGGTTCCTGCAAATATTCTTTTATCTTTTTAAACGCCTTTTGACAATTTTTGTTCCACCTGACCTCTTGATCTTTTCTTAACAATTTGAATATTGGTTCACACGTGGCTGTAAGATGAGAGATGAATCTAGCAATTTAGTTCAACCTCCCTAAGAAACCACGAACCTCTTTTTCTGTTCTCGGCTCAGGCATTTCTTGTATGGCTTTTACTTTAACAGGATCAACCTCGATACCTTTTTCGCTAACAATAAACCCCAGTAATTTTCCAGATCTCACCCCGAAGGTGCACTTGTTCGGATTCAACCTCAGTCTGAACTTTATCAACCTTTCAAACAGTTTATGAAGATTCACCAGATGCTCCTCCTCCGTTTGTGACTTCGCAATCATGTCATCAACGTAGACCTCGATCTCTTTGTGAATCATATCATGAAAGAGAGTCACCATTGCCCGCTGATAGGTTGCCCCAGCATTTTTCAATCCAAAGGGTATTACCTTGTAACAGAATGTTCCCCGCGGTGTTATGAATGTTGTCTTCTCCATGTCCTCTAGGGCCATTTTGATTTGGTTATACCCAGAGAAGCAATCCATGAAGGAAAATACAGAGTATTGAGCAGTGTTGTCCACTAACACGTCAATGTGAGGAAGTGGGAAATCATCCTTCGGGCTTGCTCTGTTCAGATCTCTGTAATCAACATACATCCTGACCTTTCCGTCCTTCTTAGGTACAACCACAATGTTAGCAACCCACGGAGGATAACTCGTCACTGCCAGAAATCTAGCATCGATCTGTTTCTGAACCTCTTCTTTGATCTTGACAGACATTTTCGGTTTCGTCCTTCTCAGCTTCTGCTTTACTGGAGTACAACCTTCTTTGAGCGACAGTCAGTGTACCACGATGTCAGTGTCAAGCCCAGGCATGTCTTGGTAAGACCAGGCAAAGATATCAACATACTTTCGAAGCATTTCAATCAATCTTCTTTTTACACTATCTTCCAAAACAGCCCCAATCTTTACTTCTTTCTTTGCGTCCTCGGTTCCCAAGTTAACAATCTCCAATTCCTCCTGATGAGGTAAAATGACCTTTTCCTCCTGCTTCAGCAGTCGGGCCAATTCCTCGGGTAAGTCACAATCTTCATCAGCCTCTTCTTCATCCTGATAAATGGGATTGTTGAAATCATATCGAGCCATAGCTGAATCATGATTGGTGGTATCTGAACAAGGAAACCTGCATGATTGATGATTTATGTTTATTATGTATGCAACAAACAAAAACACATTGCCATTTTGATGTGAGTTAATGCAAAAAGTAAAAACAGAAAAATCATTGATCAAAATATTTGAATGTGAAAAACGTCCTTTATTAACGATAAAGAAAGCACACAAAATATTCAAGCCCTACAAAAGAGAATCACTACGCCTTAGGCAGAGCGTAGGATTGTCATAACAGAAAAACAAAGGCAATTACACTAGGCCGGTCACTTGAATGACTTTCTCTGATGACCAGTTGCAAAGACTTTGACCTGGAATGCAGGGGTGGATCCAATTATCCATATCGCAATCACTATCCCCTTCCTCATCAATAGCATTGATTCTGTCAAAGAACACTCCAGCACTGGTAAAATGAACAGGACCATAAACGGGTGTGTTGATTGTAGGGTCTATGAATTGATACTGCTGATAGTGAACTTCCTTCCTGGCTTGGTATACCCCCAGATGTAGGTTGTTAGACCAAACTGGGTGAACAATTCTTGTGTGCACTTTACTTTTCAGCAACTTCTTTAATTGTCTATATCTTGTATATGTTGTTGATAACAGACCAGATGTCTCGACATGTTATGTGACATCTGGGTCTGTCGTACCAGAATTTCAATTGAAGCATTCATGATTCTATTAGATTGTTTCTCAAGGAACAAGAATGTCTATGGCAGTAAAATTCAAGGTGGATTTATACAGGGTATGGATG
The DNA here is from genome assembly GCA_022829125.1 of Lathyrus tuberosus. Taxonomy (NCBI): domain Eukaryota; kingdom Viridiplantae; phylum Streptophyta; class Magnoliopsida; order Fabales; family Fabaceae; genus Lathyrus; species Lathyrus tuberosus. The sequence continues at coordinate 6,288,276 of JALAZF010000164.1, read as the reverse complement.
GTTTCTGGATGAGAGAGTTCAATGGTGATTTTGGTCTCAATCCAAGAGTTTGTTGGTTGTAGTACAAGGATGTGATCCTGGTACTTTCTTACTATATGATCATAAAGGTGTCATGGGATATCATTGGTGATTTTGTGGTGTTTCTTGTTGAAGGAGCAACTTCTGTCAGTTAAATGTACTAGTGTTGTTTGAGGATCAAGCATTAAGTGAATGCGTTCAGCAGGTGTGTTGAACAGAGGGTGCGCTCTTGAAGACATGAAGATGAGTCTTATGTTTTCCATTCATTTAAGGTGTTCTTCTTGCAAAGGAGCACTGGGTATCTTAGATAGGGGGAGTTGAACTTTTGTTGTTGAAGTAGTGCAGTTGTTTATCAAGATTGTTTGTGGCTCTGGTGAGGGTGTTATGTCAGACAAGATGTCATGATATTGTGTTACTGGTGAAGTTCACGGTGGACATGACAGTTTAGACCTGGTGTGTCAATGGATTGAACCAGAAGTGTACATTTACCCCAATGTTCTGTTCTGAGTATGTTGGTTGGATGATTCAGAGTTTGCCTTTGGAACTTTTTGTGCTTGGTCTGTATTAATGTACTCTCTTCTCTATGGATTTGTTCTGAATGTTGCTTAGTTGTTCTAGTTGTTATGGAAGTTTCCTAGTGGAGTTTGTCTAATTATGGCTAAAAAGGGGGAGAGTAGTGTGGCTTAGTAATGTTGGCATAGTAATGATATGTGTGCATTGGATTTTCTGGGTTAGATGTGGTTGTCTGGTGTGTTGTGTTTCTGCTGCAGGTTCTCTTATATGTGTTCTCTGTCGGTATCTCTGATGTGTGCTGATATTGTTTTAGCCAAAATTTGCCAAAGGGGGAGATTGTTAGTTCTGAAATTGGCAGCAATTTTGGTAAAACAAAGTGTTGCATCAAGATGTCATGCTAGATGTCTTAACATGTGTTTCTAACATTCTGCAGGTGGTTTATCTGAGTGTTGCAAGACTGTGTGTGTGATGTCAAGACTGATGTCTTAACATCAGTTGACAGAACATTCTGTTAAGAATGTTATGTTTTATTGGTTGCGCGTTATTTGTAACTTGTGAGTTTTTGTTGAGTGATTGCATGCGAAATTCATGGAGGAGACATATTCTGAAGCAATCGTTTTCTGTTACTTTGTGGAGTATATTTTGTTGCTATTTTTAGGGCAAGAAGATTTGAAGTTTAAATCTGTTTTTAATTGTGAATCAAAACTGAGATTTGCTAATGCCCAAACCCTGTGAGGAATGTTTCTGGGAATATTATGTTATCCTATGTGGCGCTGGTTTATAGGTCTGGATGATTCAAGTCAGAATCAAGAAGAATATTGAAGAGTAATGACTTTCTAATTATGGAGATAAATTAGGAAGGATTTGATTGAAGACCTATTTTGTAGGAGAATCTTTTGCAGATTTGTAGCAGCTGATATGCTGTGATTAGAAGCCCAAATCCAGTTGGGAAAAAGTTATAAATAGAATGCTTGTAACCTAGAATAAGCACGGGTCCAAAATGTAGGTCATTAGGGTTTGTGTGAAATTGTGAGCCACTCTGGTACTGTTTTGTACTTAGAGTTGGACTGTTTATATGAGTTGTATTTTTCAATCATCTATGAGCTTTTAAGCAATGATGATTGTGTTTCTTTGAAGTGTGTCTTCTACTTTTCTGTGATTGAAGATTTGTTGGAAATCAAGCTGTTGATGCAGTGGCTGAAGTGTTGACTGCTAGACATCAATGTGATGATTGGAAGTGAGATGGAGTCTCTTATCTAGGGTAGACTTAGGTAGAAGGGTCATTGGGTAGTGATTAAGTGAGTGGATCATCAACGGGTGTGTTGATTTTAGGGTCTATGAATTGATACTGTTGATAGTGAACTTCCTTCCTGGCTTGGTATGCCTCCAGATGTAGGTTGTTAGACCGAACTGGGTGAACAATTCTTGTGTGCACTTTACTTTTCAGCAACTTCTTTAATTGTCTATATCTTGTGTATGTTGTAGATAACATACCAGATGTCTCGACATGTTATGTGACATCTAGGTCTGTCATTCCAGAATTTCAATTGAAGCATTCCTAATTCTATTGGATTGTTTCTCAAGGAACAAGAATGTCTATGGCTGTAAAATTCAAGGTGGATTTATACAGGGTATGGATGGTTTTTGGATGAGAGAGATCAATGGTAATTTTGGTCTCAATCCAAGAGTTTGTTGGTTGTAGTACAAGGATGTGATCATGGTACTTTCTTACTATATAATCATAAAGGTGTCATGGGATATCATTGGTGATTTTGTGGTGTTTCTTGTTGAAGGAGCAACTTCTGTCAATTAAATGTACTAGTGTTGTTTGAGGATCAAGCATTAAGTGAATGCGTTCAGCAGGTGTGTTGAACAGAGGGTGCGCTCTTGAAGACATGAAGATGAGTCTTATGTTTTCCATTCATTTAAGGTGTTCATCTTGCAAAGAAGCACTGGGTATCTTAGATAGGGGGAGTTGAACTTTTGTTGTTGAAGCAGTGCAGTTGTTTATCAAGATTGTTTGTGCCTCTGGTGAGGGTGTTATGTCAGACAAGATGTCGTGACATTGTGTTACTGGTGAAGTTCATGGTGGACATGACAAATTAGACCTGGTGTGTCAATGGATTGAACCAGAAGTGTACATTTACCCCAATGTTCTGTTCTGAGTATGTTGGTTGGATGATTCAGAGTTTGCCTTTGGAACTTTTTGTGCTTGGTCTGTATTAATGTACTCTCTTCTCTATGGATTTGTTCTGAATGTTGCTTAGTTGTTCTGGTTGTTATGGAAGTTTCCTAGTGGAGTTTGTCTAATTATGGCTAAAAAGGGGGAGAGTAGTGTGGCTTAGTAATGTTGGCATAGTAATGATATGTGTGCATTGGATTTTCTGGGTTAGATGTGGTTGTCTGGTGTGTTGTGTTTCTGCTGCAGGTTCTCTTATATGTGTTCTCTGTCGGTATCTCTGATGTGTGCTGATATTGTTTTAGCCAAAATTTGCCAAAGGGGGGGATTGTTAGTTCTGAAATTGGCAGCAATTTTGGTAAAACAAAGTGTTGCATCAAGATGTCATGCTTGATGTCTTAACATGTGTTTCTAACATTCTGCAGGTGGTTTGTCTGAGTGTTGCAGGACTGTGTGCGTGATGTCAAGACAGATGTCTTAACATCCGTTGACAGAACATTCTGTTAAGAATGTTATGTTTTATTGGTTGCGCGTTATTTGTAACTTGTGAGTTTTTGTTGAGTGATTGCATGCGAAATTCATGGAGGAGACATATTCTGAAGCAATCGTTTTCTGTTACTTTGTGGAGTATATTTTGTTGCTATTTTTAGGGCAAAAAGATTTGAAGTTTAAATCTGTTTTTAATTGTGAATCAAATCTGAGATTTGCTAATGCCCAAACCCTGTGAGGAATGTTTCTGGGAATATTATGTTATCCTATGTGGCGCTGGTTTATAGGTCTGGATGATTCAAGTCAGAATCAAGAAGAATATTGAAGAGTAATGACTTTCTAATTATGGAGATAAATTAGGAAGGATTTGATTGAAGACCTATTTTGTAGGAGAATCTTTTGCAGATTTGTAGCAGCTGATATGCTGTGATTAGAAGCCCAAATCCAGTTGGGAAAAAGTTATAAGTAGAATGCTTGTAACCTAGAATAAGCACGGGTCCAAAATGTAGGTCATTAGGGTTTGTGTGAAATTGTGAGCCACTCTGGTACTGTTTTGTACTTAGAGTTGGACTGTTTAGATGAGTTGTATTTTTCAATCATCTATGAGCTTTTAAGCAATGATGATTGTGTTTCTTTGAAGTGTGTCTTCTACTTTTCTGTGATTGAAGAGTTGTTGGAAATCAAGTTGTTGATGCAGTGGCTGAAGTGTTGACTGCTAGACATCAATGTGATGATTGGAAGTGAGATGGAGTCTCTTATCTAGGGTAGATTTAGGTAGAAGGGTCATTGGGTAGTGATTAAGTGAGTGGATCATCAACGGGTGTGTTGATTTTAGGGTCTATGAATTGATACTGTTGATAGTGAACTTCCTTCCTGGCTTGGTATGCCTCCAGATGAAGGTTGTTAGACCGAACTGGGTGAACAATTCTTGTGTGCACTTTACTTTTCAGCAACTTCTTTAATTGTCTATATCTTGTGTATGTTGTTGATAACAGACCAGATGTCTCGACATGTTATGTGACATCTGGGTCTGTCATTCCAGAATTTCAATTGAAGCATTCCTAATTCTATTGGATTGTTTCTCAAGGAACAAGAATGTCTATGGCTGTAAAATTCAAGGTGGATTTATACAGGGTATGGATGGTTTTTGGATGAGAGAGATCAATGGTAATTTTGGTCTCAATCCAAGAGTTTGTTGGTTGTAGTACAAGGATGTGATCATGGTACTTTCTTACTATATGATCATAAAGGTGTCATGGGATATCATTGGTGATTTTGTGGTGTTTCTTGTTGAAGGAGCAACTTCTGTCAGTTAAATGTACTAGTGTTGTTTGAGGATCAAGCATTAAGTGAATGCGTTCAGCAGGTGTGTTGAACAGAGGGTGCGCTCTTGAAGACATGAAGATGAGTCTTATGTTTTCCATTCATTTAAGGTGTTCATCTTTCAAAGGAGCACTGGGAATCTTAGATAGGGGGAGTTGAACTTTTGTTGTTGAAGCAGTGCAGTTGTTTATCAAGATTGTTTGTGCCTCTGGTGAGGGTGTTATGTCAGACAAGATGTCGTGACATTGTGTTACTGGTGAAGTTCATGGTGGACATGACAAATTAGACCTGGTGTGTCAATGGATTGAACCAGAAGTGTACATTTACCCCAATGTTCTGTTCTAAGTATGTTGGTTGGATGATTCCGAGTTTGCCTTTGGAACTTTTTGTGCTTGGTCTGTATTAATGTACTCTCTTATCTATGGATTTGTTCTGAATGTTGCTTAGTTGTTCTGGTTGTTATGGAAGTTTCCTAGTGGAATTTGTCTAATTATGGCTAAAAAGGGGGAGAGTAGTGTGGCTTAGTAATGTTGGCATAGTAATGATATGTGTGCATTGGATTTTCTGGGTTAGATGTGGTTGTCTGGTGTGTTGTGTTTCTGCTGCAGGTTCTCTTATATGTGTTCTCTGCCGGTATCTCTGATGTGTGCTGATATTGTTTTAGCCAAAATTTGCCAAAGGGGGAGATTGTTAGTTCTGAAATTGGCAGCAATTTTGGTAAAACAAAGTGTTGCATCAAGATGTCATGCTTGATGTCTTAACATGTGTTTCTAACATTCTGCAGGTGGTTTATCTGAGTGTTGCAGGACTGTGTGCGTGATGTCAAGACTGATGTCTTAACATCCATTGAAAGAACATTCTGTTAAGAATGTTATGTTTTATTGGTTGCGCGTTATTTGTAACTTGTGAGTTTTTGTTGAGTGATTGCATGCGAAATTCATGGAGGAGACATATTCTGAAGCAATCGTTTTCTGTTACTTTGTGGAGTATATTTTGTTGCTATTTTTAGGGCAAAAAGATTTGAAGTTTAAATCTGTTTTTAATTGTGAATCAAATCTGAGATTTGCTAATGCCCAAACCCTGTGAGGAATGTTTCTGGGAATATTATGTTATCCTATGTGGCGCTGGTTTATAGGTCTGGATGATTCAAGTCAGAATCAAGAAGAATATTGAAGAGTAATGACTTTCTAATTATGGAGATAAATTAGGAAGGATTTGATTGAAGGCCTATTTTGTAGGAGAATCTTTTGCAGATTTGTAGCAGCTGATATGCTGTGATTAGAAGCCCAAATCCAGTTGGGAAAAAGTTATAAGTAGAATGCTTGTAACCTAGAATAAGCACGGGTCCAAAATATAGGTCATTAGGGTTTGTGTGAAATTGTGAGCCACTCTGGTACTGTTTTGTACTTAGAGTTGGACTGTTTAGATGAGTTGTATTTTTCAATCATCTATGAGCTTTTAACCAATGATGATTGTGTTTCTTTGAAGTGTGTCTTCTACTTTTCTGTGATTGAAGAGTTGTTGGAAATCAAGCTGTTGATGCAGTGGCTGAGGTGTTGACTGCTAGACATTAATGTGATGATTGGAAGTGAGATGGAGTCTCTTATCTAGGGTGGACTTAGGTAGTGATTAAGTGAGTAGATCATCAACGGGTGTGTTGATTTTAGGGTCTATGAATTGATACTGTTGATAGTGAACTTCCTTCCTGGCTTGGTATGCCTCCAGATGTAGGTTGTTAGACCGAACTGGGTGAACAATTCTTGTGTTCACTTTACTTTTCAGCAACTTCTTTCATTGTCTATATCTTGTATATGTTGTTGATAACAGACCAGATGTCTCGACATGTTATGTGACATCTGGGTCTGTCATACCAGAATTTCAATTGAAGCATTCCTGATTCTATTGGATTGTTTCTCAAGGAACAAGAATGTCTATGGCTGTAAAATTCAAGGTGGATTTGTACAGGGTATGGATGGTTTCTGGATGAGAGAGATCAATGGTGATTTTGGTCTCAATCCAAGAGTTTGTTGGTTGTAGTACAAGGATGTGATCCTGGTACTTTCTTACTATATGATCATAAAGGTGTCATGGGATATCATTGGTGATTTTGTGGTGTTTCTTGTTGAAGGAGCAACTTCTGTCAGTTAAATGTACTAGTGTTGTTTGAGGATCAAGCATTAAGTGAATGCGTTCAGCAGGTGTGTTGAACAGAGGGTGCGCTCTTGAAGACATGAAGATGAGTCTTATGTTTTCCATTCATTTAAGGTGTTCATCTTGCAAAGAAGCACTGGGTATCTTAGATAGGGGGAGTTGAACTTTTGTTGTTGAAGCAGTGCAGTTGTTTATCAAGATTGTTTGTGCCTCTGGTGAGGGTGTTATGTCAGACAAGATGTCGTGACATTGTGTTACTGGTGAAGTTCATGGTGGACATGACAAATTAGACCTGGTGTGTCAATGGATTGAACCAGAAGTGTACATTTACCCCAATGTTCTGTTCTGAGTATGTTGGTTGGATGATTCAGAGTTTGCCTTTGGAACTTTTTGTGCTTGGTCTGTATTAATGTACTCTCTTCTCTATGGATTTGTTCTGAATGTTGCTTAGTTGTTCTGGTTGTTATGGAAGTTTCCTAGTGGAGTTTGTCTAATTATGGCTAAAAAGGGGGAGAGTAGTGTGGCTTAGTAATGTTGGCATAGTAATGATATGTGTGCATTGGATTTTCTGGGTTAGATGTGGTTGTCTGGTGTGTTGTGTTTCTGCTGCAGGTTCTCTTATATGTGTTCTCTGCCGGTATCTCTGATGTGTGCTGATATTGTTTTAGCCAAAATTTGCCAAAGGGGGGGATTGTTAGTTCTGAAATTGGCAGCAATTTTGGTAAAAGAAAGTGTTGCATCAAGATGTCATGCTTGATGTCTTAACATGTGTTTCTAACATTCTGCAGGTGGTTTGTCTGAGTGTTGCAGGACTGTGTGCGTGATGTCAAGACAGATGTCTTAACATCCGTTGACAGAACATTCTGTTAAGAATGTTATGTTTTATTGGTTGCGCGTTATTTGTAACTTGTGAGTTTTTGTTGAGTGATTGCATGCGAAATTCATGGAGGAGACATATTCTGAAGCAATCGTTTTCTGTTACTTTGTGGAGTATATTTTGTTGCTATTTTTAGGGCAAAAAGATTTGAAGTTTAAATCTGTTTTTAATTGTGAATCAAATCTGAGATTTGCTAATGCCCAAACCCTGTGAGGAATGTTTCTGGGAATATTATGTTATCCTATGTGGCGCTGGTTTATAGGTCTGGATGATTCAAGTCAGAATCAAGAAGAATATTGAAGAGTAATGACTTTCTAATTATGGAGATAAATTAGGAAGGATTTGATTGAAGACCTATTTTGTAGGAGAATCTTTTGCAGATTTGTAGCAGCTGATATGCTGTGATTAGAAGCCCAAATCCAGTTGGGAAAAAGTTATAAGTAGAATGCTTGTAACCTAGAATAAGCACGGGTCCAAAATGTAGGTCATTAGGGTTTGTGTGAAATTGTGAGCCACTCTGGTACTGTTTTGTACTTAGAGTTGGACTGTTTAGATGAGTTGTATTTTTCAATCATCTATGAGCTTTTAAGCAATGATGATTGTGTTTCTTTGAAGTGTGTCTTCTACTTTTCTGTGATTGAAGAGTTGTTGGAAATCAAGTTGTTGATGCAGTGGCTGAAGGGTTGACTGCTAGACATCAATGTGATGATTGGAAGTGAGATGGAGTCTCTTATCTAGGGTAGACTTAGGTAGAAGGGTCATTGGGTAGTGATTAAGTGAGTGGATCATCAACGGGTGTGTTGATTTTAGGGTCTATGAATTGATACTGTTGATAGTGAACTTCCTTCCTGGCTTGGTATGCCTCCAGATGAAGGTTGTTAGACCGAACTGGGTGAACAATTCTTGTGTGCACTTTACTTTTCAGCAACTTCTTTAATTGTCTATATCTTGTGTATGTTGTTGATAACAGACCAGATGTCTCGACATGTTATGTGACATCTGGGTCTGTCATTCCAGAATTTCAATTGAAGCATTCCTAATTCTATTGGATTGTTTCTCAAGGAACAAGAATGTCTATGGCTGTAAAATTCAAGGTGGATTTATACAGGGTATGGATGGTTTTTGGATGAGAGAGATCAATGGTAATTTTGGTCTCAATCCAAGAGTTTGTTGGTTGTAGTACAAGGATGTGATCATGGTACTTTCTTACTATATGATCATAAAGGTGTCATGGGATATCATTGGTGATTTTGTGGTGTTTCTTGTTGAAGGAGCAACTTCTGTCAGTTAAATGTACTAGTGTTGTTTGAGGATCAAGCATTAAGTGAATGCGTTCAGCAGGTGTGTTGAACAGAGGGTGCGCTCTTGAAGACATGAAGATGAGTCTTATGTTTTCCATTCATTTAAGGTGTTCATCTTTCAAAGGAGCACTGGGAATCTTAGATAGGGGGAGTTGAACTTTTGTTGTTGAAGCAGTGCAGTTGTTTATCAAGATTGTTTGTGCCTCTGGTGAGGGTGTTATGTCAGACAAGATGTCGTGACATTGTGTTACTGGTGAAGTTCATGGTGGACATGACAAATTAGACCTGGTGTGTCAATGGATTGAACCAGAAGTGTACATTTACCCCAATGTTCTGTTCTAAGTATGTTGGTTGGATGATTCCGAGTTTGCCTTTGGAACTTTTTGTGCTTGGTCTGTATTAATGTACTCTCTTATCTATGGATTTGTTCTGAATGTTGCTTAGTTGTTCTGGTTGTTATGGAAGTTTCCTAGTGGAATTTGTCTAATTATGGCTAAAAAGGGGGAGAGTAGTGTGGCTTAGTAATGTTGGCATAGTAATGATATGTGTGCATTGGATTTTCTGGGTTAGATGTGGTTGTCTGGTGTGTTGTGTTTCTGCTGCAGGTTCTCTTATATGTGTTCTCTGCCGGTATCTCTGATGTGTGCTGATATTGTTTTAGCCAAAATTTGCCAAAGGGGGAGATTGTTAGTTCTGAAATTGGCAGCAATTTTGGTAAAACAAAGTGTTGCATCAAGATGTCATGCTTGATGTCTTAACATGTGTTTCTAACATTCTGCAGGTGGTTTATCTGAGTGTTGCAGGACTGTGTGCGTGATGTCAAGACTGATGTCTTAACATCCATTGAAAGAACATTCTGTTAAGAATGTTATGTTTTATTGGTTGCGCGTTATTTGTAACTTGTGAGTTTTTGTTGAGTGATTGCATGCGAAATTCATGGAGGAGACATATTCTGAAGCAATCGTTTTCTGTTTCTTTGTGGAGTATATTTTGTTGCTATTTTTAGGGCAAAAAGATTTGAAGTTTAAATCTGTTTTTAATTGTGAATCAAATCTGAGATTTGCTAATGCCCAAACCCTGTGAGGAATGTTTCTGGGAATATTATGTTATCCTATGTGGCGCTGGTTTATAGGTCTGGATGATTCAAGTCAGAATCAAGAAGAATATTGAAGAGTAATGACTTTCTAATTATGGAGATAAATTAGGAAGGATTTGATTGAAGGCCTATTTTGTAGGAGAATCTTTTGCAGATTTGTAGCAGCTGATATGCTGTGATTAGAAGCCCAAATCCAGTTGGGAAAAAGTTATAAGTAGAATGCTTGTAACCTAGAATAAGCACGGGTCCAAAATATAGGTCATTAGGGTTTGTGTGAAATTGTGAGCCACTCTGGTACTGTTTTGTACTTAGAGTTGGACTGTTTAGATGAGTTGTATTTTTCAATCATCTATGAGCTTTTAACCAATGATGATTGTGTTTCTTTGAAGTGTGTCTTCTACTTTTCTGTGATTGAAGAGTTGTTGGAAATCAAGCTGTTGATGCAGTGGCTGAGGTGTTGACTGCTAGACATTAATGTAATGATTGGAAGTGAGATGGAGTCTCTTATCTAGGGTGGACTTAGGTAGAAGGGTCATTGGGTAGTGATTAAGTGAGTAGATCATCAACGGGTGTGTTGATTTTAGGGTCTATGAATTGATACTGTTGATAGTGAACTTCCTTCCTGGCTTGGTATGCCTCCAGATGTAGGTTGTTAGACCGAACTGGGTGAACAATTCTTGTGTTCACTTTACTTTTCAGCAACTTCTTTCATTGTCTATATCTTGTATATGTTGTTGATAACAGACCAGATGTCTCGACATGTTATGTGACATCTGGGTCTGTCATACCAGAATTTCAATTGAAGCATTCCTGATTCTATTGGATTGTTTCTCAAGGAACAAGAATGTCTATGGCTGTAAAATTCAAGGTGGATTTGTACAGGGTATGGATGGTTTCTGGATGAGAGAGATCAATGGTGATTTTGGTCTCAATCCAAGAGTTTGTTGGTTGTAGTACAAGGATGTGATCCTGGTACTTTCTTACTATATGATCATAAAGGTGTCATGGGATATCATTGGTGATTTTGTGGTGTTTCTTGTTGAAGGAGCAACTTCTGTCAGTTAAATGTACTAGTGTTGTTTGAGGATCAAGCATTAAGTGAATGCGTTCAGCAGGTGTGTTGAACAGAGGGTGCGCTCTTGAAGACATGAAGATGAGTCTTATGTTTTCCATTCATTTAAGGTGTTCATCTTGCAAATAAGCACTGGGTATCTTAGATAGGGGGAGTTGAACTTTTGTTGTTGAAGTAGTGCAGTTGTTTATCAAGATTGATTGTGGCTCTGGTGAGGGTGTTATGTCAGACAAGATGTCGTGACATTGTGTTACTGGTGAAGTTCATGGTGGACATGACAGTTTAGACCTGGTGTGTCAATGGATTGAACCAGAAGTGTACATTTACCCCAATGTTCTGTTCTAAGTATGTTGGTTGGATGATTCAGAGTTTGCCTTTGGAACTTTTTGTGCTTGGTCTGTATTAATGTACTCTCTTCTCTATGGATTTGTTCTGAATGTTGCTTAGTTGTTCTGGTTGTTATGGAAGTTTCCTAGTGGAGTTTGTCTAATTATGGCTAAAAAGGGGGAGAGTAGTGTGGCTTAGTAATGTTGGCATAGTAATGATATGTGTGCATTAGATTTTCTGGGTTAGATGTGGTTGTCTGGTGTGTTGTGTTTCTGCTGCAGGTTCTCTTATATGTGTTCTCTGCCGGTATCTCTGATGTGTGCTGATATTGTTTTAGCCAAAATTTGCCAAAGGGGGAGATTGTTAGTTCTGAAATTGGCAGCAATTTTGGTAAAACAAAGTGTTGCATCAAGATGTCATGCCTGATGTCTTAACATGTGTTTCTAACATTCTGCAGGTGGTTTATCTGAGTGTTGCAGGACTGTGTGCGTGATGTCAAGACTGATGTCTTAACATCCGTTGACAGAACATTCTGTTAAGAATGTTATGTTTTATTGGTTGCGCGTTATTTGCAACTTGTGAGTTTTTGTTGAGTGATTGCATGCGAAATTCATGGAGGAGACATATTCTGAAGCAATCGTTTTCTGTTACTTTGTGGAGTATATTTTGTTGCTATTTTTAGGGCAAAAAGATTTGAAGTTTAAATCTGTTTTTAATTGTGAATCAAATATGAGATTTGCTAATGCCCAAACCCTGTGAGGAATGTTTCTGGGAATATTATGTTATCCTATGTGGCGCTGGTTTATAGGTATGGATGATTCAAGTCAGAATCAAGAAGAATATTGAAGAGTAATGACTTTCTAATTATGGAGATAAATTAGGAAGGATTTGATTGACGACCTATTTTGTAGGAGAATCTTTTGCAGATTTGTAGCAGCTGATATGCTGTGATTAGAAGCCCAAATCCAGTTGGGAAAAAGTTATAAATAGAATGCTTGTAACCTAGAATAAGAACGGGTCCAAAATGTAGGTCATTAGGGTTTGTGTGAAATTGTGAGCCACTCTGGTACTGTTTTGTACTTAGAGTTGGACTGTTTAGATGAGTTGTATTTTTCAATCATCTATGGGCTTTTAAGCAATGATGATTGTGTTTCTTTGAAGTGTGTCTTCTACTATTCTGTGATTGAAGAGTTGTTGGAAATCAAGCTGTTGATGCAGTGGCTGAGGTGTTGACTGCTAGACATCAATGTGATGATTGGAAGTGAGATGGAGTCTCTTATCTAGGGTGGACTTAGGTAGAATGGTCATTGGGTAGTGATTAAGTGAGTAGATCATCAACGGGTGTGTTGATTTTAGGGTCTATGAATTGATACTGTTGATAGTGAACTTCCTTCCTGGCTTGGTATGCCTCCAAATGTAGGTTGTTAGACCGAACTGGGTGAACAATTCTTATGTGCACTTTACTTTTCAGCAACTTCTTTAATTGTCTATATCTTGTATATGTTGTTGATAACAGACCAGATGTCTCGACATGTTATGGGACATCTGGGTCTGTCATACCAGAATTTCAATTGAAGTATTCCTGATTCTATTGGATTGTTTCTCAAGGAACAAGAATGTCTATGGCTGTAAAATTCAAGGTGGATTTGTACAGGGTATGGATGGTTTCTGGATGAGAGAGATCAATGGTGATTTTGGTCTCAATCCAAGAGTTTGTTGGTTGTAGTACAAGGATGTGATCCTGGTACTTTCTTACTATATGATCATAAAGGTGTCATGGGATATCATTGGTGATTTTGTGGTGTTTCTTGTTGAAGGAGCAACTTCTGTCAGTTAAATGTACTAGTGTTGTTTGAGGATCAAGCATTAAGTGAATGCGTTCAGCAGGTGTGTTGAACAGAGGGTGCGCTCTTGAAGACATGAAGATGAGTCTTATGTTTTCCATTCATTTAAGGTGTTCATCTTGCAAATGAGAACTGGGTATCTTAGATAGGGGGAGTTGAACTTTTGTTGTTGAAGTAGTGCAGTTGTTTATCAAGATTGATTGTGGCTCTGGTGAGGGTGTTATGTCAGACAAGATGTCGTGACATTGTGTTACTGGTGAAGTTCATGGTGGACATGACAGTTTAGACCTGGTGTGTCAATGGATTGAACCAGAAGTGTACATTTACCCCAATGTTCTGTTCTAAGTATGTTGGTTGGATGATTCAGAGTTTGCCTTTGGAACTTTTTGTGCTTGGTCTGTATTAATGTACTCTCTTCTCTATGAATTTGTTCTGAATGTTGCTTAGTTGTTCTGGTTGTTATGGAAGTTTCCTAGTGGAGTTTGTCTAATTATGGCTAAAAAGGGGGAGAGTAGTGTGGCTTAGTAATGTTGGCATAGTAATGATATGTGTGCATTGGATTTTCTGGGTTAGATGTGGTTGTCTGGTGTGTTGTGTTTCTGCTGCAGGTTCTCTTATATGTGTTCTCTGCCGGTATCTCTGATGTGTGCTGATATTGTTTTAGCCAAAATTTGCCAAAGGGGGAGATTGTTAGTTCTGAAATTGGCAGCAATTTTGGTAAAACAAAGTGTTGCATCAAGATGTCATGCTTGATGTCTTAACATGTGTTTCTAACATTCTGCAGGTGGTTTATCTGAGTGTTGCAGGACTGTGTGCGTGATGTCAAGACTGATGTCTTAACATCCGTTGACAGAACATTCTGTTAAGAATGTTATGTTTTATTGGTTGCGCGTTATTTGCAACTTGTGAGTTTTTGTTGAGTGATTGCATGCGAAATTCATGGAGGAGACATATTCTGAAGCAATCATTTTCTGTTACTTTGTGGAGTATATTTTGTTGCTATTTTTAGGGCAAAAAGATTTGAAGTTTAAATCTGTTTTTAATTGTGAATCAAATATGAGATTTGCTAATGCCCAAACCCTGTGAGGAATGTTTCTGGGAATATTATGTTATCCTATGTGGCGTTGGTTTATAGGTATGGATGATTCAAGTCAGAATCAAGAAGAATATTGAAGAGTAATGACTTTCTAATTATGGAGATAAATTAGGAAGGATTTGATTGAAGACCTATTTTGTAGGAGAATCTTTTGCAGATTTGTAGCAGCTGATATGCTGTGATTAGAAGCCCAAATCCAGTTGGGGAAAAGTTATAAATAGAATGCTTGTAACCTAGAATAAGAACGGGTCCAAAATGTAGGTCATTAGGGTTTGTGTGAAATTGTGAGCCACTCTGGTACTGTTTTGTACTTAGAGTTGGACTGTTTAGATGAGTTGTATTTTTCAATCATCTATGGGCTTTTAAGCAATGATGATTGTGTTTCTTTGAAGTGTGTCTTATACTATTCTGTGATTGAAGAGTTGTTGGAAATCAAGCTGTTGATGCAGTGGCTGAGGTGTCGACTGCTAGACATCAATGTGATGATTGGAAGTGAGATGGAGTTTCTTATCTAGGGTGGACTTAGGTAGAAGGGTCATTGGGTAGTGATTAAGTGAGTAGATCATCAATGGGTGTGTTGATTTTAGGGTCTATGAATTGATACTGCTGATAGTGAACTTCCTTCCTGGCTTGGTATGCCCCCAGATGTAGGTTGTTAGACCAAACTGGGTGAACAATTCTTGTGTGCACTTTACTTTTCAGCAACTTCTTTAATTGTCTATATCTTGTATATGTTGTTGATAACAGACCAGATGTCTCGACATGTTATGTGACATCTGGGTCTGTCATACCAGAATTTAAATTGAAGCATTAATGATTCTATTGGATTGTTTCTCAAGGAACAAGAATGTCTATGGCAGTAAAATTCAAGGTGGATTTGTACAGGGTATGGATGGTTTCTGGATGAGAGAGATCAATGGTGATTTTGGTCTCAATCCAAGAGTTTGTTGGTTGTAGTACAAGGATGTGATCCTGGTACTTTCTTACTATATGATCATAAAGGTGTCATGGGATATCATTGGTGATTTTGTGGTGTTTCTTGTTGAAGGAGCAACTTCTGTCAGTTAAATGTACAAGTGTTGTTTGAGGATCAAGCATTAAGTGAATGCGTTCAGCAGGTGTGTTGAACAGAGGGTGCACTCTTGAAGACATGAAGATGAGTCTTATGTTTTCCATTCATTTAAGGTGTTCATCTTGCAAAGGAGAACTGGGTATCTTAGATAGGGGGAGTTGAACTTTTGTTGTTGAAGTAGTGTAGTTGTTTATCAAGATTGTTTGTGGCTCTGGTGAGGGTGTTATGTCAGACAAGATGTCGTGACATTGTGTTACTGGTGAAGTTCATGGTGGACATAACAGTTTAGACCTGGTGTGTCAATGGATTGAACCAGAAGTGTACATTTACCCCAATGTTCTGTTCTGAGTATGTTGGTTGGATGATTCAGAGTTTGCCTTTGGAACTTTTTGTGCTTGGTCTGTATTAATGTACTCTCTTCTCTATGGATTTGTTCTGAATGTTGCTTAGTTGTTCTGGTTGTTATGGAAGTTTCCTAGTGGAGTTTGTCTAATTATGGCTAAAAAGGGGGAGAGTAGTGTGGCTTAGTAATGTTGGCATAGTAATGATATGTGTGCATTGGATTTTCTGGGTTAGATGTGGTTGTCTGGTGTGTTGTGTTTCTGCTGCAGGTTCTCTTATATGTGTTCTCTGCCGGTATCTCTGATGTGTGCTGATATTGTTTTAGCCAAAATTTGCCAAAGGGGGAGATTGTTAGTTCTGAAATTGGTAGCAATTTTGGTAAAACAAAGTGTTGCATTAAGATGTCATGCTTGTTGTCTTAACATGTGTTTCTAACATTCTGTAGGTGGTTTATCTGAGTGTTGCAGGATTGTGTGTGTGATGTCAAGACTGATGTCTTAACATCCGTTGACAGAACATTCTGTTAAGAATGTTATGTTTTATTGGTTGCGCGTTATTTGCAACTTGTGAGTTTTTGTTGAGTGATTGCATGCGAAATTCATGGAGGAGACATATTCTGAAGAAATCATTTTCTGTTACTTTGTGGAGTATATTTTGTTGCTATTTTTAGGGCAAAAAGATTTGAAGTTTAAATCTGTTTGTAATTGTGAATCAAATCTGAGATTTGCTAATGCCCAAACCCTGTGAGGAATGTTTCTGGGAATATTATGTTATCCTATGTGGCGCTGGTTTATAGGTCTGGATGATTCAAGTCAGAATCAAGAAGAATATTGAAGAGTAATGACTTTCTAATTATGGAGATAAATTAGGAAGGATTTGATTAAAGACCTATTTTGTAGGAGAATCTTTTGCAGATTTGTAGCAGCTGATATGCTGTGATTATAAGCCCAAATCCAGTTGGGAAAAAGTTATAAATAGAATGCTTGTAACCTAGAATAAGCACGGGTCCAAAATGTAGGTCATTAGGGTTTGTGTGAAATTGTGAGCCACTCTGGTACTGTTTTGTACTTAGAGTTGGACTGTTTAGATGAGTTGTATTTTTCAATCATCTATGAGCTTTTAAGCAATGATGATTGTGTTTCTTTGAACTGTGTCTTCTACTTTTCTGTGATTGAAGAGTTGTTGGAAATCTAGCTGTTGATGCAGTGGCTGAGGTGTTGACTGCTAGACATCAATGTGATGATTGGAAGTGAGATGGAGTCTCTTATCTAGGGTAGACTTAGGTAGAAGGGTAATTGGGTAGTGATTAAGTGAGTGGATCATCAACGGGTGTGTTGATTGTAGGGTGTATGAATTGATACTACTGATAGTGAACTTCCTTCCTGGCTTGGTATGCCCCCAGATGTAGGTTGTTAGACCGAACTGGGTGAACAATTCTTGTGTGCACTTTACTTTTCAGCAACTTCTTTAATTGTCTATATCTTGTATATGTTGTTGATAACAGACCAGGTGTCTCGACATGTTATGTGACATCTGGGTCTATCATACCAGAATTTCAATTGAAGCATTCCTGATTCAATTGGATTGTTTCTCAAGGAACAAGAATGTCTATGGTTGTAAAATTCAAGGTGGATTTGTACAGGGTATGGATGGTTTCTGGATGAGAGAGATCAATGGTGATTTTGGTCTCAATCCAAGAGTTTGTTGGTTGTAGTACAAGGATGTTATCCTGGTACTTTCTTACTATATGATCATAAAGGTGTCATGGGATATCATTGGTGATTTTGTGGTGTTTCTTGTTGAAGGAGCAACTTCTGTCAGTTAAATGTACTAGTGTTGTTTGAGGATCAAGAATTAAGTGAATGCGTTCAGCAGGTGTGTTGAACAGAGGGTGCACTCTTGAAGACATAAAGATGAGTCTTATGTTTTCCATTCAGTTAAGGTGTTCTTCTTGCAAAGGAGCATTGGGTATCTTAGATAGGGGGAGTTTAACTTTTGTTGTTGAAGTAGTGCAGTTGTTTATCAGGATTGTTTGTGGCTCTGGTGAGGGTGTTATGTCAGACAAGATGTCGAGACATTGTTTTACTGGTAAAGTTCATGGTGGACATGACAGTTTAGACCTGGTGTGTCAATGGATTGAACCAGAAGTGTACATTTACCCCAATGTTCTGTTCTGAGTATGTTGGTTGGATGATTCAGA
Organism: Lathyrus tuberosus; assembly: GCA_022829125.1. Lineage (NCBI taxonomy): Eukaryota > Viridiplantae > Streptophyta > Magnoliopsida > Fabales > Fabaceae > Lathyrus > Lathyrus tuberosus. The sequence goes on along the minus strand of JALAZF010000164.1, from coordinate 6,270,376 downwards.
GTTTGCCTTTGGAACTTTTTGTGCTTGGTCTGTATTAATGTACTCTCTTCTCTATGGATTTGTTCTGAATGTTGCTTAGTTGTTCTGGTTGTTATGGAAGTTTCCTAGTGGAGTTTTTCTAATTATGGCTAAAAAGGGGGAGAGTAGTGTGGCTTAGTAATGTTGGCATAGTAATGATATTTGTGCATTGGATTTTCTGGGTTAGATGTGGTTGTCTGGTGTGTTGTGTTTCTGCTGCAGGTTCTCTGATATGTGTTCTCTGCCAGTATCTCTGATGTGTGCTGATATTGTTTTAGCCAAAATTTGCCAAAGGGGGAGATTGTTAGTTCTGAAATTGGCAGCAATTTTTGTAAAACAAAGTGTTGCATCAAGATGTCATGCTTGATGTCTTAACATGTGTTTCTAACATTCTGCAGGTGGCTTATCTGAGTGTTGCAGGACTGTGTGCATGATGTCAAGACTGATGTCTTAAAATCTGTTGACAGAACATTCTGTTAAGAATGTTATGTTTTATTGGTTGCGTGTTATTTGCATCTTGTGAGTTTTTGTTGAGTGATTGCATGCAAAATTCATGGAGGAGGCCTATTATGAAGAAATCGTTTTCTGTTACTTTGTGGAGTATATTTTGTTGCTATTTTTAGGGCAAAAAGATTTGAAGTTTAAATCTGTTTTTATTTGTGAATCAAATCTGAGATTTGCTAATGCCCAAACCTTGTGAGGAATGTTTCTGGGAATATTATGTTATCCTATGTGGTGCTGGTTTATAGGTCTGGAAGATTCAAGTCAGAATCAAGAAGAATATTGAAGAGTAATGACTTTCTAATTATGGAGATAAATTAGGAAGGATTTGATTGAAGACCTATTTTGTAGGAGAATCTTTTGCAGATTTGTAGCAGCTGATATGCTGTGATTAGAAGCCCAAATCCATTGGGGAAAAAATTATAAATAGAATGCTTGTATCCTAGAATAAGCACGGGTCCAAAATGTAGGTCATTAGGGTTTGTGTGAAATTGTGAGCCACTCTGGTACTGTTTTGTACTTAGAGTTGGATTGTTTAGATGAGTTGTATTTGTCAATCATCTATGAGCTTTTAAGCAATGATGATTGTGTTTCTTTGAAGTATGTCTTCTACTTTTCTATGATTGAAGAGTTGTTGGAAATCAAGTTGTTGATGCAGTGGCTGAGGTGTTGACTGCTAGACATCATTGTGATGATTGGAAGTGAGATGGAGTCTCTTATCTTGGGTGGACTTAGGTAGAAGGGTCATTGGGTAGTGATTAAGTGAGTAGATCATCAACGGGTGTGTTGATTGTAGGGTGTATGAATTGATACTGCTGATAGTGAACTTCCTTCCTGGCTTGGTATGCCCCCAGATGTAGGTTGTTAGACCGAACTGGGTGAATAATTCTTGTGTGCACTTTACTTTTCAGCAACTTCTTTAATTGTCTATATATTGTATATGTTGTTGATAACAGACCAGGTGTCTCGACATGTTATATGACATCTGGGTCTGTCATACCAGAATTTCAATTGAAGCATTCCTGGTTCTATTGGATTGTTTCTCAAGGAATAAGAATGTCTATGGCTATAAAATTCAAGGTGGATTTGTACAGGGTATGGATGGTTTCTTGATGAGAGAGATCAATGGTGATTTTGGTCTCAATCCAAGAGTTTGTTGGTTGTAGTACAAGGATGTGATCCTGGTACTTTGTTACTATATGATCATAAAGGTGTTTTGGGATATCATTGGTGATTTTGTGGTGTTTCTTGTTGAAGGAACAACTTCTGTCAGTTAAATGTACTAGTGTTGTTTGAGGATCAAGCATTAAGTGAATGCGTTCAGCAGGTGTGTTGAACAGAGGGTGCGCTCTTGAAGAAATGAAGATGAGTCTTATGTTTTCCATTCATTTAAGGTGTTCTTCTTTCAAAGTAGCACTGGGAATCTTAGATAGGGGGAGTTGAAGTTTTGTTGTTGAAGTAGTGCAGTTGTTTATCAAGATTGTTTGTGGCTCTGGTGAAGGTGTTATGTCAGACAAGATGTCGTGACATTCTGTTACTGGTGAAGTTCATGGTGGACATGACAGTTTAGACCTGGTGTGTCAATGGATTGAACCAGATGTGTACATTTACCCCAATGTTCTGTTCTGAGTATGTTGGTTGGATGATTCAGAGTTTGCCTTTGGAACTTTTTGTGCTTGGTCTGTATTAATGTACTCTCTTCTCTATGGATTTGTTCTGAATGATGCTTAGTTGTTCTGGTTGTTATGGAAGTTTCCTAGTGGAGTTTGTCTAATTATGGCTAAAAAGGGGGAGAGTAGTGTGGCTTAGTAATGTTGGCATAGTAATGATATGTGTGCATTGGATTTTCTGGGTTAGATGTGGTTGTCTGGTGTGTTGTGTTTCTGCTGCAGGTTCTCTGATATGTGTTCTCTGCCGGTATCTCTGATGTGTGCTGATATTGTTTTAGCCAAAATTTGCCAATGGGGGAGATTGTTAGTTCTGAAATTGGCAGCAATTTTGGTAAAACAAAGTGTTGCATCAAGATGTCATGCTTGATGTCTTAACATGTGTTTCTAACATTCTGCAGGTGGTTTATCTAAGTGTTACAGGACTGTGTGCATAACGTCAAGACTGATGTCTTAACATCCGTTGACAGAACATTCTGTTAAGAATGTTATGTTTTATTGGTGCGCATTATTTGCAATTTGCAACTTGTGAGTTTTTGTTGAGTGATTGCATGCGAAATTCATGAAGGAGACCTATTCTGAAGCAATCATTTTCTGTTACTTTGTGGAGTATATTTTGTTGCTATTTTTAGGGCAAAAAGATTTGAAGTTTAAATCTGTTTTTAATTGTGAATCAAATCTGAGATTAGCTAATGCCCAAACCCTGTGAGGAATGTTTCTGGGTATATTATGTTATCTTATGTGGCGCTGGTTTATAGCTCTGGAAGATTAAAGTCAGAATCAAGAAGAATATTGAAGAGTATTGACTTTCTAATTATGGAGATAAATTAGGAAGGATTTAATTGAAGACCTATTTTGTAGGAGAATCTTTTGCAGATTTGTAGCAGCTGATATGCTGTGATTAGAAGCCCAAATCCAGTTGGGAAAAAGTTATAAATAGAATGCTTGTAACCTAGAATAAGCACGGGTCCAAAATGTAGGTCATTAGGGTTTGTATGAAATTGTGAGCCACTCTGGTACTGTTTTGTACTTAGAGTTGGACTGTTTAGTTGAGTTGTATTTGTCAGTCATCTATGAGCTTTTAAGCAATGATGATTGTGTTTCTTTGAAGTGCGTCTTCTACTTTTCTGTGATTGAAGATTTGTTGGAAATCAAGCTGTTGATGCAATGGTTGAGGTGTTGACTGCTAGACATCATTGCGATGATTGGAAGTGAGATGAAGTCTCTTATCTAGGGTGAACTTAGGTAGAAGGGTTATTGGGTAGTGATTAAGTGAGTAGATCATCAACGGGTGTGTTGATTTTAGGGTCTATGAATTGATACTGTTGATAGTGAACTTCCTTCCTGGCTTAGTATGCCCCCAGATGTAGGTTGTTAGACCGAATTGGGTGAACAATTCTTGTGTGCGCTTTACTTTTCAGCAACTTCTTTAATTGTCTATATCTTGTATATGTTATTTATAACAGACCAGATGTCTCGACATGTTATGTGACATATGGGTCTGTAATACCAGAATTTCAGGATAAAACCCTACTGATGATGTACAGGCATTGTTTCAAATCCCCAAACACTGGAGACATAAGGAGGATAATCCCTTGTCAACGTCGTTGAGCCTAGTAGTAGGAGTTTCTTTTTTAAAACGAAAAACCCTCAATCATAACCTGGGGCACGGTAGGTGTCAGTTAGTTTGACAGTGTGTTCAAATTTCAAAAGGAGTCTCCCATTCGAGGATCAATTACATCTATGGTTATCCCTCACCAACAGAAGAGTGAGGCAGTCATAACCCTTACAAGTCAGACAAACCAATGTCACACGGTTTTTTTTTTTTAAAAAAAGAATCAAAAGGAAAAAAGAGGAAAGCCCGCTAAGTCGAAACTTGAAAACAAGTGACTTAGGCAAAAGTTTGGGCATCCCGCTGGACTGCAAAATCCAAAAATTCAAAAGAAACAGTCCAGGAAATATCAGGGAAATAAAAAATAAATAGAAAAAAAATAAAAATGAAAAGGAGGACAAAAGAAAAAATCCTCAATAAAGAACAAGTCGTGTGACTACAGGCACCAAAGGCGAAAGGTGCGACTGTCACTCTGAAAACCTTGTGGGTTCCTTAACCATCACTTCTATTATTCAATAACTTTTTGAAAGATGAGCGCTTGTGCCGAATTAGCTGAACATAGGACTGGAGAACATCAAGGAGAATGGGTGGGTACAAACAAAATTTTGAGCCTTAAATCTTTTTTTTTTTGAAACCGTGAACCAGGCCACGTTACAACCCTCAAAAGTCCTAATTGAAGCAGGGTTTATTCTGAAGACGTACTTCGATGAGATAGCATTCCTGACTCCCATGAGTTGTGCTAAAAGACTTTTATTGGTATTGCATGTGCATGCTATCTTCCATTAAAAATCTGTGTCGTACCTTAACCAGTGACTCGTTCACAGGTTTTGGCGACATCTTTTCAGCATGAGAACCTCAAGATTAACATATGTGTTGCATTAGAATTCTCATTCTCAGAATAAACATTTTCTGCTTGCTTACATGTATTTGACACCGGTGAGGCTTACATAGTGAATATCAGTCGAGAATTTTGATCCCGCCAAAAGGAGATGCTTGAAAACTCCGAGGGACAGGCTTGTTAAGGGACATGTTGCCAGAAGCTTCTGTTAAGTGTAGGCTTTCCCAGTTAAGTCGTGTTAAGAAGTTGTTAATCTAGGGCAATCATATCAAGATTCGACGAATTTCTCCAAGAGTATTTAGTCTGGGGCATACTTTCAAAGATCGGTCAGACAGGGGCAAAGTCATGTCAAGGCTCGTACTGGGGCAAGTCATTTCAGGAGTACAAGAAGTTATTCTCTCTAGAGGACGATTAATCAAAGTCATGGGGTAAGATATGTCAAATCTTCATGATACATCCTGAAGACAAGCTCTTTATGGGTTATGCTGCATCAGGCACTTCCTTTTGGTCATATTACATCTGCAGGGTTCATGTTGATAGTTAACACGTGATGACCCCAGTAGAGTTTCTCTCCCCAGCAGAGATAGCTGGAGTTTTATTACTCTCGGCAGAGCGTCATGAAGATTATGATTATTCTCCCCAACAAGAGTTCAGGAGTTCGCTCTCCCCTAGCCAGCTTGGTGAAGTTTATTGCTCTTTAGCAGGAGTTCGTATTCCTATACGGAGTGTCTGGTTTGTGCTTCCCAATCGTGTTTGTGGCAAGGTTGTTTCCGTATCCCCAACAGGACAGGGATATAAGGTAGATTTCCAATGGAGGAGTAAGTCCAATGATGTCCCCTAGCAGAGCGGATATTATCAACCATTATTCCCCAAGCAGATTTGTTGGTAGTGGTTGGCTTTCCCCAGCAAGTCAAAGGCCGATTGTCATTAGAACTTTTCTTCAGCAGATTCTTGGGATGTTTCCCCAACAGATGTTTGTTATTCTTACTTGCCTACAGAATGGAAGTTGGGTTGAGTTTTCTAGCAGAGTCTATGAATATAGAGACAGTTTAGCTTGTCGTATATCTGCGTGTTAGCATGATTTCTTCTCCCTAGTAGAGTTTCTCTCTAGCATAGGAGATCTAGCATCTTCAGCAGAGCCTTGAGGATTTCTCTTTCCCCAGCATGAGTGTAGAGGATTGCTTCCCCCGGTCAGAATGGTTTATTACTCCCTAGCGAGTATTAAGAAGCCGATCATCTTAGATAGGATAATGTTGCATTTCTGGCAGGAGACTTGCTAAATGTCTCTCCTCGGCAGAGATCTTGTATCCGCCGTAGTGTCGTGGTGTTTACTCTTCTCGACAGGTCAGGAAGTGTAATTCCGCTAGCAAAGGTATGCTATCATCCCCAACAGGTTAAGGTTGTTTCCCCAGCAGCAGTCTAAGTTCAATGATATTCTCCGGCAGGTTCGGTGTTATTGACCTCATTCCCAAAGCAGAGTTGTTGGTAGTAATCTCAACGGTCTAGTTAGCAATGGTTGACATCCCCGGCAGATTCCAAGTCCAATGGTTATTGGCACCTTTTCCATAGCAGACCTTTGGGTTACATCTTTAGCAGTTGTTATTCTTGATCCCCAGCGGAGTGGGAGTTCTCTTTGGGTTTCATCTTCAGTAGAGGTTATATCAGGAAGGCCGTTCAGTATGACTTCCTCAGCAGGGTTTGTGACCTCGGAGACAGTTCAGTTTGTCATCCCCGACGGAGTTGGCTTCTTCTCTTCAGCATTTATCTTGCTGGAGTGGCCCTTTTGCATATCATAAGCATGTTTACATTGCATCCCCAAACGCGTAGAATTTCCATTTCGTATGTAGCATTACGCCATAGAAAGAAAATTCAAACATATGCATGCGAAGCATAAGCCAGATTTGGTACCTTGCGTGAAAGCCCGAGTCAACCTTCAGTCAAGACGGTAATCTATCCCCAGCAGGCGTTTCTTGGGTTCCATTTCCTTTCCGTCAATTCTTTTACGATGTGTTTCCTTGGGTTCCATTTCCTTTCCATCAATTCTTTGACGATGTGCTTCGCCGGATAGGTTTTCTTCCCGTCAAATTCCTTTGACGATGTGTTTCTCTGGGTATGTTGTCTTTCCTTCAAATCCCTTTGACGATGTGTTTTTCTGGGTGTGTTGTCTTTCCATCAATTCTTTGACGAGGTGGTTCTTTAGGTTTCATTTTCTTTCCTTCAATTCTTTGATGATGTGTCCCTTCGGTTGGGTTTTCAGGTTTTCTTTCTGTCAATTCTTTGATGATGTGTCCCTTCGGTCGGGTTTTCAGGTTTTCTTTCCGTCAATTCTTTGACGAGGTGGTTCTTTGGGTTTCATTTTCTTTCCGTCAATTCTTTGACGATGTGTCCCTTCGGTCGGGTTTTCAGGTTTTCTTTCCGTCAATTCTTTGACGAGGTGGTTCTTCGGGTATGTTGTCTTTCCGTCAATTCTTTGATGATGTGGTTCTTTGGTTTCATTTTCTTTCCGTCAATTCTTTGACGATGTGTCCCTTCGGTCAAGTTTTCAGGTTTTCTTTCTGTCAATTCTTTGACGAGGTGGTTGTTTGGGTTTCATTTTCTTTCTGTCAATTCTTTAACGATGTGTCCCTTCGGTCGGGTTTTCAGGTTTTCTTTCCGTCAATTCTTTGGCGAGGTGGTTCTTCGGGTATGTCGTCTTTCCATCAATTCTTTGACGATGTGGTTCTTTGGGTATGTTGTCTTTCTGTTAATTCTTTGACGATGTGTCCCTTCGGTCGGGTTTTCAGGTTTTCTTTCCGTCAATTCTTTGACGAGGTGGTCCGTTGGGTATGTGTTCTATCCGATGTGCTTCTGGGGTTCACTGCTCTTTCCTTGGGTTTGTTTCCTTTCCGTCAAATCCCTTTAACGAGGTGTGGCTTGGCTCCATTTATATTTTATCTTCCCACAGGTTGAAAATTTCTAGGTTCTTTTTGTATTCAATCACCTTCTACCTTGAACGTCTGAAAGTCGTTGCTATCATCCTTTCAGGTCCAAGTCGATTGAATAGGGGCAGCTGTAGCACCCCCAAAATTTTCCCTCTCATTCCTTGACCTTTTTGGCTTATTCTTCCTTTCATCTACATCGTCATTCTGCATTTGCATGGTTCTTTTGGGCATGGGACCAAGGTATTTCTTGCACTTCAGAGTTTCATCCAATTCAGAGGATATTTCAGCAGTATACAGAGCTAAGTAGATGACTTTCAAGGTCTTTTCAAGCATTAATTTTTCTCCCTGGATAATTTGATTATCAAAGGCTCCGACAGTTATTTTGGCTCAGTGACTCGGCACCGGACAATATTTTTTCAGCAGGTTATTTTGAGTGCATAAGGCAATTCTCAGAATATTTTAGGCATGGTCTAGTGGCAATATCGAATGACAGGCTTCAGAGGCTTAACGTGGCTTAGAACGGGTGGAAACAGGAAATTCTACAACTTTCCCTCCTTTTGGCGCTAACATTTTTGAATTTTTAAACAGGGTAACCAATTACCCTAATTGGAGTAATCGGTTACTCTGGGCGAAAATTGCAAAAATATGGCAATTTTCAGCACTGCAGAATTTTTGAGCAATTGTGATCATGTGATTTCTATGTGCATTATGAGAAGGATCTAGAATTAATTCAATTTTGATTCATTTTCACAATTTTCACCATTTCCCTCCATTTTTCAAACACTACACTTCTAATTCCACTCTAAATTTTCATTCCTCTTACTAACCCACACTCCAAACCACATTTGAATTCCTAACCTAGTGCATATTTAAATCAATTCACTCCAAACCTCACTCATTCAATCTCAATTTCACCCTCATTTTTTAAGAATTTTGCTCTAAATTATCTCTCACTTTTTCATTCTCCATCTTCATCTTCAACCTCTCACCAAAGCTCCATATTCATAGATTCACAAATTCTTCATTGGAATTTGTGAATTCTTGAGCTAAATTTCCATCACATCATCATTCTTGGTTCAATTATGCAGTAGCAACTTATTTGGATCTAGATTCAAGGTTTTGGAATCACTTCTTGGAGAGCTTTTGCTTATTTGGGGAATTATTGCTTGGATCTTCAAGTGTTCTTGATAAAGCTTCACAGATCTCTAGATTTCTTGCGTTGATTCATCAATTTTCGCTTGCAACACTTACCAAAGCAATGCTTCGCTTTGTAGGTTGGTTAATTTCAAATCCATACTTGATTTAGCTTAATTCCAACTTATACAATGTAGATCCATGGTTGTTAGCTTGTTTTGATCCTTTTGCTTAAATTTGATTGTGGATGTTGATGTTTGTTGGATCTATTTGATGTTTGATTTCTCTAATTCAATGTAATTTTGTGCATAATTGATTACATGATCATTTGGATGTTTGGATAAGTCATTTGTTGCTAAAAAGTACTTTTGGAGCTTGATTTTTCTGCCATTGTCCCAGAGTAACCGGTTACTCAAAATAGGGTAACAGGTTAATCTGCCTTATTTTCACGTTTTTAGCAGTTTTCTGTCAGAGTAACGGGTTACTCAAAACAGGGTAACCGGTTACTCTACCTTATTTTCATTATTTTTGGAAAATTTTCAACTGAGTAACGGGTTACTGCATATAGAGTAACCAGTTACTCTGGGACATAATGTGTTTTTTCATGCTTTTTCTTGATCGTTTGAGATCCTTGGCATGCCTAAACTTCATGGATTGATATGATGTTGATTTGTGGATTATTCTTGAGCTGGTTTATCTCACGCGAGGGTTTGAATGTGATTTTCGAACACGCGACTTTTGGTTTTCGTTGATGAATATCCATGATTGTGGTGTTGCTTTCTTTATGTGATGAACATGTTGCACCCACATTTGAATCATGTTGATTGTTGATTAAAGCTTAACTTGTTGGACTTGCGATGCATGATCATTGTTTGTGTCTATTTTCGTGCATGATGTTTTGGTGAACGATTAAGTTGTGCAACTTTGTTGAGCATACTTGTTCTTGAATTGTTAACATGACCTTTGTTGCTCATTCTTGATGCTTGCAATCTCTATGCTTGATTTGCCCTGCTATACTTGCTCATTTCCAATTGTTGCTTGCTTGGTGTATTGTTCGAGTATTGATGAACACATGCTGCCTGACTTTTTACAACTGATGTCTTGGATTGTTATGTACTGTCAATTGTATATACTTGCTGTCTTGTTGCTTTCTACATCTGTTTTGTGCTGGAAACTTGAGCTGTTAAATGTTGTTTGGTGTATTTGCTGGATTTTACCGTTATGCAGGTGCAGGAGCACTGTTGTAGCTGTTGTTTTTCATTTATTTTCTTGGTTTTGGTTTGCTTTTGCATGTCAACGTTAGGATAGAATTTTCTTTCTCATCCTTCACCTTAGGGCCATATTACATGACAACATTTATGTGAGTTCCCCTTAGATTTTCTTTTGCCTTTTGTGTCTTGTTTCTCACCTCAAAAGTCAAAGGAACTGTCTGTGGAGACAACTGTTGAGTAGATTTCACTATAAATGGTGGTTGTGCAAAACCAAAAGGAGGGCCATATGGAGGTACACTGGCAATAGTTACAGGAGTAGGATCCACTGCTGTGTTGACGGTTTCAGGAACCACGGTGGTCTGAGTGTCCATCTTTACACGTATAGCCTGCAGCATATCCATAATATGTCTTACATTCCCTCGTAGGTCTTCCAACTCACCACTAACTCGTTCAATCTCCACATTCTACTCTTCCATTTTTCTACGAGCTTGGGCTTAAGTGTTGTAAGTGTATAGAGAATTCAGTGTGAACAGCCAAGTGAAACTTGTGCGGAAGAGACTCCAAACCTCTTCTTTAGCTCCTGGGACCTTGCTTATGGTTACCTATCTGCTCTCTCAACAACTTGTGCGAGGAAACAAACATGAGTCTTACAAAGGGAAACTGGTTAACGAAATCATTTTCTGAATCAACTACTAGAGATAAGATGTTTGCAACTAAATCTCTAAGTTTCTTGAAGACCTTTTTGAAAAATAATACTCATGAATGCATAAATGAATGGATGCATAAACACATATATACAGGTATTCACAATTCACACATATGTACAGACTAATAAACGATGTCCTAGGTTTGAAGATCACGAGCATGGGGCCATGGTCTACCCATCCCAAAAGGTGTGCACTAAAGGTTTTCAATCTGCAGAACAGGGTTCTAAGAAGTTCCTAGAGTCAACAACCCATCTTTCGAATATTATCAATTTCCCAAATCACTCGGCAGTCGATAATATTTCCAAGAGAGTCTCATCTGAGTGTAGTATCGCATATCAACTATTTCGGGACTACTCCCTCATAGTCATCGCACTACGTCCTAACAAGGCCAAGTGGGGTGAAAAGACGACTAAAGGTTCTCAGCGTCACGGGCTCCTAGGTCGAAAGTAGTAATGTTTTCACGAATACTCGTTCAACAAAACTACTCCCAAGAGGGCCTCCACTGAGCAGTGGTTTCTCAAGTCAACTTTTTCGGGAATCAACTCCCTCAAAGTATCCTTGAATGTACCACCTTCCTATCATAGGTGCACTCAAGTCCGGGTATAGGACTTATACTTACCACTCAAGGTAACAACCCTGCACACAGAAAAACCCAAGCACAAACATATATATATACATATATTTACAAATATACAGATATACAATCAAGTAAACATATAGCAACACAAATACAAACAAGGTGGGGTTAACCCTCTTAGGAAAGTGGTCCCCAGTGAAGTCGCCATTTTCCGTTGCAGTGAGAATCAGATATCAAGCTATTAATTAACTTGAATCACAAATCATGAAGTTCACCACCGAGCTTTGATTTATCCAAAGGAAAGGGTAAAGATCGAAGAAAACCCTAAAAGCACTATGTAACAACACAGCTAGAGATCTAAGTTTCGGGGGTTGGTTATACCTAAGGAAGGTGTTAGCATCCTAAGTATCTGTAGTACTCTATAGGAACCTCTTTTTAGTATTTGTGTTATGCTAAATTTTGCTTGTTAAGGGAAGTACTAAGGTACAGACCTAAGGGTATGTACACTAAGTATACTCGCCAAGATTAGGTGGAGAAGTACACCGACGAACCAATTTGTCTGAAATTATCGGGTTAGCGACCACAAAGGATCTAAAACTTCTCTAATGATGACTTCAATATTATCTTGTCTGAGGAGGAGTACCCCTATGAGAAAATATTTTACCACATGAATTTTGGCATTCAAGAAACTTGTACTGAGACGATGCATCTTTTTCCATCATATGATTCACGACGTATGAGAAAATGGTAGTAGAAAGTTTAAAATCCTTGAACTTTATGAGTCCATCATGGGTGTAGGATACTTTATAGAAGGGTAATTCAAACATTCTACCAAACTTATCTATGTGAATGGAAATTTGAATTCCTTTTATTGAAGTCGATTGGGAAAAATATTCAATTTTAAGATTTGAGTAGAATTCTTTAACAAGATATGGAAACACTCGATTTGGAATTTTGGTGAAGAATTCTCATAGTAGACCTCGACAGATGTTCTCATAGGGTTTGAATTCTATAAGAAAAGTTCCTTCCATGATGATGGGTTGCAATACCTTGCGGTTGGATATCTCTTTCCTTTATTGATCTTTTGAAGACGATCCTTCCAAGAATTACTTTCTTGAAGAAGAGCTTGTAGTTGGGATACTTCTTGTTGGAGCCATGGATGATGATAATAATGATTCATAATGGAAACTCACATAAAAACACACAAAGGGAGGATAAGACAAGTGATGCAAAATAATGAATGAGAACATTCCTTTATATAGTGCATCTTCTGCGCTTATTCTCATGAGAAAATCCATGAAATTAATGGTGATTTTCTCTAGAAAAGAGAAGATTAATAAAGCTTTCTAAAGTGAGTCCTCTAATTGATAATGTGTAAGGCATAATTGATTAGATCTTCAGTAATATTGATATTTTTCACAGTATTTAGTTAGGAACTAATTATATCTATTTCTCGAGGAGATTTGATATGATATTTCTTGAAGACTTGAGGAGAGAGTAAGTTATAATCGATTATCCCTTTGAAAATTTTGATTATTGGCATTTTTCAACTTCCCTTGCTTCTGTTGGCCTTGGATTCGTATTAGACCTTGGAATATTACTTTTGGCATATCCTTTGATTTTAAATTGAAAATATTTGCTCGAAATGCTTTGAACTCAATCGCAAGGTTAGTAAAGTATTTTAAATGACTAGTTATTTAATAAACCATATTCTATAGAATCAATAAGAGTTTTTCGATTTTTCAACCTCTATCAACTGTACTACCTCAAAATCTCAAGAAAACTTGAGAAAGAAAAAAATCTACCTCAAGAGGGAATGGAGAGAAATCGTCAAAAATCTATCTCTATGAATCGTTAGATACAAGAACTAAAAACATTATCTGGAGTGATACAATCACCATCGATCCTTAAACTCCAAAATTAATAGAACCATCAAGAGTCCTGAGCAACACCATTAATTCCAATGAACAACTGGGTCAAAAAACAATTCTTGAACACCACCATTGATGTCAATCAACACACTGTTGAGCATTACCATCAATGCTAGGAACAATAAAGTTTAGCAACACCCTTGATGCTTTAACAAACAACCATTGAACATCAGCATCAGTTCTTTACCAACTACCTCCGAGTACCACCATCAATGCTAACTGATTCATTATCAAAAGCACCATGGACCAACAAACGTCTTTGTATACTCATAATATACACACCATTTTCACAGCTTTATCAAAACTGTAATAAACATTTTCCAATATGCAAATAGATCCCTGCAAAATATAACTAGGTTTTCACCTCTGGTACCCAAATATTTTTGGATCCTAATGTGTTAGTGGCTCTAAGAGGTCTAGAGTTATTTCCTTTAGTCTATCTTAGTTTATCATAGCAAAAAGTCTCTAAGTGGCCAAGTTTATTACATAAAGAACATTTATAAACAAGGCGATTCAATTTTTTTCCTATTTTTATTTATCTTTCCAAATACTTTATCTTAGTTAAAACCTACTTCAGTTTTATTAAACGAAGGAGTTTTATTTGATAGAATCAAATCAAGGTTTTCTTCCCATTCTCAAAATTTACTTAGGGTTTCACACAAATTCTCTATTTGAATTTTAATGAATCGCAAGAATCACATTTATTTGATTTTAAGGATTCACTTCCTATGTTGAAAATTTCTTCACAGAGAATCTTATTGCTATTTTCTAAAAATTGGGTATAATCCTTATGATCATTAATGACCTTCTCTAACTTCTCATTTTCTCTAGCGAGCTTAACACTAAGTTTAAATAATTGATTTTGAGATAAAGAAGTTACTTGAGTGCCATCTTTGTCAAAGAATTTCAAGAAAACATGTTCATCCTATTCGGACGAAATTAATGATTCCTTAGGAGATTCCCTCATATGAATCTTCAAAATTATCATTCGGGGTATTGTTGAACAAATTCTTGCATGAGTCTTCATCTTCTTCCCTAGATGAAACTCCAAAGACTTAGCTTGGTGAAGCTTTTCCTTTATTTCTTTTTTCAAAGATTCTACTAATAAAAGCTTCTTCATCATCTCTATTATTTGGAGCAAATATTCTCCTACGTGAGATTTCTTAATTGTTTGAATATGATTCTTTGAAAGCTCAACCATCTATTGAGATTGTTCTTTCAAATGAAACCATAGAGATTGATTTTACTTCATTTTCAAAATAATATATTGATGAAGTTGATGAGGATTCATATAGGGTTCTTAAATTTACTCCTTCATCCTTCAACGGTTGAATAGACACATTGACCTTTTCAAATATTTCTTCTTTCCAAGATTTTTCTTGAAAATCATTAACACTTTCATCTCTAGATTCAAGGATTGGACCAGGTTTCTAATTCCAATTCTTAAGTTTTATATATTTCTTAGATACGGAAGTTCTAACATATCCTTCAAAGTTTCAAATGGTTGAACCACATCTATAAAGATAATCTTCATGTCCGTTTGATGTTTCAACTTCTTGAATTTGTGTGTTCATTCTCTCTTGCTTGAAACTTGGATAAACTCCATAAATCATTTGAATAGTGTGCCACACTTCTTTGTTGGACTCACAAGTAAAAACATAATAAAATTCCTTGGAAATCAAAGCATTTATCAAAATATTTTTGACTTTGAAACCAAGTTTTATTTTCTAAAACCCTCTTCAGTTTAATCAAAACCACATTTATTTACTACCTCATCATTAACAGAGAAGGTAGGAATAAACCATTGTTTAAAATATCCCATTTCAAAATCAACAGCTTTGATAAATGTTCAAATCTCATTTTCCATAAGTCAGCCCTGTCACCATTAAATGGAGGAGGTGTATTCATGAGACTTTTGTTAAAAGTATAAGTGTTTGTAGTCGTCACCTCCCTTCTGAGACAATTAGTCTATAAACAGGAGTTAGGCTCTAATGCCACTTGTTTGACATGTGACTCTAAACACAAGAGGGGGTGAATTGTATGGGATTAAAAATCCATTTTCAAAATAAATTATTCTACAAAAACTAAGTTTAAAAATAATTTTGTTAAATAACATGAGTAAAAGCAGCGAAAATAAGAAAAATAGAAAAGTAAAGAGTTAAGGGTTAAGAAAAATGCACTAGAGAATTATAGAGCTTTGATCTTAAAGAAGTAACCTACTCCTCTCCCCCTAGAACTCCTTCTTGAGAGTTTTAAATATGATGTGAGCTTTTTACAAGCTTTTCCCACGGACCTCCTTTTATAATGATTGGATTTTTTCAATGGAAAACTTCCTAACCAAGACGATTTTTTAAGTACAGAGACCTCCACAGCCAACTCACAGCTTTTTAACAATAGGATAAGCTCAAAAACCGACTGGAAGTTTTAACTACAGAGACCTCCCCAAATAATACGAGGTTTTAACTAGTTTATCTCAATAACAAAAAGACAACATTTCACTTGGTTTAGCTTACAACTAAAACAACATTTATCCCAATGATAAATTACAATAATATCCCTACAATAGAGAAAAAACCCTTAAATGTGTAAGACTTCAATATCAAAAGCACAAACTCATATATGAGAAAATAAGAAATAAAGAGGAAATTGAGAGAAAGGTATGTAAAAATATGATTTCTGATGCATGAGAGATGAGAAAAGAGTCCTTTATTTGTAAGATAAATGATGACTCAAAGATGGAAACAATTCATGGAATTTTCAATACTCATAATCGATTATCCCAAATGCATAATTGATTATGTTACCCCTAAATGGAAAGTTTGGGTTTCTAGTCATTATCAATTATTAAGAGATTGCTCCAATCGATTATATGCATTACAATGTAAAATATTCGACTATCATTTAGACATAATCGATTATACCTTTGTAAAACATATTTTTTATTGGTCAGACACTTGCATAATCAATTAGTTAGGCTATTAAAATTTTAGGCGATTTTCATGAAAGAATATAGGATTTTTCAAACAGTTAATAGTGTGTGTGTGGTTTGCCTTAATACAATTGAGAGATAGTTTTATACCTTTACTGAAGGTAGAGAAAAACACTAGAAAGGGGGTTTGAATTGGATTTTTAAAAATTTTTCGATGGAAATACTTTACACACACAAACAAGATATACAAACTAAGAAAGAGAATGACACGTTTGGTTTATACAAGTTTTCCTATAATGAGGCTACGTCTTGTCCACCTACCAAGGTGATTTCGCCTTCAATAAGGACTTAATCCACTTATTTTGAAAGATTACAAAAGTTCGTCTAAGTGTTAGAAAACACCTTAGCCCTCTCAAGTATACAAACTAACACTTAGTCACTTGAGGAAAAAATAATTTCAAAGAGATTACAGAGAAACTGTTTACAGTAGTGCTTCTTGAAAAGCGAATGAAACAAATAAAGAACAATACACAAATATGAGCAACAACTCCTTGTGTTTAAGGATATTATCTTGATAGACTTTTGAAACTGTGCGTATTTCACTCTTGTAATGTTGTTCGTTGTATTTGCAGTGAAGTAGTGACTCCTTTATATAGGCTCAATGGTAGAATGTTGGAGGGTACAAGTGTCACTATCAGTGCCAGCTGCTATAACGGTAATTCGAAGATTGTGGGAGACAAGAGTAGTAAAATCTCACAAACATTCCTTAACAATATTGGTGCACAATCAATTTTTACCAATTTGGGATTGTACTGTTGTACAAAATATTTCAGCGCAAGTTTTTGTCTTGATCTTATCTTCTGATGAAATTCTTTTGATGTGAAGTGATGATGAGTCTAGAAGATAAATGTGCCAAGAAGTATCAGAGTCTTTATATTCCGAAGCTGATTATGTCAGAGCCAGGAGCTTGATTATCAGTAGAGAGTGGACAGGTCTTCAGAACCCAGAAACTTTGACCCCAAAGCTATAAGTGAAGCTTATCTGAGAAGCACACAACTTTCTTTTTCTTCAGAGACATTCAACATTCATCAGAACTACTGATGTTTCTTCAGAAGCAGTTGAAGTAGTTTCTTGAGGCGTGTCAGAATTGATTCTGATGAGATTTTTAGAGAGCTATCCAGAATCAAATTAAATTTTATATCTACACACTTAAGAAAATTATTAGAGTACAAAATTGTAACATATAAAATTTATGCATTATTATCATCAAAACTAGAGATTATATGTAGAACCAAAATCTTATTCCAACATTTACAAACACTAGCCACTCTACCTAGACTCATTGAGCTTTCACACATCATTCCATTCACAACTCTAAAACTTTTAGTTCCCTGTCAACTTATCTTTTACTTTAGCACTTAATTGGAACCTTGAATCTGCTTATGATGAAGCTATATATAACTCTTCATGATAAACTCCAACATCATACAAACTTCTTGATCAAAGATCTTCGATAACTTCACCGAACATCACTTGACATGGGGTGTTTTCCATCATAAATAACCATTGAAAACTTGATCTTCAAGCACACTTGATCAACACAACTAGATATTCATTGATCACCACAACTTGATATTCAAACACCTTCACTTGACCACTTCATTAAATGATCTTTAGGTTTCATCTTGATCAACATATCTTAGGATTTACCTTGATACCAGGCACCACCACTTGATCATATTAAATGACATCTTGATCTCCAAGCACCATGAGTTGAACAAACAAACTTATCAAGCACCATCACTTGATCAATCTTCAAGAACCATCACTACTACAAATAACACTTTTTATGACGAATATTTCACCTCAAAATGCTAAAAACCGATAGTATAGTTCCTGGTAGCGTCATTCTAACAACCTTTTACCTCGGTTATCCATAAAACCGTCGAAATATATCTATAAGGAGCGATATTGTATTTTTAGTATAACCTATTACCGCGGTCTTTTGAAAAACTGAGGAAATATAAATATTATGGACGCTTCAAATCCGATTACTACATTTTTATGTTTTTTCAATGCTTTAATTATTATTTCTCACTTTAGCGCCTTTCTAGATTCCATTTTTTCTTTATTAAATTTTTTTCTTTGTTCTTTTTTTCTCAAATTAATTAGTAAAACATAAATTCTTTGTTATAAATAAAAAGATTATACAATAATACAATTGAAAAGGAAAGAAAAAATTTCATTGATAATTAGATATGCAAGATAACGTATAACAAAAAAATAGGACAACAATTAAGTATTCAATAAATTCAAACTTCTGACTCAACTCAACTTCAACTTATAATCCTGATCTTTTTACCCTTTTAAGTATGCCAAAATGAGAGAAAAGTTCAGAAAGAACTCTTCCATATGGTATAAGGAAAGTTATTTCCTCGTGAGAGGTCACAACCATTTCCATCAAGTTAAAAATAGTAAGAGGGAGATTAATTTTGATGTTGTGGATAAGGAAGTACAAAAGATGCTTGTCATTTGAAGTAAGTGTTTCTAATTGTTTCTCTCTTGGACGGAGATTTGACACAAAAAGTTGATATCAAACTTTTGCAATTGGGATGAGAGTAGCAGGATTGGTGAGGTTATTGTAGTTGGCATAAAGTAGGAGAAGGTGGTTTGAGAAGACAGTATTGAATCTATATTCTTCAACACAACTACCTTTCTCTTCACACTTTATTGTCTGAGCAATAAGTGATGGAGTAATGATGATAGGGAAGTCATATACATTGGACTATATTGACTAAGCATCCTCACCAAATTTCCTAACTGAGGATTTGAACTAGAACTCTGTTACGAGATTAGTGTAGATGGGTCCATGAAGCATGAAAAAGTAAGCTTTCAACTTATGTTTGGAAATAGTTTTCATTAGATCAAAAACTTGGTCTTTCAACTATTCAAATATATGTCGTTAATTTCATGAGATAACAAGGCACAAGACACTACCATTAGTGATCTGAGTGAAACATAAAAAACATACATTATAAAAGCATATTTCTAAATATGAAGAAGCATGTGAAGCATCATGAAGCGCTTGAAACATATCTACATCCATCTCTTTGGTTTTGCAAGATCATTTGCCATGAAAAGATTGCTAAAATAGATGCAAGAGCATAAAATTATTTAGGTTTAAGGTTTGTGTTCTTAACTATTTATTTGAACAAAAATCATTTATTTACCTAACCTCTTTTTATCAACCCTTTTTTTTAATTTTATATCAGAAACAAAACCATGCGAGGTAAAGCCATTGAGAGTATAGTCACACCCAACATTTGATCTTGCCAAAATACTAAGGATTCGAAGATCTAACATATGATCTTCATGGACTAATTAACTTTTATTTTATATTTTGTGTAAATAATGTAACATTTTGGGTAAACATTGTAGATTGTAAACAAGTTATTTTATTAATATTATGTGTAAACAATATAACGATTTTTATGTAAAAAACAATCTATCTTACCCCTTGGTTTGTGGATAAACCGAGAGGTGTGAGGCTTTGTTTTAGTAAATAGTAAAAATACAGATGTTGGGGTTCGAACTCATGATCTTATAACTTTACCCCTCGGTTTTTCATTAACTGAGGTGTTAAGTGGCATCTTTTCATGTCATCCTTCATTAAGTCACCTCGGTAGCCGAGGATATATCTCTCCTGCGTACGACGTTATAAGCGTTATTTGTAGTAGTGCATCACTCGAACTAACATACCAAGCACCGTCACTTGATCGATCTTCACGCATCATCCCTTTAATAACAAGAATGATTAAGACTTCTATTAAGAGTGTTGTCAACATCAAAACCAACAATGACAGGGTGAGAGATTATTACCTAGAAATTTTGTAAGTTCTGAAGAATGAAGGATAAAGCAACAAGAAACAAAGAGTTTGAAACATAGAAGTTGCATACTCTGAAAAATTAAGTGTGAGGCAACAAAGAGTGAAGAGTTCAAAACCCAGAAAGTTGCAATGGTTTCGTTGAAATCAAAAACGGAGGAAGATGTTCGATAGCACCCAAAAATTTAATAAGACTAAAAAAGAGGAAATCAACTTCATTTTCCCTATTCATAGGCACGTAGACCGCCAAAATCAACAATAAAGAGTCCAAAGAGAACCAAAATTCAATACCAACAATTAGGCTGAAACATTGATCTTGTAACGACACTTGAGTTCACTCATGTGCTCTATAAGAGTCGTTCCTCTACCCTATGTGCATGAGAGCACATGGTTGCCTCCACCGAAACAATGTTTCAATGATGTGGTGGGAATTAAATGTGAGTGTTCTCAATTCCACAAACTCTCACTCTTTCTTTACCTAGAGCATCATCCCAACTAACATATTTTCTCAATCGAGCACCTACATGGACCAGTCTTAAAGATTCCATATTGACATCCCTCGCTTCATTATTGAAATCAGGGATTTGAGGGAAAATATCTTTGGGAGGCCAAAGATCTAATAAGACTAGCTTCATCTAGAGACCTCATCCAACTAAATTATTCCATTAGTCGGTGAACAAGTAAACATCCACATAGAAGGGTCGCACTAAAGTAGAGCTCCATCTTCATCTCAACCATTGGTACTCATTCAATGGTCTTCCAGATTTAATGTTGGACCAACCGATGATGGTCCTAACTGTCACCTCTATATAAGTGTGTCTTTAAGCCAGGCCCAGGTATTCATTCATCCTCATGCTTGCAAGTACCACCTCTCTCATTGAATGATTTGACCTTAGAGTACTAACCTTACAGGTAGCTCCTTCTGATTACCGAAGATATTTACCACTGTGGCAGAAGTTTTTACATGGTGGTTGTTTTCAACCTACAATCCATCGTCAGTTCTTGAACGGAATACATATATTATCGATTTTGAATAGATATTGAAACAAGATTATCCTTAAACTACCCTTAATGAATGTTTTCCTTTTTCTTTTTCTTTTTCTTTTCTGCCAAGCAATCTGTCCTCTATAACTACATTTACAACCATGCCTAAATTCAGCTGCTAAATTTCATACATAGTCTCATAGTCATAGATAGTCTGTGGTATTTGGATTGAACTCTAGTGTCGACAAGGTTAGCTTCATGGTTCGACAGGAGTTGTGTATGTTGTAGTCAAAGTCTTTTCGAGCATAATGTCAAAATATATTAACTTGTAATTTAAGTTAGTATGTCGAATTGGGCCTTGCTTCTAAGACAAATTGTTAAGTTAGCTTGTATCCTAAGTTAGCTTAGTATTCTATAAATAGACTAGTTCTCTCAGGTTGTTGAGAAAGGTTAATTATTGGTATTCACTTGTAATCTTTGAACCCATATTGAGAAAGTGAATAGAAAAACATATTTAACTAATTCTTATTCTTTTTCTTCCTTCTTCTTTCCATTTTAGTAAACCTAATAGGATTTCTTGTGTTTGTTCAAGAAACTCAATCTTTTTCTCATATTTTGGTTTATTCTTGACGACATCAATTCACAACAAACTGGTTTGGTGAACGTGGAGGAGAAGATGTCGTCAACAAAGTATGAGATTGAGAAATTCACTGGTGTGAATGATTTCTGTTTGTGGTGCTTGAAGATGCAAACCCTTCTTGTTCAATAGGGATTGTTGGAAGCGTTGAAAGGATCAGAAAAGATGGATGTTGCTCAATCGAAGAAAGAGAAGACAACGATGGTCGAAGAAGCCGACAATGCCATTGTGTTGAGCCTTGGTGATAAGGTTCTCTGACAGGTTTCAAAGGAGAAAACTGCAGCTGGTGTGTGGACGAAACTTAAAGGTTTGTATATGACAAAATCGTTAGTTAATTGTCTCTACCTGAAGTAAACTTTGTATTCATTCAAGATGAGTGAAGACAAATCATATCCTTGGCTAAGCAGTTGGATATGTTTAACAAGTTGATTCATGATCTTGAGAATATCGAGGTCAAGATTGATGATGAAGATCAAGAATTGTTTTTGTTGTGTTATTTACCTAAGTCTCATGATCACTTCAAAGAAAATCTCTTGTATGGAAGAGAGTCGTTAACCTTTGAAGTTGTTCAATCTGCCTTGTACTCTAAGGATTTGAACGAACGAAAGGAGCACAAGCCATCTTCTATTGGTGAAGGGTTTTCCGCTAAGGGAATATTCTTGAAGAAGGATGGTAGGTTTGAGAAGAAGAATGGTAAAGTTCTACAGAATTCTTATGGTGGTAATGCTCCTACTATTAAGTGTTATCATTGTAAGAAGGAGGGTCATAATACAAATGTATGACTTGATCGACTGAACAATCATGGTGAAAAGGATAATGGTAATGCAGCCATTGTGCAAGATGCTTATGAATCATTTGATGTCTTGGTGGTTTCAAGCAGTGACACTAGCAAGGAGTGGATTATGGATTCATAGTGTACTTGGCACATAACTCCAAACAAATACGTGTTTGAGGAATTGTGTGATCAAGATGGTGGATCAGTGCTGTTGGGAAATAACAAAGCTTGCAAAATTGCAGGTATTAGATATGTGAGATTTAGGCTACATGATGAGTCAATAAGGCTATTGACTAATGGTAGGTATTTATCTAATCTTAAGAGGAATTTGATTTCTCTTGGTCTATTCGACAAGAAAGGATATGTTTTCAAAGGAGAGAAAAGCATCCTAAGGGTAATGAAGGGCTCGGAGGAAGTCTTGAGAGGTGTGAAAAAATAAGGCTTATATACCCTTGAGGATGAGGATGTAAGTGGTTCAACGGATGTGGAATTTACGAAACATGTGTCGAATACTGAGCTATTGCACAAGAAACTTGACCATGTCAATGAAAGATGCCTGGTCAAATTGTCAAAACAAAATTTGTTGGGTGGTGACAAGGTCGAAAAACTGGAGTTTTCTGAACCTTGTGTTTTTGGTAAATCATGTAGAATGAAGTTTAACAAATGTAAACAAAGAACACATGAATCCCTTAATTACATTCATGTTGATCTTTGGGGGCCTGCAAGAAATCCTTCACACTTAAGTGCAAAGTATTTTCTATCCATAGTTGATGATTACCCTAGAAAGTTATGGGTATTCATCCAGAAGACTAAGGATGAAACTTTAGAAAAGTTCAATCGTCGGAAGAATCTGGTCGAAATTCAAACTAGCAAGAAGGTCAAGAGGTTGAGGACCGATAATGGTCTTGAGTTTTGCAATGAGGCTTTTAACAGCTATTGTGTTGCGTATGGTATTGCAAAGTACAAAACTACTGTAGGGACTCCCCAACAAAATGGTTTGGCTGAAAGGTTTAATCGAACCATTATGGAAAGGGTGAGGTGCATGTTGGTAAGTGCAGGATTGAAGAATGTGTTTTGGGCAAAAGCTGCTACGACTGCAGCATACTTGATAAATAGATGCCCCTCGACATCCTTTGAAATGAAAACACCTGAAGAAGTCTGGTCGGGACATCCACCTAATCTTGAAAATCTTAGAGCATTTGGTTGTTTGGTCTATGCTCATATTAGGCAAGACAAGGTCGAACCTAGGGCTCTAAGATGTATGTTCCTTGGATACCTTGAAGGAGTCAAAGCTTATATGTTGTGGTGCCTAGAGCCAGGTCACAGGAGGTGTATCACAAGTCGAAATGTAGTTTTCAATGAAGTTGAGATGGATTTCAAGAAAACAAATGACATTGGTCGAAGTTCGAAGATCTCTGAAGAAGAGATGGAATGGAAAGAGATTCCTGTTGAGGTGGAGCCTAGTGATGCTAAATTGTATGACCCAAATGAAGTCGAAGAAGAAGCAGAAGTTGTTGTCGAAGATAAAGAGACTGATAATGACTACCTGCTGGCAAGAGATAGGTCGGGAAGAGTCATCAAGCCACCTCAGAGACTTGGTTATGCAGATCTCATAACTTATGCCTTAATCTCTGTAAGTGATGTTTTTTACGAAGAACCTAGAGACTATAACGATGTTATGAGGAGTTGAGATAATACTGAATGGCTGAAAGCCATGGATGATGAGATGAAATCTCTCCATGATAATAACACTTAGGAGCTGATTGAGAAACTTGCAGGGGCCAGGTAAGTCAGCTGTAAATGGATCTTCAAGGTTAAGGAAGGAATCGAATGAGTGATGTCGAAGCATTTTAAGGCAAGGTTGGTTGCTTGGGGGTTCACTCAGAAAGAATGTGTCGACTTCAATGATGTGTTCTCACCTGTTGTAAAGCATATATCCATTAGAATGTTGTTATCCATGGTGGCAAAGTTCGACCTAGAACCTGAGCAGATGGATGTGAAGACAGCCTCCATGTATGGTGATCTAGATGAAACAATACTAATGAGGCAACCTGAAGGGTATGCAGAAAGGGAAAAGGAAGATTATGCGTGCAAACTGAATAGGTCCTTGCATGGCCTGAAACAATCTCCTCGACAATGGAATAGAAGATTCGACAAGTTCATGGCACACATTGGTTTCACTAGGAGCCAGTTCAACCACTGTGTTTACTTCAGATTTCGACCTAGAAATTCACTTGTTATTTTTTTTTTGCTTTATGTGGATGACATCCTCATAGCAAGCAACAGTGTCGAAGATGTTATGAAGGTGAAGGCTGAACTCAATAAGGAGTTCGACATGAAGGATCTGGGAGCTGCCTCAAGAATTCTTGGGATTGACATTCAGAGAGATAGAAAGCAATCAAGATTATACTTATCTTAAGAGACATACCTGAAAAAGATTCTTGACAAGTTTGGTATGTCGAATTCAAAGCCTGTTATAACACCGACTAATCCTCAGTATAAGTTTAGTACGACTCAAAGTCCTAATACTGAAGTCGAAAGAGTCTATATGAATAGTATTCTATATGCTAGTATAGTAGGTTCTTTAATGTATGTTATGGTCTGTACGAGGCCAGGCATAGCATACGGAGTGAGCCTGTAAGCAGGTATATGGCAAATCTTGGAAAGGCGCACTAATAATCATTAAAGTGGATTCTTAGGTATATTAATGGGTCTTTGAGCAGAATCTGGATTTATGGTGGAGCCTGTGGTGATGATAGCGAAGTCGAAATTGAAGGATTTGTCGACTTTGATTATGCAGGTTATACGGATTCTAGAAAATCTATTTATGGATATGTGTTCACTATGTTTGGCACAACAATTTGTTGGAAAGCAACACTTCAGAAGGTTGTTTTCTTATTAACCACTGAAGCAGATCATATTGCCCTTACTG
The DNA here is from genome assembly GCA_022829125.1 of Lathyrus tuberosus. NCBI lineage: Eukaryota > Viridiplantae > Streptophyta > Magnoliopsida > Fabales > Fabaceae > Lathyrus > Lathyrus tuberosus. Next base: position 6,245,118 of record JALAZF010000164.1, on the reverse strand, counting down.
AAGCTGTGAAAGAAGCATTGCTTGAAGGTTTTGTTAAGGAGCTGAAACTTCAAGGTCGAGTTATCCCTGTTAAATGTGATAGCCAAAGCGCAATACACCTGTAGAAGAATTCAGTTTATCATGAACGAACCAAGAATATCGATGTGAGGTTGCACTTCGTCAGAGAGATAATCGAGCATGGACAAGGCCAACTGCCGAAGGTTTCGACAAATGTCAATGCTACTGATATGATCACTAAGACATTGTCAAGTAGCAAGTTTTTCCACTGTATGCAGTTGATAAATGTGCATGATGAAAGCTAGTTTGTTCCCTTGTTATAGAGTTTGTTCCAAGGTGGAGATTTTTGGTATTTGAATCGAACTCTAGTGTCGACAAGGGCAGCTTCATGGTTCGACAGAAGTTGTGTATGCTATATTTGAAATCTGTTCGAGCATAATGTCGAAATATATTAACTTGTAATTTTAGTTAGTATGTCGAATTGAGCCTTGCTTCTAAGCTCAATTGTTAAGTTAACTTGTATCCTAAGTTAGCTTATTAGTCTATAAATATACTAGTTCTCTCAACTTGTTGAGAAAGGTTAATTGTTTATATTCACTTGTAATCTTTGAATCCTTATTAAGAAAGTGAATAGAAAAACAGATTTAACCAATTCTTATTCTTCTTCTTCCTTTTTCTCTCCCTTTTATAAAATCTAATAGAGTTTTTTGTTTTTGTTCAAAAAACTCAATCTTTTTCTAATATTTTGATTTGTTTTTAAATGACATCAATCCACAAATAGTCCAACTCAAATACCTTTTTTAAACAATAAAAAACGGTTTTTGAGTCATAAGTTATACTCCCTCCGTCCCAAAATTTAAGATAAAAATATATATTTTTCTTGTCCCAAAATATAAGAGAAAAAAATACTTTTTTTCTTTTTCAAGGTAAAATTAAATGCAAATTGCATTTAATTTGTTTTCTCTCTCATCTTTTCTATAGCTAACAACCAATTAGAATTGATTTTACATCTTTTAAAACAATTTTTTTCAACAAAATTTTAGTCAAACTATTATACTTTATACTTTTCTTAATAAATGTGTTTTTAATTTTTTCTCTTATATTTTGGGACGGAGGGAGTATTATATAGATGATAATCAATATAAGATAAATAAAAATCACGCAACTTTGTTTCATGTTTCCCAATAGGGATTATGGATGACTAATGGTCGATATCTTCATAGTAAACGATTGGACTCATTGTTGATATTTAAATAATACTAATGATAATCATACTAATGATAATCATACTTGGATTAATATGCTATGCATGTTCAGACATCTAAAGAGTACTAATTAAGAACAATAGAAAATTGAAAACATTTTTACTAATTAAAGTCAAAGACCAGTAGTGCCAATCAGTTTGGTGAAACCGAAAGTAATGGCCATAGCCATCCAACCACCAATAAGAACCCTAACACAAGACCTCATCACTGGAGTTTTTCCAACCAATGCTCCAACTCCTCCAAACACCAACAATGCCAAGCTGACAACACCAGCAACAACACCCATCCTAACCCTATGATCCTTTATAAATGCAGCTGCTAGCAATGGCATAACAGCACCAACAGAAAACGCTAGTGCTGATGCCAAGGCTGCCTGAAACGGATTCGGCAATTTCTCCCGTTCGGTACTTTCATCATCAGCTACTCCATTAGTATTATTATTAGCTTCTCTTTCTCTTTTCATCTGAGCTACCTCAATGTCATATTGAGTATACACGGACACAAACTCACCGATCGCCATGCTACAAGCACCAGCTACCAAACCAGCAAAACCTGCAAGAAGCATCACGCTGATGTCTTCTTTTATAGCTCCAACACCAATCATCAATGAGGCAACGGTGATTAATCCATCATTGGCTCCTAACATGGCTGCTCGAAGCCACTGTGCTCTTTGAAAGTAATCAATGTTGCTCTCTTTTTCAGTTTTGAGAATACTATTAGCATGCATAGGAATATCAATCTCCAAACTGTTTGGTGAGATTCCATTAACTCTTGCTCCAAGTTGGAAAGCCATGAAGGACAAGTTAAGGTACAATACTGTTGGTATAGAAAATAAAAGGAAATTGGAATATGATATTAAGAGCTTGTGGAGAACTCATGCTTCTAATGAAAGGCATTTATAGATAGAGTTTATATTAATCGTTACATAAAATAATATTGATCTGAGGAGGTAGTGAGGATGGCACTAGCTCTACAAGTTGGTGACAATTTTTTAATGAAGCAATAATTTTGGCACGTATTTAAGAATTTATTACCTAAAAGTGGATCCTAGTCTCAGTCTCTCAGATATTCCATCTTAATAAATCTAGAATATAATATCATACAATTCTTTTTTCCGTCGGATGATGAAGTTCAATTAAACGCATAAGAACCTGGATGATAAAGATAGCTAGATCGTATGAGTTAAGACCTCAAAGACATTTGTATCGGTTAAGAAATGTGATTTCTAGGACCCTATAAACTTCACACTTGTTAAGAAATGTGATTGGGCCTAACTCAACCCTACAAAACCGGTTGGTAGAGTGAGGATTGCCCCACTTATAAACACATGTTCATGCCATATATTATCTGATGTGGGGCTCTTAACACACCCCCTCACGCCCAGGACTGGAAATCTGGAGCGTGGAAATAAATGGTGGGTGGCCCGATAGCGGAAACCATAGAAGGTGGCCCACCGGATCTTAAACGAGGCTCTTGATACCATCTTCACCGTTTCTGTTATCAATTCATCTTCTTATCTGAACATTGACAACACTCAAGTACACACAATTTTAAAATCATAAATCTCACGCATATGATCATCGGAGTGTTTGTAGGTATACTATTCCACCTGATGTATTCAGGAAGGATAGTTATGCAGGAGTTTGTTAGAACCATCATCATCAGCAACAATTAAAGATAAGAACATCCCTTATCATTTAGTGTTGTTTGTGATAAATGATTTACACTCAACCTATATATGACGGTGAATCTTCAATACAAACAAACCACATTCACATTCGCATGAAACCTATGACCACTCCCCCACTCTCGCTAGCACTGTAGTGAGTGTGACATCGGAACCTCAAGATGGACTACCACTTCGTCTTCGTCTCTAGAATGTCGCCCCATCAACCAAAGGTTCCTCCTGATAACACGGTCCCTAAGAATATAGTAGAAAACAAGGAGACCAACAAATTATAAAGAGACTTCCTCCTGGTGATTCAAGGGAAGACGTAACTCATTTTGAAAAAAAAACAGATGTTTAGTTCGAATTGAAACTGCCAAAACTCACCCCTGAACAACATTTACAGGACTTCAAGGGACAGAGACAGCCATGATAGTACCAGATTTATTCCTTGGCAATTTGTGATGGAATTTAAAATCTCTCACTAACATTTTGTGATATTGAAATTTGGTACGAATATCAATGCGCCACAATTTCGCCACAAAGTCACTAAAATATTTTGTGACGAAATTTTAGTCTAGTAGTGACAGAAAACTACCCTCTATAAACCGTGTTTTGTATTAAGTTGTGTTTTACTTGCATTAAATCGAACCCTTAGATAAAAGTCGATGTAAAGTGGTTTAAGTCAAATTAGTTGAATATTTGGGTCAATAAACACGTGAACGAATATCTCCTATCATACTAACTTTAGATTTTATCAAACACTTATTTTTTAAATAAAAACCTTTTGGAGTGTGATTCGAATTAATGTTATGCAAGATTTTAATTAATAAATAAATGTGAAAATTAGATTTTGCCACTTTCAGTATGATGTGAATCACAATCTTCCCTAATTGAATCAAACTAAAGGTTGACTCGAATCAATATTGCACTGTAGATCTCAGAATTTGATTTTGTCAACTTGATTCGAATCACACTATTTCTTGACTGGAATCACTTATTTGAATCAAATGGTCAAATTCTTAGTTTTAAGTTCTTGATTCAAATCAGTTTTTCATTCGACTCGAATTACACTCACTGTTCTTGACTCAAATCAAAAAGGTGATTTTACTCATTTTTATTGTTTTATCTCAAGCACATGTATAAATCATTTGTGACATTTTTCCAAAATATATGATCATAACAACATAATTTTAAAAGTTGTTCAAAATTTAGTTTAAGATTTCAAAGTACACATTTTCATAATTTTGGATTGAATATTGTTAGGCAGATCCTCAAGTCTCACATAGGTTGGAGATAGAGCAATGAAATAGTTTATATAGAGTGACACCCCTCATCTTATCAACCGGTTTTGTAAGGTTGGGTTAGATCAAACTCTAATATGGTATCAGAGTCTATCGATCGGACATTGGACAGTCCACCGTTTAAATCCACACACCAAACCCAAAAAAGAGTGATGGGTGTGAGGAGGTGTGTTAGGAAGATCCTAAAGTCCCACATAGATTGGAGATAGAATAATGAAATAGTTTATTTAGAGTGACACCCCTCACCTTACCAACCGGTTTTGTAAGGTTGTGTTAGACCAAACTCTAATAAATATGAATTCATCTTCAATTTATAGCAAGATTATTATGAATTGGTTGATTTTCAATTCTTAGAGTGTGATTTATTGTAAAGGAGGTTCATTTGTCGTTAATATTTGTGAAGTTTTTAGATTGCAAATCAAGATTCGTATTATATGGTGTTGTTGGAGTTGACAATCCAACTAGAGTCAAAATAAAGGATTTCTTCTTCATTGAAAATTTTGATAGAACAAAGTTGAGAGTTTTTTTCATTCAGATAGGCTAACACTTAAGACAAAGACCATAATTATAAAATCAAGGTGCACACTCTTAAAAAATCTAAAAATATTATATTCATTAACTCATTAATTCATGAACTTGAATGTCAAAATATTTTGCATGCACCATCTTTATTACACCTTCAAACTGAAAAGAATCTCTCGAGGCCAAAGCGGTGTTGCGCATGTACCACATTTATTACACTTTCAAACCGAAAAAAATCTCTCAAGGCCAAAACGGTACTGGGCGTTATCATCTAACTAGTTAAATATTCACAATAAGAAATTGAAATAGAAATTTTATTTTTGATGAAATTGAAAAATAAATAAGAAAAAAGAAATCCAAGATATAACACGTATTAAAAAGAATGCGAGATAGTGGGAGCCTAAACACGGGGCATTTGATATATAATAATGTCAAAAAAAAAAATTTCGGTGAAGAGGCCAAATATAACACAATAATGTCAAATATTGAGAGAAAGAGTGTGCATGCATATGCATATAATATTTGATGGAGTGTGCACGCCACAAGACTAGTGGGAACCAAAGTGAGTATTAATAAATTGAAGGGAGTGTGGTATCCACACGATAGCCACGGGTTGCGCACAAAGCAAAGACATCCAAAACTTAGCAATTAGTAAAAAATTCCCCTCATGGTTACCTAATTATTACTTTCTCGACAACTTTTTAGCATACTAGTATTTCTTTTACAAAAAGTAGAAAAGAGTCCAACATTCCACAAAAGAGGAAAAGACAACGAAGAAGACATAAAAAAAAGTGTCGCATAGAAACTCAAACACCCGGCAAATGCAATCAATCAACTAGATGATCTAAAGTCCAGAAACTAAAACATTAAAACATGTGAGAATATTCAACAAATCTCTTCTTGCTAAGTGGTCGTGGAAACTCCTTCATTCCGATTCCGAGATATGGAGGCCATTATTATCCTACAGATACGGTAATACTGCTGGCAGAATTTTAAGCCATTCGTTTGATCATAAAGATGTTGCAGATTCGCTGTCGATGAGAGATATTCTATCGGCCAATGCCATTACTAGTAAAGTGTGCTTCAATGACATTGTTACCATTAAGATCGGATGCGGTAAGTATGTGCCTTTCTGGACTGTTACCGACTAGATTGAATCTTGTTTCTAAAGGAGTAGTGTTATCTTCGCAAGACTCTGCGTGTGTTTTTTGTTTTCAAGCGGACGAGGATTCTGATCACTTGTTCCTTTCCTGTCCTAAAGTTCAACAAATTTGGTCCAAGATTTATGCGTGGATCGGTATGGATAGACCAACTTCTGTTTCTTTGTGCAATCACTCTCTTTTATGGTTTTTGTCTTTGGCTGATAAGTGCAAAGAAGATATGTGTTGTTATATTTGGTTTATCACGACTTCGTGTATTTGGAGAGCGAGAAATAATATTATTTTCGGTGACGAGTTCTGTGATGTCGATCAAATCTATCATAGTATCCTCTCCTTCTCTTGGAATTGGCTGGCCTTAGGTCGGAATAAATGTAGTTTTTATCATTGGGCGAAATCCCCGATTGATTTTATGTAACTCTGTTTGCTTCTTGTGTTCCTGTTGTATTGGGTTGGAGAATCCCTTTTTTCTCCTTTTAATACAAATTTGCTTATAAAAAAAACTATAAATACAATAAGACACCAATACACAAAACAAAACAACAAGAGGCCATCAACTTCATGCATCATTCTTGGCATACAAAGTTAGCTTGATTCCAAACTGCCATGACATAGTTTAAGCACAACATGCTTGTGAAAGTTAAATAGGTATGTGGATGGATACCAAATAATACCTCAACCTGAGTTCCAAATTCTCATCTCTAGAGACAGGTTTATCAAATCATGAACATAGCTAGCACATGAAAACAGCTTGAGTAGAAGGACAAATAGCATGTCAACAACTTGCATATTTGAACAAAATATCATACACACAGATTGAACACGAGGCATGGTGATAGTTTGCACAACTTGAATGCATATCAGACCAATATACCAAAAAAAAAGCACACACATTGAATACACCAAGTCTGGCATGATGGTAGCAGGCATACACTTTGATATGGGGCTGTCAAGACAAATGATCCAGAACAAATGCTTCTAAAGTAGCCTAAGCATATGAACATGAAGAAAAGCTTATGATGTCAGCTATAAATCTTCTCAACACAAGCATGTAATCCCTCAAAGACAGAATACAAACAACCAGCACCATAACAATAGTAAAACAAGTTTTGGATATGTTACCAATGCACACAGAGTTGTATATCAACAAGACAAGTAAGTAAATGTAGCTCAGAGATCTGTCATTTTCAAGATATCTCCATGGTATTCCAAACAAAATCATATGGATACGCGAATTTGAATGCAAAGGCAGATGGCAGTTTACATACTCATACATGTAGTGTAAACAAACCTCTCTGCTAGCAGAAACTCTACAATACAGACAAAGACAAGTAATATGCAGCAGTTTCACACGTCTCAGGCTAATAATAATGAAATGGAACCTGACAAGGATCTCACCTATTTCAGTACATCAATAAAACTCACATTGGTCTTTTTTCACTTTAACATGCCAATGGACAAGCATAATGAACATTTTCAAACATAATGGTTATGAACACAATAATTATATCTTATGAGCAGAAAGTATAGATGCCAAAACATTGCATAAACATTCATGGTGAGAGCATAATTACAATAATGATGTGCATGAGCATGACTATGGAGTATGAAGGAGAAATGTTACCAAGTGGAATATGTTCACTGCAACTTTAAGTGTAAAACAAACTCCTTCCTTCTGAACTAGCAACGGCTCCTAAAGCAAGCTTCCTTCTCCTTCTCCACTTGCAAGACTTTAAAACTCAGAAGTATATTAGAGTGTGTTGTGAAAGATGTTGGTGCTGAACAAAGGAGGATGGTCCTCCTTTTATAGCCAAAGGAGTTTGGTCCAAATCTTTGAAACACAATGGCCAAATGCTTTGTCCATAGGATAACAGATTAGGGTTTACATGGAACTCTGTTCAGCCTTCAAATTTGGTCAACCTTGGAGAAAATATCGCCTCATATGATGCACAAAGGCTTCAGAGGATAGAACTCAGGTTTGTCATGTTTCACACTTTCATGTATTGCTTCAAATCTCCTTTTTGTTGTGTCATAGGAGAGTGAGCTCAAAAGGGAAAAATTTGGGACATCACCAAGGGAAGATAACATGCCAAGGGTAGGTCTTGGGGCTGCTGAAGAGATTTACCCATGTTTTATTTCAAGTTTGATTCAAATTGTGAAGTATGGTTTTCCTAGAACAATATTCATGGGCTTCACTTGTTCACACGATAATTATACTACCAATGGCCCAAATGAATTGGCTTTTGGTCCCTTTGAAAGAGAGTATGTGGTAGAGCAATTTTGGTGTTAATAACATGTTACAATGATGCTCATGAATGTGTGAGAAATGTGACAAAGTTTAGTGATCATGAGGCAATGAAATTTGCATTTCCTAAGTACGAAATATCATTTCAACATGCCACCTTTAATGCACCACATCTTGGTAATCACTTCACCAATTCTAGAAATTTTTTACCCTATGTAAAGTAGACATTGTATGGAGCAACTTTCATTTGGAATGTGACTGAAAATGAGGTTTATAACATTGAGAAAAATTGGGCCAAAGTCATGCGCATGATTAGGCAAAAAAGGACTTCGAAAAATTTCTAAGTTTTTTAGTTTTTCTAATTTGAGACCTTAAACTTCAAATCATCATAACTTGAGATTGGTTCATCCAAATGAAGAGTTCTACACATGCTTGGAAAGCTTGAAGAACAAGGAACAACTTTCATGTTCAAAGATTTTAGGTTTGGAGTTTGGAACTAGGTTAAAAACAGCCATGAAGTAGTGTTCAAAATTGGAGCAAAAGGTTGAAAATTTCACTAAGTCCCTAAGGCATATTGTATTCCAAGTCTCATAACTTAAAAACCAAGAAAATTCTGAAAGAGGGTCCTCTAATACACTTTGAAGATCATGGAAAGAGCTTCCATTTGAGCTTTGAGTCACTCAAATTGGATGTGTGGTTTGAAAGTTATGATTGTTTCAATTTTTGCACAAGTAGTGAAATTCTTACATATGAAAAGTTTCAAGGACCAAACATTGCCTTCTTTGCAAGAAACTTCTTAAAACTTGACTTCCCATGCTTTAACTCAACAATTAAATATGTCTTGATGGAATATGGCTTGAATACTTCATTTTGGATCAAAATCTCAAAAGTCAAAGGCTTTACTTTTCAGTCAAAACCCTAGTTTTCTTCAGGAATTCCATTGGATGATCTTTGATGATCTTGCTTCCTCAATCTCTTCAAATGCCAATGGATGACCTCTAAGGATGTTTATTAACATATGGAATCATGTCTCAAGGCTTGGGATCACACCTTGATCAAAGTCAAAGGCAATGGTTTGACTTTTCCTGACAAAACCCTAATCTGGGTTAAATGAATTTGTGGCTCATTGCACTTGTGATGGTTGTATGGAGCCAAAGAATGTCTTAGGAGACCTTGAAACATGTGAGAGCTTGGCTTATCAACCTTGTCCTCTTTCTTGTGCAACCCTAGCTTTCACATAAAAGAAATAGCTAGCAGGATAAAGTGGTTAGTTAACAATGCATAGATGATTGAACCGTAAATATGAGTGCAAGATGTTATGACATCTAAGGGGTAAAATTTGGGGTACAACAGTGAGGAGTCGATTATGTGCATGCCGGATAAGTTTGTCTTGCTGAAGAATGAACTTGTTTTATGTTTTGATATTTACTTTTCTGTTTCTATGTTTAAACCATTTAAACCCAAATTCATTAACGCGAGAGACTGTCGAACGGAATTCTTTCCCTCGAAGCGATCTCTGTGGACACTATTGCACCCCAAAATTTTCCCTATCTTTTTCTGGCTTTTGTTTCGCACTCATTTGCATCTTCACTAGGTCATAACTGTATTATTCATTTACATTAGTCTTCTAAGACATGGGATCAGGAGTCTCTCTGGGTCAGGGCTTCCAATTTTCCTTGAGATACTTTCATCCAAGTTTGGTAGAGGTTTGAATTCTTATTGTCGTAATCAGAGTTCATCAAGCGTCAAGTTTATCTGCCTCTAGATTTCTCTAAGTCATCAAGAGCCTAGGGTTACATCACTTCTTTGGTTCAAGTTATTTGGCAAGCTTATGTTTAACGGGCTCAAGGTTATCTGTGCGTGATTGACTTCTCAGGCAATGTGTATTCAAGGTCAAATTGTTGTGTGTGGAACTCATCAGGTCACCAAGCAGTGGTTCATGTGAGATTTGGTCCTCTAGATTAGAGACTCGGAAATCTATTTTCAAGGCAAAATTGGTTGTTGTTAAGTTTGATGCTTTGGTGGATCCTAGTGGTGATTATTCAAGGTTTTGAAATTAAGAGCTAAAGTGGAGGGCTAGTGTGATGTTGCGAAAAGTTTGGAATTGGTGTAATGTGGTTATCCACTTTTAAAATCATCTTCCTTTGTCCATGTACAAAACCACAAACCATTCTTCCAATTTTTAATGTCCATATGGTTTTCCATTATCCTTTTTTCTAATAAATTTCCAATATCCATTTCTTTTAAATCATTATCCATTTCTTTTAAACCATTATCCATTCTTGTTAATCCATTTAACCATTCCATCCATCTCAATCTCCATTTTAGAATTTAAATCCATTTCCATTCATTTTACAAATAACCATTTTTTTCATTGCAATATCCATTTGAAAATTCAATTAACTATTTGTCCATTTTCCATTTTCCATTTTCCATTAGTTTAAATCCATATCCAAATTAAAGTTTCAGTGTCCATTTGAAAATAACCAAAATCCAAATAACCATTGTTTTTCTGTTACCACTAACCAAATAACCATGTTGGACTAATATCCACTTCTATGTCTAATTCCAAATTCAAAACATCAAGAAGTTCCCTGCAGCTTTCTCACACTACAATTCACCATTACGTACACCATGAGCAAGATACCACGGTTCATTCCCTTTCAAAAAAAAACATAATTCCTAGCAAAAGAGAGACAATACAAGACACTACAAACCAAGCCTTGCAAAACTCGTACGACCATGATCACTATTCCAATTCACCACATCAGTACTACAAAACCGTACCACGCATTGCTCACAACCATATGGCAAACAAATATTCCCCAACGGACCTCAAAATACAGCTCAGCACTCACATGTTCCTTGCAAGAATTTCATTCACACGGATTAACTGATTTTTGGCACGTATGGAACCTCACTTCTCCTCCTATAAATCACACAGTCCTCTCCCTCAAAAAACCAAGCTCTAGCAGCCAAGAAACGGCTGCGGAAATCACTCTCGACCTCCATTCTTCAATAACCACCAACAAAGAAAAAAAGCACTGCCTTCTTCTTCCTCAATTCAACCTCATATTTTACAATTCAGTAATCATTCTGCAGCTCTCATAAAATTCAAAACCTGCAGAATCAGTAAACACAGCAACAGTTCTCTTGCCCCAACAATTCATAACTCCTTGCTCCTGCAAATTGATACATCAAAACATCCCCAACACGATTCAGTTGCAGGAATTTACAACAAAATAATTCCAGATCAAAGAAAGAGAAGTGGAGTCGAAGCAATAACAACAATTTCACGCAACGCTCAAGAAAAGTAGAAGAAGATTGAGCAAAATTGAAGAAGGAGAAAATTCAGAGCAGATCCAAGGGCGAAAAGAAGGAATCTGAAGAACATGTTACCTGTTTTCTTGGACACCGCCGTAATCGAAGAAGCACCGGACTATCTCCGGTAGGTACGTCAATTTTGTTCCATGATTTTTCGATACTATCAACTTGCTGTTGTAAGCCTGTATTGTTTCGGTTTGCTTAGGTATATCGCGTAGCATCTTAATTTGTGTCGTGTGAGAGAATGAGACGCGTGAACGGGGATTCAGAGGATTCTGGTGCGGAGTCGTTGTTTCCCGGCATTGTTTGCGAAGAACGTGGATGGAGGAAGCGATGCCGGAATCGTGTAGCCGGAGGAAGAATTGAAGAAGACATCGCGACTTAATGGAGCATTGAGTTGTGGCGGTGAGGTTTAGAGAAGTAGAGAGTGAACCATGGAAACAGGTTCACGGTGCGATGGAGGTTGAGCCATTTTCGGTAATCATTTGGAAGCAGAAGAACACGGCCAATAGAGGAGAAAGGAGAGTGAGTTCACTTGAGGATTTAGGGTTTTTAGACCCTTGTTCTGCCAACGATTGGGTCGGGTCTTAGGCCCGCTTGTTTGTTTCCGCACACACCCTTAGCTTCTCTCTGCACCCCGTCTAGCTTCATATAATTTCATTAGGCCTCAGAATCTCAAGGCCCACACACCCAGACTTCCTCACCACACTCCCAAACGTCAGCGCACCCCCTACCTGTGTTATTCAAATTCTTGGGCTTAAAGCTTAAAAGCCCGTGCACCTGACTTCCTTTCACCACCCCCTGAGATCAGAGTTGCACCCCCTCTGTTTGTCTTGATTAATTGATATTTGTTTTTTTATTTTAGTTAATTAAGTTTAGATAATTAGTTTTATTAACAATTAATTTTGAACTTAATTTTGAATTAGATTTTAATTAGAACTTAGTTTTAATTGGATTTTAATTTTAGAATTAACTTTTAATGTGGTTTTGATTAATTCCTTTTAATTGAATTTTATTTTTGATTGGTTAGATATTAGGTTTTAGAAATTAATTTGAATTAACACTAGGTTTAGATACTAATTTTAGGTTAATGGTTGACTAACATTTAATCTTCTTTTTTTAATTAGCATTTTAATTCTAGCTTGATTATTTTTGATTAATTGGTTGACCTTGATGCTTATTCTGATGAATCCCTAATTAAATACTTAACTTGCCTCTTGCTTAGTTTTCTTTTGTGATTGCGATGCTTCGTGTTTACTCGTTGATTACTTCTGTATTCACATGCTCCCTTAAGGCTCCTAGTCTGACTTAATTTCTGATTAAGCTCGGAGTAGGATAGACATTAAGCTAGCAATTCAAGCATTATAACGTGTAGGACCGAGTTTCCCTTAGACCATCTGAGTGTCCTTTCCCTTTTCTCTCGCACCCATGCAATTGAGACCGCTCCCGTTTTCCCGTAGTAGCGTGAACTACGGATGCTCTGATTCTCATTCCTGATGAGATACGTAGGCACGAGAAGCGATATCTCGGCGAGCACACTAACAACTAACTTCCCACTTTTTCTCTCGCCTCAGTGTGATCGAGTCTTGTTAATCAAACTTTTTCTCTCGCCTCAATGAGATCGAGATCTTTTCACCGACCCGTAGGTCGAACTACGACTGCTCTGATTTCCTCTTTCTCGTCCGATTGAGGATACGTAGGCACAAGATGGCGATGTCTTGGCGAGCAACCACCCCCCTTAGTTCGTGTCCGAACTGACTCTGACTTTCCTGTTGCACGAGGGAATACGTAGGCATAGGACGAGCGATGTCCTATCGAGTCACTTCTTTTTCTTTTCTTCTTCGCTTCTTCGTTCTTTTCCATTCCCGTTCCTTCTTCTTTCTAGTAGCAGTGGAGCTCCAGATGACGACACCCTTTGATCGAGACAACAAGCGTGGATCCCGTCGAGTACGATGGACGTGTGGGGTGCTAACTGTAACACCCCAATTCCCATCGAGAATAAATAATACATAAATAAAATCAGAGTAGCTAAAAATTTATTTTTCCGACAGAAACAAGGATGTCACATTTAAATAAACAAAACATCATCCCTGCTCATAAATTTGATACATAGCATAAAATAGATTACCCTCAATTGGGAAAACTTTTCCATATAAAGGTAATACCAAATATATTCAATAATTATATACATAAATAACATAATCGTTTCCCCGACTCCCGTGCTACGTATCAGAGCAGCCACCAAGACCGACAACAGAACGGAGGGCTAGTCTCCACAAAGACCTCCAGCAACTCTAATCTGCAATGCCTCATAGAGCATCATAAAATAGCAGAAGGGTGAGAAATAACAACTAAATCAGGATTGCATAATAATATGCAAACACACATTCAAACACATGTATAAATCATCTCACCCATACCATCACATACTAACACATATAGCATGCCACAAATATAAAACATATCACACATAATAAATCAAATCATGATTTTCCACACATAACGCATCCATTCACAATTCTCACCACAATTCATCACAACTCACTCATATACATCACAATGTATATATATATACAAAACCAAGCATATTCATCATGCATACTTTCACAATTCTTATCATCCCACATAAACATACTTATTCATGTTTATTCATCAATGTACAATCATAAAGATGATAAATGCAAATCATAGAGACCGACTTACGACTCTATGCAAATGCAATACGGTACCGACTCAATCATCTCAAGTTCACTCAGGAACTCTGCTGGAACCATCGCTCGTTACATCACTGTAACTCCCCGTCGGGCATACGATGTTCCCCGTCGCTCACACCCCACACGGGCACACGACGTTTATGGATCGCTCACACCCCACACGGGCACACGACCCGATCGCTCACACCCCACATGGGCACACGATCGTCTATAATCATCGCTCACACCCCACATGGGCACACGACGTTATAGCGGATTCCCTCTGGAACCAATCCGTCGCTCACACCCCACAAGGGCACACGACGTTTATGGATCGCTCACACCCCACATGGGCACACGATCCGATCGCTCACACCCCACATGGGCACACGATCACTAGATGCATATCATGATGCTTGACACACAAGAACTCATGAAAATCAAATGCATCTTCACATATATATGCAACCATAATCATGCATATATTTCAACTCATCATCATTATTCATGCATTGAAAACAATTCAAACAATGCATTTCAACCATAAAGGCCACCAACCACATACATTGGAATTTCACATAAACAATACATATCATCACCAACCACAATAATCATACAATCACAATTACTTCCACAAGGGATTCACACCACAAAGGTTACCCACAACACATCATAACGACATACATTGATATTCAATCAAACAATGTATTTTACCACACAACAACATCATTATCACATGCATCAACATCATATAGATATCACAAAAGACCCATATTTGTATGACGATAACATATCACGTCAAACACCAACAAACACAACAAAACCTACAAAACCATTAATCATCTCCTACCAAATATTCTTGGTTAAATCATGGTCTAACATCACCATTTAATAGCATATCAGGTTATCTATCTATGGCCTCAAGTCCCACATCAATCGGACTCGCGATTCGGGAGTTACGGTAGAAACTTAAAACACACTTTTCACACATACATCACTTTTCCATATTTTTCATATCAATCCAAAGCTTAAACATATGATCCTATTCCACTATCACAAAGAGCATTGAAAGAGCTTTCCAACGCATCCGACCGTGCCTCAATCCGATTTACGGATCAAAAGTTATGAAGGAAACAAAATCGGAAATTCTGTCACGTTCGCAATGCGAACGGCTAGCGAACGTTCGCTGATTCATTCGCTGGGACTCGCAGTGCGAACCTGCAAAACTCAGAATTTCCAGCAGCGATAACTTAGGTCATTTTGGGTCAAAAACCCTCATTTCTTCCACCCAAACACTTCCAAAACATATTATAACAACCAAAACATGATCTAAACCTAACGGCGAGTATTCTACTCAGTTTTTATCGAATTTCATCCGCGAAAACATCGATTTCTATCAATCGCTCCTAATTCCAATCGATACGAAAAGTCGCGGAACAATCAAAACAATTACAACAAACAACACATATACATACACAAGCAAGATATAATTGAAACTTCTCACCCTTACTCGATTAATCGCGCTTGAAACGGAGTTTTCCCGATTTTCCTCTTTTTCCTCTTCTCCCTTTCTTTCTCCTCCTTTTCTTTCTCTTCTTTTTCTTTCCTTTTCCTTTTCTCTCTTTTTCTCTCCACTTTCTATTTATTCAAAATATCTAATCCCCTAAAAAGACTATTTTACCCCTCAACTCAAATATCTCGCAAACGTTCCCAAAATCCGATAAAATATATTCACGATGAAAAATAACATATTTTCACATAAAAGTCGAAAATAAAATAATATAATAATAAAATAATCAAAACGACTCAATTAAACAAAATACTAAAACTGGGGCGTTACAATTCTCCCCCACTTAGAAATTTTCGTCCTCGAAAATATACCGAGACGAACAACTACAACGACAAGATGCAAAGCCCATACAATGCACTTGACGACCAACACACAACCCAAAGAATACCCAAGTTACGAACACACACAGGTTCACTCTCGAACCGAAACACAACAAGATCGTTACCATCACCATAGGTAACACTCCTCTAATTCCCCACAATTGAATTATCCACTCGCACTCGAACCATCACCATGGAAACGAGGCAACCACACAAACAAGAACATAAAGTCCCACGACACAACATCGTTTCAACAACTTCTACATACCCACAATACCAACGTCCTTGTCACACAACGGTATTATAACAATGCTATGATTCCCCAATCTAACATACAACCAAACATCCATCTACATAGGAGCCCATGAATAATATTTGAACCTTTCGTCTAACACTTCCATACTGAAACGTCCAAAGTCTAACTCTTGCGATTACCAAACACTTCGAACCTTAGAACCATAAAGATAATACCTCCAAATTTCCAACACCATACAACCGTAACCAATTCCAAATCCTGAATAGTATAAATCCTTTTATGAATCCTCAATTATAGTAAAGCATAAGCCACGACTTTAACCTCTTGCATTAACACACTGACTAAACTCTTCAAAGACACATCACAATACCGCACAACCGGTTCATCAGGATTACGCAGACTCAAAACTGGAGCCGTAGACAACTTCTACTTCAGCTCACAAAAACACACTCACAACGAACATCCAAAACAAACAACTCCCTCTTTTGCAAGTCAACTGAAATATCAGAAGTACGAACTCAACAAGGTTTTCCATAACCTGCAATAATAACCAACTGAGCCCTAAAGTTTCTAATCTCCTTAACCAACTTCGGAATCTCTCAATGTAGAACTACATCTACTTCCGATGAATCCTTTACCATACTCTCCTCTGAAATAACATATCCGAGAAACTAACCTTTTTCAACCCAAATGCTCACTTGAATAACTTAGCATAACACTTCATCTCGTTTCAACACTTGTAGTTCAAATCTCAAACACTCTACCTGTTCTTCCTCTGAGTTTTATAGCAGATCCTAATATCCTCAATTGAAACCACTACAAACTTATCCAATTAAACATGGAAGATACGATTCATCCACTCCACAAACACTCCGGACGCATGGCTTGAAGCTTTTAACGTTTTAACAGTTCCGTTTTACGTAATTCACGTAATTCTGATTAATCCCAATACTCGACCAAAAATCAACTCCATAAATAATATTCCTGTTTTCCAAAACATAGGACCCTTTCATAGCTCCACAACGATACAAAGAACGTTTAAATCGGATAAACGAAGCCAAAGTTATCAAAGAAACAATTTGGAAAGATCTGTCATGTTCGCAATGCGAACAACCCAGCGAATCCTTCGCTTCTCCATTCGCAGTGCGAATGTCCCAGCGAACCAAGTCAGTAGCCAAAAAGCCTAGAAAATTCCCAACGTTCGCAGTGCGACCCATTCAGCGAATGCTCGCTGCCCAATTCGCATTGCGAGTCACCCAGCGAATCAAGGCAGAATCTAGCGCCTCCTTCGCTACTCCATTCGCAGTGCGAACACTCAGTAAACGCTCGCTACTCACTCGCTAGCCACTCACAGTGCAAACCTGCGTTTTTAGAAAAACCCAGCTGCGCACCAGTTCATCCAAAAATTGATGTTTTCTCCACCAAAACATTTTCTAACTAGCATATAACAATCAAAACATAATTCAATCGTGATGACAAATCTTCTACCACATTTACACCGATTTCCAACCAACAAGAACTCTCAAATATTACATCCACACCTAAGGGTTTTCTCAAAATTTCCATTAATGTCCTATAACTTTAAAAACTCCAAAACTCACCAAACCTCTAAGTTTACTTTCCATAGTCTCAATACCATTATACACATCATGCTTGTTATTCCACTCAAACATCGTTCCTTTTTGTTACTAACAATACTGGAGCTCGCTAAGAGAACACCTTAACGTTCCATCCCAAAAACACATCTGAAAACCATGCCCAACTGACGGCCCACCACTGTGACTTCCTGATCATTTCCAGAACACTATTATCACAAACATGACCAACATCTGCGTCTCACTCCCTAGAAGTTCTTCTACTTACTTAGCACATCCAAACTTCAAATCCTCACCTTCGTCCAATTTGAGTTCACACTCTACTTTCTGAGAACAACCATTAACGATACCCAATCATTCTCTCTCTTAATAACTTCCCAACTGGACCAACATATCAAAACCTCTAATCCATCTCATCTTCCGGTATTAGAATCTTCATCGACTCAGCAAAACAGTCCGCAAGCACTTCCTTAATTCCAAACAATTCATTGCACACACTATCGAAGCCAGAAAGACACGTCTATTTCATCCAACATAATTCCCGTCCACTATCAACAAGAGATTAAGGGTGATCAGTTCCTCAATTTGTCAATAGACAGCCGACAATCATGATAGGGCATAGACCGCCTTTACCAAACTATAATAGCATCCCTTGCATCCTGCACAAAACTACCTAAGGCACAAATCCTTAGTTGACATAAACCTTACCTCCGCATTCCCTCCGGAACCAGGAACCACAATGTCCAAAGAGCACTTACAATCTTGCAATTCACAACACACTGAGCCAACGCTCCACACCTGAAGTAACTTGGAGAAGTACCAACTTCTCCCCCACTTATCTCATTCTCAATCCTGAAAACTAAGGATTAGAAAACCAGAAAGTACTGACAGTGTTTCCCACACATATCACGTACTAAGGGACAAACAACATCGACAGTATTCAACTGTCACACCAACTGACTCAACAACTTGGCCGGACGGTCCGACCTGCTCTGATACAACTAATGTAACACCCCAATTCCCGTCGAGAATAAATAATACATAAATAAAATCAGAGTAGCTAAAAATTTATTTTTCCAACAGAAACAAGGATGTCACATTTAAATAAACAAAACATCATCCCTGCTCATAAATTTGATACATAGCATAAAATAGATTACCCTCAATTGGGAAAACTTTTCCATATAAAGGTAATACCAAATATATTCAACAATTATATACATAAATAACATAATCGTTTCCCCGACTCCCGTGCTACGTATCAGAGCAGACACCAAGACCGACAATAGAACGGAGGGCTAGTCTCCACAAAGACCTCCAGCAACTCTAATCTGCAATGCCTCATAGAGCATTATAAAATAGCAGAAGGGTGAGAAATAACAACTAAATCAGGATTGCATAATAATATGCAAACACACATTCAAACACATGTATAAATCATCTCACCCATACCATCACATACTAACACATATAGCATGCCACAAATATAAAACATATCACACATAATAAATCAAATCATGATTTTCCACACATAACGCATCCATTCACAATTCTCACCACAATTCATCACAACTCACTCATATACATCACAATGTATATATATATATATACAAAACCAAGCATATTCATCATGCATACTTTCACAATTCTTATCATCCCACATAAACATACTTATTCATGTTTATTCATCAATGTACAATCATAAAGATGATAAATGCAAATCATAGAGACCGACTTACGACTCTATACAAATGCAATGCGGTACCGACTCAATCATCTCAAGTCCACTCAGGAACTCTGCTGGAACCATCGCTCGTTACATCACTGTAACTCCCCGTCGGGCATACGATGTTCCCCGTCGCTCACACCCCACACGGGCACACGACGTTTATGGATCGCTCACACCCCACACAGGCATACGACCCGATCGCTCACACCCCACATGGGCACACGATCGTCTATAATCATCGCTCACACCCCACATGGGCACACGACGTTATAGCGGATTCCCTCTGGAACCAATCCGTCGCTCATACCCCACATGGGCACACGACGTTTATGGATCGCTCACACCCCACATGGGCACACGATCCGATCGCTCACACCCCACATGGGCACACGATCACAAGATGCATATCATGATGCTTGACATACAAGAACTCATGAAAATCAAATGCATCTTCACACATATATGCAACCATAATCATGCATATATTTCAACTCATCATCATTATTCATGCATTGAAAACAATTCAAACAATGCATTTCAACCATAAAGGCCACCAACCACATACATTGGAATTTCACATAAACAATACATATCATCACCAACCACAATAATCATACAATCACAATTACTTCCACAAGGGATTCACACCACAAAGGTTACCCACAACACATCATAACGACATACATTGATATTCAATCAAACAATGTATTTTATCACACAACAACATCATTATCACATGCATCAACATCACATAGATATCACAAAAGACCCATATTTGTATGACGATAACATATCACGTCAAACACCAACAAACACAACAAAACCTACAAAACCATTAATCATCTCCTACCAAATATTCTTGGTTAAATCATGGTCTAACATCACCATTTAATAGCATATCAGGTTATCTATCTATGGCCTCAAGTCCCACATCAATCGGACTCGCGATTCGGGAGTTACGGTAGAAACTTAAAACACACTTTTCACACATACATCACTTTTCCATATTTTTCATATCAATCCAAAGCTTAAACATATGATCCTATTCCACTATCACAAAGAGCATTGAAAGAGCTTTCCAACGCATCCGACCATGCCTCAATCAGATTTACGGATCAAAAGTTATGAAGGAAACAAAATCGGAAATTCTGTCACGTTCGCAATGCGAACGGCTAGCGAACGTTCGCTGATTCATTCGCTGGGACTCGCAGTGCGAACCTGCAAAACTCAGAATTTCCAGCAGCGATAACTTAGGTCATTTTGGGTCAAAAACCCTCATTTCTTCCACCCAAACACTTCCAAAACATATTATAACAACCAAAACATGATCTAAACCTAACGGCGAGTATTCTACTCAGTTTTTATCGAATTTCATCCGCGAAAACATCGATTTCTATCAATCGCTCCTAATTCCAATCGATACGAAAAGTCGCGGAACAATCAAAACAATTACAACAAATAACACATATACATACACAAGCAAGATATAATTGAAACTTCTCACCCTTACCCGATTAATCGCGCTTGAAACGGAGTTTTCCCGATTTTCCTCTTTTTCCTCTTCTCCCTTTCTTTCTCCTCCTTTTCTTTCTCTTCTTTTTCTTTCCTTTTCCTTTTCTCTCTTTTTCTCTCCACTTTCTATTTATTCAAAATATCTAATCCCCTAAAAAGACTATTTTACCCCTCAACTCAAATATCTTGCAAACGTTCTCAAAACCCGATAAAATATATTCACGATGAAAAATAACATATTTTCACATAAAAGTCAAAAATAAAATAATATAATAATAAAATAATCAAAACGACTCAATTAAACAAAATACTAAAACTGGGGCGTTACACTAACACCTTCCCTTCGCGTAACCGACTCCCTTACCCGTTTCTCTTGGTCGTGAGACCATGCTCTTTCCCTTCCCTCAGGTTTACGCAGTGTTTCCTTTCCCTCTCTTGGGATAAATACACATTGCTGGCGACTCTGTTTCGGCGCCACTTTCGCGTTTGTACCATGAATGTAAATCCTCGGGAGCGACAGACACGACATAAATCCTGGAGGGAATTTTTTCCGAAAATAAATATTTGTGCTGCTTGCCCTATTCTGCATTCAACAGATGTGGAATCTACAAAAACTTTGTCGAATACTAAGTTGTGGCACAAGGAAATTGGCCATGTTAAAGAAAGATGCTTGGTCAAATTGTCAAAACAAAATCTGTTGGGTGGTGACAAGGTCGAAAAGCTGGAGTTTTGTGAACCTTGTGTATTTGGTAAATCATGTAGAATTAAGTTTAAAAAATGTAAACAAAGAACACATGGATCCCTTTATTACATTCATGTTGATCTTTGGGGGCCTGCAAGAAATCCTTCACACTTAAGTGCAAAGTATTTTCTATTCATAGTTGATGATTACTCTAGAAAGTTATGGGTATTCATCCAGAAGACTAAGGATAAAACTTTTGAAAAGTTCAAACGTTGGAAGAATCTGGTCAAAAACCAAACTAGCAAGAAGGTCAAGAGGTTGAGGACCGATAATGGTCTTGAGTTTTGTAATGAGGCTTTTAACAGCTATTGTGTTGCGTATGGTATTGCAAAGCACAAAAATACTGCAGGGACTCCCCAACAAAATGGTTTGGTTGAAAGGTTTAATCGAGCCATTATGGAAAGGGTGAGGTGCATGTTGGTAAGTGCAGGATTGAAGAATGTGTTTTGGACGGAAGTTGCTGCGACTGCAGCATACTAGATAAATAGGTGTCCCTCGACATCCTTGGGAATGAAGACACCCGAAGAAGTTTGGTCGGGACATCCACCTAATATCGATAGACTTAGAGTATTTGGTTGTTTGGTCTATGCTCATATTAGGCAAGACAAGGTCGAGCCTAGGGCTCTAAGATGTATGTTCCTTGGATACCCTGAACGAGTCAAAGCTTATAGGTTGTGGTGCCTAGAGCCAGGTCACAGGAGGTGTATCACAAGTCGAAATGTATTTTTCAATGAAGTTTAGATGGCTTTCAAGAAAACAAATGACATTGGTCGAAGTTCAAAGATCTCTTAAGAAGAGATGGAATGGAAACAGATTCCTGTTGAGGTAAACCCTAGTGATGCTAAATTGTATGACCCAAATGAAGTCGAAGAAGAAGCAGAAGTTGCTGTCGAAGATAAAGAGACTGATAATGACTACCTGCTGGCAAGAGATAGGTCAGGAAGAGTCATCAAGCCACCTCAGAGACTTGGTTATGCAGATCTCATAACTTATGCCTTAATCTCTGCAAGTGAGGTTTTTGACGAAGAACATAGAGACAATAAGGATGTTATGAGGAGTTGAGATAATATTGAATGTCTGAAAGCCATGGATAATGAGATGAAATCTCTCCATGATAATAACACTTGGGAGGTGATCGAGAAACCTGCAGGGGCCAAGTAAGTCAGCTGTAAGTTGATCTTCAAGGCTAAGGAAGGAATCGAATGAGTGATGTCGAAGAATTTTAAGGCAAGGTTGGTTTCTAGGAGGTTCACTCAGAAAGAAGGTGTCGACTTCAATGATGTGTTCTCACATGTTATAAAGCATAGATCAATTAGAATTTTGTTATCCATGGTGGCAAAGTTCAACCTAGAACTTGAACAGATGGATGTGAAGACAGCCTCCGTGTATGGTGATCTAGATGAAACAATCCTGATGAGGCAACCTGAAGGGTATGCAGAAAGGGGAAAGGAAGATTATGCGTGCAAACTGAATAGGTCCTTGTATGGCCTGAAACACTCTCCTCGGCATGGAATAGAAGATTTGACAAGTTCATGGCACACGTTGGTTTCACTAGGAGTCAATCCAACCACTGTGTTTACTTCAGATTCCGACCAAGAAATTCACTTGTTAATTTTTTTGCTTTATGTGGATGACATCCTCATAGCAAGCAACAATCTCGAAGATGTTATGAAGGTGAATGCTGAACTTGATAAGGAGTTCGACATGAAGGATCTGGGAGCTGCCTCAAGAATTCTTAGGATTGATATTCAGAGAGATAGAAAGCAATTAATATTATACTTATCTTAATAGACATACCTAAAAAAGATTCTTGACAAGTTTGGTATGTCGAATTCAAAGCGTGTTATAACACTGACTAATCCTCAGTATAAGTTAAGTACGACTCAAAGTCCTAATACTGAAGTCAAAAGAGTCTATATGAATAGCATTATATATGCTATTATAGTAGGTTCTTTAATGTATGTTATGGTCTGTACGAGGCCAGACATAGCATACGGAGTGAGCCTTGTAAGCAGGTATATGGCAGATCTTGGAAAGGCGCACTGACAATCATTAAAGTGGATTCTTAGGTACATTAATGGGTCTCTGAGCAGAGTCAAGATTTATGGTGGAGCCTGTGGTGATGATAGAGAAGTCGAAATCGAAGGATTTGTCGGCTTTGATTATGCAGGTTATATGGATTCTAGAAAATCTATTTATGGATATGTGTTCACTATGTTTGGCATAACAATCTGTTGGAAAACAACACTTCAGAAAGTTGTTGCCTTATCAGCCACTGAAGCAGATCATATTGCCCTCACTAAAACTGTGAAAGAAGCATTACTTGAAGGTTTTGTTAAGGAGCTGAATCTTCAAGGTCGAGTTATCCCTGTTAAATGTGATAGCCAAAGCGCAATACACCTGCAGAAGAATTCAGTCTATCATGAGCGAACCAAGAACATCGATGTGAGGTTGCACTTCGTCAGAGAGATAATCGAGCATGGGCAAGGCCAACTGCTGAAGGTTTCGACTAATGTCAATGCTGCTGATATGATCACTAAGACATTGTCAAGTTGCAAGTTTTTCCACGGTATGCAGTTGATAAAGGTGCATGATGAAAGCTAGTTTGTTCCCTTGTTATAGAGTTTATTCCAAGGTGGAGATTTTTGGTATTTGAATCGAACTCTAGTGTCGACAAGGGCAGCTTCATGGTTCGACAGAAGTCGTGTATGCTATATTTGAAATTTGTTCGAGCATAATGTCAAAATATATTAACTTGTAATTTTAGTTTGTATGTCGAATTGAGCCTTACTTCTAAGCTCAATTGTTAAGTTAGCTTGTATCTTTTTTTTTTTGGTAAGCAAGGAATTAATCAAAGGAGTACTATGGGTACTCAATCCCAACTTACAACGACCCAATGAGGGAAACGAAAATTCAAACCAACTACACAATAAGCCTATCCAACTAAAGGATCCTGACAGAAAGCAAAATAGTTACAGTTGGAATATGAATTTTCACTAGCAACACACCAGTTCCAAGCCAACCTCTTAATGTCCCATAGCAGGTCAGATAATGATATACTAGTGCCCTTAAAAATAATGTGATTCCTGCATAACCAAATGCTCCATATTACAGCAAGCCATATGGTTTTACCCCTTATCAGGTTTTTTTTCAAAATCTTAACTGTGAAAATCTAGTCAAGCCAAGAATCCCAAAAGTTATTGGAAACCAGCGTTGAAACTCTCAGCCACGCTTTGATAGCGTTCCAAACCTGCACCGTGAACGAGCAGCCTAAGAACAGATGGTTGAGATCTTCAAAGTCTGAGTTGCAAAACGAACACAACGGAATGGACGAATGCCGAATAATATTTCTCCTAACAAGCTGGTCGATCGTAGGAATTCCGTTAAAGCAACATTTCCACCCAAATGCTCAAACTTTCAACGGAACAGCAGCTTTCCAAATCAAATTACAGGCCTTAAGCTTGTCCCCATCAACAACCGTGTGGTCTTCTAATTCCTGTAAACAGTGGAAACCAGAGCAAGCAGAGTAATCGGTGTCTGAATCCGGATTCCAAATAACTACGTCCTCCTTGCCTGCAACAGGGGTGCAGTTATGCAAGAGGTTTTTCAAGTCAACCAACTCACAAATGGCAGCTATGTTTTCCTGTGTGTGCCCGATACCGAAGTTTCCCTAAACCCAATTTCCGTTTTCCCATTTACCCATCCTACTGACAGCGGCTTCTTTCAAGGAATTGGAGCCAAAGAAAAAGGGGTTATTGTGCCGCAGCGACTCGGTTCCAGCCCACTTTCCATGCCAGAAGGGAGTGGAATAGCCATTCCCAATTGTTATGCTTATGTGATTCAAAAAACCAGGGTCATTAGTAAAATTATTACCTGAACATTTAAGAATATCTCTCCACCAATTTGAGGAAGTTTTGAACAGAACCGGAGCAGCGTCTCCAAGGACGGTGAGATTAATATTACCGTACCTAGCTTTTAGAACATCCGACCAAAGAGAAGGTTTGTCAGCCAAAATCCTCCACTTCCATTTTTGAAGAAGCACAATATTGAAAGTGTTCATCCTCTTCAGCCCCAAACCACCGCAGTCCATAGAACGACAAATTTTTTTCTAGCTAATCCACACGGTTTTAGAGAGTTCCGAAGAACCACCCCAAAGGAACCTATTGAACATGCTCTCTATCTTCTTGGAGACCGTCTTGGGCATTTTAAAGAACGACATATAAAAAATGGAGAGACTGCTGAGGACCGATTTCAGCAGCGTGAGCCTGCCACCAAAGGAGAGAAGTTTTCCTTGCCAACCTACCAGCCGCGAGTGGACAGAATTTGTAACCTTGTTCAATGTACTGATGAGTCTCGGGTTAGAACCAACGGGGATGCCCAGGAAAGTGAATATTTTTTCTTCGATCCTGCAGTTCAGATATGTAGCTACCGCTTGTAAAAAATGAGCGTTTAGGTTAATGCCGATAACTCTACTCTTAGAGTAATTAACTCCTAGCCTAGACAACAGTTCAAAGCCCATCAAAATAGCTTTGATTATCCACACGTTCTGCCAGCTGGCGCTGCCCAAGATAAGAGTGTCGTCTGCGTACTGCAAAACCTCCACTTTACATGACTCAGAGAACAAAAATCCTTCAAAGATACCAATATCAGTAGCTTTTCAAAATAACCGCATCAAAGCTTCAGTAATGATAATGAAGAGGAATGGAGAAAAAGGATCTCCTTGCCGCAGCCCCCTTTCGACAACAAAATCCTTTGTTGGGCTTCCATTGACGAGAACCGACATATGGCTAGAGAACACCAAAGCTTCCATCCAATTGTTCCACCTTTTACCAAATCCCATCGACTTAAGCAAGAAACGGAGGAAATTCCAATTGACCTTGTCATATGCTTTATCTATATCCACCTTGAACTTCAAGCATTGTCTTTTCTCCATAGACGCAAAGTCAACAGCCTCGTTCACAATAAGAACACCATCTAAAAGTTGCCTACCCGAAACGAACGCGGACTGGTTTAAGGAAATCAGGTTATGCAGCACTCTTTTCAACCGACTAGCAAGGAGTTTAGACAGGATTTTATGGAGGCAACCAACCAAACAAATAGGGCGATACTCGTCCAAGTTGAGAGGGTTAGCTTTCTTCGGTACTAAAGTTAGAAAGCTTGAGGTAATTGCCTTGTTAAGCTTAGCAGAACTGTGGAAATCCTTGACGAACCGAATAAGATCATCCTTCATGAAGTACCAGTAATTCCTAATAAAGGTAAAGTTGTAACCATCAGGCCCGGGGCTTTTCGACCCTTCACAATCCCAAACAGCATCCTTGATCTCGACTTCAGTAAATTCAGCCTCCAAAATCTTCACCTCCGTATCCGACAACAAATCAAACGCGCAGTCATTCAGAACTGGCCTGTTATTATCAGGTTCTAAAAATTTCTCACTGAAATGACGCAAAACTTCCTCTTTAATGTCGTCAACTCCATCCAGGCACCCCTGATCCGTCAAGATGGAATGAATAGTGTTTCTTCTTCTCCTACCTTTAATAATGTTATGGAAGTAAGCAGAATTGTTGTCACCGTCCCTAACCCACTGCACTCTTGCCTTCTGAAGAAAGATTCTCTCTTGATGAGCCAAGTTAGCCCACAAAGAAGTCACGGCCTTGCTGCGCGAAGTCAATAAGTCAGCCACCTCTTCCTCCCTGCATTCTCCAAGCAAACCATCTATCTTGTTCAAAGTTTCAATGTTGTTCTTCAGGTCTACATTAACTTTTCTGAAAGTTTCCATGTTCCATCTCCTAAGAGCCTCTTTCAAGAGTTTGAATTTCTCTTTGATGATATAATCGCTTCTTCCCTTCACTTGGAGCTTTTTCCACTCTATCTCAACAAAGCTAAGAAAGTCCTTATTATCAAACCAGACATTTATAACTCTAAACGGTTTAGGACCCCAATCCGAGCTATTGCAAATAAGCCAAATCGGGCAGTGGTCTGATATGCTTCTGCTACCAATACATTGGTCAACGATTCCCCACCTATCAATCACCTCCTATGAGAGCAAGAATCGATCAATTCTGCTCATCGATTTACCGTCGCTGCTGTGCCAAGAAAATCTCCCACCTTTACAGGGAACATCAAGAAGCCTAGCCTGCGCAACAAAATCATTGAATTCCCTCATTTCAGTCGCTCTGCTAGACATGCTGCTACCCTTCCTCTCTTTACTGTTGATAATAGCATTGAAGTCCCCACCCAAGCACCACTCCCCGTCACAGAACTTTGTCTTCAGCAAAAGTAAATCCCTCCAAAGGAGTCTCTTAAGGTGGATTTGACACGGAGAATACACGTTAACCAAGTAATAGTGGTGCCCCTTCCAACGGATCTTCAAACCCAAGTAACCATTGCCTCTAAACGAGAAAATTGTTTCGAAAATACCTGATTTCCAAAGAATAAGGAGACCACCTGACTGGCCTGCCGAAGCTGAGAAAGACCACTCTATAGTCTGTTGAGACCAGAAGCTATTCGCAACTTTCTCCTGAATATCAGTTAATTTAGTTTTCTGCAAAAAAAACACGTTCGTCTTTCCTGATTCGATTTCTAAGCCAATCCTCTTTCTCTTAATAGAGCTTCCCCCTCCTCTGATATTTAGCGATCCTATAATCATAATTGCATCTTTTTTGACACCTTCTTTACCGACTGTTTCTTCTTAACTTCCTCTGCTTGAGTCACGCTAATCTTCTTCGCTGCTGAGACTTTGGTTTTTGGATAGATGCCCAAGTTCGTGAAAGCAATCCGAACCTTGTCTCCAACATTTGTCTCCATATTGCCCCAAAACCTAGAATTGCCTTGTCTGATATCTGAATCGTGAGTAGATTCGCAGCAGAGAACGTCACCGCCGGAGAAACTGAGTTCTTTCTCAGGTTCTTGGTTGCAGGCCACAACCTTCTGAGCGATGTCCACCGAATTGACATCTTTGTGACTTGCTTTCAGCTTAGAGCGTTTCTTGGAAGGTTTTTTGGCTTTGGATTTGTGATGAGGCTCCAAAGAGTCGTCCACTAGGCCGTTGGGATATTTTGAGAGGTTAAAGTTAGGCCCATCACCAGTCAAAGCAAGGTCCAACTGATTAGGCATATGTTGGCCCACAACTGCTAACTCCAATTCAACAGCTTTGAACTTTCCTATCTCTGAGGTGGTCCCCACGTTGACCAAGTTGTTGGCTGAAAAGACCTCCTCGTCTACTTCAGAAAGTCTACACCCTCCCCCCATGTCAGCGCAGCTATCATGCAAACTGAAACCTGGTTTGTCTCCAAAAGCTGCCGAATTTGATGTAGCATTTTCGATCGCAGCGTCAAATGAGGACACCTCATCAGAAGAGGCACGTGCCAACTGATCGATGATGTGACCTCTCAAAACATACTTGGGAACCTCAGTCCTAGGATCAAACCTACCTGTGAGAGGGGTCGTTATCTCACCTTCCTCGAAATTCGAATCCGCCGGATGCATGCTGGTTTGGCTAAGATTGAATTTCCCCGGAGACCATCTTGCGTCCTCCTCAGCCCCACCGTCTCCATCACCGGCCCAAAGAGAATCCATTTCAGAGCTCGAATCAGAAGGCGCCACTGAGTTGGGTACGCCTCTGACCGCTATCCTCATTGGAGCATGAGAGTCTTCAGTAATCTTGATCTGAAAAACCTCCCCATCTATCTTCAATCTGAAAGTATCATTAATAACAACTGCACATCAGGTCCTCACCAGAATTCTAGCGACATCCATACATTCCAACTTCATAGTATTATCGTCTGTGCATACAAACGATCCCACCATTTTTTCCAAAAACTCGAAGAACCGAGTGTTCCACGCGTGACAAGGAATTCCAAAACACCTTATCCATGTAGCCCTCTCTTGATCCACATCTGTCTCT
Organism: Lathyrus tuberosus; assembly: GCA_022829125.1. Lineage (NCBI taxonomy): Eukaryota > Viridiplantae > Streptophyta > Magnoliopsida > Fabales > Fabaceae > Lathyrus > Lathyrus tuberosus. Next base: position 6,215,318 of record JALAZF010000164.1, on the reverse strand, counting down.
CTCCACTTCCTTATTTCTGAGAACCACTGCTTCCACCAAGTTTCCCTTTCTCTGATCAAATCATTTATTTCTCCTTCCTCCATCTCTTCAAGGAGACAGAAGTTCGCACCCAATGGCGTTACTTTGATCGCGAAGTATCCTTCAGTTTCAAAGTGAGTCTGTATGTTGTACGATGATCCAAGAATCACCACCTTAGCAACAAACGCTTTTCTGAATCTCACTGAGTCTTCTTTCCTTGTAGTGTATTCCACAAAGACCTCCTCCTTCTTCTTATTCTCGCCTATGGTCCTTCCTCAGAACGTCGGCGAAAGTTCTGTTTCCCTTCTGGTGACGATAACCGTTACGTGCAGTCCCAGAGGCCGAAGGAACTTGAGAATTGCTCTTGGCCACTCTATTCTAAATATGGCATGGTTTGGTCGTGTTAATCTTCCTTTGAAACCTCGGGAGATTCGCATATAGCTTCCTTTGTATCCTAAGTTAGCTTATTAGTCTATAAATAGACTAGTTCTCTCAACTTGTTGAGAAAGGTTAATTGTTGATATTCATTTGTAATCTTTGAATCCTTATTAAGAAAGTGCATAAAAAAACAGATTTAACCAATTCTTATTCTTCTTCTTCCTTTTTCTCTCCCTTTTGTAAAACCTAATAGGGTTTCTTGTTTTTTTTCAAAAAAACTCAATCTTTTTTCAATATTTTGATTTGTTTTTAAATGACATCAATCCACAAATAGTCCAACTCAAATACCTTCGTTTAAACAATTAAAACGGTTTTTGAGTCATAAGTTATATTATATAGATGTTAATCAATATAAGATAAATAGAAATCACGCAACTTTGTTTCATGTTTCCCAATAGTGATTATGGATGATTAATGGTCGATATCTTCATAGTAAACAATTGGACTCATTGTTGATATTTAAATAACACTAATGATGATCATACATTGATTAATATGCTATGCATGTTCAGACATATAAAGAGTACTAATTAAGAATAGAAAATTGAAAACATTTACTAATTAAAGTCAAAGACCAGTAGTGTCAATCAGTTTTGTGAAACCAAAAGTAATGGCCATAGCCATCCAACCACCAATAAGAACCCTAACACAAGACCTCATCACTGGAGTTTTTCCGACCAATGCTCCAACTCCTCCAAACACCAACAATGCCAAGCTGACAACACCAGCAACAACACCCATCCTAACCCTATGATCCTTTATAAATGCAGCTGCTAGCAACGGCATAACAGCACCAACAGAAAACGCTAGGGCTGATGCCAAGGCTGCCTGAAACGGATTCGGCAATTTCTCCCGTTCGGTAGTTTCATTGTCAACTACTCCATTGGTATTATTAGCTTCTCTTTCTCTTTTCATCTGAGCTACCTCAATGTCATATTGAGTATACACAGACACAAACTCACCGATCACCATGCTACAAGAACCAGCTACCAAACCAGCAAAACCTGCAAGAAGCATCACACTGATGTCTTCTTTTATAGCTCCAACACCAATCATCAATGAGGCAACAGTGATTAATCCATCATTGGCTCCTAACATGGCTGCTCTAAGCCACTGTGCTCTTTGAAAGTAATCAATGTTGTTGCTCTCTTTTTCAGTTTTGAGAATACTATTAGCATGCATAGGAATATCAATCTCCAAACTGTTTGGTGAGATTCCATTAACTCTTGCTCCAAGTTGGAAGGCCATGATTGACAAGTTAAGGTACAATACTGTTGGTATAGAAAATAAAAGGAAGTTGGAATTTGATATTAAGAGCTTCTGGAGAACTCATGTTTCTAATGAAAGGTATTTATATATAGAGTTTATTAGAGGTGGCAATTGGATCCATTAAGGCAAAATACATTCAATCCATCCACCAAAAAATTCATTCAATCCATCCATCACATAAAAAATAAGTTAAAAGATTGGATTAAATCCATTCATTTATATGTATGAATTGGTTCAATCCATCCAACATATTTTAAAAATTCAATGGATTATTTGTATCTCCGTTAGATTTATTTTTTAAAAAATAATTAAAAATGAATTTTTTTAAAATTAATTTTTTTCAAAAAAAAACCAAATTTTTTTCAAAAAGAAAAACCGACTTTTTTCTGAAAAAAAACCGATTGTTTTTTCTGAAAAAAAAAACGACTTTTTTTCTGAAAAAAAACCGACTTTTTTTTCCGAAAACAAAAACCGAATTTTTTTTCCGAAAAAGAAACTGACTTTTTTTTTGAAAAAAACCGAGTTTTTTTTTTAAAAAAAACCGACTTTTTTTTTGAAAAAAAAAACTGACTTTTTTTTCGAAATAAAAACCGACGTTTTTTTCGGAATAAAAACGACTTTTTTCCCGAAGAAAATCGACTTTTTTTCCGAATTAAAAAACTAATTTTTTTTAAAATAAAAAAAAATGGATGGATGGATATTCATTCATTAAAAATATGTTAATTGATGGATTTGATGGATTTTATTCTTAACGGATTAATCGGATTGGATAATTTTAAGAAAATTTTAGTAGATTGTTAATGGACTAATGGATTGTTTTGATCCATCCATTAACCATCCAATCTATATCCATCCAATTCATCCATTTTGTCATCCCTAGAGTTTATATTAATCGTTACATAAAATAATATTGATCTGAGGAGGTTGTGAGGATGGCACTAGCTCTACAAGTTGGTGTCAATTTTTTAATTAAGCAATAATTTTGGCACGTATTTAAGAATTCATTACTTAAAAGTCGATCTAGTCTCAGATATTCCATCTTAATAAATCTAGAATATAATTTCATACAAATTTTTTTCCGTTATGTGTACGTTTTATATTTTAGATAGACTATTTGAATATTAGGAAGAAGAATATAAATCTGATTGACTCGGTTCGGGTCAAGACCCTAGCAACGTAGTGTTGGATTATCGGGTCTAGAGAGATAGGATAAACAGCAAGATGTACACGCCTTATTCTTACATTTTATGAGGATTGTCATGTCATAAAAACTTTTAGATCATCTAACATTTTAAAATCATAAATCTCACACTTATGATTGTCGGAGTGTTTGTAGGTATACCACTTGTTTGTAAGAAATGTTTTTCACTCAATCCATATATGATGGTGAAAATACAAACGAACGACTTACACATTCGCATGAAACCTATAACTTCTCCCCCACTCTCGCTAGCGTGGTAGTGAGTGTGACATCGGAACCTCAACATGGACCATTGCTGAATTTTATTTGAATAGGGATATATCATATTTTAGAGAGAGAAGCTCCTCATTATCTCTTGTTTTGGCGTCAGGTGATACACATTCTTGCTTGTTCTTGAACAATGATTGACTTTTAGTTTCCTCGACGATGTAAGATTTCGATGTTTTCGGTTTAAATTCCTATACTTAGGTATAGGGACCTTGGCATCTGTTTCTTCTTCATTGTTGCAGGATCTAAGGGTCTTTATTTGTTCTTTTTTATCTTCTTCTGGTGCGAGAAATTTGTATCAACGGTTTTACCATGGCCTCAAACTTAGACTCTGATAAAGGTTGGGAACAAGTTAGGAAATCGAAAACAAAGGAAGGGGTTATCGCAAAAAGATCTATCTGGAAATCCTTCAAAAACAAAGAACTAGAACAGGATTTGTAGGATTCTTCATCATTTTTCTTCACAGAATTTCCAGATTCGTACGATGCGAAAGACATGTTCAACGTCTTTAAGGATTATGGTTTAATCCTTGAAGTTTTCATTCCTGCCAGACTTGATAAAAGGGGGAAAAGGTTTGGTTTTGTGAGATTTAAACAGGTGTCCGATGAACATCTTATTGCCATTAAACTGGACAACATTGTCATTAATGGCAAGAAGATATTTGCAAACACGCCACATTTTCAGAGAGGAGAAAAGGTGAACATTATGGATGGCTCAAAGTCTATCCCAGCGGCAAAGAAGTGGTATACGAAAGGTGACACAAACAATTTGAATAACCAAGGATACAGGAACGAGAAGAAATCTTATGCTGAAGCAATCAATGGTAGTTCATTTCATGTTTATTCCCGCCAGGTTCATATGGATGATACACCAAACTTCGCTCATCTCATGTTCAATGTCAAAAATGATGAGTTAGAACGTTTTCAACATGAGTATGAGGGTGTAATGGAGAGACTGGGATCGTCATATGAAATCCAGGAAGTATTACATATGGAAGGCTACTTCAGAATCAAAGCAACACCTTTAGGTTCAAATTTGGTGCTTCTTGAAGAAGAAATATCTGGGGATATTAAAAAGATGGTCGACGAAGATAAAGAGTAGATTGGAAACTGGTTTTCGGATATACACCCATGGTCTCCTGCTGATGTGGATTTTGAGAGGTTGACTTGGGTTAACATTTTCGGTCTTTCTTGCCATGTGTTGGGAGAGAATTTCTTTAGATTTCTAGCTACCAGGATTTTGGATCCTTTGTTCGAGCGGATGAAGAAACACATAAACTTGAAAAGCTTGATGTCGCTCGAATACTCATCAGAACAAAATTCGCTATGAACTTGAACGAAGTTTGTAACTTAGAAGTCAATAAACATATTTTTCGAATTAAAATTGTGGAAGAGGCAACGGGTTTTTGTTTTTGTTCTAAGAAAATATGCCATTACAATGATGTAATATCGGAGGATAGTTCAGAAGTTGAATCTTACGATAGCAAGATTGAGGAAACGTTGAAAGGAGGATATGTACCAGTGGATAACAATTCCAACAATTGTAGCGATAATTGCGCAGAAGGCAATATATTGGAACAGATCCAAGGGATAGCCAGAAAGTTGGTGAGTTCCAATAAAGTAGATCCAAGGGCTGGGGTTAAGGAAGGAAATATTTTGTCTTCATTTTTGGATAAAACATCAGGTGTAGAGGATACTCATGAGACTATTGGGCCCCTTCCTGGAAAGAAGATATCAGATGATGATACCTATTCTATAGGCTTACAAAAAGTGAATCAGAACTCAGACCTAAACGTGACAGAGACGTCTCAGAGACTAGCTAAGGTTGATAACCTTATTCAAAACTGTGGTAGCGAATGTCACAAAGAGCTTTTTGTTGGGAAGTCAACTGTACCTTCTCTTGTGAATTTATGTGGGCCGAACAATGCACCAAAACCTGGGCCTAACATTCAGCCCTCTTTTGGTACTTGTAATACAAGAAGAAAAAATAAATCTTTGGGGGACATATATAGGATTTTAAAAATTCCTTTTACTCCTTCCTATTACTCCACCCTTCTTTTAGCTAACAAACAGATAATTACTCCATCAAAGGTATCGTTGCATTGTAGGGAAACACTTTCGGAAGAGAGTAATGACTCAATATCCAGATTTTCACAAGATTCGAAAGAGGATAGTTCTGGGTCTATTGGTGATGCAGAGGTATGTCAAAGCAATTCCAGGATCAAGAAGAAACTTACGGGTCTACCTATCAGAGTATGGGACTCCATCAAGAGACTGGGAGTAGTAGCTGAAGAAGACGACGAGACTTTTGAATCGATAATTCGCAATATGGAAGAGGAAGAAAGAAAATCTAAAAAAGGTAAGAAGGTGTCAGCAAATGGTTCTTGATGAATTTTGTAACATATAATGTTAGAGGGTGTGGTAGTTTAATTAAGAAGCGAAAAATCCGTGAAATTATGAAGAAAGGTGGAGCTGACATTGCTTTCATTCAAGAAACAAAATGCGAGCACATGACTGATGCAATTGTTCATAACATATGGGGCAATCATAATTGCCTTTGGTCAGCTACAAACTCAGAAGGTATGTCTGGTGGTATCCTTACCATATGGAGGAAAAATGTCTTAAAACCTATATGCAGTTATAGAGGGAAAGGATTTATAGGATTGAAGGCATATTGGAAAAACAAACTTTGTTACTTCTTCAATATCTACTCTTCATGTAATAATACTGAGAAAAGAGAATTGTGGAGTCACATTTTATTACTTAAATGCAAATTGGAGGAAGGTGAATGGGTAATAGGTGGTGATTTTAACGCCATAAAATGTGCAAGAGAAAAACGTGGTAGTGGACAATATAACACGAAACTGATGACAGAGTTTGAAGATTTCATTCAACTAACTGGTTGCATGGATTTGGTGATGTCGGGTAATAGGTTCACATGGTTTAATTCTTCTGGCAATGGTTGCAGCAGGTTAGATTGTTTCCTTATTTCTTATGGGCTGTTGAAAGATTAGAATATGGTCTGTCAAAAAGCAGGGCTTCGTGACATCTCAGATCACAGACCAATGTGGATTTCGGATAGGAATATCAATTGGGGTCCCAAACCATTCAGAAATTTGCAATGTTGGTTTTAACATCCTCAATTCATGAAAATTGTTAAACAAGTATGGGAGTCTTCTTTGTTCCATGGCAATGGCATGTATGTTCTATCCATGAAACTCAAAAATCTGTGCACCAAACTCAGGACATGGAACAAGAACTTTTTTGGATGGATTGATACTAACATTGATGAGCACATAGAGAATTTAAACAATGCTGAAGATATGTTGACAGAGGTTGATGACATAGAGGATTCTCAAGTCAAGGTGAGCCGTAGGTATGCGGAAGACGAGATGTGGAAACTACTAAGGATCAAAGAAAGTATTCTACACCTGAAATCTAGAACCAGATGGATTGAGGAGGGAGATCGAAATACCTATTTTTTCCATGCCATTATAAAGCATCGTAATATTGTGAACACCATTTCTAAGGTAACAGTTGATAACAGAGAAATTGAAGATGTAGCTGGAGTGAAAGAAGCAGTTGCTAGCCGTTTCGAAAGAAGATTATGTTCAAGTAATAGTCCTCTGCCATATATGGATAGTGAATACTTCAAAGTTATAACTGCCCTTGAAAGAGAAGCATTGGAGAAAGACTTTGATACTGATGAGATAAAAAAAAAGTTGTATTTCAATGCAAAAGGGATCGAAGTCCAGGTCCGGATAGATTTAATTTAGAGTTTTTTCAGCAATGCTGGGACATCGTAGGTTCTGATTTTATACAATGTATCAAGGAGTTCTTCAAAGATGGTAAGCTGCCTAAGACTCTGTCTTCTTCTTTTCTTGTTCTTATCCCGAAAACTGAGGCGTCTTGCAATCTTGATGATTACCGTCCGATATGTTTAGTAGGATGTGTATATAAGGTGATAGCAAAGCTTATGGCTGGCAGGCTAAAATTCGTTATGGATAAGATTATTACACCATCCCAGACAGCTTTCATTGCTGGAAGGAGTTTACTTGACGGAGTGTTATCACTGAATGAGATCATAGACTATTCGAGAAGAAGTAAGAATAAGAGTTTGATCCTTAAAGTTGACTTTGCGAAAGCATATGATTGTGTTGAATGGTCGTATATCAGGAAGGTCATGTCTTTCATGGGTTTTGGTAACAGATTTATGAGGTGGTTAGAAGGAACAGTTTTCAACAGCTATATGTTCGTCCTTGTTAACGGTAGTGCTTCTCGACATTTTGAACTTACTAGAGGGCTCAGGCAAGGCAATCCTCTATCACCTTACCTCTTTACCATTGCTGCGGAGGGATTAGTGAAATTGATGAAGAAAGCTGAGGAAGTGTCTTTATTTCAAGGTTACAAGATTAATCAACAACCTAACTTCAACTTACTCCAATACGCAGATGATACGGTCATAATAGGAGAATGCACTTGGAAAAATTTATAGGTTATCAAAGTAATCCTTAGAGGGTTTCAACTGCTGTCTGGATTAGAGATTAATTTCAACAAGAGTACTCTAATTGGATTTGGTGTAGATGATCCTTTTTTGAAGGCTGCAGAAAGTTTCCTAGCTTGCAAAATTCAGAAATGTCCTTTCAAATTCCTTGGTATCCAAATTGGAGGAAGCCAAAGATTGATCTCCTTTTGGAAACCGGTTATTAATAAATTTCAAGCCAGATTAGCTTCGGGGAAGGGCAGATTAATGTCAATTGGCGGCAGAACAACTCTTATAAAATCTGTCCTTACAAATCTTCCTATACACTACCTGTCATTTTATAGGATGCCTGCCAAAGTTATCAATATGTTAACATCTTTGCAGAGAAGATTTTTGTGGAATGGTAATGCGACAAAGGATGGCATATCTTGGATTAAATGTGAGGTGGTGTGTAAATCTAAGAAACTGGGGGGTTTGGGAATTCTGGATATTAGAAGTTTAAATCAAGCTCGGTTAGCGAAGTGGATTTCGAATTTCACGTGTACGACTGAGGCGATTTGGAAAGACATATTACTTGCTAGATATGGTAGTTTCTTGTAGCTCCTTGTTCGAGGTAAATTACCTCTCTGTTATGGAGGTTCCTCATTATGGTGGCGGGACATTACTTCCATTGCTCGCGATTTTGGAAAAGCTTCTTTCTTTACGAACTTTTCTTCAACTGTCGGTAATGGCGAGATTACGCCCTTCTGGATTTCAAAGTGGTGCGCTACTGACAGTTTTGCATCCTTATACCCGGAGCTTTGGAGAAATGCTTCAAATACTCTCAGTTTGATTACAGACAATGGTAATTGGATTGGAGAATCGTGGATTTGGAATGTTGGATTTGTAGAGGAATTGCACGATTCAAATTTGACACAACAACTGTCTTTCCTTCTCAACTGCATCCAGGATGTGCCAATGAGTAGAGATGTCATGGACTGTCTGCATTGGAATATAACTTCAGATACCTATTTTTCTGTCAATTCTGCTTATACATATTTGGCACATGATACCTTATACTCCAACACGGTTTCTGCAGAATTAAGGGAAGCTTTAAGTTGCTTTGGGCTGCCACATCACCTCTTAAAACAATTATATTTGGCTGGCGTTTGTTACATGACCGAATCCCCACTCGAGATAACTTATCCGCTCGCGGAATTCTTTCTTCACCTCGTGACTTAACATGTCCTCTATGCTTAGAGGTGGAAGAGAATGCTTCCCATCTTTTGCTTTTATGCAGCAAATCAAGTATTATTTGGAAAAAATCATTGACTGGTTAGGCGTGTCGACGGTCTTAAACGGTTCGGTCGTGAACCATTTTAGGATTTGGACGGCTTCACTACATTCTTGTGGCATTACCATAGGAAATGCGGTGGGTTTTTGGCTTATCATCAGCTGGCTTATCATCAAATTATGTTTTGCATGCATTAAATTAAACCTTTAGGTCAAAATTGACGCAAAGTGGTTCAAGTCAAATTAGTTGAATATTTGAGTCAAGAAACACATGAACGAATGATTTCTATCATACTAACTTTATATTCGATCAAACACTACATTTTTTTAAAAACCTTTTGAAGTATGATTTTAATCAAGGTTATACAAGATTTTAATCAATTAAATAAATGTAAAAATTAAATTTTGTCACATCCAGTGTAATTTGAATCACAATCTTCCCTAATTCTAATCAGATCAAGCTTGATTCGAATCAAACTGAAAGGTTGACTGGAATCAATATTTCACTTTAAATCCTATAATTTGATTTTGTTAGCTTGATTCGAATCACATGATTTCTTGACTCGAATAACTGATTCGAATCAAATGACCAAATTCTTGGTTTTAAGTTGTTGATTCAAATTAGTTTTTCTTTTAACTCGAATCACACCCACTGTTCTTGACTCGAATCAAAATGGTGATTTTACTCATTTTTCATGCTCTATCTCAAGCACATATATAAATCATTTATGTCATTTTTCCAAAATATATGATCATAACAGCATAACTTTAAAGGTTGTTCAAATTTTAAAAATATATTGAGATTGCTATCAAAATATAGTACATGCAAGTAATAAAAATAGAATACATAAAAAAAAACTACTGCGTATGGCGAAAGATCTCTCCTGGCTCACCTGCTCCTCTGCCCCGACCCGCCGTCCTGGCTCGATGTCTGCGGTACTGAAGCGCCCCCCGAGCAATCTCAATAATCCTATCCACGGCACATCTGCCACCAGAGCCCTCAGGGAGGTGACCGTCCGCAATGGCCGCCCGCTCTATCTGCTCTATCTCACGACAGCGAGGTAGGACATCCTGAGTATGGTCCAGCTGAGACTGTCGCTCCTCTAATATCTCCTGATGAGCAGGTCTGGGTGGCGATCCCTCAGCAGTGGACACCATGCATGGGTGTGAGACGGTGTAGAACCACATGATGTACCCGGCAGCAACGCTCTAATCTCTCGGCGCTCTGGTCGCCCGAGCCTCTTCCGGTACCAAGTGGGACTGGAAGTCAGTATATATCTCATCTATCTACATGCGAGTCAAGCCTAGAGGGGCAGACTCATGAGGCATCCTGGGGATCATCTGCGTGTAACCGAACTGGCGCAAGACGCGCTCCGACAGGTATCGAGCAGTAATGGTCGAACTACATGTCAACCATCCTGAGAACAGCGAAACCTCATTGAACGGGCGCGTCACACGGTGATCGGTATAGGGGTGATAAAAACGTCCTCAGCAGCCATCTGATCAAGATATACTTTGTAGGGGTCGGGCGCCTAGTTCCCTCTGAGTAGGAGAAATGCAGCAGCACGTGGCATATCCTCAGTGTACCTGTCGACACTCCCCCAACCAGTAATCTTGGGAAAGTGCTGTAATATCCACGCCTGAAATGGAAAACATAACATCGGTGTCAAACATTATAATGAGTATAGAAAGAAAAGAAATGGAAAAATGACTTAGAATATTAGATCATTACCACGTATAGCGTACAGCTGCCTGCCGCAGTCTTGGCTGCCCAGCGGCAACCATCTGAGAGCCTGGAATAGGAGAATGCCAATGCAGCCGCCCCCCAGTTGTACCCATGGGTCTCTGTGGGATCCAAAAGGTACCTGAGGTAAACGACATCAACATAACTGGCGCTAGTGTCCAGAAACACCTGCGTACCAAGCAAAAATGGGTAGTAGCATCGCAGGGCACGCTGCCTGTGGATCGCCACCTCAGCTGGATCACCTGTTTCCCGTCCTGCCTCTGCAAGCGCCATACTAAATCTGCGTGTCAGAAAGGAGAATCGGACGTGGGCACCTCTTAACTGGGTCACCTCCGCAAGTGCCTCCTCTGGGGTGGCCCCAAGCTTCTCAATGAACATCTCTATCGCGTCCCCCTTCGACATCCTACCGTGACGGAGAAGGGTACCCGTGATCGGTATATGTAAAAGGCACGAGATGTCGTCGAGTGTGATCGTGATCTCGCTGTACGATAGATGGAATGAGGATCTCTCAGGGTTCTATCTCTCAACAAAGGTCATCAGCATACCGTACATGATCGGGGGATACCCAATTCTAGACAGACCTCCAAGACCAGAGGTAGCAAGTGCATACATGAACCACTCATCCCCTGGCAGCGCCGCAAGCATGTCCATAACCTTGCCCCTGTGGTTATAGAACTTCTGTGAATCCTTCTCCTGAAAATTTCCAAATAAAACAATGTTACAAATGAACATATTTTCAACGAAAACAATTCTATAAATAAACAGAAAAAGGTTACCTCTCCTAGCCAGACATATCTGGCAATATGCTCAGAGTACCCCACGAGTAGGGACATATCAGACGGTCCCGCGGGGTAACCGTCTCGCTCATCAAAATCGTCATCGGTGTCACCACCCTCATGTGTTGGGTGATCACCCTCAGGAACAGGAACATGAACAGGGGATGAAATAGGAGCAGCTGATGGAACTGGAGTCTCCCGATGCCGCCTGCGTGGGGGTTTGGAACCTGATGAACCAGCAGTGGAAGCCCGACGCCTCCAAGATGTAGAATCGGCGGCTGACGGAGGAGTGGCCTGAACCTGTGATGTGGAAGTGACCTGAACCTGTTATGTGGATGGTTGTGGTGTAGGATGTCCCTCAACTGTAAGGGCTACCCCAACTCCCTCTCCGCCGGAAGCCTCGGTTGTAGACTGCATGTGCTCACGTCGGACATATGCGTACTGAGTTGTCCGTCCAAGTATGATATGATCGTCTCTGTCAGCCATGTAATCTGCAAAGCATAATAAATAAATTAGAATGTTTTTAAAATAATTAAAAAACAACAACAAAAAATAGAGACCTTCCGGATTTGCACATCCGAAAGTATTCAGAATATTTAACGTTGGATTTTTCCGGATGTGCACATCCGGAAGCACTCAGAATATTTAACGTTAAAATCCTTCCAGATCTGCACATCAGGTACGTATTTTCAAGTTCAAATATTGCAGCCATGGCTGCTGTACCATGGAAAAATGTATTATAATGCCCTAATCGTCCGTTTGACGCAGCAAACAATACCTACATTGTCTCTAACCTATGTTATTCTTACTACCTAACAATTTCTACACCTAAATATCTACTCTAAATAGATTACTCGAAAATAACTCTGAAACTCTAAAATTCAAAAACTTACCGATTAAATTGAGATACGAAGGATTTGGAGTGTTTTGATTGTTGTAGAAGTTGTTCAGCGCCGAACTCGAGTGAAAAAAGTCGAAATTTGTGTGATTGAGAATTTGAGAGTTTGAGAGATTTTGGTGTCTGGAAAATGAAAATGTGAAGAATGAGGGGGAGTAAGAAGATCTGACGCGAATTAATAAGAAATTGTTCTAGATCTACAGATCCGGAATTTTTCCGGATATGCATATCCGGCACACATCAACGTTTTTTAAAATTTTGGTGCGTCCGGATATGCACATCCGAAATCAGGAGGCAAAAATGAATTTTCACGTGTGGCCTAAGAAACTTGGTTGGTGTATTAAGAAATTTCCTAATATTAATGTCAAATATTGAGAGAAAGAGTGTGCATGCATATGCATATAATATTTGATGTAGTGTGCACGCCACAAGACTAGTGGAAACCAAAGTGAGTATTAGTAAATTGAAGGGAGTGTGGTATCCACACGAAAGCCACGAGTTGCGCACAAAGCAAAGACATCCAAAACATAGCAATTCGTAAAAAATTCCCCTCATTGTGACCTAATTATTACTTTCTCGGCAACTTTTTAGAATACTATATTTCATTTACAAAAAGTAGAAAAAGAGTCCAACATTCCACAAAAGAGGAAAAGGCAACGAAGACATGAAGAAAAGTGTCGCATAGAAGCTCAAATACCCGGCAAATGCAATCAATCAACTAGATGATCTAATGTCTAGAACTCGAGAAAGTATTATGCTAGAAGTTGAAGTACCTTGTTTGGAATGGAATTTCTTGTATTCAAATGTGTCGATCAATACTTGAGAGTTATCAAAAATTGTGAATCTTCCATGTCTTTCATGTTGAAAGACTATTGAAAAAATCTTGTTCATTGGCAAAGAAACTATGAGCAAGATTTGTGACTTAATTACACCTAAATTCTCATTTAAGCTAAATAGAAACCTTAATGCATAAAATAAGCTATGATTCTTCCTTGCTTGTCTCATAGCTTCGTAAGAAATCGAATGTGGCATGTACAATTTGGAATTGGCATGTAAATCTCAATTTTTTTCCAACGAACTTTCAAATTTGAATAAAATCCAATGATAGTTTTGGAATCCTACTTCAGAATATAGATTTCATGCTGCAATTATGAAACTCTAATAAGATATCTTTGAGAAAATCTCTCTTTGAGATTATTCTAAACATCAATCGCATTTTTCATGAACACAATAAACTGTGTAATCAATTCAGAATCTGAGTTAAGTAGTCAAGAGTGAACTAACATATTACATATGTTACATGCACGAAGTGAAGGATCACAATGATCTTTTGAAACTGCTATAGATCCATCCATGAACTCAAGCTACATTTTACCACCTAGCGTGCGACGCATTAATCTGACCCAAGAATGATAATAGAAACCTTCAAGGGTCGGTGTAACATCGACAGTTGAAGGTTCATCACTAGGATGAACATAATAAGGACTTCTTTGATCCATTTATGTATCAATGGGAGCTAAATGAGGAAGCATGATTACTGGTAAATCGCAAAGGCTTAAGATACCGTGTTAGAAAACTCGATCTGCCATGGAAGAGAGGAAAAGAAGAACAAAGGAATATAAGAATAAGGAAGAAAGTAGAGAAGAATAAGAGAAAACTAGAACCTCTAAAATTGAATCATTGAGTTTGTTCTGTTCTAGAACTAGAAATAGATAGATGTGCATAAGCTGTGACGGAGTAGAGCTTATGATGTAGGGGAAAGCGGGTATACCTGCAAGATTAGAACTCTGGCGCTCAAGTCAGTATATGAAAAAATATAGAGTATTCAAATTGTGTTTAAAATTAGTTACCTGATTCGGCACCATTCCCTATATATAGGAGAGAGAAATAACAGTTTTGATGTCTTTCAGATGTGGAAAGCAGAGGACCGTAGGATATGTGTGAAGTGTAATCTTTTGTAAATAGGTATAGTGTGAGATATTGGATCGAACTCTAGTTAGCATGACGTCGAAGTCTGCTCACATGCTGTTGTCGAAGACCTACATATTGTGGTCGAAGTGTGTTCTAGTGTGTAGCTGTCGGATTGGGCCTTGTGTTAAGGATCTAATTGTTTAAGTTAGCTTGTACCCTAAGTTAGCTTGTAATGGGTAATTGTTAAAAAGCCAATTAGTTTAGTATATTAGGTTTTATTATAAATAGCATACTTGTCTCTCATCTTAGGTGTGGTGTGACAAAACCTAATTTGGGTGAGAGGGTGTAACACCCCAAAATTTGCCTTGTTTGTTTTTAGCTAACTGGCTTATGTTTCTTTTCATTTCTTGCATTTGCATTGTGCATAGCATTGGTTCTTAGCATGGGATCAAGGTACTTGGTCTATATTCTCAAGTCTCAAGCTTCAAGGTGGTTCATGGAGTTCATTATATCTTCATAAGATCAAGATTGGCAAAGGATTTCAAGTGATTCCTTCCCTCCTAATCAGGGGGACCAATTCGGGTTTTTTTACGATCAAGAGGACTTCTTGGAAGGCTTGGTGTGTTCAAGCATGTTCTTATGGTATTATTTATGCTCACAAGTGTTCTTGGATGAGGGTTTGGTTATTGATTCATTGTGGAGGATTTTCAGTGGATTGATTGCTTGTGAAGTAAGCAAAAGTCAACTGTAAAGGAAAAAGTCAACTGTGGAATTTTGAGGTTCTTTTCATGGTTTTTAAGGTCTCACATCCTCATATGGACTTCAATTGTCAAAATTCATGCCAATCATCAAGAATCAAGAGTTTGTGCAAAAGTTGCTAAATTTGGAAAGTGACCTATAATTGAAACTTTCCATTTTTGGCAATTTTTCTTTCACATTCAACTTGACTTTTCATCATCAAGGAAGCTCCAAATGAATTTTCCTCCAACATGAAAGTTGAATATCTTTCTCTCCCATTTCCAAAAAGTACTAGAACATTCCCATATCATTTGTGGAACTCTAGTTATGGTCAAAACAAGGCCAGATGCTTTTCATGGATTTCTTATAAGTCAAATTTTCCACCTTTTGCATTTTTGCACAAATGGACTTGTAATGTTCCCAATTTCTTTATGTCACATTATAATATCAAAATACAAGTCAAGAAGATCATTTGTGGCCTTTGAATCAATTCATGCCATGCCATTTTTCTCATTATTCTCACAAAGTGCAAAAATGTCAAATTAATTCAAAGCTTGCAAACCAAGAAAGTGCAAGGGCCAAAATCAATCCAGAAGTGGTATAGGAGTAAATTGGAGGTGAATTATGCTGGTGGAAGGGATCTCTCACGTGGAAATTAGTGGTGGTGGTGTAAAATGCATTTTTGCAATTTCACTCAAATCTCATTAACAAGAGTTCTAATCACTTCCTAATCCTAATCAGTGAACTAATGAGGAGTATATATGCTTACTCATGCTCTCACAGCTAGGGTAGAAGCTCTCATTTGCACACTTGTGGTTTTTTGCTCTCACACTTCCTCTCATTGAATCTCATTCTTCTTGGAGCTTCTCTGAGTTTTCTCTTCACATTCCTGATCAGTGAAGAGAATAGAGCACGAATCCACCGTTGTTTTGAGCTCATACTGAAGATTTCTTCAAGTGCCATTCAAGAGGGGTCATCTTCAAACTTCAAGATCTAGCCAGATTCAAGCCTCTATTTGCATTTATTTTGCAAATAGAGATCAAAAGGAGTTGATCTGCAGCATTTGGAAGGATTTCTTGGTGTATTTCGTGTTCTTCAAGGTTTAGGTTGGTGAATTTTTCATACTCACAGAACTTGAATTTTTGGTATGCAAAATGATCTATGATGTGCACTGATTATTCTGAGCTATTTTATTTGAAGTTTGGACGTGTGGTTTGTGTATAATGTGGATTTAAAGTTTTAGATCTAAACTTGTTTCTCTTCGATTTGCATTATTGGTTGGTTATTTGTGAAAAATAATTGCATATTTGAGATCCTCTCGTTTTTCTGATCAAAATGGAGTACCTACTTGCAATTTCTGGAAAATTTCACACAGCAGCTCACCGGAGAGGGTGACCGGAGCCCTAGCTCCGGCGGCTGCCGGAGAACCAGTCCGGCGGAGGAAAACAAGTGGAGAAGACGCAATCTGACCGTCCGTTTCCAGATCCTACGCACCTCCATGTGCCACGTGTCCTTTTAATTTAATAATTGCGTGCTTGCTCTTCCATGAATGCTACCGTGTGACTCACATCATGGCTGCTGTTTCTAATTACCTTTTGACTTCATGGTCTAATCTGGAGTGTTTATTTCATCGTGTGGCTGTTGGCGTGACAACGAATTAATGAAATCACACGCACTGCACATGGCTGGTCCATGGTGGTACCGTGTGGTCAGGTATGCGTGTGACTAGGTGGCGTACAGTGTACCATTGAATCTGAATCGTTGTTTTTATTTACCTTGGATTGTGTTGACTTGTGGAGGCGCGGTGGATCAAACGATTGGCTGAGATTTATTGCTGAATTTTGACTTTTACCATGTGCACCATTGACTCTTTTTTTTTGAATTTTCTGACCACGGGCTTTTCTATGCGCGCCCCCTCTTTGGCCCATTGCCTCTTTTCCAACGCCTTTCTCTTGCTTATTACACCCCCTGTTTCTTTTATTTTCTTTTCTTATTCTTACTATTTGTTTTGCATTTTTAATTTCCAAAATTACTTTTATGCATCTAAAAATCATACAAAAAATCATGAAACTCATTTTTAGTTTTCTCAAATATTCCCATATTTTATTTTCTCATTTTTTTTATTTTGGCATCTGTTTTTAATTAATTACTTTATTTTCTTTTCTTAATTGTTTCACTTGCAGACACCAACTTGTGAAATTTATTTCCCCTCATATATAATGCATTTTTAATCCATTCTTTTTGCATCTATTAGGTGACATATTAAATTGTATAAAAACATTTTTTTTTCATTTTTAAAACTTTTCCATATTGCATTTTGGTCCTTTTCCTTTGCATAATGATACTTGGTGCTTACTTGACCTTTCTCCAATTGTTTGAGATACTTGGTTTATGAATTTTGGTTTGATCTTTTTGCACATGTTGCTTGACTGAGTTAACTTCTGTTTGAATATTTTTTCGGATTTTATTGATCCACTTTCCTATTTTTGGTTGAGTGTTGTTTGTGATGCAAGTTTGATTGAGGTATACTTTGGTACTTAATCTAGTTTGGATGCATTTGCTTACTTGTGATGGAGTGATGCTTGAGATATTTATATGGTATGATCATGTTCTGTTTGAGCTTACTTTTGGCTTTGGAATCATCTCTTTTCACTCATTTTCCTATTTGTTCTTGATTTTACAAAGTGTTGTTGTTTTGGACTTGAACTTTGTGGTATGCTCAACTTAATCTTGTGATGGCTTCTTTGTATGATTTCACCAATGCATGAAACCTTTTGTTTGATTTGTGTGACATGCTAGAGGTTCTGACCCTCTTGGTTTAAAGTGCTCTATGTGACATGTTCTCACTCTTTGCTTCACACACTTCTTTGTTGGTTCGCATGGATGTTAAGTGAATGTCTTTCTCATTTTTGGTGCATGTTTTGAAGTTGTTGATGGATGTTTGATCTTGTATGATTTGAGTTTGGGCTTGATATGACATTGATGTATATTCTACTGCCTCTTGAGTTCTTTACTTGATTTTCATGTTACTTGAGCATTGTTGGATGCATTTGGTTTGAATTATGTGATGCATATCATCCCTTTTGCTTTGTAACTTCTTTGGTGCATCATATTGCATAATGTGAACCTATTTTGCATATGTGAATTATTAATGATGATATGATGTGAGTTCTGGTCTTGTTTCATTTTCATCTTGTTTCTTTCATTTCACTTTGATATGAGATCCATGTGTATTTAATTGTGCACTTAATTCAAGTTTACTTGCATCCTTTCTTGTGTGCTTTCACTTGTGTACTTGAAGTGTTTTGCATTGATCTTTGAAGCATGTTTATGTTATGAGTTGGACATTTATGATATGATGTGCTTGCTTCCATTTATTGTATCTTATCTTCTCCTTCTCTTTCTTCTTCTACTCTTTCACTCTTTTCATCCCTCGAGTCTCAAGACTGGTTTAAGTCTTGGACTCTCTCCCGTTAAAGCTACCTAGTCCAACTTAATTTTTGATTAAGCTTGGAGTAGGATTAGCATTAGGTTAGGTAGTCATCTCTCCTAAACCTCACTAACCATAGGACATCCATGCATGATAACATTAGGACTCTTAGTTTCCCTTTAGAGTTTCCTTTGTGTCGTCTCTCTTCTCATCTCAAAACTTCTTCAAGACACGTAATAAAAATTAACGTGTATTGCGCTTGAGCCTTCTATGTGGGAAGTGGGGATTAAGGGGCTTCCTCTCATTCTTCTAGGATACCTAGTGTACGTCCTGTTGGGGACGATGCGCGAAGTATTCGTTCCTACATTTAAGACTTTGGTGCAATGCAAGTTACGAAACATCTAAAAAGATACTTCTGTCTAAAAAACACCAAACCAATTCAAATCTTTTTATCCTTCGGGATTGTTGGGTTTCAAACTTCATTTTCAGAAAAGAGCTCGTCGCTCACGTAAAAAACACTTACCCATCCGTGGTCGTACCCGTAAACTACGTCAGCTCTGATTCCTCTCTCTCGTCCGATTGAGGATACGTAGGCACAAGACAACGATTGTCTTGGCGAGCAACCTTCCCCCACAGTTCCCGTCCGAACTACGTTGACTCTGACTTTCCCATTGCACTGAGGGAGTACGTAGGCCTAGGACAACGATACCGTCCTATCGAGTCACCTCTTCTTCTTTGCTTCTTCGTCTCTCCGTCCTTTCCGTTCTCGTTTCTACTCCAGTCCAGTAGCAGTGGAGTTCCAGATGACGACACCCTTTAATGCAGACAGCAAGCGTGGATCCCATCGAGTACGATGGACGTGCTGGGTGCTAACACCTTCCCTTTGCGTAACCGACTCCCGTACCCGTTCTCTTGGTCGTGAGACCATGTTCTTTCCCTTCTTTCAGGTTTATGCAGTGTTTCCTTTCCCTCTCTTGGGATAAATACACTTTGCTGGCGACTCTGTGTCTTTTGCGCCACTCTCGCGTTTGTACCATTGGATGCAAATCTTTTCGGGAGCGACAGCTGGCGACTCTGCTGGGGACTCTGGTTGACCTTCTGCTGGTCCTTCCCCTTTAGCGAGTCAATCCTAGCGCTTGTTTGTTTCTTTTCTTTGGGTGTTTTTGTGGTGCTTTGCTTTGTTGTATATTACTGTATTGTTATTTACTGTATTTTTGCTTTACTGCTTTACTGTTTTTACAGCTTTTATTGCATTGCATTTTATTATTGTCATACTGGATATACTGCGCTGTGCTGACTGTTATTCTGTTTGGCAGGTTGGGATGTTCTGAGAGATGAGCCCAATACCCAGGCTCAAGCATACACCTAGGTTTTAGCGTGGGCAGGCGTGACGCTCCCGTGGTGTTGGCCACGTGTGGGTGATCACGATCCCTACAATCAGACGAGGTTCTATCCGGAGCTTTCTGCTACTGTATGTTGATACAGGCCAGTAGTTATTCTCTGGAGGAATTGTCGACTCTGATGACCATTCCCGAGGACTCAGTTGCGGCACTCCTCCCGGGATGTGACAGTGGCAGCCCACTTTCTGTGGTAAACCCATTGCACACTCTCGATCCGAGGACCCAATGCTGGGAACTTGCCATAGGATCCTTCTTTTTGAAAGTGAATCAGCAGACGACCTCTTTGATTGGCGGTAGCATTGTATCCTTCGGGCTGAATGTGCTATTGCTTCTCAAACCTCTGAAGCTGAGGATCTTTCGTTTTTGGAGAATCAGTTGAGGCCTCCTCGATTGATGATGGTGCCAAACCAGAAATGGTGAACGTATCATCATTTCTCGACCTGAGAGCCTGGGATACTGAACATCCTAGTACCCATATGTGAGAGGGGCGGGGTGTTTACAGGTTTGTAGGTAACCGTTGTAACACCTCCTTTCTATACCCCCAAATAAACACAATGTATCATTTAGGCACATATTAAAATTTTCGTCAGAGTATAATTGTAAACATGGTATAAAAAGAGGTACGTCACATTATACATTAAATTAAAACATACAACAGCTGCTCAACATTGATATGCAACAATGGGGTAAATTTGCAATTGAGGAACTTTGTCCTTACACCCACATCTCAATATTTAGAATAAAAGCGGAAAATCTAAACATTGAATAACATCAAACATATATACATATATATATACATGTGTCATCGAGTATCATCCATCAACATAATTCATGTTTACATAAACATTCATCAGCAAGATACATATGCAAATGTATCACAAAAGAATCATATACATCCTAGCTACCCGGTGCTACATATCAGAGCCAACCAACCAAAAGAATGAAGACACGCTTCACAAAAAGACCTCCAGCATACCTACTCTGCAATGCCTCATAGAGCATCATAAAATAGCAGAAGGGTGATAAATATTACCATAATAACAATGCATATAATTATATATATCTTAACATAAAAATACACATATTCCACATTCTCACCACAATTCATCAAAGACTCACCCATATACATCACGATGTATATATATATATATATATATATATATATATATATATATATATATATATATATATATAACCAAGCATATTCATCATACATACTTCCGCAATTCTCAATCATTCCACATAAACATGCACATTCATGTTTATTCATCAATGCACAAATACAAAGATGATAAATGCAAATCATAGAGACCGACTCACGACTCTATGCAAATGCAATACGGTACCGACTCAATCATCTCAAGTTTACTCAGGAACTTATTGGAACCATCGCTCGTTACCAATGTAACTCCCCGTCGGGCCTACGATGTTCACCCATTGCTCACACCCCACATGGGCACACAATGTTTATGGATCGCTCACACCCCACACGCGGGCACACTATCTAATTGCTCACACCTCACCTAGGAACACAATCCGATTTCTCACACCTCACCTAGGCACACAATCTTTTGTAATCATCAATCACACCTCACATAGGCACACGACGTTACAACGGATTCTCATTAGAATCGCTCAACACAAGAATGTACTTCATTATGCTTCACATGCAAAATGACTCAAGACATTCTTGAAATGCATACATATTCACAATATACTCATGCATTCATCTCATACAATCACATATAATCTATATACATTCACATCAATGTACAATTGTACGATTCACATCCAAAACACACATTCGAAATGGGAAAAAGTCACAACAAGACATTATTCCCGACTTTCTGACATAATTAAATCGACTAACAATTTCCAAGTCATCATAATAAGAAAGAAAATTCCATAAGCTTTCTAATGCATCAAACCACGCCTCAAACCGAACCACAGATTAAAAGTTATGCAGAAAACAAGATTGCACGAACAGCACTGTTCGCTGGGCGAACCTCCCTCGCAAGCATTCGCTAGCTCCTTCGCTAGGCGAATGTTCCAGCGAACCAACTGTTAGATAAAAACAGACACAAAGTTCGCTAGGCGAACCCCCTGGCGAACCAAGGCAGCAACTACCAACATTCAAAACACCCAAACTTCGCTAGGCGAACACTCTAGCGAACCTTCGCTCACGCCTTCGCTAGGCGAATAACCGTAGCGAACCTTCGCTACCCTTCGCTGATTGGTTCGCTAGGCGAACCTGCGAAAACTCAGAATTCTTCAGCGCTGTTGAAAACCCAAAAACCCTATTTTTCAACCCAAAACATTTTCAAAACAACTTACATCCATCAGAACTCAATCTAATCATGGCAACAAGCATTCTACCACATTTTCATCGACTTCCAACCGCGAAAACATCGATTTCTCATTATCGACCTAAAATGGAAAACTATGAAAACACCACAACCAATCCAATACACACATACACAATCATACATAATAATATACATTGATAAGATAATAAGATTTCACACCCTTACCTGATTAAATCGATTCCTAGAGGTTGATTTTCTTGGTTTTCCTCTTCTCCTTCTCTTTTCTCCTCTTCCTCTTTCTTTCTCTCCTTTTTCTCTCTATTTTCCTTTTTATCTCTTTCTCTCCTATTTCCTCTTCTTATCTCTTTTTCTTTTCTATTTTTCTTTTTACCCAAATTCAATTTAATTCATTTTCTCACACAATTATATTTCCACTAAATTTTCTAACTTAACATCAATGAGAAATGTCTAAAATACCCTCCATCCTACTTTTTCCCCGAAAACTCTCAAAAACGGTAAAATAACATAAATGGTCAACATAACATATTAACCCACCAATTCCACAAATAAAATAACTTATCATACAACTAAAATAAAAGACTCAACAAAATGGGAATAATTGGAATCGGGGCGTTACACCTCTCCCCCACTTTAGAAATTTTCGTCCTCGAAAATATTACCTGATTCAAACAACTCCGGATATGACTCTCGCATCCTACTCTCTAGCTCCCAAGTCATATCGCCTTCCGCAGCGCCTCCCCACGCTACTTTCACAAGTGTAATATCCTTGCCTCTTAGCTTCTTAACTTCACGGTCCAAAATCCTAATCGGTAAAGTTTCCACCGTAAGGTTATCTCTCACTTCAACCTCGTCCATAGGAATAACATGTGACGGATCCGGAACATACTTCCGAAGTTGCGAAACATGGAAAACGTCATGCAAATTCAAAATATTCGGAGGCAACGCCACACGGTAAGGCACAACACCAACTCGTGCAGAAATCTGATACGGACAAATAAAACGAGAAGTCAACCTCTTCGACTTCAAAGCACGACCCACACCCGTAACCGGCGTAACTCTCAAAAACACATGGTCGCCTTCTTGAAACTCAAGATCTTTTCTTCTCTTGTCATGATAGCTCTTTTGTCTACTTTGAGAAGCTTTCATCTTCTCCCGAATAAACTTCACTTTCTCCGTCGTTTGTTGTACCATCTCCGGTCCAACTATCGTCCTCTCACCGGTTTCATGCCAACACAAAGGTGTTCAACATCTCCGACTGTACAAAGCCTCAAATGGTGCCATACCTATACTCGAATGAAAACTATTATTGTAGGTGAACTCAATCAATGCCAAATAACTATCCCAAGCACCACTTTGCTCGAGCACACAAGCACGCAACAAATCCTCCAACGATTGAATTGTCCTCTCGATTTGACCATCCGTTTGCGGATGATAAGCCGAACTCAATCTTAGCTTAGAACCCAAAGCCTTTTGTAAACTCTCCCAAAACCTCGATGTGAATCTAGGATCTCTGTCCGATACAATACTCTTAGGAACCCCATGCAACTTCACAACCACAAGAACATAAATCTCGGCTAACCTCTCCAAAGGATAGCTAATATCATTTGGAATGAAGTGAGCAGATTTAGTAAGCCTATCAACAATTACCCAAATAGCATTATGACCTCTTTGCGTAATCGGCAACCCCGTAACAAAATCCATCGATATACTATCCCATTTCCACTCCGGAATGTCCAACGGTTGCATCAATCCACTAGGCTTTTGATGTTCCACCTTAGACTTTTGACAAGTTAAGCACGCATACACAAATTGAGCCACATCTCTCTTTAATCCGGACCACCAAAAGATTTTCTTCAAATCTTGATACATTTTATTCGCTCCCGGATGAATACTTAAGTTGCTTCGGTGTCCCTCTTCTAATATCATCTTTTTCAACTCCGCATCATCAGGAATACAAATACGACCACGGAATCTCAAAACTCCAAAATTATCAACCTTGAAATCCTCATTCTCACTCATCATCAAATCAATGAATTTCAAATCCAACTTTTGCTTTTCACATACGGTTGCAAGAAAATCATTCGTAACATGTAGCATACCAAGTCTCACACTTCTCGGCGTCATTTCACAAACCAAACTCAAGTCTCTAAAACTCTCCAAAAGTTCCCATTCTCTCATCATCAATGAGGACATATGTAACGACTTCCGACTTAAAGCATCGACCACCACGTTTGCCTTACCCGGATGGTAATTAAAACCAAAATCATAATCCTTCAAAAGCTCTAACCACCTTCTTTGTCTCACGTTCAATTCTTTTTGATCAAATAAATACTTCAAGCTCTTGTGATCACTAAAAACTTCAAATCTTGCACCATAAAGATAGTGCCTCCATATTTTCAAAACAAACACCACGGCCGCCAACTCCAAGTCATGTGTAGGATAATTCTTTTCATGCACTCTCAATTGTCTTGAAGCATAAGCCACAACTTTTCCATCTTGCATCAAAACACCACCTAAACCAACCAATGAAGCATCACAATACACAACAAATGGTTCCGTCGGATTTGGCAAAATCAATATCGGAGCCGTTGTCAACCTCCTTTTTAGCTCATTGAAACTCTCTTCACAATGAATATCCCAAACGAAAGTCGTTTCTTTATAAGTCAATTGCGTTAACGGAAGTGCCAACTTCGAAAATCCCTCAATGAACCTCCGATAATAACCCGCCAAGTCTAAAAAGCTTCGAATCTCCGTAATCGATCTAGGAGCCTCCCATTGCATCACCGCATACTTCCATCCTTCTTCTTTACCAACAATACCGGAGCACCCCAAGGAGAAACACTTGGTCTTACAAATCTCTTGTCCAACAAGTCATTCAATTGCTTCTTCAATTCTACCAACTCTGATGCCGACATACGATACGGTGCCATCGAAATTGGTCTAGTACCCAGAACTAGATCAATAGAAAACTCAACTTCTCTTTCCGGCGGTACATCCGTAATATCCTCCGGAAACACTTCTGGAAAATCACACACCACTGGGAACACATCGATTTCAACTCTACTCTCCACCGACAATGATGTAAACAAACCGAACAATTGAGCTTCGTCCGCTAGAAGTTTCTTCAACTCTTTAGTGGATAGGAAACTCTCATCTTCGTCATCTTCCAAAGAAGGAAACCTTACTAACTTGTGATAGCAATCTATATGAACTCGATTAAATCGCAACCAGTTCATACCCAAGATTACGTCCAACCCTTCCAATGGCAAACACACTAAATCCATCTCGAAGTATTTACCATAAATGTTCAAAGGACAACTTACACAAACCAAAGAAGTAGTTACTGACCCCATCGCTGGAGTGTTAATAACCATCTTACCATCCATCACAGACAACACAAGATTCAAACGCTTCGCGCACTCAGACTAAACAAACGAATGAGTCGCTCCCGTATCAATAATAGCAACTAAAGGCGTACTATTAATAAAGCATGTACCTTTAATCAAACGGTCTGCACTAGTGGTCTGAGTTACCGCCAATGCAAACACCTTTCCGCCCGCTTGAGCTTGTTTCGGCTTAGTACACTTAGTACTAATGTGACCCACTCCTCCACAATTATAGCACTTCACCATATTCCTTCTACAATCGGTAGTAGCATGCCCAAGGCCTCCACAGTTAGAACATTTCACCACGGTCTTCCTACACTCAAATGATTTATGACCCATTTCACCACACTTGTAACACTTAATGGAACCGGAACCTCCTCCTCCAGATCTCTTCTCAAAGTTTCCCCTATGCTTGCCCTTATCAGCGGGCGTCACATAAGGTCCACTTCTAGCCTGTTGCTTTCCCTTCCTCTCATTCAAACTTTTGTAATGTGTAGAACGAGCTTTGCTATCTTCCTCGAAGATTCTACAACATTCCGTCAAATCCGAAAACCTTCTTATCCTTTGATATCCCACAGCTTGTTTAATCTCAGGAAGCAAACCATTCTCATACTTAATGCACTTTGAGAACTCAGCAGTGATCGCAGCATAATGAGGATGGAATTGGACCAACTCCACAAACTTAGCAGTATAGTCCACCACGGACATACTACCTTGTTTTAGTTCAAGGAACTCTATCTCCTTCTTCCCTTTCACACTTTCAGGGTAATACTTCCTCAAGAACTCAGTACGAAATAAATCCCAAGTTACCTCTTCATCATCCACCTCAAGAATTTGACGCATACCGACCCACCAATCGTCGGCTTCTTCCTTCAGCATGTGAGACCCAAGCCTCACCTTATTCTCCTCCGCACAGTCCATGACTATGAAGATCCTTTCAATCTCTTTCAACCAAAGTTGAGCACCATCGGGATCAAATCTTCCTTTGAAGACCGGTGGTTGATTCTTCCTGAACTCGTCATTAGCATTCACGTTAGGTGCACCTTGCACCGCCCTAGCCATTACTTCCAAAGCAGCAGCCATCGCATTATCATTTCTACCAGCCATATTCTGATCATTCCCAAAAATGACAACAAGGTTAAACAACAGTTCAACCATCACAACAACAAGATAGACACAACTGACTCAACACTGGCTCTGATACCACTTAATGTAACACCTCATTTCTATACCCCCAAATAAACACAATGTATCATTTAGGCACATATTAAAATTTTCGTCAGAGTATAATTGTAAACATGGTATAAAAAGAGGTACGTCACATTATACATTAAATTAAAACATACAACACCTGCTCAACATTGATATGCAACAATGGGGTAACTTTGCAACAGAGGAACTTTGTCCTTACACCCACATCTCAATATTTAGAATAAAAGCGGAAAATCTAAACATTGAATAACATCAAACATATATACATATATATATACATGTGTCATCGAGTATCATCCATCAACATAATTCATGTTTACATAAACATTCATCAGCAAGATACATATGCAAATGTATCACAAAAGAATCATATACATCCTAGCTACCCGGTGCTACATATCAGAGCCAACCAACCAAAAGAATGAAGACACGCTTCACAAAAAGACCTCCAGCATACCTACTCTGCAATGCCTCATAGAGCATCATAAAATAGCAGAAGGGTGATAAATATTACCATAATAACAATGCATATAATTATATATATCTTAACATAAAAATACACATATTCCACATTCTCACCACAATTCATCAAAGACTCACCCATATACATCACGATGTATATATATATATATATATATATATATATATATATATATATATACAACCAAGCATATTCATCATACATACTTCCGCAATTCTCAATCATTCCACATAAACATGCACATTCATGTTTATTCATCAATGCACAAATACAAAGATGATAAATGCAAATCATAGAGATCGACTCACAACTCTATGCAAATGCAATGCGGGTACCGACTCAATCATCTCAAGTTCACTCAAGAACTTATTGGAACCATCGCTTGTTACCAATGTAACTCCCCGTCGGGCCTACGATGTTCACCCATTGCTCACACCCCACATGGGCACACAATGTTTATGGATCGCTCACACCCCACATGCGGGCACATGATCTGATTGCTCACACCTCACCTAGGCACACAATCCGATTTCTCACACCTCACCTAGGCACACAATATTTTGTAATCATCGCTCACACCTCATATAGGCACACGACGTTACAACGGATTCTCATTAGAATCGCTCAACACAAGAATGTACTTCATTATGCTTCACATGCAAAATGACTCAAGACATTCTTGAAATGCACACATATTCACAATATACTCATGCATTCATCTCATACAATCACATACAATCTATATACATTCACATCAATGTACTATTGTACGATTCACATCCAAAACACACATTCGAAATGGGAAAAAGTCACAACAAGACACTATTCCTGACTTTCTGACATAATTAAATCGACTAACAATTTCCAAGTCATCATAATAAGAAAGAAAATTCCATAAGCTTTCTAATGCATCAAACCACGCCTCAAACCGAACCACAGATCAAAAGTTATGTAGAAAACAAGATTGCACGAACAGCATTATTCGTTGGGCGAACCTCCCTCGCGAGCATTCGCTAGCTCCTTCGCTAGGCGAATGTTCCAGCGAACCAACTGTTAGATAAAAACAGACACAAAGTTCGCTAGGCGAACCCCCTGGCGAACCAAGGCAGCAACTACCAACATTCAAAACACCCAAACTTCGCTAGGCGAACACTCTAGCGAACCTTCGCTCACGCCTTCGCTAGGCGAATACCCGTAGCGAACCTTCGCTACCCTTCGCTGATTGGTTCGCTAGGCGAACCTGCGAAAACTCAGAATCCTTCAGCGCTGTTGAAAACCCAAAAACCCTATTTTTCAACCCAAAACATTTTCAAAACAACTTACATCCATTAGAACTCAATCTAATCATGGCAACAAGCATTCTACCACATTTTCATCGACTTCCAACCGCGAAAACATCGATTTCTCATTATCGACCTAAAATGGAAAACTATGAAAACACCACAACCAATCCAATACACACATACACAATCATACATAACAATATACATTGATAAGATAATAAGATTTCACACCCTTACCTGATTAAATCGATTCCTAGAGGTTGATTTTCTTGGTTTTCCTCTTCTCCTTCTCTTTTCTCCTCTTCCTCTTTCTTTCTCTCCTTTTTCTCTCTATTTTCCTTTTTATCTCTTTCTCTCCTATTTCCTCTTCTTATCTCTTTTTCTTTTCTATTTTTCTTTTTACCCAAATTCAATTTAATTCATTTTCTCACACAATTATATTTCCACTAAATTTTCTAACTTAACATCAATGAGAAATGTCTAAAATACCCTTCATCCTACTTTTTCCCCGAAAACTCTCAAAAACGGTAAAATAACATAAATGGTCAACATAACATATTAACATACCAATTCCACAAATAAAATAACTTATCACACAACTAAAATAAAAGACTCAACAAAATGGGAATAATTGGAATCGGGGCGTTACAACCGTGACCTTCAACCTACCTGGATTTCTGTTGTTATCGCTGTGGTTGTTGTTGTTCTGAGTTTGGTACAAAGCCTAGATTTGTTCAGTCAACACAGTGCAACCAGTTTATGTGGATACCTTGATCCCGTGCTCTGCATTGCATTCCATTTTTCTGACATTCATGTTTGTGCATTTTCAGGTAATATCTAGTCTTTGATTCCAGTCAGAGGGCTTTTTTAGGGATAGATACTAAGAGGGGTAAGAAGAATATCATCATCTACAAGTTTCCGAAGATCACTCTTGGTCCTTTGAGCAGTTTACTGAGTATGGCTGGTCCAGAAGTTTTGGGAGCCTTTGAAGAGAAGTATGGTTGGATATTGTCCCTGGTTCGGAGTCTCAGCGAATATGAATATAATGGGCTACACACCTTGATACAGTTTTATGACCCTTCCTTGAGGTGCTTTGTGATGCCAGATTATGTGTTGGTTCCTACCCTGGAAGAGTACGCCAACATGTTGAGGATTCCTGTCAAAGAGAGTGTTCCTTTCTGTGGTTCTCAAGGAAATTGTGATTTCCAAGCAGTGGCTGAGGCTCTTTATTTGAGCAGATCTACCGTGGAGGTTGGCTTTTCTAAGAAGGGAAAATCCCGAGGGTATTACTTGGAGTACTTGGTAAAGAGGGCTCGAGAGGAAGCTAAGGAAAATAGGTGGAGGGCTTTCAATGCAATATTGGCTCTGCGCATATATGGCATTGTGTTATTCCCTAATGAGTCTGACTTCGTCGATACGGATGCTATTCAGATATTTACAGCTCAGAATCTGGTACCGATTTTGTTAAGTGATCTCCACTATGCTCTATACAACAGGAATGAGAAAAGGCGAGGTGGTGTGGTTTGTTGTTGCGCATCTCTTTTTTACAAGTGGTTTGCCAAACGTTTACCCCAATCTGGTGCTTTTGTGGATTCGAAGACTTCTTTAGAGTGGAGTAAGCGTCTGATGGGCTTAGCTGCTAAAGACATTCTCTGGGTGGATAAGGGTTTGTTGGGGACTGATATTTTGCATAGCTGTGGCAAGTATCCTAATGTACCTTTGATCGGAAGGAAAGGAGGTATTAACTACAACCCGTCTTTGGCTATCAGGCAGTTTGCGTACGCCCTGAAGGATCCTCCAGCTGAAAAAGATTTAGAAGAATCCTTGTATTTTCATATGACTGATGGTGTGGCTATTGCACGAGAAGCCTCTGAAGCTTGGCTCAGCAGAAAAAAGATAGGAAAAACTGTTTTGGGGAAACCCAATAATCAAGCGTTTGCTCCGTATGTTCAATGGGTGAAAAGGAGGGTAGAAGAGTTTTATTTGCCTTTTGACCGGGCGCCTCCCTTGTATCCAGAGATTGTGGAAGAAAGACTCACTGTGCCATTCGAAGAGTTTGACAAGCAACGTAAGATGGTATCTGATCTGAGGGCGGAAAATTCTGATATGAGTAGTCAGCTGCAGAATGCTCTACATGACAACTTGGGGTTGAAGTGGAAAGTTCAAGACATGACTGCGTATCTAGAGAAAAAAGAGAAGGATTTCACCGACAGGGCTCAGCATTTCAAGAAGATCAGTATGGCTGCTAATTTGTCAGGCAAAGCTAAAAGGAAAAACAAGAAGCTTTTGACTGAAGCAGAAGATAAGCTTGCCTCGTATCAGGATATGTGGGAGGAAGCCAAGATTGAGAATGAAGAACTGCAAGAAGAGCTTCAGGTGGTGAAAGCGAGAAAAGACCGTTACTTTGCCAAGTGGAAAGAAGCACAGAAAGAAATTGAAGAACTCAAGCTACAAGCCAAAGTCAAGAAATCAAAGCGCGAGGACAACAACGCTGAAGAGCAGATTGTCAAATTGACCCAAGAGATTGCAAAGAGGAACAAGTTGATCAAAGGGCTGATTAAGCAACCTGCACATCCTGACACTGTGGATCTTCTCGAAGAAGTTGAAACTAGTTTGTTTGGGATTGATTTATAGTTGATTTTTGATGTTTATCTTTTGGGATTACCATCAGGTTTGTTGATGGAATCACCTTTGATTGTACTTGAATCTATTTGCAAGAACTGCTTTGTTTTCAGTAATGGAATATTTGGTTTAATTATCTGTGCTCTGGCAGTTCTGGTTTTCAGAGAGTATTTGTTCTTGTGGTTTGATCTGGCGGCATCTCTGGGTTCGGATTTATATTCTGATAGTGTGCCTTATCCCTCGCCCATTTTTTATGGAATGGAATCAAAGCGGATATGCCCTGGAAATGTCCAGATATGTTTGTTTGCATTTGCATTTGCATAATCATATTCATTCTTTGCATTGCAGGTTTTCTTGGGTTTCTCTGGTTTTCTTATGCTCTCTCTTTTTTCAGTCAGGATTTATCAACCAACTCATCGTTATTCTACTCGACTCAATCAAAGCAAAGTGATGGACAAAGTTCAGGCAGATATGGCAGCTATGCAAGCTCGCATCGATCAGTTCATGGAGATGATGCAGGGTGTGGTGCAAAGTTAGAATGAATTCAGAACTCTAGTTTAGCCGTTGGTGGCGCAGGTCGACAAAAATGGTATCTTACACGGTGGTCTTCTTAACCATAATATCCCTCCGGGCGGAGTTGGTGCTGGTGGACAGGGTAGAATTCCTTCAGTGGTTGGAGAAGGAAGTACTATTCGAGCTATCCATGGCCCTCATTTTGAGGATCAACAGGACGATGTGCTTTCAGTCAGAAGCTTGGACGCTGGTCTTCCTGTGGTCAGTGATGAAAGAATCCGTTTAATTGAGGCTCAATTGAAAGGGGTTGTAAAACAGGATGATTTGGGGATAGATTTGGACGACCTAGGGTTGGTTCCTGATATTGTCATTCCACACAAGATTCAGATTCCCACACTAGAAAAGTACAATGGTTCTACCTGCCCGAGAACTCATGTGAAGGCCTATACCAGGAAGATGGCTGCTCACGCTAAGGATGAAAACTTAATGATGCACTTTTTCCAATACAGCCTGTCTGGCGCGTCTTTGGAATGGTACATGGGGCTAGAAAGTAGAGATGTTCGTACCTGGAGAGAGCTAGCTGCAGCTTTCATCAAGCATTATCAGTACAACACAGACATGGCTCCCAACAGAACTCAGCTGTTGAGCATGTCCCAGAATAATGATGAGAGTTTCAAAGAATACGCGCAAAGGTGGCGTGAGTTGGCGGCTAGGGTACAACCACCAATGCTAGAGAAAGAGATGTTGGACATGTTTATGGACACACTGCCTAAGCACTACTATGAGAAGCTTTTGCCTTGTTCTCTAGGTAAGTTTGCAGATGTGATTGCTATTGGACAGAAGATAGAGGTCGGAATTAAGGCTGGAAAGGTTTCTAGTGGTGATGGATCGTCCTCTGGACATGGAAAGAAGTTTTTTGATAATTATAAGAAGAAAGGAGAGACCAACGTTGTATCATCCCACAGGGGAAAAGGGAAACAACGCCAGCATAACAATCAACAGGTAGCATCAGTAACCATTCCAGCAACGTTACCTCCACCACAACAACAAAAGGGTAATGCTAATCAGAATAGGCAGCAGGGTCAGTATCAGAATAGACAAAGGAATGCAGAGAGGCATTTTGATCAACCCCCAATGTCGTATGCACAGTTGTTGCAACATTTGCTGCAGTTGCGTCTAGTTGAGCTTCGTACCCTGGCTCCACTAACAGGGGAACTCCCACGAGGCTACGATGCTAACGCACACTGCGATTTTCATTCTGGTGCTCCTGGGCACACGGTGGAGAAGTGTAGGGCGTTTCAGCACAAGGTACAGGATCTTGTTGACTCTAAGGCTATCAATTTCTCGAAGGACGGACCCAATGTTATTCAAAACCCGATGCCTAATCACAATGGGCCAAGGGTGAATGCTATAATTGAGGACTGTGAAACTTTGAATTTGATCATGGATGTGGAGGAACTGAAGACTCCATTGGTTGTGGTTAAGAACAGGTTATTGAAGGGTGGCGTCTATCCGGGTTGTAGTGAGAACTGCTCAGATTGTTTGACAAAGGTTAATGGTTGTGATTCGTTGAAGAGGGGTATTCAGAATCTGATTGATGAGGGCTGTTTACAGTTTGACAGAGGTAATCAGCAAGAAGAGGGTGTTAGTGAGAAGGTTGCTACTATCACCATCCCGTTCAAAATAATTACTATTTCTGGTCCAGCAAGGCCACCTCCAGTCATTATCACAAGGGCTGGACCCATTTCGTACGAGAGTTCTAAGGCCATTCCGTGGAATTACGGTGCAGAGGTGTTTGTCAATGGACAAAAGTAGGAATTAAAGAATACTTCACTAGTGAGTTCTAGTTCAGAGGTTAAAGTTGAGACTGGTGCTATAACCATAAGTGGTAGAGTGCTTACTCCTGTTAATGATCAACCCAGTACCTCTAGGCAAGATAGAGGAAAACAGGCGATGGATGGTTCTGTTTAGACTCCAGTGATTGTGGAATCTACAGTAAAGCCGGTTGATGATGTTTTTTCTGAAAATGTTGAGGAGTTTATGAGGCTCATCCGGAAAAGTGATTATAAGATCGTGGACCAGTTACATCAGACCCCGTCCAAGATCTCTATTTTGTCTTTGCTATTGTGTTCTGAAGCTCACAGGAATGCTCTTCTGAAGGTCTTGAATGCAGCCTACGTCCCTCAAGAGATTTCTGTTAACCAGCTGGAAGGGGTTGTATCACACGTGAACGCGGGTAATGGCTTGGGTTTTACAGATCTTGACTTGACTTCTGCTGGCAGGAATCATAACAACGCCCTGCATATTTCGATTGAGTGTTGTGGCTCACTGATGTCACATGTCTTGGTTGATACTGGTTCATCGTTGAATGTATTGCCCAAGAAAGCGTTAATGAAGTTGGATACCAGGGGACTTATTTGTACACCAAGTGACTTGGTGGTGGCGAGATTGTGCTTCCGATCAAGGTTGGGCCGGAAATTTTTAATGCAACGTTTTACATTATGGATATTCAGCCAGCGTACAGCTGTTTATTAGGTCGTCCTTGGATCCATGGGACAGGCACTGTAACTTCCACTTTGCATCAAAAGCTAAAGTATATGGTTGATGGTCACGTAGTGACAGTGTGCGGAGAAGAAGACATAATGATTAGTCAGTTATCAACCTTCAAATACGTGGAAGTGGATGGTGAAATCCACGAGACGTTGTGCCAGGGATTTGAGAAGGTGAAAGTTTTTGAAGAAGTTGTTCAGTCTGAAGCTATAATACAGCATGTAGTGGTAAATCAACCTGAGATTTCCATGTCTTTGTTTAGAGACGCCAAAGCTGTGGTTGAAGATGGTAGCTCACAGAGGTGGGGCCAGGTGGTTGAAGTGCAGGAAAAGAGGGATACTTATGGATTGGGATACAAGCCATCCAGAAAAGATGAGGGTCCTCCCAAATTCTATGGCCCTGTCCGCTTCACCAGCGCTGGAGTTTTCTTCGACAGGGTTAATGCTATTGAAGAAGAAGGGGACAGTGATTATGACATAGATAGCTAGATCTGTCCTTGCATCCCAGGAGAAAGTCTGTGCAACTGGTCTTCCGAGAAAGTCATTCAAGTGACAGGCTTCGAGTAATTGCTTTGTTTTCCTATTATGTTAATCCTGCGTTCTGCCCAAGATGCAGTGATTTTGTTTGTAGGGCTTTTAATTGTTGCATGTCTTGCCTTATCATCAATAAAGGACTTTTCACACTCAAATATTTTGATCTCTGCCTTTCTGTTTTTTATTTTTATGCATTAAAAACCCACATCAAAATGGCAATGTGTTTCTTTTGTTGCATCATAATAAAACATACCTCATCAATCATTGCAGGTCTTTTTGTTCAGATAACACCGATCATGACTCAGCTATAGCTCGGTATGACTTTGACAATCCAATCTATCAGGCTGAAGAAGAGATTGACGAAGATTGTGAACTGCCCGAAGAGTTGGCCAGATTGTTGAAGCAAGAGGAGAGGGTCATCCTACCTCATCATGAGGAAATTAAGATTGCGAATCTGGGAACCGAGGACGCCAGAAAAGAAGTAAGGATAGGGGCTGCATTGGAAGACAGTGTCAAGGAAAGATTGGTTGAAATGCTCCGTGAGTATGTGGACATCTTCGCCTGGTCTTACCAAGACATGCCCGGGCTTGATACTGATATTGTTGTACACCGGCTACCACTCAAAGAAGGTTGTGCTCCGGTCAAGCAAAAGTTAAGAAGAACTAAACCGGAAATGTCTGTCAAGATCAAGGAAGAGGTTCAGAAACAGCTAGACGCCGGATTTCTTGCCGTAACAAATTATCCTCCATGGGTTTCTAACACCGTGCCTGTACCTAAGAAGGATGGGAAGGTCAGGATGTGTGTTGATTACAGGGATTTGAATAGAGCCATCCCAAAGGATGATTTCCCGCTCCCTCACATTGACGTGTTAGTTGACAATACTGCTCAGTATTCTGTGTTTTCCTTCATGGATGGCTTCTCTGGGTATAACCAAATCAAGATGGCCCCAGAGGACATGGAGAAAACAACATTCATAACACCGTGGGGAACTTTCTGCTACAAAGTGATGCCCTTTGGATTGAAAAATGCAGGGGCAACTTACCAGCGGGCGATGGTGACTCTCTTTCATGATATGATTCACAAAGAGATTGAAGTCTATGTTGATGACATGATTGCGAAGTAACAGACAGAAGAAGAACATTTGGTAAACCTTCATAAGTTATTTGAAAGGTTAAGGAAGTTCAGACTGAGGTTGAATCCAAACAAATGCACCTTCGGGGTGAGATCAGGAAAATTGCTGGGGTTTATTGTTAATGAAAAAGGTATTGAGGTTGATCCTGCAAAGGTAAAAGCCATACAAGAAATGCCTGTGCCGAAAACAGAAAAAGAGGTTCGTGGTTTCTTGGGGAGATTGAATTACATTGCTAGGTTCATCTCGCATCTCACTGCCACGTGTGAACCAATCTTCAAGTTGCTAAGAAAAGATCAAGCGGTCAGGTGGAATGAAAATTGTCAAAAGGCGTTTGAAAAGATTAAAGAATACTTGCAGGAACCTCCGGTCCTTATGCCGCCAATGCCAGGAAGGCCTTTGATTATGTATCTCACGGTTCTTGAGAATTCAATGGGTCGTGTGCTCGGTCAACAAGACGAGTCAGGTAGAAAAGAGCACGCCATTTATTACCTGAGTAAGAAGTTTACTGATTGCGAGTCAAGATACTCGATGCTGGAGAAAACATGTTGTGCACTCGCTTGGGTCGCTAAGCGTTTGAGGCAGTGTATGTTAAACCATACAACCCTTTTGATTTCGAAGATGGACCCGATAAAGTATGTGTTTGAGAAGCAAGCACTTTCTGGTAGAATAGCCCGTTGGCAGATGGTTCTGACAGAATATGATATTCAGTATGTTTCCCAAAAGGCCATTAAGGGAAGTGTGTTGTCATAGTATCTTGCCGAACAGCCAATTGCGGATTATCAACCGATGAAGTTTGAGTTTCCGGATGAGCACATCATGTATCTGAAGATGAAGGATTGTGAAGAACCTTTGCCTGATGAAGGACCTGAGATTGGGTCTCAGTGGAAGATGGTTTTTGATGGAGTCGTTAATTCATATGGTAACGGAATCGGGGCAATCATTACGACTCCACAGGGTTCTCATATACCCTTTACTCCCCAATTAGCGTTCATGTGCACCAACAATGAGGCGGAGTATGAAGCATGCATCATGGGGTTAGAAGAAGCAATTGATTTGAGAATCAAGAACCTCGATGTTTATGGTGATTCTGCGTTGGTGGTTAATTAGATTACAGGTGAATGGGAGACTCGTCAAGTAAATCTTGTTCCATATAACAATTATGCCAGAAGATTGTTACCATTCTTTGACAGAGTGGACTTCCATCACATTCCCCGGATAGAGAATCAGATGGCTGATGCGTTGGCAACGTTGTCATCAATGTATAAAGTGAATCTTTGGAAAGAAGCCCCCTCAATCAGAATCATGTGCTTGGATAGACCTGCTTTTGTATTTGCAGTTGAAGGGGCATCAGATGGCAAGCCTTGGTATCATGACATCAAAGTCTTCTTGAAGAGTCAGGAATACCCAGCTGGGGCATCTTCTAAGGATAAAAGGACATTGAGGAGGTTATCAGGAAACTTCTTTTTGAACAAGGATGATGTGTTGTACAAGAGAAACTTTGACATGGTCTTGCTACGTTGTGTTGATGAACACGAGGCAGGCATGTTAATGGAAGAGGTTCATGAAGGTTCCTTCGGTACTCATGCCAATGGGCATGCTATGGCCAGAAAATTGTTGAGAGCGGGGTATTATTGGATGACTATGGAGTCTGACTATTTTAAATACGCCCGGAAATGTCATAAATGCCAGATTTATGCTGACAAGGTGCACGTACCGCCTACTCCTCTGAATTTTTTGTCGTCACCTTGGCCTTTTGCTATGTGGGGCATTGACATGATTGGGAAGATTGAGCCGACTGCTTCGAATGGACATCGTTTTATCTTGGTGGCTATTGATTACTTCACGAAATGGGTAGAAGCGGCATCGTATGCCAACGTCACCAGACAAGTGGTAGTCCGGTTCATTAAGAAGGACATCATCTGCCGGTATGGAGTCCCGGAGAGAATCATTACTGATAATGGTTCAAATTTGAATAACAAGATGATGAAGGAGCTATGCCAGAGCTTTAAAATCGAACATCACAATTCTTCTCCCTATCGTCCGAAGATGAATGGGGCTGTTGAAGCGGCAAATAAGAACATAAAGAAGATTGTGCAGAAGATGGTAGTGACATACAAAGACTGGCATGAGATGTTGCCTTACGCTTTGCATGGATATCGTACTTCGGTACGCACATCAACTGGGGCAACTCCTTTCTCACTGGTGTATGGTATGGAAGCGGTCTTGCCATTAGAAGTTGAGATTCCTTCTTTGAGAATTCTGACAGATGTGAAGCTGGATGAAGCTGAGTGGGTGCGTTCGCGGCTGAATGAACTGAACCTCATTGAAGAGAATAGATTGAAAGCCATTGCGCATGGCCGGTTGTATCAGAGCAGGATGAAGAAAGCCTTTGATCAGAAGGTGCGTCCTCGGTGTTTTCAAGCTGGTGAATTAGTTCTGAAAAGGATCATTCCTCCTCAGACAGATCACAGGGGCAAGTGGACTCCGAATTACGAAGGGCCATATGTAGTAAGACAGGTTTTCTCTGGTGGAGCCTTATTACTCTCAACTATGGATGGCGAAGATTTTACGTCCCCTGTGAACGCGGATGTAGTCAAAAAATACTTTGCATAAAAGAGACCCGCTGAACATAAAAAAAAAAAAAAAAAAAGGTTCAGGCAAAAATGGGGCATCCTGGCGAACCATAAAAAGAAAAGGTTCGGGCAAAAATTAGGGATAAAAAGAAAAAGAATAAACCCGCAAGGTTGAAAACCTGAAAAGGCAACCTTGGCAAAAATGGGTATCCCGGTGGATTGTGTCGCTCCCGGGATTTTCATCCTAGTACAAACGCGAAAGTGGCACCAAACAGAGTCGCCAGCAATGTGTATTTATCCCACGAGAGGGAAAGGAAACACCGCATAAACCTGAAGGAAAGGAAAGAGCATGGTCTTACGACCAAAAGAAATGGGTTCGGGAGTCGGTTACGTGAGAGGAAGGTATTAGCACCCCTCACGTCCATCGTACCCGATGGGATCCACGCTTGCTTGTCTCGATCAAAGGGTGTAAGAAAAAGACACTGAAAAAGAGAACTGCTATCTGGAGAACTGGAAAAGAGAGAGAAACAAATGTAGGGAAAATAAAAGAAGTGCTCGCATGGGCCCTACCCCACTGCCTACGTATCTCATCGGGAGCATGAGAATCAGAGCGACGTAGTTCCCCTCACTAGGGATGGATTGTGTTTTTTAGAGAACGGCTTACGTTCTAGCTCAGGTGTTGCAGGCTCGCTGGTCCGAGTGCGTTACCGTCTTGCAAGAGAACGAGTAGAAGCGCGTTCGTACGCTAAGAGTGAATGAGGTGAGAAAAGAATTCCCGAAGGAAAGACGTTATTGTTTGTTTTTGTCTTTTAAGAGTTTTTCATTCGTTTGCATATGATAGTGTATCTGAATCTTAGTCATTGGAATGTGTACCTTCTCACATTCCAAGATGGAATGGGTAAGAAAGCATACTAAGAGTGAAGAAGACCCCCACACCTAGCTCCAATTGTCAAGGTTCAAACACACTAGCATACTTGTGTTTATTGAGTGTTTTTGTTAATTAAGAAATGAAGAAGTGTTTTTTATTATTTGCACCTTCAACAAGCATTGCATTTAAGTCCCTCATACAAGATCAAATGTTTAACACATTGACCCAAGATGGGCTATATGCTACACATTCTAAGATTACAAGAGAAGACCCCTTATAATCTTTTCTTTATATGAAAGGCCTAAATGCAATAAATGCCTACCTTTATTATATGTTTTGAATTTTCTTTGAGATGAGAAGATGAAAGACTCAAGAGGAAAGAAAGGTAAAATCTATGTGAACTAAGACTCGATCCTAATTGATTAGTTAAGGGAGTGATCCTAAAGTTTGTGAGGTTTCAACCTAAAGTCTAAAGAAAGAATGAATTAAACAATTCACTTCTAAAGTAGAAGATGAATTGTAATTCAAAAAGGGAAAGTAATGAGTTATTAAAAGAAAACACATAAGTGCTTAGCAAAACACAAAATGGAATTGTAAAAGAGAAAGGATAGAAGTTGAATGTGGATTCCTTATCCACACTCAATTGAAACTTACCGAAGCCCCTACATGGTTAGTAAACATGTATAAGAAGTATAAGAAGTAAAAGAACATGTAATGCATCATAAAACTCAAAAGAATTAAATGAGAAACCAAATCCTAGAGCCACAATCAGAATGTACATCATATGGACAACCAATGGTTATTATCATACAAGTGCAAGTGAATAAGCAACCACCATCACCCATTAGCATTTAAACATGTTACAAGAAGAAGGGGTAGATGAAAGATGGAAAGAAATGAAGAGGACATGCATAAATGGAACATGTAAATCAACAACCAGAATTGAAACTAAATGGAAAATAGTTTATGAACATCTCAAAAGTATCCATGAATCAACCATCAAGACATTCAAGAAGTAATAGAAGAAGAAGTGAGATGAAAACTCAAAAAGAAAGTGCAAACAATACATGTTAATGATGCACAAAGTTCAAATTGAAATGAACATGTAAAGATGACCTATAATGTGTATCAAAGACCTATAATATCATATGAATGGCTCATAACATATGCAAATGCTCATACAAATGTGCACAAAAGAATTCATGTAAACATGCACTAAAGTTGTAATGACATGCCATGGATTATACATCCAATGTGATGCATCAAACAAAGACCAAATGGATTCATGAAAATTATGCCAACATATCATTGGAATGCCTAGGTCAGAAATGCATCATACATCAAGATAGCATGTAAAAATTCAGAGCAAAATGACTTCAAACAAAGCAATTAGGTCAAATTGAAACATCATGCAAAGTGGTGCAAATATAGGCATCAAGACATGTAATAAAGTGACCTAAAAAATCAAACAAAAACCATCTAACATGCTTCAATGTATTAGTGAATCAATGCAAAAAGAATCATGTCAAAACAGTTGGTAATGAGCAAGAACAAAATTAAACAAATTCAAGTATCACAATTAGAAAGCACACAAATGGAAATTCAAAGAAAATTATGGAACAGGGGTAAAAAGGTCATAAAATCAGAAAATAAAATCATGAAAAATTTCCTAAATGTTTTAAGAATACACATGAATTTTTGTAGAATTTTCCAATATGTTTTGGTATTTTTAAAAATTAGAAATCAAACGTGTAGAAAGAAATAAAAATGAAAAATAAATGCAAAATGCAGGGGGGTATGAACATAGCAATTGGACAGTTCAAAATCATTTGGGCCTTAAAACAGGGAGGTGCGAACAGCATTCTGGCTAAGTCCACTAAGCGCGCAGAACACACTAACAACCATGCACTTCAGTCAACAATAGTCAATCAATCATCACCATTGATTCAAGTCAGGTCAACACAAAAGTCAAAGTAATTAAATCCAAGGCACACACGTGAAGGACCACACTCCATACCATGCACTACACCACATGCATGTCACTCTGATTAAAAAATAAAACACGTGCAAGGCATGCTTATTTTAATGCGCTGGCACCACTGTGGCCACACGATGATGAAAAATCAACGGACACGATTAAAACACACCAAAACCCTAGCATCCAAGATCACCGGCCGGAGATGACCTCCGGTCACCTTCTCCGGTCACACCTCCACCGTCTGCAACCTCAATTCTCACCAAAATGCACAAATGTGGTATCAAAATGAAGCTTACGCTATGCACATCGTGAATCTAACATCATTTTCCACATAACAATCACACACAGAGAAAACAGAGGAGATTAAAGCAAGCCCTAAGTTGTGCACTATACCTCTAAAGGCCTATCAACTAACCGGACAAGTTCTTGAGCTTGTAAGAAGCTTCAAGAACCTGGAAACAACTTCACATTAGGTCTATAATGGTGGAGATTCGTACCTGAAGTTTTGAAACTTTGAAGCGTTCTTCAGAAAACCAGAGGTCTTGTCTCTTCTACAATCTTCACTTGGCCAAATAAAGGCTTTCAAACTCTGTAGAGTGATAATGGAGATGGATCTGCAGTGCTTACTTCAACAATCCAAAGCTGCTTCAAGTTCAGAGATGATTGAAGATGAAACTTGAAGGTGGAATTAGAAGAGAATGATGAACTCGTGCAATGGAGAGATTTGATGAGAAAGAGTGGGAGAATCAGAGAGAAAATTAGAGAGTATTTGGCAGTGAAATGAGAAGAATGAAGCTGAGACTGAAATTAGAGGTGAGATTTCTATTTATAATGTGAGTTAACCATGGTTTAGTGAGTCAGTTAAGTGAGTCAATGCTTGGTTAACTGAGTGCACCCTAACTAACTGAGTTAAGTTAGTTAGGGGCGAGTCATTGATGGTTGTGGTGTGGTGTGGGAATGTTCACGACAGTTATGGTGGAATGAAGAGTGAAGCTTGGAATGGTAAGGTTGTTGTGGCAGAAACTTGCTCAACAAGTTGTTCTCTCTATTTTCATGCAAGGCGCGTGATGTTAAACATTGTGTAGGTGATATGTGCTTGACCAAA
Organism: Lathyrus tuberosus; assembly: GCA_022829125.1. Taxonomy (NCBI): domain Eukaryota; kingdom Viridiplantae; phylum Streptophyta; class Magnoliopsida; order Fabales; family Fabaceae; genus Lathyrus; species Lathyrus tuberosus. Next base: position 6,172,911 of record JALAZF010000164.1, on the reverse strand, counting down.
TGTGGAAATAAAGTTCATGGATTGTTTGATGAATGTCTGAACCAAACTGCTAACTCTGATGTGATTCCTCAGTTGGAAATGGTGAAGTTTGCGCATGGATATCTCTCTCTTCAAGCCATGGACATGAGTGATCTTGGTACCATTTCAAAGTGTGTGCATGGTACAACAACTTTGATGTTGAAAAGAAGTGAAAATGAGACTTGCAACATATTGAAAATGAGCTTCAAACATAGGAACTCAAGACAGGCTTAAAATGCTGCAGAATGCGCGCATGTGTGGCATGACTTGGTTGTGACCTAGTCAAATTTCAGTTGCATAGACCATACTTTGAGCCATTACAACTTCTCATCCTTTGATCAAATAAAAAAACCATGAACATCAATCTTGAAGATCTCACATAGATGAACAAATTCCATGTTGAAAGATTTTTCACTTGAGGCCTCTAACCATGAGTAATAAGTCAAAACATCTGGCCCACCATGTGTTTGTGAAAATGACATGCGCGTGACTTGAAAATCCTTGGTCATGACCTAGTTTTGAACCTACTTTGCTCAAACTTTGGTCAATCATATCTCACTCAATTTTTATCCAATGGAGATGTTCTACCCATGGATTTGAAGCTCAAAGCAAGGCCTTTCATTGAGGCAGAGTGGAATTTTCATTTGGTGCTTCAATTTTGAATGGCCTTGGTTCCAATTCTGATGCAAAATGGCCAAAACTTGCTATTTTTAGTAACCCTACTTCATCCAAAAATGGCAACTTTCCAAATCTTGATTTTTTCATGATTCCTTTGGAGTTTCTTGACCAAATTTTGTACATTGGACATATGTAACATGAATTTCATGATTTTGGGCTCAAAAAGTCAAGAGTTGACTTTTTCCTCTGATTATTTGACTTTGCCCCAATTTCTCTGATTCTTGATCTTTCTTCCAATTGAACCACTTCTAAAACCAATTGAGATGCAATCTTCCACACACATACACTTAAGGACATATGGAATACCATGACATCAAGTTTTGTTCAAAAATCAAAGATTCCCTGATTTAATGGGAAACCCTAGTTTTGACCCCCTTTGGTTAGGAGGAAATTGCACATCTTCCAAATCCAAATTCCTCAGAGTATGTTGTGTATCCTCTTAAAGGATGATGAGAAATGCCACTTGAGGATGATTTTGAATCAATGAGCTATCTCTTTTGAGGATTTTCCTTCAATTTTTGGACTTCTTGCATAGTGTAGGATGTAATGCTTCAATCTCCCATTGAATCTCACTTCCTTGAGGTTTTGGAAGATCAATTGAGATAGTATGAGACATGAGAGACCTCTTGGCTTGCCTAGAGCCAACTTGATTGACCTTTTTGTGCTTTGAATGATTCCTTGATTGTCCACCTCCCACCTGACCACATGCCCTGATGGTAAGAAGGATGCCATGCTTCATTTTTCTATGTTAAATGCAATGTAATGTTAATGAGGTGGATATGATGCGATAAATGATAATGCCATGCTATGATGACAAAAGAGGAGAGCAAATTTTGGGGTATTACAGCTGCCCCTATTCAAGCGCTGTAGACCTGAATGCCTGAAAGCAAATGCTTTCGGACTTTCAAGGTATATAGTGATTGAATACCAAAAATAACCAAAAATTTGCTCTGGGTGAAGAAGAAAAGGGATATAAACCCAACGAGACCACTGGATTGAATCCTCGATGAAACGTCGGAGAGATCTGTCTTTTGAACGATGCCAGACGACTACTGGCTTGCCACACTACTGGTAGACTTTGGAAATGTCTTTTTGAACGACGCCAGACGACTACTGGCTTGCCACACTACTGGTGGACTTTAATAATATCTTTTATGCAATTCCAGACGACTACTGGCCTGCCACGCTACTGGTGGACTTTAATAATGTCTTTTATGCAATTCCAGACGACTACTGGCCTGCCACGCTACTGGTGGACTTTGATAACGTCTTTTGAACGACGCCAGACGACTACTGGCTTGCCACGCTACTGGTGGACTTTGCAGCTTCGTGCCACCCGAAGATGGACTTTTGCCAATCCACTGTTGGACTTTTAGAATTTGCCACCCTTAGATGGACCTTTCGCCAATCCACTGTTGGACTTTTGCCACCCGAAGACGGACTTTTGCCAATCCACTGTTGGACTTTTGCCACCCGAAGACGGACTTTTGCCAATCCACTGTTGGACTTTTAGCTGCTTTGCCACCCGAAGATGGACTTTTGCCAATCCACTGTTGGACTTTTGCCACCCGAAGACGGACTTTTGCCAATCCACTGTTGGACTTTTGCCACCCGAAGACGGACTTTTGCCAATCCACTGTTGGACTTTGCTAACGTCTTTTAATAATGCCAGACGACTACTGGCTTGCCACACTACGGGTGGACTTTCGCAAAATTCCAATACTGGATTACACTCTGCATCCGTGTCAGACATCTCTGCCGACTTTGCTGAGGAACAATGATCAATGACTTGACTTTAGAGGTTCCTGAGAGGATAGTATCTCTGCTGGATAATGAATGAACAATCCGCCTGCTTCGAATTGTCAAGTCTGCCAAAAACAAATTGGACTTGAAGAATAATAAATCTGCCAGTAATCACTTCATCTGCTGGGGGAATGAATTCTGGTCACAGCGATTCCGCTGGGGATGAGAATTTCTTTGCATGGCGTCTTGCTAGGGAAGAAAAGTCATAAAAACTCTGCTTGAGGATCTATCCAATCCAAGATCCTTTATAGGGATTATCAACCTTCTGACCCGGCTGGGGAAAGGCTGTACCATCCTTGTTGAGGAATAGATTCTGTCGATCTGATAAACCTCTGCGGAGAGAACAACAACTCAGCTGGAAGTTGCTGACAAGATTCGATGCTGACCTCTGTGGGGATACCATGACCAGAGATACGATCTTGCTGGGTATCAGGGCTACTCTGCCAGGGATATGCAAATCCTGGTTAGAACATTCCACTGCAACTTGCTAGAAAGAGTCCTTAGAGATCTGTTGGGGAAACCCAAAGCAAATCCACAATAGTCTGCTGAAGAATGTGACTATCGAGCTTAGGATAAGTACTACAATGCCCCATGTTAGGCGAGCTTCCCTTTAGACAATTCCGTTAGGGATGACGGGTTTATAACAAACTCTACTAGAGAAAACTGCTTTAAAACGTCTCGTGCTGGAGAATGCCTTTTGAGAGGATTTTACAGAAGACCAACTGTCCTCAAACTCTACTGGGGATGATCAACACTTCATGCTGGGGAAACAAACATGCCCCATGCTTGGACAAAACAACAATTCGTCCCCGAAGAGGATGTCATAAGAGGATTTTACAGAAGATCTAGCCTCTTCAAACTCTTGTGACTTCGCTGGGGATAATGACCATCAGTTTCGGTGTCGATGAGACCACCCTTTTGGGGAACCTGTGACCGTTATCGACACAGAAAAGCTTGTAGTTGTTGGAAGTACTGAATGAGAGAATCGACTTAATAAGATACAACGGTACCCAGTTGAACTTAATTCACTGAGATCGACCCGATGAACGCCGATCTCCTTACCCATAATTGCCCCAGTCTTTTGCGTGGGGTGATTTATTGCTAGTCTTGTGCTTAAAATCATCTGCACCTGCTACCTGCAACAAAAGAATATGCCCACATGCCCCGAATATTGCGTGGCTAGAATCCACCATCCGGGAATATTCAACATTCGAAGCAATTTCAAATGTTTTTTTTCTGCGCATGTTATTGCAAGGCTGCCATGTTTTCAAATGCAATGTTTTATCAACAATTAGGACGTTTTTGCAAACAAAGCAATAAAACAAAAAAATAGAAAGCTTTTTATTGAAATTCAATTTATTGACTGAGAGCCCAGAATAGGCAATTACATCTGGAAGCAATCCCTGGAAAGAGGTGATCGCTGAAAATTGAGAAAAGAAACTATCCTAATGGCAATGTGAAAACGGAATTCCACTGAGTTTCCATTCTGTTATGACCAGTATGTCTTCAAAACTCCCCGACCTTGCCTTCTGAGGAATGATCAGACCGATTCCTATTCTTCAGAACGTCAGTTGTTCAAACGGTAATGGGTACGGATAACTCAGACTGTAGTCATTCGCTTAAATCCCTCTTTTGTGTGGACCGCCCTTTCAGGTTTTCGATCCACCAGGATACCCTTTTTTGCCTAAGTTGCCCTTTCGGGTTTTCAACTTACCGGGTGTACAATTTTTTCAATTATATCCCTAATTTTTGCCCGAACCTTATTCTGTTTTTGGTTCGCCGGGATGCCCTTTTTTGCCTGGATTTTTTATTCTTATTATCCAGCGGGTCTATTCATGCGAAGTATTTTTTGACTACGTCCGAGTTGACAGGGGATGAAAAGTCTTCGCCATCCATGGTTGTAAGCAATAAAGCTCCGCCCGAAAAGACCTTTTTAACCACGAATGGACCTTCATAATTAGGAGTCCATTTGCCCCTGTGATCTGTATTGGGAGGAAGGATCCTTTTAAGTACCACATCTCCGACTTTATAAACCCGAGGACGCACCTTCTGGTCAAATGCCTGTTTCATTCTGCGCTGATATAGTTGCCCATGACATACAGCCGCCAATCGCTTTTCCTCAATAAGGCTCAGCTGATCAAATCTGGCTCGTACCCATTCAGCTTCATCTAGCTTAACATCCATCATAACTCTGAGGGACGGAATCTCTACTTCAACTGGTAGCACTGCCTCCATACCATATACAAGTGAGAATGGGGTTGCCCCAGTGGACGTGCGTACCGACGTTCGATACCCATGCAAAGCAAATGGTAACATCTCATGCCAATCTTTGTACGTGACAACCATCTTCTGTACAATCTTCTTGATATTTTTGTTGGCCGCTTCGACCGCGCCATTCATCTTTGGGCGGTACGGAGAAGAATTGTGATGTTCGATTTTGAAGTCCCGGCATAACTCAGCCATCATCTTATTATTCAAATTAGAACCATTATCAGTAATGATTCTTTCGGGAACTCCATATCGGCAAATGATATCCCGTTTTAAGAAACGAGCGACCACTTGCTTTGTAACATTGGCATAAGATGCGGCTTCAACCCATTTGGTGAAGTAATCAATTGCCACCAAGATGAAACGATGACCATTGGAAGCTGTGGGCTCAATCTTTCCGATCATGTCAATGCCCCACATGGCAAACGGCCAAGGCGACGACATGATACTCAACGGATTTGGAGGCACATGCACCTTGTCTGCATAGATCTGGCATTTATGGCATTTGCGGGCATATTTGCAACAATCTGACTCCATAGTCAACCAATAATATCCCGACCTTAACAACTTTTTAGCCATTGCCTGCCCTCCGGCATGGGTACCGAAAGAGCCTTCGTGCACTTCAATCATCAACAAGTCTGCTTCATGTCTATCCACACATCTAAGCAGGACCGTGTCAAAATTTCTTTTATACAGCACGCCATCTTTGTTCAAGAAGAAACTACCAGCTAACCTTCTCAACGTCTTCCTATCTTTGGACGATGCCCCGGGCGGGTACTCTTGACTTTTTAAGAAACACTTAATGTCATAAAACCATGGCTTGTCATCAGACGCTGCATCGACCGCAAACACAAATGCTGGTCTGTCAAGGCGGGATACCTCAATCTTAGGTACATGGTTCCATCCTTGCACTTTGATCATGGAAGACAAAGTGGCCAAGGCATCAGCGAACCTATTCTCATCTCGAGGAATGTGGTACAGTTTCACTGTTGTGAAAAATGTCAGCAATCTCCTCGTATAATCTCTATACGGCACTAGATTTGCTTGGTGCGTGTACCAACTCCCTTTCACTTGATTGATTACCAAAGCTGAATCACCGAATATATCAAGGGTTTTAATCCGTAGATTAATCGCCTCCTCGATCCCCATTATACAAGCTTCGTACTCTGCTTCATTGTTGGTGCATCCGAAAGTTATTCGGGCAGTGAAAGGCATATGAACACCTTCCGGCGTGATAAGAACTGCTCCAACTCCGCACCCATTCATATTGACAGCCCCATCAAACATCAGACTCCATTTGGATTCAGGGTCTGGCCCCTCCTCCGGAAGTGGTTCCTCACAGTCTTTAGCTTTGAGAAACATGATGTCTTCATCAGGGAAGTCAAATTTCATGGGTTGGTAATCATCAATCGGCTGTTGCGCAAGATAATCAGACAAGATACTTCCTTTGATGGCCTTTTGTGAAGTGTACTGAATGTCATACTCTGTCAAGACCATTTGCCACCGTGCAACTCTGCCTGTCAATGCTGGTTTCTCGAAAATATACTTGATAGGATCCATTTTTGAAATCAACAAGGTCGTGTGCCTAACCATATATTGCCTCAATCGCTTAGCGGCCCATGCAAGCGCACAGCATGTCTTTTCAAGCATTGAGTATCGGGACTCACAATCATTGAACTTTTTGCTCAGGTAGTAAATAGCATGCTCCTTCCTACCTGTCTCGTCATGTTGACCGAGAACACAACCCATGGATCCTTCAAGCACTGTCAGATACATTATCAGTGGTCTCCCTTCAACTGGAGGCATTAGAATCGGAGGTTCCTGCAAGTATTCTTTTATCTTATCGAATGCCAATTGGCAATCGTCATTCCACCTGACCGTTTGATCTTTCCTCAACAATTTAAATATTGGTTCACACGTGGCTGTTAGGTGAGATATGAACCTCGCAATGTAGTTCAATCTACCCAAGAAACCACGAACCTCTTTTTCTGTTCTCGGTTCAGGCATTTCTTGTATTGCTTTCACCTTGGCAGGATCAACCTCGATTCCTCTTTCGCTCACAATGAAACCCAGTAACTTTCCAGAACGTACCCCAAACGTGCACTTGTTTGGGTTTAATCTCAGACGGAACTTTCTCAACCTTTCAAACAGCTTTTTCAGGTTAGTCAGATGTTCCTCTTCGGTTCTCGACTTGGCAATCATATCATCTACATAACATTCGATCTCCTTATGAATCAAGTCGTGAAACAAAGTCACCATCGCCCGCTGGTACGTTGCCCCTGCGTTTTTCAAACCAAAAGGCATTACTTTATAACAATATGTACCCCACGGAGTAATGAACGTGGTCTTCTCCATATCTTCAGGTGCCATCTTGATCTGGTTGTACCCGGAGAAACCGTCCATAAATGAGAACACTGAAAACTGAGCTGTATTATCGACCAGCACATCAATATGAGGTAGTGGAAAATCATCTTTCGGGCTAGCTTTATTAAGATCTCGATAATCCACACACATTCTCACTTTTCCATCTTTCTTCGGTACTGGCACGATGTTGGCTACCCATGGAGGATACTTTGTCACAGCAAGAAAACCAGCGTCCCACTGCTTCTGGACTTCCTCCTTAATCTTTAAAGCCATGTCGGGGTGAGTCCGACGAAGTTTCTGCTTGACTGGCGGACATTCTTCTCTCAATGGTAGCCTGTGCACGACAATATCCGTATCCAACCCCGGCATGTCTTGATACGACCAGGCGAAGACGTCAACATACTCGCGTAACATTTCCGTCAAAGTTTGCTTCACATCTGCTTGCAAGCTGGCACCAATCCTGATCTCTTTTTTGGCGTCCTTGGTACCAATATTGATGATTTCTACAGTCTCCTGATGAGGCTGGATGACCCTTTCCTCCTGTTTCAACAATCTGGCCAGTTCTTCAGGGAGTTCACAATCTTTCTCATCCCCTTCTTCGGCTTGATAAATCGGATTGTCAAAGTCATACATAGCCATATCAAAATCGTTATCAGTGGTATCCGGAGGATCAAGTCTGCATGAACGGGTTCATGCCTTATTTTAGAATTTATTTTTAAGCAAAACAAAAGAAAATGAAACATTGCCATTTTATATTTTGTGCAAAAATAAAAACTGAAAGACAGAGAACAAAATTTGATTGCAAAACGTCCTTTATTAATGATTAAACATTGCAAATGCAACCATGGTGGCCCTACAAATGAATCTATACGCCTTGGGCAGAGCGCAAGATTTTGTCATGCATTATGGTTAGAAAAAACAAAGAAAAATTACTCTGTCTGAAGAGTAACCCGGATGACTTCTTCAACGGACCAGTTTTGCACTTGTTGTCCCGGAGCACGAGGGCGTACCCAGTTGTCCAGGTCACAATTACTGTCAACACTATCCTCTGTGGCTGCACAAGACTGGTCCATGTAGATAATTCCCCCACTATTGAAAGTAATGGGTCCCCTGCTCCCCGCATCTGAAGTTGTAGAGGGATGATAACCAATACCAAATTTGTCTTCCTTCATTGGGGTCTCTATCAACCTGCCCCAACCTTGGGCGTTGCCTGCCCTGACGACTTCGACAGCTTGTTTGTAAGATGAAATGGAGGTACCAGCCCCAACTGGTACAGAAGAAGACTCAGGTGCATCGTCAATATTGACTGCTTCAAATGATTGGCACAGCATCTCATGAATTTCCCCATCCATTTCAATGTACTTGAACGTGGACAAGTGACTCACAAAGATGTCTTCTTCCCCACACACTGTCACAACCTGCCCTTCAAACTCATACTTCAGCTTTTGATGTAGAGTAGAAGTAACAGCTCCAGCTCCGTGAATCCAAGGGCATCCCAATAGGCAGCTATATGCAGGTTGTATGTCCATTACATGGAACGTGGATTTGAATACCTGTGGTCCAATTTGTACGGGCAATTCCACCTCACCAAACACAGATCGTCTGGTCCCATCGAATGCTCTGACCACCAATTCACTAGGCCTTAAGATCAAACCATCAACTTCCAGCTTCATTAATGCCTTCTTGGGCAAGACATTGAGTGATGAACCAGTGTCTACCAGTACATGAGATAACACTGCGCCCTTACACTCCATCGTGATATGCAAAGCCTTATTATGGTTTCTTCCTTCAACAGTCAAATCTCTACTTGTAAAGCCCAAGCCATGGCTAACATTAACATTGGAGATTACGCCCTCGAGCTGATTAACAGTAATTTCTTGTGGCACGTACGCACTCTTCAACACTTTCAACAACGCCTGCCGGTGCGCATCAGAGCACATTAATAGTGACAAGATTGAAATCTTTGAAGGGGTCTGATTCAGTTGGTCCACAATCTTATAATCGCTTTTCTTGATTATCTTCATAAATTCTTCCATTTCCTTATCAAAAATAATCTTTGTCTCGGCTTCAGGTGTAGGCGCACTTTCAACCACCTGTTTACCTTTAGCCTTTGCTGCATCTTCTACCTCCTTATCACTTCTCAAGGTTTGGGGAGCGAACAACCTTCCACTCCTTGTAAAACCCCCTACACCCCCTACGTTATCAATATTTGGGCTGACTGACGACTCAACTTCCTGCTTTTTACCTTCGTAATATACATCTGCCCCATAGTGCCATGGGATAGCCTTCGTAGACGTGAACGGAATTGGTCCTGGCACCGTGATAGTGACAGGACTGGGCCTTTCTGGCGCAACACTCGCCACGGGAACTGCATTGACCGGCATTTGAATCTTAGCGGGAGTGTAATAGATGGTCACGGTCGATATCTCATCAGTGTCTTTCACAACTCTGTCGAACTGTAGACATCCTTCATCGATCAAATTCTGTAAACCCATCTTCAACTTATCACAGCCGTTCTCCTGATTCATACACCCAGAGCAATCTTGATTACAGCCCAGGAACACCTGTCCCTTCAATAAACGATCTTTTACAACCAACAAAGAAGTTTTCACTTGATGAACGTCTAACACCAAATTCAACCTCCTCCCATCTTCAATAGCGTACACATTTGCTGCACTATGATCAGGCATGGGATGCTGAGTAATATTAGGAGCGGGAGAGAAATTGATGGCTTTAGCATCAATCAAATCTTGTACTTTATGATGGAAAGCCCAGCATTTTTCAATGGAGTGCCCCTGAGCACCTGAGTGGAACTCACAACGAGCATTAGCATCGAAGTTAGGTGGCAGGTTTCCAGCAACCGGAGCTTTCATAGTACGGAGTTCTACCAACTTTAACTCGAGTAGCCGGGGCAACAGCGCGGCATAAGTCATAGGGAGAGGATCCATCTTACGATCCCTCTGTCTAGACCTTTGCTGGAAAAAAGGTTGTTGCTGTTGAACTTGTTGTTGGGGTTGTTGTTTCTGAACAGACGGTGTGGGGATTGTCACAGCATCTACCTGATAATAAGCTCGAGAACGCCCTCTGCCTCGTCCTCTAAACACAGCATTCGTATCACCTTCTCTTCTTTTCTGGTTACTAGCGAACGGTTTCTTCGTCCCCGAAGAGCCAGCCCCACTCACATCCTGGATCTTTCCAAGCTTTAACAGACTTTCTATTCTTTCTCCCGCAATCACAATATCAGCAAATCCAGTTGACGGACAAGCATCTAATCTATCCAGATAGGCCCCTTGCAAGGTGCCCATGAACATATCTGACATTTCTCTGTCTGACAAGGGAGGTTGGACCTGGGCAGCCATTTCCCTCCACCTCTGTGCATATTCTTTGAAACTCTCCTTGGCATTCTGGGACAATCCCTGCAATTGGGTGCGGTTGGGCGCCATGTCGATATTATACTGGTATTGCTTCAGGAACGCTTCTGCCAGATCTTTCCAATTCTTCACAGCAGCTCTATTCAACTTCATGTACCAGGTCAAGGATGCCCCAGCCAGACTGTCCTGAAAATAGTGCATCCATAGCTTCTCGTCATCAGTATGGGCTGAAATCTTCCCAAAGTAAGCTTGAAGATGCGTTTGGGGACACGCATTGCCGTGATACTTATCAAAAGTAGGAGGTTTGAATTTAGGGGGAATTCTGACTCCTGAGACCAGCCCCAAGCTGGTAACATCAATACCCATAGAGTTCTTGCATTCTATGGCCCTGATCTTTTCTGCTAACTCCTCATACCTTCGATCACCTTGATTACCCACATCAGCGTCTAGTAGAGTAAATTGGTCTTCCAGAGTATCTTCAAGAGTAACACCAGCATGCCTACCATTTCCATTACCCCGATTGTTACCACCAGGAGGAGGGTTGCCACCGGGAGGAGGAATGCCATGTCCCTGTGAATTGTCATGATGATCACCTTCGGGCCCGTTGTCGGGACGCTCTACCAGAAGCCTCAGTCTCTCCTGATTTTGCGCCATGCCAGTCATGAGGGTCATGAACTGGTCCATACGCGCCCTCATTTCGGCCAAATCACTTTGCACTTGATCCATGATTCTTACTTGATTCCTTCGCGTCGAATATCGGTGAATATGACTCTCCGCTATACTGCCTGAAACCAAATAAAGGTTAGAGACCCTGCAACGAGTACCTGAAAAGCAAGTAACAAAAAATGCAAAATGATATGCAATGCCATGCAATGCCATGTTTGTCATTTCCGAGGTGCTTTATACCCTGATTCCAATCCAACCACAGAAATCTGAAGACCAGAAATTGTGATATAAAGAGACGTATCGTGGTCATGTGCTTGTGCGCAGCTATCTGATAAAGAATAATTCTGAATAAAACTGCTCATACTCATTCAACAAAGTATTCAAGTACATTTAAGAAAGATTCATCCGCAAATGCAATACAAGGAAAAATGGATCCATCAACAAGCCTGATGGTAACCATTAATAACAAAATATAAGGAAAAGAACATCAGTCTGACAATTCCACACCCTTCAGCTTATCACTTGAGTATTTGATCTCCTCAAAAAGTATACGGGTACGTTGGTGATTCGGCTTCTCAATCATTTCTTTGATCAAGGCATCCCTTTTCTCAAGAGCTTCAGTTAAAGAACCCATATGCAGCATCAGAGCCTCGTCATCACACACTCCTTTGTGTCTCTTTATGCCGGCTTGCGTCTTGAGTATCTCCCTTTCTATCATGACTTCTTCAAGCTCTTTCTTGGTATTCTTCAACTGGCTTCTAACTTCTTCTAACTGCTCTTGACTTTTATCGAGACTTTCCCGATACTTTCTCCTCTGCTCATGTGCCTTTTTAAGCTCCTCGTCTTTAGTCTTCGACTGATCCTTTAACTCGGCATTTTCAATTCTGACTTCATCCCAAGCTTGACGAAGTTGAGCTAATGAATCCTTGCTTCGGGCTAAAGCCTGTTTTGTAATCCTGTGAGCCTGACTAGTGTCATCTGCTCCCAAAGTAAGTTTCCGAAAGTACCGAGCTCGGTCATCAAAATCTTCCTCTTTGTCAGCCAAGGTTTTTTCCGCTTTCAAGGCTCTCTTTTCCAACTCTTTGTTGTCAGCTAGAGCTTTCTGAAGGCATCTGCTCATTCCAGAATTCTCTATCTGCAACTCTCTGACCATTTTCTTCCACTTCTCACATTCTTCAATAGCCACCATAGTGGGTTGTTCTGGCTGGACTGAACATAAAAGAGGTCCCCTTGAAAAGGGTAAAAGCAATTCCTTTACTTTCGTCTCAATCCACCTGTCATACTCAGGATAAGATCTACAATCTCCTTTTCCAAAAACTGCTTTTCCAATTTTGTGCTTATCTTTCCAAGCATTCACTACTTCTACCACCTTCGCATCTTTAGTTCCTATAAAGAATAAAGATTCTTCCACATCTTGCTCTGTAGGAGGATCCCTGGAAGCATACCCAAACTGTCGGATGGCCAAAACTGGATTATAATTGATCCCTCCTTTTCTTCCAATCAAAGGCACATTTGGAAAATTCCCGCATCTTGTGACAAGCTCTATTCTCAATAACCGGTGGTCAAACCATACAATGTTATCAGCAGTTAAACTCATCAATCGTTTAGACCATTTCGCCACATCTTTGGTTTCCACAAAGGCACCTGTCTGAGGCAAATGTTTGAAAAACCAATGGCTCAGCAGTGGAGTACAACAACTAACAGATCCTCCCCTCCTTTTCTCATTCTTATAGTGCACGGAATGATAAAAATCTCCTAACAAAGTAGGGACTGGATTTTTAAGAACGAAAACTCTTGTCGCTTGCATATCCACAAAGTCTTGCTGATTGGGAAAGAAAACTAGGCCATATATGCAGAGAGCCAGAATGGAATTGTAAACCGTCCAATTTTTAGCACTTGCAGCCTCCTGGGCCTGTCCAGACAGAAATTCTAAATGAAATCCGCTAACTCCATTTTTACTGCTCACACCACTCTTTATCAATGTCTGATCCATTTGTAAAGCAGCAGCAATTTCTTTTACGCTGGGAGAACTACCAGAGAAGAATGGTATTGCCGACGTAATCGGAATTCCCAAAATAAATGAGAATTCTTCCAGTGTTGGCATCAAAATGTAATCTGAAAAAAGAAAGCACCTCAACGAAGGCTCGTAGAACTGCAGCAGAGTGTGCAAAGCATCATGCTCATACTTGGTGATTGTACGGACCATCCCAACCAAATTCCCGTAGCTCTTCTGAAACCTATCAAGAATACCCGGACCAGCCATATCTATAACTTTGAGCAATGAATCCAAGACAGGATCTGGAAACTTGTAAGACACATTGTTCTTTCTCTCGGCGACGATCTCTGTTGAACCCATGGATTGGAATCAGAAATGTATTATGCACCTGAAAATGACAAACATAACTGTTATGATATGATAATGCAATGCAAAAGGGCATGTGATCAGGTAATCAAGTGTCGGTGTCTGTATTGAACTGTGTGCACTGTGTCTCTGTACTGAGTCTGGCAATATCTGAGATGAACACTTAAATCACTGTCATAGGATACAATGTCTGAAATCGTCATAGAATCACAAATAAGGTAGGTAGGAGGCTGGGTTTCCTGCAAACCTGTAAACATCCCGCCCATGCTCACATGTGGTTCTTAGAAAATAAGGCTTGTCAGCTTCGGAGGTTTGAGAAGCAATAGCACATTCAGCCCGTAAGATACAATGCTATGCCAATCAAAGAGGTCGTCCACTGACTCCCCTTAGAAAATAAAGGTCATCCTATGCAAGTTCCGAAGTGGGCCCTCGGGTGCGAATGGGTTTGCCACAGAATGTGGTCTGCCATTGTCACCACTAAAGAGGGATATTTCCACTAAGGTCCTCATGATCGGTCACTAGAGTCGACAGCTCTCTAGATCTACATCCTGGAATACGCAAGATGCGTATGCCACGACGTGTCCCAAGATAGCCTCGTCTAGCTGTGAATTTCGTGAACACCCAACGCACTCCAAACGGCACGTAGGTCCCACTACTCTCCACTCTAATTCTAAGTGTATACTCAAGCCTGTGTAATGGGCTTATCTCTCAGAAATCCCGCCCGCCAAACAGAAAACAACACAGTCCAGTATAGCATAATATATCATATGAAAATGCTAAAATACGGTAAATACAGTAATGTACAGTAAAGCAGTAAATAACCATACAATAAAACAGTAAATACTACACAACAGTAAACACCCAATGAAAGAAAAGCAGACAAGCGCTAGGATTGACTCGCTTAGGGATGGACCAGCAATAGGTCAAAAATATTCCCCAGCAGAGTCGCCAGCTGTCGCTCCCGGGATTTTCATCCTAGTACAAACGCGAAAGTGGCACCAAACAGAGTCGCCAGCAATGTGTATTTATCCCACGAGAGGGAAAGGAAACACCGCATAAACCTGAAGGAAAGGAAAGAGCATGGTCTTACGACCAAAAGAAATGGGTTCGGGAGTCGGTTACGTGAGAGGAAGGTATTAGCACCCCTCACGTCCATCGTACCCGATGGGATCCACGCTTGCTTGTCTCGATCAAAGGGTGTAAGAAAAAGACACTGAAAAAGAGAACTGCTATCTGGAGAACTGGAAAAGAGAGAGAAACAAATGTAGGGAAAATAAAAGAAGTGCTCGCATGGGCCCTACCCCACTGCCTACGTATCTCATCGGGAGCATGAGAATCAGAGCGACGTAGTTCCCCTCACTAGGGATGGATTGTGTTTTTTAGAGAACGACTTACGTTCTAGCTCAGGTGTTGCAGGCTCGCTGGTCCGAGTGCGTTACCGTCTTGCAAGAGAACGAGTAGAAGCGCGTTCGTACGCTAAGAGTGAATGAGGTGAGAAAAGAATTCCCGAAGGAAAGACGTTATTGTTTGTTTTTGTCTTTTAAGAGTTTTTCATTCGTTTGCATATGATAGTGTATCTGAATCTTAGTCATTGGAATGTATACCTTCTCACATTCCAAGATGGAATGGGTAAGAAAGCATACTAAGAGTGAAGAAGACCCCCACACCTAGCTCCAATTGTCAAGGTTCAAACACACTAGCATACTTGTGTTTATTGAGTGTTTTTGTTAATTAAGAAATGAAGAAGTGTTTTTTATTATTTGCACCTTCAACAAGCATTGCATTTAAGTCCCTCATACAAGATCAAATGTTTAACACATTGACCCAAGATGGGCTATATGCTACACATTCTAAGATTACAAGAGAAGACCCCTTATAATCTTTTCTTTATATGAAAGGCCTAAATGCAATAAATGCCTACCTTTATTATATGTTTTGAATTTTCTTTGAGATGAGAAGATGAAAGACTCAAGAGGAAAGAAAGGTAAAATCTATGTGAACTAAGACTCGATCCTAATTGATTAGTTAAGGGAGTGATCCTAAAGTTTGTGAGGTTTCAACCTAAAGTCTAAAGAAAGAATGAATTAAACAATTCACTTCTAAAGTAGAAGATGAATTGTAATTCAAAAAGGGAAAGTAATGAGTTATTAAAAGAAAACACATAAGTGCTTAGCAAAACACAAAATGGAATTGTAAAAGAGAAAGGATAGAAGTTGAATGTGGATTCCTTATCCACACTCAATTGAAACTTACCGAAGCCCCTACATGGTTAGTAAACATGTATAAGAAGTATAAGAAGTAAAAGAACATGTAATGCATCATAAAACTCAAAAGAATTAAATGAGAAACCAAATCCTAGAGCCACAATCAGAATGTACATCATATGGACAACCAATGGTTATTATCATACAAGTGCAAGTGAATAAGCAACCACCATCACCCATTAGCATTTAAACATGTTACAAGAAGAAGGGGTAGATGAAAGATGGAAAGAAATGAAGAGGACATGCATAAATGGAACATGTAAATCAACAACCAGAATTGAAACTAAATGGAAAATAGTTTATGAACATCTCAAAAGTATCCATGAATCAACCATCAAGACATTCAAGAAGTAATAGAAGAAGAAGTGAGATGAAAACTCAAAAAGAAAGTGCAAACAATACATGTTAATGATGCACAAAGTTCAAATTGAAATGAACATGTAAAGATGACCTATAATGTGTATCAAAGACCTATAATATCATATGAATGGCTCATAACATATGCAAATGCTCATACAAATGTGCACAAAAGAATTCATGTAAACATGCACTAAAGTTGTAATGACATGCCATGGATTATACATCCAATGTGATGCATCAAACAAAGACCAAATGGATTCATGAAAATTATGCCAACATATCATTGGAATGCCTAGGTCAGAAATGCATCATACATCAAGATAGCATGTAAAAATTCAGAGCAAAATGACTTCAAACAAAGCAATTAGGTCAAATTGAAACATCATGCAAAGTGGTGCAAATATAGGCATCAAGACATGTAATAAAGTGACCTAAAAAATCAAACAAAAACCATCTAACATGCTTCAATGTATTAGTGAATCAATGCAAAAAGAATCATGTCAAAACAGTTGGTAATGAGCAAGAACAAAATTAAACAAATTCAAGTATCACAATTAGAAAGCACACAAATGGAAATTCAAAGAAAATTATGGAACAGGGGTAAAAAGGTCATAAAATCAGAAAATAAAATCATGAAAAATTTCCTAAATGTTTTAAGAATACACATGAATTTTTGTAGAATTTTCCAATATGTTTTGGTATTTTTAAAAATTAGAAATCAAACGTGTAGAAAGAAATAAAAATGAAAAATAAATGCAAAATGCAGGGGGGTATGAACATAGCAATTGGACAGTTCAAAATCATTTGGGCCTTAAAACAGGGAGGTGCGAACAGCATTCTGGCTAAGTCCACTAAGCGCGCAGAACACACTAACAACCATGCACTTCAGTCAACAATAGTCAATCAATCATCACCATTGATTCAAGTCAGGTCAACACAAAAGTCAAAGTAATTAAATCCAAGGCACACACGTGAAGGACCACACTCCATACCATGCACTACACCACACGCATGTCACTCTGATTAAAAAATAAAACACGTGCAAGGCATGCTTATTTTAATGCGCTGGCACCACTGTGGCCACACGATGATGAAAAATCAACGGACACGATTAAAACACACCAAAACCCTAGCATCCAAGATCACCGGCCGGAGATGACCTCCGGTCACCTTCTCCGGTCACACCTCCACCGTCTGCAACCTCAATTCTCACCAAAATGCACAAATGTGGTATCAAAATGAAGCTTACGCTATGCACATCGTGAATCTAACATCATTTTCCACATAACAATCACACACAGAGAAAACAGAGGAGATTAAAGCAAGCCCTAAGTTGTGCACTATACCTCTAAAGGCCTATCAACTAACCGGACAAGTTCTTGAGCTTGTAAGAAGCTTCAAGAACCTGGAAACAACTTCACATTAGGTCTATAATGGTGGAGATTCGTACCTGAAGTTTTGAAACTTTGAAGCGTTCTTCAGAAAACCAGAGGTCTTGTCTCTTCTACAATCTTCACTTGGCCAAATAAAGGCTTTCAAACTCTGTAGAGTGATAATGGAGATGGATCTGCAGTGCTTACTTCAACAATCCAAAGCTGCTTCAAGTTCAGAGATGATTGAAGATGAAACTTGAAGGTGGAATTAGAAGAGAATGATGAACTCGTGCAATGGAGAGATTTGATGAGAAAGAGTGGGAGAATCAGAGAGAAAATTAGAGAGTATTTGGCAGTGAAATGAGAAGAATGAAGCTGAGACTGAAATTAGAGGTGAGATTTCTATTTATAATGTGAGTTAACCATGGTTTAGTGAGTCAGTTAAGTGAGTCAATGCTTGGTTAACTGAGTGCACCCTAACTAACTGAGTTAAGTTAGTTAGGGGCGAGTCATTGATGGTTGTGGTGTGGTGTGGGAATGTTCACGACAGTTATGGTGGAATGAAGAGTGAAGCTTGGAATGGTAAGGTTGTTGTGGCAGAAACTTGCTCAACAAGTTGTTCTCTCTATTTTCATGCAAGGCGCGTGATGTTAAACATTGTGTAGGTGATATGTGCTTGACCAAATGTGGAAATAAAGTTCATGGATTGTTTGATGAATGTCTGAACCAAACTGCTAACTCTGATGTGATTCCTCAGTTGGAAATGGTGAAGTTTGCGCATGGATATCTCTCTCTTCAAGCCATGGACATGAGTGATCTTGGTACCATTTCAAAGTGTGTGCATGGTACAACAACTTTGATGTTGAAAAGAAGTGAAAATGAGACTTGCAACATATTGAAAATGAGCTTCAAACATAGGAACTCAAGACAGGCTTAAAATGCTGCAGAATGCGCGCATGTGTGGCATGACTTGGTTGTGACCTAGTCAAATTTCAGTTGCATAGACCATACTTTGAGCCATTACAACTTCTCATCCTTTGATCAAATAAAAAAACCATGAACATCAATCTTGAAGATCTCACATAGATGAACAAATTCCATGTTGAAAGATTTTTCACTTGAGGCCTCTAACCATGAGTAATAAGTCAAAACATCTGGCCCACCATGTGTTTGTGAAAATGACATGCGCGTGACTTGAAAATCCTTGGTCATGACCTAGTTTTGAACCTATTTTGCTCAAACTTTGGTCAATCATATCTCACTCAATTTTTATCCAATGGAGATGTTCTACCCATGGATTTGAAGCTCAAATCAAGGCCTTTCATTGAGGCAGAGTGGAATTTTCATTTGGTGCTTCAATTTTGAATGGCCTTGGTTCCAATTCTGATGCAAAATGGCCAAAACTTGCTATTTTTAGTAACCCTACTTCATCCAAAAATGGCAACTTTCCAAATCTTGATTTTTTCATGATTCCTTTGGAGTTTCTTGACCAAATTTTGTACATTGGACATATGTAACATGAATTTCATGATTTTGGGCTCAAAAAGTCAAGAGTTGACTTTTTCCTCTGATTATTTGACTTTGCCCCAATTTCTCTGATTCTTGATCTTTCTTCCAATTGAACCACTTCTAAAACCAATTGAGATGCAATCTTCCACACACATACACTTAAGGACATATGGAATACCATGACATCAAGTTTTGTTCAAAAATCAAAGATTCCCTGATTTAATGGGAAACCCTAGTTTTGACCCCCTTTGGTTAGGAGGAAATTGCACATCTTCCAAATCCAAATTCCTCAGAGTATGTTGTGTATCCTCTTAAAGGATGATGAGAAATGCCACTTGAGGATGATTTTGAATCAATGAGCTATCTCTTTTGAGGATTTTCCTTCAATTTTTGGACTTCTTGCATAGTGTAGGATGTAATGCTTCAATCTCCCATTGAATCTCACTTCCTTGAGGTTTTGGAAGATCAATTGAGATAGTATGAGACATGAGAGACCTCTTGGCTTGCCTAGAGCCAACTTGATTGACCTTTTTGTGCTTTGAATGATTCCTTGATTGTCCACCTCCCACCTGACCACATGCCCTGATGGTAAGAAGGATGCCATGCTTCATTTTTCTATGTTAAATGCAATGTAATGTTAATGAGGTGGATATGATGCGATAAATGATAATGCCATGCTATGATGACAAAAGAGGAGAGCAAATTTTGGGGTATTACAGATTGAAAACCCGAAAAGGGCGATCCAGGCAAACGTTAGGGATTTAAAAGCAAAGACTACGATCCGCGTTCGATCTGTGATCACTATTCACTTGGAGAATTCGAAGGAAAGAAATCAATCCAGTTAGTCGTCTTCAAAGGCCAAAGTATCTGCGGATAAACAAGTCATATGGGTTATAGCTGAGTCGAGTCATGGTGGATGTATGTTCCCCACATTGCCAACATTTGTATTTTCTTTTGCTTTATGCGCAATTACCTCTTTTCAGGAATTGCTTCCAGATGTAAATGCCTATTTACAGGCCGATTCATTCAATAAAGTTTGCATTTCAGTCAAGGAGCTTTTGTTTTCTGTTTTACCTGTTTTGTTTGTGAAAATGTCCGATATTTTTTATAAAAACATTACATGCTAAAATGTTGAGCTTTATGGCACAGGTTGGAAAACAGTGGCAATTGCTTAGGCAACGGTCACTATGGTGATAATCAAAGTGATCATTCTTGCACGTAGACTTTTTGTTGGTTTTGCAGGATGACAGGTTACCTCCCCAGTAGAGTAGAGCTCTCCCCAACTTTGAAGTCTGATCGTCCTCAGTAGTTTATTACTCTTCCCCATCAGAGTATCGAGGGTCGTCTTCCTCAACCAGAGTACAGAGGATTGTATACCCAACCGAAGTCATGTTTGGATTGGTATCCCCAGCAAGTACTCAGAAGATGATTGCTTTAAGGTGGGTGTTGTCGTACATCCTGCAGGAAGTTTGTGGACGAAGATGTTATTATCCCCACAGAGTCCTGGTGTCTACTTTCCTCTGTTGGTCAGAAAGTATAGTCTCGGCGACAATGGTTTGATCTAATACCCAGCAGGGTGAGGGTAAAGTTACTTCCCTAGCAGTAGATTAAGCTCATTACCCCAAGCAGAGTCTGGTGGTGAGTGGTATCCCCAGCAGGTCTTAAGGCCAATCGTTTTTTGTAGGCGTTGAAGCCAGGTTCTGAAGTGTTTGGTCATCCCCAGCGGAGGAATTTCTATCTTTAGTACTCATCTCTCTCCCCAGCTGAGTGGGTATTCTCTCGGAGCTTCGTCCATCGCCAGCAGAGTTGTTGATCTTGATATTCCCCAACAGAGTAGATATTCTCTCGGAGTCTCGTCCATCTCCGGCAGAATTGGTGATTGTGATCTTCCCTAGCAGGGAGAAGTCTTCCTCAACAAGTTCTCCTTTGTTTCAGTGGCAATTTAGTTTGCCATCCCCAGGGGAGTTGCTTCTGGTCTTTAGCATTTATTTTGCTGGGACGTCTCTTTTGCATTGTATAATCATTTGTTTGCATGGCATCCTCCCAAATGCGTAGCATTTCCACTTCGTGTGGAGCATTACGGCAAAATTCAAACATATGCATCCGAAGCATAAGCCAGGTTTGAGTTTTCCTTCGTCAGGAAAGCCGGATTTCAGGAAGATATCTTTACTCCACAGGTGTTGGGTTAAGCAATATTTGACAGTCCCCGACAGGTAGTTTTGCCAGGATTGTTTATCCTTGATTCTATTTGTACCCCTTCGTCCAGGTGGTCCTTTGGTTTATTCCCTCGATTTTTTTTACCGTCAGACACTCGTCCGTGTTTCTTTCAGCACCCGTCCGTGTTTGACCCTTTTGTTTCAATGCCTGTCCGCATTGACATTTGGCACTCATCTGTGTTTCCTTCAGCACCCGTCCGTGTTTGAACCTTTGATTTCAATACCCGTCCGTATTGACCTTTTGATGACACTCGTCTGTGTTGCCTTCCATTCCCCCAGCGAGTTTAATTCTCGTTATAGTTGCTTTACACCCTTTTCAGTACCCGTTCGTATTGAAACCTTTTACACCCGTCCGTGTACCTTTTCAGTACCCGTCCGTATTGACTTTTTACACCCGTCCGTGTACCTTTTCGATACCCGTCCGTATTAAAATTCCGACACCCGTCCGTGCTGCATTTCAATCCCCAGAGAGGTCGCCTTTTAATGACACTCGTCCGTGTTCTTTCAGCACCCGTCCGTGTTTGAACTTTTGTTTCAATGCCCGTCCGCATTGACATTTGATACCCGTCCGTATTGAACCCTTGATGCCCGTCCGTTTTGACATTTTACACCCGTCTGTGTATCTTCTCAATACCCGTCCGTATTTGATATCCTGGATTCCTTGACACCCGTCCGTGTTCATCCCCAGCGTAGCTAGCACTCGTTTGTGTTTATTTCAGGATTTTTCAATATAGTTTTTGTTTCCAACACTCGTACGTGTTGTGACAGTGCAGCATTTATTGTTTGTTCCCCAGTGGAGTCGTCCCTCCTTTGAGGATTGCAAATTTCAGGTTTCTTTTGGTATTCAATCTCCGTGAATCCTTGGAACGCATGATAGCCGTCACTATCATACCTTCAGGATCAAGTTGATTGAATAGGGGCAGCTGTAACACCCCAAAATTTGCCTTGTTTGTTTTTAGCTAACTGGCTTATGTTTCTTTTCATTTCTTGCATTTGCATTGTGCATAGCATTGGTTCTTAGCATGGGATCAAGGTACTTGGTCCATATTCTCAAGTCTCAAGCTTCAAGGTGGTTCATGGAGTTCATTATATCTTCATAAGATCAAGATTGGCAAAGGATTTCAAGTGATTCCTTCCCTCCTAATCAGGGGGACCAATTAGGGTTTTTTTAAGATCAAGAGGACTTCTTGGAAGGATTGGTGTGTTCAAGCATGTTCTTATGGTATTCTTTATGCTCACAAGTGTTCTTGGATGAGGGTTTGGTTATTGATTCATTGTGGAGGATTTTCAGTGGATTGATTGCTTGTGAAGTAAGCAAAAGTCAACTATAAATGAGAAAGTCAACTGTGGAATTTTAAGGTTCTTTTCATGGTTTTTAAGGTCTCACATCCTCATATGGACTTCAATTGTCAAAATTCATGCCAATCATCAAGAATCAAGAGTTTGTGCAAAAGTTGATAAATTTGGAAAGTGACCTATAATTGAAACTTTCCATTTTTGGCAATTTTTCTTCCACATTCAACTTGACTTTTCATCATCAAGGAAGCTCCAAATGAATTTTCCTCCAACATGAAAGTTGAAGATATTTCTCTCCCATTTCCAAAAAGTACTAGAACATTCCCATATCATTTGTGTAACTCTAGTTATGGTCAAAACAAGGCCAGATGCTTTTCATGGATTTCTTATAAGTCAAATTTTCCACCTTTTGCATTTTTGCACAAATGGACTTGTAATGTTCCCAATTGCTTCATGTCACATTATAATATCAAAATACAAGTCAAGAAGATCATTTGTGGCCTTTGAATCAATTCATGCCATGCCATTTTTCTCATTATTCTCACAAAGTGCAAAAATGTCAAATTAATTCAAAGCTTGCAAACCAAGAAAGTGCAAGGCCCAAAATCAATCCAGAAGTGGTATAGGAGTAAATTGGAGGTGAATTATGCTGGTGGAAGGGATCTCTCACGTGAAAATTAGTGGTGGTGGTGTAAAATGCATTTTTGTAATTTCACTCAAATCTCATTAACAAGAGTTCTAATCACTTCCTAATCCTAATCATTGAACTAATGAGGAGTATATATGATTACTCATGCTCTCACAGCTAGGGTAGAAGCTCTCATTTGCACACTTGTGGTTTTTTGCTCTCACACTTCCTCGCATTGAATCTCATTCTTCTTGGAGCTTCTCTGAGTTTTCTCTTCACATTCTTGATCAGTGAAGAGAATAGAGCACGAATCCACTGTTGTTTTGAGCTCATACTGAAGATTTCTTCAAGTGCCATTCAAGAGAGATCATCTTCAAACTTCAAGATCTAGCCAGATTCAAGCCTCTATTTGCATTTATTTTGCAAATAGAGATCAAAAGGAGTTGATCTGCAGCATTTGGAAGGATTTCTTGGTGTATTTCGTGTTCTTCAAGGTTCAGGTTGGTGAATTTTTCATACTCACAGAACTTGAATTTTTGGTATGCAAAATGATCTATGATATGCACTGATTATTCTGAGCTATTTTATTTGATGTTTGGACGTGTGGTTTGTGCATAATGTGGATTTAAAGTTTTAGATCTAAACTTGTTTCTCTTCGATTTGCATTATTGGTTGGTTATTTGTGAAAAATAATTGCATATTTGAGATCCTCTCATTTTTCTGATCAAAATGGAGTACCTACTTGCAATTTCTGGAAAATTTCACACAGCAGCTCACTGGAGAGGGTGACCGGAGCCCTAGCTCCGGCGGCTGCCGGAGAACCAGTTCGGCGGAGGAAAACAAGTGGAGAAGACGCAATCTGACCGTCCGTTTCCAGATCCTACGCACCTCCATGCGCCACGTGTCCTTTTAATTTCTATTTTAATTTAATAATTACGTGCTTGCTCTTTCATGAATGCTACCGTGTGACTCACATCATGGCTGTTGTTTCTAATTACCTTTTGACTTCATTATCTAATCTGGAGCGTTTATTTCATCGTGTGGCTGTTGGCGTGACAACGAATTAATGAAATCACACGCACTGCACATGGCTGGTCCATGGTGGTACCGTGTGGTCAGGTATGCGTGTGACTAGGTGGCGTACGGTGTACCATTGAATCTGAATCGTTGTTTTTATTTACCTTGGGTTGTGTTGACTTGTGGAGGCGCAGTGGATCAAACAATTGGCTGAGATTTATTGCTGAATTTTGACTTTTACCATGTGCACCATTGACTCTTTTTTTTTGAATTTTCTGACCACGGGCTTTTCTATGCGCGCCCCCTATTTGGCCCATTTCCTCTTTTCCAACGCCTTTCTCTTGCTTATTACACCCCCTGTTTCTTTTATTTTCTTTTCTTATTCTTACTATTTGTTTTGCATTTTTAATTTCCAAAATTACTTTTATGCATCTAAAAATCATACAAAAAATCATGAAACTCATTTTTAGTTTTCTCAAATATTCCCATATTTTATTTTCTCATTTTTTTTATTTTGGCATCTGTTTTTAATTAATTACTTTATTTTCTTTTCTTATTTGTTTCACTTGCACACACCAACTTGTGAAATTTATTTCCCCTCATCTATAATGCATTTTTAATCCATTCTTTTTTAATCTATTAGGTGACATATTAAATTGCATAAAAACATTTTTTTTCATTTTTAAAACTTTTCCATATTGCATTTTGGTCCTTTTCCTTTGCATAATGATACTTGGTGCTTACTTGACCTTTGTCCAATTGTTTGAGATACTTGGTTTATGAATTTTGGTTTGATCTTTTTGCACATATTGATTGACTGAGTTAACTTCTGTTTGAATATTTTTTCGGATTTTATTGATCCACTTTGCTATTTTTGGTTGAGTGTTGTTTGTGATGCAAGTTTGATTGAGGTATACTTTGGTACTTAATCTAGTTTGGATGCATTTGCTTACTTGTGATGGAGTGATGCTTGAGATATTTATATGGTATGATCATGTTCTGTTTGAGCTTACTTGTGGCTTTGGAATCATCTCTTTTCACTCATTTTCCTATTTGTTCTTGATTTTACAAAGTGTTGTTGTTTTGGACTTGAACTTTGTGGTATGCTCAACTTAATCTTGTGATGGCTTCTTTGTATGATTTCACCAATGCATGAACCTTTTGTTTGATTTGTGTGACATGCTAGAGGTTCTGACCCTCTTGGTTTAAAGTGCTCTATGTGACATGTTCTCACTCTTTGCTTCACACACTTCTTTGTTGGTTCACATGGATGTTAAGTGAATGTCTTTCTCATTTTTGGTGCATGTATTGAAGTTGTTGATGGATGTTTGATATTGTATGACTTGAGTTTGGGTTTGATATGACATTGATGTATATTCTACTGCCTCTTGAGTTCTTTACTTGATTTTCATGTTACTTGAGCATTGTTGATGCATTTGGTTTGAATTATGTGATGCATATCATCCCTTTTGCTTTGTAACTTCTTTGGTGCATCATATTGCATAATGTGAACCTATTTTGTATATGTGAATTATTAATGATGATATGATGTGAGTTCTGGTCTTGTTTCATTTTCATCTTGTTTCTTTCAATTCACTTTGATATGAGATCTATGTGTATTTAATTGTGCACTTAATTCAAGTTTACTTGCATCCTTTCTTGTGTGCTTTCACTTGTGTACTTGAAGTGTTTTGCATTGATCTTTGAAGCATGTTTATGTTATGAGTTGGAAATTTATGATATGATGTGCTTGCTTCCATTTATTGTATCTTATCTTCTCCTTCTCTTTCTTCTTCTGCTCTTTCACTCTTTTCATCCCTCGAGTCTCAAGACTGGTTTAAGTCTTGGACTCTCTCCCGTTAAAGCTACCTAGTCCAACTTAATTTTTGATTAAGCTTGGAGTAGGATTAGCATTAGGTTAGGTAGTCGTCTCTCCTAAACCTCACTAACCATAGGACATCCATGCATGATAACATTAGGACTCTTAGTTTCCCTTTAGAGTTTCCTTTGTGTCGTCTCTCTTCTCATCTCAAAACTTCTTCAAGACACGTAATAAAAATTAACGTGTATTGCGCTTGAGCCTTCTATGTGGGAAGTGGGGATTGAGGGGCTTCCTCTCATTCTTCTAGGATACCTAGTGTACGTCCTGTTGGGGACGATGCGCGAAGTATTCGTTCCTACATTTAAGACTTTGGTGCAATGCAAGTTACGAAACAACTAAAAAGATACTTCTGTCTAAAAAACACCAAACCAATTCAAATCTTTTTATCCTTCGGGATTGTTGGGTTTCAAACTTCATTTTCAGAAAAGAGCTCGTCGCTCACGTAAAAAACACTTACCCATCCGTGGTCGTACCCGCAAACTACGTCAGCTCTGATTCCTCTCTCTCGTCCGATTGAGGATACGTAGGCACAAGACAGCGATTGTCTTGGCGAGCAACCTTCCCCCACAGTTCCCGTCCGAACTACGTTGACTCTGACTTTCCCATTGCACTGAGGGAGTACGTAGGCCTAGGACAACGATACCGTCCTATCGAGTCACCTCTTCTTCTTTGCTTCTTCGTCTCTCCGTCCTTTCCGTTCTCATTTCTACTCTGGTCCAGTAGCAGTGGAGTTCCAGATGACGACACCCTTTGATGCAGACAGCAAGCGTGGATCCCATCGAGTACGATGGACGTGTTGGGTGCTAACACCTTCCCTTCGCGTAACCGACTCCCGTACCCGTTCTCTTGGTCGTGAGATCATGTTCTTTCCCTTCTTTCAGGTTTATGCAGTGTTTCCTTTTCCTCTCTTTGGATAAATACACTTTGCTGGCGACTCTGTGTCTTTTGCGCCACTCTCGCGTTTGTATCGTTGGATGCAAATCTTTTCGGGAGCGACAGAGGGTTATTTGTTATTCTTGAGTACTTGTAATTTGTTTTATAGAGAAAGTAAAGAATAGAAGTTATAACCAATCCTTGTTGTTTTTCCTTTGTTTTTCCTTTTATTAACCCTAACCCTTGCGTGTTTCTTGCCTATAAAAAAACCAAGTATATTTTGTTCAAAGGCATCCTAATTCACAACAAAATGGTGTGATGAGCATGGAGAAGATGCCTCCAACAAAGTATGAGATTGAAAAGTTCACCGGAGTGAACGGTTTTGGTTTGTGGCGCTTGAAGATGAAGGCCCTACTAGTTCAGTATGGTTGTTTGGAAGCGTTGAAAGGAGAGGTAGCCATGGACGTTGCGTTAATAGAAAAAGAAAAGACGGACATAATAGAGAAAACCCACAGCACATTATTGTTGAGCATTGGTGATAAGGTTCTTCGACAGGTATCATAGAAGACTACGGCATCGGGGTTATGGTTGAAACTTGAAAGTTTGTGCATGACAAAATCTCTGGTGAATCGACTCTACATTAAGCAAGCTTTGAATTCATTCAAGGTGAGCGAAGACAAAGTATTGGCTGAGCGGTTGGATGTGTTCAACAAGCTAATTCTTGATCTTGAAAATATTGATGTGGAGATCGATGATGAAGATCAAACATTATTGTTATTGTGCGCTTTGCCTAGAACACATGCTCACTTCAAAGAAACTCTCTTGTATGGAAGGGAGTCCCTGAGCTTTGAAGAAGTTCAATCAGCCTTGTACTCTAAGGACTTGAATAAACGAAAGAAGCATAAACCTTCGACGGTTGGTGAAGGTTTGGCCGTTAAGGGAAAATTCTTGTGAAAGGATGGTAAGTTCGACAAGAAGAAAGGTAAAAGTCAGCAGAAGTCTTATAGTCGCAAAGCATCTGGTATTCGATGCTATCATTGTAAGAAGGAGGGTCACACAAGAAACTTGTGCCCTGAACGCCTGAAAGATCATGGAGGTAAGGATAATGGCAACGCAACCATTGTTCAAGATGACTTCGACTCATCTGATGTCCTTGTGGTTTCAAGCAGTGACTCAAGAAAGGAGTGGATTATGGATTCAGGCTACACTTGGCACATAACTCCAAACAAAGACTTGTTCGAGGAGCTATATGATCAAGACGGTGGATCAGTGCTGCTGGGAAACAACAAAGCATGCAAAATTGCAGGAATTGGATCTGTGAGATTCAAGCTCCATGATGAGTCAATAAGGTTATTAACTGAAGTCAGGTATGTACCTGATTTGAAGATAAATTTGATTTCTCTTGGTGAATTCGACAAGACGGATATGTTTTCCAGGGAGAGAAAAGTATCCTAAGAGTCATGAAGGGGTCGAAGGAAGTCTTGAGAGACGTGAAGAAATAAGGCTTGTATACCCTTGAGGCTTGAGTTGTAAGTGGTTCAAAAAATGTTGCATCCATGAAACCTTTGTCGAAGACAGAAATTTGGCACATGAGATTGGGCCATGTCAGTGAAAGGGGTCTGGTCGAATTGGGGAAAAAAATCTTCTTTGAGGAGACAAAGTCGAAAAGCTAAAATTTCGTGAACCCTGTGTATTTGGAAAATCTTGTAGAGTGAAGTTCAACAAAGGCAAACAAAGAACTCATGGATCCCTTGATTACATCCATGCTTATCGTTGGGGGCCTGCAAGGTGTCTATCACATTCAGGAGCAAGATATTTTTTATCCATGGTCGATGATTATTCCAGAAAGTTATGGGTATTCATCTAGAAGAATAAGGATGAAACTTTTGAGAATTTCAAAGGTTGGAAGACTCTGGTCGAAAATTAGACTAGCTGAAAGGTCAAGAGGTTGAGAACCGACAATGGCCTTCAATTTTACAATGAGGCGTTCAACAGATTTTGTGCTGCCTCAGGTATTGCAAGGCACAAAACTATTGCAGGTACTCCACAACATAATGGTTTGGCATAAAGGTTTAATCAAACTATTTTTCAAAGAGTTAGATGCATGTTGACTAGTGCTGGATTAAAGAATGTGTTTTGGGCTGAGACTGTTTCGACAGCAACATGTCTGATAAACAGATGTCCTTCGACTACGTTAGATATGAAGACACCTGGAGAAATTTGGCCGAGACATCCACCTAGTCTCGACAGATTGAGAGTATTTGGCTGTGTGGCCTATGCTCACATTAGGCAAGGCAAGGTCAAACCTAGAGCTCTGAAATGCATGTTCATGGGATACCCTGAAGAAGTCAAAGCTTAGAGGCTATGGTGCCTAGAGCCAGGTCACAAGAGGTGTATCACCATTCGAGATGTAGTTTTTATTGAAACTGAGATGGCTTTCAAGAAAACTGATGATGTTGATGAAGAGCTGGAACAGAGAGAGATTCATGTTGAGGTGGAGCATGTTGATGCTCAATTGTGTATCCCAGATGAAGTCAAAGAAGAAGTAAAAGTTGTTGTCAAAGATGAGGAGACTGATAATGACTACCTGCTAGCAAGAGACAGATCGAGGAAAGTCATCAAGCCACCTCAGAGACTTGGGTATGTAGATCTTATAGCTTATGCCTTAATCTCTGCAAGTGAGGTTCTCGATGAAGAACCTAAAAACTATAAGGAAGTTATAAGGAGTCTAAAGAAGACTGAATGGCTAAAGCCCATTGATGATGAGATGAAATCTCTTCATGATAACAACGCATGGGAATTGACCAAGAAACCTACTGGAGCTAGGTTAGTCAGCTGTAAATGGATTTTCAAAGTTAAGGAAAGAATCGAATGAGTGGCGTCGAAGAGATACAAGGCAAGATTGGTCGCTAAGGGGTTCACTCAGAAAGAAGGTGTCGACTTCAATGATGTGTTCTCTCCTGTTGTGAAGCATAGTTCCATTCGAATGTTTCTTGCTACGGTGGCACAGTTCGACCTTGAACTGGAATAGGTGGATGATATTTTAATAGCAAGCAACAATGTCGAAGATGTAATGAGGGTGAAGGTTGAACTCAATAAAGAGTTTGACATGAAGGATCTAGGAGTTGCGTCCAAGATTCATAGGATTCACATTTGAAGAGATAGAAAGAAGTCGAAATTATGCTTATCTCAAGAGGCATACCTACGGAAAATTCTCGAAAAGTATGGTATGTTGAATTCAAAACCTGTTGTGACTCCAACCAACCCTTAATTCAAGATGAGTATAGATCAGTGTCCCAGTATTGAGGTCGAAAGAGCTTATATGAATAGAATTCTATATGCTAATATAGTGGGTTCTTTGATGTATGCTATGGTCTGTACCAGGCCTGACATAGCATATGCAGTAAGTCTTGTAAGTAGGTACATGGCGAATCCTGGAAAGGCTCACTGGCAAGCATTGAAGTGGATTCTAAGGTACATAAATAGGTCTCTGGATAGAGTCCTAATTTATGGTGGAGCTTGGGTGAAGATAGTAAAGTAGCAATTGAAGGATATGTCGACTCTGATTATGCAGGTTGTATGGATTCTAGAAAATCTATTTCTGGATACGTGTTCACTAACACTTCAGAAGGTTGTTACCTTATCAACCACTGAAGCGGAATATATTGCCCTAACTGAAGTTGTGAAGGAAGCATTGTGGCTTGAAGGTTTTGTAAAGGAGCTAAAACTTCAAGGTTGAAGTGTCACTGTTAAATGTGATAGTCAAAGTGCAATACACCTGTCGAAGAATTCATCCTATCATGAGCGAACCAAATACATTGATGTGAGGTTACATTTCATCAGAGAGGTAATCGATCATGGAGAAGTCCAAGTGCTGAAGGTTTCGACAGATTATAATGTTGCTGATATGATCACCAAGACGTTGCCCAGTTGTAAGTTTTTCCACTGTATGCAATTGATAAAGCTGCATGAAGAAAGCTAGTTTGTTTCTTGATGTTATAGAGTTGGATCTAAGGTGGAGATTTGTGAGATATTGGATCGAACTCTAGTTATCATGTCGTCGAAGTCTGCTCACAGGTTGTTGTCGAATACCTACATACTATAGTCGAAGTATGTTCTAGTGTGTAGTTGTCGGATTGAGCCTTGTGTTAAAGATCTAATTGTTTAAGTTAGCTTGTACCCTAAGTTAACTTGTATGGGTAATTGTTAAAAAACCCATTAGTTTAGTATGTTAGGTTTTATTATAAATAGCATATTAGTCTCTCATCTTAGGTGTGGTGTGACAAAACCTAATTAGGGTGAGAGGGTTATTTGTTATTCTTGAGTACTTGTAATCTGTTTTATAGAGAAAGTAAAGAATAGGAGTTATAACCAATAATTGTTGTTTTTACTTTGTTTTTCCTTTTGTTAACCCTAACCCTTACGTGTTTCTTGCCTATAAAAAAACCGAGTATATTTTGTTCAAAGGCATCCTAATTCACAACATATAGGATAGTCCTATAGTAAGAAGAAGATTCTAGAAATACAATCATATAGTCGATCAAGAGGATTTGGCCTAGAACAGGCTATCTCAAGGTGATCGGTCCAAGATAAATATGGTCGGCCCAGAACATTTTCCCCATAAGATCTTATGATTGAGTAGCAAGGTAAGGGTTTGGAGAATTTGACCCTCGGCGACCAATCACCCTTAATTCAACATTTCCATGGGAAGGTTCTATATATTCTTCCATCGTATCTATTTTTTCCAAGGAGGTAAACCTGGATAAAACTTTTCTTGAAGTGAGGGAACCATCACATTGGGGTTTCACAACCCCTACTAAGGAAGATATGATATCTAGCGAGTATGATGAATGGACCGTCCCTCTTTATGAATGTCTTTTCTCAGCCCTAGGTTGGCATTTTTAATCACTTGATGATGGCTCCTTCACAACTTCACCCATTGAGTTGGGTGTATGTAAGAGCTTCCCAATACTGGTGTGAATATCTTAATGGGAAATCGTCCCTCTTTATAAATAGCATATTAGTCTCTCATCTTAGGTGTGGTGTGACAAAACCTAATTAGGGTGAGAGGGTTATTTGTTATTCTTGAGTACTTGTAATCTGTTTTATAGAGAAAGTAAAGAATAGCAGTTATAACTAATAATTGTTGTTTTTACTTTGTTTTTCCTTTTGTTAACCTTAACCCTTGCGTGTTTCTTGCCTATAAAGAAACCGAGTATATTTTGTTCAAAGGCATCCTAATTCACAACATATAGGATAGTCCTATAGTAAGAAGAAGATTCTAGAAATACAATCATATAGTCGGTCAAGAGGCTTTGTCCTAGAACAGGCTATCTCAAGGTGATCGGTCCAAGATAAATATGATCGGCCCAAAACATTTTCCCCATAAGCTCTTATGATTGAGTAGCAAGGTAAGGGTTTGGAGAATTTTACCCTCGGCGACCGATCACCCTTAATTCAACATTTCCATGGGAAGGTTCTATATATTCTTCCATCGTATCTATTTTTTTCAAGGAGGGAAACCTGGATAAAACTTTTCTTGAAGTGAGGGAACCATCACATTGGGGTTTCAAAACCCCTACTAAAGAAGATAGAATATCTAGCGAGTATGATGAATGCACCGTCCCTCTTTATGAATGTCTTTTCTCAACCCTAGGTTGGCATTTTTAATCACTTGATGATGGCTCCTTCACAACTCCACCCATTGAGTTGGGTGTATGTAAGGGCTTCCCAATACTGGTGTGAATATCTTAATGGGAAACCTTCCATCACTTTGTTTTTTCATATTTTCCATTGCCACCATGGTACTTTGGATCGACCAAGAGAATAGGAATTAGTTTCCCTAGTGTTGACGATATGGGTCTTTGAAGACTTTTCAGAGTTATCTCCCTTTGTTGATTAGTTCTTTTAGGTCATTCCCCTTCATCCCTTGGCTCATGCAACCATTTGTGGGGCCAAGCCACTAGTAGGGGGTAAATGTAAGTCATTTTTTCCTCATTGTTATTCGGTGAGCCATTTCCTCACAGAGAAAGGCACGTATGTTTATAAAGAGGGAGATTATTCTAATTAGGACTCGTATCAAAATAAAATATTGCTATGATTTGCTAATAGCTTGGGTTGTCTTGAAGCATCTGATTGACATTCCATTGCTGATGAGGGCCCATTCTTGCGAGGATCGTCGAATTGTCTTTGGTATGTTTGAAATTTCCTCAATTCTTTCGATATTGATTTGCCCTTTTTTGGTGTTTTTCTAGATAATGATCGTTTTTTCGTGTATATGTGATAAAGGAAGTTAAGGTCTGGATTTTGAAGCGAGGGATACATCCATTCGGAACTGAAATAGAATATTCACTTCCTCCAGAATCCCCTCTAAATGTGGCTCTTTTTTGTCAATCTTTCTGAACACGCTCTTGGGGAAAAGCTAAAAATCCTGGTGCAATTTGCTAAGCAAGCTTCTGTTGCTCTAACTCTAGGCGGGTCCAGTTGCTGGGAAGCTCTTCAAACGAATGGGCGTGTAACGAGAAGCATTGGTTGGTAAGGAATATTAACAGGTTAAATCTTCGACGAGATATGTACTTAAGAGAGCTTAAAAGCCTTCTATCTCTTTAAAAGCAGTAAGCAAAGATCTAGCTTTGTTCGATTTCCCTAGCAGTATGGACGGTCAAGTGATGTACTTGGCATGGATGATAGACAGGAAGACCGGGGCTCTTGATTCTGCCCATAAGAAGTTGGAGTTTCTGCGTATCCAAAATTCTTCCCTAACTCAAAATTTACAAAAATATACTTCTTCGAGCTTTGGGGCGGTTAAAGAATATTTTCAGAATGAGCCTTAACATGTGAATCATTTTCACCGTCCATCGATTGATTTGAGGGAGCAGATCTGACCAAGTCAGATACTCCAAGATGAGAGGGTCGTCTTTATTCTTGAGTAGGCCCCTGTATCTCACCCTTCTTGTGCACTGCATGAAAAGCGTTAAGACATGGGAAAATATTTATACGTAATTATTATATTTGTTGTTTTAGCAATGTCCATCTTATTACCTATATAAGGTGCGTTTATTTTATTTTACCATAAACATTGTATTACTTTCACTCATCTCCTTCATGTTGTTTGCGAGTCGGAGGAGCGTCGCAGTTTTATTTTATCCCTACAATTCATAAATTTTACCTACCGCAAAGGACGTTAAATATTGTTTTACTTAGAGTGTAAATAACCTTAAGTACTTCGTGAGGCCATGTTTGGCTACTTCATTTACAAGCATGTTGTGTTAAGATCTACGCTCTTTATTGGTAAGATGATGTCCCGACTTTATATAGTTATGTGTTGGATCATGTTTATAACCGTGTGGCTTGATATCAGATAAATGCAGTTGTGCTTTGAGTAACACTTATAATAATATGGCATGAGATCGGATAGATGTGATTATGCTTTGAGTCTCACTTATAATAATAAGGCATGATACCAACTAGATGCGGTTGTGCTTTGAGTCGTACTTATAATAATATGGCATGAGACCGGCTAAACGTGGTTGTGTTATGCACTATGCTCTGAGGTATAACTCGAATCGAGGTGGATGTCTCCGGACTTCACCTCTCACAATTCTCAGATGGGCTAGATCTGAAGGGAGGGTGCAGTAGCTACGCAGAAATGCATGTAACCTTTGACTAGGGGGAATTTATTGATGTAGTTGGACGTGCAAAGCGTCTTCGATAGCACCCATGTGGGAATTGATTTTTTTATTTGGACGTACAAAGCCTCTTTGACAGCTCCCCTAAAATGTTTAAGCGTGTTCGGTGTTAGGGGGAATTGATTGCTACAGTCTAACATGCAAAGTGTCTCCGAAAGCTCCCCTGAAATCTTTAAGTGTACTCGCCGCTTGGGGGAATTGATTGTTGTAATCAGGCATGCAAAGCGTCTTTGACAGCTCCCCTGAAATATTTATCAAGGGCCTTAATTGTGTTGGTTGTACCTCGGTTTCATCATTACTGTATATAGTCACAAGGAACACACACACGCGCGCGCAGAAACTCAAAAAAATGATACTCTATCGAAAAGATCATAAAGAGGTGTCACAATGATGCCCCAATTCACATTAGTCAGCAACTCATTAGGTGAAAAAAATTTGATCGAGTTTGATTCGTTCTACAGAGTAGTGGATTGTGAACATTACTCTACTTTTAAGAGTTATGTTACGTTCCTTGCACGTAGCAAAGTGAGTATACTGATAGATGATTGGAAACAAGTGGATGATAAAGTCAAAGAAAGCATATGGACAGACGTTAAGGTATTACATACTATAATTTTCATATATTCAATATCACTACCTATAATTTCTAATACATACTTATATATTGATTTAAATGTAGTTGAATTTTGAGTTTACTGATGACTCAAAGTTAGAAAAAAAAATGGATATCTTATGTCGGTACTCGTTGGAGGAGATTTAAGTCACAGTTCACGGCTGACTACATTAGGAAGCCTAAGAGCAGTCTTGCACGTCCATGGATTCGATATAGTTTTATATCGAATCAGCAATGGAACAAGTTTGCAAAGATGCGTCATTCTGAGGAATTCAAGGTTAATACTAGTCTTGTGTGACCTTTAATGTTATGTTAATGAGTTATAGATACTAATCATATATATTTTTCACTATGTTAATAACAGGTTAAAAGCGACGTAGGAATCCAAAACAAGGCAAAGAACATGTACTCCCATAGATTGTCTCGTGGGGATTATAGGAAACTTGAGAAAAGAATCATGCTTGAAAAACAAACACAAACAGGAGATAATCATATCACATCTCCATCGTCAAGACATGAGAAATGGAAGATGGCTAGATTAAGACCCAATTGAGACTACACCTCTGAGGCGTCAAGAGTAGTTGCTGAGAAAATTGTAAGTATGATTTGTTTTACATATGTTATTTGTTATTTAAATGTGTTAGTAACAAATATGTAAGTTTCTCATGTTGTGTAGGATAAGTTGGTTGAGGCGGCCCGTGAAGTCACATTTGTTCCAGAAGCACGACATGACATATTAATAGAAGCTATTGGAACAGATGAGCATGGTGGGTCTGTCCGTGGTGTTGGAGAAGGTGTTGGCTTGAGGACATTCTTTGGGTCTCAAAGAAAAAGTACCGAAATCCCGGAATTTATTGCACAAAGACAAAAGATTGAGAATGTTGAGAAGCGGTTAGAAGAACAACGGAGTATGTTAGAAGAAGAGAAGGAAAAAAGGGAGAAAAATATGGAAAGGTTTCAAGAGTTGTATTCGGTATGTGATTTACTTGAGATGTTAGTGTTTTATCGGAAATGTGTGATATATATTGTGCTTATTTTTGTTTTATTTTCTAATTAAATATTATGATGTAGAGATTAAGTGAAAACCTCGAACAACGTACAAATGAAGATCATCGTTATGTTAATGGTGATGATGATGATGATCAAACTCCAAGTAGAAGTGTTGTACGTCGTGCTTCTACCTAAGAAAGTAATTGTTCAGCCCCTCCAGATAACCGCAATGACATAATGGACCCTAACGCAAATGTAATCACCACGCTATACTTAAACGTTGCGGTGATAAATGATATGCAACCTCTCCCGCTAGAACATTTTCTATGTTTGGAGTTATTCTATTACAGTCCTAGGGATGTAAGGGACTTTCTCGGTGGATATAAGTAGTTGGACGTAGGGATATTGCAATTTTGGCGCACCTAAGTATATAGTTGAATGTACATGTCATTATAGAACATTATCATTTTTAATTTCCTCCCTTAATTTATTCATTTTATTTAACCATTTAGGTACATTCACCTTGTTTATATAGAATTAAATAAATCAAGTCTTTATGGAATCTTGGATCCGCTTTTTATTCGACGGGCGTTTAATCAACCAAGAGACATTCTAGAGTACTTGAAAAAACAGTTAAATGAGGGCGGAAAAGAATGTTACTTAGCACCATTTCTCTGTTCGTAAGTATTTTTGTAATTGATGTTTATGTATTCTATATATAGTTATATTTTAGCAAATAATAATAATAATATATATGCTCGTGTTTATTCAGTGGTCATTGGCAATTGATCATCATATCATTTAGGACGAATGCAGTAATTGTACTGTGTTCCTTGCATGATCCACTTGAAAAGAAAATGAAAGAGATTATTAATTTGTAAGTGTGTACATGTTTAATTCATTTTCTTTGACATTGTAATTAGTTTATCATGTAATATGTATAATTCATTTTCAATGCACAGTGTTGTGGAGCAAGTGAATATGATGAACAATGTTATAAGAAAGCCATCATGGATCTTTCCTAAAGTAAGTGGCCCGACTACCTGTTTCTTTCATTTACATTCATGTGTGGTTATATTCATGTAATTATTACTTAAATTTGTAGACGAGGAGACAACCCAGGACTTACGAGTGTGGGTATTACGTCATGAAACACATGTTAAACATTGTCCATGCAGGCATTGTTGATTCATGGGATAAGGTATATATGTCATAAAATGTTAACATATATTAATATATAAGTTGTTGATTCATGGATGATATTCAATTTTTTGCTCTTTCTTATGTAGATGTTTAACGATGAAACCCATTACCCGTCGAGGACTTTGTAGATCTTCGTAAACGTTGGGCATATATCCACAATGTGCTTAAGGGTCATGCTGATTGATCTATTGAGATGTGCTAATGACTTAGTTTCTGTATTGATGATGTGAATATATTGTACAGTTTGATGTAAACATATTGTACAGTTTGATGTAAATATTAATTTTGGCTTTTGATGCACAATTTTAGTTGTTTTTTATGCTCTTTATGCATGGTTAACAAAATTACATGTTGTTATAAATTATTTGATATGGTTATAATAGTTACAGGATAAAAATGGGAAGAATTTGAAAAGCAAAAAAATTTCATGTTTAAAACAGAGGGAGTTTTGACAACGGTTATAAAACATAATCGTGGTTGTATATTGAACGTTGACCAAAATAATATAAATTACAATAGTTCTATCACAACGGTCTGGGATCTTGGACAATGACCCACCTTCGTTTTTGTAAACGGCCATAATCTCTGCAATTTTCCTTTTAAATGTCCCTTTGGAAGGGAGATTTTCCTAGGGTGCACCACTAGTAATGGTAGCGATATACGAGCATTTTTCCTTGCTAGTTTCTCTTTTTTTGGTGTTGTGATCAGCTTCAGAAACCTTTGTAGGGGACTTGGTTTTAGGACTCTTATCGGTATCGCTTGTTACCCTTGACATACTCGAACAATCGGCCCTTCTTAATTAGTGCTTCAATTGCATCCTTAAGTTAAACGCAATCATCTGTGTTATGGTCGTGTCCTCTATAGAAGTGATGGTACTTTGATTTATCTGTTCAGTAAGACTCCAGAACAGGGAAAAGTGGTCGGACTCCTACTTTTTGAAACTCAGTGTTATTGCATTCTTGGTAAATCTTATCTCGGGAAGTATTCAAAGGTGTATATCATTTGTACTGACCGTACATACCCATGTTAGAGTCTTCTTTCCACTGACGAGTCTCCTTCCTATATATGCGGTTGGAGCTTATATAAGTGGCCAAGGCTGAGTTTTCGAAGTGAGTATTTAGCTTTTCTTATAACTTTATGGAAAAGATGGTCCCGAAGGAGGCCATTTTCAAAAATCTAGCATTTGAGTATTTCCTTGATTCCCTCTACTTCAACTGCAACCTAAGTGAATCAATCGTTATATGATTATAGGCTCTCTTTCATTCATTGCATGATGTTACTCAAGGCATCTATAGTAATTGGTTGCCTCTTCCGGGAAGTAAAGTGAGCGGTTAGCCGATCACAAAAGTCCATCCATGATTCAATGCAACCGTCGGGGGGGACATTGAATCAAAATCTAGATGGCCCGACCAGTGTTAATGCTAGTAGCTTGCATTTGGAAGCTTCGTCGGCACTATAGTAGTTGATATAGTCATTGAAGAGTTAGACGTGCTCGTCGAGGTCTCCTTTTCCATTGTATTCTCCTAATTTATTAGGCTTTTGCATTGACTTGTGGATCTTTCTTTATAAGATCCAAGCACATAAGGGATGCTTAGGTTGCACCTTGGTCGTATGGTGTTCGCCGCGATCTAGGGTGAAGTGTGACTACCTCGGTCTACACTCAGACTCTGGGGAGGGGAATAGTGTTTTTCGCCTTTTGAACTATCTTTCGAATTTTGGATTTACTTCCCTTTACAGGGGTTAGCTTTGGACTTATGGGATGGTTTCTTTTAGACGTTGCCACTTGAATCGTGTTCGCTCATGGTTAATACATGTTGAAAAAGAGAAACACGCAAAAGTGTGCAAAAAGAAATGAAGATGTTTTCACTCTGAGTAATAGGTTGGATTCATTAGAAGTGAGATACCATTAGGTGAAAAGGTGAAACACCTAGAAAAAAGTGGCTTGGAAAAGTAGTGCAAATAGAATTCGAAAGTTCACAAAAAATGAAAATCCTCAGAACCATAAGTTAGGTAATCCCCCTACTGAAATTGAAAAACGAACCCTAGGACCATAGGATGGAGCAACCAAACAAGGATCCAGGATAATTATCTTCAAAGAAGACTTGTGGTATGACATATGGCGTCATGGGTCACACACACACACATGTGGGGGGAGAGAGAGAGAGAGAGAGAGAGAGAGAGAGAGAAACACACACACACATATACACCAAATGAGCTAATATATGATAAAGATTGAGTTGTGCTAATGTTGAGATATTGTTGTTTGATAAAAAAAAAATTATGATTTTAAGAAATATGATGTTGAACTAGAGTTGGTTTAGTTATTATTTATTTATGATATCATATGTTGCATCACTTGAGGACGGGTAATGTTTCAAGTCTGAGGGTGTGATAACTCATTATTTATGATATTTTTAAGCCTGTTAATTGATTTTATTTTATTTTAAGAAGCATTATTAGTTTGAATTAAGAAGGTTTTGATGTTTTAGCTTATTTAGCATGGATCACATTATGTACTCTCTTTTGTGAGTTTTATGTGTTTGTTACTTGTGAATGAGTACTTAAGTGACAAGTTATGTCACGCCATGAATGTAACATTAATGTAACCTCACTTCCCAACAGGACTTAGAGCAATAAGACATTGTAAGGAGTGAGTGGTCTCAACATTATGGCAAATGTGGCAAGAGCTTGAATATAGGAGTAATAGTTGAGCTAGAAGAATGAATCGATAAGAATGAACACTACAAGACAAAAACCTGTAAAAGCTGCCCAACACTGAAATGGATGTGCGACTTGTATCTCTACATAACATGTATTCATTATGGCACTTTTTCCCCTGTATATGTTGTATATTATACCTAGTACTGGTACGAGAGGATAAGAAGAAGGAATATGTTGATTTTCATGGGCCAAAATAATGGATTATCACAACTAATTCACTTTGCATATGCTTTGATGTTCACTACTAGTTCACTAAGAAGAAGGAATATATTCACTTTGCATATGCTCTAATTTTCATGAGACCTAGACATTTGTTCCCCCAGCTTAATGCATATGCTTTGATATTGTAGACATACACCACTAGTTCACTTTCTGTCTCATCTATCACAACATATCTCATCATTCACACACAAAATGAAAACTCATTAAATGGATCATTGCCCAACATGTATCTCACTACTTATTTAACTTATTTACTCTTATTAATTACTGCTCAATTTGAATATGTTACAACCAACCATTATTATTATGCTTTTCTCATGACTATTGACAAAGTCTTACACTAGAATCATATTTAGTTAATAAAATCTTTGTGGGATTGATACTCTTACTTTTATATCACTTGCTACTATTGGACTGTGTATACTTGCACATATAAAATAACACAACACGCTCATCCGGGAGAATTTTTCCTTGATATTTCTTTTGTAAGTAGATAGTTTATGCACTTTTGTGTTTTTATTTGTCTAACTCTTTCTGTTTCTGTTTTATTTGTATTGTTGTGCCTTCTGGAAATTTTCAATGAAATATGTTGTTTCTTTTCTTTATTTTGTCTATGTCTTTTTTTATCAATGGCAAAGGGGGAGAAACATATTGATTTTGATATATCTATGTTCGTGAATCAGAACCCAACCATTTTTTAAATGTTTCTGCTAACAACTACTTTGAATAATATCTTGTTAGTTATTTTTTTAGGGAAAGTCAAGAAAATCAGAAGCTCTTGAAGATTTTCATATCAGAACTTAAGTTACCAGTTTCTACAGAAATGGTTTACTCTTTGATTCTGAAATTTTAAACCTAACAGTTTGAGAAAGACTTCCAACCAGACGTAACCTGGTATTAAGATCTGGGGAATTGTGAATTCCATGTTAACCAGGTCTATTTCAACCAGATTTTAAGATCTTAACCAGGCTTTGAAGCTCTTTCAAAAAGTTTTCAAACCAGGCTTCTAAAGCGAAATTCATCATAATGTTGACATTGACAACCAGTGTTATGGATAAGTTTAAGCAACTTTTGAAGACAAACCAGATTCTGATAGAAGATCATTTTGGTTATGCAAAAAAGTTAATCAGGAAAGTGTTATTTCATTTTAATTTTATCTTTTTAGGATGGTACATCTCAGAGGGATGTGTATTTCTTTCTAGCGTATCTTTCTGTGATTACCCTATACAAATTGTTCATCAAAATACATGGTTTTGTCATTATCAAAAAGCGGGAGATTGTTAGAACAATAATTGGTTCTGCATTTATACCTTTGAGTTTTGATGATAACAATGTAGTATTTGTGTGAGAACAATTTTGGTACCCTAAAGGTTTGTTATTGTGTAGCTTTAATAGCCAGTTCTAATTCTGAGTATATGACGTGAAACGTCATCAGTTTCTGAACATTTGTTACGAAATTCACTTCTACGTTGATTCACTCCTTAGAGGTTTCTTGAAAGACGCGATGTTGTTGCTGTAATGTTCTCTCCGCTTTTGTTTCTGGATGTGACTCTGATCATCAAGTTTCTGAAGAATGGCAAGCTTTTGAAGTTTTGTTATTTAGATGAAGACTTTGAAGATCTCAAGCCAGACGCTGATGCTGTCAAGGTTCTGACTGAAGATTATGATTTCAGATCTGTGTTTCTTCTTTTCATGCTTCATCAACTTTTCATCAGAAGACAATTAATTTGAAGATAAGATCAAAGAGTATACGTGATCAAATAGTACATGGTACAAAACAAAATATTCCTTCCACTAACCTGAAAATATACGCGAAGGACTGTACTATTCTTCACACCTGTCACTAATACGTTAGTGGACAACTGCATTTTTTGGTATCCCGGACTTGCCCTCCAACGGTTCTTTTTCATTCTATATAAAGCGGACTTGGAGACTTGAAGAAAGAT
Organism: Lathyrus tuberosus; assembly: GCA_022829125.1. Classification (NCBI taxonomy): domain Eukaryota; kingdom Viridiplantae; phylum Streptophyta; class Magnoliopsida; order Fabales; family Fabaceae; genus Lathyrus; species Lathyrus tuberosus. Next base: position 6,130,580 of record JALAZF010000164.1, on the reverse strand, counting down.
GCAACATTTTACAAAAGTGTTTCTACGTGAAAAACCCTTAACTTGTGCATACTTTTCTTTAAGTGTTTGTATTTCATTTGTCTAAAATCTGCTTGTGTAGAAGCAACTTGTGACACAAAACCTTTATTCAAACTTGTTTGTTTCTGTTTCTTTAAGGGATAAGTTAGGTCAGAATCCTTGAGAAGACTTTGACATCTTATCATTGTGGTTTGTTAGTCACCAGCAGTTGCTCGTGCATTTGTAATCAGCTGATTATATTGGATTAAGTCCTTGTGTATAAGGCAAAATCACATTGGCAGGTGGACTGGAATAGCTTTGATTTCAAGCAAAACAGGACAAAAATCCTTGTGTCTTTCTCTCATTGATCTTTCGATTGTGTTAAGTTTTTGAGTTGGTAAAAAGCTTTTGTTTTTAAAACCCAACTCAACCCCCCCCCCCCCTTCTTGTGTTTTTCGCACCTTCAATTGATATCAGAGCCTAGTTCTAATTATGATAAATTTTTATCAACACTTCACCGTGTTCAGTACTTGTCCAGTTTGTGTGTGTGAGAAACAATGGTTGTTGCTCCTCTCGCTGCTAACAACAACGAAAAAGATCAAGACAACGTTAAACCACCAGTCTTTGATGGTGAAAAGTTTGATTATTAGAAAGAAAAAATCAAAAATTTCTTTCTAGAAAATAATGTAGATCTTTGGGATCTTGTAGTCGATGGCTACTTTCAACCAGTAAATGGTGAAGGAAACAGAGTATTATGAAGCGTTATGACAGATCAACAAAAGAAGAATTACAAGAATCATCATAAGGCTAGAACGATATTGATTAATGTTATCTCTTGTCCTGAGTATGAGAACATAACAAACAGAGATACTGCTAAATTGTTAGATGTCAAGCATGCCTTAAATTTCTCATTTATAATTGGTATTTTTCAACTCTTTTATGTTGATTTGTTGGAATTTATACTTGGAAGTTTGCCATTCTTCAATAGTGTGAAAATACCTTTGGCACCTTTAATTTGTGTGTTATTGTGCATAAAGTAGGCATTAAGTCATCAAAGAGTGAGACACAAAGAAAGTGACTAAAAGTTGCCAAAGGAAGAGAAGAATCTCAGTAAGTTCGTTAGGCGAACTTGCTAGCGAATGTTCGTTGTGCGAATAACTGGCGAAGAACTAGCGAAGGCATCTAGATTTGAGGCAGTAGCAAAAGGCATATATGTTCGCTGGGAGAATAAGCCAGCGAAGGTTCATTGTGGCAACGCTTCATCGAAGGTCTAGCGATGCATCCGAGACTTGAGGCAGTAGCTAAAGGAGCCTAAGTTCGCTGTGCGGACTTGTTGGCGAAGAGTTCGCTAGGTGGATATTCATTCGCACTGCGAACTTCGAAGTTGTCTGAGAGGCGATTTAATTGTCCAGAGGCACATCAGGTTCCTAATTTAATGTTTGCTAGGCGAATAAACTATTCGCAGTGCGAACATGACATATCCTGAATGTTATATTTAAGCACTTTTGGTCATTTTTGGGGATCATAAATCCTTTTTACACACCAAAACCTAATATTCTGAGTTTTCATCATCCAAGAGTGATATTTTACATAGAGAAGCTAGATTTGCATCCGAGATCGATTATTCGATGTGGATGCTTTTTCATCTCCTCCCAAAACTTGTGAAGCAAGCTACCATGGTTATGGGTAGCTAAACCTTTCCTAGTGTCAAGATTAGAGGTAGATAATCCTCATTTTTGTATGTATTTCTCTTGATATGTGTATGTGAACAAGTTGATGATAAATATATGGTGAAAAACCTTATTTTTATTGTATATTTATGTTGGATCATTATTGAGAAATATATTTCAACCATTGAACTAGCTTTTTCATCTTTCAATATACAAAGTCTAGAGATAATTTTGTGAGTTGATATTCACTAATATCAATCCTTTAATGTTATTATATTGATATTTAGGTTAAGAAATCATCTAAGAATCAATATGATAAATGTCACAATTTGTTTTAGAGATGAAACATATTGAGAGGATATGTGATTATATGTGTTGTTAATAAGTTCACATGTTTTGTTGAGAAAATATGTATGAAATGGATTATTGAACCCTAATCTTGACATGTTTTTACCAATTGATTAAAACTGGAACTTTTTACCGTTGATTATAATTTTTATGCAATTGTTGTGATACGAAATCAAACCAACCACTTTATATGTTCTATGTTTAAAACGATTCCAATTGTAGAACGGCGGTAATATCACACAATCCCTGCGGATACGATAACAAAAACCCACACTAATACTATTTCAACATAAGTCTATTTTTAATTCTCTGAGGATGACTTATGAAGGGAATGCTCAAGTAAAGGAGACAAAGGTTTTGGCCGAAATCCAAAAATATAAAGAATTCAGAATAGAAGATGATGAAACTGTTGAAACTATGTTCTCAAGATTTCAGATGCTTATCGCAGGACTCAAGGTTCTGGAAAAAGGGTATTCTACGGCAGACCATGTCATGAAAACCATCAGAAGTCTCCCTAAAAATGGAGACTTATGGTAACTGCCTTAAAGCTGTCAAAAGACCTGAATTATATTAGTCTTGAAGAACTTTCTTGTTCCTTGAGAAGTCATGAGATAGAGCTCGAGGAAGATGAACCTCAAAAGCGAGGTAAATTTGTTGCCCTGAAGTCCAAGCCTGAGAAGACAGTGGCTTATCAAGCTGAGGAAAAATCAGAAGATTTTGATGAAGACTCAGAAGATGATGATGAGTTATAGTTGATTTCCAAAAGGTTCAACTGACTCTGGAGGCACATGCAGAATGGTCAAGGGAAGTTCAAAGGAGCTAGAAGCATTGTTGGTCATTCTAATTCTTCGTCTGGACAAAAGAAGCAAGTTTCTGGTAAAGAGGTTATCTTCTATGAGTGCAAGGAGCTAGAACACTATAAGAATGAGTGTCTTAAGCTGAAGAAGGATAAAAGGCCTAAGAAGAAGTTTTCTAAAGGCAAGAATGGGCTTATGGCTACATGGGACGACTCAGAGTCAAAAGAAGAATATTCTGAAGAGGAACAGGCCAATGTTGCATTGATGACAACTACAATTGATCCTGAAGGTTCTGAAGAACCACAAGACAAGGTGTTGTCAGAGTCAAAATCAGACTTCGATTTTGAAGAGGTATTTTTTAAACTATCCCGTTCTGATTTAGAGTCATGTCTCTCTGAAATGATGGAAAAGTACCAAAGTCTTTAGAGTAGGTACAAGGACCTTAAACAAGTCCAAGTAGTTGCTACTAAAACTCGTAGTGAGCTTGAAAAGTATATGTTGCGGTGAAAATCGGATAACAAGCTATTAATTAACTTGCATCATATTTCTTTTACAACTGACTTTGATTTATCCAAAGGAAAGGTTCAAGATCGTTAAAAAAACCTAAAGGGGGGAGATCTAAGGTTCGGGGGTTGGTTACGCATAGGGAAGGTATTAGCACCCTAAACGTCCATAGTACTCTACGGGAACCTCTTGTTAAGTTTGTGTTACGTTGTGTTTTCTTGCTAAGATATCTATGTTAAGGTAATGACCTAAAGGATATATACACTAAGTTAGTCTCGTCTTAATCATGATTTAATCGAGAAATCGATAATCAATGATTCTTGACTCTCATCAACTAAATAGTAAATGAAACTGAAATAAAAATAAAGTGGTCTCATATTGATAAAAGGTTTGTCACTTTAATGAGATCAACCAAACTATGATGTTTGTTATATCATCGACCAAAATAAAGATAATGAAACCGGAATGGAAAAAAATAAGGTTGGTCTCGTCTTGATCAAGATTTAAATCGATAAATCGATACTCTTAGATTTTTGACTTTCATCGACCAATAAAAATAAGTAAAAAGTGGCCTCATATTTATCAAGACTTTATTGATTTGAAATAATCAAAGTCAAGATTTGTGCAATGTCATCGGCCTAAAGTAAAGAAAATGGACTCGAAATGAAGAATAAAGTTAGTCTCGTCTTGATCAAGATTTAATTGGAGAATCGATAATCTTTTGATATTCGACTTTCATTGACCAACAAAAATAAAGAAATGAGCCTCATACATATCAAGACTTTTTAGTCATTTTGCATAAATCAACTAAGTCATGATTTTGTAATATCATTAGCCCTAAAAATCGAAATAAAGATCGTAAGCGAAAAATAAAAATAAAACAAAATTCGAAAGAAAAAGTTATGAATTCAAGAAATAACATGATAAATTGAAACTAAAAATTCAAAGTGCTCCTAATATAAAAACTAGAGAAACAAAATTAAGAAATAAATGGAAAATAAAATAAAAATAGTATGAAATAATAAAAGGGTGGTGATGAAGCATGTTTTTTGTCTTTTTGAATTTTTATTTTATCTTTTAAACATTATTCATAATAAAACCAAACAAAAATTATATGATATTACAATACTTTTTCCAGAAAAATATTAACATGCTAATGAACTTGATAACAGCATAGATAAATGATCATGGTACTTTGAAAATGGAGAAATAAAAGAGGTGAATGTTACCTAGTGGAGACGGTCCACTGCCTCTTCAATGACACGAGTTATGGAAAAATGAAGACGAGCCTTCTCTCCAGAAAATTTGCAAGAATAATTGAGGGAGAAAATTAAGAGAGTATTCAGCCTTTGTGTGGGGTGAATCTGGTGTCAAATGAGAGAATGAGAGATCTTATTTATAGTGTGAATAAAGTGGGAGTGTCAAGTTGGCAATCCATGTGACTTTATGAGAATGATTATTGCCCATTGATAAGTGAAGTGTAAGAATGCTTTTTGGCCATTGATAAATCCAAGTTGGCAATCCATGTGAAGTGTTTGTATTGTAGTGGTCCCCACTTACCATGAAGATAAACAAAATAAAAGTAATAATAATAATAATAATAAAGCTTAGTAATAATAAAACTAATAATAATAAAACTAATAATGATAATAAAACTAATAATAATAAAATTAATAATAATAATAATAATAATAATAATAATAATAATAATAAAGAAATAATAATAATAATAATACTAAAAATAATAAAAAAGATAATTAAAAATAGTTAGTGAAAAAAAGAAATAAAACAAATTAAATTCTAACAAAAAAATGCATGATTATTGATATGTTTACTAAAATGCGAAAACAGAGACCAATGAAAAGGATATGCAAACTATCAGAATATCGGAGGGTAAAATTTAGGGTACAACAGTTGCCCCTATTTAAATATCTTCACCGAATGACATGAGTGATGATAGTCTTCATGAAATCATGGTGGAAGGTATTTAAATATAGATAACCGAAAATTTTGCCCTCAGACGCACTGACATGCAAAGCTATGGACAAAAATGCTGACATGCAATGAACTCTAATATGATGAAAATGATGGAATGCTAAATGCAAAGATGCAGACAAATAAAACACCAAGGATGAAGGAGCAAACCATCACAGATGAGCTTACTGGGGAAGGATAAAGGTTAGTATCCACGAGGAAGACTCACTGGGAATACAGACTGACCAACAAAAGGGACTCACTAGAGAGACTCTAAGGATGCACCGGGGATAGAAACATAAAGAGGAAGTCCTACATGTCCTCACTGGGAATGGGAGCCAGAGAGGTGCTCTCCACTGGGGAAAGTCTAACGAGATAGACGACATGTTTATAGGTGACTGGACGACACTGGGGAAATGAAAGTACACTCTTTACTGGGCATGGAACCAGAAAGAAGACACGATCTCCACTGGGGATCAATTTAAAATGAAAGGATAGACATCAACAAAATATTTTCTGGGATTTTCTTATACTAAAGAGTTCAAACAGGATCTTCAAGAAAAACCAGAAAAGACAGAGAAAGACACATCCAGAAAAACATCAGATGGCAAAAAAAACCAGTCATCCAATAATGGCTGTGAATGAAGGGTACAAATCATAATATCTAATAATGGCTTTAGATGAATGTGAACAGAGACTACATTCAAGAATTGCTTTGAATGCAAAGAAGTCAGTCATCCAATAATGGCTTTGAACAAAAGGTATAAATCACAATATCTAATAACGACTTTAGATAAAGTGAACAAAGACTCTATCTAAAAAATATCAGAAAGAGAGACACATCCAGAAAAACATCAAATGGTAGAGAAACCGGACATCCAATATTAGCTTTGAATGAAAGGTATAGATCACAATATCTAATATCGGCTTTAGATAAAGTGAACAAGATAGAAATCCAAGAAAGCATTGGACGACTATGAACTTTCAGGAATGGCACTGAAAGTAAAGGTAGATCACTATATTCAGGAATAGTATCGAATGATAGTGAGAAAGACATCCAGGAATGACACTGAATGCAAAAGGAGAAAACTCATCCAGGAATGGCACTGAATGGACAAAAAAGACTTTCAGGAATGACACTGAAAGATATCCAAGCAAATTTGATGAGGATTACAAAAGAGAGGCAAAACTTCCAGGAATAGCACTGGGAGAAACAAGGGGAACAAGATATCCAGGAATGGCACTGAAGATCACAAGAGACAACATCCAGGAATGGCACTGGAGATCACAAGAGACAGACATCCAGGAATGGCACTGGAGTGAGAGAATATAAAGATCCAGGAATAGCATTGGAATGAGAGAAGACCAACATCTATCAACAAAATTAGATGCACAAGAGAATGACAACATTCAGGAATGACACTGAATGAAAAGGACAGGTAACGTTTTGGTAAGACGTGGATAACGACACGACCTCGGGAGAAATGCAAATGAGGATAAAACACTCATGTTATGCATATGGTATAAATTATGTAGATGATATATAATCAAATGTGAATGCAGATGTTGACGACATGGCTCGACTCTCTGGGAAGACAAGACTGAAAGACTGATTCCTCTACACAGAGATCACTGCCATTCTGCTTGGGACTAGAGATGCTTCTGCTGAACACATCTTTGCCACACTCATAAACTGTATCTAGTGATGATCCTTGTAAAGAAGGATGGAGAGTTGATTGGGGATTCTTCAAGTAAACTGCCCCAGATTAGATGATTATTGTAGATAAGCTAATCATTGCTTCGGCTTGATTGATTCTGGAAATGACTGTTTCATGGTGCTCTTGGAAAGCTTGCCGCAGTCTGGGTCTTGAAAATGATTGTTTTACTGTACACTAGGAAAGCTTGCCCCAGTATGAGTCTTGAAAATAATTGTTTTACTGTACACTGGGAAAGCTTGCCCCAGTATGAGTCTTGAAAAATCTTATGCATAAACCGATTTTGAGAAGTCGCCATTAAACCTCAAATCTTGAACTGATTCTCAACAGGATATGGAAGGAACTTGCCCCTGATTGGATCACCGACCAAGTTTCTCAATTGTTTGAAAATTCCTTAAGAAGAAAGCTAGTTTGCAAACAAAAGTATTTGTACAAACATGGTAAATGCAAAGTTCATGCAACTTTTGAAATCAAAATCATTTTGAAAGAGGTGCAAAGTATATGGGATACTGGTCAGAACACGGTGGTTCAAGACATTAAAGTGAAACGTTTAAGCAAAGGGTGTAATACCCAAAATAGGTGACCTGCAAAGATCTTTTGGAGTCAGTTTACGCAACCTTGCTGTAGTATACTTTCAAAATAACATTGCTTCAGTTAGGTATTTTGAGGGTTATAACGTGGCCTGGTTCACGGCTTAAGAAACAAAGGATAAAGGCTCAAAGTTTATTTGTACCCACCCAATCTACGTGATGAACTTCAGTCCTATGCTCAGTTAACTCAAACTATGCACTCAAATTCCCATGAGTTAGGAATTGCACTGATGATAGCGATGATGGTTCAAAATTCAATGGACTTGAGATGGCGATCACTGCTTCCTTACAAATTTTGGTTGTCATACAAGCTTATTCTTTCTTCTTTTCTTTTCTTTTCTTTTGTCTTTTTTTTTAGTGACTGCCTGGCTTAAGGATTACAGTGAATCATCATTGGCGTTTGACTTGAAAGACATCTTCGACACTTGCTTGCTGTGTGCGAAGGAACATTTGTGAACTTTGTTGAGAGGCGTCTTGAATGTTGCTCTTGTAATTGAATGCACAACCCAGTTAACTGAGAACTACCCTGCCCCAGGTTAAAATTGCGGGTTTTTATTTGTAAAGAAAGAAACTCCTACTTCTAGGCTCGAAGGGGTTAAAGAGGGGTTAACTTCCTTATTTCTCCAGTGTTTGGGGAACTAGAACAATGCCTTACATCGTCAGCAAAGTTTTGATTTAAAAGCATACCAACAACAATTATGGGTATAACGTTTTCATCATCCTCTATCCAATCTTTGAATAATCAGAAGAAAGTGGACGAGAGAATTTTTTTTTTTTTTTTCATGAAAGAGGAAGCAATAAGAAGTAAATAGCAAACACAAATGAATTGAATCAAAAGTTGCAGTGCTCATTTCATTAATTGTGAAAGTACAAACATAATTTGAAAACAAACAGCTATTACAAAATGAGGGAAATGCAAACAACAAGAAACAAGGCCTAGTGACTAATCAAACACAAGGATGAGTTGTCCTGTCTTTAGGAAGTAGCAGAGCCGAAGTCGACTGAGGCTTCACTTGGCGTGCCCTGGCAGAGGATTCCTCTGAACATTGGGATTGTCCTTAAAGGAGAGGATTTTGTTCCTCATCAGCTCTTGTACTCTAGCCTTCAACACAAAGCAACTTTCTAAGTTATGGCCTGCACCACCTTGATGGTATTCACAATGAAGATCAGCCATATAGCCGGCTGGAAGAGGATTTGGAGGAGGAGGCAGAGGCCTTGTGGTAATCAAACCTTGTTGAACCAAACCAGGATAAAGTTCAGTGTAAGTCATGGGAATGGGATCAAATTGACCCCTATTACGATACTGGCTCTGTCCTGTAGCCGGACGTTGGAAAGCTTGATTTGGTCGTGGTGCAGCAACCACAGGAGTAACAGCAGCAACAATAGGGTGAACAACATACTGAGGTCGGGGACGAGGCCTTCTTGCTTCAACCATGACAGCACTAGTCTGATCTTCCTTCTTCTTCTGAAAGTTCCCGTAGGATTTCTTCACAGCATTAGAAGATTCAATAACCTTGGATACTTTTCCTTTCTTAAGACCTTCCTCTAATCTTTGGCCAATAGTAACCAGATCAGTGAAATTGGAGGAAACACTTCCAACTATCTTCTCCCAATAGAATGGGGACAGGGTATCCATGAACATTCCGGTTAACTCTTTCTCAGCCAAAGGAGGTTCAACCAGGGAAGCCAACTCTCTCCAGCGTTGAGCATACTCCTTGAAAGACTCTTTATCATTCTGAGACATGTTTTGCAGTTGACGGCGATCAAGAGCCATGTCGAGGTTATACTTATACTGCTTCATGAAGGCATTTGTGAGGTCTTAGAAGCTATGGATAGAGTTTTGCTCGAGACCCATGTACCATTTGAGTGATGCTCCACTCAAGCTGTCTTGAAAACAGTGGATAAGCAACTTCTGATTCTTGGCATGAGCAGTCATCCTGCGAAGATACATGACCAAATGAGCTCTTGGGCAAGAGTGACCCTTGTACTTCACAAAATCTGGAGTTACGAACTTAGCAGGTATAACAAGGTCTGATACTAAGCACATATTATTTGCATCCACATTAAAGAAATCAGTACCCTCAACGGCTTTGAGTCTCTTCTCTATGCTCTGAAACTGCTCTCGGACAACTTCAGGTTCAACAAAGTCTTCACGGTCTTCACCTTGAACACTGGAAGCATTGTACTCATAGAGGGGATTCTCGAAAGGAGCTCGAACAGTCTGTGGAACAGTGTGGACCACAGGTCTGGGCTCGGTGAAAATAGGAGCTTGAAAGACAGGCATAGCAGTCTGATCAACCATAGCAGTAGATGCAATCGGTGAAGAGTAGTTGCGTGGCAAACCAAACTCTGACCAAGTTGAAGGTGGCATCTGAACTGGTGGAGGATCAGCGCTTGAAACTTCCTGGATGATAGTCCTTTGGGGTTGCTCTCCCCTAGCAATCAAAACTTGGAGCATCTCAATGAGTTTAGTCATGCTCAACTTAAGGTCATCGATCTCTATTCGGACCTCAGCATTGTGCGCCTCTTGCTCTGACATCTTGCGTCTGTAATTAGATCTACTCCGGTATCGGTGTCGAGGAATCAGCTTGACAACTCATAGATGACACTGGAAGATAGAGACCACTGGAAATGAGTAGCTGGGCAGACAGACGTATGCAATGAGACATGCAAAGATGCAAATCAAATGCAATGCAATGCAAACAGGATGCAAAAACACATGCAACAGGATCAAGGGTTCGAGATCACAACATGAAGTCTGGGTAAATAACCAACCACAGGGTGTGTACTAGGGTTCTTGTATCTGCAGAGCAAGGTTCTAAAGAGTTCCCAGAGTCAACAACCCATCTTTCAGATTTTATCAACTTCTCAATTGCTCGGTGATCAATAAAATCCTCAAGAGAGTCTCGTCTGAGCGTAGTATCGCGTAGCAATCATTTAGGATTACTCCCTCATAATCATCGCACTACATCCTAAATAGGCCAGGTGGGGAAAAGTGATAACTAAAGGTCATCAGTATCCTCTGGCTCCTAGGTCGAAAGTAGTAATGCATTCACGATTGCTCGTTCAACATTTACCACCTTCAAGAGGGCCTCAACTGAGTGTGGACTTCAAGTTCCCTCCTTTGGAATTTCTCCCTCGAAGTTCCCTTGACTATGTCCACGGTTCCTAAACATATGTGTTCTCTCAAGTCCAGGTTAGGACTTATCTCACTCATAGATACCATGATAATCCAAAATAAACAGGATAATAAAGCAAGAACAAAGATACAAGTATATTAGCAAATATGACATACATAAGCATATACAAGTAAATAAGCAAACATGAATAACATAAAAACAAGATTGGCTTAACCCTCTTAGGAAAGGACCAGCAATAGGTCTAACTGTTTCCCCAATGAAGTCGCCATTTCTGTTGCGGTGAAAATCGGATAACAAGCTATTAATTAACTTGCATCATATTTCTTTTACAACCGACTTTGATTTATCCAAAGGAAAGGTTCAAGATCGTTAAAAAAAATCTAAAGGGGGGAGATCTAAGGTTCGGGGGTTGGTTACGCCTAGGGAAGGTATTAGCACCCTAAACGTCCGTAGTACTCTACAGGAACCTCTTGTTAAGTTTGTGTTACGTTATGTTTGCTTGCTAAGATATCTATGCTAAGGTAATGACCTAAAGGATATGTACACTAAGTTAGTCTTGTCTTAATCATGGTTTAATCGAGAAATCGATAATCAATGCTTCTTGACTCTCATCGACTAAATAGTAAATGAAACTGAAATAAAAATGAAGTGGTCTCATATTGATCAAAGTTTTGTCACTTTAATGAGATCAACCAAACTATGAGGTTTGTTATATCATCGACCAAAATAAAGATAATGAAACCGGAATGAAAAAAAATAAGGTTGGTCTCATCTTGATCAAGATTTAAATCGAAAAATCGATACTCTTAGATTTCTGACTTTCATCGACCAATAAAAATAAGTAAAAAGTGGCCTCATATTTATCAAGACTTTATTGATTTGAAATAATCAAAGTCAAGATTTGTGCAATGTCATCGGCCTAAAGTAAAGAAAATGGACTCGAATTGAAGAATAAAGTTAGTCTCGTCTTGATCAAGATTTAATCGGAGGATCGATAATCTTTTGATATTCGACTTTCATTGACCAACAAAAATAAAGAAATGAGCCTCATACATATCAAGACTTTTTAGTCATTTTGCATAAATCAACTAAGTCATGATTTTGTAATATCATTGGCCCTAAAAATCGAAATAAAGATCGTAAGCGAAAAATAAAAATCAAAACAAAATTCGAAAGAAAAAGTTATGAATTCAAGAAATAACATGATAAATTGAAACTAAAAATTTAAAGTGCTCCTAAAATAAAAACTAGAGAAACAAAATTAAGAAATAAATGGAAAATAAAATAAAAATAGTATGAAATAATAAAAGGATGGTGATGAAGCATGTTTTTTGTCTTTTTGAATTTTTATCTTATCTTTTAAACATCATTCATAATAAAACCAAACAAAAATTATAGGATATTACAATACTTTTTCCAGAAAAATATTAACATGCTAATGAACTTGATAACAGCATAGATAAATGATCATGGTACTTTGAAAATGGAGAAATAAAAGAGGTGAATGTTACCTAGTGGAGACGGTCCACTGCCTCTTCAATGACACGAGTTATGGAAAAATGAAGACGAGCATTCTCTCCAGAAAATTTGCAAGAATAATTGAGGGAGAAAATTAAGAGAGTATTCAGCCTTTGTGTGGGGTGAATCTAGTGTCAAATGAGAGAATGAGAGATCTTATTTATAGTGTGAATAAAGTGGGAGTGCCAAGTTGGCAATCCATGTGACTTTATGAGAATGATTCTTGGTCATTGATAAGTGAAGTGTAAGAATGCTTTTTGGCCATTGATAAATCCAAGTTGACAATCCATGTGAAGTGTTTGTATTGTAGTGGTCCCCACTTACCATGAAGATAAACAAAATAAAAGTAATAATAATAATAATAATAATAAAGCTTAGTAATAATAAAACTAATAATAATAAAACAAATAATGATAATAAAACTAATAATAATAAAATTAATAATAATAATAATAATAATAATAATAAAGAAATAATAATAATAAAACTAAAAATAATAAAAAAGATAATTGAAAATAGTTAGTGAAAAAAAGAAATAAAACAAATTAAATTCTAACAAAAAAATGCATGATTATTGATATGTTTACTAAAATGCGAAAACAGAGACCAATGAAAAGGATATGCAAACGATCAGAATATCGGAGGGTAAAATTTGGGGTACAACAGTATATTTCTTCTCTAAATAAAAATATTTTCTCTTTAAAAAGTAACAACTCTGCTTTGAAAAGCAAAATTTCAAAATTGGAGGATGAAATAGTCTCAGAAGTTTCTGGTACTGATTGCGTCATCAGATATGCCAGATCATTCCAGAACTTTCTGGATAAAAGCATATATAGAAGCAAAATGGCTTCCAAGATCTATGGAGTTTGCAGAAATGGCAAGAAAGGCCTAGGTTGTACAGAAACTTCAAAACCTGACGAAAGTCGAAAGGTAAAATTGAAACCTCTCTATGAGCATTTTGTGCCTGCTGGCACTGAGCTTGACTGTTTTGTACAGACACAGAACTCTGTTCTGAAACTTAAGTATCATGCACAAATTCCATTTGATTATCCTGTTGTACAAAAACTCAAGGTTGTAAAAAACTCTGGGAGAACTAACAAAAGAGGATCCAGAAAGTGGGTACCTAAGGATAAGATCAGTTATGTTGTAGACATCCTTAGCAACTCAATTGAGACATCAATCATGGTACTTGGACAGTGGTGATCACGACACATGATGAGTAAAAGGCATGTGTTCCAAGATTTGGAACTTAAGCCTGGAGGCTTCGTTGGTTTCGGAGGAAACCGGAAAGGAAAGATCTTTGACTTTGGAACTATTGGTAATGGTGAGCTCCCTTCTATTACTAATGTTCTTTTGGTCGATGGTTTGATGCATAACTTATTGTCTATTAGTCACCTTAGTGACAATGGTTATGATATCATTTTTAATCAAAAGTCTTGTAAGGTTGTCAGTCAGGAAGATGGCACAGTCCTTTTTAACAAAAAAGATGAAGGACAAAATTTATAAGATCAGGCTTTCTGATTCTAAGGATCAAAATGTGAGATGCTTAATGTTTGTAAATGGGGATAAATGGGTATGGCATAGACGTTTAGGCCATGTTAGCATGAGAAGGATTTCTCAGCTAAATAAGAATGGATTAGTCAGAGCCTTACCCAACCTAAAGTTTGCTTCAGATGCTCTTTGTGAAGCATGTCACAAAGGCAAGTTTTCTAAAACTTCTTTCAAAGTGAAAAATGTTGTTTCTACATCTAGATCGTTAGAGCTTCTGCACATTGATTTGTTTGGTTTGGTAAAAACTGCCTTTATCAGTGGTAAGAAGTGTGGATTAGTCATCATTGATGACTATAGTCGTTGGACATGTGTAAAGTTTGTGAAACACAAGGATGAGTCACATTATGTGTTCTCTAACTTCTGCTCACAAGTGCAAACAGATATGGATTGCAAAATAGTCAGAGTCAGAGGTGATGATGGTGGCGAATTTGAAAATAAGCATTTTGAGAATCTATTTAATGCTTATGGAATTTCCCATGATTTCGTGAAACACAAGGATGAAAATGCATAAATGAATAGGTTTTATCACGATGGACACTATGACCGGGGTGAAAATTCGTTATGAAATCTGTATTTTGTAGTAGTGTTACCTCATGTTTTACGACTAAGAAATTTTTATCCACCCATTTTTATCCATCCATTCATCAAACTTTTCTTAGTCTCGCTATATTTTCATCTAGTTGTTTAAATTATGTTTGAATGATTGTAATTGTTATACTCCCTCCGTTCCTTTACTAGTGTCACTTTTGGAATAATTTTTTATTTCTTTTTAATTGGCACTTGCAAAGTTCAAAGTAGTATTAAATGCATTTTTGTCAAAATTGTCCTTAGATAATCATTACATAGAGAGAAAAAGTAAAATGAATATAATAAATAATTAAGAATATTATAGGTAAAAGGATAATTATTGTATGAAAAGTAACAATATTGATTAACTTTCTTGGTATGTGTAAAAATCTAAAAAAATGACACTTAAACTGAGGAAGTACTAAACAAATAATCTTTTACATTTAGAAGTGAAAACCAACACGATTGTTAAATACTAGGTATAAAATCCCAAATAACATAAGAGAATTGAATATTATGAATAATTATATCAGTTGGATTATGGCTAAGAAACATTTGGTAGACTACGAGTCTGTTTGGTAAGACTATAAAAAGAGCTTTTACCTTGTAGTTTTTAGCTTTTCAGCTCATTTTGATTTAAAAACTCTGTTTGGTAATGCATTTTAGCTTTTTAACTAACTTTTAGCTTTTTTTTCAAAAGCTATTTGAAGTAGCTTTTGAGCTTGTAGCTTTTAGCTTATGACTTTTTATTCCAATTATACCCTTATTATTTTAACAATATATATATATATATATATATATATATATATATATATATATATATATATATATATATATATATATATATATATATACTATTAAAAAATTGATTTTAAAAGATTGAATTTAGGGAGATTTTGAAGAATGTGATAGAACAATTTAGGGAGATTTTGAAGAATATGATTTTTCCATTGAATTTTGTTGTCAATATATTCATACTAAATAGCAAAGTCCATAAAACTTTTATACAAATTTATATATTTTGATGATATCTTTAATTTTTCATATATATTAAAATTGTTTTGCATGTTGTTATTAATGCATTTACTTTTATCGAATAAAAATTAATTTAATAATATAATATAATAAGATAATGAAATCATAAATTTCTTAATTAAAAATGTTTTTTTAAGTCATTTTGTAATTATCAGCTAGTGTAACAGCTAATTTACCAAACAGTTAAATTAACTTATCAGCTACCAGCTATAAGTTATCAGCTACCAGCTACCAGCTATCAGCTATCAGCTAATTTTACCAAACAGAACCTACATCATTCACGATCGCTTCTCTTTCTTTGGAAAGCCTTCCACTAATATGAATAGAACTTATTGTATAAAAAAGAGGAATTATTGTGAGAAAATTAAGATAGACTATTTTATCGTAATTAATGGTAATTGACACTCAACCAAAGTGAATAACATATGATCTTTAAACTAATCTCTCACAACCCTCTTTGTAACCAAATATTTTAAATGTCAAGCTGTTTAATTCAGTGTAAAGATGAAGAGAATAAGTGAATTAAGCTGTTTAGTTCTGACCTCATTTACTTGGAAAAAGTTGTTAAAATCTTGAATTGAATTACACACATCATATCAATCAATATTATATCACAGAAACAAAAATCTGATAAAATTTGACTTATGGAATAAAAAGTAAAGTTATTTTTTGTAAAAGGAAAATATCTTAACCACATTCAAAGTGAACTATATCCAACTAATTTAGTGAAGCCAAAAGTAATAGCCATAGCCATCCAACCACCAACCACAACTCTAAAACAAGACCATTTCATTGATGTTTTACCAAGCATTGCTCCTACCCCACCAAACACAAACAATGCCAAACTAGCCATAACCACAACCACCACCAACCTTATTTTATACTCCCTAACCAGTGCTGCTCCTAGCAATGGAACAGTAGCACCAAAAGAAAACGCAATAGCTGATGCTATAGCAGCTTGAAAAGGATTTGGTAATACCCTTTCATCTTCATCAATATTGTTTCTGATTATATTCTCTCTTTTTATCTGAGCTACTATTATGTCCAGTTGAGTGTAAACTGAAACAAACTCTCCGATTCCCATGCTACACGCACCGGCAATTAGTCCGGCAAAACCAGCAAGAAGCATTGTTTTGATGTCTTGATTCACAGCTCCGACACCTAACATCAGTGATGTTATTGATACCAAACCGTCATTTGCTCCTAGTAAAGCAGCTCTTAGCCATTGTGCTCTTTGAGAATAGTCAATGTTGTTGTTTTCTTCTGTTTCTTCAACATGGTTTGGTTTGGACTCTACGTCTTTATTTTCACTGTTATGGTTACAAGGTGAAGCCATAAAGGAAAAGGAGGAAAGAGCTGCTTCTAGTTGTAATGGACACACTCTCTTCATGCTATAAACGCTTATTAATTAAGTGTTTATTTTTAACAAATTTCTATAACAAAAGATTGTGTTATAGAAAAGAGATGTATAGGAAATAGAACACACACGTTAAAATATAGAATCTCTTACATAAAAAAATAATAATATAAAAAAATTATTAAAAAAAATTTAAATAGTTTTTTGTCTTTTGTATTTTTTATTTTTGTCTATGAATTTTTATTTTTTTAAATAATTCCAAAATTTTAAAATTTCGTTAGTTTTAATTTTTAAAGTTAAAATTTGCAGAAAAATCCACATAATAATTTATAGGAAAGCTGCAGATTTTCTTGCAAATTTTAACATTAAAGATTAAAAATCAAATGAAATTTAATATTTAATAATTTTATCAAAATAATTCAAGAACGAATATAAAAAACATATCAATTTTAAGACTATTTAAATCTAAAAATTAATAATAAAAAATAGTGAGTATAATATATGAGAAATAATGTGATTTGTATAGAGAGAATATTATCGATGTTTCATATTTTATTATAGGCCAGCTAACAAAGATAATTATTCAATTAAAATTTTTGTATGACTTGGCTTGATGAGAACTAGAAAGATAAAAATGCACATAAAATAAGCATTTAAATGAAGAGTTTGATGGAGGGTGAAAATGTCAATCAATTATTTTTTTGAGACGATACAAATAAAAGTTTAGGATTGTATCGTGTAATGAGAAGCCGATTGAAATGTTTGATTAGAAGAATAATCATAATTTAAAATCACTTTGAAGTTTATGGTATCAATTTAGAGAAGGATCGAAAGGTTAGTATCATTATATATCTTATTCAATCTCCCTATTTTATATTGTTCTACACCAATACGGTGCAATTTACTTAACTTACTAGTGATGCAACACATAGCAATTTACGGTGGAATTGTTTATATTTTTAAGTTAGAAGCATAAGAGGTAATGTAGTTTAGAGGATGGAGCCAAGTAGTAAGACATTGTTATATTTATGCAATTTAGAAATATTGGGGATGGAGACAAGTTTATCGATTATCTCTAAATATTCACTACACATCATTATGGTCTTTTGCTAAGCTTCAATTAGTTATCTAATCAATTATATCTCTTAGTTAATCGACTAGTATTTTACTTAAACTTCTTAATGTGGTTGAGTGGAGACGAGTGGCAATGGACAGAGTTTGGATAGAGTATTATAGTATTCGTTCTCAGATCCGCAGTTTAAAAAAAATCCTCATATTCGAGTTCATATTCGTGTGGACACCAACGTTTGTATTCGTACTTGTATTCTATAGATACCTAAGTACCCATATTCATATTCGTTTATCCACATTTTTAATAAAAAAATTATCAATCAATTATAATTTATCATGTCATTTTAATTTTTTAACAACATTTAAAAAAATTTGAAGATGTTAGTGTTAAATTAAAAAAATAAACAAACATTTATATTAAAATGCGTAAAAAATTAATAGTAATGTATTTAATAAAATTATTAGATTAACATATGTACATAATAATAAAAATAAAAATATATAAATATAAAAATATATAAATAGAAAACATGCGGGTGTGGGATGGGTTGGGTATTAAAATATATGTATCCGCGCTCACATTTTAGTGGGCAATTGTTCGTGCTCATGTCCTATCCATTTTGCAGATTTTTATTCTACTTATTGTGAGTAAATTTTGCAGGTTTCTAATGAGAATGTGTACAATTGCCATCCCTAGAGAGGGAGACTTGACTAACTAAATTTTTTGGTGCTCTTCATTTATTTTTATTATTTGTGACTTTTATTTTTTATTTTATAGTCTTTTTAATGACAAAAATAATATATTAATAAAGAAAATAAACTCTAAAATAGAGGAGAAAATTCACAAATAAAGATATAACATAGAACAGTAAATAATATTTGGATACAGATAAAAATAAACTAAATACAAAATAAAACAGTAAATAATACAAATAGTCAAACAACAGTGTTGTGAAAGGAATCACATGAAACTAATCGCAGCTACTAAAAATTCATTTCGCTACTCATAAATTAGATCTCAAACCAACTAAATTTACTTTCGATAAATCATATCCTATAAAAAGATAACCAAAACACCCACAACTTGGTGAATACTCCAAACCATGTTTGTAAAACCTCTTAATACTAACCTTATTTTGTGTTGGCCAATTGATCCATCTGGCTTCAAATTCAGCTTGTAATCCCATCTTACGCTGATGGCTTTTTTGTTCTTTGGAAGCTTAGTCAACTTCCAAATCTTGTTTCATTCTATAGCCTCAAGTTCTTCTTTCATGGCCTTCATCTAGACTTTCTTCTTGAGAGCTTCTTTTGTACTCACTGGTTCAAAGTCTACTAACATGGCACACTGAATGACTTCCACTTCAGAATCCATTTCAGTATCTTACAAAATGTCAAACTCTACAAATCTTCTTGAAATGTTTTTGATTCTGTGTGTGTGTGTGTGTGTCTGCGTGCGTGCGTGCGTGTGTGTGTGTGTGTGTGTGAGAGAGAGAGAGAGAGAGTGTTTAATCCGTTGATTTTTCAAAATCGTCTGTTTGCCGACTTTTACCAGTTTGATCTATTTTACCCGACTTTTACTTATTTAATAGCTTATATGTGGTTCCAACAATCAAATCAGAGCAATGATCTTTTTGATTCCCAGTTCGACTAGTCGGTCTAATCCGGTCTTTCAAACACCACCTTTCAAATTTATCTCACTTTTATATTTATTAATCCATCATATTTAGAAGATGATTTTCATTATAAACTAGCAAGATACCCGTGCGTCCGCACGGGTAAATTTATTTGATACGATATAGATTTTATTTAAATATACATGTAAATTTAAAATGAGTTATTTAATTACAAAATGAATAATAATAATAATATAAATTCAATTTTGACATTTGAAAATAAGAATTTTGTTCCTCAAATAAAGACAATTGTTAATTGAAAAAAAAAAGTACTTTGCTGATAGTGACCCGTGAAAAAAATAGATATTTTGACATGTAAAAATAAGAATTTTGTGTCTCAAATAAAGACAATTGTTAATTAAAATAAAATATGTATTTTGTTGATAATGACCCCTGAGAAAAATAAAAATTTTGACATTTGAAAATAAGAATTTTATGTCTCAAATAAAGACAATTGTTAATTAAAATGAAATAGGTATTTTGCTGACAGTGGCTCGTGAGAAAAATAGAAAATTTTGACATTTTTTTTTTATAAGCTAAAATTTATATAAGATTAGGGGTACAATAAGGGGACCCCAACCCGTATACAAAAAACTCCAACGTTAACATCCGGATCTACAAAAAATCACTGGGGCATTTATCCCAAGTGTAATAATTACAGGTATGAAATCTATTGTGCACCCTACCTATCCAATTCCATGAGAAAAAAAGAATACGATTTGTAATCGTAT
Source organism: Lathyrus tuberosus (assembly GCA_022829125.1). Taxonomy (NCBI): domain Eukaryota; kingdom Viridiplantae; phylum Streptophyta; class Magnoliopsida; order Fabales; family Fabaceae; genus Lathyrus; species Lathyrus tuberosus. Next base: position 6,110,342 of record JALAZF010000164.1, on the reverse strand, counting down.
CCAAGTCCCAAAATTCATCCTTAAAAATGATGTAGTTTCGGGATGTCCAAATGGACCAACAAATAATCAACCACAAACCGACCGAGTTACTAATTGAGAACTTTCTGCCTACACACCCAGACACCTAACATGAAAAATGATTTAACAAAGAACTAACTGTGATATCTGGAATGCCTAACCATTTGCAAACGAATTTCCAGATAAGGACAGATTTGTAACAACGGAAAAAAACATGATCAGCAGATTCTACTTCCTGGAAACAAAAAGGGCACGACTCTTCATGACGGTTAGTGATGATACTTCTTCTGATTAGATTGTCTCTCGTTGGAAGTCTGTTATGAACTAGCCGCCAACCGAAAACTTTCACCTTAGGAGGGACCTCAGCTAACCAAATAAGTTTGAATACCGCGATAACATCTTCAGGAAGAATATCATTGGCGTCTTCAATTGAATCCTGCAGAAAGTTATATAAAGACGAGACAGAAAACGACTCAGCATTATTAGCGAGCCATCATGGAAGATCATCAACGGCGACGTTTAAGAATTTTGTATCTCAAATAAGGATAATTGATACGATATAGATTTTATTTAAATTTACATGTAAATTTAAAATGAATTATTTAATTACAAAATGAATCATAATAATCATAATAATAATAATAATAATAATCATAATAATATAAATTCAATTTTGAAATTTGAAAATAAGAATTTTGTGCCTCAAATAAAGACAATTACTAATTGAAAAAAAAAAAGTACTTTACTGATAGTGACCCGTGAAAAAAAATTGATATTTTGACATGTAAAAATAAGAATTTTGTGTCTCAAATAAAGACAATTGTTAATTAAAATAAAATATGTATTTTGTTGATAGTGACCCGTGAAAAAAAATAAAAATTTTGAGATTTGAAAATAAGAATTTTATGTCTCAAATAAAGACAATTGTTAATTAAAATGAAATATGTATTTTGCTGATAGTGGCTCGTGAGAAAAATAGAAAATTTTGACATTTAAAAATAAGAATTTTGTATCTCAAATAAAGATAATCGTTAGTTAAAATAAAATAGGTATTTTACTGAAAGTGACCCATGAGAAAAATAGAAATTTTGACATTTTGAAATAAGAATTTTGTGTCTCAAATAAAAACAATTATTAATTAAAATAAAATATGCATTTTGCTAATAGTGACTCATGAGAAAAATAAAAATTTTGACATTTGAAAATAATTTTTTTAATAATTATGAATAATTTTTTAATAATCATAAAATAATTATGTTTTCGGTTGAGTCAATTTTTATGTGTTCTTCTTCATTCAATTAAAAAGATTATAATTATTTATTCATTTATGTTTAGAAAAAAAAAAAATATATATATATATATATATATATATAGAGAGAGAGAGAGAGAGAGAGAGAGAATTAAAAATGAAAGTGAAAAAGTGTAGGAAAGAGAAATGGTGAGTGAAAGAATGAGAAATGGAGAAAAAAAGTGAAAGTTGAAAAACTATGAAATAAGAACTTGGCACTTGGTAGCATTTGGTTGAAGTAAGATGAATTAATTGAGATTATGTTTATACTATTTTAACTTTTTGCAAGTGTTAAAAAATTGAAAGTGAAGGGTATTATTGATAGTTTGCAGGTATCTTCTTTTAATGGATAGATAGTTGAAGTGTTCTTTATTTTCAATCTAATTTTATTCATAATTTCTTTCATATTTAACCATATAAATATATAATGTCTATATTCGCCTCTGTCTAGGACGAAGGTTAATTTTCATAAAAGTGGTTTTGGGTGGTCGTTAATGTTGACGTTTCTTAATTAAATGAGGCAACATATGTTGTAAAGTCATGGTGCTTCCTTTTAAATATTTTGAGGATATGGGAGAATCACGTGGTACCCTTTGGTCTTGGTCGGTTCGAACGAAAGGCCTTCACCTTGAGCAGACTGCGGCTGCCCAACAATCCGAGTTGCTGCTGTTATTATAGCAAGTGCAACCCTGGTACTCAGTTTTCGATAATTTTGTTTGGTGGAGACATGCTTTTGGTTTTTCAGTTTCTAGTACTTATTCTACAATTATGCTTTGTGATGCTCCGAGGCGGGCCGTGAACGAGCTTATTTCCATAGTTTTATCACGTTTATGGAAGTCTAAAATTTCTAGTAGAATTTTAGTTTTCGGTTGGAGATTGATTTACGAAGACGGAATTTTCGAAATGGGGAATTTTGACAAGGCCTCACTTTTTGGTTTGTCCTTTGTGTTTTGGAGTTGATGAGGATTTGGATCATCTCTTCCTTGGTTGTCCAATATCCAAGATGTGGTGGAGCAAAATTTATCTTTGGCTTTGAATCGACGATGTTTCTTCGGATAGCTCTATTTTGGAATGCCTTCTCTTGTTGGATAAATCTTGTAAGTCGGTTTGGTTTTTGGATACGGGTTGATTATTTTGGTTTGATTACTTGTTGGGTTATTTGGAGTTGTAGGAACTACATTCTTTTTAAGGATCTTATTTTATCGAATTTTAATAGAGTGGAGTTAATTAAGAAGCTCTCGTGGGAGTGGTTTCGTGCGTTTTTTAGTTAGAACTAGTGTATCCTGGTTGGATTAGTGTAACTATCCTAGTATTTGTTTTATGTAATTTCGGGTAGATGGTTGGTTATTTTTTGTTGAGGTTTGTTCCTCTTTTCTTTTTTTATTATATCTTTGGGTTAGCACCCCTCCTTCTAGTGCTTCTTTTCAATCCAATTTGCTTATAAAAAAGTATTTGGAGTTGTAAATTTGTGAATTTTTTTTTAGTATAACGTATTTATTCAATAAAAATACCAAAAAAAATAACATTTCAAAAAATTACCAAAATGGCATGGTTTTGAAAAAGTTTAACAGGGAGGCGCCATATGGTATGGCGCCTCAGTTAAAAGGCAAATGTCATCTCATATGGCGCCTCAGTGTAAAGTCTGATGCCCTAAATTTTTTTTCCTTGCCAGAAGGGAGGCGCCATATCATATGGCGCCTTAGTTGATGTCCTTTTTTTAATTTTATTTTAATTTGGAAATTGATTAAATTTATGGTGCTACAGTGTTTCATGTGTCTATAAATGAGACTGCACCCTCATTTGTTACTCCACAACACTTCTCACCATTACCCTAATCTCTCCCCTTTCCAACACTTCTCACCATTACCCTAATCTCTCCCCTTCTCAATACTATGTCTGAGTGGCTAAATCTCCGTCCATCATCATCATCAACAGCACCAGAGGAACCGTTTCCAACATTTTCACTGATGAAGAGAAATGCCCTAGTTGTATTCTCAGTAACAAAGCCTCCAATGAAGATGATACTCTAGAACACGCAGACACTAGAGCATTTGCATAGGGAACTGTATCGCTGGCTAGAAAGAGATTTTGAGACAGGTGAAAATATCAGGAAGATTGAGAGGCTGGTTGAGGAGTCTAGTCCAAATGGAGTTACCCGCACTTGGAGAAAAATGCAAAATGATGCTGGTGTCCTTATGATGATGATGATAGCAAAGAAAATTAACTTGATGGTTGTAATTTCCTAGATAAATTGATGTGTTGGGTTGTTTATTTTCGGTATGTTGTTGTTACTTTCTGATTTGGTATTAGGTTATGTCGTTGTTATTTGTTGATGTTTAGCTATTAAGTTATGTTCTGTTATGTTATGTCGTTGTAATCGCTTAGGTATGCCATCAATGAAATAAAATTTGTTGTTGTTATAAATAGACAAGTTTACAGTTGAAACTATGATGTTGTGCTAGAGTCCACATTGGGATACTTGGTACGATTGTGTCCTGGCTGGCGGCACAAACCACATAACCTCACCATTTTGTCTGCTGCATCCATCTCCGTTCGAATACGGGTGCTGTTAGGGCGACCCTTTTTATTTATTTGCATCAAATCATTATGCCACACAATTTCGCCTTCGTATGGAGGCCAGTAGTCCTCCTTTGCTACCACTTGAAAGCTAGCACCGTAGACATTGCATAGAGTAATGACTTAGTGAAGAACAGAGAGATAGTTGGTTGGGTCCAGCCGGGCCTTGGAACATGTTGCTATAACATGGGAGCAAGGCATACGAAATGCCTGAAACTTTCCACAGTCACACCAACTCCTATCCAGTTCCACTCGGTAACATCCCCTAGGCCTTTCTTCATTATGATCAATAGACTCTGCAACACTGAAGTGACCTTTAGTACAGTCAAAGACCATGACCACGTGTGTGTTGGTGTTGGTTGCGGAATAGGGCAAGCAAGCAAAAAGATTTGGAAGTATTTTTCCGGGAATTTATCGTGCCACAGAGATCGGTGCTACTGAATTGCCGTTCGAAAATTTCAATGTTAATGAGTTTGGTTTTAAAATGGTTTAAAGCGTAAATCAGAAAAGTAAATAAAAACATAAAAATAATTCATTCTTCAAAGAGAAAAGACGTATCAAGCATGTGTATATTCCACTCGTCACAAACTTAAACCAATCGACCAGTTACACTCAACTTACAATACTCCTCAATATCACCCGGTATCGCTCACAATAGTGTTCATCTCTGACACACCGAGCTAAGAAACAACCGTATCACTCTCTTCATCACTCTCACGCACGAAGCCTCGAAATACGGAAGGCATTTAAGTTCCGACACCCATACGGATTGTTAGCTCTAAATCTATCTCTAGCATCCAGAAACTAACAGATAACCATCCCTAATCAAGATTTGCGATGTTTATCTCTAACACAACCCAAACCCCGCGCATAAAGCAAAATTCAGAAACAATCATCGATAAAGATTTGTAAAGCAAATTAAATATAACACCATGATCAACAAATATACATGAGATCTAAGTACAAACATATACAAACCCAACAAGATAGAGTTTACAAAAAGAGGAAAAAGAGATAAACCAACACTTCTCGATTTATCAAGTCGATCGATGAGAATCCACCTCCGATTCGACAAGATGCAAGCTCCATTTGTTGTTTTCAAGCTAATCCTATGAAGAAATGAAGTTTGATGGAGTTGGGAGCAAAAAATACCCAAAACCATCCCAAAAAATGTGCTTTTTCACTATATTTATTGTTGTCAAAGTCGCAGAGCGCGCTCAGCGCGCGTTTTTTGAAGTTAAACCGCCTTACGAGCGCGCTCAGCGCGCAACCTGCTGTAAGTAGCTCTTTCTGGGGGAAAATCCAAAGAAATCACGCAACAACAAGTTTTTACAAACAAAAACAAGTGCAATGGTTCAATCGAAAATGGTACACACAAAGTAAACACTTACCACTAAACTACAACGATAACATAATCACGAAACAAATGCTAAATACAAAAGTCATGCCAAACATTCTAAAACAACACAAGTTCAAACGTGAATCACACCTAGCAAAAACAATCATCGGTAGATGAAAAACATAAAATAAGGGATTTTTCACTCACACAACAATCCTGCAAACAACAGACTAAATTATGCATCCATCCAAAAATTCACATTGAACATACAAAGGCAAGAATCACAAGGACTTTTCAAGGTTGTAATGTGGTCGAGTAAACAAACAAGGAATAGTTCCTAAAGCTAATCGAAACAAAAACTTGCCTAAACCTAAGGGAGTGATCAACTCACAAAAGCTCAAGCACCAAAATTTCAATCAAACTTCTTCCACACACCCAAGTGTTACACAACAACACACAACTTATTTAGCACAATTATTGGAACTCTTTTTGTTTCCTTTTTCAAGGATTTTCTTTTTCTCCCTTTTTTTCTTTCTTTTTATCTTTCACAAATTTTTCTCTTTTTTATTTTCTTTTTCAATCCTCATAGAATCCAACCAATGAGTATACAATCATCCTCTCCCCAACTTGAATTCAACCGCACCATCATGTGAATACTCCCTACTTTCTAAGGCAAGGAAAAAATCCATACAACAACACAAAATTGAGGTCCAAGAAAAAAAAATCCATTCAAAAATAAGTGAACTAAATACTCATACAAAAGCATTAAGTTCAAATAAAAACATGGATCAAAAAGCTCAAAGGGGTTACAAATTCCCACACACTCACAAGGTGAATTGACTATTTGGCTAAGGTGGTTGTGCTCAAAATGAAACAAATGCCTTGATCATTTTCATGCATTCATATACACAACATAAACAACAGATTCAACATAATAAAATCCAGTAAAACAAAATGTCGGTACTCCGAGCATATAACAATGGAAGGCTTCCTCACAAAAAGGGTAGGAACTAAAGTGATACACATACGAACAAGTATATAAAAGAATAAATGGCATGAAAGTTGTAAAAAACCTAAGTATCATGAATATGCCAAAGTCAAGAAAGCGATAAACACATACCTTGGACGTGTACAAAACTTTAAACACTATCATTACCACGCATTCGCAAGTTGAAATGATCAAAAATGGAAAAACACCGAATGTGACTTCAAGCAATCGGGCAAAAATTTGAGTCCAAACAATCAACAAAAGAATTAGAAAAATTACTAATAAATACTAATAAATAAGGCCTTGGTGGAAGTGGGAAGAAGGGAGAGCAAGTGAAGAATTAAAAGAACTCACTAGCTCAGTACAGCAGAGCGCGCTCAGCGCGCTACACCAGAACCAGAAAAATCAGTACAGCTACAGGGTTCTGGTGTAGGCCTCCACTTAACACCTACACAATCTCATATACAAAATCTCAAAATTAAAAAGTAATAACGGAACAAAAAACGATAAAACATGCTTGTTTTACGTCGTAAGCTTGACGCCTATTATTTATACACACTTCTCCAAGTTGCCTCTTTACCCGGTTAGGGCTCACCGACGACGAAACCTAACCAAACACTTAGCAAACGTGAAGAGAAACAAATATATACACTATATTTACAATTATGCAAAACAAGTAAAATTCACAAATATGGTAAACATATACAACTATCAATATAAACAAGTGAAAATAGACAATATATACGATATTGGCAACGGCGCCATTTTGTTGGTTGCGGAATAGGGCAAGCAAGCAAAAAGATTTGGAAGTATTTTTCCGGGAATTTATCGTGTCCACAGAGATCGGTGCTACTGAATTGCCGTTCGAAAATTTCAATGTTAATGAGTTTGGTTTTAAAATGGTTTAAAGCGTAAATCAGAAAAGTAAATAAAAACATAAAAACAATTCATTCTTCAAAGAGAAAAGACGTATCAAGCATGTGTATATTCCACTCGTCACAAACTTAAACCAATCGACCAGTTACACTCAACTTACAATACTCCTCAATATCACCCGGTATCGCTCACAATAGTGTTCATCTCTGACACACCGAGCTGAGAAACAACCGTATCACTCTCTTTCTCACTCTCACGCACGAAGCCTCGAAATACGGAAGGCATTTAAGTTCCGACACCCATACGGATTGTTAGCTCTAAATCTATCTCTAGCATCCAGAAACTAACAGATAATCATCCCTAATCAAGATTTGCGATGTTTATCTCTAACACAACCCAAACCCCGCGCATAAAGCAAAAATCAGAAACAATCATCGATAAAGATTTGTAAAGCAAATTAAATATAACACCATGATCAACAAATATACATGAGATCTAAGTACAAACATATACAAACCCAACAAGATAGAGTTTACAAAAAGAGGAAAAAGAGATAAACCAACACTTCTCGATTTGTCAAGCCGATCGATGAGAATCCACCTCCGATTCGACAAGATGCAAGCTCCATTTGTTGTTTTCAAGCTAATCCTATGAAGAAATGAAGTTTGATGGAGTTTGGAGCAAAAAATACCCAAAACCATCCCAAAAAATGTGTTTTTTCACTATATTTATTGCTGTCAAAGTCGCAGAGCGCGCTCAGCGCGCTCCGGGCGCTCAGCGCGCGTTTTTCGAAGTTAAACCGCCTTACGAGCGCGCTCAGCGCGCAACCTGCTGTAAGTAGCTCTTTCTGGGGGCTTGGAGCGCGCTCCAAGCATGCTTGAAAATCCAAACTTGTTTTCTTCATAACTTTTGAACCGTAATTCCGTTTTTCGCCCGGTTCGAAGTGTTGGAAAGCTTATTCAATGCTCTATACAACAATGGCAAAATCCCACTGCTTGAATACCTACAAAAATGAGATAAAATCAATTAAACTCAATGATATTTACACGAATCGCAATATATACACTAAAATGTAACTATACGCATTCATAAACAAAACAGGGTTTATTCATAAGATATTTAACAAAAAGCAATGATAAGTGCAACAAAACATATATACAAAAATAGCTATAATTTGCACTTATCATTTGGCCTTTGCAGCTTCGTCCTTCATGAATGTCATTGAACTATTACTAAACAGCTGCCCAGATTGCATGACCGAACCCCACTTTGTACGTCTGGTATCAAATAGTGCAGCGAGCCTAAAATATGTTGACCTCACCAAAGCGGTTATCGGTAGGTTTCGGATGCCCTTGAATACAGAGTTCATAGATTCAACGAGGTTTGTTGTCATGTGGCCTCATTGCTTCCCATTGTCGTATGCCCTTGTCCACGTCTCCCGTTAAATATTATCAATCCATCTTAATGCATCTGCATTTGTTGGTCTGATCTCGTCACAGTAGTATCTGAAGGTAGGCTCTGTTAGTGCATAGCTCGCGTTAGTAACCATCTTCTTTAGCCCTTTGTCCTTGAACTCCCGTATGAAATTTTGACCGATGTGTCTAATGCAATACACATGGCTTGAGGGAGGATCCTGTCAACCGTTATCAAGATTGTTGTAAACACTCTCGATTGAGGGGTGTCTATCGGAGATCAAACATAAGTTAGGTTGGGGAGCAACGTATTGTCGGAGATTTTTTAGGAAAAAACTCCAACCTCCAGCAGTCTCCCCTTCAACTAGAGCGAAGGCGATAGGGAAAATGTTGTTGTTGCCATCCTGTGCCACGGCCATCAGTAGCGTGCCCTTATATTTTCCGTATAACCATGTTCCATCAATTTGAATTATAGGTTTACAGTACGCAAATCCTTTAATGCATGGTTCAAACGCCCAAAAGAGTATGTGGAAAATGCCATTTCCACTTACACAATTCCCGTCTAGCGTATACGCCGGCAATGTCTCTAAGATGAAAACAGTCCCTGGAGTATAGTGTTTAAGTGCCACCAGGTATCTTGGAAGTTCTTTGTAAAAGTCCTCCCAATTTCCAAAAACCGTTTCAACCGCCTTAGTCCTAGCAATCCACGCCTTCCTGTACAAAGGAGTATAGTTGTATCTTTGAACCATATGCGCTATTATCGTACTCACCTTCAAAGAAGGGTTGTCGCTAGTGACTGATAGAATTTCATTGCAGATCAACTGAGAGCTGAGCTTGTGATGATCCTGACTTGGATTCGTGATTATGCAAGTGTGCTCTGGACCTATTGACCATATCTTCCAGGAATCGCTTCGCTTCTGGAAAGATGCTGTTAATCTAAACGGGCACACCTCGTTACAGCAATAGATCTTGTATAGGGTCAGATTTGTTCGATCGACTCTATAATCTGCAGATAAGTTCATGTGGTATTGTTTTATATCTCGGACACAATCTTCTTTCGTACGAAAATTGTCTCCAACTTTTAATACTCCCTTCGTCTGCATGTATGGGTCGTAAAAAATATCTGTTGACGGTTCATCCTCGCCTAAGTTGAGTCTTGTCATGTGTTGAGGTGGGCAATAAACATGACTGCCAGGTAATGGGTCTTCCTCCTCGTTGTTTACCATTTCATCGACAATGTCCTCCCCTTCTTCTTCTTCCTCGTCAACGACATCGACCTCAGCTTGTTCGTTGTCGGATTCGTTAAAAACCTGAGAAACTTCAAGTTGTTGAGATAGTTGTTGCTGTTGTAACTTAATATATAACTCAATATCATTGAATCCAGAATACTCAAGACTGAGAAACATATTACGCACATCATCATCGTCCTGAATCTTCAGCTGAAAAAATTTGCATTGGTCGTGCCTGTCAAAAAACATAGGATTTTTGTATACGATTTGCCCAACTGGACCGCACTGTATTTTCTTTTCTAATCTGGCTTTCAAATGTAAAAAATTTTGATCTTCTATCAATTAAAAACCTAGTGACTTCCGTATCCCTAAAATTGAAACCTGATATGGGACATTCAAACATCTCACCATTGAGATGTGCACTTATCATGTATTGTGGTCTTTGAGCCATAACAAAAAACGTTACTAACTTGTGTTTGGAAGAAATGGTTTACAAACTTTAGTGTTTGGAAGAAAATGTTAACTAAAGGATGTTATCATAAGTTGTATGTTTCATGTGTATTAATAGGCGTATAGTAGATACACGTTATGTCTCGTGGGAGTTTAATTGCTTCAGAATGATTTACCATTGCCTTGCATGAACCATGTGCTTCTCTGCGTGACAAGACCCCATTTACACACCAAGAATCTCCCAAGGCATTTATCACTATTATGACAAGACCACACAACTCTTAACAAGACCACACAACTCTGCATACCTACACTAGCCTTGACAAGACCACACAACTCTGCATACCTACACTAGCCTTCCACTATTCTTTATCATTCCTACACTATTCATTTGCACAGTCTACGAAATCACAAGACTACACTAGCCTTGCATGCAGTATGTGAAACTCTGCATGACAAGACTACGCCGCCATTCAAAAAATCTCACATGGGGTTACATGCAATGTCATCAAGATTCCTTACACTCCTCTCATCACACGAAAAAGTAATATACTTCTCTCTATGACTACACTTGTTACTCTACAATTCCAAAGCATGCATGCAAGAGAACACCTAAGAGATTCGTTACACGATGACCAAGAATGCATGCAATATCATGTGACTCCCCTCATCTCATTCTTCACCATTATAAATACATTCTCACCACTTTACAAAATTTTCCCATCCCAAACTCTTCTACTCAAATCACAAAATATCTGCATCCATTACAACCTCTTCTTCTTCATACCAAAAAATGTCTTTACTCACCATGGGAAACGATCATAAAGGCACACCGGAAAACATTGCAGACTTTGTAAGTGTTTTGACTTTGGTTTGTTTTGTCTTCCTTAACCTAGAACCATCTTTTTATACAAGTAATAATATTTATATTTTTGTTCAAGAGGTATCAAGATTCTGTTGTCGTGGGCACGAATACATGCCACACGACGAATTCATCGAAGATTACCTAACTGCATGTGGATTTGGTGAGTTGATTAAAATCAAGTCATACACGGTTGACCCAAAATTCATTCTAGCTTTGCTAGAACGATGGAGGCCAGAGACCCACACATTTTACCTTCCATTCGGTGAATGCACGGTCACACTCCAAGATGTTTATATGTTGCTTGGCCTACGCATCGACAGAAAGGCCGTCAACGGGAACGTTTTTGTAAACAACCAACTATGTGATGAGTTGTTGGGCACACCGCTCAGTCTCGATGCACCTGAACCAACACGGGATGGTCGACCTAGGGGACAAGGTATTAACTTAAAATACCTTAAAGAATACTACCAGCCTATTGTATTAGACGAGGAAACCCTCCTGTATTACAAGATACAAAAAACTCGGTGCTATTTAATGCTTTTGTTCTGTCAGTATTTATTTCCAGAAAGTACTGGAAATAATGTTAATATTATGTATTTACCTTTGTTGTCTAACATTAACAAAGTGCGCGAATATAGTTGGGGTTCAGCTGTCCTGACCCATCTCTATAGTTCACTCTGTAAAACTTCAAAAAAAGACACTTGTACTTTTTATGACTATCCTTATCTCCTTCAAGCGTGGGGTTGGTCTAGAATGCCAACACTAGCTCCTGTTAACCAGAATCCCTTCATTTTTCCCTACGGAAACAAGTACGCTCAATTTTACTACTCGAACTTATGTCCTTTAATGAGATGTCTATTTGTAACTAACTTATTTGTGCCACGTTTTTTAGGTGGTCAGTTCCAGGAATGAATTTTCATCGAAATCCCAGGAGCGCAATAACCGTCTACCGCAACCTAATAGATCACATTGGCTCAGACGATGTAATTTTTTCTTGAAATACCATAATTTTGTCTCATAAATTGCAACACCGCCGAATGTCTAACTAAATATTATTTTCTTCTTGTAGTTTATCTGGAGGTCGTACGAGGGTCTCGACCACCAGCCCAATGCGAATAATGCTGCAGTGTGGACATCAAAAACACCCATCATTCGGTTCACCACGGTGGAGATGCATCAAAGCGATCGGGTGAAACTGCAGTTCGGAATGCATCAGGATATTTCGGTCACTCCGACACGTTTAGGAGAGTGGCATCTGCATAGAGTGGACACACAGTGGGTTGTGGGTCACTGGACGAACTTTGCAATAGTGATGTGTCAACATTGGAAGGATCAACACCAGCACATCTTATTCGACCCTGTTGTGGAAGATGTTATACCAACTCAACAATATATTACTTGGTTTAGGTTTGTTACAACACCCCCAACAATTCCTCTCTCAGCCGACGTATCTATTTGATCTGCGCCAACGTGCATCTTCCTCACAGCCACATGCCCAACATCATACACCTTATTATACCCAACAACAAGGTATACCAACCGAATCAATCTTCCAAAGCCGCAACCCTATCATGCCACCAACTCAGTCACAACAAGAAGAGCCTTACCCCGACCGTCATCCCACCTACACCGACCCCACTAATGCCTATAGCCCTGGCAACTCTTTCGAACCCACCCCAGCCCACCATAGCCCCATGCAAATGAACACCCCATCGTCCTACAACCAACAAACACAATCGTCCTACAACCAACAAACTCACCCACTATTTGACTACCAAACCCCATATCAACCACTGGATCGGTACTAACACCCTTCAATGCACCATTTCGGTCAACCATACCGTCCACAACCAACCCAACCCCCCTTACAAACTACGAAAACATGAGCATGCAACTGGATTACGGAAGCGCGGTTGGCGGAAACCCCTCCGGCTATTGGGGACAGATGCTTCAAAATTTGTCTGATACGCCGAGACCATCTCAGCAGACGCAAAGGCCAGGCACACCTCAACAAAATCGTGGTAGACAAAGACGCCGCACAAGAGCCCTGACATGTGGAACCGGTGGACGTTTAGATAGGCACGATCATTAAATTTTTCTTTACCATCAATTGTACTAATTTTTATTCTGAACATGGTTGCTTCCCTTATTTTTTTTCATTCAATTATTCAATTTCCAATTTAAAATAATAATTAAAAATAATAATAATAATAAAGTGAACTGAGGCGCCATATGGTATGGCGCCTCCCTTCTGCAACAAAAAAATAATTATGCCCTAACCCATTGTACTGAGGCGTCATATGAGATGGCTTTTGCTGTTTGCCTGAGGACTATCTCATATGGCGTCACCCTGTTTTTTTTTCAAACATCGCCATTTTGGTATTTTCAACGAAAGGAGTGATATTTTGAAGTTTTTTTTAATAACCTAGTTATTCTAAAAAAAAAAATCTAAATTTGTGATAACCACCTAAATTAGATTTTTTTTAACTATGTTGTTGATTGAATCAAAGAATGATTGTCTTCTTGAAAATGATATAAGATTCTCTTTTCTGTCTATGTACTTTTTCTCTTTTTTCAAAGCTCTTCAAATAGTATCATTTTTAAATGGATATATTTTTAATTATTTTTTGTAGACCGAGAGTGAAGAGACTCATCAAGTTCATGAAGTTCACTAAAACAAAGTGTGTTTATCTAAATAAAAGGGGGAGTGGAGTTAGATATGAGAAATTTAAATTTTTTATTTATTTAGCCTTTTACAAAAGTGGTGTTTGAGGTTAAGGATTGAAAAGGAAGGGTTGTGGTATAAAATTCTGGTAAATAAATATGGGCTTTTAAAAGGGGGAAGTATTGGAAGAAAGCTAAAGATTCAAATTGATGGAAAGATGGTGGTGAGGTGAACCAAAGAAGTTTGCATATGATGCTTCTAAGAAAATAAGAAATTAAGGTAATGTGTTATTTTCATATGAACCGTGGTTGAATGGGTTGTTCTAAAGAATCGTTTTAGTAGATTGTCTAGTTTATTTTGGATAAAAATGTGTATATGAAATGTGTGGTGTCTAGTTGAAGTTTTAGGGTTGTTTTGGGAGTTGGATAAAAAACATTTGGATCATTGTTTTAATTAATTCTATCTAATTTCTAAGGAATCTTAAAGTGTGAAAAAAATTATTTGAATTATGTTTTTAATTTTTATAAAATTTGAATATTTCAATTTCAGTAGATATTTTAAACATTACTAGTTTTTTTATAGCTTTTAAAGAGAGTAAACGCACTTAATTTTTAAGTATGGTTTTCAAAATATGAACTATTATATATAGACATATATTAATTGTTAATTTGTTCAGAAAATGTGAAATTGATTCCTCCCGTTTTGCAATTTAAAAAAGAAATATCTTCCCATCGACCCAATAATCAGACTCAAACCAAATCAGTTATCACCGGATTGAATCGGTTAGGGGTTACCGTGAAAAGAAGAAGTGTCCCATCCCAAACTAATGAAATTTGATTGGACTGGATAATTGACTGAAATGGGTTCAGCCCGGCCCATGAGAGAGAAAATCAGACTAACTTCTTCATCAAACAAGCATTCTAGCAAAAGAAGATACTTCAACAAACTAAGGTCAGCAAATCAAAACTACCCAACCAAGCAAATTTAGACTCGAAAGCTAATATCTCTAGTACATAAATAGAGTTGCATCACCATCAAATTGAGAAATCACATTTTGAAGCTTAAATAAGGATAAAGCTTTTTGAAGTGATTAAGTGAACAATCCTCTAGTGCACAAATAATAAAGGTGCATCCACAAATCCTCACGATTTCACCCACCTAAATGCAATGATAGCTACACCCTTCCAGAGAAATATCTAGCTACACCCTATATAGTATACACACTTTATGCTGAAGATGAGAGGGTACTTGAGCACATACATTCAGTTTGTTCATGCTCTAAAATCAAATCAAAATACAAGTATTGAGAAATCAATCAAAACTACCACTGAGCATGATAAACATAAGGAATGCAATTCAGGTTGAAAGGAGCTAGCAAAAATTATGATGACAACAGAAAAAGAATAGAAACACACCACGATAGACGAATAGTGCAGACATTTCGTATGGCGGCAATCTCAAATCTGATACTAGAGAGCCCAACCATGTGGTGGAAGAGTGGAAATTTAGGACCGAGCTCAGGTTTGACAACCCTTTTATAGTAAGACAAACCAGATCACCGCAAACTAGGCATCACGTGCCACAGTAAAATGTTTGATGAGAGCAATCTTCCACCAATTAGCGTATAAAAACAATGGGTTGCAGTTGCTCAACTCATCAAGATCATCGTCCACATAATGAGCCACAATCATAGAAAACGGAACCAAATTCATCTAAGCCCGTGAAGAAAACAAGGGTGGTAATGCATATTGAGTTCAAGCAATTGCAGATTGCCTGTTGCAGCTGAAAAGATTTTATTTGTTTTAGTTTTAAAAACCATGTATGTCCAGTTAGCAACAAAGGAACCCAATGATGAACCCAAAAAGATCACATTTAGCCAAGAATCCTGCCAAAAGGTCAATAACATTAATAAAGCAACGACTGAGTCTGAAATCTAGTGATGATGAAGTAAGCATATAATGTGAACATTTAATAATTTACCCGCTTGACTACTTTCACAAAGATCCAGAAACAGTATACCCAATTCGGCATCCATCCAAAGCCACAAAACATTCCAATACCTCGTTAAACAGAATCAGGTAATCCCGTGGAAAACATGTCATAAAACTCCACATGCATGAAAGTCACAAATCACAAGATAACCGGCGGCAATTATTGAAAGCAAAGAGCACAACATCGAATTCAACGGTATGTCATTAGATTTCAACAGACCAAAAGATCAGCATATAGGAACATTAACAAGTCTAACAAAAGTGCCAAGTATTGCATGTCAAAACACCGGTATCATTGGTCCATCCAAACAACAACAATCCCAGAACATTTTGTGAATAAATACGAAAGCTAGGCATCAACAGCAACCTCTTTGATTTCAAAGCTGCAAAAAAAAAACATAATAACAATTTCATTAGAATCAAGAAAACATAGTGCAAAAAGAAGAGATCAATACACATTTTACATACCTCGATGAAAAGACCAAAGTATATCAACGAAAGCCTCCAGATCCACGTCGTTCATATGGTCCAGCACGATCACGATCACGATCACGGGAGTAACGATCATTTCCAGAATCTCCACGACTACCAGCGTCCCTGCTACGACCTCCAGAATAACGATCTCCGTTTCTATCAGGACCATAGTGACCACCACCACCGCTTCCACCGTATCTACTTTCTCTGCCACCACCATACCTCCCTCCTCTTCCCCCTTCACTAGGGCACTCCCTAGCAAAATGACCAGGTTTACCACAATTAAAGCATCCTCCATCACTGGATCCTCGACCACCTCGGTCACGGTCACGATCACCACGATCACGACCACGTTCTCGGTAGCGATCACCATCATCTCTAGCTGATCCTTGTTGAGGTTGAGCTTTGTCAACCGTAATAGTTCGGCCATCTAAATCTATCCCATTCATAGAATCAATAGCATCCTCCATTGCTTTCTTTTCATCAAATGTGACAAATCCAAAACCACGAGAACGTCCAGAAAATTTGTCAACAACCACCTATTTACAAAATGAAATTAAAGAGAATATTAACAATTCCATCGTCCAAATCAAATATAATGTTTAGAAAACACTTTTTGATTTGTGATCATACTAGATTGATTTCTTTTTATTTAGTTTACATGGTTTTCTAATAAAAAGGTTTGGTAAATATTAAAAATTTTCTCCTAACATAAAAATGAAGAAAGTATAAAATTTCTAGTCCAGATGCAAGCCAAAAGTGTGGCATAAACCAATTTCTAGGTACCAACATTAAATAAGATAATGACAACATTAATTTGATATTTATCACCTTTGCCTCCGTAAGCTTGCCAAATTTTTCAAATGTATCCTTTAACTTTCTATCCGATGTTGACCATGCAAGGCCACCAACAAAACAACGGTACTCATCTTCGTCTGCCATTTTAAACTGCATAAGACAAGCATTAATATATGGTGTTGAATTAACTGATCCAAGTTAATGAACCCAATTAACCTCAAGCAAGAAGCCAAGAGAATAGGATTCCTTGTAGGCCAAAAGGCACGACAATATTATGATTGAATGAAAAATAGCACTATTAAACAAAACAAAAAAGGAGAACTCGTCTACACGCTGAACATTACATAAACAACATGAAAGTAAACAAGTCTATATAGATTTAGGAACATATAGATTCTAAGGTGTGGAACCATTTTTCAAACAATCAGTCAACCTAAAACTTAATTCATAAGAGATTTAGATAAAGTATGAAATAGTTTATCAAACTACATGACTATTTTGTTTATTAACATATGGACATATTTGTTTTGAAGGACATCTAAACCAAAAAGAAGAAAACTATTTGGTTGACACCAAACAGATATCATGCTGAAAATCCAAACTTACCCAAGTTAAAGCTTTTCCAAATTCACACTACAAAGAAATAACACACATCAGAGATATGAACATACAATGATAACAATTAAAAATAAACCTGTATTTCACTCCTAAAATCACAATTCCTCAGAAACTTCACAGCTCTTACATAAGCAAAAAAAAATTAAGTGAAATATATAAGATGATCTAAGATTGCAGAAAAATTCAAAATTCACCCAAATTTATAAAAATTCAATATTTATACTGACTAAATACACACAGATACAAGAACATATATCTATATATCTATAATGATACCAAATTTAAGAAAATCCAACAACCCTAAGATTTTCTCTAACACGAATTACACAAAACTTAATACCATCCTCGATTTTTCTGGGCGAATTGACACAATTAGAAACGAGTATTGAATTGGGAACAGGTTAATTTTGAAGAACAATTGAATTGAACTGAAGAAAAAAACGAATGGAAATCGAGTAGAGGAATTGGAACAGTACCGTTAATTGGGGGCGGAACAAGAACAGGTTCTCTCTAGGTTTTCAAAGAAGCGTAAATCGATGAAAATAAAAAGTCTAAGCAAGTTTTTATTTATTCTCTTTTATTAGATTAAGCTACCAATTCCATGTCACGCCTTTTTTTTTTTTTTTTTTTTTTTTCATTTTTACTTTAATAATTTTATTTTGATAAATTTTTTAGTATCATGAATTTATGGATATGTTTGGATTGGTGATATAGAATGGAATGATACGAAGTGGTAAGTAATTAAAGAGATTTTATTGTTTGGATTTGCAAAGAATTGATGGAATGGAATGGAATATGATAGAATCAATTTCATTCAATTTCATATAAATCTCTAATTTTGTTCCATTCAATTTGGAGTGTATGTGATAAAATGAGATATTTTTAATAAAATAACCAAACAATAGAGTAAAATTTATACTTTATTCTGCTCCGCTTTATTCGACTTTGTCATGTTTCATTCTGCTTTGCTCCGTTATATTCCATCAATCCTGAGTAATACTAGGTAACTTGTAGAACGATGTTAACTGTCCTTTCAAATAATTTTTGTTATGTTTTGGTTTACCACATTTAAAACGGGTCACTTTTCTTTCTTCCTTCTTTTTAGCTTCATGTTTTCTTGGTAGGTTAGATTTTCTGAATTTCGAATGTTTTAATTTGAATATTTTAGATCGTTTCTCTTTATGTATTTGTTGTAGTGTCTTACAAACAAACTCATCTCTTTATCTTCTTTAGGAGAATCTTCATGATACTCTCTTCATCTTCCTCTAACTTGATCTTGGAAGTGGGGGCCTTCAAGGAGATGTTTTTCTTTTCTTTTTAAACCTTTTTTCACATCAGATACACTTGCTTCAAGTCTTTTGAAGATCATTGAATTCTAGTGATTTAAGATCATTGAATTCTTTTATGGAAATTATATTTTGTTGTCATTCTCTGCACATAGACCATAATAATTTGTTAGAACAATATTGATTAGATAAAGTTTTTTCTAAATTTTCTAACTTGTTGATGATGTGGGAGAACCTCATTTGCAGGAAAGCCACAGATTCTCTAGGCTTAATACAAAAGAGTTCATACTACTCTATTAAAGTGTTAATTCTAGATTTTTTTACATCTTAAGTTCCCTCATTGGGAACTTGAAGAGCATCCCACGTTATCTTTGTCGTTTTACAAACTCAAATCGAGTAATACACATTATCGCTCAAGGTGAAAATTAGTATATTTCTTACTTTCAAAATATAAGAACTTTCTTAGTTTCATCATTAGTCCATTCTTTGGGTGTTTTATTAACTAAAACTCCATCAACGATACTTTTTCGGATAAAATGATTGTCCTTGATAGCAACCCAAAACATTTTATCTACTAGCATCGAGTGTACTTACATGCATATTTCCAATATGTGTAACTTTATCCTTTAAATAGGGGATCTTTATTGCATGTCCTCTTCATATCGTCCTTACCCATATGCACTACTTTTGAAATCACGAGACCTAATCAAGATACCAACTATGAAGCCAATTGTTGGATTGAATGTAGGCGTAGAGTAGTCTATAATGGAGGGAGGGGGTAAATAGACGTTTCTAGAATAAAAATTATTTTCAAAATATGAGTTAAAAGGTGTTTTAAAATGTGTGGGAGAGGAAGTTTAAAAGGTGTTTTAAAAAGTAATTACACGTTCAAATTGATGTATAAATGAATTCAAAGATAACAAGATGATAATGAATTAACCGGTCAACAATATGGTAAATAATCCAATTAGATGCAAACAAAGACATTTGAATATAATTTGATTAATTGATATAAAAATCTAGAATTATAGTTTTCCAAAATAATCACTAGAAAGAAATGTTTATCAGACTAGATCTAACACATACCTAAGCTTAAACATTAAATCTCTATAAATAAGAAAACATAATCACATCTAGACTAGAAAACAAATAAAACATAAGAACATGCAAATTCTATTAAAAAATCAAAAGAGATGAGTTATGGAGAAAGTGTACACCGAGATTTATAATGTTTGGTGTGTCATCCTCGCTTGCACCTAGTCCAACCTCTAATGGCATGCCATCAGAAGCTGTTGAGTCTTCCATTAATTGAAATTTTACAAGAGTATTTTGATACAACAAATAATCATAAAAAAATTAAATACTTAAAGTTAAATGTTAAGTAACACATATTTTAATTTTGATTCTCCTTCTGGTGTACACGGCTCACTAGGGTGTAGATCATTCAAGATCTTTAATATTGAATCAAACCACTTTCTCAGAACCAAAGCACTTCAAGATTTCATATGCAATATCACTCGGTCCTACCAAAATTCCCTTTTTCTAGCTTTTTGTACTTGTTGAATGAATTAAAGACTCCAAGGCCACTTGGAGAAGAAACTCATTTATTCTTCACTGGATGTCAATCTCTAGAAATCACAATCACGGTCAGTTTCTTCAATCTAAAAACAAATACTATTCATAAGAACATTAGAACACCTAATGAATCAACTAACAGACTACAACTCACACTCTCTCTTAGAGTTGGGTAACAATGGTGTTTTTGGCTAGAGATTGAAGATGAAGTTTTTTAGAAAAAATATCACACAATACTTATTCACACTCGAGAAATAAACACTCGAAAAAGTTTTTATTCAAGTTTATTTTGAGAGAGAAAGTTTCTTTCATTGAAAAAACACTCAGGTTTTTCAAAGATTATGAAAGTTATTAACTAGAGAGAGAAAATTTTAGCTTTTATATGTGTTAGAGATAAAACACAAAACATGTGTAAAAACAATACTTTGATTCATGTAAAAGCCAAGATGATCATTTGAATCCAGTGAGAGAATGATTTGAGTCAAGAAAATAAAATTTAGATGTTAGAATGTGTTGATTCAAGTTATGACTTTTCTTTACTCGAGTCGTGTGATTCAAGTCAAACAAAGGCATAACTCGAGTCACACTTCTAGAGAGAAAATCAAAGCCTAAAAACTAGTACATGATTCAAGTCAAGCATATCATGATTCGAGTCAAACAAACATCTTTTGATTCAAGTCATACATCTAGAGCCAAAAATTCAAATCTCTAAAAACAAGTTAAGGGTTGGATAATGTAGTAGCATTCTTAGGATGGCATCCGTACAAGGTAATGAATATGTGGAGACGGTGGAACCATGTTTTGCTGGTAACATGAAGAAGCGGTCAAAGCTTGATATCGATAATGTGCTTTTGATGATGACAGCTAAAAGGAGTTATTGGTAATGAAACATATATGACAATTTGTATAATAACTTTACAACCTTGAGGATTCAAATATCACAAGCGATTAAGTATGTAAGCATACATGTTAGGATTTGATAATCACATCAAACATCCTTTTATGATGTTACTTAACTAGAATATATCTCAAGCCTATCTCCAATAAGGTTCAATAAATTGTCTATATGATTGGTTTACTTGACAAGTCTTAAAGCTTCAAAGTGTGGAAAAGAGAAAGTGTGAAAGTTGTTGAAACTGTAATACAACAGCAAGCAAAAACATTTAAGTAACCCAGTTTTGTCGTATCCAAAGGGATCAGTGCGAGGGAAAGAATGCCGTTCGACGGTCTCTATGTTTCTAAGCTTATGGTTCAAAAGTTTTAGTTTAAAAGATTTAATGAACCAAAATTAAATGTAGAAAATGTAAAGACGGAAAATATAAAGTAAAGACTGAATTATAAACGGAGCCTTGTTGGAATTAGATCTCATCAATTTATAACACATGCATTCTTCTAATCATATTATATATAAATCAATCATTCGCCTAATATTCTCACGTATCACCCACGACAGAGGTTATGTCTAACGCAACGTCGAGAGATCGACCGTAATGCCTCATTGGTGATGTCTCACGCAACAAAAACCAACACAGAGCATTAAGAGCTGATACTCACGCAAGTGTTAAGCCTAAATCTATTTCTAGAGTTTAGAACAAAACAGATAATCATCTTAGATCCAGATCCGAAGAGTATATATCTATAGCGGTTCAAATCAAAGATAAACAGGTAAACAAAGATGACACCTAAATCAGATAAATGACTGCTCCATATAAAATGCCATTGATCAGAATACGTACATACGCTTAACCCTTTTTACATGTATTCACCTAATTTGCCAAATGGATGTGAATATCGCTCTTCATCACTATTATCACGCATCCTCGCAATACCGTATCGATCCTACTCATGTTAGCCATGCTACTTAATCAACATAATACAACAAAAGATACAATGAATATCAACTCACAAAACCATGTCAAAAGTTTGCTCATTGATAGAAGAAAATCCAAGACCAAAGATTTGTAAAGAGTTTGTCAAGACTCACAAATAAACAATCAAAGACAATCAATAATAGAGAATCAAAACATATTCACAAACATACATTAGATGAAATACATAAGGTATCAAAAGATTACATCCTTTCCCAACAAGAGATTGAAGATCCTACCTTTTCTCCCTTGAAATGAAGAGATACCAAGTTCTGATCTTTAAATTACAAGTTCTGATATTTCTCTCAAGTTTCTATCTATTATCCTCCCTAAAAAGTGTGAAAAATCTATTTATAATACATTCAGGAAATTACATGTTCGCAAAGCAAACGTTTCACTCGCACAACGAATGGTAAAAAATGGCACCTGAGGTGCCTCTGAATAGCTAAACCGCCACAGAATTTCTTCATGAGTTCTCAATGCGAAGGATAGTTCGCAAAGCGAACACTCGCTTTCAAGCTCGCAAAGCAAACTTTACTGCCTTTTCTACTGCCATATTCTGGGACCATTCGCTGGGACCTCGCCAGATTTCGCAAAGCGAACCTTCGCTGGCAGTTCGCAAAGCGAACTTGCTGATGTTTTCCTCTGTTCTTTGGCAGCTTAGATCCAATTTGTGTCTTACAACTTTGATCATTTAGTGCCTTTTCCTGCACAATAGCACACATATTACAAGCACCAAAGGTATATTCTCAATGTTTGAAGAACAACAACAATCATGAGTAAAACTAATGAAAACATGAGAATTGAGTTGAAAAAGTGCCAAGAAAAATAGTTCATTTTAAGGTAAAATCTGCACCTAACAAAAGTCCACCCTATTGCTTTTGAGTGAACGATGCTTTGTAAAAATATAATGGATTTTTCTTAAAGTTATACGGCTAAATAACACATACATGCACGCACGCATGCACACACACACACACACATTAGCTTTTAAGCCTCTATTTCTTAAGAAATTATCCCTAAAAATACATTGGATTTGTGCTAGTTGAATCGGGAATAGTCTGAATACTTTTAGATAAAAATTATATCGTCCAATTGATTGACACTCATACCTAAATGATGGGGTTAATGAAGAAGCTGTCCTTAAATGTTTGAGGCAGTATCTTAATAAAGATAACGTGTCTGTATATTTTCTTTCCTTTTAAAATTTCATAATCATTTATTTTTTGGGCTTCCAATCAATTGGAGCAAGGTATCAATCAGTTGGAGCAAAGTATCAATTGATTGACACATTAAATTTGGCCCATGAAAATTTCCTTTTTTGTGTCAACCCCTAGCCTATAAATAAAGCCTATTCCCTTCACAAATTCACATCCAGATACGTGAGCATTCTATCTCACAATTCACTATCTCTCTAAAATATTTTCAACTTTCTCTCACATAATTTTAGTTGTAGCTCTTCGAGAAAGACATTTTGTTTAGGTTAGGAATTTATGTATTTTGGAAAGGGTGTTATTGTAAATCCACCAAGGAATATTTATTTGGTTTAGCATCTAAACCCTTTAAAAGCTTTGGTTTGGGGATTTAGGTTCTAAGTCGCCATTTCGGTTGATAAGCTTAGTCTGATTTAAAAGCTTACTTTGATTCGAGATCAATCTGATTCAAAATCTCAATATAATTTGTGAGTTAAGCCCGATTAAAAGCTCATTGTGGTTCAAGATAAGTCTAGTTCAAAATTTCATCTTAGTTCATGGTCAGTTTGCTCAAAATCTCAGTTCGGTTCGTGAGTTCAGTGCGGTCAAAAGCTCAATTTTGTTCGAGATAAGTTTGTATAATATCTCAGTTTAGCTTAGGGACAACCGCTTCAAGTTGTTGTTTGGAAATAATACTAGCCTCTTCAATCCGGTGTTTAGAAATAAGGCTAATCGCTTTAATTTATTGCTTGGAAAAAAAACTAACCGCTTCAATAAGCTGTTTGGAAAGAAGATGGACCAATCAATTGGCCTAACACTCGAATCTATTGGTTGGTTAAAAAAAGTTCTTCTAATTGATTGGCTTAACGCTCCAATCTATTGGGTGGTTAAAAAATCCTTTTAACGATAGTGGACAATTTTTTAATCACTTGGCTTGGTTTTGAAAAGATTTTTAAGATATAAAACTATTAAAAAAAATTTTAAGTGTGTGTGTGTGTGCGCGTGTGTGTGTGTGTGCATGTGTGTGTGTGTGTGTGAGAGAGAGTTGCCTTAGAACTTATAAACTACTTGCTTACTTTTACAAAACTCTGGCCACTCAGACAAACACAACTTGACGAACTTTCACACTTACTCTATTTCGTTACTCTAAGGCTTCAAGATTGTTTGAAAGATGTATCAATCATATAAACACTTCAATATTGAATCTCTTTTCTTGATGAGGCTTGAGATGTTTTTTAAGTTAGGCCACCATCATTAGAGAGTTAAAAGCTATTGCTACTGACTTCAATCATCATTGACATTGTCGTCATCAAAACTTTAGACAAGATATTCGGCGGGATTATCAACTTTATACCTGCAAGTACATAGATATACAATCTTTAAATGACAATAAATGACAAGATCTTCAAAGGCATCTTTAAATGATAGCTTGATAAAACATTTGACAGTATCTTCAATCACTTGAGGATCACATTGACAATACCTGTAAGCAGATAAATCCACAAACAAGATACATGACACTCATGGAATAGGTCATGGAATGGGGGAAAACAACTTCTCCCACAATTACATGGAGGACTCGATCTCCCGCTCACTCATCCTTGATCAGAACCACTCCTCTAGGCCTAAGATTCAGGCCCAAATGGTATCCTATGATATATATACTCTATTTACGGAAGGAGAAAATGGATAGCGAAATTCCCTCACAAATACACGTAAGAGCTCTCCACGACTATACGTGGGCAGGCTCTTTCGACATTTGAAAATCATAAAGCCTTTAAAAACCCTACACAACTATGAGTTGTCTCTTATTGTACTTTTTAGAGAGTACAATTACCGCCCATCGTGAGGCCTTAATAAAAATGACCTGGAACATCCTTGGAATCAACGATCTATTCATTACTCGCCTCCATCATCTTCCCTAGTATGGTTAGCAGATAAGCAAATACTTCAACTGACAACAGCTCTGACGACGATTGAATGAAATGTAGTTCTGATGCAATGGAGTGAGTTTTGAGTATGAAGAAACGGGGGTACACCTATAAGTTTAATACTCCAACGCTAAAGTCAGTGATTGACTAAGAAAATAGTTTAAGTATGTGAATGAGAGAATACTTGAGATGACGTGTATTATGCTTTATATAGTGTGAGCGGTTAAAACCGTCTCTATGAAATACGACGCCTTATTCGAGTTGTCTCCGATCAGAACCAATAGTGAAAAATACGTCGGAGGCCAGGATCACGTGTTTTAAGTTAGGTTGAGGTCTTCACATGCTTCATGTGTCTTTTCGTGCGATGATTATTATTGAGTCTTTCAAAGTGGATCTTGTGAGTAGTCTATAAATAATTATTACAAATGTAAAAAGAAATTATTCATTAAAATTTTAAAAGTTGTAAAAAGAAATCTACTAAAAATAAATGAAAATAAAATTCTAAAAATAAAAAATAAAAAATAAAAGACAATCTATTTGAGTGTACACAATATGTAATGAAGAATAGTTAAATTTTGTTTCTCTTGTTAAAATACTATTTCTCTTGAAAGCCTAATCCCAGCCAATCTCTCAATCTCTACCATCCATATTCTCCTTACACATTAATCCAACGGCTAGAAGGTTAATTCAAAGACTTGATTAATCAAACGCAACGCAAATCTAAGTCCACTTCATGCGAGGGTTTTGAGCAGGGTTTACGAAATCCAAAGTCCCACCAAAACCATTTCTCTGCATTCAACTTCAAACTCATTTCTTCGATTTCCGAAGAATCAAAACCATGTGGTATCTCTGTGTTTTCTTTCACAGATATTTGGATTACAGAAAACCCGAAGTTGAATCCTTAGCAGAATTATTCGGAGCTTTTGAAAACAACCAAAACGACGACGTTGGTTCCAAATTGCAATGGAAACTCCCTCAACATCACCACCCAGATTCTCCTTTCCATTTAGTTAATCTCCCTTCTGAACAAATTGCTCGTAACATTGCCAACCGAAGTCAGTTTTTTTTCCTCTTTCTTCATTTTGATTATTGCCCTTTTATTATTTTTCATTTTTTTTTATTGTGGGTTTGTTTAAATTTTTAATTTTTTATAGTGGGTTTGTTTAAATTTTTAATTTTTTGTAGTGGGTTTGTTTAAATTTTTGATTTTTTTTGGTTGGTGGTAATTTTGTAGGTATACTTGTGAAGGGAATGTATGAGCTGTGGGGTGAAGGGGGTAACTATGAGGAGTTGAAGGATTCTATAATGAGTTATCCAGATGAGAGAAAATTGCCATACTTGGATTCAAGCAGCACTTTCAGGATTACTGTTGATACCTTTGGGAGGGTTATTACTCAACAGGAGCAAAAGGAACTTATTCAAGGGTTTTCTTATATTCCTTTCAAGGTTTGGTGTTCTTTAACCTGATTTATTGCATTCATGCTCTCTGCATTAAAAATTATGATCCTTAGGTGATTGTTATTTCAGTCCTGTGTTAATGGAACTTGATACATTGGGAAAATGTTGTGAGACTTGAGATGTTTACTTGAAGGGAGAGGAAACAATTGATTTTATTATTACTTTTGATGTTATGTGGTTCGAAGGAACCTTTTTGTGTTAAAATTCTGCTATGCGATGTGCTATAGTAGCTATATGACGACATTTTGTACTAAAATAGCGTATCACATGACAGCAACGGTTTGTCCGAATTCCGCTGTGGTATACCGTCACATTAGCTGCTATTTAACAACACTTTTCAGGCTCTGTAGAATTCAGTTTGAGTCATTTCTATTCACGGTCATTTCTTTGGAAAATATATTGTCTGATTTGGGCTTTATCATGATTAATAGCATGGTTGGATTGACTTTTGGAAGACCAAAAATCAATTCTAGTGGTGTAGAATTGATTCTGGGTGATTTTGAGGTGCTTGTTTTATCAAAAGTAGAATTGATTCTATCTCCAGAATTGATTCTACTTGAAGCTAGAATTTGTAGGTTCTACCTTCAGAATTGATTCTGGGTGATTTTTACACTGAAATTTATTGTTAACTCACTTTTACATAAATGTATCCAAACATAAATCAACTCTGTTAAACTCAATTCTGTTAAAATCAATTCTACCGAATTCAATTTTGCTAGAATCAATTATGTTCACTGTGAATCCAAACACACCCTAAAACAACATTATAGCTTCTGTGAAGATTTGCGGGAATTATGTATTTTCAATTCCTGTTTGATTGGACTTATGTTTTATACTTACAGTATCCAGGATTTAGCAGTTTAACTTTCATCAAGCTTTTTGATGTTTCTAAGTTACCAAGCACTATTTTGTTTGCAGGGAAAGGTAAATTTGAGAAACCCAGATCACAACTTCTGGCTAATAGAAATTGATAATTCTGAAGGTAGTAACGGTCTTCCTCGAGTTGCCCAAAAGACAATCTTTTTCGGCCGTGAAGTTGGTGGTTCTGATAGGAAACTTATACCCACATATGAGTTGAAAAGCCGTAATTATCTTGGGCCAACAGCCATGGATGCTGAGATAGCTTTTCTAATGGCCAACCAAGCACTGGCTACTCCTGGGAAACTAGTATATGACCCTTTTGTTGGAACTGGAAGTATTCTTGTTGCAGCAGCTCATTATGGAGCAATGACCATGGTCTGCTTCTCCCTCCTTTTTATATTGATTTCGTCTAGGAAAAACCATATCAATATACACACAGATGATTTTCTTAACAAGAACTGATCTAAATTGTTCAGGGTGCTGACATTGACATTAGGGTAGTACGTGATGGACGTGGTCCTGACTGTAATGTTTGGAGTAATTTTAAGCAGGTAATCTTAGCAAACACACTTGCATCTGTTTTATGGCTAGTAAAAAAATTGTATCTGTATAGTTGGAATCTATTACTTGGTATAATGTTATAGACTGAATTTGCTTGAATAAAGCACACATTAAAATAAGTCTATGTAGCACTGACACTTCTGAAAAATGGTGTGTTCATGTCAGTGTCGGTGATTCCGTTTAATTAATTTTTTTTTTCAAATTATTACCGGTGTAGACGTGTCGGTGTCGGTGTCGTGTATGTGTGTCCGTGCTTCATAGGGATTAGTAGATTACACTATCTATCTCATTTTGGTAAACTTACAAGGTTTTACATTTTGCAGTATGGATTGACAATGCCAGTTGGTCTTTTAAGGGCGGATAACAACCTTCCTCCATGGCGTCCAGGGCTGAGAGAGGTAATTTTTTTTGAAAAACAGTTCCTGCCTTTTTTCTTTTGTTATTATTTTTCTTCCAATCTAAAAGGAGAGAAAATTCTTATTACTTGTTGAGGCATTATCTCTAATCTTGTGTATAATAAAAAATTCCAGTGTGAACTGAAGTGCAAAAATAGCTTGAATTGATGCAAACTTATGCATTATTTTTGAACTTTTTGTTTTTAAATTAATTGGTAAGTTTTTTTTTTTTTTATTGTTTTGTTTTTCTTAATAGATATTTGATGCGATAATATGTGACCCTCCTTATGGAGTGCGAGCCGGGGGACGTAAATCTGGTGGTAGGAAGCTACTAAAGGGAGCCGTGGAACCTTACATTGTTCCTGACGACAAACGAACAGATCACATTCCATCAACCGCACCTTACAGTTTAGTCGAGTGCGTGCACGATTTACTTGATCTCGCTGCCAGGATGCTTGTAATAGGTGGAAGACTTGTGTTTTTCTATCCTTTTTTGCGAGAAGAAGAATCGCCACACAATCATTTCCCGGAGCACCCGTGTTTTAAACTGATTTCGTCTTCTGAGCAGATCCTTAGTTCACGATATTGCAGGATATTACTGACAATGGTTAAGACAGGTCCTTACACAGAGGAAGTAAATTTGGCAGCTCGGATAAAGCACCTTGAGTTTAGAGAAAACCATGTGAAGTGGCTAGAAGAAGGTAATCTTCATTCTGCAGTTTTCAGTCCCGCGGATACTCATTTAACAGAGGCTGGCGATTATAAGATTAAGGATCAAAAGCCTAAATACCGAGGAAAATACGTTTAGACTTCACGGATCGGACGCTTCTGTCCCTTAACCGTTACAGTACAGACACTGTAAGTTATGTCCAAGAGGGAGAATTTTCACTATAGGGAAGTTAGTGTAGTGTACCCATATGTCTCTTTTTTCAATTTAATAATGTTTTATCTAATTTGGTTGATGTGTTTTTTTTTTTCTTCTCTTTTATATAAATTGATGGGGTTGATACATTTTTATTTGCTTAGATATACTCTCACCATATTTGGTGCTTGAGTTATCTCATATTTTGGTGATGATTCCTATCTCAAACTTCTTAAGCTAGCAATGTTTGTTAGTCTTTTCTTGCTGCTCTAAAATCAGAAAGTTACCAAGAGTATTTGCAATGAAGAAGCTTATGGCAGGTGCTTGCTGGTTAAACGCCCACTATTGGAGCCATTTCTTACAATATATCAAGTTTGATTATTTAAGCATATTTCTTATAGAATAAAATGGAGAATCCATTTTTCATTTGTTATGTGTTGCCGTGCAGGCTATATTGATAAAATGTGACGATGCGATATATATTACCAATTGAAAGTTATGGTTGATCAAAGTTGAGGTTTTCAAAGATGTGAAAATGTCCACTTTGAAATTTTTCTAAGTATAAAACAGCTAAAAGTTCAATTTCGATGGTCAATTTTCTCAATGATTCAATTTGATTCTTTCCAAGTGATCAACATCAAAGTTGTAGTATGTGATGCCTACTTTCCAATGATGCCAAGAGCAAGAAATTATCTTGCTTAAGCATAAAGTTATGAAATTACAAAGTGACCATGGTGAAACAGTTTAAACCAAGGCAGAATTGCACAAATGTTTTTCACACGAGTTTGAGACATCTTTTTGGCCATCTTTAAAGCATTTTCAGAGCATGTGGCCAACTTGGAACTTGTTCATTGTCATGAAATCTTTTCAATGGTACCAAATCTTGCCATGATTGATCTTGTTACACCATAGAAAAGCTTCATCCAACATGCTAATTTGAATCACTTTTGGACATTGGACACAAAAGCACCTTTTTGCTTCCAACCACTTTCCATGATTCAAGGGAAGCTTGATCTGAATCGGGACTAGGTTGTACAAATTATGCAGCTCATGAGGGATTGTGAGGCAAAGTCAACTTGGAAGCTATTAAAGTGAAAAGTGCTTTTGTACTTAATTGTCTAACTTTATGCCTTTGATCTTGAACCACCAAACAATGACAATATCCATTGATCCTCTGCAGCTCATTTCTCCTATAAAAGGAACCTCATACCAGATGCTAAACACAGAACAATTGAGCCAAGAAACCTCAAAATCTCAACAATCATACACCTTGAAACACTTGTTCATCAATTTCCTCTAAAACACCTGAAATTTTGGCCTATGCAGACAACAGATGTCATAGCACATGTCAAGACATTGTGCTGCATAATCATTTAAACTAGGAGGCGCAACAGCAGACTGATACCTTGAATATCAGAACTGCACACTCACAGATGTCACGACATCTGATCCAACATGTTTATCATGAACCCTAACAGAAAACGTAAATATGCAGAATGATAAAGAACACAGTAATTGTTAGCCCAGTTCGGTGCAACTCACCTACATCTGAGGGATACCAATCCAGGAAGAAGACTTCACTATTGTGTAGACTGTTACAAAGTTAAACTCCCACGTTTACAACTTTATCTCTAACATCTACCCCATGAACATCTTTACCAAGGTTAAACTCAAACGTTTAGAACCCTGATACGAGATACCCCACTCACTTCCCTTAATCACCAACTGTGATTTCTACATCATCTCTATCAATACAGAAATATGTCATGCATACTTGACAAACAAGCTAACTCGAATTTGCTTAAAAGCTTCATCCAAGAACAATACACAATCCAATACCTCAAGGCTTATGGATATGTGTGACACCTATATCTACCACATTGTATCACCTGATACAAATGGAGACTTACAACCTAGAAAGCCAACGAATTTCAAAACCCTAAACCCTTGTTTCTTACGCAAGAAAACAAGGTTACAACAGGCGTACTAAGGCATATCAAAACCTAGGTCTAAGTCTTCTATTTATAGGCTTCTGCTTCCTTGAGCTTCAGTCTTTTTAATCCTTGATCCATGCGCTGATTGTTTCCGTAAATCTTGCTACAGATTTAGAAACATTCTGTCATATCAGATACAGATGTAGGACATCTTCTCTGGCCAGTCTTCTTTCATCAAACTTCTTCATGTTTAAACATCTCTTTTGACATTCTGTTTTTCCCAAAAATTTGCTCAAATCAGCAGCGCTTCCAATTAGCATCTGGAGATTTCTGTATTGAATAAACTCTTCACATTTTTCGCGACTATAATCTGCAGAGAAAAATAAATTCTCCCAGACTCATCAATGATTCTTAAGCATCCAATAAGAGCCATTTCCAATACACATGTACTGCCAAGTTTTCCACAACTTGCAACAATACAAAATGTCAAGACATCCTCCTTGACATCTCAGTTTGCTTGATGCACAAATGCAAACTGGAACTACAACAATAATGTCAAGCCATCCTCCTTGACATCTCAGTTTGCTTGACGCACAAATGCAAACCGGAACTTCAACAATAATGTCAAGCCATCCTCCTTGACATCTCAGTTTGATTGACGCACAAATGCAAACTGGATCTTTAACAATAATGTTAAGCCATCCTCCTTGACATCTCAGTTTGCTTGACGCACAAATGCAAACTGGAAATTCACCTCAGATCAAAAGGCCTCTCCCCTTGACCAAGGTAACTGGTGCTCCTCCACAGAACACCCAAGCTAATGACTGGAAAACATAAGACGCATTTTTATGTCTTCAAGAGCGCACTCTCTGTTCAACACACCTGCTGAACGCAATCATCAACTCTCTTATTGTTCCCTCTAACAAGAAACAATAATCACTCACACATGATCACCATCATGCTACCCGTGAGGAAGTGTATACCAACCATAGCAAACTCTTGGCTTGAGATCAAAGTCCCATTGACCCCCCTCATCCTGCAACCATCTACACACCACACGAACTCCTCTTGAATTCTCATGTATAGACCTCCAGCTGCTTGAGGCACAAACCAATTGAATCAGAATGCTTCACATTCCTCAATGAGACGCACAGGGCCCCTTAGTTTGTTATAACGATGTCAGCTATCGTATGCATGCTCCAGAACTTCACAGCTGCTAAACTGATCCACTACTAGCCTGACTTGCTCCCAGAGGCACCATCCCCTTATGCTAGATTTTCCACTGACCTTACCCAGCCAGCAATAGAGATAGACACCCCGCAATCCAAGATAGTCATTCCTTATCATTCTCCCGTATGATAACCAGGAATACTTCTGATTTTTGGTGAATCTCCACTTCTGAACGCATTCAGGAAACAGACTTCCAAGCAATCAACTCGTGATCCACTTCAGTCTTCACAAACACTTACATCCACCTTCCAAGGCAATCCTTCTACTCCATCATTCTCCTGGATGATAATGTAGATACTTCTTGGACACGATGCAAGTAACCAGTTCCTCACAGAACTTGAAATCCTTCACCAAGGATATCCAACCCAAAGATGTTCTAACATTAGTTAGGACATCTTCCATACATCACAGACACCACACACCATGGTTCTTGATATGCTCCACCACTGGACTTACTATTATCATAGTAATCCACACTGAAGATCTTCAAACAACACTGTGTAACGCCCTGATTTATTATTTAATTATTTTACCGAGTTTAGCGATAATTTTGAGTGATTTACATGAATATTTGCGATGTATGATGTTTTGTGATGTGTTGATGGGTGTTGGTGAATAATATTATTAGCTTATTATAATATTATTAGTGGGGAAATAAATAATGAGAATTAGTGGTATTGTTTGATTATTAGAATATTAGTTAAATAATTGTTTAACTAGCGTGACATTAAATATTTATTTAATGGAATAAAATTAAGATGGAATAATGAGGTAGTAAGGGCAAAACTGACAAAAAGAGGGAACTTAGGGGTTCTAGGGGCTAAGTTGGAATAAGGGGAATATGTTATAAGAAGTTTGAGGAAGTTACACAATAGAACGTGAATACAACTTTTGAGGAAACCGTAGAAGTGAGAAGAAAGAAGAGAAGAACGATTGTGAGAAGGCAAGAGACTAGAGTTTAGAGATTCAAAAAGGTCATCCAATCTAAGGTAAGGGTGGGACTAACTTTCTCTAATACGGGTTCAATAATCATGAAAGGGATTGAGTTAGATATTGGTTGATAGTTGTTGTTGTTAGAGATGAATGAAATTGATTGATACGTGTTAATTTAGTATCTTGATATTAGGAATTTGAACCCAATTTGATGTTAGGAGTATGCAATGATTGAATTATAATGTTATCGTTATGATGTAGTGTTTCTATGAGAATAATGTGAAGAAATTCTGTTTTGGGTTAGGAATAGTGAAACCTAGAAATTTTGGTGCGAAATTCATTGTCGCGAAAATTAGTTTTTATGCTACCAATGAGTTCTAATAGTATAACTAAGTTAAAATAAGAGTCTTGCGAATTAAATCGAAGTTTCGGATGGATTTTTGGGCAAAAAGTGATCAAACCCGTAGCTATGTTAGTGCAAAATTTTGGAAACTTCGAAAATTCGTAACTTGAGTTCCGGGAGTCCGATTCGTACGCCGCTCGAAGCGTTGGAAAGATAATGAGACGAGCTATCTTATAATAATAGTGTTTGGCCCAGGGGTGAGTTATCTTGTGTGGAATAACTTAAATGGAATTATAGTGTTAAAATTTTGATTTTTGGCGAAGTGAAAGTTTGAGTTTTAGCGCGATTTCGAAATTGAAAATTTTCCAGATTGTGAAATGAAATCAGAACGTGGTTCCTTGTATTTAATGATGAATTTAGGTGTATTTTAATAATTATTTCGTCATGTCCTTGAGCTGCTTTTGAAGCGTTTTCGATTAAAATATACATGCTTGAGTTTTGTAATTATAAGTGTGTGAATGAAATTATTGTTTATTTGCGAAAAATAATGTTGATTAATTGTGAAGTCGTGATTGCTTGTAGTATATGTTAGTCGGTACAGAGTATGTTATAGTTGCTGTGATATTGTTGTTGGGAATTATAAAGTTGTAGGGGTGAAATATGTTGCAGTGCCTCTAATTATTGGCAAGAGTTAAGTTGTGGGCCTATGGCCAATGTTGATTTGTTGTTGTGTTGATACATAACTATCATTGTTGTTATTTTGACGTTCATGTTGAGTCGCATTGCATAGCATATCAATTTGGAGCTGCTGCTCGGTAAGTTGGCCTGGATTGACAAAATATTAAGTTGAAGGCTTATGCCTTGTTGATGCCTCTATTAATTGGCAAAATTTAAGTTGGGAGTTCTGCTCCAATGGTACTACATGCATGATTTCACTGCATTGCATCCGTTGAGTCGTGTTGTTGTATTGTTGAGCGAAGTTATGTGATGATTTGTTGTTGGACTTATGCGAAGTATTGATAATGATGAGTTGCGCAGTTATATGATGTTATGTGTTGCTAATTCCTTTATACGAGTTATTGCCTTGTATTATTGAATGTGAAAGCTCACCCCTTCTGTTTGAATGTTGCCTCCACGTGGGTAACGTGCATATAATCAGGAGTAGTGTGGAAGTCGTGGTCGGTGAAGACGAGGTGTTTGACTTTAGTTTGGAGTCTGCTCTGATATGTAACATTGGGAGTCGGTAACGCTTTATGCATGATTTTACATTTTGTTAAAGAATTACAGTTGCCTTTACATTTTGAAAACAAATATTTTGATTAATTGAAACCGTTGTATTTTGTTGATCACAATGAACAATTTCCGCTGTGTAATAAAGATGATTTTTGGATAAAAGTTGCATTAATATTTATTATATGTTACATGTCTTATTATGAGCAAGTTCTTGTTGAAAGTAATACCTTTTTATTCCGAGTTGTTTCATTTTACTCTGATTTTTCGATTAAATTATTCAGGGGAATTTAGGGTGTTACAAAGTGGTATCAGAGCAGGTCGGTCCGTCCGGCCAAGTTGTCTAATTATGTTGTTCCCTAGTATGCGACATGTGTGTGAAAACACTGTCGGTGCTTGTTTTGTTTTCCATTTACAGGTTGGGAATGAAACAAGTGGGGGAGAGGTATATGCTTCTCTTCGATATTCCAGTTGTTGAGGGATTGGATATCATGTTGTCACATGAGGGAGTGCAGTGTTGGATTGCCCAACTGTTTGAGAATGGTGTGATCCTTGAGGGAAGACGATCAGGTGTTTTCGTTGTTTGTTTCCTTGTGAGGGGGAAGGAGATAGGTCGGTGATGTGTGGAGTATCCTGACGTGTTTCCTTAGGAGGTGCACAATTATCTTTAGTTAGAACAAGATGATGTCATTTTTGGACGAATTGTTGGAGATAAACCATGTGTTTACCAATTATCTAAATGAGTGGTGTAGTGTGTTGTTGATACAAGTGTAGCTTCGGTGTTATTAGTTAAGAAGGAAGAAGGTAGTACGAGATGGTGTGTGGATTACCGACGGTTGAGAATAAATATCCATTTCAACGGGATTGATGATTTGATGGACCAACTGGTGGGCTAGTGTGTTTTCGGTATAATGGAATTGAAGTCGGATTACCTTCAGATTTGGGTGAAAAGTGAGGATAGTTGGAGGATCTTGGAAGTAAGAGAAAAATGTGGAACTCATGTTCATCATTTCCAATTTTCATTTTCGCACTTATGGAACAGTCTTCACTAAACAGGTGATAACTTTTCGCTGGTAACTCCGATTGGAGAAATTCTGGACTTTTTGGAAAGTTTACAAAATTCCCTACAGTTTGCATATAAACTTTGTCTTCTACATGTTTTTGACAAAATAGAAAAACGCATTTGAAGATTTGGGTCTGATTCTGATTTTTGAAAAGGCAGGTATACAGGATTTCTTGATCAGGCTCCATTGCGCAGGTGATAACTTTTTAATAGAAACTCGGATTAAAGCGATTCTTGAATTTCTGGAATCTACAGGAAATTCCATTCATTTTGGCATATAATTTTGTATCAAGAAGGTCTGTATTGAAGGAGATAATTGCGTTTGAAGTTGAGTGAGTTTTGCTGAAAATGGGTAAGATGAGGTCAGGTATAAGATGTTTGATAACAGGACGGAGGTGAGGACCTCAGAGAAGCACATGGAGATGCGGCGTATTCCAGTCGAGAATGATTAGAGTGGAGAGATTTTTGAGGAATGGAGAAGGTTGAATAGTAACGTGGATTGTGTGTCATTGATGACATGGTGTCAACATGTGTCAGGAAGATTTTGGAAAGTTTCTATCACCAACCATATGATGAGATGGTACTGTTAAGATTGTGATTAGGATGAGACCAAATGTGAAACTATACGGATCATCTAAATTGTGAAATTAAAGAAAGGACGAAGGATTTATTAGTATTGTTAAAGTCCTCTATTTGGATAAATGTTTCATTTAGAGAAGACCGATTTGGATTGTACTTGAAGTAGTAGCATTTCTGGTTTTGGGAGAATATTTAACAATTGTGTTGTGTTATAAGCGTGTATCGGAGAATATGTAATGGATTTTGGGCGTTTATATATCATTGACGAGGTTGAAAAGAAGGAAATTAAGAAAACGGTTGTAAGCCTTAGAGAGATGGTGGAGCATTATGCTTAGGTAACTTTGGGCACGAAGTAAAGGATGCTATTGTAGTTGGGTAATGATGATGTATGCCACCATTATGGTTGCCAGCTACCTATTGACAAATTGAGGAACTGATCACCCTTAATCTCTTGTTGATGGTAGACGGGATCATGTTGGATGGGATAGATGTGTCTTGCCAGCTGGTATAGTATGTACATTGAATTGTTTGAAGTTGAGCCAAATGCTTGTGGATTGTTTGATTAGTCGATGCAGATTCCTATATCTGAAGATGAGGCAGATCCGAGGCTTTTGTATGTTGATCAGATGATGTTGATAGTTACTTATCAGAAGCAGAGAACAACGTGCTGACTAAAGATATGCCAAGGGTGTCGCCGTGGAGAGCCTTATTATTATTAGTAAAGAAAAGGATGACAGCATGAGGTTGCGTGTGGATCGGTGAGTAGTATGGAAACTCACAGTTGTGTCCGGGGTAGCTTGAGTTTTGATTTGAGATGAATCGAGAATCCAATAGACATGAGACTTGAAGCATTGGAAAGATAATCCAGTGAGGGAATAAATGGAAATGCGAAACCATGATTTAACCAAGGATGTTTGGTAGAGGATAGTAGTGACTAGTATGCCTTAAAGTGTGTGTAGGGAGTATGGATCGTATCTTCCATACTTATTTGGATAAGTTAGAACTGGTGTTCATTGTGAATGTTCGAATCTATTATAAAAATTGGAAGAAGAACGTGTAGAGTAATTGAGAATTGAGTTACAAGTATTGAAAGAAGTGGAGTCATATGTTAAGTTACCAAAGTGTGATTTTTGGTTAGTAGAGATGAGTTTACTTGGTTGTGTTAATTCAGATGAGGGTATTGTTGTGGATCCATCTAAGTAGATGTAGTTCTAGAATGAGGAAGCTCTACAGTGGATTAAGGGGAGTATAATATTCTTGGACTTAGTCGGTTATTATCACAGAGTTTTGTAGAAGGAATCGCGAAGGGCGCTTAGCACCGTTGAGCGCGCCCAACGCGGTCTGGAAGACTCCCGCCCTCTCGAGGCAGAAGCGAACGCGCTTAGCGCGAGTCGGATCCCGCTTAGCACGGTCTGGGAGTGGAAAAGGTGATTTTTTCTTGTCGAAATTAATTGGAAATATGTATCCTTATGCGGTTATGGTATTGGGATGCTGTTATGTGTTTAAGATGAGTTTAGACAGTGTGATAATATAAGATGGTGAAGTTGTAGCTTATGTTTTACGATAGTTGGAGATTCATGAAAGTATCAATCCTATTCAAGATTTGGAATTGGATGAAGTTGTAATTGTGTTAAGTATCCAGAGGAATTATTTTTATGGATCTAGGTCCGAAGTGTTTAGTAATCACAAGAGTGTAGAATACCTGTTTGGTCGGAATTCCTGATGAGTTAAGTTGAAAGTCGTTTGTTATGTCTGCTTTGATGGTCGGAAGTTGGATGTGAACTTGGTAGATTTGATAGTTGTGAGTAATTCGAGTGCGCAGCGAAAGCGTGGTGTAGTGCAGTTTGTTCGTACGTGTGTAACAACGATGTTAGTAGTTTGGCTACATTGAGGTTGTGTTATAGACTTTTGGTGTTTTTATCTTTGTTGTTGCCTCGTTACCTATGGTGATGGTTCGAGTGCGAGTAGCTAATTCCTATGATGGGGAATTAGGGGAGTGTTGCCTATGGTGATGGTGACGATCATGTTGTGTTCTGGTTCATAGTGAACTTGTGTGTTCTTAACTTGGTTATTCTTTGTGTTTTGAGTTGGTCATCGAGTGCATTGCGTGAACATTGCATCTTGTTGTTGTTGTCGTTAATAAGGTAGTTTATTGTTTTGTGTTAACCGCAGAGTTGCCTTTCATGGCATGGGAATTGATTAGTCGGATACGAGGACGTATCTGGGGTAGTTCGCATCAGGTGAATTTTCGAGGACGAAAACATTCTAAGTGGGGGAGAGTTGTAACGCCCTGATTTATTATTTAATTATTTTACCGAGTTTAGCGATAATTTTGAGTGATTTACATGAATATTTGCGATGTATGATGTTTTGTGATGTGTTGATGGGTGTTGGTGAATAATATTATTAGCTTATTATAATATTATTAGTGGGGAAATAAATAATGAGAATTAGTGGTATTGTTTGATTATTAGAATATTAGTTAAATAATTGTTTAACTAGCGTGACATTAAATATTTATTTAATGGAATAAAATTAAAATGGAATAATGAGGTAGTAAGGGCAAAACTGCCAAAAAGAGGGAACTTAGGGGTTCTAGGGGCTAAGTTGGAATAAGGGGAATATGTTATAAGGAGTTTGAGGAAGTTACACAATAGAACGTGAATACAACTTTTGAGGAAACCGTAGAAGTGAGAAGAAAGAAGAGAAGAACGATCGTGAAAAGGCAAGAGACTAGAGTTTAGAGATTCAAAAAGGTCATCCAATCTAAGGTAAGGGTGAGACTAACTTTCTCTAATACGGGTTCAATAATCATGAAAGGGATTGAGTTAGATATTGGTTGATAGTTGTTGTTGTTAGAGATGAATGAAATTGATTGATACGTGTTAATTTAGTATCTTGATATTAGGAATTTGAACCCAATTTGATGTTAGGAGTTTGCAATGATTGAATTATAATGTTATCGTTATGATGTAGTGTTTCTATGAGAATAATGTGAAGAAATTATGTTTTGGGTTAGGAATAGTGAAACCTAGAAATTTTGGTGCGAAATTCATCGTCGCGAAAATTAGTTTTTATGCTACCAGTGAGTTCTAATAGGTATAACTAAGTTAAAATAAGAGTCTCGCGAATTAAATCGAAGTTTCGGATGGGTTTTTGGGAAAAAAGTGATCAAACCCGTAGCTATGTTAGTGCAGAATTTTGGAAACTTCGAAAATTCGTAACTTGAGTTCCGGGAGTCCGATTCGTACGCCACTCGAAGCGTTGGAAAGATAATGAGACGAGCTATCTTATAATAATAGTGTCTGGCCCAGGGGTGAGTTATCTTGTGTGGAATAACTGAAATGGAATTATAGTGTTAAAATTTTGATTTTTGGCGAAGTGAAAGTTTGAGTTTTAGCGCGATTTCAAAATTGAAAATTTTCCAGATTGTGAAATGAATTTAGAACGTGATTCCTTGTATTTAATGATGAATATAGGTGTATTTTAATAATTATTTCATCATGTCCTTGAGCTGCTTTTGAAGCGTTTTCGATTAAAGTATACATGCTTGAGTTTTGTAATTATAAGTGTGTGAATGAAATTATTGTTTATTTGCGAAGAATAATGTTGATTAATTGTGAAGTCGTGATTGCTTGTAGTATATGTTAGTCGGTACAGAGTATGTTATAGTTGCTGTGATATTGTTGTTGGGAATTATAAAGTTGCAGGGGTGGAATATGTTGCAGTGCCTCTAATTATTGGCAAGAGTTAAGTTGTGGGCCTATGGCCAATGTTGATTTGTTGTTGTGTTGATACATAACTATCATTGTTGTTATTTTGACGTTCATGTTGAGTTGCATTGCATAGCATATCAAGCTGGAGCTGCTGCTCGGTAAGTTGGCCTGGATTGACAAAATATTAAGTTGAAGGCTTATGCCTTGTTGATGCCTCTAATAATTGGAAAATTTTAAGTTGGGAGTTCTGCTCCAATGGTACTACATGCATGATTGCACTGCATTGCATCCGTTGAGTCGTGTTGTTGTATTGTTGAGCGAAGTTATGTGATGATTTGTTGTTGGACTTATGCGAAGTATTGATAATGATGAGTTGCACAGTTATATTATGTTATGTGTTGCTAATTCCTTTATACGAGTTATTGCCTTGTATTATTGAATGTGAAATCTCACCCCTTCTGTTTGAATGTTGTCTCCACGTGGGTAACGTGCAGATAATCAGGAGTAGTGTGGAAGTCGTGGTCGGTGAAGACGAGGTGTTTGACTTTAGTTTGGAGTCTGCTCTGATATGTAACATTGGGAGTCGGGAACGCTTTATGCATGATTTTACTTTGTTAAAAAATTACAGTTGCCTTTACATTTTGAAAACAAATATTTTGATTAATTGAAACCGTTGTATTTTGTTGATCACAATGAAGAATTTCCGCTGTGTAATAAAGATGATTTTTGGATTAAAGTTGCATTAATATTTATTATATGTTACATGTCTTATTGTGAGCAAGATCTTGTTGAAAGTAATACCCTTTTATTCCGAGTTGTTTCATTTTACTCTGATTTTTCGATTAAATTATTCGGGGGAATTTAGGGTGTTACACACTGCGCCACCACCTTGAACAAAGAAAACTTCAGAAACCCAGAGAGAAATAAACTCTCATCCACCAAAGAAGGTATGCTTCCATCCTCAACCCAGAACTTCTGCCACAAGCTCCCAGAGAACCAGAACCTCCTTACAATTTCAACTAACTACTCTTTTGCAAAAGAGCAATCAGTTTCAAGCATCCTGCTTGAATGCACATTATAAAATATACCAAATGCCACCTTTCGATTGACCTCACCCATCTTCAGAACTCCCACAAGATACACTGATCCACTAATGAAATTAGATCTTCAAGTCACATGAACTACTTGCCCCACACCAAGACATCTTGGATCCACCAAGCCTCCTAGTCATGTAACATCTTCCCATCCACAGCTCCCGCAAACTGCATGAGATAGACGTTTTTGAAGCATCCATAACTTCCATTCTCCTGTAGATCACCTTATCTTAAGCTGATGTGCCACATCATCAGCTGAGACTTCTGATGTTAAGCTAGATGTTGGAACATTTTGATATGACATCCAACTGTTGAATTCAGCTCCTCCTTCTGCCACTTAGAAGAACCTCCTCCCTTTGCAGAACAAGAGTTTCATGCGCTCATAGACTTGATTCAACAACCAAGTTTAATTAGACAACCTCCATCCTGCATTGAAACTCCAACGAATTCAAACCTGCCACGTCTTAATCTTCAGAATGTAAGTAGTCCAAGACTACCCCATAGCCATACCAAAGAATGCCACTTCCCTTAGTAGAGCCGTCAATAGAAAGCCAGAGATAACTGCCACTTATCTTAGACCTTCACAACCAGAGCAGACCATGCTCCAAAACACCTAGATAAAAAATAAACTGATCCAAGTTGTAATCATCAAGATTATGATATCTTCATATTCATCTTCAACAGCATCAAAGTCCAGACTAGTTTCTTACCAGGAAACTCTCCATAGAACACATGCTTCTGTCACACCCGACTGAAGCCACTTCTTAGGTCAACACCCAAGATTAAAATAGATGCTAAAGCATATGCAGTACCCCTCCCATGATTCTGTATAAACTCTGTTGATGAGATGTTCCAACATCTTGTTGAACATCAACAATCTTGAATCTCAAGGATAATCAATTAAATACTTGTGGATTCCATAAATAGCAATTGATCTTAAATCCTTGTCCAATAACCCTTCTTCACTGCTGTAGCTGAGCTCCACCAGATCATGTCATGAACACTTATAAAGTATTCAATCCTTTTTGCAAGTATCTTCTTCAAGGACAATGTTGAGATACCAAGGCTGCCACCCTTGACTCAAGA
Source organism: Lathyrus tuberosus (assembly GCA_022829125.1). NCBI lineage: Eukaryota > Viridiplantae > Streptophyta > Magnoliopsida > Fabales > Fabaceae > Lathyrus > Lathyrus tuberosus. The sequence continues at coordinate 6,067,556 of JALAZF010000164.1, read as the reverse complement.
AAATAAGACTTTCTCTGAACAAATCTTACTTACCTTAACAACTCTTCAATCATATTGGATCCACTCTTAGGGTCAAGAGAGATGAATCCTTCCTTGCTGTTTTTGGATGGTGAAAATAAATCACCTCCACTTTCTTCAGATCGTGTTTCAAAGAAACACCTTCTAGTCATAAGAGTAACTAGAAGACTCCAGATACACGATATAGATGCCTTTATGAGTGGACTTGAGAGAATTCTCAAGTATCTTTGACAATCTAGCCGACCAAACATTTATCAAACTCCTAGAGTAAGAACCTAATAAACTTTAACTCAACTCCTCTCCTCTTCAACTGACTCCAAACTGCACTAAGAAACCAAGCTTCCAAGTACCAAGTCACCATACCAGATATCTAACCACAACTCCCTTTACTCCATCGCTCCCGACTTTGGAATAAAAGAATGCAGATATCTTCATATATAAAGAGGCCGACGATTGAGACCTTCCACCAACTGTCTTCAGTAACAACTCCAGAATCCCATAATTCTAAAGCTCTTCCATCAGAAACACATGCAACAGAACCACCAAGGAACATATCCTGCTTGCCCTAATAAGATGTCACAACATATTATAAGACACACCAACAAAAGAACTAGCCACTTCTCCTGTAGTTGTTGTAGAATCTTCTCAGCAACATGAATAACCTCTAGGTTGCTCCCTTCGATCCAGAACATCCATCTCATCCATTAATACCCTTGAGTATGTCTGAGTTGATTGATCTAATCTTTAAACTCCTCCTTGTTTAAACGCCAGAAAGTATCTCCCAAAGATCTCATCCAGAACCAGACAGGATGCCTGCTCTGATACCAATTGAAATTCTGGCCTATGCAGACAACAAATATCCTAGCACATGTCAAGACATTGTGCTGCATAATCATTTAAACTAGGAGGCGCAACAACAGACTGATACCTTAAATATTAGAACTGCACACTCACAGATGTCACGATATCTGATCCAACATGTTTATCATGAACCCTAACAGAAAACGTAAATATGCAGAATGATAAAGAACATAGTAATTGTTAACCCAGTTCGGTGCAACTCACCTACATCTCGGGGATACCAATCCGCGAAGAAGACTTCACTATTGTGTAAACTGTTACAAAGTTAAACTCCCAAGTTTACAACTTTATCTCTAACATCTACCCCATGAACATCTTTACCAAGGTTAAACTCAAACGTTTAGAACCCTGATGCGAGATACCCCACTCACTTCCCTTAATCACCAACTATGATTTCTACATCATCTCTATCAATACAGAAATCTGTCAAGCATACTTGACAAACAAGCTAACTCGGATTTACTTAAAAGCTTCATCCAAGAACAATACACAATCCAATACCTCAAGCTTATGGATATGTGTGACACCTATATCTACCACAGTGTATCAACTGATACAAAGGGAGACTTACAACCTAGAAAGCCAACGACTTTCAAAACCCTAAACCCTTGTTTCTTACGCAAGAAAACAAGGTTACAACAGGTGTACTAAGGTATATCAAAACCTAGGTCTAAGTCTTCTATTTATAGGCTTCTGCTTCCTTGGGCTTCAGTCTTTTTGATCCTTGATCCATGCGCTGATTGTTTCCATAAATCTTGCTACAGATTTAGAAACATTCTGTCATATCAGATACAGATGTAGGACATCTTCTCTGGCCAGTCTTCTTTCATCAAACTTCTTCATGTTTAAACATCTCTTTTGACATTATGTTTTTCCCAAAAATTTGCTCAAATCAACAGCGCTTTCAATCTCCCCCTTTTGACAAATTTTGGGTTAAAACTTCTTAGGTATAAAAGATATGATTAGAACCATGATTGGAACCCATCTGAGACTCTTATGAATCTTCCTCTTGAGAGGCATAAGAGAACTCACAAGAAGATCCAATTGTATCATTTGTAACACAGAGTTCATCAGGAATGCGACTCAGATCACAAGACTTAACCTGTTTCGCAACTCAGGTCACAAGGCACAAAGGGAAAGATTCTGATAGAATGTTAGACCATCCTCTCCAGGATCCTTGCAATTCAACCACCAGAGATGTATGTTGAAGGCTTCACCCACACAACCTTTCTCCCGCTTTTTAGCCAAAAATTGACAAAAGAGTCCAATGCAGTTCCATATCCATATGTTACTTATCCAAGCACGAATGAACGTCATGATGAAACAACCCACACTCTGGACTACCTCAAACAGATGCACTCTTTAAATACCTAAACACTTTTCTCATGATAATCATGGTCTAGAGAAGTGACCGCTGAACAATTCAAAGAGAAATAAATTTAGGTAGGTGAATTCAACATTAATAACTATGCACCGCCCAACTAGGATAAGACTGTTCAAACTCTTAAGAGTAACCGTTCAAAATATCACTTGTAATAAAACACATGTTACTCATGCTTTCTATCAGAAAGCACTACCAACCGTCTAATATTCAGGTTATAAATAATATCCTGACATTCTGTCAGTCTTGTTTAGTCCGTCTGAATCACAGTTTCCATCCTTTTGATAAGTCCCAAGAAGAATTCTTTAAACCTGAAGACAAGTAGAGCTGACTAAGATGTTAAGACATTTCTTCAGGCATATCCCAATTAGCATCCGGAGATTTCTATATTGAATAAACTCTTCACAGTTTTCGTGACTACAATCTGCAGAGAAAAATAAATTCTCCCAGACTCATCAATGATTCTTAAGCATCCAATAAGAGCCATTTCCAATACACATGTACTGCCAAGTTTTCCACAACTTGCAACAATACAAAATGTCAAGCATCCTCCTTGACATCTCAGTTTTCTTGACGCACAAATGCAAACTGGAACTACAACAATAATGTCAAGCCATCCTCCTTGACATCTCAGTTTGCTTGATGCACAAATGCAAACTGGAACTTCAACAATAATGTCAAGCCATCCTCTTTGACATCTCAGTTTGCTTGATGCACAAATGCAAACTGGATCTTCAACAATAATGTCAAGCCATCCTCATTGACATCTCATTTTGCTTGACGCACAAATGCAAACTGGAAATTCACCTCAGATCAAGAGGCCTCTCCCCCTGACTAAGGTAACTGGTGCTCCTCCACAGAACACCCAAGCTAATGACTAGAAAACATAAGACACATCTTCATGTCTTCAAGAGCGCACTCTCTGTTCAACACACCTGCTGAACACAATCATCAACTCTCTTATTGTTCCCTCTGACAAGAAACAATAATCACTCACACATGATCACCATCATGCTACCCGTGAGGAAGTGTATACCAACCATAACAAACTCATGGCTTGAGATCAAAGTCCCATTGATCCCCCTCATCCTGCAACCATCTACACACCACACGAACTCCTCTTGAATTCTCATGTATAGACCTCCAGCTGCTTGAGGCACAAACCAATTGAATCAGAATGCTTCACATTCCTCAAAGAGACGCACAGGGCCCCTTAGTTTGTTATAACAATGTCAGCTATCGTATGCATGCTCTAGAACTTCACAGCTGCTAAACTGATCCACTACTAGCATGACTTGCTCCCAGAGGCACCATCCCCTTATGCAAGATTTTCCACTGACCTTACCCAGCCAGCAATAGAGATAGACACCCCGCAATCCAAGACAGTCATTCCTTATCATTCTCCCGTATGATAACTTAGAATACTTCTGATTTTTGGTGAATCTCCACTTCTGAAAGCATTCAGGAAACAGACTTCCAAGCAATCAACTCGTGATCCACTTCAGTCTTCACAAACACTTACATCCACCTTCCAAGGCAATCCTTCTACTCCATCATTCTCCTGGATGATAATGTAGATACTTCTTGGACACGATGCAAGTAACCAGTTCCTCACAGAACCTGAAATCCTTCACCAAGGATATCCAACCCAAAGATGTTCTAACATCAGTTAGGACATCTTCGATACATCACAAACACCACACACCATGGTTCTTGATATGCTCCACCACTGGACTTACTCTTATCATAGTAATCCACACTAAAGATCTTCAAACAACACTGCGCCACCAGCTTGAACAAAGAAAACTTCAGAAACCCAGAGAGAAATAAACTCTCATCCACCAAAGAAGGTATGCTTCCATCCTTAATCCAGAACTTCTGCCACAAGCTCCGAGAGAACTAGAACCTCCTTACAATTTTAACTAACTACTCTTCTGTAAAAGAGCAATCAGTTTCAAGCATTCTGCTTGAATGCACATTGTGAAATCAACCAAATGCCACCTTTCAATTGACCTCACCCATCTTCAGAGCTCCCACAAGATACACTGATCCACTAATGAAATTAGATCTTCAAGTCACATAAACTACTTGCCCCACAGCAAGACATCTTGAATCCACCAAGCCTCTTAGTCATATAACATCTTCCCATCCACAGCTCCCGCAAACTGCATGAGATAAACTTTTTTGAAGCATCCATAACTTCCGTTCTCCTGTAGATCACCTTATCTTAAGCTGATGTGCCACATCACCAGCTGAGACTTCTGATGTTAAGCTAGATGTCAGAACATTTTGATATGACATCCAACTGTTGAATTCAGCTCCTCCTTCTGCCATTTAGAAGAACCTCTTCCCTTTGCAGAACAAGAGTTTCATGCTCTCATAGACTTGATTCAACAACCAAGTTTGAGTAGACAACCTCCATCCTGCATTGAAACTCCAAAGAATTCAAACCTGCCACGTATGAATCTTCAGAATGTAAGTAGTCCAAGACTACCCCATAGCCATACCAAAGAATGCCACTTCCCTTAGTAGAGCCGTCAATAGAAAGCCAGAGATAACTGCCACTTATCCTAGACCTTCACAAACAGATCAGACCATGCTCCAAAACACCTAGATCAAAAATAAACCGATCCAAGCTATAATCATCAAGATTATGATATCTTCATATTCATCTTCAACAACATCAAAGTCCAGACTAGTTTCTTACCAGGAAACTCTCCAGAGAACACATGCTTCTATCACACTCGACTGAAGCCACTTCTTAGGTCAACACCCAAGATTAAAACAGATGCTAAAGTGTATGCAGTACCCTTCCCATGATTCTACATAAACTCTGTTGATGAGATGTTCCAACATCTTGTTGAACATCAACAATCTTGAATCTCAAGGATAATCGATTAAATACTTGTGGATTCCACAAATAGCAATTGATCTTAAATCCTTGTCTAATAACCCTTGTTCACTACTACAGCTGAGCTCCACCAGATCATGTCATGAACACTTATAAAGTATTCCATCCTTTTTGCAAGTATCTTCTTCAAGGACAATGTTGAGATAGCAAGGCTGCCATCCTTGACTCAAGTAAATAAGACTTTCTCTGAACAAATTTTTCTTACCTCAACAACTCTTCAATCATATTGGATCCACTCTTAGGGTCAAGAGAGATGAATCCTTCCTTGCTGTTTTTGGATGGTGAAAATAAATCACCTCCACTTTCTTCAGACCGTGTTTCAAAGAAACACCTTCTAGTCAGAAGAGTAACTAGAAGACTCCAGATACAAGACATAGATGCCTTTATGAGTGGACTTGAGAGAATTCTCAAGTATCTTTGACAACCTAGCCGACCAAACATTTATCAAACTCCTAGAGCAAGAACCTGATAAACTTTAACTCAACTCCTCTCCTCTTCAACTGACTCCAAACTGCACTAAGAAACCAAGCTTCCAAGTACCAAGTCACCATACCAGATATCTAACCACAACTCTGTTTACTCCATCGCTCCCGACTTTGGAATAAAAGAATGCAGATATCTTCAGATATAAAGAGGCCGACGATTGAGACCTTCCACCAACTGTCTTTAGTAACAACTCCAGAATCCCATAATTCTAAAGCTCTTCCATCAGAAACACATGCAGCAGAACCACCAAGGAACAGATCCTGCTTGCCCTAATAAGATGTCACAACATCTTATAAGACACACCAAAAAAAGAACTAGCCACTTCTCCTATAGTTGTTGTAGAATCTCCTCAGCAACATGAACAACCTCCGGGTTGCTCCCTTCGATCCAGAACATCCATCTCATCCATTAATACCCTTGAGTATGTCTAAGTTGATTGATCTGATCTTTAAACTCATCCTTGTTTAAACGCCAGAAAGTATCTCCCAAAGATCTCATCCAGAACCAGACAGGATGCCGGTTCTGATACCAATTGAAATTCTGGCCTATGCAGACAACAGATGTCCTAGCACATGTCAAGACATTGTGCTGCATAATCATTTAAACTAGGAGGCACAACAACAGACTGATACCTTGAATATTATAACTTCACACTCACATATGTCACGACATCTGATCCAACATGTTTATCATGAACCCTAACAGAAAACGTAAATATGTAGAATGATAAAGAACACAGTAATTGTTAACCCAGTTCGGTGCAACTCACCTACATCTCGGGGATACCAATCCGGGAAGAAGACTTCACTATTGTGTAGAATGTTACAAAGTTAAACTCACACGTTTAGAACTTTATCTCTAACATCTACCCCATGAACATCTTTACCAAGGTTAAACTCAAACGTTTAAAATCCTGATACGAGATACCCCACTCACTTCCCTTAATTACCAACTGTGATTTCTACATCATCCCTATCAATACAAAAATCTGTCAAGCATACTTGACAAACAAGCTAACTCGGATTTTCTTAAAAGCTTCATCCAAGAACAATACACAATCTAATACCTCAAGGCTTATGGATATGTGTGACACCTATATCTACCACAGTGTATCAACTGATACAAAGGGAGAATTACAACCTAGAAAGCCAACGACTTTCAAAACCCTAAACCCTTGTTTCTTACGCAAGAAATCAAGGTTACAACAAGCGTACTAAGGCATATCAAAACCTAGGTCAAAGTCTTCTATTTATAGGCTTCTGCTTCCTTGGGCTTCGGTCTTTTTGATCCTTGATCCATGCGCTGATTGTTTCCGTAAATCTTGCTAGAGATTTAGAAACATTCTGTCATATCAGATACAGATGTCGAGACATTTGTTAGGACATCTTCTCTGGCCAGTGTTCTTTCATCAAACTTCTTCATGTTTAAACATCTCTTTTGACATTCTGTTTTTCCCAAAAAATTGCTCAAATCAGCAGCGCTTTCAACACCAAACCTGTCAAAACTCACCATAATCCATAAACACCTAATCTCTTTGCTCAAACACATTCTAAACATGCTATATAACTTGCTCAAACACATTAAAACCACTCAAACCACATAAAACGAGAAGTCAACTCTTCTTGGTCACCATTGTTGACCAAGGAGCCAAAACTCCAAATCTCTTAATCCTTGGCATTTCCATCCATTCCAACACTTCAAACACATCACATAAATATCATAGAAGCTTTACAAATCTCAAACTCAACCTGTAACACCTCCATCATCAGAATCATTTTTCACTTTTGACCATTTGCAAGTGGTTCGAGTAGAAGGATTGGAAGCATTCTAAGGCAAACTGATCATTCAAACACCTTTCTGGAGGTTCATTGGAGCTAAAGCAATCATTATATTGCATCTGGAACAACTTTGAAGGTGCATTGGACATTCTCCAATAGGTAAGATTTTTAACTTTTCAAAATCCATGATCCAAGCATCATTTACACTCATGTAAGTTACCATTCTGTTTGTCATGATGTGAGGAACAAAAACCATATGCTTGTGTCCATTGATTGTACATATTTGACATTTAATTTTTGTTTTAGAAATTAGGGTTTATCTGGTTCATGATGAAATTCTTGAGATAGAGGAAAAATAAATGAAATGTGACTGTATATTTGAACTCCTTGTTAAATTCTGAGTGAGATGCTATATTTACTTTCCATGTTTGGTTCAGAAACAAGAAAATCACAAATTTGAAAAATCCGGTTCCAAGGTTGAAGATGAAGCTGGTTTTCTCGCGTTTAATTTTTAGATATTTGTTTTATATTTATTTTATGGGAGCGAGATAACATCAAGGCAAGACGGCCTGGCCTGGTGGTTGTTGATTTTGTTACATGACCTTGAGGGCGTGGGTTCAATCCCCAGCGCCCCCTACTTCTTTTTAGTCCGTCATTTTTTTTTATATATTATTGTTTTTTTTTAATTTTAATTAATTATCTCTTTATTTTATTTTTCCCATTTTTATATTTTATTCCCTTTTCATTTTAAATATCCAAAAATATCCAAAAATATTTTTTTTGTCACATTTATTTATTTTATTTACATTAATTTTTTTAAATGATGGACGACTTGATCGTGAAGTCCTAAGAGGAAGCCGACCATATACTCCACCTCAAGAGAGTCTTCGACCAGGCGAGGAGATGCCACTGGCCAACCATGCAACATGACGCGAAAAAGCATGTAAAAAATGCGATAAGTGCTAGCGCCACGAAAATATGCACTTGATGTCACCCAACAAGCTTAAGACGCTCTCGTCCCTGTGGCCCTTCACCTGGTTGGGGATGGACATCCCGTTGTACCGGTAAACAACAAAAGTTTTGGATGTATTTTTCTGGGAATTTATCGTGCCCACAAAGATTGGAATTGAACTACCATTCGACGGTTTAATTGTTAATGAGTTTGGGTTTAGAATCGTTATAAAGTATACAAACAGAAAAGTAAATATTAACAAAAGAAAATTCATTCATCAGAGAGAAAAGACTTATCAAGCATGTATATATTCCACTCATCACAAACTTAAACCTATCGACCAGTTACACTCAACTTACAATACTCCTCAATATCACCTGGTATCGTTCACAGCACATGTCCATCTCGGGCATACTCAACCATGCTACCCTCATCGGTACTCTCGCACCCGACTCAAGACACGGAGGCATTAAGTTTCGACACCCATACGGATTATTAGTCCTAAATCTATCTCTAGAGTTCAGAAACTAACAGATAATTATCCTTAATCGAAGTTTGTGAAGTTTATCTCTAACACGACCCAAACCCCGCACATTTAAGCAAAAATCAAGAACAATCACCAATAGAGATATGTAAAGCAAATTAAATATAACGCCATGGGCGACAAATATACATAAGATCAAAGTACAAACATATACAAACCCAACAGAGAAGAAAGACATGAAGAAAATAAGAAATGAACCAAACACTTCACGGATTGTCAGAGCCGATCGATGAGAAATCCACCTCGGATCATCCACATGCAAGCTTACATGATGTTTTCTAAGCTAATCAACTGAAAAATGAAGTTTGATGGAGTTGGGATCACAAAACCCTAAAACCATCCTCTAAAAATTGTGTTTTTGGCCCTTTAATGGTGTTTCTGCCCGTCCAGTTTCGCCCGGCGGTATTCTGGGGCGCCTGGCGGCGAAAGGCGGCTTATTTTGTAAGTTCCAGTGTTGTTCTGGAGTGCCCGACTCTAGAAGTACCACCCGGCACTGCGTCGCCCGGCCCTGCTAAGGCGCAGCAAGACAGTAGACAGCAAAAATCCAGCACTGTTTTATTCATAACTTTTGAACCGTAAATCCGTTTTTCGCCCGGTTTGAAGTGCTGGAAAGCTTATTCAAATCCCATTGCTAGAATACCTAAAAAAATGAGATAAAATCAAATAAACTCAATGATATTTACACAATAATGCAATATATACACTATAACGTAAAGTAAACGTATTTACAAACAAAGCGGAGTTTATTCGAACGTTATCAACAAAAAGTATCGATAAGTGCAACAAAACTTATATACAAAAATAGCTACAATTTGCACTTATCAAACTCTCCCCAACTTACATAATTGTTTGTCCTCAAACAAAAATCAAACAACTCAAAGAAACAGAGTGAAAACCAAAGAATCACGAATCAACAGGTTTTGAAAATCGGACAAATGAATGGTTCAAATGAAAACGGTACACACAAAGTAAATACTTACCAATTAACTACGACGATAACATAGTCACGAAACAAATGCAAAATACAAAAATCATGCCAAACCATCCTAAAACAACACAAGTTCAAATGTGAATCACACCTAGCAAAAATAATCATCGGTAGATGAAAAACACAAAATGAGGCACTTATCATTCACACAACAATCATTCAAACAATAGACTAAATTATGCAACCATCCAAAAATCATATTGAACATACAAAGGCAAGAATCACAAGGACTTTTCAAGGTTGTAGCGTGGTCGGGTAAACAAACAAGGGGTAATTTCTAAAGGTAATTGAAACAAAAACTTGTCTAAACCTAAGGGAGTGATCAACTCACAAAAGTTCAAACACCAAATTCCAATCAACTTCTTCTTTCATCCCAAGTGTTACACAAAACACAATACTTATATAGCACAATTATTAGAACTATTTTTTGTTTCCTTTCTCAAGGATTTTCTTTTTCTTTCTTTTTCTCTTTTTTCTTTTCATTTTCATATTTTTCTCTCTTTTCTTTTCTTTTTTCATCCTCATAGAAAACAACCAATGAGTAAACAATCATTCTCTCCCCAACTTGAATTCAACCACATCATCATGTGAATACTCCCTACTTTCTAAGGCAAGGTAAAAATTCATATAACAACACAAAGTTGAGGGTTCAAGTAAAAACAACAATCCATTCAAAAATAAGTGAACTAAATACTCATAGACAAGCATTAAGTTGAAATAAAACATGGATCAAAAAGCTCAAAGGGGTTACGAAAGATCAAACGCTCACAAGTTGAATGACTATTTGGCTAGGTAGTTGTGCTCAAAATGAAACAAAATTGCCTTGATCCTTTTCATGCTTTCATATAATCAACACAAATAAAAGATTAAGCATAACAAAATCCAGTTAAAACAAGAATGTTGGTACTCCGTGCATATATGAACAATAGAAGGCTTCCTCATAAAAAGGGTGGGAACTAAAGTGATTCACTTATGAACAAGTATACAAAAGAATGAATGGCATAGAAGTTGTAAAAAGCCTAAGTATCATGAATATGCTAAAGTCAAGAAAGCGATAAACACATACCTTGGACGTGTACAAAAATTAACAATATCATTACCACGCATTCGCAAGTTGAAGGATAAAAAATGGACAAACACCAAATTTGCTCAAGCTACTCAAAACAAGCTGATTGACAAACACGAAAACTATTAATATAAACAAACTAAACGAAGGGTAGAAAATTCATTAAACAAGTTGTAAAGTGAAGATTTGAGAATTTTCAAAAAATCCGAGTACAACTTGTTTAATGAAAATTCACCACACTACCTAAGGTAGAATGAAAAAGTAATAACGAAACAAAAACAATAAAACATGCTTATTTTACGTCGTAAGCTCGATGCCTTTACTGTACTTAGCTAGTAACTTCCTCCCTTCATGCCATGGTGATTCCTCACGGCGCAAACCAAAAGCAAGTGTCCTAACCAAACACTTAAACAAACGTCAAAATGTACAAGTATCAATATAAACAAGTGAAAATATACAATATATACGATATCTACAAAACTCAAAAACAAAGAAACTATCGCAATGCGATTCAATATCAAAACCGATCCCCGGCAACGTCGCCATTTTGTTGAAGCGGTAAACAACAAAAGTTTTGGAAGTATTTTTCCGGGAATTTATCGTGTCCACAGAGATTGGAATTGAACTGCCATTCGACGGTTTACTTGTTAATGAGTTTGGGTTTAGAATGGTTTTAAAGTATACAAACAGAAAAGTAAATATTAACACAAGAAAATTCATTCATCAGAGAGAAAAAACTTATCAAGAATGTATATATTCCACTCATCACAAACTTAAACCTATTGACCCGTTACACTCAACTTAAAATACTCCTCAATATCACCCGGTATCGTAGCACATGTCCATCTCTGGCACACTCAACCATGCTACCCTCATCGGAACTCTCGCACCCGACTCAAGACACGGAGGCATTAAGTTTCGACACCCATACGGATTGTTAGCCCTAAATCTATATCTAGAGTTCAGAAACTAATAGATAATTATCCTTAATCGAAGTTTGTGAAGTTTATCTCTAACACGACCCAAACCTCGCACATTTAAATAAAAATCAAGAACAATCACCAATAGAGATTTGTACAGCAAATTAAATATAACGCCATGGGCAACAAATGTACATAAGATCAAAGTACAAACATATACAAACCCAACAAAGAAGAAAGACATGAAGAAAATCAGAAATGAACCAAACACTTCACGAGAAATCCACCTCGGATCATCCACATGCAAGCTTCCATGATGTTTTCTAAGCTAATCAACTGAAAAATGAAGTTTGATGGAGTTGGGATCACAAAACCCCAAAACCATCCTCTAAAAATTGTGTTTTTGGCCCTTTAATGGTGTTTCTGCCCGTCCAGTTTCGCTCGGCGGTATTCTGGGGCGCCCGGCGACGAAAGGCGGCTTATTTTGTAAGTTCCAGTGTTGTTCTGGAGTACCCGGCGCTAGAAGTACCACCCGGTTCTGCGTCGCCCGACCCTGCTAAGGCGCTGCATGACAGTAGTCAGCAAAAATCCAGGACTGTTTTATTCGTAACTTTTGAATCGTAACTATGTTTTTCGCCCGGTTTGAAGCGCTGGAAAGCTTATCCAATGCTCTATACAACAATGGAAAAATCCCATTACTGGAATACCTACAAAAATGAGAGAAAATCAATTAAACTCAATGATATTTAGACAATAATGCAATATATACACTATAACGTAAAGTAAACGTATTTACAAACAAAGCGGGGTTTATTCTAACGTTATCAACAAAAAGTATCGATAAGTGCAACAAAACTTATATACAAAAATAGCAACAATTTATACTTGTCAAACTTTCCCCAACTTACATAATTGTTTGTCCTCAAACAAAAATCAAACAACTTAAAGAAACAGAGTGAAAACCAAAGAATCACGAATCAATAGGTTTTGAAAATTGGACAAATGAATGGTTCAAATGAAAACGATACACACAAAGTAAATACTTACCACTAAACTACGATGATAACATATTCACGAAACAAATGAAAAATACAAAAATCATGCCAAACCATCCTAAAACAACACACGTTCAAATGTGAATCACACATAGCAAAAATAATCATCGGTAGATGAAAAACACAAAATGAGGTACTTATCACTCACACAACAATCATGCAAACAATAGACGAAATTATGCAACCATCCAAAAATAATATTGAACATACAAGGGCAAGAATCACAAGGAATTTTCAAGGTTGTAGCGTGCTCGGGTAAACAAACAAGGGGTAATTTCTAAAGGTAATTGAAACAAAAACTTGTCTAAACCTAAGGGAGTGATCAACTCACAAAAGTTCAAACACCAAATTCCAATCAACTTCTTCTTTCATCCCAAGTGTTACACAAAACACAATACTTATTTAGCACAATTATTAGAACACTTTTTTGTTTCCTTTCTCAAGGATTTTATTTTTCTTTCTTTTTCTCTTTTTTCTTTTCTTTTTCATATTTTTCTCTTTTTTCTTTTCTTTTTTCATCCTTATAGAAAACAACCAATGAGTAAACAATCATTCTCTCCCCAACTTGAATTCAACCAATCATCATGTGAATACTCCCTACTTTCTAAGGCAAGGTAAAAATTCATACAACAACACAAAGTTGAGGGTTCAAGTAGAAACAACAATCCATTCAAAAATAAGTGAACTAAATACTCATAGACAAACATTAAGTTCAAATAAAACATGGATCAAAAAGCTCAAAGGGGTTACGAAAGATCACACGCTCACAAGGTGAATGACTATTTGGCTAGGTAGTTGTGCTCAAAATGAAACAAAATTGCCTTGATCCTTTTCATGCTTTCATATAATCAACACAAATAAAAGATTAAGCATAATAAAATCCAGTTAAAACAAGAATGTTGGTACTTCGTGCATATATGAACAATAGAAGGCTTCCTCACAAAAAGGGTGGGAACTAAAGTGATTCACATATGAACAAGTATACAAAAGAATGAATGGCATAGAAGTTGTAAAAAGCCTAAGTATCATGAATATGCTAAAGTCAAGAAAGCGATAAACACATACCTTGGACTTGTACAAAACTTAACAATATCATTACCACGCATTCGCAAGTTGAAACGATAAAAAATGGACAAACACCAAATTTCCTCAAGCTACTCAAAACAAGCTCATTGACAAACACGAAAACTATAAATATAAACATACTAAACGAACGGTAGAAAATTCATTAAACAAGTTGTAAAGTGAAGATTTGAGAATTTATGAAAAATCCGACTACAACTTGTTTAATGAAAATTCACCACACTACCTAAGCTAGAATGAAAAAGTAATAACGAAACAAAAACAATAAAACATGCTTGTTTTACGTCGTAAGCTCGGCGCCTTTACTGTACTTAGCTAGTAACTTCCTCCCTTCATGCCATGGTGATGCCTCACCGCGCAAACCAAAAGCAAGTGTCCAAACCAAACACTTAAACAAACGTCAAAATGTACAAGTATCAATATAAACAAGTGAAAATATACAATATATACGACATATACAAAACTCAAAAACAAAGAAACTATCGCAATGCGATTCAATATCAAAACCGATCCCCGACAACGGCGCCATTTTGTTGATGCGGTAAACAACAAAAGTTTTAGAAGTATTTTTCCGGGAATTTATCGTGTCCACAGAGATTGGAATTGAACTGCCATTCGACGGTTTAATTGTTAATGAGTTTGGGTTTAGAATGGTTTTAAAGTATACAAACAGAAAAGTAAATATTAACACACGAAAATTCATTCATCAGAGAGAAAATACTTATCAAGCATATATATATATATATATATATATATATATATATATATATTCCACTCATCACAAACTTAAACCTATCGACCAGTTACACTCAACTTATAATACTCCTCAATATCACCCGGTATCGTTCACAGCACATGTCCATCTTTGGCACACTCAATCATGCTACCTTCATCGGCACTCTCGCACCCGACTCAAGACACGGAGGCATTAAGTTTCGACACCCATATGGATTATTAGCCCTAAATCTATCTCTAGAGTTCAGAAACTAACAGATAATTATCCTTAATCGAAGTTTGTGAAGTTTATCTCTAACACGACCCAAACCCCGCGCATTTAAGCAAAAATCAAGAACAATCACCAATAGAGATTTGTAAAGCAAATTAAATATAACTCCATGGGCGAAAAATGTACATAAGATCAAAGTACAAACATATAAAAACCCAACAAAGAAGAAAGACATGAAAAAAATCAGAAATGAACTAAACACTTCACGGATTGTCAGAGCCGATCGATGAGAAATCCACCTCGAATCATCCACATGCAAGCTTCCATGATGTTTTCTAAGCTAATCAACTGAAAAATGAAGTTTGATGGAGTTGGGATCACAAAACCCCAAAACCATCCTCTAAAAATTGTGTTTTTGGCCCTTTAATGGTGTTTTTGCCTGTCCAGTTTCGCCCGGCGGTATTCTGGGGCGCCCGGCGACGAAAGGCGGCTTATTTTGTAAGTTCCAGTGTTGTTCTGGAGCGCCCGGCGCTAGAAGTACCGCCCGACACTGCGTCACCCGACCCTGCTAAGGCGCAGCATGACAGTAGACGACAAAAATCCAGCACTATTTTATTCGTAACTTTTGAACCGTAACTCCGTTTTTCGCCCGGTTTGAAGCACTGGAAAGCTTAATCAATGGTCTATACAACAATGGCAAAATCCCATTGCTGGAATACCTACAAAAATGAGAGAAAATCAATTAAACTCAATGATATTTACACAATAACGCAATATATACACTATAACGTAAAGTAAACGTATTTATAAACAAAGCGGGGTTTATTCGAACGTCATCAACAAAAAGTATCAATAAGTGCAACAAAACTTATATACAAAAATAGCTACAATTTGCACTTATCAAACTCTCCCCAACTTACACAATTGTTTGTCCTCAAACAAAAATCAAACAACTCAAAGAAACAGAGTGAAAACCAAAGAATCACGAGTCAACGGGTTTTGAAAATCGGACAAATGAATGGTTCAAATGAAAACGGTACACACAAAGTAAATACTTACCAATTAACTACGACGATAACATAGTCACGAAACAAATGCAAAATACAAAAATCATGCCAAACCATCCTAAAACAACACAAGTTCAAATGTGAATCACACCTAGCAAAAATAATCATCGGTAGATGAAAAACACAAAATGAGGTACTTATCATTCACACAACAATCATTCAAACAATAGACTAAATTATGCAACCATCCAAAAATCATATTGAACATACAAAGGCAAGAATCACAAGGACTTTTCAAGGTTGCAGTGTGGTCGGGTAAATAAACAAGGGGTAATTTCTAAAGGTAATCGAAACAAAAACTTGTCTAAACCTAAGGGAGTGATCAACTCACAAAAGTTCAAACACCAAATTCCAATCAACTTCTTCTTTCATCCCAAGTGTTACACAAAACATAATACTTATTTAGCACAATTATTAGAACTCTTTTTTGTTTCCTTTCTCAAGGATTTTCTTTTTCTTTCTTTTTCTCATTTTTCTTTTCTTTTTCATATTTTTCTCTTTTTTCTTTTCTTTTTTTCATCCTCATAGAAAACAACCAATGAGTAAACAATCATTCTCTCCCCTACTTGAATTCAACCACATCATCATGTGAATACTCCCTACTTTCTAAGGCATGGTAAAAATTCATACAACAACATAAAGTTGAGAGTTCAAGTAAAAACAACAATCCATTCAAAAATAAGTGAACTAAATACTCATAGACAAGCATTAAGTTCAAACAAAACATGGATCAAAAAGCTCAAAGGGGTTACGAAAGATCACACGCTCACAAGGTGAATGACTATTTGGCTAGGTAGTTGTGCTCAAAATGAAACAAATTTTCCTTGATCCTTTTCATGCTTTCATATAATCAACACAAATAAAAGATTAAGCATAACAAAATCCAGATAAAACAAGAATGTTGGTACTCCGTGCATATATGAACAATAGAAGGCTTCCTCATAAAAAGGGTGGGAACTAAAGTGATTCACATATGAACAAGTATACAAAAGAATGAATGGCATAGAAGTTGTAAAAAGCCTAATTATCATGAATATGCTAAAGTCAAGAAAGCGATAAACACATACCTTGGACGTGTACAAAAATTAACAATATCATTACCACGCATTCGCAAGTTGAAACGATAAAAAATGGACAAACACCAAATTTGCTCAAGCTACTCAAAACAAGCTCATTGACAAACACGAAAACTATTAATATAAACAAACTAAACGAACGGTAGAAAATTCATTAAACAAGTTATAAAGTGAAGATTTGAGAATTTTCGAAAAATCCGAGTACAACTTGTTTAATGAAAATTCACCACACTACCTAAGCTAGAATGAAAAAGTAATAACGAAACAAAAACAATAAAACATGCTTGTTTTACGTCGTAAGCTCGACGCCTTTACTGTGCTTAGCTAGTAACTTCCTCCCTTCATGCCATTGTGATTCCTCACGGCCCAAACCAAAAGCAAGTGTCCTAACCAAACACTTAAACAAACGTCAAAATGTACAAGTATCAATATAAACAAGTGAAAATATACAATATATACGACATCTACAAAACTCAAAAACAAAGAAACTATCGCAATGCGATTCAATATCAAAACCGATCCCCGACAACGGCGCCATTTTGTTGAAGCGATAAACAACAAAAGTTTTAGAAGTATTTTTTCGGGAATTTATCGTGTCCACAGAGATTGGAATTGAACTTCCATTCGACGGTTTAATTGTTAATGAGTTTGGGTTTAGAATGGTTTTAAAGTATACAAACAGAAAAGTAAATATTAACACAAGAAAATTCATTCATCAGAGAGAAAAGACTTATCAAGTATATATATATTCCACTCATCACAAACTTAAACCTATCGACTAGTTACACTCAACTTATAATACTCCTCAATATCACCCGGTATCGTTCACAACACATGTCCATCTATGGCACACTCAATCATGCTTTCCTCATCGGCACTCTCGCACCCGACTCAAGACACGGAGGCATTAAGTTTCGACACCCATATGGATTATTAGCCCTAAATCTATCTCTAGAGTTCAGAAACTAACAGATAATTATCCTTAATCGAAGTTTGTGAAGTTTATCTCTAAACGACCCAAACCCCGCGCATTTAAGCAAAAATCAAGAACAATCACCAATAGAGATTTGTAAAGCAAATTAAATATAATGCCATGGGCGACAAATGTACATAAGATCAAAGTACAAACATATAAAAACCTAACAAAGAAGAAAGACATGAAGAAAATCAGAAATGAACCAAACACTTCACGGATTGTCAAAGCCGATCGATGAGAAATCCACCTCGGATCATCCACATGCAAGCTTCCATAATGTTTTCTAAGCTAATCAACTGAAAAATGAAGTTTGATGGAGTTGGGATCACAAAACCCCAAAACCATCCTCTAAATATTGTGTTTTTGGCCCTTTAATGGTGTTTCTGCCCGTCCAGTTTCGCTCGGCGGTATTCTGGGGCGCCCGACAGCGAAAGGCGGCTTATTTTGTAAGTTCCAGTGTTGTTCTGGAGCGCCCGACGCTAGAAGTACTGCCCGGCACTGCGTCGCCCGACCCTGCTAAGGCGCATCATGACAGTAGACGGCAAAAACCCAGCACTGTTTTATTCGTAACTTTTGAACCGTAACTCCGTTTTTCGCCCGGTTTGAAGCGCTGGAAAGCTTATTCAATGCTATATACAACAATGGCAAAATCCCATTGCTGGAATACCTACAAAAATGAGAGAAAATCAATTAAACTCAATGATATTTACACAATAACACAATATATACACTATAACGTAAAGTAAACGTATTTACAAACAAAGCGGGGTTTATTCGAACGTTATCAACAAAAAGTATCGATAAGTGCAACAAAACGTATATATAAAAATAGCTACAATTTGCACTTATCACATCCTCGGGCCGTTAACCACAGGGTCGAACCAGAACAAATACTTGATAGTGGGCGTGGATTATTTCACGAAGTGGATAGAAGCAGAGGCCTTTACCAAGATCACGGTGCACAACATACTATGTTTCTATAAGAGAAACATACTTGCCCGATTCGGCATACCACGAGCACTCGTCACCGACAACGGGACGCAATTCACAGACAAAGGTTTCCAATAATTCATTGCCAAATTGGGCACCAAGCAGAATTTCACGTCTTTCGAGCACCCGCAAACCATCGGGCAAGCCGAAGCCGCGGACAGAGTGTTCCTGCGAGGGCTTAAACGGAGATTAGGCGAGGCCAAAAAGAGATGGGTTGGGGAGCTACACAGCGTGCTCTAGGTCTACCGAACAACACCACACTTGACCACAGGGGAATCTCCATTCCGACTAGCCTACAGGACCGAGGAAGTAATCCCAGTGGAAATCAGAGAACCATCTAGGCGAACCGAATCCCCCCTCGATGAGGAGATGAACGACGAGGCGCTGAGGGAAGAGCTCGACCTCAGCCTTCCGCGAAACCTCTTTAAAATAAAAGATAACTCTGCGACATGATGCCAAAGTCATAAAAGGAGAGTTCAACGTCAGCAGCCTAGTCGTGTGAAGAAATCACAAAGATTCTCGCGAGGGAAAACTCGCCGCAAACTGGGAACGCCCCTACCCTGTCCGAGCAAAAACGGAGAATGGGGCCTACTATCTCGAAAGCCTACAAGGAGAAGAACTCGTTCGACCATGGAACGCCAAAAAACTGAAACAGTATTACAGTTAGGCCCAACAGTCAGCATACCCTAGTCAATGACGACAAGGTACAAAAAATGGTCAATGTTGTCATAATATTACAAAAAATGGGCGACGCCTAAACATTACAAACCACGACACGCAGGCCGGAACAAATAACAACAAAAATGTACACAAGTCAAGCATCATGCTCCCCCTCATTGACAGGCTCTTCTTCTTCCTCGGCGTTGTCGGCAGCGAAGCTGGGAGGAGCGACTATCTGGCCTTCTACCACGCTGTGCAGGAACCCAGTCCCATCGGTAGTGAGCTCGACACCAGAGTTTGTGATTCGGAGTTGAGCCACAACATTGTCGAAGCTCATCGCGACGACGTCTACACAATCCTGCTCGAGGTCTCTAATCTGGAAAACTAGTTCATCACGGGTCCCCAAGGTTTTCAGCTCGTCGTCCTCGTCCTCGGTGGGGGCAGAAGCGGCTTCAAGAACGACAATCTTGTCCTCGATGATCTCTTTCTCAGTGGCATGCTCGAGCTCCAGAGTGGACATGTCTGCAGTCAACTTGATCACCTCTTCCCCTATTCACGCAGCTCAGACAGAAGCTCGATATGGATTCGGTAATTCTCCTTATAATCATCGAAGGCGGTCTCCAGCTTGATCACCTCGGCTTTGAGCTTCGCCTTCGGTGCTCGGGCCTTCTCCAACTAGGCCATTGGACAGGTCTTCTGGTCGTTGAGGACCCAAGCCACCTCTAAGACCCTCATCATAGCGGTCGCGTCTTCAGCTAAGACTTTTCTTCTGCCTGCCACGTCGAGGCCCAGGATGACCGTAGAGTCCACCTGTGGCACGACAAGAGAAGTGCCGCCCTAAAAAAACCCCTTGTGGGAATAACAAAGGCGCAACGCAAACTTATCCTCGGAAGTCTCATCCGTCAGATCTTCGATTGCGACCTTATCCGCTCGCGGCCTCTTCTAAGATGGGGTATCCTGTTGGGGAGATGACTGGAAGATCCCTGGAAAGGAAGAAGAACCGGGGCCAGAATCAGCCTTGGACTGGTTCAGGATGCTGACGAGCCTGTTTTTGGAACTCCTCTTTTCCCCTTTCGCGGTATTGCCCTTGGCCATCGCCATCTTAAGCACGCGTTCCTGGAGGTTTAACATGTTACCTGTGACAAATGACGAACACAAGTCAATATACCAAGAAGGAATGAACAAAAACATGGTAAAGGAAAAAACACACAACTACCTAAATGAACCCTAGCTTCCTCAACAGTACTACACTCGAGGAGCTCATTGGTATTAATAAACCAAGCCTCGTATATGGCTTTTCCGCGTCTGTCAAGGACGACATCCCCATCTTCGGTCTGCCATGGAGCAGGAGCGGAGCCGTCCACGAACTTCACGAGCTTATCGTAGCCACGCTGATCTTCGGGGTCCAGCTCGTTGGACTTCGTAATATAATGGTCGCTGCTCTGCTTGAAGTGAGCGTCAATCTAGTGGAGGGAGAACTTCGGAGCTCACTTCATCACCATGTTTCCATCCTCGTAAATACGCATACTTACATCCTCCTCGAGTATCGGCACGCGATCAAACACAGAGTTGATAGGTGCCGAAGACGTGAGCTTGATCACATAATATATTTCTTTAAAAGTGTGGACAGAGTCCGTGAACGCCTTGAACAACCTCTTCGGCTGCTTGAGGGACACCCAGTTAAGCCTCCCGTTCATGGACTGCCGTTGGAGGTAGAAGCAGTAGAAGAACAAAGGAAGGGTAGCCCTTATCTTGAGATAGCCGCACACGATCTCGAAGGCCCGAATAAAGGCGATCGAGTACGGGTGCAGTTGTGAGGGTGCTAGCTCCATCCGGTCAAGAATCCCTGCTTGTAGGTCGCTGAACGACAATCGATGCCCCACCTCTTTAAACGCATATTCATACATGGCAAAATGATTCCATGCGAAAGGCGAGCATATCCACTCATCCTTGCCAGGCTTGTAGACCGACCAATTCTCTGGAGCTCCCTCGACACCCCATCATTCCTCGACAATCGTGAACGCAACCTATGAAAAATCCGCGAAACGCGAGGCTATCCCCTGGGGTTCCAGCCCGACCCAAGCCAGTTTAGAATCAGTGATAATGTTGACCAGCTCGTGACCTTCTGCGCTGCGAGCCATGGAATACCTAAAATGCATAGGACAATAATGAGTTTGACGATCAAATCAAATCCGCCCTTCCACTGCAAATCAAGTGAAAGGGCGAAGGTAAGCATGGGCATGCTCTCCTCGACCAAAGCCCTTACTCAACGGCGAGCGAGGAAGTCACGAGGATCTTTTCCTCTACGAAGGTTTTAGCCGACCCATCGACAAGACCTCGAGGAGAGTCCTCCTCAACAAGAGGATTTATCACAAATCCATGAGCGTCACGAGGAAGGGCCTGCTCGGGACAAAAACTTCAACGGAAACTCATAAGCGTCGCGAGGAAGAGCTTACTCGGCACATGAACTTCAATGAAAACTCATGAGCGTCGCGAAGAAGGGCCTCCCCGGCGCAAGAAATTCACGAAAAACTCATAGCTCCACCGGCGCAAGTCACACTGACCGATTTAACGGTGGCGCCGGAGCAAGTTTCTGCTTAATATTTAGCATTTCTTAGTGCGATACCCTCCTACCACCGGTGTTTGGAAATGGCCAAACCACCGCCAAACCCCAACACCTTCCGAATCCTAAAATACGTCATAAAACTAGCATATAAGCTGTAAATTAGATGAAGAATGCTTACTTGATCTGAAGAATAGATGAGGTTGATTCGAAGAAAGTTGGTGATGACGGCGACCACAACTGTGGACGACGGAGAGAAAACTCTGAAGACAGAAGGAAAGTTAAGGGGAGAGTGAGAGCGAAATGAACAAATGATCCCCACTTCTCCTTATTTATAATTCCTGACATGGATAAACATGTCATCGCCTAGCCCTTGAGTACCTCTACTCATAGGCCATCATAGACATTTAATGACTCTGACACCAGGTGCGAGGAGAAAAAATGGTTCGTCTCCTCGAGTCTCATCACGCGCCCGAGGAGACGATGTGTTTGTCCTTGCAAGTCCCCTCCACCTTCCGGACTCCAAGATGTCGGGCACCCCTTTTCGGAAACAGGAGACAAAATGTTCTCCCTTCTAGCTCTATTGACCGGTGTATCGAGGAGACAGAACATTGTCTCTTCAAATCCCGTCAACCCTAGTCGGGCACCACTTGTTGGACACAGGAAACAAACCTTAGCATTCATTCGCGAGCATAACTTCGGCAAAATTTTGAAGCAAATTCACGAGCAGCTCGACAGCTCTCGAGAAGAAATCTTACGCTCAGCGCGAGCGCATGTTAAGTCCTCGACCTCAGACCCTGTAACACCCCAAAATAGTTAGAATATTTATTTAATTAATTTATTATAAATATTCGTGATTTCGGTGAATTTGGTGAAATATCATGATGCCTGAGGATTTGTGTTGTGGGGTATTGATGAGTTAAGGGAGTATTGAGGATATCTAGAAAATGCATGATTAATTAGAATTATTTTTGATAATAATAATAGTGAATAATGTGAATAATCTTATTTAAATTTTTATTAATATTTTAAATAAAAAGGAGGAGAACACTAAGGGCAAGGTGGTCATTTGTGCGAGAATAAGTGAGGATGAAGTTGGGGAAGACATATTAGGGGTCCTAAGGGTATGTTGGACAAAAGGGAAAAATAGAGAAGTGAGAAATTAATTCTGAACAACCGTGTTTTTGGAGAGCGACTTTGAGGAAAGGAAGAGGAAGAAGCTAGGGCTCAGAGCAATTTCGGTAAAACTCAAGAGGAAGATCAGAATCGAATTATCTAAGGTATGGGGAGTATTGCTTTTCATTTTGATGGATATAGAGTGTAGGTGTATATAGTTAGTCTTTGGGGTTTTGGGGAATGGTGAGATTGTGATGGAAGTGGGATGAATTTTGATGAAATTGGGGTTTCTAGATGTACAAGATGATATATATGAAGTCTATAATGATGTGTTGTTATTGGATTTTAATTACTATGTGATTTGTGTGCATTTTCGTACTGTGAGAGGTGGAAATCGTAAGGGATTTAGGGCTGGTTTGATACAGAGAACGCAGAAGTAGAACTGCTGTTGCGCACATTTCGCCGGGCGAGTAATGTGTTTCGCCGGGAGAAACTGGTTCGCTTGGAGGTCGCCAGGCAAAAGAAGGAGCGAATGAGAGGTGAAAAATAGGTGCTACTGGTTTTTGTATGGGGACGGGAATTCGCCCCTGCTTCGCTGGGCGAAACCCAGGCGAGCGAGCTGCTTCGCTGGGCGAGCACTAGGCAAGCAGGAGCATATGTTTTCTTTCTTTTCTTTGTTTTATGTTGTCTTGTGTCTCGTTGCCCATATGCCTTGAGTAATTGATGTTTTGTATTTTGATGACTATAACATGATGATTTATGGAGTAATGTGAAGAATTATGACGCATAGTAATGATGTAATACTATGATGTTTTGATGAATTTTCATGAATGATGATGCAACTTTGACGATGATGTGATGATGATTATTATGATATTTTGCATCATGCATTCATAGCATACTTTAGGACTTCGGTCCAGTGACGATGTTAGGACTTCAGTCCAGTGGTGGCTTCAATCCCATTATGTGGATTGGGGTATTTATGACGTGCTCCGGTTCTTGTGTAGAGTCAATCTTATTAGTGGGAATCTTCGGAGGGTGATGGCTCAGTGTCCATCAAAATGATGAATTGGTACCACATGCATGAGTCTTTGATGTTTCATTTCATACTAAGTGGTATAGCATAATTGTGAGTTTATGGGTGATTGACGATATTGTTGTGTGGTTTTACTTGATCTTATGATGATGAATGCTATCCTAATATATCTTATCTTTATATCTTGTATAATTATTTGCGATTAATCACACTGTCTGTTTGAATGTTTCCTCCATGTGGGTAACCTGCAGGTGATCAGGATTAGCTCTCTTGGTTGGTGAAGATTTAGCTTTGAAGTATTCTGGTTATTTCCGTTGAGTAAAGGGTCTTGCTCTGATATGTAACATCGGGTCGGGACATTTGAGTTGAACCATTATGTTCTTTTTCTTGTTGACATCATGATGTTATGCATTTCTTGTTTTTAAGACGTTTTGAGTTATGAACTATGTTATGATTTTGATTTTACGTTGCGTAGTATTTGATTGAATTTATGATGACAGAACCCGTATTACGGAGTAAGACGTTATTATGAAATTTTATGACGAAATGTGGCACCCTTGTGGTGATGTACTTTGATATAATTGTTTATAATTATTGTGAATGTTCTTTGGGGTAGAAAGGTGTTACATTAGTGGTATAAGAGCAGGTCGGTCCGTCCGGCCAGGTTTTTATATGGCGTCAGTCCCCTGTTAGTCGACGAGTGTGTTTACACTGTCGATAGTTTGTTTCTTTTAATGTTGATTGATGGTGTGCATAATGGCTGGGAGAAACGACCGTGCTATTACTGACGCATTGGAATTGCTTGCTCAAGTAATGGCTCAGAATGCACAGAACAATCAGAATGATGGAGCTCCTGATGAGTTTCGTGCTTTAGGGAAGTTCCAGAGGAACAATCCGCTAACTTTTGTGGGCACCCATGATCCAGAGAGTGCACAGAAGTGGCTCAAAGTGATTGAGAAGATCTTTCGAGTGATGGCATGCCCTGGCGCTCAACAGGTACAATTTTGTACTCATATGTTGTCGGAAGAGGCTGAAGATTGGTGGGATAATACCCATCAGAGATTGGAAGATGCTGGTACTGAGATAACTTGGGCAGTATTCAAGAAAGAGTTTCTGGAGAAGTATTTCCCTGACGATGTTCATGGTAAGAAGGAGATAGAGTTCCTTGAATTGAAACAAGGAAACATGACCCTGGCGGAGTATGCTGCAAAATTTGAGGCGCTGGTGAAGTTTTGTCCACATTACAACCGTGCTGATGCTGAGATTTCCAAATGTCTCAAGTTTGAGAATGGACTGAGATCAGAGATCAAATAGGGTATTGGATACCAACAAATTCATAGGTATGCTGAACTGGTGGATAAGAGTAGGATCTATAATGAGGATAACAGAGCTCGATCGACTCACTACAAGCATCTTCGTGAGAAGAAAGAGAAATGGCAGTTTCGAGGAAAACCTTATGTGACTACAGCGGACAAAGGGAAGCAGAAGGCTTCAGATGGGAAGAAAACAAGTAGGGGAGCAACTCCTACTTCTATTAAGTGTTACAGGTGTGGCGAGCAAGGTCATCGTGCTGAGAGTTGCAACAATGATGTGCTGAGATGTTACAGATGTGGTAAGAGAGGTCATAGAGCTACCGATTGCAAGGATGAAGGTCCGACTTGTTTCAACTATGGTGAGCAGGGTCACATCAGTACCCAGTGTCAGAAGCTGAAGAAGACTGCTACTGCTGCCCAGACTAATGGCAGAGTGTTTGCTCTGAGTGGTTCAGAAGTCCCCAAGAAGGATAACTTGATTCAAGGTACTTGTTTTATTAACAATACGGAGTTGGTTGCTATTATTGATACTGGTGCTACTCATTCGTTTATTCTGCTTGAATGTGCTACTAGGTTAGGTTTAAAATTGTCTGATATGAATGGTAGTATGGTGATAGAAACTCCTGCTAATGGTTATGTCACTACTACTTTTGTGTGTTCGAGATGTCCTTTGACGATATTTGGGAAGAGCTTCGTGATGGATTTGGTGTGTTTACCCTTGCACCAAATCGATGCAATCCTGGGAATGAACTGGTTAGAGTTCAACTATGTCCATATCAACTGTTATAATAAGATCGTGGAGTTTCCTGAGTTTAGTGATAATGGAGAGTTGATGTTCTTGTCTGCTAAGCAAATAGATGAGCTCTTAGAAGACGAAGTCTCGATGTTTTCATTATTTGCATCGTTTCAAGTTGATTGTGAAGCTGCGAGTGTCGAGTTGCCTGTTGTCCGTGAATTTTTAAAGGTGTTTTCGAATGACATGAGTGATTTGCCTCTAGAGCATGAAGTAGAGTTTATGGTGGACTTGATACCAGGTACGAGTCAGGTGTCAATGGCTCCTTACCGAATGCCCGCTTATGAGTTAAGTGAATTAAGGAAACAAATAGAAGAATTGCTTGAGAAGAAGTTTGTTCGACCGAGTGTTTCTCCGTGGGGTGCTCCTGTGTTATTAGTTAAGAAGAAAGACGGTAGTATGAGGTTGTGTGTTGATTACAGGCAGTTGAATAAAGTGACTATCAAGAATAAATATCCACTTCCGAGAATTGACGATTAGATGGGTTAGTTAGTAGGCGCTTGTATGTTCAGCAAGATTGACTTGAGGCCGGGCTATCATCAGATTCGTGTTAAGCCTAATGATATTCCAAAGACAACTTCCAGAATGAGGTATGGTCACTATGAATACACGGTGATGCCGTTTGGTGTATCTAATGCACTAGGAGTGTTCATGGAGTATATGAATAGGATTTTTCATGAGTATTTGGATAAGTTTGTTGTAGTTTTCATTGATGATATTTTAATATACTCTAAATCTGAAGAAGAGCATGCTGAGCATTTACAAACTGTGTTGCAAGTATTGAAAGAGAAGAAGTTGTATGCAAAACTGTCGAAGTGTGAATTCGGGTTGAAGGAAGTGAGTTTCCTGGGACATGTGATATCTAGTGGTGGAATAGCTGTGGATCCTTCAAAAATTGACGTTGTTTTACAGTTGGAGACTCCGAAGTCTGCTACGAAAATACAAAGTTTTCTGGGGTTGACGGGTTATTACCGCAAGTTTATCGAAGGCTTTTCTAAGCTGGCATTAACCTT
The DNA here is from genome assembly GCA_022829125.1 of Lathyrus tuberosus. Lineage (NCBI taxonomy): Eukaryota > Viridiplantae > Streptophyta > Magnoliopsida > Fabales > Fabaceae > Lathyrus > Lathyrus tuberosus. The sequence continues at coordinate 6,039,964 of JALAZF010000164.1, read as the reverse complement.
GACTCAGTTGACTCGAAAGGGTCAAGCTTATGTGTGGGATGTTGCATGTGAAGAGAGTTTTATGGAGTTGAAGAAGAAATTGACGACCACTCCAGTATTGATCTTACCTAATTCGAGTGAGTCTTTTATGGTATATTGTGATGCGTCGAAGATGGGTCTTGGTGGAGTATTGATGCAGAATGGTCAAGTTGTTGCTTATGCTTCGAGACAATTGAGGGCTCATGAAATGAATTATCCTACGCATGACTTAGAGTTGGCAGCTGTGGCATTCGTGTATAAAATTTGGAGAGATTATCTTTTTGGCTCTAAATTTGAAGTGTTCAGTGATCATAAGAGTTTGAAGTACTTATTTGATCAGAAAGAGTTGAATATAAGGCAGATAAGGTGGTTGGAATTATTGAAGGATTATGACTTTGATTTGAATTACCATCCTGGTAAAGCAAATGTGGTGGCTGATTCATTGAGCAGGAAGTCATTGCATATGTCGATGCTTATGGTGAAAGAATTTGAATTACTCGAGCAGTTCTGAGATCTGAGTTTAGTATGTGAAGAGACTCCTGACAGTGTGAGATTGGGTATGTTGAAACTGACCAGTGGTATTCTGGAAGATATCAGAGTGGGTCAGCAATCTGATTTGAGGTTGGTTGACCAGTCGATCTTAATTAACCAAGGTAACAGAGGTGAATTCCAGATTGATGAGAATAGTGTGATAAGGTTAAGAGATAGAGTGTGTATTCCAGATGTTCCAAAAATTAAGAAGAGTATTCTTGAAGAAGGGCATCGAAGTAGATTGACTATTCATCCTGGTGCTACGAACATGTATAGAGATTTGCAGAAATTGTTTTGGTGGCCAGGTATGAAGAAGAACATTGCCGAGTTTGTTTACGCGTGTTTGACTTGTTAGAAGTCAAAGATTGAGCATCAGAAGCCTTCGGGTATGATGCAACTGTTGAATATTCTAGAATGGAAATGGGATAGTAATTCCATGGATTTTGTGTCGGGATTGTCGAAAACTGCGAAGGGGAATGATTCGATTTGGGTGATTGTGGATAAATTAACTAAATCAACTCATTTCTTACCGATGAAGATAAATCATTCTATGTAGAAGTTAGCTGAAATGTATATTGAGGAAATTGTGAAGTTGCTTGGGATACCTTCGAGTATTGTGTCAGATAAATATCCGAGATTTATGTCGAGGTTCTGGACAAGTTTGGAAGACGCTTTGGGTACTAAGTTAAGGATGAGTTCTGCATATCATCCGCTGACGGACGATTAGATTTAGAGTACTATTCAGTCTTTAGAGGATTTGTTGAGGGCTTGTGTACTGGACCAAGGAGGATCTTGGGATAGCCATTTTCCGTTGATTGAGTTCACATACAACAATAGTTTTCATGCTAGTATTGGGATGGCACCGTATGAAGCTTTGTATGGTAGAAGGTGTAGAACTCCATTGTGTTGGTATGAGTCGGGCGAGAGTGCTGTACTCGGACCTGAGATTGTGCAGGAGACGATTGAGAAGATTAAGATGATCCAAGAGAGGATGAGAGCTTCGCAGAGTAGTCAGAAGAGTTATCATGATAAGAGAAGGAAGGCACTTGAATTCCAAGAGGGAGTTCACATATTTTTGAGGGTTACGTTGGTGACTGGTGTGAGTCGAACTTTGAAGTCTAGGAAGCTCACTCCACGTTTTGTTGGTCCGTATCAGATTACACAGATGATAGGGGGTAGCCTATCGGATTACTTTAATGTTGTCGCTTGCGAATTTACATGACGTGTTTCATGTGTCTTAGTTGAGGGAATACATTCCAGATCCGTCGCATGTGATCCAGATGGATGACGTACAAGTGAGAGATAACCTGATTGTGGAACCATTACCTATGCGGATAGATGGACGAGAAATGAAACAACTGCGGGGTAAAGACATAGCTTTGGTGAAGGTGTTATGGGGTGGACCAGCTGGTGAGAGTTGGACTTGGGAACGCGAAGATCAGATGAGGGAGTCGTATCCGACTCTGTTCTCTTCAGGTAATTTTTCGAGGACGGAAATTCTTTAAGTGGGGGAGAGTTGTAACACCCCAAAATAGTTAGAATATTTTTTTAATTGATTTAGGGTTAATACCATTTTACCCCTGCCATATAAACGACTTTCGGTTTACTCCCTGTATTTTTTTTTGCAAATGCCCCCTTGCCATTCCAAGATTCCATCAATATACACATTTGAGAGATGTGACACATGTCAGGTGCATATGTGGCAAGCTGAATGGTTTTTTTTTTTTTCATTTTTTTTAAATGACAAGTAAGCTTATTTGGATGGCTTAGTTGACATTTTTTATTATTATTTATTTTTTAAATTCCATGTGACATCTTTTATTATTATTTTATTGTTTTGGTATTAAATGTCAAGGGTCATTTTTTGGAATTTTGGCATTTAACACCAAAACAATAAAATAATAACAAAAGATGCTACATGGAATTTAAAAAATAAATAATAATAAAAAATGCCATCTAAGCTATCCAAATAAGCTTAGTTATCATTTAAAAAAAATGAAAAATAAAAAAGCCACTCAGCATGCCACATATGCACCTAGCATGTGCCAGATCTCTCAAAGGTGTATATTGATGAAATCTTGGAATGACAAGGGGGCATTTGAAATTTTTTTTACAGGGGGTAAATCGGTGGTCGCCTATATGGCAGGGGGTAAAATGGTATTAATCCATTGATTTATTATAAATATTCGTGATTTCGGTGAATTTAGTGAAATATCATGATGCCTGAGGATTTGTGTTGTGGGGTATTGCTGAGTTAAAGGAGTATTGAGGATATTTAGAAAATGTATGATTAATTAGAATTATTTGTGATGATAATAATAGCGGAATAATGTGAATAATCTTATTTAAATTGTTATTATTATTTTAAATAAAAAGGAGGAGAACACTAAGGGCAAGGTGGTCATTTGTGCGAGGATAAGTGAGGACGAAGTTGGGAAGACATATTAGGGGTCCTAAGGGTATGTTGGACAAAAGGGAAAAATAGATAAGTGAGAAATTAATTCTGAACAACCGTGTTTTTGGAGAGCGAATCTGAGGAAAGGAAGAGGAAGAAGCTAAGGCTCAGAGCAATTTTGGTAAAACTCAAGAGGAAGATCATAATCGAATTATCTAAGGTATGAGGAGTATTGCTTTTCATTTTAATGGATATAGAGTGTAGGTGTATGTAATTAGTCTTTGGGGTTTTGGAGAATGGTGAGATTATGATGAAAGTGGGATAAATTTGGATGAAATTGGGGTTTCTAGATGTACAAGATGATATATATGAAGTCTATAATGATGTCTTGTTATTGGATTTTAATTACTATATGATTTGTGTGCATTTTCGTACTGTGAGAGGTGGAAATCGCAAGGGGTTTGGGGCTGGTTTGATATAGAGAACGTAGAAGCAGAACTGCTGTTATGCACGTTTCACCGGGCGAGTAATGTGTTTCGTCGGGCGAAACTGGTTCGCTTGGAGGTCGCCAGGCAAAAGAAGGAGCGAATGAGAGGTGAAAAATAGGTGCTACTGGTTTTTGTATGGGGAAGGTAATTTTCCCATGCTTCTTCGGGAAAAACTCAGGCGAGCAAACTGCTTTGTCGGGCGAGCACCAGGCAAGCAGGAGCAGATGTTTTCTTTGTTTTGTGCTGTTTTGTGTCTCGTTGTCCGTATGTCTTGAGTAATTGATGTGCTGTATTTTGATGACTATAACATAATGATTTCTGGAGTAATGTGAAGAATTATGACGCATAGTAATGATGTAATACTATGATGTTTTGATGAATTTTCATGAATGATGATGCAACTTTGACGATGATGTGATGATGATTATTATGATGTTTTGCATCATGCATTCATAGCATACTTTAGGACTTCGGTCTAGTGACAATGTTAGGACTTCGGTCCAGTGGGGGCTTCAATCCCATTGTGTGGATTTGGGTGTTTATGACGTGCTCCAATTCTTGTGTAAAATCGATCCTGTTGGTGGGGACCTTCGGAGGATGATGGCCTAGTGTCCATCAAAATGATGAATTGGTACCACATGCATGAGTCTTTGATGTTGCATTTCATACTAAGTGGCATGGCATAATTGTGAGTTTAGGGGTGATTGACGATATTGTGGTGTGGTTTTACTTAACGTTATGATGATGAATGCTATCTTAATATATCTTATCTTTATATCTTGTATAATGATTTGTGATTACTCACCCTCCCTGTTTAAATGTTGCCTCCACGTGGGTAACATGCAGGTGATCAGGATTATCTCTCTTGGTGCGTGAAGATTTAACTTTGAAGTGTTCTGGTTATTTTCGTTGAGTAGAGGGTCTTGCTCGGATATGTAACATCGGGTCGGGACGTTTAAGTCAAACCATTATGTTCTTTTTCTTATTGACATCATGATGCTATGCGTTTCTTGTTTTTAAGACGTTTTGAGTTTGAACTATGTTATGATTTTGATTTTCTGCTGCGTAGTATTTGATTGAATTTACGATGATAGAACCCCTGTTACGGAGTAGGACGTTATTATGAAATTTTATGACGAAATGTGGCACCCTTGTGGTGATGTACTCTGATATAATTGTTTATAATTATCGTGAATGTTCTTTGGGGGTAGAAGGGTGTTACAGACCCTGTGCGACACTTCCTCCTCGGAAGCAAAATTCAACAAGCAAAGCGCCGTGCCCGTGGATTTTCAAATAGGGTCCACGACAGTACGAGCCCGCTGTCACGGAACCCAAACGAGGGCTCTCCTCGCGCAGAGTTAATTCCTCCTCCTCGACACATGGACTGACTAAGTCATTGACCCCATGCCTGGGGGCAACAATTTGGAGAGCCCCTGTCCTGGACTGAACCTGTGGCTGACCCAGCGTCAAGCACAACCCAATCCAGTCCTATGTCGAGGTTGGCCTAGAATGCTGGCCCAACGCGTTGGGGCCAGCAGAGGACACATTTATCACGTGCTCCTCACTCCGAGGACACATCATCAGCTTAATCCGCACGTCTCGTGGGCTCATTCTGCCCATCGCAACTGGAAGATCCACCCACTATCTGGGAGATGCGGAGCAGTTGACCTACGATGGTGAGCACGAGCTTCGTATCACTACTCACATGGAAGTCCTGGCAGTCATCCATTTTAGGTCCGAACACTCAGCCCGCAACGGAGACCATTGGCCCAGCACCAGGGGCTCTCTATAAATACCCTTTTTTAAAGGAGGGTCAGGTATTCAATTCTATTCTTAACTTTAATTGATACCTCTTATCCCAAACTTACTTGAGAATCAGAGTGTCTGCAGGTACACCCCCTCCACTCTTGCTGACCGTTGCCGCTGCAGAAGTGTTACCGACCACATTCTGATCGACAAGTTAGATATATATATATATATATATATATATATATATATATATATATATATATATATATATATATAATTGATGTCATCAAGAACAAACCAAAATATGAGAAAAAGAATTGAGTTTCTTGAACAAACACAAGAAATCCTATTAGATTTTACAATAGGGAGGGAAGAAGGAAGATGAAGAATAGGAATTGGTGAAATCTGTTTTTCTATACACTTTCTCAATAAGGGTTCAAAGATTACAAGTGAATACCAACAATTAACCTATCTCGGCAACCTGAGAGAACTAGTATATTTATGGACTACTAAGGTAACTTGAGCAACAAGCAAACTTAAACAATTGGGCTTACAAGAAAGGCCCAATTCGACATACTAACTTAAAATACAAGTTAATATATTTTGATATTATGCTCGAATTTGACTACAACATACACAACTCTTGTCTAACCATGAAGCTATCCTTTTCGACACTAGAGTTCGATCCAAATACCACAAATCTCCACCATGGAACAAACTCTATAATAAGGGAACAAACTCGCTTTTATTGTGCAGTTTTATCAACTACATATAGTGAAAAAACTTGCTACTCGGCAATGTCTTGTCTCGACTCCTCATAGCTTCCTTATAGTCTCTAGGTTCTTCGTTAAGAATCTTACTTACAGAGATTAAGGCGTAAGCTATAAGATCTTCATCACCAAGTCTCTGAGGTGGCTTGATGAATCTTATCGACATCTCTTTTACCAGCAGGTAGTCATTATCAGTCTCCTCATCTTCATCAGCAACTTGAGATACTTCTTTGACTTCTTCTGGGTTATGCAATTCAGCATCACTATGCTCCACCTCAACAAGAATTTCTTCCTGTTACAGCTCTTCTTCAGAGATCTTCGAACTTCGACCAATGTTATTAGTTTTCTTGAAAGCCATCTTAACTTCATTGAAAACTACATCTCAACTTGTGATACACCTCTTGTGACCTTGCTCTAGGCACCACAGCCTATAAGCTTTGACTCTTTCAGGGTATCCCAGGAACATACATCTCAGAGCTCTAGGTTCGACCTTGTCTTGCCTAATATAAGCATAGGCTAAACAACCAAATACTCTAAGTCTATCAAGACTATGTGGATGTCCCGACCAGACTTTTTCAGGTGTCTTTATTCCCAAGGTTACCGAGGGACACCTATTTATCAAGTATGTTGTAGTCACAATAACTTCTGCCCAAAACACCTTCTTCAATCCCACACTTACCAATATGAACCTCACCCTTTTCAGAATGGTTCGATTAAACCTTTGAGCCAAACCATTTTATTGGGAAGTCCCTGTAGTAGTTATGTGTCTTGCATGCCATACGCAGCACAATAGTTGTCGAAAGCCTCATTGCAAATTTCAAGACCATTGTTGGTCCTCAACCTCTTGACCTTCTTTCTAGTTTAGTTTTCAACTAGAGTCTTCCAACTTTTAAAATTTTCAAAAGTTTCATCCTTAATCTTCTGGATGAATACCCATAACTTTCTAGAGTAATCATCAACTATGGATAGAAAATACTTTGCACTTAAGTGTGAAGGATTCCTTACAGGCCCCCAAAGATCAGCATGAATGCAATCAAGGGATCCATGTGTTCTATGTTTACCTTTTTTAAACTTCGTTCTACATGATTTTCCAAATACACAAGGTTCACAAAACTCCAATTTTTCGACCTTATCACCACCTTGCAGATTTTGTTTTGACAATTCGACCAGGCCCTTTTCACTGACATGGCCTAGTCTCTTGTGCCATAGCTCAGTCTTCAACACAGGTTCGTGGATGCCACATCTTTTGAGCCACTTACAACCTCAGCCTCAAGGGTATACAAGCCTTGTTTCTTTGTGCCTCTTAAGACCTCCTTCGACCCTTCATTATCCTTTGGATGCTTTAACCTCCTTTAAAAACACATCCTTTCTTGTCGAGTTCACCAAGAGAAATAAAATTCCTCTTAAGATCAGGTAGATATATATAACATCAGTCAATAGCCTTATTGACTCATCATGGAGCTTGAATCTCACAGATCCAATACCTGCAATTTCGCAAGCTTTGTTATTTCCCTGCAACATTGATCCACCATCTTGATAACACAATTCTTCAAACATGTCTTTGTTTGGAGTCATATGCCAAGTACACCCTGAATCCGTAATCCATTCCTTGTTAGAGTTACTACTTAAAACCACCAAGACAACAGATGATTCATAACCATCATGCAAAATGGCTGCATTACCATTATCCTTTCCACCATGATTGTTCAGTCAATCAAGGGATAATTTTCTTGTATGACCATTCTTCTTACAATGATAACACTTAATAGTAGGAGCATTACCACCATAAGAATTATGTAGAACTTTACCCTTCTTCTTCTTCTTCTCAAACCTACCATCTTTCTTCAAGAATTTCCCTGTAAAGGACAAACCTTCAACAACAGAAGATGGTTTGTACTCCTTTCATTTGTTCAAATCCTTAGAGTACAAGGTAGATTGAACGTCTTCAAAGGTCAACGACTCTCTTCCATACAAGAGAGTTTCTATGAAGTGAGCATGAAACTTAGGTAAAAAGCCCATCAATAACAACATTTGATCTTCATCATCAATCTTGACCTCAATATTTTCAAGATCAAGAATTTACTTGTTGAACATATCCAGCTACTCTGCCAAGGCTTTTTCTTCACTCATCTTGAATGAATGCAAAGCTTGCTTCAGGTAGAGAAGATTAACCAACGAGTTTGTCATGTACAAACCTTCAAGTTTTGTCTACACACTCGCTACAATTTTCTCCTTTGAAACCTGCTGGAGAACCTTATCACCAAGGCTCAATACAATGGTGCTGTGGGTTTTTTCGACCATCATTGTCTTATCCTTCTCCGATAGGACAACGTCCATCTTCTCCAATCCTTTCAACGCTTCTAACAAACCCTGTTGAACAAGAAGGCCTTGCATCTTCAAGCTCCACAAACCGAAATCATTCACACCAGTGAATTTCTCAATCTCATACTTTGTTGACGACATCTTCTCCTCCATGATCACCGCACCAGTTTGTATTGATTTAATGTCATCATGAATAAACCAAAATATGAGAAAAAATTTGAGTTTTATGAACAAACACAAGAAACCCTATTAGGTTTTACAAAAGGGAGAGAAGAAGGAATAAGAAAAATAGGAATTAGTTAAATCTGTTTTTCTATTCACTTTCTCAATAAGGGTTCAAAGATTACAAGTGAATACCAATAATTAACCTCACTCAACAACCTGAGAGAACTAGTCTATTTATAGACTATTAAGCTAACTTGAGCAACAAACAAACTTAAACAATTGGGCTTACAAGCAAGGTCCAATTCGACATACTAACTTAAATCACAAGTTAATATATTTCGACATTATGCTCGAACAGACTTCAAGCAAACTTAAACAATTGGGCTTACAAGTAAGGCCCAATTCGACATACTAACTGAATATGAAAGATATCAAAATGTCATAAAAGTATAAAGTTTAATGGTTTAAACAAAACTAAAACTATTCAAACATTAATGTTAACAAACCACACTAAGCAAGTGATCAACTGGATTAATCAACAAATGGCCACCAGCTCACGACACAAGAAGAACACCATCAGAGTCATAATCTACTTATTCTTCTTCTTTGGCCATTATAAATGTTGATAATAAGACCTAGATGTTGAATATAGACAATCAAATACATGTTCCAACGGCGATGCAAAAATATTCCTAAGCATGAAAGGAAAATTCAGACGTAATTGCAAGAGATAGGAGAAGATGATAAAATATCAAAATGAAAAGTAATCACAATTGAGATAGAACATTAATAAATTAGTGGCAATTGCTGAAGTAGTAACAAAATGATTAATTGACATCACTTAGTTACTAAATAGGTCATGTTTGTATGACAAACATAGTTCCAATAAAAAAATACATGTTTGCATGATAAACAAAGATTCTAGTAAAAAACATAGTTTCCAAAACCAAACATTCCATTTAACACTTTTGATAAAAAAAACATGCATAACCATAGACATACTTGGAAAGGATTTTAATCTATTTTCATTTTTAACTATCAAATATATAAACTGAAAAAGATGTTTTGATGCATTTCAACTAAAAGAACACTTCAAGTAACAATGTTGATCCAAGATACACAAGAATCCAATAGTACATTTAAATTTCAAAATACATAATGACTATTTAGAATTCAAAATAATATAGGCCTCAATATTACACTTTATATAAACCAGTAAGTATAAATATATACATAGTTGGATAGGTGTTAATACATAATCATCATTTAACTATTTTCATGTGTGAGAGAAGTGGTGAAAATGGTTTTGATGCAGTAACACAAAAAACCAGTGGAAAATTAAAAGTTGAACTGAGTTTAACAAAAAAAAGTATCGAATGAGAAGTCCAAAGATCACCAATGAAAATGGGTAGTGGTGACATGTTAAGCAATTAACAGTAATGTAGACAAAACATAGTCAGAAAAGCCATTGCGAGGATCATAATTTTAAAAACAAATGAAATTAAAGCTTCAATCAGAAAGAGAGAAACGAAGCTTTGGAAAGCTAACTCTCATTTAAAATCACAATAAGTGAACTTCAATAAAATTATTTTTCATTATCCAAGATCAACAGACTTGATGCAATTGTGCTCTTTCTGGAATATGCTATGTTCATATGATCCAACAGCCTAAATAAAATACTCCACTATGCTTCAATTTGGATGAAAAAAGAGGAAAAGGAGACATTATGCACAAGCTTTATTTAGATGAAAAAGAAAAAGATATATGTCAATTATCACCCTTATTATTATCAACTAAGTACCTTACTACCATTTGTCACCCAATTCTCTCAAACCTATTAGTGCATGAGGCACTTTTATTAAGGAGAGAAAGAGAGAGAACAAAAAAATAAGGATTGATATTATTGAATGAATAAAATTGAATTACAAAGTGTCTAATATCTCAACATACCCCCTATAATCCAAGCTGTCGATCTGAACTATTCCCAATTTCTTTCTCAATGTTAGGAACTTGTCGATCTTCAATCCTTTGGTAAAAATGTTGGTCAATTGTTTTTCACTTGAGCATTGTCTTCAAGTTCACCTCTATTCAGCTTCTCCCTTAAGAAGAAGTGAAATCTAGCTTCAATGTACTTACTTCTTCCATGCAAAACTAGATTCTTCGCCAGATTTATGGCTGACTTGTTGTCGATCTACAGTACCAGTGGTTTCTTTACTTCGACCTCGATCTCTTCTAGCATAGATCTGATCCAAATTGCTTGACACGCAACATAGGATCCTGATATTTATTCAGCCTCACATGATGACAATGTCACCACAGGTTGCTTTCTCGAGCACCAAGAGATTAGGGCACCAAATACTTGAAAGTAATATCGAGTAGTGCTTCTTCGATCTTCCTTATCTTCACACCAGTCAACATCTGAATAATAAGTAACCATAACTTCTTTGCTTTCAGAGTCTCGTCAAAATAAAATTCCATAGTTTGTCGATCCTTTTAAGCATCTTAGGATTCTTCTTGCAGCCTTCATGTGTGACACCCTTGGTTCAATCATATATCTGCTCACTAATCCGACTCAGAAACATATATCATGTCGACTATTGCACACATATCTCAGACACCCGACAATTTGTTTGAACAAAGTTGCATCGACTTTGTCTTCCCCTCCATGCTTCTCTAACTTTAAGTTTGGTTCGATAGGCGAAGATGCAGGAGTCGAATCACCCATTCTGAATCTCTTGAGTATCTCTTTGACATATTTTCTTTGATGTAGCACCATACCTTGCTTCGACATTTGAAATTCCATGCCTAGGAAGTATGACAACTTTCCCAGATCCATTATTTCAAATTCCTTTTTCATCATCTCTTTGAACTTCGGCGTGTTCTTCAAACTACTTCCAGTTACTAACAAGTCGTCGACATATAAGAAGATGATTCTTATATCTTGTGCTACAACTTAAACATAGACACCATACTCAGATTTGCATTTGACGAATCCCAATTCGACCAAGTATGAGTCGATCTTCTTATTCCATGCCCTAGGTGTCTGCTTGAGACCATGGAGCGCTTTGTGCAACTTGTATACTTTATTTGCTTCCTCCTGAATCACAAACCTGAGAGATTGTGTGACATACACCTCTTCATCTAAAGTTCCATTAAAAATGTCGATTTCACATCTAAGTGAAATGTCGACCATCCTTGATTGCATGCCAAGGATACCACTAGTCGAACAGTTTCCAATCTTGTGATAGGTGCAAATACTTTAGAGTAGTTGAGTCATACTCTATAAAGAAATCCTCGATCTACCAATCTCTCCTTATGTCTTATTATCGAACCATCAACATTGTGCTTCAACTTGAACACCCACTTCACTTTGATAGCTTTTGTATGTGCTGACAATTTGACCAACTCCCATGTGTTGCTTCTTTTGATTGCTTGTAACTCTTCGACCATAGTAGAATTTCATTGTTTATCTTTGAAGGCTTCGCTATAGTTGATTGGTTCACCACCTGCAAGTAAAGCAAAATGAACTAGGTTTCCATCTGTTGTGACTTCATCATCACCAACCACTTCATAATTTTGAAGTCTTGCTGGACGAGCTCTAGTTCTTTAAGGTATCTGGCTTGTTCCAGCCATATTCTCTTCGAATTCGACTGGTTCAGGTATGTCAGCAATAACTTCAACTTCAACTGGAATATCGACAATATCTCCGACTTCGACATCGTTACTTTATTCGTCAAAATCATAGCTCATCAATGGCTTGTCAATCACATTACTAGAATTCCAATCCCAGACAAAGTTCTCATCAATCACAATGTCTCGACTCAACACGATCTTATTGTTCATTGGATTGAATAACCTGTATGCTCCAGTCTTATGATATCCTACCAGAATCATAGGTTCACTCTTTTCATTAAGCTTTCTTTCTTTTTGTATCAGGAACATGCTTGTAGCAAATAGAGCCAAACACCTTCAAATAACTCACTGATGGTAATTTACCCCTCCGCACTTCTTCAGGAACCTTGTTCTTCAACTTCTTGGTAGGGAACCTGTTCAGAATATAAACAGCAGTCGAAACAGCTTCACCCCATAAGGATTTTGGTAAATTCTTCTGCTTCAACATGCATCTCGCCATGTCCATCATGGTCATATTTCTTCTTTCTGTTATTCCATTATGTTGAGGAGTATAAGGAGCAATTACTTCGTGATCAACACCATGTTCTGCACAAAATTCTTCAAATATCTTGGATGTGTATTCGCCACCTCTATCTGTTCACAGAACTTTGATCTTCTTCTCACTCTGGTTTTCGATAAGTATCTTGAATCTCTTAAATATTTCGAATACTTCATCTTTTCTCTTGATCACATATATCCACAGCTTTCGACCGTACTAATTGACATATGGGATGAAATACATGTTTCCACCAATGGTATGCTCTTCAAAAGGATCACATACATCTGAATGTACAACTTCGAGTATGCAGGATGATCTCATTGGCATAGTTGAAACGAAAGACTTCCTGGACTGCTTTCCGACTAGACAACCTTCACAAAGTTTGTCAGGCATCTCAAGACTTGGTATACCAGTTACTATATCTTGAGTGATTAGTTGATTGAGCGACCTAAAGTTTAGATAACCAAACCTCAGATGCCACAACAAACTATTCTTGTGGTCGGCAACTCTTTTCTGACATTGTACCTTAGTTGAACTAATCATGGTCTTAAATGTCCTATTCTTCGACATAGGAGATTTCAAGACCAAGTTATTCTGGATGTCGAAAAGTTCTAAGGCTCAATCTTTCATAACCACTGAGAACCCCTTTTTGACCAGGTGTCCAACACTTAGCAGATTGTACTTCACTTCGGGGACATATAGTACATCTTTGATCAAGGTTTTTGCTCCAATACTCCTTTGAATAATTATGTTACCAGTACCTTCTACTTGCAATGAGCTAGTATCAGCAAGTTTAACCTTGCTCGTCTTCGACTCGTTGAAATCTACTAACCATACTTTTCGACCAGTCATGTGATTCGAGCAGCATGAGTCGAGGAACTAGATCTTGGATTCGACATGGTCATCTGCAACTGCAGCCATAACCACCATATCATCTAAATCATCAGAATCTTGACGTTTAAGGTTCGCTCCTTCGTCCTTGCCTTTTGTCGACCCCCTGTCTTTCCTGTACCAATAATGCTTGGCCAAGTGACCCCATTTTTCACAGTTATAGCACTACACACATTTTTTCTCTACTTTGTCTTTCTGATAGGAATTTCCTTCTCCTTTTTTCGAGGATTCAGAAGTTCTATCATCGATTTTATTCTTATGAGGGTTCGACCAAGAGTTCTTGCCCTGAGTCTTATCGATTTTGCCTTTTGAACTTGTTGGAACCACCATTCTTCTTCCATGACTGAGCCTGTAATGCTTGTATTGAGTCTTGAACTCCTTTCCTTTTGATAATCCTAATCTCATGCGCCTCCAACGAACCAACCAAATCTTCCAGTTTTAGGGTTTCAAGATTGTTGGATTCTTGAATAGCTACGAAAACGTGATCAAAGTGAGAGGTCAACGTACACATTACCTTCTCAACTATCATCTTATCAGTTAGGGTTTCACCACAACCCTTCATGAAATGGACAAGTTTTTGAACCTTCGACACATAGCCTGCAATCTTTTTGTTTTCTCCCATCGACAACAATTCATATTGTCGTCGCAAAGTTTGCAACTTGACAACCTGGACTTTCTCGCCTCCTTCATAGTACTTGACAAGAATATCCCATGTCTCCTTCGCCGATTCATCATAAGCGATTGTGTCAAAATTAGCCGCATCAACCGACGATTGGATGTAAAACGCCGCCTTGCAGTCCTTCTTCTTGGCATCCTTGTGAGCGGTTCTCTATGCGTCGATTGCATCTTCACCAAGCGCATGAACACCGTCTGTAACCACTTCTAGGGTTTCATGAATGCCAAATAGAGATTGCATTTGTTTTCTCCATCGAAGCCAATTCTTGCCATCAAGAGTTTGAAGGGAGTTTGATAAATTTTTGTTACCATTCATCTTTGCAGCAATTGATCAACAACAACCTATGATCCCAGAAATACGATCTCTGACATATGATTCTTGAAAACATGATCAAGAACCTAACTGGAGCTCTAGATACCAATTTGTTAGTGCATGAGGCACTTTTAGTGAGGAAAGAAAGAGAGAGAATAAGGAAATAAGGATTGATATTATTGAATTAATAAAACTGAATTACAAAGTGTCTATTTATATACACCCAAGTGACTTGACTACTAAGTAAAATAACAAACCCTAAACCCTAATTAGCTTTGGGCTTGGGCCACACAACTCAACTTGGATTATACTACCTCCGTCCCTAATTATAAGACCCTGTTGAGTTTTTTTCTTGTCCCTTTTTATAAGACCCTCTTCAACTTTCAAAGTGTATTAATTACTTTTTTCCACACATACCCCTAATTATATTACATCTTTTTTTGCACTCTGTAATAAATACAGTTACATACACATTAACTATTTCTCTCTCCTAAGGATAAACTTGTAAAATTATACAAAATAGTCAATAAATTTAATACTCTAATTAACTTTCTTAATTCCCGTAATTTTCTCAACGGGGTCTTATATTTAGGGACGGAGGTAGTATCTAATATCTCAAAAAAACCTTGGACTGGAAGGGCTTTTTAGTAAAGCATCTCCTTTTTCATCAAATTCTCCTGTCTTCATTTTAGCCTTTCATTGACAGTCTGCCTCCATATGATTCATCTGATCACACAAAGCATTTTTCTTATCCAGGAGAATATACAACCTGTAATAACCTATGATTTACCAATGTGTCTCTATGAAATTATGACCAAAATGCAAAATGCCGTATCCACAAAATGTAGTAAATGAGCATTTCAGTCTTCACATCTGCATCAAACACACCATTATAATTTATCCCCAAAATGCAATAAACTATGCTTCATTATGTTGCTTTTAAATTGTTTAGTCTCCTAATTTCATTAGATGAAAAAATAGAAAACCTAGAAAAACAACACAAACATAAATGCTTTTGATAGAAATCAAAACCACAAATCTCGTTGTGTCTTCATCTTTTCTGTTGTTTGTTTGATCTGTGCCTTTTTTACTGTCCGGGTTCATCTTCCCTCTCTAATTAGTGTACTAACTATTTCTACAATGTCGATAATAGATCTTTCAAGTTTTTCAAATACTTTTCCAAATAGATTTGGGAAGAAAACAAACAAAAATCATAATAAAAAGAAAAAAAACACTCACCATGGATAATGAACCCTAACCATCAGATTTGTGCAGTCTGGTATAAAACTATTTTGAGCATTGTTGTGAAAGCGATAAATGAAACATTGGAAGAGAAAACACGCAGTTAAGAGGTGAAATAGATTTGTGAAGTAGCGAGAAGGAAACAAAAGCAAAAAAGTTTTTGTTTTCTCTTCTTATCAGACAAAACGAAAGCAAAAGAAAAACTAAAGCATTAGATTAAAACATGAGTGTGCCATGAAAATGCAAGTGAAGCCGAAAGAAATCAAAAGAAAAAGAAAACATCAAACGTATTGGGAGAGAGCAATGATGGTGGCAGTGAAAAGTGAAAAAGTGATGGAAAAAGAAGCAGAAATTAATATAGTGAAAGGAGGGAAAGCACAAAGTTGAAGTGAGGAAGGGGTTTAGGTTGGCCATGTGTCTGCATCAAACATCTTGGGAGAGAGCAATGATTGGTGGGATAGTTGATTTTGTGAAAGTGATTAATCACAAACTGCCACAAGTTAGTTAATGAGAGGGGAGAAGTGATAAAATAGATGTATTAGTTGATTACTAACAAACCCTTTTTGCAGTGTGATTTATTTGTATGTGAAAGGCAAATTAGAAAGTTAGTGTCAATCTATTTGTAATAGGTTGTTAGTTGATTTCAATAATTTTTATCTTAACTATTCTTATTTGAATTCATATATTTAAATTAGTTTTAATGCATGTTTTAGGTATGTAAAAAACTTTTAAACAAGAAAAAGCTGGTTAAAAAAGAGGATAATATTATAACTTCTGTTCTGGACTGGGCAGGGCTTCCTGCCCTTAAGGATCAGGCCCAATCCATTATAGTTGGCGAACAAGCCCAATAGGCACAATATAGCCGTTGGGCACAATATAGCCGTTGGGTACGTCCCCCCCACTCGCTTGTCAGTTCACGCGACCAACTACCTCCCTGGATCTTGCGGGGATAGTTGGACCAAGTCAGAGGACCACGCGCTGTGTCCTCCACTTGGCAGTCTCTCATTCGCCGAGCAGGCATCCTACTCGTGAGGAGAGATCTTGGCCCCGCGCTGGGGGTATATTATAAATACCCTCTCACTTGAGAGGGTAAGTGTAGCGAGTGATTTTTGGATGTGGTTGCGAAGCACAATCGCTCTAGTACTACAACTCGATTCATTTTTTATCCTATTAAAGCTGATGAAGGAAGGGAAATAGATGTCTCCAACTAACCCTGCTTGCATACTGAGGTTAAACAGTCAAAACTGTTGGTTTACAGATGCTACAAAGATTCGGGGTCTCTCCTAGGTTATTTTGTTAAAAAAAAAGGTGTTTTAGGCTATCAGTTGAAACGTTAGGACGGATGTATGAAAGTATGGGATTTTGGGTTTTTGTTTAGGGTGCTCGCTAAGATTTTTCTTTCAATCTTATACCTACGTATTCCCGTTTACTGAAACAGGGAAATCAGAGCGATCGTAGTTCCTCCTATTCTACGGGAGGAAATGGTGTTTTGGTGTCTTGTTCAAAGCCCAAGACGTGAAGCTAAAGGTAGTTTGTATCTTGTTCAAAGTCCAAGATATGAAGCTAAAAAGTCTATTTGTATCTTGTTCAAAGCCCAAGATATGAAGCTAAAAGAGTTTGACTTTAGAGAGAATTTGTCATCTCTAAAGAGGGGTTTGTATGTCACAACTGTTTATAAAGGAGAATTACTTTAACCGGGATTTGTGAATCCGACAATGCCATAATTTCCTTTATAGGGGATTCCCAACCTGAAGGAGAAGACTTTAACTCGGTTTAGAGCAATACCATCTTTCCTTAGGAATTTCTCATGCTAAAAGAGGGATAGTGGCATGGATGTAGATGATCCAGAGGCTTGCCGCTTACAGCGATTAGATGAAGGGGAAGAAGTTGTTGATGTTTGTGTACTGTGAACGAGGCACAACTTTGATGCTAAAAGGTTGATTGGATCAACCAGTGGTTTTCTTATACAAAGCCTAAGAGGAGGCTATTGGCCCAACAAGAGGGAGTTTTTATGTGTCTCGTACGAAGCCCGAGAGAGAGGCTAAAAGGGTTGACTCAACAGGAGAATCTTTTATACTCAACAAGAGAGTGTTTTTGTATCTCGTACGAAGCCCGAGATGGAGGCTAAAAGTTGATTGAGTCAACAAGAGAGTCTTTTATACTCAATAAGAGAGTGATTTGTATCTCGTACAAAGCCCGAGATAGAGGCTGTTTGTTAGCTCCGCTGGGGAGAATCATTGTATAAAGCCCAAGAGAGAGGCTATGGTGCTGTTTCAGTTGAGTGACAGGTCCAGTATATGGGTTCAAAGAGAAAATCAGTTCTTCTATGAGTAATGTTTGCACTCATGGATTTATTTCGAGGATCGGGGTTATTTCCTGCTCTTTAAGGAAATGGGAAATCCAAAGGGTATTGAGACTGTCCGAGTCTACGGGGTTCCTTCCTATTCTTGAAGGGTGCTTGAAAATGTCTTTGAGACTCAAGGAAATTAGACTGTCCAAGTCTAGAGTTTCATCTTTCGTACTATGCTTTGAGAAACAGTAGTAGACTCTTGGAAAGACTGTTCTATTAAGATGACTGATTTCTGTTCCTATACCTTTAGGAGGTCGTCGGGACAATTTGTACGAAGCCCAAGAGGAGGCTGGAAACTTTTAAGAAGCCGAGTGGTCCTTGTATGAAGCCCAAGAGGAGGCTATCATTCCCGGAGGAAAGAATCATTATATGAAGCCTAAGAGGAGGCTGTGAATACTTCTAAGAAGCCGAAGGGTCCTTGTACAACGCCCAAGAGGAGGCAGGGATGCTTTTAGGAAGCCTGTGGGTCCCCAAACCCCGAGAAGTTCAAGACAGGCTATTCACAAAGAATAAATCAAGCCAGGAAAGTTTGAGAATTTGGAAGAAACTCAAGAGATGCAATTCACGGAGAAGAGATCATCTCAGGGGAATAGTGTTTCTTGACAAATGCTTTTAAGAAGCCTGTGGGTCCCCAAACCCCAACAAATTCAAGACAGGCTATTCACAAAGAATAGATCAAGCCAGGAAAGTTCGAGAATTTGGAAGAAACTCAAGAGATGCAATTCACGGAGAAGAGATCATCTCCGGGGAATAGAGTTTCTTGACAAATGCTTTTAAGAAGCCTGTGGGTCCCCAAACCCTGAGAAATTCAAGACAGGCTATTCACAAAGAATAGATCAAGCCAGGAAAGTTCGAGAATTTGGAAGAAACTCAAGAGATGCAATTCACGGAGAAGAGATCATCTCTGGGGAGTAGAGTTTCTTTGACAACTTCTACGAGTGACAGTCTATGAAAGGGTTCAGCGAGAATGCTGCCTTTCATGTCTCCTTATTGTTTAACCCCAAGAGGAGGGAAGACTGTGTCTGGTAATCCTATGGGGATCTAATTTTGACTATTTAAGAGTGATCAACGGGCTTAATGCTAGACGTAGTTGCCGGGGAAAATCTAAATATCTATACTATTATTACACAGTTGATATGAGTTTATGAAAGAAGACTTACAACGAAACAGCCCCACAATACAGTTATATGTATATGAAAGTGGTAAATGAAAGCGTATAAACACTTACTCGGTTGTAGAGCTTCCATGCTGTTTGGTTAGTTGTTCAACAAAGAAAGATTGAAAATAATAGTATATTTCAAAATCAAAGGAGAAAGTGCTTTGAAAAGAAATATTTGGGGCTTACAGCTCAAGGAGAGGCCCAGGGTTTTACCAGTGATTGCACTGTTGAATTTGTACAGAGGGACTTATATGAGTGACTGAGGCCCAAAAATTGTTTTCTGTACAAAGGGATGGGTCTTACACTCTCTCAAGAGGCCCAAAAGGTTTAAAGAAAAAGAGTGAGGCTTATAACACGAGGGTAGGCCCAGATGATTTTTCGTTTAAAATGGCGGTCGCACCGAGATTTTCTTTTAACGCAAAGGGGCTTATACAATATCTGAGGCCCAAAGTTGTTTTGGTTAAAAGGGGATTGGGTCTTACACTCTAACAGAGGCCCAAAAGTTTTGAAATGGGTCTTACTACTCGAGGGTAGGCCCAGATTTTGTTTTTCAACGGACGATGATCGCGCTGAACTTTTTGAAATACAACAGGACTTATACAATAAGTGAGGCCCAAAAAGGTTGTATTTACAAAGGGTTGGGTCTTACACTCTAATAGAGGCCCAAAAGTGTTTTGAAAATGACTTATGAGGGTTGAATTAATCAAAAACCCTAATTTGTTTTCAAAATGTGTTTTAATTGAATAAAAATTCAATTAAAATGATCAAAATTGTTTAACATATGGAAAACAAATTGTGATCTTGGATTAATGCTTCAAAAATTAAGTATTGATCTACAAAATAATTAGAAGGCATTAAAAGTTGCAAAATCAAGGTGGAAAAAATATTCAAAATGTCAAAAAACAATTAAAATATTAATTATTTGCAAAAATATCTATTATATGAAATAAATAATATTTTTTGGGATTTTTTGAGAAAATAAAATATTTTAACATTTTTGTGAATTATTAAAAAAAGAATCAACTCAAAATCATTAAAACTCAGAGAGAAATTAATTTTTGAATCAATTAAATAAAATCACAAAATTCTAATATTTGAATTTGAGAGAAATGGCGCCAAGAACAGCTGAAGAACACGCGCGTTTTTCAGTTTTGCCCAGATTCGCATTTTCTATCCAATCTCACTGAATACTTGATCATATCATGCAATCCACATACCAATCAACTCGTTTCAACCTCACGATCATGTCTATGGCAATTAATTTCATTTAAATTAAGCATAAAACAAGAAATCACGAAAAATCCTCAAGAACCCTAAATTCTGCATGAAGGCTGGGATTTTTGATACACGATTCAAACAAAGCAATTACTTGAGGGGAAACATTCCATGCATGATTATGAACATTTGGCAAAAGTATTGTGCGAGGAAATATGCATAGATTGAGAGATGACCAAGTTTAGGCTTACCTCTAGGTCGTGACAGCAAGAGCAAATTGATTTCTGAGTAGGAGGTGTTACAGATGAATTGTGATGATCTAAACAACTTCCCTACACCCCATGGAGTGTGTTTGAATGCGTGGACTTGATGGAAATTGGCTGGATCACTTCATGGCATCTCAACTGCAACTTGGTTAAAACCTTGAGCAATTGACTGGTGATTCTGAGAAATCAGTGTTCCAGATGTTGTTTAAGTGTTTGATCAGCTCACATATGATGTATATGAGGTGTGTGTGTGATTGGTTTGAGTGGAATTGCTCTCTAATGAAAAACCCGATAAAGACTTGCTAAGAAAGGCATTTTTGAGAGTGAGAAGTAGATTTTGAGAAAGGCAAGTGTTGTAGGCCTTTGGTGTACTTACACTGATCACAATTAAGCTCTATTTATAGTAGAGCAAGTTTGTTTTGCAAGGAATAGTGAATGGCAACTGCTGAGTAGGTTTGGCCAATGTTGGCAAATGAAAATCTAAGTCTCCTCTAGCCATTGACTAGAGGTTAGGACACAGGCTGCTGG
Source organism: Lathyrus tuberosus (assembly GCA_022829125.1). Lineage (NCBI taxonomy): Eukaryota > Viridiplantae > Streptophyta > Magnoliopsida > Fabales > Fabaceae > Lathyrus > Lathyrus tuberosus. The sequence continues at coordinate 6,018,716 of JALAZF010000164.1, read as the reverse complement.
TCCCCTTGGTCTTGGATAAGTCTTGACTGGATTCAGTTGCTAATGGCTCAGTCCATTCCACCTTGGTACTTCCATTGAATGCTCCAATCCAAAATTGGAGTCTTGTCCCTATTTTGGGCAATTCTAGGTTTAACATGCTATTTCTTGTTCCAAGGACTTTGGAGGCTTGGCTCAGTGATTGTCCCCTTTAGATTCAATCCTCATATGTGTCCAAGGTGATGACAAGGCTTGGAATTGGCTGATTTTGGCAAATCGACCAAAAGTGCAAAAATCTGCCTTGCCTTGGCAGATTTCAGCAAGGCAACTTGCCAATGTCATATCTCATGGCTCAAGTTGAATTTGGTGATGTTCTTGGCCATTTTGGAAAGCTCTTATATGATACAAAAACTGTTTAATCATATTTGGTTTTGATACTTTTTGGATCCAAGTGAAAAATGTCCCTACATTTGGAAAAAAGTAAGGCAAAATCTGACTTAGTGAAATTTTCACTAAGTGTTGGAACAAAGTGACTTTTCTTGATTTTGATCACTCCATAACTCAAAATCCATGAGGAATTTGGACATAGGTCAGTATGAAGCTTTTGTAGTGGGTAATGAGATCTACAAATCAAGCTTTGGATGGAAAAAAATGGCTTTGTGGTTTAGGAGTTATGATCCTCCAAAGTTGGTACCTTTGTCACTTTTTTTCATAACTTAGAAAATTTTCTAAGTTTTTTTGGTTACCCCTTTTACAAGTTATCCCATTTTCTTTGATTTTTCTTGATGAATGATGATTCAAATCATACATTAACATCATTTTAGGGTTAAAAATCCATTTTTGTGAAAAATCTCAAAAAGTCAAAGTTGACTTTTGTGCACAGTTGACTTTTTGTCAGATGAATTCCAAACTGTGCAATTCTTCAGGAAATCATGTCCTTGACCTAAATCAAACTTGATGGAGATGTTCCATGGGTGTTATAAGGTATGTTGAATCATGTCTTAGGGCTTGGGAGCATGTCCTGGTTAAAAGTCAAAGTTATAGTTGACTTTTCTCGCGAAACCCTAACTGTGGTTCAGATGAAATTAAAACTTGTTGCTCAAGCTTCTTGGATCAATCCATTGTTCCAAATGGATCAATATGGTATATTAGAGACCCTCAAATCATGTCTTGAGGTCTTGGTTCATGATTTGTCCCAAAAGTCAACTTAGGGGTGAATTAGATCAAGAAACCCTAATTCCTGATTTTTGATGAATGCATCCCCTGAGGCAAGATTGACTTAATGATTGGGTTTATGAGGTTCCATGGAGCATATTAGGTTATGTTTTGGATCTTTGGCTTATGGCCAGATGAAAATTTCCATCTGGAGGCCCTGGTCGACCAAAACCCTAATTTGGTGACACTGTCGATCTTGAAGCTTGATCCACCTAGAAGGGAGCAACCCTGTGCTTAATCCTTGAAGTGGGAGTCTTCTTGATCCATTGTGGATGTTTGAGAGGTTAGACAAGTTGAAGATCATGTCATTTCTTTATTGATCATTTGTCTAAGAGCTCAGAGTGGGCTTGAAACCCTAATTTTGATTGTGGTGAATGCTTAACAATTCCTTGAGGAGATTGATGAGGCATAAAGGTACATCCATATTGTGATGAGGATTTACACAATGATGGGAATATTAGTGGTCAAAATTTGGGGTATGACAGTAAGGTATCTAATCTCTTACATTCTTACTTTGTGCTTGCTTTTCTCCTCTTGTCCAAACTCTCACTTTGGCATCGGAGTACCTTGTAGGTACGCCCCCATTCTCCTCTCCTATGAGCATCAACTCCTGCCCTACACGAAGACCGTGACGATCTCCTTCTGGTCCTCTCCGATTAGTGGCGCCGTCTGTGGGAAATCTCAGCTTCCCCGTCTTTAACCAAGAATCTCTCTTGCACAACAAAGACCAAAGCTTCATCCTTTCAAATCTCAGATCGACATGGCTTTCATCAAGAACGATGTTCACCAAGACTTTGTGGCCTCTGCGACCAACAACAACAACCATGCTTTCGTCGGGCATATCCCGCAGGAATGTGACCGAAGAGACGGAAGACCTGCTTCCCCGAAACCCGACGAACCAAAGCCACGGGCACCAGCTGTGGAGCTCACATTCGAGCCCATCCCGGTTCCCCAGGATGCTGATCCGAGCACCGCAGCGCTCATCGCATCTCTTAATAACTCGAACCTCTTAATCCTCCAGCAGGGGGAGAAGATCAATGCTCTCGAGCATATCATTCAGGAACGCCTTGATTCAGAAAAACTGATGAGTCTTTCCCCACGTCCACGAACTCCCTCGAAGCGAAGACGCGACAGCCTCTCCCCAGATAGGAAACGTTCAAGATCGAGGAACCCTACACCCGATCTAGCACGACGATGCCATCAGTCTCCCCCACGGAGATCCAGGCACTCCCCGGTCTCCAAGAGGTCTCGACACTCAGATAAGTACGAGCACCGACACACCCGCAGACGTTCTCCTCGCCGAAGTCGAAGCCGTGGTCACAGCCGTTCCCTTTCGCTCTCTCCTAGTTCCAGCAGTGACGATGACGTTCACGGCCCGTTCACAAGAGACATCCTGGACACTCGAATCCCCCGCGGATTAGAGAAACCGCCCACGTTAACAACCTATGACGGGACGTCTGATCCCCGCGAGCATATCAAAAATATAGAAGCTATGCTCCAATATCACGGTGTCTCCGGGGCTATCAGATGCAAAATGTTCCCCATCACCTTGAGAAAGGGAGCGATGACATGGTTTAAACGACTTCCTCGCGGATGCATCTCTTCATGGAGAGAGTTAAAGAGCCAGTTTACCCGCCATTTCACAGCTTCCCAACGACATCCTAAGTCGGAGGTTACACTGGAGGCCATTATACAAGGCAGGGATGAATCCCTGCAGGCATACATTTAAAGATTTAACAAAGAAGCGGTGGAAGTCCGAACAACGGATCACATGAAAAAGTACCTCCTCGAAAAGGGACTCCGGCCCAAAAGCGATTTCCGTAAGGCAGTGGGGATCGAAGCTCCCCGGACACTGACAGAACTCCTTCGAAATGCTGAGGACTACATCCGTTATGAGGAAAAAGAAGCTGCATTCCATGTCCGGGACTTAAGAGATCGCGAAGCACCCCGGGTATCAAAAAAAGACGAGCCGGAATCATCTCGGCAAGGGAAAGAGAAAAGGCGCGACGAGCGTCCTCGCGAAAGCAAAGGGCCAGCTGGCCGGTTTACGGAGTACACCATGCTCACGACCTCACGCGAGCATATTCTCTCCGAATGCATCAACACAGAATTTAAACAAAGGGGTGTCAGGTTCCCTAAACCGACCACATCCAAAGGAAACGTCGACAAAAGCAAATACTGCCGTTTCCACCGTAGTCACGGCCACGTGATAGAAGATTGTGTGCATCTTTAGGACGCAATAGAGATCCTCATCAAAGAGGGTCACCTAAAGCAGTACGTGAAGAAGGGAGAGTCCTCCCGACGAGACACATCCGATTTGAAGAAAGAGGCAGAATCAGCCCAATCTAGTCCTCCCCCGCAGGTCGCAATGGCCATCAGCCGACCAGAGGACTTCTTCGTTCCTGACCACCTCGACACGACTTCCCAGGTATTCATACACAGTACCTGGGAAGCCTTTCCTACGACCATGTTCATCTCATGTGGCGGGTACCATGAGCTTACAATAGGGTCCATCAAACGAAAGTTTGAGTAGCTGATAGACAATAGCCCTGATCAGTTATCCGCGATCAGAAAAAGTAAAGGGTGTTCGCAGCCGATCACGTTTTACCGAGAAGAACTGCCCGGGGGATCCCCAAATTCCCATATCCCTCTGCTGATCAGGGCCAAATTGTCCTCTACGGATGTTCAGAGAATCCTGGTCGACCAGGGCAGTTCCGTGGACATCATGTATACCAACCTGTTATGCGCATTGAAACTGAATAAGTCCAACCTCTCACCATACGTGGGATCGGACCTCCAAGGATTCAACGGGGCAACAGCCCGACCTTGGGGTTACGTGGAGATACCAGTCACTTTTGGCGTGGAAGAGGGATCTCGGACAATCAAAACACAGTTCTTAGTCATTGATTGCCCGTCACTTTATCTGTGCATCCTCGGCAGGCCAGTTCTTGCAGAACTCATTGCTGTCCCCTCTACGGTCCACCTCAAACTCAAGTACTATACTGAGAAAGGTCACGTCGCAACTTTTCATGGCGACATCGAGGCTGCTCGCAGATGCTTTGAGGCCGCAACAAAAGGGTAGAACCAGATCGCGGCGACGGCAAAATCTGCAAAGCGCCCAAGAGAGGATGAGGTTCCAGCTGAAGGTGGCCAGCCAGACAAAAAGTCCACGTTTCTCGTGCATATCATCGACCTCGACAGCAGGCTTCCTGAAGAGGGTAAAGAGGATCGTGATGAAGACAAACAGTCAGGAGCAACAAGCTCCCCGGCTTCTGCACTTTTGCGACCAGTCCCAGATGGGGAATTCGAGATCATCACCTTCAGCAAAAACCCCAACAGGGGAGTAAAGATAGGTGCTGGTCTCCCTGAAGAGATCAAGAAGGAGCTGAAGAAATGTCTCGACGACAACGTCGATCTATTTGCCTGGAGTGCGGCGGATATGCCCGGCCTTGATCCAGAAACTACATGTCACCACTTGACAATCGATCCAGTTGCTCGCGCCATTGACCAACGAAGAAGAAAACAATCCGAGGAAAAGGCACAAGCTGCCGAGAAACTAGTACAAGACCTCTTAGAGGCAAAATTTATTTCCGAGGCCAGGTATACGACCTGGCTCTCAAACATTGTACTTGTAAAGAAAAGTAATGGAAAATGGCGCATGTGCATTGATTACACTGATCTCAACCGGGCATGCCCGAAAGACGTTTATCTGCTACCGAGCATACATAAACTCGTAGATAATTCCGCAAGTTTCAAGCTCTTGTCCTTCATGGACGCTTATTCAGGATACAACCAAATCCCAATGGCAGACGAGGACAAGAGGTATACGGCGTTTATGACCTCCTCGGGGAACTATTACTACAACGTAATGCCCTTTGGACTAAAGAATGCCTGGGCCACGTACCAGCGCATGATGAATAAAGTCTTCCGATTAGAAATCGGGGACATGCTCGAAGTATATATGGATGATATGATCGTGAAATCCCAAGAGGAATCCGACCATACCACCACTTACAAAAGGTGTTCGACCAAGCTCGAAAGTGTAAAATGTGTTTCAATCCAGAAAAATGCACCTTTGGTGTACGAGCAGGGAGATTCCTCGGGTTTTACCTCACTGAAAGAGGAATAGAAGCAAACCCAGATAAATGCCGAGTACTCGTGGAGTTCCCCACTCCGCGGTCGAAGAAGGCGATACAATCCCTCAATGGGATGCTCGTGTCCCTTGCTCGCTTCGTGATCAAATCCGCCCAGCACGCTCTGCCCTTCTTCAAATTACTCAGGAAGGAAGCCAATTTTGAGTGGACGGACGAATACGAGCGGGCCCTTACCCATTTCAAACAAGCTTTGTCCGAGCCACCAGTATTGTCCCAACCAGACCACGGGGAAACCATATACCTGTACCTCTCCGTGGCCAACGAAGCAGTAAGTGCAACACTTATTCGCGAGATGACTGACGGGCAGAAACCCATCTATTTCACCAGCAAAGCCCTGCAGGGACCCGAAGTCAGGTACACACAAATAAAACGAGTGGCCCTTGCTCTCATAGTTACCGCGAGGAGACTCAGGTATTACTTCCTGGCGCACACTATCGTCGTCAGAACCGACCAGCCTATTAGGCAGCTGTTAAGCCGACCAGATATGGCGGGCAGGATGCTAAAATGGTCCCTTGAATTGTTCGAGTTCGACATTCACTACGAGGGGAGGAAAGCCCTCAAGGCACAGGTCCTGGCCGACTTCGTAGCAGAAATGACTTCGGAACTATCCCCTCCAGGAGGGACGCGGAAGTGGATCATTTACGTGGATGGCGCATTAAGCCCCTTAGGTAGCGGAGCAGGAATTATCCTCGAGAACGAGGAAGGGACCCTGATCGAAGTATCCCTAGTCCTGTCCTTCAAAACATCCAACAATCAAGCCGAGTTTGAAGCCTTCCTCGCAGGGTTACGATTGGCCAAAGATGTTGGCGCGAAAGAAATAAAAATTTACACTGATTCCCGACTCGTAGCGTCCCAAGTACGGGGAGAATTCCAAGCAAAGAACGACCAACTAGCCGAATATTTGGCAATGGTGAAAGAAAAAATAACGGAGTTTGAAGCATGGGAAGTTCAGCACGTCCCGCGCGAGCAAAACACCCGAGCAGACATCCTCTCTAAACTAGCCAGCACTAGAAAAAAGGTGGGAACAAATCCATCATACAAGAAATGCTGGCCCGCCCGAGCATTGTAAAACCCGACCTGCTAGATGCTAACGTCATCGGAGATCCCCTTTGTTGGATGACCCCTGTGTACAATTATCTCACCAAGGGGGAACTCCCCGAGGACAGTAAGGAGGCCAGCGTAACTAAACGACGAGCCTGTTCATACGTACTAGTCGAGGACAAATTATATCGACGAGGATTTTCTATCCCCCTGTTGAAATGTGTTGACGAGGCCCAGGTCCCCGAAATCTTACAAGAGATTCACGAGGGCATCAACGCACAACACTTAGGGGGAAGATCCTTGGCCCGAAAAGCTTTGCTAGCAGGATATTACTGGCCAACCATGCAACACGACGCCAAAGAGCACGTACAAAAGTGTGACAGTTGCCAACGCCACGGGGACATGCACTTAGCACCCCCCAACGAGTTGAAGACTCTCTCCTCGCCGTGGCCCTTCGCCTGGTGGGGGATGGACATTCTAGGCCCTTTTACAATGGGATCTTATCAAAACAAATTCCTAATTGTGGCCGTCGATTATTTTACAAAATGGATTAAAGCCGAAGCGCTCGCCAAGATCACAGCCTTCAACATACTGCGTTTCTACAAAAGGAACGTCCTCGCAAGATTTGGGGTACCTCAGGCCCTTGTGACTGACAACGGAACCCAATTCATTGACAAAAACTTCCAAGATTTCGTCGCCAAACTAGGGAAAAAACAACATTTCACCTCCGTCGAGCACCCCCAGACTAACGGGCAAGCGGAGGCCGCGAACAGGGTGATCCTCCGCGGGCTAAAACGAAGGCTAGGCGAGGCCAAGAAAAGATGGGTCGAGGATCTCCACAGCGTCCTTTGGGCGTTTAGAACAACACCACACTCCACCACCGGGGAAACTCCCTTCCGACTAGCGTATGGAACAAAGGCGATAATACCGGTGGAGATAAGGGAACCCTCCAGAAGGACAGAAGCTCCCCTCGACGAAGAAATGAACGACGAGGCTCTATGCGAGGAGCTCGACCTGGTCGAAGAAATAAGATCAGGAGCTGCGCTCCGCGAGGCCACATTAAAACAACAGATAACATTGCGACATGATGCCAGGGTCATAAAACGTGACTTCCCCGTGGGCAGTCTGGTCCTGCGTAGAAACCAGACGGATTCGCGTGAAGGGAAACTGGCAGCAAACTGGGAAGGACCTTATAGGGTCAAGTCCAAAACGGGCACAAGAGCATATTACTTGGAAACATTGGACGAAAAACCACTTGCTCGACCATGGAATGCTGAAAAACTCAAGCAGTACTACAGCTAAGTCCTTAACCACAAGGCTAGACAAATTGCCGACGTAATCACCCAAAACGGGGAGATTTTCGCGGCCATCGTATCATGCCCTGGTGAAGCATGACACACATTACAACGCCGGCCAGCTTCTGCTCATTTTACGAGCAGATCCTGTGCACAACGGGGATACCTCGATCGAGCTCCGCCGTTGCCGCACCATTCAGGCAGAACACCTAGCTCGCGATGGGAATAGTCCAAGCCTATGAGATTAGTACCTTAAACGAAGTCCTAGCCTCATCATGGGCAAAACCACTTTGCCCTCCTCTGTAGGTTTCACAACTCGCCGAGCACACACATATGAATAAACAGAGCAAACGTCCAAGATAAAACATTTTTACACAAAATCCAAGTATATTAAACACCGGTCATAACTGGGTAATGTTATAAGTACAAAAGGGGCAACACCCATATAAAATGGTAAGGGCACGCAGGCCTACAAAACATGTTAAAAAAAACCAAGTCCTAAACTTCGCTTCCATCCTCGGGAGGAACAACCTGACAATTAATAACCCTGTTGAACAGACCCATTCCGTCGGTCAGAAGCTGCACGTCCGAGTTAAGGGCTTTCATCTGCTCTGAAGCAGCATTGAAACCGAACTCAGTCGCCTTCAAGTTATCCTCGCCAAGGATCCGAATCCTTCCGATCAGCTCAGCTCCGGTCCTCAGGGATTTCTCATCATCATTCTCACCCTCGACGGCCACTGACAAACCCTCAAGTTCAGCTATTCTGGCCTGCAAGCGTGCCTTCTCCTCGTCGGCCGCGGTCATCTGCAACTTCAGCCGGGTAACTTCCTGCTGAAGCAATACTTTGGCCTCCTCGTGACCTTTGAATTGCTTCAGATCATTGTACAACTTATTGTTATCAACTTCCAACTCGGCAATTCTCGCCTTGGCCGTGCGAAGGTTAACACGGGAAGCCGCCTCATCGTCCCCTAGGGCAAGAGCCGCTTCGAGCACCCTGAACATGCCTACAGCGTCCGGGCAGAGTTGTTTCCTCCTTGCCTGAGGATTGGCGCTCACAATGGCCTCGACTTCAAAATCCTGAACAACAATTGAGTTCCCTTCATTAAACATATTTCCACGCGAATAACACGGGGGCAAAACATACTAGTCGGCTCCAGAACCTCCCGGGCCAGCGGCCGTAGAAGCCCCTGCGACATCTCTCTTCCTCTTATGGGTGGTATCCGGGGTCAGCGGCGTCGAGGCTCTCTCCAGGACAAGGGCAGGACCAGCTGTAAAATTTTCCAGAACAGTCTGCTTAGGCACCCCGACCTTGGCACCTGCGCTCGACTTCTTGTGAACTTTCGCCGCTTGAGATCTCATCAGGCGTTCCCTCATGTCTGCCATCATACCTGCAAACACACAAAACAAGTCAGAACTCAGAAATTCGAACAAATAAAAACAAACAGCAGACCATACCAAGTAAATGGATTGCATCATCATCATTATCGAGGAGAGCTTTGATGTTAATATATCTAGCTGCTTGGACGGGCTCCCCATCATCCCCGATCAGCTTATTCCCGTCCCGATCAACTACGAAGGCCGGGGAAAAACTCTCCACATAAGCATGGAGGATCCTGTACGACTCCTTGTCGGCCTCACAGAGTTGTTCGTGTTTCACCAAGAATTGGTCAGTCCTACGCTTAAAATGGGAGTAAACCCATTCCAGAGGTAACATGGATACAACTCTATCCACCTCCCGACCATCAACCGTCACCTTTTCGATAGTCGAGATAGATATTTTTGCCTCCTCGGAAATAGGCTTCACGATCAGAAACCTATCTTTGAAGTGGCGAATCGAGTCAGAGTACGACCAGAATAGCCTGCTCTGCTGTTTGAACGAAACCCAACTTTGTTTCGTCCCCGTGGTACTCCTTTGAAGTTGGAAGAGACAAAAGAAGAGATCCACGGTCGCCCCAACATTGAGATGACAGCAGACTAATTCAAATGCCCGGATGAAGGCCAGAGCATTAGGGTGAAGCTGCGACGGGCACAACGCCAAATGGGTGAAGAGAGCCACTTGAAAATCAGTGAACGGGAGACGCATCTTGGCCTCTGTAAAAGCAAACTCGTACATTGGGAAACACAATCCCGGATACCCAGAGCAAATTCTATCATTCTCCCCGGGACGAAATGCTTTCCATTGCCGAGGAGCTTCCCCTACCCGGTTCTCCAACAGAGAGAACTCTCGAATCTCCTCTTCGGTGAAAGTCGATCGAAACGACAGAGGTTCGTGCACTATCCAGTCCAGGTCCCCCTCTGCGACCTTGATGTTGAAATAATCGGCGGGCGCATTTGGCTCCTCTTGTGTCTCTTGAAGGACGGGCACAACTTCATCCCGAGGATCAGCCATTTTCACCTGAAAAGCAGAGGAAGATAAGTGAATTCGACATCTAAGATCAAATCCACCCTTCCACCATTAATCAAGTGAAAGGGCGAGGATGAAGCCGAGGATAACCTCGAGCCTGTTCTAACTCATCTATCTAACGACCAGCAGGGCAAGTCTCCGCGACTTAATATAGCAAGGATCAAAACGAGGACACAGGCTCGTCGCATCCCAAAATCACGACAAGGAACCGAACAGGCCTAGTGCCCGACTACAAACCTAAACTATACGCCTAACCAGAATCTACAAAGATCTACATCAAAACATTCTCTACAATTATCCTAGAAATCTCCATGTTCTTCATGTTCTTCATGGATTTTCCAGAAACTCATATGTTCATCAAAGAACACATGAAGTTCAACCGGAAAATTCATGAACCCACTGGAGAATCCATGAACAACACCCAGAAAACTCGAAGGTTCACAAAAAATATGAAAAAGGAAGAACAAACTTACAGGAAGAAGAAGAAGTTGACGGAGAAGAGGAGGATCAACCGTGGCGAAGAGGAACTCTGGCGGGAGGACTAGTTGTAGAGCAAATAAGAGCAAGGAGTGAGAACTTGTGAGAATGGGAAAATAAAACCTTCCTCCACCTTTTATAACCATTTGATCGTGGGGGATCGTGAAGGTCATCATAGCCTACGCAGCCCTAGGACTGACAAAAGCCATGCATGCTCACCACGTGTCACAAAAACTCTTCGTCTGGCTTATTACGAAAAATACACCAAGTCCTTGGCTCCCACACGAGCAATTCTCCTCGTAAAAAATGAACGCATTAGTTGCAGGGCTGCTCGGCAAAAAACGCCAATTTCTACGAGCACGTAACGAATCTTGGCCGACACTCAGCGTAATCATCTAACGACCACATCTGGTCGGGACACGAATGAGACACTCCACACGAGCAAACATGTCCCCAATAGTACGGTCGTAGTCACAGCTGTCTTAAGTCATTACTCTCCAGCAGAGCAAAGACTTGGGGGGCTCCTGTTCTGGACTAGGCAGGGCTTCCTGACCTTAAGGATCAGGCCCAATCCATTATAGTTGGCGAACAGGTCCAATAGGTACAATATAGCCGTTGGGCACGTCCCCCCCACTCGCTTGTCAGTTCACGCGACCAACTACCTCCCCGGATCTTGCGGGGATAGTTGGACCAAGTCAGAGGACCACGCATTGTGTCCTCCACTTGGCAGACTCTCATTCGCCGAGTAGGCATCCTACTCGCGAGGAGAGATCTTGGGCCCGCGCTGGGGGTATATTGTAAATACCCTCTCACTTGAGAGGGCCAGGTATCTAATTTCTTACATTCTTACTTTGTACTTGCTTTCCTCCTCTTGTCCAAACTCTCACTTTGGCATCGGAGTACCTTGCAGGTACGGCCCCCCATTCTCCTCTCCTACGAGCATCAACTCCTGCCCTACATGAAGGTCGCGACGATCTCCTTCTGGTCCTCTCCGATCAACTTCTTATTCACATAAGATGCTAAATATGTGTGAGATTTATAAACTTTATGATAACTTATAAACAAATTGATGTCGGACTTAAATAGATTTTCTTTAATGCAATTCTTCCATTACACTACCAACCAAATAGGAAGGGTCATAAAGAAAGAAGGGTGGTTTCACTTGGTTAATTTTCTATTGGTTCTCTTCCATTATTTAAGACCTAATTGCAATTGGTACTTTTGTTGACCCAATTCGATCTTCCATTCTTTAAATCAACATTTAAGACATGAGAACAAGATTTTGACTGCCCTTTAACTAAGATTTCAGCAAGGAAATGTGGGAAAAAGCTGATAATGCTTGACTGATGAGTAAAGTTTTTAACTTTATAGTGCTTGAGCACAATTAATGCAGTTAAATGGTAGCGCCATAGGCAAATTTTGAAGAAATGACCATCAATGGAGGCAATATAGGCGGCAATGGATTATTTACCTATCATGTTTTTTTGCTTTCCCAATCATATGATATAATAGAAACAAATATCATCCATATAGAGAGATATAAGTGTAGCGCCCCAAAATTTTCTCTTTTGTTTTGAAGCTAACTGGCTTATGTTTCTTTGCATTTCTTGCATTAGCATTTGTGCATAGCATTGGTTCTTAGCATGGGATCAAGGTACTTGGTTCATCTCAAAGGAGTCTTAAGCCTCAAGGTGTTTTGTGGAGGTCATCATATCTTTATAAGATCAAGAATGGCAAAGGATTTCAAGTGAATCTTTCCCTCCTAACCAGAGGGACCAAATTAGGGTTCTTGGGTTCAAAGAGCTTCTTGAGAAAACTTTGTGGATTCAAGCATGCTCTCATGGGTTCCATATGCTCACAAACACTCATAGAGGAGGGCTTGGCTAGTGGTTCATTGTGGAAGATGTTCAGTGGATCAGTTGCTTGTGAACCAAGAAAAGTCAACTGTAAGGAGGAAAGTCAACCATGGAATTTTGAGGTCCTCTTCATGATTTTTTAAGGTCTTATGCCCTCATATGGTCCTCAAAGGCTAGGATTTATACTATTCATCAAGAGTCAAGAGTTTGTGCAAAAGTTACTATTTTTGGAAAATGACCTATAATGTGAAACTTCCATTTTTGGCAACTTTTCAAACCATCTTCAACTTGACTTTTCATCATCAGAGAAGCTTCAAATGAATTTTCCTCAAACATGAAAGTTGAAGATCTCTCTCTCCCCTTTTCAAAAAGTACTAGATTATCTTCATACCATTTGTGAAACTCAAGATATGACCAAAAGAAGGCAAGGTGCTTTTTAAGGTTTTCACATGTATCCATTTTTCCACCTTTTGCATTTTGATTCAAAATGACTTGTACCGACCTCTAATGACTCAAGTCACATTTCCATATTCAAGTACACTCCATGAGGACCATTTTTGACCCTTGAATCAAGTGAATCTGTGCCATGTACCTCATGTATTTTGCAAATGGCCAAATTGCAAGATGGATTAAATCTCATAAATCAAGCATCTACAAAGCCCAAACCCAATTCCATTATGATCAGCAAGTAAAATGGAGTTGAATCATACTTATTTCATGACCCACATGCGTGTGAACAAGGGTGTGCATCACAACTTGCATTTTTACAAATCACTTTGGATAGCCTTAATCAAGGGATTAATCAAACCCTAATCATGCTCAGAGCTCTAACCAAGTGTATATAAGGAGACTCACACGTTCATTTACACCTCATGCACTCTCATTTGCTCTGAATTTCATTTTTCACTCAAAACTTTCCTTCTTCGAAACTCACTCCTCACAAGGGTTTCTGAAGAACTTTTTCCATATTCTTGATCCACATACTCCATAGAACAAGAATCAACCATTGTTTAAAGCTCTAAGCAAGGTTTTCATCAGATTCGAATTTGAGTTGCTCACTTTCAAACTTCAAGATCCAGCCTGATTCAAGCCTCATATTGCATTTATTTTGCAATCAGAAGTTCCAAGGAGTAGATCTGCAGCTTTCTGAAGAATTTTTTGGTGTATTTTGAGCTCTACAAGTTTCAGGTTAGTGTGATTTTCTTGATCATAGAACTCAGTTTTCTTGTGTTCTTAATGATCCTTATGCTTTGCTGATCATGCTGATATGTTTAGATTTAAATTTGGACGTGTATTATGGCTGAATCATGGATCTGAAAGTTTTGAGTGAGAAATGTTTTGCTTCGATTTGGTTTATTCATGTATGATCTGTTGAAACAAATTGCATATCTGAAATCCTTGTGAAATTCTGAGTTGAATGATGGTGGAGTTTTTGATTTCTGGAAAATTATTGTTGGATCTTCATTTGGTGTTGCCGGAGAAGACGACCGGAGCTAGGGCTCCGGCGTCTGGTTCATTTGCAGGTGATCTGAATTTCCAGGTTGGAGATGAAATCATAGTCGTTGGTTGTTCAGATCTGATGGCTCATGTTTAGCCACCTCATTTAATTTTCACATGTTTTCATTAATGTGTGTGTGTGCTAATCCATGTTTAATATCATGTGCTTCAAATCCTGACCCTTGATCTTGTATAATATTTGACCTGCTGACTGATTGATATGCGTTAGATTGACCTGATGGTTTATAGTTTGCGAGCGCATTAAATTTCCACATGCTTCTCACGTGAGTTTTAGTTAGTCCAGGTCATGATTGTTGTGTGTCTCCCTACATTAATTACCATGCGCGTGTGATCTGAGCCTTTAATCATGTGTACGCTTGATTTTGTTGACTGATTGTGGAACGTTTGATTGATCTGGTGGTGTGGATTAAGTCCTTTAGTTGACTGAATTCCACAAATGAATTTGTTGACTTGCGCTTTGGATTGGGCCTCTGTTTGCTTTTCCCACCCCCTTTATCTGAGCCCATTCTTTTTTGAACTGATTTCACTTGCTTAATGCACCCCTGGCTTCTTCATTTTCTTTTTATTTTATTTAATTGTTTCATTCTCATTTTTATTTTTTTAAAATAGATTTATGCATCTAAAAATTACCAAAAAAATCATGAAGCATCTTTGGAATTTTATAAAATTTTTTCAAATTTTATTTTATTTTGGGCATCTGAATTAATTGTTTGATTAATTTCCTTTGGATTTGTCTCAATTGTGCACACCTTGCCTTGTTGATTTTTGTTCTCATCATTGGTGTATGATTTGCATCCCATTATTTTTGCATATTTCAGAAGACATCTTGAGGTTCCTAAAAACATTTTTCTCATATTTTTAAACTCATTTCATATTGCATTTTAGTCCCTCTATTTGTGCATTGTTCTTCTTTGTTCTTATGCAACTTTGAAGCATTGTTTGAGGTACTTAACTTGTGAATTTTTGTGTGATCTTTTGGCATGTTGCTAGCTTATGACTTAGATCACTTGGGTTTTAATTCCACAATTTTTGAATGTCAATTGTTATATGTTTGATTATTTGTGCTTAAGTGAATTATGCATGATCATCTCTTGACATCTCTTAACCCTAATTGCTTTGCCATGCCTAATTGTTTGAATTTCTTCTGGATTCTTTGCATGAGTATTTGATATGATGTTTACCCCTGGTTGAGGTCCCTTGTGACCAAATTTTTCAATTTTTGGATCATGTTTGGGTATGCTTTAAGTGCTTGTACTTTGACTTCCTTTTGTGGACTTTCTTTGGTGCATAATGTTTCATGTTTTGATCTTCTCTTGCACATGAGAATTGTTGATGATGGTATGATCTTGATTCTGACTTGCTTTCATCTTCATATTATTTTTCTCATTTCATTTTGATATGAAGTTCATTGGTGCTTAATTGTGCATTTCATATAAGTATGCTTGCATTCTTTCATGATTACCTTTGCATGCTTACTTGAGATATTTTGCATGATCTTTGAGACTTGTTTATTGATGTAAGTTGGATATACTTGATATGATGTGCTTGCTGCCCTATCTTGTTTCTTATATCATCCTTCTCTTTCTCATTCTTCTCTTTCACTCTCTTTCTCCCATGAATCTCAAGACTTGTTTAAGTCTTGGATTCTCTCCCTTTAGAGCTACCTAGTCCAACTTAATTTTTGATTAAGCTTGGAGTAGGATTAGCATTAGGTTTTAGGTAGTTGTCCCTCCTAAGCCTCACTAACCATAGGTCACCCATGCATGATAACATTAGGACTCTTAGTTTCCCTTTAGAGTTTCCTTTGGGTCTTCTCTCTTCTCATCTCAAAACTTCTTGAAAACACTTAATAAAGATAAAGTGTATTGCGCACGAGCCTTAAGCGTGGGGAATGAGAAATGAGGGGCTTCCTCTCATCTTTCTAGAGTGCTTAGCGGGCGTCCTGTCTTGGGACGATTCGTTAAGTATTCGTCCCTGTGCCCTAGACTTTGGTGCAATGCAAGCTATGAACTAACTTAAAAAGAAAACACTTCTGTCTAAAAAACACAAAAACAAATTCAAATCTTTTATCCTTCGGGATTGTTGGGTTTCAAATTTCATTTTCAGAAAAGAGCTCGTCGCTCATGTAAAAAACACTTACCCATCCGTGGTCGTACCCACGAACTACATTAGCTCTGATTCCTCTCTCTCGTCCGATTGAGGATATGTAGGCACAAGACAGCGATTGTCTTGGCGAGCAACCTTCCCCCACAGTTCCTGTCCGAACTACGTTGACTCTGACTTTCCCATTGCACTGAGGGAATACGTAGGCCTAGGGCATCGAATATGTCCTACCGAGTCCGTCTTAGTCACCCCCATCCTCGTTTTCTTTTGTTCAGCCATAGATAGTAGGACAGCTCACCCTCCGTTTAGACAACAAGTGTGGATCCCACGAGTACGATAGATGCGTGGGGTGCTAACACCTTCCCCTCGCATAACCGACTCCCGAACCTGGACTATGGTTGCGATGACCATGTCTTTCCCCCTTTCTCTTCAGGTTTATGCAGTGTTTCCTTTCCCACTCCCGGGATAAATACACATTGCTGGCGACTCTGTGTTTTCTGCGCCACTCTCGCGTTTGTACCGTTGGATGCGAATCTTTCGGGAGCGACAATAAGATATACGTTTATAACATTCAACAAATTGAAAATGAAAAAAATAAAAGAAAAACTCTAATCATAAGATGATGAAGGTTAATTAGAATAGTAAAATTTTGATCTAGCAAATACATAAGTTACAACAACATTTTCTGATTCAAATTATTTTATTTGTTGGAAGTACAATAAAATAGAAGATGATAATTTAACTCATAAGTATCATAATATGCAATGAAATCCATTAAATGAAGGTCATGATAATTCATAATCCACTACTACGAAAAACCCATTTAGCAATGGTTGGGAATGACATATAATGACGCGGGCGAAGGCGTTGTTATGTAGATTGTTGTTGCAAGTTCGCCGTTTCTACAACGGTCTGGAAACCGTTGTTGTATTCTGGAAGCGCACGATATATTGCAACGGTTAGGTATTTCAACCATTGTAATATATATTAACTATCACAACGGTTATCAGTATGAACCGTTGTCATATATGTTAACTATCACAACGGTTATTTGTCTCAACCGTTGTGGAATGTATCCTTAGTTTATTAAATACAAATGTATATTGCTTGTTTTACCATCCACCTTATTAAAGAAATACAACCATTAAAATTGGTAAAGAACTATATAATCTGAAAATTAATCTGTTCTTGAAAACCAACTTAAACACACCACTGTTTTCCGAATTGCATCCATTTCATTCCGCACATTTTATGTTCCTTAACATAAAATTTATGGTTCGATGGTCGGTTTCCTTCAATCCATCGATATCTTTTGTTATAGTTTACCTCATCATCGCCAAAAATCGCCACGATTTTATCATCATAACAATGATCATGATCTTAACAACCACGGCGATTAGTGACGACGATGAGGAAACTATAATAAAAGATATCGATGAATTGAAGGAAATGGACCATTGGACCATAAATTTTATGTTAGGGAACATTAAATGTGATGAATGAAATGGATGCAATTCAGAAAACATTGACATGATAAAGGTTGGTTTTCAAATACATCCTAATTTTCAGATTATAATGTTCTATAGCAATTTAACTGATTGCATTTTCAATAAAAGGATTGTGAAACAAACGATATACATAGTATATAATAAACTAAATTTCATATACAATATCAGAATGAATTCATATATAGGTACCACCATCATCATCACCATGTGAAACAAAACCTAAGAAGTGGGAAGCAATGAAGAAAATTAGTTAGTATTCAAAACAAAACAACCAAAAGTTGAAACAAAACCCTAAGAAGTGGGACTGTACCATTACAATGAAGTTCACCTTGCTTGTGAAGCATTGAAGTCGAATCTGCACAAAATGAGAACAATCAACAAAAACAACATGAAGCAAACGAGATAATGGGAACTATTTAACAAAAAGATTGAAGTAAAAGACTACCTTATTTTCCATAAACAATATGTACATTACGCTTGCTACTGCCAGCATCATCACCATGTTCATCTAGTTTTAGATTTTGCAGGAAGAACTACAAGGAGGAAGAAGCTTAAATTAAAAGCTTCATACTTCTTGTATTTCTTCTCGCTGATTCTAAAAAAAGATGAAGTTTGGGTGCTAGGGTTTCACTGTGAAGGAAATGGCGCGACTGTCAAAAAGGGAAAGTTAATTCCCTTATATAGGTAAATGTTTCACAACAGTTTTCTTAAATAACCGTTATGATAGATTATATATTAATTTAATAATATCACAACGGTTAGTTATAATAACCGTAGCGATACCCCTTATACGTGGTACAAGGTTCGACACCAGGCAACAACATTTTCCTAAAATTACGCCTGGATTATAAGTGATATCGCTACGGTCATTACTTATAACCGTCGTGATATTATTAACCGTTGCATTTCCCAACATATGAACGGTTTACAAGAAAATATAGTTCTAGAATATGAACGGTTTACAAGTTATCATCATTACAAGCATTAAACTATTAGTCTTTTCATCTTCAACCTCATCTATAAATAGAAAATTTTACATATCTAAATAATATATTCTTCGTAACAATGAGTTCAACAAATGAGAATCCAAGAAACCTCAATGAGTAACGTCAGGCGCCAATCCAGGAGGTCGTCCTAGAAACCTCAAGAAGAAGATAAAGAAGAAAAAGAGGCATGTATATTATGATTCCGATGAGGGGAGTGAGGAGAGATGTCTAGATTATGAAGATGCATTTTATGCTATGGGCTCTGACAATGATCTTGATATGTAATATGTTTATCAATGTACTCTCAATGGAATATTAAAATAAAATTATGTCTATATATGTTCATCTCTTACAGTTTTATTTTTAAAGTTATATATATACTCTATTGCACTTAAAAATACTAAAGAATACATTGCTGTGAATCGAAGCGTGATACATGTAGTACAATGGTCTTCTAATACAAGCGTGTTAAAATGTAAAAATATGAAAGAAAAAAATATAGAGCTGGGAATCGAAGCTTGTTACACAGCTTGTATTACAACGGTTATGTAATACAACCGTCGTTAAATATGGCGTTATAAATTTTTAATCCTGTTACAACGGTTGGATACGAAACCGTGGTAAAGCCGGCGTTGTTAAATGGGGTTTTCGTAGTAGTGATCACAACTAAAATGGCAATGAATCAATACTTGAGCCTTTCAAATTTTAATCTGAATTGTAATATACTATTGAATCAACTAAATGACTGTAATCTGGAGACTGATGTAGCATACTCAAAAGGCATAATGGAGTGAAAAATCATTCTTTCTTTGTGACCATTCCCATTTGATAGTGTAGTGGAAGCACTGTATTAGGGGAAATTTGTTCATGTTTCACATTGACTTGTTTACAAAAGCTCACATACATTTGGACTAGTGTGTTAAGTGAATTGGAATGATATGAGTTTTTTTCTTAGAAATTGTTAAAATTTTTAAATTAATTAATTTTTAAATTAATTAATTTTTAAGAAAATTTAATTAAAATTATTAATTATTAATTTATTTTAGAAAAAATATAACAAATTAATTATTATTTTTTAAATATAATTATTTATAATATTATTAAATATTATTATAAATATTACTTGGTACCATAGTAATAGTGCTACATATTAAAAAGTTGAGAGACTAAAAAGTTAAATTTTGAAATAAAGAATTAAAAAATTAAAAACACATAAATAGAATGACAAAAAGTGAATTTAAGCTTAAAATTAAGTATAAATATTAAAATACTAATAAATATGTCAAATAGTTTAAAAGAAAGTTTATATTTGCAAAAAATATGAATTTTTATTTAAAGAAAGAATATTTAATATTTAAAAATATCAAGTGAAGTAAATAGAAGGTTAATTTTATATGTATTAAAAATAATTATCCAAAAATCAAAACGAATAAACTTTACTTATTAAGTTTGACTAGCTAGTTGAAAAACAAACAGAAAAATAAAAGAATGAAACTCATAAAATAAAGCAAAATAAATGAACCTAGCAGAAGAAAATTGAAAGAAAAAAAAAGTTGATAAACCCGTTAATGAGACACCAACATCATTACTATATATTGTTTAAATAATGTTTGTTTAACAGAAAAGACAATGCTCACACTCACACATAAATGGTTTTAAAAAAAGAAATAAAACAAACATGAAATATTATTTACTCATGAGAGTCCTGTCAAATAGTTATTAAAAATATCATAAAAATGCATGTTAGAAGTACACATCGTATTTGTCCCCCTTTTTTCTTATTAAACTGTGTTTAGGGAAGACAAAATAACATGAATTTGTGGATAAAATCTAACACGAGTATGCAATAGGTAGTTTAATGGATATTTGCAAATAAAATGAATGAATATTAAAATATTTTTTTATTGATACGGATGCGGATTTAATGATACTCATGTCCGCGAATATTTATATATGTTAATAAATTATAAATATCATTTGTTTATTATACTCTATATTTTCATCTTCTAAAAAAATTAGTTTTTTTTTTCTTTTTGAAGTTTTCTATGAAGAAAACCTTTCACATTTCATACCAGTGTAATTTTGGCCATTTCATATTTAACTTTCTTCTATACTTCAGACATCACTTCAATGATTTCATCGTCCAACCATTCAGTACCACCATTCCTTTGTCCAACCAGTGTCTCCTTTCCTACTCATCTGTCGTCCGCTCTTCCACTATAACTCAAAATTTTAATATCTTTCATTTGTTTGGGTTAAATATGAAATGTATGGATTATGTTTAGATGTTATTATGTTTTGGTTAAAAATCACAATACCTTCTTGTAACAAATTGGCGAACTCCTTAGAGAGAGAAAAATTGTCTTCACGCATCATGCAAAATTCGTCGTCAACCTTCCTTTGTCTTTCTTAAGATTGTTTTAGGGACTTCTATTCCTCTATCTTTTTCCAAGTAGAATCTGGGGATTGGTTCATTTTTTCTAAAACGTCCCTTACCTTAGATAAACACACTTGGATAGAAACCAAAGCCCCGTTCTTCTTGGTTACATCCTGGGCAAACAACTTTACATTTTCAACCAGAGTATCGAGATACTCGAAAGGCTCCATGATGGTCTCCATAGCCAGAAATAATTTAGAAGCATCATGAATCTTCTTAAGATATAAATCTCATTTGACTCTAAGATCGTCAACATGTTCTTTAAGCTTATTCTTCTCACGAAGAAGGCGGTCATGTAAGAAACCTCTTCCCATCCAGTAGCACCAAATTCTAGAATATGTGATGTCTAACGAGTATGATATGACAATTAGGCCAACTCCCTTTTCCAAACTTCCTCGTATAGGCCCAAAAAATAAGTATAATCTTCGTCAAAAACTAAAGACTTAAGCCATTGCCCTTCCTCGAGCCAAGATGAGCTAACAACACATAGTTTAAACCCGCCTGTGAATATTTTCCCTTGAATACCTAATTTGAGGAAGCTTGTAACAAACCCCTCAACTTGAATCTCCTCCAATTCTTTAATGAGAGTTAACCTTTCCTCATCTCCCCGTTGTTGAGACGATAAGACATCATCCACCATGACTTGATCAGGGGAAACTAGAAGTTTATTTTGGGAAATAGAAGGGGGTAAAGAAATAACTTTCCTGGTAATCAAACTAAAAGGTGTCACACTAGGTGTACCCGAAGTAGAAGCTCTCCTAGCAGAAAGTGTATTTATAATTTTGACAAAAGCAGTGGTGGCCTAAATTTCCTTTCTTAATGGTCGTATAATGTCTCCACTCTTCATCACGTCTACATGGCTATGGGAAAGAAGGTAGAAGAGATTTAAGAAAATTAAACTGGGAAGACGAGACCCTAGGGTTACTTACCAAAAAAATTTATTCATATCCTCCTTTGATTTAACATCCACCAGCCAGCGGGTCTGTATGCACCTGTTTAACTGGATTCTAGACACCACATCGGACAACACAAGTCCATCAACATAACCAAGTTTTTGATAGAAGGAACCAACCATTTCTTTAAGTATAGTTCCCCCTAAGACAGATCCCCTCCTTGTAGTGGCACATTCGTGAACGCAAGCAAAGTACCAGGCTCTAAATGGCACAGCATTGCATGCTCATCCTCGTTAAGAGGAGTGACCATGAAAAGATGGTTCTTGAAATATTTTACACGTTCAAAGTACATGGTAATTTACCTCAAACAAAGAAGGCCAGAGTTGTTCGCAAAGTTGGGGCTATTTTGGGTCTTGAAAAGATGAAACAACAACGTCAAAGTCGGGGGGAAACAATCCTAATCATCTGTTGGACCTACATCCATTACCGTTTGGATGAAAATGCTTCTACAAACAAAATCGGAAATAGTCTCTAGTATATTTGAATCCACCCAATCCCATGAAATATCCTTACTATCCTTCTTGGTCGAACTTGACACGATAACCATGATTAAATATGTTGTAAGAGGAAACAAATGCAGACACTTAATAGCAAATACACAAGCTCAAACTCTCGATATCCCAGGAACCCTAAAAGAAATTAAACAAAGAGAAAATAGGGAATTCAAACTTCGGATCTTAAGCAGAAGAACAACCAAACCTGCAAAACCAGAACTAACAAGAGAACTTGCATAAGCTTCACCCAAAATTTAAACAAAAATGTTCCCTGACAAGAATGATAAAGAAGTAAAAATACTCTCTTTTGCAGATCAACAACAATCGAAAGGACTTGAGTTCACAAGTTGTAATGTTGGTACAAAAATACATAAGTGCCTAGCAACATTGTACATAATACATGCCAAAAAAACTACAATTATGGAACTACAAGGTTCTAATCATCATCCTAACTCAATTACAAAGGGGGAAAAAGGACTTGAGTTCATAAAACTTGCAATGCATGTAAACATGTTACTTGAGTTCATCAACTCAGACTATCACTAATCAGAAACCATACCAAGGTATCTTTCCCCAGCCAACCCTATATCTAGGATTATCGATACGAGTCACAGATCCTTGTATCATACTTCGACTTTCTTGAACACTTCAAATTATTCTATGGGACTCTAACCCATTTGGTTGAACATATGGGACTCTAACCCATTTGGTTTATGTGAAGTATCGGTGCATTCATCCCAATCTTACTCTATATGAGCATCATGACTTGGGATGACACAATCAAGGGTTATTTTTTACTACGTGATTAAATAAAACACAACGTGATTGTATTCGACAACCACAAGGCGATCGCATTCACCTTAACATTCACAATAACAACACATGTTCCATACAATGCCTAACATTCTTAACTAGGCAACTACTTGTTCATGACACACACCTAGGTATCATTGTGTACAAGCATTGCCATCTAAGTCATTCGTCACATTCTAATTATCTTACTAATTCATTCAATTAGTTTGCTCCTACGGTTTCTTCACCAATCCTTGAGAATTTCCAATCATTTTATCACATATACACAAGCAAGCAAATCATAGGCAGAAAATGTGCACAACCAACACAACCACAATTCATCGCATTTATCATAATGTGGCTTATAACATGCCTAAAAAATGCATGACTAATACCCCAAACATGAGACAAAATATTTTTCTGTATACTGTCATGGTCGCCCGACGAAGAGCCAGCAAGGCCAGTTCGCCTGTGGCTCGCCCGACGAACAACTAGCAAGGCCAAGTCAGTGGCGAAAATGTCTTGTTCTCGCCTGGCGAACAGCTAGAGAGGTTAGCTCTGCCAAGGCTCACCTAACGAATAATTGTTGAAGCTAAGTCAGTGGAAAAACATCTCACTCTCACCCGGAGAATAGCTGGCAAACTAGCTGGCCCGACGAAGCTGGCAGAATTCGCAAAAATGTAGAAACGGGTTTGATGGCAAGAAATGGTTTTAGCCCTCAACCCAAGGCACGATTCTTCCACAATATGAACACATACACATAGTAACAATCATATTCATCATTGAATCATAATAATCTTGAGGACCAACAATCATCATAGCAATTTCTCAAATATATATCTTGAAAAAAAATTTAACAACATGCCAAACATCATTAATTTCTATTTTATGCTTCTTGAAATTATGAAAAATGTGTTGTATGATGAAGATATTGATGAAGATGAAAAGAGATTGAGGAAGTGATGATGATGGTTTCCAAGTTTCTATGTTCTTCTTCTTCTTCTTCTTCTTCTTCTTCTTCTTCTTCTTCTTTGCCTTGTAAATACTGATTTTTTTGCTGCCTGGCAGTGTGCAATCAATTTGCATTTCAGTGCAATCGATTGCACAGTGTATTTTTTTGCCTAGAATTGATGATTTTCTACTGTGCAATTGATTTGCACGCTGATGCAATCGATTTGCATAGTGCAGAATGGTGTTTTTCACCTATATTTGGGACTGTTTTGGTTGTTTCTTCATTCCTAACCCTTCCCTTTGTTCTTAGCCTTAGATTACATAATTTTGTGGTTTAATTTGGCTTTCTCTTCATCTATTTCTCCTTTATTTGGATCGATGAAAGTCTTACGGATCTTAGAATTTCTTTGTTGAATTCTTGATCAAGACTAGATCATTACCTTTTTCTTTTTGTGCGGTATTGCTTTCGGATAGTGATCTACATATCACTTCTCTAGCATGCATTAACACAAATATCACTTTGATCGGCCTCGAGTAGGGTGACTTTTATATAAGTCACTTGGCGATTGCTTAACATAGCGCTACATGTGTCCCGTATTAGAAAATGATCATTCGTGGCCCAAACTTATGATTGCAAGCCCAAGGATGGTTGATTATTTATCTTTTGACTCAATACCTATAAGACTTGTTGTTATGAGGCTTTGGTCTTATCAATCCTCTAATGAGTTCTTATTAACCTTGACCTAAGTGCATTATTCAATCATTATTGATCATTTGTTCTAACAACTAACCACTAACTTCTAACCTTACCTTAATGTTTCCTTCTTACTCCCTATCTCTCTTTATTTTTATTTCATTACATCATATCATATCTTGTTTATACTTCCGTCATTTTCACTTTGTCCACTTGGACCATATGTTTATACTTATGTCTTTTTCTCTTTGTCCACCTGGACCAAAAACATTAATAAAGACTTAAACCTCTAAAAGAATTGTGCTCTTAATATTGGACTATGCGTACTATCCTTTGCATTGGACATGGAATTTTGAACCTAGACCTTGGACTTCAATACTATTCTTGGATCCTTGGACTTAGAACTATGACCTTTTCCCTTTGCTTTGGAATTATGGTTTGAAGACTTTGGAGCTTTGTGCTTTTGCTTGGTTTATGGTGAAGATAACTACATTTATGGTTACATCTTTCTTATCCTTAGCTTTTACTTTATGCTTTAGGATAACCTCTTCTTCTCCACCCCTTCTTCAATTTTCAAATCTTCTCCCTTTTTCAAAACCTTATTGTTTTCAAACTCTCACCTCTTTCATAATCAAACCTTGACTTTGTCAAGTGATTTTACTCTTTTTTTTTTCATTTCTTAATAAAAGTTAAACTACATAAGCATATTGACACCTTTTTCAAAAGACTTTAAAAAACATTCAAACTCATCCAAACTCTTTTTGTGCCTTATGCACTTTCTCTTCCAAAACATTTTTTCATAAGTTTAGACATGAGTCATCTCTTTACACGGAATTATTCGCTTGGAAATGACGACTTGTCTTTACATTTAAAATCAACCATAACAAACCTATTTTATTATTTGTACCACGAACTACGAGGTTTTGATCCTATATTGCATTTTGTGGGTACGTAGGCATGAGGTGATAAGTCTCTCCAAACACAAAAATCTTAAAAACAATTTCTCTTCTCATTTCCTCAATCTCTTTTCAAACAAACATTTTCAAACCAAAAAGTGTAGATATTTCAAAGGGTTCCGATAGAGTACTATAGACATTTTGGGTGCTAACACCTTCCCTTAACGTAACCAACCCCCTTACCCAGTCTATGTTTACTTGTTCTTGCTTTAGAACTTGTTTAGGTTTTGTTCGCTCTTTTTCCTTTCCTGTTGGATAAAATAAAAGTGCGGTGGCGACTCTTGCTTTATGATCAGTAAAGTTAATCAATAGCTTACACTCACGATTTTTGCTGCTACAGACGTTATTAGGCACATCAATAAATTATTATAGAGACATGCAAATATTTATTTGTAAATTATAAGACAAAAACAAGATATCAAATGCACCATTAATCCACAATATTTGATTTCCAAGAATTAACTGCAAGCGATACTCTTAACGTAATGATCAAATATTGGTAATAAGTCATGTAAGATAATGTGCGTCTTTTACACCAACCATTACCTGCATGGAAAAAAACTTAATTATTACCATATATTCACCATCACCTGTATGTAATTATCCGACCAAACTGTGACTTCCTTTCGACTGACTATAACATCTTGCATGAATAATTCCATACTTGTTGTTTCAACCAACTCAATCAAAATTACTAGACAATTTAAAAAATTAAATGGAAAAAGGTCTTAAATTTACATGACACTACCCATAAAATGTAGGCCGGATCCGTAAGTTTTACCGCATTTCTCATAATCATTTGATTACTTAACAACCCTTAATGTGAGAACAAACTCACAAGAAAACAATAAATAAAATGAAATAAAAAATGTATTATAGAAAAATAATAACTATAAAATTTAAATATCATAATAAATAAATAAATAAATAAATAAATATATATATATATATATATATATATATATATATATATATATATATAAATATATATATATCAAAAAAATTATTTCATGGTAAAATTGATTCAGAGTCATACTCAATGACTCTTTAAATAAAGAAACAAATATTTTAGAATTAAAGTTTTCAAAAAAATGAAACAAATCTTCACGTGCTTATAAATGAACAATAAATCTAGAATCCAAATTTTCTAAAATTTAAAGAGTCAACCTTAATTTTAGTACTAATATTTTGAGATTCACTATTAAGTGCTAGATAAAGGTAATTGATCTTCCAATAAATTATATATGTTCTGGACTGGACCAATGGCTAGAATTGGCCCAATCCGCTTCTACTCCAGAACGGCCCAAATTGCCTAAGTCCAATCCACAGAGGGGCAAAAGTTACCTTTCTGCCCCTCCAACCGGGCAAGGAATGCAACATTCCTCCCCGGAATCACTGCCCGTTGTCGCTCCCGGGATTTTCATCCTAGTACAAACGCGAAAGTGGCACCGAAACAGAGTCGCCAGCAATGTGTATTTATCCCAAGAGAGGGAAAGGAAACACTACGTAAACCTGAGGGAAAAGGATAGAGCATGGTCTTGCGACCAAGAGAACTGGGTTCGGGAGTCGGTTACGCGCGAGGAAGGTATTAGCACCCCCACGCGTCCATTGTACCCGATGGGATCCACGCTTGGTTGTCTCAATCAAAGGGTGTCGTCTTCTGGAGCTCCACTGCTACTGGAAAGGGAAAAGAACAGGAAAAAGGAAAAGGAACAGAGAGATAAAGAAGAAACAAATGTAGGGAAAATAAAAGAAGTGCTCGAATGGGCCCTACCCCACTGCCTACGTATCTCATCGGGAACATGAGAATCAGAGCGACGTAGTTCCCCTCAACGAGGGTCGCTTTGTTTGTGTTTTTAGGGAACTGCTAACGTTCTAGCTCAGGTGTTGCAGGCTCGCTGGTCCGAGTGCGTTACCATCTTGCAAGAGAACGAGTAGGAGCACGTTCGTACGTTAAGAGTGAGTGAGATGAGAAAATAATTCCCGAAGGAAAGACGTTATTGTTTGTTTTTGGTTTTTTTAGAAAGAAGTGTTTTGATTGTTTTGTGTTTTGTAATGCGCATTGTATTTAAGTCCCTCATGTAAGATCGAATGCCTCGCATAACGACCCGAGATGGGACGCACGCTAAACATTCCAAGAAAATGGGAGAAGATCCCTCACTATCTTGTTCTTGCATGAAAGGCCTAAATACAATGTTTGTTTTCCTTTATTAAGTATTTTTTACTTTTGTTATAAGACGAGAGAAGAGAGAAAACGCAAAGGAAACTCTAAAGGGAGACTAAGGGTCCTAACGTTATCATGCATGGAGGTCCTATGGTTAGTGAGGTTTGAAAGAAAAAGCCTAACTAAAACCTAATGCTAATCCTACTCCAAGCTTGATAAAAAATTAAGTTGGACTAGGTAGCCCTAAAGGGAAAGGAATCCAAGACTTAGACAAGTCTTGAGACTCATGGGATGTGAAAGAGTGAAAGAGAAGAAAAGAGAAGAAGAAGAAAGAGAGACGAGATACAATAAGAGGCAGCAAGCACATCATAATCATCATATCCAAATCACATCATAAAACATGCTTCAAAGATCATACAAGCACATCTCAAGTACACAAGTGAAAGCACACAAGAAAGGATGCAAGTAAACTTGCATAAGAAGTACAATTAAGCATCAACGAACTTTACACAAAGATGAAATGGACAAAATAAGATGAACATGAATCCAAGTCAGAACTTAAGACATCTCATGATCTATCAATTCAAACACACAAAAGTATCTCACATCATGATGCATTATGAGCCAAAGAAGCAACAAAACATTTGATAATGACATGCATCATACAAATCATCCCAAAGTGAACATGTGAAGTGAAAACCAAATAATGAGCTCAAGAGGGCAGTAGCATATGCATCAACAACATTCCAAGATCAAACTCAAGTCACACAAGATGAATCATTAAACAACACATTCCAAACATGCATCAAAATTAGATAAAACATCCACTTATCATTCATGCCAACAAACAAAGAAACATGTGAAGCAAAAAGTGAGAACATGTCACATAAAGCACCTTAAACCAAGAGGGTCAGAACCTCTAGCATGTCATACAAGTCAAACAAAAGGCCTCATGCATTGGTTGTTTCAAACAAGGAAACATTTCACAAGATTAGGTTGAGCATACCACCAAGTTCAAGTCAAAATAACATCAACTTAGAAAATCAAGATCAAATTGGAAAATGGACAAATGAAGATGAATCCAAAGCCATAAACAATCTCAAACAGAATAGGATCACACCATATAATCACTTCAAGCATCAATCAATCACAAGTAAACAAATACACTCAAACTAGGTCAAGTGTTCAAACATGCTTCAATCAAATTCAAACCACAAGTAAAAATCAACCAAAAATAGAAAAGTGATCCAATAAATTCCCAAAAAATAATCCAAGGCAAGTTAACTCAGTCAAGTAACATATGCAAAAAGATTGGATCAAAAAGAGTTAAGGAGCTTGTCTAAAAGTGATCCACAAGTCAAGATGTGCACATAACCGTGTATGAATCGAGGAGCATCGAAAATCACATGAAAAACAAACAAAAGTGATCACCAAGGCAGCAACATGACATTAAAACATTCCTCAATTAAGTGTCAAGACATGGCAAAAAAGATCAGCTCAATAAGGCATGGAAAGGTCATCAAACATAAGCACTAATCACAAGGGTAAACATAGAAGACACTTTGGAAAAGAAAATCAGAAATAAATATGAAAATAAATGTAAAATGAAAATAAAATTCATATAAAATTAAATAAGACCTCAAAATACACACACGATTTTTTTTGGAATTTTTTAATAAAACGAAATATTTTTAATGATTAAAAATAAAACGAAAATAAAAGGGAAAATAAAAAAAAAAGTATAAAAAAGAGAGGGTCTGTATTGAATGCAAACACAAAAGTTGGGCCGTGTGGGGGGTGTGGAAATGAGTTCGTGTAGGCCCATGGAAGAGAGTATACCATCAGATTTTTTAAATGAAAAAAGAAAAAAAGAATGTAGCACTTTAACACAACATGTGATCAATCGGTCACCACTTCCATTTAAAATGAATAAAGACAAAAATTGACATGAACCAATCCTGGCTCGCCATGCAATCATCTTCTACCTACGGCCATGAAGAAATGAACGTGCATCGTAGGAAAACCAGACAAAACGCAGCATGAACATCTCATCTTACATATGACATTTCTCCATCGAATCTCAACCAAATTAAACAAAACAACACACTAAAATGAAGTACAAAAATCAAGGATCAACATGCTACTCTTAAAATCTTAAAACGCACGCTCTAACATGGGGAAAGAAGGGCTCAAATATACAGGTTCCAAGCAAACATCAACAACTTAAGTCATCCAACAAACTCAGATGCGAACCTTCAAACTAAATCATCATTCTAAACCAAGTCAGAGGCAATATATGAGCATGGATAGATCTAAAAAAAAAGTTCAAAGAAGGTTGAAGAAGCTTACCAAGTGGAGTATGTCCACTGCTTCTTGTGGTGTTTACAACTCCAGAAATCCAGAGGACTTGCTCTTCTTCTTCCCAAATGCGTGAGACCAAACAGATAATGAAACTTCTTGGAATGAAAAGGAGAGGATCTTGAGAAGGAGAGAAAAAACTCAAATCTGGAAATCTGTGGAATGGAGCCGCCCCCCCATTCTTAGGGTTTAAGGGGCTTATATATGATGGGTGGAAGTTGTTTTGGGCCTGAGATGAAGTGGGTGATTCGTTTGGAGTTTTTGGCCAAGATTGGAAAAGAGAGAGGGTACCGTTTAACAAAAATGGGAGGGTGTGTTGATATTGATTTTTGTTTGAGTGAAGAGTGTGAACAAGGTGTGGAGAGAGGCACGTGAGAGGGAGGTCAGAAGGTACCTCTGTTTCTTTTCACCAAAATGGTAAAAATATACATGGCATGCATGAGAATTATGGTGTGTTGTTTGGTCATTTTGGGAAGGTTTTGGTGAAGTCACGCGTGGTGCACAAATGAGGCATAACATGCTGCTGAAATGTTCACAATCATGCTAAGAAATGCACCATGCCATGCTTTATAACAAAATTGGGAAGCTCACTTCATGTCATGATATTTCCATAAGTTCTAATCCAAATTGCACCGATTGAATTCCATTGGAAAGCCTACACATCATGGAACATCTTTGGTGTTGAAAACAAATGGAAATGAGGCTAGGATCTTTGTGAAAAATGGCCATGGAAATGTGTCCCTAAATCTGCCACCAATGACTTAGAAAAAAATTCTAAGTTTTGAACTTGACAAGGTTAAAATGTCACACTTTGAGGAAACATAACTCACTCAATAACAACTCAAATGCCATGGTTCTTGTACCCATTTTGAAGAGAGGACTTCAAACTACAACTTTCATGTTAAAGTTTTCTCAATTCAAGACATGGAAGTTGATCAAAATTGAGCATGAACATGAGTGCACAAAACTGTCCAAGAATAACTTAGAAAAAATTCTAAGTTTTCACATTTTACAACTTGAAGATTCCAACTTTGGGACGCCATAACTCTCTCAAAAATAATCCAAATGAGACAAACTTTACATGGTTGGAAAGCTTGGAACAAGCTCTACAACTTTCATGTTTGAGGAAAATTGAAATGAAGCTCGTATCCTGATGGAAATTGGCTTGGAAGATGGCTGAATTCATGCTAAAACTTTCCCAAAATGGCAACTTCCTAAAAACCTAGATTTCCAAAAATAGCAACTTTTCCACATTCTTGATTTTTCATGAACCCTTGAACATTTCTTGATCAAATCTTGTCCATGGACCATATTTGACTTGAAAATCATGATGTTGACCTCAAAAAGTCAGGAGTTGACTTTTTCACTGCATAGTTGACTTTATTCCCAATTCTCCTGATTTTCAATCTTCTGATCAATTGAAACCCTTTTGAACCATTTTGATGGATAATCCTCCATTCCTAGACACTTGAGGACATGAGGAATACCATGGGATCAAGTCTTGCCCAAAAAATCAGAAATAAACTGATTTTATGGCAAACCCTAGTTTTGGTACCCTCTGGTTAGGAGGAAATAACACATCCTCCAAAATTCAAATTCCTCTGAATATGATGTGTATCATGTCCACCAATGATGACATGTGCCACTTGGAGATGATAAAGAGTCAAAGAGCTTGCTCAATTGGGGGTCAAATCCCAACTTTTGACTGCCTTGTATAGGAGATCATGCACTGTCCAATCTTCTTGATGAATTCTCCTCTTCCCATGACTTGTGAGATCAAATGGAGATAATACATGATGTAAGTGGTCCTTGAAGCTTGTGAGAAACACTTGGTCTTCTTCTTTGGATGATCAACACCTTAGAGAATCACCTGACCACTTGCCCTTATGCAAGATGCAATGCTAAATGCTTGATGCTTTGTTTTTCTATGCTTGAATGCAATGCAATGCAAATGAAAAACTCATGCTAAAAGATATGAAGAGAGAGGGCAAATTTTGGGGTATTACAGCTGCCCCTATTCAATCACTGTAGACCTGAACGGATGATAGCGATTGCTATCATAATTTCAAGGTATGGAGAGATTGAATACTGACAATAACCCAAAAATTTGCACTCTGCAGGGAAGAAGAAAAGGGATAAACCCAACCAAACGAACTCTGCTTGAAGAAAACTCTGATGAGAAGAAAACCACTGGAGAGATGTCTTTTATATAATGCCAGACGACTACTGGCTTGCCACACTACGGGTGGACCTTAACAATGTCTTTTAAAACAACGCCAGACGACTACTGGCCTGCCACACTACGGGTGGACTTTAGCAATGTCTTTTGTACAACGCCAGACGACTACTGGCCTGCCACACTACGGGTGGACTTTAACAATGTCTTTTAGCACAACGCCAGACGACTACTGGCCTGCCACACTACGGGTGGACTTTAACAATGTCTTTTAGCACAACGCCAGACGACTACTAGCCTGCCACACTACGGGTGGACTTTTGCAATGTCTTTTGTACAACGCCAGACGACTACTGGCTTGCCACACTACGGGTGGACTGTCTTTTTTTAAATGGAGTCAGAAGACTACTGACTTGCCACACTACAGGTGGACTTTGCAGCTGAATTGCCACTCTACGGGGGACTTGTGCCAATCTACGGTTGGACTTAGCTGCGGTCTTTTAAAGGGAGTCAGACGACTACTGACTTGCCACACTATGGGTGGACTTTTGCCAAGCTATGGTTGGACTTTCCAATGATTTGCCACCCTTGGATGGACCTTTCGCCAATCTACGGTTGGACTTGCTGAGATGCCACACTACGGGGGACTTTTGCTAATCTACGGTTGGACTTAGCTGTGGTCTTTTAAAGGGAGTCAGACGACTACTGACTTGCCACACTACGGGTGGACTTGTGCCAAGCTATGGTTGGACTTTCCAATGATTTTCCACCCTTGGATGGACCTTTCGCCAATCTACGGTTGGACTTTACAATGATTTGCCACCCTTGGATGGACCTTTCGCCAATCTACGGTTGGACTTTACTGCTTTGCTTTGCCACCCTTGGATGGACCTTTCGCCAATCTACAGTTGGACTTTACTGCTTTGCTTTGCCACCCTTGGATGGACCTTTTGCCAATCTACGGTTGGACTTTGCCTTGCTTTGCCACCCTTGGATGGACCTTTTGCCAATCTACGGTTGGACTTTAAGAATTTGCCACCCTTGGATGGACCTTTTGCCAATCTACGGTTGGACTTTGATAACGTCTTTTAACAATGCCAGACGACTACTGGCTAGCCACTCTATGGGTGGACTTTAGCAATTTCAATATTGGATTACGCTCTGCATTCGTGTCAGACATCTCTGTTAACTCTGCTGAGGAACAATGATCCATGATTTGATCTCGGAGACTCCTGAAAGGATAATATCTCTGTTGGAAAATGAATGAACAATCTGTCTGTTTCGAACTGTCAGACCTGCCAAAAATAAATTGGACTTTGGGATATGATGATTCTGCCAGGCATTATTTGCTTGGGGCTGGATTCTGGTCACAGCAACTCCGCTGGGGATGAGAATTTCTTTGCATGACGTCTTGCTAGGGAAGAAAAGTCATTAAAACTCTACTTGAGGATCTATCAAACATGAGATCCTTTGCGGGGAGAATCAACCTTCTAACCCGGCTGGGGAAAGAGTATACTATCACTCTGCTGAGGAAGATATTTTGTTGATCAATAAGCCCCTGTGGGGACAAAACAACTCAGCTGGGGAATACTGTTGACAAGATTCAATGTTGAACTCTGTGGGGAAACCAACACCAGAGATACGATCTTGCTGGGAATCAAGGCTACTCTTCTGGGGATAAGCGAATCCTGGTTAGAAGACGTTCTGCTGCCACATGCTGGGGAAGAGTCCTCAGATCTACTGGGAAAACCCAAAGCAATTCCACGGTAGTCTGCTAAGGAACAAACTGTTGAGCTTAGGATAAGTGTCACAATGCCTCATGTTAGGCGAACTTTCCCTTTGACGATTCCGTTGGGGATAATGAGTTTACAATACCCTGCTGGGGAAAACCGCTTCAAAGCGTCTCATGCTGGGTAATGCCTTTTGAGAGGATTTTACAGAAGACCAAGCGTCTTCAAACTCTACTGGGGATCAAAGATCTGGAACATCTCCTGCCGGGGGAAATTCAAAATGCCCCATGCTTGGGAGGGTCAACAACTTGCTTCCTGCTCCATGATACAGGACTTATCTGAAGAAAACGTCATAAGAGAATTTTACAGAAGATTAAGCATCTTCAAACTCCTGACGGCTTTACTGGGGGTTAATCATCAACTTCGGTGTCTGCGAAGCAACTCTACTAGAGGGTTTGCAACCGTTATCGGCACAGAAAAGTTTGTAACTGTTGGAAGTACTGAATGAGAGAATCAACGATATCCAGTTGAACTCAAATTACCTATATCGAGACGTCGTGAACGACCGTCGACCGAATGATGGACACAATCAGTAAGCGTTGTGACAAAAAGGGTGACCAGTAAACCCTTCCCTGAACATGATTGCCCCAGTTTCCTGCGTGGGAATAAGTGATTATCCGTCTTGTGCTTGAAATCATCTGAATCTGTTACCTGCAACAAAAGAAGACACACACATGCCCCGGAGTATTGCGTGGTTTGATTCCACCATCCAGGATTATTCAACATTCAAAGTAATTCTAAATATATTTTGCACGTGTTACTGTGAAGCCACCATGTTTTCAAATGCAATATTTTATCAAAAATTCGGACGTTTTGCGAACAAGGCAGTTAAACAAAATAAGAAGCTTTTAACTGAAATTCAATTTATTGATCAAAAGGCCCAGAATAGGCAATTACATCAGGAAGCAATCCCTGGAAAGAGGTGATCGCTGAAAATTGAGAAAAGAAACTATCCTAATGACAATGTGAAAACGGCGTTCCACTGAGTTTCAATTCTGCTATGGCCAGTATGTCTTCAAAACTCTCTGACCTTGCCTTCTGAGGAATGATCAGACCGATCCCTATCCTTTGGAATGTCAATTGTTGAAACGATGATGGAGTACAGATAACTCAGATCGTAGTCGTTCGCTTAAATCCCTCTTTTGCGTGGACCGTCCTTTCGGGTTTTCAATCCACCGGGATACCCTTTTTTGCCTGAGTTGTCCTTGCGGATTTTCAACTCACCGGGTGTACAATTTTTTTATTTATTATCCCTAATTTTTGCCCGAACCTTTTTATTCTATTTTTGTGGTTCGCCGGGATGCCCTTTTTTGCCTGGACTTTTTCTTCTTTTTTTGTCCAGCGGGTCTATTCATGCGAAGTATTTTTTGACTACGTCTGAGTTGACAGGGGATGAAAAGTCTTCGCCATCCATGGTTGTAAGTAATAAGGCTCCGCCCGAGAAGACCTTCTTAACCACGAATGGACCTTCATAGTTAGGAGTCCATTTGCCCCTGTGATCTGTACTTGGAGGAAGGATCCTTTTGAGTACCACATCTCCCACTTTGTAAACCCGAGGACGCACCTTTCGGTCAAATGCCTGCTTCATCCTCCGTTGGTACAACTGCCCATGACATACAGCTGCCAGTCGTTTCTCCTCAATAAGGCTCAACTGCTCAAACCTGGTGCACACCCATTCAGCCTCGTTTAACTTGACATCCATCATGACTCTGAGGGATGGAATCTCCACTTCAACCGGCAGTACTGCCTCCATACCGTATACAAGTGAGAACGGGGTTGCCCTAGTGGACGTGCGCACTGACGTTCGGTACCCATGCAAAGCAAACGGTAACATCTCATGCCAATCTTTGTAGGTGACCACCATTTTCTGCACAATCTTCTTAATATTCTTGTTGGCCGCTTCCACAGCGCCGTTCATTTTCGGGCGATATGGAGAAGAATTGTGGTGTTCAATTTTGAAGTCACGACACAGCTCAGCCATCATTTTGTTGTTCAGATTAGAACCATTATCAGTAATGATTCTTTCGGGCACTCCATAGCGACAAATGATATCCCGTTTCAGGAAACGAGCTACCACCTGCTTAGTGACATTGGCATAAGATGCTGCTTCAACCCATTTGGTGAAATAATCAATGGCGACCAAGATAAAACGATGGCCATTTGAAGCAGTAGGCTCAATCTTTCTGATCATATCAATGCCCCACATAGCAAAGGGCCAGGGAGAGGACATGACACTCAACGGATTTGGAGGAACGTGCACTTTGTCTGCATAGATCTGGCATTTGTGACACTTGCGGGCATACTTGCAATAATCTGACTCCATTGTCAACCAATAATATCCTGATCTCAATAATTTCTTAGCCATTGCGTGTCCTCCGGCATGGGTACCAAAAGAACCTTCATGTACTTCTTGCATTAACATGTCTGCTTCGTGTCTATCCACGTATCTGAGCAGAACTATGTCAAAATTCCGTTTATACAGCACATCATCCTGATTCAAGAAGAAACTACTAGACAGCCTTCTCAACGTCTTCTTATCTTTAGTAGATGCCCCTGGCGGGTACTCTTGACTTTTCAAGAAACACTTGATATCATGAAACCATGGCTTGTCATCAGACGCTGCATCAACAGCAAACACAAATGCAGGCCTGTCAAGGCGAGACACTTCAATCTTAGGTACATGATTCCACCCTTGCACTTTGATCATGGAGGACAACGTGGCCAAGGCATCTGCAAACCTATTCTGATCTCGAGGAATATGGTACAGCTTCACTGTTGTAAAGAATGTCAGCAATCTTCTAGTATAATCCCTATACGGAACCAGATTTGCTTGGTGCGTGTACCAACTCCCTTTCACCTGATTAATTACCAAAGCTGAATCACCAAAGATATCTAGGGTCTTAATCCGTAAATTAATCGCCTCCTCAATCCCCAATATACAAGCTTCATACTCTGCTTCATTGTTGGTGCATCCGAAAGTTATTCGGGCAGTGAAAGGCATATGAACACCCTCTGGCGTGATAAGAATTGCTCCAACTCCGCAACCATTCATATTGACGGCCCCATCAAACATCAGACTCCATTTAGATTCAGGGTCTGGCCCCTCCTCCAGGAGTGGTTCCTCGCAGTCTTTAGCTTTGAGAAACATGATATCCTCATCAGGGAAATCAAATTTCATGGGTTGGTAATCATCAATCGGCTGTTGTGCAAGATAGTCTGACAAAACACTTCCTTTGATGGCCTTTTGAGAAGTATACTGAATATCATACTCTGTCAAAACCATTTGCCACCGTGCAATTCTGCCTGTTAGCGCTGGTTTCTCAAAAATGTATTTGATAGGATCCATTTTGGAAATCAACAAGGTTGTATGCCTAATCATATATTGCCTCAATCGCTTTGTGGCCCATGCAAGGGCACAACATGTCTTTTCAAGCATTGAGTACCGGGACTCACAATCATTGAACTTTTTGCTCAGGTAGTAGATAGCATGCTCCTTTCTACCCGTCTCGTCGTGTTGACCGAGAACACAACCCATGGAACCTTCAAGCACTGTCAAATACATTATCAAAGGTCTTCCTTCAACTGGAGGTATGAGAATTGGAGGTTCCTGCAAGTATTCTTTTATCTTATCGAATGCCAATTGGCAATCGTCATTCCACCT
This sequence comes from Lathyrus tuberosus, assembly GCA_022829125.1. Classification (NCBI taxonomy): domain Eukaryota; kingdom Viridiplantae; phylum Streptophyta; class Magnoliopsida; order Fabales; family Fabaceae; genus Lathyrus; species Lathyrus tuberosus. The sequence goes on along the minus strand of JALAZF010000164.1, from coordinate 5,980,757 downwards.
GACCGTCTGATCTTTTCTCAGCAGTTTAAATATTGGTTCACACGTGGCTGTTAGGTGAGATATGAACCTTGCAATGTAGTTCAATCTACCCAAGAAACCACGAACCTCTTTTTCCGTTCTCGGTTCAGGCATTCTTGTATTGCTTTCACTTTGGCAGGATCAACCTCAATCCCTTTTTCACTCACAATGAAACCCAGCAGCTTTCCAGAACGCACCCCAAAAGTGCACTTATTTGGATTCAACCTCAAGCGGAACTTCCTCAACCTTTCAAACAGCTTTTTCAAGTTAACCAGATGTTCTTCTTCTGTTCTCGACTTGGCAATCATGTCATCCACATAACATTCAATCTCTTTGTGAATCAAGTCGTGAAACAAAGTTACCATTGCCCGTTGATACGTTGCCCCTGCGTTTTTCAACCCAAAAGGCATCACCTTATAACAGTATGTACCCCACGGAGTAATGAACGTGGTCTTCTCCATATCTTTAGGTGCCATTTTAATCTGGTTGTGCCCGGAGAATCCATCCATAAACGAGAACACTGAAGACTGAGCTGTATTGTCGACCAGTACATCAATGTGTGGCAGTGGAAAATCATCTTTCGGACTAGCTCTATTGAGATCTCGATAATCCACACACATTCTAACCTTTCCGTCTTTCTTCGGTACTGGCACAATGTTGGCAACCCAGGGAGGGTAGTGAGTCACTGCAAGAAACCCTGCATCCCATTGCTTTTGAACTTCCTCTTTGATCTTTATGGCCATGTCGGGGTGAGTCCGACGAAGTTTCTTCTTAACGGGCGGACATTCTTCTCTCAGTGGCAGCCTGTGTACAACAATATCAGTATCCAACCCTGGCATGTCTTGATACGACCAGGCGAAGATGTCAGCATATTCACACAATAACTCAATCAAAGCCCTCTTCACATCTGCTTGCAGGCAGGCACCAATCTGGATCTCTTTCTTAGCATCCTCGGTACCAATATTGATGATCTCTACAGTCTCTTGATGAGGCTGGATGACCCTTTCCTCTTGTTTTAACAATCTGGCCAGTTCCTCAGGGAGTTCACAATCCTTCTCATCCCCTTCTTCGGCTTGATAAATCGGTTTGTCAAAGTCATTCATAGCCATAGCAAAATCGTTATCAATGGAATTCGGAGGATCAAGTCTGCACGAACAGGTTCATGCTTTATTTTAGAAATATTTTAAAACAAAAAGAAAAGAAACATTTCCATTTTATTATTTTTGTGAAAAAATAAAAAACTGAAAGAAAGAGAACAAAAGTTTGAATGCAAAACGTCCTTTATTAATGATTGAAATTGCAAATGCAAACAGGGTGGCCCTACAAATGAATCTATACGCCTTGGGTAGAGCGCAAGATTTTGACATGCATTATGGTTAGAAAAACAAAGAAAAATTACTCTGTCTGAAGAGTAACCCGGACGACTTCTTCAACAGACCAGTTCTGCACTTGTTGTCCTGAAGCACGTGGGCGTACCCAGTTGTCCAGGTCACAGTCACTGTCAACACCATCTTCTGTAGCTGCACAAGACTGATCTGTGAAAATAATTCCCCCACTACTAAAAGTGATGGGTCCACTGCTTTCCGCCTCTGAAGTCATATAGGGATGATAACCAATGCCAAATTTGTCTTCCTTTATCGGTGTCTCTATCAACCTGCCCCAGCCTTGGGCGTTGCCAGCTCTGACGACCTCAACAGCTTGTTTGTAAGATGAAATGGAGGTACCAGCCCCAACTGGTGTAGAGGAAGACTCAGGAACATTGTCAATATTCACCGCTTCAAATGACTGGCAAAGCATCTCGTGAATTTCTCCATCCATCTCAACATACTTAAACGTGGACAAATGGCTAACAAAAATATCTTCTTCGCCACACACTGTAACGACTTGTCCTTCAAACTCATACTTCAGCTTTTGGTGTAAGGTAGAAGTAACAGCCCCAGCTGCGTGAATCCAAGGGCGACCCAATAAGCAGCTATATGCAGGTTGTATGTCCATCACATGGAATGTGGATTTGAACACTTGCGGTCCAATTTGCACGGGCAACTCTACTTCACCAAACACAGATCTTTTGGTCCCATCGAATGCTCTGACAACCAATTCACTAGGCCTTAAGATTAAACCATCAACCTCCAGCTTCATTAGTGCCTTTTTAGGCAAGACGTTAAGTGAGGAACCAGTGTCTACCAGTACATGAGACAACACTGCCCCTTGCACTCCATTGTGATGTGCAAAGCTTTATTGTGGTTTCTTCCCTCAGGAGTCAAATCCCTACTTGTAAAGCCCAAACCATGGCTAACATTAACATTTGAGATTACACCCTCCAGCTGATTTACAGTGATTTCCTGTGGCACATATGCGCTCTTCAACACTTTCAATAAAGCTTCCCGATGCGCATCAGAACACAACAACAATGATAAAATTGAAATCTTCGAAGGGGTCTGATTCAATTGATCAACAATCTTATAATCACTTTTCTTGATTATCCTCATGAACTCTTCCATCTCATTATCAAAAGTAATCTTGGTCTCTGATTCAGGTACAGGCACACTCTCGACCACCTGTTTTCCCTTAGCCTTTGCAGCGGCTTCAACTTCTTGATCACTGCGCAAAGTTTGGGGAGCAAACAATCTTCCGCTTCTTGTAAAACCACCTACACCCCCACATTATCAATATTCGGACCGGCTGATGATCCAACTTCTTGCTTTTTACCTTCATAATATACGTCTGCACCATAGTGCCAAGGGATTGCCTTCGTAGTTGTAAACGGAACTGGTCCTGGCACCGTGATGGTAACAGGACTGGGTCTTTGTTGCACAACACTTGCTACAGGAACTGTACTAGCAGGCACCTGGATCTCAGCGGGAGTATAATATACGTCTGCCCCATAGTGCCACGGGGTTTCCTGTGTAGTTGTAAACGGAACTGGTCCTGGCACCATGATGGTAACAGGACTAGGTCTTTGTTGCACAACACTTGCTACAGGAACTGTACTAGCAGGCACCTGGATCTCAGCAGGAGTATAATATATGGTCACAGTTGATACCTCGTCAGTCTCTTTCACAACCCTGTCAAACTGTAGACATCCTTCGTTGATCAGATTCTGCAAACCCGTTTTCAACTTATCACAGCCATTCTCTTGATTCGTACACTCAGAACAATCTTGATTACAGCCCGGGAACACCTGTCCCTTCAACAAATGATCTTTTACAACCAATAAAGAAGTCTTCACCTGACTGATGTCTGCTACCAAATTCAATCGCTTTCCATCTTCGATAGCATGCACATTTTCCGCAGCATGCACATTTGCCGCACCATGATTAGGTATGGGGTGCTGAATAATATTAGGAGGCTGAGAGAAATTGATTGCCTTGGCATCAATCAAGTCTTGCACTTTATGATGAAAAGCCCAACATCTTTCAATGGAGTGCCCCTGAGCACCTGAGTGGAACTCGCATCGTGCGTTAGCATCAAAATTAGGAGGCAAGTTGCCAGGGGCAGGAGGCCTCATAGTGCGGAGCTCAACCAACTTCATCTGGAGTAATTGTGGTAGCAACGCAGAATAAGTCAAAGGGAGAGGGTCAATCTTACGATCCCTCTGCCTAGACCTCTGTTGGAAAGGAGGTTGCTGTTGTTGCTGCTGAACCTGCTGTTGGGGTTGTTGTTGCTGAACAGACGGTGCTGGGATTGTCACTGCACCTACCTGGTGATAACCCTGAGAACGTCCTCTGCCTCGTCCTCTAAACACAACATTTGTATCTCCTTCTCTTCTTCTCTGACTACCAGCAAATGGTTTCTTTGTCCCAGAAGAGCCAGCCCCACTCACATCCTAAATCTTTCCAAGCTTCAACAAACTCTCTATTCTTTCTCCAGCAATCACTATCTCAGCAAATCCGGTTGATGGACAAGCAGCTAATCTTTCAAGATATGCCCCTTGCAGGGTGCCCATAAACATGTCTTCCATTTCTCTATCCAGCAAAGGAGGTTGAACCTGTGCAGCCATTTCCCTCCACCTCTGTGCATATTCCTTGAAACTTTCTTTAGCATTCTGTGACAACCCCTGCAATTGAGTGCGATTGGGCTCCATATCAATATTGTACTGGTACTGTTTTAGGAATGCTTCAGCCAGATTCTTCCAACTTCTTACAGCAGCTCTGTTCAATTTCATATACCAGGTCAAAGAAGCTCCAGCCAGACTGTCTTGAAAGTAATGCATCCATAACTTCTCATCATCTGTATGAGCTGAGATCCTCCCAAAATAAGCTTGGATATATGTCTGGGGATACGTATTACCCTGATATTTATCAAAAGTAGGCGGCTTGAATTTTGGAGGGATCCTGACTCCTGGTACCAAACCCAGACTAGTAACATCAATGCCCATGGAATTCCTGCATTCCATAGCCCTTATCTTCTCTGCCAGTTCATCATATCTTCTGTCACCCACATCAGCATCCAATAAAGTAAATTGGTCTTCCTGAGCATCTTCCTGAATAACACCAACATTTCTGCTATTCCCATTACCCAGATTACCACCAGGAGGGGGATTGACAACAACGGGAGGAAGAGTGCCATGAGTCTGTGAATTGCCATTCTGATTACCCCCAGGCGTGGCTTCCGGACGCTCGACCAGAAGCCTCAGTCTTTCTTGAGTTTCGGCCATACCAGTCATGAGAGTCATGAACTGGTCCATTCGTGCCCTCATATCAGCCAAATCACTCTGCATTTGATCCATTATCCTTGCTTGATTTCTTCGAGTTGAGTAACGATGAATATGATTCTCAGTTATAGTTCCTGAAACCAAATAAAGGTTAGAGATCTCCTGTGACAGGTACCTGAAAACAAACAACAGAATGCAACATGATATGCGATGCAATGCAATGTTTATTCATTTTGAGGCATTCCTTCCTTCGATTCCAATTTGACCAAAAGAGAAGAGCGCATATCCCTGCAGTTGCTAACAGCGACAGAATGCCAGAGGTGAATACCAATAATTCAGAATACCCATCATATAATCTGACGAAGAATCTACCTCAATAACTACCAACAAATCCAATAACATGAAAAACAAACTCACAACCTGGTGTGGAACAGTCAAATACAAATTGTTTTCGGACAAATACAACTGAAAAAGTCTGAATACAAATAAAAGGGAAACCCATCAACAAGCCTGATGGTGACTCCCAGAATAGCAACAAAATAACTCAAACACTGAGCCCATAAAAATCTTCCTGGACCTCTTTGAGAAGCGCTTCAGTAACTGGATCATTTGGGCGCTCCGTGAGACCTCTGATCAACTGGCTCCTTAACTTGACGGCTTCTTCTAGCTTTCGGATTTGATCTTTGACAGCTGACTCTTTGGCTCTCTTTACTCCGGCGCGGGTCTTCAGATCTTCGATCTCTTGATTAGCTGAACTTAGTTGTTGTAGAAATTCACTTTCTTTGCTCTTCAAAGTTTCCCTCAACTCGTCGTTTTCAGCCCTGATTCTCGCCTATATCTCTCTCCGACATTCAGAAAACTCATCCCACCTCTGTTGGCCTTTGGCAAGGGCATTCTCTGACTTGGTTACCTACTCATTGATGCGCTTACACGCCTCTTTTAGCGCCATCTCATTCTGTTTGACCTTACGAATATAGATAGTGTCTTCGGCAATTCTTTTTTTATCGGCCTCATGCCGTTCAGTCAACTTCTGCAGTTCATACTCGACCTTACGCTTGTCACAAAGCATTTTTCGGAGTCCTTCACTTAGCTTCTCCTTCTTTTTGACAGTCTTATCCATCTCTGCTTTAAGCTTGTCATATTCGGCAATGCTTATCATGGTCACTGGTTCCACTGGATCTGAAGGTCTTTCCTGAGAAAACGGCAAAAGAGTAATCTGAACCCTTCTTTTCAACCAGTCGTCATATTGAGAGGAAGACACATTGTTGCACTTTCCGAAGACGACTTTACCCTTCATTTGAAGATTACCCCAAGCTCCAGCCGCTTGCCTTACCAACAAAAGGTTATCCTTCACAGGAAAAAAAGAAAGACTCTTCCAAATCACTGTCCCTCGGAGGCTCTACTAAGGCAAATCCTAATTGCCTCCTGAGAATAACAGGGTTATAATTAATGCAACCTTTTACTCCCAAGAGTGGCACGTTAGGATGTCTTCCACAGCTGCTGATGAAATCTCCCCCAATTGTCTTCTGATTGAACCAACATATATCCTTTGCTGTCAACTGAATCATCCTCTTAGCCCAATTCTTTGCAGGCTGAGGATTCAAAAAGGCCTCTGAATTTGGTAAATGACCCATAAGCCACCTATGGAACAGAGGCACACAACATCTAACCAACCTTCCTCGCTTCTTCTCATTCTTGAAGTGCACAAAATAGTACAAATCACCCAGGAGGGTAGGTACGGGGTTCTTCATTACAAAAATATGGATTGCACTCATGTCCACAAACTTTGGTTCATCAGCAAACAGCATAATTCCATAGATACTCAAAGCCAGGATTGCACAAACGGTTTCCCACTGAGACTTAGCAGCACATTCTTCAGCTTTGGCAACCAAGAAGTCCAAATGAAAACCAGATAATTCTCCTTTGGTGGTGAGATTATCTGCTACCACAGGTACGCTCATATGAAGAGCCTTAGCTATTTCTTCATGCTTTGGAGGGCGCATGTCAGAGTTGAAGGGAATCTGGTACTTGAGAGGCACACCTAGCAGCAAAGCATACTCTTCTTGCATTGGGCCCAACTGAAAATCCGAGAAGGTGAAACACCTTAGCTGTGGGTCATAAAACTGTAAGCACGTATGAATGACACTCCTTTCTGAAGCATTCAAGTCAACAACCACAGTCATAATCTCCCCATAAGCCTTCCAAAACATACCCACATGGTCTGGAGTAACAAGAGCAATCATCTTTCGCAACTGTCCCACCTTTGTGTCAAAGAAACTATAGTGTACATTGTTCTTCCTGGGAATCTCCATAACTGCAACAAGAACTGTCAACCGGAATCGAAAAGAAGTGTACCCTGCAAATGAATAAACATGAGGGTTAAATGCAAGAATGCTAATGATGATATGTATGCAAGGGCATGTGACCGCTGCTGCACAAATACTGCTGAACCCACTATACTGCAATCTGAATTTGGTGAGATATGCAACCCAGGATAAGAAACCCAATAACGAACACAGAACCAAATGTGAGCTGATCAGGATCAAAACTTTTGTAACCAATCCAGAACAAATAAGAAAACCAGGTATTCTGACGGTCAAGGGTTCCTGCACACCTGTAAACAATCCCCCCAATCTCACAGGTAGGTACTAGGATGTTCAGTATCCCGGGCTCTCAGGTCGAGAAATGATGATACGTTCACCATTTCTGGTTTGGCATCATCATCAATCGAGGAGGCCTCAACTGATTCTCCAAAACGGAAGATCCTAAGCTTCAGAGGTTTGAGAAGCAATAACACATTCAGCCCGAAGGATACAATGCTACCGCCAATCAAAGAGGTCGTCTGCTGATTCACTTCAAAACAAAGAGGGGTCATCCTAACAGGTCATCCAGACTTAGCAGCTCTTCCAGATAGCTCTACCATTGTGGGAAATCCACAACGCAGAATTCTCTAGAGAGAACCACATCCAGATTGGGTTTCATATTCCCTCCTCGAACCGAGATGGAATGCGAGAGGACATGAAACACGCTAATCCTAAGTGCACTCAGGCCTGTGCATTGGGCCTATCTCTCAGAATACCCCCATCCCGCCAAACAGAAAACAGTACAGCAGTGCAGCATAATACATCATATGAAATGAAAAAAATGCTAAAATACAGTAAATGAAGTAATATACAGTAGTATACAGCAAAAAATAGTAAATAACTACACAGTAAAACAGTAAATACAGCAAACTACAGTAAACACCCAATGAAAGAAAAACAGACAAGCGCTAGGATTGACTCGCTAAGGAAACTAGAGATTCTGGGTTCGATCCCCAGCAGAGTCGCCAGCTGTCGCTCCCGGGATTTTCATCCTAGTACAAACGCGAAAGTGGCACCGAAACAGAGTCGCCAACAATGTGTATTTATCCCAAGAGAGGGAAAGGAAACACTACGTAAACCTGAGGGAAAAGGATAGAGCATGGTCTTGCGACCAAGAGAACTGGGTTCGGGAGTCGGTTACGCGCGAGGAAGGTATTAGCACCCCCACGCGTCCATCGTACCCGATGGGATCCACGCTTGCTTGTCTCAATCAAAGGGTGTCGTCGTCTGGAGCTCCACTGCTACTGGAAAGGGAAAAGAACAGGAAAAAGGAAAAGGAACAGAGAGATAAAGAAGAAACAAATATAGGGAAAATAAAAGAAGTGCTCGAATGGGTCATACCCCACTGCCTACGTATCTCATCGGGAACATGAGAATCAGAGCGACGTAGTTCCCCTCAACGAGGGTCGCTTTGTTTGTGTTTTTAGGGAACGGCCAACGTTCTAGCTCAGGTGTTGCAGGCTCGCTGGTCCGAGTGCGTTACCATCTTGCAAGAGAACGAGTAGGAGCACGTTCGTACGTTAAGAGTGAGTGAGATGAGAAAAGAATTCCCGAAGGAAAGACGTTATTGTTTGTTTTTGGTTTTTTTAGAAAGAAGTGTTTTGATTGTTTTGTGTTTTGTAACGCGCATTGTATTTAAGTCCCTCATGTAAGATCGAATGCCTCGCATAACGACCCGAGATGGGACGCACGCTAAACATTCCAAGAAAATGGGAGAAGATCCCTCACTATCTTGTTCTTGCATGAAAGGCCTAAATACAATGTTTGTTTTCCTTTATTAAGTATTTTTTACTTTTGTTATAAGACGAGAGAAGAGAGAAAACGCAAAGGAAACTCTAAAGGGAGACTAAGGGTCCTAACGTTATCATGCATGGAGGTCCTATGGTTAGTGAGGTTTGAAAGAAGAAGCCTAACTAAAACCTAATGCTAATCCTACTCCAAGCTTAATAAAAAATTAAGTTGGACTAGGTAGCCCTAAAGGGAAAGGAATCCAAGACTTAGACAAGTCTTGAGACTCATGGGATGTGAAAGAGTGAAAGAGAAGAAAAGAGAAGAAGAAGAAAGAGAGACGAGATACAATAAGAGGCAGCAAGCACATCATAATCATCATATCCAAATCACATCATAAAACATGCTTCAAAGATCATACAAGCACATCTCAAGTACACAAGTGAAAGCACACAAGAAAGGATGCAAGTAAACTTGCATAAGAAGTACAATTAAGCATCAACGAACTTTACACAAAGATGAAATGGACAAAATAAGATGAACATGAATCCAAGTCAGAACTTAAGACATCTCATGATCTATCAATTCAAACACACAAAAGTATCTCACATCATGATGCATTATGAGCCAAAGAAGCAACAAAATATTTGATAATGACATGCATCATACAAATCATCCCAAAGTGAACATGTGAAGTGAAAACCAAATAATGAACTCAAGAGGGCAGTAGCATATGCATCAACAACATTCCAAGATCAAACTCAAGTCACACAAGATGAATCATTAAACAACACATTCCAAACATGCATCAAAATTAGATAAAACATCCACTTATCATTCATGCCAACAAACAAAGAAACATGTGAAGCAAAGAGTGAGAACATGTCACATAAAGCACCTTAAACCAAGAGGGTCAGAACCTCTAGCATTTCATACAAGTCAAACAAAAGGCCTCATGCATTGGTTGTATCAAACAAGGAAACATTTCACAAGATTAGGTTGAGCATACCACCAAGTTCAAGTCAAAATAACATCAACTTAGAAAATCAAGATCAAATTGGAAAATGGACAAATGAAGATGAATCCAAAGCCATAAACAAGCTCAAACAGAATAGGATCACACCATATAATCACTTCAAGCATCAATCAATCACAAGTAAACAAATGCACTCAAACTAGGTCAAGTGTTCAAACATGCTTCAATCAAATTCAAACCACAAGTAAAAATCAACTAAAAATAGAAAAGTGATCTAATAAATTCCCAAAAAATAATCCAAGGCAAGTTAACTCAGTCAAGTAACATATACAAAAAGATTGGATCAAAAAGAGTTAAGGAGCTTGTCTAAAAGTGATCCACAAGTCAAGATGTGCACATAACCGTGTATGAATCGAGGAGCATCGAAAATCACATGAAAAACAAACAAAAGTGATCACCAAGGCAGCAACATGACATTAAAACATTCCTCAATTAAGTGTCAAGACATGGCAAAAAGATCAGCTCAATAAGGCATGGAAAGGTCATCAAACATAAGCACTAATCACAAGGGTAAACATAGAAGACACTTTGGAAAAGAAAATCAGAAATAAATATGAAAATAAATGGAAAATGAAAATAAAATTCATATAAAATTAAATAAGACCTCAAAATACACACACGATTTTTTTTGGAATTTTTTAATAAAACGAAATATTTTTAATGATTAAAAATAAAACGAAAATAAAAGGGAAAATAAAAAAAAAAGTATAAAAAAGAGAGGGTGTGTATTGAATGCAAACACAAAAGTTGGGCCGTGTGGAAATGAGTTCGTGTAGGCCCATGGAAGAGAGTATACCATCAGATTTTTTAAATGAAAAAAGAAAAAAAGAATGTAGCACTTTAACACAACATGTGATCAATCGGTCACCACTTCCATTTAAAATGAATAAAGACAAAAATTGACATGAACCAATCTTGGCTCGCCATGCAATCATCTTCTACCTACGGCCATGAAGAAATGAACGTGCATTGTAGGAAAACCAGACAAAACGCAGCATGAACATCTCATCTTACATATGACATTTCTCCATCGAACCTCAACCAAATTAAACAAAACAACACACTAAAATGAAGTACAAAAATCAAGGATCAACATGCTACTCTTAAAATCTTAAAACGCGCACTCTAACATGGGGAAAGAAGGGCTCAAATATACGGGTTCCAAGCAAACATCAACAACTTAAGTCATCCAACAAACTCAGATGCGAACCTTCAAACTAAATCATCATTCTAAACCAAGTCAGAGGCAATATATGAGCATGGATAGATCTAAAAAAAAAGTTCAAAGAAGGTTGAAGAAGCTTACCAAGTGGAGTATGTCCACTGCTTCTTGTGGTGTTTACAACTCCAAAAATCCAGAGGACTTGCTCTTCTTCTTCCCAAATGCGTGAGACCAAACAGATAATGAAACTTCTTGGAATGAAAAGGAGAGGATCTTGAGAAGGAGAGAAAAAACTCAAATCTGGAAATCTGTGGAATGAAGCCGCCCCCCATTCTTAGGGTTTAAGGGGCTTATATATGATGGGTGGAAGTTGTTTTGGACCTGAGATGAAGTGGGTGATTCGTTTAGAGTTTTTGGCCAAGATTGGAAAAGAGAGAGGGTACCGTTTAGCAAAAATGGGAGGGTGTGTTGATATTGATTTTTTTTTTAGTGAAGAGTGTGAAGAAGGTGTGGAGAGAGGCACGTGAGAGGGAGGTCAGAAGGTACCTCTGTTTCTTTTCACCAAAATGGTAAAAATATGCATGGCATGCATGAGAATTATGGTGTGTTGTTTGGTCATTTTGGGAAGGTTTTGGTGAAGTCACGCGTGGTGCACAAATGAGGCATAACATGCTGCTGAAATGTTCACAATCATGCTAAGAAATGCACCATGCCATGCTTTATAACAAAATTGGGCAGCTCACTTCATGTCATGATATTTCCATAAGTTCTAATCCAAATTGCACCGATTGAATTCCATTGGAAAGCCTACACATCAAGGAACATCTTTGGTGTTGAAAACAAATGGAAATGAGGCTTGGATCTTTGTGAAAAATTGCCATGGAAATGTGTCCCTAAATCTGCCACAAATGACTTAGAAAAAAATTCTAAGTTTTGAACTTGACAAGGTGAAAATGTCACACTTTGAGGAAACATAATTCACTCAATAACAACTCAAATGCCATGGTTCTTGTACCCATTTTGAAGAGAGGACTTCAAACTACAACTTTCATGTTAAAGTTTTCTCAATTCAAGACATGGAAGTTGATCAAAATTGAGCATGAACATGAGTGCACAAAACTGTCCAAGAATAACTTAGAAAAAATTCTAAGTTTTCACATTTTACAACTTGAAGATTCCAACTTTGGGACGCCATAACTCTCTCAAAAATAATCCAAATGAGACAAACTTTACATGGTTGGAAAGCTTGGAACAAGCTCTACAACTTTCATGTTTGAGGAAAATTGAAATGAAGCTCGTATGCTGATGGAAATTGGCTTGGAAGATGGCTGAATTCATGCTAAAACTTTCCCAAAATGGCAACTTCCTAAAAACCTAGATTTCCAAAAATAGCAACTTTTCCACATTCTTGATTTTTCATGAACCCTTGAACATTTCTTGATCAAATCTTGTCCATGGACCATATTTGACTTGAAAATCATGATGTTGACCTCAAAAAGTCAGGAGTTGACTTTTTCACTGCATAGTTGACTTTATTCCCAATTCTCCTGATTTTCAATCTTCTGATCAATTGAAACCCTTTTGAACCAGTTTGATGGACAATCCTCCATTCCTAGACACTTGAGGACATGAGGAATACCATGGGATCAAGTCTTGCCCAAAAATTCAGAAATAAACTGATTTTATGGCAAACCCTAGTTTTGGTACCCTCTGGTTAGGAGGAAATAACACATCCTCCAAATTCAAATTCCTCTGAATATGATGTGTATCATGTCCACCAATGATGACATGTGCCACTTGGAGATGATAAAAAGTCAAAGAGCTTGCTCAATTGGGGGTCAGATCCCAACTTTTGACTGCCTTGTATAGGAGATCATGCACTGTCCAATCTTCTTGATGAATTCTCCTCTTCCCATGACTTGTGAGATCAAATGGAGATGATACATGATGTAAGTGGTCCTTTAAGCTTGTGAGAAACACTTGGTCTTCTTCTTTGGATGATCAACACCTTAGAGAATCACCTGACCACATGCCCTTATGCAAGATGCAATGCTAAATGCTTGATGCTTTGTTTTTCTATGCTTGAATGCAATGCAATGCAAATGAAAAACTCATGCTAAAAGATATGAAGAGAGAGGGCAAATTTTGGGGTATTACACCCGTCACGCACGACTTCACTGCTCCCCGAACAGCTATGGGCAGGTGCCCAGAACCACGCTTATGCCCGACGCAACGGCTAGTTTTGGACACCCTGCCGACATAATGGCTAGTTTGGGTAGTTACCTATTCTTTCGGGAAAACGGTTATTTCGCCCGAAAATAGGACCGTTGGCCACGCGCTGGGGGCTCTATATAAACCCTCTCGCTTGAGAGGGTCAGGTATCCAATATTCACCCTAAGAATTCATACTTTGTACTTGCTCTTTTTCTCTGACCCTTTCTTACTTGAGCGTCGGAGTACCTTGCAGGTACACCCCTCTCCTCTCCATACGACCAGCATCCCTGACGCACTTGGCGGCCTGATTCTACAGGATCTGATCCAGCACTCAGGATCAGTGGCGCCGTCTGTGGGAAGATTGTTCTCCCCATCTTTCTCTCCTCAGTAATCGAAGATCAAAATAATTCTCAAACCTCATCACGATTATGGCCTCCCAAGATCACTCCAAGGATGCTCTCCAAACCACCATCCTCCCCGTCAACAAGTCTGACGTCGACGGTCAGTCATCTCTCCTCCGAGATGCCCGTTTCCTTAGGGATGAAGCCACTGCTTCTCCTTCCCCTACCACTGCTGATCGCCATAATGATCAACCATCACTTGACGTCCAGCCCGTTCCTGTTCCGCCCAATATCGTCCCGGCCGTAGAAGCCCTCCTGGAGGCGATCAACAAAACTAACTCCCTGATCCTGCAACAAAACGAAAGGATCGGGGCACTGGAAGAGTCTCGCCGTCCAAGATCCCCTCCTACGCGGAGGAACCAGCGACGATCAAGAAGTCCGCAGCCCCGGATAGAAATCGACCGAAGGCTGCGCCAAGAGCCTGACCCTCGCGTAGCCCTAAAGCGCGACCAGATCTCCCCGCGTGACCAGTACGCTCATGACCATAAGAGGACTCAGAGGAACGAGCTATCTCCCCTGATCAAGTCCAAAAGACGGGCCCGCTCACCTTCTCCTCGAAGGAACCGTTCACCTTCTCCTCGAAGGAACCATTCACCTTCTCCTCGAAGGAACCGCTCACCTTCCCCGCGAAGGAACCGCCGATGCGAGCATCCCGTTCGGTCCCCATCATACACCAGTTCTAGTGACGACGACGAGCCTCGAGGCCCGTTGTCCCAGGAGATCTTGGCTACCCATCTCCCAAAAGGCCTGGAGAAACCCCTGTCACTTGGCACATACGACGGGACCACTGACCCCGACGAGCACATCGAGAACATCGATGCGCTGTTAGACTACTATGGCGTGCGGGGCGCCATCAAATACAGACTGTTCCCGACCACGCTTCAGAAGAGAGCAATGACATGGTATAAACAACTGCCCGAGGAGTTCATTACCTCGTGGAAACAGCTGGGCAGGATGTTCTCGCGGCACTTCACAGCATCTCGCCGCCACCCCAAAACTGAGGCCTCTCTGGGAGCCATAATCTAGGGTAAAGACGAACCTCTCCGCGCATATATCGAGAGGTTCAACAAAGAAGCAGTGCAGGTCCCGACGACGGACGAAATGAAGAAGTTTTTGCTCGAGCAGGGGCTCCGCCCAGGCTCCGAGTTTTCTAAAGCCATTGGCCTCGCGCCACCGAGGAACTTAGACGCCCTCCTCCTCAAAGCCCAATCGCACATTCAGTATGAAGAGAAGGTTGCGGCCAGCCACGTCCGAGCATCGCGCCATCAGGAGAATGTTCGGGCGTCCAAAGGAGAAGAATCTTTGACATCTCGTCGAGGTGACCAGAGGCGCGAGGACCGTCCTCATGATTCCTGTGACAGCAAATGCCCCTCCGGGCGGTTCCACGACTACACTCCCCTGACCGTTTCCAGGGAAAAGATCTTGTCCGAATGTGCCAATTCGGAGTTCAAACAGGCTGGGGTCTGCTTGCCCAAACAACTTTCGAACAGACCAAACGTGGACAAGTCAAAATGATGCCGTTTCCACAAAAGTCATGGCCATACTACGGAGGACTGTATCCATCTGAAGGATGCCATTGAAATACTGATCAGGGACGGCCACCTGAAGCAGTTCGCGAAGAAGAAGGACACTCCTCGGCAGGACGCCCAGGAGTCCAAGAAGGTCGAGGAGAAGGTACCCTCCTCGGAAGACACCAACATATAGGTCGCTATGTCCATATCGCGACCCGAGGACTTCAACGTCCCTGACGGGCTCAGCACCTCTGCAAATTTCGTGGCCCACAGCCCGTGGGAGACATTTTCCTCCGCCATGGTCATCTCTGGCGGGGGTTTCAACAAAGTCACTGTAGGCTCCATGAAACGGAAGTTCGAACACCTGATCAACACAAGCTCGAACAAAGTGACCACGCTTGATTAGGCCCCGAAGAGTTCTGTCCCCATCTCCTTTTACAAGGAGGAAATCCTCGGCGGCTCCCCGAATTCAAGCATACCATTGCTCGTCAGAGCCCAAATGGAAAACTTCGATGTTCGCCGAATCCTAGTCGACTAGGGCAACTCAGTCGACATCATGTACTCCCAGCTGTTCTCAATGCTTCAGTTGGACGAATCGCACCTTACCCCCTACGTAGGGTTTGATTTACAGGGATTCAACGGGTCTGTGACCAAGCCGTGGGGTTTTGTCGAGCTGGTCGTGACCTTCGGATCAGCTGAAACGGCCAGATCCATCAAGGTACAATTTCTAATAATCGACTGCCCGTCGCTTTACCAATGCATTTTCGGAAGGCCAACTCTAGCCGAGTTGGTAGCAGTGCCCTCGACCGTCCACCTGAAGATGAAGTATTACACTTCGAAAGGGATGGTCGCCACCCTCCATGGTGATATAGAAGCTGCCCGATGGTGTTTCGACGCAGCTACAAAGGGGATCAATGCCATTGCGCCCAAGCCTAAAGCGTCGAGCAAGCCAGCACTGCCAAGCAGCTCTGAGGAGGCCAAGCCCCTACCCAGGTCGACTCTATCAACCTCGACAGTCGCTTCCCCGAGGACCAACAGGAGGAATGAGCAGCTTCAGCCAGACCGTCCACGTCGTCCAGCAGCAGCTCCCATCCGATGCGCCCAATCCTGGATGGCAACTTCGAGATAGTTCTGTTCGGCGAAGACCCCCAACGGGGAGTGAAGATCGGAGCAGACCTTCCTGACATCGCGAGGAAGCAGCTCAAAGCATGCCTCCGAGAGAATGCCGACCTCTTTGCATGGAGCGTCGCGGAAATTCCCGGCTTGGATCCCTCCGTCGCTTGTCACCAGCTAACCATCGACCCGGTCGTCAAGGCCGTAGCACAACGTAGGAGGAAGCATTCTCCGGAGAAAACGAAGGCTGCTGAAAAAGCTGTAAAGGACCTCCTCGAGGCCAAATTTATTTCGGAAGCCAAGTACACAACTTGGCTGTCCAACGTTGTATTAGTTAAAAAATCTAATGGAAAAATGGCGCATGTGCATTGATTATACCGATCTCAATAAGGCATGCCCGAAGGATGCCTACCCCCTCCCCAATATTGATAAACTTGTTGATAATTCTGCTGGTTTTAAACTTTTATCGTTCATGGACGCCTACTCGGGCTACAATCAAATCCCAATGGCAATGTCCGACAAAAAATACACAGCCTTCATGACCGAATCAGGCAACTATTACTGCAACGTAATGCCCTTCGGCCTGAAGAACGCCGGAGCAACGTACCAACGAATGATGAACAAAGTGTTTCGGGGAGAAATAGGCGACATGCTCGAAGTCTACATGGACGTCATGATCGTAAAATCCCACGAGGAAACCGATCATACCGCCCACTTGAGAAAGGTCTTCGAACAGGCCCGGAAATACAAAATGCGTTTTAATCCGGAGAAATGCACGTTCGGCGTCCGGGTAGGCAAATTCCTCGGCTTCTATTTAACGAAACGAGGAATCGAGGCCAATCCTGACAAATGCCGAGCGTTCTCCGAATTTCCTACGCCCAAGTCCAAAAAATCCATCCATTCCCTCAACGGGATGCTCGCATCACTATCTCGTTTCGTGGCCAAGTCTGCCCAGCACGCCCTGCCATTCTTCAAACTCCTCCGCAAAGAGGCAGCATTTGAATGGACCAAGGAGTGCGACAAGGCCCTTCTCCATCTGAAACGGGCACTCTCAGAGCCACCGGTCCTCTCTCGACTGGACAACGGCGAAACGTTATACCTATACCTAGCCGTTGCGACCGAAGCAGTGAGTGTCGCTCTCATCCGCGAGACTCCTGACGGGCAGAAGCCCATCTATTTTACGAGCAAAGCGCTGCAAGGACCAGAGTTAAGATACCAACAAATAGAGAAGGTGGCACTGGCCCTCATCAACGCAGCTAGAAGGTTAAGACATTACTTCCTGGCTCACACGGTTGTGGTTCGAACAGATCAGCCCATAAAGCAGCTGCTCGGACGACCAGATATGGCCGGCCGAATGCTCAAATGGTCGCTGGAGCTGTCCGGATTTGACATCCAATACGAAGGCAGAAAAGCCCTTAAGGCCCAATCTCTGGCCGATTTCGTCGCGGAGATGACATTCGCAGACTCCCCCACGAGCGAAGCGCGCAAGTGGACCATCTTGGTCGATGGTGCCTCAAGCTCGGCAGAAAGCGGCGCGGGCATCATACTGGAAAGCGACGAAGGAATTATCGTCGAGGTATCGCTCACACTGTCTTTCCCAACCTCCAACAACCAGGCTGAATATGAAGCCTTCCTCGCTGGGTTACGCCTAGCCGAGGACCTGGGCGCAGAGGAAGTCGTCATCTGCACGGATTCACAACTCGTGGCCCTCCAGGTCCGGGGAGAATACCAAGCCAAAAACGACAATCTAACCGAATACTTGGCTCTAGTGAAGAAGGAAATGGCGAAGTTCACGACAGTGGAAGTGAGGCACGTTCCCCGCGAACATAACGTACGAGCAGACGTGCTGTCTAAACTAGCCAGCACGAAGAAGAAAGGCAGAAATAGGTCTGTCATACAGGAAGTACTTCCTCGACCCAGCATCGAGAAGGCCTCCACGACACTCGACGTGCAGGTGATCGGCGACAACAACTGTTGGATGACCCCAGTCTACAACTATCTCGCCAAAGACGAACTCTCGTCTGACCCAAAGGAGGCCAGCATAGTCAGGCGAAGAGCCTGCTCTTATGTCTTGGTCGAAAATAAACTCTACAGACGGGGATTCTCCATTCCGCTACTCAAATGTGTCAAGGAGGAAATGGTCGCATACATCCTGCACGAAATCTACAAAGGAATCAACGCCCAACATCTTGGCGGAAGGTCCCCTGCTCGAAAAGCTCTCCGTGCAGGATACTACTGGCCGACCATGCAAAACGACGCGAAAGAACACGTGAAGAAATGAAACAAATGCCAATGGTACGGGGACATGCACCTGGCTCCGCCTAACGAGCTTAAGGCTATGTCCTCCCCGTGGCCATTCGCCTGGTGGGGCCTAGACATCCTAGGACCCTTCATGGTAGGATCAAGTCAGAACAAATATCTCATAGTGGTCGTGGACTATTTCACCAAATGGATAGAAGTAGAAGCTCTAGCCAAAATAACTGCCCTCAACATCCTGCGTTTCTACAAACGAAACATCCTTGCACGTTTCGGTATTCCCCAAGCGATAGTAACGGACAATGGGACGCAATTCACGGATAGGAAGTTTCAGGACTTCGTTGCCCAACTGGGCACGAAGCAACACTTCGCATCCGTCGAGCATCCCCAAACAAACGGGCAGGCTGAGACAGCTAACCGAGTCATCCTTCGAGGCCTCAAGCGAAGGCTGGACGAAACAAAGAAGGCATGGGTCGAGGAACTACACAGCATGCTCTGGGCATACCGTACAACTCTACACTCAACGACCGGGGAAACACCTTTCTGCCTAGCATACGGAACCGAGGCTGTAATCCCCGTCGAAGTTCACGTGCCCTCTAGGCGGACAGAGTCGCCCCTAGACGAGGAGATGAACGACGAATCTTTAAGAGAAGAGCTCGACCTCGTCGAGGAAATCAGAACCGGGGCAGCCCTCCGCGAAGCCTCACTAAAACAAAAAATTACCATCAGGCACAACGCCAAGGTGATACGGTGAGAGTTCGACATGGGAAGCCTTGTTTTAAGAAGAAGCCACATCGCGAAGGCAAACTAGCAGCCAACTTGGAAGGACCCTATCCCGTCCGGGCAAAAACGGAAAATGGGGCCTACTACCTAGAACATCTCACTGGGGAAGAACTTGCTCGACCATGGAACGCTGAAAAGCTAAAACAATATTACAGCTAAGTTATCGGTTCGACCCATCGCAATGACGAACGTCAGCTACCGACCACTATGCACGTCTAGGTACAAGCGTCGCATACGATTAAAGCATAACCCCGCTCAGTAATGAGCCAGGTAATTACTCGACAACGATCCTCGATCGAGCATCGCCGTTGTCAAAGTACCACGATTGGCAGAACCCCAGCTCGCGATGGGATGTTCACGCCGCGAACTCAGGCCTCAAACGCGACCTGAGCTCCGCTCCCCGCCAGGAAATTCCCCGGCAATTCGACCAGTTCCCCACATTGCGGAACACATCTATTACGAGCAATCCCCCCAAAAATATTCGCATTAGTCAAATACCCCCTATCACGGGCGGACATACATTCACAGCGAGCGTGAATACGATACTTAGCAAAAATAAAAGCAAGTAAAATCATGCAAAAAACAGAACTAAATATGTGATAATTTAACAAGTGGCCACAAAGACCACAATTGTACGTTGTTACATAAAACGGGGGCCATGCCCCTAAAAAAATAACTTACAATGATTCAACGGCACGCAGGCCGGACAGATTACTATAACATCGGTAGGCTCTGGCTCCGGTCCCTGGTCCT
This sequence comes from Lathyrus tuberosus, assembly GCA_022829125.1. Taxonomy (NCBI): domain Eukaryota; kingdom Viridiplantae; phylum Streptophyta; class Magnoliopsida; order Fabales; family Fabaceae; genus Lathyrus; species Lathyrus tuberosus. The sequence continues at coordinate 5,960,766 of JALAZF010000164.1, read as the reverse complement.
CTGCGGGCTGATCCTCGGGGGTACTTTCAAGAAGACCGTCGGGCACGACGATGCAGCCATCCTCCACATGCGCCAGGTAGTGAGTACCCTCGGCAGAAATTTCTAGCCCAGGGTTCACCACCCGCAGCTGAGCCACGGCATTTCTGAAAGACTCCTCCGCTACAGCGATACCGTCATCTTCGGCCAGCAGGATACGAGCAACCAGCTCAGATATCGTCTTCAAGGCCTTAACATCCTCCGGCTCGTCGTCACCCGGGGCATTGGCCACCTTCAGCCGCTGGATCAACTCCTCGGCAGACTTCTTCTCCGCCGCCAACGTCAAGTTCTCCTCCTTCAAACGAGCTGCCTCCTCCTCGGATTTCTTCCGAGCCTCATCGGCACCCTTAGCTTCTTCCTTGAGGGACGCCATGGCAGCACGGGCAGCAGTAAGTTCGGCCTCAGTCGCCGAATCCCCTTCGGCGTACATAGGTGCCATCTCCAACATCCTGACCAAGGCAGAAGCGTCCTGGGCCACCAACGCCTTCTTGCTCGGGCGATCCATGCTTTCCAAGCAAAGAGACTCCGCCCGAGGCACAATCAGAGAGTTCCCCTCGAAGAACTTTCGGTCATGAATGCAAGGAGGGAGCTCGAACTTCCCCTTCTCCGACGCCCGGGTAAGGTCCACAGTGCATTAAACCTTTGCCGCTTGGTTCGACCAGCCAAAGGAAGGGGTGATCACCGAGAAGCAGGAGTGGGAGAAGTGGAGGTCCCCGCGACTGATTGCGCCAGAGGAGGAACACGGGCACCAACGAACCGAGATTTCGGAGGAGCCGCTCCAACTTTGTTCCTCGCCAGAGCATTCCTCACAACCCGATCATGAGCCTGAGGTATCTCACCTGCACAAAAAAAAACATGAATGTGTTAGATACGAGGAAAAGAAATGACATGAACAAAATCTAAATAGCTAAAACTACCGAGCAGTTTCTCAACGTCCGCGGAAGTTTTGCACTCCAGCAGTGCCTTAACATTGATGAATCTACGCTCAACTCTCTATCTCCCATCCTCCTCGAAGATCGGACTGCCCCTGCTCGTCCAGCACTCAGCAAGCCGGAAGGAGTTGACCCAGTTCACCAGCGCCTCATACGCCGCAGCGTCCTACCCGAGCAGCTCCCTCGGCTGAAAGACATAATCACTGGGCTCCTTGGTGAAGTGGTCGCGTGACCAGTGGATGGGGAACTTGTAAAGTCTCCGCCCAATATACCTCTCTTCCTCGTCGTGCAGCTCACGTATGTGCTGTCCTGGGCAGGTTCGGACAAGGGTTCAACGATATAGTAACGTTCCTTGAACGTCCTTATTGATTCTGAAAAAGGCTTAAATAGCTTGCGGGTCTGCTTCAGCGAAACCCAGCTGTACTTCCTCCCCAGCAGCTGCCGCTGAAGATGAAAGACATTGAAGAACAGAGGGAGATTAGTCCCTAGAGCAAGATGCTCCCACACCAACTCAAACGCCCGGATAAAAGCCAGAGAGTTCGGATGCAGCTGCGTGGGGGCCAACCTCAAATGCTTGAACACTGACTGCTGGAAATTGGTGAACGGCAGCCTCAAGCCCAGCTCCTTGAAGGCATATTCGTACATCGTAAAACGGTCCCCGAAGTTTGTGCAGACCCGCTCGTCCTCGGAAGGGAATTGCACCTTTCACTCTCCCTCCGGCCTGAGTTCAGTAAAAGTGTCCCCCGCGAGCTTGGACACGTGCTCAGCAGGCTCGGTCACCTCCCATTCCTCCGCGGAATCATCAACAACATCCTCGTCCATATCGTCCCGAACCTATTCTCCCCCGACATCACTTGGAGAGCTCGAAGCCGCCGAGCTCGAAGCCGTCGAGCTACTGTCGTCCGAGGATCCGGTTTCCTCCTCAGAGGTGTCTAAAATAACTTCTCTTTCTGGCCCTGTCGCCATGTCGATCACCTGAAAAGCAGAGAAGAAAGTGAATTCGACAACAAATCAAATCCACCCTTCCACCGCCAAGTCAAGTGAAAGGGCACGCAAAGGGTTGAGGACAAGGTCCCCGGCCTAAGCCCTAACATCAAATATGGAGTTGAAACCTCCTCGCGAGGAGACGCTCGAAACAAATCATCCCCCAACGAGGAGCTTCCCCGCACTCATACCCAGTTTCCGTTTGAAGCTTCGCCAGAAATCGCAAAGCTTCACCGGAATCTGGGAGCGTTCTACCGGAAAATTCATCATCCGCCCAGAAGACAAAAAGTCACGACGGTTACACAAGCGTCGCCATCACGACGACGCCGTCAACCGCCCTCCTAACCAGAATATACTACCAACTCCGATGACATGTTAGAGGTAGAAAAATGGCACAGCCACCGTCCACCACCAATAATCACCGGAGACTCACTCGTTTTGTCCTCTAAAGCTAACCCTAACCGCATGCAATCTACCATTAACAACTAACAGAAGTAGAACAAGCGAAGGATCTGAACACTTACATGTTTTGAGTAGAAGAAAGTGCTGCTCGGAAGCTTGTAACGGTGGTCGGAGAAACAGAAAACGGTGTCGGGCAAAAGCTTGAAGGAAGCGAAGAGAAATCAGACAGAAAAGTTCCAAATGGGACGATTTTCCCCCTTTTATACAAAGGGGCACGTGCAAACACGCGCTCGTAGGCCATAATGACTACCCACTAGCCATCATTGCCTATTAACTGACACACGGAGCTCGAGGCACACGTGGCAACCCAGCGTTTCCGATTCTGTCTGACCATTAATCTCCCCGAACTCCGGGCAATAATGTCACGACCACGAATCTCACGAACATTTGGGATCACAAGCACTTTGAGACAATCCTCCTCGTCTTCAAACGACGACTCTATACTGGATCCCCGGATCAACGAGCAGTCCTTAAGTCATCACTCTCATGCTCGGGAGCAACGACTTGGGGGGCTCCTGTTCTGGACTGGGCCAATGGCTAGAATTGGCCCAATCCGCTTCTACTCCAGAGCGACCCAAATTGCCTAAGTCCAATCCACAGAGGGACAAAAGTTACCTTTATGCCCCTCCAACCGGGCAAGGAATGCAACATTCCTCCCCGGAATCACTACCCGTCACGCACGGCTTCACTGCTCCCCGAACAGCTATGGGCAGGTGCCGATAACCACGCTTATGCCCGACGCAACGGCTAGTTTTGGACACCTTGCCCGACATAACGGCTAGTTTGGGTAGTTACCTATTCTTTCGAGAAAACGGTTATTTCGCCCGAAAATAGGACCGTTGGCCATGCGCTGTGGGCTCTATATAAACCCTCTTGCTTGAGAGGGTCAGGTATCCAATATTCACCCTTAGAATTCAGACTTTGTACTTGCTCTTTTTCTCTGACCCTTTCTTACTTGAGCGTCGGAGTACCTTGCAGGTACACCCCCTCCTCTCCATACGACCAGCATCCCTGACGCACTTGCGGCCTGATTCTACAGGATCTGATCTAGCACTCACGATCAATATATAATAATCAAATTAAATATATATAACAAATCTTCATTTGCCTTATTTCTCAAAATAATCTTTAAGTGTAAAATCTTTGTGAATCAATTCCAAATTTCAAATCGAAACCAAATTTGAAATTTTTGCCAAATATAAAAAAATATTTTTAAACAAAATCACGCAAAGCAAATCCAAATCTTTATTTTCTATAGCAATGAATAATGAATCGATATGTATAATAGTATAGCAACCTTATAAATTAGTCTCACCGAAACATTTGATTTGAAAATCACTAAAATTAAATTTTGAATTTTAGTTAAACTTTAATCTAAATTCAGATATGATTGTATATCTCTAAATCAACAAAAGAAAACCGATTATATCTAAAAAACATAAAGTAAACCTACAAACTTTAATCAAATTCACGTAGGATCAAATATGTGCCTTATTCTCATACGCACATGGAAAACAACAAATTCAATTGAACCTAAAACAGATGATTTAAGTGCCAATTGATATTTTGATGGATTAAGATATTCAAAACAATTAAATAAATTTGACAAAGTCAAAGAAAAATTATCCACTTCTCTGAAACATATACACAATACAAAAAAATATGGTTTTAACAATTGATTATATTGGAACGATTATTGACCAAAGAAAAATAAGAAAAAGTCAAAAGTTTGGTATCAGATTACTATTTTATATACATGTATGTGGCACAACATACTCAAAATTAGAAGCATAAAATAATTAAACTCAAGCCACCATTCAAAACCAAATTAAACTTGCATACAATATAATCAACGACATAAATCAAATATTTTTATAATTTTGGATTCATCACTAGCCATGAATACCAAGTTTAACAAATCTGGGTTCATAAAGATCCGAAGGACTCAGACACTAAACATACACTGGCATAAATCATAACCAATAATCAATCCTAATAAATCAAACATGAAAATCCGCTCTAATACCACTTGTTACTATAATCTTACTTTAGTGCAGAAACCATATATATATATATATATATATATATATATATATATATATATATATATATATATATATATATATATATATATATATATATATATATATATATATATATATATATAAACTAGGATCTACAACATGTTAATTTATCAAGGATTGAGATTAGAAATACTTGGATAATCGAATCATTGACACGACAATTTTATACTTTCTTAAAACACAAAGTAAAGAGAGACGAATGACGAGCATCTGTTAGTTTGTGGTTCGTTCTCAACCGGTACTCTTAATGCCTTGAATTCTCTTCAGATGGGGAGAAAAGATAATTTGTTTGTGTACGGTATATTGAGGACCATAGCCTCCTATATATAGTGTGATGGTTAATTAGGATTTCTATTATTCCCAAATGGAATACATCCACTCATATTTGAGTCCATATCTAATTAATTAATTAATTACTAAAATTTATTTGACCACTTAATTAATTGGGACTCTTAATTTTGATAAATAGCTAATATAATTAAAATATAGATGTTTACATAATATTTAAATTATAAAATATTCCAACAGAAAATACAATGTGAATGAATTGTGTTGTGTGGTTTTCAGAGAGAGAGGGAGAGAGAGAGAGAGAGATGATTAACTCTTGACATGCATTTATAGGATAAGCTTTCTTGATCAAGGCCATTGGATTAAATAGTGCGAGATATAAAAATACTCTCAAGCTTTTAGATCTCCCTCTCACAAACTGGTCATAATGACTTAAAGATAAAATATCAAGATATTCCGTAGAATTATGTCACATCAGGCTCAGACGAGTCGTAATTTGTTTACAACATTTTTTTTTGAAAACGGCTAAAAAAAAACTAACAACTTTTTATTCCACATAAATTTTTATTTTCAACTCATTTTTATTCTAAAAAACTTTGCTCCACGCTTTGAAAAATTTATTGAGATTAAACTCTTATCTTATTAGACGATACATAAAACTCGTATTTAAACGATAGTTATATTTTTCTTGTTTTTAAAGATTCAGAGAAACTTATTTCGGAATTCTGACATTGTGCCAATCTTACTAGCTAGAGTTTTGGTAGAACTCTGCTTGATCTCAACAACTCTATTATTTATAGGCAATTAGTAAGATTAATGATAAAAAAACCTCTAATTTTTTTATTAAACCCAAACCCCGATATTTATCAATTAGACTCGTATAATTATAAATTTAAAAAAAAATTATATTAATATTTTGTTATCTCACTCCAAAATAACACTAATTTTTCTCACTTCACTAAATTTTATCTCTTTTAAATATTATAAATCAAATTAATATTTGATTATTGTGTTTTATTTCATAATTTCTTAAAATTATTTGTATACTATTAATTGAATTATTTTAAATTCTAATTATAATTTATAATAATTATTAAGTGATGTGCACTGATTTGCTTATATAATTAATTCCACCTAAACTTTGCCAATGTTACTATTATGTAATAAATAAATATACCACATTTGCAAAATTGTAGGTAACATAAAAATCATAATATTTATTAAATAGGATCAAAAACCTAAATCTCAATATTCTATTTTCAAACCATAGTGTAACCCTAGAACTAGCTAGCAGTAATAATTAAGGATGATAGTAACATTTAAGGTAAACACTCCGGTACCATGAGATTTAGTTAGATATCGATATCTTAATTCAATCAAAGAATTATATTTCATGTCATTTCTTTTATATATTTTATTTAAAAATTAATTAATTTTTTTATTTAATTTGCACTAAAAGTACTATACCCAACTACTTATCATGAATACCTAAGAATTTGCCAGCAAATTATTAGCAATAACAATGACAAAAATGATTTGGTGCTTTATTTCCAATAATTTTGCAATGACCTCCTTTGGAACAATGGTCACTGCAAATCTTATTACAATGATTGTCGTCTTCATGTGGAACACATCTGCCTATATGATTGTCATGGCAACACTTCACTACTCTATCAATTTCCATAGCCTCGTCACCCATTGTTTTCTCGCATCCTGATTCAACTTTTGTTAGATGGCATGTACATTTGATTAATTTATATATAAGAAAATAAATAACTTATATGTTTTAAAATGTTTTATAAATTTGTATTGAACATATGTACTCACCGAGAATCATTATGACAACAAGAATAGTGGCAGCAAGAGGTAAAAATCTTATTCTTGCCATCTTCAAATTAGTTTAAGAGCTTAGCAGTGTGCATATATATTGTTTAAAACCAGTATTAAGAAAAAAATTATATTTATAGACAAAAAGAGTAGATAAATTAGCGAAAATTAAGCAACGAAAATAAAAGCAAATCTGGGAATAAACATATCTGATTTTAATGTATTTATTCAATATAGTGATTTTTTTTATTCTGATTGATTTCTTAGATGGTTATCTACCGAGCATAATTGGTGTTTAAGATCAGATATTCTTTTATAAAAAAGAAAGAGATTTTTTATTTAATTAAAGAGATCAAACTAGTAACTATAAGAGATTTTCTTAGGCCATTCAAGAGTGTGTCTATTAAGATTAAGTATTATTGAGTTGGATTTTTAAGATTTGAATTTTAGAATTGATACAAATATTAAATCTTTTTAATAATAAAATGTTTCTTTCCTAAAAAAAAATAATAAAAAATAATAACGTAATTTTAAATTCATATTCCCTTAAATAATATTTCTATACATGCTAAAATATACTACTATATTGGTTCTCCACAAATTAACATATAATTGTTTACGCTCTTGCATTTTAATAACACATTCATAAGTAAAAATTTTATGGTCGATAATTGTACGAGAATAGATCTAAGATGATGATGGACTAAAGTAAAGTTAAGAGGGTCACGAGTTTAAATTCAAAATTTAGAGTATTAAAATAAGAGAATTTCTTAATTCATTCCTTGATACTCTTAAGTACTTAACGCATTTTCTTTTATGTCTCCTGCTTTCGGAGATACAATTTGATTTTTTTCGGAACTACATCTACAGAATAATTTTAAACTGGTAAATGTCGAAAAAAACTTCAAAATAATTTAGTCCAGAAAAACTTCCGTAGATGTACCTCCGGAACGTCTAAGCGCCAAATTGTTCCGTAGATACAACTCCGAAAGTTTCTGCTATATTTGAAACCTGCATGATCACTCCCCCCATTGTTGTGTTTTATTCTTCCACACTCACCTTCACCAACCGAAAAAACCCTACATTCTCAATATCATTTTTCATTACAAAACTCCAGTTTTTTCGTGCAACAAATCAAAGGGAGCAAGAGAATATCGAATTTCAGGTAAAGATTGCACTTTGTCCACTACATTGCTCACATTAATCATCAAACTTTTAGGGAAAAAATTAACGTTGCTTCCGGAGCTGTACCTCCGGAACATGTTGAAGATGAACACTTTCGGATGTAAATCTCCGGAACGTGTATGTGACCTGTTTTTTTTACAGCAGATTTGTAATTTTTGTTTATTTTTCTTATTGTTTACAAATATATATGGTGCACCCTGATAATATCTCAAAAGAATTAGTTTTTACATCGACTAATAAAAGGAGTCCGCATAAGCAAACCGCCTCCGTCATCAACTAATAAATTACATTCATCGACGAGATGCCGGTTTTATGCACAAATACATCGATTGTATCGTCAATATTGAAGGGGAAGGTAATTGCGGTTACGAAGCCGTTTCGGCTTTGCTTGGTAAAGGAGAGGATAGTCATGCGCTTGTCTGTCATCAACTAATCTAAGAGTTGAAGACGCATAAAGAATTGTACACGCGGTTGTATGGAAAGAAAGAAAATTTCGATGCGGTTTATGAATATCTTGTTACTTGATTGAGTGGTCTGACACCGGTGTCGAAATGGATGACCTTCCCTGATATGGGTCATCTTATTGCATGTGCATATGATAAGGTGTGCATTGACTTGACATAATACGGGTTTTCGGAAACCTTTTTTTCCACTCCGCACCGCACCACCTCAAAATCCAAATGATTGCATCATGTGTATTGGATGGCTTGAAAAATCAAGACATTTTGTACAAGTTTACTTGAAACCGGGATGCCCCATACCACATACATCACCGGAATGAACGACTCATTCAACAGCAAATGCCGAAACGTGGCCGGGTCGTTTTGTTGAAAGGATGCACGAATACGAAAGATTGAACAACATTGAAAAGGAATCGAATGCGAAAAAGTCCAAAGGGGTATCATAAATAGATTTAGTCGGCGACACTTGTTTTGATTCGTTTTGAATTCAGGGAAAGTTCCGGAGATACACCTCCGAAACCAATAATTATGGGGTCTTTCCGTGGATATAGCTCCGAAAAAAAGTTTGACAGAAAATGGTTGGTCCATATTCACCTAGGTTTTCTATAAATTTAGGTTTTCATTTGTTATCTTTCACACAAATACAAAAATGTCTCAATTGTGTGAAATCAAGATTCGTTGGTATGTCGCAAGTATCTCCTTTTCCGACGGCAAAACACCCGGGAGGACGTTCAAGCTCATGGATGTCACCCCATCGCCGATATCATAGACGAGATTCAATATCGCCTACCTTACAATGACAAACAAAAGGTTGTGAAGCTTGAGTATTGTTCACCTTCAGTTGACAACGAAGGGAACGCTGTTTACAGCAAGTTTGAGCTCAAGAATCAAGATGATGTTAGGGCATGTGGCGAACGCATTTCAGTTTCAAAGAGAAAATTTCGCTCGAGTTGGAGGCGTCGGTCCGAAGAACGGTCGATGACATCTTAGAGATGTGCAAGCGTCCACCGGGCTATTGAAATGTAGTATTTAAATTTCTGTCAAAATCATCAATGTAACGCCAATTTTATTTTATGAATGTTGATTTTATTGTTGCAATGTTGATTTTCTGGTATTCTATATCTTGTTTTCTTCCGTAAATAGGCATACAGAAATATTCCGTAGATGCATCTACGGAATTAATTAAAAAAAGATGAAAAAATGTGCGTCTGGAGATACATCTCAGAAATCAAAAAGATATTTTAAGCAGAACGCATAGTGCCTAAAAAGACCAAGAGGTGGGATAAGAAATTCTATAAAATAATATCTTTAAACACTTCATGCTAAGTAGGCTGGTGGAATGGAGTAAGCTAATGAAGACCATGAGCATAAACTAAAGCTTAGATCCAGAATACTAAGTCAAGTACGAGAGTGAGTCCTTGATTAACTGCCACTTTTTGTGGGTCGACTACTTGACTCCAATTGATCCATAATGGAAAGACGACCACCTCCATGTCATGTAATATGAGATATGGAAACAACTCAATCATAAATAAAGGGTTCATACAAGAATACAAATTATTTCATATTTAATCTATACTTAACTACACATCATACTCGAAAGAAATAATACATCTTGAGTCTTTGTCATTAGTCGAATATGATTGTTTAATATATTTAACTTAAAATTCACCAAAACACATTTATTTGCAAAGAAAATTACCAAATGTTGCACAAGTCAAAATAGGATATGATTATAAATAAATATGATGAAAAAAAAACAAAATGAACAGAAATATAAGAAAAATGATATAGCATAAATATAATAATAAAATATGTAAAAAAAGAAAAGAAATATAATACATAATGAATTTGTTAAAATTATAATGGATTTACTTTAATTAATTATTAAATAATATATGATAATTATATCAATTACTCCCTCCGGTCCTTTTTATAAGGAATATTTCACTTTTTTAGATTCATTAAATAATTAATGTATCTGGTCTGTATTATAGATCAGATACATTAATTAGTTAATGAATCTAAAAAGGTGAAATGTTCCTTATAAAAAGGACCGGAGGTAGTATAAATTTTTAACATTAAATGAATATTGTATTGGGCTTAATTGTTGAGTGACCCGTGATGGATTGGGTCATTCTTTTGGATAGCCCGCTGAGAGGTCTCTTCCCTCATCTGGTGGTTATATATTTGGCTACTCCATTAGGTCAGATAATTAAGCGTAACCATTCCATCAGAAAGGGGGCAGTAGCATTCTCAGTTCCTACGCATGCAAATGGATTCAACTATGACAGATATATGTTTATTGTATAATTAATATTATAATATGTCGTACAATCATATCTGTCATTAGGTTATACGATAAGTTTTCCATCAATTGGTATCAGAGCCACTCAGATATGTTGTATGACTATTTGAAATTTATAAATTTGTGTTATGAAAATTAATTGTTATGTAAATTATGGTTCTTTTAATTCATATGTGCGTAGTTTTTTGATCTGTGTGTACTGTTTTTTTATAAATATGTGTCTGTTCTAATTTTCAATTGATATTAAACATGTACAAGGAAAAAAAAACGTATCAACCGGGTGAAGGAGATGAAGACTCCTTCTCCCTTTTGGCCATAATTTACTGATATAAACTAACAGTTTTTTTTCTCCTAATTAATTGGATATAAACTGGCAGTTTTTTTCTCCTAATTAATTGCTTAATTTGTGATGATATTGCATAAATAATAAGCTAGCATAAATAACAAGCTAGAGAAAAGGTAGTTTATTCTCCTTATTTCACTCAAACTAACATAAAAAATGGTTACGTGGGGATCAAAATCGATATGGCCAAAGCATATGATATAGTGGAGCATGATTTTCTCTTGGCTACAATGACATCCATGGGTTTTACCTCTAATATCATAAAAGTGATTCACACGTGCATTTCTACTGTCAGTTTCCTAAAACTTAGCAGATTTCATTATAATATATTATATGTTTTGCTAATATGACAGAATATTATTGTTTTTGAAAAATATAATATTATTGTATTTGTTTATAACTATGTATGATTATAATTATAATAATAATAATATAAATTGTCATATTTTTTAAGGATGAATATTGTTGATCCGTATGATTATAATTTCGCCTATCGCGAGTTTAATTATATGAACATTGCTTGTTTATTTCATAATTAATTTGTTGGTAATAATAATTTTTTGTATCAATAATGATCATATCCTATCGATATATTATTACTGATATAAACTCAGGATAAATAAAATTTCATTTATTAGTAATTATGATCTATATTAAATTAGTAAGAATTATACTCTATCGGTATAATATTACTAGTGTAATTATGTTATGATACAAAATATTCTTGACAATTTATGCTTATTTTATCATGTTTAAATATCCTATCGATATTGAAATTTTGGTAATATAAGTTTCTGTTTATTATTGTATCTTTGATGTAAGATCATAATGATCTAGAGTTTTATTAGGAAAATATTTGGCTGGTATATGTGGAGTCATTTTTTTATTACATAATTATTCACTTAATGATTCCTTATTCTTTCATAACAGTCTCTTTTCCTAACTCTGTCAAAACTCTGAATGGTACCAATTATGAGGACTGGAAAGAGTCTCTCGATCTTTATTTGGCTATAGCCAACCTTGACTTGGCTCTGAGAACTGGAAAGCCTGACGCTATTGCTGACGCGTCTACTGAAGCTCAGAGGACTCTTTATGAAAAATGGGAACACTCCAATAGAGTGTGCCTTAAGGTGATATCTTACACTATGGAAAAATCTATAAGACAAAGCATACCAGAAAGTGAGAGTGCTAAAGATTACCTGGAGTCTGTTGGTGAGAAGTTCACTCGTTTTGATAAGGCTAAGAAGTGTGAGTATCTCTCTCTGTTTGACAAAACTAAGTATGATGGTGTTAGTGGTGTGCGTGAGCATATTATGAAATTGATCCACTATTACAATAAGCTTAAAACTCTCAAAGTTGAAATTGGTGAGAGCACTTTAATTTGGAAGGTTCTTGAGTCTTTGCCTCCTCAATTTGATGTTATGAGGACCTCCTATAATACCCAAAAAGTTGAATGGTATGTGGATGAGATGATAGCCATAGTAACTCAAGAGGAAGATTCTATGAAAAAGGCAAAAGCTCAAAGTGTTCAGTTTGTTGCTTCTACTTTAGGAACAAAGGATTTCAAGAAAAACTTTCATAAGGGAAAACGTCATTTTGATGATAAGAAAGGAAAAAGGAAAACACAATCTAGAGCCTAAGGATAAGTCTTTTAAGAAAAATTTCTTTAAAAGGAGAGTGCAAGTACTGCAAGAAGTATGGACATAAGGCAGATGATTGTTTTGCCTTGAAAAAGAAACTTGAAAAACAAGGTACACTCCTAGCTCTAGCTTGTTTTGAATCAAATATAGTAGATGTTCCTTCCAATACTTGGTGGTTGGACTCAGGTGCCAATATTCATGTCGTGAATTCTTTGCAGGGGTTCACAAGCCTGAGGAAACCAAGTGATGTTGAGGCGAAGGTCATTGTGGGAGATGGAGCTAGAGTATCAGTGATGGAGATAGGAGTTGTTTCCTTGTTTTTACCTTCCGGACACATTTTTATTTTAAAAGATGTAGTTTATGTACCTTCAATGAGAATGAATTTGATTTCTATTTCAGCTTTGGATAAATGTGGTTACTCTTTTATTTTTGGTAATGGAAAACTTGATGTTTGTTTTAATTCCGCTGTTGTTGGTTCTGGAAATTTGCGTGATGGTTTATATATGTTGAATGTGAATGAGATGTCTGCTAATTCTGTTGTTGGGACAAAGCGCAATAGGAAAGATGAGAATTCTTCGATATTGTGGCATAGACGTTTAGGGCACATTTCTAGACCTCGTATTGAAAGACTAATTAAGGAGGGTATTCTGCCTAATCTTGACTTCTCTGATTTTGAAACTTGCGTTGATTGCCTCAAAGGAAAGTTTACTGCCAAAACCAGGAATACAAAAGCAAATAGATGTGAAGATGTATTGCAATTGATTCACACAGACATGTGTGGACCTATTACACCCAATGCTATGGGTGGGTACAAATATTTTATCACTTTCATAGATGACTTCTCCAGATTTGGATGGATAGAACTTCTCCAAGACAAGTTTAGTTCCTTGGATGCCTTCAAATCTTTTAAAGCTGCCATTGAATTGAAATCAGGAAAGAAGGTCAAATGTGTGAGGACTGATAGAGGAGGAGAATATTATGGTAGATATGATGAGACTGGAAGAAATCCATGACCGTTTGCTAGATTTCTGGATGAATGTGGTATTGAGGCTCAATACACCATGCCAGGCACTCCTCAGCAAAACGGAGTTGCAGAGAGACGTAATCGCACGCTTATGGATATGGTTAGGTGCATGATGAGTCATTCGTCATTGCCTGATTTTCTTTGGGGTGATGCTTTGAAGACTGCTGTCTACATTCTAAATCAGGTGCCTAGTAAATCAGTGTCGAAGACTCCTTATGAACTATTAACAGGAAGGAAGCCAAGTTTGAGGCATTTTCATGTTTAGGGTTGTAAGGCTGAAGTCAAACATTACAATCCTCAACAGAAGAAACTTGATATGAAGACTGTTAGTGGTTTCTTCATCGGATATAGTGTTGGGTCTAGAGGTTACAGATTTTATTGTCCTTCTCATTCTACACGAGTCATTGAATCTGATAGAGCAATTTTCTTTGAGGGTGATTTGGATAGTGGAGTCTCTACGCCACGACCGGTTACTCTTGAAGAAGATCGTACTTTCTCCCTATACCAATTGTTTCTTTCCCTAATGAGGTTGTGATTCCAGTAATTCAAAATAATTATCAAGTTGTGGCACCACAAATAGATGAACATGAACAAGCTGATACCCTAGAGCCTATTGGTGTTGCTGAACCAAGTAACATTGTTGAAGTTGTTCCATTGAGATATTCTCAGAGAGCTCGAAAACCTACAATATCAAATGATTTTGTTGTGTATCTCCAAGAGCATGAGTTTGATATTCATGATGATGACGATCCTACCACTTTTAATGAAGCAATTTCTTGTTCTCATGCTTCTGATTGACTGAATGCTATGCATGATGAATTAAATTCTATGTCTCATAATGGTGTTTGGGATCTCACAGAGTTGCAGTTGGTTGCAAGACCATTGGATGCAAATGGGTTTTCAAAACTAAACGTAATCCTGATGGTAAAATTGATAGATACAAAGCCAGACTAGTGGCGAAGGGCTATAGTCAAAGAGAAGGGATTTATTACGAAGAGACTTTCTCACTCGTCTCTACCAAAGATGCTTTTCGAGTTGTTATGGCTTTGGTTGCACACTTTAATTTGGAACTTCACCAGATGGATGTGAAGACAACTTTTCTGAATGGAAAACTTGTTGAAGATGTTTACATGATTCAGCCTGAAGGTTTTATTGAAGCAGGAAAAGAGAACTTAGTATGCAAACTGAAGAAATCCATATATGGATTAAAACAAGCATCTAGACAATGGTATTTAAAGTTTGATAAAGTTGTTACTTCTTTTGGTTTCAATGAAAATGCTTCAGATCAGTGCATTTATTTAAAGGTCAGTGGGAGAGATTTTATAATCTTAGTGTTGTATGTCGATGATATCCTTCTTGCTAGCAGTAGTGTTAGTCTTTTGAATGAGACAAAAACTATGTTAAGTAACCACTTTGATATGAAGGACCTAGGTGATGCTTCTGTTGTTTTAGGCATCCAATTTTTTCGTGATAGGTCACATGGTGTTCTTGGTTTGTCTCAAAAAGGATATATTGAAAGAATCCCTAAACGCTTCAATATGCAGTCTTGCTCCCCGTGCACTGTTCCTGTCCAAAAGGGTGATAAGCTCTCTAAATCTGAATGTCCTCAAAATGATAAAGAAACTGCTGAAATGGAAAGAGTTCCATATGCATCCGCTGTTGGTAGTTTGATGTATGCTCAAGTTTGTACTCGTCCCGATATTGTATATGCAGTCAATGTT
Organism: Lathyrus tuberosus; assembly: GCA_022829125.1. Classification (NCBI taxonomy): domain Eukaryota; kingdom Viridiplantae; phylum Streptophyta; class Magnoliopsida; order Fabales; family Fabaceae; genus Lathyrus; species Lathyrus tuberosus. The sequence goes on along the minus strand of JALAZF010000164.1, from coordinate 5,945,471 downwards.
TTAGGGAGATACTTGAGTAACCCAGGATTGGGTCATTGGAAAGCCGTTAAAAAGGTCATGCGATATTTGCAGGGAACCAAGGATGACATGTTTACCTATAAGAAGTCTGATCAACTTCAGGTCATTGGTTATTGAAATTCTGGCACAGATATCAGATGTCCTACACAGATGTTGAGACACTGATATCCAACACAATGAACAAGACAGCAATAATAAGAGTGCAGAAAGTAAAGAACACAGCGATATGTTTACCCAGTTCGGATCAACAATCCTACTCTAGGGCTACCAAGCCAGGGACGAAATCAATATACGATAGTATCAATTCACAGGTCATACAGCAACCACACCCGGTTATAATCTGCTCACTTAATCACTACCCTTCCTATGACTTCTACCTAAGACTCACCTAGGTATGAGTCCCTCCTCAAATCCCTCTACAATCACAACCCGTGATTGGTTCCTTTCAACACAAGTAACAAAACGAAAACCACACTTTCAAAACACACAATTCTCAATACTTCAAAGCTTATGAGAATTGACACACAAGAAACTCAATGCTTCAAAGCTTATGAGTAACTGACAGAACTTACAACACAAAAACCAGTCCTTATACTGTTATCAGAATGATACTAGTTAGGCTCACAATTAACACTCGAAAACCCTAACAAAAACACACGTAAGTTTCACACCTAAACTAGGTTTACATCAGTCAATATATAGCAATAAATCTGGACTGGATTGGGCTTCAAAAACGCAGCAAAAATACTGCTCACAAATCTGCAAAATAAACTCCAACAAAATAGGTCTTCAATCTAAAGTTTCCTAATATGTCTTCATAATAAGAAAGCGCTGAAAATTCGAAAACCAACACAAACACTCAACCCAAAAATACTTTGGATGCCACATAGGATAACTAAATATTCACAGAATATTCAGTAACAATTAACAGCAACAGAATCTTCCTTTTAAACTGAAATCAGACGCGATGTCCTATGAGCCAGTATGGGACATCTTTATTCGACATGTTGAATGCAGAAGATTAGAACATCTTGTTTCAACATTTTGCTGCTAGAATAGTTTTAGAAAAATAAATGCCAACCACAAAATCACAGAAATAACAGTTATTCTGATTCTGATTTTGCAGGTTGCCCTGACGACCGAAAGTCTACTTCCGGCTTAATTTTTATGATGGCAGGAGGAGCTATTTCGTGGAAGAGTGTTAAACAGACTCTTACAGCTACCTCAACCATGGAGGCAGAATATGTAGCTTGCTATGAAGCTACTTGTCAAGCTATGTGGCTGAAGAACTTAATCTCTCACTTCAAAGTTGTTGAAAGCATATCTAGGCCACTTGTGATATATTGCGACAATTCTGCTGCTGTACATTTCTCTCAGAACACTAAGAGCTCTTCTCGCTCAAAGCATTTTGATATTAAGTATCTATTTGTCAGAGAGAAAATTCTTGAATTTCAGACTCGAATTGAACATCTTGCCACAGAGAACATGTTGGCAGATCCACTGACCAAAGGCTTAACTGTTGGTGTTTTCCAAAGGCATGTAGCCAAAATGGGTGTAGTTAAGTCATTTGATATTTTGGATTAGTGGGAGTTTGATTATTGTGTTTAATTATTGTAATGAGATATGTATAAGATGACGTCAATTTAATAATCATATCTCTTATAGCATTTCAGATGCTTGGACCGTTATTGGATTACATATTTCTTCATTGTGTTATGTTAATCCATATTCATTATCATTATGTGAAATGTGGGTATTTGAAATGTGTGTTTTGTTTCCCTATCGGATACAATTTATGCATTGTTAAATTTTGTGTCTTCTCACATTATTTTTTATGATAAATGATTGATATGTGTTTATTATAATTGTTGTATTTTAATAATTAATTAAAGTCATCCAAGTGGGAGAATGTTAAAATTATAATGGATTTACTTTAATTAATTATTAAATAATATATGATAATTATATCAATTATAAATTTTTAACATTAAATGAATATTGTATTGGGCTTAATTGTTGAGTGACCCGTGATGGGTTGGGTCATTCTTTTGGATAGCCCGCTGAGAGGTCCATTCCCTCATCTGGTGGTTATATATTTGGCTACCCCATTAGGTCAGGTAATTAAGAGTAATCGTTCCATCAGAAAGGGGGTAGTAGCATTCTCAGTTCCTACGCATGCAAATGGATTCAACTATGATAAGTACATGTTTATTGTATACTATGAAATTTGGAAAACAAAACAAGTTTCTATTAATACTTAAGGGATCAAAATCGAAAATCTCCTGGAACGTATTTGTGTGCATTTATGACTTTGAATAACATTTTTATTGTCTAAATCAAAGGGTAATCCTTTGAAGAAGGTTTCAATACCACTTTGAAACAAGACTTGAGAATATAAGTTTTTAACATAAAGGCTAAAATCAGAATGCAGGATGAAGTAAAAACATGAATTGTAAAGTGAAATTGAAAAGTAACTTAATGCAGAAAAGGTGTTTGAATATAAAAATACTTGAAATTTATAAATGGTGAAACACATACGTACATTTTCCTCACTCGTTTCTCAAATGCGCAGATACTTTGAGTTTACAGAAATATGAGTACAATTGTGAACCCTTTGCAAAATGAACATAAGTCCCTTTATATACTACTCTAAAATAACTACCTAAGAATGGTCGACTAACCCTATCATGACACGTTTTAGTTCCATGCAGTAGTTTCCTCCGACGAGCTTCCACATGTCTTCAAGTAACTGTCTTTGTTAAATTAGTTCCCTATCTTTTAACACCATTCAAATATCTTAACTACTTTTACTGGTCACCGGGAACTGACTATCTACGTCGAAGTCCTTAAGATCGACCATGCTACGACATCACACTGTGTAGTACTTTCCACATTTAGTGCACATGTCCCTGAACTCTTCAACGTCCTTTGACCTACTGATTCTTCGACCAACATCACCATGGGTGATCCTCGACTTTGAATCAGATTGATCTCCCTTTGACTCGATTTTACCTTGACTTTCCATGCGGCGTATTTATTGTTTCTCTATTAATACTTGCCATATATAGTTAGCTCAAAAAATCCAAGGTAACAATGATATTGTATGATATAAACTTATCATTGACCCAATTTTTTTTCTCTATCTTAGATTTCCCATTTTGGTCTTATCTTCCATATCACGGATTGCCTGAATTTGATATTCATTGTTACAATGACCAACCACACCTGATTTATTCGCACCATTACAAATCTTTGCCACCACATCTTGTAACGCCCCGACGTATTTTATTTATTCTCAGTAATTTAATTATGTTATAATTGTGATTGTGTTGTGTTACTGGTGTGTTTGAGCTACCTTTTGTGTGGGGTAGTGGTCTTAAGAATAGACATTAAGGTGTTGTGAGTGTGAGCAATAGAGTAGAGATTGGTGGTGTGGTGAGTAAAACTAATTAGATTATATTAGTTATTTATTATTTATTTAAATAATAAAAGGTAAATATTATTTAAATTAAATATTTGGTATTATTGTTGTTGTTATTATTTTAATTAGTTGGGATTAATAATAATAATAATAATAATAATAATAATAATAATAATAATAATAATAATAATAATAATAATAATAATAGAATAAGGGATAGTGGGAGAGAAACTATCAAATCATGAAAACAAGAGAAAAGTGGAAAGGAGGTTAGGGCTCAAAGGGGGGAAGAGAAGATCACCTTTGTTAAGAAGCTCTTGCAAGAACTCTAAGGTAAGGGTGGAGTTCTGATTATCTAAGGGTTAGTATGATGATGATAGCGGGGGGATTATGTATATGCTTGGGTTGTGTTTTTCTTATCTCAAATTCTTGATCATTGTTGCAATTTGTAATTGTTGGATTAATTGTGTGGATCATGCATTGTATGTTGTTTGATGAATTGGATGTGTTAGAATGTTATATGATGATGTTGTGGTTGATGACTGAATGGTAAATTGCATAATGTCGCTGTTGAAATCATGCATTTGATGGAATTGGTAATGGTAGATGTTGTGTTGTTGTGTGTGGTTGTGAGTCAGAGTCATAAATAAGTTATGAGTGTTTTCGGTGAAAAGAATTTGGGGTTTTACTGTTTATCAAAACTGATTTTTTAGTAAAATTATGTGTTAAACGAATGGTATGAAAAGTGGGATTATGGGGTGTGTCAAAAAGTGATTTTCGTACTGATAAGCAGCATAAAAATGCTTCTGCTGTAGGTGTAATTGGTTACTAGGAAAGGGGTAACCAGTTACACTGTTGTTAAAACATGTTTTCTGTCTTTTTGTGAGGGTGTAATCGGTTACCAGAATCTAGGTAACCGGTTACACTGTGTGTGTTTTGTGTAGCGTGACTGGTTACAAGGGGTGTAATCGGTTACATCATTTGGTGTAACCGGTTACACTGAGAACAATTTTTGGAAAACTTCTAAAATTCATAACTTCAGTTTCGGTGTTCGATTCGGGTGTCATTCGAAGTGTCGGGAAGCTGACGTGACGAACTTTATTCTAAAAATGGTTTATGTACCAGAAATTGAATAATTTGTTATGTGATGGTGTTAAATGCATTGTACCGCTTATGTTATGGTGTGACATAATTGTGAATACATTGTTGTTGGTTGCTATATTGCTTTGTTGTTGAACTGTTGTAGCGTGTGTTGGTGCATGGTGGCAAGTATTGGCGAAATACATTGACTATGGAGGTGTTGGTCATTGTGCTTGGTGTTGTTTTTGCATGTATAATATGTTGCATGCATTCATGTTGTTAGACAATGGTCCGATGTTGGTGAACCTCAATCCTAGGTGGTGAGGATTGGGTGTGAGTAGCTGATTTCGGAGGTGATGGAATCAGTGAAGCGTCATCAATGATGATGGTAATGAATTGGTAAGCTCTGATCCTAGGAAGTGAGGATCGGAGTGGTGAACCTGAGTGTTCACGTATTCGTACCATATGCTTTGAGTCGAGTTGTTGAGTCTCAATGCATTGCATATTGGTTGTGTTGTTATTGTGTTGGTTGGTTGTGGTGTTCATTGTGTGGAAGTGTGTTGTGGAATGGGTGATGTGCATGTAATAATCTAATGATTTCTTATCATCATACTTTTCTTTATATAATTATCATATCTCACCCTTCTGTTTGAATGTTGCTTTTACATGGGCATCGTGCAGATAACTCACAGTAGAGGAGTTGATGTGAGTGGAAGATGGAGTCTTCCTTTTGATTTTATAGAGTCGGCGTCTGCTCTGATGTGTAACACCGGGGAATGGAACACTTTTATGTCATTTATGTTTGTTGGAGATTATTTGGATATCTCTTAAGTTGATGTGGTTTATGTTTACTTTAAAACATGATTATGCTTCGAATAATTAAACTGCCAAGTTGTTAATGTTTCCGCTGCAATGAAAGTTGAATTTTCAGACATGTTTTGTTATTATAGTTATTATAAATAATTTTAAAAGTATATGTGTTACATATCATGAAGTATGAGCAGGTTTTTGGTGAAATGTGACATCCTAAATATTTATGTTTTAAATTTACTCTGATATTTTATTATAAATTACGCGGGGGATTTAGGGTGTTACACATCTAAATCATGTCTGCTTCAAAAAGAATTTTTGCATTGATTTATATTTGAATCGGAAATTGACTCACAACATAAGATGCATCCCCTTGAAAAGTTAAAAGGGTATTGGGGTGATGATGGAGAGATTGGTTTTGGGGTTCTGCTTTTTTTTCTTTTTTGGAAATCCTTTTCGTTTTAATTGCTCGGAATTTCTTATCCCACCCTATGGGGTAGAAAAACGCCCTATAGAAAACCCAAAATGGCCCTCTGATTCCGGAGATGCATCTCCGGGCGTACCTTGTCTTAAATCAAAATGTTAATTGATCCAGAGATGCATCTCCGTAATATTTTAAAACATACACCATGCATCCCACTCTGAAAGGAATTTTACATGTTTATTATTCTGGAGATGCATCTCTGTTTAGGGTTTACGAAGATGTATCTTCGTATCCTATCAGAACAGTGTCAGTTATGTTTGTTTTATGGTTTATGCAAATGAAAGTGATAATTGATAAACATTAAGAACCCTGTTATGTGATGAGATTTAAACTGTACAATCGATATGCAAAAAATGACATATATATATATATATATATATATATATATATATATATATATATATATATATATATATATATATATATATATCCAGATGGTCCAAAAATGACATATATAGATAAAGTCGAAATACAGGATATAGTAGAATTAATTGAAAATATAATGCAATCCATAATGAATCCAATGTATATTTACTATATACTACTGCGTATATCAGACTACAGTTCCTCTGACTCCTCGGCCTCCACTACCCCCGTCCTTCGACGCTGTCTCCAATACATCAATGCCTCTTATGCCTCCGTCATAATGGCATCTAGTACATGCCTCACATAAGAACCATCAGGGAAGATACATCTGTCAATGCCTTCCTGCGCAATCTCCACTATTCGACGACATCTAGGAAAGACATCATGAGCATGATCTACCTGTGTCTGCTCCTCCTCTAGTATCTCCTGATGAACTGGCATCAGTGGATCTCCTAGAGCATCCTGCGCCATAAACGGATGTGACACCCTGAAGAACCACTTGATGTACCCATCGACGTAGCTCCAGTCACTCTCAGCTATGGTACTCTATAGGGATGACAAAACGGGCCACTCGCCCTTCCCCGCCTTGCACCTCCTTAAGCCCGCCAAGTGAAATTGGGTTTAAAAATCTAGCCCGCCCTACCAAGGTGGCGGGTTGGCGGGCACCCGCCTATTTTATCTATTTATTAATTTTTCATTTTTTTAATAGATTAATCGACTTATTTTTACATTTTAATTAGATTTTTCACTTTTTTTAGAACAATTCTTTATAAAGCATCTTTTTAATAAATTTTACTTAAAAAAATATTTCATTTTTTCACAAATAAATGTATAAAATAGAATCATCAACAAGTATTCCAAAAATATAGTTCAAGTATTAACTTTCAAGCAACCGAAAAAATTATTTAAGTGCTTGATAACTAGATTGGCGGGCCAACCCGCCCCTTTTTTTGCAGGCTTAACGAGAGGCGGGCTTAAAGCGTGGCTGGTTTTGTGGGTAGGCGGGCCTAAAATCCATACTTAACCCACCATTTTCAGGCAGCTACGCAGGTTGGCATAGCGGGCCACGACCCAATTTTCCACCCATAGTACTCTCTGCCTCCTCGGTACCAGATGACTAAGATAATCATCAAACATGACATTCATCTCTCTATGTGTCATAGCATGAAGAGAAGAGACAACAGGGTGTTTAAGAATATACTACGTGTATTCAAACTGCTGCATAACGCACTCAGGCAGATGAAAAAATGTGAGACGTGAGCCGCAAGCCAACCATCCAGAGTATAACATGATGTCTTCAAATGGTTGTGTCCCATGGTGATCGGCGTAGCTGTTGTAGTGCATATCCTCGGCAACCAAACGGTCAAGATACACTATGAACAACCCTATCACCTAGTTTCCTCTGAGCGTGGAAAATGTAGAAGAACACAAGATATCCTTAGTGTAAGTCGGTACACACGCCCAGTCGGAGATGCGTGTTAAGTGCTTAAGGATCCAAGCCTAAAAAGTGTTGGAATACACGAATCATTATTAAGATTAAAAGATTCAATGAAAATGAAAATGTGTTGGTAGCGGTATAGGGCAATCAAACAAAAATATTTGGAAGTATTTTTCCGGGAATTATCGTGTCCACAGAGATCGACGCTACTGAACTGCCGTTCGATAATTTAATTGTTAATGAGTTTGGTTTTAAATGGTTTGAATTAAATGCAGAAAAGTAAATATGAACATAAAAAGAGTACATTCTTTGAAGAGAAGAAACCTATCAAGCATGAATATACACTACTCAGAACAAACGTAAACCTATCGATCGGTCGCATTCAATATACAATACTCATCAAAATCATCACGTATTGCTCACAACAGTGTCCATCTCTGGCACACTAAGCTGAGAGAGCAACCGTATCACTCTCGTCGTCACTCTCGCGCACGATGCCACAAAACACGGAAGACATTAAGTTCCGACACCATAAAGATTATTATCTAAATCTATCTCTAGCATCTAGATAATAGATATCCATCCTTAATCAAGATTCATGATGTTTATCTCTAACACAACACAAATCCAAACATAAATGCAAAAAGATCAAGGAAGACATCGATAATGATTTGTAAAGCATATATATTATACAACCATGATCAATACATGTACATAGGTTTAGAGTAACAATACAAACATAACCCAACAAATAGAGAAATACATAGAGAAGAAATGGAGAAAAACCAAATATTTCATGAGTTTTCGGCTCCGATTGATGAAGGATTCGACTCCGGATCATCCTAATGCATGCTCCAATGTGTTTTCTAGCCTAATTCTACTCAAAAAATGCTATTGGATGGATTTGGAACCAAAAATATCAAAACCCATCCCTAAAAATTGTGTTTTTGGGCCATTAATGGAGTTTCTGTTCGCTCAGTTTCGCCCGGCCGCGAAAGGCGGTTTATTTTTGCAAGTTCCAGTGCTGTGACACTGCTGCACCTTCTGAGTTTCGCCTGGCTGAATTTTGGCTTCGCCTGGCGCTTTTGAAGTTTCGCCCGGCGCAGCAGGGGCGAATCACACCAGAAAATTCTGCACTATTTTATTCGTAACTTTTGAACCGTAACTCCGTTTTACGCACGGTTTGAAGCACTGGAAAGCTTATTCAATGCTCTATACAACAATGGAAAAATCCCATTGCTGGAACACCTGCAAAAATAAATGAAAATCAATTAAACTCAATGATATTTACACGATACGCAATATATACACTAAAACGTAAAGTAAACATAATTACGAACAAAGCGGGGTTTATTCAACCAATTTTAACACAAAGTAATGATAATTGCAACAAAACGTATATACAAAAATAGATACAATTTGCACTTATCAAACTCTCCCCAACTTACCTAATTGTTTATCCACAAACAAGAATCAAACAAACTTGAAAATGCACAAGCAACATCCAAAGAACGATGAATCAACAGGTTTTGAAAAACAGAAACAAATGTATGGTTCAAATGAAAATGGTACACACAAAAAGTAAATACTTACCACTGGCTACGACGATAGCATAGTCACGAAACAAATGCAAAATACAAAAATCATGCCAAAAATTCTAAAACAACACAAGTTCAAATGTGAATCACACCTAGCAAAAACAATCATCGGTAGATGAAAAACACAAAATGAGGTACTTTACACTCACACAACAATCTTGAAAACAAAAGACTAAATTATGAATACATCCACAAATTCATATTGAACATACAAAGGCAAGAATCACAAGGACTTTCAAGGTTGTAGCGTGGTCGGGTAAACAAACAAGGGGCAATTTCTAAAGGTAATTGAAACAAAAACTTACCTAAACCTAAGGGAGTGAAAACTCACAAAGATTCACACACAAAATTTCAACCAACTTCTTCCAAAATCCCAAGTGCTACACAACACACAATACTTATTTAGCACAATTATTGAAACTCTTTTTGTTTCTTTTTTCAAGGATTTTCTTTTTCTTCTTTTTTCTTTCTTTTTCTCTTTCACAAATTTTTCTCTTTTTTCTTTTCTTTTTCAATCCGCATAGAATCCAACCAATGAGTATACACAATCATCCTCTCCCCAACTTGAATTCAACCGCACCATCATGTGAATACTCCCTACTTTATAAGGCAAGGAAAAAATCCATACAACAACACAAAGTTTAGGTCCAAGAAAAAACAAAATCCATTCAAAAATAAGTGAACTAAATACTCATAGACAAGCATTAAGTTCAAATAGAAACATGGATCAAAAAGCTCAAAGGGGTTACAAATTCTCACACACTCACAAGGTGAATTGACTATTTGGCTAAGGTGGTTGTGCTCAAAATGAAATAATTGCCTTGATCCTTTTCATGCATTCATATACACATCATAAACAAAAGATTCAACATAATAAAATCCAGTTAGAACAAAAATGTTGGTTCTCCGCGCATATATGAACAATGGAAAGCCACCTCACAAAAAGGTTGGGAACTAAAGTGATTCACAATAGAACAAGTATACAAAAGAATGGATGGCATGGAAGTTTGTCAAATGCCTAAGTATCATGAATATGCTAAAGTCAAGAAAGCGATAAATACATACCTCAGACGTGTACAAAACTTAACAAAATCATTACCATACATCCGCAAGTTGAAACGAACTAACTTGCAAAATCAACAAAGCATCCTGAAATAAGTCAATCAAAATTTGCGAGCAAACAACAACCAAAAACATTAGAAATGAAAAACTATAAAACATGCTTGTTTTACGTCGTAAGCTCGACGCCTTTACGGTGCTTAATTAGAAACTTCCTTCATTCATGCCATGGTGATGTCTCACCGCGCAACCAAAAGCAAGCGTCCTAACCAAACACTTGAACAAACGTTAAAATATACAAGTATCAATATAAACAAGTGAAAATAGACAATATATACGATATATACAAAACTCAAAAACAAAGAAACTATCGCAATGCGATTCAATAAAAACACCAATCCCCGGCAACGGCGCCACTTTGTTGGAAGCGGTATAGGACAAGCAAACAAAAAGATTTGGAAGTATTTTTCCGGGAATTATCGTGTCCACAGAGATCGGTGCTACTAAACTGTCGTTCGATAATTTAATTGTTAATGAGTTTGGTTTTAAATGGTTTGAATTAAATGCGGAAAAGTAAATATGAACATAAAAGAGTACATTCTTTGAAGTGAAGAAACCTATCAAGCATGAATATACACTACTCAGAACAAACGTAAACCTATCGATCGGTCGCATTCAACATACAATACTCATCAAAATCATCACGTATCGCTCACAACAGTGTCCATCTCTGGCACACTGAGCTGAGAGAGCAACCGTATCACTCTCGTCGTCACTCTCGCGCACGACGCCTCGAAACACGAAAGACATTAAGTTTCGACACCATAAAGATTATTATCTAAATCTTTCTCTAGCATCTAGACAATAGATATCCATCCTTAATCAAGATTCGTGATGTTTATCTCTAACACAACACAAATCCAAACATAAATGCAAAAAGATCAAGGAAGACATCGATAATGATTTGTAAAGCATATATATTATACAACCATCATCAATACATGTACATAGGTTTAGAGTAACAATACAAACAGAACCCAACAAATAGAGAAATACATAGAGAAGAAATGGAGAAAAACCAAATATTTCATGAGTTGTCGGCTCCGATTGATGAAGGATTCGACTCCAGATCATCCTAATGCATGCTCCAATGTGTTTTCTAGCCTAATTCTACTAAAAAAATGCTATTGGATGGATTTGGAACCAAAAATATCAAAACCTATCCCTAAAAATTGTGTTTTTAGGCCTTTAATGGAGTTTCTGTCCGCTCAGTTTCGCCCGGCGGAATTTGGGGCGCCCGGCGGCGAAAGGCGGTTTATTTTTGCAAGTTCCAGTGCTGTGACACTGCTGCACCTTCTGAGTTTCGCCCGGCGGAATTTTGGCTTCGCCTGGCGCTTTTGAAGTTTCGCCCGGCGCAGCAGGGGCGAATCACACCAGAAAATTCTGCACTATTTTATTCGTAACTTTTGAACCGTAACTCCGTTTTACGCATGGTTTGAAGCGCTGGAAAGCTTATTCAATGCTTTATACAACAATGGAAAAATCCCATTGCTGGAACACCTGCAAAAATAAATGAAAATCAATTAAACTCAATGATATTTACACGATATGCAATATATACACTAAAACGTAAAGTAAACGTAATTACGAACAAAGCGGGGTTTATTCAACCAATTTTAACACAAAGTAATGATAATTGCAACAAAACATATATACAAAAATACATTCAATTTGCACTTATCAAACTCTCCCCAACTTACCTAATTGTTTGTCCACAAACAAGAATCAAACAAACTTGAAAATGCACAAGCAACATCCAAAGAACGATGAATCAACAGGTTTTGAAAAACAGAAACGAATGTATGGTTCAAATGAAAACTGTACACACAAAAAGTAAATACTTACCACTGGCTACGACGACAGCATAGTCACGAAACAAATGCAAAATACAAAAATCATGCCAAAAATTCTAAAACAACACAAGTTCAAATGTGAATCACACCTAGCAAAAACAATCATCGGTAGATGAAAAACACAAAATGAGGTACTTTACACTCACACAACAATCTTGAAAACAAAAGACTAAATTATGAATACATCCACAAATTCATATTGAACATACAAAGGTAAGAATCACAAGGACTTTCAAGGTTGTAGCGTGGTCGGGTAAACAAACAAGGGACAATTTCTAAAGGTAATTGAAACAAAAACTTGCCTAAACCTAAGGGAGTGAAAACTCACAAAGATTCACACACAAAATTTCAACCAACTTCTTCCAAAATCCCAAGTGCTACACAACACACAATACTTATTTAGCACAATTATCGAAACTCTTTTTGTTTCCTTTTTCAAGGATTTTCTTTTTCTTCTTTTTTCTTTCTTTTTCTCTTTCACAAATTTTTCTCTTTTTTCTTTTCTTTTTCAATCCGCATAGAATCCAACCAATGAGTATACACAATCATTCTCTCCCCAACTTGAATTCAACCGCACCATCATGTGAATACTCCCTACTTTCTAAGGCAAGGAAAAAATCCATACAACAACACAAAGTTGAGGTCCAAGAAAAAACAAAATCCATTCAAAATTAAGGGAACTAAATACTCATAGACAAGCATTAAGTTCAAATAGAAACATGGATCAAAAAGCTCAAAGGGGTTACAAATTCTCACACACTCACAAGGTGAATTGACTATTTGGCTAAGGTGGTTGTGCTCAAAATGAAACAATTGCCTTGATCCTTTTCATGCATTCATATACACAACATAAACAACAGATTCAACATAATAAAATCCAGTTAGAACAAAAGCGTTGGTTCTCCGCGCATATATGAACAATGGAAAGCCACCTCACAAAAAGGTTGGGAACTAAAGTGATTCACAATAGAACAAGTATACAAAAGAATGGATGGCATGGAAGTTTGTAAAATGCCTAAGTATCATGAATATGCTAAAGTCAAGAAAGCGATAAATACATACCTCAGACGTGTACAAAACTTAACAAAATCATTACCATACATCCGCAAGTTGAAACGAACCAACTTGGAAAATCACCAAAGCATCCTCAAATAAGTCAATCAAAATTTGCGAGCAAACAACAACCAAAAACATTAGAAATGAAAAACTATAAAACATGCTTGTTTTACGTCGTAAGCTCGACACCTTTACGGTGCTTAATTAGAAACTTCCTTCATTCATGCCATGGTGATGTCTCACCGCGCAACCAAAAGCAAGCGTCCTAACCAAACACTTGAACAAACGTTAAAATATACAAGTATCAATATAAACAAGTGAAAATAGACAATATATACGATATATACAAAACTCAAAAACAAAGAAACTATCGCAATGCGATTCAATAAAAACACCAATCCCCGGCAACGGCGCCACTTTGTTGGAAGCGGTATAGGGCAAGCAAACAAAAAGATTTGGAAGTATTTTTTCGGGAATTATCGTGTCCACAGAGATCGGTGCTACTGAACTGCCGTTCGATAATTTAATTGTTAATGAGTTTGGTTTTAAATGGTTTGAATTAAATGTGGAAAAGTAAATATGAACATAAAAGAGTACATTCTTTGAAGAGAAGAAACCTATTAAGCATGAATATACACTACTAAGAACAAACATAAACCTATCGATCGGTCGCATTCAACATACAATACTCATCAAAATCATCACGTATCGCTCACAACAGTGTCCATCTCTGGCACACTGAGCTGAGAGAGCAACCGTATCACTCTCGTCGCCACTCTCGCGCACGACGCCTCGAAACACGAAAAACATTAAGTTCCGACACCATAAAGATTATTATCTAAATCTATCTCTAGCATCTAGACAATAGATATCCATCCTTAATCAAGATTCGTGATGTTTATCTCTAACACAACACAAATCCAAACATAAATGCAAAAAGATAAAGGAAGACATCGATAATGATTTGTAAAGCATATATATTATACAACCATGATCAATACATGTACATAGGTTTAGATTAACAATACAAACATAACCCAACAAATAGAGAAATACATAGAGAAGAAATGGAGAAAAATCAAATATTTCATGAGTTGTCGGCTCCGATTGATGAAGGATTCGACTCCGGATCATCCTAATGCATGCTCCAATGTGTTTTCTAGCCTAATTCTACTCAAAAAATGCTATTGGATGGATTTGGAACCAAAAATATCAAAACCCATCCCTAAAAGTTTTTGGGCGTTTAATGGAGTTTCTGTCTGCTCAGTTTTGCCCGGCAGAATTTGGGGCGCCCGGCGGCGAAAGGCGGTTTATTTTTGCAAGTTCCAGTGCTGTGACACTACTGCACCTTCTGAGCTTAACCCGGCGGAATTTTGGCTTCGCCTGGCGCTTTTAAAGTTTCGCCCGGCGCAGCAGGGGCGAATCACACCAGAAAATTCTGCACTGTTTTATTCGTAACTTTTGAACCGTAACTCCGTTTTACGCACGGTTTGAAGCGCTGGAAAGCTTATTCAATGCTCTATACAACAATGGAAAAATCCCTTTGCTAGAACACCTGCAAAAATAAATGAAAATCAATTAAACTCAATGATATTTACACGATACGCAATATATACACTAAAATGTAAAGTAAACGTAATTACGAACAAAGCGGGGTTTATTCAAACAATTTTAACACAAAGTAATGATAATTGCAACAAAACTTATATACAAAAATAGATACAATTTGCACTTATCAAACTCTCCCCAACTTACCTAATTGTTTGTCCACAAACAAGAATCAAACAAACTTGAAAATGCACAAGCAACATCCAAAGAACGATGAATCAACAGGTTTTGAAAAACAGAAACGAATGTATGGTTCAAATGAAAACGGTACACACAAAAAGTAAATACTTACCACTGGCTACGACGACAGCATAGTCACGAAACAAATGCAAAATACAAAAATCATGCCAAAAATTCTAAAACAACACAAGTTCAAATGTGAATCACACCTAGCAAAAATAATCATCGGTAGATGAAAAACAAAAAATGAGGTACTTTACACTCACACAACAATCTTGAAAACAAAAGACTAAATTATGAATACATCCACAAATTCATATTGAACATACAAAGGCAAGAATCACAAGGACTTTCAAGGTTGTAGCGTGGTCGGGTAAACAAACAAGGGGCAATTTCTAAAGGTAATTGAAACAAAAACTTGCCTAAACCTAAGGGAGTGAAAACTCACAAAGATTCACACACAAAATTTCAACCAACTTCTTCCAAAATCCCAAGTGCTACACAACACACAATACTTATTTAGCACAATTATTGAAACTCTTTTTGTTTCCTTTTTCAAGGATTTTCTTTTTCTTCTTTTTTCTTTCTTTTTCTCTTTCACAAATTTTTCTCTTTTTTCTTTTCTTTTTCAATCCGCATAGAATCTAACCAATGAGTATACACAATCATCCTCTCCCCAACTTGAATTCAACCGCACCATCATGTGAATACTCCCTACTTTCTAAGGCAAGGAAAAAATCCATACAACAACACAAAGTTGAGGTCCAAGAAAAAACAAAATCCATTCAAAATTAAGTGAGCTAAATACTCATAGACAAGCATTAAGTTCAAATAGAAACATGGATCAAAAAGCTCAAAGGGGTTACAAATTCTCACACACTCACAAGGTGAATTGACTATTTGGCTAAGGTGATTGTGCTCAAAATGAAACAATTGCCTTAATCCTTTTCATGCATTCATATACACAACATAAACAACAGATTCAACATAATAAAATCCAGTTAGAACAAAAATGTTGGTTCTCCGCGCATATATGAACAATGGAAAGCCACCTCACAAAAAGGTTGGGAACTAAAGTGATTCACAATAGAACAAGTATACAAAAGAATGGATGGCATGGAAGTTTGTAAAATGCCTAAGTATCATGAATATGCTAAAGTCAAGAAAGCGATAAATACATACCTCAGACGTGTACAAAACTTAACAAAATCATTACCATACATCCGCAAGTTGAAACGAACCAACTTGGAAAATCACCAAAGCATCCTCAAATAAGTCAATCAAAATTTGCGAGCATACAACAACCAAAATCATTAGAAATGAAAAACTATAAAACATGCTTGTTTTACGTGGTAAGCTCGACGCCTTTACGGTGCTTAATTAGAAACTTCCTTCATTCATGCCATGGCGATGTCTCACCGCGCAACCAAAAGCAAGCGTCCTAACCAAACACTTGAACAAACGTTAAAATATACAAGTATCAATATAAACAAGTGAAAATAGACAATATATACGATATATACAAAACTCAAAAACAAAGAAACTATCGCAATGCGATTCAATCAAAACACCAATCCCCGGCAACGGCGCCACTTTGTTAGAAGCGGTATAGGGCAAGCAAACAAAAAGATTTGGAAGTATTTTTTCGGGAATTATCGTGTCCACAGAGATCGGTGCTACTGAACTGCCGTTCGATAATTTACTTGTTAATGAGTTTGGTTTTAAATGGTTTGAATTAAATGCGGAGAAGTAAATATGAACATAAAAGAGTATATTCTTTGAAGAGAAGAAACCTATCAAGCATGAATATACACTACTCAGAACAAACGTAAACCTACCGATCGGTCGCATTCAACATACAATACTCATCAAAATCATCACGTATCGCTCACAACAGTGTCCATCTCTGGCACACTGAGCTGAGAGAGCAACCGTATCACTCTCGTCGTCACTCTCGCGCACGACGCCTCGAAACACGAAAGACATTAAGTCCCGACACCATAAAGATTATTATCTAAATCTATCTCTAACATCTAGACAATAGATATCCATCCTTAATCAAGATTCGTGATGTTTATCTCTAACACAACACAAATCCAAACATAAATGCAAAAAGATCAAGGAAGACATCGATAATGATTTGTAAAGCATATATATTATACAACCATGATCAATACATGTACATAGGTTTAGAGTAACAATACAAACATAACCCAACAAATAGAGAAATACATAGAGAAGAAATGGAGAAAAACCAAATATTTCATGAGTTGTCGGCTCCGATTAATGAAGGATTCGACTCCGGATCATCCTAATGCATGCTCCAATGTGTTTTCTAGCCTAATTCTACTCAAAAAATGCTATTGGATGGATTTGAAACCAAAAATATCAAAACCCTTCCCTAAAAATTGTGTTTTTGGGCCTTTAATGGAGTTTCTGTCCGCTCAGTTTCGCCCGGCGGAATTTGGGGTGTCCGGCGGCGAAAGGCGGTTTATTTTTGCAAGTTCCAGTGCTGTGACACTGCTGCACCTTCTGAGTTTCGCCCGGCGGAATTTTGGCTTCGCCTGGCGCTTTTGAAGTTTCGCCTGACGGAATTTTCTCCCGGCGCAGCAGGGGCGAATCACACCAGAAAATTCTGCACTGTTTTATTCGTAACTTTTGAACCGTAACTCCGTTTTACGCACGGTTTGAAGCGCTGGAAAGCTTTTTCAATGCTCTATACAACAATGGAAAAATCTCATTGCTAGAACACCTGCAAAAATAAATGAAAATCAATTAAACTCAATGATATTTACACGATACGCAATATATACACTAAAATGTAAAGTAAACGTAATTACGAACAAAGGGGGGTTTATTCAAACAATTTTAACACAAAGTAATGATAATTGCAACAAAACTTATATACAAAAATAGATACAATTTGCACTTATCAAACTCTCCCCAACTTACCAAATTGTTTGTCCACAAACAAGAATCAACCAAACTTGAAAATGCACAAGCAACATCCAAAGAACGATGAATCAACAGGTTTTGAAAAACAGAAACGAATGTATGGTTCAAATGAAAACGGTACACACAAAAAGTAAATACTTACCACTGGCTACGACGACAGCATAGTCACGAAACAAATGCAAAATACAAAAATCATGCCAAAAATTCTAAAACAACACAAGTTCAAATGTGAATCACACCTAGCAAAAACAATCATCGGTAGATGAAAAACACAAAATGAGGTACTTTACACTCACACAACAATCTTGAAAACAAAAGACTAAATTATGAATACATCCACAAATTCATATTGAACATACAAAGGCAAGAATCACAAGGACTTTCAAGGTTGTAGCGTGGTCGGGTAAACAAACAAGGGGCAATTTCTAAAGGTAATTGAAACAAAAACTTGCCTAAACCTAAGGGAGTGAAAACTCACAAAGATTCACACACAAAATTTCAACCAACTTCTTCCAAAATCCCAAGTGGTACACAACACACAATACTTATTTAGCACAATTATTGAAACTCTTTTTGTTTCCTTTTTCAAGGATTTTCTTTTTCTTCTTTTTTCTTTCTTTTTCTCTTTCACAAATTTTTCTCTTTTTTCTTTTCTTTTTCAATCCGCATAGAATCCAACCAATGAGTATACACAATCATCCTCTCCCCAACTTGAATTCAACCGCACCATCATGTGAATACTCCCTACTTTCTAAGGCAAGGAAAAAATCCATACAACAACACAAAGTTGAGGTCCAAGAAAAAACAAAATCCATTCAAAATTAAGTGAACTAAATACTCATAGACAAGCATTAAGTTCAAATAGAAACATGGATCAAAAAGCTCAAAGGGATTACAAATTCTCACACACTCACAAGGTGAATTGACTATTTGGCTAAGGTGGTTGTGCTCAAAATGAAACAATTGCCTTAATCCTTTTCATGCATTCATATACACAACATAAACAACAGATTCAACATAATAAAATCCAGTTAGAACAAAAATGTTGGTTCTCCGCGCATATATGAACAATGGAAAGCCACCTCACAAAAAGGTTGGGAACTAAAGTGATTCACAATAGAACAAGTATACAAAAGAATGGATGGCATGGAAGTTTGTAAAATGCCTAAGTATCATGAATATGCTAAAGTCAAGAAAGCGATAAATACATACCTCAGACGTGTACAAAACTTAACAAAATCATTACCATACATCCGCAAGTTGAAACGAACCAACTTGGAAAATCACCAAAGTATCCTCAAATAAGTCAATCAAAATTTGCGAGCAAACAACAACCAAAAACATTAGAAATGAAAAACTATAAAACATGCTTGTTTTACATCGTAAGCTCGACGCCTTTACGGTGCTTAATTAGAAACTTCCTTCATTCATGCCATGGTGATGTCTCACCGCGCAACCAAAAGCAAGCGTCCTAACCAAACACTTGAACAAACGTTAAAATATACAAGTATCAATATAAACAAGTGAAAATAGACAATATATACGATATATACAAAACTCAAAAACAAAGAAACTATCGCAATACGATTCAATAAAAACACCAATCCCCGGCAACGGCGCCATTTTGTTGGAAGCGGTATAGGGCAAGCAAACAAAAAGATTTGGAAGTATTTTTCCGGGAATTATCGTGTCCACAGAGATCGGTGCTACTGAACTGTCGTTCGATAATTTAATTGTTAATGAGTTTGGTTTTAAATGGTTTGAATTAAATGTGGAAAAGTAAATATGAACATAAAAGAGTACATTCTTTGAAGAGAAGAAACCTATCAAGCATGAATAAACACTACTCAGAACAAACGTAAACCTATTGATCGGTCACATTCAACATACAATACTCATCAAAATCATCACGTATCGCTCACAACAGTGTCCATCTCTGGCACACTGAGCTGAGAGAGCAACCGTATCACTCTCGTCGTCACTCTCGCGCACGACGCCTCGAAACACGAAAGACATTAAGTTCCGACACCATAAAGATTATTATCTAAATCTATCTCTAGCATCTAGACAATAGATATCCATCCTTAATCAAGATTCGTGATGTTTATCTCTAACACAACACAAATCCAAACATAAATGCAAAAAGATCAAGGAAGACATCGATAATGATTTGTAAAGCATATATATTATACAACCATGATCAATACATGTACATAGGTTTAGAGTAACAATACAAACATAACCCAACAAATAGAGAAATACATAGAGAAGAAATGGAGAAAAACCAAACATTTCATGAGTTGTCAGCTCCGATTGATGAAGGATTCGACTCCGGATCATCCTAATGCATGCTCCAATGTGTTTTCTAGCCTAATTCTACTCAAAAAATGCTATTGGATGGATTTGGAACCAAAAATATCAAAACCCATCCCTAAAAATTGTGTTTTTGGGCCTTTAATGGAGTTTCTGTCCGCCCAGTTTCGCCCGGCGGAATTTGGGGCGCTTGGCGGCGAAAGGCGGTTTATTTTTGCAAGTTCCAGTGTTGTGACACTGCTGCGCCTTCTGAGTTTCGCCCGGTGGAATTTTGGCTTCGCCCGGCGCTTTTGAAGTTTCGCCCGCCGGAATTTTCACCCGGCGCAGGAGGGGTGAATCACACCAGAAAATTTTGCACTGTTTTATTCGTAACTTTTGAACCGTAACTCCGTTTTACGCACGGTTTGAAGCGCTGGAAAGCTTATTCAATGCTCTATACAACAATGGAAAAATACCATTGCTGGAACACCTGCAAAAATAAATGAAAATCAATTAAACTCAATGATATTTACACGATACGGAATATATACACTAAAACATAAAGTAAACGTAATTACGAACAAAGCGGGATTTATTCAACCAATTTTAACACAAAGTAATGATAAGTGCAACAAAACTTATATACAAAAATAGATACAATTTGTACTTATCAAACTTTCCCCAACTTACCTAATTGTTTGTCCACAAACAAGAATCAAACAAACTTGAAAATGCACAAGCAACATCCAAAGAACGATGAATCAACAGGTTTTGAAAAACAGAAACAAATGTATGGTTCAAATGAAAACGGTACACACAAAAAGTAAATACTTACCACTGGCTACGACGACAGCATAGTCACGAAACAAATGCAAAATACAAAAATCATGCCAAAAATTCTAAAACAACACAAGTTCAAATGTGAATCACACCTAGCAAAAACAATCATCTGTAGATGAAAAACACAAAATGAGGTAATTTACACTCACACAACAATCTTGAAAACAAAAGACTAAATTATGAATACATCCACAAATTCATATTGAACATACAAAGGCAAGAATCACAAGGACTTTCAAGGTTGTAGCGTGGTCGGGTAAGCAAACAAGGGGCAATTTCTAAAGGTAATTGAAACAAAAACTTGCCTAAACCTAAGGGAGTGAAAACTCACAAAGATTCACACACAAAATTTCAACCAACTTCTTCCAAAATACCAAGTGCTACACAACACACAATACTTATTTAGCACAATTATTGAAACTCTTTTTGTTTCCTTTTTCAAGGATTTTCTTTTTCTTCTTTTTTCTTTCTTTTTCTCTTTCACAAATTTTTCTCTTTTTTCTTTTCTTTTTCAATCCGCATAGAATCCAACCAATGAGTATACACAATCATCCTCTCCCCAACTTGAATTCAACCGCACCATCATGTGAATACTCCCTACTTTCTAAGGCAAGGAAAAAATCCATACAACAACACAAAGTTGAGGTCCAAGAAAAAACAAAATCCATTCAAAAATAAGTGAACTAAATACTCATAGACAAGCATTAAGTTCAAATAGAAACATGGATCAAAAAGCTCAAAGGGGTTACAAATTCTCACACACTCACAAGGTGAATTGACTATTTGGCTAAGGTGGTTGTGCTCAAAATGAAACAATTGCCTTGATCCTTTTCATGCATTCATATACACAACATAAACAACAGATTCAACATAATAAAATCCAGTTAGAACAAAAATGTTGGTTCTCCGCGCATATATGAACAATGGAAAGCCACCTCTCAAAAAGGTTGGGAACTAAAGTGATTCACAATAGAACAAGTATACAAAAGAATGGATGGCATAGAAGTTTGTAAAATGCCTAAGTATCATGAATATGCTAAAGTCAAGAAAGTGATAAATACATACCTCAGACGTGTACAAAACTTAACAAAATCATTACCATACATCCGCAAGTTGAAACGAACCAACTTGAAAAATCACCAAAGCATCCTCAAATAAGTCAATCAAAATTTGCGAGCAAACAACAACCAAAAACATTAGAAATGAAAAACTATAAAACATGCTTGTTTTACGTCGTAAGCTCGACGCCTTTACCGTGCTTAATTAGAAACTTCCTTCATTCATGCCATGGTGATGTCTCACCGCGCAACCAAAAGCAAGCATCCTAACCAAACACTTGAACAAACGTTAAAATATACAAGTATCAATATAAACAAGTGAAAATAGACAATATATACGATATATACAAAAATCAAAAACAAAGAAACTATCGCAATGAGATTCAATAAAAACACCAAACCCCGGCAACGGCGCCACTTTGTTGGAAGCGGTATAGGGCAAGCAAACAAAAAGATTTGGAAGTATTTTTCCGGGAATTATCGTGTCCACAGAGATCGGTGCTACTGAACTGCCGTTCGATAATTAAATTGTTAATGAGTTTGGTTTTAAATGGTTTGAATTAGATGCGGAAAAGTAAATATGAACATAAAAGAGTACATTCTTTGAAGAGAAGAAACCTATCAAGCATGAATAAACACTACTCAGAACAAACGTAAACCTACCGATCGGTCGCATTCAACATACAATACTCATCAAAATCATCACGTATCGCTCACAACAGTGTCCATCTCTGGCACACTGAGCTGAGAGAGCAACCGTATCACTCTCGTCGTCACTCTCGCGCACGACGCCTCGAAACACGAAAGATATTAAGTTCCGACACCATAAAGATTATTATCTAAATCTATCTCTAGCATCTAGACAATAGATATCCATCCTTAATCAAGATTCGTGATGTTTATCTCTAACACAACACAAATCAAACATAAATGCAAAAAGATCAAGGAAGACATCGATAATAATTTGTAAAGCATATATATTATACAACCATGATCAATACATGTACATAGGTTTAGAGTAACAATACAAACATAACCCAACAAATAGAGAAATACATAGAGAAGAAATGGAGAAAAACCAAACATTTCATGAGTTGTCGGCTCCGATTGATGAAGGATTCGACTCCGGATCATCCTAATGCATGCTCCAATGTGTTTTCTAGCCTAATTCTACTCAAAAAATGCTATTGGATGGATTTGGAACCAAAAATATCAAAACCCATCCCTAAAAATTGTGTTTTTGGGCCTTTAATGGAGTTTCTGTCTGCCCAGTTTTGCCCGGCGGAATTTGGGGCGACCGGCAGCGAAAGGCGGTTTATTTTTGCAAGTTCCAGTGTTGTGACACTGCTGCGCCTTCTGAGTTTCGTCCGGTGGAATTTTGGCTTCGCCCGGCGCTTTTGAAGTTTCGCCCGGCGGAATTTTTGCCCGACGCAGCAGGGGCGAATCACACCAAAAAATTCTGCACTGTTTTATTCGTAACTTTTGAACCGTAACTCCGTTTTACGCACGGTTTGAAGAGCTGTAAAGCTTATTCAATGCTCTATACAACAATGGAAAAATACCATTGCTGGAACATCTGCAAAAATAAATTAAAATCAATTAAACTCAATGATATTTACACGATACGCAATATATACACTAAAACGTAAAGTAAACGTAATTACGAACAAAGCGGGATTTATTCAACCAATTTTAATACAAAGTAATGATAAGTGCAACAAAACTTATATACAAAAATAGATACAATTTGCACTTATCTAAATGGCACCGAAATATAAAAGACTAATAAATATTACCGTCAGTAATGTGATGGTGCATGTGACCTACTTCATCTTCCATCTACAACCCTTTGATAAATTCGAGTGCAAGTAGACCAAATAAGTGGCCCCCAATTGTACTCATGGATCTGCTCAAAGTCCTCTAAGTATCGTAGGTAGATGACATCTGCATAAGTGGCACTTTTGTACATAAAAATAGAAGTTCCAACCAAATATAGAAGGTATACTCTCATAGCACATGCTCTATGGATCCCCACCTTCTCGTCATCACCTCTAGCCTCCTCAGTTCTAAGGATCACATTTGTATATACTTTTTCAGGAATTAAAACCTAGCATGGCATCCTCTGGTTTTTTCTAACTCCATCACCCAGATAGTCTACCATCTTCTCGAGTTCTTCGTCTCACCTAATCCTCCCATGATCTAGAAGTTTCCTCCTGATTAGAAGATGCAGCAAACACGACACATTGTCGAGTGTGATAGATATCTCGCCAAGCGGGAGATGAAATGACGAGGTCTCGGTGTGCCATCTCTCCACGGGTGCATTAAGCATCTCGTAGTTGACCATAATATAACAGGTCATGCACAAGTCTTTCATCCCAGATTAGGGATAAAGCTGGCTGAAAACACTCCTCATTCGGCTGAGGCAAGCCAGTAATCTTCCGCCCATGGTTAATAAACTTCAGCTGATCACAGTCCTGTAGAAAAATAAATAAAAGTCATAAAGTTGTAATATAATAATTAACGTAAATTAAAAATAATTAATCCAACTAATGCTACCTCTTCATCCTAGATATGCTTGACAGTATGGTCTGGGTACAAAGGTACCACTAACAACTCTACAGGGCATCCTCCAAATGCCTGAGGTGGCTCTGGCTTATTATCCATAGCAGCCTCATCATCCGGAGTTGGCATTGGCTGAACAGTCTCATCAGCCATAGGTGGCACTAGCTAAAAAGCATCATTAGTCGGAGGTGGCATTGGCTCAAAAGCCTCGTCAGTCGGAGGTGGCACTGGTGCCTTAGGTACCTCTAGTGACTCGGGTACCTTTAGCACTTGAATAAGTGAAACCTGTCTCCTACGGGAGGATGGAGGCGGTGATGTGCCAGTAGGTGAAACCTGTCTCCTACAGGAGGAAGAAGATGGAGAATTATGAGCCCCGAAAGTAGATGTCTCTGCATGGCTAGAGTGAAGTAGGGCCTCCGAAACCTGACTCTTCTCCCTTTGCACTGATGCATGTTCGATCCTCTCATGCCTCAGTCTATTGTCTCTATCAACGATAATGTTTCTAAGTAAACTAGGAAATTGGTACAAGCAACCATACGATCAATAAAAGCAAAAAAATTAAAATAGACTGATAATTTACAGAGATGCATCTCCGAGTAATGTGAATCCAAACATTGAGAACTTTCGGAGATGCATCTCCGAAATTTTTTGCAACTCTTCAGGTCCTTCAATAACGGCAATTCAGACATACAAACCCTACAAATAGTGGTTTGATCGTTATTTTCAACCAACAAACATGTTTTACAGTATGTATAAATTACCATTTATGCAATTTTTACTCATTTCACACCTAAATCATCAATTTCAACTCATTTACACAAAAACTATAAAACAATTTCAAAAAATTTAAAATTTACAAATTTAGACTTTACTTAAGTGTTGGATGATGTCTCTAATGTACTTGATGTTGATTGAAGGACCTTTGAAATTGGTTGTTTGATTTTGGACTTGGTTAATCGAATTTTTTTTTAGAGAGTTTGAGAAATTTTTATGTTTTTTTAGAAATGAGGAAGGAGAATGGTTCTGGTGCGACTTAAGCTCCAATACCATTTGGAGATACATGTGTGAAATACCTTTGAAGATGCATCTCCAGAGTTTTTTAACATTAAGTCAGAATTCTATGTACTCAGGATGCGTCCAGAGATGCATCTTTGGAAACTGTGGTCATTTTTATATTTTCATGTGGTGCCTTAGTAATATAAAGGGTGCATTAAGAAATTCCTTAATTGCTTTAGGAGAGGGGGTTATTTTATTCTCCATATGACCTCCTATGGGTTTAATCCTCTGTAGGTTAACTTCAATTGAATCAATTTGAAAGTCACTATCTTCTTTGTTTTTGTATTGGGCTTCGGGTAAAGGTTGCAACTTAGGCCCAACGTCCTCATTATAACTCTTTTCACCCTTTGTCTTCAGCATATTGTTTACTTCCATACTTTCCCGACATGTTATTACTTTATTTTGGACCTCGGCCTACCAACTGGTTTCAGACCCATCTAGTTTATTGATTTCTAACGTGGCCGTATATGGGTCCACACACTCAAAAGAAATCCTTTTGTATTCTACAGGTCCTCCACTGTTCTCCTCATTAACATTACAAGATTTATCATCATGATTATTATTTAATAACATATATTCCCCAAAATTTGCCATTAATACTGAGTCATTATTGGTCGCCATCACTAAGTCTTGCTTAATTATTGTATTAGGTTTCTTTGATACCACCAAACTTAGTGCCTCTTTGATTCTCTCGTGGATATGGTTGATCTTTTCCTCTTCTTCCCCCATACGAGTATTCTGTAGATGTGTATTGATTGTCATCAGAGCCATTGCTTGAATGAATTGTGTTTCCAAGGTTTAGTGGAATTACCACTCGAGTTTATCCATACACCTCCTTTGTCATGTTAATTGGGAACACATGTTTATTGATCTTAGAATTGAAGACCTCATTCACTATTATAAAGCCTTTAGTTTTGATCAGGACTTTAGCTACATCTATTGAGTTCCTTTTTCGAGTATTCCCATCTAGGTTAATGTATGGACCTACATTTGATGTTATGAGTGGGAATAAGGATGGTTTTTAGGCATAAGGTGGTACTTCATGGATTCTCAACAACATTATTCTTTCCAAGTCTAAATCGCTTGGATTCCACAATCTAATTTCATCAAACCATTGTTCCAACCAGCTCAAAACATCAAATATAAGATTTTAAATTTCTCATTCCTCTTGTTCTTCAAGTAAACACAAATTTTCACCTAAGGGAGTGATCTTTAGTTTAAAGTATCCTGGCATGTGGAACGCATTTTGTAGATTGTAAGTCATTCTTGGAACTGAAACCTTTCCCATATATCTGTGAGGGCATCTTTCCATTTAGTCATGTTTTGAATGATGTCAAAACTAGAAACAAATTTAGCATTTTTGTACATTGGACAGTATCAACCAAATTCTAGATGTGCATTGATCATCTTAGCATTAGGGTGTATATAAATGTGTTTTGAATTGATTGGAAATGTCTTAGGCATGCTTCATGCATCAAAAATGTGTTTTAAGTGTGAAAAATGTTGAATAGACCGACACACACGAGTTCAGGTCGACCTATAGAAGCTTTTGCTTTAGTATAGGTTGACACATAAACTACTCAGGTCGACCTCCACACATCAATATTAAAGGTTGTAGCCACTGCCCATAGGTCGCCTCAAATATGCCGACCTAAGACCTTTACAAGTCGGCCTATTGCTTTCATAGGCGACCTATTCCCTTCAAAACTTAAAAATTTGTTTTTCCCTTCAATTCTTCTTGCACTCCTTTTGCTTCATATCTCTCATACATATATATACTCATACGTGCATCATTTTCTAGCAAGGTTCTAGTGTAAAACCTAAACAAAACCAGACACTACTACGGAAAACCCATTTAACAACGGTTGGGAAAGGTATATAATCATGCGTGCACAAGTGTTGATATGTAGAGTGTCGTTGTATATATGATATGTACAATCACGGACCAGTAACGGTTGTATTAAACTGGAAAGAACACTACCTATCACAACGGGTGATACAAACAACTGTTGTGATAAAGCAATTGTCCTAGGTTTGATTCCCAGATGCGTTGTTTTGATATTTATTTTTTTCTGGACAGCGCGCAAGATATTATATCGGTTGAGTATTATAACCGTTGTTAAATAATAAGTTATTATTATGGTTATCATGTATAACCGTTGTTACATATTCTGCAGATTTAAGAAAAAGATTCCTGATTTTATAATTAATCCCTTTTTTAAATCTGTATTATTGTTCACCATATCACAGCAGAAAATACAACTAACATTTGTGATAAAGTAATCATAATAATGTTAATTGTATCATATTCATAATATCACATAACTGTATCATATGCAATTGTAACAAATATCTTACAATATATCAGAACAAACAACCTGCAACTTACACATTACATAACATCACATAATTGTATCATATTCAATTGTAACAAATATCTTACAATTTATCAGAACAAACAACCTAGAGTTTACACATTACATAACATCACATAGTTGTATCATATTGATCAATTGTAACAAATATCTTACAATTTATCAGAACAAACAACCTACAGTTTACACAGTACATAACATCACATAATTGTAACTTGGTGTTTTGGTTTCTTGTCTCTTGGTGTCATGACTCTAAAGACCTAAGATTTCAAATAATTATACTTGTTAGTGAAATAATTTAGAAACTGTAATATACAATTAATATATTACAATAAAGAGTAAACTACATACTTGTTAATTTTCCCATATGCATTCTTCATGATCGATTTGAACAGCGTGCACGACATCTCCATCAACTTCAGCATATGAGGTAGGGACTTGTGTTGTGTAAGAAGGTGTGGACAGAATATCAAGACTTCCATCACTAAGAGGAATGTGTTTTCCTTGGAGAACGATTGATCATTTCCCCGATATGTCTGATGGGTCGGTAACATAGAAAACTTGTTTTGCTTAAGAAGACATGATGAATGGTTCGGTTATAAAAGATGCCTTACCAAAGTTGACCCGTGTGAATCCTAAGTCATCAATGTGTACACCATTACTATTATTGGGAATTCATTTTCATTTAAATAAAGCCACTTTGAAAATAACATAATCAATCTCCCAAATCTCATCAATGACACCATAAAACATGGTAGTTGCCAATACAGGATTCTTATCTTTTGAACTAGAGAAAAAATACATCGATTCGGCTTCAACCATAACCTGACTATTTTGCATTGTACTACGGTCATCTTTTGATTTTGTATAAAAGGTATAATGACCAATGTCGTATGCGGTCCAAGTAATGACACAAAATTTTGGCTCGTACGACAACCATTTAAGTATCTCAGATGCACTACGATCTTTAGATACACTTTTATTAAACCATTATATGAATCTCTTGTTATGCTCTATCAACAACAACTTGTCACTCATTCGGGAATATTTTTTCCTCAAAAGTCCTTTGTGAGTATTTATGAATGGTTGAACTTCATCTATATTATTCAATATATAGAAATGAGCTTGAATAACTACATCCCGAGCCATTGACTTAATATTTATACCTTGAATACCTCTTATGTTTGTGTCAGCATGACGAGAAATTGGAATTCCTATAGAATCTGCGTCCGACAAATAGTTTGTACAAAACTCAACAGCTTTTTCTGTAATGTATCTTTCAACAATCTAAGCTTCTGGTCGGTGATGATTCTTCGTATATCCTTTAAAGATCTTCATATATCGCTCTATTGGATACATCCACCTTAAATAAAATGGACCACAAATTCTGATTTCTCTGACTAGATGAACAAGTAAGTGAACCATAATGTCAAAGAATGATGGAGGAAAATACATCTCCAATTGACACAAGATGGTTCCTTGCAAGGAAGTAGCAAGAATTGGTGAATTAAAGCGGCATTGTTGGCTACTTGATTAATCTTTAATCAAGGGTTTTGGATGTGGTAGAATCAACGACAAACCATAGGGTTTGTAGGGATAGAATTCTTCATCTCTTGTATATACACTTTTTGCAAAGTAAGGTTAATTGCAAGTATCTCAATTTGATTTCGGATTAAGGGTAGACGTATCCGTAGCAAGGCCGATTGGGGAACTACCTAAAAAAAATCTTCGTGTCTCTTTATCTCTCCCTCTCTCTCTCTCTCTCTCTCTCTCTCTCTCTCTCTCTCTCTCTCTCTCTCTCTCTCTCTCTATCTATCTATCTATCTATCTATCTATCTATCTATCTATCTATCTATCTATCTATCTATCTATCTATCTATTTATCTATCTATCTATCTATCTATCTTTTAATTGTTGTGTTTTCAAATCATCTAATTTGTTGTTATTTTGATCAATTATTTGGAGATCAATTTTTTGTTACATTTTGAATTATGATTTGTTGATATAATCATGATCACTTTGATTGTGATTCGCTTTAACATCAACCAAACAAATTAAATTCCCAAACATTATCGATTGCACACATAGTGTTTGAGAAATTGCATTGTTGTGTTTTATTTGGTTTTTGATAATTGGAAATAAGTTTTACGTATAGATTATCATTTGATTGCTCTGTGGTTAATCATTGTTGGACAATTTGTGTTCGTTATCATCCAATTGTGTATCTTTATGCATATCCGAGCTTTTTAATAGTTGGTTCTGTTAGACGATTCAATTCGGGTTGTTTCTGTTCTAGCCAAAAATGGTTAGACCACCAAAAGTGCTAGTTCTCCTTATTCTGGACAAGGAGAGATACGTTGTCTATACTATAGATTATGTTTGGGGATTTGAGAGTGATACAGGTGCTGTATACTGTCTCAAGAATGAATGTCTTGCTTAACCCTCATGCGGGAGCCCCATTATATAGCCTTCTATTAAGACAAGCCATTAAGAGAAGTCTTTTGGCCTTCTGGCGTTATGTGGCCATCTGTAACACCCCAAAATTTTCCCTCTTATTTATACCCTCATTAGTGGCTTATGCTTTCCATTTCATGTACTTTTAGGACATAGACATTGCATATGCATCATTGGCTTCCTTAAGGCATGGTATTAAGGGTACCACTATCACTCATTGGGCAAAGTAAAGAGGATAAGATGTGTTCAAATACTCAAGCCAAAATGGCTCATCGTCTCTCAAGACACCTCATATGGTTCACCATTTCATCGAGAGGTTGAAATGGACAAGAGAATTGAAGAGGATTACACCTTCTCGACTGTTGATCCTCAACTAGGGTTTTGGATGTTCATGCTTGGGACACCTTCATGAGCAAGGATCTTGGAGCTTTAACAACATCTCATCATATGAATCATCTTGGTTTAAGGCAATCTACATCATGGTCAGATGAATTAGGGTTTGGAGAATCAGTCTATTTCTCCTGACTTCTAGGGACCAAATTAGGGTTTTGCCTAAAGTCAGTTTATTTATGATTTTTGGGAAAGACTTGATTCCATGGTTCTATGTGTTCTCAAGTGTCTAAGATTGAATTGCGGACCATCAATGTCATTCACAAGGGTTTCAATTGGATAGGTGATTGAAAATTAGGAAAATTAGAGATAAAGTCAACTGATCAAGAAAAAAAGTCAACTCTGGACTTTTTGGGGTCAAATCATGTTCTTCATGTCAAACATGGTCCATGGATGGAATTTGGTCAAGAAATATGCAAAGAATCAAGAAAATCAAAAGTTGTGAAAACTTGCCATTTTTGGAAATTGGAATTTCTTAAGAACTTTCCATTTTGGGAAGGTTTTTCTCAAGTTTCAGCCATCTTCAAGCCCAGATTTGAGCAGGATACAAGTCTCATTTGAATTTTTTTAAATGAAAGTTGTAGTATAATCTCTCACCTTTCCAACCATATAAAGAACGCCTCATTTAGATTTTTAGATCAAGAGATATGTTCATTTGAAGTTGGTATCATTAAGTTGTCTACTTGAAAAAAACTTAGAATTTTTTCTAAGTTTCAAATTTTAGTTTAGTGGTCATGATTTCAAGTCCCATTTTCACTGAGATTCAAGCTCCATTTTCACTTGTTTCAACATGAAAGATGTAGTATCAAAGGTCCTCTTCAAAATGGTTACAAGAATCATGAGGTTTGGTGTAGAAACCATGGAGAAGTATCCTTCCAAAATCAATAATAATCACCTTCGTGAAACATTGTTATGGTTCATGTAATTTTCAAAAAAATCCAAAGTTATGTTACTACTACATTACCATGCGCATGAAATTCTCCCAACACCAACATGTCACTTTTCCACTTCAAACCAGGCAAATTCTTTACATTCCATGCACCATATTATCATTTTCCACTTATGCCATACATGAAAAAATTGAAACTTAGTGAACAAGTTGTTTCTTTCTCCATACCTGTACACTACACCATCACCATCATCCATACCATGCCATGATAACCATGCTAAAACTCACCAAATAAACTCCACCCATGTACACCACTACATAACCTTCACATTTTCATTTTTTTTTGAACCCCGCTTTAACCATAAAATAACCATGATTAAACCTCCTTAACCACCCATATATAAACTCTAAAACCCTAGAAAATTCAGTTAGATTTCATTGTTCACAAAACTAGAGCAAAAACTTGAAGATACTCCATTGACACCAATTTTTCGGGGTTGCGAATCAGCACCATTTTTGGAGCTTTCTTTAATCTTTCTTCACTATCTTCATCTCCATAACACCCTCTCTCTACTGTATGCATTATTGTTGAGTTTAATTCATAATAAAAGTGCAACAACTTCAACATCATTTTGGAATTTTGGCAAGATCCAAGGAGATTAGAGCATTTATTTTGCTCTAAGTGTTGATTAGAAGATTTGCACGAAGTATTAGGGTTTCTTGAACGTGAGAAAAAGTTTCGTACAGGTTTGCGATTCTAGAAACTTTAGCTTTATTTTAGAACTCACCTAGGCTTTGGAATCATGTGGATAATGTGTATCTAAAATCCTCTATAAAGCGGCATTGTGTTGGGATAAAGATTGATTAAAAATGTGAGTTTTCAAAGTATGAGTTCATAAATTATCCTCTTTATATTTTCTGGCGTGTTGGTTTATTGGAGATTTCAAGACCATATTCGTAATCTACGTTGCGAGGGCTTCAATTTGGACTATTATTCTGCGCAAAATGATCAAGATTTGAGTGAATTATGGGTTATTAAAGTTTGTTGTTTCACCATGGTTTCATGCGCATGATATTGTGTTCATGGAAGGTTCAAAGGATTTTCTTGGATGGTTGGGGGAGGAAGATGACCACGTGTCGTCTTCCTAGAGGGCCAGCATGATTTTTGTCCTATTCTTCATTTAACAAAAACTTACCCATTGAGAAAGGTCAGTATTGTGGGTGTAGCGCTGCACTTCTTTATTCTATGTTGAAACAATAATAATATAATAATAATGGCACATGAATATTAATGCATAGAATAAATGCAGCATGTGAAGTATGATAACGTGGGAACAATCATGACCGCATGATCGTAATCATGCGCATGATCTTCATGTTAATCATAATAATGTGAAAACAATGCCAGCCGTATGATGCATCAAGCGGCCAGGAATGGGACAACACATTAATGAGAGGGGATGCCTCTCACGTGATGTACTTATTCCACCCTTTTCCTTACTTTTTTTTTGGATGAAAAGGAACTTTTTTGATGCACATGGACCTGCGCAAAAGGTGTTATTCGCACCATTCCCCAGCTAGCCCAAGTGGATATTCAACTGTGCTCCTACTAATGCAACACCCCCATCCCATTTTATGTTGTTTTTTAACTTTCTTTTCATCCTCGTTTCAAAGATCATTTTTAAAAATAATTAAAATTGTCATAAAATCCTGTAAAAGTTCATGGAGATACCCGAGGGTTTTAATTAATTTATAGTGAATTTTATTTACAATTTTTGGGAGTATTCAATATTTTTTCTCAATTTCTGACTATGATATGTTCATTTTGAGATACCTTGTAATGCAAGCCATAGAAAGGGACCTTCCCCTAATGTTTTGAGCCTGATTTTTGGTGTACAAATAGCCATTTTATTTCTTAACATGTTGATGCTTGGTTGTTGCATTGTACATGAATTTTTGAATGCTTTTGAATTTCATATTTTGAGTGTTACTTTGTATGATCATCCTTGACATGTGCTTGATATTTGCAATTAATTGAGTGCTTTTGATGCATGATTTGGATCCAATCTTTTGTATGTGATCACCTACTAGACTTGACATGACTTTTTTGATTGTTCATAATTTTTAAAGATCATTTGCTATTTTTCACCAATTTTCCAATGTGAACATGTCATATGTAAGCATGCCTAGAGCTAGGTTTAGATTGACATTTGGGTGAAGCCTCTAGAGGCCAACTTTATGGGTGAGTTTGAACACATTCATAAGTTTATTTTGATACACAATTGACACATAATTGAATATTGCATTTGATCATGATTCACATGCTTTGTAAGAACTTAATTGAATGCTCAATGCTATCTAATGCTTGCTTTGATATCTTGACTTGTTCATGCCCTTATGTCACCCTCCATTAGGGATACTTTGTTCACTCTTTCATGTATGTTTTAGAACAATATAGGGTCTACCCACATTAACTCACATGCTATTTCACATGCCTTGAATGATGCTTACCTTTGTGTGCATGAAAACTTGAATGATGCTTCCACATTGCCTATTCCTTTGACACCACTTAAATGCATCTTTGCACAATTGTTTTGGATTTCAATTAGGATGTATTATAAGTTATTTCACTTCTGACCTTGGTCTTCATATACCAACTTAGTGGTTGCTTAATCATGGTTTGATTCATGAACACTTGAAACATGTCTTAGGTACTTTCTTTGCTTAGAATTTCCTAACTTCTTGAATGCTAATTGGTGTGAACCCCATGATGATTTGTTGACATTTGAAACATCATTTGTATGTTATTTACCACTGCCTCTTGTAATTAGGTACACATTTAACATGATTTGGATTCACTTTCCTTGCTTGCTATTTAACATGATTTTGTGGAATTGTGTGAACGCTAATTTGTCAATTGTTTGTATCGTCTTTGGATATTATTTTGCCATGATGACATGAGTGATAACTTGACATGTTTACACATTGAATGACATGATCCAATTCTGACCTTAGGCTTTCATGAATGCCTTTCACACTTGGTTGCTCATCACATGTTCATAATTGTCCAAAACATGCTTAAGATAAGATCTTTGTGCCTAACTTGCAAATCATTTGGACATGACCTAACGTGAATCCCATGATCCCTTATTAATGCTTCAAGCATTCATTTGACTTGTTTCCATGATGTATGTTGCTTTTCCATGGCTTGATCCCACTTGTATTAACTTTGAGAAGGTCATTTGGTATAGCTTGTAAGTGATACATGTTTAGGTGATGGTGTAGGATAAAACTTGACATCTTTTGTATGCTCCCTTAGGACAATAGCATGGATAGGATTAGGTGTGTTTAGATACTTCCCTTACTAGGATTTCATACCTCTAGGACAATTCTTACTTAGGTTGTTGTTGGGCGTTCATCTTAGTATAGTCTTAGGACTTTAACATCGTCGTAATTGCATGTTTGCACACTTTGCTTTCAACTATTCATTAGTTGAGCTTGGCTTGGAGATGGTAAGTGGTTGTGCTACTTTACATATATGTTTACACTTACATGAATTCTATTTATCTTACGTCTCCTTTCTCTTTTCTCTTTGGTGATTGTTTAAGCTAATATTTACTTGTGTTGTTCACATGATCCCTTAGGATTCCTAGCTCCACTTAATCTCCGATTAAGTTGGAGGTATGAGAGACATTAGGTTTGCAATCCATGTATGATAACGAGTAGGATAACCCCCTAACATCAATCTTAGGACCATGATGCATGACAACATTAGGACCTAGTCTCCCTTAGTTATTTTTCTTTGCAACTTTGAGTCTTTCTCTTCTCATCTCAAAACAAGTTCAAAATACATAATAAATACAACGAGCATTGTGCACCATGAGCCTTAAGTACATGGGAAATGGAGAGTGTGGGGCTTCCTTTCACTTTCCTAGAGTGTTTAGCATGCGTCCCGTCTTGGGTCGATGTGCGACGCATTCGATCCTATGTCATAGACTTTAGTGCAATACAAGTTTCAAACTAACTTAAGCCACTTCTGTCTAAAAAAACACAAACAAAGTTCAAATCATTTTTGTCCTTCGGGATTAATTGGGTTTCAAATCATTTTCATAAAAAAGCACGTTACTTCCGTTTTGTCGCAAACAGACATCGACCCTAACTGCCGGACGCGAACTTAACGTCGCTCATAATAACACTTAATGACCTTGTAGGTCAAACTACGACTGCTCTAACTTCCTCTCTCTAGTTAGATTGAGGATATGTAGGCACAAGACGACGATGTCTTGGCGAGCAACCTTCCTCTACAAACCCGTAGTCCGTCGAACTACGTCGACTCTAATTCTTCATCCGTCCATAAAGATACGTAGGCATAGGATTGCGATGATCCTTGTGAGTCCTCTTTTGGTTTTCACCTTCCCTTTTCTCCCATTTCGTCTCCAGTTAGTAGTTGAGCTTCATAAAACCTACACTCTTTGATCGATAACAACAAGCGTGGATCCCATCGAGTACGATGGACACGAGGGGGTGCTAATACCTTCCTCTCGCGTAACTGATTCTCGAACCAAAGGTATGGTTGCAATGACCATGTCTTTCCCATTGTTGAGGTTTTCTTCAATCGTTTCCTTTCCCCGCGTCGGGATAAATAACGTCCGGTGGTGACTCTTCTATTTTTTCGCCGGTTGATTTTCGTAGGTACGACAACTGGCGACTCTGCTGGGGGACTCTAGTTCCCTAAGCGAGTCAATCCTAGCGCTTGTGTGCTTTTGGTTATTGGGTGTTTATCTATATGTTTTGCTCGCTTCATTTGTGGCATTGTTGCATGTTTATCTCTTTCATTGCATTTTCTTGCTTTACATTTACTGTTACCATATATTCTGGACTGTGCTGGACTGTTGTTTTTTGGCGGGATGGGTGATCTGAGAGATAAGCCCATTACACAGGCTTGAGTGTACACATAGGACTAGAGTGGAAAGTAGTGTGGCCTACGTAGCGTCTTGGTACGTTTGGTTTACACGAAACCCACACCCAGACAAGGTTTTCTTGGGAGATGTTCTGATTTGCGCGTCTTGTGCGTTTTGGGGTGTTAACCTAGAAAGCTGTCAACTCTGGTGACCATTCCCAGAGACTCAGTTAAGGCACTCCTCCCAAGGGGCGATAATGGCAGACCAGAAATGGCAAACCCATTACGCTTCTTGATCCGAGGACCTGAAGCTGAGAACTTGCCATAGGATGACCGTTTGAGGGAAATCAATTGAGGCCTCCTCGATTGATGATGATGCCAAACCAGAAATGGTGAACATATCATCATTTATCGACTTAAGAGTCTATGACGCTGAGGACCCTTAGTCTTAGAACCCATATGCGAGAAGGGTTGGGTGTTTACAGGTTTGCAAGTAACCATGACTTCCAACCTACCTGGTTTTCTGGTATTCTTACCGAAGGGGACAGTTCACCCTATTATACTCAGTCAGTTCAGTTGTTATTCACAGTTCTACACAGACACTATTCACAGTTCTGCACAATCCATCACCGACACGTCCAGATATATGTGGCACTGCGATATCATGCCTTTGTATTGAATTATCATATCCTAACATTCATGTTTTGTCATTTCCATGTGTATATCTTACCTTTGATTCTAGTCAATGGGTTCTACAGGGATGGATACTAAGAGGAAGAATAATGTGGCATATAGATTTCCAAGACCAACTCTAGATTTGCTTCATAAAGTGGTTGCCATGGCCGATCCAGGTGTTCTTACCGACTTCAGAAAAGAGTATGGGAGATTATTGAGTATGGTCCGCAACATCACGAAGTACGAGCACGACGCTCTTCATACACTATTGTAGTTTTATGAGCCTCTGTTGTGTTGCTTCATCTTACCAGATTATATTCTAGTGCCAACAATGGAAGAACTCTCTTTCATCCTGGGGATCTCTGTCAAGCTAAGGATATCATTCTTTTCCGAAGAGTGTCCAAGCTTAGAGGAAGTCTCAGCTGCTCTGCATGTGGGTAAGTCAGTTCTGAAGGATAACGTTGTTGATAAGGGTGAAATTAAAGGTTTTCAGTTGGAATTCCTGGTTAGCCAAGATCGAGAGTATGCTGACGCCAAGAGTTGGACGGTTTTTAATGCTATTTTGGCCCTGTGCATCTACAAGATTACTTTTTTCCCCAACCAATAGGACTTTGTGGATATGCATGCTGTGAGGATCTTCATTCTGAAAAATCTAATTCCTACTCTGCTTGGCGACTTTTATCATTCAGTGCATTTCAAGAATGAAAAGAGAAGAGGTAGGTCCGTGAATTATTGCACGCCGCTCTTATCCGATTGGTTTTTGAATAATCTGCCTCAGACTGGTGCCTTCGTCGACACCAAGACTTCTCTAAAATGGTCTAAGCGGATAATGGGGCTGACTGCTGGCAACATCGTCTGGTTTGATCATCAGCTGTTGGGTACGGAGATTATTGCTAAATGCGGAAACTTCCAAAATGTACCTCTGGTGGGTAGGAAGGGCGGAATCAATTACAACCCTATCCTGGCTGTTCGACAATTTGGATATGCTTTGAATGGTCCACCTGAAGACCAAGACATTGTGGAATCTTTGTTCTTTAATGGCACAGAAGATCAAGATATGTTGAGGGAAGCTGTGAGTGCTTGGGCCCATATTCACAAGAAGGGGAATATTGTTCTGGGGAAGAGTGACTGTAGGGCTTACCCTCCTTATGTTGAATGGATCCAGAGGAAAGCGGGTGAGGTGATCTTGCCATTTTCATGGGAGCCACCTTTGTATCCCTTAATGATAGAGCAACTCGCCACTGTTGCTATTGAAGAGTTTAATAAGCTGCAAGCTCTGGTGAATGAGCTCCGTGTCGAAAACTCCAACTTAAGTAGTCGTCTTTAAGACGCTTTGCATACCAACCTGGGATTGGAATGGAAGGCTCAAGATGCAACAAAACTACTGGCTGAGAAGGAGAGGGACCTTACAGACAGGGCTCAGTTCTATCAGAAATTTAAGTTGGCTGTTGAATCTTCCGCAAAGACTCACAAGCAAAATAAGCAACACTTGGCAGAGGCAAATACTAAGCTCGCTGACTCTCAGAAAAAGTGGGTTGAAATCATGGCTGAAAATGGGGAATTAAAGAAGGAACTCCAAAAGGCGAAGAAAGGCAAGAAGCACTTCTCCGACAAACTAAAGGAAGCTCTGAAAGAGATTGAAGAGCTCAAGGTTCAGGCCGGGATCAAGAAGTCAAATCTTGGAGACGTCTTCGGAGACGAAGATAGCCAAAGCACATCATCAAGTTGAACCAAGGCATTGGGATGAGGAACAAGTTGATTAGAGGGCTGATAGAGCAACCAACTCACCCTGACACCGAAGCCCTACTCGAAGAGGTCAAGACCAGTTTGTATGGGTTAGGGGTTTGGGATTGACTTGTATTTGTATCTCTATATATCGTGTTTACCATCAGGCCTGTTGATGGATTCACCTTTGATTGTATCAGAATCAGTTGTATGACTTTCTGGAGTATAATATAATGATATTTTTGCTTCAGTAACACTTGTTTTAGCAACATTTTCTCAATGGTGTTTGTTCTAGATATATTTCCTTTGCAATATCTATCTGTTCCAGCTTTATTTGTCCAGTATTGTATCTGATCCCTCGCCCAATCAGAACTAAAATCAAAGCAGGATATCATCTTCATCATCACCATATGGAACAGATTCAAGATGAGTTGGCAGCAGTTCGGAGCCAGATGGGGAAGTTTATGAGGGACATTCAGACCTTATTTCAGGGACAAGAAATGCTGAAGGAAGAAGTGCGTCAACTGAAGACTCGGATGAGTCTGGTTATGGAAGTCGTGAGATATGTGCTAAGCAAGGATAACAATCCCATTCTTGAGGCTGCGACTAAAGTTGTCACTCCTCTATTACCTGAGGGATCCTTCCCAAAGAGTGAGCAGATTGCCGCTATAGCCATCTCGGCTGTATCTCAACAACAGGATAATGCTCCTCATCGGTATCAGGATAGACCAAAGAGGAATAGGCACTTCGAGACTCCACCAGTGCCATATTCTCAGCTACTGAAGACCCTACTCCAATTTCAATTGGTTGAACTTAGGATGCTGGCTCCGCCTACTGGTACTCCCCCACCGGATTATGATGCAAGTGCCCACTGTGATTTTCATTCTGGGGCACCAGGGCATAATGTGGAGAGATGCAAAGCCTTTCAACATGTTCTCCAGGATCTGATAGACTAAAAGACAATTGAGTTCACACCAAACGGCCTGAGCATACCAGATAGTCTTACTTCAACTGTTGCAAAGGAAATGGATACTCCTTCCCTTTCTGTAGGATCCACCTCAAGTCATGGATATCTTCCACAACCTTATGCTTCAGAAGCTCTGCGTCAGTGACCTTTGTTTGTTCCTCAGCCGAATGTGGAAAAAAGAGTACAGGGGCAGATTGGGCGCCCGAATCAGCGTCGACAGCAAAACTATCAGTAGCATGGGCAACTTAGACCAAGAAGGCCCAAGAGGATATTTGATCCTATTCCTATTCCTTACAGTCAGTTGCTTGCTCGCCTGCTCAAAAGCTCTCTGATTCAGTTGAGGAATACCACGCCAGTGCCGTACCCTATTCCTCCGGACTATGACATGAATTCTATGTGTGAGTTCCACTCAGGAACATTTGGGCATACGATTGATAATTGTATTGTGTTCAAACACAAGGTGCAAGACTTGATCGACTCAAAAGTCATCAACCCAGATGGTACGCCCATGAGTTTAAGCCTTCTTATCAGAGTGAGCACAATATCGCAAGTACGTCATCAGAAGCAATAAGTCTTGACGGAGTCAAGTCTCCTCAACAATGGCAATCTTCGGCTTCTTTACTGCATTTTCATCTGTAATTTTTCCATTGTTGGTTAATGTTTGTTTGCATGTAAGAACTTTTTTTGTTTTGAATAATCATTTTAACGCAATGAATGTGTTATTCTTGAAGTACTTTAATATTACGCACTCATACCGTGTTTATATGCACCGCAATACCAATTTTCTTGCTTAAACTCTTGAGGGAGGATGACGAAGTACAAATGCAAAATCTTTGGTTGTATGCTTTTGGATAAAACCCTGTTAAGGATGTACAGGCATTGTTTCAAATTCCTAAACACCGGAGATATAAGGGAGATAGACCCTTGTTCACCCCCTCGAGCCTCGAAGTAGGAGTTTCTTTTCATTTGAAAAAACCCTCACATCTAACCCAGGGGCAGGGTAGTTGTCAGTTGATTTGACCGAGCATTCAAATTCCAAAAGGAGTATACATTTGAGGACCCATTACCTTTCTTTCCTCACATATCAGGAGGTCAAGGGGCATGAAACCACAATGGTTACCCCTCACCGCAAGGAGTGAAGCAGTCACAATCGTTTCAAAGAAGTCAAGATAGTAAGTGTCGCACGATTTGTTCAAAAAAAAAAGAAAAAATGGAGAAAGAAAGCCCGCTAAGTCAAAAACTGTGAAGCAAATGACTTAGGCAAAAGTTAGGGCATCCCGCTGGACCTGAAAATCGAAAAAGAATTCAAAAGAATTCGGTCTAGGCAAAATTCAGGGAAATGGAAATAAAAGAACAAAGAGAAAAACGAAAAGGATTACAAAAGAAAAATCCTCGAGCAAAGAACAAGCCGTGTGACCGCGGACACTGAAGACGAAAGGAGCGACTGCCACACCGAAACCCTAGCAGACTCCTTAATTGTCACCGATGGCATGCCATAACGTTTTGGAAGGGGAGCGCTCATGCCAGATTAACTAAACGTAGAACCGAAGGACATCGTGGAGAATGGGTGGGTACAAACAAACTTTGAACCATAAATCCTTTTTTCTCAAACCGTGAACCAGGTCACGTTACAACCCTTAAAAGTCCTAATTGAAATAGGGTTCATTCCGAAGGCGTTCTTCAATGAGATAGCATTCCTGACTCCTATGAGTTATGCTAATAAGATTTTTGTTGGTATTGCATGTGTGTATTGTTTTCCATTCAAAAATCAATGTCGCATCCCAACTAGTGATTCGTTCACGAGGTTTGGCGACACATTTTCACTAAAAACTTCAAGGTTAATATATGTGTTGCAATTATCATTCTCATAGCAAATATTTTCTGCCTACATACATGTGCCTAAGCATCAAGGAAGCTTACACAATAAACGTCAGTCGAGAAGCTTGATCCTGCCGAGTTGAGATGCTTGAAAATTCCGAAGGACAGTTATGTCAAGGTGCATGTTGCTAAAAGATTGTGCGCAGCCTGGGCATTCCCAGTTAGTTATGATAAGATATAGCCAATATGGGGAAGTCATATTGACAAATATCCCTAAAGCAGCCAAGCAAGGGCAATCACGTCGATATTCGACAAATCTCTCAAAGATCAGTCAGGGGCAAAGTCACTTCAAGGTTCGTATTGGGGAAGGCCACCTCAAGAGCATGAGAAGTTATCCACTCCTGAAGATGGTTGATCAAAAACACCCTTTTAGATACTGGGGCATAATATTTCGAGCCGAATCCTCTCGGGGCAAATTACTTCATAGATTATTCAGTCTGGGGCAGTTACGTCGGGATCCGATAAATCTCTCCAAGAGTCTGAAGACCCTGGAGCATGTTGAAAGCCAGGTTTTCTGTAAAATCCTCTTGAGACAATTTCTTCCGTTAGACTCTATGGTCTGGGCAAGTGGAGAGTTCAAAGGGCCGTTGGTCGCGTATGGGAATCAACATGCAGTTGATCAGCAGAAGCATGAAGCGCCAAAGTAGTTCCCAGTATGGAATTTCTCTTCCTCAGCAAGGCAGCAAAAGGTACCTTTTCCCAGCGAGGCGTTTGAATCGCCATTCATCCTCAGCAAAGATAGTTGAAGTTCTATCGTCCATGGTAGAACATTATGAAAATTCTAATTATCCTCCCCAACAAGAGTTCAGAAGTTTGATCTCCCCCTGCCAGGTTGATGAGGTTTATTGTTATTCAGCATGAATGCATATTCCCCGTACAAGTCAAGAGTGTTGGGTCCGTGTTTCTTGAGTTTGCGGTAAACTAGTTTCCGTCTCCCCAACGGATTAAGGGTAGAATGTTGTCCCCTAACAGAGCTGATATCGTCAATCGTCGTTCCCCAAGCAGATTTTTGGGTGGTGTTTAGCTTTCCCTAGCAGGTCAAAGGCCAATTGCCATTGGTACTTCTCTTCAGCAGAGCCCTAGGGCATTTTTAGCAGATGTTTGTGATAGAATGAGGGTTTGGTTGGGTTCTCGAGCAGAGTCTGTGACCATAGGGGCAGTTCATTTTGTCGTGTGTTTGCGGATGGCATGATTTATTATCCCCATCAGAGTTTATCCCTTCAGCATAGAAGATTTAGCATCCTCAGCGGAGCATTGAGAATGTCTCTCCCCTAGTATTAGTGCAGAGGATTGCTTTCCCCCGGTCAGAGTGGTTTATTACTCCCCAGCGAGTATTCAGAAGTCGACCATCTTAAACAGGATAACATTCCAATAGAAGACTTGTTTGGCGTCACTCCATGGTAGAGATCTTATATTCCCCACAGTTTTGTTGTGTCTACTTGCCTCATCAGGTCAGGAAGGGTAATCTCGTTAGCCAATGTATGATACCATCCCCCAGCAGGTTAAAGTCGTTTCCTCAGCATCAGGTCAGGAAGGGTAATCTCGTTAGCAAATGTATGCTATCATCCCCAACAGGTTAAAGTCGCAGGTTGAGTTCAAGGGTATTCTACGACAGGTTCGATGTTATTGACTTTATTCCCCAAGCAGATTTTGGTGGTAGTTATCTCAACGGTTTGGTCAACAGTGGTTGACATCCCCGACAGTTGCCAAGTCCAATGGTTATTGGCACCTTTTTCGTATCAGATCTTTGGGTTCTATCAACAA
Source organism: Lathyrus tuberosus (assembly GCA_022829125.1). NCBI lineage: Eukaryota > Viridiplantae > Streptophyta > Magnoliopsida > Fabales > Fabaceae > Lathyrus > Lathyrus tuberosus. Next base: position 5,901,660 of record JALAZF010000164.1, on the reverse strand, counting down.
GGGTTATTTGTAATCTCCAACAGAGTGGGAGTTATCTCTGGGTTCCATCTTCAGCAGTTGTCATTCTTGATTCCCAGTGTAGGGGAAGTCAGTTTGTGTTCCATCTTCAACAGGTGTATTTGTAATCCCCAACGGAGTGCGAGTTCTCTTTGGTTTCTATCAACAAATGTGTATTCGTAATCCCCAACGGAGTGGGAGTTCTCTCCGGGTTTCATCTTCAGCAGAAGTTTTGATCAGGAAGTCCGTTCAATTTGTCTTCCTCAGCAAGGGTCGTGACCCTAAGGACAATTCGGTTTGTCGTCCCTAGTGGAGCTGCCTTTGTATCCTCAGCATTTATTTTGCTGGAGAGCCTCTTTTGCATAGCATGATCACCTCTGCATGGAATCCTCTAAACATGTAGCATTTCCATTTTGTATGGAGCATTACACCATAGGAAAATTCAAACATATGCATTCGAAGCATAAGCCAGGTGTGATACTTTCTTTTCATGGTTTTACCCAGTAGTATTGGTGTATTTTAGGAGATTCAATCTTACGTTATCCCCGGTGAAATTGATGATGAATTCGTTCATCATGCTTATCCTCCCCTGTAGAGTTGTCTATTCAGGCTTCTCTTTTCCCCAACGGAGTCATCTTTGAAGATCTGTTGATTCTACTTTAGGATCTGAGTCCACCCTCGTTTCAGCCTTCCTTTCTAAAATCCATCTTGTGATGGTAACCTCTGGTTATGAGACCGCCTTCGTGTCAGTCTACCTTAGAGTTTAGGATCTGAGTCCGCCCTCGTGTCGACCTTCCTTTTAAAAATCCATATTGTGATGCTAACCTCTGGTTATGAGACCGCCTTCGTGTCACCCTACCTTTTTGTTTGGATCTGAGTTCGCCCTCGTGTCGGCCTTCCTTTCTAAAATCCATCTTGTGATGGTAACCTCTGGTTATGAGACCGCCTTCGTGTCGGCATACCTTAGAGTTTAGGATCTGAGTCCGCCTTCGTGTCGGCCTTCCTTTTGAAAATCCATCTTGTGATGGTAACCTCTAGTTATGAGACCGCCTTCGTGTCGGCCTACCTTTGTGTTTGGATTTGAGTCCACCCTCGTGTCAGCTTTCCTTCTAAAAATCCATCTTGTGATGGTAACCTCTGGTTATGAGGCCGCCTTCGTGTCGACCTACCTTAGAGTTTAGGATCTGAGTCTGCCTTCGTGTCGGCTTTCCTTTTGAAAATCCATCTTGTGATGATAACCTCTGGTTATGAGACCACGTTCGTGTCGGCCTACCTTAGAGTTTAGGAACTGAGTCTGCCTTCGTGTCAGCCTTCCTTTTGAAAATCCATCTTGGGATGGTAACCTCTGGTTATGAGACCGCCTTCGTGTCGGCCTACCTTTGTGTTTGGATCTGAGTCCGCCCTCGTGTCGGCTTTCCTTTCTAAAATCCATCTTATGATGGTAACCTCTAGTTATGAGACCGCCTTCGTGTCGACCTACCTTAGAGTTTAGAATCTGAGTTCGCCCTCGTGTCGGCTTTCCTTCTGAAAATCCATCTTGTGATGGTAACCTCTGGTTCTGAGTCCACTTTCGTGTCGGCCTACCTTAGAGTTTAGGATTTGAGTCCACCCTTGTGTCGCCTTCGGTCGATATCCCTTTCAATCCCGCTTTCGAGTGGCATCTTTACTTTGAGTCCACCTTCGGCTGGCAAACACTTCATATATATTTCCCCACAGAGTGCAAATTTTCGGGTTCTTTTGGTATTCAATCTCCGTGTACCTCAAATTTCTGAAAGCCGTTGCTATTGACCCTTCAGGTCCAAGTCGATTGAATAGGGGCAGCTGTAACACCCCAAAATTTTCCCTCCTATTTATACCCTCATTAGTGGCTTACACTTTCCATTTCATGTACTTTTAGGACATAGACATTGTATATGTATCATTGGCATCCTTAAGGCATGGTTTAAAGGGTACCACTATCACTGATTGGGCAAAGTAAAGAGGATAAGATATGTTCAAATACTCAAGCCATAATGGCCCATCGTGTCTCAAGACACCTCATATGGTTCACCATTTCATCGAGAGGTTGAGATGGACAAGAGAATTGAAGAGGATCACACCCTCTCGACTGTTGATCCTCAACTAGGGTTTTGGATGTTCATGCTTGGGACACCTTCATGAGCAAGGATCTTGGAGCTTTAACAACATCTCATCACATGAATCATGTCATCTTCAAGAAAAGCATGGTCCATGGATGGAATTTGGTCAAGAAATATGCAAAGAATCAAGAAAAATCAAAAGTTATGAAAACTTGCCATTTTTGGAAATTGGAATTTCTTAAGAATTTCCATTTTGGGAAGTTTTTTCTCAAGTTTCAGCCATCTTCAAGCCCAGATTTGAGCAGGATACAAGTCTCATTTGAATTTTTTTAAAATGAAAGTTGTAGTATGACCTCTCACCTTTCCAACCATATAAAGAACTCCTCATTTGGATTTGTAGATCAAGAGATATGTTTATTTGAAGTTAGTATCATTAAGTTGTCTAATTGAAAAAAACTTAGAATTTTTTCTAAGTTTCAAATTTAAGTTTAGTGGTCATGATTTCAAGTCCCATTTACACTGAGATTCAAGCTCCATTTTCACTTGCTTTCAACATGAAAGATGCAGTATCAAAGGTCCTCTTCAAAATGGTTACAAGAATCATGAGGTTTGGTGTAGAAACCATGGAGAAGTATCCTTGAAGAAACTCCATTCACACCAATTTTTGGGGGTTGCGAATCTGCACCATTTTCGGAGCTTTCTTCGATCTTTCTTCACTATCTTCATCTCCACCCTTTTCCTTACTTTTTTTTGGCTGAAAAGGAACTTTTTTGATACGCATGGGCCTGCGCAAAAAGGGCTATTTGCACCACTCCCCAACTAGCCCAAGTGGATATTCAACTGTGCTCCTACTAATGCAACACCCCCATCCCATTTTATGTTGTTTTTTAATTTTCTTTTCATCCTCGTTACAAAGATCATTTTAAAAATAATGAAAATTGTCCTAAAATCCTGGAAAAATTCATGGAGATACCCGAGGGTTTTAATTAATTTTTAATGAATTTAATTTTCACTTAACGGAGCATTCAATATTTTTTTCTCAATTTCTGACTATGATGTGTTCATTTTGAGATACCTTGTAATGCAAGCCATAGAAAGGGACCTTCACCTAATTTTTTGAGCCTTATTTTTGGTGTGCAAGTAGCCACTTGATTTATTAACATTTTGATGCTTGGTTGTTGCATTGTCCATGAATTTTGGAAAGCTTTTGAATTTCATCTTTTGAGTGTTGCTTTGTATGATCATCCATGACATGTCCTTGATATTTGCAATTAATTGAGTGCTTTTGATGCATGATTTGGATCCAATCTTTTGAATGTGATCACCTACTGGACTTGATATGACTTGGTTGATTATTCATAATTTCAAAGGTAATTTGCTATTTTTCACCAATTTTCCAATGTGAACATGTCATATGTAAGCATGCTTAGAGTTAGGTTTGGATTGACATTTGGGTGAAGCCTCTTGAGGCCAAATTAGTGGGTGAGTTTGAACACATTCATAAATGTATTTTGATGCACAATTGAGACATAATTGAATGTTGCATTTGATCATGATTCACATGTTATGTATGAACTTAATTGAATGCTCGATGTTATTTAATGCTTGCTTTGATATCTTTACTTGATCATGCCCTTATGTCACCCTCCATTAGGGATACTTTGTGCAATCTTTCATGTATGTTTTAGCATAATATAGGGCCTGCCCACATGGACTCCCATGCCATTTCACATGCCTTGAATGTTGCTTACCTTTGTGTTCATGAAAACTTGAATGGTGCTTCCACATTGCCTATTCCTTTGACATCACTTAAATGCATCTTTGCGCAATTGTTTTGGGGTTCAATTAGGATGTATTATAATTTGTTTCACTTCTGACCTTGGTCTTCATATACCAACTTAGTGGTTGCTTAATCATGGTTTGATTCAAGAACACTTGAAACATGTCTTAGGTACTTTCTTTGCTTAGAATTGCCTAACTTCTTGAATGCTAATTGGTGTGAACCCCATGATGATTTGTTGACATTTGAAACATCATTTGTATGTCATTTACCACTGCCTCTTGTACTTAGGTACACATTTAACATGATTTGGATTCACTTTCCTTGCTTGCCATTTAACATGATTTTGTGGAATTGTGTGGACGCTAATTTGACAATTGTTTGTATTGTCTTTGGATATTAGTTTGCCATGATGACATGAGCGATAACTTGACATGTTTACACATTGAATGACATGATCCAATTCTGACCTTAGGCTTTCATGAATTCCTTTCACACTTGGTTGTTCATTACATGTTCATAATTGTCAAAAACATGCTTAAGATAAGATCTTTGTGCATAACTTGCAAATCATTTGAACATGACCTAAGGTGAATCCCATGATCCCTTCTTAATGCTTAAAGAATTCATTTGACTTGTTTCCATGATGTATGTTGCTTATCCTTGGCTTGATCCCACTTGTGTTAACATTGAGAAGTTCATTTGGTATAGCTGGTAAGTGATACATGTTTAGGTGATGGTGTAGGATAAAACTTGACATCTTTTGTATGCTCCCTTAGGACATTAGCATAGATAGGATTAGGTGTGTTTAGCTACTTCCCTTAGTAGGATTTAATACCTCTAGGACACTTCTAACTTTGGTTGTTGTTGGACGTTCATCTTATGATAGCCCCCTAACCTCAATCTTAGGACCATGATGCATGACAACATTAGGACCTAGTCTCCCTTAGTTGTTTTTCTTTGCAACTTTGAGTCTTTCTCTTCTAATCTCAAAACAAGTTCAAAATACATAATAAATACAACGAGTATTGTGCTCCATGAGCCTTAAGTACATGGAAAATGGAGAGTGGGGGGGGGGGGGGGGGTTCCTTTCACTTTCCTAGAGTGTTTAGCACGCGTTCCATCTTGGGTCGATGTGCGACGTATTCGATCCTATGTCATAGACTTTAGTGAAATACAAGTTTCAAACTAACTTAAGCCACTTCTGTCTAAAAAACACAAATAAAGTTCCAATCATTTTTATCCTTCGGGATTAATTGGGTTTTAAATCATTTTCAAAAAAGAGCATGTTACTTCCGTTTTGTCGCAAATAGGCATCGACCCTAACTTCCATACGCGAACTTAACGTCGCTCATAAAAAATACTTAATGACCTTGTAGGTCGAACTATAACCGCTCTAACTCCTCTCTCTGGTTAGATTGAGGATACGTAGGCACGAGATGGTGATGTCTTGGCGAGCAACCTTCCCCCACAAACCCGTAGTCCGTCGAACTACGTCGACTCTGATTCTTCATTCGTCCATGAAGATACGTAGGCATAGGATTACGATGATCCTTGCGAGTCCTCTTTTGGTTTTCACCTTCCCTTTTTTCCCGTTCTGTCTCCAGTTAGAAGTTAAGCTTCAGATAACCTACACCCTTTGATCGATAACAACAAGCGTGGATCCCATCGAGTACGATGGACGTGAAGGGGTGCTAATATCTTCCTCTCGCGTAACCGACTCCCGAACCCAGGCTATGGTTGTGACGACCATGTCTTTCCCTTTGTTGAGGTTTTCTTTGATCGTTTCCTTTCCCTGCGACGGAATAAATAAAGTTTGGTGGCTACTCTTCTGTTTTTCTGCCGGTTGATTTTCTCAGGTGCGACACCATCATTGTCGTAACTTCCCTCCATGAATACAGGCTTTGAAGCTATGCTAAAGTCTGCATTGATGTACCGCCACCATTACAACTGTTAGAGTGACATTTGACGAGCTCGTGATCGGCATCAGTGTCAGGTTGGTGGGGTGTGGTACCCGGCATTGTGAGAACTCGACTTGGTGAGAATCGGGCTACCTGACCGAGTCGGGTTGTGTATGTGGCTTGTCTAGCTCTCTTCATTGTACAATCTTTCCTGCTACCATAGCCTAGTCCGTGCTCACCTTTATCCGACTACTCAACCCGACATCAAATATATTTGGCATGTACATAAGTCCCTCGAGTACTACATCCGCTTATAGGGGTGCAGTACCGGTAGTGACATAAGCCCGGATATATTTGTTAGGTGTCGTGCTATATATCGGCCTTTTCTTCTTACGTATAAAACATTTCTTAGAGGTTCGTGTCCTTTCAATTCCCCCAGTATAATGATGACTATTAAAGGCTACTCCCTAGCTACTCTTGAGTATTTTATCAGAATTTCCCTTTCCCTCTTCTCATTTCTACATCCAAATCGTCTTCCCTCAACCAGAACGCTTTCCAATCTCTAAGGCTTCTTTACTCACAGGTATACTTCCATTACTTCTAATTTTATTCATTTAATTTTGTTTTTAGAAAATATGGCAGTCTTTAGTAAACGAGACGGTGACTGTAGTAGTAGCGAAGTCCGTATGAATGCCATGGAGAGAAAGGAGTTGTGGGAACAATGCATGTGGGAAATAGAAAGTGCTTTAGGGCCAGAGAAGTATAGACGAGTCATGAACAAAATCTATGGCGATGTTCTTACTTCTGGAAATAATTTTGATTCTAGCTCATCTTCCTCAGGTTTTGTAGAGGTTTCAATGACGACTGCTGCTCCTTTTCATCTTGAGGTCATGAACCATAAGAATAGTACCTTTGATGATGTAGAAATCGTTAAACTCTAGTCCCTAAGGCAAATATCTTCAACTGGGTTCGAAGATGATGTTGTCTTGGAATCATGTATTCTCGGAGAGTGCGTTTGTATATTGCGCCCTAAAGGCGTTAAAGAAGACTTCTTCTATTTTTATGTCAGGGTTTTAGAAGACTTTAATATACAAATTCCCTTTTCTGATTTTGAAGCAGATGTGCTGAAAGCCGTGAACATAGCTCCCTCTCAACTTTGTCCCAACAGTTGGGGTTTCATAAAGTCTTTCAAAAGGGTTTGTGAGGTCTTAGATATCACCCCTACAATTGGTCTATTTTTCTCCTTCTTTGAGGTGAAAGGTGTTTGTAATTGTAGTTGGATACAAATCAGTAGGATTCCCGGGCGAAGTTTCCTACATGCATATACTTCTAATTACAAAAATTATAAGAATTTTTTCCTAAGGGTAAAGAGTGGACCGAGGTGTCCACAAGTGTTGTACCCCTTGCTGATCACTGGTTTCAAATGTGAGAAACTGAGTGAATTGGAAACTCATTCTTTGATTGTTCTTGATTCATTTCGTATGATGAAGGTTAAGGAATTACTACCCTTAAGTGACGAGCAACTACTCGCCTTCCTAGGTAATTGCTTGCTTATTACTTGTCCATATTTTTAATTATTCTTGTTCTAACATTTATGACTTTTCTACAAATACCATGACTAAATTATCAGTAGCTGAGCAGAAAAATTAATGTTGGAGGCTTGTGCTGCTCGGAAAGGATCCGGAGGACCTGCCTCTTCCAAGTCGGATATAGGCGGGTTGGAAGTCCGCCAACCAAAACGGACCCGGGGTACTAGTGCAAAGGCGACCCCAAGCAAGAATGAACCTTAGCCTTATGCTCCTCCAGCCCATGAAGAAACTTCACAAGGTGCTCCCAAGAGGTTAAAAACCCTCATGACTGATGAAGTCTGTCAGGCCGACATGGAGATCAATTCTCTTATGCGAGTTCTTGGGAAGAGTGTTGCATCCAGGGAGTTTAAATTCTGGTCCAACAACTTTGACGGGCTTAGGTTTCTGTATGACCATCTTAACGCCACTAAGGATGTTAACAAAGTAAAATCTATTGGTCGGCAGAAGATTACGTACAATATTAGCTCTTACCTAATGCGGTGTGCTGTTCTTGCCAGGGGTCTATTTGAGTCTAGTGATGACTCTGAGTCAGAGAAGCTTAAGCTGAAGGAAGAGGTTACTCGGCTACAAGAAGCCCTCAAGGATCAATCAGAAAAGCTTTCTTGTTTAGAGAAAAACCTGGCTAAGGAGAAGAAGAGCAAAGAGACTCTTGAATCAGAACATAAGTCGGTTTTGTTTAAGGTTGCTGAGGAGTTGAGGCAAGTCAAAGTCTCTCACCAAGAGCTTTCAGTTTCTAATACCGAGCTCACTGAGTCTCTTAAGATGGCTCAGATTGAAGTTCTCTCCGCTGGTGACGAGGCCTTTGACAGGGCAAAGGAGTAAGTTTTGTGTCTCCATCCCGGGCTGGATCTGTCTGAAGTTGACTACTTTAAGGTGGTGCTGGATGTCCGCCTTATAGATCTGGACGAGCTTGAAAAGAATAATCCAGAGAAGATTCTTGCTCCTGTCAATGGCGGGAATGAGACCCCGGATAATGCTGGCGCTAATGGAACCTCGTTTGTTGAATGATTTTTGTAATCCTTCTTGTATTAGTTAGTCATCCTTTTGGATGCATTTTTAATGTATTTTGGTGAGGGAGTGTGGTGTTGTCCCCCTTATGCTTATGAATTTTCAGCTTCCGGGCTTTGTAATGTACAATTTTTTGGCCCCTCCGAGGCTTTCGCTTATGTCATTGTTGTTTATCATGTTTGTTTCCTTGCAAAATAATCCCGTACATATATCCAGCCCCTCAGGCACAAAGTTAGAATAACTTAAGGTATCCGATTATAGATTGCTGGGTATTATTTTTGCTTTCTCTTTTGCTTGATTTCCCTGACCTTTCAGGTAGCTTACTGTGAGGCTAATTATTAAGGAGCCTTTTAGTTATCTTGTGTGTATAATCTTCACACTTTTGGGAGTCCTGGACTCTTGTAGACTTAGGCGTTAATTATGGCATGTACTCGGGCGTCCTTTCTACAGAGATTTGCCCTTTTCTTATTGGTATTTTGCCATGTATGACTTTTGATATGATGACCACCCGGGTATCTTTTGATGTGTTTTGGGCCGAGATGTTTTCATCATCTTTATACCAGATTGTCCGGCTTGAGTGCATGGAGCTATTAGACATATTTGTTCAACCCGTGTACGCAGAGCGTTTGTGGGCTACCTATGTACGCGGAGCAAGTCGACACGTTTATAGGAGTTTATCAACCAATTTATGGGCGACCTATGTACGCGGAGCAAATCAACACGTTAATAGGAGTTTATCAACCCGTTTATGGGCGGCCTATGTACGCGGAGTAAGTCAACACGTTTATAGAAGTTTATCAACTCGTTTATGGGCGACCTATGTACGCGGAACAAGTTAACACGTTTATAGGAGTTTATCAACCCGTTTATGGGCGACCTATGTACGCGGAGCAAGTCAACACGTTTATAGGAGTTTATCAACCTGTTTATGGGTGACCTATGTACGCGGAGCAAGTCAACACGTTTATAGGAGTTTATCAACCCGTTTATGGGTGACCTATGTACGCGGAGCAAGTCAACACGTTTATAGGAGTTTATCAACCCGTTCATGGGCGACCTATGTACGTGGAGCAAGTCAACACATTTATAGGAGTTTATCGAGTTATAACTCATCCTCTCCATCCGAATACCTATGAACAAGACATAACAATTTTTAAAGTCTGGACGCCTCGTTAAAAACCCTCGCCCTCGCAAGGGAAAAGAGTGTGATTCGGATCCTTTATTTAGTATTGAATTACATAATGTCTTACCTGAAATACATCATAAGATTGAATACATCCCAATTCCTAGATATTTCTACTCATTCTAATGTTTCGGCTTGTATCCTCCTTGATCGAAAGGATCTCCCCATCCAGTTGGCTGAACGTCTTCAAACCCAATGCGAGACCTCTCAGGAGCAGTATACTTTACTAGAAAGTCAAATTTTCTGCTTGGTTGTCCCAAGGTATCCCAAGTCTCTGAGGGGTTGTTGTCCTCGCTGATATTGATTTCAGTTAGTGAAAAGTTGATAAATTCTCGTTCTGCCATCCCTGCGACTTCATCAAGACGACGGTTGACGGATTCAGGATTGTTTGAGCAGGGCTTCCGTGCTTCTGAAGAAAAGGATTCATCCTTTTCAAGACTATCTGGAAGATATATGTTTCCGGGATGGCTTTGATACCCCAGATCCTCTATGTAAGGCTTCCTGGAGGAAAGAACTAGGTTTTCCTTTAGTGCTTGTATGATCCCTTTCTCTTCTTCGGCGAATGAGTTAACTCCGTGGGTGTATCATGGGTCGATAGATGCCAAACCTGGACTTGTTTCGTTTCTTCATCGGGCACTATGTTGACTAGGTGGACATTGGGGGAACTCTTGGAATTTGCTTTTTCTTCTCCACTTTAAGCTATCCTTATAACACTTTCTCGCCAGCCCCTAGTCGCTTTTAACAATCCCAACCTGACCATCTCCAAGTGGGAATTTCATGGTCGAATATAGTGTTGAAAGCCAAGCTTCGAGGGTGTTGAATGATGTCCAGCCTATAATGATGTTATAGGGTGAAGCAACATCGATAATCAAGTACCTTACCCGGACAGTCTTTGCATTATCAGTGTTACCGAAGGTAATCGGAAATAATAGATGTCTGACCACCTAGACCTGCTCTCCCGAGAATCCTACTAGACTGCCTTGGAATGGAAATAACTCGATCGCGTCAAGCCCCATTTCTCTTGAAGCATCCCAATACAACACATCGGCTGAACTTTCAGGGTCTACCAGTACCCCTTTCACGCTCCGACCTCGTATCTACACTTTGATAACCATATGGTCATTTTCGTGATCTAGGACTCCTATGGTGTCCAGTTTGGAGAATGTTACAACATCTAAGTTTCCTTCCAGTTTTTCTGGGGATTTCTGGTCGATATGTCTGCTCTAGCATCTCTTTTTCTGGATGAACTTGTCTCTCCACCACCAGCAAATCCCCCAGAAATGATGTTTAGAGTGTGTCGGGCTGCCTTTGTCTCATGACCCTCTTCAGCGTCTAAACTTTTCTTCTGGGATGACTTTTTTGGTCCCTGATCATCTCGGCGAGGACTTATCTTGTTATTTTGCGGTCGAGAATCCTTCACAGATGTCAATAGATGTCCCCTCTGGATTAGGGCTTCAATTTCTTTTTTTAGCCGCTGACAGTCCTCGGTGTGATGTCCTCGTACACGGTTGTAATCACACCAAGCCTCAAGTTGTCTTCCCATGATTGCGTTAGCTCTTTTGGGACAATGAGGCTCTGGTAACAAATTCATGTGGTCGACTTCTTTAAAGATGTCATCCCTGCTGGTATTTAGCGGGGTGAGGTCCTTATCCGGCTCATATGGCTGTTTGTATGGCCTGGGAGTATGTCGCTCACGCGCAGCTCCCCGAGGATGCTCCTTCCTCCTGTTTGACGACTCTTCTTTACTCTTTGTGTTTTCATTGTTGTCCCGAGCTCTTTTCTCTTGGTTACTTTCTTCTCCTTTGATGTAGCATTCCACCCGGGTAGTGATCTCATCCATGCTGATAGCTGGCTTTTGAGCCAATGACTCATTGAATTGCCCGGCTTGCAGTCCATGCTAAAAATCCCCTACAAATAGCTCCTGATTCGGATGAGATACTTTGAGGGTTTCCAAATTGAATCGAGCCAGGTACTCACGTAATGACTCCGCTTGCTTCTGTCTAACACTGAACAATGCAGTCGTGGATACCTTCCAGTGTTTTCTTGCCGAGAAGTGTTGTACTAATCTCTTAGTTAGGTCTTGATAGCTTATGATGGAGAGCAGAGGAAGGCTCATGTACCATCTTAAAGCTATGTTCTTAAATGTCCCGACCATAAGTTTGTACTTCAGTGAGTCTGAAGGGGCAACTCTGGCCATCTGATTGTTGATAGCAATGACATGCTCCTGTGAATCTGTCTTCTGATCATAAGAGGTTAACGATGGTGCTTTGAATTTTTCTGGTATGTGGTCATCCCAAATCTCTTGAGAGAGAGGTTGAGGTTCGAGAACCTCCTCTTCACTATCACCGTCAGCTTGACTTTGCTGCTGTAGCACATGTATGCTGTCTTGCAGTGTTTCATTCTATTGTCTTATGGTCTCCATCATAGCTAGTAGTTGAGCCATGTCATGAGGATCTCCATCAGAAGACATGCTGTCAATGTGAGAAGTGTGGCCTAGGAAAATTTTACCTAGGCCCCACGGTGGGCGCCAAATGTTCTAGCCAAAAATGGTTAGACCACCAAAAGTGCTAGTTCTCCTTGTTCTAGACAAGGAGAGCTACGATGTCTATACTATAGAGTATGTTTGGGGATTTGAGAGCTACACAGGTGTTGTATACTGTCTCAAGAATGAATATCCTGCTTAACCCTAATACGGAAGCCCTATTATATAGCCTTCTATTAAGACAAGCCATTAAGAGAAGTCTCTTGGCCTTCTGGCGTTATGTGGCCATCATTGCCGTAACTTCCCTCCATGAATACAGGCTTTGAAGCTCTGGTAACGTCCGCATTGATCCGGCACCACTGTTACAACTGTTGGAGGCGCGTTTGACGAGCTCGTGACCGACATCGGTGTCGGGTTGGTGGGGTGTGGTACCCGACATTGTGAGAACTCGGCTTGGTGAGAGTTAGGCTACCTGACCGGGTCGGGTTGTGTATGTGACTTGTCTAGTTCTCTTCATTGTATGATCTTTCCTACTACCATAGTCTAGTCCGTGCTCAACTTTATCCAATTACTCAACCCGGCATCAAATATATTTGGCATGTGCAGTTTCCGCTGTGCCATAAAACTTTTGAAAACCATTTTTTCCAAAAGTTTGAATTTTAAATTTGTGATCTATTCACCCCGACCTTTAGATTGAAGCCTATCGTCTAACAAGTGGTATCACGAGCTCCGGTTAATTTTATGCTTAAGATTTTCTTCTTATAAGTATGGCTACTGAATCTAAGGGAGCGTACAATAGAGCACCAATTTTAATTGGCGAAAATTATGGCTATTGGAAAGCTTGTATGCATATTCATGTCAACTCCGTTGACAAGGGTATATGGGACGCCATAAAAAATTGTCTGAATGAAATAACTGTGACCAATGAGGGTGTTACATTACCCAAACTGGAAGCACAATGGGATGCTAAGGATTGGAAATTGTGGTCACATGATTGGAAGATAAAAAATATTCCCACTTCTTCTTTGGGTATTGATGAGTATTATTGCGTTTCTCATTGTGAGATCGCCAAGGCTATGTGGGACACATTAGAGGTTTCATATGAGGGTACTAATGATGTCAAACAAGCTAGGTTCAACACATTAAATCAAGAGTTTGAGCTATTTCGTATGGAGCATGGTGAAACCATTACGGACATGCGAAAATGGTTCACATATCTTATCAATCGATTAAATGTGCTAGGTAAGCTTATTTCCAATGAGATTGCTACTAACAAGGTGTTGAGATGTTTAGATAGGGTATGGCAACCCAAGGTCACCTCCATCAAAGAGGAAAATGACCTTAAGGAACTTGATCTTACGACTTTGTTTGGTAAGTTGGAAGAGCATGAGCAAGAGCTCTCTTGCTTGGAAAAACACGAGAAAGAGTATGAAAAGAAAGCAAAAAGGGAGAAAGGAAAAGACAAGGAAGTAGAGAAGAAGTCTATTTCTCTAAAGTCTTCAAGCTCGAGGTCCTCCTATAATGAGCAAAGTGATTATGAAACTAAAGATTACAATGATTCTAATGAAGAAGATATTGGGTTGTTTATCAAAAAGTATAATAGATACATGAAGAAGTATGAATATAAATACTTCGACAAGAACCATGGTAAATTCAGAAGGCTATCAAATTCCTCAAAGGAAGATGAGAAGAAAAAGGGTAAGTCTAGAAATACATGCTACAATTGTGGTAAACCGGGCCACTATAGATCAGAATGTCCTACAATCAAGAAAGAAAAAGAAAGTGGTCGAGATAAACGATCTAGCAAGTCTAGAAGAGCTTATGCTACTTGGGAAAGTGAAAGTGATTCGTCAAGTGATGATAGCTCCACTTCAAGTGTTGAATCAACCAAGCTTTGTTATATGGCAAACAAAATAGAAAAAGTTGTAAGTCACTCTAATATACAAGAATCATTTGAAAATCTACATAGATAAGCCATAAACGCTTTCAACACATTAACTTTAAACAAAAGAATAATTTATCACTTAGAAGATAAAATTTTGGAAAATTAAAAGAATATGGAAGCTCTAAGGATGTATATGTTAGATATTCTAAAAGAAAAAAATGAGGATGCTAAACCTTCATGGTTTGGTTGTAAAACTTGTCACATTTGGCAAAAGGAGTTAAAAACTCTCAAAGCCAAATTGGATAAGGCTTTGCAACCTAAGGTCACTTTTGCTATAGATACTTCTAAGTATGACATGCCTTCTCATAATCCTTATAGAAGGTATAATTATGTTGACAAGAAAACAAATAGCAAAATATCATCTTCTCATAATTTGTATTGTTATTATTTTTGCAAAAAGGGTTATACTATTGCTAAGTGCAAGTTTAGGAAACTCTTTGTTCCTAAAGGTGTTTGTCAATGGTTTTCTGGGTGCAACCAAGGATTCATTAATTCCCAAGGACCCAATGAGTATTGGGTACCTACAAAATTGTTTTGCTTTTGATCTCTCTGAACTATCAGAGGCCTATGGTTATTTTGTTCTTTTTGCTCTCCATTTAAGGGAGGTCCTTGCTGCAACCCATGGTTTTGGCCCACAATGGCCTGCACTATCCCATTCTCAGGAGTTTCGACCATTCTTATGTTAGATATCTATGGAGTTGGTCAAACTGGTACCTGGGGCATGCCAAAGAAATTAGCGATGCGCCCCATTTGATTTACTAACACCTCATAAGTCTAATTTGTATTCGCAATCAACAGGTTAAAAATAGTTCCCACTTGTTGGGTGAGGGTATTTACTAATTCTAAATTACTCTTATCCATTTACTTCCTCATAGCCATCATAGAAGTTGTATTCAAGAATGGCGTACCCTGGGGGATATAATTTACCCCTCCTGGTCACGCCATATTATTTATAGTTGACGCTGAGGAATTATACAGGTTATATCATGGCGTTGTGGCCATTACATTGTCACTATAAGTTAACATATTTGGTTGTAGGTTAGCCATCATAGATGTTGGCATACCATAAGGATAATCTCTACCAGGTGGTGGCATTGAGAACCCAAAGAACGGTATTGTAAGCACAAGATTATTAAGAGAGTTTCCTGACTGCGATGGGGGTGTCACCCCTTGAGATGGTGTCGTTACTACCGATGCTGCTAACACCTTTGGAGCATTTTTTCTAACTGGTGTCGAAAGAACTGGCTCCACAACCGCCGACACGTCCGGCTGTTGCACTACATCTTAAGGGTTATTCTGGGGATTGATGTTATCTACAAGAGGATGAGACATACTAGACAAAGCCTTAACACTCCTTAATTGTATAAAAAATACCTAGAAAGGACTCTTAAGAATATAAAAACTATTTTCAAAATATGAAGAAAACAAAGAAAAATATAAACGGATAGGAAACTTTAGCACATGTCCCACTGGGCGTGCCAATTTGTTTACGTTGAAAAATGGTAAGCAACCGCTGGTCTCCAATTTAAGGGTTACTTGCAGGATCAACCAGTGAATCTAGGACATAGTGCCAAATAACCTTTTTGTTATGAAATTTCTTATGTTTAGAGTAAATGCTCTAGACTTGGTCGAAATGTAATTTCTAGTAAAATGCGAGAAGACTTCGACTGCTTTAGAAATGCTTAAACGAAGTGATAAAAATTGGAAATGCTGAATGGAAGTTCTTGAAAAGAAATAGAAGTAAAGAACACAAATCACATGTAAAGTGAACGAAACTAGAAACTTTGTATTGAAATTAAAGTATGGTGATTCATTTTCTCTTACATTCTCTCAACCATTCGCTCATTTCTCTTAACGCTGATACTTTGAGTTTTCACTGAGATTTTTGTAACACAATGAATCCCCCTAATTCAACATAATAAACTCTTATATATACATGTTTAAAATGAATACCCTTGACGTTTTTATTCCCTGAGTTTGCCATGTGAACCTCTGCATGCAATCTATCTTCAAACTTTCTCCACGTGTCTCTTCAGAAAGAAAACGTCAAGCAGTTACTAATATTTGAATGTGACATGTGTAACACCCTACTTTCCCATTTTACAAAATACGTAAATAATAAGAAAATAATCAGATTTTACAACACAGCAGGATGTCACATAGACTAAAAACCACAATTAAGTCTCAATTACTTCGTTCAGTTTATTATTCATAAAAATAGTTTTTACAGCGGAATCATAATCCAATTCAATCCATGGCACTAAGGCCTTCACCACCATACTCTCCACATAATAAGTGGTCTCATAAAAGGTTAATAAAGAAGATACATAACAAAATACAATGGTATAAAACATAACCAATCCCCAATATCCCGTGTTACGTATCAGAGGGACTCCTAAGACTCGATCGAGCAACTCAAGCTCCACGTACTACTCAGGTACCTGCTTATCTGTACTCCCCAAGGAGCACAGACGCCATAAAATAACAAAGGGGTGGGAATTACGTTCAATAATTTAATGGTGAAAAATACATGCTAAGGAGTAGTATAACACACCAATCAGCATAACAACACACAGTCACGACGCTACTTGTCAATTTCAATCACCCATTAATAAACATACATAAATGCAATGTGACTCAACAACTGACACAATGCATGTGGTACCAATACACCACGGTTCATTCAATCGAACCCGATTCATAATAGAATCCAGATAAATCACATACACCCCTAATTGGCAATGATCTATCTCCACCACACTCCACATTGGAGTTCGGATGAATCACTTACACTCCTACTGAGCAATGATTCATCCCCACCAGACACCCATTGAATGCATGCCAACAAATATGCATACAATATATGTATAATAACAATTATACGTCTTCACGATCCTCCTGATCACACGTGAGTTACACTCACCGTAATCCCCACTGGAATTACCCATCTGTAACACAATATCAATACACACCAAAATATACACCAGATACTATTATCAATCATAATGTACGATCCTCATGATCTCACGTGAGCCGAACGTTCACCGTAATTCCTATTGGGATTACTATTCCTGCATCAACAGAAGTTATCTCATATTCACCATTCAGCATACAAGTATCAATCATGCCTAGGGAAAACAACCCTAATGCCTCACCACAATTATTACACACAATTGACCTATCACGCGGTATTAATCAATTATAACTGGACTAATCCACACTAACTACAATTCAGCCTACCACCCATCAATGCTAGCCAAACCTGCTCAATTAAATCCTACTGCTATTGTCACCTTGCACCAAGGTTACCACACAATCCGTAACAACACGCCAAATGGCCTCAATTGTCTACTTATATAATTGATCGGTTAAACTCTCCTTTTATTATTCGTACTACTATTACTAGTCTCAACATGTTCAATTATATTCCTACTAGTCTCACATACCACCAGAAATCACATCATACGCGAAATCGGGAAAGAAATCGTAGAGTAGCAAAATTCTGCACTCTCGCTGGCCATACGCGTATTGCCTTATGCCATACGCGTATTGCCCAGCTCTCTCGCCTACCCAGCTGCGTACCTGATGCGTAAGGCCTCTCCTCCCGCCCTGCCATACGCATATTGCCTAGCCTATTACGCGTATGGACAGAGACGTTCCATTCCCTCAGAAATCCAACTTTCAGATCCAAGTACGCGTAATCCTTCTCATACGCGTAAGGTCAAGCTTCCATACGCGTACCATTACGCGTACGGGCAGAGGGCCGTGCCAAATTGATGTCTCATACGCGTATACCCATGTAACGCTTTGCCATACGCGTAACGACTTGCCTGTTACGCGTAATGGCCCCCTGGCACACAATGCCATGCGCGTAACGCCTTCCCTGTTACGCGTATGGGCAGAGACTGTGAAAAATACCCATTTTTCCTATCAGTCCGAATTCTACCCCTATACTCTCACTTCTAACACCCAGATCTGTCCTAAATTCATCTCTACATTGATTTTAAGACTTATAATTTCATACTACCACATTCTTCTATCATTACTAACCAATTTACTATTTCTATATCTAAATTTGTTACCCTCAACCTGCCACAAAACCAGATCTACAACCACAGTTCTACAACAACAACACCACAGAGTTCAATCATCAGAATTGCACGAATTTCATATCTATAACAACATACACATCAACAATTTATGATCATCATGCACACAGAATACAGAAAACAATCAGATTCGAAATAGCACATAAAACCTACGAGGGTAAGGAGCCCTCACTACCTTCTCATGTCAGAATCACCAATTATTAAACCCATTCTCCCCCTTACCTCGAATTGCACTCCAAATTCCTGCAAAAATTGATGGAGAAGAATGCCCTAGCAGCCTTGCTCTTCCTCCTCTTGCCCTCTCTTTCTCAGTGAAAAATATCGTTATTACTAAATCTGTCCCTAAACTTTGATTAGGTCTTAATCTCCTTATTTTCCTCCCACTATCCATTTACTAATTAAATCTTATTTTTAATTAATAAAATAATAATATTAATAGTGATACTAATAATTAATAATAATAATAATTCTAATAACACACCAATAATATTAATAATAATAGTAATAATAATATTACTAATCTTAGCCATATTAATAATAATAATATTCAGCATACTATTGTTATTAACTATGCCCACACATAATCCAACATTACATTATCATTATCGCGACATCTCTATTTACCGGTTCTGCTAAGGACACTACGCCAACGCGCTCAACCACACACACCCCCTTAACAAGGCCAAATAAATAAAATAACACACGACGATCTAATAAATTAAAATGGGGTGTTACAACTCTCCCCCACTTAAAATATTTTCGTCCTCGAAAACGTTCCCGATGGAAATAGTTCTGGATACGACTCTGGCATATTACTTTCCAACTCTCCGGTCACACTTCCCCCAGTAGTTCCCTCTCGAGCTACTTTTACCAACAAACTATCCTTGCCTCTAGGTCGTTTCCCATAAGTCACTTTAGTAATCTGTTACACACACTCGGGTCCAAGTACGACACTTCCTCCCGACTCATCCCAACATAGGAGTATCCTGCACCTCCTATCTTACAATGCATCAAAAGACGTCGTTCCAACACTAGAACTATAGCTAGCATGATACGTTAACTCAATCAATTATGGATAAGTATTCCACCTACCACCGTCTTTTAATACACAATTTCTCCATAAATCTTCCAACGACTGGATAGTCTTCCCTGCCTATCCCTCAATGGAAAAATTAAGCCGAACTCAATTTCTGTTTAGATCCCAAAGCTTCTTACAAGCCTCTTCCAAAATTCTAAAGTGAACCTCGGATCCCTATCCAACACTATGCTTGATGAGACTTCATGCCACTTTGTTAATACCCTGATATTAATCGATACAAAGATGTGTTGATTCCATCACTCAATCTGAAATTGCTCAAGTAGCATCAAAATCTCTTGCCTTATTCGACAATCCAATAACGGCTCCTCAAAATACTATTCCACTTCCCTTCCGTAATTTCCAAAGGTTGCATCCAACCTGACGGTTGTTGACGCTCCACTTTTGATTCCCGACACAGTAACCAATCACGAGTTATATCATTCCCCATACCTGAATACCAAAATAATCTCTTAAGGTTTTTATACATTTTCG
Organism: Lathyrus tuberosus; assembly: GCA_022829125.1. NCBI lineage: Eukaryota > Viridiplantae > Streptophyta > Magnoliopsida > Fabales > Fabaceae > Lathyrus > Lathyrus tuberosus. The sequence continues at coordinate 5,882,018 of JALAZF010000164.1, read as the reverse complement.
TAGCTTCTGAAATTTCAACGCACCCAACCATCCAGTTCGAAGTCTCTATCCGAATTAATCTCACCTACTGGCATCAAGTCAACTAGCTTCACGTCCAGTTTATATTTCCCCTAATCACATCAAATAATGACTATTCGCTCTTAAGCATACCCAACCTGGCACTCTCCGGTGTCCACTCACAAACCATACCCAAGTCTCTAAACTGTTCAATTAAATCTGTTCCTCTCATCATCAAGGTCGACACATACATCGTCTTTCTACTTAAAACATCTACTACCACAATAGTTTTTCTCTACTGGTACTCAAGCTAAATCCATAACCCTTCAAATGTCCTAACTACCTTTCCTTATCATATTCAATCCTTTCTGGTTCAATAAGTACTTCATACTCTTGCGATTACGAAACTCTTCTAACTTTGATCCATACAAATAGTGTTTCTAAATCCTTGACACAAAAACTACTAAACCAACTCACAATTATGAATACGATAATCTCCTTCACGCGCTCCCAATTGCCGTGAAACATAAACCACTACTTTATCATCTTGTATCAACACTCCATCTAGTCCTGCTTTAGGCGCATCGTAACATGCCACAAAGGTTCGCCCGAACTTGGTAGAACTAACACTGGCCCTGTAGTCCGCTTCTTCTTCATCTTTCCAAAACTTTTTCTCGCACAGAATCATTCCAAACGAGGCTTGAATCTTCCCATCTAACTGAGTCAATGGCATCGCCAAATCATAGACTCCCTTGATGAATCTTCAATAATAACCTACTAAGTCCAAGACGCTCTTAATCTCCGTCACTGTCTTCGGAGGTTTCCATCGAAGCACTGCGCTAATTTCCGATGGATCCACCACAATACCCTCACGAAAAATAACTTATTCCAATAGACTCACCGTTTGCAACCAAACTCCCAATTCGAAGCTTGTGAACAATTCGGTATCCTTCAGCACCTGCGAGGCAATCCTCAGATGCTCTGCGTGATCTTCCTCTGATTTGGAATACTCAAATATCATCAATACATCCCCCAGCAAGCAATTTAGATGAGCATGACAATATAATTCATGTACTTCATAAATACACCCGACATGTCAGGCACTCCAAAAGGCATCACTGCATTCTCGCAGTGTCCGTGACGAGTTCTGAATGCCGTTTTATGAACTTCATCCTCTTCCACTCGGATATGATGATATCTCGATCTTAAATCACCTTTTCTAATTACTCGTGCTCCCACAAGGTGGTCCGTCAAGTCCTCACTCCTTGAAAGCGGATATTTCTTCTTACCGGTTACTCCATTCAATTGACGGTAATCAATGCATATACACATACTATCATTCTTCGTCTTAACCAAAAACTCACGCGTAACCCACCACGAAACACTTGGTAAGACACGCCTTTCCTCAAGTACTTCTTCCAATTATCTCTTATCACTGCTCTAGAGTCCACTTTCTATACGGAGTCATTGACATCAGACTCGTACCAAGTGTTGAATCAATAGCCACTTCTACCTCATTAATACGTCTGTGCTTCACTTATCTCGCCTAAAAATAAATTCAAAAATTCAAAACCAACAGGTAACTCAACACATGTAACTTCACTACTAACTCGCCACAATGCGGATGTTAATACACTGAGGCTTCGCCCAATAGATGTCCACCCATTCACTCAGCACACAACAATACCAGTTCTCTACCACTACCCAACTCAGATCCATACCTCAGAAAGACATCAGGGATTACCCAACACTGGCATATCTCTAGCCATCACCTCGTTCTCTACTCACTGAAAAGTAATCACCAACAATACCTAATTGTCCTCCCTCTGAGACATCCTTAAACTTAACAGACCGACAAGTACCTCTCTTCTACATCCTCTTCATATAATAATGATTTATACCAACTCAACACAACCATCTTCCACATCACATGCTATCTTAACTGTCAAGGCGCATCTATCCAGTCATCCTGATTTCAGGCTACTATCAACAAGAGATTGAGGGTGATCAGTTCCCCAATTTGTTCATAGACAGCCGATCATCCTGATGAAGTATAGACCCTTCCTTACCAACTATGATATCACCCCACTACTCACCAGTCCATCCTTCCATAGTGGAAGCATCCTGGAGAAGCACCAACTTCTCCCCCACTTATCTCATCCTCAACTCCTGCAGACAAACGGTTAGAAAACAAACATGTACTGACCGTGTTCTACACACGTGTCGTATACCAAGACACAAGCCATACTAGACAACCTGGCCGAACGGACCGACCTGCTCTGATACCAATTGTAACACCCCACTTTCCCATTTTACAAAATACGTAAATAATAAGAAAATAATCAGAGTTTACAACACAGCAGGATGTCACATCAACTAAAAACCACAATTAAGTCTCAATTACTTTGTTCACTTTATTATTCATAAAAATAGTTTTTACAGCGGAATCATAATCCAATTCAATCCATGGCACTAAGACATTCACCACCATACTCTCCACATAATAAGTGGTCTCATAAAAGGTTAATAAAGAAGATACGTAACAAAATACAATGGTATAAAACATAACCAATCCCCAATATCCCGTGTTACGTATCAGAGTGACTCCTAAGACTTGATCGAGCAACTCAAGCTCCACGTACTACTCAGGTACCTGCTTATCTGTACACCCCAAGGATCACAGATGCCACAAAACAACAAAGGGGTGAGAATTATGTTCAATAATTTAATGGTGAAAAATACATGCTAAGGAGTATTATAACACACCAATCAGCATAACAACACATAGTCACGACACTACTTGTCAATTTCAATCACCCATTAATCAACATACATAAATGCAATGTGACTCAACAACTGACACAATGCATGTGGTACCAATACACCATGGTTCATTCAATCGAACCCGATTCATAATAGAATCCAGATAAATCACATACACCCCTACTCGGCAATGATCTATCTCAACCACACTCCATATTGGAGTTCGGATGAATCACTTACACTCCTATTAAGTAATGATTCATCCCCCACCAGACACCCCATGAATGCATGCCAATAAATATGCATACAATATATGTATAATAACAATTATACGTCTTCACGATCCTCCTGATCACACGTGAGTTACACTCACCGTAATCCCCACTGGAATTACCCACCTGTAACACAATATCAATACACACCAAAATATACACCAGATACTATTATCAATCATAATGTACGATCCTCATGATCTCACGTGAACCGAACGTTCACTGTAATTCCTATTGGGATTACTATTCCTGCGTTAACAAAAGTTATCCCATATTCACCATTTAGCATACAAGTAACAATTATGCCTAGGGAAAACAACCCTAATGCCTCACCCCAATTATTACACACAATTGACCTATCACGCGGTATTAATCAATTATAACTGGACTAATCCACACTAACTACAATTCATCCTATCACCCATCAATGCTAGCCAAACCTGCTCAATTAAATCCTACTGCTATTGTCACCTTGCACCAAGATTACCACACAATCTGTAACAACACGCCAAATGGCCTCAATTGTCTACTTATATAATTGATCGGTTAAACTCTCCTTTTATCATTCGTACTACTATTACTAGTCTCAACATGTTCAATTATATTCCTACTAGTCTCACAAACCACCAGAAATCACATCAGACGCGAAATCGGGAAAGAAATCGTTTAGTAGCAAAATTCCGCACTCTCGCTGGCCATACGCGTATTGCCTTGTGCCATACGCGTATTGCCCTGCTCTCTCGCCCACCTAGCTGCGTACCTGACACGTAAGGCCTCTCCTCCCGCCCTGCCATACGCATATTGCCCAGCCTATTACGCGTATGGGCAGAGACGTGCAATTCCCTCAGAAATCCAACTTTCAGATCCAAATACGCGTAATCCTTCTCATACGCGTAAGGCCAAGCTTCCATACGTGTCCCATTACGCGTACGGGCAGAGAGTCGTGCCAAATTGATGTCTCATACGCGTATACCCAGGTAACGCTTTGCCATACGCGTAACGACTTGCCTGTTATGCGTAATGGCCCCCCTGGCACATAATGCCATACGTGTAACGCCTTCCCTGTTACGCGTATGGGCAGAGACTGTGAAAAATACCCATTTTTCCTATCAGTCCAAATTCTACCCCTATACTCTCAATTCTAACACCCATATCTATCCTAAATTCATCTCTACATTGATTTTAAGACTTATAATTTCATGCTACCACATTCTCCTATCATTACTAACCAATTTACTATTTCTAGATCTAAATTCGTTATCCTCAACCTGCCACAAAACCAGATCTACAACCACAGTTCTACAACAACAACACCACAGAGTTCAATCATCCGAATTACACATTTCGGATCTATAACAACATACACATCAACAATTTATGATCATCATGCACACAGAATACAGAAAACAATCAGATTCGAAATAGCACATAAAACCTACGAGGGTAAGGAGCCCTCACTACCCTCTCATGTCAGAATCACCAGTTATTAAACTCATTCTCCCCCTTACCTCGAATTGCACTCCAAATTCCTGCAAAAATTGATGGAGAAGAATGCCCTAGCAGCCTTGTTCTTCCTCCTCTTGCCCTCTCTTTCTCAGTGAAAAATATCGTTATCACTAAATCTGTCCCTAAACTTTGATTAGGTCTTAATCTCCTTATTTTCCTCCCACTATCCATTTACTAATTATATCTTATTTTTAATTAATAAAATAATAATATTAATAGTGATACTAATAATTAATAATAATAATAATAATTCTAATAACACACCAATAATATTAATAATAATAGTAATAATAATATTACTAATCTTAGCCATATTAATAATAATAATAATATTCACCATACTATTGTTATTAACTATGCCCACACATAATCCAACATTACATTATTGTTATCCCGACATCTCTATTTACCAGTTCCGCTAAGGACACTACGCCTACGCGCTCAACCACACACACACCCTTAACAAGGCCAAATAAATAAAATAACACACGACGATCTAATAAATTAAAATGGAGTGTTACAACATGACATGCCCAAATAACTGCTCCTTCGACCAACTTGTCGTTGTGGTAAGACCTACATGGTCGAAGTATATTTGTGTCGAAATGTTTCTTGCAACATCCGAAAATTCTCTAAGTCCAAAATTGTGGTCGAACCAAAGGCTTCTCCTCTTTGCTCTTGTGTTGTTGGGTTTTCTCTTAATAAAAAATCCTAGCTAACACTATGTGACACGTAAGGCGGATTTTGTTACCAAAAAGGTTAATGTTTAGTGGTTCTTTTAATTGGTAAAAATGTGTTGATGATTACTAATGTTTCTATCTGAGAAGTGTCGGAAAGGTATTGTGTTTGATAATGTAGGTCTATCTTTAATAAGACATACTCAACTGCACCATATTAAGGATTGATCAACCTAATATGATAAAACACGAGGAGGAGCAAGATAATCATCATGATTGAACAAGGATGATCATCAATCTAATTACCTCTTGGATACATTATTAATCTCACTTTCAAATACTTGTGCAAGTAGAAAAGTGGTAAGAATGTTTTGGTTTCATTTGTGTTTGTGGCACGTTTTGCATTCATTTCAACTTTTGTTCGAGAGTTCCTCGTGGAATTCTTGTGCATCCTCTGTCATTTGTATGGTGAGGTAATATTATTTCAATCCTTTTCTTATTATTGTATGTAAGTATTTCTTTTGCCTATTTATTTTCTAAAGGTATATGATGATGTGTATGATGTTTGTAATATGTGTTCACTTCCAAAAATTTTAAATGTGACTATTGTATGTTACATTCTATATGTTTATAGTGACTATATTCAAAATGTCTTCTTATTTTGATATATACATTGAATCATTTCATGCTTGCATCTTCATGACTACATGCTTCTAGCAAACAAACCATTACATAATATCATATGCATAAGTCTTTCATCATGTAATCATTCATGAGTCAATTTGAGTATCTCAAGGTCATTACAAATTCAATTGAGTCAAATCTTAGAGTTGGGGTTCTACAGGTCGACACATTTTCGTGTAGGTCGGCCTATAATAATTAAGTCTAGTATTTTTTCCAGAAAAGCTACAGCATAGGTCGACGCATAATCATTCTTTTTGAATTTTTCTGCTTTTGGTTACAGTATATGCAAACACATAATTGTTATAAGTCGGCGTATACCAGTGAGAGGTCGAATTATGATACACTAAACAAAATTGTTCATTTTCCTGCATTCATTGTTAATTCATGAACCTGACTCCATTACTTTCCAACTTCCTGCCAGTCCTGTAACTCTTCAAAAGGCCTTAAACTATCCACTATTGTCATTAAACTCAACACATTAAATCATTCAACCTTACACTTTCCAAATTCTCATTAATATTCTACATTCGTCGTTCTCTATAAATGGCTATTATCTCTCATTCTTCAAATCACATCCTAGTCTCAAACTCATTCATTTAAACAATGTGTGTACGAAATTTTTCAGAGAAATTATCAATGGAACCCAAAATTGAAAGAACTAAAAGTGATTATAGAGACAAGGGTAGGGCTATCGCATCATCAACCGTTCCAAAAACTGCCTTCTCCTTGGTTTCTGCTGACTATTTTGAAGAATTTGAAGAAAATCATCAACATCGCCTAGTGATGAAGCAACATGTGTGGAATCCAGTGTTTGTTGGATGCTTAGATATTCCATAAGTTGTTCGACTTGTTGAGCACCAGAAGATCAATTACTTTCTACAGCTTTCTCAGGATTATAATGAAGATCTTATCCAGGTATTTTATTCCGGACTGCATGATAGGCAAGGATCTGCTTTCAAATTCACAATAGGTAACAAAGTCTATGAGTTTACTAATGAAGTGTGGAAATCATTATTTGATATTACAATTACTGATGTTGATGTGGATGAGGAAGTTGATCCGTTGGTAAGGAATACCTATGCTCATATGAATTTTGAGTGGTCCACGCATCTAAACGAGATGCTTACAGCTCCCAGATCAGAAGACTGTCATGACACTCTTGTTGTTAGCCAACTGAAAATGGTTCCTAGAATTCTCTTATGGTTGGTGTTACACGTTTTATGTCCAAATAAAGGAGGGTATTCAAGAATTGATAATGCTGAGATTCATCTTGTGTACATTCTTCTGCACAAGATTCGTATCAATTGGCCGTATTATTTTTTTACTGAATGTTCACTATCAAAGAATGCAATAAAGGAACATCTTTTTGCTACATGTTCATGATATCTAAGATTCTCAACTACTTCGACATTGGCATGCCAAATCTGCTGTTCATCTCACTTGGACCTATCCACGAGTTTTCCAAACGTACCTTAACTTATATAGGGTATTTTTGGGATGAGGAACTCAAGTGTACTACTTTCGGATGGATAAACATGGAAGGAAAGTATACAACTTTGATGACCCCTCTGAATTTGTTGATTCCACTACCGAGCCACATGTTACCGATGATGAACATATGCATGATGTTGATCATGAAGCTGGTCTAATGGGCGATGAGCATGAAAAACAATCCTCCATCATAAATTTTCTTAAGAATATACAGATCAAATAGGATGAGCACTATAACGAGGAATGTCTGAGAAGAGAAGCTTTCGAAGCAGCTCAAATGGAACAACTCCATAATATGCAAGAAAACATGAAGGCTCAAGATGTAAACTTTGACATTTTTGCATCATTTATGATTGAGAGACTAGTTTATTTAAAGGATGAAATAGATGCAAACACTGTGACTACTATATCTAGGGTCAATCACATGATTGCTACCTAGAATGAAGATCACCATCACTATACACTGTTCTATCAAGAAATGTGTCATTTTCTGGATCACTAGTTTGGAAGTGTTGGTTAGTGTAGGTTCCGTGGGGTGCGGCCTGGGGGTTGTGGAAGACATTAAAGTGCCTAAAGCTTGAGTTATATCTGTCTAGAGTCTTAGGATTTGTTCTGTTCTGGTCATGCATTTAGTTTTTCTTTCGTGTCATCATGCATTTTGAATTCTGTTTGGTTTGTTTTTGTGTTGTTTGGTTTATGTATTGATGCGATAATTTTATTATGGATTATTATAATCAATGAAAATGAGTGTTGTTGGTGTGTTTATTAAGCTTGTGTGTTTACATATATTGTATATGAGTGCAATTTATTATCTTTGCAGTTGCCTATGTGTAGTATAATGTATATGTGTAATGTGACTCTATGAGATACTTCTAATGGATTACTTGTCTCTTTTTGATGTTGTCAAAGAGGGGGAAGATTATGCACACATTCAGGGGGAGCTATTCATTATACCAATGACAAATGCATCGTCTCATATCTCGAGTTTTGCAATCATAAAAAAGGGGGAGTATGTGAGTGCATCTTTCCATTTAGTCATGTTTTAAATGATGTCAAAAATAGGAGCAACTTTGTCATTTTTGTACATTGGATAGTATCAATCTTATTCTAGATGAGCATTGATCATCTTAGCATTAGGGTGCATATAAATGTGTTTTGAATTGATTTGAAATGTCTTAGGCATGCTTCATGCATCAAAAATGTGTTTTTAGTGTGAAAAATGCTGAATAGACCGACACACACGAGTTCAGGTCGACCTATAGAAGCTTTTGCTTTAGTATAGGTCAACACATAACTACTCCGGTCGACCTCTACACATCAATATTAAAGGCTGTAGCCACTACCCATAGGTAGCCTCAAATATGTCGACCTAAGACCTTTACAGGTCGACCTATTGCTTTCATAGGCCGACCTATTTACTTCAAAACTTAAAAATTTGTTTTTCCTTTCAATTTTTCTTACACTCCTTTTGTTTTACATCTCTCATACATATATATACTCACACATGCGTCATTTTCTAGCAAGGTTCTAGTGTAAAACCTAAACTAAACCAGAATTACAGATCATATTCATCATCTTCAACATTTCTTCTATGCATACACACAATCAAACTACACATAATCATTTTTTGATTGGGTGACCATCTAGATTAGGGTTGATAACATCCAATTAGGTTGGTGTACCAAGAATATTAGATTGAGTTCTCTGTGTGTTTCAAATAAGAAAACTGAGTTGGGGTTTTCCTTCAAGAACATTGTGGATTTGAAGGTTTTGGACAAGATTACGTAAGTATGAATCTGATCGAGTGAAGGCCTTTGGACAAGGTGGCTTCTTTGCAAGGGAGTAGCGTGAGACAGTGGATCGTGTTCATAAATCTTGGGTTTAACAAGTGTGCGCTTGGAATTAATTCGACCGTGTGAAAGCCTTGAGACAAGGTGGTTCCTTCTAAGGAAGTAGCAAGAATTGGTGAATTGACGCGACATTTTTGGTTACTTGATCAATCTTTGATCAAGGGTTTTGGAGGTGGTAGAATCAACAACAAACATAGGGTTTGTAGGGTTATAGTTATTCATCTCTTGTATATACACTTTTTGCAAAGTAAGGTTAATTGCAAGTATCTCAATTCGATTTTGAATTGAAGGCAGACGTATCCATAACAAGGCCGATTGGGGAAATGCCTAAAAAATCTTCGTCTCTCTCTCTCTCTCTCTCTCTCTCTTAGTTGTTGTGTTTGCAAATTATCGAATTCGTTATTGTTTTGATCAATTCTTTGGAGATAAATTTTTTTATTACATTTTGAATTAATGTTTGTTGATAGAATAATTATCACATTGATTGTGATTGGCTTTAACATCAACAAAATAAATTAAATTTCCAAACGTTATCGATTGCACACAAAGTGTTCGACAAATTGCATTGTTGTGTTTTATTTAGTTTTTGATAATTGGAAATAAGCTCTGCGTATAGCTTAGCATTTGACTACGTTGAGATTAATCAATTATGGACAATTTGTGTTCATTATCATCCAATTGTGTACCTTTCCGCTGTGCCGTAAAACTTTTGAAAACCATTTTCGCCAGAATTTTAAATTTTAAATTTGTAATCTATTCACCCCCTCTAAATCGAAGCCTATCGTCTAACAATATCCACTACTGAGTTTTATTATTTCTTCCTCTTAGACACTAAACTCAAGATGCAAGAGTCTCAGCCTTGATGATCTCCATATGGTCTTTGGTTGATTTCTTCTTTTCATTTGATTATGATTCTTCTTATTTGTGTAGTCATATGAGGTATCATTTCTTATTGCATGTGCATAAGACTGGGTCTTTGCTTTGAGATGATTGGTTTGGCTTACCTTTTGAAACTCCATGTCATTTTGTAATGTCATTGTCCTCCTTATTTTCCTTGTTTAAAGCTTGTAATTTAGACCTTCCTTTCTCAATCTTTATGATTGCACTATTTCATATTTAGGGATGTTTACAAATAGCTTTTGACTTCCAATAATGATATTGTTTTGCACCAGAACAAGATGATGATTAAACATGTTGAACTGAACGTCGTGTCATGATGTAACTTTGATTTTGACACGGTGGACAAAGATAACCTGCAAGGTTATTACTCCAATACTCAAGGTAGTGTAGGAAGTGAATAGTGAAATTTCAAGTGGAAGTGAATGTACCTCAAAATTGTGCGCTAACTCTGCTTTTAAATGGGATTTTCTTGGTAACTAAAATGAAAAAGGAGAACGTGAAATGTTGATGACCGTAGGATGAATATGACGGTGTTCACGCAAAATGACTTAGGACTATTCTCTGTTTTTTTTCCATGCTATGCATTCTTTTAGTGTGAGGCCTCGGGTTTTATTGGGTCTTGGCGACCGACCTAGAAAAGTTTCTCCAAACCCTAGTTTTTTTTTATCGTGAAGAGTAATGGTTTTGTAATAGCTATCTTACATGTCGAAGAGAGGGTCAATGACTGACACATGTTCTTTATCCTCATTGGTTGTCCACACGATTTCCCTGTGGAGCTAGAGTGTCAAATCAACGACTATATTGAATTCTCAATTGTTGATAGTGGGGAATGGTCGTGTGGCTTTCACCCATTCGATGAAGTTTATTGGGTCTTAGAGGGAACTTCACCCTTCTTATTGACCTGTCAATTGACTACCTTGAAAAGCTATTCTCTATTTTTCATCTTAGCTTTGGGTATTCTTTAGGCGTATAATTTTACCAGACAACTGGGAATTTCCAATTGTTGATTTGGTTCTTTGCATGCTTGATCCCATACTCATACTTTCAAGTTTTGCCATATGAGTTTTGTTCTTCGTCTTTTTAAGGGTTTCCTAAAATTTCAAGTTTGTCAGTTTTTCTTGTTGATTCCTGCACTATAATTGTTTATTTTCCGTCAACTAGGAAAGCTGGTAAGGATATTTTGTGGGTTTGAGTAAGTTTGGACATATCACGTACCGCCTCCTTATTTTCCCATAGTAATGCATTTCCCTTTACTATGACAGATGTGGTATCCTTCCCTCCGGATGAGGATCAAAAGGTTTGTGTCCAATATGGTAGGTTTTTCATCCCATTTCATGAATGTTTATTCTCCATAGTTGGTTACCTTCTCCCCTTTAATGAGTTTGAGATAAATGGTTTGAATCATTTACTTATTGCTCCTTTACAGTTTCATTTTGTGAGTTGGGTGTTTGTCAAGGTCTTTCAACAGTGAGATTGTTCTTTCACCTCTTCATGATGTAAAGTGGTTATAATTTGCATATTGTTTTGGCATAATTTCTCTGCGACATAATGTTAAATACTTCGAGCCTTATTCTGATATCATGAAAACTTCAACAATCGTTTTTTCTTGGTGGTCCCCATCAACCAAGAAGCTCATTTGAAAATTTGTAACTTAAATCCTGATGTTCCTTCTTCTTGGACATATATTTTTCACAAATATTGGACTCAGACTCATTTCCTTACCGGAGCAGGGAAGTGTTGTTACAAGGAAGAAGATTTGTTTTAGGAAGAGTTGTGCTTAAAAGGCTAGTTAGTGTCTTTTTTTCAAGAGCTTGACTATGCATGTGGGGTGGTTCCCTCTAACCTTGCTTCCAAGACCTGACTGAAGAGATGCATTTAAATTCGTTGGATCATAGATATCAAGTCTAAAGAAGAGGGGAAAAAAATCTTTGGTAAGTAGACTTTAGGATTACATATTTTCTTTTTCCTTCTTTTGGTATTCCCTAATGTTTTCGCCTTATTTAAAGATTATGAAGAGTGAGGATGCCTTACGGCGGTTGAAGAAAAATATCTAAGTTATCGCTGCCCTGGATGGAATTCTGAGCACGCTTTCAGTTGGTGGAGCTTCTGCTTCGGGTACAACTGTTGGCACCCTATCTGTTTCATTTGTCGGACCAGTTACGCAAGTTGTCCTTCTTGGTGACAAGGATGATGTTCTGTGCGACAACAAGATGATGATCAGATATGTTGAACTGAACGTTGCGTCACAATGGAGCTTTGATTGCGATGCAGTGTATAAAGCTAACCTGCAAGGTTAGCACTCCAATGTTCAAGTTAGTGTAGGAAATGAATTAATGAAATTTCAAATGGAAGTGAAGGTACCTTAAAATAACGTGCTAACTCTGCTTTTATTGGGGAGTTCGTTGGTAACTGAAATACAAAATGAGAATGTGGAACGTTGATGGTTGTAAGATGAATCTGACGGTGTTTACTGGGTTCTAAGACGGAGTCCGACAGAATGACTTATGACTATCCCTTGTATCTTTGCCATACTTTGCATTCTACTAGTTCTTGGCGGCCGACCCAAAAGATATTATCTAATTTTATTTCGAACAAATTTTTGTCTTTTATTTGAGATTCTAACAAATCCAAATCTTCGCCTATTTTGTCTCTTTTTGAATGTATAACTAACTTTTCTATTTTGCCATACTCACTGAAAATGTTAACATTTCTTTTCTCCAAAATTGTCATGTAATTTAATGAAGAAGAATGTGGGTTGATACAAATAATACTCTTGGTTCTACTTATAAAAGAAAAATATTTTTTAAATTTATTGAATAATTAATGTATCCAAATTGAATCATGAATCAAATACATTATAAATTAAAAAATCAAATTTTTTATTAAAGAGACTATTTTCTTTCTCGAATTTACGTTTTCCAAGTACCTAGATGTTCCACCGTTCCTATTTTCTTTTAGCCGTTTGTTACTGCGGCTCTTGCAGTTTATTATATAGCATGATATTGGACTTTTATTTTTGTTTGCCATTGCTTATGCCATTTGGTAGGTAATATATCTTTGTTTTGCTGCTTAAAAAAAACTTCTAGGAGACCCGTGCATTCGCACGGGTACTGGTATGGTACGCGTATTTTTTCTAAATTATAATAAAAATAAAATTAAAAAATGTAAAATTTTCAACCAATAAATTTATTATTTTTAAAAGATATAATAAATAAAAAATTTAAAATTTTGAACAAAAAAAGTTATTAGTTTTAAAAGATATAATAAATTAGTGCCTATAATTAACAAGAATTTGATCCAGTATATAAATATTAAATTTGTTTTGACATTACTTATATATTTGAATCTATATAAAAAAATTTGAATCAACAAAGTATTTTTTTTAGTATTTTTTAAAATTTATGAATGACAAAAAATTGTCCCATAAAAAATTGTCAACAAAGTTCATCTTCCGACCATCAACTCTTTCTTGTCACGCTACATTGCCCATTCCTGCGTCTGTGACCCTCAGAATTAATTTTTGTCACTGCAAAACCAGACATTTGTTTCATTTATGTAAGTTTTTAATGTTTGATTTATTTTTGTTGACAGGAGGAATGCAAACCTCAATTTAAAGCACTTTTATTTTTGGCATACCAGAGTTTTGGCTTTCTGTTTGGTGATATCAGCCTTTCCCCTCTTTATGTCTATCAAAGTATATTTTCTGGGAGACTGAAACATGTTAAAAATGAGGATGCAATATTTGGCGCATTTTCTTTGATTTTTTGGACTATCTGTCTTATTTCTCTGTTGAAGTATGCTATTTTCATGTTGAATGCAGATGATAATGGCGAAGGTAAGGATTGTTAGTCATTATTATTCTAAGTCTTGATCCCCTGCCCCCTTTCAAAAAAATCCCTTTATAATATGTATTAAGTGTAGTAGTACTAATGCATTCAACTTATGCATGAGGGATTGTTGCTTTGTATTCTCACCTTTGAAAAATTCAAAATTTTGTTTGTTTCCTAATCATCAAACATCTGATAAGGAGCTATCTACATATCGCAAACCTGGTTACTCAAATAGAAATATACCACCCTCATATTTGAAAAAATTCATTGAAAAACATAAGAGCACAAAAATTGTTTTGCTTGTTATTGTTTTACTTGGTGCTTGCATGGTAATGTGTTGGTGCACTCATGCCTGCCGTTTCAGGTAAGACAACATCTTTTTCTCCTCACAAACATGTCAGTTTTGTCCGGTATAAATTGATCTGCCTGATGTTTTACCTTGTACTTTTGTTTACCATGCATTAGCTCTATTAGTGTCTCTAATGATCAGATTTTTATCTTGCAGTTCTTTCATCTGTTGAAGGGTTGAAAATTGAAGCAAAGATTAAAAATAATAGTAAGTAAAACAATGTATTCTTCCACCGAACAATTTTAAATGCTCAAAGATTAAAAGTTAAACACAATAAATGAATGAGTTAATATATCAACAAAGACTATAAGAAAGAAGATACCTATATCTTAGATTTAAAAAAAAAATATTGGGAGGTAATTCCATAAAATATGATGTTCACTATCTATGACTTTTGTTATGTCCTATAACCTACATTATCTCTCCTGTTATACTCCAAACTCCTTGTCTGGTGCATGGATTATTTCAAAGAAAAAATCATGGTGTGTTGGGTAGGTTCTGCTATGTGACACAGTGAGTTGTTTACAAGAAGTTCAATAAAGCTTGATATCCAGTATTCTTCAGTATAAACAAAATCACTCTAGGATATTTATTCTGAAATTTCACACTAACTTTACACCACAATTTTTAATGTTTCAAATATATGTAAAATGCAGCATAGGTGATTTTTCCATTACAATTTATGTTTCTAATCTATGCATGTATGGTGCCTCTTATTTCCTGTGTTCTACTGGTTGGACTCTTTGTTTTGCAACACCGTGGCTCCCACGCGATTGCTTTCATGTTTCCCCCCATAATCATCCTATGGGTTGATGCTGATATGTCTGCATTCAGAATCTATAGTGTCATTTCAACCAGAAGAATGCAACAAAACTGATGTAAGATTTCAATTCCTCAACCTGTGTCACAGTGCAAAGTATCCACAAGTTAGAATTGTCGTCGTTGTTCCTCTCAACATTAGACACTATAGCTGCCCTGTCGAGACACCTTCATAAAGACTATAGACAATCAAAGAACAACATAAACATACCAACTATTACTTGGACAAATTAATAGTAAACTCAAAGTTAATTAAACAATTACCTTAGCTCAACTCTACACAATAGAAGCCAAATAAAATGCCAGTGATGTGCAAATGTCAAAAAATGGACATGCTTACCAAACTATGACCCCTGCATGCGGGAATCTTTAGGGGCAGACTGCTCGGAGACAAGTAAAGCTTGGATGATGCCGTGGTCCACGAAAATGTGTCAAAATTCAGCACCCGAGAATGAAAAGCAAAAGCAACATGACCACATTCACATTAAATAACAGTTCTATAAAGGAACAAAATATCTAATGTAAATGTCAATGTCAATGATGATGATAGAATAGTCACACTACGATGTTGTTAGTAGCAATTGACTCAAGCGAACCGTACCTGCACATCATCTAACAATCCGGTTGCAGACTCTCCGCCAACCACTATGATCTTATTCCCAATGACAGCAGCATCATGATTCAACAGTCATGTAAACATAGCATGTAGAAATTAATTGTTACACAAACAATTGTTACATAATCATTACTTTATTCACATTGAGTATTCTTCAGAAAAGTAAACCAACGTGTTAATGGGAAACATGAGCTAAGGAATCATCAACCGGGTGCCAAAATCTATTGAAAAACTAAAGAGAATCACCCTCAACATTTTCACCATCTTGATTCATGTGCCAGCTATAGTGAGCATGTGTTCTGTTCTTTATATCAAATATGGCATGTCCAAAGCTGGCTTCTCTGAATGCTGAGTAAGCTGGTTGTGGTTCTGTCATGCTACAGCTCAAATCATGTTTAAATCAGACTTAGCTCAATAAAAAAATTGTTTTCGAACCTTAAAACGACAAAAATATGAATAGAGAAAGTGTTACATAAGACACAAAAGTTTTATGCATGGAGCTTACTTGGTTGCTAAGCCTTCAAGGTTCCCTTCATCTCCAATGGTTATGTATACAGGAGCTGATTCATCTTTTATAGGAGTATAAATACCATTTACAATATTATACGCAACATTCGAGACACGTTCCTGACACACAAACAAAATGATAAATCTACTTTTGAAACTACCAGAACATGGAAAAAAATTTGAAATGCGATTATAACAGAAACTACTTTGAGCAGCTTCTAAGTATATTAGCACTTACAGAACGTTCATAGGCATGGACATGGCCAGCATACACAACATCAACCTTGTACTTAACAAACCATGGCTCGTACATTACTCTCATTGTTTCACCTTCCATATAATGATAGTTGTAGCTATTATACCAAGGTGAATGCATGAGAACAATCAACCAAGGAGTTTCTGTTCTGTTAACTTTTGGTAACTCCTGTTCAAGCCATTTGTATTGCGGGGTATATTTTCCTGAGAAAAATAAAGATCATTATAATGTCAGATAAACAACTTTTGAAAACAGCGAGTTAGTGACCAAAGACGGCTAAGTTTATATCTAATTATCTATGGGGCAGAAGAGATATCTAGCAATACCGTATGCTGAATATGAGGCCAAGACAATGATGTGTGCTGAAGCTCTTTTGATAGAATACCAAAAGGGTGAAGTACTTTGTGATGCTTTATAAGGAGTACGGTATCGGTGAGAAAAAGGCTTGAATGGTTTTGTTTCTCCCTGCAAACAATCATCAGTCCATGTTAATCATTATCAAAATTTTGATTTGGAAAATGCTCTACACAAATGGTTAGAATCTATGGAAGATATGGCTGATGTCTGACAGAAACACCAAACTGAAACATGTGATTACATCTTTTTTCTCAAACAGTATCGGTGTTGGTGCCCTATTTGGTGTATGTGATTCATAGACCAAATGAAATCAATTTCTATTAAAAGCTTACAATTTCCGGAGCAAAATCAATTTCATGGTTTCCAACAGTCCATATACAGGGTTAATAAGCAACACTCCTGTCTGCAAACCTTCCCCAAGTATCCCACCTAACATTGTCATGATTCAGATAGTTATCCGCATAAGAAAGATCCCCAATAAACAACACTGGCAGTTACATCATGATTGAGATTCAATGAACCATAACTTATAATATCATGGAGTACATTGTGTCCAATTTTCTAGAAAATAACAACTTACTTACAACCATTGAGTGCTGGCATGCTGAAGATAGTCCAATATTTGCTGATTTTTGTCAGGTTTAAAATAAAATAACAACCAAAGCATTATTCTATTAGGTGAGGTCTGTCATAAGTATCAAAAAGTCGATAATGTCGTTTTATGAAACATATCCAACTTACTTCAACTTTTAGATTTAATACAATCATTTCTAATCATTGAGAGAGTTATATTAATAGCTCTTCAATGTCTAATTTTCAGCAGCATACTTTACTCACAAATCACACCAGAGGAGCTTATGCTGTCAATGTAGAATAAATGTTAGCTATAGTATAAATAGTGATTGGATGACAACTGACCTGGTTTATTTATGTGCAGCTTATGGAAAAAGTGTTTCCTGTTGCAGAGCAGCGAAGGCCACCAACGTTACTCCGTAGGGTTCGTTCCTTACAATGGTAGATCATACTTGCTACTGATGCAGGATGTGGAAGCTGAAGATTGTGGGAAATAATAAAAGGGGCAAATTAATCATTACATTAACATGGTTAATGATAATAGGAGATAAAAGGAATCAGAACCTGAATGGCGAAGAGAACTACCTATTAACATAAGAATCAGTTTTTGTTTATTCTAAGGTTATTTAGGAAATGAGATTATTTAGGAAATGATCAAATAATCCAACGATAACATCCACCAAATATGTTGACATGATATGAGACTCCCCAAAATTTCCATAAACATTGATTAATTCTATTGAATTGAAAACTATCTTTACTAACCGAAAATTCCAAAAATCACATTGTCACCTCCAGGAGCTTGACCAGAAGACAAAACTACGCTAATATCCTGCGAGATTTTACATAAAATGCGAGTTATATCAAACAACAACAAAAATGACAGTCTTAGGTTAATATGCAGCATCATTATAGACTGTTGTTCTGCGAAAGGATATAACTTGAAACCATTAACAGCATATACGACATTTGTCACTTATACATCAAAAATATAATTAGTCCAAGTTAATTATAGAGCAGAAAAGCACACATATCTGCCTTACACATATACATCACCAAAATCTGAAAAGTGAATGAATAAAATAAGTGTTCTTTGTTACATTTGTTACAAATTCAAAGCAAATGAGAAGGGTAAATACACAAGTATCAAAGTTTACACAAGTACATAGTACAATAATAATTCATTTGTTTTACCCCTAAAACACTCAAATGACTGTATTTTTTGTCATATATTTTTCAAGGCATTTAACATTATTCAACATCAAGGACTATGTATGAATCATTGCTCCTACAATAAATCATTCAAAATGTTGTTAGTATTATTATTTTGAAGAGAGGAAGTTGTTAAGATCACAAAACCATAAGGTCCTAATCTAAGAACTAACATCATTATTTTATAAACAAACAAAAAACCAAATTAGAAAACAAAACACTAAAGTAATGACTAAAATTTATCTATTAAAACAGAAGAAACATAAATTCAACAAATTAAAGTTAATTTGAAACTAGTTAATAATTTGGAGAATATGTTGACTTTGTAGTATACATTCCAGAGCTCGACAATATCATCATCATCTCTGTCATTAGCATAACTAAAATAGAGAAATCTTGTCACAATTCATAAATAAATGATATATAATTGGAAAAACATGTGTACCAATTTTTGCTGCAAAAAGTTCCTCATTTCAGCAAAATTAGACATGAAGGGATAAAAAATCGGTTAGTACATGTATATGACATACTAACAGACTTGTCGTTCAACAAGCTTTCCTCTTCCAGTGAAGTCCACCCAAAAAAGAGCAATCACATGATCCACAATCTGCCAAAAAAACTGTCAAGTATCCAGAATCATATTATTCCATATCAAGCAGACTAAAATTACGAAACGAAAGAACTCATGAGAAAAAACAACAGGGCTTTAGGTCATTAAATTCTCCTCAGCATGATGCTTCATCTCTTGAATAATGGCAGTAGAATAAATTAGATGCATCTATAATGTTAGTCTGATCTAGAGTAGGCAAAAAGTAGGGAGGCATTTGTTCCTCCAAAACCAAAAGAGTTTGACATAGCTACTCTAATTGGCATCTCCTTTGAAGCAGTCAAAGGTGTAACACCCCGATTTGGTTAATCGTATTTATTTATTTCATTTATGTGAAAAGTTGTGAATTGTGTAAATTAAATGAGTTTTACCTGTTAATTGGATAATTTCTCTGATAGATAAAATAATTGCAATTGATAATATTTTCTTATTAACTTTTAATCCCTGATATATTTTGCATCGCTGTTTATGTTTTATCGAATTTTGAGAGCGTTTGGGAGATATTGGAGTAAAAGGGTAAAATAGTCTTTTGAGGGGTTGGATATTTTTATAAAAGTAGATATTTTGTTATAAATAGAGAGAAAAAAAGGAGAAAAGAAAAAGAAGAGAAAGAAGAGAAAGAAGAGAAAGAAAAGAGAGAAGAAGGGGAAGAAGCGGAAATCGAGCAAATCAAAGCTTGAACTTCGATTGATCGGGTAAGGGTGGGAAGTTCAATTATATCATGCTTGTATATGTGTATGTATGTATTTGTTTGAATGTTTGGTGGAAAAATATATGTTTTCCATTTGGTTGAAATTGTGAACAATTGGTAGGAATCGATTGTTTTAACGGTTAAAATGTGGAATAAACAGTGTAGAATACTTCTTGTTATATTTGGAACATGTTTTGGTTGATATAGTATGGATTGGAAGTGTTTGGGTGGAAGAAATGAGGGATTTTGGCCCCAAATGACCTATATTGACGCTGCTGAGAATTTCTGAGTCCGCGGGTTCGCCTAGCGAACCACAGCGAAGGACAGGGCGAATGTTCGCCTAGCAAACTTTATACTGTTTTTTTCTCTGCCTTGGTTCGCTGGGGTTCGCCTAGTGAACCCTGGAGCGAACGTCACAGATTTTTCTATCTTGTATCCTTCATAACTTTTGATCAGTAACTCGGATTGAGGCACGGTCGGATGCGTTGGAAAGCTATTTCAATGCTCTTTATGATAGTGGAATAGAAATATATGTTTATGCCATGGATTGATAAGAAAAATATGGAAAAGTAATGTATGTGTGAAAAATGTGGTTTATGTTTCCACCAAAATTCATGAATTTGGGAATCCGATTGATATGGGACTTGAAGCCTTGGAAAGAGAATCCAATGTGCTATTAAATGGTAATGTGAGACCATGATTTTAACCAAGGATGCTTGGTAGAGGATAAAAGTGTCTTGTATGCCTTAAAATGTGTGTGAACTACTATGTGAAAATAATGTTTATATGACGTTGAATCTTGATATCGAATGTGGTTATTGAATGATGGCCTTGTGGTATAAAGGTATTGAATAAATGAATTTCAACGTATGATATCGTATTGATGTTGCTGTGGGTAGCCTTTGTGGTGTGAATCCTAGTGAATTGTATTTTTGTGCAGGTGATAATGGTGGTGGTTGTTTGTGGCCTTATGGTAAACTACATTGTATAAATGAATATAAATGTATGATATGAGTAGTTCATAGTGTGTATTTGATGAATTGATTTGACGGTTCTAGTAATACTAGTGAGTATTACGGTGAGTATGTATCTCACGTGTGATCAGGAGGATCATGTAAATGTATAATTGATTGTTATACACGTGTTTTGTGCATAATTCTTGTTATGTATGTGTTATGTTGAATTGATTAGATAGGTATGGTAATACTATTTTGTATTACGATGAGTATGTATCTCACGTGTGATCAAGGGGATCGTGAAGAGGTATAGTTGTTATTATACTTATGTTTTGTGCATCATTTGTGTCGTGCATTTCATGATGTGTCTGGTGGAGACAGCTAGGTGGGAATCCATGATGGGTGCCTAGTATTGTCCGGACTCCAATGTGGAGTTGTTATGGAGATAAATCATTGCTCAGTGGGAGTGTATGTGATTTATCCGGACTCCAATGTGGAGTTGTTATGGAGATAAATCATTGTTCAGTGGGAGTGTATGTGATTTATCCGGACTCTAATGTGGAGTTGTTATGGAGATAAATCATTGCTCAGTGGGAGTGTATGTGATTTATCTGGACTCCAATGTGGAGTTGTTATGGAGATAAATCATTGCTCAGTGGGAGTGTATGTGATTTATCCGGACTCCAATGTGGAGTTGTTATGGAGATAAATCATTGCTCAGTGGGAGTGTATGTGATTTATCCAGATTCCATTGGGAATTGGGTTCAATTGAATGAACCATAATGGGTGGTACCACTTGCATTGCATTATGTAATTGAGTCACATTGCATTATTGTGTCTTTGTTGAATTATAAATAGAAAGTGACAAGTGGGTCGTGAATGTGTGCACAATATGTGTGATTGCTTGATTTCTACTCCTTAACATGTAATTTACACCGTTAATTATTGAATGTAGTTCTCGCTCCTTTGTTGTTTCTTGTGTCTGTGCTCCTTGGAAAGTACAGATATATATATATATCGTAACTTGTGTATATGAATATATGATATACTTGTATGCTTTATGTGTTAGCATGTGGTGTGTGGGTGAGTCGAATAATATATGTGAATTATATGTTTACATATGATTATGCAATCTTGATTTAGTTGTTATTTCTCACCCTTCTGCTGGAATATGTTTTTTATGGCATAGTGCAGATTAGTCGCTGTAGAGGCGTGCAGACAAGTGGAAGAGTTAGATCTTCAGTTTGCGTAGATCTTTGGTGTCTGCTCTGATACGTAACACGGGAGTCAGGGGAAACGCTTTTGTTATTTATGTTTATATATGTGAATATATATATTTTGATAACTTGTATGTATATTTTGATGTTCTGAAACAACTTATTTTGTAAAACGAGTCAATTATGGATCGTTCCGCTTTATTCCATAATTGAACTTTCCTTTTGTTGGAAAAAGTTTCCTGTTATTATTTATTCCATTTTGTGTTATGTATCAAATTTATAAGCAGGTGGATTATGTTTTTCTCAAATGTGGCATCCTTATTTCTGTCGAAAAGTTTTTTATTCACTTTGATTTAATTATGTATTATTTATCCGCGATGAGAATTGGGGTGTTACAAAAGGCATGAAACCATCACCGAATACAGAATTTGGCTTTGTTAAATTAAGAGTTAGGCATGTTCCATCATTTGAAAAAACAAAAATATGTTAATGTGAGACCAGTAGGGTTAAGTATATTGTATGAAAAAGTCAGAGTGTACCTGGGTTAGAAACCACTGTTTTTTTTTTTTTGATAATCTAACAAAATATATTAATCAGGGATACAGAGGGGTATCCCAACCCATATACAGCAATAGACCTACTAAAAATCTAGGCCTACAAAAAATCACCTGGGGAGTTTACCCAAGTGTAATAATTACAAAGAAATGAATTCTTATGCATCTTACCTATCCACCACCAAGAGAAAGTAATAATACGATTCAAAATTGTATCCATGTCCCAAAACTCATCCCTAAATATAACATTATTACGTGATGCCCAAATAGCCCAACAAATTATCAACCAAAGTCCCACAGCATTAGTGACTTGAAATTTCCTACTAACACATCCTGCCAACCAACATGATAAATGATTCATCATAGACTCTACAAGGATATGAGGTATTCCTACCCATCTACATACAAAATTCCACACCAGCACTGATTTTTGACAGTAAAAGAGAATATGTTACACCGTTTCAAGATGCAAGAAGCAGAAGGGGCAAGGCAAGTCGTGACTATTAGTAATAATACCTATACGATACAAGTTGTCTCGCGAAGGTATTCTTTTGTGCAAAATCCTCCAACCAAACACTTTCACTTTAAGAGGAGCTTGGGCTAGCCAATTAAGTTTGCAAGCAGCTTTAAATTCATCATTAACACCTGAATCAGAGGCAGCCAGCTTAACCTGCAAATGACTATACAAAGATGAAACAGAAAAAATAAAATCATCATTGAGTAGCCATGATATCTCGTCCGTCACTCCAGGACACGGCTGGTACTCGGACAGGGAGCGGTATAATCGTGACAGCTACCTTTGGTTTTGCTGCGAGAGAGAATGAAACTCACCTAAAATGTTCCATACCCACACACCATTAACCCACATGCCATTATCCGCCACTGAACTACCCTTGTTTTCTATTAATAAAAATAATTCACTAAAATCTGCTGCAAGAGTATTACCACCAGCCCATCTCGATAGCCAAAACGGTGTTCTGTCGCCATTGCCTAATTTATACGAAATGCAGCCAGCAATTGTATCCAACCCACAAAAGATGGCGACCTGTACCAAATCACGCCACCAAATAGACGCCGGAACTGAATATTTAAGACTCACACCCGAATAAAATTCAAATGAATGTTTAGAATACCGAAACGTAATTAAATGCCTCCACAAAGTATCCTGTCCAGCCAAGATTCTCCAAATCCATTTAAACATCAAAGCATTATTGAAAATTCTGATATCTTTCACTCCTAAACCTCCCTCTTCCCTCCTCTTGCATACCGTTTTCCAAGCAATCCACGACACGCCCTTTTTGGAAACTAACCCATTCCATAAGAAGTTCTTTTGAATAGAAGTGAGAATGCTGATAACTTTGGCAGGGAGTTTGTAAAATGACATATAATGAATTGGAAGATTTGCAAGGACAGAATTAATTAGAGTCACTCTACCACCCATCGATAAAAATCTACTTTTCCAAGAACTCAATCTAGACCGGACCTTGTCTATTAATGGTTTCCAAAATGCAACACTTCTATGATTACCACCAATTTGAATGCCAAGAAAATTAAAAGGACATGATGATACCTTACAAGCAAGGTAGAGACCTGCAGCAGACATCATTACATCATCTATGCCAATACCAAAAAAGGAACTCTTGTTGAAGTTGATATCCAAACCAGAAACTAACTGAAACCCTTTAAGTATTGACTTTGTTGCCACTATATTCCTCCAAGATCCATCCCCTAAGATAACCGAGTCGTCTGCGTATTGCAACAGGTGAAATTGCACATCAGGGCTGACTTTGAAGCTTGAAAAAAGACCGTTGGCTATCGCTCTTCTCATAAGTACAGCTAAACCTTCAGCAGCAATCGTGAACAAAAAAGGGGCAAGAGGGTCCCCTTGTTTAAGACCACGATACACTCCAAAATCTTGGGTAGAACTACCGTTAACCAAAACCGAAGCATAACTGTTAAATATGCCATAATCCATCCACGACATCCATTTTTTGCCGAACCCCATAATCTTCATGACGTCTCTTAAATAATTCCACTCAATACAATCATATGCTCTGGCGAAATCAACCTTCATAAGCGTGAGCTCTTTCTTGGAACGCTTAGCAAAATCGATGACTTCATTAAGGACGAGGACGCCATCAACCAGATTTCTACCTTCTATGAAAGCTGTTTGGGAATTGGAAATGATACCACCAATTTTTCTTTTGAGTCTGTTGGCAAGAATCTTGGATATAACTTGGTAAACAGAAGTAATTAAAGAGATAGGCCTGTACTCGTCTAAACACGTAGGGCTGTCCAATTTGGGAATGAGAACTATAAACGAGAAGCAAAAAATTTATGTAATTTCTCACCTTGGAAAAATTCTAGAATACAATTTGTGAAATCCTTTCCTACAATACTCCAGCATCGTTTAAAGAATTCAAAACAGAAACCGTCAGGACCTGGGCTACGATCCCCAGCACACTCAAACACGGTCCTTTTAACCTCTGATTCATCCACATCAGCCTCTAAATCCATACTATCACCATTAGACATACTCTTGAAACCAGACTCACCAATAGATGGATATGGTCTTGAAACTCTGCAGAATCTCTTAGCAAAATGATCCTTGACAGCCCCCTTGACCTTCTTAACCTCTTCCACCAAAATACCGTTGATACAAACTGATGAAATGGTATTCATGTTAATACGATTCCTCAAGGCAGCATGAAAAAATTTAGTATTATCGTCTCCATCAGCATTCCATTTCAACCTAGATTTTTGTTTTAGAATACTTTCTTTAATCCTCAAAGATTTCCAAAGATCAGCTTCTGCTTCATTCCTTTTTGAATTTTCCTCAGCTGTTATGACTCTATTTAAAACAAATAAGTCTTCAATCCCGTTTATAACACCAACGTCCGTCTTGATATTGGTATCAGCCCAACCAAATACGTTATTATTCTACCAACGAAGCCTTTCTCTCAGATTTTGTAATTTTCTAGCCAGAATATAAGATGCCTTGCCTACAACCTGAAACTCTTCCCATTCTTTTTTGATAAAAGGCATAAAGTTTGAATGCTCGAACCAACATAACATAACTTTAAAAGGCTTGGGCCCCCAGTTTATGTTTTTTACAGAGATCCACACATGCCTATGGTCGGATACATCGCGTTCCCCTATCCTTTGGTTAACCATATTCCATTCATTGAAAACTCCATGTGTGACTATGAATCTATCCAACCGACTACAAACATTACCTTTCGACTGAAACCAAGAGTATTTGGAACCAATAAGAGGCAGATCCACACAACCCATTGAGTTAATAAATTCAAAAAATTCCATCATATATCTTGTATTTAGAGAAGTGTAACCAATTTGTCCAGCAGCGGACTTAATAGAATTAAAGTCCCCACCTAGTATCCATTCACCAGCTCCAAGTTGTTTTTAAGATTAATGAGCTGAGACCATAAGATCCTTTTCTCTATGATAGTACAAGGAGAATAAACATTGAACATATAGCATTTCTTGCCTCTCCAACTGACTTATAAACCTAAATACCCCAAACCTCTATAGCTGCATATAGGTTCCATAACTCCTTCCTTCCAAATAGTCAGTAAGCCACCAGATAATCCATTGGAAATATTTTCAGACCAACAACAAAACGAGTCGCCCCAAATACTATGCACAATTGAATCCGTCATTTCTGATCGTTTAGTTTCCTGAATAAAACACATTTCAGCTCCTACCTTACGAAGGACTTCTCTAATTTTCTGCCTCTTCAAAACACCTCCACACCCTCTTATGTTGTACGTGACTAAATTCATTTTCCACCTATGGCAGCCTCCTTCTTACCTTTCCTTGATTTCCTATCCGTCTTCTCAAAATACCCTCAAAAACTTCATCATCTTCCTCCGCTTCAATACCAAGAGACTTAATAGAATCCCAAATCCTAGCAGGCAGGTTCTCCAATCGCTTCTTAATCCTAGAATTATTCTGAATGAAACCAGAATCCGAGATAGAATTGTCAAAAGAATCAGATGCTTTTTCATCCTGAGATGACACCCTCTGCTTCATAGAACCCTCAACCTGACATGATTGATCCAAAACAGACCTATGATAATTACTCTCAGATTGTAGCAGAGTAGCGTAATAAGATGGACAAAAAGGAATCTTTATCTTTTGGTAAATGTCATCTATTACAATCTTTTTCTTCTTCTTAACTTTAGACCCCCCCAAAATATCTCCTGAAAGATTACCAATACCAGCTGTATCCGGGCTCACGTGAGAAATAGGAGACTGTGTCTCACTCAGTCCAATAGCCGCACCACCGCAAACGGAATCGCACACCATTGTTGTGTTTGGTTCCCCTTTCCAACCATGAAAGCTCCGCCATCTTCAATAGCGCGTCCCCATCATCAGCGCAAGATCAACACTTAGGTCTGCTTCAGGCATAATGAATAGCGTATTGAGAAACTCCCGTCGACGCTCTTTTCGCAGTTTGGTTTCCATTTTATGTCTCCAAACCGAACCACAGAGGAGAAGAAAGTGTAAGAACAAGTAGATGAAGTTGGTAGTGCAAAGAGAAAGGAGGAAAACCAGAAAATTGTGGAAGAAGAAGTGAGCAGAAGAAGACAGACGAGGAAGAGAGAATGATAAAATGTGGTTGGAAATACAAACCCTAGTTCCAAAGCAAATGAAATGAAGAAGAAGATTTGAAAATTTGAAAAAAGGAGACGTGGCTGAAAGTGGGAACAGTAGGACAATTGAGTCATTTCCAGAACCACAAAAGTTCCTATATTATAGACTACCAGAGTTCCTATCTTTCCATCGGCTCACTAGTTTCCACTCTCCCGCTGACCGTCATTACGTGTCAAAGGTTTAATTAAGTAGACTACTTCCATGTCTCTCTTTCCTTTTCCTTTGTGTTTTCATTCACAAACATGCAATGTTACTTTTTCAATCTCCTTTCGTCCCACACTGGTATATCTCTTATTTCTTTATTCTATGGTTTTCTTTAGGAATCTTTGCTGCTACCAATGTACTTTAGCAATAATATAACATACTTTAAATTTTGTTAAATCAATATAAAGAAGGCAAACATTTCCATATTCTTAGATTTAGTTGAATATTAATATTCTCATCTAATTAAACATTATTAAAATATATTAAAGGTATGTACCCAAGTAAGAATTTGGCTATAAAAAAAATTTGAATCTGCATTATTTTATTTATTTATTTTTTAAGAATAAATTCAAGTTATTAGACTATTATTTAAAAAATTAATAATAATATATTTTAAATACAGTCTAAAAATTATAAATCAACTTACCACTAGAATGTCATTTATTTTACTGTATTATTATTTTTTTCATTATTGCTATTCAATCTATTTCATATTATGTGTTTTTTTTACTCGTGTACATTTTTAAAAAGTAATTATTTATACTAACGTATAATATTAACACAATAGTACGTTCATATTAAAATATCTTTATACTCCATTTTGATTTTACAAAATATATGTTTTTTTTCCATTTATATGAACACAAACACCATATATTTTTACATTTTTAAAGATATTAGTATTTTTCCCATCCTTATGTTCACAGATCTCCACGACTGAAGTTGAAGAAAAATTCTATATATCTTTTTTTTGGATTAAAATTGTTGATTTTTTTAAAACAAAACTATGATATTAATATATACTGAGCTCATAGAGGAATTATTCATAATAGGCCGTAGAGGAATTATTCATAATAGGCACGACAAGGTTTGCGTTTTCTGTTTTCAGTGTGATGAGGACAGCTCTCACTTATTCTTTGCGTATTCTAAAATCATGAAGGTTTGGAGGAGAATATCGGCTTGGGTAGGAATTCCTTGGTCGCCGGAAGATAATTTATACCGTCATTTTCTCGGTTGGGTGCTGTCTTTGTTGAAAGATACTTCAAAATCCACGGTCTGTATCATTTGGTTTGCGACGTGTTGGACCATTTGGCGTGCGAGAAACCAAATCATTTTTAGTGATGACATCGGTAATGTAGACGTCATTGTCGATAGAATTATACTTACAGCTTGGTGGTGGTTTCCTATTAGAAATAAACATAAGTCAAATTGCACCTTCTATGACTAAATTAAATGTGCGACGGATTTTTTGTAGTCTTTCATAGTTGTTGTGGTGTTGATTTTGTTTGTGTTTATTGGGTTGGAGTACCCCTAGTACTCTCTTAATATAATTTTCTGATTGCCTATCAAAAAAATATATACTGAGTACTTTCTAGAGTTGGATAAATAAATAAAAAATAAAATGATCATTGTTACTGCCCACGGATAAATCTTCACTCCTTAATATATTATTATTTTTTTTTATAAAAAATCATGTAAAATTATATAATTATATATTATATAAAATTTAATTTAAAATGAAAGTTAAATAATATCCGTAGCATGGAAGGTACTTTCCCGATATCCATTCTAAAATGTTATCGAGGAATTTTGTTTTCTTCATCTCTATTTCAGCAGGAAAAAAGTCCCGACTTTAAAGTCTTGAACAAATAATTTCCATGATGATCCAGTTAAGAGATGCAACATCCATATTTACAAATAATTTTGAAAAAAAATAAAATAAATTTAGAGACCCATAATATATAAGATGGATTAATAATTAATCATCCGAAATCACATCAACACAACAAATTACACTTCTCCTATGGATTCAATTCAAGCTTTGCAAGCTCCAAGAGGAGATCCACACAAGCATTTGTTATGAGCATAAGAAGACTCATCAAACCTTTGCATTTCTCCACCTTTTGGAATCTGACCACACAAATTGTTGTTGCTAACATTCAACTCATGCAAATATTTCAGCTTCGTCAGTCCTGTAGGTAGAGAACCGTATATTTTATTATTACTCAAATCCAAAGCACGCAAATCCTTCGATAACCCAACTTTTCCAATATCATAGGAAAACGAGTTCTTCCCTAATAATATTATTGAAGTTGAAGCACACAAGCTTGACCTCCATTGGAGGAGCCAAGGAAGAAGAAGAGGTTGTAACTGAATTCAGTTACAACAGTTGGAAGAGAAAAGAAAAAGCAGAGCAAAGTGAAAAATAATTCGTATTATTCAATCAGTTGTAAAAATGAGGGTTACATCAGTGTTATATACAAGAGATCTAAGCTGCCAATAAAGACTATACATGTGGGCCAATGAAAAACTAATCTATTCAAAATTATCTAAAATGGAGACTAATAATAATAAGCTAATATCCCCCCTCAAGTTGGACTGTGTATACTACAAAGGCCTAACTTGACCAAGATGCTAGAGAGAGCAGGAAGATGGAGAGGCTTTGTAAACATATCAGCTAGCTGGTTAGAAGTGGAAATAGGAAGCAAATGCAAAAGTTTGGACTGAATCTTCTCGCGAATAACATGGCAATCCAGTTCTATGTGTTTGCTCCTTTCATGAAAAGCTGGATTATGAGCTAAGTAAATTGCAGATTTGCTGTCACAAAATACTGCTGCAGGCTGAGGAAGATGAATTTGAAGATCTTGCAGGATGTATTGCAACCATTGCAGCTCACAAGAGAGAGAGGCTAGTGCTCTATATTCAGCTTCTGTAGATGATCTTGAAACAGTCTTTTGCTTCTTAGATTTCCAACAAATGAGAGAAGAGCCAAGCATGATGCAATATCTTGTAACAGACTTACGAGTATCTGGACATCTTGCCCAATCAGAATCAGCAAATGCAGACACTTTGAGTTGACTAGAAGCAGGATAGAATAGACCTTTAGCAGGAACCGACTTGAGATATCTAAGGACTCTAATAGCAGCCTGATAATGAGGTATAAGAGGTTTTGAAACATACTGGCTAAGATGTTGAATGTCATAAGATATATCTGGCCTCGAATTTGTAAGGTAAATGAGTCTTCCAATCAGTCTGCGATAAATGGTTGGATCCTCCAAAGGTTGTCCTTCATGAATGGACAATTTGACAGTTGGATCAAAAGGAACTGAAGATGGCTTAGATGCTAGCAAGCCACTGTCTTCAAGAAGCTCTAATGTGTATTTTCTCTGATTGAGAAAAATACCAGCTGTAGTTCTAGCAATTTCAAAATCAAGAAAATATCTCAATTGACCAAGATCCTTGATTTTGAAAGTGTGATTAAGGAGCTGCTTGACATGTGAAATCTCAGCCATAGAAGTGCCTGCTAAAACAATGTCATCGACATAAACCAATAGAGCAGTGAAATCATTGTTAGTCAGTTTAACATAAAGGGAATAATCAGCCTGAGATTGTTGGTATCCAATGGAAATAAGAAAGGATGAAAGTTTGGAATACCACTGCCTGCTTGCTTGCTTTAAACCATACAATGATTTATGAAGTTTACAAACCTGAGAAGAACTAGAAGAATGGAGGCCAGGAGGAAGAGTCATGTATACCTCTTCATGAAGATCTCCATGCAAAAAAGCATTATTAACATACAATTGCTCTAAATGCCATCCTTTGATAGCTGCTATGGATAGTAAGATTCTGACAGTAGTAAATTTTGCCACTGGAGAAAAAGTATCAAAGTAATCAATGCCTTCTAATTGGGTATACCCTTTGGCAACCAACCTAGCTTTGTATCTCTCAATAGATCCATCTGCTTTATACTTTACTTTGTAAACCCATCTGCAACCAATAGGGTGTTTTCCATCAGGAAGATCAACTACTTCCCATGTGTTATTCTCTGCAAGAGCCTGTAACTCAGTATCCATGGCATGCTTCCAACAATCAAACTTGATAGCTTGGTTATATGTTTTAGGCTCAATGTTAGAAGAAATGGAGCAACATAAATGTTTATATAATGGAGAGCAGTTATTATAAGAGATAACAGAGGATAAAGGATGTGCAGTTTTAAAATCATTTGTATGAGATGCAGATGTATCATGAGATGCAAGATAACAATGATAATCTGCTAGGTAGCTAGGAGGGTGAGAGACACGGGTGGATTATCTTAAGGGTATAGAAGGAGTAGGGCTTATGGAAGAGTCTGAAGAAGTATCAGACAGATGAGGAGAATTGGTAGACATAGAGGATGGGGAAGGACTGTTGGATAAAGGAAAGATTGGGGTTGAAGGAGAGTCATTTTGAGAAGGAACATTGGGTAAAGGAGAAGCAGAGTCATTATGGTTGCTAGGATTAGGTGGTAAAGGAGATAAAGGTGGATTAGTGACAATAGGTAAAGATTGATTAGATGGGAGAGATTGAATGACAGGTGCACTGTTAGAGGTGCTAGAATCAAGGGAGAGAGAAATGTCAATGGTACTGGTAGGAGAAGATAATACAGGTAGGTCTGTATATAGGGAAATGGAATCAGGATTAGCATGATCATGAGTAGTATTAGGTTTGGATGTATTCTTGAAAGGGAAATGGTCTTCATAAAAAATAACATTCCTTGATACAAAAATATGATGACTTTGCAGATCATACAAGATGTAGCCTTTAGTACCATCTTTAAATCCAAGGAAAACATATTTTCTAGCTCTAGGAGAAAATTTTGTTCTATGAGCTTGTAAGGTAGTGGCATAGCTAAGACAACCAAAAACCTTTAAGTAAATTAGGGAGGGTGGTTGAGAATACAACATTTCATATGGAGATTTTGAGTTTAATAGAGGTGAGGGTAATCTGTTTATAATATGAATGGCATGTTGGACAGAAAAATTCCACATGGTGAGAGGAATGTTAGAATGGAAATATAATGATCTTGCCACATTTAAAATATGTTGGTGTTTTCTTTCAACCACCCCATTTTGTTGGGGTGTTTCAACACATGAAGTTTGGTGGATTATGCCTTTAGAAAGTAGAAATGAGGATAAAGACATAAACTCAGTTCCATTGTCAGATCTTAGGCACTTAAGTGTAGTTTTAAATTGGTTTTCAATGTAAGCTACAAACTGAATTATACTGTTTTTGGTCTGATCTTTTGTTTTAAGAAATATCACCCAGGTATATCTACTATAATCATCAACTAGAGTGAGAAAATATTTGTGGCCTAACATAGAGATAGTGGAATAAGGACCCCATACATCAGCATGTAAGGTATCAAACATGGAATCAGAAATTGATACACTATTTGGAAAAGGTAATTTCCTTTGTTTGCCAAGATGGCATGAATCACAAGGAATATTATTAGATTTACATGGTATAAAGGGAAATGTTTGAGATACAGATTTGATGCCTATATTGGAAATGTGACCTAATCTCAAATGCCACAAATGATAAGAATCAGTAGTGGTAGAATTACAAGCTGATGACTTGTTGACAGCATCCAGGACATATAATCCTCTTTGGATCCTAGCTGTACCAATCATTGCCTGTGAATGATTCTGCAGGATTTTGCAGATATCAGCCTCAAAATGGACATAGCAGTTATTATTACTAGTAAGTTTGGCAATGGAAATGAGATTAACATGAAAGTTAGGAATGTAAAGGACATTATGAAGTATTAAAGAGGGTGAAATGACCACATTACCAGACATAGAAGCAGTGAGGGATGATCCATCAGGTAAATTAACATTAATAGGAATGATATTTTTGCAATTAGTAAAAACATGTATGTCATATGAAATGTGGTATGTTTCTCCAGTATCCAAGATCCAGAGATGAGAAGACTTACCATTTGTGTTAGAGGACTGAGAGATCATAGCAAGAGGAGAGGTGGACACAGAATTGGCTTGGGATGGTGGTTTTGATTGTTGGAGCAATTCAAGTATATTGTTGTACTGCTCCTGAGTGAAAACACATGGAGAAGTCTTTGAGTCTTGCTGAGGAGTGTCACAAACAGCATTGATGGTGGCAGCAGGCTGATTAGTGCTGTTAGATGACTGGCTTTTGCTCTTGCCCTTATATCCAGGTGGATACCCATGTTTGATAAAGCAGGTTTCCAATGTGTGATTGGTCCTACCACAATGTGTACACACACGATTGTGCCCTCTAGTAGAACCTTGATTCTTGCCTTTGAAGGAATTAGAGGCAGGTTTGGAATGTGAGTTACCATAGTTGGCTTGAGCAGTCAATTCTTCAGGATTGGAAGAAGCTTGAGCCAATGCAGAGGCTGAGCTATTCAGTTCACGTTCTTGTTGAATGATGAGAGAAAAGGCTTTGTCAAGATCAGGCAAAGGGCTCATCATCATTATCTGTGACTTGGAATGGGTGAATTTTTCATTCAAACCCTTGAGAAATCGAATTACTTGGTCCTGAGCACGATACTTTTGTGCAGAAGTAACAGCACCACAAGAACATGGAATTGCGGAAGAACAAGTGATAATAGGTCTATAATTGTCTAGTTCATCCCATAACACTTTCAATTGAGTAAAGTAATTTGATACATCGTTATTACCTTGGCGTAGCTTGTACACATCTTCTTGCAAATCAGAGATGCGGAATATATCACTATGTGAAAACCTAATTTGAAGGTTCTTCCAAACACCTGCAGCACTGTCAATCCAAAGGACTGATTTAGCAATTGATTCAGAGATGGAGCGATGAATCCAAGCGAGCACCATCGTGTTGCAGCGAATCCACGGCGCATATAGGGGATCTGAAACCGGTGGTTTATTGAGAGATCCATCAATGAACTTGTCCTTATTCTTAGAGATCAATGCAATGTGCATAGATCTTGCCCAGCTATGATAATTCTTGTCGTCAAGAAGAGGAGAAACAAGCACCAAAGCAGGATTTTCGTTTGGATGAAGGTAAAATGGATTTGTGGAATTCGTTGAATAATCGAGAAACTGCTGGTATGCCATTGTTGAAAGAGATGCAGATCGAAAGAAATCCAGAAAGACGGATGAAAGAAACAACGAACGAAAAAGGGAATGATGCCGCAAGAATGCGAAACAGTGATATGAATAACAATGACTACCAGAGTTGTGTGAGCTCTGATACCATATTGAAGTTGAAGCACACAAGCTTGACCTCCATTGGAGGAGCCAAGGAAGAAGAAGAGGTTGTAACTGAATTCAGTTACAATAGTTAGAAGAGAAAAGAAAAAGCAGAGCAAAGTGAAAAATAATTCGTATTATTCAATCAGTTGTAAAAATGAGGGTTACATCAGTGTTATATACAAGAGATCTAAGCTGCCAATAAAGACTATACATGTGGGCCAATGAAAAACTAATCTATTCAAAATTATCCAAAATGGAGACTAATAATAATAAGCTAATAAATATCTTGAAAGTGCTTTTCTTCGACCCAAAAAACACCGAAGCATCACCCTCCAACATGTTATGTTCTAATTCCACAAACAAAAGGTTCAGTTTCGCCAGAGAAGCCGGAATCTTCCCGGAGAGGCGGTTTCGCGAAAGATTCAGCACTGTAAAGGATTTCGGGAACGAACCGTACGATTCTGGTATTGTACCAGTAAGTTTGTTGCCGGAGAAAATGATTCCGCCAATGTTAGGGAGTGAAGGGAGTGTGGCAGGGAGAGGACCGGTGAGTTTGCTGTTGCTAAAGTCGAGGCTTAAGAGGCGTTTGTTCTTAGAGAGAGTGTTTGGTATCTCACCGGAGATGCTGGTGTGGCTGAGGAAAAAGTACTCGAGTCTGGTGAGGTTGGCGATGGTGGGCGGGATAGTGCCGACAAGGTTGGGGTTGTTGTCGAGAGAGAGGCAGAGGAGGAAAGGGAGGTTAGTAACGGAGGGTGGGATTTGAACGGGTTGAGGGAGGTCGAGGTTGTCGAGACCAAGATGGATGACACGGTAGAGCGATGTGTCGTAGTCGCAAGAAACGCCGTACCAGTTGTCGCAGCAGTCGGTGGTTAGGTT
Source organism: Lathyrus tuberosus (assembly GCA_022829125.1). Lineage (NCBI taxonomy): Eukaryota > Viridiplantae > Streptophyta > Magnoliopsida > Fabales > Fabaceae > Lathyrus > Lathyrus tuberosus. The sequence goes on along the minus strand of JALAZF010000164.1, from coordinate 5,846,552 downwards.
CCATGAAGAGAGTTTGGTTGGGTTGCCAAGTTCTTTTTTGATTTGGAGGAGGGTATTTTTGTCATATGGGTTACATTGTTGTGAGAGTGAAAGAGTGGAGTGGCGTGTTGTTAGGATTAAAAAGACAAGAAACATGCATGAGGAGAATTGCATGGTTGTAGATCTTATCTTTTGTTCTTCAATTCATTTGCTATCTATAAATACTTGTAAAGCATATTACATTTGGCTTATATGTCATTCTAGATTTCATTTTCTAAATTTTAATTTTTGTTTTTATCAATTATGTTATTCATACACCCTTCTGCATTAGATTCACCGTTCATAAATACACAACACAATAATGTGAAAAAAAAAGCATGAATACTACGTGAACAATATATGAACAGTGACTGCGAATAGTACCTCATAAACAATGACTTTTACTAGTAAATTAAAGGTGGTTGATGAAATATAAAAAATTGATAGTAAAGTAATGAGATATAAAAAATTGGTTAATAAAATTATGAAATTCGTTAATAAATTTCAAATATTAAAAATAATTTTTGATAGTAAAACAAAATTGATTATTAAAATGTAAAATGTTACTTAATAAAGTTATGAATAAAGTAAAATTTAAAGGAAATAGATTAACTTTATAAATGGAACACAAGTACATACAATGAAAAACTCGTTTCTCACTTTCACAGTTTGGATATTTTGAGTGTGTAATGTTTAAAATTGCGGACCTATAAAACTATAAAAGAACACTGCTTATATATTAGTTTTATTATAACCGTCTACAACGGTCGACTTAGCAAAACTTGAAATGTCTTCGTCTTCATGCATCTTTCGTCTTTGACAAATCTCCACGTGTCCTCGAATAACAGTATAATCTTATCCTACTTTCTTCGATAAAAACATGATAGTCACGTCTACCAACAACCCCAAATTTCACTGTCTTTTACTTCGACCATGGTCTTCAAAGGACTTCTCGACTAACTTCTCAACCCCTTTCGACAGGAAATTCTCCTTAAATGGTTAGGTGGTCTTTTGGTCGAAAATGACCACTTCGATTATGGGTGAAACCGTAAATTTCCACTATAACCAGATTCGACTATGAATTCTCATGTTTATTACCCGTGTCGAAAATATGAGGTAACAAATTGCCCCACCCCCCCCCCCCCCCCCCAAATGCCATTTTTCGACCACACAAGTATTAAAAGGGAGAAATGTGGAATTTTCGAAGACTTTTCGTTAGTGTTCATACCACTCTGCTGATGTCAGTGTCATCATTGCGCCTTTTCACAAGCGTCTGCTCAGCACAATTTTTTTGCAATAAAACCAACATGACTCCTACTTCCTAGGAGAGTGAATAATAACTTCCCTAGCATGCTAACATTTCCACTTCCTGATGAGGAACCGTTTCCATTTGCCACGCCAATGCCACTTGTCGAATGGTTTCCCACCACCAACCTCTATAAATATCAGTCTCAGCTTTTCATTTAAACTCTTCCAACTTCAAGCATTCACACGCATTAGTCTCTGAAATTCTGGTATCAGATGTGTGATGTTGAGTGTGATGTCACAACAACACAATCTGCTCTATGAACAAGGAAATAAAACAACAGTAAATTAACACACAGAATTTGTTCACCCAGTTCGGTCTAACAACCTACATCTGGGGGCATACCAAGCCAGGAAGGAAGTCCACTATTAGCATTATTAAATTACAGACTCAACAATCCCAGTTGACAATCTCCTAACTTAATAACTACCCAATGACCCTTATACCTAAGTCCTCCCTAGGTAAGAAACTCCATCTCACTTCCAATCATCGCAATGATGTCTAGTAGTCAACACCTCAGCCACTGCATCAAGAGCTTGATTTCCAACAACTCTTCAATCACAGAAAAGTAGAAGACACACTTCCATGATAATACCTAGACATGACACACATGACTAAGAACAATACTTAGAGTTGCTTAACAGCTTCCTCCAAGAACAATACATCTCTTACCTATAGGCTTCGAGATAAACACGATGACCATCCCACAAACCGGGTGGTTCATCAACCAACACAGCCCTTATAATTTACATGATGGCTGGCCTCCTAAAACTAGGTTACAATGCTTCTATTTATAACCTATTTCCCAACTGGATTTGGGCCTTCAAATCACAACAAATCAGCTGCTACAAATCTGCAAAAGATTCTCCTACAAATTAGATCTTCAATCAAATCTTCCTAAAATATCTCCATATTTAAATACTCAATCTTCTCTTGATTTTATCTTGAATCTTCCAGACCTCTGAATCAGCTCCACATAATATTTCCAGGATATTATGTATCTTTTAAATCTTCACTATTTAATTCAGCTGCAAGATCTTCTCCAAATATCTGATTTGATTTGAATTTAAAAACATATTTGAATTTAAAAACAGGTTTAATCTTCAAATCTTTTCATATCTTTCAGCCCTAAAAACAGCAACAAGATCTGCTCCATATCTGATTGCAACTAAATATATCTTTACCAAGATATTCGCCTGCAATCTCTCCACCAGATCTCTCAAAACAAACTGATACACGCAGCCCTAACAAAACACAACAGACTGATGTTCTGATGTTATGTCAACTGATGTCAAGACATTAGGTTTAACATCAGCTCCCTTCTAAACTCATACAAAACTGCAACCCTTCTGAACTTAATATCAACTCAATGTTAAGAACTCATGTTAAGACAGCAGACAAATGACATCTTGATTAAAAATCACATGACAGCAAAACAACAACACCTGCTCTACCAGACTAAGATGTCATGACATCTCCTTCAACATCTGTCACAACAGCAGCAACTATTGTCATGACATTCCAAAAACCGCCACGTCATATAACCTTAAACATTCAGGTTCAATGAAGTGCTCATGACATCTCTGTCACACCATTACAGCCATGCACTCATACTAGTTAGGTGCAACACAACATGTCAAGACATCTCACTTGACATTTCCACAACCTGCTGTACTGGACCTAGATGTCATGACATTTATTGTAACACATGACAGCAATACTGTCATGACAGTTAAAGAAGTTTCAACATCAGGTTCAATATCTGTAGTGATGTCTGAGCAACCATGTCAGGACTTCTGATCTGACATCTTGTACCACTTGCTATAGATCATCATCTATTCTAACATTGACACATTCTGCAGTGATGTTCTACTCTTATGTCAAGACATTCTTCATAACATTTTCCTGAGCAACATGTTTTGCAAAAATTGCTGCCAACTTAGAACTTACAATCTCCCCCTTTGGCACATTTTTGGCCAAAACATAATTTGATCATACACATCATATTAAAGGAAAATGCAGCAGCAGAAAATAGAAGCCAGAACATCTTTTTAGACATATATCAATCACAATCAGTTTTACCAAAATTAATGCCAACACCAAAAGCTGCAGAACTATCAATCTCCCCCTTTGGCATATTTTGGCTAAAACCTTCTTCTTTGAACACCCATCCAGCTCCTCCTCAACCAAGGGACACCTGATGTTTCTTAATTCTCCCCCTTTTTAGCCATAATAGGAGCAAACCAAACAAACGACATGCACCAGCTAGAACACCAATAAGAACACTACTCCCCCTTAACATCACAAGTCCAGCTGCACAAAATTGTAACACTCTCCCCCTATTAAGGATAACATGTGCTTCTTTGTACCTTGATGAATGGAAAACATAAGACGCATCTTCATGTCTTTAAGAGCTCACTCTTTGTTCAACTCACAAGTTGAACACAATCATCCCATGTACCAATACTCACATGATTCCCTCTTGGTTTGTTATCTTCACATGCTCCAAAACTCACATCTTGCCAAGCTGATCAACTTCTCTCTATCTAAGACAACCAGTACTCCTTTGCAAGAAGGACACCTTAAATGAATGGAGAACATAAGACTCATCTTCATGTCTTTAAGAGTGCACACTCTGTTCAACACACCTGCTGAACACATTCACCTACTGCTTGACCCTCAAGCAAACCATGTACCACAACAGTACATAAATCAGATAGAAGCTTGTGATCTCAGGAGACAAAAACCATAACATTCTGAACAGAATGTTCTGTCAACAGATGTTAAGACATCAGTCTTGACATCATGAATAGAATCCATCTGCACTAAGAAAAGCACCACATTCCAAAACAGAATCTCCAAGCTCCCCCTTAAGGCAAGGAACCAAAAATCCAAAAAACCAAACACCACAGAGCATCACATCATCACAGAACATCTACTTCAGAATACTACAACACTACATGATACCAACCACCACAGCACACAGAATACTACACTACAACACTCTCTACTCTCTACTCTCCCCCTATCTTTCTCAACAGATGCTTCTTCAGCAAGAAACACTCCAAAACCACTACATGATATCCTATGACAGCTTCATGATCATATAGTATGTGGATACCCAGAAATAAACACTCATCCACCTTTAAGAAGAATAGAACTCCTTGAGTCTTCAACTCATCACCCTTCTGCCCAAGAGTAACTTGTTCCAAGACAATCCTCAAGACCAACCAGCAGCCACACTCTGATTATCTTGATTCTTCGAATCCACTATATAGATCAACCAATTGCCACAGTTTGATCACCTTCTTTATGAATCCTCATATGAAAAAGCCAACTGCCACAAATTGTCTTCTTCACATTTGTCAAAATTCTCCTAAAGATATCCTGATTTATCCACTAAAATTGATCTTCAAATCACATGTTCCACTTGCTTACTATCAAACACACTTAGAATCTTTAAGACATGTAATATCTTCTTCTTCTTGCCACTTGAAAGAACTTTCTCCCTTAATAGAATAAGAGTCCCATGCTCTCATAGACTTGATTCACCAACCAAGTTTGAGTAGACAACCTCCATTCTGTTGATTTTACAGTAATTCCAACCAATCTCACACATTGATGAAAATCTTCCAGTGCTTCTCCAAAGCCCTCAAACCTGCCACTGTCTGAATCTTCAGAAGGAATAGTTAGGAACTACACCTCATAGATGTACCAAGGATGCCACCTTTCCTTGAGTAAAGCAGTCTTCACAAAGTTCTGATAATGCCACCTATCTTAACTCTATGATGAGCATTCTGGACTGCACATGGATCAGAAATAAACCAATCCAAGTAGTCATCAAGATTATGATGTCTTCATAGTCTTTCATCTCCATTTTCAGCATCAACAATATCCAGACCAGCTTCTTGCCAGGAAACTTTCCAGAAATACACAACTCCTGTCACACAAGACTGAAGCAAATTCTCAGGCCAACTCCCAAGAAATAACAGATGCTAAAGCTTATGCAGTACCCCTCCCATGATTCTGCACAAACTCTGATGATGAGATGTTCCAAACATCGTGTTGAACATCACCAATCTTGAATCACAAGGATAATCAATCAAATATTTGTGAACTCCCCAAACAACAATTGATCTTAAATCCTTGTATAATAACCCTACCAGATGCCAGCACCAAGTAAACACCACCAAGGTATCCTATCCATGCCAGTTTCTTCTTTTGCAAAGGGTTGAGATATCAAGGATGCTACACTTGGCTCAAGTAAGCAAGACCTTCTCTGAACAGATCCTATTTCCTTCAGCAAATCTGAAACCTCCTTCCAAATTGAATAAATCCTTAGGGTTGAGAAAGATGAATTCTACCTTGCACTTATGGATGGTGAAGTTAAATCACCTCATCACAATAACATCCCTCTTCTCCCAACTTTGGAATACCATGTGTCTTCAAACAAGCTGACTTCGACAAAAACAAAACTAGGTAAGGACATCTACAATCTTCCTTCAATCATTACTCCAGTATCCCATACTACAGGAATACTTCCATTAGAAACATCTGCGGCGGAAACACTAAAGAACACCTCCTCAACAACCTTCAGGCACGACTCAATAATCTTTGCACACCATCACCATAATCCAAGTGCCAACACAATAGGTTTGAAAATAAATCAAACTCACAACAACAGTTTTTCACCAAAGCTACACACAACAGACAGGTGCAATACATACCCTGTCATGAATAGTCCATCCTCCACTTCAAGGGACCATTCAAACAACTATATGAACTTATCCAAGTTCAAATTTCTTTTCAGTAGAACCCTTCTTCCTTGCCTACAACCAGAAAGTATCTTCCCAGGACCTCACCCAGAAATAGAACAGGATGCCTGCTCTGATACCAATTGAAATTCTGGTATCAGATGTCTGATGTTGAGTGTGATGTCACAACAACACAATCTGCTCTATGAACAAGGTAATAAAACAACAGTAAATCAACACACAGAATTTGTTCACCCAGTTCGGTCTAACAACCTACATCTGGGGGCATACCAAGCCAGGAAGGAAGTCCACTATTAGCAGTATTAAATTACAGACTCAACAATCCCAGTTGACAATCTCCTAACTTAATAACTACCCAATGACCCTTCTACCTAAGTCCTCCCTAGGTAAGAGACTCCATCTCACTTCCAATCATCGCAATGATGTCTAGCAAACAACACCTCAGCCACTGCATCAACAGCTTGATTTCCAACAACTCTTCAATCACAGAAAAGTAGAAGACATACTTCCATGACAATACCTCGACATGACACACATGACTAAGAACAATACTTAGAGTTGCTTAACAGCTTCCTCCAAGAACAATACATCTCTTACCTACAGGCTTCGAGATAAACACGATGACCATCCCACAAACCGGGTGGTTCATCAACCAACACAACCCTTATAATTTACATGATGGCTGGCCTCCTAAAACTAGGTTACAATGCTTCTATTTATAACCTATTTCCCAACTGGATTTGGGCCTTCAAATCACAACAAATCAGCTGCTACAAATCTGCAAAAGCTTCTCCTACAAATTAGATCTTCAATCAAATCTTCCTAAAATATCTCCATATTTAAATACTCAATCTTCACTTGATTTTATCTTGAATCTTCTAGACCTCTGAATCAGATCCACATGATATTTCCAGGATATTATGTATCTTTTAAATCTTCATTATTTAATTCAGCTGCAAGATCTTCTCCAAATATCTGATTTGATTTGAATTTAAAAACAGATTTTATCTTCAAATCTTTTCATATCTTTCAGCCCTAAAAACAGCAACAAGATCTGCTCCATATCTGATTGCAACTGAATATATATTTACCAAGATATTCGCCTGCAATCTCTCCACCAGATCTCTCAAAACAAACTGATACACGCAGCCCTAACAAAACACAACAGACTGATGTTCTGATGTTATGTCAACTGATGTCAAGACATCAGGTTTAACATTAGCTCCCTTCTGAACTCATACAAAACTGCAACCCTTCTGAACTTAACATCAACTCAATGTTAAGAACTCATGTTAAGACATCAGACAAATGACATCTTGATTAAAAATCACATGACAGCAAAACAACAACACCTGCTATACCAGACTAAGATGTCATGACATCTCCTTCAACATCTGTCACAACAGCAGCAACTATTGTCATGACATTCCAAAAACTGCCACGTCATATAACCTTAAGCATTCAGGTTCAATGAAGTGCTCATGACATCTCTGTCACACCATTACAGCCATGCACTCATACTAGTTAGGTGCAGCACAACATGTCAAGACATCTCACTTGACATTTCCACAACCTGTTGTACTGGACCCAGATGTCATGACATCTGTTGTAACACATGACAGCAATAATGTCATGACAGTTGAAGATGTTTCAACATCAGGTTCAATATCTATAGGGATGTCTGAGCAACCATGTCAGGACTTCTGATCTGACATCTTGTACCACTTGCTATAGATCATCATCTATTCTGACATTGACACATTCTGCAGTGATGTTCTACTCTTATGTCAAGACATTCTTCATAACATTTTCCTGAGCAACATGTTTTGCAAAAATTGCTGCCAACTCAGAACTTACAGTCTCTTTACTCAAAGAAACCTTCTTTTTATAAAGCTTTAAGAGAAGAAACAATGTCTACTTTTACAATCTCTGCACTAATTACTGGCAAGAAACCACTGGCATTCGCGATTCCGACACCAGAGGAGGAAAAGGGAAGAGACTTCGTGCCTGAACCACCACTTGCTAAGGAGAAAATCTCCATCTGGGCCAAACAGGTACTCATTCCATTTTCCCTTTCTGATAAACTCCTTGCGTTTCTTGCCCCATTTCCCACTGCCAAATCACACCCTGAGAAGGTGAAAAATATCTTTCCTTACTATCCTATTACCATGCCTTCTGCGTTCGAAGAACACGCTCTTGACCTAAATTTTATGGAGACGCCTACGCGTGTTTTTCTATCACTGCCTCCACCCCGAAATAAGGACTATATTTCATGGCTCGACAAAGTTCAAAACAAAAGGAAAGAATAATGGAAAACATAGGTATTTTTGACGTAATTCAATTGTCTAGAACCGACCCTAAGTATAACCCTAATATGCTGCTTGCTTTGAATATTCTTTTGGGAAGTGTAGCGGGGAAAATTATGAGTGTAAACTATTGATTAACTCAACTCATAAAGCAAGAGTCGCCACCGCGCTTTTATTTATTCTACAAAGGAAAAGGAAAAAAGAGCGAATAAATCCTAAGAAGTCTAAAAAAGAAAAAGCTAAAAAGACAAAGAGAAATGGGTAAGGGGGTTGGTTACGCAATGAGAAGGTATTAGCACCCAAAACGTCTATAGTACTCAGAGGAACCCTTTGAAATATCTACCACTTTTTGGTTTGAAAAGGTTTGCTTGAAACGAGATTGGGAGAAATGAGAAGAGAAGTACTTTTTAAGATTTTTGTGTTTGGAGAGACTTATCGCCTCATGCCTACGTACCCACGGTGTGCAATGTAGGATCAAAACCTCGTAGTTCGTAGTACAAAGAACAAAAATTTGTTTGTTTTGGTTGATTTTAAGTGTAAATACAAGTCGTCATTTCCAAGCGAATAATTCCGCTTAAAGAAATGAATCATGTCTAAACTTATGAAAAGGTTTAAAAAGAAAAAGTGCACAAGGCACAAAAAAGAGATTGATGTGTTTTGGTGTTTTTTAAAGTCTTTTTGAAATGGTCAAAATATGGTTAATATTGGTTGACATTTACTAGAGAAAACAAAGTTTAAAAATCACTTGACCAAAGTCAAGGTTTTATTATGAAAGCGGTTTTGAGTTTGAAAACAAGAAGATTTTTGAAAAAGAGAGGAGATATTGAAAATTGAAGAAGGGGTGGAGAAGAAATGACTATCCTAGTGCATAAAATAAAAGCTAAGGATAAGAAAGGTCTAACTACATGGACGAGCTCCATAGCATAAGCATTTTTTTTCTTTTTGATTTGGTCTTGATTCAAAATAAGTCTTCAAAAGAGGACTCCAAGTATCCAAAATCCAAGGTTTTCCATCACAAACTCCCAAGCATAGGTTAGGATCCTAATTCTAAGTCCATAATCAAGAGTATAGGTCCTCCAATGCAAAGGATAGTGGCCATAGTCCAACAATTAAGAGCACAAGTCTTTTAGTGGTTTAATCCTTTATTAATGGTTTTGAGTCTAAACGGACAAAAGAAAAACAAAGCACAAGATAATATGGTCCAAGTGGACAAAAGAAAAATGACAAAAACATAAACATGATATGATAAAATGACATAGAGCATAAAAAAAATAAAGAGAGATAGGGAGCAAGAAGGAAATGTAAAGTTAGAAGTTAGTGGTTAGTAGCACAAGGCACTAGTGCCATAAGCCTTCACCGATTATTCCGTTTCGCATTTTGAACTATAGTGATTAAACGATGCACTTAGGCCAAAGTTAATGAACTTGACAGAAGATTGGTAGAACCAAAGCCGCTACAACGCCAAGTTTCAAAGATTATGGACCTAATACAAAAATTTAACCAACATTGAGTTGACGCGACCAATCAAGGTCCGGACCACGAAAGTTCAAATTCCGAATTGGATAAAGAGGGACAAATGTTGCGCTATGTTAAGCAATCGCCGAGTAATTTACGGAGTAATTACCCTACAATGAGGCCGGTCAATAGATCTTTGTGCTAATGCATGCTAGATGAACAATATGTAGATCGTCATCCGAAAGCAATACCGCACGAAAAAAAAATAGGTAACAATCTCATCTTGATTAAGAATTCAACAAAGAAATTCTAAGATCCATAAGACTTTCATAGATCAAAAGAAAAGAGAAATAGATGAAGAGAAAGCCAAATTAAACCACACAATTATGTGATCTAAGGCTAAGAACAAAAGGAAAGGGAAGAAAATGGAAAAGGAACTAAAACAGTCCCAAAAACAAGCCAAAATGTGCATTATGTTTCGAAGTAATCGGTTACTGCATATCTGCTAACTGGTTACTTAGTTAAAAATAAGCACAGTTTTTCAAAATTAACACAGAGTAACCGGTTACTGCATATCTGCTAACCGTTTACTCTGCACCAGAATGCAAAAAATTATGCAAAATTCAGCATGATCCACTTTCAAAACTTTTTACAAACACTTTGTGATCATGGAACTGAAATTGCACGAAATTTAAAGTAAAATAACAGCCAAAACCAGCAATTAAACACAATTACAAGATCTAAAAGATCAAGTAACAAAGATCTCCAAAGATCTACATTATGGAAGATGAGGATGAAGCTTCAACAATGGTGAAAGATGAATTACCACTTCAAATCTGAAAATACCTTCAAATTGCTTCAAGATCCAAACACCAAAGCCTTGATCTATGAGAATTAATGAAGAAAACAAGTTTAGATGAAGGTTTAGCTCAAAGTTGAACAAGATTCAATGTAAATTCTTGTTAACTTTCAAAAGAAGAAAAGTGAGCTTTAGTGAAATTTGTGGTTGGGAAGAAATTTTAGCAAGGTGAATTTGGCTCTCAAAAGCTTAAAGAATGAATGAAATGAAACCTCTATTTATAGAGTTTAGGCTTGGGAAATTTGGTGGTTTGGAATTAGGATTGGATGATCAAAATTAGGATTGGAATTCAAATTTGGAGGGAATTATCAAAAGAGTGGTGATTAGAGGAGGTACATGGTAGGAATTAATTATGATGATGTAGGGAATTAAAATGAGATGGTCTAGAATATTCCACATGTGATCAAAATGATGAAAATTGGTGCCAATTGCTGAATTTGAATTTACTGCCATTTTATAAATTTTCATGAGGGTAACCGGATACTGCATATCTGCTAACCGGTTACTCAGTGCAAAATTTGTGAAAAATGAGCATTTTGTTGCACTGTTGTGGTTCTGGCTCGATTCTTTTGCTTGTCAAAGAAGGCATGGAAATAAACACATGAACCTTAGAGTCTCTTGGAATAATAATCAATTAAATCTTAGAAACTCTTGATCAGATGATTCTTGAATTAATTGCAGATCAACTTTGACTTTGTTCAGATGAAATTCATTCAAGCTGAGGGACTGATTTTTGGTATTTTTAACCTGTTCTTCCTCTGAAAATGTTAGTGAAAGAAAACAAAATATTTTTGGATTTTAATAAATGGTTAGTAAACATAAACAAATTAAGCAATAAAACAACTAACAAACACACAAACACTCAAAGATCCCTGCAAGGCACAATCCTATGAAAAAGGGAACCAATGTGTGATCTTGTTTGTGGCATGAAATGCAAAAGGACATGTGGGATCTTAGGGGTAAAAATTAGGGTATTACAGCTGCCCCTATTTAAGTTTCTTCTATCTGGAGATACGAGGACAGGAGTGTTTGTCTCAACGAGATAGAAGTGACTTAAATATAAAAGAAACCCAATTTTTGGACCTAAGAGACCACACAATGATATGATCATGCAGATGATATGCAGACACAAGACCTCTGTGGCGAGAAAATGCCACAGGAGACAAACAAAAGCTGGGGAGCAAAGAGAAAAGACTCCACAGGGAAACCAAAGAAGGGAAAGCACGTCCCAACAGGGGAGGAAACAATCTCCGTTGGGGAAGAATAAAGAGAGAGTAAGATTCCACTGAGGGAAAATTATCAACGCCAAAAATGAAAGAGGGATAACACCGTCCCAACATGGAGAGAAACTCCGCTAGGGAAAGGATCGTCTAATACCAGACATCAAATAATAGCATGATCAAAAAGGAAAGATTGCCAACTACCAAGCAAGTGATAGTTACAACAAGGCAGTCAATCAAAAGGATACGAGAAGGATTACCTACTACCAACAGAGGGCAGGACGACAATGGTAACGATCTCAACAAAAAGGTTCGAGAAATACCGCCTACTACCAACTAAAGGGCAGGACGACAAAGACGATAAACTCGAGCGTGGAGAGATTACCAACTATCAAACAAGTGATAGCTACAACAAGGTAACCAAACCGGGCTATATTACCTACTACCAACTAAATGGGCAGGACGACAAAGGTAATAAGCCAGCTATACCACCTACTACCAACTAAACGGGTAGGACGACAAAGGTGATAAGCCCAAAAGAGGGATTACCAACTATCAACCAAGTGATAGTTATGAGGAGGTAATCAACCAAGGGTATGAGAAAGATTACCTACTACCAACAAAGAGTAGGACGACAAAGGTAATAATCTCAAAGGGGTCGAGAAATATCACCTACTACCAACACAAGGCAGGACGACAAAGGCGATAAACTCGAACAAAGAAGGGAGAGATTACCAACTATCAAATAAGTGATAACTAGAACGAGGTAATCAAACACGGCTATATTACCTACTACCAACACAGGGAAGGACGACAGAGGTAATAAGCCAGCTATATCACCTACTACCAACTAAACGGGTAGGACGAAAAAGGTGATAAGCTTCCATTGCCAAAGCAAGGGACCAAAAATCAATCCGGGAATAAACCAGAGAGAAACGGTCAAACAAGACTCATCCCGAGGAGGAAACATCTCAACTGGGGATTAATTCCATCCAGACAAATGAACTGGGGAGGAAGGCTAAAACGAAATATCTTCCACGAGGTATAAACTCAGTGGGGAATTATCAAAGATAGGCATTTTCTGCTTACGGGTCAACACTCTAAATGGAGAGAAGACACACATGCTCTACAGTAATAACAACACTAGAGAGCAAAGAAGCACCAACACAAATGCAAAATGCTCAATGCAACCACAAAAATGCTATGCACAACAAAAGAATGCGCATGCAATGCGTATGAGTATGAATATGCTGACAAAATAGACATAAAGATAAACAGATGGCGGATAAACATCATAACATCACTGAATACTCAGCTAATCTCAACAAGATGGAGATATCATTAGCAGCTCTGCTAGGGATTCAACCGAAGAAATCCTGCAAGAGATAAACAAAAGCCATCAAAGGAAAATAAATCCTACTACAAGGCTCAAATCTGGCTGGAGAAAAGAAGATACTCGTTGGGGAGAAACCCAAATATTAATCTTCTAACATCAACGATCCACGAAGAGGATAACAACATAAACTCTGCTTCGGGGAAGGAAGGAAAGCTGTCGGGGAATCATAACAACCCAAATCTTTCTGACTTTTCCTGGGGATCATAAAGAATTCACAAGAACTTCCATTTCAAAAGGATGAAGAGATCTGCTGCAGAGAAATAATAAATTCGCTGGGGGTTACAGATATATAAATATCTATGCAAAATCCACTGGGAATACAAGGAAGATCTGCTGGAGATACGAGAACACTCTCTGAGGGTTAACCAATTCTGAGCAAAGTATCCTAGACTTGCTGAGGGAAACAGCAAAAGGTCAAACTGTAGGGGATTTTAGATCAATACTCATAAAAATGAGAGAAAACCCTACAAGTGACTACAGAGATGCCATCAGGGACTTCATTGGGGAACACTCGAAATAGTGATGCACAATCTTCTCTTGAAAACAAACAAACTGGAGAGAAGTACATTCTGGACTTGTCGGGGGAAATGAGAAATTAACATCACTGCTCTATGATTGGAGATAATAACGCACTGCCTTCGTTGGGGAATCATCAAGGATAAATCTCTTGGTAGAACAACCTGGAGAGAAAAACATCCACAAGACAAGATGAAACCCGACAAACGGCCACCACGTCAATGCTTCTTAGAGAAAAATAACAGTGTTATCTGTTTGGGGACATCCAAAGCAACAACAACACGTCTAGAGGGTAAAACTTTGAGTGGGGATTCTTCATATGACTTTTTCTGGGGACAACAAAAATGAATCTCTAGATGAGGACTACCATCAAGGAGAGGTAAACCTCAAAACTACTCAACTATCTGACCATAACATAATCAGCTGGAGAAGATTCGGATCAAGACCTAGCTGGGGAAAAACCAAACAGCATTCGACCTTATGAATTCAACACATCATAACAAACATGTCACCTTGTCAACAGCTAATCACATTCATAGAAACAAGCTCTGCTGAGGAAATATCAACAAACTCTACTGGGAATTTGTCAATAAATTCTGCCGAAGGAGCGAGAACGAACCCTGCTGAGGAAAACATTGATCCTACCATTCTTGAAATAACCGTTGACATTCTTTTTTATATTTCATAAATCAAAGGAAAATGTTTTTATAATTTTCAAAAATTTTAATCAATTATTCACATTTTGTTTCAAAAATCATCATAAAAAATAAATGAAATTTTGCAAACAGAAACAAAATAAGAATTGCAAATAAAGGGACAAAGGCCCAAATTTTATTAATAGAATGGAAGTCCGCAAATGGCGTAACTCCATGGATCATTACAAAGTTTGAAAAATGGTAAATACATGGAAAGGGTTACATTGAAATACAATGACCACTATTCTCCCTAACAATTTTGAATTCCACTGTGCTCAAAACTTCAGTTGAGGATGATTGAGGCAGAATCTTTGATAGACAATATTGCTTTCAAATGGTCAAGACTGGCCAGATGCAGTTATTTGCCATAATCCTTAACTTTTGCCTAGATTGCCCTCTCGGGTTTTCAATCTACCGGGATGATGTTTCTGTTTTTGTCTCTAATTTTTGTCTGGACCGCCCTTTCAGGTTTTCAGCCCACCGAGACGCTCATTTTTTCCTAAGCCGCCCTTTCGGGTTTTCAACTTAGCGAGCTGTTCTTTTTATTTTTTAGGCGAAGTATTTCTTGACTGCATCGGCATTCACAGGACGAGTGAACTCTTCACCATCCATAGTTGTAAGAAGTAATGCACCGCCAGAGAAGACTCTCTTAACAACATATGGGCCTTCATAATTAGGAGTCCACTTGCCCCTAGAATCATTGGTAAAAGTCGAGATCTTTTTTAGCACGAGGTCGCCTTCTCTGAAAACACGAGGTCGAACCTTCTTATCAAAAGCTTTCTTCATTCTCTGTTGATATAATTGGCCATGACACAAGGCCGTCATTCTTTTCTCTTCATTCAAATTCAACTGGACATATCTACTCTAACACCATTCAGCCTCAGACAATTCAGCTTCCATCAAAACTCTCATAGAAGGGATTTCAACTTCTACTGGGAGCACTGCTTCCATATCGTAAACAAGAGAGAAAGGGGTTGCTCCTGTTGAAGTGCGGACGAATGTATGCTACCCATGCAAAGCAAAAGGGAGCATCTCATGCCAATCCTTGTAAGTAACAACCATCTTCTGAACAATCTTCTTAATATTCTTATTAGCAGCTTCAACAGCCCACCAGAATGACTCATCATCATTTTTTCTTCTTTTTTTTTTCTTCTTCTTTTTTTTTACTCTTTTTTTATTCATTTTTTTCATTTTTTTTCTTCTTTTTTTCTTCATTTTTGCAGACATTCTGGCTTCAGTGGAAATCTATGCTCCACAATATCGGTATCAAGATCAGGCATGTCTTGACAATACCAAGCAAACATATCAACATATTCTCTGAGAAGCTCTATCATTCTCTTCTTAACATCTGACTGAAGCAGTGCCCCAATCTTGACTTCTTTCTTATCATCATCTGAACCTAAATTAACCAATTCCACTGACTCTTCATGAGGCTGAATGGCTTTTTCCTCGTGCTCAAGTAACCAAGAAATTTCATCTGGAATCTCCTCAATACCCTCTTCTTCAGCTCCAAACACAGGGAACTCAAAGTTGGGAAAGGGCATAGGGTCATTGTTTTCAATGGGTTTAACAATCAATCTGCATAATGATTTATGTTTGATTTTAGAATATGAACGAGAGGTGCAAGTATCATGCAGATAAAAGTGATCACCACATTATTATATTTTTTGGTTTTTTATGTTACCATTTTTCAGAAATAAAGCAAAAAGGGAAAAACATAATATGGATAAACAAAATAAAATTTTATAGATGATGATAAAATTTGAAACAAAGCCCTCACAAATTCACTTTCACCTTGGGCAGAGTGAAAGGATTTTTTATAGAAACAAAAACAAATTACTTTGAAATATGAACAACAGTGGGAACATCAACAGCTATCCAATTCTAGCAGATTTGTCCATGTATCACAAAATTGGGAAGTTCTCCTTCTTCATTATCTTCAATGATGGCAGCAGTAGAGTGATCTTTGTTGATGAATCCGGCGGTGTGAAATGCCTCATTAATACGCTTTAAATCTCTTCTGACCGTACCAGGCGTAAAGCCTAAACCATTTTTGCTTAGGTTATCAACCACATCAATGACTCGGCCCCAACCATCAGATCGACCAGTCTTTAATACATGCAGAGCATCCTTCAAGGAAGACATGGGTAACTCCTTCTTCTTAACAGCTTTATCATCAACAGAAAGATCTTGGAACGGAGTCCCAATAGTCTCATCAGCATCAACATACGAAAAGGATGAAAGATGGCTCACCAGCATCGCTTGCTCGCCTCCAACAATTACCAGCTTATTATTCTGAACAAATTTTAATTTTCGATGAAGAGTCGAAGTCACTGCCCCAACTTCATGAATCCAGGGTCGGCCAAGCAGACAACTATAAGCAGGATGAATATCCATTACTTGAAAAGTAATCTGGAAGAAGCATAGCCCTATTTTGATTGGAAGATCAACTTCTCCAATCACAGTCTTTTGAGATCCATCAAAAACTTTAACAACAACCCCACTATACCTCATGGGAGCACCTTGGTAAGAAAGCCTTGATAAAGTAGATTTTGGCAACACATTCAAAGAGCCAGTATCAACCAACACATTGGAAAGTGCATCTTCTTGACAGTTCATGGAGATATGTAAAGCCAAATTGTGATTTCTCCCCTCCTCGGGTAACTCTTCATCACAGAAACTCAAATTATTACATGCTGTGAGTTTAGCAACAATTCCATCAAATTGATTAACAGTCACATCATGCTCAACAAATGCTTGTTCCAATACCTTCTGCAAAGATTTCCTTTGAGCTTCAGAATTCATCAGTAAGGACAACACTGAAATCTTGGACGGGGTATGCAAGAGTTGATCTACAACACTGTACTCACTCTTCTTGATCAATTTCAATACTTTATCCTCATAAGCCTTCGAACCACTGGACTGACCAGAAGCATCGACATTACTCTCATCTTGATGTTGTTTGCCATCAACAACATTCTCCACAATCTTTGGAGGTTCAGGAGCAAAGACACGGCCACTTCGGGTCACTCTACTCACATCAGCGATGCTTAACACAGAAGACAAAGAAGGAATGAGAAATTCCTTACCATCTTCTACCATGGTAGCATTGTACTTATATGAAACAGCCTTTTCAGATTCATATGGTACTGGACCGGGCAACCGAATGACCAAAGGCGTAACAGCGGTCTTCCGACTATCATAAGAGATAACAACTCGTTTAGGAATATTAAAGCGTGGTGCAATAACATTCACCTCATTCTGATATTCATTTCTTTTAGCAGTGACTTCAATCAAATTTTCATCCATCATCCTTTGAATGTCCCTCTTCACTATCACACAACCACGCGGATTCACGGAACAGATACAACAAGCTGCATAGTTATGATTAATATCATGGTATTCACTCAAAAGTACATGCATTTCCACAAGAGATCTTCTGATCCAACGGATATCAAAGATTTTGAATGTATCAGGACAACCATAAACCATATTAACAGACGCCTTGCCATGATTAGGCAGCGGATTCGATTGGACATTAGGATTGGAATCTTTGAAAGACAAAATACCACTCCTAGTCAACCTTTGAACTTCCATCTTCAATGGATAACAGTTCTCAGTATCATGTCCCGCTCCTCCCTGATGAAAAGCACAACGAGCTTCAAGCTTATACCACCATGGAGAATCTTTTGGAAGAACAGGTGGTGCACGGGTCTGAACAAGATTCTTTTGAATTAAACAAGGAAGCAACTATGTATATGTCATCAGAATCGGATCAAAATCTTTCTGAAAACGGCCCCGCTGATTGTTCTGTTGATTATAACGTTGTTGATGAGCAGGACCTGCCTTAACAACAAGAGTTGAACTGATAACAGGAGTGACAGATGCAATATATTGCTGACACTGATTATTCTTACTGTAACTCTTTTTGCGTACTCCACGGGAAATAACATTGGTCTCACCCTCTTTCTTCTTGGCAAGTCCTCCCCCATATTTCTTGGAATTACCAGCAGAATTACAATCTTTTGACAAACGTCCTTCACGGACACCTTCTTCTAATGTCATCCCCATATTAACCATCTCAGTGAAATCATTTGGGGCACTAGCAATCATACGCTCATAATAGAAAGGACTCAGAGTTTTCAGAAAAATCTTAGTCATCTCTTTTTCTTCCAAAGGAGGATTAATCTGAGCAGCAATCTCGCGCCACCTCTGTGCGTATTCTTTGAATGTCTCCTTATCTTTCTGAGCCATTGCTCGAAGCTGGTCACGATCAGGAGCCATATCCACACTATACTTATACTGTTTCACAAACGCCTCACCCAAATCTTCGAAAGTGCAAACGCGAGCACTGTCGAGTCCCATATACAATTTCAAGCCTGCACCAGACAAACTGTCTTAAAAGTAGTGAATGAGAAGCTGATTATTATCAGTATGAGTCAACATCTTACGAGCATACATAGTCAAGTGACTCAATGGACAAGAGTTTCCCTTATACTTTTCAAATTCAGGGACCTTGAACTTATGCGGGATCTTCGCATTAGGAACCAAGCATAACTCATGAGCATTTTTCCCAAACAGCTCTTTACCTCTCAAAGCTTTGATTTCTTTATGCATCTCAGCAAACTGGTCTTGAATCTCTTCCATTCTATCATAAGCACTGACATTTTCACTTGGAGCAGTATGGAAAATCTGTTCTTCACCAAAAGGAACAGTATGAACCACAGGCGGTGGCAGAGTCATCACAGGTTGAACGGTAGGAACAACTGGAATTTCAGGAGGTGGTGGTGGTTGATAACCTTCAGGAACAAAGTTATGAGGTATGCCCCAGGGGAAGCCAGGAGGCATGGAGTGTTGAGGAACACTAGCAGGCGCCACAGAGATGGGCGTGGAGACAATCTCAGAAATGATTGTCCTTTGCACATGAGTTGAAAGTAGAGGAGGAGGTGGTTGATTCTGAGCAGCAACCATTGCTTCCATCATAGCAGTGAGTCGCTCCAAACTATCCTTCAAAGTTGATACTTCTTCACGAAGCTCACGGTTCTCTTGTTGCAACTGATCCATCTTCTTTTTCAGATTAGCTCGAGTATTATACTGGTGTGACAACTTGGCTGAATGAAGACCAAAGGAAACATAAGACACCTGGAAAAGTCAAGAAACAATGCAGAATGATGCTTGATGTGCAAGATGCAAATGCAAAGTTTCAAGGAATTATAAGGCATATTGCAAACATTGCTATTTGAAATTCCAAAATCTCTTTCATTAATGATGGAAAAGATTACATCTTGGAAGTACAGATTCAAGAATCCTAAAACAATAGAGAATAAAGAAAAACTAGATCCCTAGAGAATCCTATGAGAATAAGTCCCAGCTCTATCTTCTACCTTCTTGATGTGGGCCTGCATCTGAGTCTTCTCAATCTGCAACTGATCAGCGATCAACTTCCAAGGAGACTCTGAACTCTTTGGAATATCAGAACCTGACTGAATGTGAGAGGAAAATAAATCCTCTTGCGCCTTTCTCTTCTTGTTGGCAACTTCATCTTCATTCTTCTTCTTGAAGTGCTCTTGAAGTCTTGCTTTCTCTTCTTGTTGGCAACTTCAAAGTAATAGCTCTATTTTTAACCCACTGGAGGTAAGGTTCCGAAGAGACACAATTCGGATTTCCCAAACTTTCCTTTCCTTTTCTACGAATGTTGCGCCAAGCTTCCACAATTTCTCTCTTGAGAGCAACCTGAGATTCTTCTTCCTTGAAAAAGAGACCGGCCAAATGAATGTTCTTCGGTACCTCTCACAAAGGATATTCCAACTGATGACGAGCCAACACCGGATTGTAGCTGATCCCTCCCTTTGTACCAAGAAGAGGCACGTTGGGAAAATCACCACAACTATCAATAATCATCGCTCTAGAAGGAACACGGCTACACCAATCAATATCAGAATGAGTGAGAGACATGATCTTTCGCGACCAATATAAACCATCCTTGAGATTCCAGAAAGCTGCAGACTTTGGCAAGTGAGAAATAAACCACTTGTAAAGCAAAGGCGCACAACAGATAATCATCCCTTCACCATGGAAATTCCTAAGGTGAATAGAATGGTAAGCATCAGCAAACATAGCAGGAACTGGGTTCCCCATCAAGAAAATCTGAATAGCGTTGATGTCGACAAAGTTCTCAACATTCGGGAAGAGGAACAGTCCATAAATAAGCAAGGCAAGAATAGCCTCAAAAGCAACTGTGTCCTTCACACTAGCAAAGTGATGAGCTCTATCCATCAAGAACTTAGCGGGTAACCCAAGAATCTTTCCTTTGGTATCCATGCGAACATTATACTCATAAACCTTCAAGTGAGTAGCCTTCGCAATAACGTGATGCTCGGGAGCGAGATCCATACCGGAGAAAATATGACTATGAACAGGCAAACCAAACAGGAGAGAATACTCCTCTAGCGTAGGTACCAACTGATAATCAGGAAAGGTGAAACAATGAAGCAAAGGGTCATAGAACTGAACCAAAGTAGCAAGCAATCCTTCAGCCATATCAACCTTCAAGAGAGATAAAAGCCTTCCATATCTGGACTCGAACTTCTTGGTATCAACAACCAAAGATCCTAGCTCTCTCAAACCATCTAACTTAGGACTCTTGAAAGTGTACTTCTTTGTACTTCTCTTTCCAAAATCCATAACAAAAGTATCTGCAATGTTTACAATAACACCTTTAAGTTCCTTGAAACCTTCCAAAAGAATGCTCATGAATGCATGAGTGCATGAATGCAACAACCACAAACAAGATCACACAAAGAACACGGGTCAAGGTTTAAGTCACGAGCATGAAGCCAAGGGTAAGAACAAGTCCCACAAATGTATGTACTAAGGTTTTATCTTCATTGTACCTGCAGAAAACAACAGTTCTAACAGAGTGCCCAGGGTCCACAATCCACTATCAGACACAACAGCGCACCGATTTGCTCGGAGGTTGGTAGTTATCCTCAAGAGAATCTAACCTGAGTGTGGCATCGCGTGACAGCTAAGTTGGATTTGCATCATTATAGCTTCCGCACCATGATCCTAAAAGGGCTGAGATAGGTTAAGGGTTACTACGGTCCTCAGTGTTATAGGTTTCTATGGAAAAAGTAATGCCTTCACGATCGCTCGATCAGCATCAGTAATCCCAAGTTCTGCTTTTTCGGGATTCAACTCCCTCAAAGTTCCCTTGACTATACTATCCTCCTATCTCAAAGTACACTCTGGTTCGGGTATAGGACCTATCTCACACACAGAGGAACTCCCAAACAGAACAAACAAGTAACAAGCAAATCAAATAAAAAGCAATAAATAAATCAAAGTAGGCTAAACCCCTCAAGGGAGACCGTCCCCAGCAGAGTCGCCACTTTTCTGTAGCGGAGAAATTTGTGAGTGTAAGTTATTGATTAACTCAACTCATAAAGCAAGAGTTGCCACCGCGCTTTTATTTATTCCACAAAGGAAAAGGAAAAAAGAGCGAATAAATCCTAAGAAGTCTAAAAAAGCAAAAGCTAAAAAGGACAAAGAGAAATGGATAAAGGGGGTTGGTTACGCAATGGGAAGGTATTAGCACCCAAAACGTCTATAGTACTCTATAGGAACCCTTTGAAATATCTACCGCTTTTTGGTTTGAAAAGGTTTGCTTGAAAAGAGATTGGGAGAGATGAGAAGAGAAGTATTTTTTAAGATTTTTGTGTTTGGAGAGACTTATCGCCTCATGCCTACGTACCCACGGTGTGCAATGTAGGATCAAAACCTCGTAGTTCGTGGTATAAAGAACAAAAATTTGTTTGTTTTGGTTGATTTTAAGTGTAAAGACAAGTCGTCATTTCCAAGCGAATAATTCCGCTTAAAGAAATGAATCATGTCTAAACTTATAAAAAGGTTTAAAAAGAAAAAGTGCACAAGGCACAAAAAAGAGATTGATGAGTTTTGGTGTTTTTTAAAGTCTTTTTGAAATGGTCAAAATATGGTTAATATTGGTTGACATTTATTAGAGAAAACAAAGTTTAAAAATCACTTGACCAAAGTCAAGGTTTTATTATGAAAGCGGTTTTGAGTTTGAAAACAAGAAGATTTTTGAAAAAGATAGGAGATTTTGAAAATTGAAGAAGGGGTGGAGAAGAAGTGATTATCCTAGTGCATAAAATAAAAGCTAAGGATAAGAAAGATCTAACCACATGGACAAGCTCCATAGCATAAGCATTTTTTTCTTTTTGATTTGGTCTTGATTCAAAATAAGTCTTCAAAAGAGGACTCCAAGTATCCAAATTCCAAGATTTTTCATCACAAACTCCCAAGCATAGGTTAGGATCCTAATTCTAAGTCCATAAGTCCATAATCAAGAGTATAGGTCCTCCAATGCAAAGGATAGTGACCATAGTCCAACAATTAAGAGCACAAGTCTTTTAGTGGTTTAATCCTTTATTAATGTTTTTTAGTCCAAATGGACAAAAGAAAAACAAAGCACAAGATAATATGGTCCAAGTGGACAAAAGAAAAATGACATAAACATAAACATGAACATGATATGATAAAATGACATAAAGTATTAAAAATAAAGAGAGATAGGGAGCGAGAAGGAAATGTAAAGTTAGAAGTTAGTGGTTAGTAGCACAAGGCTCTAGTGCCATAAGCCTTCACCGATTATTCTGGAGGATGTTTATGATTCTAAAGGCTCTAGTGCCATAAAGCACCAGGTTTGGATGGATATGGTTCTAAATTCTTCAAGAATGCTTGGAGCATTATTAAGGAGGATGTTTATGAGTTTGTGTTGCACTTCTTCAGTAAAGGAGAATTGGATAAAAGGTTTAATGGCACGCTTGTTACTTTAATTCCTAAACACAAGGATGCAAAGTATATAAGGGAATACAGGCCTATATCTTGTTGTACCACTGTGTACAAAATTATTTCTAAGATCATGGCTAATAGATTAAGCAAGGTCCTCAATAGTATCATTAGCAGAAACCAGGCAGCTTTTATACCAGGGCAAAAAATTCAGGAACATGTTCTTCTGGCTTATGAGCTAATCAAAGGATATAGTAGAAAGGGAGGTATGCCTAGATGTATGGTTCAACTTGATATTCAAAAGGCCTACGACTTAGTTGATTGGAGGACCTTACATAATATTCTTACTGAGGTAGGTTTGCCAAGGTTATTCATAAAGTGGGTGATGGCAGCTGTTACTAGTGTGAGCTATCAGTTCAATGTTAATGGGATATGTACAAGGAGAATGGAGGCTAGGAGGGGCCTTAGGCAAGGGGACCCTATACCCCCTGCTTTTTGTGGTGATTATGGAATACTTACATAGAATGATATAGGGCTTGAATGAAGTTCCAAATTTCAATTTCCACGGCAAATGTGAAAAGGTAAAAATTATTGACATCTGTTTTGCTGATGATTTATTAATGTTTTCAAGAGGTGATGAGATGTCTGTCCAACTAATGATGGAGAGGTTTAATAGATTCTCCCAATCTACATGCCTGTATGTTAATCCCAGAAAGTGCAAACTTTATTGTGGTGGCATGGATAGTGATAGTATCAAGAAAATTATGGAGAGTACTGGTTTTACTGAGGGTCCTCTTCTCTTCAGGTATTTGGGAGTTCCCTTATCTACAAAGAGGTTGAGTAACCAGCAGTGTATAGGTCTAGTGGAAAAAGTTTGAAAAAGAATAAATCATTGGAGTGCGCATATGCTGAGTTATGCAGGCAGGATTCAACTGATTAATAGTGTTGTATTTGGCACAACTCACTTTTGGATGCAATGTATGCCTTTACCTAAAGGTGTAATAAAGAAAGTTCAAGCCATGTGTAGAGAGTTTTTATGGACGGGTCAGAATAAAGGGAGCAAGAAATCACTTGTGGCATGGCAGAAAGTTTGTCAACCTAAAACTCAAGGTGGTTACAATGTTATCGATTTGATGGTGTGGAATCAAGCTTGTGCCCTCAAGCTGCTGTGGAATCTTAATACGAAGAGGGATGTCTTGTGGATTAAATGGGTACAGGAGTATTATATGAAAGGGGCCGATCTTTGGACAATGAGTGTTAAGACTAATTGTTCTTGGATTCTCAAGAAAATCATGGATCTTCGAGAGGAAGTCAAAAGAAACTAGAATATAGAAGACATGATGCAGGGTGAGAGTTTTAGTCTAAGAAAGTGCTATATGTTGCTACAGAATCAGAACCCGGTTGTGCAGTGGAAAAATGTGATGTTTGATAATATGGCGAGACCGCGTGCCATATTTACCATGTGGTTGGCCTGCTTGGACAGACTTGCAACTAAAGAAAGGCTAGTTAAACATAATATGTTAGGGGATCCCAAATGTAATTTCTGCATTGAAACTGAGTCTGTGGAGCACTTGTTTTTTGATTGTCACATTATGCAAGAAATTTGGAAACAAATTCTTAAGTGGCATCAAATGGAGCATCAACCTAAGGGATGGAATGAAGAGATTAAATGGATAGCTAAAGTTAGTAAAAGTAAGAACTGGAAGGCTATTGTATTGAAGACATCGTTTGCGGAGACAATTTATGAGTGTTGGAATTATAGGAACGATATAGTTTTCAAAAAGAATGATAAGCATACAAACATAGTGGATAGAATTATAGATAATATTGTGTATAGGTTGTGGTTGAAACCAAAGCTTCGTAAGCAAATCGTTCATTTGCTTGTGTAAGAGTTTGGTCTTTCTTTTTAGTTTGGTTTAGGTGGTGTTGCTGGACCCTAGGGGTCGCTTGGCTTTGTAAATGGTTTTTTGAATATATATTATATTCTTTTTTTCAAAAAAAAAATGAGTATGATTGTATTTAATTGTGTTATATTTTATTGTGTTATATTTTTTTAAAATCGACGCAAAAAATCATAAAAAATATATTTTATTTGAAACACAATCCGCAAACCCAACTTAACTCAACCCATAAATGAACGGGTCGATTCGGGTCGATTTTGATAATGAAATTGTGAGTTCGACAAAAAACACAACCCAATAAAATTTGAACGGATTGGATAATATATTAGATCGGTTCAACCTAACTCGTATGCACTCCTAATCACAACATCAAAACTCGTAGGGAAAGAAGAAAGCACACTTTAATTGAAGAATGGTAAATTGAGAAAGAGAATATTTGAATTAATGCATAAATTAAAATAAAAAGATTCTTAAATTGGATAGTTAATTTATTTAATTTATTTTCTTTATTTTGAATTAAATAAAAGCCTTTTGTTAGAATCTTTCTACATTGCTGTATTTTTTAAATTCAGTTTTTCTTTTATGAAAAATACCATATAAAAAAAACTAATAATGGTATTTCTTCTATATGAATACTAGTGGGATACCCGTGCGGACGCACGGGTTCCGCTGCGGACCTTTGAAATCGGACCAATATATTTTGATAGGGAAAATTTTAAATTCACAATTTTTAAAGGATTGTGTTAATAAAAAAATGTAATATCAAATATTGATAAGTCACAAAAGGTTAGACAGAAAAAAAAATCAAATTATAAAGATAAAGATGTTAGGTATATGAAGCCATTAAGAAAAATAAAAAAGCACAGAAGAAAATAAAATATTTACTATAAATTGTAAAAAGGGTAGTGGACTGCGGAATTGTCACCAGTTAGGTTATGAAATTCAAATAATAAATAGAAAATATTTAAATTTAATTAAAAAATTAACATAAAGTAGTAAAAGATAAAAATATAAGTGAATCAAAGATAAAAAATCGTCACTCATTTACGCAGTACTCGTGTACTACCCGTGCGTTCACAATAATTTTGGTCTGGCTTCCCGTGCATTCACACAGTACTGTGTGTTATCCGTGAGTTCACACAGTACTGATGTGTTACCCGTGCATTTGGTCTGGTTACCCGTGCGTTCACACGGTATTGGTGTATTATCCGTGCGTTCACACGGTACTGGTGTATTACCCGTGCGTTCACACTTATTTTGGTCTGGTTACCCGTGCGCTCATACGGTACTGGTGTGACCCGTGCATTCGCACGATACCGGTGTGGTACACATGCTTGTGTTTTTAAAATATAATTAAAATGTTAATAAAAAAACAATATTATTTTACGAAACCCGTGCGTCCGCACGGGTTCTGGTGTGGACTGCGCATACATCACTAGTTAGGTTATGAAGAAAAAAAATGAAAAAAGTAATATTTTTGTTTTGACACTATTTAGAAATAAATTTGAATAAATAGTAAAGATGATTTCGTTTAAAAATAAATTGAAATGAAAATAATAAGTTTTGTTTTGACATTATTTATAAAAATATTATAATCAATAGTAAAGTTTTTCCCGTTTGTAAAAATATGAGAATGAATATTTTTATTTTGTGACAATGTTTATAAAAAAATTGGAATCAGGAAATGTATGTTATTTCGTTTAAAAGAATGAAAATGTTTCCCGAAATAAATTATGTATTTTTTCCCGTTTATAAAAATTAATTGTTTTTTGAAAGTATTTATAAATATATTTGAATAAATGGTTAAGTTTTTTCCAATTATAAAAATATTTAAATTAAAATATTATTTTTGTTTTGACATAAGTTATAATTATATTTGAATCAAAAATAAAATTTTTCCCGTTTATAAAAAAAGTTTATAAGAATAATATTAAATTTAAGTTTAAATAGTAATATATGTAGAAGATGAAATGTAAACAAAAATATGTAAAATAATATAATTTCAAAATAAGACAAATATTTTATAAGAGATAATACAAATTTAGAGAATCAAGTCTATATTTTATATTATATTTCGCAAATTGTTTTGATATATTTAAAAAAAAATGGTCGATAAAATTCTATTGTTCAAAATTTGGATAAGTAGTAACGTTGATCCCGTTTATAACAATAGTGTTTTTCCCGTATATAAAATGTTTTTCCCGTTTGTTTTGACAATATCTATAAGTTATGTTTATAAAAATAATAAGTAAGAGTATGAGAGTCAACACGGGTACTGGTGTATTACACGTGTGTTCACACATTCGTTAAAATATATTTACTTCGTATGAGTATTGGTGTGTTACACACATATGTTTCTAAAATTGACAAACAAATTATATGATTAATAAAAAATATCGTACAATTTTGATACTATTTATTCATATATTATTTATGTTTCGTTCTATTAGTATTTATATTGAAGTTCATTTAATTCATTAAAATTGTATGATTATTTTGTACCAAAAAATTTTGTATGATTAATTATTTAATTATATAAATTGATTATCTTCTGTTTATATACATTTTAAAATTTTGACGCCAATAAAATGTGTGATTCTCCAATCAACTCATAGATTAAAAACTCTACACTATTTTATGTATAGTAATAAACTATCTTGTTCCCGTTTATAAATATATAATTGAATTTTATGCGGTTCTCATATTTAATATTTAATAATCCTTTATTTAATACATTATTAAAGTTTTTATATATTGTAAACTTATAATAGAATAATTGTGTACATATTTTTCTTCTTTATTTAAACCAATTCATAATGTCATATAAAATAAAAATAAAATTACAGGCTATATTATTTATAAAAATATTTGTTTTGATATTATTTATAAAAATATTTGAATCAATATTAAAGTTGTTCCCGTATATAAAAATATATGAATCAACAATGACTCTTAATATAACATATTTATATAATTTAAAGAATATTAAATAAATAAATATTAAGAGAGATAAACTACAAAATTAGAGTAATATTTATGATAATTAATTTGATGAATGAAAATATATCTGTGATAGTAAAAAAAAAAGACATGAAAAGCACATATGAAAAATTAAACCAGCTTTTTCACAAAATTGTACAATATGTAGGTGATCATAATAACTGAACATGCCATTGGCCAATATCATGAGTTTTCATTGGATGTAATTTTTTATACCAATACCTTAAACTGCTATATACTTTAATGGTTTTACGATATATCATGAATTGAATAAGAATAATTTGGGGTATTTTATGTTATTCTCAGTTGTAATAATTTAATGATTTTACGTTAAATCTAAAAAAAAATCAAAGTGTTTGATTATTTGATTGGAGTAGACTACAAATATGAATATGCTATTTTCAATTTTCACATTAGTTCCTTGTGTGTTTGGGCAGCTCTGCATCAATTATATATTATAATACTATTTTCATGTGTGAAGGATATGGTTGCATTTTCATTTTGTGTGTATGACGGTGGGTCAGAGGAGAAACATGAAATAGATATTGCTCGTGAAAGGAGTTGGCGAGGTAAATTCAGAAGAAAGCATAGGATGATAAAGCTTGGTGTACATCGGGTGGAGGGTAGATGTCGTTTGATTCCATTATAGGTATGCAACTGGGACATTAGACATAACATCAGTAGGATACAACTATTTGAATGGAAGTTTGTTTCCCTACATTTTATTCCTTGTTAATTTTGGCTTCCTAAAGATCCAATTTGAAATCTTATATGATGTATAACATTAATAAATTTCAATGATAAGATTGCATGAATATCTTTATAAAAAAATGAGCTTTAGAAATATTCAAATGATAAATTATAAGGATAATACATTCTTTTGAAGAATGGCATAACTCTGATTCTACACCTCTTTTTATTTGATCCTGCAGGTAGGAATGATGCTTAGAGGCATGGGATTCGATAATACCACTTTAGTATACGTTGCTGCAGGAAAAAATTATAAAGAACAAAAGTACATGGCGCCACCTAAACAAATGTTTCCACGATTACTAACAAAATATACCCTGGCAACGCCATAAGAGCTTGCTCAGT
The DNA here is from genome assembly GCA_022829125.1 of Lathyrus tuberosus. Taxonomy (NCBI): domain Eukaryota; kingdom Viridiplantae; phylum Streptophyta; class Magnoliopsida; order Fabales; family Fabaceae; genus Lathyrus; species Lathyrus tuberosus. Next base: position 5,817,199 of record JALAZF010000164.1, on the reverse strand, counting down.
TTAAGGTATTGGAGAAGTATATAACAGAGCTCAAAGCAGGCGCAGAAAAAGAAGTATATAGCAGCAAAAAGAATGGAGTTCATTTGGACAGAAAAAAGCCAACTGCAGAATCCATAACCAATATTCATAACAGTTAAACTCTAACAGGTATAACAGAATTTCCATAACAAAACTCTTTCCTAACTATGTAACAAAGGACATTCTCACTGAAAAAAATTCAATTACACATAAAACCTCTTAACAGAAAAACCTAACAGAATGGTTAAACAAAACCCTCTCCGTCTCAATTTTTCTCTTCCTCCACTAACTCCCATATCAGTGACTCTATCTCTTTCTCCAAATTGCTTATCTCATTTTCCTTCTTCGTCTGAAATTCCAGTTTCTCCCTGCAGACATGAGTTATCAATCAGTTTCTCCCATAACAATTACACTACAACTCATTGCATTAAATTATAATGCAGAAGACCACTGTTATGAAATCAACAAAAAATAAAATCAGTATCATGTATCATAACAAAAACAGAACTTTTTCTGCATACTCAAGTATTGTCATAATGGGCAGATAAGATATTTCTTCTAGCATGGCCAACATCAAAACCGCGCCAGTTTTGCCGATCAATTCCAACCATCTGCACAAAGCCAAAATTCTGCAGAACATCAACTAACACGATTCAATTTATTTTTCAATTCTTAATTCAACACTTATTCCAATTTTCAAGAAAAAACTAATCAAATTCATGATTCTTATTACATACCCGCAGAAATTCTGCTATCACACAAATATATATATTTTTCTTCTTCCTGCTAACAATTGCAGCTCACATAAACCATAACACACGGCTGCAACAACAGCCCCTTTGCAAACAATTCAAAGAAGAGATGAGTTTCCGCCGTTACCGTAACACAATCAGAATCACGCCGACGTAACTTCGGAAATCAACGAAACAGAACAAATTCAATTTAACAAAGCAGAAACAAAATCACAACAGTTTCTTGCAAACCTGTTATAACAAAACAGAAATTCACAGCAGTCAATCACAAATTCAATCAAATTTCATCAATTTCTATTGTTTTCAAACTCTAATGGTTTCAATTTTCTTACAGGAACTCACCTTTTGCAATTTCTTTTTTTTCAGGAACAATTAACACAACTTTTTTTTTCAGGAAGAATAACCTGTAACAATTGCAAAATAATAACAACAATTACAGCAGAGAAATCCTACAAAAAAGCAGCAGCAATTTGTTTTGCAATTACCACAACAACAATCTTAAAACGAATATCTGCAACGAATTCAATTTCCATCAACAACTGCAAGTACAAATCAAAACCGAAACTTTACCGACACGCGAAATTGACAAAAATCCGAAGCAAAACAACATTACCTGCAGCGAATCAATCACAATTGTAATGCCACAATCGTAATGATTGTAATGCCGCAAACCAAATTGTAATTCCGCATCTGCAATGGAAGCAATCCCTGAAAAGATAACTATCACATAGATTGTTACAACTTACAACTATCAAAAAATACAATAATGGTTTTATCACAGGATCAAAATTACAAACAAAGGACTTGGAAAATGTTAGTATACATTCAAACTTATCTTAAAAGAGAATACATTACAGTAACTTACCATATTGAAATTATATCGATGAAGGCAATAACTTCTAATGCGAATGTGTTCAACGCTGCCCAAATAATAGTGATGTCAATGTACATACATAAGAATACATGATAAGTGGTATTAGATAAACTTCAAACAATACCTCCCATAGCCTTTCTGTGGGAATAGCCTCGTCTAGCATTGCAGCACCAGGAGGCTCTGTCTCAGTGGGAATAGCCTCGTCAAGATCCTTAAAATCATTGGTTTCTGAATATGCTTCTTCAGAACTCATAAGATAACCACATGTATCAAAATATAGCTCATCAGGATCCTCAAATTCAAAATTGAAATTCAGAGGATTCTCATTATGAAAACCAGAAAAATCAGAACTAACAACTTCATTAAGAAAAACCAGAAAATCATACAAAAAAATGGAGAAATACAACTTACACTTATAAATTCAATTTCCATCTTGTGTAGATCCACAATCTGAAAAAACAAAACTTTTATGTTAAAGCTTACACTTTTAATATAGATCTACAACCTGAAAAAATAAAAAACAATAAAACTTACAATTTGAAATCAGATTTACATCTTCATGTAGATTCACAACCTGAACACCTTCAACGAATAACTCAGAAAATCAATTGAATCCCAGAAAATCAAGGAAACAAACCTGAAAACTCAAAAATATTATACCATAAAACTTCAAAAATCAAAACCCTAAAGGAAAAAACTCAAATTTAAGATGAAAACTACAAATCGAACAAAAACTCATATTTGGATTTTGACGAAGCGGAAAAAGGAGCAAGATCTCTTCATCATCACTCGGTATCAACAAAAAACCCCAAATCTGAACAATAAGAACCTATCTGAAACAAAAACCATACAAACAATGTTAGTGATGTTAAATAATTAAAAAATGAAACGGTTGAAAGCAAAAACCAAAAAAATGGTGGCGGCGGTGATGGTGATAGTGGCTTCATCGACATGAAATTTGAAGTGGTAATCAGAGATAAGAGATATCAGAGAGAAAGAGAGAAAGTAAAGAAGAAGAGGAAGATGAAGAGGAAGAAGGAAGGAGAGAAAGAAAGACAGAAAGGACGTGAGAGAGAGAGAGAGAGTTAGAAGTAAATATTAAGTGGCAAAATAGAAATGGTCTCAAATGATGACAAGTGTCCCAAAGGGTTCAAAGGTAATTTCTAAGACCTTAGTTTTTCTTATATAGTAAGATATTCTTATTTTATTTTATTTTGATTTAATATTTTATAAATATTAAAATAATTTTTTAATAAAAATAATTTATTGAATAAAAAAATAAAGAATGTGAAGAGACATAAAATATAACCCATCAAATAGTTAGCAAAAATGATTAGTTGGATATGTCTAACCTATTTCTCAAAAACTTTCAAAATCATAAATAAAAAGTGAATTGCACCAAGTGTCATAATAAAAAAAAACATGTATTTGGTAATCTATGTGCATATATATTTTTCTTAAAAAAGGTAGATATCTTAAATCTAAAAAAAAAGGTATATAATATAAAGTATTCTTCTATTTAATTAAATTATATAAAAGAATAATATTTACCCTAGAAAATGTGCGATCGACCAATATTGAGTCAATTTCTAACAAAAAATTTCTTCAATTCTTTTTGTTAGCATATTCAATAGCAAATACTATGATTATTTGCAATTGAGTTTTAAAAGAGGTACAAATTCTAATCTTAGTTGAGAAAACTCAAATAATATCCCTAAACCATCCATAAATATGTTCAACAAATTGATATTCCATAATTTTGTTTTGAAGTTTTATCCGTGATCATAATTTAGTTATGGTTAAAAAAGCTCCAACTAACTAAAAAAATATTTATAGGAAAAAAAGAAAATATAATGGTTTGAGTTTAAACATATAATTTTACGTAAAATACTTCCACAATCAAAAAAGGATTGACTGATTCAGCTGTAATCTTATAATAATATAATAATCCAATACATTGATTGATCTCTCAAAGTAAAGTGGATGAACATAGCCTCAAGTACTTCTTTTTGAAAATGGGTAATTTTCTTTCCACCCACACTCCAAAAGAGAATTGATTGGGAAAAATGAAATAAAGGTAACTATTTCATGACTTATAGTCTAAGAAAAGCACAATTATCATGATTCTTCATCATTCTAAAATAGTCCTATACATATAAGATGAATCTAAATTTAAAGCAGCTCAACTTTTTGTTAATAAATAGATCATATAGGCATATATGCTTCTTTTACTTTTGCCTACCCATATTCAACTATAGACTTTCTAGATTTTAAAGGCAACATGTTTGATGAACACCATATTTTCTCCATCCACCCAATTAACAACTATTGTGTCTCTTTCACTCTCTTTCTCACTCTCTCATCTAAAGTAAATAATGAGGTTAATGTCACTTATGCTTTTAATGTTTCTGTGTGTTTTGGTCGTAACATGCAACGCAACGAAAGACATTTTCATATTGGCAGGACAAAGCAACATGGCTGGTCGAGGAGGTGTTCATAATGGAAAATGGGTTGGTGTTGTTCCACGAGAATGTACGCCAAGTCCATCAGTTTTGAGACTAAGTGCAAAACTAAATTGGGAAGAAGCCCGTGAGCCTCTTCATAGAGATATCGATGTGGGAAAGACTTGCGGTATTGGGCCCGGGCTCGCATTTGCTAACGAGATAGTTAGAATGAGAGATGGTGGTGGCAGTGGTGGTGGTCGATATGTTGTGGGACTTGTTCCTTGTGCAATTGGTGGGACAAGAATTCAAGAGTGGAGAAAGGGTGCTCCATTGTATAATAAGTTGGTGAAAAGATCTAATGAATCGGTTAAGAATGATGGTGCAGTAATAAGAGCACTTATTTGGTTTCAAGGTGAAAGTGATACTATAAAAGAAGAAGATGCTAGGGCTTACAAGAAAAGAATGGAAAATTTTATTGGGAACATTCGATCGGATCTTAAACTACCGACTCTTCTTGTCATTCAGGTTAGGTTTTTCTGTCGCCACTATTAAATTATATTGGAGTTCGATTCCGGATGGAAACAATGTTTGCTCAGGCTTTGTATTTCTCAGTAACGGTGGATGGATTACTATGGTCTTTTTCTGCGGAAACCATGAAAACCAACCAAAAAATTTAAATTAAATTAATTATTTAAAACTATATTTAGAAAATAAATTGGTTAATAAAAAATAGTTATTAAAATATGTGTAAAATTATATAATTGTGCTATCCGTAAAAAATTATATAATGGTTTTTATTGTTGCACTCAGGTTGCACTTGCATCAGGGGAAGGCAAGTTTATGAATATGGTGAGATATGCTCAACTGAGTATCAAACTTCCCAATGTGAGGTGTGTTGATGCTAAAGGACTAAGCCTCAAAGGAGATAATCTTCACCTTACAACAATGTCTGAGGTTCATTTGGGTATCCAACTAGCTCATGCATATCTTGCTTCTGCCAATCATCACTTTAATTATACAAATTAGTTACTTGATTATGCATTAATTTTATAACATCAAGACTAGTAATACTTCCAAAATTGGTGGCTAAGATTTAATGACCACTTGTTGGATTGAGATTTATAATTTGAAATTTTTTACTATGTAGTTAATCATGGTGCCTTATTACATAGTGAAATTTTTTGAAGTTATGGATTTAATATATTATATTATGCATGGTTATGATTGAAGAAAGATTAACTATTATATAGATCATTTGTTATGATTTTTATTAATAATTATGAATTTTATTTTAGTTTAATAATTGTCTTTATATTTTAATATATAATGTTTTTTATATTAAATAATACTAATAGTTAAATATCACATTAATATTTAATGCTTTTTTAAATTAATAATAATTGTGATTTTTATTTTTATTTAATCTATGTCATTAATACTTCATTTTGGATGGCAGGTACTCCGTTAAATCCTTCTACTTGTTGGCTATGAGTTCTCATATTCCTTTAGGTCCCCCAAACCGTTACGATGCGGCGTTTGTCTTGATTTGGCAATTGTCGGTTCCGCTTAAAATTAGACTGTTTGGGTGGCGCAGCTTCCGGAATAGATTACCGTCTAAAGGTGCTTTGTCGGTTAGAGGTGGTAGTGTGGTTCCGAACGAGTTACTGTGTCCTTTTTGCGGTTTCGATTCGGAGGCGGTTGACCATCTTTTGCTTCACTGTATTGTAGCGAGGTTGGTTTGGAAAGATATCTCGGATTGGGTGGATAACAAAGTCAACGTGGCTACCGATATGAAAGGGAGTTTTTTGGGTTGGTTCGCCTTTAGCAAATCTAGAAATGTTCAGAAAGGTAGACAGGGCATTATTTGGCTCGCGGTTTGTTGGAACATTTGGTTGGTTAGGAATGAAATCATTTTTTGTAATTTGAAGTGGAATATTTTAGATATAGTGTGGAAGATTAAGGTTTCCTTATGGAAATGGCGTCTGATTGGGGAAATTGCTCATCCTAATTGCAACTTATACGAATTTGACAAGGGTCCCTTGTTTTTCTTGTCTTAGTGCAATTTGGTTTGTAATTTCGTTTGTTTTAGGCGAGTTTTTGTCGCGGATGTTTGTTTATCTGTTAGAGTACTTGCTGTACTCTTTGTTAATATAATTCTTGCTTTCCAAAAAAAAAATTAATACTTCATTTTTTGTTTAGCCTTATTTTTTTAAGCTATTTAACCTGAATTATTATTTTATTATTTTTAAAATTAAAATAATATGAAACTTAAATATTGATCTTCTTCATTTTCATTCAATTGAAGAATACACAAATTACAAAAGTGAAATTAGGATAAAGTTGATTATAGGCTTTAATATATTATGTATAATAATGTATTTATATAACACTATTTAAATTTAATTTTTTGAAATATTATTGTAGGCTTTATTGTTATTTTATGAACATGGGCATGTTTATGCATGGTTAATGGAGTAGTGCATATTTTCGTAATTTCTTCATTTCATGAAGAAAATTCAGTCCAAGATAAATTCAGATATTATAAATCATTATAATTTTAATTAAGAAAAACTCAATTCGTAAAAGTATGGTTCTTCAAATTCCTCAAATTTATGAGTTAAATATTTAAAACCAACACAAACAAAAATTGAAGAATTACATAACTCAAATTTAGAACTTCCAATCTTCATTGAAATTAAGACTTCGAATCTTCCTTAAAATATAAATTAGTTGGATGTAAGAAATGGACATAAGTTGAATGGATTTAGGAAGTGGGTAAAACTAATTTATTTTAGAAAAATCGTTGAGAATTTGACTGTGCATAGGAAATGGGTTGAACTTGAATGCAATTGTAATACCTAGGCTTACTTCATGTTTTATTAGACACAAAACATAGCTGCAAACAAGAATAAGAGATAAGAGATATTTGACAAAGAAAAAGAACTTTGCTCTTTGAACAAAATAATTTTGCTGGGTACATTAAATGTCTGGTGATCTCCGACACATGGATAAGGGCTTGGGGTAACTATTATGGGCCGACCACATCGACCCCGATCAACCATTAGGAAGGGGTCATACTCCTTCTAAAATCTTCCTAGTACAGGAAAATTATCCTTCTAATAATCACAAGAGATATTAACTGCAAGTGCATACAACGGTTCTCTAGATATCACAGCTAACAGATAGCTAGCTCGTTGTTTCTCTTTCTCTATATATAGAAAATGCTTCAAATTGAGGTAACGAGTTTAAAATTCAATTTCATTTCACTCTTCTTCCTCACATATTGACTTGAGCGTTGGAATGCTAACCTTGTTGCCCCCTCCTCTCCCCCTACTCCACCATATCGGACGATGAGATCCGCCATCACCGTGATTCCTCTTCTCATTTCCGATTTCATAATGGATCAACAGATGGCGACAATAATGTGTTACCAAAAGACATATGAACTCCCTTCAGACGAACTGAGGGCGAACCATTTTCAAAACGATGCACAAAAATACATCATGGTGTTTGGAAAGCTCTATAAAATGGGAAGGGCCTCCCCCATGCTGAGATGTCAAGGGGAAAGAGATATCGCATTGGTCCTCAAGGGATTCATCAATGAACATGCGACAATCATATTGGTGGAACTGATCTTACTCAGAAACTACTTAAGGATAGTTATTACTAGCCCACTCTAATGAAAGATAGTGCATAATTTGTCAAAAGGTGTGACAAATGTCAGAGACATTCAAACCTACACCACGCGCCAGCTAAAACTCTTCAGCCTATTGTTAGATGTCAAACATGTTATATATTTGTACTTGTTACTTGGCATTTTTCAACACTTTCTATGTTTAATTGTGAATTTTGTAGTGAATTGTTGTTGTTCTTCAAGCATTGTAATTATACCTTTGGTACTTGTAATATGTGTGCTATTGTGCAGGAAAAGGCACTAAATGATCAAAGAAGTAAGACACAAAAAGATGATGCAAGCTGCCAAAGAAAAAGGAAAACAACAGCAGGTTCGCTTTGCGAACTCTGGCGAATTCACCAGCGAATGTTCGCTGCTCAACTCGTTGTGCGAAGCACCTGGCGAAGGACCCTTGGCTGAGGCAGTGGCAAAAGGACCCAAAATTCGCTTTGCGAATGTTTTGGTGAGTGGTTCGCTTTACGAATGAAACGTTCGCTTTGCTAACACACGATGACAGTCAAGGGCGGTTTAACTTTCAGAAGGCACTTAAGGTGACATTTTCTCCACTCTCTAGGCGAATGATTCATTCGCAGTTCGAATGTAGCTGATCTCAAGTGTATTATAAATAGAATTTTACACTTTCTTGGGATCATAACTTCATATTTTCACACCAAAACATACTTTTCTGAGTTTTGATCATCCAAGAGTGATTTTTCACATAGAGAAACTGGAATCGCATCCGATCTCGATTATTCGACGCGGATTCTCTTTCATCTCCTCTTGAAACTTGTTATCCAAGCTACCATGAATATGTGTAGCTAAACACATCCTTGTGTCAAGATTAGTGGTAAGTGATCCATTATTTTGTATGTATTGGTTTTGATTGTAAGCTTGTGAACCTTGTTGATGATATATATAGAAGAAAAACTTTGTTTACATGATTTATATGTGGTTTAATTCATGTTCGAGAGAAATGTATTAAACTTGACCTAAGTTTCATTCCATCAATATTCATAAGGCTAGAGATAGCTTTGAATGTTGATGTTCATAAATATTGAACTTGAATGTTATCATATTGGTAGTTTGTGTGAGAGATCAACAAATGATCAATATGATAAATCCCACAACAAGTGTTCGAGAGAAACTTGTTGAGAGGATATGTGGTTATATGTATTGTTAATGAGTTCACACGCTTGATCGAATTGATACGTACAAAACGGATTACCGAAAACTAATCTTGACATGTTTTTAACAAAACCCTAAAACAAATCTTTTTACCGTTGAATTCTAAATTTTATGCAAACATTGCGAAACGAAAAAACCAACCATTTGTTACTATAAAGTTTGAAACACTTTTGACTATCGAACGTCGGCAATATACACAATCTCTGTGCATACGATAAAACAACCCCCGAATATACTTTTCAACAAAATGACGCCGTTGCCGGGGATTGTTGTTATATTGCGAGCATTGCATTAGTTATTGAGTTTTAAACTTGTTAACTTTTTTCTTGTGCTTGTTGATTTGTTTGGTTTAGTGTGCAGACTCCGTTTTATGGGAGGGAAGTTACTCGCAGACCAACTTCTTTTTAATCCTGAAATCGAAAGAACTGGGCGTAATTTAAATAGCAGAACAAGGCGGATGAGATAACTTGCCAAAGAAAGACGAGAGTGAGACGAAAGTTTAACTTCGACGCAAATACCACAGTTACCGCCAACTATGGCTGCTCCACCACCACCACCACCACCTGCTTCAGTTCCTTGTACAAATAGTCCGAGACATACAACACAATTTGCACGCAATGCTCAGAATGGTCGGCATTCAGAAATGAAAACTGGTATCCTCTTGCTTCTATATCAGAATCCTTTCACTGGTATGGATCACGAGGATCCTTTTACACACTTAACTAAGTTCTATGAGATTTGCGGGAGCAACTGGTGCACTTGAAGCTGAAGAAGAATCACTGTTTAAGAGACTATTCCTGCATTCCCTCATTGGGAAGGCCAAGGAATGGTATCTTGACCAATCTACGGCAATCATGACGGACTGAAACGTGCTAGAGGAAAAGTTTTTGGAACGATTTTTTCTACATAATCGTTTCATGGAGGCTAAAACAGCAATTGCAGTTTTCACTCAAGGTGGAAATGAATCTCTCAACGAAGCTTGGGAGAGATTCAAATCTATGTTGAGAAAGTGTAAGGGGCGCGGTTTTGATGACCTTTCTCAAGTCCACATTTTTAGAAATGGTCTTCAATTGGTGCATAAAACATTGTTGGATGCCACCACGGGTGGATCGTTAATGGCTAAAAGCGATGAGGATGTTATTTCTATCATTGACCGGATGGCTCTAAATGACCATCAAGGGAACCATAACCGCGGCTCTTCTCAAAAGAAAGCTGGAGTGCTAGAGTTGGGGACGAATGGTGCTATATTTTCCCAAAACAAATTGTTATCTCAACAGGTTGAGTTGCTAACGCAACAAATGTCCAAGCTACCTCAACAGATTAAAGAGATGCATGAACTTCCTAACAAATAGGAGCAAGTAGCGGTTTGTGAGTTATGTAGAGGAGATCATCCTACCGGGTATTGTCCTCCGATAGTGGAAGAAGTAAACTATGCGGGAAACCCTACTCAAGGTTATCAAGGAAGACCTCCTTACCAAAATTCCCAACAACCTTACCAAAACCAACAAGGCTACCAACCAAGAGCCAACTACCAAAATCAACAAGGATACCGACAAAATCCTTACCAACAACCCCAAGAGCTAAGTGGAAGTTCAAAAATGGAGGAAACTTTCACACAATTTATGTAATTATCAATGGCAACTCAAAAGAGTACGGAAGCTTCGATTAAAAATCTTGAAAATCAAGTTGGACAACTTGCCAAGCAACTAGCCGAAAAGCAACCGGGGCCATCCTTTTTCGCTAACACTCAAACAAATCCCAAAGAGCATTGTAAAGCCATTTTCACAAGAAGTGGAAGAACAATTGGAGGAGATGTTGAACATGAGGTGGTAGTCAAAAAGGAAAATGATATTGTGTTGGAGGAAGTCGAAAAAAATGATGAAAATGGTGTAGTTGAAAAGAATGATGAAGAAGTGAGGAAGAAAAAAGAAAAGAAAAGAAAGGAGTATGAAAAGGAAGTTTTACAAAGAAGATTACCATATCCCCCTGCTCCTACTAAAAAAGAGAATGATAGGCATTACGCAAGATTCTTAGAATTGTTTAGTCGGTTGCAAGTAACCGTTCCTTTCTCTGAAGCTCTTGAACAAATGCCTAAGTATGTCAAATTCATGAAGGACATACTTATGAAAAATAAGAGGTGCACGGACAAAGATAACATTGATCTCAATGCTGAGTGTAGTGTCGTCATTCAAAGTGTGCTTCCGCGGAAAGAGCAAGATCCGGGAAGAGTAGCTTTACCTATTACTATAGGTAATGATTTTAAACGCAAAGCTTTGGTTGACATGGGTGCTAGTATTATTCTCATTCCGTTGTCCGTGGTGAAGAGACTTGAAAATATGAATGTAAAATCAACAACCATGACATTACAACTTGCAGATAAGTCAAGAACTCGTCCGTATGGTGCTGTGGAGGATGTGCTTGTAAAAGTGGATAAATTCCTATTTCCGGTTGATTTTGTGATTGTTGAGATGGATGAGGACAAGGATACGCCAATTATATTGGGCAGACCGTTCATGAAAACCGCCAAAATGTTGGTGGACGTTGATGAAGGCCTATTGAAGGTGAGAATTAAGTCAAGTGGTAAGGAGGAAGAAGCTTGTTTTATGTTATTCAAAGGAGTGATGTATGCAAATCAAGTAGAGGAAAGCGTTCATGAAAAGAAAGAATTAGAAAGAGAGGCTTTGTGGAAGAAAAAAAATGAAGATGCAAAAGTGGTCATGTTGCGATCATGTTGGGATTGGTCATTTCTAAAGAAAAAGGGATCGAAGACCGGACATGATTATGGTTGAGGTCTCTGTTAGTGAAGTGTCGTTTTCTCGGATGCCAATTCTTGTGCTTTTGGTTTTGAGGTGTCGGTTGCATTGGACCATCGAGCTTAGCCGACGTTAAACAAGCGCTTGTTGGGAGGTACCCCAACATTGTAAGTATTTATTTCTTTCTTTGTTGTTTTAATGATTTTTGTTGTTTAGAAGTGGTTTAGGAAGTGGCAGCATTTGTAGGAAAAATTTCAAAATATGTCGTGTTCGTTGGCGTTTGCTTTGCGGACCTGGGGCGAGCATTCGCCAGCCAGTTCGCATTGCGAATGTAGCGAGACAGGCCATTTTGTTTGCTTCCACCTCATTTAAAAAAAGGGATTTAATTTTTATGGGTGGGCCAGTCACTTGGGCCCATGACCCATTTCCCCCTTTATCTGAACATTTGAAAGGGAAACCCTTGGACTCTCACTCTTGCCTCGTTCTAACAAAACACTCTCTCAAGAACATTTTGCTCACGTGCTCTAATTCCTCAAATTTCACCAAGTTTTTCTCCATTCCCTAGCAAGTCAGGTTTGAATCTCTCTATTTCTCTGTTAATTTCTGATTGTACATTATGTTTAGGGTTGTGGATTGCACATTAGAGGCATTGTTGATTCTAGGTTTTCACCTCTGTTTTAATGTTTCTTTGCTGTTGCATGTTAAAATTGTTGTAAGTTTTAGAATAGAGGTGATATTTTAAATGCAACTCTGATTTTGGAAAGTCTGGATGTTGTTGTTTTTCTGAATTTTCGCGGGTTTGCTGTTCTGTTCGCCTTGCGAACCTGGGCGAGCATTTGCCAGACTTCGCTTTGCGAATCTGGGGCGAATGTTCGCCAGCCTTCGTTGTGCGAACCCTGGAGCGAACGTATCAGAATTTAAAATTTTTTTATATTGTTTCAGTTGTGATTTTGTTTTGGCTTCCTTTTCTAATGACTGTGTTGCTACTTGTTGTTGTTTTACTTGTTGATGTGTGCAGATGGCCCCCAAGGTTAACCCCACCAAGAAAAGAAAGGCCTCCACATCGCGACAAGTTCCAATACAGTTTGATAGCGATCGTTTTAAGGGAGTCAAGCAGGCAGCGAGGTATGTGACCTTGGAAAGGAGAACTATCCTTCCAGAAAAGAGATTTAACTTGAGCGACCGTGGGAGTTATCGGTCGGTGGCTGCACTCTTGGAAGAAAAAAATGGGGACGCTTGATAAATCCTCTTGATAACTACAATGTTGAGATTGTTCGAGAATTCTATGCTAACGCACTTCCTGATGATGGGGAGCAATTTAGTTGGACATCCCAAGTTGGGGGGACTGTGGTGAGATTTGACCGGAGAATAATTAATACTGTTCTTGGGAACCCTTTGCCATTGGTAGGAAGCCAGTTAGATGTTTACCATAGAGACTTGCACCTTCACCGTGACATTCCACAAATGAACAGAGATCTTCTACGACCGGGTAAAGCAGTAGAACTCAACCCATCTCGGGTTGTAATTAGGTACCGTCGTGAGGACATGCAACCTTTGGCTCAGCTTATTTTGCTTTTGGTGATTACCAACATCAAGCCGAAGTCGTATTCGTCTACCATCCCTATACCACTAGCCCACCTTGTCCATAGTATTCTGACGAATGTACAGATAGATGTGGCCTGTATTAATGCCGATGAGATTAAGGTTATTGTTCTGAGTGGTCTTGGTGGTGTCGCTTCTCGGGCGAATGCCCCTCTTGCATTTCCCTGTCTCATCATGACGTTGTGTGCACATGTTGGGGTTAATATACCCGCACGCCATCAGGTCACTATTCCTTCTGCAATCGATGATCGTTATGTCGACAAGTTTTGCAAGCCTAAGGGGGCAAGGGGTGAGACATCTAGTGCTGGTGCTGATGCCAGCACAAGGGGTGGTGATGCTTCTGGTTATGGGTCGCAGGCTTTTTACCCTTATCAACAAGAGATATACCATTATAATTGGGACTGGATGGCGGCTTCTCAGCGCGCCATGACTGATTTACATGACTCCATGCAGGTTCTTCAACAGCAGATTCGCGAACCCGCCGCTGAGCATATTTTGATGTCAAGGGAGCAGTTCCTTGCACATGCTGGTTGACCTGAGGCCAGGCCAGTATTCGGAGGGGAAGAGGATGCAGTTGGTCCTGATGCTGATGAGGAGGAGGGTGATGATGATGATGATGATGATGAGGTGACTGGTTCTGCTTATGGTACAGAGGAGGATGAGGAGATTGAGGTGTCCGATGAGGACTGATTTTTGTTGTTCTGATTTTCTACTTCCTTTGCGCGACAAAGTGAAGTTTTCTCTTGTTTTATGTATTATGTTTTTTATTTCATCTTTATAATATTAGTAAGTACTTTTGGGTCGCTTCGACAAAATTTCTGTTGTAGCATTTTGTCGCTTCGGCGAGTACAATTTCGGTGTGTTTACACCAGTACTTATAATATTTCAGTTTGGTGTTAAATTTTGTTTTAGTTTAAATTCTGTTTTTATTTTATGTGATGTTTGCCCTTAATTTTTGAAAATTTTGTGTGTTAGCACAAGAAGAAAGAGTGATTTGTTAGCATTAAACATTGATGGTGATGATAGAATTCTTAATTTTGTGCACAATCAAAGTGTGAATGTTTGTTGTGTAGAATTTTAGTATGATTTTGAGTTAGTGCTTTGTACAAAATTATGGCAATGCATTATGTTGTAAATACTTGTTCATGTGTGAATCATTTAGGACAAAACCACAAAAGTGAGATGCTTTCCATTGTTCACCAAAAATAGATTCAAGTAATCGTTGTTTTACTCGTTTTGTTCATGTTTAATCTTGTGAGTTGTTTTAAATGATTAGAAACTTAGAAATGATCAAGGCAAATTTTTGAGTACTATGAGGAAAACCACCATTCCAAAAACACTTCAAGTAACCTTGTGAGTGTGCGCGTATTTGAAACTCCTTTTGAGCCTAAAAAGAAAAAAAAAATATTGTGAATCATGAACCCGATTTTTAACCCGTTGTGAAGAGCATTTAAGCTATGGTTGTAGTATTGTTGAAGTTGGGGAGAATGGTTTACTTTGAAAGGAGAAAAAGGATTTGGTGATACAATGCATTCTAAGAAAAAGAGATCAAAAACAAAAAGAAAGAAAAAGAACAAAAAGCACTAAAAGAAAAGAAAATCAAAAGAAGAGAATGCATTGTGAAAAGAAGGAATAAGGCGTGAAAAGAATGAAAAATTCTGAAAAAGAAATGCTCTTCATTGTTATTACCCGTTTTTTGTTCAATGGCCGTGTAGATATGACCCTTGCTTTTAACCCAAGCCAAATTACAACCATAAAAGTCCTTAGTGATCTTTGTTTCTACTTATTTTTGATAACTTTGTGAGATGAATTCATGAATGATTTCGGATGTGGCACGATTGCTTGTGAGAGTGTTTTGTCCCGTGTGAAATTATGTACATAGTGTGTTGATAATAAGTGAATTTAGGTGATTCAACTTGAACTTATAGGTACTTATTTTGCATTGTATGATGTTGTGTTTAGAACTTAATTCATAATCATGTTTTGATTCTATGAAACTTTGTGTAAATACTTTGTGCGTGTATGTGTCGAGTTTGAACCATTGATGTTTTCGGTTGATTTAGTGCTTGGAAATCTTGCTTGTGATTGTTGGAACTTACTTTTGTTTGAGGGCAAACAACGAGGCAAGTTAGGGAGAGTTTGTTAGATGTCAAACATGCTATATATTTGTACTTGTTACTTGGCATTTTTCAACACTTTCTATGTTTAATTGTGAATTTTGTAGTGAATTGTTGTTGTTCTTCAAGCATTTTAATTATACCTTTGGTGCTTGTAATATGTGTGCTATTGTGCAGGAAAAGGCACTAAATGATCAAACAAGTAAGACACAAAAAGATGATGCAAGATGCCTAATAAAGAGGAAAATAACAGCAGGTTCGCTTTGCGAACTCTGGCGAATTCACCAGCGAATGTTCACTACTCAACTCGCTGTGTGAAGCGCCTGGCGAAGGACCCTTGGCTGAGGCAATGGCAAAAGGACCCAAAATTCGCTTTGCGAATGTTTTGGCGAGTGGTTTGCTTTGCGAATGAAACGTTCGCTTTGCGTACCCACGATGATAGTCAAGGGCGGTTTAACTTTCAGAAGGCACTTAAGGTGCCATTTTCTTCACTCGCTAGGCGAATGATTCATTCGCAGTGCAAATGTAGTTGATCTCAAGTGTATTATAAATAGATTTTTACACTTTCTTGGGATCATAACTTCATATTTTCACACTAAAACATACTTTTCTGAGTTTTGATCATCCAAGAGTGATTTTTCACATAGAGAAGCTGGAATCGCATCCGATCTCGATTATTCGACGCGGATGCTCTTTCATCTCCTCTTGAAACTTGTTATCCAAACTACCATGAATATGTGTAGCTAAACACATCCTTGTGTCAAGATTAGTGGTAGGTTATCCATTATTTTGTATGTATTGATTTTGATTGTAAGCTTGTGAACCTTGTTGATGATATATATAGAAGAAAAACTTTGTTTACATGGTTTATATGTGGTTTAATTCATGTTCGAGAGAAATGTATTAAACTTGACCTAAGTTTCGTTCCATCAATATTCATAAGGCTAGAGATAGTTTTGAATGTTGATGTTCATAAATATTGAACTTGAATGTTATCATATTGGTAGTTTGTGTGAGAGATCAACAAAGGATCAATATGATAAATCCCACAACAAGTGTTCGAGAGAAACTTGTTGAGAGGATATGTGGTTATATGTATTGTTAATGATTTCACACGCTTGATAGAATTGATACGTACAAAACGGATTACCGAAATCTAATCTTGACATGTTTTTACCAAAACCCTAAAACAACTCTTTTTACCATTGAATTCTAAATTTTATGCAAACGTTACGAAACGAAAAAATCAACCATTTGTTACTATAAAGTTTGAAACACTTTTGACTATCGAACGGCGGTAATATACACAATCATTGTGGATACGATAAAACAACCCCCGAATATACTTGTCAACACCTATCACTTCATCATAGCCATTTTACTAATGTTTCATGGACATATTAGGTTCTTTCCTGCTAACACTAGGACAAATGAAGTTCATAATAGTCAGCGTAGACTACTTCACAATGTGAATAGAGGCGAATGCCTTCTCCAAGATCACGACAGAAAGAGTTTAACATTTCTATTAGTAACGAATTATGTGCATGTTTGGCTTACCTAGAGTCATAATATCAAATAATGGCACACAACCAGCCATCTCATTTGTGGTGGATTTCTTCCAGCACCTAAGAATAGAAACAAAGTTCATCTTAGTTATTCATCTGTAGGCGAACAAGTGGGTTGATTCAGCAAACAAGGTGTTGTTAGGTAGGATAAAGAAAAAACTAGACGACACCAAGGGTTTTTGGGACGAATATCTCCATGAGGTATTGTAATCGTATCACACCACTCCCCATTCAACCATCAAGAAGGCCCCATTCACGATGTTATACGCCCCCAATGCCATGTTACCGGTCAAACCCTCCATTAAACTAAGTATTGTGTGATAACTAGTTAACATCTAAAATTTCACATACTCCCAATACCTTTTAAACTTTTAAAAAACTTCAAGTTTCAATAGTTTGGTCATTATTTCTACAAAGTGATATTGGCTTCCACGGTGAGCTAGTTCAATTGTACCATCTTTAGTAAGATTCCTTACGATATGAAATCTCATATCAATGTGTTTGTTGCAGCCATGCATAATAAGAGTTTTAGATAGTTTGATGGTTGAGTTATTTTCTCACGTTACAGTCATACCATATCTAAATGAATGTCCCAACCCCTCTAAAATTCTCTTCATCTAGATTCTTTGACAAACACATATTACGGCCTAACAAATCTAGCCTCTATAGTTGATAAAGTCACAATGGGATTTTTTAACACCATGAAACAACCCATGAACTTATTAAAAACACATGACAATATTCACTCTTCCTATCATACACATCTCTAACATAGTATATGTATGTAAATGCTAACAACTTGCCATCCCTTTCTTTCTTATAATGAATCACATAAGTTGCAACCCCTTTTTAAATATTGATGCCCCATTTTAGCTAGTTGAAGATGGATCTACATTAGTTTAGACATATATCTTCTTATGAGACAAGTAACAAACATTATGCCAGGTCTTGTGGTAGAGATACATTAAAACTCCCACCATATGATTGTAGTATGTTTCCTCAATAGTTTTTCCATCTCCATCTTTGTTTACATAAAATCCTATAACTAATGGAATGCTCACTAAGTTACTTTTCATCATGTCAAACCTTTTCAAAACTTATAACGCATATTTTCTTTGACATAATTAAAAACCATCTGGCTTTTACAGCACCTTTATCCTCTAATAAAAAAATCATATTTTCCATGTCAGACATGTCAAACTCTCTAACATAGAGCTTTTAAATTCAGACATCATAACAATGAATAATTGTTTCTCACTATAACACCTCTGAAATCCTTCATCAATGAAATATGCTTCAATTCGACTAAATCAAGCTCGTGGGGGTTATTTTTAATACATATAAAGCTTTGTGTAACTTTTAAACAATATTTTTGCTGCTCTCTGATTACTTCTTGGCAAGTGTACTGGTAATTTCGCAGTAATAAAAAGATCGAACCCACAAGGACTATGTTCGAACAGAACAATGATTTATCCAATATTAAATAAAAACAATAAAATGGGGTTTTTGCAAGTTTCAGTGAAAAAAGCAATTAAATGAGAAAACTATGTCACGAAAGCAGTTAGGTTGTGTTTTAGAATCCCCTTAGCCCATCTTGTTAATGTAGGATGCCTTGTATGAATTATCTTATCCTTATAATCTTACGGTGAATTAACAAAACCGTTATAGTCAGTCCCGCACAAAATAACTCACTAACACCTACTCAGAGCTTTTTATCCCTAGCCCGCCAGTGTAAGCAGTGTTAGGCGATGTACAGACCGTTAATTCTCTGTGCTACTTGTCGCGGTGAAAATTGGATACCATAGTTATTTGTTAACTAGGATCGTATTTTTAATGT
The DNA here is from genome assembly GCA_022829125.1 of Lathyrus tuberosus. Taxonomy (NCBI): domain Eukaryota; kingdom Viridiplantae; phylum Streptophyta; class Magnoliopsida; order Fabales; family Fabaceae; genus Lathyrus; species Lathyrus tuberosus. The sequence continues at coordinate 5,798,379 of JALAZF010000164.1, read as the reverse complement.
CACCACCGTCTTTGATTTTATCCAAGGGAAGGGAGAAAGACCGAATACCCGTAATGCAAATGCACTTAAGATTCTAAGTTCGGGGGTTGGTTATACCTAGGGAAGGTGTTAGCATCCTAGATATCTGTAGTACTCTATAGGAACCTCTTGATTTATTTTATATTATCTGTTATTTATTTTGCTAAGGATTTAAGGGAGGTAATTTATTATTTTTTTTTATCCTAAGTGTGCTCGACAAGATATCGCATCTTGTGCCTACATATCCTGTCAGGAGGGAATCAGAGCACTTGTAGTTCCTTATTATTAAAGATACTAAATGTTTAAAGGTTTAGGAGAGGAAGATGAGTAATCATCTTAAGAAAACCACCACAGTTCTTTGAAAATGTTTGTATTTGTGGGGTATGGGATTGTATGTCCCTTCTTTGAGATGATTAACATCTAATTCTCTTGTGTGGAGAATTAGGTGGGCTAAAGTTTGATTTGAAAAATCAAAATTTGTAGGGGGACTAACCTAGGAAGTCTATCCTAGAGTTGTCTAATTGTCTTAACTTAAGGGTGACGATTATGAGATGCTAATGATATGCACCATGCACAATAACATGGTTATCATGCATGGGATTTTCCCTTGGATATTTATGCGGTTAATTATATTATTTAGACGAGTGTGCTAGCAAAGTGATGCTAGACTTGTGTCTTGTGATCAAAAGGTCGAATGTGATGCCCTAAGGCGATCGACTTACATAGGTAGAAAATTGGATCGAGAATTTTTATTGTTTTTTGAAAAGGGTTTGAAGCAGGAACATAAATCAAGTAAACATAAACAAACAAATAAGGCAAACATCCGATCACTCACGATCCTATGACTAAGCGTGAGATTTCTAATTGGGGACGGTTTTGTTAAGAAAGGTTGATTTGACTCAATTATGATTGTATTCAGTTAACAGTTAGAGATTTAAAGTTATTAGAATTGTAAGTCTTGTCAAGTCTTAAGTTAATAAAACTCTAAATTAAATTATTATGAAAATCTTAGATTAATCACTACAAAGTTTTAAGATTAATTACTAATAAAAGTTAATTTTAATTAGAAAAAGTTTGATTTTAATTATTACAAAAAGGGTTTTCAATTAGTTATAAAGGGGGGCCTTAAATTACTATAAAAGAAAATTAAGTTAATTATTATAAAAGGTTAAATTAATTATTATTAAAAGGGTTTAAATTAGATTATTATAAAAATCTTAAATTAAATTATTAATAAAAGGTTTTATTCTTAATTAGAAAAGAGATTTATTGTTAAGTTTTAATTTGATTAAAAAAAAGAAGTTTTAATTTGATTATAATAAAAAGTTTAATTTTAAGCTAAATAAAAAAAGATCTAACGAAAGAAAAGAAAGCGACTATCCCATTCTCAACTCTCACGCTCTCGATGAAGAAACGAAACTAGGGTTTTGACCCCAATCCGCCGTCGCCGATCTCGCTATCTCTCACGATCTCTCATCTCTCCAGTGACCTGTGAAAAAAACAATCAAAAACATCAAATAACCCCACCCCACAGAGCCCGTTACCCTGATTTCACTATTTCATGATGATTACAGATTACAATGGATGAAAATGCAATAAAATGAAAGGCGAGGAGGTGGCGGATGATGGCGGCTCCGATCAGGGAAGTTCTCTCTCTTTACCTCTGTGTGATTTTGCGTTGTGGGTTCCTCCTTCTTTGTTTTCTGATTCTTTGATTGGGAACTCGCGTGATGTCTTCTGACGGGTTGCTCTGGGTTCGGTGTGTGCTGGCTTTGACTTTTTTTGTGTGAGATCGTGCACGGTTTTTTGGACGATTTGTTTTGTATATCTCTGTTAGGGTTTTTTCGTTTTTCTCTTTGATGCCTAGGGGCTGGGTATTTATAAGGCCGATGATGATATTTGGGAGGTTTTAATGTGTGTTTATGATTTCTCTTGCTGATTTATTTGTATGATTTGATTTGGTGGCTGACATGGAAATCTTTTAAAATGCTTGAACGGTTTGATACGATAGGATTTGGTGTGATTTTCAGTCACTGATGGCTTTAATTCCCTGATTTGTTTTCTATTTGGAAAGTTTTGCTGCTTCTTTGAAACCGTGATTTCAGATTGATAATCGAATCTTGTCCAAATTCGTTTTTGGGAAATTTTGCTGGTAGCGTCTATTTACGGTGTTGCCCATAGTTTCCTTTGGAAAATGATGAATCCTCTTTCTGATTCACAAAACCAAACTCTGAGGCCAAAATAGGAATTTGATTGCGGTTAATTGGAATGACTTGATTGTGTTTGGCTAGTGTCAAAGTTCGCTTTAGGAAACAATTTGAATTTACGATTTGCGTTTATTGAGGGTCCTGACGTTGAAACTTCTAATTTCAAACGGCTTTACTTTCAGGTGTGGCCACGATTTCTCAATGTTTATCCACCCGGGAAAAAAACACTATAGAGTAAGAAAGAGGACGTTTCAAAGTTACAAACGAGGAAAAGTTGTAAAGGTCTCAAATCCTTGAACCCGTGTTGTAGCAGTTGGAGGTCTCACCCTTGGCGGAATTCCCTCTCTTTCATATGGTAAGTTTGATCGCGTACATCTCCCTCAATGTGTACCTGTTCTTCTTCCATTGTTTTGGTTTTAACTGTGACAGCCCTTTGATTTGAATGGTGATGATTTGGCCTTGTAGGGAATATGATCCAAACCTATTAACTGCGATCATCGATGGCCAAAGTTTGCGGTTAGCTTGTGATGGCGACAGTTTCGAGCAGCCACAGATTGATGGTTGTCTCATTTGGCTCAAACATGTTCTTTTGACAAGCTTCATCAAACATATACAAATGCGAGGTTTAAACTTCCAATGCTTCAATGGTTACATTGACCTTCAGGTACTAATCATAACCATGAGTCCCTTTTTCCAAATGTTGCGGTGTTATTAGTGAAATACAACAAGATTGGTCACTGGCATCGTTGCTTTGCGCAGGTATCCTACAATTCAACAATGGTTCTTGTCTCTCATTGTAGCTTCAGTTATCAGTATTGACGTTAGGAGTACCTCGAGGAATCTCCAAAGATATACTAACAGGTATGCTCTCTCCTTTTCTCAACAATAGGTGCGATTTCTTTGGTTGCGCAAAGAGTTTTTTTTTGTTGAACTCTGTAATATGGACAGGCTTGGTAATGACGCACAACCTCGGTACTTGAGGGTGTTTAACTTGGCGTTTCGAATTTTGATCTTCTAGGCATTGTAAAAATTAGGCTCGTGAGTTTGTAGTTTTAAGACTTGTGATCATAATTTGGAAAATCCTTTTTACTTGTATGCATGAACTCAACTTTGAATGAGGTTTGTGAACTTGGTTAATGATGTGTATGCCCTGCATTTCTTGTTCCGAAAATGCTGACTGTCCTGTTGTTCAATGACATAACAGGGGTTTGCGGAGCTTTATGCGAACGGGGAGATTACGCGACGTCTTAGTGTATTAAGGCACCTTCCTAGCTGATGAACGTGAGGCAGATTTTCAACTTGCAAACTGGTCTCTAATGGGAATCAATGAGTAAGCTCGTTAGGGATGCGCTTCGCCGTGTTGGCCTTTTTGAAAGATTATTCTCCAGCTCAGCAGTCTTTATGTCCTTATGGGGAAAAATCCAGTTCTAGACCTTGTCTATGTCACTGTCATTGTAGATGGTTCGTTGAATTTGTGTGAAGCTTAGCCTTCTTTTCCTTGCCTAGTGTAGCATAGTTGTTTCTTGCGCTTGGTGTATACTCCTTCTTGGGTTTTGACAGCCCCTGCAAGAAGTGTTTTGAGATATAGATATAATTCATGTAGGCAATAGCAAAACCAAAGATCTCAATTCTTAGATGAGTTGTCTTTGTATGTTGAACAGTGGATGTAAATTTCCTACACTGCAAAGTCTTATTTTGGTATATTGTACGTGTCGGGGCGGTCCTGGATTTTATCACATATTATTACAAATGCCATGAAGTATTGGTTCAAACACCACCACATTCTTAAATGGAATTCTGCTGCTTACTACCAGCACAATAATGTTAATATCTTGGATAAGACAGTGCTTGATAATGAGGTTTTCATAATGGTAAACTCTTTAGCACTCCCAAATAGATGACCTCCATTAGGCTCAGATTAGGATGGTAGCTTAAATTAATCCCTCATAGCTTGTATTCTTCGAGAACTTGGAATGGATGACCTGATGACTTGAAAAACTAATTTGAGCTCCTTATGTTTTGAAATCTTGAACTTTGGCGTACATATGAACTTTAATTTTGGCAGCATCTTGCATTGTAAAATCTCAAAATTTGAATCTCGATTTTCTTTAAAAGATGAGCGATGAATTTGAACTTCAAATCAAACTAAACTTCTTAAAAGAGTCTTGAGGGAATGTGAAATCTCAGTCAAATGATCTCTTAACCCTAATCCACTTGATCATGATAATCTCCATGACCTTTGGATCTTCTGTATCAGCACCTGTGTTCACAAATGAAACGAACAAGCAAAAACTAGAAAAAAGGTTAGCCATGCACAAATGATGGCCTAAGATGTGATGCAAAGAAAAAGGCGGGGATCTTAGGATCAAAATTTAGGGTGCGACAGATGCCCCTATTTAAGTTTCTCCTATTCGGAGATATGGAGATCGAAATCTTTGTCTCGACGAGATAGGAGAGACTTAAATACAAACATGCACAAATTTTTTGCCCTAAGATGCCGCCAAATGCACATGATATGATATGCTATGCAAGACAAGGAATCTGTGAGGGATAACATCACAGGGGATAGCCGATGTTAAGACACAAAGAAAGAAAGACCCGACGAGGGCAACTCAGCGAGACAAGACTCCACGGGGAAAGATCTAACTCCACTGGGGGAAAAGAGACTACCGACTGACAATCACAAGGTAGCTTAAGCACACGGCAAGATATTTGAAAGGAATAGGATAACTTACTACCAACAGCTGGTAGCCTAAGCCAAGGTATCCAGTTGCAATAAAAGGATGTATATTACCTACTATCCACACGATAGCCTAAGCAGAGGTAATAAACTGGGGAGGAAAGATCACCTACTACCAAACACGGTAGCCTAAGCATAGGTGTTCGACCCAAAAGAAAGGTGTGTTACCTACTATCAAGAGTATGATAGCCTAAGCCAGGTAACCACAAGAAGGAAAGATAACCTACTACCACCACGGTAGCCTAAGAGAGGCATCTGACCAAAATACAGACCTATTACCTACTATCCCACGATAGCCTAAGCAGAGGTAATAGACTGGAGAAGAAGGATCACCTACTGCCAACTTGTGGCAGCCTAAGCGAAGGCGTCCGACCAAAAGGTGTGTTACCTACTATCAAGCATATGATAGCCTAAGCCAGGTAAACACAAGAAGGAAAGATGACCTACTACCACCACGGTAGCCTAAGCGAGGCATCTGACCAAAATACAGACATATTACCTACTATCACACGATAGCCTAAGCAGAGATAATAGACTGAAATAAGCTTCAACAATCAAGGTGATGATCCAGCTTCTTGAAATGTTCCACTTAGGAAGAGTAAATACTTTCCCATGCCCCACTGTTGTATGCCACAGGCAAGTCTTGAAAATAAGTGTTGTGAGGTTGTCTGCCTCAAACAAAGTCTTGAATTTCCCACCCTCTTCAAAGAGATATCATCTGGTGGGCGTAACTTGAATAATGGATTCACTGGAGATAGCCATTGTAGAGCGATATGGCTGTAGTTGAAATTTCAGTGAAGTAAATAGAATTCTTGCGATGGGAGTTCTCTAATAAAGAGAATGCCTGTAAAGCCCTCAATAAGTTTCCCGGACGGATTTCCGAGGAGATAACATTTGATGGAAAATGAATTGATAACCTTGATAACTTTGCTGGGGATAGACAAACTGTCCTGAGGAGACTGCCATTTGTCATCCAGGTAGAGAACTGAGCTCAAATAAAGAGCTACCACTTGTTGTCTGGATTTAAATCCCATAATAGTGCTGGAGGAATAACTTTTGTCTTCCATAGAGATCTTTGAATAAATTCTTCTTTGGGAGACAAAGTGCAAAATAAATGCACGCTCAGTCTGGGTTCAACAGCCTAGAGATATCCAAAATTGCGATTGTCAGAGACCAAAGTTCAATCCAGGAAATAACTGGAAAGAAACGGTCAAACAAGACCCCATCCATTGAGGATTGAGCTCAACGGGTTTATCTTTATCCAAAAATGGAAAAGAAAGCTAAAGCAACCATCTTCCACGAGGATCGAGCTCAGTGGGGAATTAGAAAATATGTGCTTTTTTTTTTTGCTTAGGGCTGGCGACTATACTTGGAGGGAGCAGACAAACCCAGTCACTTGGGGATAACCGCGGCCAAAATGACAGAACAATCAACATAAAAATGCAAGATGCAAAAAGCGCACATGTCATGAATCTAAATGAAAGGATGCCATGCTATGCTTATGCTTATGCTGACAAAACAACAACAAAAAGCAAACTGGAGACGAAAACAAGCATCTCGATACGGATACTCGACCAATCTTTGCAATATAAGAAGCATCCCTGGGGATGAATGGAAAACCAAACGAGCCCCACTTCGCAGATTCAAACTTTCTCTGGGGACAAGAGAGCACTCCACTTGGGGAAATGTCAAGATGGATTTTTCCACTCTGTTGAGAGATGAGGAAGATTCACTGGGAACGAATCAAACTCATGATCGACAAGACTTTAATGGGGATAAAATAAATATCCGCTGTGGACTGAAATAGTCTTAAACAAAAGTTGTAGCTGGATAAAATAAATATCCGCTTCGTCTGGGAAACTTGGATCAATAGTAGTTGAGAATATCGGCGATAAAACTTCGAAAGGATGAAATAAACATCCGCCTTCACTAGAGAAGATTGATAATGAGGAGCAAAATAAACGCTCGCTTCGCTGGGGAGAGTCGAAACCGAAGAAGTTCACCGGGGAACAGTCGCGACTACCTGAAATAAAACTTGCTGGGGAGCTGCCACCTTACCTGGGATAGAAACTCTCCGAGCCATGGCTTATGAAGGCTGTCAACATCCCTTTTAGTGTTCGTAAATCAAAGTAATCCGCACACAAGACAGTTTGAAATTTATTATCAAAAGATACAAAAAAAATCATTTTGCAAGATAAAACAATTTGCCGATAAATGACAATTGCAACTTTATTTCATAAAATGGTGATCAGCAAATTGCGAGATTCCATATGTTATTACAATGTCGGAAAATGGTAGTAAAAGAAATTACATCAAAAACAAAACAATGTTATTTCTTAAGCGAACTAGAGCTTCCCATGTTCTAGGCCCCTTGAAGGCCCTGTCTTCAACTGTTGCAGTAAGCTTTGGCGAACCAAACTGAGCCAACTCCTCTAGGTATAGTACTTCTTGATTGCATCCACATTCACGGGACGGGTGATCTCCTCTCCATCCATAGTTGCTAACATCACAGCACCCCCTGAAAAGACCTTCTTGACTACGTAAGGACCATCGTAGTTAAGAGCCCATTTCCCCCTGGAATCGGTAAGGAAAGACTGGATCTTCTTAAGAACAAGGTCTCCTTCTTTGATCTCGCGAGGTCGAACCTTCTTATCAAAAGCCTTCTTCATCTTCTGCTGGTATAGTTGTCCACGACATAGAGCTGTCAATCTCTTTTCCTCAATCAGATTCAATTGGTCATATCTACTTTGACACCATTCAGCTTCCGAAAGCTTTTCCTCCATCAGAACTCTCATAGAAGGGATCTCGACTTCTACCGGGAGCACAACTTCCATACCATAAACGAGTGAAAAAGGTGTTGCCCCTGTTGACGTGCGCACGGAAGTGCGGTACCCATGTAAAGCAAATGGGAGCATCTCATGCCAGTCCTTATAAGTGACCACCATTTTCTGAATAATCCTCTTTATATTCTTATTTGCTGCTTCGACCGCTCCATTCATCTTTGGAAGATACGGAGAAGAGTTGTGATGCTCAATCTTGAACTCTTCACATAATTCCTTCATCATCTTGTTATTCAGATTTGACTCGTTATCAGTGATGATTTTACTCGGCACACCATATCTGCAAATAAGCTGGTTCTTGATGAATTTGACGACCACCTGTCTAGTAACGTTCGCATATGAAGCGGCTTCAACCCATTTGGTGAAGTAATCAATCGCCACTAGGATAAAGCGATGTTCATTAGATGCTTTCGGTTCTATCATACCAATCATATCGATGCCCCACATAGAGAAGGGCCACGGAGACGATATAACATTCAGGAGAGTTGGTGGTACATGAATTTTATCAGCATAGATTTGACACTTATGGCACTTCTTCGCGAACTTGTAACAATCTGATTCCATCGTTATCCAATAATATCCTGCTCTCAAGAGTTTCTTTTCCATAGCATGACTGTTGGCATGGGTACCAAAAGATCCTTCATGAATTTCGGTCATTAATATGTTCGATTCTCGCTTGTCAACACATCTCAGCAAGACCATGTCGAAATTCCTCTTGTAAAGTACATCATTGTTCAGGAAAAAGTTACCAACTAGTCTTCTCAAAGTCTTCTTGTCCTTGTTAGATGCCCCAGGTGGGTATTCTTGCTTTCAGAGAAACAATTCAATATCATAGTACCAAGGTTTCTCATCAATAACTTCTTCTACAGAGAACACATAAGCAGGCCTGTCGAGGCGCATAACATTAATCTTAGGACAGTCATTCCAGCGGTTCACCACAATCATAGAAGCCAGAGTTGCCAAAGCATCTGCCATCCTGTTCTCGGTACGAGGAATATGGTGGAATTCAACTCTGTTGAAGAAAGGGAGTAGTCTTCTTGCGTAATCTCTATATGGAACCAAATTGTCTTGTTGGGTCACCCATTCTCCTGTGATTTGGTAGATCACCACAGCAGAATCGCCGTATACATCCAAATTCTTGATTCTTAAATCCATTGCCTCTTCGAGGCCCATGATACAAGCTTCATACTCGGCCTCATTATTCGTACATGGAAACGTCAACCTTGAGGTGAAAGGGATATGAGATCCATGAGGAGTCACAATAATTGCCCCAATCCCTTTACCGTAGCTATTGACGGCACCGTCAAAAATCAAACCCCACTGAGAATCTGGTTCAGGTCCTTCATCTGGTAATGGTTCTTCACAGTCCTTCATCTTCAAATACATCACATTCTCATCAGGGAAATCATCCTCCATAGACTGATGGTCTTCAATGGGTTGATAGGCTAAGTGATCTGCTAAAACACTTCCTTTAATTGCCTTCTGAGTGTGGTATTCGATATCGTATTCGGATAACAGCATCTGCCATCTGGCAATCCTTCCTGTCAGGGCTGGTTTCTCAAAAATGTACTTAATGGGATCCATTTTAGAGATCAGCCAAGTGGTGTGATTTAGCATGTATTGGCGCAAACGGCGAGCTGCCTATGCTAAGGCACAACAAGTCTTCTCCAACATTGAATATCTGGATTCACAGTCGGTGAACTTCTTACTGAGGTAATAAATGGCATGTTCCTGCTTCCCGGATTCGTCTTGTTGACCGAGCACACACCCCATGGAATCTTCTAAAATCGTCAGATACATGATCAAAGGTCTGCCCCTAACCGGAGGAATCAAAATAGGAGGCTCCAAGAGATACTCTTTAATACTATCAAATGCTTTCTGACATTGTTCAGTCCAAACATAACCTTGTTCTTTTCTGAGAAGCTTGAAGATGGGTCCACAGGTGGCAGGCATGTTAGAGATAAACCGAGAGATATAGTTCAAACGCCCCAGGAAACCTCTGACTTGTTTTTCTGTAGTCGGAGCCGGCATTTCCCGTATGGCTTTAACTTTATCTGGATCCACTTCAATTCCCTTTTGGCTAACAATGAAACCTAGCAGTTTTCCTGAGCGGGAACCAAATGTGCACTTGTTAGGATTCAAATGTAGCTGATACTTTCTCAAACGCTGAAACAACTTCAACAGATGTTTGACATGGTCTTCTTCAGTCTTGGACTTGGCTATCATGTCATCTACGTAAACTTCAATCTCTTTGTGCATCATATCATGGAAAAGAGTAGTCATAGCCCTTTAATATGTTGCACCAGCATTCTTTAGGCCGAACGGCATAACTCTGTAACAAAACGTGCCCCAGGGTGTGATGAATGATGTCTTCTCCATGTCTTCGGGAGCCATCCTGATTTGATTGTAACCCGAGAACCCATCCATAAAAGAGAAAATTTTATACCATGCAGTACTATCCACCAACATGTCAATATGAGGCAATGGAAAATCATCCTTCGGACTTGCTTTGTTCAAATCTCTGTAGTCAACACACATTCGAACTTTACCATCCTTCTTCGGCACAGGCATGATATTGGCTAACCACTGCGGATACTTAGATGTAACGAGGAAACCTGCATCAATCTGCTTCTGTACCTCTTCTTTAATCTTCAAAGTCATATCAGGGCGAGTCCTTCTGAGCTTTTTCTTGACCGGCGGGCATTCTGGCTTCAAAGGTAGACGATGCTCCACTATGGTAGTGTCAAGACCAGGCATATCTTGGTACGACCAAGCGAACACATCAACATATTCCTTGAGTAATTCAATCAACCTTTCTTTCACACTAGACATGAGTAAAGCTCCAATCTTCACCTCTTTACGGGATTCTTCTGTACCCAAATTAATAACCTCTACTGGCTCCTTGTGAGGCTGAATGGTTTTGTCTTCATTCTCAAGTAAACGGGATATCTCCTCAGGGATCTCTTTTTGCTCTTCTTCGGCTTCGAACACAGGAAACTCAAAGTTCGGAGAAGGCATTGGGTCATTGTTTTTGATGTTCAATTCGTGCAGTAATCTGCACATGTGATGTGATTTTGCTTTAGATTTTGAGTAAGTGAAGGTGTGTGTACAAGCGTGCAAAGTGATTAAAATTGTGATTACCATTTTCCTTAAAGTAATAATAAACGGAAACGGAAGATAGGAATGCAAAAATGATGATTTATTGATGATAGCAAATTTCAAACAAAAGCCCCGACACAAAATCACCTTTGCCTTGGGCAGAGCAAATGGAATTATGGAAAGTAAAGCCCACACACAAATGTTATCGCCTTGGGCAGAGCGAATAGACTAAAACAAATGAAACAACCAAACAATTACTTTGATAAAGGGATCACAACAGGAACATTAACAACACTCCAATTCCGAGCCATTGCCCCATGCGTCACAAAATTAGGCTGGTCTTCGACAGACTCATCTTCAAGAATGGCACTGGCTTCATATTCGGGTCCTTGGACTTCTGGTTGAGGAGGAAAGAGAGGAATGGCAGCATCTTCAGAATCTTCTTCCACAATATTTACCTCTGGCGAATGGATAGTCCCTCTGCTGTTAAACACATTCTTGATAGGGAGAATAACCATATTTCCTGTGGGAGTCTTCTCGGAATTGTTACCTTTGAAACCCAAACCTTCCTTGTTCTTATTTTCGGGCAACACCAGCACCTGCCCCCACTTCCCTTGAGAACCACCTTCCACCACTCGCTGTGCGTCTTTGAAAGATGCCATAGAAGCTCCATTATTATTAGTATTGTTAACAATCGAGAGGGCTTGAAATTGAGTCCCCACCTCTTCTTCTGTATTGACGTAAGAAAAGGAAGAAAGATGGCTTACTACTAGAGCCCTTTCACCATAAACTGTGACCAATTGTCCATGGCAAACATATTTCAGTTTTTGGTGAAGAGTAGATGTGACTGCTCCTGCCTCATGTATCCATGGCCTGCCTAATAAGCAACTGTAGGAGGCGTGAATGTCCATGACCTGGAATGTAATCTGAAAAACACTGAGCCCGATAGTCATGGGTATATCTACTTCTCCAATCACCGTCTTTCGCGAACCGTCAAAGGCTTTGACAACAACACCACTTGGTCTCATTGGTGGTCCCCGATAAGTCAGCCTTGCGAGAGTTGTTCTTGGCATCACGTTCAACGAAGAACCAATATCAACAAAAACCCCAGATAACATGTCATTCATGCAATTTATGGAAATGTGCAGAGCCAGATTATGCTTCCTCCCTTCTTCGGGTAACTCCTCGTCGCAGAATCCCAGATTGTTACATGCAGTAATGTTACCCACTATTCCACTAAACTGCTCTATAGTTGCATCATGGTCAATGTATGCCTGCTCAAGTACTCCTTGCAATGCCTACCTATGGGCCTCGGAGCTCATCAACAATTTTAACACGGATATTTTAGATGGTGTCTGTAGCAGCTGATCCACCACCTTGTATTCACTTCTCTTGATCATTTTTAGAACCTCATCAGATTTGTCTACAGAATCATTGCCACTGGACTGCCCCAGAGTCGTATTCTTTACAACTGGCTGCTCAGAAGGGACCTCTTTATCTTTTGGCGCCGAGAAAACTCGACCACTCCTTGTAACTCGGCTAACATCAGCAATGTTGACCACAGATGACAAATTAGGCAAAGGCACCTCTTTACCATTTTCAAACATAGTAGCGTTATACCTGTAGGGAATAGCCTTGCTGGAAGTGTAAGGAACTGGACCAGGTACATTAATAACCAGAGGATTAGCAACAGTCTTCCGGCTATCATAAGTAAACTCAATTCGTTCCAGATCTTTGATGTGGGGAACTATCACAAATACCTCTTCATCCTCATCCGTAAGACACTCTTAGATCATGTTCACATTGGCCGCTCCATGCTGCAGTAAAGGATTATTCTGCACATTTGGGTTCGAATCTTTGAAAGTCAGGATTCCACTCTTGACTAACCTCTGAACATTGGCTTTCAATCCATAACAATTCTCAATATTATGGCCTGGTGCACCCTGATGATATGGACAAAACTGATCAGCTCTGTACCAATAAGGAAGGTCCTTAGGCACCGCTGGTGGGGACTTAGTCTGGATATGGCCTTTTTGCAACAATGCTGGGAAAAGCTCTGCATATAGCATAGGAATCGGATCGAAATTTGGTTTCCTGACCACACGACCGGGGCTGTTGAAGGGTTGTCGAGCTTGTTGAGGAGATGGCTGATTTTGCTGACGATATTGTTGTTGTGGTGAAGCAGGTGGAGTTTGAGGTAATGGTTGATAAGGTTGTGTAAACTGTGGTTGGTAAGCTGGAGCATTGATAACTGGGGTCACAGCAGCGACCTGTGGGTGTTGGTGATATCTTCCTTTCGACCGTCCTTGGTGCACAGCACTTACTTCTTGTTCTTTCTTTTTCCCAAAATTACTTCCATACTTCTTGGCATTGCTGGAAGCACTTCCTTCCCTCACCAATCTTCCTTCACGGACACCTTCTTCCAATCGCATTCCCATGTTGACCATTTCAGTAAAATCACTAGGGGCGCTTGCTACCATTCTCTCATAGAAAAATGGGTTCAGTGTTTTCAGGAAAATTCTAGTCATCTCCTTCTCCTCCAGAGGTGGAGTAACTTGAGCAGCAAGTTCACGCCAGCGCTGGGCGTACTCCTTAAAATTTTCTCTTTCCTTCTGGGCCATGGATCTCAACTGGTCTCTATCTGGTGCCATGTCGAGGTTATATTTATATTGCTTAACAAAAAGCTCACAGAGGTCATTAAAATTGCGGACCCTTGAACTATCTAGCCCCATGTACCACTTGAGGGCTGCCCCAGTCAAACTATCCTGGAAGTAATGTATCAATAGGGGATCATTATCCTTATGAGCAGACATTTTTCGGGCATACATAACTATGTGACTATGTGGGCAAGAATTCCCTTTATACTTCTCCAAATCAGGGAGCTTGAACTTTGGAGGAATCTTAACATTAGGAACCAAGCATAGCTCAGAGGCACTCTTTCCGAACAGCTCTTTCCCACGAAGGGCCTTGATTTCTTTCTTCATTTCTAGAAACTGGTCCTGGAAATCATCCATTCGCTCTTCCATTCCAACACTCTCACTAGGTTCAGCATGAAACACAGGTTCTTCCAGATGAAAAGGAGTAGCATTCACCACAGGTGGTGGCGCAGTCATTACAGCAGTTGTGGCAATAGCTTGAGAAACAAGCGGGCGGTATCCAGCTGGAGTAAAATTAGGAGGCATACCCCACGGATAACCAGGAGGCATAGAATACTGAACTTCATTTGTAGTGGGCACCACTGGGATCGGTGCTAATATTATCTCAGAGATAACAGTGTTGTGTGATGTCGTATTATGTGATGGCTGATTCTGAGCAGCCATCAAAGCTTCCATCATCCCATTGATCTTCTCTAGACTCTCTTTCAGTGTTGAAACTTCTTCCCGGAGTGCTCTGTTTTCCTGCTCGAGTTGATCCATTCTCTTCTTACGACCGGCGCGAGTATTGTATCGATGACTCAGCTTGTCTTCTGAAAGGAGACACGGATAAGAACCTGGAATGCAAAGAAATGCAAATGCAGATGCGAATGATGCGTATGATGCAGCATGCACTTCAAGGAACTCAAAAGCGTATTTTAAATATCGTAATTGGAAATTTATTTTATTTAAAATTTTAAACTTTCGTAACAACGATACACCTTCAGGGCTTTATTACAATAAATAAATAGAACATAAAGGGAACTAGGGCTTCGATCCACTGGATGATGCTCTTTTCCTTTCACTGAGTTCTTCCATCAGCTTGGCAATCCTTTCCTGCAATATAAACTTGTCCAATGTCAGCTTCTCCACTTCTGCTTTCAGTCTTAAAACTTCATCTGCTTCCACTACAGGAGGCTTGGGCCGAGGACACGGCATTGTCAGAGTGAGAGCTTGTTTGCGTGACCACTCCAGGCAAGATTCCGTAACAGTGCAATTAGGGTTCATTGTTGCAGTCATCCCTTGTCTGTTGATTCGACGCCAAGCAAACAAAATCTGAGTCTTCAGCTGAAGGTCCTCTCCCTCATAAAGGAAAATTCTCTTCAAGTTCTCTGGATCAGGTATTTCATTCATCGGATGTCCAAGCTGGCGACAGGCGAGAACGGGGTTGTAACTGGTGCATCCCTTTGTGCCGAGGAGAGGCACATTGGGAAAATCTCCACAACTGTGAATCATGGGAATTCCTCCGTACATTGGATCATGCCAAACAATGTCCGAGTGAGTAAGAGCCATAAGTTTAACGGGCCATTCAGAAACATCTTTCACATCCCAAAAGGTTGCGGACCTCGGTAGGTGAGAAATAAACCACCTATAGAGGATAGCAGTGCAGCAAACAATCTGACCTTTTCCTTTCAAAATCTTTGAATGAATCGAGTGGTAGGCA
The DNA here is from genome assembly GCA_022829125.1 of Lathyrus tuberosus. Classification (NCBI taxonomy): domain Eukaryota; kingdom Viridiplantae; phylum Streptophyta; class Magnoliopsida; order Fabales; family Fabaceae; genus Lathyrus; species Lathyrus tuberosus. Next base: position 5,783,119 of record JALAZF010000164.1, on the reverse strand, counting down.
TCGGCCAATAGTGTTGGAACAAGATTCTTGAGCATAAAAATTCTGATTGCATGGACATCGACGAAGTCTTCGGCATTAGGAAACAGGAACAAACCATAAGCTAGTAACGCGAACAGGTTCTCAAAGGCCTCAGTACTCCCCTTGTTGGCGAATTGTTGAGCTTTCTCGAATAAGAACTGAGCAGGAAAACCGTCAATTCCTCCTCTGACCGTCATGTGAGTCTGGATCTCCAACAGCTTGATGCGGGTCACTCTTGCGATGTCTTCCTGACTGGGTCTTCCTTCTCCACCATGGAAAGGAGGCGAGACTTTGACGGGGATTCCCAATAGAGCGGAATATTCTTCCAATGTGGGCATCAACTGGAAATCTTAAAAGACAAAGCAATGGTAGATTACATGATAGAGCTGAACCAGCGTCTCCAATAAACCAGCAGCTACTTGTACCTGCAACAAAGAGAGGATCTGTCCATGTTTTGCAGCGAAGGCCTCTGGATCCTTTATCTGACCTCCTAGTTCCCTTAATTGTTCCAGATTAAAGACCCTGGAGGTGTATGGCAAAGTTCCTTTCCTTCCATAATCCATTTTACGATATCTAAAAACAACAAGCTTTGAGTTCCTTGAAGAAAAAACAAAAAAATGAGAATGCAAATGCAAATGAGATGCAAAAGTTCGTGGAATTTGAGTACTTATAGTCGTCATAGAATACCAAAGGACACAAATTTTATTAATCATAAAAAGCTGTTACAAATAAAAGAAACGGGAATTGAAAACTCATAATGAAAACGTTACAACCGTTGGTATTCTCACAAGAGCTTTTAACGATAATTAAATAAAAGCTAATAAAAGGCCTAAGGAGACTCCCCCAATAATCTCAGCTTGTACTTCTTAATTTCCTCTTCCATTTGGGACTTCTCGAGAATCAGCTCATCTACTATCGACTCCCATGAAGCAGACTCAGAATTTGAGGAACTTGGGTCTTCTTGTAACTTCCTTTTTTTGTAGGAGAGAACTTCCTCACTCTTTGCTTTCAGTCGTCTTTGAAACGCTTCATTCTCTTCCACAACCACTTCATACTTATCCTTCCAAGCATTACCTATTTGATGAGCTTTCCTTAAGGAAATCTCTAATTCCTCTTTTTCAGATGCAAAGATGAAGACAGGTTCTTCGTTCAGGACCATAGGTTCTTGGCGGTCGTAGGGCATCCTAAGCTCGATGGCTCTCCTTCTAACCCATTGTAGATAAGGGTCTAAAGAGACACAATTACGCTTCCCCATGGCATTCCCATCCTTCTTGCTCTTGTCCCTCCAAGCCTTTAAAATCTCATTCTTCAACCCTTCCTGCTCTTCATATTCTTTGAAAAAGATCCCTTCTGTATGAATACCGAGGGGTTTGTCCTTCAAAGGGTACCCCAGCTGTCGGCGGGCTAAGACCGGATTATAACTAATTCCTCCTTGTATGCCAAGAAGAGGTACATTCCCGAAATCCCCGCAGCTATCGATGATTACGACTTCATCATACCTACGATTATACCAAACGATGTCGGAATGAGTGAGGGCCATGATTTTCTTAGACCACCAGCCCTTACTAGGATCCCAGAAAGCGATGGCTTTGGGCAAGTGTTGAGTAAACCACTTGTACAATAGGGGTACACAACAGGTGATTTGTCCTCCTTTAACATGCTTCAGATGGATAGAGTGATAAGCTTCTGCTAATAAAGTAAGGACTGGGTTCCTCTTTATGAATATTTTAATAGCATTGAGATCCACAAAGTCTTTGAGGTTGGGAAACAGAAAGGTACCATAAATCATCAAAGCAAAGATAGCCTCAAATGCAGCCATGTCTGAACGTTTGGCATAATGTTGAGCTTTCTTCATTAGAAACTTCATAGGCAAAACAGAAATCCCTCCTTTAGTAGTCATATTCTTTCGGATGTCCACTAACTCCAAATGCGTTGCCTTAGCAATCTCTTGTTCCTTAGGATCCTTATCAAAAATGGGGAAAGGAGACTTATCTAGAATAGGTAAACCAGTCAAACTAGAATATTCCTCGAGAGTAGGTACCAGCTGGTAGTCAGGAAAGGTAAAGCAATGATAGAGCGGATCATAAAACTGAAGCAGGGTGGAGAGAAGTCCTTGATCAACCCTCACCTTCAATAAAGACAATAGTGCCCCATACCTACTTTGGAATCCTTCTGAATCAGCCAACAGAGTCTCCAACCTCCTTAGATTAATCGTATCAAAGCTCTTGTAAGTATACTTCACGGTATTCCTTCTTTCATTGTCCATGGTACCCTACGATGTAAATAAAAGACTCAGATTCCACGAACTTGAATGAAAATGATGCTTATGTATGTATGCACAAACACACAAACAAAAGGGCACACAAACAACCAAACAAAAGGTCCTAGGTTCAAAGGAGCATGAATGGAGTCAAGGTCTACCCATCCCATAAGGTAGTGTGGTTTCAAATGTACCTGCCGAACGGGTTCTAGAAGTTCCCAGAGTCTACGACCCATCTTTCGAGTTTTATCGACTTCCCAAATTACTCGGTTAGTCAATAATATCCTCAAGAGAATCTCGTCTGAGTGTAGTATCGCGTGACAACTATTTGGAAATAGACTCCCGCATAGTCACCGCACTACATCCTAAAAGGCCAAGTGGGGTTAAAGGTGCTACGGTCCTCAGTCTTAAGGGTTCTTGGTCGAAGTTAATACCGTTTTCACGAATGGACTCGTTCAAACAATATTAATTTCAAAAGAACCTAAACTGAGCGATGATTTCCTCATTTCGACTTTTCGGGAATCGACTCCATCAAAGTACCCTTGACCATATCATCTCCTATAATTACACTCATGTCCGGGTCTAGGACTCTCACCACTCAAGAATCCCTCCAAACAGCAAAACAAATATATAACAGATAAAAAAGATTCAAGTTAGGGGGAACCCTCTTATGAAGGGTCCCCAGTGAAGTCGCCATTTCTGTCGCGGTGAAAATTGGATACCATAGTTATTTGTTAACTAGGATCGTATTTTTAATGTCACCACCGTCTTTGATTTTATCCAAGGGAAGGGAGAAAGACCGAATACCCGTAATGCAAATGCACTTAAGATTCTAAGTTCGGGGGTTGGTTATACCTAGGGAAGGTGTTAGCATCCTAGATATTTGTAGTACTCTACAGGAACCTCTTGATTTATTTTATATTATCTGTTATTTATTTTGCTAAGGGTTTAAGGGAGGTAATTTTTTTTTTTTTTTATCCTAAGTGTGCTCGACAAGATATCGCATCTTGTGCCTAAATATCCTGTCAGGAGGGAATCAGAGCACTTGTAGTTCCTTATTATTAAAGGTACTAAATGTTTAAAGGTTTAGGAAAGGAAGATGAGTCATCATCTTAAGAAAACCACCATAGTTCTTTGAAAATGTTTGTATTTGTGGGGTATGGGATTGTATGTCCCTTCTTTGAGATGATTAACTTCTAATTCTCTTGTGTGGAGAATTAGGTGGGCTAAAGTTTGATTTGAAAAATCAAAATTTGTAGGGGGACTAACCTAGGAAGTCTATCCTAGAGTTGTCTAATTGTCTTGACTTAAGGGTGATGATTATGAGATGCTAATGATATGCACCATGCACAATAACATGGTTATCATGCATGGGATTTTCCCTTGGATATTTATACGGTTAATTATATTATTTAGGCGAGTGTGCTAGCAAAGTGATGCTAGACTTGTGTCTTGTGATCAAAAGGTCGAATGCGATGCCCTAAGACGATCGACTTATATAGGTAGAAAATTGGCTTGACGTTGGATCGAGAATTTTTATTGTTTTTCGAAAAGGGTTTGAAGCAGGAACATAAATCAAGTAAACATAAACAAACAAATAAGGCAAACATCCGATCACTCACGATCCTATGACTAAGCGTGAGATTTCTAATCGGGGACGGTTTTGTTAAGAAAGGTTGATTTGACTCAATTATGATTGTATTCAGTTAACAGTTAGAGATTTAAAGTTATTAGAATTGTAAGTCTTGTCAAGTCTTAAGTTAATAAAACTCTAAATTAAATTATTATGAAAATCTTAGATTAATCACTACAAAGTTTTAAGATTAAATACTAATAAAAGTTAATTTTAATTAGAAAAAGTTTGAGTTTAATTATTATAAAAAGGGTTTTCAATTAGTTATAAAGGGGGGCCTTAAATTACTATAAAAGAAAATTAAGTTAATTATTATAAAAGGTTAAATTAATTATTATTAAAAGGGTTTAAATTAGATTATTATAAAAATCTTAAATTAAATTATTAATAAAAGGTTTTATTCTTAATTAGAAAAGAGGTTTATTGTTAAGTTTTAATTTGATTAAAAAAAGAAGTTTTAATTTGATTATAATAAAAAGTTTAATTTTAAGCTAAATAAAAAAAGATCTAACGAAAGAAAAGAAAGCGACTCTCCCATTCTCAACTCTCACGCTCTCGATGAAGAAACGAAACTAGGGTTTTGACCCCAATCCGCCGTCGCCGATCTCGCTATCTCTCACGATCTCTCATCTCTCCGGCGACCTGCGAAAAAAACAATCAAAAACATCAAATAACCCCACCCCACACAGCCCGTTACCCCGATTTCACTATTTCATGATGATTACAGATTACAATGGATGAAAATGCGATAAAATGAAAGGCGAGGAGGTGGCGGATGATGGCGGCTCCGATCAGGGAAGTTCTCTCTCTTTACCTCTGTGTGATTTTGCGTTGTGGCTTCCTCCTTCTTTGCTTTCTGATTGTTTGATTGGGAACTCGCGTGATGTCTTCTGACGGGTTGCTCTGGGTTCGGTGTGTGCTGGCTTTGAGTTTTTTTGTGTGAGATCGTGCACGGTTTTTTGGACGATTTGTTTCGTATATCTCTGTTAGGGTTTTTTCGTTTTTCTCTTTGATGCCTAGGGGATGGGTATTTATAAGGCCGATGATGATATTTGGGAGGTTTTAATGTGTGTTTATGATTTCTCTTGCTGATTTATTTGTATCATTTGATTTGGTGGTTGATTTTGAAATCTTTTGAAATCCTTGAACGGTTTGATACGATAGGATTTGGTGTGATTTTCAGTCACTGATGGCTTTAATTCCCTGATTTGTTTTCTATTTGGAAAGTTTTGCTGCTTCTTTGAAACCGTGATTTCAGATTGATAATCGAATCTTGTCCAAATTCGTTTTTGGGAAATTTTGCTGGTAGCGTCTATTTACGGTGTTGCCCATAGTTTCCTTTGGAAAATGATGAATCCTCTTTCTGATTCACAAAACCAAACTCTGAGGCCAAAATAGGAATTTGATTGTGGTTAATTGGAATGACTTGATTGTGTTTGGCTAGTGTCAAAGTTCGCTTTAGGAAACAATTTGAATTTACGATTTGCGTTTATTGAGGGTCCTGACGTTGCAACTTCTAATTTCAAACGGCTTTACTTTCAGGTGTGGCCAGGATTTCTCAATGTTTATCCACCCGGGAAAAAAACACTATAGAGTAAGAAAGAGGACGTTTCAAAGTTACAAACGAGGAAAAGTTGTAAAGGTCTCAAATCCTTGAACCCGTGCTGTAGCAGTTGGAGGTCTCACCCTCGGCGGAATTCCCTCTCTTTCATATGGTAAGTTTGATCGCGTACATCTCCCTCAATGTGTACCTGTTCTTCTTCCATTATTTTGGTTTTAACTGTGACAGCCCTTTGATTTCAATGGTGATGATTTGGCCTTGTAGGGAATATGATCCAAACCTATTAACTGCGACCATCGATGGCCAAAGTTTGCGGTTAGCTTGTGATGGCGACAGTTTCGAGCAGCCACAGATTGATGGTTGTCTCATTTGGCTCAAACATGTTCTTTTGACAAGCTTCATCAAACATATACAAATGCGAGGTTTTAACTTCCAATGCTTCAATGGTTACATTGACCTTCAGGTACTAATCATAACCATGAGTCCCTTTTTCCAAATGTTGCGTTGTTATTAGTGAAATACAACAAGATTGGTCACTGGCATCGTTGCTTTGTGCAGGTATCCTACAATTCAACAATGGTTCTTGTCTCTCATTGTAGCTTCAGTTATCAGTATTGACGTTAGGAGTACCTCGAGGAATCTCCAAAGATATACTAACAGGTATGCTCTCTCCTTTTCTCAACAATAGGTGCGATTTCTTTGGTTGCGCAAAGGTTTTTTTTTTGTTGAACTCTGTAATATGGACAGGCTTGGTAATGACGCACAACCTCGGTACTTGAGGGTGTTTAACTTGGCGTTTCGAATTTTGATCTTCTAGGCATTGTAAAAATTAGGCTCGTGAGTTTGTAGTTTTAAGACTTGTGATCATAATTTGGAAAATCCTTTTTACTTGTATGCATGAACTCAACTTTGAATGAGGTTTGTGAACTTGGTTAATGATGTGTATGCCCTGCATTTCTTGTTCCGAAAATGCTGATTGTCCTGTTGTTCAATGACATAACAGGGGTTTGCGAAGCTTTATGCGAACGGGGAGATTACGCGATGTCTTAGTGTATCAAGGCACCTTCCTAGCTGATGAACGTGAGGCAAATTTTCAACTTGCAAACTGGTCTCTAATGGGAATCAATGAGTAAGCTCGTTAGGGATGCGCTTTGCCGTGTTGGCCTCTTTGAAAGATTATTCTCCAGCTCAGCAGTCTTTATGTCCTTATGGGGAAAAATCCAGTTCTAGACCTTGTCTATGTCACTGTCATTGTAGATGGTTCGTTGAATTTGTGTGAAGCTTAGCCTTATTTTCCTTGCCTAGTGTAGCATAATTGTTTCTTGCGCTTGGTGTATACTCCTTCTTGGGTTTTGACAGCCCCTGCAAGAAGAGTTTTGAGATATAGATATAATTCATGTAGGCAATAGCAAAACCAAAGATCTCAATTCTTAGATGAGTTGTCTTTGTATGTTGAACAGTGGATGTAAATTTCCTACACTGCAAAGTCTTATTTTGGTATATTGTACGTGTCGGGGCGGTCCTGGATTTTATCACATATTATTACAAATCCCATGAAGTATTGGTTCAAACACCACCACATTCTTAAATGGAATTCTGCTGCTTACTACCAGCACAATAATGTTAATATCTTGGATAAGACGGTGCTTGATAATGAGGTTTTCATAATGGTAAACTCTTTAGCACTCCCAAATAGATGACCTCCATTAGGCTCAGATTAGGATGGTAGCTTAAATTAATCCCTCATAGCTTGTATTCTTCGAGAACTTGGAATGGATGACCTGATGACTTGAAAAACTAATTTGAGCTCCTTATGTTTTGAAATCTTGAACTTTGGCGTACATATGAACTTTAATTTTGGCAGCATCTTGCATTGTAAAATCTCAAAATTTGAATCTCGATTTTCTTTAAAAGATGAGCGATGAATTTGAACTTCAAATCAAACTAAACTTCTTAAAAGAGTCTTGAGGGAATGTGAAATCTCAGTCAAATGATCTCTTAACCCTAATCCACTTGATCATGATAATCTCCATGACCTTTGGATCTTCTGTATCAGCACCTGTGTTCACAAATGAAACGAACAAGCAAAAACTAGAAAAAAGGTTAGCCATGCACGAATGATGGCCTAAGATGTGATGCAAAGAAAAAGGCGGGGATCTTAGGGTCAAAATTTAGGGTGCGACACTACTACTTGAGGTTTCCTGTCCCTATTCAACTGGCTTAAGTAGAACAGTTTTCTTGGGTCCAATACATGGGCTACAGGTCAGGAATCCCTATGTATCTAACAACAGATTAACAGAGTATCTTAAATAAAAAGCATTAAGCAAAAGCAAATCCTGAATAAAGTTATAATTCAAAGGATTCATACAAAGTCAAACCGCCTCATAATTCCAACAAGATTGAATAAAGTTCGTCATCAGACAACTTAACCTAAGAGAATTTAGTTACTCATAACGAAAATTACAATACCTATTGAATAAATAAGAATATATAACGTATAAATTCCCTTGAGGATTGGCCTCCAGTGGCTTCCAATACTCTCAAAATCACCCTCTGATGCTGTAAAATCGTGCTCTCAGTGCCAAATTTCGTAACCCTTGTAAAAGTGCAGAAAATCCCTTTTTAAAGTTGTCAGAACACATCAGAAAAAGCCTAAATAAAAGTAACTATCGCGTGCATTATGAAAGCATCGCGTGCGCGATGCAACTTTTTCTCGTCTATCGCACACGCGATGCTGCACGTGATTATCCCAGTAGCTGCGTGTTTTTTTCACCCTTTTTCACCAGAATTTTCACTAGGTCTCATTCTTCCATACTTGGCTATTTTTCACTCATTTTTGGGTCTTTGTTCATCATTTTGGCTCCTCTTTTGTTCGTTTTCCCCAATTCTTTGACTGATTATATGTAATGATGGACTGTCATCACTCTCTTTCTCATATCCTCTTGGTTGTTCTAGATAAACAACTCCACTTAGCTCACCGTGGAGGAACGTTGACTAAACATCTAGTTGAAAAATATGTCAACTCTTATATGCAACCAAAACAATAATCATTCTCATTGTATCCATCCTTTCCATTGGTGTATTAAATGTTTTGTAGTCCATATTGTGCTTTTGTGAATAACATTTAGCAACAACACGGGTCTTTTACTTGTCAATCTTACCATCCTCATTGTATTTTGTTTTCTAAACCCATTTCACTCCAAACATTTTGGCCCCTATAGGGTTCTTTTCAATGGATTTTATTTCATTTTCCATGGCCAATCTTCAATTTTACTCTTCATGGCTTCCTCAAAACACTAAGGATTAGTTGACACCATTAGATCTATGTGGAATTCATAATCAGAAAAACCTTATCCACTAATATAACCATCCATCTATGCAGGATGTCGACTCAGTTTCTCTTCACCATCACTATAATTGTCTCCATTTCTCCAACCCTATCATCGCAGATCTTTCCAGTCTTCATGTGACTATTTTATTCATTCTCACTTTCAATTATTGATTCTTCATTCTCACCATCATCCCAATCTAAATGTGGTAATTTTTTTTCCTCACAGTCCCATTTTTTCATCCTTGCAAATTACATCACCACTCACAAAAAATATCTTAGCAATCAGATTAAACAAGTTGTATCCTTACGATCCTTTTTCATCCTTACAAATTACAGCACCACTCACAAAAAATGCGGATGTTGTAACGACCACTAGTGAAAAAAAATTGAAAATCCTAAGGAGAGCGATAATGAGGTTGAGGAGAGTTCTGGTGAGAAAATTGTAGAGATTGAGAAAAATCCATTAGCACCGCCTGAAAGAGAGATTGTCGAAAAGGTAGAGAAGGAAACACCTTATGTTGCTCCTCCCCCTCTAACCCACTGATTCCTTTCCCAGAAAGGTTTGTGGAAGCTAAGATAGACTCTCAATCCAAAAGGTATGTGGAAGTATTGGAAAATATCCACACCAATGCACCTTTGTCTGAGGTCCTGCATGATTAGAGAAAATTAGAGGACCATGAAATGAGGGAAATTATTAGTGTTAATAGGGGAAGGTTAGCCTTTGAGGTGGTGGATGGAAGAATTAAACCCAAACCTGAAAAGTTGATACTCGGGATAGAGCAAGAACCACCCCCACAAGTTCATAAGTATGAACTACCCCACAGAAGGAAGAAAAGAAAAGGTGATGGATATGAGAGATGGCTTGATAAGTGGCCATGAAATCATTCTCGAAAGAACCACCATGAGTGATTACACTCCTGAGGCTTCGAGTTATCAATGTTAAAAGAAGCGTTGCGTCGAGCTATCACACACACACACACACACACACACACACAAACACACACACACACACACACACACGCATAGTCCACATTGCTATCACAATTAGGGGTATTCATGGGTGCGGGTCTACCCACGAATTCGTTGATTCAAATTGAACAAACCTCTAAATTATCTAAACTCTTTCATTTACGGGTATATTCAAGCTGTTGAGAAACAAGTGTGAGTTGTATTGAGAAACAAGTGTGAGTTCTAAGTTCCACATTGCTTAGAAAAAATGAAGGTTGAGTACTTTATAAGTAAGATGACTCATACACCTATCATCATAAGGTTTTGGGTGAATATGTAGTGTCTCTCTCACTTGTTTGGGTGAGTCTTTGACCTTTAACTGAGTGTTTGAACCAATGTGAATGTTCCCCCTCATGATGACCCATCATAATCCAACCCATAACAACACGTATAGTTTTGATTTGGGTATCGGATTTGAGTTTTGTAATCTACGGATCCGTTGGTCCAACCCGTTGATGTGTCTTTAGTAATTTCTTATTATTTTTATTATTATTTTAAATAAAAATATAAAATTAATATCTCACTAATAACCATAATTTTTCCAAAAGAGTTTTATTCTCCACCAATAATACTACTAGACCAATGAATTTACGTAGTTCTAAGATTAAATATTGTTTCTTATTTTCTTTTGTATCATTTCCAACTTATGTATTTTATGAAAATAACATGTCTTATTAAATTTTATATCATTATCAAGTGTTATGTCATGTTGATAAATTTTATTAGATACTATATGATGTGTTTCATCGAATTTGAATGTTATAAATGAGTATGATTGTATTTAATTGTGTTATATGTTTTTTTTTAAATAGACGAAAAAAAATCATAAAAATTTTTTTTATTTGAAACACCCAACTTAACCCAACCCGTTAATGAACGAGTCAGTTCGGGTCGGTTTTGATAATGAAATTGTGAGTTCGACGAAGAACCTAATCAAATAAAATTTGAACGGGTTGGATAAAAGTTTATATCAAGCCCGGTTCAACCCAACTCGTATACACCCCTAATCACAACATCAAAACTCAGAGGGAAAGAAGAAAGCATACTTTAATTGAAGAAGGAAATTTGAGATATAAACATGGTAAATTGAGAAAGAGAATATTTGAATTAATGCATAAATTAAATTAAAATAAAATGATTCTTAAATTGGATAGTTGATTTATTTTCTTTATTTTAAATTAAATAAAAGCCTTTTGTTAGAATCTTTCCACATTGCTGTATTTTTTTAATTCAGTTTTTCTTTTATGAGAAATACTATATAAAAAAAAGAAAATTAATAATGGTATTTCTTCTATATGAATATATTCTTATTTTATTTTATTTTGATTTAATATTTTTTATATATATTAAAATAATTTTTAATAAAGATAATTTATTAAATAAAAAAATAAAGAATATGAGGAGACATAAAATTTAACCCATCAAATAGTCAGCAAAAAGTTGGATATGTCTAACCTATTTCTCAAAAACTTTCAAAATCATAAAAAAAAGTGTATTTGGTAATCTATCTCACATATATTTTTCTTCAAAAAGTGAGATATCTTAAATCTAAAAAAAAAAACGTATATAGTGTAAAGTATTCTTCTATTTAATTAAATTATGTAAATGAATAATATTTACCCTATAAAATGTGCGATCGACCAATATTAAGTCAATTTCAAATAAAAAATTTCTTCAATTCTTTTTGTTAGCATATTCAATAGCAAATACTATGATTATGTGCAATTGAGTTTGAAGAGAGGTGCAAACTTCAATCTTAGTTGAGAAAACTCAAATAATATCCCTAAACTATCCATAAATATGTCCAACAAATTGATAAAAATTATTGAACTCATTTGAATTAAATTCTCCTCATCATTCAATGCATAGACACTAAATAGAAACTTTGGTTTCCTTTTCAACCATAGTTTTAAAGCTATTGAAAGAATTTAAATCCTCTAACTTCCCTACCAAAAAGTATACATGTGCTTTTCTACAGTAATCATCAATGAATAACATAATATACCTTTCATTGCAGTTAGATATAGGGTGATATGACCACATACATCTAAATGAATAAGTTCATTGTATGAAGTATCTTGGTTACTATATGCACTTTTTATTTCTTTATTCCTCGATATCCATGTCTTCTTGTACGAATATGTATAATTGATTTTTAAACAAACATTGGCAATAATAATACTCATTTTGACTGATGAATCTTTACCCACAAGAGGCTTAATCCATTGCCACATGAATTTTAAGCCAAACTTGCAATGATCCTACGAAAGAGTTGTAGTTGAATAACTATGAGTTCCATCGATATAACTTATCTCTCTTTCATCACTTATCTTTTTATACGATTCTTTTAAACCAAACTTGTGTTGTTCATTAGCACACACAATCAGATAACTTTATGAATATGTTATATCCATCTTATAATCTACACAGTGTTCCATGTGGTATTTTTGAATGGCAAAAACACAATCAGTTGTTGTGTGATATTGTAATCCCTCTTTAAAATTGACATGCATTGGAAGAATGAGACTAAATTAGAATTTAAAGCTCTAAGATTTGACTAAATTTTGGTAAAACATGATGTTGAACAAGATGTCCTAATATGAAGAACAAATTGAAGAACAAGATGTTGGATAAGATGTCCTATCTTGAGGACTCGACATCTTTGTCTGATACAGCAGGTTTGTTGCAGATCTGTTCCAAGATTTAAGGCTCAATCAGAACATGGATCATGGAATGATTGGACAGAGATTTCGAAGCCCATGGACAGCTGAAGATTATAAAAGGTAGACCAAGGCCTAGGGCAAATAACTAGTCCTTGTTAAGACTTATGTAAAGCAAAAATAAGGGTTTAGGGTTTTGAGAGTCGTGTGCTTTTATTGTATTGTAAGTCACCCTTTGTATCGGTTTGATACATTGTGGTAGACATAGTTTTTCATATTCAGAAACCTGTAGGTAATGAATTGTAAATTATTCTTGGATGAAACTTTTAAGCAAATTCAAGTATTAGTGTTAATCAAGATTATTGACTGAATATTGTGTTGAAAGGGTTGTCTTTCAATTGAACAGTTTGATACAGTCACCGGAGGTTGTGACTGTTAGATAGCACTGAGGTGATTTAGGAATTGAGATCGGTTTCTCTTATCTATATGGGTTTCTAGGTAGAAGTTGCACTGGGTAGGGAATTAAGTGATAAGTTACCGGAGGTTGTATACTTAGAATTAATACTACTGAAAGTGAATTCATTCCTGGCTTGGTAGCCTCCAGATGTAGGTGTTGTTGTACACCGAACTAGGTCATCATATCTTGGTGTTATTTATCATTCTGCTATGTATAATCCAGTCTATTCTTATGCTCTAAAATATATGTCTTAACAGATGTTGAAACATCTGTCATGACACTGTTATGACTTTGAGATATCAGAATGTTCTTGTTTTGTCCTTGTTTAGTAAAGCAGAGATCAATGTCTCGACATCTCTTAGGACATCTTAGATCTGCATACCAAAATTTCAATTAGTATCAGAGCAGGCATTTTGTCCTGTTTCTGGATGAGTTCTAAGGAAGATACTTTCTGGTCTTTTGAACAAGGAAGGAGATTGTATGATCAGACCATCCATTACTATTGTGTTCAAGGGGATTGGCATCTAGGATGATAACTTTTTGAATCCAGTCTGACAACTACTGATGGTTGACTAATACTTATGTGAAGATTTTACCGCTGCTGCTGATAATGATGCTATTGTTACGCATGGTGCCTTATAAGATGTTCTGACATCTTACCTAGCACTTGTTGAAGATGCTGTCAGCCTCTATAGATGTTCAAGTCATCACTAGCTAGGAGTAATATAAAGGAGAGAGCATTGTGATCTGGCTTCCACTGAAGGATCTTCCTATGTTGCTTGGGAGATAGTTTCAACCTGGTACCATGAAGGGTAATAGGAGGAAAAAGGTTGATTTGAGGTCTTGTTAATCAAATTCATGATCTATGGATTTAGTAAACACTCTTTGTCATGTTTAAAGTAGCCCAAGATACTTGAGTTTTCTCTCAAGTCCACTCATAAAGGCACTTCTAAATGTGTTTGATAAATAGAGTTCAGAAGAGAAGATGGTCAAGAAGAAGATCCACGGGTACTTGTTTAAAAAGTGTGACATGAGAATGTCATACCATTGAAGAAAGACAGGAGCAATTTATTTTTACTCCCAACTCTATAAGAGATTGTCTATGTTTGAGGATTCTTTATCAAAATTCTTGGAAGGCAGTCCATTCTGGAATAGAAAACAAGGAACGGTATGGTTGTTCAAATGATAACACAATTGTACTGACATTGAACTAGGCTAGAACTGGATTAAAAGTTGATCAATGTCAAAACATATCTTATAAGTGTGAAGACATTAGATCTTTGCGGAGAAAATTTTCCTACTGATCTCAAGAGCAACTACATGAGGTTTCTAACTCTTGGAAAGTGATTTTGATTATCCAAGGATATTACTGGTTTGTCTGAAGATGGTCTTCTAAGGAAGATTTATGCTTTGAAGATTTCTTCCTAGGTTGTGCTGGATGTCTTATTCCTGATCGTGATGCTAGAGTAAGGAGGGGTGTCAACCTGAAGAAATAGGAGGCTGTAAGGACTGAACAGTTGTAGAGGGCACATCTAGTGAAGAGGTTTTTGGAAGATTCAGGAGGATATGTTTTCCTATTCTGGACACCAAAGAGAACACTGAACTGTCAAGAGGTTGTGTATTAAGAAGCAAGTTGAGTCATGGATGTTAATCCTAATGTCTCAACATTGTAATCATCATCAGGATTCTCTAGCTAAAAGGGAGTCTAATTACATTTGGTGACTGAAGAATACAGAATTGGGATTTAAAATCAATTGTTATTTGTGGTCTTAGCAAGTATTTAATTGATTATCATTTTGCTTGGTGTTCAAGAAAGATGATGTCATAATGTTACACCAGAAGGTGCAGCTTCAGACAGTTGCAAGAACTCAAGAACCTATTCTATGTATTTGATTTGTCTTGAAGAATGGATACAGTCGGTATCATCTGTAAAGTTCTCAAAAGGTCCTTATCTTGTCCTTAAATGTAATCAATGTGTGTAATTCTAGTAATGGCTTCAGAATCAATTTCAATGATCTGTTCATTGGAAAAGAAACTGATATTCAACCAGATGTTAAAACATCATTCTAGAAGAGTGTGTACAAAATCCTGTTGATCCAAGGAGTGAACTTCTTGGACAAAGAAGTGATGTAACATATGCTTTGGATGATAAACAAATGTGTTAGGAATCTTCTTCAAATTGGACTTGAAGAGACATCTGGTTTGCAGTCTAGGAAGTCTCTATCCAAGAGACTTGTTATGGATAGGTGTGCTAGTGGAAGTAAAGATTAACACATGATCATCTTGATGAACATTCCTTGGGTCAGTTTATTTATGATCTAAACGCATAGAGGTACAAAAGTTATGTTCTAGTATCTCCTATAGGAGTATGTGTTCTAATTCCTAGTGGGGGACTGTTAAAGGCATCTCAACCAGACTATTTGGAGGTCAAAATCAAATATCTAGAACTTTTCTCAGATATCATGAAGATTCTTCTGCTCATAAGAAGTCAGATTCGTGTGAACCTGCTTGTGGATACTCTTTTCAAATAGAATAGTCTCTGGTATGGATGATTATTTGGAAAAGGGAACTTAAAGAAGCAATTGATCAAGATGGATTTTCAGAAGACTAGTTTTTGTTTTTCTTAAAACAGGTTGGAGGTTGTTTACTCAAACTTGAATATGATTTTCAAGTCTATGAGAACATGGAACTCTTGTCCTATTGAGGTAGAGAAATCCTTCAAGGCGGGATGAGTTTTTCAAGAATTATGTCTAGAGCAAAGAGGAGTTAGAATTAGAAGATCCAGTTTCTCTGGTGGATCAAAAGACCACTCTTTTGGAACTCTGATTAATCATCCTTGTAAGGAGCTGTGACAAATAACCATAGTTATTTGTATGCTCAAAGGAGGTTTTTCTTTTGCTTAGGGTCCAAGAAATGTGTGTCATCACATGTTTAAAACATTTGATCTTGCAAGTGATGGTGTTCTTGACTTTATGAAGGTCTGTGCAAAAGGGTAGTAGACAGAAAGTTAAAGGAGAAACTGTTTCTTTCCATTCCTTGGTGCGTGTCGAAGAAATCCCAAGGTGCTTAATGATGATTGATGTCTCTAAAACATCAAATAGATTGTTTACACATTCTGGTTTTGGTAGAAGCTTCATGAGATGCATGAGAGTTTATTTCCCTCAGTGGTTATCTGATTCGTGTAAAGATTAAGCTGATACAAGTGTGTATCATATTAAGATCTTCATGTGTACCTTAACGAGGTGTAAGAATTACTATACAAATGGCAAGTCCTATGATTGGTGTTTCAAGAATCAAAGTACATAGCTCCTCTGATTGAGACTGATGTCCTAAATGATGTTGGAACATCATTCCTGTTATTGTTTATTCTTAGAGGATGATTGAGTTTGATTTTCATCTTTAGAGCTATATATATTCTTTGTGGAGTATGGTGTAGAGCTACTGATCAAGACTGTGTGGATTCTGATTATCTGTGAGTAGATGGTAGGTTCTTCTGGAAGTATCTCTATAAAAGATTGTATCAGGCTGAATCTTGATAAGGAAGCAGGCTGAGGATGTATCTCTCTTCATATGCAGAAGGGGTTTGATTTCTTCCAAGTTTGGATGACATCTTAGCTAACCAAGGAGTTAAGAGAATTTGTATGTCTCTTTCGGGGATGTGAGCATTCCAGGTTTGATTGGATTTATTCTCAAAGAACAAGGTTGTTTATAGCTGTAAGATTCAAGATGGATTTGTACAGTGTGTGGATGTGTTTAGGGGGAGAGTGATCAATGGTGTTATTTGGTCTCAATCCAAGAGTTTATTGGTTATGGTACCAGGATTGTGATCCTGATATTTTCTCACTTATGAGCATGAAGATGTTCATGTGAGTCATGTGAGGTTGTGATGTCAGACAAGATGTCTTGACATTGTGGTGTGTTGGTCCTTTAGCTTAGTAAGGCTATTGAATTATTTCAACTATGTTCATGATCCTTAGGAGATACCTGAGAAATAGGATTAGATATTGTCTGGGAGAATTTATTTTTCTCTGCAGATTGGGATAAGGTTCATGGGAGCTTTTGTTGATAAATGGGAGATGTCACACATAATTCCTTGACATCATGGTCAAGTTTTTCTAATTCTGGCTGAAAGGAGTATGCTTGGATTTCATTGGAAGGCATTGTGACTATGCTTCAAAGTTTACAAGAGAGAGTATACAAGGTCTGACTGGGTGTCAGGACATTGTTTAGGACTCGTGTTTGTTTACAAGTGGCTCTATGTGGACGGTGTTCCTTGGACGGTGGAAAACGTTCCTTAAAAAGGGCATGCAAAACATGTTTCTTCGATACATGCATATTCTTTGGACGATTCTCATTAAACAAGAAACAGTCAAAACTGAGTTGGCCGGTGCACATTCATTTTTGCTGAAGTTATCTTCCTCAATTTACGTTCTCATTGAATTGATCTTCGGTAACATCAATGGCTCGTTAATTCCTAAGGAAACTGCTGTCGAGGTCCATACAACCGACGACATGAAGAAGTATTTGATCATCCACGGGCTACGCTTTGGATCTGACTTTGCCAAGTCTGTGGACCTCCGCAGACCCCGCCGTCTCGAGGATCTCCTCCAACGGGCGCAGTCGTACATCGAGCTCGAGGAGTCGGAGGCGGTACAGATCGCCCTTGAATCGAGGCGCAAAGAAGGCCCCCGCGGCCACAAAGAAGAAGACTCCCCTCCCCGGCGAGGAGGAGAAAGAAAGAGAGATAATCCCCCCCAGGAACCTCGTGAGCCACGCGGACCAGCTGGCCGGTTCACCGAGTACACCCCACTCAACGCTCCCCGCGCGCGAATCCTCTCCGAGTGCCAGAACTCAGAATTTGTAAAAGGAGGAGTCCGTTTTCCGAATCCCACTGCCCCTAAATCAAACGTTGACAAGTCAAAATACTGTAGGTTCCACCGGAGTCACGGGCATGTGACAGAAGACTGCATCCATCTCAAAGATTCGATTGAAATTCTGATCAAGGAGGGGCACCTAAAGAAATACGCCCAGAAGAATGACACTCCTCGTCCCAGCTCCCGGGAAGCCCAGAACGTCGAGGAGACGATGCCTCCCCCCGATGAGAGTCGCCTTCAGGTCGCCCTCAATGTCACCCGACCTAAAGATTTCTTTGTCCCCCCAATCATTGAGGGCCAAGAAGCAATTCGCAACATGTGGGCGACCTTCCCCCACGAGGACCCTGTCACTGCCCGTAGCACCTGGGAAAGCTTCCCCAGGGCGATGGTCATCTCCGGGGGTGGTCCCGAGAAGTTGTCTGTCGGATCGATCAAGCGGAAATTTGACGAGTTGGAATCTGCAACGTCGGCGAAGACAACCACTCTCGAGAAAGTGCGGGGAAACTCCAACCCTATCACTTTCTACCTCGAGGAACTCCCCGGGGGAGCGCCAAACGCCACTATTCCCCTCCTGGTCAGGGTACAGATGGAGAACTTTGACGTTCGAAGGATCCTAGTCGACCAGGGAAGTTCGGTCGACATCATGTACGTCCATCTGTTCGGAACCCTTCAGCTCGATGAAAGGCATCTGACCCCGTACATCAGTTCAGATCTACAGGGGTTCAACGGAACCACCACCAGATCATGGGGTTACGTGGAGCTGATGGTTACATTCGGGGCCGAAGACACTGCTCGACAGGTGAAGATCCGTTTCCTGGTAGTCGAATGCCCGTCCCTTTACAACTGCATCCTCGGGAGGACCACCCTGGTTGAACTTACGGCGGTACCATCAACGATCCACCTCAAAATGAAGTACTACACGACCAGGGGACGAGTAGTGATGATGCACGGGGACATCGACGCGGCCAGAAAATGCTTCGACGCTGCCATCAAAGGCATGAGTTCCATCGGCGCCAAACCCAAGACCGTGGCCAAGCCGCCCCAGGACGCCGAACAGGTACCTCTCCCGCGCGTCAACGCGGTCGAGCTCGACAGCAGGTTCCCGGGCGAACATGATGAAGACGGGGTAGAAGACCTCGACCTCCAGGTGGAAAATAAGGGGCGGCCTCTCTACCCAACGCGCCCCATCCCGGACGGTGACTTTGAGCTCGTGGTACTCGGGGATGATCCAGATCGTAACGGGAAGATTGGCACCGGGATCCCCGACCTGGCAAAGGAGCAGCTGAAGGCATGTCTAAGGGAGAACGCTGATCTCTTCGCGTGGAACGCATCAGAGATGCCTGGCCTCGACCCCGAGGTGGCTTGCCATCAGCTCGCAGTAGATCCGGCCGCTAGGGCCATAGCACAACGTAGGCGTAAGCAGTCTCCCGAAAAAGCAGAGGCTGCCGAAAAAGCTGTAAAAGACCTCCTAGAGGAAAACTTTATTTCGGAGGCCAGGTACACGACCTGGTTGTCCAACGTTGTACTTGTTAAAGAGAATAATGGAAAATGGAGGATGTGCGTTGATTTCACTGATCTTAGCCGGGCTTGCCCAAAAGACTGTTATCCCTTGCCTAACATCGACCAACTGGTCGACAATTCTGTAGGTTACAAACTACTATCCTTCATGGACGCTTACTCGGGATACAATCAAATTCCCATGGACAAGGTCGACAAACAACACACGGCCTTCATGACCGCGCCGGGCAACTACTACTACAACGTAATGCCCTTTGGTCTGAAGAACGCCAGTGCGACCTACCAACGGATGATGAACAAGGTTTTCCGGGCTGAAATCGGCGACATGCTCAAGGTCTACATGGACGACATGATCGTCAAATCCGCAGAAGAAGTCGACCACGTCGCGCACCTCAAGAAGGTGTTCGACACGGTGAGGAGATGCCGCATGAGGTTTAACCCCGACAAGTGCACCTTCGGCGTTCTGGCAGATAAGTTCCTCAGATTTTACCTTCCAGAACGAGGAATCGAGGCCAACCCCGACAAGTGTACGGCTTTCTCCGAGCTCCCTACTCCGGACTCAAAAAATTCAATACAATCATTGAACGGGATGCTCACCGCCCTCTCCCGCTTCGTCGCCAAATCCGCACAGTACGCACTCCCATTTTTCAAACTTCTTCGACAAAAAGCGGAGTTTGAGTGGAGCGAAGAATGCGAGCAGGTGCTCGTCCACTTAAAATAAGTCCTATCATAACCCCCGGTCCTCTCACGGCCTGAGAACGGGGAGACACTCTTCTTGTATCTTACAATCACGAGTGAAGCAGTCAGCGTCGTCCTCATTCAGGAAACCCCGGACGGGCAGAAGCCAGTTTACTTCACGAGCAAAGCCCTCCAAGGCCCCGAGCTCAGATATCAGTAGATTGAGAAAGTCGGCCTGGGTCTCGTTACCGCGGCCAGGAGGCTATGCCACTACTTCCTCACCCACACTGTCGTCGTAAGGACCGAACAGCCTATAAGGCAGCTCCTCGGTCGACCGGACATGGCGGGGAGGATGCTCAGGTGGTCGCTCAAGCTCGCCGAATTTGACATCCAATAAGAAGGGAGGAAACCCCTGAAGGCACAGGTATTTGCCTACTTTGTAGCAGAGATGACCGTCCCGGAACCTTCGACCAACGGATCACAGAAATGGATGATCTATATTGATGGAGAATCCAGCCTGAAGGGAAGCGGGGTGGGCATCATCCTCGAAAATGAGGAAGGCATCCTGATCGAGGTATCCCTCGAACTATCTTTCCCGACGTCAAACAACCAAGCCGAATACGAGGCCTTCCTCGCAGGACTCCGGCTGGCCGAGGACCTCGGCGCCAAGGAGGTTAAACTCTTCACCGACTCCCAGCTCGTGGCCTCGCAAGTTCGAGGAGAGTACCAAGCCAAGAATGACAGCCTCATAGAATACTTGGCCTTGGTGAAAGAAAAGATGAAAAAGTTCACCTCCGCGAAAGTAACTCACATCCCCCGCGAGAACAATGCCCGAGCAGATGTCTTGTCCAAATTGGCAAGCACAAAGAAGAAAGGCGGGAACAAATTCGTCATACAAGAAGTGCTCTCCCGCCCGAGCATCGACAAACCGGCCATGATTTCAGACATCAACGCCATCGGGGACAGCAATTGCTAGATGACCCCGGTATACGAATACCTCATGATGGGCAAACTGCCCGAAGATCCCAAAGAAGCAGGAATGGTCAAGAGACGGGCATGCTCGTACACTATAGTTGAGGACAAGCTATACCGACGAGGGTTCTCTATTCCCCTCCTCAAATGTGTCGAGGAGACTAAGGTCCCCGGCATACTCCAGGAGATCCATGAGGGAATCAACGCGCAGCACCTCGGCGGGCGATCGTTAGCCTGTAAGGCGCTTCGAGCAGGGTATTACTGGCTCACCATGCAACATGACGCCAAGGAACACGTCAAGAAGTGCGACAGATGCCAACGACACGGGGACATACACCTTGCTCCTCCCAACGAGCTCAGTCCACTGTCCTCCCCGTGGCCATTTGCGTGGTGGGGAATGGATATCCTCGGACCTTTCGTCCAGGGGTCGTATCGAAACAAATACCTCATCGTCGGGGTGGACTACTTCACGAAGTGGATTGAGGTGGAAGCGTTGGCCAAAATCACAGCCTTTAACATACTACGTTTCTATAAAAGAAATATCCTCGCCCGATTCGGCGTGCCTCAAGCTATCGTTACCGACAACGAAACGCAGTTCACCGACAGGAACTTCCAAGACTTCGTCACAAAACTAGGCACGAAGCAACACTTCACGTCGCTCGAGCACCCTCAAACGAACGGACAGGCTGAGGCGACGAACAGGGTGATCCTCCGAGGATTAAGACGTCGACTAGGCGACGCCAAACAACGGTGGGTCGAGGAGCTGCACAACGTCCTCTGGGCCTACCGGACGACCCCACACTCCACAACCGGGGAGACCCCCTTCCGTCTGACCTACGAAACCGAAGCGGTGATCCCCGTGGAGATCAGAGAACCCTCGAGGAGGACAGAAGCCCCCCTCGACGGGGACGCGAACGACGAAGCCCTGAGGGAAGAGCTCGATTTTGTCGAGGAGATACATTCGGGCGCTTCTCTCCGAGAAGCTTCACTTAAACAGAAAATAACACTATGTTATAACGACAAAGTTATCAAACGTGATTTTCTGGTAGGCACCCTCGTCCTGCGAAGGAACCAGAAAGACTCGCGGGAAGGCAAGCTCGCCGCGAACTGGGAGGGCCCGTACCGCGTCCGCGCGAAAACGGGGACAGGAGCCTACTTCCTCAAAAATTTGCACGAGGAAGAACTTGCTCGACCATGGAACACTGAAAAGCTAAAACAATATTACAGTTAAGCACCGTTCGCGACACACTAGCACCGCGGTTACGGGGACGCACTAAGTTACGAGCGCGACACCCCTAGACAGAACACGATGATCGAAGACCGCGTTGTGTGTGCGCGAGGACTTTGATCTGACGGGGATACCTCGATCGAGCTCCGCCGTCGTTGTACCAATCAGCCAGAACACCCAGCTCGTGATGGGAAGTTCACGCCACGAAGCTAAGACCTCGACCGAGCTCTTAGCCTCGTTGAAGGTCGGAATACGTCTCCGACCACCCGACCAGCTCTCCACGCGGTCAGGGACTATCAAGGTCGAGCAAATCCCAAGGTCTTTATTACTTAGACAAAAACAAAGTATAACAAATGCTATAACATCACACACAGTATAAACAATACAAACAGCGCACTAGCAGTTAGACAAAAGTTCATTAAAACGGGCAGAAGCCCAGTGTACAAGTTTTACAAACAAATGTCAAAAACGCCCCTGGCACGCAGGCCAGGCACAAGTCATTACAAAAAACAAGTGGCACGCAAGCCGAACAAGCAAAACTAAACAGCGATCTCATCCTCGACCCGACGTCCATCATCCTCATCCTCCTCCTCTGGCAGATCCAACTTGCCATCGACCACACGAATGAACGGGTTGATCCTGTCGAGCGCAAGCTGAACACCCGGATTCTCAGCACCAACCTGCTCCACTGCATTCTTAAAACCTATCTCGAGGGCCTCCAGGCTATCTTGCTGAAGCTCCCGAATCTTCGCAATCAGGCTCGCACGGTCGACGAAGCTTTTCTCCTCGGCGGATTCTTTCTCTGCGGGACGGACAGCAGCTTCCAATTCCTCAACCCTGGTCCGAAAGCGATCGCGCTCCTTTTGAGTCGCCTTCAGTACAGCCTTGGCCTCATTCAGCTCATGGAGGGTGTTGGCGTAGTCCTCGCATTTGGCCTGGGCCTCTTGCAGATCGGTTGCGACCTTGTCCTTCTCCTTCTCGAGGACAGTATAATGATCCTTCAGCTTCTGCAACTCGGAGGCAGAGGGGGCCCCATCATTCAATACCAAGGCAGTATCGAAGACTCGCATCATGGCCGCAAGGTCCTCGATAAGCGCCTCTCTTCTGGCCACACCGTCCATTCCCAGCACCGCCTTCACCTCGGCATCAGCAATGACAGGGGGCTCCCTCTGAAGAAATTCCGTTGGAGGTGACAGGCGGGCATCAGAAACTTCTCTGGTGAGGCAGGGTCCACGAGATCCATGAGGACAGGTTCCTCGGTCCTCGCTTTCTTTGCAGGGGTGCTCCCCAGAGGAGGAGACTGGATACACTGCAGAGAGCCCGAGCCACTCGTCGCCGCAGCCTGGATAACATCCCGAACCCGGCTCTTGGTTCGCTTAGGTGCCCGTTCAGCAGCCCGCTCAGCAGCCAACTTCAGAATGCGCTCGGTGGCGTTCGACATTCGAGCTGCAAGAGAAAACATGAAAATAGTCAGCGCAAAGAAACAAAACAAAACGGACGTCCGAACAGGACGGGGAGTTCCTACCTAAGAACCTCTTGGCCTCATCGGGAGACTTGCACTCAAGGAGACCCCGGGTGTTTATGTACCGGGCCGCGGTCACAACCCTTCCTCGGGAGTCGAGGAGGTACTTTCCATCCCTACCAATGCACTCTGCCCGGTTGAAGCCGTTGACGTACTCGACAAGCGCAAAGTGAGCATCCTCCCTCTCCAGGGGACACTTGGACACAAACCTTTCCTTCCCGGAGCCATCGGGCACAATGTCGTAGAGCGTACCCACAGCCTCGTGCGTCGTGGGCATGACATAGTAGAATCTATCCTTGAAATTCCTAATCGAATCCGAGTATGCCTTGAACAGCTTCCTCGGTTGTTTGAAAGAAACCCAACTATGTCGCCCATGGTCCGTTGAACGTTGGAGGTGGAAGACGCGGAAGAATAGCGAGAGAGTGGCCTCGATCTTGAGATAATCACACACGATCTCGAAGGCCTGCAGGAAGGCAAGCGTGTTAGGGTGAAGCTGGGACGGCGACAAGTGCAGACGGTTGAAAACCTCCAACTGAAAGCTGTTGAAGGGGAGATGGATACCGGCCTCTTTGAAGGCAAACTCGTACATAGGGAACCTCAACCCACAGTAGTTCGAACATATGCGGTGGTGGGCCCGAGGTTGAAAAATCGTCCACTTCGCCTCCCCGCCTTCAGGGACGTCCTCGACGAAAGCGAACGCGTCCGTGTCATCGGCAGCGAAACGCGACTTTATACGCAGAGGCTCCTCCCTGGCCCATTCAGCGGCCGGACGTACAAGCTCCTCCCCAGGGAGCTGAGTGGGTCCATCCACGTCGGGTTCAGTATCTATCTGGAGAATCCCCGGAACCCTCACGACCATTTTTTACTTGAAAAGCAGAGGAAATAAGTGAATTCGTTGGCCGCGACCAAATCCACCCTTCCACCACCAATCAAGTGAAAGGGCAGCGAGAGCAAAGAAAATGCTCGGGGACACGATGAACTGCCCCTCCCTCCTTCGGGTCTCCAACCCTCCCGGGTCGTTTCCCCGGGGCATTCATCGCGTGCCCTCGGGACATTCATCGTGTCCTCGGTGCATTCATCAGGTTCTCGGGATATTCACCCCAAACCTCCGCCAATCCTACCGAAACCCTAGGAACGTCCCGCCGTTCCCAGCTAGAACTCAAGGGACCACCGGAAACTTCATCAGTTCGCCGGAAAACTGCAAATAGAAAGCAAAACGGAAAAGAAAGGGATCAGAAGCTTACTTGGAATGGTGGTAGAAACTTGAACGGAGCAGAAGATACGGCGGTGAACGACGGCGGAGCAGCAACGGAGGCAGAAAGAAGAGATGAGCGAAAAAGGTGGAAACGTGCAACTGACACGAACTCGCCCCTTTTATAGGCTCCTCACGAGACTCGAGAATTTCCTAGGCAATCGATTACGCTACCCTAGCGTAGCCGCCCTAGGCAATGATGAGGGGTGACACGTGGCGCACACTTCCCCAGGCACGTCTTTTCATTCCCCAACACGCCTTTTCGTTCACCTCGGTCCGGACTCCTCGTGTCACCGCGACGTCGCCCATCTGCGGCCGGCCTAGCGCGAGCAGATCTATTTGTTTCTACCCAGTTTACCAACTGTTCCTAGTTTTGAGTCCCCTCCCCGACTGGACAAGTCCTCGACCTATCTGGCCCTTAAGTCATTACTCCGACACCTCAGAGCAATGACTTGGGGAGCTCCTGTTCTGGACTGGGCCGGGGTCTGATCCCCAGTCGAGCAGGCCCAACCCACAAGGCCTGGGATGGCCCAATAAGGACTCTTAGCAAGACCACTGTCGAGCACAGGCTCACCTCCACAGGGTCGGGCACACGCCTAGCCTCGGGTGTGTACAACACTCACAGCATGGACCATCGGGCGCAGGCCCTAGCCTCCCCGGGCCCGCCTCTCCTCGGAGACCACGTGCTCCTCCCCGAGATTCTCATCCCTGCCCGCAAATGAGTCCTCCCCGCGAGGACACGTCTCTCCCCGACACGCAAGACTCCTCCCTGCGAGGACACGTTCTCATGTAACTGCCCACTCCCGATGGAATCGGTCTGCCCTAATTCCGGAGATCTAAGAGCGATTACCCCAGGGCGAAGACCACGTGCTGGTCTTCACTATGCCACGTAAGCCCTGGCAGTTGCTTGGATTGGGCCTGGCAATCCAGCCCAGTGCTAGTGACCGTTGGCCCCGCGCTGAGGGCTCTCTATAAATACCCTCTCACTTGAGAGGGCCAGGTTACTCACTTTTTTACTCTCATCTCTGTACTTGCTATTCTCTGACAGTTACCTTACTTGAGCATCGGAGTACCTTGCAGGTACACCCCCCCCCCCCCCCCGCCATCTTTCAACCGCACCGGTGCTGAAGTCCAGACGACGTTGTTGGCCACCAGAGACTGTCTAATCCAGGTACGATCAGGGGGTATTTTCTTCCTTTGTCTCAGGTTGTGTTTTTTGCTGTGTCATGATTTTATGGCATCTGTCCGGGTTTGGGTGAGTACTGTTTGGGTATGGAATTAGGTTGGATACTTTTGTCAATTTTTGGCTTAAAAGGGGAGGTTGTGTGTCTATCTCAGTTGTGTGTTGTTCCTTGCAACACATGACTGATATTAATTTGTGTCTTGAGTCCGTTCTTGCAGTTATTTTGCAAGGATGTTGGATAGG
This sequence comes from Lathyrus tuberosus, assembly GCA_022829125.1. Lineage (NCBI taxonomy): Eukaryota > Viridiplantae > Streptophyta > Magnoliopsida > Fabales > Fabaceae > Lathyrus > Lathyrus tuberosus. Next base: position 5,756,721 of record JALAZF010000164.1, on the reverse strand, counting down.
ATGTTCTAACATCTTGTCTGTGTCTCAGTTCTTTTTGTTCTGAGTCTTCTTTTTGTGTCTTGTGATCTGAGTTATGAACACAGTTATGTCTTGTGTTCTGAGTTATCCGGAGTTAGGGTTTGGTCCACTGAGCCTTGATCTGGATAATGGAGGATGGTAAATTGGGACTGGTTTTGAGGGGGGTGTCTTGTCTCTTCCTCCTCATGTACACCAATGAAGGGTACACATTATACAATAGGTGGTGTGTGCTGTGTAAATCATCCGAACAGCATATAGGAAGAATGAAAGGTTCCAGAAGTCACATTATTTTCTTCCTAACTCGTCAGAGGCCGGATGAAATGACTTTAGAACTTTCTACTCTTTCTACTCCTTGATTTCCTGGGTTTATTGTACAAAAGGAGTTTTAGCCAAAATTTATCAAAAGGGGGAGATTAAAGGCTCTAAGATTTGAATAAATTTTGGTAAAACATGATGTTGAACAAGATGTCCTAACATGAAAAACAAACTGAAGAACAAGATGTCCTATCTTGAGGACTCGACATCTTGGTCTGATACAGCAGGATTGTTGCAGATCTGTTCCAAGATTTAAGGAGCAAATAGAACATGGATCAAGGAATGATTGGACAGTTATTTCGGAGCCCATGGACAATTGAAGATTATAAAAGGTAGACCAAGACCTAGGGCAAATAACTAGTCCTTGTTAAGACTTGTGTAAATTAAAAATAAGGGTTTAGGGTTTTGAGAGTCGTGTGCTTTTCTTGTATTGTATGTCACCCTTTGTATCGGTTTGATACATTGTGGTAGACATAGTTTTTCATATTCAGAAACCTGTAGGTAATGAATTGTATATTGTTCTTGGATGAAGCTTTTAAGCAAATTAAAGTATTAGTGTTAGTGAAGAGTATTGACTGAATATTGTGTTGAAAGGGTTGTCTTTTAATTGAACATTTTGATATAGTCACCGGAGGTTTTGACTGTTAGATATCACTGAGGTGATTTAGGAATTGAGATGGGTTTCTCTTAACTAGATGGGTTTCTAGGTAGAAGTTGCACTGGGTAGGGAATTAAGTGATAAGTTACCGGAGGTTGTATACTTAGAATTAATACTACTGATAGTTAATTCATTCCTGGCTTGGTGGCCTCCAGATGTATGTGTTATTGTACACCGAACTGGATCATCATATCTTGGTGTTATTTATCATTCTGCTATGTATAATTTAGTCTATTCTTATGCTCTAAAATATATGTCTTAACAGATTTTAAAACATCTGTCATGACATTGTTATGACTTAGAGATATCAGAATGTTCTTGTTCTGTCCTTGTTTAGTAAAGCAGAGATCAATGTCTCGACATCTCTTAGGGCATTTGAGATCTGCATACCTGAATTTCAAAATTCATAGGATGGATCACCTGCTTCCAAACACAAGTTCGTCTTACGTACTGGTGGGATGTATGCAAACCCTATAGGAAAGGGTTGTTGTTGATCCTCATCTTCAAAATCAATTTTAACGACGTAGTCTTCATCTTTGAATAAACCCAAATATAATTCATTGACATGTGCTTCATGTTCTTCGCCAACTTATTCTTATTTTTTTTTTCATTGACCTCTTCTTGTGGAATTAATGGTCGTGGTGGTTCAAGTTGAAATTGTTGTAATAATTCTGGGTAATTTTGAGATTGGTCAAACGTGTTAGATGAAAGATAAGTCTCCTCAAATCTAATATATAAATCAATGTAACCTTCTCCATAGCTATTATGACTATCAAATATATCAAATATGGTTTGAATATCATTGTCATCTCAGACCTTCAATTGTAAAAATGTAACTTTGTTTTTTTTAAAAACATTGGATTTTGGTAAAATAGTTTGTGATACTGACCATGAATGCAACTTTGAATCTTTTTTTAAAACAAAAAAAATAATAATTTAAAAATAGATCTATTTTGGCACAAGTTATGCATAGGCAGATCAAACAAAATAATACAATATGGTCCAACATAACTACCCATAACACAAATAGTAGCAAATAGAAACTAATTTGAACACATGCTCCCAAAGCAGAACAAAAATGATCCAATGACACAGAGGTAGATACTCCCAGTTATTCACCTAAAACCAAGCTCTACATTTGATACATCTACTATCTATCCATTACTAAAAGGTTCCATGGACTGCCTAAATTGCCCTTCCACCAAAAATAAAATACACTATGAAAAGGTTATTTCGGTAACTAGCAAATTCATCCAAAATCAAAAGTAGCTTTTCACAATTGCATGTCATGTGTTGACTTAACATTGGCTACTATTTACTATCTTCTATTTACCCATTCAAATTAAATATTATATACACTAATTCTCTCTCTTCATTCGAATTTCAAATCATTTTCACTTTTTTCCCACACTTTCTCACTTTCATTTTAATTTTTTTTCACTATATTTTTTATTATCGCTAAAAATACTAATAATCTATTTTTTAATTTTAATAAAATAAAAAACTTATTTATCTCACGGATCACTATCAACATAATATTTATTTTATTTTAATTAACCATTATCTTATATTTAATTTTTTTTTTCTTTCTCCATCTTATGATTCATTTTTTTTCTTATTATGTAATTATTTAATACAATTTAATTTATATGATTATTGTTCATTTTACAATTAAGCATATCATTTTAAATTTTGCATTTGTATCTAAATACATTTTATATCGCACCAAATAATTTATTTATCTCACGGGTCATTATCGCATCAAAATTTTCTTTTTGTCTTTCTTCAACTCACGAGTTTTTTTTCTTTGCATGATTATTTAATACATCTGTATATAAATACATTTTATATTGTATCAAATAAACTTTCTATTTCACGGGTCACTATAAACACAATACATATTTTATTTTAATTAATAATTATCTTAACTTGAAAGATAAAATCCTTATGATCAAATATTAAATATTTCATTTTATAATTAATAGTTAATTTAAACACGTATATAAATACATTTTATAACGTTCCAAATGTACATTTAAATATATTTTATAATGTATCAAATAATTTTACCCGTGCGGAAGCACGGGTATCTTACTAGTTTGTTTATAATAATAAGTTAAATTAAGTCTTGTATCCAAGATTTAAATGTTGGCATGCTGTAATATTATTTTGACTGCTCCCAAACCAACATTGCATTTGTCTTCTGCCTACCAAAGGTGTGGCATCCACTTTTTTACTTGTTTTCAAAAACGTTCACTTACATCAAACCACCCAAATCTTGACAGGAACAAGCTCAGCTCTGCGATAACATTGATTGCAAGAGACTGAATCGAGCTGCAGCCACTTCAGATTCAATTAATACTGTAATTCCATTTGCAGGTAAACCATAACTACTGCTCGTCATATTTCTGCACTTGAAATAAAAATCACATGAATTATTGTCGACTTCAAGATTTACCCAGCCGCACCTCCTATGCTGAACTGAGCCAAAACAACAATACCCAGACCAGCACCCAAACCATACATCTGAATACGGCTCATACTGCTAGTTGGTCAACCATACCACTCTGATATGACAACAACAACATTATCGACTATAAATTCATAAACAACTAATTAACATAATGCCCATTACTGCTAATTGAACTTAATGTCAGTTATCCCCTAATATACTAAAACACATCCCATGGCACGATACCCGAAAAATAGTACTATCTTCGATCCTTCCTGTTTTGAAATTAAGCCACTTCAAAGACAGTAGGTCTGAAGGATTGTTGATGCTCCAAAACTCGGAATCGAACCACCTGCCAGCAATATTTCATCACCATACTCAATTGGCCAAAGTGTCGAGACATGCCTTAGAATTCAAACATCGGGCGACAATGTCATAAGCTATTGTATTTGTATTTATTCTAAGCGACTTACATGCTGATATTTTTGCCTCCTCTATCACTCTTTCAATTTGAATCTCCTTATATAAAAATATATAAAATAAAAAAACAATTATCATTCCTAGGCTTCCAAATGCTCCACACACAAGCGACCCATATTACAACTACTTTCATAAATAACTTTCTTCCACTTCTTAAAAAGCTTTCAAACTGTTCCAAATGTTGCCATCCATCATTATGAAAACTTGAAGACACTTAAATCCATTTGTATACAGAACTTCATACACCTGCAAAAATTGGACACTAAAAGAAGATCTGAAAAATTGGCTCCTTTGTCCCACACTCTTCGGTGCACCCTACCTCACATTATGCTAACATTCCCCTTTTAACTAAGTTGTCTTTTGTTGGTATTCTATTTTATACCACTCTCCACACCAAATAAAACACTTTTAGAGGGAATTTCTTTATTCCTGATTTTAGTCAATGATTGACCAGAGGATGGTTCGCCATCTAACACCATACTCTTATTAATCTCATTCACTGAATACTCCCTTCCTGTGACCCACCCGCCTACATCTAAGTTATAAATATTATTCTACTAGTTTGAAACACAATTTATCCCCAGATTTAGAACCCTATTATTCAGACTGTATAGGTTAACCGACTCATCATACTAGATACTCCTCCTTTCATTACTTACTTTCCATTTTCCTAATAATGTTGTTGGAAATTCACCACACCCTATGATGATTTCGCTTCAATCTTGATCTCAAGATTGATAACCAACCCACACAATACGCAATGACAATGAAGAACAAATGAAGAACAAGAACATCAAGAAAAGAAAACGAGAGAGAAGAGAAATATTTGGAGAAAAGTTGTTACCCACTAACCGTGGGATTTCTGTTTCTATTGATCTGTTCACTTGCTAACCGCAAACTGTGAATGCAATACTACAATAGAATGATATTACAATACAAGGGATACTCCCTTTATATAGATATAGATTTGTAAAGGCCCAAAATATCAAATCTAATCTAAATCATATCAAATCTAATCTAGAAACAAATCTGTGTGAAACACCCTATTTCTACACACTGCTTCATCACTTCGACTTCGACTTAGACACTAGGAATTACAATTTAACACACCACCTAATTAATTGTGTCTAAACTATCTACATTCATCATCGATCTTAGCTTCTTGAATACTTCGACCTGCACTCCCTTCGTCATGATATTTGCAATCTGATTCTCAGTTCTGCAGTGTTCCAAATTCATCTTCCCTTCTGCTACCTGCTCTCGAAGATAATGGAACCTCATTTCGATGTGCTTGCTTCGACCGTGTGCTATTGGATTCTTTGCCAAATTGATAGCTGACATGCTGTCGATCTTCATGGTAATTGCTCCATGATTCTTCCCTGTAATCTCTTCGACCAAGTTCACCATCCAAGTTACTTGACATGCACAAAGAGAAGCAGCTATGTATTCTGCTTCGCATGATGACAATGCCACTACTGGCTCCTTTCTCGAACTCCAAGCAACTGGTGCACCATGTAACATAAACACATATCCAGCTGTGGGTTTTCTATCCTCTGCATCACTACACCAGCTAGAGTCTGTGTATCCCACTAACTTGCATTATTTCCCTTCGTCAGCTGCAGGAAATAAAATGCCATAGTCGAAGAGTCCCTTTTAGATACCTCAGTATCCTCTTCATCGTTGTTAGGTGTGATACCTTTGGCTTCTGCATGAATCTACTTACCATACCAACACTGTATGCTAAGTCAGGCCTTGTGTGACAAAGGTATCTAAGTGACCCAATAAGTCTTCTGTATTGGGTTGAGTCGACATCATCTTCGTCTGGATCCTTCGACAGTTGCAGTCTGGTCTCATCTAGAGTCGAAGTTGAGTTGCAATCTTGCATCTCAAATCTCTTGAGTATTTCTCTTGCATATCTTCGTTGGTGCATCATCAAACCTCTACTAGTCTTGTAGAATTCGATGCCAAGGAAATATGAGAGATTTCCCTAGTCTGGCATTTCAAACTCCTTGCTTAGATCATGTTTGAAATCTTTGATCTCCTTCTTGCAACTTCCTGCTATCAACAAATCATCGACATAGAGACATAGTATAAGCAATTCGCCATTGCTTCTTCTTACATATACTCCATGCTCAGTTGTACACTTCACAAATTCCTTTTCCCTTAAGAAGTTGTCGATTTTCTTATTCCAAGCTCTTGGAGCTTGCTTAAGTCCATACAGGGCTTTATGCAACATGTACACCTTTCCTTCTTTGCCTCGTTTCACATACCCAGCTGGTTGTGCGACATAAACTTCTTCATCAAGGGGACCATTAAGGAATGCACACTTCACGTCCATCTGACATGTGTGCCAATTATTCATATTTGCTAGATCAACAACCAACCTGATTGTTTCGATCCTAGCAACAGGTGCGAACACTTCATCAAAGTCGATTCCTTCCTTCTGAAGAAATCCTTTCGCCACAAGTCTTGCCTTGTGTCGAGTTACTTCTCCTCTAGGATTCACATTTACCTTGTAAACCCACTTCACATTAATTGCCTTCTTGCCTTGAGGCAATTCGACAAGTGACCAGGTGTTTTTGACTTCGATGGATTCTAACTCTTCATTCATTGCTTTCACCCACTTCGAATCTTTCAATGCCTCGACTGCATTGACTGGTTCCACATCTGCGAAGAAATCATAATGTACCAACTCACCCTCTTCATCGACCACATCATCTGATGTAATTACACATTCTTGCAACCTTGCAGGCATGTGTCTTGTTCGTCGAGGTCTGCTTGAACCTGCTTCATCTGCAATTGGTTCCTATCGAACTTCTCTTTCGACTTCAGTGACTGGTTCTTCACAAGAGATTCTCACTGAATCCTTCTTGGCATTCTTAGTCCAATCTCATTCTTTAAGCTCATCTATGATCACGTCTCTGCTGATCACTACCTGCTTATTCACTGGGTCGAACAACTTGTAACCTCCAGTCGAATGATATCCTATCAAGATCATCTGATTCGACTTGTCATCAAGCTTCCTTCTCAACTGATCTGGCACATGTCTATGTGTTATAGATCCAAACACATTTAAGTGACTGAGACTAGGCTTGACACCAGACCAACATTCTTCTGGTGTGACTCCTTCAAGCTTCTTCGTCGGACATCTGTTCAAAAGATATGTTGCTATCGAAACTGCTTCTCCCCATAATTCTTTGGGTAGATGCTTTCCATTCAACATACTTATTACCATGTTCATGATGGTTCTGTTCTTGCATTCTGCAATCCCATTCAGCTGTGGAGTGTAGGGTGGCACCACCTCATGCACAATCCCTTCTTTTCTACATAATGTATCGAACTCTTTCGACACATATTCTCCACCACCATCAGTTCTCAGAGTTTTCAACCTTCGACCACTCTGTCTTTCGACCATGGATTTGAATCTGACAAATACCTCAAACACATCACTTTTCTTCTTGATGAGGTAAGTCCATAACTTTCGACTGAAATTATCTATAAACGTGACAAAATATCTGTTGCCACCAATCGAATCCACCTGGATTGGACCACATATATCAGAGTATATGACTTCAAGTATTGCCTTCGACTTCCTTCCTGCATCCTTGCTGAAGTTATTCTTGTGTTGTTTCGACTGAACACACTCTTCACAGACTTCACTTGGAATGTCGATTTCTGGTAATCCTGAAACCATATTTCTTCTCTTCAGCTCCCTGATGTCATTGAAGTTGAGATGGCCTAGTCGAAAGTGCCATAACCACTCATCTCTGCTGGCTGATGTTGCTAGACACTTGCACTCCATCACATTGAGTTCAATCTTGAAGGTCCTATTCTAAGACATTTAAGCCTTCAATATCAACCTACCACCTGCGTCGAGAACTCTCATCATCTTGTCTTCGACAACTACCTTGTAGTTCTTTTCGACAAGCTTCCCTATACAGAGCAAATTACTCTTCATGCCTGGTATGTACAACACATTGAAAATTGTTGACCTTTTTCCATCTTTCCTCATAATCAGAACATCACCAACACCTTCAGCTGCTAGAGTGTTGTCATTTGCAAACTTCACTGTGTTCTTCGACGAGGGCTTCATGTTGACAAACCAATCTTTCCTCCCAGTTATGTGTGATGAGCATCCTGAGTCCAAGTACCACTGATCTTGGAATCTCTCTTCATCTTTCGTTGTGACCATCAGCAACGTCTCTTCTTTTTCATGCTTCGCCAGATTTGCATCAGTTTCTTGATTTTTCTTCTTTTCTGGACAGTTACTAACATAATGGCCATACTTCTGACAATTGAAACATTGAATGTGACTTTTGTCTGGCTTTCGACCACCACCTCTTCCTCTACCTGCAGCACCACCTCTTTGGTTGCCTTGGTTCCAAGGTTTCTTCTGAGTCAAATTATTGCCTCCTCTATCTTTGTTGCCATTCACGTTTCCTTTGCTTTTCCTTTCCTTTTCTGACTGCGCCTGCAAAGCCATATCACTCTTCACTTTCCTGTAGCTCTCTCAGCCATCCTTTGTTCATAATACTCAAGCGTCCCTTGAAGCTCTTCTTTCGTCAATACTGACAAGTTCTTTGACTCTTCTATGGCTACTACCATGTGGTCGAATTTTGGAGCCAATGACCTCAAGATCTTTGCAACAACTGATCTTGATGTCAACACCTCTCCACATACCTTGATTTGATTCACCAGTTTTGTAACTCTGGTGAAGAAATCTGAAATACTTTCGTTGTTTTCCATCTGAAGCAACTCATAGGTTCTCTTGTGAGTTTGTAACCTCACCTCTTTCACCTTCTGCGCCTCCAAATGACTTTTCAAGAATCTCCCATGCTTCCTTTGTTGATTCTGCATCGCTAACCTTTTCAAAGTTATCTGAATCAACACATTGATGGATTATAAACAGCGCTTTATAATCTTTCTTCTTCAAATCTTTGAGTGCAGCCTTTTCTTGATCCGTCGCGTTTTTCCCAAGCGGTGTTACTTCTTCCTTCACATGATCCCACAGATCTTGATAACAGAAAACCACCTTGATCTGCTTGCACCAATTCTCATAATTATCTTTCTTGAGAATTGGTAGGGTCACCGTAAAGTGTCCATTTGAATGATTCATAGCCATCACGATTTTCCTCCTTGAATCGCAACTGGAGCTCTAGATACCAGATGTTGGAAATTCACCACACCCTATGATGATTTCGCTTCAATCTTGATCTCAAGATTGATAACCAACCCACACAATACGCAATGACAATGAAGAACAAATGAAGAACAAGAACAGCAAGAAAAGAAAACGAGAGATAAGAGAAATATTTGGAGAAAAGTTGTTACCCACTAACCGTGGGATTTCTGTTTCTATTGATCTGTTCACTTGCTAACCGCAAACTGTGAATGCAATACTACAATAGAATGATATTACAATACAAGGGATACTCCCTTTATATAGATATAGATTTGCAAAGGCCCAAAATATCAAATCTAATCTAAATCATATCAAATCTAATCTAGAAACAAATCTGTGTGAAACGCCCTATTTCTACACACTGCTTCATCACTTCGACTTCGACTTAGACACTAAAAATTACAATTTAACAAATGTGATGTTGAACATCTTTAGATTTTGAATCCCTAACCCCTCATCATCAATCGGCCTACACACCTTCTTCCGTTTAACCCAATTAATATTTCTCTCTCCCTCGCTCCAACAACCCCCCACCCACCCTCACCATAAAAATTGGACTATTTTAATTTAGAAATGATATCTAACGAAGTTTTAAAGAAGGAAAGAAATTAAAGTATACCGGAATTGCATATAAAACATATTTTAAGATTATAACTCGGCAGCCAATAGACAAATATTTGTTCTTCAATCTTTACGATCTCGATTTTACTGAATTTATCACTTGATTCCATATTTCTTTTCGATTCAAATTTGCCTTATTAGAAGCCCAAAGTAATTGAGCGGTAAAGCGTCAATTTTACAGTTTAGAACATTTGTTGCCTCAGTTAGTTAATCCTAGGATACATTAATCCCAATAATCGAGCTCTATTGAAAAAATTTTAATTTATTTTATTTTTCAAGTGCGGAAATTTGGATTTTGAATTTATGATGAACTGAGTTATTAATGTATTTTGAAGCTAATTCTTATTTGTTTTTTCTTTTCTATATCCAAACTTAGTGACATAAAAAGTCCCAAAAAAAAATCACTTTAAAACAAAACCCCAAAGATAATACAAACATATAATTAAAAAACTTTTGTAACATTGTGTTAGTAATATGCCACGTGTTATATCTTTACAAGATTATAAAGATTAAGTATATTTTAATTGTTGCATTATAATGTTTGATATATATATATATATATATATATATATATATATATATATATATATATATATATATATATATGTATATATTGTTCTGGACTGGGCCGGCGCCTGCCCACTAGTCGGGCAGGCCCAACCCAATAATCTGGGAAGGCTCAACAAGGCCTATATTTACCCCTACGTCGAGCACGTGCCACCCTCCAGCAAGGTCGGGCACGTGCAGCAGATACTGTCGAGTAGAGGCGTCAAGCCTTACGGAACATGTCTCTCTTCGACATCCATGAGCTCCTCCCCGCAATGACACGTTCTCTTGTAACCTCCCACCTCCGAAGGATTCGGTCTGCCCACCTTCCGGAGATCTCAGGACCGTTATCCCAGGGCGAAGACCATGTGCTGGTCTTCACTACGCCACGTAAGCCATGGCAGTTCCTTGGATTGGGCCTTGCAGTGCAGCCTAGTGCAAGTAACCGTTGGCCCCGCGCTGGGGGCTCTCTATAAATACCCTCTCACTTGAGATGGTCAGGTTAGGTTCATTCTAACTCACCTATATTATGTACTTGCTACTCCAATTACCTGACTTTGGCATCGGAGTACCTTGCAGGTACCCCCCCCCCCCCCGGGTCGTATCATCATCACCGGAACAGAAGATTTCATGACGCTGCTGGCCACTGTCATACTATCTGATCCAGGTACGATCAGTGGCGTCGTCTGTGGGAAACTACTGCTTTCTTTTCATAACGAACATAGCCAGCAACCAGACTGGAAATAAAGCTCCGGACACCGTCTTCATGCAACCAGAAAACGGAGACCACAGTGAAGACAACGCTGCCATTCATGTCGAGGATGTCGACGTGAGAGACGGGCAGATCGGTTCCCCATTTTTCGAAGATGTGGCGTACGACGCCGCCGAACAGGACATCCCGCAGGTTGTCTACCATCCTGTCCCTCCACCGCCCAATGCGGATCCGGGCCCGGTGGCCCTGTTCGCCTTGGTCAACCAGACCAACCAGCTGATTGCTCAGCAAAATCTCTGAATCGAAGCGCTCGAGAGGGGGCGGCCACGACGATCTTCCTCGCGAAGACATCGTCACCCCCCATCTCCCAACCGTTCTCCTTCCCCGCGAAGGACTCCCAAGGCGGACTCTCGCAGCCCCTCCCCGCGGTGCCAAGGTCGCGGACCACGCTTGGAGCGAATCCAGCCTGCGGTCACTCAGAAGCGCCCCCGCTCCCCTTCTCAGAATGAACCGAGGCACTCCCCGACCAGGAAGAGGAGCAAGGATGACGGCGAGAAGTCGAAAAGTCATTCCAAGAGTTCTCCTCGTCGACATGGACCGGGTCGGAACCATCGCTCCCCATCACAGTCGCCGGTCAGAAGTGATGAGGACGACCAGAGAACTCCCTTATCCAGGGAAATAATGGACACTCATATACCCGCGGGCATGGAGAAGCCCCCGCAACTGGGGACTTATGACGGCACAGCCGACCCCGACGATCATATCGAGAGCTTCGAATCCATGCTCGACTATAGAAACGTCCGGGGAGCTATTAAGTACAAGCTCTTTCGAACTACCCTCCAGAAAGGAGCCATGACGTGGTACAAGAGGCTTGCTCTGGAATCCATCACGTCCTGGAAACAGCTGAAAAAGCAGTTCTCCAGGAATTTTACCGCCTCTCGTCGACACCCGAAGACGGTGGCCTCCCTGAAGGCCATCTTCGAAGGGTGGAATGAATCCATCAGAGACTACATCGAGAGATTCAACAAAGAAGTCGTCGGGGTCCACGCGACCGAAGACATGAAGAAGTTCCTGATCGCCCGGGGACTGCGCACCGGAACCGACTTCGCCAAGGTTGTGGGCATCCATAAACCTCACAACTTGGAAGACCTACTCTTCCGAGCTCAATCGTACATCGAGTTCGAAGAGACGCGGGCTGCTCAAATGGCCCTTGACTCGCAGTGACGAGATGGCCCCCGCAACCACAGAGATAAAGGCTCTCCTCCCCCCGGCATGGGGGAAAGAGAAGAAAGGAAGGCCGCTCCCGGGACTCTCGCAAGCCGAAAGGTCCAGCTGGCCGATTCACGGAATACATGCTGCTCAATGCTCCCCGCGAGCGAATTTTCTCCGAGTGTGCCAACTCGGAGTTCCAGAGAGGGGGTGTCCGCTTTCCCAAGCCGACAGCCCCCAAACCAAACACGGACAAGTCCAAGTACTGCAAGTTCCACCGGAGCCATGGACATGTCATAGAAGATTGCATCCACTTTAAGGATGCAATTGAGATCCTGATCAAGGAAGGGCATCTGAAGAAGTACTCCTAGAGGAACGACGCTTCCTGATAGGGTGCTCGAGACGCTCAGAGCGTCGAGGAGACAACGCCTCCCACTGGGGAAAATCGACTGCAAGTCGCCCTCAGCGATACTCGACCCGAGGACTTTTTCATCCCCGAGGGAATCGAGGACCAAGAGGCAGTTCGCAGCATGTGGACGAGCTTCCCTGACGAAGACCCTGTCACTGCCCGTAGCACATGGGAAGGCTTCCCCAAGGCGATGGTTATTTCTAGAGGGGGCCCCGAGAAGGTGTCCGTCGGGTCGATTAAGCGACATTTTGACGAACTGGAGTCCGCGACGTCGGCGAAGACCACCACTTTTGAAAATGTGCAGGGGAGGTCAAATCCCATCACCTTCTACCTCGAAGAGCTGTCAGGCGGGGCCCTTAACGCCTCCATCCCCCTCTTGATCCGGGAACAGATGGCTAATTTTGACGTCCGTAGGATCCTGGTCGACCAAGGGAGCTCGATGGACATCATGTACGCCCACCTCTTTGAAACCCTCCAGCTCAATGAGAAGCACTTGACCCTTTACGTAGGCTCGGATCTACAGAGATTCAACTGCACCACCACCAGACCGTGGGGCTATGTCGAACTAGTGGTCACGTTCGGAAGCGGAGACACTGCCCGAAAGATCAAGACCCGTTTCTTGGTGGTCGAATGTCCGTCCCTATACAACTTCATTCTGGGGAGGACCACCCTGGCCGAACTCACAGCAGTATCATCAATAGACCATCTTAAGATGAAGTACTACGCGAGCCAGGGTCGGGTCGTCACCATGCACGGGGACATTGAAGCAGCTAGGAGGTGCTTCGGCGCTGCAATCAAAGGCATGAGTTCCATCAGCACCAAGCCCAAGACCGGAACGAAGTCATCCCCGAAGGCTATGCAAAAGGCACTCCGGTGCGTCAACGCGGTCGACCTCGACAGCAAGTTCCTTGGCGAGCATGAAGAAGGCGGGGCAGCTGACCTCGACCTCCAGGCGGAAAGCAACGGGCAGCCTCTCCACCCAGCGCGCCCCGTCCCGGACGAAGACTTCGAGCTTGTCGCCCTCGGAGACGACCCAAACCGAAGCGTGAAGATCGACACTAGACTCCCTGACCTGGCGAAGAAGCAGCTGAAGGCATGTCTCCGGGAGAACGCTGATCTATTTGCATGGAGCGCCTCCGAGAAGCCTGGCCTTGACCCCGAGGTGGCCTGCCATCAACTCACTGTAGATCCGGCTGCTAGGGCCATAGTTCAACGTAGGCGTAGGCAGTCTCCTGAAAAAACGGAGGCTGCTGAAAAAGTTGTAAAAGACCTCCTAGAGGCGAATTTTATTTCGGAGGCCAGGTACACAACCTGGTTGTCCAACGTTGTACTTGTCAAAAAGAGTAATGGAAAATGGAGGATGTGCGTTGACTATACCGACCTTAACCGGGCATGCCCGAAAGACTCTTATCCTTTTCCTAACATCGACCCTGGTTTCAAGCTATTGTCCTTCATGGATGCCTACTCGGGGTATATATAAAATCCCCATGGACAAGGCCGACAAGCAGCATATTGCCTTCATGACCGAGTCGGGCAATTACAACTACAACGTAATGCCCTTCGGCCTGAAGAACGTCGGCGCGACCTACCAACGGATGATGAACAAAGTCTTCCGGGGAGAGATCGGCGACATGCTCGAGGTCTACATGGACGACATGATCGTTAAGTCCGTTGAAGAGGTCGACCACGCTGCCCATCTCAAGAAGGTATTCGACACGGCGAGGAGATGCCGCATGAGGGTCAATCCCGACAAATGCACCTTCGACGTTCGGGCGGGCAAGTTCCTAGGTTTCTACCTCATAGAGCGCGGAATCGAGGCAAACCCCGACAAGTGTAGGGCTTTCTCTAAAATCCCGACCCTGAACCCGAAGAAGTCAATACAATCATTGAACGGGATGTTAACTGCCCTCTCCCGCATCGTCGCCAAATCTGCGCAATACGCACTCCCGTTTTTCAAGCTTCTGCGACAAAAAGCCACATTTGAATGGAGCGAGGAGTGCTAGCAGGCGCTCCTCCACCTCAAACAAGTCCTATCGCAACCCCCGGTCCTCTCACGGCAGGAGAACGGGGAGACGTTGTTCTTGTACCTCGCTGTCGCTCCTGGGATTTTCATCCCGGTACAAACGCGAAAGTGGCGCGGAAGAAAGAAAGAGAGTCGCCAGCCAGGCCTTTTTATCCCAAAGAAAGGGAAAGGTAATGCTGCACAAACCCGGGAGAAAGGAAAGAACGAGGTCTCGCGAACCAAAGAGAAAAGGTAAGGGAGTCGGTTACGTGAAGGGAAGGTTATCGCACCCCTTCACGTCCGTCGTACTCGACGGGATCCACGCTTGAAGTACTGCTCAAAGGGTGCTAGAAAAGATGCTGGAAAAAGAATGGAAAGAGAACGAGAAACAAATGTAGGGAAAATAAAAGAAGTGCTCGAATGGGCCCTACCCCACTGCCTACGTATCTCATTGGGAACATGAGAATTAGAGCGACGTAGTTCCCCTCAGCCAGGGATACTTGTTTGTGTTTTTTAGTGGAAACGTCAGAGTGCGCGTCCTAGCAGTTAGGTGTTGCAGCTCGTTGTATGGAGACTTAGGCGTTACCTGTTTGCAGTAGAACGGACATGACGAGTCCTTAAGGAAAATAATGAAGGAGATGAGAAGAGAATTTGTTTGTTTGTTTTTGTATTTTAGAAAGAAGTGTTTTGATTATTTTGTGTTTACAACGCATATTGTATTTAAGTCCTTCACGTAAGATCGAATGCCTCGCATATCGACCCAAGACGGGACGTATGCTAAACATTCTAGGAAAGTGAGAGAAGACCCCTCACTATCTTATTCTCACATGAAAGGCTCAAATACAATATATGTTATGCCTTTATTAAGTGTTTTTTTGCTTTTGTTTTGAGATAAGAAGAAGAGAGACTCAAAGCGAAGCAAAGGTGAAAACTAAAGGGAACTAAGACTTACCCTAATGTTGTCATGCTTGGAGGTCCTAAGAGTTAAGTGTGGAATGAGAATTCTAATCTAAAAGAAGAGAAGAAGAAGATAAGAAACAACTTACTTCCAAGATGGAAGTTAAGTTGATCTTAAAGAGGGATGAAGAAAGAAGTTATTCAAGGAAAGCATATAAATGCTTATCAAACACAAGTAGAATGAATAAAAGAGATAAGAGAAGACGAAAGAAAGAAGTATATGTGGAAGCATATCCACATACTTACTTACCATTAGCACCTACATGAAAAGGTTAGTTCAAAAACTATTTACAAGTGGTGAAATAAGGAAAAAATAATAAGTAATGATTAAACAAATTAAGAATCAATGGATAAAGATCCTAAGAGATGAAAATCATTCAAGGTCAGAACTTATACCATTTAAAAATGTCTTCTAATGCATATGAATCATCATACAAATAGAAGAAATGAGATGAAGTAGAAGTAAAGGGAAGAAACAAGTTCAATCATATACACAAAGTGACATGCTAATGATGTATATCATATGGAATGATTAATGAATGCATATGGGTAGTGGCATACCATCAATGAAATGAAAATGGAATGTATGAAATGTCATACAAAAAATGCACACATGAAACATGTAGAGCTTAAGAAGATACAAGAGAAAGAACCATGTCAAACTTTCAAGTTACAATGCATAAACTCATATCAAATGCAAACACAAGTCAAAGTGACCTATAATGAAATGAGGATGACTTATAATATCATACAAATGACCTATAAAATATGCACAAACAATCATAAAATGGTGGCATAAATGCCTCCTCAAAACATGTTATCATGAAGTAGAAGAAAGTGCACAAAAGTAACTCCAATCACGAAGCATCAAACACATATCAAAGTACATGATAAAATTGTGGAATTAGGTCATATACATCAATGATCAGAAGAAAAACATGCAACAAAAACTCATAGCAAAACTCAAAAGAAAAATGCCTCAAAAGGCCTCATGAAATTACATTGAAACACACCACAAAAGTACTTAAAGATACAAGTCCAAACACATGATAAAATGACTTTAAAAAACAAATGAAAATTGTTTTAGATGCTTCAAGATGTCCTTTAATTAATTCAAAAAGAATGGATGAAAAACAGTGTGTGAAATGAGAGAAATAAAATGTGCAAGCTCAAGTGTTCATGAAGAAGTTCACTCAAAAAGAAAATGGAAAGAAATTATGGAATTATGATCTAAAATTCATAAAGTCAGAATTAAAATTTATAGAAAATTATCTAAATGTGTTAAGAACATACATGAATTAATTTGGAATTTTTAGAGTTTATTTGGTATTTTTAATAAAAAGAAATGAAAAATAATATGAAAAAGAAATTAAAAATGAGAATGACATGGATAGGAGGTGCAGCGTGAGTAATTTTCAGTTCAAAAGTAGTTTGGGCTCAAACATGGGGTGTGCAAATAACAATCAGAACCCCAATCCATAAAGCACGTGTTTGTGTGTGGGATGGTGCACCTCAGTCAACCACGTGGATGCAATCAAAGCCCTAGGATTCAGTCAACATCAATCATCAAGAAAAGCAATAAGATCAAACGAATCAGAATGCACGAACACGCTAGCTACCACGTACGCACACACACGTAAGCATTTGAGATCAAAAACAAAGTCACGTGAGTGACACCCTCTTCATTTATGCGCTGGCATGCTATGGACCATTGGATGGAAAAAGATCAAACGGCTATGATATAAAGTTGCACTAAACCCTAGCTGACCCCTCACCGGCCGGAGAAGGACCTCCGGTCGTCTTCTCCGGCCACTCTCCGGCGACTGTAACCTCAAAACCTCCATAAATTAACAAAACTTATACCAATCGAAAGCTGAAGTTACATAGAATGCAAATCTACAGTTATTTTTCACAGATCAATCACATATGAAGAGAATCAAAGAGATGAAAATTGCCCTAGATTTTGCAACTATGCTCTTAGAGAGCCTATCAACTAGCCGGATCATCATAGCTTCTAGTAAGCTTCATAAACAACAGAAAAACAAGCTAAAACAACATGAAATCATGTAATAAAGTTGGAGAAATTAGAACCTGAACCTTGAAGAAACTTGAATCAAAAGAAAGCCAGAGGAGATCCTTAAGTTCTTGAGCTTAAACTGAGCAAAGTAAATGCTATTAAATCTTGAAATCTTGAAGAAATCAGAGTGAAATTCCAACTGAATTGAAAATGCACTTGATGAATGGAACTTAATCTTCCTTGTTCTTGCTCACTGATGAACCATTGATGAAGAGAGTGATGAATAGATGAAGATGACGTTGAGATTGTGCAGAGAGATAGAGAGTTTCAGAGAAGAACTTGAGAGTGATAGTTTGTGGAATGTGAGAGAGTTCGAGCAAAATGAAGTGTTGTTGCTAATTCAGTGAAGAACTTAGCTTATATATGCAAGGTTAAGATGTTAACCATTGTAGTTAACAGTTGGAAAATGAGTTAATTGAGTTGGTTAAATGAGTTTACTCTAACTAACTGAGTCATGTTGGTTATTGGCGAGTTGGAAAGGTTTTGATATGGTGAGGAGGGAGTACGCTAGTTTATCGTGAAACTGATGAAATGAAGAGTGGTAAAGTTGATGTGTGGTGTAGCAGAAACTTGTTGAACAAGCTTTCCACTTTCCTCTTTTATGTATGATGGATGGTAGGTACATAGTGTAAAGGAATGTGTTTGGCTTAAAGAAGTAAAGAGTGGATGGTGTAGTGGCCATGCGCATGGCCTGATGTAAACCAACAACAACAATATCAAACACTTCCAACTTTGGCAGCTTGATATCAATGAAAGCAAGGGACTTTTGGTGATGAAATTCTCTCTATGTAGAGCATGAGATGATGAGTTTTGGGTAGCTATGGAAAGATGGCACATCATAGAACAATGTTGGTGTTAATTTTGGATTGAATAGAGGTTTGGAAGAGGATGAAAATAGCTTAAAACTCAAGGACACAAGACTGGTACATGGGCGTAGCAACCTGCATAGTGTGCATGGCATCATGACTTGGAAAATTCATAGTGAACCCATCAACTTTGAACCACTATAACTCATTCATATCTTGTTCAAATGGAAAAATGTCCAACATAAAAGTTGAAGAGGACATTGAGATGCACAACTTTGATGTTCAACATTTTTTCATTTGAAGCTTCCTTCCATGAGAAAAATGACTTGACATTTGGCACACCAACTGTTTGATGAAATTATGGCCTGGAGGCCTGAGCTTGCCTTGCCATGACTTGGTTTTTGCCTTGATTTTACCAAACTTTGATTGATCATAACTCCCTCAATTTTGATCCAATGGAAGAGTTCTTGATATGGATTGAAGCTTAGAATGTAATCTTTAATTGGCTCAACTTGGGCCTGAAGTTTGGAGCTTTTATCTTGAAGAAAGGAAGCCTTAAAGTGTAGTGCAAAATGATCCAAACTTGCCATTTTTGGAAACCCTAAGTTTCTAAAAATGGAAACTTTGTACACTTCTTGATTTTTCATGATTCCTCCATCATTTCTTGATCAAATCTTGTCCAATGAACATATGCAACTTGAATTTCATGAATTTGACCTTAAAAAGTCAGGAGTTGACTTTTTTCACTACACAGTTGACTTTTTCCCCAATTTCTTGATTCTCAAGCAACTGACCAATTGAACCTCTTCTGAAATGAACCAATGGGCAATCTTCCATCCTTAGATACTTGATATCATGTAGAAAACATTGAGATCAAGTTTGAACCAAAATTTCATCAGGAGAGCGCTTGAATCCAAAACCCTAATTTTGACTGCTTTTGGTTAGGAGGTGATGAACTGCCCAACCTTCTTGATGAATTCCCATCTTCCAAGGGCTTGTGAGATAAATTGAGATGATGTATGATATAAGAGACCTTTGAGGCTTGTTTGAAGACCCTTGGCTCTTGTTCTCTTGCTTTGGATGATCAACACTCTGAAGTCCACTGATCACATGCCCTATGTTGAATGCAATGCAATGCTTTATTTTCTATGCTTGAATGGAATGCAATGCAATGAAAGTATATGCTAAATGATATGAAAAAAGAGAGGGAAAATTTTGGGGTATTACACTCGCCATCACGAGCGAAGCAGTCAGCGCTGTCCTCATCCGGGAAACCTCCGACGGGCAGAAGCCGATTTATTTCACAAGCAAGGCCCTCCAAGACCCCAAGCTCAAGTATCGGCAGATTGAGAAAGTCGCCCTGGCCCTCGTCACCACAACCAGGAGGTTGCGCCATTACTTCTTAGCACACACGATCGTGGTAAGAACCGAGCAGCCCATAAGGCAACTCATCGACCGACCAGACATGGCAGGAAGGATGCTCAGATGGTCGCTAAATCTCGCCAAGTTCGACATTCAGTACGAGGGAAGGAAAACCCTGAAGGCTCAGGTGTTGGCCGACTTCGTGGCAGAAATGACCGTCCCGGAACCTTCGACCAACAGATTCCAGAAGTGGACAATCTACGTCGACAAGGCATCCAGCACGAAAGGGAGCGGAGCAGGCATTATCCTCAAAAACGAGAAAGGTATCCTGATCGAGGCCTCCCTCAAATTGTCCTTCCCAACATCGAACAACCAAGCAGAGTACGAGGCTTTCCTCACCGGACTACGTCTTGCTGACGACCTCGGCGCAAAAGAAGTCAAAATTTTCACCAACTCTCAGCTCGTAACCTCCCAAGTCCGAGGAGAGTACCAAGCCAAGAACGACTGCCTCATCGAATACTTAACCTTGGTGAAGGAAAAAATGAAGAACTTCGCCTTCGCGGAAGTAACCCACATCCCGCGCATGCATAACACCCGAGCAGATGTATTGTCCAAGCTGGCGAGCACAAAGAAGAAAGGCGGGAACAAGTTTGTCATTCAGGAAGTACTTTCACGCCCGAGCATAGACAAACCCGCTCCGGCGACGGACGTGAACACCATCAGGGACAACAATTGCTGGATGACCCCGGTATACGAATACCTCACGACGGCAAAACTACCCGAGGATCCCTAGGAAGCGGGGATGGTTAAGCGGCGAGCGTGCTCGTACACAATAGTCGAAGACAAACTATACCGCTGTGAGTTTTCTATCCCCCTCCTCAGGTGCGTCTAGGAGACCAGGGTCCCCGGTATACTCTAGGAAATCCACGAGGGAATCAATGCACAGCACCTCGGCGGGTGATCCTTAGCCCGTAAGGCTCTCCGAGCAGGGTATTACTGGCCCACCATGCAGCAGGACGCCAAGGAGCACGTCAAGAAGTGTGGTCGATATGCACCTTGATCCTCCAAACGAGCTCAAGACACTATCGTCCCCATGGACATTTGCGTGGTGGGGAATGGATATCCTCGGGCCCTTCGTCGTAGGGTCATACCAAAACAAATACCTCATCGCCGGGGTAGATTGTTTCACGAAGTGGATCGAGGCGGAAGCCTTGGCCAAAATTACGGCCTTCAACATACTCCGCTTCTACAAGAGGAACATCCTCGCCCGATTCGGTGTGCCCCAAGCGATTGTCACCGACAACGGGACTGTAGCGAGCGAAACTGGACGTGTTTCTTAAGCACTGTCGCTACTTGGGGGTTACTATAGGTCGATTCATTTTTTATCCTATTGTGAGCTGACTAAGGAAGGGAAATAGATGTCTCCAATTAACCCTGCTTGCATACTGAGTTTAAACAGTGGTCTGTTAGGTTACGGATGCTATCAATGTGGGGGGGCCTCTCTTAGGTTATTTTCAGGGAATTTAGACTTTTAGCGGGGAATACGGACTAAGATGTTTTGACTGATATACGGGATTTTGAGTTTTTGTTTAGTGTGCTCGCTAAGATTTTTCTTTCAATCTTATGCCTACGTATTCCCGTTTTTCCGAAACAGGGAAATCAGAGCGATCGTAGTTCCTCCTACTCTACGGGAGGAAATGGTGTTTTGGTGTCTTGTTCAAAGCCCAAGACGTGAAGCTTAAAGGTGATATATATCTTGTTCAAAGCCCAAGATGTGAAGCTAAAGGTAGTTTGTATCTTGTTCAAAGCTCAAGATGTGAAGCTGAAGGGTCTATTTGTATCTTGTTCGAAGCCCAAGATGTGAAGCTAAAAGTTGTTGTCTTTAGAGAGAATTTGTCATCTCTAAAGAGGGGCTTGTTTGTCACAACTGTTTATAAAGGAGAATTACTTTAACCGGGATGTGTGAATCCGGCAATGCCATAATTTCCTTTATAGGGGATTTCCAACCTGAAGGAGAAGACTTTAACTCAGTGTAGAGCAATGCCATCTTTCCTTAGGAATTTCTCATGCTAAAAGAGGGACAGTGGCATAGATGTAGATGATCCAGAGGCTTTCCGCTTACAGCGATTAGATGAAGGGGAAGGAGTTGTTGATGTTTGTGTACTGTGAACGAGGCACAACTTTGATGCTAAAAGGTTGATTGGATCAACAAGCGGTTTTCTTATACAAAGCCTAAGAGGAGGCTAAAAGGTTTTCCTTATACAAAGCCTAAGAGGAGGCTAAAAGGTTTTCCTTATACAAAGCCTAAGAGGAGGCTAAAAGGGAGTTGACTCAACAAGAGAGTCTTTTATGGTATCTCGTAGGAAGCCCGAGATGGAGGCTAAAAGTTTTATACTCAACAAGGGAGTGATTTGTGTCTTGTACAAAGCCCAAGACGGAGGTTGAAGAGGGTTGACTCTACAAGAGAGTCTTTTATACTCAACAAGAGAGTGTTTTTGTATCTCGTACGAAGCCCAAGATAGAGGAAAAAGGAAGTTTTGACTCAACAAGAGAGTCTTTTTGTATCTCGTACGAAGCCCGAGATGAAGGCTAAAGTGTTGATTCAATAAGAACCTTTTTTGTATCTCGTATGAAGCCCGAGATGGAGGCGAAAGAGGGTACTGTTTCAGTTGAGCGACCAGTATATGGGTTCAAAGAGAAAATCAGTTCTTATATGAGTAACACTGTACTCAGGGATTTTGATTCGAGGATCAGGGATATTTCCTTTTCTTTGAGGAAATGGGAAATCCAAAGGGTATTGAGATTGTCCGAGTCTATGGGGTTCCTTCCTATTCTTGAAGGGTGCTTGAGAATGTCTTTGAGACTCAAGGAAATTAGACTGTCCAAGTCTAGAGTTTCATATTTTGTATTATGCTTTGAGAAACAGTAGTAGACTCTTGGAAAGACTGTTCTATTAAGATGACTGATTTCTGTTCCTATACCTTTAGGAGGTCGTCGGGACAATTTGTACGAAGCCCAAGAGGAGGCTGGAAACTTTTAAGAAGCCGAGGGACAATTTGTACTAAGCCCAAGAGGAGGCTATCATTCCCGGAGGAAGAAATCATTTATACGAAGCCTAAGAGGAGGTTGTGAATACTTCTAAGAAGCCGAAGGGTCCTTGTACAACGCCCAAGAGGAGACGGGGATGCTTTTAGGAAGCCTGTGGGTCCCCAAACCCCGAGAAATTCAATACAGACTATTCACAAAGAATAGATCAAGCCAGGAAAGTTCAAGAATTTGGAAGAAACTCAAGGGATGCAATTCACGCAGAAGAGATCATCTCTGGGGAGTAGAGTTTCTTGACAATTCCTAAGGGTGCTTTTAAGAAGCCCGTGGGTCCCCAAACCTCGAGAAGTTCAAGACAGGCTATTCACAAAGAATAGATCAAGCCAGGAAAGTTTGAGAATTTGGAAGAAACTCAAGAGATGCCATTCACGGAGAAGAGATCATCTCTGGGGAGTAGAGTTTCTTTGACAACTTCTACGAGTGACTGTCTGAGAAAGGGTTCAAAAAGAATCTGCCTTTCACATCTCCATATTGTTTAACCCCAAGAGGAGGGAAGACTGTGTCTGGTAATCCTACGGGGATCTAGTTTCGTCTATTTCTAAGAGTGATCAAAACGACTTTACCTAGTGCTAGACGTAGTTGCCGGGGAAACTCTAAATATCTATACTATTATTACACAGTTGATATGAGTTTATGAAAGAAGACTTACAGCGAAACAACCCCACAATACAGTTAAATGTATATGAAAGCGGTAAATGAAAGCTTATAAACACTTACTCGGTTGTAGAGCTTCCATGCTGTTTGGTTAGTTGTTCAACAAAGAAAGATTGAAAACAACAGTATATTTCAAAATTAAAGGAGAAAGTGCTTTGAAAAGAAAGATTTAGGGCTTACAGCTCAAGGAGAGGCCCAGGGTTTTACCAGTGATTGCACTGTTGAATTTGTACAGAGGGGCTTATACGAGTGACTGAGGCCCAAAAATTGTTTGATGTACAAAGGGATGGGTCTTACACTCTCTCAAGAGGCCCAAAAGGTTTAAAGAAAAAGAGTGGGGCTTATAACACGAGGGTAGGCCCAGATGATTTTTCATTTAAAATGGCGATCGCGCCGAGATTTTCTTTTAACGCAAAGGGGCTTATACAATATTTGAGGCCCAAAGTTGTTTTGGTTAAAAGGGGATTAGGTTTTACACTCTATTAGAGGACCAAAAGTTTTGAATGGGTCTTATAGCTCGAGGAGAGGCCCAATTGATTTTTTTTAAAAGGCGACGATCGCGTCGTTTACTTGTACAGAGGGACTTATACAATAAGTGAGGCCCAAAATTGTTTGTACAAGGGGGTTTGGGTCTTACACTCTCTCAAGAGGCCCAAAAAAGGTGTTGAAAATGATTTATGAGGGTTGAATTAATCAAAACCCCTAATTTGTTTTCAAAATGTGTTTTAATTGAATAAAATATTCAATTAAAATGATCAAAATTGTTTAACATGTGAAAAAAAAATTGTGATCTTGGATTAATGCTTCATAAATCAAGTTTTGCCCTACAAAATGATTAGAAATCATTAAAATTTGCAAAATCAATAAGGAAAAAATATTTTAAATGTCAAAAACAATTAAAACATTAATTCTTTGCAAAAATATCAATTATATGAAATAAATAATATTTTTGGGATTTTTTGGGAAAATAAAATATTTTAACATTTTTTTTGAATTATTAAAAAAAGAATCAACTCAGAATCATTAAAACTCAGAGAGAAATTAATTTTTGAATCAATTAAATAAAATCACAAAATTCAAATATTTGAATTTTCAAAAAGGGCCCCAAGAACACGCGCGTGTTCTAGGTTTTGCCCAGATTTGCATTTTCTCTCCAATCTCACTGAATACTTGATTATATCATGCAATCCACATACCAATCTGCTCGTCTCAACCTTACGATCATGTCTATGGTATTTAATTTCATTTATATTAAACATGGAATAAAAAATCAAGACAAAACCTCAAGAACCCTAATTTCTGCATGAAGGCTGAGAATTTTGATACACGATTCAAACAAAGCAATTAATTGAGAGGAAACATTCCATGCATGATTATGAACATTTGGCAAAAGTATTGTGCGAGGAAATATGCATGGATTGAGAGATGACCAAGTTTAGGCTTACCTTTAGGTCGTGACAGCAAGTTCAAAGTGATTTCTGAGTTGGAGGTGTTACAGATGAGTTGTGATGATCTGAACAGCTTCCCTACACCCTATGGAGTGTGTTTGAATGCTTGGACTTGATGGAAATTGGCTGGATCACTTCATGGCATCTCAACTGCAACTTGGTTAAAACCTTGAGCAATTGACTGGTGATTTTGAGAAATCAGTGTTCCAGATGTTATTTAAGTGTTTGATCAGCTCACATATGATGTATGTGAGGTGTGTGTATGATTGGTTTGAGTGGAATTGCTCTCTACTGAAAAATTCGATAGTGACTTGCTAAGAAAGGCATTTTTGAGAGTGAGAAGTGGATTTTGAGAAAGGCAAGTGTTGTAGGCCTTTGGTGTACTTAAACTGATCACAATTGAGCTCTATTTATAGTAGAGCAAGTTTGTTTTGCAAGGAATAGTGAATGGCAACTGCTGAGTAGGGTTGGCCAATGTTGGCAAATGAAAATCCAAGTCTCCTCTAGCCATTGACTAGAGGTTAGGGCACAGGCTACTGGTCCCCTTGGTCTTGGATAAGTCTTGACTGAATTCAGTTGCTAATAGCTCAGTCCATGCCACCTTGGTGCTTCCATTGAATGCTCCAATCCAAAATTGGAGTCTTGTCCCTATTTTAGGCAATTCTAGGTTTGGCATGCTATTTCTTGTTCCAAGGACTTTGGAGGCTTGGCTCAGTGATTGTCCCCTTTAGATTTAATCCTCAGATGTGTCCAAAGTGATGACAAGGCTTGGAATTGGCTGATTTTGGCAAATCGACCAAAAGTGCAAAAATCTGCCTTGCCTTGGCAGATTTCAGCAAGGCATTTTGCCACTACCATATCTCAAAGCTCAAATTGAATTTGGTGATGTTCTTGGCCATTTTGGAAAGCCCTTATATGATACAACAACTTTTTGATCATATTTGGTTTTGATACCTTTTGGATCCAAGTGAAAAATCCCCCTAAATTTGGAAAAAAGTAAGGCAGATTCTGACTTAGTGAAATTTTCACTAAGTGTTGGAACAAAGTGACTTTTCTTGATTTTGATCACTCCATAACTCAAAATCCACGAGGAATTTGGACATAAATCAGTATGAAGCTTTTGTAGAGGTCAATGAGATCTACAAATCAAGCTTTGGATGGGGAAGAATGGCTTTGTGGTTTAGGAGTTATGATCCTCCAAAGTTGGTACCTTTGTCACTTTATTTCATAACTTAGAAAATTTTCTAAGTTTTTATGGTTACCCCTTTTACAAGTTATCCCACTTTCTTTGATTTTTCTTGATGAATGATTATTCAAATCATACATTAACATCATTTTAGGGTTAAAAATCCATTTTTGTGAAAAATCTCAAAAAGTCAAAGTTAACTTTTGTGCACAGTTGACTTTTTGTCAGATGAATTCCAAACTGTGCAATCCTTTAGGAAATCATGTCCTTGACCTAAATCAAACTTGATGGACATGTTCCATGGGTGTTATAGGGTGTATTGAATCATGTCCTAGGGTTTGGGAGCATGTCCTGGTCAAAAGTCAAAGCTACAGTTGACTTTTCTCGCAAAACCCTAACTGTGGTTCAGATGAAATTGAAACTTGTTGCTCAAGCTTCTCGGATCAATCCATTGTTCCAAATGGATCAATATGGTATATTAGAGACCCTCAAATCACTTCTTGAGGTCTTGGTTCATGATTTGTCCCAAAAGTCAACTTAGGGATGAATTAGGTCAAGAAACCCTAATTCCTGATTTTTTATGTATGCATCCCTTGAGGCCAAATTGACTTGATGATTGGGTCCATGAGGTTCCATGGAGTATATTAGGATATGTTTTGAATCATTGGCTCATGCCCAAATGAAAATTTCCATCTGGAGGCTCTGGTCGACCAAAACCCTAATTTGGTGACACTGGCGATCTTGAAGCTTGATCCACCTGGAAGAGAGCAACCTTGTGTTTAATCCTTGAAGTGGGAGTCCTCTTGATCCATTGTGAATGTTTGAGAGGTTAGACAAGTTGAAGATCATGTCATTCCTTGATTGATCCTTTGTCTAAGCACTCAGAGAGGGCTTGAAACCCTAATTTTGATTGTGGTGAATTCTCAATAATTCCTTGAGGAGATTGATGAGGCACAAAGGTACATACATATTGTGATGATGATTTGCACAATGATGGGAAATATTAGTGGTCAAAATTTGGGGTATGACAGGGACGCAGTTCACTGACAGGAACTTCCAAGACTTCTCACCAAACTGGGCACAAAGCAGCACTTCACGTCGGTCGAGCACCCTCAAACAAACGGGCAGGCCGAAGTAGAGAACAGAGTGATCCTTCGAGGATTGAAATGCCGACTAGGAGACGCCAAGCAACGATGGGTCGAGGAACTACACAACGTCCTCTGGCCCTACCGAACAACCCCGCATTCCACGACCGGCGAGACCCCCTTTCGTCTGACCTACGAAACTGAAGCGGTGATCCCCGTGGAAATCAGGTGTTGTACCCTAAATTTTACCCTCCGATATTCTGATCGTTTGCATATCCTTTTCATTGGTCTCTGTTTTCGCATTTTAGTAAACATATCAATATTCATGCATTTTTTGTTAGAATTTAATTTGTTTTATTTCTTTTTTTTCACTAACTATTTTCAATTATCTTTTTTATTATTTTTAGTTTTATTATTATTATTTCTTTTTTTTATTATTATTATTATTAATTTTATTATTATTAGTTTTATTATCATTATTAGTTTAATTATTATTAGTTTTATTATTACTAAGCTTTATTATTATTATTGTTACTTTTATTTTGTTTATCTTCATGGTAAGTGGGGACCACTCAATCATTCTAACACTTCACACGGATTGCCAACTTGAATTTATCAATGACTAAAAATCATTCTCACACTTCACTCATCAATGGCCAAGAATCATTCTCATAAAGTCACATGGATTGCCACATCAACACTCCCACTTTATTCACACTATAAATAAGATCTCTCTTTCTCTCATTTGACACACCAGATTCACCCCACACAAAGGCTGAATACTCTCTTAATTTTTACCCTCAATTATTCTTGTAAATTTCCTAGAGAGAAGGCTCGTCTTCATTTTTCCATAACTCGTGTCATTGAAGAGGCAGTGGACCGTCTCCACTAGGTAACATTCACCTCTTTTATTTCTCCGTTTTCAAAGTACCATGATCATTTATCTATGTTGTTATCAAGTTCATTAGCATGTTAATATTTTTCTGGAAAAAGTATTGTAATATCCTATAATTTTTGTTTGGTTTTATTATGAATGATGTTTAAAAGATAAGATAAAAATTCAAAAAGACAAAAAACATGCTTCATCACCACCCTTTTATTATTTCATACTATTTTTATTTTATTTTCCATTTATTTCTTAATTTTGTTTCTCTAGTTTTTATTTTAGGAGCACTTTGAATTTTTAGTTTCAATTTATCATGTTATTTCTTGAATTCATAACTTTTTCTTTCGAATTTTGTTTTGATTTTTATTTTTCGCTTACGATCTTTATTTCGATTTTTAGGGCCAATGGTATTACAAAATCATGACTTAGTTGATTTATGCAAAATGACTAAAAAGTCTTGATATGTATGAGGCTCATTTCTTTATTTTTGTTGGTCAATGAAAGTCGAATATCAAAAGATTATCGATCCTCCAATTAAATCTTGATCAAGACGAGACTAACTTTATTCTTCATTTCTAGTCCATTTTCTTTACTTTAGACCGATGACATTGCACAAATCTTGACTTTGATTATTTCAATTCAATAAAGTCTTCATAAATATGAAGCCACTTTTTACTTATTTTTATTGGTCGATGAAAGTCAAAAATCTAAGATTATCGATTTATCGATTTAAATCTTGATTAAGACGAGACCAACCTTATTTTTTCATTCCGGATTCATTATCTTTATTTTGGTCGATGACATAACAAACTTCATGGTTTGGTTGACTTCATTGAATCAACAAAACTTTGATCAATATGAGACCGCTTTCTCTTTATTTCAGTTTCATTCACTTTTTAGTCGATGAAAGTCAAGAATCATTGATTATCGATTCCTCGATTAAATCATGATTAGGACGAGACTAATTCTATTTCGTGTTCTTAGCAAGCAAACATAACATAACACAAACTTAACAAGAGTTTCCTGTAGAGTACTACAGATACTTAGGGTGCTAATACCTTCCCTTTGTATAACCAACCCCCGAACCTTAGATCTCCCCCCTTTAGGTTTTTTAACGATCTTGAACCTTTCCTTTGGATAAATCAAAGTCGGTTGTAAAAGAAAATGATGCAAGTTAAGTAATAGCTTGTTATCTGATTTTCACCTCAACAGAGATGGCGACTCTGCTGGGGAGACCTCAGCCTTAAGTGAGTCAAGCCTAGTTTAGTTAGGTTTTCGTATGTGTGTTTAGCTTTGTTGCTTCTCTTCCTTCTTTGATTATATGTTTTATTTCTCTTGCTTTACATATATGTATCTGTACATCCTGTGTGGGCTTTGGGTATCTGATATCTTGAATAAAGCTCTACACCCGAGTTTTGGAAAAAGCAGAGAGAAAACATAAGGTTAGATTTGGTAGTTAGTAGTGTTAGACTACGAGGGCAAGCTTCTTGTAGCAACTAACATGAAGGCTCCTCTAGAGTATACCTGTTTGTAGATCTCGTTATAAAAACAGCTAGCCTGTTGCATGACGCTGATTCATGAAGGGTCTGTGACTCTAGGTCCCCATTTAGAACCAGTGCTATTTTGGTGGTTGTGTAATATTGGACTTCAAGGATATCTCCTTGCTCCAACCAATATGAAAACCCCGATCAGAATAGACCTTTTCGTCACTCTCGTTGTAAAATGGCTAGCCCGTTGCATAACGTTGATACGACTAAGGTCCGTGACTCTGAAACCTTATCAAAAACCTAGAAAATATTCTGTGAGTGGGCTTATGGGTAGATAATCTAGAACTATCCATTATAGGGAGACCTACCTAATAGGATGTTCTGATTTATTCGGGTTATCTCAGATCCTAACCACCTTACATTGCATTTTCTTTCTGCATCTTATGCTGCATTGCGTTGCATATCATTTGCATCTTTGCATGATTCATTGCATACGTCTATCTGTCCAGTCACTCATTTCCAGTTGTCTCTATCCTCCAGTGTCTTCTGTCAGTCGTCAAGCTGATTCCTCAACACCGACACAGGACTAGAGCTAACACCAGATGCAGAATGTCAAGAACAATCCTCTGCCAGGGCAAGTGAAGCTTCAGTCGACTTCAGCTCAGCTACTTTCCGAAGACAAGCCAGCCCATCCACGTTGTTGGCTAGTCACTAGGCCATTTTTCTTATTGTTTGCATTTTCCTTTGTTTTGTACTAGCTGTTTGTTTCCAAACTATGTTGGTACTTTCATGTTAATGAAATAAGCATTTGCAACTTTTTGATCCAATTCATTTGTGTTTGCTATTTACTTCTTAATGCTTTCTGTTTCAAGAAAAAATAAAAAATTTCTCTTGTCCACTTTCTGTTGATTATGCAAAGATTTGAGGGAGGATGATGAAAATGTAAATACTCATAATTGCTGTTGGTATGCTTTTAAATCAAAACTTTGCTAACGATGTAAGGCATTGTTTCAATCCCTAAACACTGGAGAAATAAGGAAGATAATCCCTCGTCAACCCCTTTGGGCCTTGAAGTAGGAGTTTCTTTTCTTTACAAATAAAAACCCGCAATCTTAACTTGGGGCAGGGTAGTTCTTAGTTAACTTGATTGTGCATTCAAATACAAGAGTAGCATTCAAGACGCCTTTCGACAAAGTTCACAAATGTTCCTTCGCACACAGCAAGCAGGTGTCGAAGATGTCTTTCAAGTCAAACGCCAATGATGGTTCACTGTAATCATTAAGCCAGGTAGTTACTAAAAAAAAGAGAGTGAAAAAAAAAAGAAAAAAAAAAGAAGAAAGAACAAGCTTGTACGACAACCAAATGTTGTGAGAAGCGATGACTACCATTTCAAAGTCTCTTAACTTCTGAACCATCATCATTATCATCATTAGTACAATTTCCTAACCTATGGGAGCCTGAGTGCATAGTTTGAGTTAACTGAGC
The DNA here is from genome assembly GCA_022829125.1 of Lathyrus tuberosus. NCBI lineage: Eukaryota > Viridiplantae > Streptophyta > Magnoliopsida > Fabales > Fabaceae > Lathyrus > Lathyrus tuberosus. Next base: position 5,725,579 of record JALAZF010000164.1, on the reverse strand, counting down.
ATAGGACTGGAGATCATCACGTAGATTGGGTGGGTCACAAATAAACTTTGAGCTTTTATCCTTTGTTTCTCAAACCGTGAACCAGGCCACGTTATAACCCTCAAAAGACCTAACTGAAGCAAGGTTATTTTGAAAGCATACTACAGTAAGGCTGCGTAAGCTGACTCCAAAAGATCTTTGCGAATCATCTATTCTGACATCATACCATTTTGCTTTACTTCTCACTTTGAATGTCTTGAACCGCCGTGTTCAGACCAGTGACTCATATACTTCGCTTTTTTTTCAAAATGATTTTGATTTCAAAAGTTGCATGAACTCTGCATTTACCATGTTTGTACAAATACTTTTGTTTGCAAACTAGCTTTCTTCTTAAGGAATTTTCAAACAGTTAAGAAACTTGGTCAGTGATCCTATCAGGGGCAGGTTCCTTCCATATCCTGTTGGGAATCAGTTCAAGTTTTGTGGTTTAATGGCGACTTCTCATAATTGGTTTATACAGAAGATTTTTTTTTCAAGACCCAGACTGGGGCAAGCTTTCTAGAGCACCGTGAAACAGTCATTTCCAGACTCACACAAGCTAAAGCAATGATCAGCTCATCTACAATAATCAGCTAATCTGGGGCAGTTTACTTAAAGAATCCCCAAGCAGCTCTCCATCCTTCTTTACAAGGATCATCACTAGATACATTTTATTAGTGTGGCAAAGATGTGCAGCAGAAGCATCTCTAGTCCCAAGCAGAATGGCAGTGATCTCCGTGTAGAGGAATCAGTCTTCCAGTCTTGTCTTCCCAGAGAGTCGAGCCATGTCGTCGACATCTGCATTCGCATTTGATCATATATCATCTGCATAATTTATACCATATGCATAACATGAGTGTTTTATCCTCATTTGCATTTCTCCCGAGGTCGTGTCGTTATCCACGTCTTACCAAAACGTTACCTGTCCTTTTTATTCAGTGTCATTCCTGAATGTTGTCATTCTCTTGTGCATCTAATTTTGTTGGTAGATGTTGGTCTACTCTCATTCCAGTGCTATTCCTGGATCTTTATATTCTCTCACTCCAGTGCCATTCCTGGATGTCTGTCTCTTGTGATCTCCAGTGCCATTCCTGGATATCTTGTTCCTCTTGTTTCTCCCAGTGCTATTCCTGGAAGTTTTGCCTATCTTCTATAACCTCCATCAAATTTGCTTGGATATCTCTCAGTGTCATTCCTGAAAGTCTTTTTTGTCCATTCAGTTCCATTCCTGGGTGAGTTTTCTCCTTTGCATTCAGTGCCATTCCTGGATGTCTTTTTCGCTATCATTCGATACCATTCCTGAATATAGTGATCCACCTTTACTTTCAGTGCCATTCCTGAAAGTTCACAGTCACTTAATGCTTTCTTGGATATTGTGATTCCTCTTATCCAATGCTTTCTTGGATCTCTACCTTTCTCATGTTTATCTGATGCCTTCTCAGATATTATAAGTTTACCTCTCATTCAAAGCCATTATTGGATGTCTGGTTTCTTTACCATCCGATGCCTTTCCGGATGTGTGTCCCTTTCTGATATTTTACCAGATCGGGTCTTTGTTCACTTTTATCTAAAGCCATTATTAGATATTGTGAGTCATACCTTTCATTCAAAGCCATTATTTGATGCCTGGTTTCTCTACCATCTGATGCCTATCCAGATGTGTCTCTCTTTCTGATGTTTTCAGATAGAGTCTTTGTTCACTTTATCTAAAGTCGTTATTAGATATTGTGATTTATACCTTTTGTTCAAAGCCATTATTGGATGACTGGTTTCTTTGCATTCAAAGCCATTCTTGAATGTAGTCTCTGTTCACATTCATCTAAAGCCATTATTAGATATTATTATTTGTACCCTTCATTCACAGCCATTATTGGATGACTGGTTTTTTTTTGCCATCTGATGTTTTTCCGGATATGTCTTTCTCTGTCTTTTCTGGTTTTTCTTGAAGATCCCGTTTGAACTCTTAAGTATAAGAAAATCCCAGAAAATCTTTTGTTGGTGTCTATCCCTTTATTCCAAATTGATCCCCAGGGGAGATCATGTCTTCTTTCTGGTTCCATGCCCAGTAAAGAGTGTACTTTCATTTCCCCAGTGTCGTCCGGTCACCTATAAACCTGTCGTCCATCTCCTTGGACTTTTCCCTAGTATAGAGCCCCTCTCTGGCACCCATCCCCAGTGAGGGCCTGTAGGATTTCCTCTTTATTTTTCTATCCCCGGTGCATCCTTAGAGTCTCCCCGGTGAGTCTATCATTGGATAGTCTGTATCCCTAGTGAGTCTATCGTTGGACAGTCTGTATCCCCAGTGAGTCTTTCTCGTGAATGCTAACCTTATCCTTCCCCAATAAGCTCACCTGTGGTGGATTTCCCTCGTCCTTGGTGTTTTGTTTGTCTGCCCCTTTGCATTTAGCATTCCATCATTTTTATCATATTAGAGTTCATTGCATGTCAGCATTTTTGTCCATAGCATTGCATGTCAGTGCGTCTGAGGGCAAAATTTTCGGTTATCTATATTTAAATACCTTCCACCATGATTTCATGAAGACTATCATCACTCATGTCATCCGGTGAAGATATTTAAATAGGGGCAACTGTTGTACCCCAAATTTTACCCTCCGATATTCTGATCGTTTGCATATCCTTTTCATTGGTCTCTGTTTTCGCATTTTAGTAAACATATCAATAATCATGCATTTTTTGTTAGAATTTAATTTGTTTTATTTCTTTTTTTCACTAACTATTTTCAATTATCTTTTTTATTATTTTTAGTTTTATTATTATTATTTCTTTTTTTATTATTATTATTATTAATTTTATTATTATTAGTTTTATTATCATTATTAGTTTTATTATTATTAGTTTTATTATTACTAAGCTTTATTATTATTATTATTATTATTATTACTTTTATTTTGTTTATCTTCATAGTAAGTGGGGACCGCTCAATCATTCTAACACTTCACACGGATTGCCAACTTGGATTTATCAATGACCAAAAATCATTCTCACACTTCACTCATCAATGGCCAAGAATCATTCTCATAAAGTCACATGGATTGCCACATCAACACTCCCACTTTATTCACACTATAAATAAGATCTCTCTTTCTCTCATTTGACACACCAGATTCACCCCACACAAAGGCTGAATACTCTCTTAATTTTTACCCTCAATTATTCTTGCAAATTTCCTAGAGAGAAGGCTCGTCTTCATTTTTCCATAACTCGTGTCATTGAAGAGGCAGTGGACCGTCTCCACTAGGTAACATTCACCTCTTTTATTTCTCCGTTTTCAAAGTACCATGATCATTTATCTATGTTGTTATCAAGTTCATTAGCATGTTAATATTTTTCTGGAAAAAGTATTGTAATATCCTATAATTTTTGTTTGGTTTTATTATGAATGATGTTTAAAAGATAAGATAAAAATTCAAAAAGACAAAAAACATGCTTCATCACCACCCTTTTATTATTTCATACTATTTTTATTTTATTTTCCATTTATTTCTTAATTTTGTTTCTCTAGTTTTTATTTTAGGAGCACTTTGAATTTTTAGTTTCAATTTATCATGTTATTTCTTGAATTCATAACTTTTTCTTTCGAATTTTGTTTTGATTTTTATTTTTCGCTTACGATCTTTATTTCGATTTTTAGGGCCAATGATATTACAAAATCATGACTTAGTTGATTTATGCAAAATGACTAAAAAGTCTTGATATGTATGAGGCTCATTTCTTTATTTTTGTTGGTCAATGAAAGTCGAATATCAAAAGATTATCGATCCTCCGATTAAATCTTGATCAAGACGAGACTAACTTTATTCTTCATTTCGAGTCCATTTTCTTTACTTTAGGCCGGTGACATTGCACAAATCTTGACTTTGATTATTTCAAATCAATAAAGTCTTGATAAATATGAGGCCACTTTTTACTTATTTTTATTGGTCGATGAAAGTCAAAAATCTAAGATTATCGATTTATCGATTTAAATCTTGATTAAGACGAGACCAATCTTATTTTTTCATTCCGGTTTCATTATCTTTATTTTGGTCGATGACATAACAAACTTCATGGTTTGGTTGACTTCATTGAATCAACAAAACTTTGATCAATATGAGACCGTTTTCTCTTTATATCAGTTTCATTCACTTTTTAGTCGATGAAAGTCATGAATCATTGATTATCGATTCCTTGATTAAATCATGATTAGGACGAGACTAATTCTATTTCGTGTTCTTAGCAAGCAAACATAACATAACACAAACTTAACAAGAGGTTCCTGTATAGTACTACAGATACTTAGGGTGCTAATACCTTCCCTTTGTATAACCAACCCCCGAACCTTAGATCTCCACCCTTTAGGTTTTTTAACGATCTTGAACCTTTCCTTTGGATAAATCAAAGTCGGTTGTAAAAGAAAATGATGCAAGTTAAGTAATAGCTTGTTATCCGATTTTCACCGCAACATCAGGGAACCCTCTAGGAGGATGGAGGCCCCCCTCGACGAGGACGCGAACAACGAATCCCTGAGGGAAGAGCTCGACTTCGTCGAGGAGATAAGGACGGGCGCATCCCTCCAGGAGGCCTCACTTAAACAAAAAATAACTCTACGTTATAACAACAAAGTTATTAAACAAGATTTTCATGTTGGCACCCTCGTCTTACGAAGGAACCAGAAATATTCGCAAGAGGGGAAGCTCGCCGCGAACTGGGAGGGCCCGTACCGCGTCCGCGCAAAAACGGGGACAGGAGCCTACTACCTCGAAAATCTACACGGGGAAGAACTAGCTCGACCATGGAACGCTGAGAAACTTAAGCAATACTACAGTTAGACACTGCCCGCGACAAACCAACGTCGCAATTACGGGGGCGCGCTAGGGTACAGGTGCGACGCCTCTATATGAAACACGACGATCAAGGGCTGCGTTATGTGTGCGCAAGGACTTTGATCTGACGAGGAGCCCTCAATCGAGCTCCGTCGTCGTCGTACCAATTAGGCAGAATGCCCAGCTCGCGATGGGAAGTTCACGCCACGAAGTTAAGACCTCGACCGAGCTCTTAGCCTCGTTGAAGGTCGGAATACACCTCCGATCACTCGACCAGCCCTCCACGCAGTCGAGGATCATCAAAGTCGAGCAAACTCCCAAAATCACCAAATTACTTAGACAAAAACAAGCAAAGTATATCAAATACGCAAGCATCACACACACAGATAAACACAACAAGAAAAGTATTCAAACCGGGAAAAAAACCCATTGTGCAAATATTACAGACATGTCAAAAGGCCCCTGGCACGCAGGCCAGGCAAAAGGCATCAAAAGAAAATGGCTCGCAGGCCAAACCAGACGAACAAGCAAAAACCTAGTCGATGATATTCTCCTCTGGCTGCTCGTTTTCTGTAGCCCCTCCGTCGACCTCCTTCTCCCGCATCGGCTGCACGATCAGACCCGCGACCACTTCGTAGTCAGGATCAGCCCTTCAGTGATAAGGTCGGGGTTGAGGACCCGAAACTGCTGCACGACGTTGTTGAAACCAATGTCGGCCTCCACGAGGCTATCCTGCTCGGCTTGCCTGAGCTTCGCTATCAGAGCTTCCCGGGAAGTTAATAGCTTGTCTTCCTCGGTTTCCTCCTCAGCAGGGCGAGCAGCTTCCTCCAGCTTGGCGACCCTAGCCAAGAGACCCCCCCTTTCCTCATCGGCTTTCTTCAGCCTCTCCTCCAACTTCTCCTGAAGTTTGGCCTGCGCCTTGTTCTGATTTTTGCAGTCGGTCAGCTCCTTGACCACTTTCTCCATCTCAGCGGCAACAGACTCAAACCTCTCCTGTAACCTGGTCAGTTCAGCCGCTGGGTAAGTCTCGTCGTTCAGGACCAGAGCATCCGAGCAGACTCACATCACAGCAGACAGGTCATCAACCAAAATCCTCCTCCTCGAAGCCTGACCAGCACCTAGGATGGCCTGGACCTCGGCAGCACCTATGCCCGAAGAGTTGGCATCCGAAAAGAAACGAGGATTCGAGTGACAAGGCGGAAGCACGAACTTCTCAAAGGGAGGGTTATCGGTCACTGTCAGGTTGACATGTACCTGGTCGTCTATGCGCTGTCTCTTCGGGGACCCCTGACTGTCGGGAGACTGGCTACCTTAGGGAGAGCTGGAAGAACCCACTGGCACAGGAGTGGGGACGGGGTGTTGTGAACGGATCTGCTCGACACGACTTTTCCCGCTTTTCCTCAAATTTCGGGCAGCCGCCAGCTTCTTGGTGCGCTCCTCCCCACTCGACATGTTACCTGCAAAGAGAAAGAAATGCATTAGTGAATCGAAACCCAGAACGCAAGGAAAGAGTAAGTCGAGGAAGATTCCACCACCTAACAGCACAAGGGTATCCTCATCGAAAAACGTCTCGAGGAGGGCCCTCGTATTGATCAACCGGCGTTTCGTTAAAATTTGCTCATCATCACCCCGGATAAATTTCCCGTCCGGCGTCACGAACTTGGCTGGGGAAAATCCAGCGATAAATTTGACTATTTCCTCGTAGGCCAGATGGTCTCTTTCGTATAGTCGACCAGGACTGACGATGTAACTGTCTGTGCCCCTTTTGAAGTGCTCCTCCGTCCAGAATAGGGGGAACTTTAGTTTGAGGACTTCTTCCTGCTTCCCGTCTACTTCTCGGATGACCCGCCTATACACCGACTCCATAGCCTCGAGCGAGACTGGCCTCACGATCACGATGTAGTATCGGTATTTGAAGGTGCAGACAGAATCCATGTAGGTCTAGAACAATCTGCTCACCTGTTTGAAGGACACCCAGCTGTGCCTGCCATCAGTCGCTTATCTCTGTAAGTGGAAAATACGAAAGAACAGGGGTATAGTCGCCACGATCTTGAGATACTTGCAGACGAGCTCGAAGGCACGGAGAAAAGCGAGAGAGTTGGGATAGAGCTGTGAGGGCGCCAGGCGCAGCCAAATGAACACCGATTGCTGGAAGTGAGTGAAGGGCATGCGCCACCCCGCCTCGTCGAACATAAACTCGTACAAAGGAAACCTCATCCCTCGGTACGTCGAGCAGATGCGATGGTGCGCCAAAGGTCTGAACACCTTCCAGGTCTTCGCGGAGCCCTCCAGACGATGCTCGACGGTACAGAAGATGTCGTCCTCATCACCATCGATGAACTGGGAGACCATATTCAGAGGCTCTTCGCTAATCCACTCCTCGGACGGCCGTCCCTCGACGCTGGTGATCGGAGCCATCGGGGAGTCAGGTTGGTCGTCAATGTCTATAGATCCCACGGCCACAGCCAAGGCTTCCATTTACCTGAAAAGCAGAAGGAAACGGTGAATTCGATGGTCCATATCAAATTTACCCCTCCACCGCTGATCAAGTGAAAGGGTGAAGAAGGAGCGTCAGGATCACGGGACAGTCGTGCTCACCCAACGTCCTCGGTATATCCGACGAGCGTCCCCGTGACCATCCTCAGGTCACCGGTACATCGCCCCAGGGGATTCATCCCATAGCTCGGGATATTATTGAGGTCCCCGAGACATCCATCTCGTGTCCTCGGGACATTCTTCTTGTCCCCGTGGGACACACCCCATCTCCCCGCGAGATTCAGCAAGAACATAGAGAAACTCCGTCGTTTTCGCCGGAAATTTCATGGTTTCCCTGGGAACTTCATCAGTTCACCGGAGTACCACCACAGGAAACACATTTAGAAAGGGAAACGATCAAGAAACTTACTTGAAAACGGCTGTTGATGAGGTCCAGTACGGCGGCATGCGGCGGCGAAATGGTGGCAAAAGCAAAGAGAGGAGGAGAGAGAATCTGAGCAGAGAGAAAGGAAATGTGCAAATGACGCGGGCGGGCTTCTATTTATAAGGCCCTCACGGGACTCGAGACGCCCCTAGGCACTCGAGTGCACTAATCCTAGCCTAGCCACCCTAGGTAATGATGACGCGTGACACGTGGCACACGTTTTCCCACGTACGTCCTTTCGTTCTCCCACATGCGTCCTTCCGTTTTCTTTGATGCTCGACTCCACAACTTCTCGTATCCCCGCGGTGTCGCCCAGCAATGGCCTATCGAACTCGAGCATACTTCAAGGTTTCTGCCCGTCCAACATTCCTCGCTCGTAGTGGTAAGCCCGTCAATGCCGGGAAGTTCCCCCGTTTGGTACGTTCCCCGACAAAAGGGTAACCGCGGGTATAAGACGACAAGGATCACCCCGGTTTCAGGAGCACGTTCAGTACGTCCTCGACATGGTTACTGGCCCTTAAGTCATTGCTCCGACACCTCAGAGCAACGACTTAGGGGGCTCCTGTTTTGGACTGGGTCGGCGCCTGCCCACCAGTCGGGTAGGCCCAACCCAATAATCTGGGAAGGCTCAACAAGGCCCATATTTACCCCTGCGTCGAGCACGTGCCACCCTCCAACAAGTTCGGGCACGTGCAGCAGATACTATCGAGCAGAGGCGCCAAGCCTTACGGAACACGTCTTTCCTCGACATCCATGAGCTCCTCCCCGCGAGGACACGTTCTCTTGGAACCTCCCACCTCTGAAGGATTCGGTTTGCCCACCTTCCGGAGATCTCGGGACCGTTATCCCAGGGCGAAGACCACGTGCTGTTCTTCACTACGCCACGTAAGCCCTGGAAGTTGCTTGGATTGGGCCTTGCAGTCCAGCCCAGTGCAAGTAACCGTTGGCCCCGCGCTAGGGGCTCTCTATAAATACCCTCCCACTTGAGAGGGTCGGGTTAGGTTCTTTCTAACTCACCTATATTTTGTACTTGCTACTCTAGTTTACCTGACTTTGGCATCGGAGTACCTTGCAGGAACAACCCCCCTGGTCGTATCATCATCACCGAAGCTGAAGATTTCACGACGCTGCTGGCCACTGTCATACTGTCTGATCCAGGTACGATCAGTGGCGCCGTCTGTAGGAACAACTGCTTCCCCGTTTTTCCCTCATCGTTAAACCAATGCAATCTCTCCGTTCATAACTACCATGGCCAACACCAGCACCCAACATGGGAACAACGCTCCAGACACCGCCTTCACGCAGCTCGACAACGGAAACCACCATGAGGACAACGTTGTCGTCCACATCGAAGAAGGAGATATAAGGGACGGGCAAACCGCCTCCCTTTTTTTGAAGATGTGGCGTACGACGCCGCCCAACATGACATCCTGCCGGTCATCTACCAGCCAGTCGCTCTGCCACCAAACGTTGATCCAGGCACGGTGGCCCTGTTCGCATTGGTCAACCAGACCAACTAATTGATTGCCCAGCAGAATCTCAGGATCGAACCGCTCGAGAGAGGGCGACCACGACGCTCTTCCCCGCAAATACATCGTCACCCACCATCTCCCAACCGTTCCTCTTCCCCGCGAAGTAATCCCCCGGCTAGCTCTCGCAGCCCCTCCCCACAGCGTGAAGGCTGCCGGCCGCGCCTGGAACGACCCCAGCAAGTAGTCGCCCAGAAACTCCCTCGCTCCCCTCCATAGGACGAGCCTCGACGTTCCACGACCAAGAAGAGGAGCAAGGATGACGGCGAGAAGCCGAAGAGCCATTCCAGGAGTTCTCCTCGTCGACATGGACCGGGTCGGAACCATCGCTCCCCATCGCAGTCGCCGGTCAGAAGTGATGAGGACGACCAGAGAACTCCCTTATCCTGGGAAATTATGGACACTCCTATACCCGCGGGCATGGAGAAGCCCCCGCAACTGGGGACTTATGACGGTACAACCGACCCCAACGATCATATCGAGAGCTTCAAAGCCATGCTCGACTATAAAAACGTCCGGGGAGCTATTAAGTGCAGGCTCTTCCCGACTACCCTCCGAAAAGGAGCCATGACGTGGTACAAGAGGCTTGCTCTGGAATCCATCACGTCCTAGAAACAGCTAAAAAGCAGTTCTCCAGACATTTTACCGCCTCTCGTTGACACCCAAAGACGGTGGCCTCCCTGGAGGCCATCTTCCAAGGGCGAAACGAATCCCTCAGAGACTACATCGAGAGATTCAACAAAGATGCCGTCGAGGTCCACGCGACCGATGACATGAAGAAGTTCCTAATCGCACGAGGACTGCGCACCGGAATCGACTTCGCCAAAGCTGTGGGCATCCATAAACCTCGCAACTTGGAATACCTACTCTTCCGAGCTCAATCGTACATCGATTTCGAAGAGACACGGGCTGCTCAAATGGCCCTCGACTCGCGGCGATGAGATGGCCACCGCGGCAAGGTCTCCTCCCCCCTTCCCCCCCCCCCCCCCCGACGTGGGGGAGAGAGTAGAAAGAAAGGCTGCTCCCGGGACTCTCGCGAGCCGAGAGGTCCAGCTGGCCAGTTCACAAAATACATGCCGCTCAACGCTCCCCGCGAGCGAATTCTATCTAAGTGCGCCAACTCGGAGTTCCAGAGAGAGGGTGTCCGCTTTCCCAAGCCGACAGCCCCCAAACCAAACACGGACAAGTCCAAGTACTGCAAGTTCCACCGGAGCCATGGACATGTCACAGAAGATTGCATCCACTTTAAGGATGCAATTGAGATCCTGATCAAGGAAGGGCATCTGAAGAAGTACTCCCAGAGGAACGACGCTTCCTGATCGGGTGCTCGAGATGCTCAGAGCGTCGAGGAGACAACGCCTCCCGCTGGGGGAAATCGACTGCAAGTCGCCCTCAGCGTTACTCTACCCGAGGACTTCTTCATCCCCGAGGAAATCGAGGACCAAGAGGTAGTTCGCAGCATGTGGGCGAGCTTCCCCGACGAAGACCCCATCACTGCCCGCAGCACATGGGAAGGCTTCCCCAAGGCGATGGTTATTTCTGGCGGGAGGCCCCGAGAAGGTGTCTGTCGGGTCGATTAAGCGAAAGTTCGACGAACTGGAGTCTGTGACGTCGGCGAAGACCACCACTTTTGACAAGGTGCAGGGAAGGTCAAACCCCATCACCTTCTACCTCGAAGAGCTGCCAGGAGGGGCCACTAACGCCTTCATCCCCCTCTTGATCCGGGCACAGATGGTAAATTTTGACGTCTGTAGGATCCTGGTCAACCAAGGGAGCTCGGTGGACATCATGTACGCCCACCTCTTCGAAACCCTCCAGCTCGATGAGAAGCACTTGACCCCTTACATAGGCTCGAATCTACATGGATTCAACGGCACCACCACCAGACCGTGGGGCTATGTCGAACTAGTGGTCACGTTCGGAAGCGAAGACACTGCCCGACAGATCAAGACCCGCTTCTTGGTGGTCAAATGTCCGTCCCTATACAACTGCATTCTGGGGAGGACCACCCTGGCCGAACTCACAGCAATACCATCAACAGTCCATCTGAAGATGAAGTACTACACGAGCCAGGGTCGAGTCGTCACCATGCACGGGGACATTGAAGTGGCCAGGAGGTGCTTCGACGCTGCAATCAAAGGCATGAGTTCCATCAGCACCAAGCCCAAGACCGGAGCGAAGTCATCCCTAGACGCTATGCAAAAGCCACTCCCGCGCATCAACGTGGTCGACCTCGATAGCAGGTTCGTTGGAGAGCATGAAGAAGGTGGGGCAGCTGACCTCGACCTCCAGGCGGAAAGCAACGGGCAGCCTCTCCACCCAGCGCGCCCCGTCCCGGACGGAGACTTCGAGCTCGTCGCCCTCGGAGACGACCCAGACCAAAGCGTGAAGATCGGCACCGGACTCCCCGACCTGGCAAAGAAGCAGCTGAAGGCATGTCTCTGGGAGAACGTTGATCTGTTTGCATGGAGCGCCTCCGAGATGCCTGGCCTTGACCCTGAGGTGGCCTGCCATCAGCTCACCGTAGATCCGGCCGCTAGGGCCATAGTTCAACGTAAGCGTGGGCAATCTCCCAAAAAAGCGGAGGCTGCTGAAAAAGCTGTAAAAGACCTCCTAGAGGCAAATTTTATTTCGGAGGCCAGGTACACAACCTGGCTGTCCAACGTTGTACTTGTCAAAAAGAGTAATGGAAATGGAGGATGTGTGTTGACTATACCGACCTTAACCGGGCATTGCCCGAAAGACTCTTATCATTTGCCTAACATCGACCAGCTGGTCGACAATTCTGCAGGTTTCAAGCTATTGTCCTTCATGGACGCCTACTCGGGGTATAACCAAATCCCCATGGACAAGGCCGTTATGATGAACTGAGTTATTAATGTACCTTAAAACACTCATGTGTTAGTTTTAAGTGAATATATCTTAGCCATTGAATGGATAATAATAAAGGGGTAGGATTTGGTGTCAAAGTTAATATTTTGACACCGGTGTCAAATGATCCCCTCCCATATATATATATATATATATATAGGGTCATGCTAATACACAACCATGTAGGAGTGCATTAGCAACATACACATTTTTGTGTGGAATCCATCCTTTTTTAGCGGGACTCACATTAGAAAGATGAAGAAAAAAAATAGAAAAAAAAATACATGTAGTGTATTTTTGTGTGGAGCCCACCAATTTTTGGTGTGTGTTAGAATTTTCCATATATATATATATATATATATATATATATATATATATATATATATATATATATATATATATAGGTACGGATCCAAAAAATTTAGTTATATAAAAATATATCAATATTAAAATAATACATTATTTTGTAAAAAATTTTAAGATATCAAAATTTTGTTATTTTATATCTGAAAAACTAAAAAAAATACTTAAATATATACAAAAAAAAAAAAAAAATTAATCGTGTTATTATATTTTGAAGTTATTGAATAATTTTTTCTTCTAGTTTTGTTGTGTTATTATATTTTGAAGTTATTGAATAATTTTTTCTTCTAGTTTTGTTATTACTATATAACAAAACAACCATTCAATAATTTATTTATATTTAGTTCTTCAATGTGGGGCATTAATTGTATTTCATTGTCTCAAAAACAAATGTTTTTAAAATGGTAGGATTTGGTGTCACAGTTAATATTTTGACACCGGTGTCAAATGATCCATTCTCATATATATATATATATATATATATATATATATATATATATATATATATATATATATATATATATATAGAGAGAGAGAGAGAGGGTCATGCTAATACACAATCATGTAGGTGTGCATTAGCAACATACACATTTTTGTATATATATATATATATATATAGAGGGTTATGCTAATACACAACCATGTAGGTGTGCATTAGCAACATACACATTTTTGTGTGGAATCCATCCTTTTTTAGTGGGACTCACATTAGAAAGCTGAAGAAAAAAATAGAAAGAAAATACATGTAGTGTATTTTTGTGTGAAGCCTACTAATTTTTTGTGTATGTTAGCATTTTCCATATATATATATATATATATATATATATATATATATATATATATATATATATATATATATATATATATATATATCCAAAAAATTTAGTTATATAAAAATATATCAATATTAAAATAATACATTATTTTGTAAAAAAATTTAAGATATCAAAATTTTGTTATTTTATATCTGAAAAAATAAAAATAAAATACTTAAATATATAAAAAAAAAAAAGAATTTTAATCGTGTTATTATATTTTGAAGTTATTGAATAATTTTTTCTTCTAGTTTTGTTATTACTATATAACAAAACAACCATTCAATAATTTATTTATACTTCAATGTGGGGCATTAATTGTATTTCATTGCCTGAAAAACAAATTTTTTAATATAATTTATAATAAAATAAGTAACTTGGTGGGACAGTTGCCCCAATATCATATCATATATATATATATATATATATATATATATATATATATGAAAAAATTGATGGTGCACTGACAGTGTAAATTATTTTTACATTGTCAACCAATGACAACCATGTATCCCGCCAAGTCAGTCTGTAAATTTTAAATTATTTATATGTTTTGGCACTTTAAAATATTTTGATTGGATGTATGTGTAATATTTTTTTACATCGACAGTACACTACCATTAACCCCTGTATATATTTTCAAAGCAACACTAACTTTGTTTTCGTATGCAGATACGAATAAATTTGACCGCGGGCAAGTTAGTAAAGGGTGAGTATTTTTTATTTGGTTGCTATTTTTTTTTTCATACTAAGATTTGATATATTAAACTAACTACTTTAACGTGTGACTAAAAACTATATAATATACGTTTATTTATTTTTATTTTTTTACGTTTTATATTATAATTATCATTTTTGTAAAACAATAAATTTGCCTCAAATTATTAATCTTTTGATTTTATGTAATCTTAATTGTTTATTTCTTTTGTGCTATTTAATTAATATTAGTGTAGTATTTCTAAATTTTTATTTTTCACTTTAACTTTTAAGATAGTGAAACTATTTCAATAATTAGTATGGATAAGTAAATACAATTATCATTTTTTTTATTTAATATATGTAAAACTGTAGAATGTGATAAATATTTGGCATAATTAGTCTCTAGGTCCCTTAATTTTGAGCGAAGTTTCGCTTTGGTCCCCGCACTAAAAAATGTTATATAATGATCTCTTAACTTTACTTCCGTTAAACCATTTGGTTCATACCGTTAGTTTGTGTGAATAAACGTTAATTATGACTGAGGTGGCATGTCAGGTAAGCAAATGGTAAATTGAACATTCAGGTTCTGTGTTATAAACACTCAAGGGTTCGTGGGTTCCATCTTCCATTTACAATGTTCATCTATATTTCCTCCATCTTCCATTTTCTTCTCCAAATTAGGGTTAAATCACCATCTTCTTTCTTCCATCTTTCATATTCCATTTTCTTCTCCAAATTAGGGTTTAATGTCAAAGATTGCAAATAATGTTTCAACGTCAAACAACCAAAACTTTGGTACATCTGGATCTGTGCTTCGTAGAAACAAGAGAGTGGAGTGTTTTTGCCAAGATGAAAGTGTTCTTCGAACTGTTAATGATGTGAACAGTGTCAACTATGGGAGAAAATTTTGGGGTTGTAGAAATTACATAAATCACATGGATAATGGTTGTAATTTCTTCAAGTGGTTATGTGATGAGTTTGTTGATGAAAGGGATTTGAAGTTTGAAAGAAAAAAGAAGAAAATTAACAAATTGAAGAATGAGGTTATCTACACTAGAGGATGGTTGAAAATGTCCATTGTGGTTGGGATGTTGAGCTTAGGGTTTAACCTTGTGTTTGTAACAATGTATTTCAATTAGAATTACGGTAGTTCAATGTTATGTTTTCACATTTTCAATGTATTCTTAAGTTGGTTTAATGAATAAGGGTAGCGTTTATTTCCACACATTACCAATGTTTCTTCATTATTCTCTGTTTTATCTGTGATACATAACTGGCATAAATTTGTCTCAAAATTTAACCTGTTAAAAATGCAGCTTAAGGACCTTATTGGTACAAATTAAAATAGTAAATAGACCACTTTGCAACAAATTATAAAATTAAGGACTTTATGGAAACCATACAGTAAGATAATTTGGCATTATAAGCCATTTCAACTTTCATTATAAGCCATTATAAGGCATTAATATAACATTCCAAAATGTGATACAAAAACAAAACAGATAGGTCATTGTCAATAAGCCATTAAAAGGCATATCAAAATGACATTACAAAATGTGACCAAACATCATAACAAACATCAAGGTTGACTTGAAACAGACTTGCCACCCTTATAAAGTTTTTTTTTCGATGGTGGGTGACTTGTAACAATTGGTGGCGGTGGCTGAGTTGTTCCTTCTTGTACCTGTAGCGAGCGGTTTTGGACGTGGTTGCGAAGCACTACCGCTCTTTGGTATCTACAGCTCGATTCATTTTTTATCCTATTAAAGCTGATGAAGGAAGGGAAATAGATGTCTCAAATTAACCCTGCTTGCAAACTGAGGTTAAATAGTCAAAACTGTTGGTTTACAGATGCTACAAAGATTCGGGGTCTCTATTGGGTGTATTTTTTTAAAAGTGGTGTTCGGTTGATTGGTGGGAGGTTAGGACGGATGTGTGGAAGTATGGGATTTTGGGTTTTTGTTTAGTGTGCTCGCTAAGATCTTTTCTTTCAATCTTATGCCTACGTATTCCCGTTTACAGAAACAGGGAAATCAGAGCGTTCGTAGTTCCTCCTATTCTATGGGAGGAAATGGTTGTTTTGGTGTCTTGTTTAAAGCCCAAGACGTGAAGCGAAAGGTAGTTTGTATCTTGTTCAAAGCCCAAGATGTGAAGCTGAAAGGTCTCAACTTTAGAGAGAATTTGTCATCTCTAAAGAGGGGTTTGTTTGTCACAACCGTTTATAAGGGAGAATTACTTTAACCGGGATACGTGAATCCGGCAATGCCATAATTTCCTTTATAGGGGATTTCCAACCTAAAGGAGAAGACTTTAACTCAGTGTAGAGCAATGCTATCTTTTCTTAGGAATTTCTCATGCTAAAAGAGGGACAGTGGCATGGATGTAGATGATCCAGAGGCTTGCCGCTTACAGTAATTAGATGAAGGGGAATGAGTTGTTGATGTTTGTGTACTGTGGACGAGGCACAACTTTGATGCTAAAAGGTTGATTGGATCAACCAGTGGTTTTCTTATACAAAGCCTAAGAGGAGGCTAATATATGTCTCGTACAAAGCCCGAGAGAGAGGCTAAAAGGTTTTGACTCAACGAGGGAATCTTTTGGTATCTCGTATAAAGCCCGAGTTGGAGGCTATTTGACTCAACAAGAGAGTTTTTATATCTCGTACAAAGCCCGAGATGGAGGCGAAAGGGGTGATTGACTCAACGAGGGAGTCTCTGGTATCTCGTACGAAGCCCGAGATGGAGGCTAAAATTGTTAGCTCCGCTAGGGAGAATCATTGTACAAAGCCCAAGAGGAGGCTATGGTTACTGTTTCAGTTGAGTGACAGGTCCAGTATGCTGATTTAAAGAGAAAATCAGTTCTTATATGAGTAATGTTTGCACTCAGGGATATTTCCTGTTCTTTAAGGAAGTGGGAAATCCAAAGGGTATTAAGGTTGTCCGAGTCCACGGGGTTCCTTCCTATTTTTGAAGGGGTCACTTGAGAATGTCTTTGAGACTCAAGGATGTTAGACTGTCCGTGTCTAGAGTTTCATCTTTTGTACTATGCTTTGAGAAACAGTAGTAGACTCTTGGAAAGGATTGTTCTATGAAGATGACTAAGTTCTGTTCCTATACCTCTAGGAGGTCGTCGGGACAATTTGTACGAAGCCCAAGAGGAGGCTGGAAACTTTTAAGTAGCTGAGTGGTCCTTGTATGAAGCCAAAGAGAAGGCTATCATTCCCGGAGGAAGAATCATTATACGAAGCCTAAGAGGAGGCTGTGAATACTTCTAAGAAGCCGACGGGTCCTTGTACAACGCCCAAGAGGAGGTGGGGATGCTTTTAGGAAGCCTGCGGGTCCTTGAACAATGCCCAAGAGGAGGCCGATGCTTTTAAGAAGCCGATGGGTCCCCAAACCCCTAGAAATTCAAGACAGACTATTCACGAGGAATAGATCAAGCCAGGAAAGTTCGAGAATTTGGAAGAAACTCAAGAGATGCCATTCACGGAGAAAAGATCATCTCTGGGGAATAGAGTTTCTTGACAAGTGCTTTTAAGAAGCCTGTGGGTCCCCAAACCCCGAGAAATTCAAGACAGGCTATTCACGAGGAATAGATCAAGCTAGGAAAGTCCGAGAATTTGGAAGAAACTCAAGAGATGCCATTCACGGAGAAGAGATCATCTCTGGGGAGTAGATTTTCTTTGACAACTTCTACGAGTGACAGTCTATGAAAGGGTTCACAGAGAATGCTGCCTTTCATATCTCCATATTGTTTAACCCCAAGAGGAGAGAAGACTGTGTCTGGTAATCCTATGGGGATCTAGTTTTGACTATTTAAGAGGGATCAACGGGCTTAATGCTAGACATAGTTGCCGGGGAAACTCTAAATATTTATACTATTATTACACAGTTGATATGAGTTTATGAAAGAATACTTACTGTGAAACAGCCCCACAATACAGTTATATGTATATGAAAGCGGTAAATGAAAGCATATAAACACTTACTCGGTTGTAGAGCTTCCATGTTGTTTGGTTAGTTGTTCAACAAAGAAAGATTGAAAACAACAGTATATTCAAAATCAAAGGAGAAAGTGCTTTGAAAAAGAAAGATTTTGGTCTTACAGCTCAAGGAGAGGCCCAGGGTTTTATCAGTGAGCGCACTGTTTGAATTTGTACAGAGGGACTTATACAAGTGACTGTGGCCCAAAAATTGTTTTCTGTACAAAGGGATTTGGGTCTTACACTCTCTCAAGAGGCCCAAAAAGTTTTAAAGAAAAAGAGTGGGGCTTATAACACGAGGGTAGGCCCAGATGATTTTTCGTTTAAAATGGCGATCGCGCTGAGATTTTCTTTTAACGCAAAGGGGCTTATACAATATCTGAGTCCCAAAGTTGTTTTTGGTTAAAAGGGGGTTGGGTCTTACACTCTAATAGAGGCCCAAAAGTTTTGAATGGGTCTTATAGCTCAAGGAGAGGCCCAGATGGTTTATTTTTAAACTGGCGACGATCGTGCCGAATTTAAAAATGTACAAAGGGACTTATACAATAAGTGAGGCCCAAAATATTTTTGTACAAGTGGGTTGGGTCTTACACTCTAATAGAGGCCCAAAAGTGTTTGAAAATGATTTGTGAGGGTTGAATTAATCAAAAACCCTAATTTATTTCCAAAATGTATTTTAATTGAATAAAAATTCAATTAAAATGATCAAAAATTGTTTAACATGTGGGAAACAAATTATGATCTTGGATTAATGCTTCAAAAATCAAGTATTAACCTACAAAATAATTAGAAGTCATTAATCTTTACAAAATCAAGAGGAAAAAATATTTTAAATGTCAAAAACAATTAAAATATTAATTCTTTGCAAAAATATCAATTATATGAAATAAATAATATTTTTGGGATTTTTTGGCAAAATAAAATATTTTAACATTTTTGTGAATTATTAAAAAAAGAATCAACTCAAAATCATTAAAACTCAGAGAGAAATTAATTTTTGAATCAATTAAATAAAAATCACAAAATTCAAATATTCAAATGTTGGAAAATGGCGCCAAGAACAAGGGCAAGAACACGCGCGTGTTCTGAGTTTCCCAGATTTGCATTTTCTATCCAATCTCACTAAATACTTAATCATATCATGCAATCCACATACCAATCAACTCGTTTCAACCTCACGATCATGTCTATGACAATTAATTTCATTTAAATTAAACATAAAACAAGAAATCATGAACAATCCTCAAGAACCCTAGATTCTGCATGAAGGCTGGGATTTTTGATACACGATTCAAACAATGCAATTAATTGAGGGGAAACATTCCATGCATGATTATGAACATATGGCCAAATTATTGTGCAGCAAAAATTGCATGGATCATAGAGTTAGAAGAGCTCATGCATACCACTTGCAGCTGGTGATCGTGATTTGTGTTGGAGGTGTTACAGATGAGTTGTGATGATCTGAACAGCTTCCCTACACCCTATGGAGTGTGTTTGAATGCTTGGACTTGATTGAAATTGGTTGGATCACTTCATGGCATCTCAACTGTAACTTGGTTAAAACCTTGAGCAATTGACTGGTGATTCTGAGAAATCAGTGTTCCAGTTGTTGTTTAAGTGTTTGATCAGCTCATATGTGATGTATATGAGGTGTGTGTGTGATTGGTTTGATTGGAAAAGCTCTTAAACTCAAAACCCGATAGTGACTTGCCTTAGAAGGAAAAATTGGAGTGAAAGAAGAGATTTTGAGGAAAGCATCTGTTTGATGGCTTTGGTGTACTCTAACTGATCACAATTGAGCTCTATTTATAGTAGAGCAAGTTTTTTTTGCAAGGAATAGTGAATGGCAACTGCTGAGTAGGTTTGGCCAATGTTGGCAAATGAAAATCCAAGTCTCCTCTAGCCATTGACTAGAGGTTAGGGCACAGGCTGCTGGTTCCCTTGGTCTTGGATAAGTCTTGACTGAATTCAGTTGTTGAGAGCTCAGTCCATGCCACCTTGATGCTTCCATTGAATGCTCCAATCCAAAATTGGAGTCTTGTCCCTATTTTGGCAATTCTAGGTTCAACATGCTATTTCTTGTTCCAAAGACTTTGGAGGCTTGGCTCGGTGATTGTCCCCTTTAGATTCAATCCTCAGATGTGTCCAAATGGATAGGAGTGTTTGGATTTGGCTGATTTTGGCAAATCGACCAAAAGTGCAAAAATCTGCCTTGCCTTGGTAGATTTCAGCAAGGCATCTTGCCAATGTCATATCTCATAGCTCAAATTGAATTTGGTAATGTTCTTGGCCATTTTGGAAAGCCCTTACATGATACAACAACTGTTTGAACATGTTTGGTTTTGATCTCTTTTGAATCCAAGTGAAAAATCCCCCTACATTTGGAAAAAAGTAAAGGCAGATTCTGACTTAGTGAAATTTTCACTAAGTGTTGGAACAAAGTGACTTTTCTTGATTTTGATCACTCCATAACTCAAAATCCATGTGGAATTTGGACATAGGTCAGTATGAAGCTTTTGTAGAGGGAAATGTGATCTACAAATCAAGCTTTGAATGGGGAACAATGGCCTTGTGGTTTAGGAGTTATGGTCCTCCAAAGTTGGCACATTAGTGTCACGTTTTCCATAACTTATAAATTTTTCTAAGTTTTTATGGTTACCCCTTTTACAAGTTATCCCACTTTCTTTGATTTTTCTTGATGAATGATGATTCAAATCATACATTAACATCATTTTAGGGTTAAAAATCCATTTTGGTGAAAAATCTCAAAAAGTCAAAGTTGACTTTTGTGCACAGTTGACTTTTTATCAGATGAATTCCAAACTGTGCAATTCTTCAAGGAATCATGTCCTTGACCTAAATAAAACTTGATGGACATGTTCCATGGGTGTCATAGGGTATATTGAATCATGTCTTAGGGTTTGGGAGCATGTCCTGGTCAAAAGTCAAAGTTACAGTTGACTTTCCTCGCGAAACCCTAATTGTGGTGCAGACAAAATTGAGACTTGTTGCTCAAGCTTCTTGGATTAATCCATTGTTGCAAATGGATCAATATAATATATTAAAGACCCTCAAATCCTCTCTTGAGGTCTTGGCTCATGATTTGTCCCAAAAGTCAACTTAGGGGTGAATTAGGTCAAGAAACCCTAATTCCTGATTTTTGATGTATGCATCCCCTGAGATCAAATTGACTTGATGATTGGGTCCATGAGGTTCCATGGAGTATATTAGGTTATGTTTTGGATCCTTGGCTTGCGCCCAGATGAAAATTTTCCATCTGGAGGCCCTGGTCGACCAAAACCCTAATTTGGTGACATTGTCGATCTTAAGACTTGATCCACCTAGAAGGGAGCAGCCTTGTGCTTAATCCTTGAAGTGGGAGTCCTTTTGGTCCGTTGTGGATATTCTAGAGGCTAGACAAGTTGAAGATCAAGTCATTCCTTGATTGATCCTTTGTCTAAGGCTCTGAGAGGACTTAAAACCCTAGTTTTGATTTTAGTGAATGCTCAACAACCCTTGAGGCATTTGATGAGGCATGATGGTTCATCCATATTGTGATGATGATTTGCACAATGATGGGAATCTTAGTGGTCAAAATTTGGGGTATGACAGATGCCCCTATTTAATCTTCTTGGACCCGAAGGTGTGAATGACGAAGGTATTCGGGCATTCAGGGTGCAAGAGGATTAAATATCGGAATACCCAAAATTTTGATGGCTATGAATGGCAGATCGTATTCATCTTCTTTTGCTAAGCAATGATGCTTAGAAAAGGTAAACTTCCCCTCGATCCTGGTTTCCTACCAAGGAAATGGTCTTGGTTTCTGAAATAAACTTCCCCTCGATCCTGGTTTCCCACCAAGGAACTGGTCTTAGTTTCTGAAATAAACTTCCCCTCGATCCTGGTTTCCTACCAAGGAACTGGTCTCAGTTTCTTTTGTCAATAAACTTTATTGACAAGGGACGCTATTTGTAGCGGCTTTCCTCAAACTTCTCGCCGGATTTTCCTGGGGAGATGCCATTTGATGGGAAAAAGAATGATGTTAGACTTGCTGGGGAACCCAATCGTCTGAGTTGTAGAGGTGCACAAACTTCTCTGTTGGAGACACCATTTGTCGACTCTATCTGGGGAAAATGAGTCTCTTGAGAGACTACTTCCGCTTGGGGTCTCACATCATACTTTGCTCGGGATCTTCCTGGAGAAATGCCATATGATGGGATCCAATTTGAGGTGCCGATGACCTTTTCATCAGCGGTTTTTCGGAGAAAGGCAGCTGTAATGCCAAATCTCTGCTTAGGAGGCTTTCTCTGGGGATTTTTCTTTAATTCGGGAAAGCAAGGCGATCATCTTCAATGGCGAAGAGTGACATTTATAGAAAGCTTCTCTGGCTTTTTAGAGGTTCAAGTTATCAAAGTGGTCGAGTGCTTACTCTAATCTAGAGATACACTGGAGGCGAGATTGTTCAAACGCAGCATTTCCTGACAAGGCAAGAACTGACAACTCGATTGAGAGGACTATTATCACTAGGGGACAAGACCGACTAGAGTGATAGTGATGCAATATGAAATTTAAATGCAAATCAAATGCATGATGTATGTATATATGCTGACAAAATTGACGTGACATACAGACTGACGAGTGAACATGAATGGATACTCGGCCATCGCGGGGCGAAGAAGTACCGTTGGTCAAAGAAGTAGAAATTCTACCTTGCTTAGGAGAGATAGTCCCTGCGGGGAATACCGTTGATCGGGCTTAGGAGATAAGAACTCGGCCGAGGGTATCAGATGGAAAAGTCGCATCTCATACAGTTGATCATTCGTTCAAGCGTACGGGCCTAGAAGGAGTACTTTGATTCTGCGCTTTGAAATTCAAACGCCTTTGGAGACGCAATCGACGTTCTTCCGATGCTCAACAGTCAAAAACAATTGGCATCTTTAGTTTAAAACCAGAAAAAGTTTTAACAAGTAAATTCATTTTTGTTTCATTTCAAAAATCGCTAATCATGTTAAAATGTCGTTCTGTAAAGCTAAAACAAATAAGAATTACAAACAAAAGCACAAGGGCTCAAATTTTATTGATAAGATGGAGATCAGCCAAACGCGTGATTCCAAAGAGTATATACAAAGTTTGAAAATGGTAATTTACAGGGAAAAAGGGCTACGTTGAAACATAACGACCACTATCCTTCTACCAACTTTGAATTCGGGACATCCTGAACTTCTGTCGAAGATGACCTTGACTGGAGTTTTCCTCTGATGGATGGTGTAACTGCTGCTGAGGGACTTGCCTCTGTTGAACATAGTTACTTGCCATTATCCCTAATTTTTGCCTGGATTGTACTTTGATGTTTCCAACCTATCGGGATGATTTTTTTCCATGTCTCTAACTTTTGCCTGGACCGCCCTTTCGGGTTTTCAATCCATCGAGACGTTTTTTTTTTTTAGGCAAAGTATTTCTTGACTACATCAACATTTGTGGGGTAGGCAAATTCCTCTCCGTCCATGGTTGCAAGTCTAAAGGCGCCGCCTGAGAAAGCTTTCGTGACCACATAGGGGCCATCATAATTTGGGGTCCATTTGCCCCGAGAGTCAGTGAGAAACGATTGTATCTTCTTGAGCACGAGGTCTCCTTTTCTGAAGACGCGAGGTCGGACCTTTTTGTCGAACGCCTTCTTCATTCTCTGCTGATACAACTGACCGTGGCATAGCGCCATGATTCGCTTCTCTTCGATTAGGTTTAATTCGTCTTGTCGACTTTGACACCATTCAGCTTCTGAAATCTTAGCTTCCATCAATACCCGGATTGATGGGATCTCTACTTCTATGGGGAGAACTGCCTCCATGCCATATACTAGAGAGAAAGGGGTTGCCCCTGTTGAAGTGCGGACAGATGTTCGATAACCATGAAAAGCAAAGGGTAGTATCTCGTGCCAATCTTTATAGGTTACAACCATCTTTTGAATGATCCTCTTGATGTTCTTGTTAGCCGCTTCTACCGCTCCGTTCATCTTGGGTCGGTAGGGAGATGAGTTATGGTGTTCGATCTTAAACTCAACGCACAACTCCTTCATCATCTTGTTGTTCAAGTTAGATCCATTATCAGTAATGATCTGGCTTGGAACACCATAACGGCAGATGATATTGTTTTTGATAAATCGGACCACCACTTGTCGGGTTACATTAGCGTACGACGCTGCTTCGAACCACTTGGTGAAATAGTCAATGGCTACCAGGATGAACCGATGTCCGTTTGAAGCCTTAGGTTCGATCAAGCTAATCATTTCGATTCCCCATATGGAAAAAGGCCATGGGGAAGAAAGAACTTTGAGATGTGATGGCGGTACATGAATTTTGTCGGAGTATATCTGACACTTGTGACACCTCCTCATGTACTTGTAGCAGTCGAATTCCATGGTCAACCAGTAATACCCTGCTCTTAGGATTTTTCTCACCATTGTGTGTCCGTTGGCATGAGTGCCAAAGGATCCTTCATGAATTTCTTTCATAAGCATGTCTGCTTCTGGTCTGTCTACGCATCGGAGCAAGACCAAGTCAAAATTCCTCTTATAGAGTGTATCACCGCTCAAGAAGAAGTTTCCAGCCAGTCTTCTAAGGGTTTTTCTGTCCTTCCTTAGTGCCCCAGGTGGGTACTGTTGTTTCTGAAGGAAGCATTTGATATCGTGATACCAAGGTTTGTCGTCTATGACTGCTTCAATCGTGAAGATGTAAGCGGGCCTTTCAAGGCGCATTATGTCGATCTTAGGTAGGTCATTCCATTGACCTACACTAATCATGGAAGAGAGAGTGGCTAAGGCATTAACCATGTGATTCTCTCTACGAGGGACGTGATGAAACTCGACTCTGTTAAAGAAGGGTAACAACCTTCTTGCATAGTCTTTGTAAGGAATCAGTCCTGATTGGTATGTGTTCCAATCTCCTTTTATCTGATTGATAACCAAGGCTGAATCGCCGTATACGTCCAAGTTTTTTATCCTTAAATCAATCGCTTCTTCGAGACCCATAATACAAGCTTCGTATTCGGCCTCGTTGTTCGTACATTTGAACGTAAGTCTGGCAGTGAAAGGAATGTGGGTACCCTGAGGGGTAACAATGATTTCCCTAATTCCGTTTCCATAATGATTAACTGCTCCGTCAAAGATAAGTCCCCATTGGGAACCTGGTTCTGGCCCTTCACTGGGTAACGGTTCATCACAATCTTTCATTTTTAGATACATGACATCTTCGTCTGGGAAGTCAAACCCGATTGATTCTTGATCGTCAATCGGTTAATGGGCCAAATGATCGACTAAAATACTTTGTTTAACGGCTTTCTAAGCGTGGTACTCTATGTCATATTCTGATAACAACATCTGCCAACGGGCAATCCTTCCCGTGAGAGCAGGTTTTTCAAATACATACTTGATTGGATCCATTTCGGAGATCAACCAAGTCGTGTGACGAATCATGTACTGGCGCAGACGTTTGGCTGCCCAAGCCAAAGCACAACAAGTTTTCTCGAGCATCGTGTACCGAGTTTCACAGTCGGTGAACTTCTTGCTTAGATAGTAAATGGCAGACTCTTTCCGTTTGGTTTCGTCTTGTTGGCTAAGTACACACCCCATTGAGTCTTCCAAGACTGTGAGGTAGATAATCAGTGGTCTTCCTTCCACTAGAGGTGATAGAATCGGAGGATTTAACATATATTCCTTAATACTGTCGAAGGCGGTTTGACAATCTTCTGTCCAAGCGCAATCCTGGTTCTTTTTGATTAATTTGAAAATCGGCGCACATGTGGCGGTCATAAGGAATATGAATCTGGAGATGTAGTTCAAACATCCCAAGAATCCTCTGACTTGTTTTTCAGTTTTCGGAGAAGGCATTTCTCGAATGGCCTTGACCTTGTCAGGATCGACCTCAATCCCTTTCTGTCTGACGATGAACCCTAAGAGTTTCCCCGAACGGACACCGAAGGTGCACTTGTTGGGATTCAAGCGGAGTTTGTACTTCCTCAAACGCTCGAATAGTTTCGACAGGTGGGTCACATGCTCCTCTTCTGTCTTAGCTTTTGCAATCATGTCATCGACATATACCTCTATCTCTTTGTGTATCATGTCATGAAACAGAGTAGTCATGGCCCTTTGATAGGTTGCCCCGGCGTTCTTCAAGCCGAACGGTAACACCTTGTAACAAAAGGTACCCCATGGGGTAATGAACGAAGTTTTCTCCATGTCTTTCGGCGCCATTTTGATCTGGTTATAGCCCGAGAATCCATCCATGAAGGAGAAAACTTTGAACTTTGTTGTACTGTCAACCAACATGTCAATGTGTGGTAAAGGAAAGTCATCCTTTGGACTTGCCTTATTCAGATCTCTGTAATCGACACAGATCCTGACCTTTCTGTCCTTTTTGGGAACGGGTACAATGTTGGCTAACCATTGAGGATATTCTGACGTGGCGAGGAAACCCACGTCAATCTGTTTCTGTACTTCCTCTTTGATTTTGATGGCCATGTCTGGGTGAGTGCGTCTAAACCTTTGCTTTACTGGCGGACATTCCGACCTTAACGATAAGTGATGTTCCACGATGCTGGTATCCAACCCTGGCATATCCTGATAGGACCAAGCGAATACATCGGGAAATTCTCTGAGAAGCTTTATCAAACCCTCTCTGGCAGTTGGACAAAGCAGTACCCCAATCCTGATTTCTTTTCTCTCTTTTTCCGAACCCACATTGATCGTTTCCAACGGCTCTTTGTGAGGTTCAATGGACCTTTCCTCTTGTCTGAGTAGTCGGGAGATCTATTCTGGAATTTCGTTGTCAACTTCTTCTTCAGCCCCAAATACCGGGAACTCAAAGTTGGGAGAAGGCATTGGATCGTATGTTTCAACGGGGTTTAAAACAAGCAATATGCATGATGTGATG
The DNA here is from genome assembly GCA_022829125.1 of Lathyrus tuberosus. Taxonomy (NCBI): domain Eukaryota; kingdom Viridiplantae; phylum Streptophyta; class Magnoliopsida; order Fabales; family Fabaceae; genus Lathyrus; species Lathyrus tuberosus. Next base: position 5,698,632 of record JALAZF010000164.1, on the reverse strand, counting down.
ATTTATATTTAGAAGAGATAGAGAGAATGCAAAAGTGTGTGCAGTGTATTTTTTTTTACTGCTTGTTTTTATTATTGAATTGTTTTTTTAGGATTACCATTTTCTGAGAAAAGCGAAAAGAGAAAACAGCAATAAAATGCGGAAATTACAGAACAACGTTATTTTATTAATGAACAAGTCGATTCTTGAAACTACAGCCCTATAAAACAAAACGCTGTCGCTTTGGGCGAAGTGAAGAGGGAAAATTTACAGAAAATGAGCCCTATCAAAACATCTGTTTCACCTGGGCAGGGTGAAAGGTTAAAGATGGCAATTACTTTGACTGGCGAACGACCTTCGGAGCATCAACTGCGACCCATTGTAGGCGAACTCCTCGGTGAATCACAAAGTCTGGCACCTTCCTTGATTTGTCTTCAGAAATAACGCTGATTTCTGGTGGAGCAGGATCATTGGAATCTGTCTCCCAGGCAGAATTGTCGTAGGAGAATTCCTCTGTTGTATTTTGCATAGCATTTGTGCTCTCAGCTGTATCTCCCCATCCAGTTGGCTGGATGTCTTCAAGCCTGATACGAGAGCTTTCGGGAGCGGTGTATTTGACCATATAGTCGTACTTTCCACTCGGTTGTCCCAAGGTGTCCCACACTTCTTTGGAACTGGATGAGTCATCCTTCTCGATGACGTTGACCTCTGGAAAAGCATAGTTGATGAATTCAAGTCCTGCAAACGTTGCAAATTCATCATCGTGTTGAGTAGTTTCTGAATGACCTGAGTGTTGATCCCATGACATGGTGGGGACACAGGTATTCTGTTCAATGACGGTCAGCTGAGTTTCATTACTCGGCTGACTTTCTAGCCCCAAGTCTCCTGGGTAAGGCCGCCACATTGGCAGACCATCCATCGGGCCATAGTAATTGTGGTCAAAGTTATCTTTCATCGGAGTGTCTTCCTCTAATGAATTTGGCGGAGCACGGCATCCTTCCGGATCATAATCCCCGTATATCATTTCGATGTCTGACCTGGGTATAAATCTCGGACTCTCTATAGGAAAGCAAAAAGGAGTTTGCGTTTCGTCTTGAGACATATAACCGTCCTTGTTAAGATAGGACTTCCACTCTTCCTCTGTGTCAGAGGGATCTTCCTCATTGATAGCATGGACTGCTTGAGGGACTGGGTGAAGAAAACCTCCACTGTGGAAGAAATCCTGAATGGGATGAAGACTTTCATCGTTAGCAGTTGTCCGGGTATAGGTTGCAGAAAAACCAAGACCCTTCTTTGTTTTATTGTCAATAGGAATGACAAGCTGTCCCCATCCGGTTGTATCGGTACTCTCGACCGCTTTGATAGCATCTTTGTATAAGGAAATCGAGGTTCCTCCTTGGGATTGATTGTCCTTGCCCACCGACAGCGCTTGGAAGTGCGTCCCAATAACCTCCTCGGGTTCTACGCAAGTAGATGATGATAAGTTACTCACGAGCAAGGCCTGTTCTCCACAGACTGTGACAAGCCGATCGTTCTGAACGAACTCTAGCTTTTGGTGGAGGGTCGAAGTGATCGCTCCAGCCTGGTGTATCCAAGGTCTTCCTAATAAACAACTTTATGCTGCCCGGATGTCCATGACCTGGAAAGTGACTTGGAAAGTGTGAGGACCGATAGTTATGGGAAGATCAACTTCGCCGATAACTATTTTTCTGGATCCGTCGAACGCTTTGACGACGACCTCGCTGATTCTCATCGGAGGGCCTTTGAATGATAATTACATCAAAGTGGACTTCGGCATAACATTCAGGGCTGACCCTGTGTCTACCAGTACGCTGGCTAAAGCATCGTCCTGGCAGTTAACTGTAATGTTGAGCGCCATGTTATGACGGCGACCCTCTTCAGGTAATTCCTCATCACTAAATCCCAAATTATTGCAGGAAGTGATGTTAGAGACAATACTATCGAATTGTCTGATTGTTACATCCTGTTCTACAAAGGCTTGCTCCAAGACTTTGTGCAGAGCCTCCATGTGCGCTTCTGAACTGAGTAACAGTGATAATACCGAGATCTTTGAAGGAGTCTGTAACAGCTGATCCACAATGTTATATTCACTCCTTTGGATGAGCTTCAGCATCTCATCATTATTTTTTGAAAGGTCGGGATTACTGGATTGACCGACTGATGGATCGGGAGCTTCTGTCTGAAGTTCCTTTTCCTTGTTAGGTTCTCCAACTCCTCGGTTGAAGATTCGACCACTCCGTGTTACACGACTGATGTCTGCAATATTCACGACGGAGGGTAATGGAATTTCCTTTCCATTTTCAATTGTCGTTGCACCGTATTTGTAAGGGATAGCCTTAGTTGATTCATATGGTAGTGGTCCCGGCAGATAGATGACTATGAGAACCTTCTGGTTTTTCTGACCATCGTACGTAATCTCGATCTGTTCCTGGTTGGGAATTCTTGATTCGTCAAGCAGAGGGATAATGGAAAAAACATTCTTGGTCCTCTGATGATCAAAGATGACGACAACGTCCTCAATTTGATTGGCAAGGTAGTTCGGCGACCAATTGATGGGTCCGGAACCTAGATATGGGCGGATCTCTCCACAATCCACCTGCCGCTGGAGAGCTGCTCACACAAGGTAGCATCCTTGGTTACTTTCCGAACAGACACTACAACGTTCATAGTTGTGTGGTGGCAGATTATGATACTGGCTTTGCCTTGAGTGCATCGCCACCAAGTTGACATTCATTGCACAGATGTCGTGGTTCTGAATGACGTTGGAGTTCGTATAGACCATGTTAACTCCACGAACTCGGTGCTCTTGGATCCATCCGAGATCCATCTGTTCCCGTAGAGCTGTTTGCACCACAGAACATCCTTGATTGTTTTTAGAGCAGACATCACACTGGTGATAATTATGAGGTGGCACATGGCCATATTCACTCTGTCTACAATGCATCTTGACCAAATTGGTTTTCAACAAGAGTACATCGTGAATTTGATAAACGTTGTTAGACTCTCCCTCTATCAAATTGACTGCAGCTTTCTCATGTTGAGGCAGCGGGTTTGTGAGAACATTGGGATTCGTATCTTTGAAAGATAAGACCCGCTCCTAACAAGCTTTTGCACGTCAGATTTGAAATTGAGACAGTTCTCTATGTTCTGCCCTGATCCTCCTTGATGATAAGGGCATGTCTGGTCCACCTTAAACCAAAAAGGTGGGTTTTCCGTTACTGTAAGAGGAGACTTAGTCTGGATGTGCCCCTTAGCCAGTAGTAACAGAAATAGTTCTGCGTACAACATGGGTATAGGATCAAACCCTGGTGGCCGCGTTGTACGGTTGTTATTATATGGAGGACGAGCATGCTGAAGAGGTTGTTGTGTCCTTTGCTGATTAGGTTGGCTCTGCGCAACCTGAGGTTGATACGTAGGAATAGGCACAGGGCTGATAGCAGGAATTACAGCTGCTACTGGTTGATAACGTCGCCTTTGCTTTCCGAGAGAGATATTCCCAATATCCTGCTCTTTTTTCTTAGGGAGAGCACTACCGTATCATTTTGTGATGCTTGATGGTCCAGCGTCTTTAACTAGACGTCCTTCTCGGACGGCTTCCTCAAGACGAACTCCCATACCGACCATCTCAGTGAAATCACTGGGCGCACTGGCAACCATTCTGTCATAGTAAAATGAGCTTAAGGTATTTAAGAAGATCTTTGTCATCTCTTTTTCCTCAAGAGGTGGACAAATCTGAGCGGCAATTTCGCGCCATCTCTGAGCGTACTCCTTAAAGGTTTCCTTGTCCTTTTGTGACATTGATCTGAGTTGATCTCTGTCCGGTGCCATGTCCAAATTGTATTTGTATTATTGGACGAAGGCAATACCAAGATCTCTGAATGTACTAATCGTAGTACGGTTTAATCCCATGTACCATTTGAGTGCGGCACCGGTTAAACTATCCTGAAAGTAGTGAATCAGTAGATCCTGATTTTCCGTCTGAGCTGACATTCGCCGAGGGTACATCACTAAGTGACTCTGAGGGATAGAGTTACCCTTGTATTTTTCAAAGTCGGGCACTTGGAACTTGTGCGGAACTTTCACATTGGGGACCAGACAAAGGTCTGCGGCGTCCTTTCCAAATAGATCCTGACCGCGAATGGCTTGCAGTTCCTTCTGCATTTCCAAGAACTGTTCCTGGAATTCATCCATTCTATCGAACATAGTTTCCTTTTTATCAGAAGGGATCGGTGGAATCTGTCCTTCTGGGACAGTGTGCACCACAGGGGGTGGTACCGTGACTATGGCAGTGAATCTTGGCGTTTCCAGAAGTTTGTAACCTTCAGGAGTCTTCAGTATGCCCCTGGCATCTTCGTTTTCCCGAAGTTTGTAACCTTCAGGCCCAGCGGCTTCTGTTATGATTCCCTAATCTTCAGTGATCGGCGGAACATATCCTTCAGGGATATAGTTAACAGGCATGCCCCAAGGACGATCTTTTGGCATTTGATACCTAGGATCATACTTCTCCACTATGGGTGTTGAGGTGATCTCTGAGATCACAGTCCTTTGTAGTTGAGCTTCTGCCATGGCTTGCATGTCGTTACGAAGCTTTCTCATATCCTCTCTCAGAGCGTCGATCTCTTCTTTCAACTCTCTGTTCTCTTCCTCAAGATCATCCATCTTTTTCTGACGATTGGCCTGAGTATTATATGAATGAGATAGTTTGACTCTAGAATCGAGACACAAACGTGAGATTCGTAGGTAAGAAGAATACGCGATGTGAGAATGATGAATGCAATGATTATATTAATTATTTTTTGGTTTAATCAAAATAAACTTCGACAATTAGATTGCAAATATCAAACAGTTGGGAAACCCCTTTTTATTGAAATTCAAAGGATTACAGAAATGGAAATACAGTAGATTACAAAGTGCAGAAACAGAAACCTAAGCTAATGGGTCCCGAGAGAACTCGGGTGCTGATTCTGGTATCTTCCTTTTCTTTGACCGGGGCTCTTGAGCCGTTGTCGGGTTGTCATTCCTTTGCCAGGTGAAAGGAGCGAGCAAATTCCTTTGGTCATCCTGATTTTCTACAGCATGTTGCTCCAAAATCTCGATCAGAGCATCCTTATCTTTCAGCAGTTGCTGTATTTTGATGCACTCCACATTGAGAGTGCGGTACTTGTTCTTCCAATACCTCCTCTCCCGTTGAACTTTGTTGAGAGTAACCTGAAGCTTTTCAGTTTTCATCATGAAGTACATGACAGATTCCCTCGGCGGAAGAATTCTGTAACGAGGATAAGGCATTTTTAGCTCGAGAGCTCTAGTTTGTACCCAATGGAGATAAGGCTCCACCGAGACACAGTCCGGTTTTCCTAGAGACTCCCGTCCTTTCTTATGAACATGCTTCCAAGCGTGCACTATTTTTGTCTTTAGTGCTCTGTCACTTTCTCCTTCCTTGAAGAAAAGACCTTCCAGATGAGCATTACGCGGGACATGCCTCATTGGGTATCCAAATTGACGACGAACGAGAACTGGATGATAATTGATTCCTCCCTTAGTTCCTATAAGGGGTACGTTGGGAAAGTTTCCACAACGGTCAACGATCCTGATTCCGTCATAAATCCTATTACACCAATCTATATTAGAGTTGGTGAGGGACATGATTTTCTGCGACCAACGTAAGGCACTCTTATGATCCCAAAAAGCAGCAGACTTAGGCAAATGGGAGATAAACCATTTATAAAGCAGAGGTACACAGCATGTGATCTCCCCTCCGTTGTACAAATTTCCTAAGTGTACAGAATGATACGCATCTGCGAGCAAAGTCGGCATAGGGTTTCCAATGAGAAAAACCTTAATGGAGTTTATATCGACGAAGTTATTAATGTTGGGCAACAGAAATTACCTGTAGGTGAGTAAAACAAAGATGCTCTCGAAAGCAGTCACGTTCCCGATACTGGTGAAGTACAGGGCTTTCTTTGTCAAGAACTGAGCTGGCAAACCTTATATGCCACCCTTAGTGGTCATGTGAGTCCTGATCTCAGACTCGTCCAAATGAATTGCTCTTGCAATGGTCTAATTCTTTGGAATTTCCTCCAGTCCAGAAAATGGAGCTCGATCAGTGATATGTAAATTGATTAGATGAGAATATTCCTCCAGCGTTGGTGCTAGCTGGTAATCCGGGAATGTAAAGCAGTGATAAACTGGATCGTAGAATTGAATGAGCGCGTCCATGATTCCCTCAATCACATGGACCCTTAACAGAGGGAGCAGACCTCTGTACTTGGCTCTGAAAGCCTCTTGGTTTGTGATCATTCTCGCCAAACCTCTTAAATCCTCTAGTTTTGGAATCCTGAAGGTGTACTTACGAGTTCTCCTTCTACTGAAATCCATTAGCGCAATCCTTTTCTCTGATATTTGCAATCACAGTCTTAGTTTAATTTGAAAAACAGAGAGACTAGAAGAGAAATTTTTTGAATGTTTTAATGTTTTTTAAATGAATGCATGAATGCAGCACACAAAAACATAGAAAAAACATGGGGTCAAAGGGTCGTTGTCATGAAGTCAAGGCTCTACCCATCCCCAAAGGTTTATACTAGGGTGATTTTTGTACCTGTACTCAAAATCATCAGCTCCTCCCAGGATAACAAACAGCAAGCGGATCGCCAGCGAGCTGTATGAAATCTTAGAGTAAATGATATTCACCGAGAATAGATCATCAGCCTCAAATGAGGGTAGTATCGCGTAACAACTATTTCCGATAGCTTCCGCACTACAAAAGGGTTGGCTCCTCAGCTTCTTAGACGTCACAATCGGCCCATTGCCTATGAGAGGGAATGGGTTACATTGGTCATCCTCCACTGAGGTTGATGGTCGACCTCGTCGCCATCACTTATCTTAAGTGTATACTCAATCTTTCCACATGCGGCATCACACGTATTCCCATTAGCAGAAAAATAAACACATATATCAATTAGGAAAAGTAGTATATATATTTGTCCTAATGTCCTAGACCTTTTAAAAAGCTACGAATCTTATGTTCCTGACAGAAAATGGGTTCCCCGGTGGAAGTCTCAATCTGTGGTTAGAAGAGCCCCTACGGTGGGCGCCACTTTTAAAGTTTCCACTTAAGAGATGGGAAGAGAACAAGATCTCGCTACAAAGGTGAGATAGATCCTAATGAAAGCTCCCCAGCAGAGTCGCCATGTCCCCAGTGAAGTCGCCATTTTTCTGTAGCGAGCGGTTTTGGACGTGGTTGCGAAGCACTACCCCTCTTTGGTATCTACAGCTCGATTCATTTTTTATCCTATTAAAGCTGATGAAGGAAGGGAAATAGATGTCTCAAATTAACCCTGCTTGCAAACTGAGGTTAAACAATCAAAACTGTTGGTTTACAGATGCTACAAAGATTCGGGGTCTATATTAGGTGTATTTTTTTAAAAGTGGTGTTCGGTTGATTGGTGGGAGGTTAGGACGGATGGGTGGAAGTATGGGATTTTGGGTTTTTGTTTAGTGTGCTCGCTAAGATCTTTTCTTTCAATCTTATCCCTACGTATTCCCGTTTACCGAAACAGGGAAATCAGAGCGTTCGTAGTTCCTCCTATTCTATGGGAGGAAATGGTTGTTTTGGTGTCTTGTTTAAAGCCCAAGACGTGAAGCGAAAGGTAGTTTGTATCTTGTTCAAAGCCCAAGATGTGAAGCTAAAAGGTCTCAACTTTAGAGAGAATTTGTCATCTCTAAAGAGGGGTTTGTTTGTCACAACCGTTTATAAGGGAGAATTACTTTAACCGGGATACGTGAATTCGGCAATGCCATAATTTCCTTTATAGGGGATTTCCAACCTAAAGGAGAAGACTTTAACTCAGTGTAGAGCAATGCTATCTTTCCTTAGGAATTTCTCATGCTAAAAGAGGGACAGTGGCATGGATGTAAATGATCCAGAGGCTTGCCGCTTACAGCAATTAGATGAAGGGGAATGAGTTGTTGATGTTTGTGTACTGTGGACGAGGCACAACTTTGATGCTAAAAGGTTGATTGGATAAACCAGTGGTTTTCTTATACAAAGCCTAAGAGGAGGCTAATACGTGTCTCGTATAAAGCCCGAGAGAGAGGCTAAAAGGTTTTGACTCAACGAGGGAATCTTTTGGTATCTCGTATAAAGCCCGAGATGGAGGCTATTTGACTTAACAAGAGAGTTTTTGTATCTCGTACAAAGCCCGAGATAGAGGCGAAAGGGGTGACTGACTCAACGAGGGAGTCTCTGGTATCTCGTACGAAGCCCGAGATAGAGGCTAAAATTGTTAGCTCCGCTGGGGAGAATCATTGTACAAAGCCCAAGAGGAGGCTATGGTTACTGTTTCAGTTGAGTGACAGGTCCAGTATGCTGATTTAAAGAGAAAATCAGTTCTTATATGAGTAATGTTTGCACTCAGGGATTTTGATTCGAGGATCAGGGATATTTCCTGTTCTTTAAGGAAGTGGGAAATCCAAAGGGTATTGAGGTTGTCCGAGTCCATGGGGTTCCTCACTATTTTTGAAGGGGTCACTTGAGAATGTCTTTGAGACTCAAGGATGTTACACTGTCCGTGTCTAGAGTTTCATCTTTTGTACTATGCTTTGAGAAACAGTAGTAGACTCTTGGAAAGGACTGTTCTATGAAGATGACTAAGTTCTGTTCCTATACCTCTAGGAGGTCGTCGGGACAATTTGTACGAAGCCCAAGAGGAGGCTGGAAACTTTTAAGAAGTCGAGTGGTCCTTGTATGAAGCCCAAGAGAAGGCTATCATTCCCGGAGGAAGAATCATTATAGGAAGCCTAAGAGGAGGCTGTGAATACTTCTAAGAAGCCGACGGGTCCTTGTACAACGCCCAAGAGGAGGCGGGGATGCTTTTAGGAAGCCTGCGGGTCCTTGAACAATGCCCAAGAGGAGGCCGATGGTTTTAAGAAGCCGATGGGTCCCCAAACCCTGAGAAATTCAAGACAGGCTATTCACGAGGAATAGATCAAGCCAGGAAAGTTTGAGAATTTGGAAGAAACTCAAGAGATGTCATTCACGGAGAAAAGATCATCTCTGGGGAATAGAGTTTCTTGACGAGTGCTTTTAAGAAGCCTGTGGGTCCCCAAACCCCGAGAAATTCAAGACAGGCTATTCAAGAGGAATAGATCAAGCCAGGAAAGTCCGTGAATTTGGAAGAAACTCAAGAGATGCCATTCACGGAGAAGAGATCATCTCTGGGGAGTAGAGTTTCTTTGACAACTTCTACGAGTGACAGTCTATGAAAGGGTTCACAGAGAATGCTGCCTTTCATATCTCCATATTGTTTAACCCCAAGAGGAGGGAAGACTGTGTCTGGTAATCCTATGGGGATCTAGTTTTGACTATTTAAGAGGGATCAATGGGCTTAATGCTATACGTAGTTGCCGGGGAAACTCTAAATATCTATACTATTATTACACAATTGATATGAGTTTATGAAAGAAGACTTACAGTGAAACAGCCCCACAATACAGTTATATGTATATGAAAGCGGTAAATGAAAGCATATAAACACTTACTCGGTTGTAGAGCTTCCATGTTGTTTGGTTAGTTGTTCAACAAAGAAAGATTGAAAACAACAGTATATTCAAAATCAAAGGAGAAAGTGCTTTGAAAAAGAAAGATTTTGGGCTTACAGCTCAAGGAGAGGCCCAGGGTTTTATCAGTGAGCGCACTATTTAAATTTGTACAGAGGGACTTATACAAGTGACTGTGGCCCAAAAGTTATTTTTGGTTAAAAGGGGGTTGGGTCTTACACTCTAATAGAGGCCCAAAAGTTGTGAATGGGTCTTATAGCTCAAGGAGAGGCCCAGATGGTTTATTTTTAAACTGGCGACGATCGTGCCGAATTTAAAAATGTACAGAGGGACTTATACAATAAGTGAGGCCCAAAATATTTCTGTACAAGTGGGTTGGGTCTTACACTCTAATAGAGGCCCAAAAGTGTTTGAAAATGATTTGTGAGGGTTGAATTAATCAAAAACCCTAATTTATTTCCAAAATGTATTTTAATTGAATAAAAATTCAATTAAAATGATCAAAAATTGTTTAACATGTGGGAAACAAATTATGAACTTGGATTAATGCTTCAAAAATAAAGTATTAACCTACAAAATAATTAGAAGTCATTAATCTTTACAAAATCAAGAGGAAAAAAATATTTTAAATGTCAAAAACAATTAAAATATTAATTCTTTGCAAAAATATCAATTATATGAAATAAATAATATTTTTGGGATTTTTTGGGAAAATATAATATTTTAACATTTTTGTGAATTATTAGAAAAAGAATCAACTCAAAATCATTAAAACTCAGAGAGAAATTAATTTTTGAATCAATTAAATAAAAATCACAAAATTCAAATATTCAAATGTTGGAAAATGGCGCCAAGAACACGCGCGTGTTCTGAGTTTCCCAGATTTGCATTTTCTATCCAATCTCACTGAATACTTAATCATATCATGCAATCCACATACCAATCAACTCGTTTCAACCTCACGATCATGTCTATGACAATTAATTTCATTTAAATTAAACATAAAACAAGAAATCATGAACAATCCTCAAGAACCCTAGATTCTGCATGAAGGCTGGGATTTTTGATACACGATTCAAACAATGCAATTAATTGAGGGGAAACATTCCATGCATGATTATGAACATATGGCGAAATTATTGTGCAGCAAAAATTGCATGGATCATAGAGTTAGAAGAGCCATGCTTACCACTTGCAGCTGGTGATCGTGATTTGTGTTGGAGGTGTTACAGATGAGTTGTGATGATCTAAACAGCTTCCCTACACCCTATGGAGTGTGTTTGAATGCTTGGACTTGATTGAAATTGGTTGGATCACTTCATGGCATCTCAACTGTAAGTTGGTTAAAACCTTGAGCATTTGACTGGTGATTCTGAGAAATCAGTGTTACAGTTGTTGTTTAAGTGTTTGATCAGCTCATATGTGATGTATATGAGGTGTGTGTGTGATTGGTTTGATTGGAAAAACTCTCAAACTCAAAACCCGATAGTGACTTGCCTTAGAAGGCAAAATTGGAGTGAAAGAAGATATTTTGAGGAAAGCATCTGTTTGATGGCTTTGGTGTACTCAAACTGATCACAATTGAGCTCTATTTGTAGTAGACTAAGTTTGTTTTGCAAGGAATAGCGAATGGCAACTGCTGAGTAGGTTTGACCAATGTTGGCAAATGAAAATCCAAGTCTCCTCTAGCCATTGACTAGAGGTTAGGGCACAGGCTGCTGGTTCCCTTGGTCTTGGATAAGTCTTGACTGAATTCGGTTGCTGAGAGCTCAGTCCATGCCACCTTGATGCTTCCATTGAATGCTCTAATCCAAAATTGGAGTCTTGTCCCTATTTTAGCAATTCTATGCTCAACATGTTATTTCTTGTTCCAAAGACTTTGGAGGCTTGGCTCAGTGATTGTCCCCTTTAGATTCAATCCTCAGATGTGTCCAAATGGATGGGAGTGTTTGGATTTGGCTGATTTTGGCAAATCGACCAAAAGTGCAAAAATCTGCCTTGCCTTGGCAGATTTCAGCAAGGCATCTTGCCAATGTCATATCTCATAGCTCAAATTGAATTTGGTAATGTTCTTGGCCATTTTGGAAAGCCCTTACATGATACAACAATTGTTTGAACATGTTTGGTTTTTATCTCTTTTGAATCCAAGTGAAAAATCCCCCTACATTTGGAAAAAAGTAAAGGCAGATTCTGACTTAGTGAAATTTTCACTAAGTGTTGGAACAAAGTGACTTTTCTTGATTTTGATCACTCCATAACTCAAAATCCATGAGGAATTTGGACATAGGTCAGTATGAAGGTTTTGTAGAGGGCAATGTGATCTACAAATCAAGCTTTGAATGGGGAACAATGGCCTTGTGGTTTAGGAGTTATGGTCCTCCAAAGTTGGCACATTAGTGTCACTTTTTCCATAACTTAGAAATTTTTCTAAGTTTTTATGGTTACCCCTTTTACAAGTTATCCCACTTTCTTTGATTTTTCTTGATGAATGATGATTCAAATCATACATTAACATCATTTTAGGGTTAAAAATCCATTTTGGTGAAAAATCTCAAAAAGTCAAAGTTGACTTTTGTGCACATTTGACTTTTTATCAGATGAATTCCAAACTGTGCAATTCTTCAGGGAATCATGTCCTTGACCTAAATCAAACTTGATGGACATGTTCCATGGGTGTCATAGGGTATATTGAATCATGTCTTAGGGTTTGGGAGCATGTCCTGGTCAAAAGTCAAAGTTACAGTTGACTTTCCTCGCGAAACCCTAATTGTGGTGCAGATGAAATTGAGACTTGTTGCTCAAGCTTCTTGGATTAATCCATTGTTGCAAATGGATCAATATAGTATATTAAAGACCCTCAAATACTCTCTTGAGGTCTTGGCTCATGATTTGTCCCAAAAGTCAACTTAGGGGTGAATTAGGTCAAGCAACCCTAATTCCTGATTTTTGATGTATGCATCCCCTAAGATCAAATTGACTTGATGATTGGGTCCATGAGGTTCCATGGAGTATATTAGGTTATGTTTTGGATCCTTGGCTTATGCCCAGATGAAAAATTTCCATCTGGAGGCCCTAGTCGACCAAAACCCTAATTTGGTGACACTGTCGATCTTGAGACTTGATCCACCTAGAAGGGAGCAGCCTTGTGCTTAATCCTTGAAGTGGGAGTCCTTTTGGTCCATTGTGGATGTTCTAGAGGCTAGACAAGTTGAAGATTAAGTCATTCCTTGATTGATCCTTTGTCTAAGGCTCTGAGAGGACTTAAAACCCTAGTTTTGATTGTAGTGAATGCTCAACAACCCTTGAGGCATTTGATGAGGCATGATGGTTCATCCATATTGTGATGATGATTTGCAGAATGATGGGAATCTTAGTGGTCAAAATTTGGGGTATGACAGTACCTAACTTGAAAAAGTTATTAGTGGTGGTTAATTTGTTCCTTCTTGTACCTGACTTGAAACATTTATTGCTTCTGGTTCCTGAGTTATTCCTTCTTGTACCTAACTTGGAGGAGCTTGTGGTTGTGGTAGTTTACAGGTGGCCTTGTTGTGACCATCCTTGTGACAATGACTACACTTGATATCATGTTTTGCCTGTTTCATGTATGTCTCATCCCTCACCATTTCTCCAGCTTCCATATTCCTTTTTTTCTTTGGCCTTCCAGGCTGCCTCTTTAATGGTGGTGGCTGAAGATCAACAACACTAATTTTCCCCACAAGGCTTCCCCATTAACGGGATAAATAACAGGTGCATAGCAAGTTGAATAGTGTTCCTTCTTGTTACAGTCAGGTACAAAGTCATCAATCTGTAAATGTTCATCATTCATGCAAAACATTGCATGACAGCATGGAAGCCCAGTCAGCATCCATATTCTACATGAGCATTCTTTCTTGTAAAAGTTTACAGCATATTTTTCTCCATTGAGTGAAATATACCTTACCTCATAGTCATATTCACCTGCACGCATGTAAAAAGGTAGTCATTTTAATGTTAGCCAATGTAATATTCAACATATGCATTTTATATAGCAAAAGGACAAAAAACTAACCATGTTACCTCACAAGCCAATGATTGGTTTTCTGTGACTCCCTTTCCATCCTCTTCTTGATGTTTAGTAGTATGATGCCCTCATATTTAGTAATCTTTTGCCTATTGGATTCCCATCTATGCATTTGATACACTCTAATTTCTTCAAGCATTGTCACAATGGGCTTGGCTCTAGCAGCTACAAACACAGATTTGAAAGCCTCGGACATATTATTGACCAAAGTGTCACATCTTGTACTTGGCATGAACCTTGATTTGCTCCAAAATCTTAGTGGAATTTTGATGAGATGTTCGAATGCCTCTTCATTAACTCCCTTGATTTCAAGCATTATTTTCTCCCAAGCATTTACATAAGTTGCACATGCAGCCCTCCACATCAATTCCTTCAGTTTTAGGTCAGGGAACTTCTTCCCGAAGTTACTATATAAAAGCCTGCAATGCACAATTTAAGTAATCAGTCTTAACTAAAATCCTGCAATGCACTATTTAAGTAAACCGACTATATAAAAGCCTACAATGCACAGTTTAAGTAAACAAACCTAACACATAATCTCTGGTCAACATTACCAAGTAATTCATCAATAGTTGGCATCAAACCCTGCATTCAAAAATAAGTTAAATTGATGGTGATATTTAAACAATTGGATAACATGTAAAATTCAAGGTGAGAGTTAACCTTTTGTCGATCACTAATGAGGGTATAGGCTTTGCACAATCTGACTCTGCCTAAATCAGCTGTCAATAATTCTAAAAACCAACTCCATGAGTCTTTAGTTTCACCCTCAACAATAGCATATGCAATTGGTAGCATTTGGTCATTTGGGTCCCTCCTAATAGCAGCTAGTATTTTTCCACCATAGTATCCCTTTAGGAAACACCCATTTAATTCTATAATAGGTATGCACTTTAAAAAATTGTCCTTGCAAGCTTTGAGATATACATACATCCTTTGGAAGTGAGGATTCATTTGACCAGGGTTTTCACTGCTCTCCCCTTGAACTGGTTGACTTGTAATCTTAACAGTTTATCATGGGTTTGCCCTTAAGAGTTCATGGCCATAATCATGGATTCTTTTATATTGCTCTCTAAATAAACCATCCACAATATCAACAACTAGTGTTTTTGCTCTATATGCCAATGTCTGGTTAATCCCAACATTCCACTTTTCATGTGTCTTCTCCATAATATCAGTGAACTTCAAAGTTGGATTCTCTCTAACATTTATTTGAATCTTCTTGCCCAACCAATTTGAATTCAGGAACCTAATCTTATAATCCTTACTACATGTATGCTTGGCCACAATTGTCCTCAATTTCCAAGTCTCTTCACCTTTTATATTTGCACAATAAGCCTCTCATGGACAACCTGCCTTGCATTTTACTCTCATCCTTGCTTTATCATTTTTAGAAAATTTCAAGTTCCTTCCTGAATGTATAGCATATGTTCTTATTGCCTCTTGAAACACATCCTTTGTAGAAAAATATGTACCAAACTCCCATTTGTAGTCTTCCATTCTTTTTGGAAGCTTAAATGTTTCAAAATCATCCTTTAAAACCTCATCATTCTCACTATCATACTCGTTAGGCAATTAATCACAATCATACTCCTCAAATTCACTTACACCTCTCAAATTTTCCACCAACACCTCACCATCATTATCAGTACCTTCATTCATAACAAGGACCTTTTCCTTATCTTTCCCATTGCCTTATGCCTTACCTTTTGCCTTACTTTTTCCTTTTCCCTTACATTTTGTATTCACTTCATCCTCATCAATTGCTATCTATCCATCAATACCTGTATCATTTTCTGAGTCTTCAAAATTGACATTCAAAGCATTGTCTTCGCTTCCATCTTCTGCCACATCTCCTTGGTTACAGTTAACTACCTCATCTTCTTGTTGGTTACAGTTCAGTCCTTCATTAATTCCCTCTACTTCAACATTCATCCCTTGACTCGAATTCTCCTCACTGACACAGTTGGTCCCCACATTATCTTTATTGTTACAGTTTGTCTCCTCTTGACCCACATTCTCCTCAATTTCACAATTGGTCACCACATTCTCCTTAGTTTCCTCAATCCAACATTCTCCTCAGCTTCCTCAATTGTTGTCCTCTCTTCCACCGCATCTTCACCCATAGTGGTCCCACCTTGATTATTTCCCAGTTCAGGCCCTTCACCAACCACATTTTCACCCAATGTGGTCCCATCTTCATTATTATCCAGTTAAGGCCCTTCACCCACAAAATCTTCGCATACAGTGGTCCCACCTGGTAGTGAGAGTATAGGCTCATCAATAACATCAGGTTCAGATATAGGATGTGTAACATACAAATGGCATTCCCTAGTTAGGGATGCAATTTTTTAATCCTCTCACTCCCCTTGTCATTTTCTAACAAAACTATATCATCAGCATACATGTCATCGTAATACCAAAACTTATTTATAGTAGGGTAACCCTACTCTTTAACTTGTCCAATATTTCAAAGAAACTTGTTAGATGTCAAACATACCTTATATTTCTCATTAATACTTGGCATTTTTCAACTCTTTTATGTTGAATTGTTGGATTTTATTCTTGATTGTTGTCATTCTTCAAATATTGTGAAAATACCTTTGGTACTTCTAATTTGTGTGTTATTGTGCAGAAAAAGGCATTAAGTTATCAAAGAAGTAAGACACAAGAAAAGTGATCCAAGTTGCCAAAGAAATGAAGAAACTTCAGAAAGTCCGCTTTGCGAACTTGCCAGCGAATGTTCGCTGAGCGAACATCTGGCGAAGCTCCAGCGAACACTCCCAGACTTGAGGCAGTAAGAAAAGGCAACTAAGTTTACAGTGCGAACTTTCAGCGAATGTTCGCTGATTCAACGCTTCAGCAAAGGCCTGGCGAAGGACATCATGGATGAGGCAGTAGCTAAACCTAAGTTCGTTGTGCGAACTTGTAGGCGAATAGTTCACTTTGCGAATAATTATTCGCATTGCGAAGTTATGCAGAAAATCGGAGGCGGTTTAACAGATCAGAGGCACCTCAGGTGCCTATTTGGTAGTTCGCTAGGCGAATAAAAAGTTTGCAGTGCGAACTTGGCAGATTTCAAGTGATGTATAAAAGCACTTTTTTTATTTCTTGGGATCATAACCTAATTTTCTCACACCATAACCTAAGTTTCTGACTTTTCTTCTTCTAAGAGTGATATTTCACCAAGAGAAGCTGGATTTGCATCTGATCTCGATTATTCGACGCGGATGCTTTTTCATCTCCTCCTGATACTTGTGAAACAAGCTACCATGACAATGTGTAGCTAAACACTTCTTGTGTCAAGATTAGTGGTAGGTAATCCTTTATTTTGTATGTATTGATCTTGATATTTAGTTTGTGAACTTTGTTGATGATTAATATATGGTGAAAAACTTTGTTTGTATGGTTTATAATTTGTTTTGGTTCATGATTGAGAAATAGGTTCTAAGACTTGACCTAAGTTTTAATCCATCAATAATCATAAGGCAAGAGATAGTTTTGAGAGTTGATGTTCATAAATATTGATCGTTGAATGTTATCATATTGATAGTTAGAGTGAGAGATCATCTAAGGATCAATATGATAAATACCACAACAAGTGTTAGAGATAAACTTGTTGGGAGGATATGTGATTATATTCATTATTAACAAGTTCACATACTTTATCGAGGAAATACGTATGAAACAGATTATCGGACCCTAATCTTGGCATGCTTTTACCATACTTTAAAACCAATTTCTTTAACATTGTTATTAAATTCTTATGCAAATGATCCGTTACAAATTAACCAAACTCTTTATTACTTTAAGTTTAAAACAATTCCAACTATAGAACGGCGGTAATATCTATACAATCCCTGCGGATACAGTAACAAAAACCCCCATTGAAATACTTTTTAACAAAATGGCGCCGTTGCCGGGGATTGTTGTTTGATATTGCAAGAATTGCAATAGTTGTTAAGTTTTAAGCTTTTATAACTTTTTCTTGTACTTGTTAATTTGTTTGGTTAAGTTGTACAGACTATGTTTATGTGAGGAAAGTTACCTGCAGATCAACTTCTTTTCGATCCTGAGATTGAGAGAACTGCACGTAAGAAATAGCAAAACTAGACGGAGGAGGCAACTTGCTAAAGAAATACGAGAAAGAGGAAAAAGTTTTGTTTCTACACCAACACCACAATTAACGCCAACCATGGCAGCACCACCTCCACCACCACCTGCTTCAGTTCCATGTACTAACAGTCCGAGGAACACGGCTTAGTTTGCACGCAATGTCCACAACAGTAGGCACTCGAAAATGAAGACTGGCATCCTTTCTCTTCTATACCAAAATCCATTTATCGGTATGGATCACGAGGATCCCTTCACTCATCTGACCAAATTTTACGAAATTGCGGGTGCAACTGGAGCGCCTGAAGCTGAAGAAAAGTCTTTGTTCAAGAGACTATTTCCTCATTCCTTAATAGGGAAGGTGAAGGAATGGTACCTTGATCAGTCGAATGCTATTATGACGGATTGGAACATGTTGGAAGAGAAGTTCCTAGAACGATTTTTTCCACATAATCGTTTTATGGAAGCGAAAACGGAGATTGCGGTTTTTTCACAAGGTGGGAATGAATCCCTCAACGAAACTTGGGAGAGATTCAAATCTATGTTAAGAAAATGCAAAGGACACGGTTTTGATGAACTTACACAAGTTCATATTTTCAAAAATGGTCTCTAACCGGTCCACAAGACCTTGTTGGATGCTACTTCGGGAAGTTCTTTAATGTCGAAAAAGCGTCGAGGAAGCAATTACTATCATTGATAAAATGGCACTCAATGACCATCAAGGGAATCATAACCGTGGCACTACTCAAAAGAAACCGGGAATGCTTGAATTGGGGACTAATGATGTTATTCTTGCCCAAAATAAATTGTTATCTCAACAAGTAGTGTTGTTAACATAACAAATGTCAAAGCTCCCTCAACAACTTAAAGAGATGCAAGACATTCCGAGCAAGAATGTGCAAATAGCCGTATGTGAATTGTGCAAAGGAGATCACCCCACCGGTTATTGTCCTCCGGAGAATAAAGAAGCAAATTACATGGAAAATCAAAATCAAAAACAAGGTTATCAAAGGCAACAACAACCTTATCAAAACCCTCAAGGATACCAACAAAGAGGGAATTATCAAAATCAACAAGGATACCGTCAAAATCCTTATCATCCGACACAACCTCAAGGTGGAAGTTCAGAGATGGAAGAAACTCTCAACCAATTCATTCAAATGTCAATGGCCAACCAAAATACTAATGAAGCATCAATCAAAAATCTTGAAAACCAAGTTAGGCAACTTGCAAAACAATTAGCCGATCAACAACCGGGGCCATCTTTTTCCGCAAATACTCAAACCAACCCAGAGGAACATTGCAAAGCCATTGTGACTAGGATTGGAAGAGAGTTGGGGGAAGGAGAAAAAATGAGAAAAATGTCGATGTGAGAAGTGATGAGATTGTGGAGGAAGATAAAAATAATGAGGTAGAAGTTGAGAAGAATGATGAGGAAGAAGTTGAAAATGAAAATGAGAAGTTAGTTGAAAATGAGAACCTTGAAAAAGAAAAGATAGAAGAAAAAAATAGAAGAGTCGAAAAGGAGAAGGAGAAAGTGAATCCTATTCCTATTCAAAATCTACCTTACCCTCATGTACCCACCAAGAAAGACAATGCTAAGCATTACACTCGTTTCATGAACATATTCCGACAATTACAAATCAACATTCCGTTTTCCGAAGCGCTTGAGAAAATGCCCAAATACGCTAAGTTCATGAAATATATTCTTACAAAAAAGCGAAGATATTCAGAGCCGGAAATAATTATCCTTGATGCAAGTTGTAGTGCAATAATTCAAAGAACTCTACCAAAGAAAGAAGTCGATCCGAGGCGTGTTACTTTGCCGGTAACAATTGGTGATGTTTATGTTGGCAAAGGCTTAATTGATTTGGGCTCAAGCATTAACTTAATTCCATTGTCTATTATGAATAGGCTTGGGAACATTAAAATATAAGCAATTCGAATGACATTGCAATTGGCCGACAAATCTACAACTCATCCTCATGGATTGACTCAAGATATATTGGTTAAGGTGGATAAATTTTTCTTTCTGGTTGACTTTATTGTAATTGATATGGAGGAAGACGAGGATGCTCCATTTATTCTTGGACGCCCTTTTATGAAGACCGCTCGAATGTTGATTGATGTTGACGACGGCCTTATGAAAGTTAGAGTTCAAAATGAAGAGGTGTGCTTTAATCTTTTTGAAGCAATGAAGCATTCCAAAGATAAGCATGATAGTTTCCGTATTGATGCAATGGAAGAAGCCATAATGGAAGCCTCAAAGCAAGTTCACATAGCATCTCCCTTGGAAAGAGCTCTTGGTGACTCATTTGAAATACTTACCAATGAGGAAAAAAGGGAACTTGAAGAATGCTTGAAGGAGCTTGAATCTTTAAAAGAATTACAACCATGGGAAAGTGAAATGGAAGTGTTAAAGAAAGAGGCTAGTGATGAAAAATATCAATTTGAGTTGAAGGTGTTGCCTTCTAATTTGAAGTATGTGTTCCTTGATGACGGTTGTAACAAACCGGTTATCATTAGTAACATTTTGTCCGACAAAGAGGAAGACCGTTTGATTCAAGTTTTGAAGAAACATCAACAAGTTATAGGTTGGGTTCTTTCCGATTTGAAAGGAATTAGTCCAGCCTATTGCATACAAAATATCTTAATGGAAGAGGACTTCAAAGCGGTAGCTCAACCTCAACGTCGTCTGAATCCTACAATGAAGGAAGTGGTGAGAAAGGAAGTTGTTAAGCTATTGGATGCCGGAATGATTTATCCGATATCCGATAGTCCGTGGGTGAGTCTAGTGCAAGTTGTGCCTAAGAAGGGTGGAATGACTGTTATAAGAAATGAAAAAAATGAATTGATTCCGACGAGAACTGTAACGGGTTGGAGAATGTGTATCGATTATAGGAGGCTTAATACCGATACTCAAAAAGATCACTTTCCACTACCGTTTATGGATCAAATGCTTGAGAGATTGTCGGGTCAAGAGTTTTATTGCTTCCTAGATGCCTATTCCGGGTATAACCAAATCTAGGTTGATCCGGAAGACCATGAGAAGACGGCTTTCACTTGTCTCTTTGGAATTTTTGCATACCAAAAGATGCCTTTTGGCTTGTGCAATGCACCGGCAACTTTTCAACGGTGTATACAAGCCATTTTTTCAGACCTTATTGAGAAAAAAATGGAAGTGTTCATGGACGATTTCTCTGTGTTCGGAGCTTCTTTTGATCTATGTTTGGAAATTTTTGAGCCCGTTCTCGAACGGTGTGTGGAAACAAACTTGGTGCTAAATTGGGAGAAGTGCAACTTCATGGTAACGGAGGGGATTGTGCTCGGCCACAAAGTCTCCTCTAAAGGCCTTGAAGTGGATCAAGTAAAAATTGAAGTGATCTAGAAGTTGCCACCACCAACAAATATTAAAGGAATCCGGAGTTTTCTAGGCCATGCGGGATTTTACAGGCGATTCATCAAAGACTTCTCCAAAGTTGCAAGACCTTTGAGCAATTTGCTCAACAAAGATAAGTCTTTCCTCATTGATGATGAATGTTTAGATGTTTTTCAAATTTTAAAAGAAAAACTCATCACTGCACCCATAATCATTGCTCCTAATTGGACTTTAAATTTTGAATTAATGTGTAATACAAGCGATTATGTTGTTGGTGCGGTGCTTGGGCAGAGGAAGACAAAAAATTTTCATGCCATACATTACGCGAGTAAAGTTTTAAGTGAGGCACAAGTGAATTATGCTACCACTGGAAAAGAATTACTCGCTATAGTGTATGCTCTCGAGAAATTTCGGTCTTACCTGATTGGTTTAAAAGTTGTAATCTACACTAACCATTCAGCCATTAAGTATCTTCTTACCGAGCCGAATTCAAAGCAAAGGCTAATCCGGTGGATCCTTTTGTTACAAGAATTTGATTTGGAAATCCGTGACAAGAAGGGGTCTGAAAACTTGGTAGCGGATCATTTATCCCGTTTGGTCAATGTATAAGTAACACATCGAGAAAGTGAGGTCCGAGAAGAGTTTCCGGATGAAAAACTGTTTAGGGTCCAAGTTAGACCTTAGTTTGCAGATTTTGCTAACTACAAAGCAACCAGATTTATCCCGGAAGATCTAACTTGGAACCAAAGAAGGAAATTCTTATCGGGTGCCAATTTTTATGTTTGGGATGAACCATATCTTTTTAAGTTAGGTGGTGATAATTTGTTGAGAAGGTGTGTCACTAGTGATGAAGCTAAAAGTATCCCTTGGCATTGTCACAATTCACTATATGGGGGGCATTATAATGGTTTGAGAACGGCAACAAAAGTTCTCCAATCGGGCTTTTATTGGCCGTCATTTTTTAAAGATGCAAACCTCCATGCGAAAAGTTGTGACATATGCCAAAGAAATGGCGGGATTGGAAAACGGGATGAAATGCCCTTACAAACTATTTTGGAAGTTGAGGTTTTCGATTGTTAGGGTATTGATTTTGTTGGACCATTTCCCCCATCTTTTTCAAATGAGTACATTTTGGTTGCGGTTGACTATGTTTCTAAGTGGGTGGAAGCAATTGCATCACCGAGGGCCGATGGCAAAACGGCGATCAAATTTCTAAAGAAAAATATATTTTCCCATTTTGGCACCCCTCGTGTGTTGATTAGTGATGGAGGGTCGCACTTTTGCAATACACCGCTTGAAAAGGTTTTAGAGCACTATGGTGTAAAGCATAAGGTTGCAACCCCTTACCACCCACAAACCAATGGTCAAGCCGAAGTTTTAAATGGGGAGGTAAAAAGGATTCTTGAAAATACCGTGTCAAACTCTCGTAAGGATTGGTCGCAAAAGCTTGATGAAGTTTTGTGGGCGTATCGCACCGCTTACAAGGCTCAAATAGGTTTAACTCCTTTCCAAATGGTTTGTGGCAAAACATGTCATTTACCAGTTCAATTGGAGCACAAAGCTCTTTGGGCGTTGAAATTGTTAAAATTTGATCTGAACTTGGCCGGCGAGAAAAGAAAGGTCCAATTACACGAGTTGGAAGAAATAAGGAATAATGCATATCATTCTAGCAAGCTCTATAAGGAAAAAGTTAAAGGGTATCATGACAAGAAAGTTTGTCAGAAAAAATTTCGGGTAGGCCAAATGGTTCTTCTATTCAGTTCCCATTTGAAGCTTTTTCTGGGAAAATTGAAGTCCAAGTGGTCTGGACCGTTTTTTATTAAAGACGTGAAGCACTACGGTGCTATTGTGATAGAGGGCTTGCATAAAAAGGAAAGTTGGACTGTGAATGGCCAACGAATAAAAATCTATCTTGGAGGTGAGATTGATCGTGAAAATTGCGCAGTGTTTTTAGATGATCATTGAGATCATCTTGGACCGTCGAGCTCAAACGATGTTAAACAAAGCGCTAGTTGGGAGGCACCCCAACATTGTAAGTATTTCTATATTTCTTGTTGTTTTTGTGTATTAAGTTGTTTAGAGTTTGTATGAAGTGTGGTAGCAGCATGTAGCAAAATTTTCAAAATGTTGTCATGTTCGCTGGGAAGTTCGCTTTGCGAACCTGGAGCAAGTGTTCGCTGGCCAATTCGCATTGTGAATTCAACGAGACAGACACAAAGTGTCTGCTGCCACTTCACTTAAAAAAGGGGTTTAAAAAGTTGGTGGGTCAGACTTTAGGGTCCAAGACCCACTTTTTCTGATTTGGTGAGGGAACCCTAACCTCACTTTGCCACTCTCACTCTCAACCAAACACACTCACACTTGCACTCTCTCTCACGAGCTCTCTGATTTCCTGCATCTTCTAACGAATTTTTTTTCCAAGCTATTCTCAACAAGTTCAGGTTTGACAATCTTTATCTCTTTTAATTCTTGATAGAATATGTGGTTAAGGTTAGGTTGAACTTAGATAACTATTTCATTCCAGGTAGAAAGGTACCAATGCACCTCTGTTTTTAATGTTTCTTTGTTATGGCATGTTGATTTTTATCAAACATTAAGAGTAGAGGTTGTGTTGTGGAAGAAAAACTGATGTTGGAAAAGTGAGCAGAAACTACTGTGTTTGAAAGTCACAGGTTCGCCACTAGTTCGCTTTGCGAACCTGGGGCGAACATTCGCCAGAACTTCGCCTAGCGAATCTGGGGCGAATGTTCGCCAGGGCTTCGCATTGCGAACTTCTGGGCGAATAGAACAGAATACTCAAAAAATTTTGCTGTTTTTTTTTAGGATTCTGGTTTTACTGTTTTGTTCCTTTACTAATGAAACTATTTGTTGGTTGGTTGTTGTTTTTGCTGATGGTTTTGCAGATGGCTCCAAAAGTTATTCCTTAGAAAAAAAGAAAAACAGGAAGCTCTGCACGACCAGTTCCTATCCAGTTTGATAATGCCCATTTTCGAGGGTCAAAGCAGGTTGTCCGTTACTTGACACTCGAAAGAAGGAGTATCTTGTCTGAGAAGCGATTCAACTTGAACCCACAAGGAGCCTACCGGGCGGTAGTTGCGCTCCTTGTAAGTAAAAAGTGGGGGAAGTTGATAACTCCAGTGGACAGTTATAATGTTGAGATGATCTGAGAATTCTACGCAAATGCGCTCCCGGATGATGGTGAGGAATTTGCATGGAAGACTATGGTTTTGGGAAAAGTTATGATGTTTGATCGAGAGACAATAAACACGGTTCTTGGGAACCCGCTGCCTTTGAGAAAGAATGAGATCGATGCCTACCACCGAACCTTGACATTACACAGAGACACAGATACCATCACTCGAGACTTATTGCGTGAAGGAAAAATTGTTGAATTAAACCCATCTGGGGTTGCACGCAGGTACCGTCGAGAGGACATGCGTCCTTTGGCTCAGTTAATTCTATTATTGGTTTTAACAAACATCAAGCCAAAGTCGCACTCTTTGACTATTACCATACCCATTGCTCATCTGGTCCATAGCATCATGACGAATGTTCAAATTGATGTGGCCCAGATTATTGCTGACGAGATGCGGGCTGTTGTGGAAAGTGGACTAGGTTCGACCTCACGGAAGAACTGTCCTCTTGTCTTTCCTTGTTTAATCATGGCTCTTTGTGTGCATTCGAGGGTAAATGTGCCCACCCGCCGTCAAGTTACAATCCAGACCGTTATTGATGATAGGTACGTGGACAAATTCTGTAAGCCGAAAGGGTTGAGATGAGAGTCTTCTGGTGCTGGTACTAATGTCGGCACAGGTATAGGTGATGGGTCTAGTGGTTCTGGATCTCAGGGATTTTACCCGTATCAGCAAGAGATTTGCTAGTACAACTAGGACTGGATGGCGGCATCTCAACGCGCCATGCTTAATTTGCACGATTCTATGCAGGTGTTGCAACTGCAGATTTGAGATCCCTCCATGGATCACTCTATGATGACTAGGGAGCAATTCCCAGCCCATGTTGGTTGGCCTGAGGCCAGGCTAGATTTTGGAGGGGGAGAAGAGGCAGCTGAACTTGAGGATGCTGAGGATGTTGATGCTGATGCGGATGATGATGATGATGAGGTTGTTGAGATTTCTGGATCCGAGTCTAGTGAGGAGGTTGAGGAGTCAGGTTCTGAGTCCGAGGAGGACTAGTTTGATTGATGTCATTTTGTGCTTCCTTTGATCTGCAAAGTGAAAATTTCTTATTATTATGTTTGTTGTATCAGTTTTTATTGTACTTCATCCACTATGTGGAATATTTTGGATATTTAATGTACTATGTACCGTTGTGAGGTAATGATTACTTTTGTTGGTGTTTTCTACACCATGACACTATTATTATTAGTATTTTGTTATTCAGTTGAATTGTTCAGCTTTCATTTTTTAATTTTGTTTCTTTTTTTTATTATTGTTGTTAAGAGTTGAATTCTTAAGTTAAAGAATGTTCAACTCTTAAATTATGTTGGTATGCTTATTATTGTGTTACTGTTGGTATGCTTGTGGAAATTTTAATGTTTCCATTTTTGGGTGTGGAATTGAAAGAATTTCTAGGTTGGTGTTGTTGTTCATCAAGGAAGATTCTTCCAAGTTTGGATGGAAATGATAGTACTTAAGCATGTATTTGTTGGCAAGGTACATGGTTACCTATTTCTAGGATTTAGAATGTGTTAGAACTTCTTGTCTTTTTGAAAATGTAATTTTGTTTCTTGTTGCAACTTTGTTGATTGCTTATGTCACTTAGGTCCAAAAACCAAAATGGTGAGAAACCTCCATGGTCTACTATATGCATAGGATTGCTGATGAATTTTGTTTTATACTTTTAATTCATGCTTTATCTTATGATTTGTGTGATTTTGTGGAAGCATTAGAAATGATCAAGGCATTTGTTGATAATGAGCACAACCATTTCCAAACAGTAATTTACCTGTGAGTAGTGAGTATTCGTTAGCCCTTTGAGCCTAAACAGTTTAGATCTCGTCTTAGTGATGAACTTTGCGTATGTACATAATTTGAAAATTAAGTTCATCATTAAATTTTTGAGAGATTCTAAAAAAATTTCTTCTTGAACCTTGGAACATTGTTTTTATTGATTTCCTTGCCCTAAAAAGCAAGGAGCATTCACTTAAGGTTTAATTGAAAATAAGTTGGGGAGAATGAAAAAGAATATTGGTAAATTGCTCAAACTTTTGAAAAATATCAAGCAAGCATGAAAAGAAAAAGAAAATGTGAATATGAATGTGAAAAACAAAGAAAAAGAATGCTTGCTCGAAAGAGAAAATTAGAGACCAAATAATTGTGCATAAGGAAGTTTGAGAAGGTTTGTGGTAAAGGAATGAAAATGGTGAATAAAGTTGAGATGTGTGAATAACTTGTATAGTGAATATTCTTTTGCATCGGAAATTTCGATTCAATGGCCTTTAAAAATGTCCCTTTATTGTTAACTCAACCAAGCTACAACCTTAAAAGCCCTTAGTGATCTTTTTGCTTCCATGATTTCTTTATTGATCATTTAGATATTGTATGAATTAGTTTGTATTTGCATCATTTGTCTGATGAGCGAAATTGCCCCGCATTTGTAAGCGTGTTTTTTCTTCAATTATTTTTCGAAGAGGAGTGTTAGAGTGATATGAGCATGATGGTTTAGTTGTAACTTGAAACATTGTTTGATATTTGTTTAAGAATCAAGTTCTTTTGCATTGTTCGATTCTAGGAATTTAAATCTTTTCTTGGTTGAGTTAAATGCTTGAGCAAACCCTCTTATTTTCAATGAGAGACATACTTTGCTTGAGCACAAGAAAAGAGTTAGTTGGGGAGAGTTTGTTAGATGTCAAACATGCCTTATATTTCTCATTAATACTTGGCATTTTGCAACTCTTTTATGTTGAATTGTTGGATTTTATTTTTGATTGTTGTCTTTCTTCAAATATTGTGAAAATACCTTTGGTATTTATAATTTGTGTGTTATTGTGCAGAAAAAGGCATTAAGTTATCAAAGAAGTAAGACACAAGAAAAGTGATTCAAGTTGCCAAAGAAATGAAGAAACTTCAGAAAGTTCGCTTTGCGAACTTTCCAGGAAATGTTCGCTGGGCGAACATCAGGCGAAGCTCCAGCGAACACTCCCATACTTGAGGCAGTAAGAAAAGGTAACTAAGTTCGCAGTGCGAACTTCCATCGAATGTTCGTTGATTCTACGCTCCAGCGAAGGCTTGGCGAAGGACATCATGGATGAGGCAGTAGCTAAAGGAACCTAAGTTCGATGTGCGAACTTGTAGGCGAATAGTTAGTTTTGTGAATAATTATTCGCATTACGAACTTATGCAGAAAATCAGAGGCGGTTTAACAGATCAGACGCACCTCAGATGCCTATTTGGTAGTTTGCTAGGCGAATAAAAAGTTCGCAGTGCGAACTTGACAGATTTCAAGTGATGTATAAAAGCACTTTTTGTTATTTCTTGGGATCATAACATAGTTTTCTCACACCATAACCTAAGCTTGTGACTTTTCTTCATCTAAGAGTGATATTTCACCAAGAGAAGCTGGATTTGCATCCGATCTCGATTATTCGACGTGGATGCTTTTTCATCTTCTCCCGATACTTGTGAAACAAGCTACCATGACAATGTGTAGCTAAACACCTCTTATGTCAAGATTAGTGGTAGGTAATCCTTTATTTTGTATGTATTGATCTTGATATTTAGTTTGTGAACTTTGTTGATGATTAATATATGGTGAAAAACTTTGTTTGTATGGTTTATAATTTGTTTTGGTTCATGATTGAGAAATATGTTCTAAGACTTGACCTAAGTTTTAATCCATCAACAATCATGAGGCTAGAGATAGTTTTGAGAGTAGATGTTCATAAATATTGATCGTTGAATGTTATCATATTGATAGTTAGAGTGAGAGATCATCTAAGGATCAATATGATAAATCCCACAACAAGTGTTAGAGATAAACTTGTTGAGAGGATATGTTATTATATTCATTGTTAACAAGTTCACATACATTATCGAGGAAATATGTATGAAATGGATTATCGGACCCTAATCAGAGGCGGTTTAACAGATCAGAGGCACCTCAGGTGCCTAGTTGGTAGTTTGCTAGGCGAATAAAAATTTTGCAGTGCGAACTTGACAGATTTCAAGTGATGTATAAAAGCACTTTTTGTTATTTCTTGGGATCATAACCTAATTTTCCCACACCATAACCTAAGTTTGTGACCTTTCTTCATCTAAGAGTGATATTTCACCAAGAGAAGCTGGATTTGCATCCGATCTCGATTATTCAACGTGGATGCTTTTTCATCTTCTCCCGATACTTGTGAAACAAGCTACCATGACAATGTGTAGCTAAACATCTCTTGTGTCAAGATTAGTGGTAGGTAATCCTTTATTTTGTATGTATTGATCTTGATATTTAGTTTGTGAACTTTGTTGATGATTAATATATGGTGAAAAACTTTGTTTGTATGGTTTATAATTTGTTTTGGTTCATGATTGAGAAATATGTTCTAAGACTTGACCTAAGTTTTAATCCATCAACAATCATGAGGCTAGAGATAGTTTTGAGAGTTGATGTTCATAAATATTGATCATTGAATGTTATCATATTGATAGTTAGAGTGAGAGATCATCTAAGGATCAATATGATAAATCCCACAACAAGTGTTAGAGATAAACTTGTTGAGAGGATATGTGATTATATTCATTGTTAACAAGTTCACATACATTATCGAGGAAATACGTATGAAACGGATTATCGGACCCTAATCTTGGCATGCTTTTACCAAACTTTAAAACCAATTTCTTTAATGTTGTTATTAAATTCTTATGCAAACGACCTGTTACAAATCAACCAAACTCTTTGTTACTTTAAGTTTAAAACGATTCCAACTATACAACGGCGGTAATATCTATACAATCCCTGCGGATACGATAACAAAAACCCCCTACTGAAATACTTTTCAACATAACTCCAATAATCGGGATCAACATCTCAAATTTCCTATAACCCTACATAACCTGACTTGGTAAAATTGGCAAACTCCCTAGAAAATTCACCAGAATGATGAATATTACACTGAAACTTACTCTCCATGACCTAATCAACCTACAAACGGTAGCAGAAGTACCAAGTAAGTTGGGTAAAGAAGAAAGTTAACATTTTTAGTAACTTACGGTTGCAAATTCATACCTTAGGGTTTCTTCTTCAAATGATGGATAAGTGAATTTTGTCTTTAATGGAGAGTTGTGATCAATGTTGTTATCGTCTTCAATGGAACTTGCATTGTGAATCGTCTTCGTTGGTTCTTCTCTCAAGTTGTGCTTTCACGAACATATGACCTAAGCCCTAACACCTTTTAGATTCTTCTATTTGTTATTTGTAATATTTTAATCAATATAAAATAAATAAATATTCCAACTCATCCATTAAAAGTCCAGCAAAACAAGTTTTAACGTTTTTTCAACAAAAACTAACAGAAGAGACTAAAATATGTAACTGAGTATAATTTAATGGATCACTATGTAACATTTTTTTATGGACCAAAGAGAAACATTGACTAAAGTTAAGGGACCAAAAGAGGTATTAAGCCTAAATATATTTGTCAAAGAGACTTTTTCTTTATTTTTATAAACCTACCCACAAGATAACAAATAGTAACATGGCACAAATTATTAACTTAAAAAAATAGTATGATGTGGTTGATTTATAATTATACCATAAGATTCGTGTGGTCATATGATATTTACAAGATAGGATAGAAATTTTGATAATGAAAGTTACTCAATTCGTGACAAAATAAAAAGTAAAAAAATAATCTATTTTTTGTCACAAATTAAAATAAATAAAAAATTATGTGTTTGATGTTGTCATGTGTGAAAACTTCTAGTGATTAAGAGTTGTCACAGGTTTTAAGGTTTGTTGTGAAGTTGAGAAATAGTTCACGTAAGACTGAGAAGTTATACATGTGTGTATCTTTGTATTGGAGTTGAGTTAGGTTCGATATCTTTCTCTATCGCGATATTTATAACCAAACTGGGTCTGGATCCAAGACTTCTTAAGATATTGTAACCACTCCGGAAATGGGTAGTTAATTCCCTGAAATTTATGGAGTGCAATTGATTCCAACAACTCTCTTTGTGTTGGTGTTGACCAAACACTACTACAAAACACGCATTTAACCTCGGACGCGAAATTGATTTAACCTCGGTTACAAAGGCGAAGTAACAAATGGTGTCATGAAAATTATCCACTATACCCCTCAGTTTTAGAATAACCGAAGGGATAGTTGAAATGATCATTGGTTCGGTCCCCAACATTAGCTTTTTTAAATTTTCAAAACTAGTATCATATACCTCTCGGTTTATGGCCAAAACCAAGGGGAAAGATATTTTTTTTAATACTCATTGCATTGTTTACACAGAATATTAATAAATTAATTTATTTACAAACTACATTATTTACACAGAATATTAAAGTAAAAATATATAACAAATTTCGAATCTAATCCATCGTCATCGTTGTCGGTGAAGAACAAATGATATATATCTTGGGGAAGAACAAATGTTGTATCCTCATTTCATTGGATTTTGGGGAAAATCAAATGTTGGATATTTCATGCATTTGTTTCTGATATAAATTTTTTTTTTAAAAAGTTAGATAAATAAAATAAATATTCAGTTGTATGATTATTTAAGAACACAAACTTTGAACCCAAATAATTTTCTGCTATTGCAATCCATCATAAAGAACTTTTCCAAACTTCTTTAAGTTTCAAAGTTTTCATGTCAAATGTTTCATTATAAGTTTTTAATATTTAGAATGTTTTTATAATGTCTTTTAGGTTTCACGCGGATCACTAATGGTAGTGTCTTGAGCGTTGATACTCATTAAATGGACGACAAATATTTGTGTAAGGACAGTAAAGAAACTCAATAAACAAAGTTATATTTATCATCGATTATTACTCAAAACCGAGGTTAAATAGTTTTCTTTTTAAATAAATAATACAATAAAATATGTTTCATCCCAAGCGCCACATACCTATCGATTTCTATAAAAAATTGAGGGGAGTAAGCTTTTTTTTTAAATTACATTGTTTAAAATACACGGAATGTTAAAATACATTGTTTAAACAAATCTAGATTTTGACAATGGATTTTTGGAGAATAATAAATCTTTGTTGTTATCCATATTTTGTTGTATACCCTTTGTGCGCATTCTATTCAAGTTTAATGGATTGCGTGCATCCAATTTCTGATAAGTTATCTGTTCCAACCATGGGAAAAAAATTATGCACTTGCAATCCACCCCAAAGATCTGTTCAAAAATTGCATTATCTTAAGCAAATATTTTCATGAAAAATGCTTTCGCAAGAAAGAGAACAAGATATATAGTTGTGAATGTAGAGAGTTTATTGTGGATTGATGTGTTGGCAATATCTTAATGTTGTTAAAATAAGTAATATATTACTTGCAAAAAAATGGTGAATAATAATAAAAAATTGAAAGTAACATTTCTTATTTCCTTTTTAATTTTTTACCATTCACCATATTTTTTGTACTGCAATTGCTTGCAATTTACATCATGTTTAGGAATAAATTTTTCAATATTGTCAACCAAGAAAAGCAATAAGTTATGGAGTTTTTTTATTGACAACATATGAAGGTTATTCCAAAAATACAATAACAACATCAACACCATTATGTTAGGATGAATTGCAAGAGCTGAAAAATGTTTTGTTCAAGATAGAAGAACATTGAAGTTTTTTCGATCTTGTAATTCATCCCAAAGAATGATGCGTACAAGTTTGGAGCGACTACATATAATTTAGGTTTAAGGTAAAATCTGATTAACGAATACTTTTATAGTAAAATCTAATTATCTAATCCTTCGGTTATTAAAGTAAACCGAAGAAATAGATCATTAATTTAAAAATATATAAAAAAAGAAAGGAACCACTTTTAAATAATTAAAAATATAAAATGCATTTGCTACACCCATTCAAATTACACCATTATACGTTCCTTCATGCACGGAGGCTCGCAGAGGCCCAGGGGTTTAAGTTCCCTTACTCATCTTCGGGTGTTTCACGTGAGCCTTATAAAAGCTTCATGCATACCTACGGTTCCCGATACTTAGGTAAGTCCTTTGGAAGAAACTTACTTGAGTCCCTCATGCGAGACTTAGTTGAGTCTTCCTAACGAGACTTAGTTGAATCCCTCATGTGAGACTAGTTGAGTCCTTTTGAAGAGACTTAGTTGAGTCCTCTTGAAGAGACTTAGTTGAGTCCCTAAAGCGAGACTTATTTAAGACTTCCTAACAAGACTTAGTTGAGTCCCTCGGGAGAAACATATTTGAGTCTTCCTTGTGGTTGGAAAAGATATTTGTAATAAATGTAAGTATAGAGTGCAACCTAAGAGATGGGTGAATTAGGTTATAAGAATTTTTGTGTTATTTTCGAGATGTTATGGTTCTTTTTATTTTTTTGGAAAGTTAAGATGAACAGATGAACGTAATTTTTTGTCCATGGACTTCATGACAATTGATTCTACTTATAAGGCAATCGATTGTTCCCTTTAGAAAATGAATTTTTGCTAAGAAACGCATGACCAAAAGGTGCAAAACTTATATGAATGCTAGGTTTCTTTAAGAATGTTTTAGATGAATGTTTGTGAGCACCTAAAGTTTATAAGTAATGAATTGCATATTGTACCTTAGATTAAACTTTATCTAATCCCTTGAGAAACCATAACTTTACCATTATCAAACTATGTTTTGAAACTTCTTCAACCTTGAGAACCTGAGCATGATCAATCCATTGTTATACAAACTTCAATCCCTTGTCTTGAAACTTCCTTGAGATACATTTTCCTTCTTTTCATTGATTTGCATTCATCAAAAGATCACCTTCACAAAATCTTATCTTCACAATCTCTCCATTTTTTATGATGACAAATAAATTCTTTAATGATTATGATTTCCAGAAAAGCTCCATCTAAGATGAATATATCCCCCTTAGTTCATGAAACCTTGAGTCCTTTGGGTTCTTCAACTTCATACCTTGATTTAGACAAGGAAACACGAGCATGCAGGCATAAGCATAGATACATCCTTCCCCCCCCCCCCCCCCCTCTCTTTGACATTATCAAAAAGAAGGGAAAGATGGGTGAAAATATAGAAACATATAATCATACACAAATAGATTCACACACATCAAAACACACATAGATATCAATACACAAGCATAGTAAAGAACTTAGTACACAAACATGTCTTAAAAACTATAATTGAGCTAGGGGTTGCAATTTTTTCGTCCAAAAATTATAATTGAGAGAGGGTTTACAATTTTTTTGTTTAAAATTTGTAATTGGGAGGGTTTGAAATTTTCTCCTTAAAAGTTGAAATTGTATCAGAGAGTTTGTAATTCTTTCCTTGTAAAAGTTATAGGTTGAATTATGATTTTATGAGTTTTTGTTGAAATTTTCGCTTCTTTTTCTTTTTTATGGGTATACTTTCGTGTGCATAGAAATTTGTTTTTTTTTTGTTTTTTTCCCAACAAGTTTTTCTCTTTTTTATTTTTCCTTGCCATGTTTCTCCTATGAACCAGATTATTGTTTCCTTCTAGGATCTTAGGTGATTCCAAATAATCCTTACGTTGAGTTGGGCTACTTCTTAATGTAGAGTCTTCCTCATCATTCCCTGTAACCTCAATATTAACATGTTGAGAGTTTTCAGAAGCCTCATTGAGGTTAATAGGAGCATCATTAAGTTTATCCTTAAGAAGAGCTTGGAATCTAGATCCTCTCTTATTAGGTAAATCCTTGCTTCTTTTTTCAATTATATCATCCTTAGTCCTCTCTTGTTTACCTCTTCTTCCCCGTTTGGCCTTCTGAATAATAGTTCACAGGCCTTTTGGAGCACCTTGATCTCCATCTTGCACCTCATTGTTATTGCTTCTATTGAGGGCTACCTTGTGACCACCATCTTTGTTGACTCCTCTCACCTTTTGAGATTCACAACCTTCAATTGTATGCCCATACTTTCCACAATGAAGGCAAAACATATGCAAACCTTCATATTCATCTTTGAAATGTCTGCCCTTAATAGCAAACATAGCCAGCAGAGGTTTAACGAGATCAACTTGTATACACAAACTCGCATATTTCCCCATTTCTCTTGACAAAGTATTCTTGTCAACTTTGGTGGCTTTTCCTATCTGGTTGCCAATGAAAGTGAGCACATGTTGGTTGTAATACTAAATAGAAAAACCTCAAATTCTCACCCACAGTACAAGTTGATTCATTGTATCTCTAGAAGGCCAAAAATTAGGGCTTCATTCACTAGGGTAATGGTGATAAATCATCCAAGGGCCTTCAAGAAGAGCAAGCGCTTGATATTCCTGACTGGTGAAGGTGACAAGGTAGAATTCTTGACCAAGGTCAATGATGTTGAGTACTCCTCTTTTTGCCAACATACGTTGCAGACGATTTTCTAGCGCCCTATATCCAATGTTTCTCCCAAGCATGTTAATGATGACACCTTTTTCCCAAGGTTTAGCAATCCTTCATTCTTCCAATTCATAAAGAATAAACTCGGGGCATTCATAACCACCGATCCAGTTTTCCTCCACTCAAATTTCATGAAATCCCTCTTCAAGATCTTGCATGTCGTACTCCTCTTCCTTATTCGATCCTAATTTCCCAAAGGACTCCCCTGTCACAATATTCTTATAAGATATTGTCTCAGCCTGTGTTATCTTGACTGAATATGCTTCTATTCCAACAGAAGGTAGGATTAAATCTTTTGTATCCCTAACTTTGTTTGAATTGCGAATCAAGAAATACCCTCTTGCATGTTCGAGTTTGCGAGAGCAGACTCTAAAGATGGCATAGTCATGAGCCCAATGGTGGTGAAAAGAAGTGGAAGAAGAAGCAACACAAGAACTCAAAGCTACAAGTTAATCCAAGACTTATCCCTTAGTGTCCCTACCGATCAGTTCCCTAACCCTAGGGTTAGGAGTTTAAACCAAGATCAGCGAAAACACCATTGAAAAAGACGAATCTCGCTGCAAAGAAACAAAGGTTTTGCTAGAAACTGTTTTGTGTCGCGCTTGAAAATGCCTAACAACTAGCCAGGTGGGGTCCTCCACCTTTCCAAAAATCACTAGTCACTACGCTGGAAATCGCCCAAACTCTAGCGGAGTCCAATACTAAAGCCATTATTTCTTGTGTTAGACTTTAAAAAGTGAATAAGGTAAAAAAAAATTATCAATTCATTTTTCAATAATTTTTAAAATTTTTAATACTCGCACATTTTAGAAATTTTGTCTTATTCGAGAGATGTAAACCCTCCTAAATATGAATAAAAAGGAGAAAAAAAAACAAAACAAAACAAAATATTCATTAAGTAAAATAAACATAAAATAGTGTTAGCCTTAAGTTGCATGCAAGCATAAACATATTTAAAAAATAAAAATAAGTTAGTATCTTGATAATTACATTTTATTTAAGGTGAATTCTTATCTACCCACTTCAAAAAGTTGGGTAGAGTTACCCATAGAGTAAATTAGACTACATTGCATTGGAAATCTACAAAATTTAAATTATTAAATAAATAATTAAGTATAATAAAATGATATGGCATTAGTGGATTGGTTGAAGGTAGACTACCCAACTTTTTGTGATGGGTAACGAAGTTGTCCCCTTTATTTAAAATTTTGTCGTGTTTTTTTAGAAACAAACAACCAATCCATAAAATTTTAAAAATATCCACACAAAAAAAAAAAGCCTTAGAAGTATTTGGAATTTTTTTTTAGAATACTATTTTTGGAGAAATCTCCTAGCCACCCCAAATTGAACCTAACATCCCCATATTTTTTATAATGATAAAATATCCTTATCAAAATTTAATTAAAAAGATTCAACAAAAAATTCAGTAATACAATTTGAAAAACCCTACACATTTTGTAATTTTCTGGTTTTTTTGAAAAATTCGATAATTCATTTTGATAGGTAAAAAAAACAAAATTAACACTACCAGTATTTTGGAAAAGTCTTGCACAATACCGGTTTTTTTGAGAAAATCTGGCAAAAATTCATATATTTTTGAAAAATCGGGTAGTGTATTTAAAAAATCGGGTAAAAATTCATATATTTTATAAAATTCTGGTTGTGTATTTTAAAAAATCCGATAAAAACTTATAGTATTTTCAAAAAATAGGTAGTGTATTTTAAAAAATTCGGTAAAAACTCAGTTTTATGGAAAATTTGGTAGTGTATTTTGAAAAATCCGATAAAAAAACTCATAGATTTTTTGCAAAATCCGATAAAAACTCATAGACTTTTTGATAAATCCGATAAAAACTCTTTTTTAATTTAAATCCAGTAAAAACTCATAAATATTTTGAAAATTTCGGTAAAAACACATAGACTTTTTTAAAAATCTCATAAAAACTCATACTTTTTTGAAAGATTTGGTAGTGTATTTGAAAAATCCGGTAAAAATTCAGGATTTTGAAAAATACGATAGTGTATTTGAAAAATCTGGTAGTTCAAATTCAGAAATTTTTTTAAAACCCGATGAAAATTCATAATCACCCAAAAATCTGGTAAAAACTCGTGAAATTCTTCAAAAATTCAGTAAAAACTCGATTTTCAAACATTTGAAAAACACATAATTTTTTCACAAACATAAAAAAAAATCGCACAGGGTATTATAGTAAAAGCATAGGGGATGTGAGGGTGCCAAGTAGAATTTAAGGGGTGGCGGCAAGATTCCTCATGTTTTTGCTCTTTCCACCCTTATGGGTTCTCCCACACCACCGTGAAAAGATTAAAATTTTCCTAGTACTTGGAGATGCATCTCCAGAGACATTTTTCCACACACATTTGAGGCAAAAAAGGTGAGAAACCCTTATTCTGTTAAAATTTGATTCGAAGATGCATCTCCGTATGCACGAAATGTCAGTTCGGAAATGCGTCTTCGTAACCCCTCTTAGTTCATTAGTTAGTGAGATTTTATGAGATGCATCTTTGGAAAATGCTCTGTTAGATCAAACTAGAACCATGCAGAAACAATGGCAGAATGGAAAACCAACATAAATTAACTTCAAAATAAACATTACATAGATAAACATTACATAAACTTAACATTAAATGTTATTAAAAATGGGTGGTTCGGAACGGTGCAATATTCTTATAATATCTTGGCTCATCTTAGAAACATCGCATCCACTTCAATCAGGTCCTTTGTTGAGTAACGGTAAAAGGTACTCCACATCACCTTCAAATCATCATTCTTCTTCAGTTCAAGCATGTTGAACTGTATGTTCTCTTCGTTGTCTATAGAAGATGAAGGTACTCGAGCTTGACAACTCTCTAATTTTCTGGATATCGCAGGAAAGTATTTAGTTTGATTTTCATATAGAAAAGAAGTATGTTCTCGCAGATCCGAAATTGAAATAGGAGTTTCGCGCCATTTAAATACACAAATGGAAGATGGGGATATGTACTCATTCTAGTTTGTGTAAAGAAAATGGAATGAGATACCTTATTTATAGATATCTTTGATTTACCATCCTCCGTCACACCATCATCATCAAATTTGAGCCTTGTCCAATGAGTGCAAACTTCTTCCATACGTATTGGTTTTTCAAAATTCAACTTCTTTGAAAGTAAACAAGAACATAGAAGATTGTAAGTCTTCTTAAGTGTACATCCACACTTAGAGCTATCAAGATCTGTTTTATCCGCTCACTTGAATTCGTGAAAAATAAAATTCAACGTCGCCCATAATATGTTGTCAACCAGTTGTGAATAAAGGATATTGTCTTTGAAGCAATGTTCTAACACAGCAGTGCTTTGACTAAAAGAAGTCTGTATCTTATTATGATAGTTTCAGAGCATTTGTTCACGACATCCCAATCTCGACAAAAATTACCTTTATTGTTTCCCAACGAATTCTTCAGTCTATTATGTGCAGATTCAACTCTGTTAGTTGTTTTATTGCCAAAGTGTCTGACCTGGTCGGTTTATGCACAAACAATCTTCTCTTTGAACTAGTCCAAAATAGTTCCCTCAACATATTTCAAGAAATTTGAATATCTGGCACACGCTCTACTAAAATGTATTACGGTTCGACATATAATTCCATGCATTCCATTGAAAAGTTGATTGTAAATGAGATAAAAAATTTTAAGGGTTTTGCTATGGTGTCTTGTTTTAGCATGAAAAAGAATCTCATGCAAGGTGGTGTTTTATCAAATTTTTTACTGAGCATTTTCAGAGATGCATCTCCGAAAATATCACTGAATTAATATTTAAATCATTTGAGCTAATGACAAACTCATAAATGAGTTCAGGGGATATTTCAGATATTATCTCCTAGTACACTCAAATATGATATGGAGACGAATAATTTGTTTTTCAAAAACTGAGATGAAACTCAAAAAAGAGAAGATAAGCGTGATTTCTCCAAATAATTATAAGCATTTTTAAATTCTTAAGGATGTGTGAGATACCACCAAGAATGAAAAGTATTACCATTAATAATTAAGTTCTTTTTGAAATATTTTATTTGCAGCCCTGTAAATTAAACTTTTATTTTAAATATATGGTTCGACTTTTCTGTCTATTTTTAAATCTTACATCTTCGCTTTTATCTATAATTATGCCGGATTTTTATCTACTAGTAATATGTTTCAACAAGTTTTTCAATTTTTATATAAAATTGTGACAGGTTTATCTATATTTTTCATTTTTAAAATGTTAAAAAAAAAAAACAAATTATATCAAGGACCCAATCCGCCATACATAAGGGCGAATCCCAAAAATAATTTGAATTTACAATGTAATATGAAACTACCATTTTCTACTTATCTCTTGTAAATTTTTATTAATTTTAATACACTTACTGTATTTCTAATAGAAGTTAAAATAAAATATACAGACATTCGTTATACCAATAGCATTGTTCAGAGAAAAACTTGCAATGAAACGAATTTAAATCCTTATTGATAGAAACAACCATTAAAAAAAGAAGAAAAATTAAATTTATTATAAATTTAGACAAAAAAGAGAAGAAAAAATTATTTTTATTTTTTATCCATCTCCTATCAAAGTAAAGCACAACACAGTAAGAAACTATACAGAGAAGATAATTATAATTGCTATAAACACTTTATCGCAATCCAAATTGGTTAGAGGATTACATACAACAAACCAAGAAAAATGTAAAACCAAGAAAATAGACCAACATAAACTTACGGCACTAATAAAAAACAATCAATGAAAATGCATAACAGACACTCCAAAGAAACATTGGCTTGAGAAAAAATGGTTCGTTAGAGATAGAGACATCAGTGTACCAAAGACTAGAAAATTCAAGCCAATCCTATCAACACAGATGAAGCCAACATCTCTAAGAGCAACCAATTGGAAAACCACAAATATTTACAGCAAGAGTAAGATCTTATTGGTAGTCACAAATAAACAATTCAATACCATTGATGCAAATCAAACAAAATGCAATTAACCACAAATATTTAGCAAACATCTTAATATATTCAACTATTCATGCTAATGAAATTGAACAGTATGTCAGTAACTGAATAAAAGCAAAGTGTGATAAACATGAGAATAGTGCAGGATAAAAAAATTCTGGTTCCATATAAACAGACACTATATTGCCAATTGATACATCATTCCTCCACTTTTAAAGTTCCCTTAAGGGCAAGTTCCCTTATATTGCAATAAACACTGAAAACAATCCAAATTGGTTGGAGAATTACACTCAACATGACACAACAGCACAATAAACAAAGAAGTAACCCATAAACAAATAAACAACCCTCAAACAACCTCCAAAGCTCTAAAAAACAGACCTAAACTAAGAACATCACTTCAGGTAAACAAATGAAAAAACATACAAGATTAGACATACCACGCTACACACCACACTAAACCACAAACTAATAGGATACAAGGAGGGACAGAAAGCACAGAAAACACGGAAAGGGATTAGCTACTTTTAACGTTTGGTAAACTTTAGTGAATTTTACTTATTTAGGGTAAAGATGAATGAATAAACTAAACTATTAGACAAGTAAAAATGATTGGTCAGAGAGATAGATTAAGATACCATTGATTCAAGTCAAAACTTACACTAAAACCACTCGATCAAAAACTAACCAGAACCAACCAAAAACATATGCCTCAAAAAAGCTCAATACGGAAGAGAACAACACCTCAAGATGGAACAAATCATTCCAACCACACAGGTCAAGATACCATTTATTCAAGTCATAAACAGAAGTGGGATTAACCACCACAAATATTTAGCTTAACACCTTAATATATTCGACTATTTATGTGAAGGAAAATGAATACCATGTTGGTAACTGAATATAACTGAAATGAACAGAACATTAGAATAGTGCATCAAACAAAAATTCTTGTTCCATGCACTAGGGATTGAGAGACAGTTAAGAGTTTCACTCTACTATAATCATTGACAATATAATAAAACTAATGATTGGTAAATAAGGTTAGGATAAAAAAGGATAATAGGTAATAAATCCATTAGAAATGTGAGAACAAAAAATCTCAAACAAAAAGTATTTCTGCAAAATCAAAAAGACAAAGATTGGAACAATAGAAAAACACAGTTACACTGTAAAATTCTAATCCACCACCTAAAACAGAGATGTTCCCTTTCCCTTCTTATCACCACCAATTTCAAAATGTTTGCACCTCTGCAAAATAAAAAATAAACAAAAAATCAAACAACCTATTACCACAACACCCACACACAAAATTACACAACAAAAAACATTTTAAAAAACACCCTTACCTTAATGGCGTGTTGGGAAACATGTTTGCAGCCTTGACACTGAAGCCTCAAGACAATCTTCTTAGTGGTTTTAGCCTAATTAAAACAACATAAACAAAACAAAAAGTAAGAACCAAACAATTAACTGAATCATTAACAATTAAGGATTTAGGGTAATAATTGATTGTACCTTTTTGTGAAAGACGGGCTTGGTCTGTCCACCATAACCAGATTGTTTGCGATCATAACGACGCTTTCCCTGAGCAGCAATGCTGTCTTTACCCTTTTTGTATTGGGTAACTTTGTGTAAGGTGTGCTTCTTGCACTCCTTGTTTTTGCAGTATGTTTTCTTTGTCTTTGGAACGTTCACCTGCAGCAACAACAACAGACATTGAATTAATTTTGATATAACGAGAGATTGATGAATGAATTTGTTGGTAGATGAAGAGGGGAATACCATTGTTGCGTAGGGGTTTGAGATCGGCTGAACAAACGGAGGGTGACGAAGGAAGGAGTGTCTATTTTATATGACTGTGAATTAGGGTTTTATGTTCCAGCGGTTTGTTTTTGGGCTTTTTTGTGTGTCGAAGAGCTATTGGGTTTGTTCGATTGATTTGTAGCCCAAATTATATTTGTTGAACTTTTATTTATGGAATTTCTTAATGTACCATTTATATTACTAGGACATCACGTAAGATATTAAAATGTCTTTAGATTTTAAAGATATATCTTCGGACACACTTCAAACACGCACACAGTAGGTCAATTATGATTCAGGCTTTAGGAGTGTGGTTTTTTTTATTTTGGAAATGCATCTTTGAAAATTGTTCGTAGATGCATCTCTATAGCATACTGAACTAAAAACAAAAGCAGCAGAAAACCAGAAAGTTGTATTTCCACAAAATAAAATTATCATTCATAATATAAAATCATCTTTACATAGGTGATGTTAAAATAAAATCAAACATTACATTTCAATACTCAAGTGGATGCTTCAACATCTTCACAATATTTTGACCGATCTTGAAATCATCACTTCCATCTCGATCGGAAGTTTTGTTTTGAAACAAAAAAATGTATTTCGCGTAGTCCTTACATCTGCATCTGTCTTGAGTTGATAGTTGTTGAACTCAATCTTTCCTTCGTTGTTAATTGACGGTGAACGGTACTCAAGCTTCACAGTTTTTTTATTATCTCCGTAAGGTATGAGATTAAGCACTTCGTATTGCAGATCTGCAAAAGAGGTGTACTTATTGAGCTTAAACTTTTGCCTGGGTGTCGCGCTGGAGAATGAGATATTTGCGACATACCATATGATGTTTACTTGTGACATTTGAGACATTTTTTGTTTGTATGAAATAAAAAACAAAAGCCCCTAAATTTATAGAAGTTACAAATAAATGTGTGCCTCAAAATTCTATCATGTATCAGTGCTGGTTTTGGTCCAGGGGTGTTCGCGGTTCGGTTTGGATCGGTTTTGTAGCAAAATGTCATTCGATCCAAAGATATATTTACTTGCGGTTTGGTTCGGTTTTGGATGACTGGTTAAAAAAATCCGATCCGGTCCAATTTCTTGCGGTTTGATTTGGATCGGTTTTTTTGATATCCAAATTACAAATTATAATTTTATTAATATTGTAAAAACATTAATAAATAATAAATTTTATATAATATATAACATATACTTTATTAAAAGTTAATATTACAAAATGATAATTATCAGTTATGATTGAAACAAATGAAATAATAAAAATTAATAGATTAAATCAAACTAATAAATAGTATTTTATAAAAAAAGTATCAACTAATAATAAATTAGTACAAGGTATTATACTAATAAAAAATCAATAAGTATAAAAATATATACATGCGGTTCGGTTTGGTTTGGATCGGTTTTGAAAAATCAATCTGAAATCCGATCCGAACCGATTGGTTTTTATAAAATGACATCCAAACACTTCCAATAATTTTCGGTTTTTTGCGGTTTTCGGTTTTTTTGGATCGGTTTGCGGTTTTTATTTGGATTGGTTTGGATTTGAACACCCCTAGTTTTGGATATACAATTATATTACCACCCTGTTATTTTATTCCAGAGATACATCTCCAGAACCTCTTCTGAACCATTCAAAAAACAGAACATGTGTGTTTTGTTTGGCAAATGAACAAATATTTTTGAATATATCGAAAAATGTATTAAAATATTTGAAATCAACTACCTACCCATTACTATTCATTGCTACCAAACTCCCTAATTTGCCCTTTCAAACATTTTCTTTTAGCCCAACAAAAGGTTATAATTGTAACTAACATATTCTCCTCCATAGTCTCTATTAAAACACTTCATTCTTCCAAATGTCACAATTCTATTGGTTCCATTTTTTTCATTTCCTTATAACTTTTCCTTCTCATTTCATCAACTTTAACCCAACCATTCTACCTCGTCTCTCTCCTCTCTCTGCAGAACATCATCTTCAATGCTAGACATCATTCTTTCTCTCGACCTCCTTCTGCTCACCATATCTGAAGCCAAGGTTAACCTTTCACTTTTATATGCCTCTTTCATGTTTCTTCCCTTTTTAATCGTCCTGCATCGTTTTGTTTTGTTCCTATTTCGGTTTACATGTTTTAACATTATCAAGTTCATGTTATCATGTTCCAGCCTATGTTGCTTTCCATTTTTGGCCTATGGATGTTCATGTTTCATTTATTGAAAGTGTAAAAGTTAATGTATAAAATATCATTATTTGAAGTATAAATGTTTCTTCCCTTTTTAATCACCCTGCGTCGTTTTTTTACGTCTGCAAGTTCATGTTTTCATCTTTTGAACTTATCATGTTTCATGATTCATCCTATTTTGATTTCCATTTTAACCTTTGGATGTTCATGTTCCAGCTTTTGAAAGTTTAAAAGTACATTTATAAAAGTTTCTTGAAATTTTTCCATTCTTGAAAGTTCTTATTTCGCTTTCCATTCTTGAAAGTTTTCACCTTTGGAAGTTAACATGCTTTTAAGCATCAAAGTTTCTTTTTTTACATATTATAAATATTGTTTTTTGTTAAAATTTAGAACTTCAGGTTGTTTAACACATGATTTTTGTGTTATGTCACTTTTCAGCTCATCATGTCTAGAACACCCATTATGATTGCTTATTTGAAGCAAGGTAACAATGTAGTTATTAACT
The DNA here is from genome assembly GCA_022829125.1 of Lathyrus tuberosus. NCBI lineage: Eukaryota > Viridiplantae > Streptophyta > Magnoliopsida > Fabales > Fabaceae > Lathyrus > Lathyrus tuberosus. The sequence goes on along the minus strand of JALAZF010000164.1, from coordinate 5,654,472 downwards.
ATCTTCACTTAGTTTTTAAGTTGTTTGTTTATTTATTGAATGAATAGGTCTAACATTGTTAATCAAAAAATGATTGTTTATCACACAAAGAACTTGCACGTATTGATAAACTTTTATTATTCAGAGAAATTTGAATATAGATTCCTGAGTGAAAAAATGTAAACTTGAACCATGTTTATCCTCAATCTTCCTTATACCATAATCCATTTATTCAAAGTCTAAAAATTGAGCTCAACAATGAACATGTCATTGACAAAACATGTATGGTTATTGTTTCCATGTTGCATATGTTGGTTTTTGCTGGTTATTATTTCATGTTGGTGTATGTTTCCTGCTGCATATATTTGTTTCCAATCCACTTAACTTATAGCAACAACACTACTACTGATTTTTTTATATGTTCTGTTTGGCCATACTATTTGAACCATTATGCCATGCATATATCTTAACATGTTGCAACATTGATTGGTGATTTAACAATTACTATTTCTTAAACAATTATTATTTCTTCTTTACATACTATATTACCAGACCGATGAAGATCGTCCGCAAATCTACCCAACACACCTCGACAAACTTTTAGGGAAATAAGTTTAAGTAGTCAAATGTTGTTAAGCTAATTGAGAATGTACAAGTAATCCAAATGATCAAAGATGTTATACATCCAAATGAGGTATGTTTATGTATTGTTGAATTGAAATTTAAATGAACTCTTTATCTCAAACACATGTATGCTGAACCTAAAATATATTCTTGTGCAGCTATCTTCTAAGATTTCCATCACTTCCCCACATTCTAAGGGAAAAGAAGTTGTGTGTAACCAGCTCCTAGCTGACAATAAGGCAGTCACTCCTACTTTACTTCCGACAGTAAGTTTGTTTAGTAATCATTGCTTTCCTTAAGTTATTAAGTATGTATGACTGATATTGTCCGTTAGATCTAAGTGATTGATTTTTCTATTTTTAGCCAACCATATCTGCTTCCCAAAACTAGATCGACGAAGCAAATTCGAGTACTACCCCTTCCAAAAGATTGTCCCAAGAATATTCCATTGAGGAGCTTGCAACTGCAACTATGTTGTCACCTAAACAACCTGCAACGAAGAGTGTGAAGCATGCTAAGAAGGAATGATTCGAGAACATCATATTGACTTAATTTGGTACAACAATGATCTTGATAGAGATTAGAAATACCGTTTTTTGCTCTTTTTTTGTGAATGCTCAACATCATCCCTTGACTATGGATCACAACATTTTGTAACCTAATGTTATTAGCAAATGTTTGACATTTAAATGCTTTTGTCCATGACCTTTGTTATTGTCTACAATATGGTACATGGCTTTTGGAACCTATTAGTATTGATAATGAATTCTCATTAATAACATGTTTGAAGATCACTCTTACTAATGTTCACTACATGCATATGTTTTTAAGTAATACTCTCAATTTGTTATGAGGTTATAGTATGCACTTACTATGAATGTTAACTATTATAGATTTTGGTTTTGTATCAGCCTCATCATGTAAGAAAATGGGTTTCAATTTAACATTAGCAGTGGAAAATTTCAGTCATGGTAGACACTTTCTTTCATGACTTGCCAAAATCATGTCATTTTTTTAGAACCTGTGCTATAAAACAATTTGGATCCGTGCTAAATATATGACTCTGCTAATGCTCACTACATGCCTAAGTTTTAAAGTAATACTCTCAATCTTCCCATGATAGTAGCCAACCATTTCAACTTATTAAAGTTCATGATGAGGCTCTAAAAATGATGCATAGGTTCTATTAAGAACATTTGTTAAAAACTGTAGCATCAACAACTAATCATCTTCCTTTTGAACATGTTAAAAATCAAGTAGTTTAATTGATTGGTTCATATGTTTCTTCTAAAACTGAATCAATGAATGATATTAAATTTTATTTTTAGTTGGGAAAGTTTGTCGAGATGTCAATTCTGATTCAATGACCAGAAAACTACATTTATTTATCTATTTGTTTTAATCAATTGTATAGTATAAAGTGTTGAAAATATATACTTTATTTTCTAAAATTCTAACTCCTTCTCATAACACACTTTTTAGAAAGCATGTTTGTAAGACAACTATTTTGAAAGCATGTTTGTAAGACAACTTTTTTTGTGATTTATTGATTACAATAATGCTTTCCCTTTCTAATATGTCATGCTATTCTGAACAACTTGGTAAAAACTGATCCAAACGTCCTTATATGCAGATTTTGTGAAAGTTTTTATGCTTTATTTTATCAATATATACGTTTTGCTTTAACCAAAGGGTTTACCCAACATTAGTCGTGTCATTTATTTGTTGTCGTATGTGTACTGCATTTCACTACAATATTATAATATGGACCTTTGGTTTCAATAACATAGTACACTGCAAATTGTAAAATTGGTTCCTTTCAATGTACAATACAACCTGTTATACTTTGACTTAGTTCCTTTTTCAGCTACATCCAAATTATATGCCACTTTTGCAGGTTTATATGATGCAAGTTACTCTAATATTTTGCTATTGACATGTTTTTTCAAACATCTTTTGCGTGTAACTCATGCTGTCTTGGATACAATGCCTGTACCAGCTGCCATTTCAGTCCATGTTGTGTCAGAGTATGTTTCCCACCAAACTACCAATTCAATTTTGAACTATTTCGGTTTGTTTTTAGTTCCTATTTTGTGGGGGAAATGAAATTCAAATTTATTGTAACCGCATATTGACTTTTTTTTAAAAAGAAAAGTCAACACAACATGAGCATACTCTCTTAGATTTCAAGAAAGAGATTATTTGATAAATCATTTTAATGCATATTATCTCTCTCAAACTTATCCAACAATCATGTATGTTATAGAAAACCATAAAGCTTTACCAAATCCATGTATGACCCTTATTTTTCAGTAACTGTTTGCACATCATTACAGTGGTATACTTGTGAATGCCTTCCTTAGTTATGAATGTATGTGAGCCTTAAATATATTTATGAACTACTATGTGATTAATGTTGCACCTTATTACTATGCTTATGTTAGAATGATTAATGCATGGACATACTACTATGTGAACTACTATTTGATATATTTTAAATGTGAAACACACTACAACATTAAGTTTATTGCAGACTAATGAACCATGTATTTTCAAATTATTCTTGTATTAATAATTAACACCTAATGCATACTTGAGGATGTAGCTATTACCCAAATACAAGGTTTATTATTCTGCAGAATCAGGGATATGGTATTGTGTATTGAGATTCATGTACTGTTATTGGAGCCTTTTGTTTAAACTCTAGGACCATTTGTTCTTCAACTTCCAAGGGCATGCTATTGATTTTTCGATCAATAACGTTTAGCACTTAAATTGGTAAGTCTTTGAAGAAGTGTGTGTACATTGTTGAAATTCTTGACACATCTTATTAAAAAATAGAGCTTGAGAACAAAATTCTACATACATGTTCATATCTTAATATGGTATTTGATATTGAAACATTATGCTATCATATGGCTTTAAAAGACATTACGTAAAAGTTTAGAATATAGGTAATTTGGTATACTATGTCATTATTTTCATTATCCTTATTACTGGTTTAGAAAATATAATATTATGATATGAAAGAGAAAATTGAGAAGATCCTTGCGTATCAATTAGACTTGAGATGGAAAGTAAATATCATTTTTCCCTTATGTCCTAGGAAAGATACAGGTACTCTTGGGATGAATGTTCTGGATTAAAAAAGAGAAATATTTAGCAATGAGATTTATGAAAATGTACAAGTTTAGATATCCAAACTTTACTTATGGTGATAGAACTTGTACAACAGAAAATTCCCTTGTACACAATATTGCCTCATTGAATAAAAGTTAACAACTTCCTATAAATGTAATCTCACTAGAAAATGGACATTTAAGCAAATCTAAGCTTATATATATATATATATATATATATATATATATATATATATATATATATATATATATATATATATATATATATATATATATATATATATATATATATATATATATATATATATATATATATATATATATATATATATATATACTTTTTGAACTAATACTAGACATTACAAACATGATATTATTGGTGTTATGTTAATTTGGTAGAACTGGAACTGAGAAATATGCCTCTGCCACAGTAGCTAGATAGTGACTAATATTATAAAGTAGGTCTTGCAACCCTTAGACCGTGTAGAATCACACGAGCGACATAGTTCTCCCTCCAGAGTTTTAACATTGTTGTAATTCTAAGGTTTTGAAGAGGAAAACTCTGGTTAAACTTTACAAGATTATGCTCATTTGAGCACTTTTAAGTAGTAATAGTAGTTGTATAGTTTAGTTTAGTCAACAATATATTTCACTTGATGCTTATATAACCCATTCTTTCAACATCTCACATTTTCCTTTATAACTCTAATATTTTACTAATTATTCATTCTTTTTTTTTTTTCATGTTTGTAGGATATGTGAACCCCACAATTACTTCATACAAGTCATACTATATCATTTCAATCTACAACTTTATTTGCACTTTGTTTTTTAATTTCCTTTGTTGGACATACTATATTTCTATTATTCATAGTTATTGTACTTTTATGTAGTTGAATATATTCACTCTTATGAAGTGAGATTGTGGTCATTTTATTTATGCCATTTTTATCTAATGAAAGATCCTTTCATTATGATTCAAAGAATGAATGTTGATTTGTGTTATGCATCTCAATACTATCAAGGTTGTTTTTTAACTAACATTTTTCTATAAAAAGTTATGTTATGTAATTTATGAATGAACTTACCCGTGCGGACGCACGGGTCTTCTACTAGTTGTATATATTACACTTCATTAATAGTAATACATAATTACCTAACATTAATTGATGACGAAAAACTAAAACGAATCAAAAGATTTATCGTCGGCTGAAAACAATATTAATGTGAGCTATGAGGCTTGAAATAAATTATCATTACCTAAAATTCCAACTTCTTTTACTCCTTTTAATATGATGAAACACGTGATTGAAGATTTGGAGTGAAGATGTGGATTGAGAATGGAAGGATTTTCGGTAAGGGTTTTGAGTGGAAAACAAGTACGGTTGGGTGATCACGCAGTTCAGTGTTTTAACAGATTATTCCGGAAACATCAGACATACAAAGGTCACAAAAATTTCAAAATCTCGCCCCAAACCTCTAAAGATGCATCTCTGAAATGTCCATTGGGTTGATCAACTGTGAATATATTTATTGAAAATACTCAGAGATGCATCTCTAGAATATATTTTAGTATTAGTCTAGGGCAACATTCATTTTGTGCAACATAAAGTTGGTGCATGGTGCATCCGGAGATGCATCCCCGGAATCTGAGGGACAAATTTGGTTTTCCATAGGGTGTTTTTCCACACCAAAGGGTGTCATAAGAAATTCTCTTTATATACACAATGGGGTAGAAAATCACCTTACGGAAAGCCCGAAATACACCTCAGATTCCGGAGATGCATCTCTAAACGCACCTTGTCTTAAGTTAAAATGTTAACTGATCTAGAGATGCTTCTCCGTAATATTTCAAAACACATATCATGCATCCCTCTCGAAAAGGCCCATTTTACACGTTTATTGTTCCAGAGATGTATCTCGGTTTAGGATTTACGGATATGCATCTACGTAAACACTCAAAATAGTGCAAGTTAAGTTAGTTTTATGGTTATTCGGATGAAAATGATGATTTATCAATGTTGAGGCCCATGTTATGTGATGAGCATTAAACTATACAATCAATATGCAAAAAATGACATATAAATCCATATGGTCAAAATAAGTCATCATCTGATACATAATAAAGTCGAAATACACAATATAATAAGTAAAAATGAAATACAATTGATAATAAATCCAAAGTACAAATGCTATCAACTACTGTGTATGTTGGACTAGAGCTCCTCGACCTCCTCTACCCCCCGTCCTCCGACGATGTCTCCAGTACATCAGTGACTCTCGTGCTTCTGTCATAATGGCATCAAGGACCTGCCTCACCTCAAAACCATCAGGAAAGATACCTCTTTCAATGTTTGTCTACACATTCTCCACAATGTGACGACATCTAGGCAAGACATCATGTGCATGGTTTAACTATGTCTTTTCCTCCTCTATCTTCTGATGAGCTGGCCTCGGTAGATCTCCTAGAGCAGCATACACCATATACGGATGTGACACCCTAAAGAACCACATGATGTACCTGTCGATATGGCTTCAATCGCTCTCAACTATGGTACTCTTTGCCTCCTCTAGTACTAGATGATTGAGATAATCATCAAACATGACATCCACGTCTATACGTGTCATAGCAGGAGGAGCAGAGACAACAGGGTGTCTACGAATAGTCTGAGTGTTTTCAAATTGTCGCATGACGCACTCAGGTATATGAAGAAATGTGAGATGTGAACCATAAGCCAACCATTCAGAGTATAACAATATGTCATCAAATGGTCACATCTCACAATGAGTGACATGGTTGTTAAAGTGCATATCCTCGACAATCAAGCGACCAAGATACACTATAAAGGGCTCTATCTCCTAGTTCCCTATGAGCGGGGCCAATGCAGAAGCACACGAAATATCCTCAGTATAAGTTGGTACAAACGACCAGCCAGAGATGCACAGGAAGTGTTAAAGGATCCAAACTTTAAAATTGTTGGAACAAACGAGTCATCAGTAAGGGCATTGCTAAAATGTAATGAAAATGACACACAAACACTGAAAGACCAATAAATATCATCGTCGTTAGTGTGATGTTGTTTATCACATGTTTCGTCTTCCACCTGCAACCCTCTGATAAATTAGAGTACTAGTAAACCAAACAAACGGCCCCTCATTTATACTTATGGATTCGTTCAAAGTCCTCGAAGTACCATAGGTAGACGACATCCACATAAGTGGGACTCTTGTCCACAAAAATGGCAGTGTTAACCAAATATAACAAGTAGGCTTGCATAGCATATGCTTTTCAGGAATGCAAACCTAGCATGAGCCCTTATGGTTTTTTCATATCCCTCATGGAAGCCTCGGGGTCAACTCCCAAATAGTTTACAGTCAACTCGAGTGCCTCGTCTTTGCTAATCCTCCCATGATATAAAAGACTCCCATAATGGAAAGATGCAGCAAGTGGTAGATGAAATGATGATGTCTTAGTGTGTCATCTTTCAACGAATGCATTAAGCATCCTGTGGTTGACCGTAACATAATTGGTCTTGCATAAGTCCTTCATCCCAGATAGGGACAATACAGCCTAAAACCATTCATCAATAGGCTGAGGCAAGCCAGTAATCTTCCGCCCATGGTTAATGATTTTCAGTAGACCACAATCCTGCAGAAAAATAAATTTATGTCAGAAACTTGTAATATAATAATAAACGTAATTTTAAAAAATGAATCCAACTAATTTTACCTTTTTGTCCCAGATATGTTTGACAGTATGATCTGGGTAAAGAGGCAATATTGACTGTTAGAACAAGATTTATTCATGACATATTCTCTTTTAGTTTTGATGATAACAAAATTATTGAAAGAACAATGGTTTATTGATGTGTGTTTTATTTATGCAGGTTCTCATTCTTGTACATAAATAATCAGAATCTGTTTTACTTAGACACACTTAGGAGTTGCTTCATTGCTAGCTTCTGGTGGCAGACTCTGAAGAACAATTGCTAGTGTGACTTGGCGCAGACTATGAGCTGAAGGCCTCAGCATTCAGACGAATTACTACACTTGGTAATTGTAGATCAGCATCTAGTACCATTCAGAGTTAGTGATAAATATGTGGTTGTCCGTACTACAAAAAGCACGTTGTAGTGTCTTCTCAGCTTGTCAGCTAGAGTTTTTAAGATTTCAAGGCTCGAGAAAGGTTGGCATGCTCTATGGATATCTGCTCTCAACGACTCTTCTAGTATAAAACCTCTTGAAGACTCAAAGGTTAAACGTGTTACACAGTGGATTCAGAATTTGTTGTGCATTCATCTTCAACATCTCTTGTACTATGGGGCAAAGGCAAAGATACTTGATCAAGTTACTTCTTCAACGACTAGTTTCTGCAAAGGCTATAAATATAGCTGAAGATTCAAGTTTGAATTTTAACAAGGATTCTCTAGACGAAGGAGTATCAAGATCAAGCTATTATCAACTCTATTGTAATATGCATATTTTCTGTTGTAGGTTGTAATTGTAAAAGCCTTAAGATTTCTTACCATTGAATATCTTAGAAATCTTAAGAGTTGTAGGTCTTTGTTATGGTGATTTCCCGTACCTCTGATTCTTGTATCATGTACACCTTATTCTCTATTTTGCTGTGCCTTCAGTAGTTTAGATAAAAGTCTCTTGCTATATGCTTGAGGATAAGTCTTTTCTCATTGAGATTCAAGCAACGAGTCTTGAGCCAAGATGCTTAAGCCACGTAAGTCTCATTGCTTAAGTGCTTGAGCTGTGAAAGTCTTATTCAGCTAGTCTGATTGAGAAAGGGAAGTCTCTTTCTGAGGGGCGTGAGCAGGAAGTCTCAAGTGCTGCTTGAGCAAGGAAGTCTCAGTCTAGATGGCAAAAATAACAGGTGGCTCGGTCAGAGGGCATGAGTAAGAAGTCTCATACATGTGCTCTAAGCAAGGGTAAGTCTCAACTAGAATACCTTTGAAGCAGGTGGCTCGGTCAGAAGGTGTGAGCAAGGAAAGTCTTAGACATGTGCTCTAAGCAAGAAAGTCTCAAACAGTTGGTCCTGGCAAGTGTAAAAGACTTATGTAGAAGCATAAGCGATTGTAATTATAAAGTGATTACAATGAAAATCACTTGTGAGGCAATGGAACTGGAGCACTCTCAATTAAGGGAGGAACCAGGATAAATATTTTGTATCTTCTGTTGTTATTTGTTTACTTCTATTATATCCACTGCCAACGAATTAAAACAGAATCTGAACACCAGTTCTGATTCTGAAACTCTCATCAGAAGTTAAATTAAAGAAAACACGAAACACAATTCAGCCCCCTTCTTGTGTATTTTCACACCTTTAATTGGTATCAAAGCATGGTTTGTGCTTGACACTTAATAGTGGCGCAGTGTTGGCTTGGAGATTTCGACCAAACATAAGAAATGAAGAAATGGTGGGAAAGCCAAGCAAGCAGGTCGACGTCAGGAAAAAGGATGGTGAGGAAACCAAAGTGGGTTGACACAGTCGAAAGGCGCGTCGGGAGGAAACGTACAAACAAGGCCGTCGAAGGGTATCACGTGGTGGCCCATGATGCCAAAAGCTAATAAGATTTTGGGCGGGAAAACTTGAAAGCCAAGAACGTGGGAAGTTAGAAAGATAGTGGGGTGACACATGTCATAGCCAGTACAAATCTTGGGAAACAAACAGCTATTTTCTCAACCTATTTAAAGCAATAATTATTTCCATTTTAGGGGTCGCATTTGTAACATTGCAAAAGGGAAAACACTCAAAGTACCAAACGTTAAAAGAAACGAGTTTACTCCCGCAGAAATGTATGACAACGTCCACACCTTTTATTTTAATGCAATTTATATGACCAAAGTTTAAGTTATTTTTGTTGGTGTAAGCCCTAGAGGCCAATACTTTTGGTACTTGTATCGAATTATTTATTAATAATAAAAGGCATTTCTTTATTATGTTTGTTTTTCCAAAAATGATAAAATCCCTAGAATAGCTAGCTCGTTTAATGAAACATTAAGTATGACTTAATCATGAGATTCCATTAAACATAAGGACATTATTCTTAAAGCATCCATAGTCGAGCTTTAATGTGAAATGGGATAGCCTTAAAGCATTAAGACTATTATGTAGATAGACTGATGATCACATCTCATGGATCATGGATAAGGAGTTATCAAGTCTTGACATAGGTATGAATATTAGGAGTAATATTTATAATGGATTGACCCACTATGAGAGTACTACATAGAATGTTATGCAAAGTGTTATAAGTTACTCTCATGGTGATAGTGGTGTATACCACCCTTCTACCCGAAACTACTATGTACCCTAGATGTAGAGTCAAGTACTTTATTGCTGATCAAACATTGTCTGTAACTGGATGATCATAAAGACAGTTGATGGGTACTTCACAAAGCATGCTGAGGGACATGAGTAGCCTAGATGGAATTTGCCCATCTTGCATAACAGGATAAATATCTAAGGGCCCAATATTGAACTGGACAAGGATGACACGGTATATGCCTTGTGTTCAATATAGACATAGGGGTAAAAGGGTAATTGTACACACAAGTACTATCACAAAAGGTTTTGTCAGGTCACATGACAATTTTGTGACTTGGGTAGCAGTGATGTGTTGCTAGATACCACTCACTGTTTATTATGTTAAATACATGATTTAATATAATTGCCAACGTCGCAAAATCCTACAGGGTCACACACATAAGGACAGTTGGAGAAGAGATAGAGTAAATAAGGAACACCGTAAGGTACGGTGCACTTGAATGGAATACGGAATATGGTAAGGTACCATGTAATATAATAATAGTTATTATTATTAATTTTATAATAGATATAAAATATAATAATGATAAAATTATATTTATTATAGTAATAGTTATTATAATAATGTAATAATATTATTATTGAGTTGGGCTTTTTAGCTTGTAGCCCACACAAGTAGTTCTATAAATAGAACCCTTGTGCAGAAGCTCAAAGTGGTTGTTGTTGAAACCCTGGCCGTATTCTATTTTTCATCTCCCTCACTTAAAACCTTCAATCGTAATCAGCTAGCACTGTGACTAAAGGAAGCTGTTCGTGTGGACTGAGTAGAGGCGCTGTTCATCGTACAACGCTCGTGATCATCCATAGATTTGGAATAAAAGGTTTCATCGCCACAAGAGGTAACCTTTCTATCACAGATCATGATCTTTCGTAAGGATCTCTAAAGGGAAAATTTTGTTTTCCGCTGCGTTTAGATCGCAAATTTCCCTTCAGTGGTATCAAAGCCACTTACGAAACCATGAGTCTGGTAATTGTTTATTTTTCTGTCATTTTTGTTTTAATTGGATTAAAACACGTAAAAATTAAATCAAATCCAGATATTGAATTTTTGGCATCAGATTGTGTACGGTTTGGATGATTGATATTGACTATGCTTCGGAATCCGACAATAGTATGGTGAAGCAGCGATATGTCAATCGTCCATAAGTTACACATATATGATCGATCTAATTCATATGTGATATGATTAACTTTGATGCAAAGATGGTATATTGGATATACTATTTTATTTTGTTAGTTCAAATCACATAATGATTATCATTCGATTGAGCGATATGTGGTTATCTGCTTCGGAATCCGACTTTAGTATGGTGAAGCGATAGCATACAGATCAATCATACTGAATTATTGATTATGGTGTTTTGATGGTATGAAATTGTTGCATCAAGGTTTATGACGGTACAAGGGTTGCGCCGTCAAAGAGGTCTATGATCAAAAGTCACGCGTTCTGTTAGCGTGACGGTCTCCATAGTTTCAGGTGTGACGGTCGCCATAGCTTTGTGACGGTCTGTAACACCCCAAAATTTGCCTCATTGTTTTTAGCTAACTGGCTTTTGTTTCTTTGCATTTCTTGCATTAGCATTTGTGCATAGCATGGGTTCTTAGCATGGGATCAAGGTACTTGGTTCATCTCAAAGGAGTCTCAAGCCTCAAGGTGGTTTGAGGGGTTCATCGTATCTTCATAAGATCAAGAATGGCAAAGGATTTCAAGTGAATCTTTCCCTCCTAACCAGAGGGACCAAATTAGGGTTTTTGACCTAAAGAACTTCTTGAAGGGCTTTGTGGATTCAAGCATGTTCTTATGGTATTCCATATGCTTACAAGTGTTCATGGATAGAGACTTGGCTAGTGGTTCATTGTGGAAGATGTTCAATGGATCAGTTACTTGTGAAGTAAGCAAAAGTCAACTGTAAGGAGGAAAGTCAACCATGGGATTTTGAGGTCCTCTTCATGATTTTTAAGGTCTCACTTCCTCGTATGGTCCTCAAATGTCAAGATTCATGTCAATCATCAAGAATCAAGAGTTTGTGCAAAAGTTACTAAATTTGGAAAATGACCTATAATGAGAACTTTCCATTTTTGGCAGTTTTTTCACCACATTCAACTTGACTTTTCATCATCAAGGAAGCTTCAAATGGATTTTCCTCCAACATGAAAGTTGAAGATCTTTCTCTCCTATTTCCAAAAAGTACTAGTTTGTCTCCATATCATTTGTGAAACTCAAGTTATGGTTAAAAGACTCAAGGATGGATTTTAAGGTTTTCACATGGTTCATTTTTTCCACCTTTGGCATTTTGGTTCAAAAGGACTTGTAATCACTTCAATTGCTTCAAGTCATATTGTATCATCAAAGTACAAGCCATGAGCACCAATTTTGACCCTTGTTTAATGCCAAACCGTGCCTTATTCATGGTGTATTTAACAAATGAACAATTTGCAAATTGATCCAAATCTCATTGTCCAAGCATCCACAAAGCCCAAGTATAATTCATTTGTGATCAGTAGAAGAAATGTGAGTGAATCATGCTAATTTCATGACCCATGCACGTGTGGATTAGTGGGTATAACACAAAGTGCATTTTTGCAAAACCACTCAAAACTCATTAACCAAGGGATTAATCAATTGCTAATCATGATCAGAGGTCTAATGAGGTGTATATAAGCTAACTCACATGCACAAAGCTAGGTCATACACTCATTCTTGCTCAGAATTTCATTTTTGCTCTCACGCTTTCTCTCCTTCGAAACTCTCTCATCTTAAGGGTTTCTGAAGATTTTTTTTCATATTCTTGATCTACACACTCCATAGAATAAGAATCAACCATTGTTTTGAGATGAGAGCAAGGTTTTCATCAAGTTGATTTCAAGAGGGTTCAAGTTCAAAATCCTAGATCTAGCCAGATTCAAGTCTCTATTTGTATTTATTTTGCAAATAGAGCTCAAAAGAGGAAGATCTGCAGCTTTTGGAAGGCGCTCTTGGTGTATTTCAAGCTCTACAGATCTCAGGTAAGCTTGCTTTACATGGTCGTATAACTGGAATTTTAAGTGTACATGATGATCTATGAAGTTCACTGATGATGCTGATCTATTTTGTTTTGAGTTTGGACGTGTGGATTGTGTGTATTTTGAGATTTAAGTTTTTGGATCTAAACTTATTGTCTTCGATTTGGTTTATTCGTGCATGATCTATTGATTTAAATGTGATATTTGAGATCCTCATGAAAAACTAAGCGGAACTGTACCCTTTATTGTTGATTTCTGGAAATTTTTATGTTGGATCTCCGTTGAGGCTACCGGAGAAGACGACCGGAGCCCTAGCTCCAGCGTCTGGTTTATTTTCAGGTGATGCAGGGTTTAAGTGGAGAAGATGAAATCACAGCCGTCCAAGGGTTAGATCTGATGGTTCAGATCTTGCCACTTCATTTATTTTTCTGATGTTTTATTTAATATGCGTGTGTGTCTTTCCATGTTAACTATTGTGCACGCGCAGATCTAGGCCTTTCATCTTACATACTTGCTTGATCTTTTGACTTGATCTGGTGTGTTAGATTAATCCAATGAACCTGATTAGGCTAACACATTAAAATGCCACATGCCTATCACATGTTTTATTTTTTGATTTCTGAATGATTTGGTGTGTGTGCGTGCATCATTCTTAGCATGTGCGTGTGGATCTGTACCTTTCATCATGGCTACCTAATGATTTGTTTGACTTGATATGGAGCGTTGGATCAATCAGATGGCTTGTGTGAATCCTATTTGTTGACTGAATTCTATGTAGGGTGTGTTGACTTCGCTGATGGGTCTTTTGACTTGGGCTTGATATCCACACCTCCCCCTTGAGCCCAGTTTGGTTTTGAACGTGTTTGGGCTGCTGTTTGCACCCCCCATGTTTATTTCTTTCTTTTTTTTTAATTGTTGCATTTTGCTTTTTAATTTTTAAAAATAGTTTTAAGCATACAAAAATTACCAAAAAATTCATGAAGCATATTTAGGGTTTTATAAAATTTTTTCAAACTTTATTTTTCATTTTTATTTTATTTTGTGCATCTGAATTAATTGTTTAATTAATTTCTTTTTGGATTGTTTCATATATGCACACCCTGCCTTGTTGATTTTTGTTCTCATCATCTATACATGATTTGCATCTAATTCTTTTTGCATTTGTTAGAGGACATGTTGAGGTTCCTAAAAGTATTTTTCTCATATTTTTAAACTCTTTTCATATTGCATTTTAGTCCCTCTCTTTTGCATATTGTGTCATGGTTCCTATGTGATCTTTGCTTAATTGTTTGAGGTGCTTAACTTGTGAATTTTTGTGAGATCTTTTGACATGTGATTAGTTTATGACTTAGGTCATTTGAGTTTTAATTTCACAATTTTTGAATGTCATTTGATATATGTTTGTTTATTTGTGCTTAAATGACTTATGCATGATTATACCCTGACACTTCTTTACACAAGTTGATTTGCCATGCCTAATTGATTGAGCTCCTTTGTGATTCTTTGCATGAGCTTTTGGTATGATGTTTACCCCTGGTTGAGGTCCTTTGAGACTTAATTTTGCAATTTGTGGATCATGCTTGGGTATGTTTTAAGGGTTTAAACTTTTGAGTTTCCATTTGTGGATTACTTAGGTGCGTGTCTTGAAGGTGTTGCTTGATGTTTGGACTTGTATGACTTTAGTTTGGTTTTGATATGATATTGATGCATATGCTACTCCCCCTTGAGTTCCTTACTTGGTTTTCATTTCACTTGAGCATAGTTAAATGCAATTGGTTTGAGTTGTATGATTAATGTCATTACCTTTCCTTTTGTGGACTTCTTTGGATCATAATGCTTCATGATATGAATCACTTTTGCACGGGAGAATTGTTGATGATAATATGATCTTGGTTCTGACTTGTTTTCATCTTCATCTTTTTTTTCTCATTTCATCTTGATATGAAGTTCATTGATGCTTAATTATGCATTCCATACAAGTATGCTTGCCTTTTTTTCATGTTTATCTTTGCATGCTCACTTGGATTGTTTTGCATTGATCTTTGAAACATATTTGATGATTTGAGTTGGAAATTTATGATGTGATGTGCTTGCTGCCATTTATTGTATCTCATCTTCTCCTTCTCTTTCTCTTTTCTTCTCTTTCACTCTCTTCCTCCCATGGATCTCAAGACTTGTTTAAGTCTTGGATTCTCTCCCTTTAGAGCTACCTAGTCCAACTTAATTTTTGATTAAGCTTGGAGTAGGTTTAGCATTAGGTTTTAGGTAGTCGTCTCTCCTAAACCTCACTAACCATAGGTCATCCATGCATGATAACATTAGGACTCTTAGTTTCCCTTTAGAGTTTCCTTTGGGTTTTCTCTCTTCTCATCTCAAAACTTCTTGAAAACACTTAATAAAGATAAAGTGTATTGCGCACGAGCCTTAACCGTGGGGAATGAGGAATGAGAGGCTTCCTCTCATCTTTCTAGAGTGCTTAGCGGGTGTCCTGTCTTGGGACGATTCGTTAAGTATTCGTCCCTGTGCCCTAGACTTTGGTGCAATGCAAGTTATGAACTAACTTAAAAACACTTCTGTCTAAAAAATACAAAACAAATTCAAATCTTTTTATCCTTCGGGATTGTTGGGTTTCAAATCTCATTTTCAGAAAAGAGCTCGTCGCTCACGTAAAAAACACTTACCCATTCATGGTTGTACCCACTGTAATACCCCAAAATTTGCCCTCTCATTCTTTATAGCATTTAGTACGAGCTTTCATTTCATTGCATAGCATTCACGCATAGAAAAATAAAACATAAAGCATTGCATTGCATATTGCATAAAGACATGTGATCAAGGCATCTTCCTTTGGTTTGAGCTTTCCGTATTCAGAAGGTTATCATTGTGCATTTAAAATGGGTATTTCTCAGGCGGTGTACATTCAAGGGCCAATTGTTGTGTGTGGAACTCGTCAGGCAGTTCATGTGAAATGTGGGTTCAGGGTGCATATGATAATCGATTCAGATGGCCATGGCTCCAATTGCGAATTGTTCAATAGTAGCTGTGTGCAATTTTCCATAGCTTGTGAAAGGAGTTTGAGGTTGGTTTTAGTTTTGGATATCCATTTGCTAAACCATTTTTCTTATCCATTTTTATCCAAATTCTCGTTCTAAATTCCACCCATTTTCAAATCCATTGTTCATTTCCAAATATCCATATACATTTTCCTAAACCAATTTTTCCATATCATTTTAATATCCATCTCATTATCCGTTTTTATCATAACCATATTTCATTCAAATCCGTTTATCAACTCTTAAATCCATATCCAAACCTATTCATTTATTCATCTCTTAACCAATTTCTAAACCCAATTCAAATGCCCAAATATCCAAATCCCAATTCCAAAACACACAAGTCTCCAAAATCATTATTGACCTACTTGACCAACGTCTCAATCATGGTGATACTCACTGGTGAAGGGATTATGGATGCATTCTCCTAGAAAATTGGTTTTTGATGCCAACCAATTTGAATCTACACGTGCTTTGGAAAAGCTTTCAAGGAAGATCTCAGTACTACAAAAGAATGTTGGGAGCAGTGCTAGTTTTTGGTTTTGTTTTGGTGAGGTGCGGAGCACACATGTTCGGTATGTACAGAGTTGATTTTCTATCTTGGTGTATAGAAAGAGGTCCAACTTAATACATGGCAGCAAATAATAAAAGAAAAACATTACAATTAATAGCGGAATGAATTCAGCATCAGGAAAATCCGTATCAGAAAATTGACTGAAATTTAAAAGAAGAAGCATAGCAGTGAGGATACCAATTCTTTCATTTAGAGGAGAGGTTCAATATCAATCCATCAATAAAAAAATACCAGAAGAAATGTACAGTAGCGGTCAATAACAACACGAAATCTCTTACAATTTTTCTCTACTTCAGTTCCAAATTAACAAACCTTCAAAAAACCTAACTAACTTCTGATAACAGAACCTCCTCCAATTTCTCTAACAGAAATCTCCAATCCATAACAAACTTGGTATTCATCACTCTGCAAAGACAATTTCCAGAAACTTCATTTTTCTTCGAGTGGAATTCACCTTTGAACCATACCCGCTTCAACCAACTCGACGGGAACAAAACAATGGCAGCAAAGTCTCTTGAAGAATCTTCTTCAACCTTCATCATTATGCTAGTTCTCGAATTCTCCAAGGATCTTCGATAATCTCGGCGCGAATCAATCTTCGACCATCTCTAACATTCTTTATCATCCTCTGCAATAATCTTCATCATCACGTCTCCATCGAAACAAAACCTGCAAAAATCACAAAGAAAGAACGACAAACAGAAGAATGAGAGAAGAAGATCTAAGAGATTTTCTAACCGAATCCTAACCATTTTCACTAACCAAACTCTTAATAGAAAAAACTACCAAAAAAAAGCAAGTACCGCCAATAGAATCCCAGAACCGATTCTCTCTGCAAGAGCTCCAATCTTAATCTTCATGGAAACGCCAAACCTTCATCTCGAGAATCACCTTCAACCTCCCAAAAATCGAGATTCCGCAGGGCAAATTCAAGACTGCGATAACCTCCAGCACATTCGAGATCCTTCAATCTTTCTCAATACAATTCACCCTCATCTTCGAGAATCTTCTCCAGTTCTTCTTCAAATCACAACCGCAAGGACCTTCTCCAGTTCTTCTTCAAATCGCAACCGCGGGAACCTTCTTCCATCGGCAATTCCAGCACCGCGATGTACATCAATCACACCTGTAAACCATTCAGCAACGCAACGTCGTGACGGATCAACACAACTTCACAGCGTATCCAATGAATTATGCGTTTCTGAATCAAGAAAGAGAAGAGGAATTGGAACGAAATTCGAATCGCACCTGATAGAGCTTCACGATCAGCATCGGCCATCCATCAATCTCGCAAATTTGACATCGAAGCTCGCAACGATCAAAACGCGAAAATCACGTCGTTTCCTCTTAAATCTGGCCGTTATCTGGTGATGAGCAAACGGAAAAAGATTGTGACGGCACCGAAAGGAAGAAGCGGATGATGAAGAATGGAGGTGATTGAATGGCGTGCTTGTTGGAGGCGGAAAGAGTTAGACGAGGAAGTAAGAGAGATGGCCGGCGAGGAGCGAAACGGTGGCGAGGTGTGAGGTCGACGGCGGAATAGAAAAAAGAGAATGGGAATTGTTGTGCTGAAATCCATTTAGGGTTTCTTTAAGAAGATAGTGTCCTCAAGGCTGAGGTGGACCGGGTATAGGCCCGTGCTTCCATTGTTTTCCTTTCTGCACCATCTGGTATGTCGATGCACCCTACCATGCTTGTAGTTTACTAGGAATTAATTGCTTAGTTTTAATTAATCAGTTTAGTTTTGTTATTAGAAATCCTTTTGAATTATTTCTTTCTACTGGATTTTAATTAGGTGATAGTTTCAGAATTAGGATTAATTTTAGAATTAGATTTGGATTTAGATTTTAATCTTAGTTAGAAATTGATCTTGCTTTTTTTTTGACTAATTGTTTTAGATAGTATCCTTAGACTTAGCTATCTTCAGATTTAGCTTGCAAATGTAGATTAATGTTGGCATGGTTTCGGCTAATTAAATTAAGATTTTGCTAATGGTCTTTGGATATTTGTTTTGTTCACTAGCTTACTAATTGTGTTCACCTTAATCGCTCAATAACCGTTTTTAGCTTTTGCTTACTAATTGCACTAATTGTTTTTGCCTTAATTGTCCACTAACTAGTTTTATAATTAGAACATATAACTAGTTGACATTGACTTACTTTGATTTGATTTTTGTTTTAACATAGAATATACTTAGAGTTTAATGCTAACATTGACTAATGTTCATAATAGTTTCATTTGATAACTTTGTTAATAGTTTTTAATATGTTTTGCATAAATTTTTGACTAAGTGTTGTTTGCATGTTAGCATTGATTTCAATTACTTCTTATTGACATTTCCTTTTGATCTTAGTTGCTCACTTTGGTTATTTCCATTTGAGTTTTGACTAATCTTTGAGTTTGTTTTGTAGTGTTTCTCACTTGACTTAGTTAATTGAATAAAGGTAGAAGTTGATGTATACACAGCTGCTGTGCACAAAGTGTGCTGTAAAATGTTGATATCCTGGCTGGCTGCATATATACCTGCCATGTTCTGGAAATGCAAGCTGTAGAATTTAGCTATTCTGTCGGGCTGTATATATACCTATGCTGTTCTGTAAATAGTAGCTGTTATAGGTTGTTTTTGCTTGTTGCTAGTTTTTACAGCTATGCAGGTGTTGGAGCGCTGTTGTTGCTGTTGTTTATGGCTTACGGCCTTGTTTTATTGTTTTTAAGAGCATTTGGTTCCATGCCTTTCACGGATCCATTCCACTTTCTAACACTTCTGCTCGTTTATACTAGGTTATTGGAAGCTTGTCGGTTTGCTTATACTTTGCTTGCGTTGCTACGGATTGATATCCGTTCGGTATCACTTCTCTTCTCTTTTACTAATTCCGCATTTTTCCTTTTTATGCCATGAGAAGTAGGATTGGGAGTCCGTGCCACTTGGCCGACAATGATGAAAGTCCTCAAAGGAGGCTCTGTTTGTGATTGTTTAATATTGTGCCTGAAGACCTCTATGAGGCATCCCATTCCTATTCCCCCTGGCAAGACCTTCAAGAAGGCAATTGACGGAAGTTAGGGTTTGCAATCGACCCCCGTTATTCTAGTCCCAGGTCGTTCTTAGCTCTCATTACATGATTGAAGCTTTGAACATAACTCACTCTTGTTATCGAGTCGGTCAAGTGGAAGATAGGGTTCGCAACCAACCCCCACGCCTTGTCTTTAGCTCGCATTGACCAATGCTGATGCTTATGTGATCTGATTCATATCTTCCCTTTTTTATTCTGCTCTCCATGGTTCTCGATACCATTGGGTGAGTGCCCCTATTTCTCACAGCTAGCTTGTTTGCCTCGGTTGATATGACCCATTGGCTAAAGCTTCCCTTTTTTACTTTGATTGTTTGACATGACTGCTTATTGACACTGTTTACTCTTGCATTGCTTTTAGTTCATTTTGTGATTGATTTATCCTGTGTTTACTTGTCTGATGACATGATCCCTTAGGATTCCTAGCTCCACTTAATTTTTGATTAAGTCGGAGGTAGGAGAGACATTAGGATAACAATCCATGCCTAACAACATTAGGTAGACTTCCCTTGATCCTGACCTTAGGACCATCATTGCATGCTGACTTGTAGGACCGAGTTTCCCCGTAGACTTTCTGTACGTCCTTCCCTTTTGCTCTCTCGCACCTATGCGATCGAGATCCTGTTTCCTATTCACCCGTAGTACCGTGAACTACGGATGCTCTGATTCCTCTTTCTTTTCAGATTGCGGATACGTAGGCACGAGATGCGATATCTCGGCGAGCACACTAACAACTAACTTCCATTTTCTCTTACACTTTGAGTCTCTTCTCTCTTCTTTTAGAGTTAGGTTTTAAAACCTCACAAACCTTAGGATCACTCCCTTAACTAATCAATTAGGATTGAGTCTTAGTCCATATAGATTTTTACCTTTATCCTCTCTTGAGTCTCTTCTTCTCATCTCAAAGAAAATTCAAAATATATAATAAAGGTAGGCATTTATTGCATGTAGGCCTTTTATATAAAGAAAAGGTTATAAGGGGTCTTCTCTTATAATCTTAGAATGTGTAGCATATAGCCCATCTTGGGTCAATGTGTTAAACATTTGATCTTGTATGAGGGACCTAAATGCAATACTTGTTGAAGATACAAATAATAAAAAACACTTCTTCATTTCATAATCAACAAAAACACTTAATAAACACAAGTATGCTAGTGTGTTTGAACCTTGACAATTGGAACTAAGTGTGGGGGTCTTCTTCACCCTTAGTGTGCTTTCTTACTCATTCCATCTTGGAATGTGAGAATGTACACATTCCAATGGCTAAGATTTGGATACACTATCATATACAAACAAATGAAAAAACTCTTAAAAGACAAAAAACAAACAATAATGTCTTTTCCTTCGGGAATTCTTTCCTCATCTCATTCAATCATTCCTTAAGGATGCGTCATTTCCGTTCTACCGCAAACAGGTAACACCTAAGTCTCCCTACAGCGAGCTGCAACACCTAAACTGCTAGGACGCGAATGTTGACGTATTCCACTAAAAAACACAAACAATCCATCCCTAGTGAGGGGAACTACGTCGCTCTGATTCTCATGTTCCTGATGAGATACGTAGGCAGTGGGGTGGGGCCCATGCGAACACTTCCTTTATTTTCCCTACATTTGTTTCTCTTTCTCTATCCTTTCCTTTTCCATTACTTTTCCAGTTCTTTTTCCAGTATCCTTTTCTATCACCCTTTGATTGAAGCAAGCAAGCGTGGATCCCATCGGGTACGATGGACGCGAGGGGGTGCTAATACCTTCCTCTCGCGTAACCGACTCCCGAATCCAGTTCTCTTGGTCGCAAGACCATGCTCTATCCTTTCCTTCAGGTTTATGCGGTGTTTCCTTTCCCTCTCTTGGGATAAATACACATTGCTGGCGACTCTGTTTGGTGCCACTTTCGCGTTTGTACTAGGATGAAAATCCCAGGAGCGACAGCTGGCGACTCTGCTGGGGACAGGTTGACCTATTGCTGGTCCATCCTAAGCGAGTCAATCCTAGCGCTTGTTTGCTTTTCTTTCATTGGGTGTTTACTGTTGTTTTGTATTTGCTGTTTACTGTATTTTATTACTTGTACCATATTTACAGCATGTTAGCATTTACATTTTATATATTATACCGTGTTGCACTGTTCTGTCTGTTTGGCGGGATGGGATTTCTGAGAGATGAGCTCAGTACACAGGCTCGAGTATACACTTAGATTTAGAGTGGAGAGTAGTGGGACCTACGTGCCATCTGTGTACGTGGGTAATCACGAAATTCACAGCTAGACGAGGCTATCTTGGGACCCATCATGGCGTGCGCATCTTGCGTATTCCAGGATGTTGATCTAGAGAGCTGTCGACTCTGGTGGCCATTCCCGAGGACTCAGTTGCGGCACTCCTCCCGAGATGTGATAGTGGCAGACCACATTTTGTGGCAAACCCATTGCACATTCTCGATCCGAGGACCCAATGCTGGGAACTCACTATAGGATGTCTTTTTTTGAAAGAGAATCAGTGGAGGCACTCCTCGATTGGCGATAGTATTGTACCCCGAGGGATGAATGTACTATTGTTTCTCGACCTCAGTGCCAGAAGCTGAGGACCTTTCGTATTGGAGAATCAGTTGAGGCCTCCTCGATTAATGATGATGCCAAACCAGAAATGGTGAACGTATCATCATTTCTCGACCTGAGAGCCCGGGATACTGAACATCCTAGTACCCACATGTGAGAGGGGCGGGTTGTTTACAGGTTTGCAGGTAACCTTGACCTTCAACTTACCCGGTATTTTGGATTTCCTATCAGTGTGGACTCCTCAGCCTGGTATTATGGCATCATGATTATTCTGACCATCCCGGTATTCTGATCAGGTCGGTGCTCTGATTATGCCAATATTCTGGCCTTCTGGTATTCCGATTATGCCGATATCCCGGCATCCTGGCATTCTGATTATTTGGATATTCCGGTATTCCGGTATTTTCTTCAGAGCAGACTTATGAGCTTATTCAGCCGTCAGCACAACAGTTATCCAGATTATATGGAAGCCTTGATCCCATGTCTGTTGCATCTGCATCATCATTTTCGCATACATGTTCTTGTATTTCCAAGGGATGTTAACTTTGAGACTTGCCAATGGGCATTTCCATCCATTTCTTATATTTTTTCTAAAAAAATTTTTTTGAATCAAAGCATAATGATTCCTTGGAAATATTCGAACATGGCATTCTGCATGGCATCCTCATACTCATATGCATAACAGGTGTTCCGGAGCGGATTTCTCATTCTGACCGGGTATTCTCTTCAGAAACGGCCAACTTGACTTCTCCCACCACTCAACTCATAACAATCAGAGGGTAGTTATGGAACAACTCCGAGCGAAAGTGACTGAGAGGAGGGCCCAACTGGGGCATTTTATGGTGGACATTCAAGCGTTGTCCCAAGGTCAGAAACTGCTGAGAGAAGAAGTCAACCGGGTGAAGTCTCAGATGGGTCCGCTTACAGAAATCCAGAATGCGGTGTTAAGGAAACAAAGCAATCCTCATCCCTGTTGAGGGGAACTACGTCGCTCTGATTCTTCATTAGTCAATGGAGATACGTAGGCAGGAGATCGTGTGAGATCTTTGCGAGCAACCTTATCTATCAACCTTATTTATCAATTTCTTTCCTCCAGATATCTCTTGTCAGCTTCCAACTCCCTCTCCCCAAGAGAGTCCTAGGAGCAGAGCATATGGGCAAAGACCAGAACAACTTGAGAAGAAGTTTGATCCTATTTTGATATCGTACGCGCAATGGGTTTCCTCATTTGCTCAAACTCAAACTGGTTGAGCTAGTCGCATCAGGATCATCTTCGACAAAGCTTCCTTTGGGGTTTCAATGCCAAATGCCAGGTACGACTACCGTTCTGGGGCACCTGACCATTTAATTGACGATTGCAAGTCTTTCAGAGGTAAAGGTAAAGACAAGGTGCAAGACGTGATTGACTCAAAGGTTATCACACCAGACGGGTGGCCCATAAATTGAACTTTCTTCATCAGATTGAGCACCCAGTTTGCAAAAACATCTTCAGAATCAACAAGTCCAGACAGAGTCAAGCCTCCTCAACAAGGACAATCATTTAGCATCTTTACTGCATTCTTATGTGTAGCTTTTACGTTTGTCAAAGCATTTGTACGCATGCATGAAATCTGTCTTTCTTTTTATGTTAATCCTAATAATGCGCGCATGTTTTTCCTGAAGTAATCCATTCGTATTCACTCATAAGTTTGCATATGTGCATTGCGATACCAACTGTCGTGCTTAAACTCTTGAGGGAGGATGATGATTTGAAAACGCCGAAATCTCTAATTGTGTGCTTTTGAATAAAAACCCTGTTGAGGATGTACAGGCATTGTTTCAACTCCCCAAACACTGGAGATATAAGGGAGATAGACCCTCGTTAACCCCTTTTAGCCTTGAAGTAGGAGTTTCTTTTCGTATGAAAAAACCCTCACATTTAACCCAAGGACAGGGTAGACGTCAGTTAATTTGACCGAGCGTTCAAATCTCAAAAGGAGTGTGCATCTGAGGATCCATTACCTTCTATTCCACCATCAAGAGGTCAAGAGATGTGAAGCCACAATGGTTATCCATCAACAATCAAAGAGTGAGGCAGTCACAACCCTTTCAATCAAATCAAGACAAGCCAGTGTCACACGACGTGTTCAAGAAAAAAAAAAGAACAAGAATAAAAAAAAAAAAAAAAGCCCGCTAAGTTGAAACTTGAAAACAAGCAACTTAGGCAAAAGTTAGGGCATCCCGCTGGACTTCAAAGTCAAAAGATTCAAAAGAATCTGTCCAGGCAAAAGTTAGGGATAAGAAAAAATGTGAAAGCAAAGTGCGAAAAGGATTACAAAAGAAAATCCTCGAGCAAGAACAAAGTCGTGTGACTACGAACAAAAGACAAAAGGGGTGACTGTTACTCCAAAGCCTCATTAGGCGTCAAAACATCAGTGCATGGATTCCTTAAAGATCACAAAATATTTTTGAGAGGCGAACGCTTGTGCGAATTAGCTGAACGTAGGACTGGAGAACATCACGAAGAGTGGGTAGGCACCGATAAACTTTGAGCCTTAAAACTTTTTTTAAAAACCGTGAACCAGGCCACGATACAACCCTCAAAAGTCCTAATTGAAACAGGGTTATTTCGAAAGCATACTACCAAGAGATAGCGTTCATGACTCCTATGAGTTGTGCTAAAAGATATTTATTGGTGTTGCATGTGCATTGCATTCTTTCATTCAAAAATTAATGTCGTATCCTAACCCGTGATCCGCTCACAAAGGGGTTTGCGACATCTTTGCAGTAGAACTTCGAGATTAACATGTGCGTTGCATTAGAATTTTCATTCTCAGATTAAAACATTTTCTGCTTGCATACATATGTTCGACATCAAAAGAAGTTTACAGATGGAAATTCAGTCCGGAAGCTTAATCTTGCCGAGTTGAGAATTCTAAAACTCCTGAAGGACAGCCACATCCAATGTTACTTCCTCAGGAAAATTTGTTGAGCAGGGGCTTTCCCAACGAGTTATGCTAAGACGTAGCCGATCTGGGGCAATCACGTCGAACCATCTTTTTAAGGTGTAGCCAATCTGAGCCAATCACGTCGAGAAATCTCTTCAAAGTTCAGCCAACTTGGGGCAAGTACTGCGAGATTCAAATCCCTACAAATGCAGGCATTCTTGGTTTTCCTTCGAAAATCGGTAGTCAGGGGAAAAACCACTTCAAGGGTCATACTGGGGGCAGGCTAGCCCAAGAGCATGAGAAGGTAGTCAATCCAGATGACTGATCAGCCTATCCAGGGTTTAGGTATTGGGGCAGAATATCTCACGGTGGTATGAGATTGTTCATAAATCTTCGCAAGGCGAAATCCTCTGTAAACCATATAATCTGAAGCAGCTAATTCGAGATTCGACGAATCTCTCCAAGAGTTTGAAGACACTGAAGCATTGAGCTTGCCAAGTCTTCTGTAAAATCCTCTTGAGATGACTTCTTCTAAGTAATCCATGCAGTCTGGGGCAGTTACGTCGAGATCCGACAAATCTCTACAAGAGTTTGAGGACATTGAGGCGTTTTGAATGTCAAGTCTTCTGTAAAATCCTCTTAAAGGGCATCCCCCAACAAGAGATGCAGCAAAACTTTTCTCCCCAACAAGTGGTGGTTCAGAGTTGGATTTTCTCTGTTGCAGAAGTCATATCCAGTACGGGGCATACGTACATATCCTTTGCTTGCAGGTATCAGCCTCATACTAGGCTCAAAGGCAAAATTGAAGCCTTTGCGAGATCAAGGGATCATGTCTTCTAGACGAGCAATAACTTATCCCCACGCAGAAGATTCAGTTAATCTGGGGCAATCGTGTTCAGGGAAGGGTTCACTTGTCACCCTTTTGTCACAACGTTTACTGATTAAGTCCATCATTTGGTCGGCGGTCGGTCACGACGTCTCGATATCAGTGAATTGAGTTAAAAGGGGGTATCGTTGTATCGCATTAAGTCGATTCTCTCATTCAGTACTTCCAACAGCTACAAGCTTTTCTGTGTCGATAACGGTTGCAAATTCCCTAGTAGAGTTGCTTCGCAGACACCGAAGTGGATGGTCAACCCCTAGTGAAGTCACCAGGAGTTTGAAGACACTTACTCTTCTGTAAAATCCTCTTATGGTGTTTCTTCAGATAAGTCTGGTATCATGGGGAAAAAAGCAAGTTGTTGACCTTCCCGAGCATGGGGCAACTTGAATTTCCCCGGCAGAAGATGTTCCCAATCCATCCCCAGTAGAGTTTGAGGACGGTGGTCTTCTGTAAAATCCTCTCAAAGGGGGCATTCCTAGCAAGGTCTAAAGAGGTCGACATAATCTCTCCCTCAGCAAGGCGTCAATTTTCAACAGTGCTCAGTTACAACTTAAAGTCCAACGACAGTTTGGCAAGGATTCCAACGACAGTTTGGTAATCATGAAAGTCCAACGACAGTTTGGCAGAGCTTCCAACGACAGTTTGGTAAGTATTCAAGTCCAAACGACAGTTTGGCAGAGATTCCAACGACGGTTTGGTAATCGTTAAAATCCAACGACAGATTGGTAGAAATCCAACACGAATTGGTAAAAGCTGCTAAAGTCCATCTGAAGATGGCAAGTGTGAGATTCCAACGACGGTTTGGTAATCGTTAAAATCCAACGACAGATTGGTAGAAATCCAACGCAAATTGGTAAAAGTTCAACGACAGTTTGGCGAAGCTTCCGACGACAGTTTGGTAAGCACTAGAAACCCAACGACAGATTGGTAGAAGTCCAACGACAGATTGGCAGAGCAGCGAAAGTCCATCGACAGTATGACAAGCCAGTAGTCGTCTGGCGTCGTTCAAAAAGACATTTCTAAAGTCCACCAGCAGTGTGGCAAGCCAGTAGTCGTCTGGCGTCGTTCAAAAAGACATTTCTAAAGTCCACCAGCAGTGTGGCAAGCCAGTAGTCGTCTGGCGTCATTCAAAAAGACATTTATAAAGTCCACCACCAGTGTGGCAAGCCAGTAGTCGTCTGGCGTCGTTCAAAAAGACATTTCTAAAGTCCACCAGCAGTGTGGCAAGCCAGTAGTCGTCTGGCGTCGTTCAAAAAGACATTTCTAAAGTCCACCAGCAGTGTGACAAGCCAGTAGTCGTCTGGCGTCGTTCAAAACGACATTTCTAAAGTCTACCAGCAGTGTGGCAAGCCAGTAGTCGTCTGGCGTCGTTCAAAAAGACATTTCTAAAGTCCACCAGCAGTGTGGCAAGCCAGTAGTCGTCTGGCGTCGTTCAAAAAGACATTTCTAAAGTCCACCCAAAGTGTGGCAAGCCAGTAGTCGTCTGGCGTTGTACAAAAGACATCTCTTCAGTGTTGTTCTTCATCAGTGTTTTCTTCAAGCAAGGTTCATCCGGTTGGGTTTATATCCCTTTTCTTCCTCTCCACAGAGTGCAAATTTTCTGGTTATTTTCGGTATTCAATCCCTCCACACCTTGAAAGTCTGACAGCAATCGCTATCACCCATTCAGGTCTACAGTGATTGAATAGGGGCAGCTGTAATACCCCAAAATTTGCCCTCTCATTCTTTATAGCATTTAGTACGAGCTTTCATTTCATTGCATAGCATTCACGCATAGAAAAATAAAACATTAAGCATTGCATTGCATATTGCATAAAGACATGTGATCAAGGCATCTTCCTTTGGTTTGAGCTTTCCGTATTCAGAAGGTTATCATTGTGCATTTAAAATGGGTATTTCTCAGGCGGTGTACATTCAAGGGCCAATTGTTGTGTGTGGAACTCGTCAGGCAGTTTATGTGAAATGTGGGTTCAGGGTGCATATGATAATCGATTCAGATGGACATGGCTCCAATTGCGAATTGTTCAGTAGTAGCTGTGTGCAATTTTCCAAAGCTTGTGAAAGGAGTTTGAGGTTGGTTTTAGTTTTGGATATCCATTTGCTAAACCATTTTTCTTATCCATTTTTATCCAAATTCTCGTTCTAAATTCCACCCATTTTCAAATTCATTGTTCATTTCCAAATATCCATATACATTTTCCTAAACCAATTTTTCCATATCATTTTAATATCCATCTCATTATCCGTTTTTATCATAACCATATTTCATTCAAATCCGTTTATCAACTCTTAAATCCATATCCAAACCTATTCATTTATTCATCTCTTAACCAATTTCTAAACCCAATTCAAATGCCCAAATATCCAAATCCCAATTCCAAAACACACAAGTCTCCAAAATCATTATTGACCTACTTGACCAACGTCTCAATCATGGTGATACTCACTGGTGAAGGGATTATGGATGCATTCTCCTAGAAAATTGATGCCAACCAATTTGAATCTACACGTGCTTTGGAAAAGCTTTCAAGGAAGATCTCAGTACTACAAAAGAATGTTGGGAGCAGTGCTAGTTTTTGGTTTTGTTTTGGTGAGGTGCGGAGCACACATGTTCGGTATGTACAGAGTTGATTTTCTATCTTGGTGTATAGAAAGAGGTCCAACTTAATACATGGCAGCAAATAATAAAAGAAAAACATTACAATTAATAACGGAATGAATTCAGCATCAGGAAAATCCGTATCAGAAAATTGACTGAAATTTAAAAGAAGAAGCATAGCAGTGAGGATACCAATTCTTTCATTTAGAGGAGAGGTTCAATATCAATCCATCAATAAAAAAATACCAGAAGAAATGTACAGTAGCGGTCAATAACAACACGAAATCTCTTACAATTTTTCTCTACTTCAGTTCCAAATTAACAAACCTTCAAAAAACCTAACTAACTTCTGATAACAGAACCTCCTCCAATTTCTCTAACAGAAATCTCCAATCCATAACAAACTTGGTATTCATCACTCTGCAAAGACAATTTCCAGAAACTTCATTTTTCTTCGAGTGGAATTCACCTTTGAACCATACCCGCTTCAACCAACTCGACGGGAACAAAACAATGGCAGCAAAGTCTCTTGAAGAATCTTCTTCAACCTTCATCATCATGCTAGTTCTCGAATTCTCCAAGGATCTTCGATAATCTCGGCGCGAATCAATCTTCGACCATCTCCAACATTCTTTATCATCCTCTACAATAATCTTCATCATCACGTCTCCATCGAAACAAAACCTGCAAAAATCACAAAGAAAGAACGACAAACAGAAGAATGAGAGAAGAAGATCTAAGAGATTTTCTAACCGAATCCTAACCATTTTCACTAACCAAACTCTTAATAGAAAAAACTACCAAAAAAAAGCAAGTACCGCCAATAGAATCCCGGAACCGATTCTCTCTGCAAGAGCTCCAATCTTAATCTTCATGGAAACGCCAAACCTTCATCTCGAGAATCACCTTCAACCTCCCAAAAATCGAGATTCCGCAGGGCAAATTCAAGACTGCGATAACCTCCAGCACATTCGAGATCCTTCAATCTTTCTCAATACAATTCACCCTCATCTTCGAGAACCTTCTCCAGTTCTTCTTCAAATCACAACCGCAAGGACCTTCTCCAGTTCTTCTTCAAATCGCAACCGCGGGAACCTTCTTCGATTGGCAATTCCAGCACCGCGATGTACATCAATCACACCTGTAAACCATTCAGTAACGCAACGTCGTGACGGATCAACATAACTTCACAGCGTATCCAATGAATTATGCGTTTCTGAATCAAGAAAGAGAAGAGGAATTGGAACGAAATTCGAATCGCACCTGATAGAGCTTCACGATCAGCATCGACCATCCATCAATCTCGCAAATTTGACATCGAAGCTCGCAACGATCAAAACGCGAAAATCACGTCGTTTCCTCTTAAATCTGGCCGTTGCATCTTGTTATCTGGTGATGAGCGAACGGAAAAAGATTGTGACGGCACCGAAAGGAAGAAGCGGATGATGAAGAATGGAGGTGATTGAATGGCGTGCTTGTTGGAGGCGGAAAGAGTTAGACGAGGAAGTAAGAGAGATGGTCGGCGAGGAGCGAAACGGTGGCGAGGTGTGAGGTCGACGGCGGAATAGAAAAAAGAGAATGGGAATTGTTGTGCTGAAATCCATTTAGGGTTTCTTTAAGAAGATAGTGTCCTCAAGGCTGAGGTGGACCGGGTATAGGCCCGTGCTTCCATTGTTTTCCTTTCTGCACCATCTGGTATGTCGATGCACCCTACCATGCTTGTAGTTTACTAGGAATTAATTGCTTAGTTTTAATTAATCAGTTTAGTTTTGTTATTAGAAATCCTTTTGAATTATTTCTTTCTACTGGATTTTAATTAGGTGATAGTTTCAGAATTAGGATTAATTTTAGAATTAGATTTGGATTTAGATTTTAATCTTAGTTAGAAATTGATCTTGCTTTTTTTTTTGACTAATTGTTTTAGATAGTATCCTTAGACTTAGCTATCTTCAGATTTAGCTTGCAAATGTAGATTAATGTTGGCATGGTTTCGGCTAATTAAATTAAGATTTTGCTAATGGTCTTTGGATATTTGTTTTGTTCACTAGCTTACTAATTGTGTTCACCTTAATCGCTCAATAACCGTTTTTAGCTTTTGCTTACTAATTGCACTAATTGTTTTTGCCTTAATTGTCCACTAACTAGTTTTATAATTAGAACATATAACTAGTTGACATTGACTTACTTTGATTTGATTTTTGTTTTAACATAGAATATACTTAGAGTTTAATGCTAACATTGACTAATGTTCATAATAGTTTCATTTGATAACTTTGTTAATAGTTTTTAATATGTTTTGCATAAATTTTTGACTAAGTGTTGTTTGCATGTTAGCATTGATTTCAATTACTTCTTATTGACATTTCCTTTTGATCTTAGTTGCTCACTTTGGTTATTTCCATTTGAGTTTTGACTAATCTTTGAGTTTGTTTTGTAGTGTTTCTCACTTGACTTAGTTAATTGAATAAAGGTAGAAGTTGATGTATACACAGCTGCTGTGCACAAAGTGTGCTGTAAAATGTTGATATCCTGGCTGGCTGCATATATACCTGCCATGTTCTGGAAATGCAAGCTGTAGAATTTAGCTATTCTGTCGGGCTGTATATATACCTATGCTGTTCTGTAAATAGTAGCTGTTATAGGTTGTTTTTGCTTGTTGCTAGTTTTTACAGCTATGCAGGTGTTGGAGCGCTGTTGTTGCTGCTGTTTATGGCTTACGGCCTTGTTTTATTGTTTTTAAGAGCATTTGGTTCCATGCCTTTCACGGATCCATTCCACTTTCTAACACTTCTGCTCGTTTATACTAGGTTATTGGAAGCTTGTCGGTTTGCTTATACTTTGCTTGCGTTGCTACGGATTGATATCCGTTCGGTATCACTTCTCTTCTCTTTTACTAATTCCGCATTTTTCCTTTTTATGCCATGAGAAGTAGGATTGGGAGTCCGTGCCACTTGGCCGACAATGATGAAAGTCCTCAAAGGAGGCTCTGTTTGTGATTGTTTAATATTGTGCCTGAAGACCTCTATGAGGCATCCCATTCCCATTCCCCCTGGCAAGACCTTCAAGAAGGCAATTGACGGAAGTTAGGGTTTGCAATCGACCCCCGTTATTCTAGTCCCAGGTCGTTCTTAGCTCTCATTACACGATTGAAGCTTTGAACATAACTCACTCTTGTTATCGAGTCGGTCAAGTGGAAGATAGGGTTCGCAACCAACCCCCACGCCTTGTCTTTAGCTCGCATTGACCAATGCTGATGCTTATGTGATCTGATTCATATCTTCCCTTTTTTATTCTGCTCTCCATGGTTCTCGATACCATTGGGTGAGTGCCCCTATTTCTCACAGCTAGCTTGTTTGCCTCGGTTGATATGACCCCTTGGCTAAAGCTTCCCTTTTTTACTTTGATTGTTTGACATGACTGCTTATTGACACTGTTTACTCTTGCATTGCTTTTAGTTCATTTTGTGATTGATTTATCCTGTGTTTACTTGTCTGATGACATGATCCCTTAGGATTCCTAGCTCCACTTAATTTTTGATTAAGTCGGAGGTAGGAGAGACATTAGGATAGCAATCCATGCCTAACAACATTAGGTAGACTTCCCTTGATCCTGACCTTAGGACCATCATTGCATGCTGACTTGTAGGACCGAGTTTCCCCGTAGACTTTCTGTACGTCCTTCCCTTTTGCTCTCTCGCACCTATGCGATCGAGATCCTGTTTCCTATTCACCCGTAGTACCGTGAACTACGGATGCTCTGATTCCTCTTTCTTTTTAGATTGCGGATACGTAGGCACGAGATGCGATATCTCGGCGAGCACACTAACAACTAACTTCCGTTTTCTCTTACACTTTGAGTCTCTTCTCTCTTCTTTTAGAGTTAGGTTTTAAAACCTCATAAACCTTAGGATCACTCCCTTAACTAATCAATTAGGATTGAGTCTTAGTCCATATAGATTTTTACCTTTATCCTCTCTTGAGTCTCTTCTTCTCATCTCAAAGAAAATTCAAAATATATAATAAAGGTAGGCATTTATTGCATGTAGGCCTTTTATATAAAGAAAAGGTTATAAGGGGTCTTCTCTTATAATCTTAGAATGTGTAGCATATAGCCCATCTTGGGTCAATGTGTTAAACATTTGATCTTGTATGAGGGACCTAAATGCAATACTTGTTGAAGATACAAATAATAAAAAACACTTCTTCATTTCATAATCAACAAAAACACTTAATAAACACAAGTATGCTAGTGTGTTTGAACCTTGACAATTGGAACTAAGTGTGGGGGTCTTCTTCACCCTTAGTGTGCTTTCTTACTCATTCCATCTTGGAATGTGAGAATGTACACATTCCAATGGCTAAGATTTGGATACACTATCATATGCAAACAAATGAAAAAACTCTTAAAAGACAAAAAAACAAACAATAATGTCTTTTCCTTCGGGAATTCTTTCCTCATCTCATTCAATCATTCCTTAAGGATGCGTCATTTCCGTTCTACCGCAAACAGGTAACGCCTAAGTCTCCCTACAGCGAGCTGCAACACCTAAACTGCTAGGACGCGAACGTTGACGTATTCCACTAAAAAACACAAATAATCCATCCCTAGTGAGGGGAACTACGTCGCTCTGATTCTCATGTTCCCGATGAGATACGTAGGCAGTGGGGTGGGGCCCATGCGAGCACTTCCTTTATTTTCCCTACATTTGTTTCTCTTTCTCTATCCTTTCCTTTTCCATTCCTTTTCCAGTATCCTTTTCTATCACCCTTTGATTGAAGCAAGCAAGCGTGGATCCCATCGGTACGATGGACGCGAGGGGGTGCTAATACCTTCCTCTCGCGTAACCGACTCCCGAATCCAGTTTTCTTGGTCGCAAGACCATGCTCTATCCTTTCCTTTAGGTTTATGCGGTGTTTCCTTTCCCTCTCTTGGGATAAATACACATTGCTGGCGACTCTGTTTGGTGCCACTTTCGCGTTTGTACTAGGATGAAAATCCCGGGAGCGACACCCACGAACTACATTAGCTCTGATTCCTCTTTCTCGTCCGATTGAGGATATGTAGGCACAAGACAGCGATTGTCTTGGCGAGCAACCTTCCCCCACAGTTCCCGTCCGAACTACGTTAACTCTGACTTTCCCATTGCACTGAGGGAGTACGTAGGCCTAGGGCATCGAATATGTCCTACCGAGTCCGTCTTACTGGTTGACCTGGTTGACCTCTTACTGGTCCATCCCCTTTAGCGAGTTGATCCTAGCGCTTGTTTATTTTTTTGTTGGGTGTTTATTTGTTGTGCTTTATTATGTTGTATATTAATGTTTTACAGCTTTTACTGCATTGCATTTCAATTTATTACTGTCATACTGGATATTGCTGTGATGTGCTGTGCTGGTTTTCTGTTTGGCAGGTTGGGTTGTTCTGAGAGATAAGCCCAATACCCAGGCTTGAGTACACCCTAGGACTAGAGTGGAGAGTAGTGGGACCTACGTGCCCGCTTGGTATGTTTGTGTGTTCACGAAATTCACAACCAGACGAGGCTATCTTGGGACGCATTCTGACGTATGTGTCTTAAGCATGTTAGGGTGTTGATCTAAAGAGTTGTCGACTTTGGTGACCGTTTCTCCGATACCTCAGTTGCGCCTCTCCTCCCAAGATGTGACAGTGGCAGACCACGTTCCGTGGCAAACCCATTGCACATTCTCGATCCGAGGACCCAATGCTGAGGGACTCGCATAGGATGACCTTATTTTTTAGGGGAATCAGTTGAGGCCTCCTCGATTGATGATGATGCCAAACCAGAAATGGTGAACGTATCATCATTTCTCGACCTGAGAGCCCGTGATATTGAAGGTCCTCGCCTTTCTAGAACCCTCGTGTGAGAAGGGAAGGGTGTTTGCAGGTCTGCAGGAAACCGAAACCTTCAACATACCCGGTTTTCTGGATTTCTCATTAGTGTTTGATTATCTGGGTTTCTGGTTATCTCAGTGGTTCGATATTATGGAATTCTGGTTTTCTGGGTTGTAGTTCTCGTTCAGCTAACAGCACAGCGCATCCAGCAGTGATGTCTTGATCCCATGCTTACATGTGCATATCATTTTTCTTGCATTCTAACATGTTTGACATTTTTCAGGGCTTGCATCTTACTCTTGATTCCGATTTTCTGAGGTTGCCTTAACATGGATGTCCAGAGAAAGAAGGCTATTGCTTATTTGTTCCCAGACCCGACCTTGACGTTGATTCATAAGCTGATTAGTATGGCTGGTCCCGGAGTTTGTACAGAGTTCGGTGGAAAGTATGGGAGACTTCTGAAGTTTGTCTACAGTATCTCCAAGTATGAGAAGGATGCCATTCATACACTTCTTCAGTTCTATGATCTGTCTTTGCGTTGCTTCACTTTCCCAGACTATATCTTGGCTCCAACGTTGGAGGAGTTCTCATTTATTTTGGGAATCCCCATCAGGCATGACATAGTATTTTTTTCTGAAGAACGCCCTGGGATAAAAGAAATGGCCATTGCTCTTCATATTGGTGAATCCGTTCTGAGCAATAATATTGTGGAGAAACAAGGAGCTAAGGGTTTCTTATTGAAGTTTTTGTTTGATCAAGCTTGCGTACATGTTAAGGAGAGGAATTGGACTGCTTTCCAAGCTATTCTGGCTATGTGCATCTATGGGATTGTCCTGTTTCCCAATGTTCCTGATCTGGTGGATATGCATGCTGTCAGAATCTTTATTTCAAAGAATCCTATACCTACTTTGCTAGGTGATGTATATCACTCAGTCCACTACAAGAATGAAAATAGGCGTGGAAAAACTGTGAGTTGTTGTACACCACTCTTATCTACTTGGTTTCTGAGTCATCTCCCCGAAGCTGGCGCTTTCGTTGATACGAGAGATTCTCTGAAGTGGTCAAAGAGGTTAATGGGCTTGATTGCTGACAACATTGTTTGGTTCAACCATGACTTGCTAGGGATGGAGATTATATGTAAGTGCGGAGAATTCCCTAATGTACCCTTGATAGGGAGAAAAGGTGGAATTAACTATAATCCTTCCCTTGTTATCAGGCAGTTTGGTTATCCTTTGAGAGGTCCACCTGAAGAGCGAGATATCAGAGAGTCCTTATTCTTCAAAGGTACTGGAGATCAAGAGATGATAAGGAAGATTGTGAATGCTTGGAAGCAGGTGACCAAGAAGGGAAAAACTTCATTCGGGAAATGTAACAACCGGGCCTTTCCTTCCTATGAAGAGTGGATTAAGAAAAGAGCAGAAGAGGAGCTTCTTCCTTTCCTGGTGGAACCACCTTTGTATCCTTTGATGATCAAAGCTCCCATGACTGTTGATATAGAGAAGTATGATAAGTTATGGGTTGAGAAGGAGAAACTCCAAGAGGAGAATCGTGAGCTGGGCAGAGAGGTTGGTCAGTTAAAGCACGAAAAAGGCGTAGCTATCCATGTTGCCAGGTTGAAATCAGAACTTTTGGCTATGAAGGAGAAAGAATTGTCTAAAGAAGCCACA
The DNA here is from genome assembly GCA_022829125.1 of Lathyrus tuberosus. Taxonomy (NCBI): domain Eukaryota; kingdom Viridiplantae; phylum Streptophyta; class Magnoliopsida; order Fabales; family Fabaceae; genus Lathyrus; species Lathyrus tuberosus. Next base: position 5,618,224 of record JALAZF010000164.1, on the reverse strand, counting down.
GCCAGAGAGAAAGTGGCTCAAGCGTTGAAAAGTGTTAGCAAGGTCCTTTCGTCCAAAAAGAAAGAGTTAGCTTATGCTATGTCAAGAATTCACAAGTTCCATGATCGTCGGAATACAACAATTACTGCCAAGAGGTTAAAGGAAGACAAGTATCTGGAGCAGATTGAAGGCTTGAAGACAGAGCTTCGGAAAAAGGATAAGGAGATTTTATCAGGGATCTTTGAGAGGAGAGCAGTTGAGGAAAAGCTCAAGGAAACCATGGCAGATATGGAACAGCTGAAGATCCAAGCCAAAGTGAAAAGAGCCAGAAGCGAAGGTCCAAGTTTAGGTAGAGCTTCTGGAGAAGATGATTGGGAATTGCATAGTCGTTATCTAACAGGGATCTTGCACATGAGGGATCTTTTGATTCAGGAGTTGATTCAGAGACTAGAGCATCCTAATACCAAGAAGCTTCTCAAGGAAGTGCAGAATTGGTGCAAAAAGAATGACGAATGGGGAATTCTAGCACGGCTGAGTCTTGATGATATGCCTTAGTTTCCTTGCTGCTGTTTTCTTTGTATTTTCGGGATCACCACCAGGCTTGTTGGTCAGGGTCTTTGTTTATGCTTATTCAGATTTGTGTTGTAACAGATGCTTATTCTCTTTATATGATCAGGAATTCAGTTCTCTTCTGTTATTAAAACTGGAATCAAGGGATAGATCGCCTTGATAATGTTCATACATGTTTGCATTTGCATTTGCATAATCATCTCTGTTTGCATTGCAGGTTATCTTTGATTCTCTGGTTTTCTTATGCTCTCTCTTTTTGACAATCAGGATTGATCAACCAACTCATCGATATTCTACCAGGCTTAATCAAAGCAGAGTGATGGACAAAGTTCAGGCAGACATGGCAGTTATGCAAGCTCGCATCGATTAATTCATGGAGATGATGCAAGGGGTGGTGCAGAGTCAGAATGAATTCAGAACTCTAGTTCAGCCTTTGGTGTCGTAGGTTGATGAAAATGGTATCTTACACGGTGGTCTTCTTAATCGTGTTATTCCTCCGGGCGGAGGTGGTGCTGGTATCAACATTCCTATTCCTGGCGCTGGTGGACAGGGTGGGATTCCTTCAGTGGTTGGAGAAGGAAACACTGTTCGAGCTATCCATGGTCATCGTATTGATGATCAACAGGATGATGTTTTTTCAGTCAGAAGCTTGGACGCTGGTCTTCCTGTGGTCAGTGATGAGAGGATCCGTTTAATCGAGGCGCAACTGAAAGGGGTTGTGAAACAGGATGATCTGGGAATAGATTTGGACGACCTAGGGTTGGTCCCTGATATTGTCATTCCATACAAGATTTAGATTCTTACACTGGAGAAGTATAATGGTTCTACCTGCCCGAGAACTCATGTAAAGGCTTATACCAGGAAGATGGCTGCCCATGCCAAGGACAAAAAACTAATGATGCACTTTTTCCAAGACAACCTATTCGGCGCATCTTTGGAATGGTACATGGCATTGGAAAGTAGAGATGTTCGTACCTGGAGAGAGCTAGTTGCAGCTTTTATCAAGCATTACCAGTACAACACAGACATGGCTCCTAATAGAACTCAGCTGTTGAGCATGTCCCAGAAAAATGATGAAAGTTTCAAAGAATACGCGCAAAGGTGGCATGAATTAGCGGCTAGAGTACAGCCACCAATGCTGGAGAAAGAGATGTTGGATATGTTCATGGACACGTTGCCTAAGCACTATTATGAGAAGCTATTGCCTTGTTCTCTAGGCAAGTTTGCAGATGTGATTGCTATCGGACAGAAGGTAGAGGTTGGAATTAAGGCTGGAAAAGTTTCTAGTGGTGACGGATCGTCTTCCGGGCATGGAAAAAAGCCATTTGTTGGTTATAAGAAGAAAGGAGAGGCCAACGTTGTGTCATCTCACAGGGGAAAATGGAAATAGCATCAGAGCAATAATCAACAAGTAGCACCGATAACTATCCCAGCAACGTTGCCTCCACCACAACAATAGAGGAATAATGCTAATCAGAACAGGCAGCATGGCCAGTATCAGAACAGACAAAGGAATGCAGAGAGGCATTTTGATCAACCCCCAATGTCATATGCACAGTTGCTGTAACATTTGCTGTAGTTGCGTCTTGTTGAGCTCGGTACCCTGGCTCCCCCTACACGGGAACTCCCACGAGGCTACAATGCTAACGCACATTGCGATTTTCACTCTGGTGCTCCGGGGCACACGGTGGAGAAGTGTAGGGCGTTTCATCACAAGGTGCAAGACCTTGTGGACTCCAAGGCTATCAATTTCTCGAATGTTGGGCCCAATGTTATTCAAAACCCGATGCCTGACCACAATGGGCCGAAGGTGAATGCGATAATTGAGGAAGGTGAAGCTTTGAATTTGATCACGGATGTTGAGGAGTTGAAGACTCTGCTGGCTGTGGTTAAAAACAGGTTATTGAAGGGTGGCGTCTATCCGGGCTGTGATGAGAACTGTTCAAATTGTTTGGCGAAGGATAATGGTTGTGATTCGTTGAAGATGGGTATCCAGAATATGATTAATGAAGGCTGTTTACAGTTTGATCGGTGTAATCAACAAGAAGAGGTTGTTAGTGAGAAGGTTGCTACTATCACCATTCCGTTCAAAACGATTACTATTTCTGGTCCGGCAAGGCCACCTCCAGTTATTATCACAAGGGCTGGACCCATTCCGTATGAAAGCACTAAGGCTATTCCTTGGAATTACGGCGCAGAGGTGTTTGTCAATAGACAAAAGCAGGAATTAATGAATACTTCACCAGTGAGTTCTAGTCCCGAGGTTAAGGTTGAGACTGATGCTATAACAAGAAGTGGTAGAGTGCTTACTCCTGTTAATGATCAACCCATTACTTCAAGTCAAGATAAGGGAAAACAGGTAGCTGATGGTTCTGTTCAGACTCCAGTGGTTATTGATTCTACAGTAAAGCCGATTGATGATGCTTTTTCTGAAAAAGTTGAGGAGTTTATGAGGCTCATCAGGAAAAGTGATTACAAAATCGTGGACCAGTTACATCAGACCCCGTCAAAGATCTCTATTCTGTCTTTGCTATTGTGTTCTGATGCTCATAGGAATGCTCTTCTGAAAGTTTTGAATGTAGCATATGTTCCTCAAGAGATTTCTGTTAACCAGCTGGAAGGGGTTGTAGCGCACGTGAATGCGGGTAATGGCTTGGGTTTTACAGATCTTGATTTGACTCCTGCTGGGAGTAATCATAACCATGCCCTCCATATTTCAATTGAGTGTCGTGGTTCACTGATGTCACATGTATTGGTTGATATTGGATCATCGTTGAATGTATTGCCAAAGAAAGCATTAATGAAGTTAGATACCAGGGGACTTATTTGTACACCAAGTGACTTAGTGGTGCGAGTTTTTGATGGCTCGAAGAGATCTGTCTTTGGTGAGATTGTGCTTTCGATCAAGGTTGGACCGAAAATCTTTGATGCAACATTTTATATAATGGATATTCAGCCAGCGTACAACTGTTTATTGGATCGTCCTTGGATCCATGGTGCAGGCACTGTAACCTCCACTTTGCATCAAAAACTGAAATACATGGTTGATGGTCATGTAGTGACGGTGTGCGGAGAAGAAGACATAATGATTAGTCAGTTGTCAACCTTCAAATACGTGGAACTGGATGGTGAAATTCATGAGACGTTGTGACAGGGGTTTGAAAAGGTGAAGGTTTCTGAAGAGGTTATCCAGTCTGAAGCTATAGAGCAGCCTACAGTGGCAGATCAACCTGGGGTTTCTATGTCTTCGTTTAAAGACGCCAAAGCTGTGGTTGAAGCTGGTAGCTCATAGAGGTGGGGCCAAGTGGTTGAAGTTCAGGAGAAGAGGGATACCTATGGATTGGGATACAAGCCATCCAGGAGAGACGGAGATCCTCCCAAATTCTATGGCCCAGTCCATTTCACCAGTGCCGGTGTTTTCTTCGACAGGGTTAATGCCATTGAGGAAGAAGGGGACAGTGATTGTGACATGGATAGCTGGATCCGCCCTTGCGTCCCAGGAGAAAGTCCGTGCAACTGGTCTGCTGAAAAAGTCATTCAAGTGACTAGCTTTGAGTAATTGCTTTGTTTTCATATTATGTTAATCCTGCGTTCTGCCCAAGACGTAGTGATTTTATTTGTAGGCCTTTTACCTGTTGTATGTTTTACTTTATCATCAATAAAGGACTTTTCACACTCAAATATTTTGATCTCTGTCTTTCTGTTTTTATCTTTTATGCATTAAAAACCCACATCAAAATGGCAATGTGTTTCTTTTGTTGCATACATAATAAAACATACCTCATCAATCATGCAGGTCTCTTTGTTCAGATGACACCGATCATGACTCAACTATAGCTCGGTATGACTTTGACAATCCAATCTATCAGGCTGAAGAAGAGACTGACGAAGATTGTGAACTGCCCGAAGAGTTGGCCAGATTGTTGAAGCAGGATGAGAGAGTCATCCTACCTCATCAGGAGGAAATTAAGATTGTGAATCTGGGAACCGAGGACGCCAGAAAGGAAGTAAGAATAGGGGCTGTATTGGAAGACAATGTTAAGGGAAGATTGATTGAAATGCTCCGAGAGTATGTGGACATCTTCGCCTGGTCTTACCAAGACATGCCTGGGCTCGATACTGATATTGTTGTACACCGGCTACCACTTAAAGAAGGTTGTGCTCCGGTCAAGCAAAAGTTGAGAAGAACTAAATCGGAGATGTCTGTCAAAATCAAGGAAGAGGTTCAGAAACAGCTAGATGCTGATTTTCTTGCCGTAACAAATTATCCTCCATGGGTTGCTAACATCGTGCCTGTACCTAAGAAGGATGGGAAGGTCAGGATATGTGTTGATTACAGGGATTTGAACAGAGCAAGCCCAAAGGATGATTTCCCGCTCCCTCACATTGATGTGTTAGTTGACAATACTGCTCAGTATTCTGTGTTTTCCTTCATGGATGCCTTCTCTGGGTATAACCAAATCAAGATGACCCCAGAGGACATGGAGAAGACAACATTCATAACACTATGGGGAACTTTCTGCTACAAAGTGATGCCCTTTGGATTGAAAAATGCAGGGGCAACTTACCAGCGGGCGATGGTGACTCTCTTTCATGATATGATTCACAAAGAGATTGAGGTCTATGTTGATGACATGATTGCGAAGTCACAGACGGAAGAAGAACATCTGGTGAATCTTCAGAAGCTATTTGAAAGGTTGAGAAAATTCAGACTGAGGTTTAATCCAAACAAGTGCACCTTCGGGGTGAGATCAGGAAAATTGCTGGGGTTTATTGTTAGTGAAAAGGGTATCGAGGTTGATCCTGCAAAAGTAAAAGCCATACAAGAAATGCTTGTGCCAAAAATAGAAAAAGAGGTCCGTGGTTTCTTGGGGAGATTAAACTACACTGCTAGGTTCATCTCGCATCTCACAGCCACGTGTGAATCAATCTTCAAGTTGCTAAGAAAAGATTAAGCGGTCAGGTGGAATGAAAATTGTCAAAAGGCGTTTGAAAAGATTAAAGAATACTTGCAGGAACCTCCGGTCCTTATGCCACCAGTGCCAGGAAGGCCTTTGATTATGTATCTCACGGTTCTTGAGAATTCAATGGGTTGTGTGCTCGGTCAACACGACGAGTCAGGTAGAAAAGAGCACGCCATCTACTACCTGAGTAAAAAGTTTACTGATTGTGAGTCGAGGTACTCGATGCTGGAGAAAACATGTTGTGCACTCGCTTGGGCTGCTAAGCGTTTGAGGCAGTATATGTTAAACCACACAACCCTCTTGGTTTCGAAGATGGATCCGATCAAGTATGTGTTTGAGAAGCAGGCACTTTCTGGGAGAATAGCCCGGTGGCAGATGGTTCTGACAGAATACGATATTCAGTATGTTTCCCAAAAGGCCATTAAGGGAAGTGTTTTGTTAGAATATCTTGTCGAACAGCCAATTGAGGATTATCAACTGATGAAGTTTGAATTTCCAGACGAGCATATCATGTATCTGAAGATGAAGGATTGTGAAGAACCTTTGCCTGATGAAGGACCTGAGATTGGATCTCAGTGGAAGATGGTTTTTGATGGGGCTGTTAATTCATATGGTAACGGAATCGGGGTAATCATTACGACTCCACAGGGTTCTCATATACCCTTCACTGCCCGATTGGCGTTCATATGCACCAACAATGAGGTAGAGTATGAAGCATGCATCATGGGGTTAGAAGAAGCAATTGATTTGAGAATCAAGAACCTCGATGTTTATGGTGATTCTGCGTTGGTGGTTAATCAGATTACAGGTGAATGGGAGACTCGTCAAGCGAATCTTGTTCCGTATAACAACTATGCCAGAAGGTTGTTACCTTTCTTTGACAGAGTGGACTTCCATCACATTCCCCGGATAGAGAATCAGATGGCTGATGCGTTGGCAACGTTGTCATCAATGTATCAAGTGAATCATTGGAATGAAACTCCTTCAATCAGAATCATGCGCTTGGATAGACCTGCTTTTGTATTTGCAGTTGAAGGGGTATCAGATGGCAAGCCTTGGTATCATGACATTAAAGTCTTTCTGAAGAGTCAGGAATACCCAGCTGGGGCATCTTCCAAGGATAAAAAGACATTGAGGACGTTATCAGGAAACTTCTTTTTGAACAAGGACGATGTGTTATACAAGAGAAACTTTGACATGGTCTTGCTACGTTGTGTGGATGAACACGAGGCAGGCCTGTTAATGGAAGAAGTTCACGAAGGTTCCTTCAGTACTCATGCCAATGGGCATGCTATGGCAAGAAAATTGTTGAGAGCGGGGTATTATTGGATGACTATGGAGTCTGATTGTTTTAAATACGCCCGAAAATGTCATAAATGCCAGATTTATGCTGGTAAGGTGCACGTACCGCCTACTCCTCTGAATGTTTTGTCGTCACCTTGGCCTTTTATCATGTGGGGCATTGACATGATTGGGAAGATCGAGCCGACTGCTTCGAATGGACATCGTTTTATCCTGGTGGCTATTGATTATTTCACGAAGTGGGTGGAAGCAGCATCGTATGCCAACGTCACCAGACAAGTGGTAGCCCGGTTTATTAAGAAGGACATCACCTGCCGGTATGGAGTCCCGGAGAGAATCATTACTGATAATGGTTCGAATTTGAATAACAAGATGATGAAGGAGCTATGTCAGAGCTTTAAAATCGAACATCACAATTCATCTCCCTATCGTCCGAAGATGAATGGGGATGTTGAAGCGGCAAATAAGAACATTAAGAAGATTGTGCAGAAGATGGTAGTGACATACAAAGACTGGCATGAGATGTTGCCTTACGCTTTGCACGGTTATCGTACTTCGGTACGCACATCAACTGGGGCAACTCCTTTCTCACTGGTATATGGTATGGAAGCAGTTCTATCATTAGAAGTTGAGATTCCTTCTTTGAGAATTCTGACAGACGTGAAGCTTGATGAAGCTGAATGGGTGCGTTCCCAGCTGAATGAACTGAACCTCATTGAAGAGAAGAGATTGAGAGCCATTGTGCATGGCCGGTTGTATCAGAACAGGATGAAGAAAGCATTTGATCAGAAAGTGCGTCCTCGGTGTTTTCAGGCTGGTGAATTAGTTCTGAAAAGGATCACTCCTCCTCAAACAGATCACAGGGGCAAGTGGACTCCGAATTACGAAGGGCCATATGTAGTAAGATAGGTTTTCTCTGGTGGAGCCTTATTACTCTCAATTATGGATGGCGAAGATTTTACGTCCCCTGTGAACGCGGATGTAGTCAAAAAATACTTTGCATAAAAGAGACCCGCTGAACATAAAAAGAAGGTTCAGGCAAAAATGGGGCATCTTGGCGAACCGTAAAAAGAAAAGGTTCGGGCAAAAATTAGGGATAAAAAGAAAAAAGAAATAAACCCGCAAGGTTGAAAACCTGAAAAGGTAACCTTGGCAAAAAAGGGTATCCCGGTGGATTGAAAATCCGAAAAGGGCGATCCAGGCAAAAGTTAGGGATTTAAAAGCAAAGACTACGATCCGCGTTCGATCTGTGATCACTATTTACACTTGGAAAATTCGAAGGAAAGGAATCAGTCCAGTCAGTCATCTTCAAAGGCCAAAGTATCTGCGGATAAACAAGTCATATGGGTTATAGTTGAGTCGAGTCATGGTGGACGCCTATTCCTCACATTGCCGACATGTGTATTTTCTTTTACTTTTTGCGCAATTACCTCTTTCCACCAAATGTAATTGCCTATTTACAGGCCGATCATTCAATAAAGTTTGCATTTCAGTCAAAGAGCTTTTGTTTCTTGTTTTACCTGTTTTGTTTGTGGAAATGTCCGATATTTTTTATAAACATTACATGCTAAAATGCTGAGCTTTATGAAACAAGTTGGAAAACAGTGGCAATTGCTTGGGCATCAGTCACTATGATGATAATCAAAGTAATCATTTTTGCACATAGACCTTTCTGTTGGTTTTGCAGGATGACAGGTGCACCTCCCCAGTAGAGTTGCTCTTCAACTTTGAAGTCTGATCGTCCTTAGCAGTTTATTACTCTCCCCAGTAGAGCTGCTCTCCCCAACTTTAAAGTCTGATCGTCCTCAACAGTTTATTACTTCTCCCCAGTCAGAGTATCGAGGGTCGTCTTCCTCAACAGAGTATAAAGAGGTAATTCCCCGAGCGGAGTCGTTGAGGATCGTCCCCCTCAGCAGGATATAAGAGGTTTTCCCCCAGCCAGAGTTGTGATTTGGCTCACCTTTCTTCAGCAGGTGGTGTTTCCCCACAGAATATGGGGCAATCGTTTTTTCCTCAGCTAGTCAGGAAACATGTGTTTATCCCCTAGCAGAGTGGATGTTGACAACTACTATTTTCCAAGTAGATGTGTCGATGAGGATCGTCCCCTTCAGAAGGATATAAGAGGATCGTCCCCCTCAACAGGAGTACAGAGGATTGTATATCCAGCCGAAGTTGTGTTTGGATTATTATTCCCCAGCAAGCATTCAGAAGTTGATTGCTCTAAGGTGGATGTTGTTGTATCTCCTGCAGGAGATTCATGGACAAAGATGTTATTATCCCCACAGAGTCCTGGGGTTTACTTTCCTCAGTTGGTTAGAAAGTATAGTCTCACCGACAACGGTTTGATCTAATCCTCAGCAGGGTGAGGGTAAAGTTATTTCCCTAGCAGCAGATTAAGCTCACTGACATCCCCAAGTAGAGTCTGGTGGTGATTGGTATCCCCAGCAGGCCTTAAGTCCAATCGTTTTTGGCAGGCGTCAAATCCAAGTTCTGAAGTATTTGGTGATCCCCGGCGGAGGAGTTTCCATCTTCAGTATTCATCTCCCTCCCCAGCTGAGTGAGTGTTCTCTCGGAGTTTCGTCCATCTCCAGTAGAGTTGTTGATCTTGATATTTCCTAACAGAGTGGGTTTTCTCTCGGATATTCGTCCATCTCCAGCAGAATTGGTGATTGTGTTCTTCCCTAGCAGGGCAAAGTTTTCCTCAACGTGTTCTTTGTTTGACGACAATGTAGTTTGTCGTCCTCGGTGGAGCTGCCTCTGTTCTCAGCGTTTATTTCACTGGGACGGTCTTTTGCATCGCATAAGCATTTTTTTACATGGCATCCTCCCAAATGCGTAGCATTTCCACTTCGTGTGGAGCATTACGGCAAAATTCAAACATATGCATCTGAAGCATAAGTCAGGTTTGAGTTTTCCTTCGTCGGGGAAACCAGATTTCAGGAAAATATCATTCGACTTTACTCCACAAGTGTTGGGTTTAGTCATTCAAAGCAATATTTGACATTCCCTTGCAAAGTTGTTTGCCAGGATCGTTAATCCATGATTCCATTTTTACCCCTTCGTCTAGGTGGTCCTTTGGTTTATCCCCTCAAAGTTTTTACCGTCAGACACTCGTTCGTGTTTCCTTCGGCATCCGTCCGTGTTTGAACCTTTTTTGTTTCAATACCCGTCCGTATTGACCTTTTGATGACACTCGTCCGTGTTGCCTTCCATTCCCCAGCGAGTTTAATCCCCAATAAGAGTTGCTTTACAACCTTTTCGATACCCGTCCGTATTGAACCTCTTTACACCCGTCCATGTACCTTTTTGATACTCGTCCATATTGAAACCCTTTTACACCCGTCCGTGTATCTTTTCGATACCCGTCCGTATTGAAACATTTTTACACCCGTCTGTGTACCTTTTTGATACCCGTCTGTATTGAAACCTTTTTACACCCGTCCGTGTACCTTTTCGATACCCGTCCGTATTGAAACCTTTTTACACCCGTCCATATATCTTTTCGATACCCGTCCGTATTGAAACCTTTTTACACCCGTCCGTGTATCTTTTCGATACCCGTCCGTATCTGATATCTTTGATTCCTTGACACCCGTACGTGTTCATCCCCAGCATAGCTAACACTCGTCCGTGTTGTGACAATGCAGCATTTATTGCTTGTTCCCCAGTGGAGTCGTCCCTCCTTTGAGGATTGCAAATTTCAGGTTTCTTTTGGTATTCAATCTCCGTGAATCCTTTGAACGCATGACAACCATTGCTATCATACCTTCAGGACCAAGTTGATTGAATAGGGGCAGCTGTAACACCCTAAAATTTGCCTCATTGTTTTTAGTTAACTGGCTTTTGTTTCTTTGCATTTCTTGCATTAGCATTTGTGCATAGCATGGGATCAAGGTAATTGGTTCATCTCAAAGGAGTCTCAAGCCTCAAGGTGGTTTGAGGGGTTCATCATATCTTCATAAGATCAAGAATGGCAAAGGATTTCAAGTGAATCTTTCCCTCCTAACCAGAGGGACCAAATTAGGGTTTTTGACCTAAAGAACTTCTTGAAGGGCTTTGTGGATTCAAGCATGTTCTTATGGTATTCCATATGCTTACAAGTGTTCATGGATAGAGACTTGGCTAGTGGTTCATTGTGGAAGATGTTCAATGGATCAGTTACTTGTGAAGTAAGCAAAAGTCAACTGTAAGGAGGAAAGTCAACCATGGGATTTTGAGGTCCTCTTCATGATTTTTAAGGTCTCACATCCTCGTATGGTCCTCAAATGTCAAGATTCATGTCAATCATCAAGAATCAAGAGTTTGTGCAAAAGTTACTAAATTTGGAAAATGACCTATAATGAGAACTTTCCATTTTTGGCAGTTTTTTCACCACATTCAACTTGACTTTTCATCATCAAGGAAGCTTCAAATGAATTTTCCTCCAACATGAAAGTTGAAGATCTTTCTCTCCCATTTCCAAAAAGTACTAGTTTGTCTCCATATCATTTGTGAAACTCAAGTTATGGTCAAAAGACTCAAGGATGGTTTTTAAGGTTTTCACATGGTTTATTTTTTCCACCTTTGGCATTTTGGTTCAAAAGGACTTGTAATCACTTCAATTGCTTCAAGTCATATTGTATCATCAAAGTACAAGCCATGAGCACCAATTTTGACCCTTGTTTCATGCCAAACTGTGCCTTATTCATGGTGTATTTAACAAATGAACAATTTGCAAATTGATCCAAATCTCATTGTCCAAGCATCCACAAAGCCCAAGTACAATTCATTTGTGATCAGCAGAAGAAATGTGAGTGAATCATGCTAATTTCATGACCCATGCACGTGTGGATTAGTGGGTACAACACAAAGTGCATTTTTGCAAAACCACTCAAAACTCATTAACCAAGGGATTAATCAATTGCTAATCATGATCAGAGGTCTAATGAGGTGTATATAGGCTAACTCACACACACAAAGCTAGGTCATGCACTCATTCTTGCTCAGAATTTCATTTTTGCTCTCACACTTTCTCTCATTCGAAACTCTCTCATCTTAAGGGTTTCTGAAGATTTTTTTTCATATTCTTGATCTACATACTCCATAGAACAAGAATCAACCATTGTTTTGAGCTGAGAGCAAGGTTTTCATCAAGTTGATTTCAAGAGGGTTCAAGTTCAAAATCCTAGATCTAGTCAGATTCAAGTCTCTATTTGCATTTATTTTGCAAATAGAGCTCAAAAGAGGAAGATCTGCAGCTTTTGGAAGGCGCTCTTGGTGTATTTCAAGCTCTACAGATCTCAGGTAAGCTTGCTTTACATGGTCGTATAACTGGAATTTTAAGTGTACATGATGATCTATGAAGTTCACTGATGATGCTGATCTATTTTGTTTTGAGTTTGGACGTGTGGATTGTGTGTATTTTAAGATTTAAGTTTTGGATCTAAACTTATTGTCTTCGATTTGGTTTATTCGTGCATGATCTATTGATTTAAATGTGATATTTGAGATCCTCATGAAAAACTGAGTGGAACTATACCCTTATTGTTAATTTCTGGAAATTTTATGTTGGATCTCCGTTGAGGCTACCGGAGAAGACGACCGGAGCCCTAGCTCTGGCGTCTGGTTTATTTTCAGGTGATGCAGGGTTTAAGTGGAGAAGATGAAATCACAGCCGTCCAAGGGTTAGATCTGATGGTTCAGATCTTGCCACTTCATTTATTTTTCTGATGTTTTATTTAATATGCGTGTGTGTCTTTCCATGTTAACTATTGTGCACGCGCAGATCTAGGCCTTTCATCTTACATACTTGCTTGATCTTTTGACTTGATCTGGTGTGTTAGATTAATCCAATGAACCTGATTATGCCAACACATTAAAATGCCACATGCCTATCACATGTTTTATTTTTTGATTTCTGAATGATTTGGTGTGTGTGCGTGCATCATTCTTAGCATGTGCGTGTGGATCTGTACCTTTCATCATGGCTACCTAATGATTTGTTTGACTTGATATGGAGCGTTGGATCAATCAGATGGCTTGTGTGAATCCTATTTGTTGACTGAATTCTATGTAGGGTGTGTTGACTTCGCTGATGGGTCTTTTGACTTGGGCTTGATATCCACACCTCCACCTTGAGCCCAGTTTGGTTTTGAATGTGTTTGGGTTGTTGTTTGCACCCCCAATGTTTATTTCTTTCTTTTTTTTTTAATTGTTGCATTTTGATTTTTAATTTTTAAAAATAGTTTTAAGCATCCAAAAATTACCAAAAAATTCATGAAGCATATTTAGGGTTTTATAAAATTTTGTCAAACTTTATTTTTCATTTTTATTTTATTTTGTGCAACTGAATTAATTGTTTAATTAATTTCTTTTTGGATTGTTTCATATATGCACACCCTGCCTTGTTGATTTTTGTTCTCATCATCTATACATGATTTGCATCTCATTCTATTTGCATTTGTTAGAGGACATGTTGAGGTTCCTAAAAATATTTTTCTCATATTTTTAAACTCTTTTCATATTGCATTTTAGTCCCTCTCTTTTGCATATTGTGTCATGGTTCCTATGTGATCTTTGCTTAATTGTTTGAGGTGCTTAACTTGTGAATTTTTGTGAGATCTTTTGACATGTGATTGTTTTATGAATTAGGTCATTTGAGTTTTAATTTCACAATTTTTGAATGTCATTTGATATATGTTTGTTTATTTGTGCTTAAATGACTTATGCATGATTATACCCTGACACTTCTTTACACAAGTTGATTTACCATGCCTAATTGATTGGGTTCCTTTGTGATTCTTTGCATGAGATTTTGGTATGATGTTTACCCCTGGTTGAGGTCCTTTGAGACTTAATTTTGCAATTTGTGGATCATGTTTGGGTATGTTTTAAGGGTTTAAACTTTTGAGTTTCCATTTGTGGATTACTTAGGTGCATGTCTTAAAAGTGCTGCTTGATGTTTGGACTTGTATGACTTGAGTTTGGTTTTGATATGATATTAATGCATATGCTACTACCCCTTGAGTTCCTTACTTGGTTTTCATTTCACTTGAGCATAGTTAAATGCAATTGGTTTGAGTTGTATGATTAATGTCATTACCTTTCCTTTTGTGGACTTCTTTGGATCATAATGCTTCATGATATGAATCACTTTTGCACATGAGAATTGTTGATGATAATATGATCTTGGTTCTGACTTGTTTTTATCTTCATCTTGTTTTTCTCATTTCATCTTGATATGAAGTTCATTGGTGCTTAATTATGCATTCCATACAAGTATGCTTGCCTTTTTTTTCATGTTTATCTTTGCATGCTCACTTGGATTGTTTTGCATTGATCTTTGAAACATGTTTGATGATTTGAGTTGGACATTTATGATGTGATGTGCTTGCTGCCATTTATTGTATCTTATCTTCTCATTCTCTTTCTCTTTTCTTCTCTTTCACTCTCTTCCTCCCATGGATCTCAAGACTTGTTTAAGTCTTGGATTCTCTCCCTTTAGAGCTACCTAGTCCAACTTAATTTTTTATTAAGCTTGGAGTAGGTTTAGCATTAGGTTTTAGGTAGTCGTCTCTCCTAAACCTCACTAACCATAGGTCATCCATGCATGATAACATTAGGACTCTTAGTTTCCTTTTAGAGTTTCCTTTGGGTCTTCTCTCTTCTCATCTCAAAACTTCTTGAAAACACTTAATAAAGATAAAGTGTATTGCGCACGAGCCTTAAGCGTGGGGAATGAGAAATGAGGGGATTCCTCTCATATTTCTAGAGTGCTTAGCGGACGTCTTGTCTTGGGACGATTCGTTAAGTATTCGTCCCTGTGCCCTAGACTTTGGTGCAATGCAAGTTATGAACTAACTTAAAAACACTTTTGTCTAAAAAATACAAAACAAATTCAAATCTTTTTATCCTTCGGGATTGTTGGGTTTCAAATCTCATTTTCAGAAAAGAGCTCGTCGCTCACGTAAAAAACACTTACCCATTCGTGGTCGTACCCACGAGCTACATTAGCTCTGCTTCCTCTCTCTCGTCCGATTGAGGATATGTAGTCACAAGACAGCGATTGTCTTGGCGAGCAACCTTCCCCCACAGTTCCCGTACGAACTACGTTGACTCTGACTTTCCCATTGCACTGAGGGAGTACGTAGGCCTAGGGCATCACATATGTCCTACCGAGTCCGTCTTAGTCACCCTCATCCCCATTTTCTTTTGCAGCCATAGATAGTAGGACAGCTCACCCTCCGTTTAGACAACAAGCATGGATCCCATCGAGTACGATGGATGCGTGGGTTGCTAACACCTTCCCCTCGCATAACCGACTCCCGAATCCGGACTATGGTTGAGATGACCATGTCTTTCCCCCTTTCTCTTTAGGTTTATGCAGTGATTCCTTTCCCTCTCTTGGGATAAATACACATTGCTGGCGACTCTGTGTCTTCTGCACCACTCTCGCATTTGTACCGTTGGATGCGAATCTTTCAGGAGCGACACGGTCATCATGGGCTGATGTGTGACGGTCGCCATGGAAACTGTGACGGTCATCACAGGCAGTATGGCGACGCAAATGTTGTGTCAATGTAGTCTGCGCTTTAGGTCATGCATTCGCCGAAAATTTAATTTGATTTATTTAATAAACAGGATTTAAATTAATAATAATAAAATTTATTTATTATTTTTCTTGTGGTGATCAGTTATGGCCTTAGTTTATTTTTCTTTGCTTTGGATTCTATAATAACGACCTGCGTGTCGTGCCTCTCTCTTATTTTCATCATGTAACTTCTTTTGTCATCTCACTCCCTCGTATGTAAAACGAGTTTCCTTTATGTAATGTATTATTATAAAGAAAGAGAAGACTACAAAACAAAGAAGGACAGCCTTGGAGATCTTGCTTGGAGAAGTGAAGATCGTTATTAGGTTTAGCTTAAGTTCTCTCATTGGCTTGGGAGAACAATTGCGCTAGGGGCCATAACTATTTCATTTGTATGTATGTATATTGATATATATTGTATGCATGTGTGAGGAACGATTTATATGATAAATAAGCCGGTGAGATCAAACTAATTAAAAATCCCTCAAAACTAAATATTAAGTTTTTGCTTTCCAAGTTTTAGGACTCATCAAGACTAGTATCGAATATTGTAGGTTTCGCCCAACGCGAGGTGCATGTTCCATATTAGTAAGGTGCGATGGGATAATTGTAATATCCAATTTCTAAAATAATGGGTCAAACATAACTAAACAAAATATAATAAGATTATATGCGTTTAGAAGCAAGAGTTGGGAATAGTCCATATGATGGATTGGAATAAGGAGTTATTCACCCAACTGAAATATTCGAGAATTCTATTGGATACAATTGGAAGGAGTTCCTACCTAAATAGCTAAGTTTTGTGTAATCAGCCTAACGTTGACTTAAAACAAAGTGAAATATGGATCTCGATCCACTAGAAAATCTTCCAACGGGATTTTCCAAATCAAATGATGAGGGTCATTTGGTTTGAGTAAAATAGTGGGAGCATATTTAATTAAAAGCCTAATTGAATATGTTATGATACTTATATTTTTCCATTCCATTTTGTAGATTACCATGACAACAAACACATCTAATAACATTTTGCCAACAATCCTGGATAAGGAAAAATTGTCTGGGACAAATTTTCTGGATTGGCACCGAAATCTGAGGATTGTCCTCAAACATGACAGAAAGCTGTATGTCTTAGAGACACTTGTTCCTGATGAGGAACCTCCTAGTTCTGCTCCTAAGGCTGAAAGAGATGCTTATAAGAAGCATGTTGATGATGCCAATGAAACTGCTTGCCTCATGCTGGCTACCATGAATTATGAATTGCAAAAGCAACATGAAAACATGGCAGCGTTTGATATGATCGAACATCTGAAAATGCTCTATCAAGAGCAGGCAAGGCATGAAAGGTTTGAAATTTCAAAAGCCCTTTTTCAAGCCAAGCTTTCTGAGGGAACCCCAGTAGGTCCCCATGTACTCAAGATGATTGGGTATGTGGAGAATCTTGAAAGATTGGGATTTACCCTAAAAAAGGAGCTTGCGACTGATTTGATCCTGCAATCGTTGTCGGAAAGCTTCGGTCAATTTGTCCTTAATTTCAACATGAATGACATCGACAAAACTCTTCCTGAATTGCTAAGCATGTTAAGAATTGCTGAGCAAAACCTGAAGACAAAAGGGAAATCCATTCTGATGGTCAGTAATGGAAAGAAACAGAACAAAAGGCCCACCAAGCAGGTTAGTAAATGGAAAGGCAAGGAAGTTGCCAAACCCAAACATACTACCCTTGCTTTGAAGCCTAGTGGAGGTATAGCAAAGGAGGGCACTTGCTTCTATTGCGGTAAGACCGGACATTGGAAGAGAAACTGCCCAAAGTACCTAGAAGATAAGAAGAATGGAGTGGTGACTTCGACTTCAGGTATTTTTGTTATAGAAACAAATTTATCTACTTCTGCATCATGGGTATTAGATAGTGGATGTGGTTCTCACATTTGTACCAATGTACAGGGACTAAAAAGGAGTAGAGATTTGGCAAAAGGTGAAGTCGACCTACGAGTTGGAAATGGAGCAAAGGTTGCTGCTTTAGCCGTAGGAACTTATGTTTTGACTTTACCTAGTGGTTTAATAATTCAGTTAGAGAACTGTTATTATGTACCTGCAATTAGCAGGAATATTATTTCCGTTTCTTGTTTGGACAAGTTTGGTTTTTCATTTATAATAAAGAACAATTGTTGCTCTATTTATTTGAATGATATATTCTATGCTACTGCACAAATGAACAATGGATTATATGTCCTTGATCTTGAAATGCCAATTTATAACATTAATACTAAAAGGATGAAACCTAACGAGTTAAATCCAAGTTACCTTTGGCATTGTCGCTTAGGCCATATAAATGAGAAACACATCTCCAAACTCCATAAAGATGGACTATTGGACTCTTTTGATTACGAATCATATGATACATGCAGATCTTGTTTAATTGGAAAGATGACAAAGTCCCCATTCACAGGAAAAGGTGAAAGGGCTAATGATCTTTTGGCCCTCATACACACTGACGTATGTGGACCACTGAACATACCAGCCAGAGGAGGTTTTCAATACTTCATCACATTTACCGATGATTTCAGTAGATATGGTTATGTCTATTTAATGAAACACAAATTTGAATCCTTTGAAAAGTTCAAGGAATTTAAGAATGAAGTACAAAACCAACTAGGTAAGAATATTAAAACTCTTCGATCAGATCGAGGCGGTGAATATTTAAGCCTAGAGTTTGATGACCATCTAAAAGAGTGTGGGATTCTATCCCAACTCACTCCTCCTAGAACACCACAATGGAATGGTGTATCTGAGAGAAGAAATCGAACCTTGTTAGACATGGTCCGATCCATGATGAGTCATGCCGATCTTCCAAACTCCTTTTGGGGATATGCACTACTGACAGCAGCTTACACACTTAACCGTGTTCCATCCAAAAAGGTTGAAAAGACACCATATGAAATATGGAGTGGTAAGAAACCACATATGTCTTACATGAAGATTTGGGGTTGTGAAATTTATGTAAAACGACAAATTTCAACTAAGCTTGAGCCCAAATCTGACAAATGCTTATTTGTGGGGTATCCTAAAGAAACAAGAGGGTATTACTTCTACAATCCTTCTGAGGGCAAAGTGTTTGTCGCTCGAACTGGAGTTTTCTTGGAAAGGGACTTTATTTCTAAAGGAATCAGTGGGAGGAAAGTAGAGCTTGAAGAAATTCAAGAATCACAAAGCATTGATACACCTATGGAGGAATTAGAGCAGGAACCACAAGTAGTTGTGGAAGAGCAACCTGCTCAAGTAGAACAAGACCAGCGTAGGTCGAGCAGGATACGTCACCAACCAGAGAGATATGGATATCTCATAAATGATCAAGGTGAAGTATTACTCATGGATCAAGATGAGCCTGTAACCTATCAAGAGGCCATAACTGGTCCTAAGTCTGAGAAGTGGCTAGAAGCCATGAAATCTGAAATTGATCCATGTACACAAACCAGGTTTGGACCTTGGTAGAGCCTCCTGTAGGAATTAATCCTATAGGATGCAAGTGGGTCTTAAAAAAGAAGACTGACATGGATGGTAAGGTACATACTGTAACACCTCAAAATTTGCCCTCTTTTTTTTTTCTAACCTCTAACTGGCTTATGTTTCATTTCATTCTTGCATTAGCATTTGTGCATATCATTGGCTCTTAGCATGGGATCAGGGTACTTGGTTTAATTCAAGGGAAAAGGATGTTTTCAGGGTTTCAAGCAACAGTTCATGTACATTGTTCAAAGGGCTAAGGGGAGATAAGATTTATGATACTATCAATTCTTGAGCCACAAGGGAACCTTAGGCCTCAAGGTGTCTTATTTGGTCCATCATCTCATCATAAGATCAAGATTGGCAGGAGAATTCAAAGGATTCACAGTCTTCTAACCTGATTGCTTGAATTAGGGTTTTGGAGATTTTGAGATATAACCCTCAAATGAGCAAGCTCTTTGATTGTTTATCATCTCCAAGTGGCACATATCATCATTGGTGGACATGATGCACATTATAATCAGAGGAATTGGGGATAAAGTCAACTGTGCAGTGAAAAAGTCAACTCCTGACTTTTCAAGGTCAAAATCATGAAATTCAAGTTATATGTGACCATTGGGCAAGATTTGAGCAAGAAATGTCAAAAGAATCATGAAAAATCAAGAGTTATAAAAAGTTACTAATTTGGGAACTTAGGGTTTCCAAAAATGGAAACTTTTGGTCACTTTGCACCTCACTTCAAGGCTCTCTTTCTCCATGATAAAAGCTTCAAACTTCAGGCCTAAGTTGAGCTAATTATAGATCACATCTTAAGCTTCAAATCCATATAAAGAACTCCTCCATTGGATCAAAATTGAGTGAGTTATGATCCATCAAAGTTTGACAAAACTAGGGCAAAAATCAAGTCATGGCAAGGCAATTCCAAGTCACCCGGCCATAATTTCATCAAACAGGTGGTGTGCCAAATGTCTAGCCATTTTTCTCCATCAAGGAAGCTTCAAATGAAAAAAGTGTGAACCTAAAAGTTGTTCATCTCCATGCCCTCTTCAACTTTGATGTTGAACTTTTTTTCATTTGAACAAGTTATCATAAGGATATTAGGGTTCAAAGAGAGGGGGTTCATACTAAATTTTTCATGGGCCATGCTGCCATGCACGATTTGCCATGACATGCCCATGGGGCCAACTTGTTTTCTTGGATTTCCTTGTTGGTTTCAAGCATGTTAGAGGCTTTTGCTCATCATGATTCCAACACCAATTTTATTCCTCTCCATGATGGTTTTCCAGAGAGTATAAGCATTCCTCATTTCATGTAGTATTGCGTAACTCATGGTTGCTTAAAGCCCAAGGTTCTCATGTTTATATTGATGATTTTTAATGAGTAATTCTTGCAGCATAGATATGTACATACCTCACATGATTTATGGTGTATCTCCTATGTCATTTTCATTACCATTTATGACCAAACAACATTATATATGACATGTACATATCATACACACATATTTCATTTTTGCAAAAAAAATTCGAAAAGAGAAGAATGGTACATTCTGACCACACTCATTCCCTCACGTGCCTGCCCCATTTCACCATATTTTCGTGACATTTTCCACTCAAATGACTCACTCCACACACCCTCCCATTTGCTAAAAACCGTACCACACTCTCACCTTTCTTTTTTGGCAAGTTTTCAAACAGAACACCATACCTCAATATCAGGCCCATTTATCACTCTAAACCCACCATATATAAATAATAAAAACCCTAAATGAAGGGAGCGGCACATTGGAAAGGATTTCAGATCAATAAATATTCACTTTTTCTCTCATTTTTCACTAGTTTCGAATCTTTGGTTTTCTGAAGTTTCTCTGAGAACTATTGCCTCATTTCACCTCTACCAAGAGGGTTCTTGCTTCTGTACGCATATTTTAGCACCTGTAATCATCAGTGGAAGCTCTGCAAGTTCATACTTTTCCATTTTTGAGTTGGACCTGTGTGGGAGTTTTCAACATTCTTCTGGATGGTTTGAGCCTTGATCTACACTCTACAGAAGATTTCAAGGCTTCCCATATCATTTTTGGAGTTCATCTGTGGCTGAGAAGGACCAACCGAGTTGCTCCGTTTGGTAAGATTACTCACTCTGAAACTCACTTGCTTTACATGTGTTGAACTGTTTATGAGTTTCTCTGAAGTCCTCTTGAAGTAGAGGCAATGTTTTCATTGTCCTTGGGTTTGTTTCTGATGGTTTCAGTTTTGTTAGGGCACGTTGTATTTGTTCATTTTTCTGTGTATGTGTATGATGCGTGAAATCTAAGGCTTGATTTGTATTCTACGTGACTCCCTGAACATTTTGATATGCATTATGTGAATGTTGGCTAACCTGTGTTTTTGGCTTTACCGGAATCTCACCGGAGAAGACGACCGGAGGTCTTCTCCGGTCACCTGAAACTGCGCATGGTTCATAAACCCTAGGGTTTTAACTTTAAAACACAGCCATTTGATTAACTTGAATCCAACACACAAGGTGCTGCCAGCGCATTAATGAAGCATGTGCTTCGTGCGTGCTCTTTTTTCTCTCTGACCATTGACTTTGACTGATTCAGTATGCGTATGATTGCGTGAGTCCTAAGTGTGAGCCTCTCATCATGATTACCTTGTTTTTTTGTTTGATGACTGATGAATCCTGTGGCGTGTGTTGAGTCAAGATTTTGACTGAGGTCCATGTTATAGGCCCCACCTGAGCGTGTGTTGTGGACTTGGGCCCCATTGCTTTCCACACCCCCAGTTCTTAGGGCCCAGGCGCAATTGAACACATTCCCTTTGTTTCTGGTGATTGCTGCTACACCCCCCTTTGTTTCTCTTTTATTTTATTTTTCTTTTATTTTGTTTTTATTGTTTCATTTTATTTTAAATACTTAAACTCATTTTAAAAATACCAAAAAAATATTTTATCATTTGATTAATATGTTAACTTTATTTTCATATTTTTATTTTTATTTTTAATTTCTTTTTCCATTTTTATTTTGATTTAATTTGATAGTGCTTTTCCAATGATACCCTTCACTTAGGGTTAGGAAATTTTCATGCCTTTGCTCATCTTTTGAGACCAATTTTTTTTGTCACACTTAGACCTTGATGTAAGGATGTTTCAATGCTAGTTTGAGTTACTTTTAGTGACTTGCCACTCAAGTTTTATTGACCCTCGATCTTTGCTTGATCATGTGCATACCTTGACTTGTGGATCGCTTTTGAACAAGTTGTTTAACTATATTTGATCCAATTTTTTTGCACATGTTACTTGATTGATTGAACTTGTCTTCGATTATTTGTTTGGGAATTTATTGGACCCCTTTACTATTTTTGGTTGATGCCTACTTGTGGTTTGGTTTTAGTTGAAGCATGCTTGAATACTTGACATGGTTTGAGTGTATTTACTTACTTGTGTTTAAGTGATGCTTGGAATGATTATATGGTATGATCATGTTCTGTTTGAGCTTGTTTGTGGCTTTGGAATCATCCTCATTTGATCATTTTTCAATTTGTTCTTGATTTTACAAGTTGATGTTGTTTTGGACTTGAATCTTGTGGTATGCTCAACCTAATCTGGTGATTGCTTCCTTGTGTGATCCAATTCATGTATGAAACCTTTTGTTTGATTTGCATGACATGCTTGAGGTTCTGGTCCTCTTGATTTAGGGTTCATTGTGTGACTTTCTTCTCACTCTTTGCTTCACATATTCTCTTTACTTGCTTGCATGAATGATAAGTGGTTGTCTTGCCTAATTTTGAGGCATGTTTTGAGAAGGATGCTTAATGATTCATATTGTTTAATTGAGTTTGATCTTGATGCATGTGCTTGCTGCCCTATCTTGATTCTCATCTTATCTTTTTCTTTCTTCTTCATCTCCTTCACTCTTTCTCTTCCTTTGAATCTCAAGACTTGTTTAAGTCTTGGATTCCCTTTTCCCTTAGAGCTACCTAGTCCAACTTAATTTCCGATTAAGCTTGGAGTAGGATTAGCATTAGGTTTTAGTTAGGCCTCCTCTTTTAAACTTCACTAACCCTAGGGCATCCATGCATGATAACATTAGGACATTCAGTTTCCCTTTAGAGTTACCTCTTCCTTTGAGTCCTCTCTCTTCTCATCTCTTAACTTCTTTAAAATACTTAATAAAGATAAAGTGTATTGCGCACGAGCCTTAAATGTGGGAAATGAGGAATGAGGGGTTTCCTCTCATTCTTCTAGAGTGTGTAGTGGGCGTCCTGTCTTGGGACGATTCACTATGCATTCGTTCCTATGCCATAGACTTTTGTGCAATGCAAGTTATAAACTAACTTAAAACACTTATGTCTAAAAAACACAAAAAACAAATTCAAATCTTTTTATCCTTCGGGATTGTTTGGTTCCAGACCATTTTCAGAAAAGAGCACGTTACCTTCCTTCTAAGTCGCAAACAGGCATCGACCCTAACTGCCGGACGCGAACTTATCGTCGCTCACAAAAAAAAAACACTCACCGACTCCGTTGAGTCAAACTACGACTGCTCTGATTTCCTCTCTCTAGTCCGATTGAGGATACGTAGGCACAAGACGACAATGTCTTGGTGAGCAACCTCCCCCCTTAGTTCGTGTCCGAACTACGTTGACTCTGATTTTCCTGTTCCCGTGGGAATACGTAGGCCTAGGACTCCGAGGATCTCCTATCGAGTCACTTCTTTTTCTTTCCTTCTTCGTTTCTTCGTTCTTTTCCGTTCCCGTTCGTTCTCCTTTCCAGTAGCAGTGGAGCTCCAGATGACGAAACCCTTTGATCGAGACAACAAGCATGGATCCCATCGAGTACGATGGACGTGTGGGGTGCTAACACCTTCCCTTCGCGTAACCGACTCCCTTACCTGTTTCTCTTGGTCGCGAGACCATGTTCTTTCCCTTCCCTCAGGTTTACGCAGTGTTTCCTTTCCCTCTCTTGGGATAAATACACATTGTTGGCAACTCTGTTTTCTGCGCCGCTTTCGCGTTTGTACCATGGATGCAAATCTTCGAGAGCGACAGCTGGCGACTCTGCTGGGGACGACTGGTTACCTAAGCGAGTCAATCCTAGCGCTTGTTTATTTTTACTTCATCGGGTGTTTGTTGTTGTGCTTTATTATGTTGTATATTACTATTTTTACCGCATTTTATTGCATCTCATTGTTATCATATGCTGGACTGTGCTGTGTTGTGCTGGTTTTCTGTTTGGCAGGTTGGGTTGTTTTGAGAGATAAGCTCAATACACAGGCTTGAGCATACACTTAGGACTAGAGTGGAAAGTAGTGGGACCTACGTGCCGCCTTGGTGCGTTTGGTGTTCACGAACTTCACATCCAGACGAGGCTATCTTGGGAGATATTCTGACGTGCGTGTCTTGCGCATTTTAGGGTGTTGATCTAGAAAGTTATCGACTCTGGTGACCGTTTCTCCGAGGACTCAGCAACGCCTCTCCTCCCGACATGTGATAATGGCAGACCAGAAATGGCAAACCCATTACACTTGTTAATCCGAGGACGCAATGCTGGGAACTTGCATAGGATGGCCTTTTTTTAGGGGAATCAGTTGAGGCCTCCTCGATTGACGATGATGCCAAACCATAAATGGTGAACGTATCATCATTTCTCGACCTGAGAGCCCGTGATATTGAGGATCCTCGGTTTTCTAGAACCCACATGTGAGAGGGGATGGGTGTTTGCAGGTCTGCAGGTAACCGAAACCTTCAACCTACCTGGTTTTCTGGATTTTTCGTCAATATATATTTGATTACCTGGTTTTCTAGCTATCTCAATGGCGCGATGTTCTGGAATTCTGGTTTTCTGGGTTGTGGTCATTGTTCAGTTAACAGCACAGCACGTCCAGAGCAGTGATACCTTGATCCCATGTTTGCATTTGCATCATTTCTTGCATTCTAACATGTTTGGCATTTTTCAGGGTTTTCATCTTACCTTTGATTCCGGTTGTCGAGGTTTTCTTGTCATGGATGCTCAGAGGAAGAAGACCGTGGCTTACACGTTCCCAGACCCAACTCTGACGTTGATTCATAAGATGATTGGTATGATTGGTCCTGGAATTCACACTGAGTTTAGTGGTGAGTATGGAAGGTTGCTGAAGTTTATCTATAACATTTCCAAGTATGAGAAAGATGCTATCCACACACTATTACAATTCTACGATCCGCCGCTGCGCTGTTTTACTTTCCCAGATTACATCTTGGCTCCAACACTGGAGGAGTTCTCATTTATTTTGGGAATCTCCATCAAGCCAGGTATACCATTCTTCTCTAAAGAACGCCCAGGATTGGAAGAGATAGTTGTTGGTCTTCATATAGGAGAATCCACTTTGAGTGATAATATGGTTGACAAACAAGGATCTAAGGGCTTTTTGTTGAAGTTTTTATTTGAGCAAGCTAGCACGTATGCTAAAGTAAAGAATTGGACATCCTTCAAAGCTATTTTAGCTGTGTGCATTTATGGGATTGTCTTATTCCCCAATATCCCCGATCTTGTGGATATGCACGCTGTTTGAACCTTTATCTCGAAGAATCCTGTACCTACTCTGCTGGGTGATGTATACCATTCAGTTCACTATAAGAATGAGAATAGACGAGGAAGGACTGTACGCTATTGTGCGCCACTCCTGTCTACGTGGTTTTTAAGGCATCTTCCTGAAACTGGAGCTTTCATTGATAGAAGAGATTCCTTGAAGTGGTCTAAGAGGTTGATGGGATTAACCACTGATAACATTGTCTGGTTCGATCATGATCTGTTGGGAATAGAGCTCATTTATAATTATGGAGAATTCCCAAATGTACCTTTAGTGGGGAGAAAATGCGGAATTAATTATAACCCTTCTCTCACTATCAGGAAATTTGGGTATGCTTTGAGAGGTCCCCCTGAAGATCGTGATGTCAGAGAGTCCCTGTTTTTCAACGGCACCGAAGACCAAGAAATATTGGGAAGAGCTGTGAACGCTTGGAAGCATGTTTTTAAGAGAGGGGAAACTTCTTTTGGGAAGTGCAATAACAAAGCATTTGCTCCATACATGGACTGGATCCAGAAGAGATCAGAAGAGGAGCTTCTTCCTTTCCCAATAAAGCCACCCTTGTACCCTCTGATGACTGAGCCTCCGACTACAGTGGAGATAGAGAGGTATAACAAGTTGTGGGCTGAAAATGAGAAGCTGAGGGAAGAAAATCGTGAGTTGAGTAGAGAGATCGGCCAATTAAAGCATGAGAAAGGTGAAGTTGTTCATGTTGCCAAGGTGAAGACAAAATTGTTCGCTAAGAAAGAGAAAGAGTTGGCTGATGAAGTTACATCCAGACAGAAGGTAGCACAGGCCTTGAGGGGTACCAGTAAGGTTCTCACATCCAAGAAAAAAGAGCTAACCAATGCTTTGTCAAAGATCCACAAGTCCAATTCTTACCGAAATACAGCAATTTCAACCAATAAACAGAAAGAGGATAAGTACTTGGAGCAGATCGAGGGTTTGAAGTCAAAGCTCAAAAGGAAAGACGAGGAGATCTTATCAAGAATTTACGAAGGCAGAGCAGTCGAAGAGAGACTCAAAGAGGCCATGGCAAATATGGAGGAGTTGAAGGCCCAAGCTGAGGTGAAGAGGCCCAAGGGTGAGGGTCCCAGTACAGGTGGTGTTTATGAAGAAGATGCTTGGGAGCTGCACCGTCGCTATTTGATGGGGATTATGCATATAAGAAATCCTCTAATCCAAGAGTTAATCCAGAAGCCGAAACATCCCAACACCAAGAAGCTATTCAAAGAGGCGCAAGATTGGTGTAAGGAGCATGATGAATGGGGAATACTGGCACGGTTGAGTTTGGATGATTTGCCATAACTTGCTTTTCTTTATTTCATTGTACTTTTGGGATCACCACCAGACTTGTTGGTCGGGATCTTTTGTTTATCTTATTTAGACCTATGTCTTTATCTTGGGTTGTAACAGATGACAGGTGATTATTTTCCGACTCTCCTATTATATGATCAGAAGTTCAGTTCCATATTGTTGTTAAACTGGAATCAAGGGGTAGATCACCCTTGTGAATATACAAACATGCTTGCATTTGCATTTGCATTTGCATAATCATAATCATTTTTGCATAACAGGTTTATCTCAGGTTTTCTTATGTTCTCCTTTCTTCATACAGGATTTCCGACCAACGTATTCATCGGTATTCTACCTGGTCCAACCAGAAGAGAATCATGGAACAGTTGCAAGCGGAAATGGCTGCCATGCAGGCACGTATTGACCAATTCATGGAGATGATGCAAGGAGTCGCACAAGGGCAACAAGAGCTCATAACCCTGGTGCAACCTCTTGTGGCAAGAGTAGACGAGAACGGTGTACTACATGGCAGTCATGTTATTCCTCCTGGCGGAGGTGGTAATGGAAATGTTGTTCATAATGGAGCTCAAGGTGGAGTGCCAATTCCTTCTTTGGTAGGAGGAGGAAGCATTATTTGTGCAGTTCATGGCCATCATTATGATGACCAGCAAGACGATGTTTTCTCTGTGCGAAGCATGGATGCTGGTATCCCTGTTGTTAATGATGAAAGGATCTGGCTGATTGAAGAGCAGTTGAAGGGGGTTGTGGATCAAAATACTCTGGGCATGGACTTGGATGATCTGGGGATGGTTCCAGGAGTCATTATCCCACACAAGTTTTAGGCTCCTACTTTTGAAAAGTACAATGGTATGACTTTCCCAAGGACTCACGTGAGGGCGTACACAAGTAAAATGGCTGCTCATGCAAAGAATGAGAAGTTGATGATGCATTGCTTTCAGGATACCCTATCTGGGGCATCCCTGGAATGGTATATGCAGCTAGAGAGGAAATACGTTCGTAGTTGGAGAGAGCTGGCAGGGGCTTTTATCAAACACTATTAATACAACACCGACATGGCTCCCAATCGTACACAGCTACAGAGCATGTCCCAAAAAAGCAGTGAAACCTTTAAGGAGTATGCGCAGAGATGGCGCGAGTTGGCGGCGAGGGTGCAGCCGCCAATGTTGGAAACAGAAATGTTGAAAATGTTCATGGACACCTTGCCTAAACATTATTATGAGAAATTGTTGCCTTGTGCGCTAGGCAAGTTCACAGATTTGATCATGTTAGGTGAGATGGTAGAAAGTGGGATTAGAGCTGGGAAGGTCTCAGGCAGTGATGAATCATCTTCTGGTCAGGGGAAGAAGCCGTACGTGAACTATAAAAGGAAAGAAGAAGCCAATTATGTCTCATCCTATAGGGGAAAAGGGAAACAACAACAAAACTATAACCAGCAGGTGGCTTCAGTGGTTATTCCTGCAGCACTTCCACCTCTGGCAGCACCTCAACAACAGAATCGTGCTCCGCGCCAACAAAAATTCACACCTAAGTAGAACAGACACTTTGATACTCAACCTCTACCATATTCACAATTGTTTTAGCATTTGCTTCAGTTGAAGTTAGTTGAAAAGAGGACTTTGGCTCCTCCTGTTGGTACTCCGCCTCCGGGTTATAACCCTAACGCCCACTGTGACTTTCATTCTGGGGCACCCGAACATCATCTTGAGGACTGCAAAGCTTTTAAGCATAAAGTCCAAGACTTGGTGGATTCAAAGGCTATAAGCTTTGCTAATGATGAACCTAATGTTGTGCAGAACCCAATGCCTAACCATGGTGGGCCAAGGGTTAATGCTGTGATAAAAGAGTGTGAGTCTTTGAACTTGGTTATGAATGTGAATGAGTTGAAGACACCGTTGAAGGTAGTGAAGAGCAGGCTACTAAAGGGTGGAGTATACCCCGGTTGTGATGAAAATTGTTTAGAGTGCATGGTACAGATTAATGGTTGTGGTTTATTGAAGTCAGGAATTCAAGGTTTGATTGATGAGGGTTGTTTGCAATTCGACCGATGTGATCAGCAAAAAGAAGTTGTTAATGATGATGTTGCCACTATTATTATTCCTTTCAAAATAGTTGTGATATCAGGACCAGCGAGACCAGCGCCGATTGTTATTTCAGGTCCTAAACCCATTCCGTATGAAAGTACCAAAGCCATCCCTTGGAATTATGGCGCTGATGTTTTTGTTAATGGGCAGAAGCATGAACTGGTGGAAACTTCGGCAGCAAATTCCAGCCCTGAAGGTAAAGTTGAAACTGATGCTGTTACAAGGAGTGGTAGGGTCCTTATCCCTGCTGATGGTCAACCCAGTGGTTCTAAACAAGACAAGGGAAAGAATATCATGGATGATACCGTGCAGACACCGGTAGTGAGTGATTCTACAGTAAAGCCAACTGACAACTCTTTTTCAGAGAATGTGGAAGAGTTTATGAGGCTTATCAGAAAAAGCGACTACAAGATTATTGATCAACTGCACCAAACACCGTCAAAGATCTCCATCCTATCTCTGTTGTTATGTTCAGAAGCTCACAGAAATGTACTTTTGAAAGTTTTGAACGCTGCTTATGTTCCTCAGGAAATATCTGTCAATCAGCTAGAAGGGGTTGTATCGCATGTGAACGCTGGCAATGGTTTGGGTTTCACTGATTTAGATCTGACTCCAGTTGGGAGAAACCACAATAATGCCTTGCATATTTCTGTTGAGTGTCGTGGGTCATTGTTGTCTCATGTACTTGTGGATACTGGGTCTTCATTGAATGTTCTTCCTAAGAAAGCCTTGATGAAATTGGATACCTGTGGGTTGATATGCACACCGAGTGATTTGGTGGTGCATGCTTTTGATGGTTCCAAAAGGTCTGTTTTCGGAGAGATTGTGCTACCAATTAAAGTAGGTCCAGAGTTCTTTGATGCTACTTTTTACATCATGGACATCCAGCCGGCCTACAGTTGTTTATTGGGACACCCATGGATTCACAGTGCTAGAGCTGTGACATCTACGCTACACCAGAAGCTGAAATATATGGTGGATGGTCACGTGGTAACAGTTTGTGGGGAGGAAGACATTATGATAAGCCAGTTGTCTACCTTCAAGTATGTAGAAGTTGATGGTGAGATACACGAGACTTTGTGCCAAGGATTCGAGACAGTAAAGATTTCTGATGAACCTCCTAAAGATGTTATCCAGTCTGAAGTGGTAGAGCAACCTGCAGTGGTGAGTCAGCCTGAGATCTCAATGTCTTCATTCAAAGATGCCAGGGCTGTGGTTGAAGCTGGAAGTTCACAAAAGTGGGGTCAAGTTGTTGAGGTTCAAGAGAAGAGAAATACTTATGGGCTGGGATATAGGCCACCCAGAAGAACTCAGGATCCACCCAAATTCTATGGTCCAGTTCGTTTTACCAGTGCTGGTGTTTTCTTGGACAAAATCAATGCTATTGACGAAGAAGGGGGCAGTGATTGCGACATGGATAGTTGGATTCGCCCCTGTACACTGGGTCAAAGCCTCTGCAATTGGTCATCAGAGAAAGTCATCCAAGTGACCGGCTTAGAGTAATTGCTTTTGTTTTCCTGCTATGTTAATCCTACGTTCTGCCCAAGACGTAGTGATTCTTATTTGTAGGGCTTTAACCTTTTTGCGTGTTTACTTCATCATTAATAAAGGACGTTTCCACATTCAAATATTTTTGATCCCTGTTTTTCTATTTTTATTTTTGTGCATAAAAATCACATCAAAATGGCAATGTGTTTCTATTTGTTGCATACATAATAAACATAAATCATCAATCATGCAGGTTTCCTTGTTCAGATTCCACCACTCATGATTCAGCTATGGCTCGATATGACTTCGACAATCCCATTTATCAGGCTGAAGAAGAGACTGTCGAAGATTGTGAACTACCCGAGGAATTGGCCAGACTGTTGAGACAAGAGGAGAAGGTCATTCTTCCTCATCAGGAGGAGATTGAGGTTGTTAATCTGGGAACTGAGGACGCAAGAAAAGAGGTGAGGATAGGGGCCGCTCTGGAAGACACTGTAAAGAGAAGATTGATTGAAATGCTTCAAGAGTATGTGGATATCTTCGCCTGGTCTTACCAAGACATGCCTGGGCTCGATACTGACATCGTGGTACACCGGCTACCCCTCAAAGAAGGATGTGCTCCGGTTAAGTAGAAGCTGAGAAGGACGAAATCGGAAATGTCTGTCAAAATTAAAGAAGAGGTTCAGAAACAGTTGGACGCCGGATTTCTCGTTGTGACAAATTATCCTCCATGGGTTGCTAACATTGTGCCTGTGCCTAAGAAAGATGGAAAGGTCAGGATGTGTGTTGACTATAGAGATTTAAATAGAGTAAACCCGAAGGACGATTTCCCGCTTCCTCACATTGATGTGTTAGTTGACAACACTGCTCAATATTATGTGTTTTCCTTCATGGATGGTTTCTCTGGGTATAACCAAATCAAAATGGCCCCAGAGGACATGGAGAAGACGACATTCATAACACCGTGGGGAACATTCTGTTACAAAGTGATGCCCTTTGGATTGAAAAATGCAGGGGCAACTTATCAGCGGGCAATGGTGACTCTCTTTCATGATATGATTCACAAAGAGATTGAGGTCTATGTTGATGACATGATTGCATAGTCACAAACTGAGGAAGAGCATCTGGTGAATCTTCAGAAACTATTTGAAAGGTTAAGAAAGTTCAAACTGAGGTTGAATCCGAACAAGTGCACCTTTGGGGTGAGATCTGGAAAACTACTGGGGTTCATTGTCAGCGAAAAAGGTATTGAGGTTGATCCTGCGAAAGTAAAAGCCATACAAGAAATGCCGGAGCCGAGAACAGAAAAAGAGGTTCGTGGTTTCCTAGGGGGTGTGTGTTCGGTCAACACGACGAGTCAGGTAGAAAAGAGCATGCTATCTATTACCTGAGTAAAAAGTTTACTGATTGTGAGTCAAGGTGCTCAATGCTGGAGAAAACATGTTGTGCACTCGCTTGGGCAACTAAGCGTTTGAGGCAGTATATGTTAAACCACACAACCCTTTTGATTTTGAAGATGGATCCGATCAAGTATGTGTTTGAGAAACAGGCGCTTTCTGGTAGAATAGCCCGTTGGCAGATGGTTCTAACAGAATACGATATTCAATATGTTTCCCAAAAGGCCATTAAGGGAAGTGTTTTGTCAGAATATCTCGCTGAACAACCAATCGAGGATTATCAACCGATGAAGTTTGAATTTCCCGATGAGCATATTATGTATCTGAAGATGAAAGATTATGAAGAACCTTTACCTGATGAAAGACCTGAAATTGGATCTCAATGGAAGTTAGTCTTTGATGGAGCTGTTAACTCATATGGTAACGGAATCGGGGCAATCATTACAACTCCAAAGGGTTCTCATATACCCTTCACTGTCCGGTTAACGTCCATATGCACCAACAACGAGGCGGAGTATGAAGCATGCATCATGGGGTTAGAAGAAGCGATTGATTTGAGAATCAAAAACCTCGATGTTTATGGTGATTCCGCGTTGGTAGTTAATCAGATCACAGGTGAATGGGAAACTCGTCAAGCCAATCTTGTGCCTTATAACAACTATGCCAGAAGGTTGTTACCGTTCTTTGACAGAATTGACTTCCATCATATACCTCGGTTGGAGAATCAGATGGCTGATGCACTGGCAACGTTGTCATCAATTTATCAAGTAAACCATTGGAATGAAACTCCCTCAATCAGAATCATGCGTCTAGACAGACCGACTTTTGTGTTTGCAATGGAAGGCGTGTCAGATGGCAAACCTTGGTATCACGATATTAAGGTCTTTTTGAAGAGTCAAGAATACCCAGCTGGGGCATCTACCAAGGACAAGAAGACTCTGAAGAGGTTGGCAGGAAATTTCTTTCTGAACAAAGATGATGTGTTGTACAAGAGAAACTTTGACATGGTCTTGCTACGTTGCGTTGATGAACACGAGGCAGACCTGTTAATGGAAGAAATTCATGAAGGTTCCTTCGGTACCCATGCCAATGGGCATGCTATGGCAAGAAAACTGTTGAGAGCGGGGTATTATTGGATGACTATGGAGTCTGACTGCTTTAAATACGCCCGGAAATGTCACAAATGCCAGATTTATATAGATAAGGTGCATGTGCCACCTACTCCTCTGAATGTGCTGTCATCACCTTGGCCCTTTGCCATGTGGGAGATTAATATGATTGGAAAGATTGAGCCGACTGCTTCCAATGGACATCGTTTCATTTTGGTTGCCATTGATTACTTCACGAAGTGGTTGGAAGCAACCTCGTATGCCAACGTCACCAGACAAGTGGTAGCTCGGTTTATTAAGAAGGACATCATCTGCCAGTATGGAGTCCCGGAGATAATCATTACTGTTAATGGTTCAAATTTGAATAACAAGATGATGAAGGAGCTATGTTAGAACTTTAAGATTGAACATCACAATTCTTCTCCCTATCGTCCAAAGATGAATGGGGCGGTTGAAGCGGCAAATAAGAACATTAAGAAAATTGTGCAGAAAATGGTAGTGACATATAAAGACTGGCACGAGGTGTTGCCTTACGCTTTGCACGGTTATCGTACTTCGGTACGCACATCAACTGGGGCAACTCCTTTCTCACTAGTATATGGTATGGAAGCAGTTCTACCATTAGAAGTTGAGATTCCTTCTTTGAGAATTCTCACAGACGTGAAGCTTGATGAAGCTGAGTGGGTGCGTTCCAGACTGGATCAGCTGAACCTTATTGAAGAAAAGAGATTGGCAGTCATTGCACATGGTCGATTGTATCAGAGCAGGATGAAGAAAGCCTTTGACCAGAAAGTGCGTCCTCGGTGTTTTCAAGCTGGTGAATTGGTTTTGAAAAGGATCCTTCCTCCTCAAACAGATCACAGGGGCAAATGGACTCCAAATTATGAAGGGCCATATGTAGTAAGACAGGTTTTCTCTGGTGGAGCCTTATTACTCTCGACTATGGATGAAGAAGATTTTACGTCCCGTGTGAACGCAGACGTAGTCAAAAAATACTTTACATAAAAGAGACCCGCTGGACACAAAAAGAAAATTCAGGCAAAAAAAAGGGCATCCCGGCGAACCATAAAAAGAAAAGGTTCGGGCAAAAATTAGGGATAAAAAGAAAAGAATAAACCCGCAAGGTTGAAAACCTGAAAAGGCAACTTTGGCAAAAATGGGTATCCCGGTGGATTGAAAACCCGAAAAGGGCGATCCAGGCAAAAGTTAGGGATTTTAAAAGCAAAAGGCTATGATATGTGTTTGATCTGTGAACACTTTTGATACATGGAAATTTCGAAGGAAAGGAATTAGTCCAGTCAGTCTTTTCGAAGGCCAAAGCATCTGCGGATAAGCGAGGCATATTGGGTCATAGCTGAATTGAATCATGGTGGATGCCTGTTCCCCACATTGCCGACATGTGTATTTTCTTTTATTTCTTTTTGCGCAATTACCTCTTTTCAGGAATTGCTTCCAGATGTAAATGCCTATTTACAGGCCAATTCATTCAATAAAACTTTCATTTCACTCAAAGAGCTTTTCATTCTTGTTTTTACTTTTACTATTTTGTTTGTGAAAACGTCCGATATTTTGATAAACAATGCATGCGAAAATGATTGAGCTTTGCGAAGCATATTGGAAAACAGTGGTAATTGCTTAGGCAAGGGTCGTTGTGATGGTGATCAAAGTAGCTATTTTGCATATAGGACTTTCTGTTGGTTTTGTTTACAGGGTAACAGGTTCGTCCTTCCCCAGTAGAGCTATTTTCTATTGCATTGAAAATTTCATCATCCTCAGCAGGTTGTTAATCTCCCCAGCCAAGGTATCGAGGATTATCTTCCTTAGCAGAGTATAGAGATTTAATTCCCCAACTAGAGTTGTGGTTGACTTATTACTTTCTCAGCGAGTAGCCAGAAGTTGTCATTTCTGCATCCCCAGCAAGAGACTGATGGAAAATCTTCTTCGACCAAAGATGTTACCTCCCCGCAGGGTCTGAGTACCCATTTTCCTCAACTAGTCAGGAAACACTTTTCTCACCAGCAACGATATGGGTTAATCCCTCCGGATGGGTAAGCTTGATGTTATCTCTAGCAGAGTTGATGTCGTCAATCACCATTCTCCAAGCAGATTTGCTATTGATGACTGATATCCCCCAGCAGATGAAGGTAAGAGCATCTCCCAGCAGCAGGTTAAGTTCAGTAATATCCCTAAGCAGGATCAGTATTATTGATTTGTCTCCCGAAGCAGAGTTCGGTGGTAATCCTCGCAGTAGTTTGTTCAAAAGCATTTGACATCCCCAGCAGGTCTTAAGTCCAATTGTTATTGGCATCCTTCAGATCCGAGTTGAGTTCTATCTTCAGTAGAAGTCATTGGTGATCCCCGGCGAAGGGAGTTTCTCTTCGGGTTCCATCTTCAATATTCATTTTTATTCATCTCCAACAGAGTGGATATTCTCTCGGGGTTTTCATCTTCAGCAGAGTTGGTAATTAGGATCTTTCCCAACAGGGTGGAGTCTTTTTTCAACAGGGACTTTTGATTCAGAGGACAATTTGATTTGTCATTCCCGATGGAGTTGCCTTTGTCTTCAGCAATTATTTTGCTGAGATGTCTCTTTTGCATTGCATAAGCATTTTGCATAGCATCCTCCCAAACGCGTAGCATTTCCATTTCGTATGGAGCATTACGCCATAGAAAAATTTAAACATATGCACTCAAAGCATAAGCCAGGTTTGATATCTTTTATCAATCTCTTTCCCCAGCAGAAGATAACATGATTCAAGAGATGTTGTTTAGCATTACACTGCAACCAGTGGATTCGTCCTCCTTGTCGGTCCTCCTTACCCTCCCTCGTAGAGTTGTCTGTTCAAATCTCTCTTACCCCAGCGGAGTCATCTTTGTAGATCTGTCGATTCTACTAATCTCTGAAAGTCCGTTTTCGGCCGGTCTTTCTTTTCGAGTTCGCTTTCGGTCGTACTCGTTCTTTCTTTTTTGAGTCCGCTTTCAGTCGTACTCGTTTGTTGTTGAAAGTTCGTTTTCGGCCGGTCTTTCTTTTCGAGTTCGTCTTCGGCCGTCCTCGCACTGTTTGTTATTTCATTATCCCCAGTAGAAGTATCCTATGTGGTTTGTCCTATCTTTGAAATTCCGCTTTCGGTCGGTCTTTCTTTTCGAGTTCGCTTTCGGTCGTACTCGTATGCTGTTTGAAATTCCCCTTTCGGTCGGTCTTTCTTTTCGAGTCCACTTTCAGTCGTACTCGTGTATTCTACAATGAGTCCGCTTTCAGTCGTACTCGTCTGCTGTTTAAAATTCTGCTTTCGGTCGGTCTTTCTTTTCGAGTCCACTTTCGGTCGTACTCGTGTATTCTACAGTGAGTCCGCTTTCGGTCGTACTCGTCTGCTGTTTGAAATTTCGCTTTCGGTCGGTCTTTCTTTTCGAGTCTGCTTTCGGTCGTACTCGTTTGATTTGGCATCTTCACTGAGTCCGCTTTCAGTCGTACTCGTTTTGGTTGTCGAAAGAGCGCTTTCGGTCGTACTCGTATGTTCTTATATCCCCAGTGGGTCCGCCCTCGGTCGGTCTTTTATCACGAGTTCGCTTTTGGTCGTACTCGATTTTTGTTTATCCCCACAGGTTGCAAATTTCCAGGTTATTTTGGTATTCAATCTCCATGTATCCCGATCATCTGGAAGCCTTCGCTTCCATATCCTCGGATCCA
The DNA here is from genome assembly GCA_022829125.1 of Lathyrus tuberosus. Taxonomy (NCBI): domain Eukaryota; kingdom Viridiplantae; phylum Streptophyta; class Magnoliopsida; order Fabales; family Fabaceae; genus Lathyrus; species Lathyrus tuberosus. Next base: position 5,581,694 of record JALAZF010000164.1, on the reverse strand, counting down.
AGAAGTTTGAATAGGGGCAGCTGTAACACCTCAAATTTTGCCCTCTTTTTTTTTCTAACCTCTAACTGGCTTATGTTTCATTTCATTCTTGCATTAGCATTTGTGCATATCATTGGCTCTTAGCATGGGATCAGGGTACTTGGTTTAATTCAAGGGAAAAGGATGTTTTCAGGGTTTCAAGCAACAGTTCATGTACATTGTTCAAAGGGCTAAGGGGAGATAAGATTTCTGATACTATCAATTCTTGAGCCACAAGGGAACTCAAGGTGTCTTATTTGGTCCATCATCTCATCATAAAATCAAGATTGGCAGGAGAATTCAAAGGATTCACAGTCTTCTAACCTGATTGCTTGAATTAGGGTTTTGGAGATTTTGAGATATAACCCTCAAATGAGCAAGCTCTTTGATTGTTTATCATCTCCAAGTGGCACATATCATCATTGGTGGACATGATGCACATCATAATCAGAGGAATTTGGGATAAAGTTAACTGTGCAGTGAAAAAGTCAACTTCTGACTTTTCAAAGTCAAAATCATGAAATTCAAGTTATATGTGACCATTGGGCAAGATTTGAGCAAGAAATGTCAAAAGAATCATGAAAAATCAAGAGTTATAAAAAGTTACTAATTTGGGAACTTAGGGTTTCCAAAAATGGAAACTTTTGGTCACTTTTGCACCTCACTTCAAGGCTCTCTTTCTCCATGATAAAAGCTTCAAAATTCAGGCCTAAGTTGAGCCAATTAAAGATCACATCTTAAGCTTCAAATCCATATAAAGAACTCCTCAATTGGATCAAAATTGAGTGAGTTATGATCCATCAAAGTTTGACAAAACTAGGGCAAAAATCAAGTCATGGCAAGGCAATTCCAAGTCACCCGCCATAATTTCATCAAACAGGTGGTGTGGCAAATGTCCAGCCATTTTTCTCCATCAAGGAAGCTTCAAATGAAAAAAGCGTGAACATAAAAGTTGTTCATCTCCATGCCCTCTCCATGACACGGATATGTGACTCCCTAGGCGCCCCTAGGGCACCAGGTCGACAGACTCCTCCGCCTCGACTGGAGACACCAGTTCGTCAGGATGAGGTCTTCGACGAGATAGTTGACCAACCCCACGAGTTTGAACAAACCCCTAGAAGGGCCCAAAGACCTCCTGTTGTGATGGTTCATAGGAACCAAGATCCCGACTATGTGGTCAGACAAGTTCGACACGATGCCTTGGCTGGCGAACCAAACTTGGAAGCCATGGTCAAACAGATCATGGTCCAAAATAGGGCAAATCCAGGCCTTCGACGGCCAACATACACGTCCTCATTACCAGATTTTTCCATACAGATAGAACTACCTAGGGGTTGGAAAGTGCCAAAGTTCACCAAGTTCGCCATAGAGACTGAAGAGTCCACCGTCGAACACATCGCCAGGTATCAAACCGAAGCCGACGACATAGCAAATAATGAGGACTTGAAAATGAAGTATTTTCTAAGTTCCCTCACGAAGAATGCGTTTACATGGTTTACCATGTTGCCCCCTCAGTCTGTTCACACCTGGGCACAATTAGAAAGATTGTTTCATAAACAGTTTCACATGGGACAATCGAAAATTAGTTTGAAAGAATTGGCCAGTGTCAAACGAAAGGCCACGGAGTCGGTGGACCAATATCTTAACAGGTTTAGACTTTTGAAAGCATGACGTTTTAATCAAGTCCCTGAACATGAGTTAGTCGAGATGGCAGTTGGCGGTTTAGACTATTCCATCAGGAAAAAGCTGGACACGCAATATCTCAGGGATATGGCGCAGCAGGCTGACCGAGTCCGACAAGTCGAACGGTTGAAAGCTGAAAAAACTCAGACTAACAGATACCGTAAGAAAGAAAAAGTGTCGTACGTAGCCGTTGACGAATATTCTTCTGACGACGAAGAACTCGTCGACGAAAGCGAGGTCAACGTGGCTGAACTCAAGCCAGGACCTCCATACACATGCAAATTATTAAAACCATCAAACGGGAAAAATCCCGTCGAAACTGGAAAAACAGATAAATACGTTGCTAAAACTTATACGTTTGATGTGTCTAAATATGATGAAATATTTGATTTACTGGTTAAAGATGGTCAGATAATTGTTTCTCCTGGTTTAAAAGATCTCCCATTAGAACAAAAGAAGAAAATGGGATTTTGTAAATTTAATAATTTCCTTGGTCATAAAACAACTCAATGTGTTCTTTTCAGGGATTTGGTGCAAAAAGCTTTGAAGGAGGGTCGACTTTAATTTGACGAAAGGCCAAAGATGCAGGTTGATACGAATCTGCTTAAGGTCGAAGAGGCTTTGTATTCTAAGTTGTACGAGTGCATGATGGTTGAGGATTTTGAGGGTCTCAGCAAATAATCGACAACTGAATTTGTGGAACGCATGATAGTCAAAACCACTGACGGTTTGGACAAAAAGACTGAGGAAGAACTCGAGGCAGTTTACCCTCAAGATGGCGAAAGCTTGGCAGAGTTCCAAGAAAAATGAAGGGTAAGTGGGTGGAAGGCGGTGTTATGCCCTAGGTGTATGATGTGTGTTATCCGCAAGTATACGAATTACGTCAGAGTAATATAAAAGATTTATCGATCCCATAGAGACCAATGTCAATCTATCGATTACTATTGTTACGTTGTTTATCTAAGGCTAATAAATATAAGGGTAAAAGTTTTCTATAGAAATAAAATTGAAATAAATCATATAAATACTATACTGGAATGCAATTCACATCAATCAAACAATACTCCTATCATTTAAATAGTAACATTTATGGGGCAATGTTTTCTTCTTTGAAAAAGAGTTAATTAAAAAGGATTCGCCGCGTTAGCGTGATCAGAACCAGACCTAACCTTTAATCTATACCAGTCGCTCACGCTGCATCGGTCGCTCTCTGTGTTAAAATGATAAAGTCCTTTTTTATGTAATTACCTCTAAGACACAGTTAAAAGTGCTTTCGATTGAAAATATTTTATACCAAAGGGTTTCTGGCATATGCTCGGCCAACCGGATCCTAAATCTATAAACGCGTCTGAAAATAGTTTAAAACCTCTTTCTAATAATATAAAAATTTCCTAGTTAATCAATAAAGCACTTCTGCTGTATTTATCAATTAACAACTAACAAACTCTTTTCTAAAATGCCGGACGACTTTCGATCTTACCCGATCTAGTCACGGTCATTACGCAAATAAAAACACGGTCTCGTTTATGTAATGACCGATCAATTGAAGTTCAGAAGAGTTTAATTAAAATCAAAAGCAGCCCCTAAAGTATTTCTAAAGAGATGACATGTGGAGTACCGTCGGAACGACGATCCTCACATCTCAGCACAAGGGATTTAGCTGGACATGGTAACTAAAAACATAACAATAAATTGGTTTGCAAAGTAAAGCATTTATAAGATAAAAACGTGCAAAGTGTGAGAGTATATTTTGAGAGAATGAATATAAGTGTCACGCTTGAGTTCAGTTCCAAAAGATAAACATGTTACACAGAAACTTAAAATAACAAAATAAGGGCAGAGACAGAAAATAAATGAATGTAAAGCAGTGCAGGAAAAATAAACGAATATAAAAGCAATGCGGAATATAATTTATAAAAGAAATCAGCTCCAAAGCGGAGACTGAATCTGGTACAGAGCTGGAAAGCAAATTGCGGGAAAGTAAATAACTTCTAACTATGATTGCTCCAATCTCACTAACAACTATAGTGCAACAACCCATCGATATGACAGATTCTTGCTTTTCAGAATGAACTTTATGCCTAAGGTTGAAAACTAAGATTGGATGAAATAAAAGTGAAAATTCAAGGCCTATTTGTTATTTTTGTGATTTTGTGGTTGACATTTATTTTGCTAAAACTATTATAGGAGCAAGATGTTGAATCATGATGTTCTAAGTTGCTGCATTCAACATGTCGTATGAACATGTCCCATACCTGCTCTTAGGACATCGCGTTTGGACTCATTTTGAAAGCAGATTCTGTTGCGGAAAATTGTTACTAAATATTCACTGAATATTTAGTTATCCTATGTGGCATCCAAAGCATTTTTGGATTGTGATTATTTGTTGGTTTTTCGGATTTGCTGCTGTTTCTAATTATGGAGACATAATAGGAAACTTTGGATTGAAGACCTATTTTGTTGGAGTTAATTTTGCAGATTTGTGAGCAGTCTATTTGCTGCGTTTTTGAAGCGCAATTCAGTCCAGATTAAATGCTATATATTGACTGATGTAAACCTAGTTTAGGTGTGGAACTTACTTGTGTTTTTGTTAGGGTTTCGAGTGTATTTTTGTGAGCCTAACTGGTATCATTCTGATAACAGTATAAGGACTGGTTTTTGTGTTGTAAGTTCTGTCAGTTACTCATAAGCTTTTAAGCATTGAGTTTCTTGTGTCAATTCTTATAAGCTGTGAAGTATTGAGAATTGTGTGTTTTGAAAGTGTGACTTTCTGTTTGTTTCTTGTGTGGAAAGGTACCAATCACGTGTTGTGGTTGTAGAGGGATTTGAGGAGGGCCTTATACCTAGGTGAGTCTTAGGTAGAAGTCATAGGAAGGGTAGTGATTAAGTGATCAGATTATTCGGTTGTTGTATGATCTGTGAATTGATACTATCGTATATTGGTTTCGTCCCTGGCTTGGTAGCCCCTAGAGTAGGTGTGTTAGACCGAACTGGATAAACATATCACTGTGTTATTTAATTTCTGCACTATTAATTTTATTGCTATCTTGTTCATTGTGTTGGATATCAGTGTCTCAACATCTGTGTAGGACATCTGATATCTGTGCCAGAATTTCAATTGGCATCAAGAGCTTGCACCCTTATTTGGTTCTGGGTGAGATTCAGGGAAGGTACTTTCTGGTACAATGGACAAGGATGGAGGATTTCTGAACAAACCACCTCTGCTTGATGGTTCCAACTATGATTATTGGAAACCAAGGATGATAGCATTTATCAAATCCATGGATGATCAAGCATGGAAAGCTGTTATAAAAGGATGGGAGCCCCCTAAGGTTAAAGATGAAAAAGGTACCCCTACTGATATGGTGAAGGAAGAGGAAGACTGGGATGATGCAGATTACAAAGGGTCCATGGGAAATTCCAAAGCCATGAATGCATTGTTCAATGGTGTTAACAAGAATATCTTCAGGTTGATTGAACATTGCACCATTGCTAAAGAGGCGTGGGAGGTCTTGAAGGTTGCTCATGAAGGGACTTCAAAGGTGAAGATGTCAAAACTTCAACTTCTCACTAGCAAGTTTGGGAGTTTGAAGATGAAAGAGGATGAGAGTATTCATGATTTTCATATGAACATTATTGAGATAGCTAATGCCTCTAGTGCCCTAGGTGAAAAGATGTCTAATAGCAAACTGGTCAGAAAAATTCTCAGATCTCTACCTAAGAGATTTGACATGAAAGTGACTACTATAGAGGAAGCTCAGGATATAGACAAGATGAAAGTGAATGAACTGGTGGGATCTCTTCAAACATTTGAATTAGGGATCAGTGAAAAGTTTGAAAAGAAGAAGAGTATAGCTTTTGTGTCAAATGCTGGTGACTCAGAAGATGAAGGTGACCTGGTCAGAGATGAAGGGGTGTCTAAAGATCTGGTATTGCTTGGAAAACAATTTAACAAAGTGTTGAAAAGGATTGACTGGAAGTCGAGAGCAAATGCTCAGAACAAGTCACTCGACATCAGTAAGAACCAGGATGGAGGCAGAAGATCCAGAACTGAAGAAGACTCCAATCAAGGGAAGAGAGTTCAGTGCTTTGAATGTGAGGGATATGGGCACATAAAGACTGAGTGTCCCACGTATCTCAAAAGGCAGAAGAAGGGCTTATCAGTGTCTTGGTCAGAAGGAGAGTCTGAGAGTGATCTTGAAGAAGAATCAGCAAAATTGGTGACAGCCTTGACTGGGATCTGTAAGGCTGATGGAGAAACTACTTGTGAGTCTGACTCTGACAAAGAATCCTATGTTGGAGAACTCACTAAGGAAGAAGTCTTCACAGGGTTTTCAGAATTATGTATCAAGAATGAAGAAAGGTGCCAAATAATATTGGAATAGAAGATTCTGACAGCTCAACTAGAAGCTGAGAAGGAAGAACATTTATCAACCATTGCTAATCTGAAAGAGGGGGTAGAATGGCAAAAGTCAAAACTTGACAATATGACCAAATCTATAAGAATGCTGAACAATGGTACCACGCAGCTGGATGAGATCCTTCAGAATGGAAAAGAAGCTGGAAATGTGTAAGGCCTTGGTTTTAACAATCAAGCAGAGACTTCCAAGAAGCCTGTATTGAAGTTCGTTCCTCAGAAAATAAAGCAAGAAATGGGGATGTCAAATCACATGTTTCAACATCAGATGAAGCATCAGATGAAGCATCAGAAAAGAGTTTGTAGATCAAGGTATAAACCATGGAGATGCCATTACTGTGGAAAGATTGGTCACTTAAAGTCCTTTTGCTACAAGCTGCACGACTATCCCAAAACTGCTCAGCAACAAAATAAAGGACAGAGTTGGGTTAAAGTGAAGAGAAGATGGATTCCTAGACAAATGATGGCTGGTCTCATAGCACATACCTCTCTTAGAGCATCTGCAAGAGAAGATTGGTACTTTGACAGTGGTTGTTCAAGACACGTGACTGGTGTGAAGAAGTTCTTGTCAGATATTAGGCCTCACTCCACCAATTATGTCACCTTTGGGGATGGATCAAAGGGTGAAATAAAAGGGGTTGGAAAGCTGGACTACACAGGACAACCAAATCTAGATCGTGTTCTATTTGTCAAAGGGCTGACCGCAAATTTAATCAGTATAAGCCAACTGTGTGATATAGGTCTCAAAGTAAATTTCACCAAATCTGAATGTCTAGTAACCAATGAGAAAGATGAAGTTGTTATGAAGGGAACCAGGTCTAAGGATAACTGCTATCTGTGGAATCCTCAAGAACTTGAAAGTCTGTCTACTTGTCTGATGTCAAAGGAAGATGAAACCAAACTGTGGCATCAGAAATTGGGTCACTTACACCTGAAAGGGATGAAGAAAGTTATGTCAAGTGAAGCTGTTAGAGGTATTCCCAAGATGGAGATTGATGAGGATAAAATATGTGGTGAATGTCAAGTTGGGAAGCAAACAAGGGTGTCACACAAGAGGCTTCAACATCTTACCACAACTTCTAGAGTTCTGGAACTTCTTCACATGGACTTAATGGGACCTATGCAGGTTGAAAGTCTTGGTGGGAAGAAGTATGCCTATGTTGTCGTAGATGACTACTCCAGATTCACTTGGATAAGTTTTATCAGAGAAAAGTCTGAAGTATTTGCAGCCTTCAAAGAGTTGTGTCAAAGGATTCAACGGGAAAAGGATTGTGGTGTTGTTCGAATCAGAAGTGACCATGGGAAAGAATTCGAAAATAGCAGGTTTGAAGAGTTCTGCTTATCTGAGGGAATCACTCATGAATTCTCATCACCGATCACTCCTTAGCAGAATGGTGTGGTGGAACACAAGAACAGGACTATACAAGAGTGTGCAAGAGTCATGATTCATGCCAAAAAGCTCCCATATAATTTTTGGGCTGAAGCCATGAATACTGCTTGCTATATACACAATAGGGTGACTATCAGATCAGGTACTTCTGTCACTCTTTATGAGCTATGGAAAGGTAGAAAGCGAAATGTGAAGTATTTCCATGTGTTTGGTAGTAAGTGATATATCTTGGCGGATCATGAGCAGAGGCGAAAGATGGATCCTAAGAGGAGGAAGGAATATTTTTGGGATACTCTACAAATAGTAAAGCATATAGAGTATTTAATTCCAGAACTAAGGTGATGATGGAATCCATAAATGTGGTGGTTGATGACTCTGGCAAAGACGGAGATGTCCCAGATGATGTTGAAGTATGTCTGCCCATGAACAATGAAATCTCCCAAGACATTGAGTCTGTAGAAGATAGTGCTCAAGAAACCAACACTAGACCTGAGAATGAAGAGGTAGAGGATGCTAACAGGGGACCCTCTATAAGGATTCAGAAGGATCACCCTAAGGAATTGATTATTGGAGATCTGAATGAAGGTGTAAGAACTAGAACGAGGGAGACTGTGTCAAATGCATGATTTGTTTCAAAGATTGAACCAAAGAATGTCAAAGAAGCATTGACAGATGAGTTCTGGATAAGTGCTATGCAACATGAACTTTGTCAATTCAAGAGGAATGAAGTCTGGGAACTGGTACCAAGACCAGCAGGAACAAATGTGATTGGAACAAAATGGGTTTATAAGAATAAGTCTGATGAGCAAGGAGTTGTTACCAGGAACAAAGCCAGATTAGTTGCTCAAGGATACACACAGATTGAAGGAGTAGACTTCGATGAAACATTTGCGTCTGTGGCTCGATTGGAATCCATCAAATTGCTGCTAGAAGTGGCATGTTTGTTGAAATTCAGATTGTTTCAAATGGATGTCAAGAGTGCCTTTCTGAATGGCTATCTTAATGAGGAAGTCTATGTTGAGCAGCCTAAAGGGTTTGTGGATCCAAATTTTCCTGATCATGTTTACAAGCTGAAGAAGGCTTTGTATAGGCTGAAACAAGCTCCACGAGTTTGGTATGAAAGGCTGACTGAGTTCTTAGTCAACCATGGGTACAGGAAGGGTGGTATTGATAAAACACTTTTTGTCAAGGAGAAGGATGGGAAACTAATGATTGCTCAGATTTACGTAGATGATATTGTGTTTGGTGGGATGTCGGATGAAATGGTCCAACATTTTGTCAACCAAATGCAGTCTGAGTTTGAGATGAGCTTGGTAGGAGAATTGACCTACTTCCTTGGATTACAAGTCAAGCAGATGGAAGATTCCATTTTTATTTGTCAGAGCAAATATGCGAGGAACATTGTGAAGAAGTTTGGACTGGATAATGCCAAGCATAAGAGGACTCCTGCTCCTACTCACTTGAAGTTATCCAAAGATGAAAAGGGAGTGAATGTTGAACAAAGTCTGTATAGAAGTATGATTGGCAGTCTGCTGTATCTTACAGCAAGCAGGCCAGACATAACATTTGCTGTTGGTGTGTGCACAAGATATCAAGCAGAACCCAAGGTCAGTCACATCAATCAAGTAAAGAGAATTCTTAAGTATGTGAGTGGTACATGTGATTATGGGTTGTTGTACTCCCATGACTCAAGTCCCATTTTAGTGGATTACTGTGATGCTGATTGTGCCGAAAGTGCTGATGATAGGAAGAGTACCTCTGGAGGATGTTTCTTTTTGGGAAATAATCTTATTTCATGGTTTAGTAAAAAGCAAAATTCTGTATCCCTTTCTACTGCTGAAGCTGAGTACATAGCAGCTGGTAGTAGTTGTGCTTAACTGGTATGGATGAAACAGATGTTATCTGAGTATAATGTCACACAAGATGTCATGACATTGTTTTGTGAAAACCTGAGCGCTATTAATATTTCCAAAAATCCCATTCAACATAGCAGGACGAAGCACATTGATATCAGGCATCACTTCATCAGAGAACTTGTGGAGGACAAAGTCATAACTCTTGAGCATGTGAGCACAGAAAATCAGCTTGCTGACATATTTACCAAGGCTCTGGATGCAGTTCAGTTTGAAAACTTGAGGAGCAGACTTGGGGTTTGCATTCATGAAGAACTATAGCAATTAATGTTCCTTCTGGCTGCCAGATTGAAAAGACTAAAGGAGGTTCTGGTAGTGCAGTGTGTGAATGATGGGAAAATGCTGAAGTTTGTGCATGACATTTGGGCATGTGATGTGGTGTGCATCCACTCTCTGATGCAGTTTACTCTAGTTTATTTTTACTTTGACTTGCCTTTGTCATATTTATGGCTAAAAAGGGGGAGTAGTATGTATGTGTGGGGAGTGCGTGTGTGGTTGTGCTGCTGCAGTAGTTGAGGGGGAGATTGTGGACTGTTGCTTAGTTGAAGGGGAGTACGACTATGATGTGTTGTTTGCTATGCTGTGTGTTGTATGCAGCTGAAGGGGAGTGCTGCTGTGTTGGATGCTTTTTTTGCTGTGAGCTGTTGTTTTTTTTTCGCTGCCGTCTGATATGGATTTTTTTGTGCTGCTTTACAAGTTTTTGTGTGTGTAGTTTTAGCCAAAATAAGCCAAATGGGGAGATTGTTATTTCTGTGATTTTGTGGTTGGCATTTATTTTGCTAAAACTATTATAGGAGCAAGATGTTGAATCATGATGTTCTAAGTTACTGCATTCAACATGTCGTATGAACATGTCCCATACCTGCTCTTAGGACATCACGTTTGGACTCATTTTGAAAGCAGATTCTGTTGCTGAAAATTGTTACTTAATATTCACTGAATATTTAGTTATCCTATATGGCATCCAAAGCATTTTTGGATTGTGATTATTTGTTGGTTTTTCGGATTTGCTGCTGTTTCTAATTATGGAGACATAATAGGAAACTTTGGATTGAAGACCTATTTTGTTGGAGTTAATTTTGCAGATTTGTGAGCAGTCTATTTGCTGCGTTTTTGAAGCCCAATTCAGTCCAGATTAAATGTTATATATTGACTGATGTAAACCTAGTTTAGGTGTGGAACTTACTTGTGTTTTTGTTAGGGTTTTGAATGTATTTTTGTGAGCCTAACTGGTATCATTCTGATAACAGTATAAGGACTGGTTTTTGTGTTGTAAGTTATGTCAGTTACTCATAAGCTTTTAAGCATTGAGTTTCTTGTGTCAATCCTCATAAGCTGTGAAGTATTGAGAATTGTGTGTTTTGAAAGTGTGACTTTCGGTTTGTTTCTTGTGTGGAAAGGTACCAATCATGGGCTGTGGTTGTAGAGGGATTTGAGGAGGGCCTCATACCTAGGTGAGTCTTAGGTAGAAGTCATAGGAAGGGTAGCGATTAAGTGATCAGATTATTCGGTTGTTGTATGATCTGTGAATTGATACTATCATATATTGGTTTCGTCCCTGGCTTGGTAGCCCCCAGAGTAGGTGTGTTAGACCGAACTGGGTAAACATATCACTGTGTTATTTACTTTCTGCACTGTTAATTTTATTGCTATCTTGTTCATTGTATTGGATATCAGTGTCTCAACATCTATGTAGGACATCTGATATCTGTGCCAGAATTTCACTATTTATAGGAATCTTGAAGTTGTAACTGCCTCTCATCATTATGAAAAAACGGCTAAATAATAATTTTCTTCGTGTGTAACTGCTTCTAACTTTTCTGACCGTTTTTCCGTTACAACGGTCGGCGCCCGCCGACCCCCTCTCCGCGCCGGCGAGTGTTGGTGGTTTTTTTTCCATGTTGTAGATATCTTCGTTAGCTTTCCAACGCTTCAAATGGGGCATCATTCTGATTTACTGATAAAAAGTTATGGCCAAAATCGTCAGACAATGGCTTGCGTGCAAATTGCTGCATTTCTCCCGAATTACTTCATTTCTTCGCATGTGACTCTTAAATGGCTAAATACCTAAAAATAAACAAAATACCAACATAATAGTACAAATACAAATCAAAACAACTAGAAAACACGCATTAATCAAGTCAAATAAATGATGTATTTTCACGTTATCAAACTCTCCCACACTTGAACCTTTGCTTGTCCTCAAGCAAAACTCGTGTAAACAGAAAAAAATAGTGATTCTTATAGTGACTAAGCTTATGGACTTTACTTTGGACAAGGTCACACTGATAGGTACTAACTCAAAAACTAAGGATATCGTAACAACACACATCGCATTTTTGCGATCATAGGTCTATTTCCTATACTTACCGATCTGTATCACATTATTATGCTTAAGCCAAACTTACTCATCTCAGCTTTCATCTTTTTCATTCAGGCGCAATCACATTAAGCCCGTTATAATCTTGTACTCGCATGGTGAACAAACCTGTTGGTGATTATGATCCCGATATTTATGCCTAATTTCAACACTTTTTTTAATCTTTTTCAATACAGACGCACAAACTTAATTTCAAAGGTTCCTCCGCCGTTTGGGCTAAATAACCTGGTGATGGTTACCTCACTTAGAAGGCGGATTCTCTTTCCAAATTGTTTTCTTGTCATTACTTATTTTTCTTCTTTTTTCTTTCTTTTACGGGATCATTCACTTATTTGCATTGGTTCATTCGCTTAGCGGTAACTAAGATGGTGCTGACTACTAAAATAAACTACTAAAGACTACTTCATAAATGAGAATTCAAGGCTTTCGAATAATAATTATGCAAATTGATTCTTATATTCAAGAGAACTATGGTGTCAAGACGATACCGATCTTTTAGGAACTTTCCCAAGTCTTTGTAACTTATCCTCTGTTTGTTCCAAAAATTTCAAAAATTTCAAAATTTATCCACTTTTCTCCAAAATTTGGTATGGCTCAAGAAAGAGGGAAAGCGGAATAAACGATAGGAAACACACGTAAATGACTTGACAGTACATGCAATGACTCAATAACAAACAAAGAAAAATAAAGAAAGCAAAAAATCTAACTAGAAAGCGAGTAAAATCCCTCCCACACTTAAACCAAACATTGTCCTCAATGTTTTGATAAAATGGGTAAAGGAATGGAAGAACCTGATGAATGCAACTTCATGCCAAATCCTCTTTTCGCTTAGATGTGGCTAAGACGTAGCAAGTAATTCATCTTTTTATTTTCTGCAAATTTAAACAGTAAAAGGAAAACATTAAATTAAATACTCGTGGGTTGCCTCCCACACAGCGCTTTGTTTAACGTCGATAGCTCGACGGCTCAGGAGTGCAAGCACTCATGGTGGTTCTCTTGAGAATGATTCCTCGATCAAACTTTTAATAATTTTAGGTTTCCATGACCACTTATCAAGCCATCTCACATATCCCCCATCTTTTCTTTTCTTCCTTCTGTGGGGTGGTTCATTCTTTTGAACTTGTGGTGATGGTTCTGGATCTATCCTAAGTATTAGCTTTTCAAGTTTGGGCTTAGTTCTTTCATCCACCACCTCAAAGGCTAACCTTCCCCTTTTAACACTAATGATTACCCTGGTTTCATGGTCTTCTAATTTTCTCTTTTTACGCAGGACCTCAGACATAGGTGCATTAGTGTGGATAGTTTCCAATACCTCCACATACCTTTTGGACTGGGAATTTTTCTTATCTTCCACAAACCTTTGCGGGAAAAGAATCAGTGTGTTATAGGGAGGAGGAACAACAATAGGTGCTTCCTTTTCTACCTCTTTGACAACCTCTCTTTCGGGTGGTGTCGGTGGATTTTTCTCGATCTCTACTATTTTCTTACCAAAACTCTCCTTAACCTTATTACCACTCTCCTTAGGATTTTTGATTTGTTCTTCTTTTTCGTTTTGTACAGCGGTTTCACCTCCTTTCTTAGGTACCACATGTACGGGGCTTACCCATTTACTATCGGATATTTGGTATATTATTCCAGCCTCTAACAACTTTAACACTTCCTTTTTTACCACGTCACTCATTATAGGGTTTATCCTTCGTTGATGTTCTCTGGAGGGTTTTGCATCTTCCTCCAGCATAATTCGGTGCATACACACAGAAGGACTTATTCCTTTGAGATCAGAGATATTATAACCTAGAGCTGAGGGATATTTTCTTAAAACATCTAATAATTGATTGGTTTCAGGACCATCTAACGTGGTACTGACTATGACTGGGCGGTTTAACTCTTTGTCGAAGAACTCATATCTTAAATTCTTAGGTAGCTCCTTAAGCTCTATTGATGGTTTATTCGGACAAGGCATATGATCTGGGGTGAGTGCCAAGCATTCGTAAAGACTGTTATCTATGTATGGTTCAGATAAGCGTTTGAATCCGTCGTCCGCCATTATGGGGATCGAAAGTAGTTTGATGGTTTCTACTGGATCTTCTTTATCTAATTCTCTTATGTATTCATCAATTATATCGATGGCATAACATGAGTCATCTATGGCTGGTGCATTTAAGAATTAGGATAGTATAAATTATACTTTTTCATTACCTGCCTCGAATGTCATTTTTCTTTTCTTGACATCTATTATGGCTCCATCCGTAGATAAGAAGGGTCTACCTAAAAGGATTGGGACATCATCGTCTTTTTTAATTTCCATTACGACGAAATCCGTTGGAATATAAAGTTTACCAAGCCTAACTGGGACGTCTTCCAAAATGCCAATTGGATATTTAACTGATCTATCGGCTAATTGGAGAGACATCCTAGTTGGTTGCATTTCTCCCAGGTTTAACCTCTTACAAACGGCTAAAGGCATTAAGCTTACACTTGCTCCTAAGTCCAGAAGTGCTTTATCAATAACTTGGTTTCCCAAAACACAAGGTATAGAAAAACTTCCTGGATCTTTCTTAGCAAGCTTATTCTCAGCAATTGAATTACATTCTAAAGGTTTAGGATCATCTAATCTTCGTTTGTTGGCTAGAATGTCTTTAAGGAATTTGGCATAAGATGGTATTTGGGTAATAGCTTCTGTGAATGGAATCTCTACATGGAGTTTCTCAATCACTTTTATGAATTTCTTATATTGGTTATCTACTTTGGTTTGTTTAAGTCTTTGTGGGTATGGAATCGGAGGTTTGTAAGGAGGAGGTGGTACATAAACTTTTTCATTCTCTTCTCTTTTCTTCTCCTTCACTTCCGTATCTTTAGATTTCTCAGGTTCCACCGATATCTCAGCTTCTTTCTCAGGTTTGTTCACAACTTCTTTCCTAGGAGGTTATGGATTATTCAACCTAGAGTTTGTAGGCCCATCGTAAGTGGTCCCACTCCTTAGAGCGATAGCATTTGCGTGCCCTTTAGGGTTAGGGTGAGGTTGTCCAGGGAATTGTCCTCCTGGTGTAGCATGAGTGGATTGTTGTTGTGCTACTTGAGAGATTTGGGTTTCAAGCATTTTGTTATGGGTAATTACAGAATCGAGTTTAGTACCTAATTGAGTAATTAGTCCATTCATATGAATGTTTTGGTTCATGAAATCCTTGTTCTGCTGTAATTGAGCTGAGATGAATTCGTCCATCCTTTTCTCAAAATTTGATTTCTGAGGAGCATATGGTGCATATTGGTTGGGTCTTTGAGTTTGGAAACCGGGTGGTCTTTGAGGTGTTGAATTTTGAGTAGGGTTATTATTCTTATAGGAAAAATTTGGGTGATTCCTCCATCCAGGGTTGTATGTGTTTGAATAAGGGTTTCCTTGGGCGTAATTAACCTGATCTGTGGTATTCTCAGCTAAAAGGTTGCATTCAGCTACTGTATGTCCTGAGGTTCCACAGATTTCACATCCGGGTTGTATAGCTGCTATGGTTGTTGTGGGGTTGATAGTCAGGTTTTCTACCTTTTGAGCTATAGCGTCCATCTTTGCGTTCATATGGTCAAAACAACTCACCTCATACACACCTCCTTTGGTCTCTTTCTTCTCCACTGGTGCTCGTTCGGTCTCCCATTGGTAATGGTTTTGTGCCATATCCTCAATGAGAACGCTAGCCTCGGGGTAAGGTTTGTTCATTAGAGCGCCACCAACGGCAGCATCTATGGTCATCTTTGTGTTGTACATGAGTCCATTATAAAAGGTATGGATTATGAGCCATTATTTTAAGCCATGATGTAGACATGCTCTTAATAGTTCTTTGTATCTTTCCCAAGCGTCGAAAAGTGATTCTCCCTCGCTTTGGGTAAATTTGGTTATTTGGTTTCGTAGAACAGCAGTTTTACTCGATGGAAAGTATCTAGCATGGAATACTTTCTTTAGGTCATTCCAAGTTGTTATAGAGTTGGCTGGAAGGGAATCTAACCATGATCGGGCTCTATCTCTAAGGGAAAATGGGAATAGTCTTAGACGTATTGCCTCAGGAGGAGCTCCGTTCGCTTTTAAGGTATCAGCTAGCTGAATAAAGACTTTAAGATGTTGGTTTGGGTTTTCCGTAGGAAGACCTGCGAACTGGTTCTGTTGTACTAATTGTAACAGAGATGGTTTTAATTCGAAGTTATTGGCTGGTATAGCTGGGTTAACTATACTAGAATGAGGTTCTTCGTTATAGGGTAGGGAAAAATCCTTAAGAGGTTTAGCGTTTTCTTCATCTGCCATTGCTCTTTTGAGTTTTCGAAGTAAAAGACGAGCTCAGACGTAACGTTCAGGTTCTTCTAATGGATCAACTAAATTTTAGGTACTGCGAGTTCTTCGCATTTACCGGCTAAGGGATGCCTTAGTCTAGACGGTGTAACAACAGGGTACGAAATTTTGACGTAATTGGTCACCGGCAACGGCGCCAAAAACTTGATGCGTGTTATCCGCAAGTATACGGATTACATCAGAGTAATATAAAAGATTTATCGATCCCGCAGAGACCAATGTCAATCTATCGATTACTATTGTTATGTTGTTTATCTAAGGCTAATAAATATCAGGGTAAAAGTTTTCTATAGAAATAAAATAGAAATAAATCAGATAAATACTATACTGGAATGTAATTCACATCAATCAAACAATACTCCTATCATCTAAATAGTAACACTTACGGGGCAATGTTTTCTTCTTTGAAAAAGAGTTAATTAAAAAGGATTTGTCGCATTAGCGTGATCAGAACCAGACCTAACCTTTAATCTATACCAGCCGCTCACGCTGCACGGTCGCTCTCTGCGTTAAAGTGATAAAGTCCTTTTTTATGTAATTACCTCAAAGACTCAGTTAAAAGTGCTTTCGATTGAAAATATTTTATACCAAAGGGTTTCCGGCATATGCTCGGCCAACCGGATCCTAAATCTATAAATGCGTCCGAAAATAGTTTAAAACCTCTTTCTAATAATATAAAACTTTCCTAGTTAATTAATAAAGCGCTTCTGCTGTATTTATCAATTAACAACTAACAAACTCTTTTCTAAAATGCCGGACGACTTTCGATCTTACTCGATCTAGTCATGGTCATTACGCAAATAAAAACACGGTCTCGTTTACGTAATGACCGATCAATTGAAGTTCCGAAGAGTTTAATTAAAATCAAAAGCAGCCCCTAAAGTATTTCTAAAGAGATGACATGTGGAGTATCGTCGGAACGACGATCCTCACATCCCAGCACAAGGGATTTAGCTGGACATGGTAACTAAAAACATAACAATAAATTGGTTTGCAAAGTAAAACATTTGTAAGATAAAAACGTGCAAAGTGTGAGAGTATATTTTGAGAGAATGAATACAAGTGTCACACTTGAGTTCAGTTCTAAAAGATAAACTGGTTACACAGAAACTTAAAATAACAAAATAAGGGCAGAGACAGAAAATAAATGAATGTAAAGCAGTGTAGGAAAAATAAACGAATATAAAAGCGATGCGGAATATAATTTATAAAAGAAACCTGCTTCAAAGCGGAGACTGAATCTGGTACAGAGCTAGAAAGTAAACTGCGGGAAAGTAAATAACTTTTAACTATGATTGCTTCAATCTCACTAACAACTATAGTGCAACAACCCCTCGATATGACAGATTCTTGCTTT
This sequence comes from Lathyrus tuberosus, assembly GCA_022829125.1. Lineage (NCBI taxonomy): Eukaryota > Viridiplantae > Streptophyta > Magnoliopsida > Fabales > Fabaceae > Lathyrus > Lathyrus tuberosus. Next base: position 5,564,203 of record JALAZF010000164.1, on the reverse strand, counting down.
TCAGAATGAACTTTATGCCTAAGGTTGAAAACTAAGATTGGATGAAATAAAAGTGAAAATACAAGGCCTATTTATAAAAATCTTGAAGTTGTCACTGCCTCTCATCGTTATGAAAAAATGGCTAAATAATAATTTTCTTCGTGTGTAACTGCTTCTAACATTTCTGACCGTTTTCCCATTACAACGGTCGGCGCCCGATGACCCCCTCTCCACGTCCGCCAAGTGTTGGTGGTTTTTTCCATGTTGTAGATCTCTTCTTTAGCTTTCCAATGCTTCGAACGGGGCATCATTCTGATTTACTGATAAAAAGTTATGGCCAAAATCGTCAGACAATGCCTTGCGTGCAAATTGCTGCATTTCTTCCGTTTTTCATCCGAATTACTTCATTTCTTCGCATGTGACTCTTAAATGGCTAAATACCTAAAAACAAACAAAATACCAATATAATAGTACAAATGCAAATCAAAACAACTAGAAAACACGCATTAATCAAGTCAAATAAACGATGTATTTTCACGTTATCAGTGCAATGCTGTCTTTGATGAGAAAGCTGCTGAGAAATACGAAGCTGGAAAGAAAGAGCTGTCACAAGGTGATAAGCCACATGTCCCAAGGTTTTTATTTGACCTAAATGGTGTTCCTCGTCGAAATAAGGAATACAGGAGTTGTTCCAAGAGGCACGACCCAAAACCTTTGTGCCACCGTCGGACACTCCACAGGAGAAATGGGTGGCACCAGTAAGCCAGAAAGGGAGCAAAAGGCCGAAATGGAAAGTATTGGATTTAGAGAAGAAAGTGAAAGTCTCTGACAAAAGAGTCGAACCTAGGGGCTATGTGGTGTCTCCTAACTATAAAGGGAAGAATCCTATGACAAGGACCCAATGGAGACGCTATCAGCGAAATAAGAAAGCTAAGAAAGAGGCTTCGACTTCACAGTTGAAGCCTGTCGGAACTTCTGTACAGAAATGACGGTACCTAAAATAAAGATGGGTAGAGAAGGAAAAAGTTATGACAAATCAAACAATGGCAGTAACTGTGGAAGCCTCAGGAGAGAAGGGGGTAGTTTCGACCTAGAGCTCGAAATGTACCTCTGTGATCGAAAGCAAGAAAGAACCAGAATACACTCCCCAGTCAGATGAGGAAGAACCAAAGTATTCTCCCCAGTCGGACGAAGAGTATACCCCTTCACCTGATGGAGACTTCGGCGAAGACATGTATGATGACACCACGATGACACTTATGGTGAAGATTTTGTCCTAAACTGTGGTATCGTGTCGATACTCTCGGCTGAGTATGATATGGTGTCGGAAGTCTCTAAAGCGAAAGAGGATTTCGTGCCAGATGAAAACGCGGAAGACAAACTGCTATGTTATTATGTGATTAATAGTGGTGTGGTCGAAGAGCAAACGACCATGTTCGAAAGGCCCAGTCCTGGGATGATGTACCATCTGAAGCCACTATTCATAAAAGCAAAGGTTAACGGAGTGGCGGTTAACAAAGTGTTTGTGGATGGAAGGGCAACTGTCAATCTGATGCCTCACAATTTATTTAAAAAGATTGGAAAAACGGAGGCTGACCTCCGATAACACAAGATGGTTCTATCCAACTACGAGGGAAAGACTAGACCCATTCCCGGGGTTGTCCAAGTGGACTTGGCAATGGGTACAACCAATAGATCAACACTCTTTATGGTTATTAACTCAAAGGAAAATTTCAACTTACTGTTGGGCCGGGAGTGGATTCATAGAATAGGGGCAGTGCCATCAACACTACACCAGAGATTAAGCATTTGGAGAAAAACGGCATTGTCGAAAACATTGAGGCTAATCAGAGTTATTACAAGATCGACGAAACTAAGGGTGGTAAGAAGTCCTTTGATCAACATCTAGCAAATATGGCTCCTTGTGATGACGGATCGGGGTCCTATACCTCCGTCAACGTGGGTCGCGTCCTGAACTTAGATCCCGACTACGGGTTTATCTGGGATGCTGTCGATGAAACAATGGAGCCTACAGAAAATAATCTACCCACGGGGTGGCCAGTAGTCGGTGAAAATGACTACTGAGTCAAAAAGCATGACTCGAATTTCGGCCTATCTGGCTGAAAAGAAAAGAATACCGGCACTAGAAGCAGAAGAACAACAGAAGATGGCTAGCAGAGTCGACTGCGATGCACAAGTACATGGCCCACAAGGCCAGACAACAGCTTCAGAAAGCCGGAGGCTTGATTGTATCTATGACAATCAGCCTTTGGGGTTTGAGAAAGACCCAAATAGTAAGTTGCAAAGGATGCAAGCGCATGACCCACTCGAAGAAGTTGACTTAGGAGATGGGGTTACAAAAAGACCTACCTATGTGAGCACCAAAGTTGGGTCGGAGATGAAGACTAAGCTGATCGAGGTATTAAAAGAGTACAGGGATTGCTTTGCCTGGGATTATGGCGAAATGCCTGGTCTGAGTCGAAGTGTGGTGGAGCATCGACTTCCAATTCAGCCAGGTAAAAGGCCAGTGAAGCAGCAGCCTCGACGATTCGCTCCAGAGGTTACCTCGAAGATCAAGCAGGAGATTGAGAGACTGCTCAAAAGTCGGTTCATCAGAACTGAAAGGTACATCGAATGGATAACGAATAATGTCCGTTATCAAGAAAAATGGAACCCTTCGAGTCTGTATAGACTTTAGGGATTTGAACAATGCTACCCTAAAAGACGAATATCTGATGCCTGTGGTGGAGATACTTGTCGACTCAGTGGCAGGTTTTGAATATTTAAGCATGCTCGACGATTATTCCGACTAAAATCAAATTCTCATAGCCGAAGAAGATGTTCCCAAAACTGCGTTTTGATGCCCTGGGGCTTTGGGAACATACGAATGGGTTGTGATGCCATTTTATTTAAAAAACGTTGGGGCAACCTATCAAAGAGCCATGAATGCTATATTCCATGATTTTATTGAGAATTTTATGCAGGTGTACATTGATGACATTGTGATAAAATCCTATCGGAAAATGGTCACTTAGACCACCTTCGATGTTCATTCAAAAGAATGAAGAAATATGAATTAAAAATGAATCCACTAAAATGTGCCTTTGTTGTTCATGCAGGGGATTTCTTGGGATTCGTGGTCCACAAGAAAGGCATCGAGATAAACCAGAACAAGACGAAAGCAATCTTGGATCTCAAGCCTCCTTTGACAAAGAAGCAGCTCCAATCTTTGTTGGGGAAGATAAACTTCTTGAGAATATTCATATCAAATCTAAGTGGCAAGACGAAGGTATTCTCGCCACTACTCAAAGCCAAGAAGGAAAGTGAATTCCATTAGGAACGGGAGCAGCAGAAGGCTTTCGACGCTATCAAAGAATATCTCACGAGGCCTCCCATCTTATTGCCACCTAGTGTGAATAAAAACATGAAGTTGTACATCGATGTGTTGGATACGACCATAGGAAGCATGTTAGCACAAGAGGATAGTAGTGGCGTCGAAAGACCCATTTATTACCTTAGTCGAATGTTAATAGATGCTGAGACTAGGTACACTATGATTGAAAAATTGTGCCTGTGTCTGTACTTCTCATGTATGAAATTAAAACAATATATTAAACCAGTTGATGTTTATGTTTCATCGCATTTTGACATTATTAAGCGCATGTTGTCTAAACCTATTTTGCATAGTCGAATTGGGAAGTGGGCACTAGCATTGACTAAGTTTTCCTTGACATACGTCCCTTTAAGGGCTATGAAAGGTCAAATAGTGGCAGACTTTATTGTCGACAACGCAATAGTCGAATCGTCGATATGTAATGTCGACATTGCCCCTTGGAAGTTATACTTCGATGGAACGAGCCATAGAAATGGGGCAGGTATTGGAGTTCTAATAGTATCCCCGCAGGATATTTCGAATAAATTCAAATGCAAGGTTGACGGGAGATGCTCCAATAACGAGGCAGAATATGAAGCCTTAATTATCGGCCTCAAAATACTTAGGGATTTGGGTGCCAAGAGAGTCGAGATAAAAGGAGATTCTGAACTGGTGATTAAACAAATCACGAGAGAATATAAGTGCGTCAAAGTGCATCTCTTTATTTACTTCTCAATGGCAAAGCGATTTTTGGAGCACTTTGAAGTTGTCAGCGTTACGCACGTACCCAGAATAGAAAACCAAGAGGCTAATGATCTAGCACAGATCACCTCCGGTTACAAGGTGTCGGGAGAGAAGTTGAAGGACTTCATTGAAATTAGGGAGAAGATGGTGTCGAACATACGCCCACCATCAAGCCTGTTAATCCCAAAACCTGTGGAGGCAAATTCCTCGACAGAAAGCTTGATCGAAGGGTTGAAAATTACGAGGTTTTTGCTATCAGCAATCTGTCATCAACAAATTGGAGAAGACCAATCATCGAGTATTTGGAGAATCCGATGGGCAGCGCTGATAGGAAGACAAAATATAGAGCTCTAAGTTATGTGCTGATGGGAAATGAGTTGCTAAAAAAGACTCTAGAAGGAGTATTGCTCAAGTGTCTAGGGGACACAGATGCATACCAGGCAATGTCTGAGGTCCACAGTGGGACATGTTGGGCTCACCAAGCTGGCCATAAGATGAAATGACTTTTGTTTCGACCAGGCGTCTATTGGCCAAGCATGCTCAAGGATTGCATGGACTTCGCAAAGGGATGCCAAGACTGTCAAAAACATGCAAATATTTAGCATATGCTAACCAGCGAATTACACACCACCATCAAGCCATGGCCCTTTTGTGGATGGGAATTAGATGTCATAGGGGAAATTCGACCAGCCTCGTCGAAACAACAGAAATTCATCCTTGTGGGTATAGACTACTTCACAAAATGGATAGAGGTTGTGCCTCTAGTGAAAGTAGATCAGTAGGTTGTGAACATACCACAAGGGAAGTGGAATATGTTGGTCGATCATTCCCAGAAGTACATTGATGCCAGCAGCAAACAAGGGTTAACCCTATGAGCATTCCTTGAAAGTTGGATGACGTCGAAGATGCTAGCATTTTGCCATTGCTCCTTACGCTGGCCTTCGACTCTGTTGAGCCAAGAAATATAGTCTTTATTACCAGGTGTAGGCATTGATCGAAAGACTTTGGCTTTGGGCACCATGAATTTAAGGGCTAAAGTGTCACCTTTCTCAAAAGCTGGTGGTATGGTAGCAGCGAAACATGGAAAGAACTCTTAAAGTTCTTGATGATTTGGCTTCTTATCCGGATATGGACCATGAAAAGCGTGGAGTTTACCGGCCACCGCAAAAGGAATGACCATTTGATGTCGCCAGTTTGCCACCACCACCTCATCAGCAGATGACGGTTGAGGGAGAAACCTGTGTGATTCTTTCTCAGAAAGAACGAAGGCGATAGGGTTGTTTCTAGTGGTATAAGTGTCGAAAGCAGCAGTAGTTGCAGAGAATGCCATTGGTATGGAGAATTTTTGGGAGCAAGAAAACTTGGAAGAAGAAGAAGCCGTGAGAAAGTGGTGAAAAGACAAACGAACGAGTTTGGGGAGTATTTAAAAGGAAGAATACATGTAACTGAAAATCCAAGAACTGTTCAAATTTTGCAGTTAGTGGGGGTGGTTTCGAGACCCATAACTTAGGATGAGACTAGCCATCATGATGTTTCTTGGAAATTGTGGCACAGAAATATACCATCATCACGTCAGACTGCGAGTGACACGTGGCAAAGATTCGACAGAAGACAGAACGTTGGTTGTTTGGTCGAAATCAAAGCGTCGTCGAAATCTCGCAGGAAATCAAAACGCCAGTTTTCTCAGTCGACGCATTGCTTAGTCGAAACTGGCCTTTTGGGGGGCAATTTGTTGGCTGGGAGATTTCAACCAAATGTAGGAAATGAAGAAATGGTGGGAAAGCCAAGCAAGCAGGTCGACGTCAAGAGAAAGAATGGTGAGGAAACCAAAGTGGGTCAACACAGTCGAAAGGCGCATCGAGAGGAAACATACAAACAATGCCGTCGAAGGGTATCACTTGGTGGCCCATGAAGCCAACACAAAGCTGATAAGATTTTGGGCGGGAAAACTTGAAAGCCAAGAATGTGGGAAGTTAGAAAGATAGTGGGGTGACACGTGTCATAGCCAGGACAAATCTAGTGAAACAGACAACTATTTTCTCAGCCTATTTAAAGCAATAGTTATTTCCATTTTAGGGGTCGCATTTGTAACATTGCAAAAGGGAAAACACTCAAAGTACCAAGCGTTAAGAGAAACGAGTTTACTCCCGCAGAAATGTATGACAGCATCCACACCTTTTATTTTAATGCAATTTATATGACCAAAGTTTAAGTTATTTTGTCATTTACCTGTCTGTTTTTCTTTTACTTTGTTTTGTTCATCAATCTCAATTTTTCAAGTTTCTTACAACTCCTCTAAACTTAAAGTCATCACATCAATAAGACCTACCCCTCAGCCGAATTATTCTGGGATTTTATGGCCGATCCCGCGAGTAAACCTACGATAGGAGGCCATCGGTTGTTCGCGCGAGAATCACGTGCGAACACGTTGATAATGATCCAATAAGAAAAGTATAATTCTTATTCAAGAAGGAATCAAGTGCCACATGAAAAATATCATACGGCTTTTCCTACCATATTCAAAAGGATAATTCCACTGAATTTAAATGATGGAAAAGCTAAACATATTTTTAACTCATTGGTCTTGATAAAGGGTTGTTGAAGGTCTATAGAATATCCTTGAAAGAGGTATTACTATAGAAGTTGATGGTGTAAAGATGATCTTCTTGAAAATCTCTTTCACCAGCTCAGAAGATGCATATTGAATATCTTCAGAGGTAGTTGCATTCTGGTAGATGCTTTATCTCACTTATGAGTATATCAACATCATTGATATGTCTGATGTTTGAACTATCTTTGAATTCTTGTGCTCAGATTTGTGGGGATCCGTTTTTGAAGCTTGAACAGTTACACTTTATCTAATCTTTTTAAGCAAATTCTGAGAAGATTTCTCTTTGACTTAAATCTAAAGTCACAGTTATTCAGGATGTTTACATATTGAATCTGTTGTGTTCTGAAGGTTTGTCTTGCAGTCTTCAAAGGAAAGAAATGAAGTTAGATGATGAAAAACTATTCAACAGATCACCTTCTCAATTTAGCTCAAGTTCTTTGGAATGACTAATGATAAGAAACTTAGGTTTCTTGTCAGAGGAACTTCCATACTGGATGAATGGATTGTGATATCTGTTGATAGAAGAGTAACTTCAAAAGCTTATGAAATACTTATATTTCAACTGATTTCCCAAATCTGAAAGCAAGAAGAAAAACTACCAGAACCTAATATGAGATATTCTTCAATGTCTAAACCTTTGAAGCTGATATTAGTGCAGGATACAGATGAAAAAAAGCATTTGTGTTCTAAAATAAAAATCAAGTATTGAAGAGCAAAAGATGTTGTTAAATCTATCTTACTTCAAATATTTGATAATGTGGAGTTTGTTCTTTAAGGTGATATCTTAAGAAACTCCACTGCTTCTTGATTGAGAACCATCATGGAAGTTGTTTTAAAAAGCATTTTTATGAGAAGTCTTCAATTTTTCTTTGAGTTCTGTCAGCCGTACTAAGACAGTATTTTGATTTGCTTTGTGTCAATTTCTGATAGCTAACACCATCTGGTTCTGAGCTTGTCGATAATTTCAGAGTCAAAAGATTTAATACTAGACAATGAGATCAGTGACTCTGCTTAGAACAAGATTATGTTCTTATCATATCTCATTCTAGACTTATACTCTATTAGAATGAGACATAAGGTAAAGAAGAGTCTGTTTGTACTTACACGTACGATCTTGTAGAAATATGAGTATCATAATATATTTGCTATAGATATTAAGGAAAGAAGCAGGGGTATCTTCCATAAGGTTATTTACAATATTTATTGGAGGAAGAGCCAATGGTCCAAATTCAAGTACTGGTGGTACTGAATTTGGTGAGAGTTGTGGAATCAATGGTTAGATATCCATTGAATTAGAATCCACTCAAAGCTGTGTTCAGACTCTATTGGTTAAGTCTAAATACTGAATCGAGTCTGGCCAACAAAAAAAAGGGGGTATGCTTGTTCTTTTCTGGTTTATCTTTTGATTCAATGAAACATTTGTATAGATATAAATACAAAGTTTTTGTTAGACTTCTAGAGAAGTTCTATTAAAAAAAGGAGAACTTTAGAAATCTTTAAGAGGAAACTCTATTGTATTTGTCTATACTGAATGTCTTATTAAGCCAGATGATAATCTTATTTATGGAAATAGTTTCTCCACCTTCTGTGTTGTTACTGCTGTGTGTTAGCTGTCTATAATTTAATTCAATATTCGTCTATCACTCATGACTCTTGTTTTAAGATAAAATGCTAGTTCTGAATAGAATCTTAGAGACTTATGACTGAAAAATGATATCTCTGTCTAAGTCTAGATCTACTAGACTCTGATGGATGATAACTTTTAAAAGTTGTCAGTTTCTGAGATTCATAAGAAGATTCTTTATGTCTGAAATAACAGTTTAGGTAAAAAGTTTTCCAAAAACTTTTATAATACTTAAATTTTCATAAAGGTGAAACTCATCTAGTGGAATTGAAATATTTGCTAGATAAAGAACCTTTGGGTAATGATGTTTTCTCTTTTGGTACTTGTTGTTACTATTCCCTATCTTGTGAAACATCATTGTGTCCTTTTTCTGACAAAATTCTTATTCTTGTAGGATTCTTGTTTAGTTCTTCTTCTTCTTCTTCTTCCTCTTCTTCTTTTCTTCTTGTTTGTGTGTTGATCAAATCAAACCTGAGGCGAGTTCCTCAGTTCATTCTTCTTTGAATCATCTGGTTGTCATCAATGAAAAGTTTATAAATTTTGATGAGTTGCTTAAGATTAGTTTCAACTTCTGGAAGACTGTCTCTAAACAAGGTTGGAATGGCTACTTTGAGATGCTGTGTGGTTTCACTTATCCAAGTCTTGTCAAAGAGTTTTAGATTAATGCCTCCATTTTTTAGCTAAATTCAGAGTGTGTTATTCTATCTAGAGTAACTGGTGTTTCTATAACAGTAACCTCTAAAGCGATTGCAAATGTGATCAATTGCGAGGAGATGGGAGAAATCCCATAAACTCTTGTTTGGGAACATTATATTCCTACTTGGAAAATCTTTGTAGACCCATCTAATACATCAGAGGTCTCAAATCTTCTTCTTGGTATTGTTGTTTGGAATCAGATTCTGAATTCAAACTTACTTCCTAAGGATAAAGATTTAGACCAAGTAGACCCTATTGAAAAAGATATGCTTCTACTTCTTAATTCAGATTTGAATATTGATCTTCCTCAAGTTATGTTTAACCATTTGAAGAGGTCTCTTTCTTCTTTTCAAAAAGAAAAGACCTTCTTCATTCCTTATGGACGAGTTATTTCTGAAATACTTGATCAGCAAGGGGTTAACATAAGTTTTGAGGCTAGTTCTTCTAAGATCTGGAGAGACAAGTTTGAAGTTATCTATGAAAGATTCCAATGTTAGATTTCTGCATAGTTGTGCTTTGTATTCTGTTGAAATCTATGTATTAAGTTTCTCATTAATAAATTCAGAGTTTGCTCATGTTTGTGTTCAGTTTTAAACTGTTGAATATTTATTCTATGTTTTTCATGAGAATCTAAAATAAATAGGCAAAAGTACTCAATGTTTGCAACTTATTTCATTAATGGAAAGGAAGATATTACAAGACAATTGGATTTACTAGTTTGTTGGATTGACCCTAAGGAATTCTCTAAGATCATCTGACATGTCCAGATTATCTAAGAAATCTTACCATTCTTCCTTAGCAAACTCCAAAGCCTCCTTTTTCAGTTAGTTTCTACGTCTGGATCCAGAAGATCTTCTTCTTCTATGTGTCTTCACAAAGAATGCTGAAGAGGAGAGCACTTCTGAAGCTGTCTGCTTGCTTGCAGATCCTTCAGCTGATGCTTTGCCTTGGTTTCCTTGAGTTGTTGCATTCAGTAATGACGCCTTCCTGAAATCTCTCTTTGGAACCCAAATTTGCTTTTGCTTGTACATCTTGGTGTTTTGAGGATTAAGTGATGATGGAGGAAAGCTTACTTGAGCCTTTTTTATAGACGTGTCACATACACTGTCTTGAGTTTAATATTATTTAAGTATTTGTTAAATCTTATCGGTACTCTAATAATAACTCTTGGGAATGTTATCTAGCAGTCTAATCTATTTAAAGATTCTCTGAATAACTATGAGTTAATATTTGATTAGTTTTATCGTTGTTTCTGTTGTCAGTTTTCACTTTGTTAATGTACTTTCAGAAAATCTAAAGAAAAATTACTGAAATGTACTCGCATGCTGAATAAATATTGGTAAAAAAAACTACTTCATTAATATTAAGCTGTTGGATTACAAAAATATTTTAAATAAAAAGGGACAAGATGTTTCTAGTAAAGATCCCTAGCTAGAGCATCTCGTTCCCAACGACGTCCACTGTTGCCATAATCCACCTCTTTGTCTCCAGAGTCAATTTCTTCTTCCTCATCTATGACTGGGAGTGATCGGTAAAACCACTTGTTGGCCCTTCTTTTCTTCTTTGACCTCTTCACACTTCTTCTCTTTGGCTTTAGAGAAGCTCCTGAAGAACCTTCCTCTGAAGGTTGTTCTGGTACCACTGAAGTTACCTCTTCAGAAGTAAGTGTTGCTGAGGGCAAAGGCTTGGTCGTAGAAGATTCAGAAGCAGTTCGCCTCTGAGGGGATTGGACTTCTAAACTCGTAGATCTCTCTGTAACATCTGTTATGACAGATGTGTTATGACTCTCAGTTGATGACTCCATATCTCTAGGAAGAAGTTGATGAAAATGATTTAGGAGTTGGGTGTTTTTATAATGACTTATGTGTATACCAAGAGTCTGAAATTAATTCTTGCTTAATTCTTGAAATAGTAACGACCACTAAGACTTTAAAGCATGCATTATACAAACCTTAGTGATTCTTATTACTTGATTACTTTTCCTCTTTGGAAATTGATCCTGTAATGATGATTTGAGATACATTTACTAGTGATATTTTTTCTTTTCTTTTCTTTTCCTTTTATTCTTTTTGTTGTGACAAAAGGGGGAGAAATAATGGTGAGTATTTAAGTGGAAACTGAACCCATTGAGTACCTATTCAGTTGTACATATTGGTCATTTATTTTCTGTTTTTATGGTTACCTCACCCACTATCTTTTTATGATCAGAGATGATAAATAGGATTTAGGAGATAATATGCTTTTTTTTTATTGAGACAATATAATGTGCTTAATAAAAATGCGGAGCTTTTATTATTCGAAGAAAATCTTGCTACTAATTTAGTTGGAGGGATTTGTAAGCAAGTTGTGGAGAAGTTAGTTAAGTTAAGAGCAGATGCAACAATCATTCTCTACATAATTTTGTACAACTAGATGATTTATTTTCCATATATTCCTTTTCTGTGAAAAGTTAGAAGAAATAATTCTAAAGGAAGAAGAAGCCCAATGGGCTGTAAGTTTATAGATTTTTCATCCTTGAGGATGATAGTATATTTTTTATATCGAGACAATATTGCTTTATTGCAGTTTCCTTCACGCACTTGCCCACACTTCGTATAACTACTTCAGTTTAGTTGTTATAACATTAATGTGCCATTAGGTTTAGTCATATCTATAGGTGATTTGATATATACTTCGAATTCTTTGAAGAGGATATCACTCTTTGGACTGGTAGAGTATTTTGAAGAAGGTATCATATTGCAGAGTTTGAGAAAATAAACAATTTTGGAATCGATTGCCACTCTTATAAGGTAACTAAGTTTGTTTGTTATGTTTTGCGTTTTGTCTTCATCACTGTTAATTTATTTTTTGTTTCTATGATATGATTGCTATTGGATTTTTCTAATGTGCTTTTGTTTATTTTATTTTTATAAAAATCTCCTTTTCGATGACAGTTGTAAAGCAAAATTACTCTGTTAAAGAAGATAAGGTCAAACCTGAAAGTTTGTGTTTTTTCTTCATCACAATAACTGATCACCATGTTTCACTATTGTTCATTCACTTATGGAACCTTGGCTCACCAGGTTTCACAAAAGCTTACCTCAATTTACTTCATGGCTAGCTACACATTCTTCCTCAGAAGATCAAGGTTATTCACTTTTTTTTAAGTTAGTTAAAACAGAAGATCAAAAGATTTTGTTCATGACATATTTGTTGTTGTTGTGTGTTTCAAGATTTCTATTTATTTTCTAAATATCATGGTTTGATGTCTCATGTACATTCACCTGCTGGGACACTAACTTTCACTCATGATAGCTATCCCACGCGGTGCAGAATGAACAGCTAAATGTTTCTTGATAGCTATTTAAAGCATTGCCAGAGTACTACATTTTAATACTTCTCCATTTTGAATTATTGTTATAGTTATAATAATAACTATTATTTCCAATTTGCATATTTGGAACAGGTTAGATAGCATATGGCCAGGCTTCCTTCGTTTGATTTGAATATGAGGACGATTTTGATTTGTTGTTTTGCGAATGTTCGCAAAAGCTTTTTTTATTAATAAAATTACTAGAGTTGATGTAGCTCTTACAACTAAGTGTCTTTTGTGGAGATTATAAGTATCATAATGCCTGGAATTGGGATGGAAAGTATCTTTGGTGCTACTGTTGTGACAAATTGTGGAGATACTTGAATGTTCAAAGTTGTTATCTTTGAATGGGTTGATATATTTGGCTTAGTTAGATACCTGTATTTCACAACAAATTAAGAATGAGAACATTGTAACAATTAAAATTGAAAAATATACTAATAAATATTTTAAATTATTTTAATTTAATTTATTAATTCATTTGAGGTTATTGTATCACTTTATTCATTATTGTTCATCGTGATGATGGTCCTTGCAGACATAGATCCACGGGTAAATGTGAAAGTATCTATGAGATACCAGCTGCAAACTATTTATTTTAATCTCCATCTTTTAAATTTGTTGTTGTTGTTTTATATTAATTCAGTACATAATTCATTTTTGACTAAATTGTAAAATATTTTTAACAAAATTCTATTAACATTAAAGATTTAATACTATCTTCGTGAAGTATATTAATCTAAGAACTCTTTTTATTTCTCAATTTAAAAGTTGGTGTATATTATTAGCCTATATTTATAATTATGTGAATGTTAATGCAATTATGTGAATGTTAATCAATTAAAAAATGAATTCAAACTTAATAAATGAGTGTGGAGATGTGTAATGTGAATCCAATTAAGCCCCGTGAGATAGAACAAGTTTCTTACTAGTTGTTATTGATAAAATAAAATGAAAAACAATTGTTTTTAAAGTGAAAAGGAAAATAAAACTGAAGTGAAAAAGAAAGAAAAAGAATAGGAGAAGAAGAAAAGGTGAAACCCTTGTTTCCGCGAATGCTACTGTCTGCCACGTCACCCCGCCGCTTCTTCTCCTCTCCTCTCGCTGACTACCCGAATCGCCATTGTATTCTTGCTTCCTCTCACCAGTGTTTTTTTCGTCTCAGCGTTTTTGTCGCCACCATAGGTACTCAATGTGCACTCTCCTTCACTCTAATACTTTATACATTCTTGTCGTACCACGTTGTTGCTTTGTGCCACTCTCTGTGCGTCGTAGGAAATGTCTTTTTTGTATGTTAAGAAGTTGTTAAAGTTTATCTTATTGTTTTGTTTAAAAACACTAACCTCTGTTACTTCTAGAACATGTGATTATTGATGGAATATGCTTCTGGAACATGTAATTATTCATGGAATCTGGATTTTGATTATTGTCACGAATTGTCTTCTTTTTGATAAGCTATTGTCATGAATTATTTTTATCGAAACTTCTGTTTCTTCATATCACTTTGTAGTTTGTTTAAACTTGTTCCATAATCAAAATGAATAGGATATTAATTTATTCTAATCATAGTTCCAACATAGAATTTGGTTCACAATGTTGTTGGCGACCCGACGTCAATCGCATGCTCCTCGATGCCTTGATGGTCGTCCAATGTCGGTGGGTGTACCTAGAAATAATCGGACACTCAAATCAGTAGCTAACAAATGAAGGAGACATTTTAGGGTTAGAAAGTGTCTACCATGAGGGTTGGTAGTCTTAAACTTATATAACATTGAAATTGTGATATTGAGCTTGAATCATATAAAAGTCTTTGTTCAACCTTTATTACACATGCGTCGGCACAGACCGAAGCACAAGGAAATTTTCTTTTCATAATTTTTCATTAGTAACAAATAAAAGGAATAAACATTAATATCATGTTTGGATATTTTAAAATAAACTGAATGAAAATTAACAGAATGAAACAAATCAAATTAGTTGTCTCGTTTCATTTGAATATTTTAAGACGAAACAAAAATATTTTCTCATTCCTCCTATAAACAGAAGGTAAGAAAAATGATGATACACTATGGGAAAAGAGAGAAAAGATGGCGCTTTTTTTGCCCTATAAAAGTGCTGGCTAAACTTGCGCTGTCGTAGGTAAAGACGACGCTTTTTTATTTATGAAAAAGTGCTCTCTAAAAGGGAACTTTAGACAGCACTTTTAAAAGCGCTGTCTAAAGTATACGTTTAAAATTAATTTTTTTTTTTTTATAAACTTTAGAAAGCGCTTTTTCCTTCAAAAGCGCTCTCTAAAGGTGCTTTTAGACAACGCTTTTGAAAGCGCTGTCTAATGTATACTGAAAATGATTTTTTTATATACCTTTAGAGAGCGCTTTTCCCTAAAAGCGCTCTCTAAAGGGGACTTTAGAGAACGCTTTTTTCTTAAAAGCGCTCTCTAAAGTATTCCTATAATTTGATTGGTTTTTTCTACGTATAAAAAATTCCATTTTAGCCATTTTTTTTATGCAGAAACCTGCATAGTTTCAAACCAGCATTTCTTATATAATTTCTTGCAACAACAGAATTCTTATACATTTCAAGAAATAGAATTCTTGCAACAACAGAATTCATATATACATTTCAATAAAATTAACATTCACAAAACTTACAACAGAATTCACAAAATTCACAAAATTCTTGCAACAACAGAATTCATATACATTAACAGAATTCACAAAATTTACAACAGAATTCTTCTTGCAACAGAATTTTCTTATATTCACAAAACTAAAATTTACATTCACAAAACTATACATTCAAAAAATTCTTCTTAGAAGAAAGAATTCGCACAATTCTTCCGTAATATAATTCAATTGTTTCCTTGTGTAAGAAGAACACGCCATATCTTCGAAATACTACATAACAAAACAAAATACGCATTTAGTTAAATAATAAGTTCATCAATTATAACACAATAATACAATTAATAAAATCATAGCATTAATATATACTTACCAATTTTTGTTGTAATCTAGCATATCCCAAACGCCCTTTTCTGTATGGATACGCGGGGTTTGATGCTCTTTCGCGATTAATGGCACTCAATTTCTGGATAAAAAATTTTAAGTCATATCAAAACAAACTAATGAAACACATATATAATACAATCAATAGACATGACAAGACAACATTACATTGAATTCTTCGGTTTTTCGTTTGTCTACAAAAATGCCCCATTCTTGCGGTGTAATCACATCCGCATACAACGGTGGAAGTTCTGCTTCAACAAAATTTTTGTTTTCATCCCTAAGATATTTGTTTGATAATAAGGCTCTAAACCCTCTGTGTCTCTTTCCGGCCAATTGAAGACAATACTTTTGCCGGCTTTCTTCAATATTAAAGGACCTCTACGAAAAAACATACACATATAAACATAAAGTGTTTTAGTATAAGTAAATTAAAGACTTAATCGTCAACAAAAATCTAATAACATCAATCATATTTGGTAAGTACCTGTATCTCAGTCCATATCTTTTCTTTACCGGCATCCAACGATTTACTCCTCCAATTATCACTAGTGATTGGAATGTGTTGACGGACAAGTGAACCAATGTATGAAGATAACATTGAACCGTTAGGCTCAACTAGTTGGTTCTGGTCACTCCAATGTACATCAAATCTCATCCCTTTATCTCTAGCACGGATGATTCTCTTCATAATGGTTTTTCCTCTTTTTATTTCATGTTCTACATTCGAAGCTTCATTCTGAGCTTCCTGTGTATCTTGTGTCTCGTGGGTGTCTTCCTGGTTATTAGACATTTTACCTGTAAGAAAGAAAAAAACAAAAATTAAATGACAAATATAAACTCATAAAGCAAAAGAGTTTCTTACCTAGCCCTTTCATCACACATACTACCAAGAAAAATAATTAATAAACACTGAAATTGATACTTGTTAGTAACAGGTACCAAGTAAATAAACAAACACCCTTATAAAAGAATGATAAGATTCTGAGTTTCTAATTCTAACAAGAAATTGATACTTGTTTGAAGGATGGCTGGGCAAATTGTTTGCGGTGTTGCTAAAAACATCATTAACAGGTTACTTTCACTTCATTCTCAACCCTTTATCTAATATTCCTTCCATTTTAATGATCATATATAGTTGTTTGTTATTACTATAAAATAAGTATCTAAATAAAAACATGGCTAAGTTGGTACACAAACATCATTAACAGGTTACTTTCACTTCATTCTCAACCCTTTATCTAATATTCTATTATATATACCAAACAAGAACAACAATAATAGTTTAAAAATCAAGAGAAATAAATTTATAAACAAAAAACATCAACAAAAATGTTGTTTTACGTTTCTTTTAAAAAAAAAGAAGAAAAAGTTGCAGGTGGTAGTAAGAAACACTTTTGCTTTATGACAAGAACGAACAAGAACGAACAACAGTAACATGCAAGAACGATTGACAATAACGATGACAAGAACAGCAACAACGAACAATGTTAGAAGTAAGAACAACAACAATAATGTACCTCTTCTTCGTCACGACGACAGCAAAACGACGACAGCAGTGAAGTCACGACAATGAATGACGGCAGCAGAACGACGGCAACCGCGAATGAACGACGACAATGGCGGATGAACGACGACAATGGCAAAGGGTTTCAGCAGAGAAGAAAGAGAGCAAGGGTTTCAGCAGAGAAGAAAGAGAGCAAGGGTCGAGAGAAGAAAATGATTAGAAGCGCGCAGTTTCTGAAAATGAAATGAAATGTGTTTTATATTTTAATTAATAAATGACCTTAGAGGGCGTTTTTCCCTAAAAGCGCTCTCTAAAGTGAGGAGACTTAAAGACCTTAGAGGGCGCTTTTCTTAAAGCGCTTTCTAAGGTTAAACTTTAGACAGCGCTTTTCTAAAGCGCTTTCTAAAGGCTATTTTTAGAAGGCTTATAACAGCGCTTTGTCCTTAGAAAGTGCTGTCTAAGGTTTACCTGAAAATGTCAAAAAATATAAATATGAGTCTGGGGCGAGGGGGATTCGAACCCCAGACTCAAAGCATGGCAAACAAACACACAAACCTCATTGACCAGCGGTACTACGCCTTCATCCATTGTTTATACTCACTCCATAAATATATAAAATAAGGTGTCAACATATATATTTAAATATATTATTTGAATAATTTTAAATATAATTTAAAATAAATTAAAATATAATTTAAAATAATTTAAATATATTAAATATAATTTGATATATTAATATAATTTAAAGTATATTTTAAATTATATATTAATATAATTTATATATATTAAATATAATTTAAATAAGTTAAAATGTTTGTATTTAAAACATATATATTTAAATATATTATTTGAATAATATTAAATATAAATTAAAATAAATTAAAATATAATTTAATATAATTTAAATATATTAATATAATTTAAAGTATATTTTAAATTATATATTAATATAATTTATATATATTAAATATAATTTAAATAAGTTAAAATGTTTGTATTTAAAACATATATATTTAAATATATTATTTGAATTATTTAAAATATAATTTAAAATAAATTAAAATATAATTTAAGTATATTAAATATTATTTGATATATTAATATAATTTAAAGTATATTTTAAATTAATATATTTTAAATTATATATTAATGTAATTTATATATATTAAATATAATTTAAATAAGTTAAAATGTTTGTATTTAAAACATATATATTTAAATATATTATTTGAATAATTTAAAATATAATTTAAAATAAATTAAAATATAATTTAATATAATTTAAATATATTAAATATAATTTGATATATTAATATAATTTAAAGTATATTTTAAATTAATATATTTTAAATTATATATTAATATAATTTATATATATTAAATATAATTTAAATAAGTTAAAATATATAATTTAAATATATTAAATATAATTTGATATATTAATATAATTTAAAATTCATTTCCCTACCTAAAGGGCGTGGGTTCGACCCCCCCTTTTGCCATTTTTTGTGATTCTTGATGTTTAGAATTGTTTTATATTTTAATTAGTAAATGACTTTAGAGGGCGCTTTTCCTTAGAAAGCGCTTTTTAAAGTTAAAAGAAATTGAGCTCTATTAGAGCGCTTTCTGAAAGCGTTTTCTAAGGTGATACCTATAGCAGCGGTTTTTTAAAGCGCTCTCTAAAGTGATACCTATAGCAGCGCTTTTTAGAAAAACGCTGTCTAAGGTGGCACTCTTTTACATTCTTTTACAGCGCTTTTGTAAAGCGCTTTCTAAAGCCTTTCTTTTAAGGCGCTTTTTTTTAGCGAAATTTTTTTATTCTTTTTAGCAGCGCTTTTGCATAAAACCGCTGTCTTTTTGGTGCTGTCTAATCATATTTTTGGCGTAGTGATAAGTGATGAAATGAAATGTAATAGATGTTGGGTGTGAACATGAGAGTAGAAAAATAATATAGAGGGAAAATTATCATAGTGTTTTCAAAAATTGAGCAGAAGGATTGATGCAAAAATATGAAAATTATACTATTTGAAATTTCGATCACGTTAACCCTAAATCGTTTCACAAACATCAAAGATGAATATGACGAAACACTAGGTATTCAATTGATCAATTGTATAATCCACGAAGTGTGTTTATAAAATGATTCCATATCGAGAACTCTAACTTCAATTGTCTATCAGAATATTAATCACCAATTAAGCTCCACAAGGTATCCAATTCCAACAAAACCTAATGCTTACGTAATAAATCCCTATTAATTGAATAAACGATAAACTACGCTAGAATTGAAATACCTAAGTATGCAAATACTACGAAATTAAATGCAAGAGTAAGAGAGAAATGCCGCCGAGATTTATAGTGCTTTGGCATTCGTCCTCACTTTGCCTACGTGCATTCTTCAATGGTATTGGAACTTGTATAGTTCCTTTTTATTTGACAAATATTTGCAAGAGTTCATACAATTACCAATCCATAATACAAGTGAGAAAATTTAAAATCTCCTATCTGAATCTTGACTTGTATATAACGCAATGCTAAACTCTTATATGTAATCTTTACTCGATTAAAGCTTTTTAATCTTCCAATATCACCAATCCGCTCTATGACTTCGTGTGTAGAAATCAACCCCTTGATCCTTCTGATTCCTTGAGCAATGAATTGTCTGAGGATTTGAGAAGAACTCCGCTTTATCCGTAACATTCCATACAGTCACTACTAAGGAAAATATGGAGAAAATATCCTACTTCTATTCAATGGAATTGGCCATCACAATTGACAATCACCTCAATCTTGCAAACAACCTAAAAATCTCAACAAAATCTTCAAGAACGAGTAGTTTCAAGAACGCATCTCCTTCAATCAATTACAAATCTCTCGTTATCAAGATCTGAATCGAGTTGAAGTTGAAGATGAAAGAATTTCGTTGTAAGCACTTTGAACTTTCAAAATAGAGGAAAATTGATTTTTTACAAAATCACAATATTGGCTATGATACTCACTATAATTCATTACATGAGAAATGATGGCAAAAAAGTTTTATATGTACTTGAGATTAAGCACTAAAAATGGTTGAAAAAGTCAGTTAGATTCGAATCAAGAGTATTTAATGGTTTGAATCAAATGAACAAGTGAAATGGAATAAAAGAAAAACAGAGTTTTGACCTATTTTTCAATTGATTCTAATCAAGAGGAAAGAGTGATTCGAATCAAACACCATGTGATTTGAATCATGTGTTAAATTTGATTCGAATCAAACATGCTGAGCTATTTGAAAAACTGTGGATAAACTGCATGATTCGAATAATGTGTAAAGTGTGATTCAAATCAATTGAGGCAGAGGTGACTCAGAGTTTGATGATTCGAATCATGTGTAAAATGTGATTCGAATCAAATTATTTTAAAGATTTCTGGTTTGCCTCTGTAAAAAATGATTCGAATTAGGATTTGCTTGATTCGAATCAAACACCCAAAATCTCAAATTTTCAAAATTTTAAAGAGATTTTGAGATTTTTCTTTCCACTTAGCTTGAACTAATATCATATTTGACTCTTATTCCGCTCATTCATGCAATTGATTAAAAGCATCATGGTCAAGTTCAAACCTAACCAATGGTATATGCATGCTAAAAATAATTTTTTTCAAAACTTGATTCAGAGACGGTCAATCATTAAGGAGACTCAATAATCGAAAGTAAATCAAAGATGAAAGCGATAAGACAAACAACAAAATAATCGTATTTGAATGTATTAGGGACATACAACTACAATGATACCACTCTATTCTACTACATTTTATTCGATTTTAACTAAACCAAACAATAAAATTTGGGTTACATAAATAGTTAAATTAACACTATATAATAGATAAATAATTAAATTAATAACTAAATTAACACTATTATATATTTAAAGTTATAATACATAAATAAATTACATTTTTATTAAAAATATACATAAATATATACATAAATGTTAAATATATATTTAATGTTATAATACATTTTTATTAAATATTAAATATTTAATGTTACATAAATATTAAATATTAAATATACAATTTTATTAAATATATACTATAACATTTTTATTAAATAAATATTAACAATGTATATTAACACTATTATATATTTAACGTTATAATAAATAAATAAATTACATTTTTATTAAATATATACACAAATAAATACTTATTCCACCAAACTATAAATATATACATAAATAAATACTTATTCCAAAAATATATTTAATATTAAATATATTTGTTTAATTTTTTCTATTTAATATTTAAATATATTTGTTTAATATTATAATTGTTTGATTTTTTAATAATATTAACGTATCATAATAATATATTAAATAAATATATTAATACATTTGTTTAATATTATAAAATGTTAACAATAAAACATTAATATTATAAAATGTTAATAATAAAACATTAATATTATAATGTGTTAATAATAAAATATTAGTTGATAAGAATGCTAAAAAAATTCTATATTTTTAACCAATCACAACACACTTATATATATATATATATATATATATATATATATATATATATATATATATATATATATATATATATATATATATATATATATAGTTCATATCCTATGAGAATGTCATTTTTATGTAAGAACATGAGAATAAATCTGAATCATTATATTTTAAAATAAATGGTGGAGATTATGTATGATTTTTGTTTTTCTCTCTCCTCCATTATTAAAATAAATGATGGAGGAGAGGAAAAAAAACTGACATATAAACTCCACCATTTATTTTAAAATCTAATGGTTCAGATTCAATCTCATGTTCTCACATAAAAATAGCATTCTCATATGATGTGTTCCCTATATATATATATATATATATATATATGAGAATGTCATTTTTATGTGAGAATATGAGAATGAATTTGAATAATTAGATTTTAAAATAAACTAGTAACTAACCCGTGCGTTCGCACGGCTCTGTCTGTTCGAGGATTTTATGTTATGGACGCGTAATTGTTAATCAAATTTAAAAGGAAAATGGTAAAATTATAAAAAAAGATATGGTTGAAATTAAAAATTTATATTGCTAAGTATAAGAAATTGTTGTAGCCGTTTATAACATGTAGTATTTTTTTCGTATATAAAAAATTTGAATCAAAATTAAAATTATACCCGTTTATAACAATAGTAATTTCTTTGTATATAAAAATATTTGAATGAAAATTAAAATTGTCCCCGTTTATAACAGTAGTATTTTATCTTATATAAAAAAATTTAAACAAAAAGTAAAGTTGTGCCCGTTTATAACAATAGTATTTTTTCGTATAAAAAAAATTAGAATCAAAATTAAAGTTGTTCTCATTTATAACAATAGTATTTTTTTCGTATATAAAAATATTTGAATCAAAATTATAGTTGTCCCCGTTTATAACGGTAGTATTTTATCTTATATAAAAAAATTTGAATCAAAATTAAAGTTGTGTCCGTTTAAAACAACAATATTTTTTCGTATACAAAATTTTTTTAATCAAAATTCAAGTTGTTTCCGTTTATAACAATAGTATTTTTTTCGTATATAAATATATTTAAATCAAAATTATAGTTGTCTCCGTTTATAACAGTAGTATTTTATCTTGTCTAAAAAAATTTGAATCAAAATTAAAGTTGTGCCCGTTTAAAAAAATAGTATTTTTTTCGTATATAAATTTGTTTTAATCAAAATTCAAGTTGTCCCCATTTATAACAATAATATTTATTTTCGTATATAAAAATATTTGAAACAAAATTATAGTTGTCCCCGTTTATAACAGTAGTATTTTATCTTATATAAAAAATTTTGAATCAAAATTAAAGTTGTACCTGTTTATATCAATAATATTTTTTTTGTATATAAAAAAAATTGCATCAAAATTAAAGTTGTGTCCGTATATAACAATAGTATTTTTTTCGTATATAAAAATATTTGAATAAAATTTATAGTTGTCCTCTTTTATAACAATAGTATTTTATCTTATATAAAAAAATTTGAATAAAAAATAAAGTTATGCTCGTTTAAAACAATAGTATTTTTTTCGTATATAACAATATTTGAATCAAAATTAAAGTTGTGCCCGTTTATAACAATAGTATTTTTCTTTCGTAAATGAAAATTTTTTAATCAAAATTAAACCTGTGCCCGTTTATAACAATAATATTTTTTCCGTATATAAAAAATTTTGAATTAAAATTATAGTTGTCCCCGTTTATAAGAGTAGTATTTTATCTTATATAAAAAATTTGAATCAAAGTTAAAGTTGTGCCCGTTTAAAACAATAGTATTTTTTTTATAAAAAATGTTTAAATCAAATTTAAAGTTGTGTTCGTTTATAATAATAATATTTTTTTGTATATAACAAAATTTGAATTATTAATGTATTTTTTCCATATATAAATATTATTATTGTTATGATATTAGGCATTGAATCTTATTATTTCTGAATCAATAGTATTGTTTTGAAATTATACAATCCAATTTCATGTATTTGTATTATATATATGATCGGAGGTGATCAAGTTGGATCGTCGTAGCCTTCACGTGGGGCAGATGATGATGCTTGTAGGAGAAGAGGGGGGTGTACCTGCAAGACACTCCGACGCTCAAGTAAGAAAATGTCAGAGAAAAGGGGCAAGTACAAAGTATGTTCTTAGGATGATTATGGGATACCTGGCCCTCTCAAACGAGAGGGTTTATATATTGCACCCAGCGCGTGACCAACGGTCCCTATTTTCGGGACGAAATAACCGTTTCCCGAAGAATAGGTAACTGCCCAAAACTAGCCGTTATGTCGGACAAGGTGCCCAAAACTAGTCGTTATGTCGGGCAAAGGCGTAGTTTCGAGCACACGCCCATGACTATCCTGGGACTAATGGGTCCGTGCATGACGGGCAAAAGTACCGGGGATGAGCAAATGTCCTTGGGGTCCATCCGTCCAAGGGTGCCCGGTTGGAGGGCAGAAAGGTAAGTTCTGCCCTTCGTGGATTAGACTTAGGCAATTGGGTCGTTCTAGGAGCAGAAGTGGATTGGGTCTGCCTAGCCATTGGTTCAGCCCAGAACAGGAGCCCCCTAAGTCGTTGCTCCTGAGCATGGGAGTGATGACTTAAGGATAGCCCGTTGTTCCGGGGAACTGTAACGGTGTCGTCATTTGGTGACGGAGGGAGTTGTCTTGTGGTGCCCGTAGGCCCTAATGTCCGTAAGGCTCGCAACAACGTTTGGTTTGCCCGACATACAGGGAGACCAACGATTAATAGGAACTGAAATGATGGGGCGCCACGTGTGCCTCGAGCCCTGTGCTGCAGTAACTAGGCAATGGTGGCTAGTCTAAGGCCACTATGACCAACACAGGCATGCTTCTGCACGTGCTCCCCAATTGTATATAAGGAGAGAGGGTCTGGTCATTTTACACTTTCGTTTCTCTCTCTTCTTCTTCGTCTTCTTCAGAAGTTCACCTCATCGCCGCTGTCGACTGTCGCTTCATCCATCTTGACAGCTTCGAGCACTTCTCCAAACCTCTTCGACCACGTAAGTCTTCTGATTCCTTGTTTTCTTCCAGCCTTTTCATTCTCGTTTTAGAATGCATGTGGTTATGTTAGTTTTAGGTGAGATAGTGGCGCTTTTCTGGTGGCTGTTGGTGGTGGACGGCAGCTAGGCCATCCTCCACTGCTGACGTGGCTGCCGGAGTCCTTGATAGAACTTAAGAGTGAGGTCGTTGCCAGCGCCATTGCGAGGGTGGCGCATGCGCAACCGGCGTGGCTATTCAGTTTTCGGTGCTTTGACGAAGTTTCCGGTGGATCTTCAAACGGAAACTGGAAAGTGGCTCGGGGAAGTTCCTCGTTGTATGAGAGGTTTGATCCGAGCAATTCCTCGTTTAAAGGTTGTGTTTATGTTTAACTTAGGGCATAGGCCGGGGACGCCGTCCTCAGCCCTTTGCGCGCCCTTTCACTTGATTAGCGGTGGAAGGGTGGATTTGATTTCGCGGTCGAACTCACTTTTGTCCTCTGCTTTTCAGGTGATCGAGATGGCGACAGGGCCCGACGGAGAGATTTTAATAGATTCGTCAAAGGAGAGCTTCTCGGAGAGTAGCAACACAGAAGCTTCAACTGCCCCTAGCGAAGTCGGAGAGGAGCTCAAGGAAGATACCGCGGAGGACTAGTCGGTGGCAGAGCCTGCCGAGCATGAATCTATCTTCGCGACTTTCACCGGGGGCGTTTTCATGGATGTTGGACCAGAGGGGGAATGGAAGGTGCATTTCCCCTCCCAAGACGATCATATATGCATGGATTACAGGGAAAGATTCTCTATGTACGAGTATGCTTTTAAGGAACTGGGGTTAAGGCTGCCATTCACTGACTTCCAGCAGTCCGTTTTCGTACACCTGGACCTGGGCCCATCACAATTGCACCCCAACTTGTTGGCGTTCATTCGCGCCTTCGAGCTGACATGTGAGTTCCTGAAGGTAGGAGCCACACTGCCTTTGTTCTTCACCATCTTCCATCTTCAGAGGCAGGTCACGGGGAGGAGATATGGCTGGGTGTCGTTGAAGCAACCCTGAAAACTGTTTAAGCCTTTCTCGGAGTCTATCCAGATGTTCAAGGAGAGGTTTTACATTATTGAACCTATGTCGGGGCGAGCCCAGGACAACATGTACGTTTGGGCGGTTTCCATTGACGAGAATGGTAATGGCATGCGTGATGAGAATAGGAAGTTGATCGGGGACAGAGAGTTTAAGTTTCCCTTTCATTGGAGTGGACGTCATATCTCTAAGGAGCCCAATGGTTATGTTGCCCAGCCGAGCATGTTGGACGAGCAGGACCTGGCCGGCTATGAGACGCTGGTGAACTATGTTAATTCTTTTCGGCTTGCTGTTTGCTGGACGAAGAAGGGTGACCCAATTTTCGAGGAAGACGGTAGCCAACGGGTGGAGTAATGTTACATCAACACGAAGGCGCTTCTGGAGTGCAAGACTCGCGCAGATGCTTATAAATTGCTTGGTAGTTTTAGCCTCTTGACTTGTTCGAATTATACTTTCTTCCTCGACTAATATGTTATGTCTTCGCAGGTGAGATGCCCTCCGCCCGCGAAAGAATGGTGAAAAATGTTGTTGCGAGGAACTAGCCTGGTGCGGCCGCTCCGAAGTCTCGATTTCCTCAGCAGGTACCTCCTCCTCCGCCACAGACGGGAAGCTCTTCGCCCGTTCTTGCCTCCGCTCAGGGGTCCCCAGTGCCTTTGGCTTCAAGGTTCAAGCGGACCAGGGCCAACGAGCTGGTGGACCTTAGCCGGGCGGCCGAAAAACGCAAGTTTGAGCTTCCCCCTTTCCTCCATGACAGGACATACTTCGAGGGGACGTCTCTGGTGGTTCCCCGGGCAGAATCTCTCAAGTTAGAGGGCATGGATCATCCGGGTAAGCGGCATTGTAGGCGCAAGATGCCTCCGCGATGGTCCATGTTTTGGAGATGGTTGCGGTGTACGCGGAAGGTGACACCTCCTCCGAACTTGAGCTAAAGAGGGCCCAGGCGACGATAACTGCTCTGGAGGAGAAATTCAAAAAGGCCAAGGAGGAGGCCAATGCTGCTTCTGCTGTGAGGAAGAAATCAGACGAGGAAGCTGTCTGTTTAAGGGGGGAGAACGAGACTTTGGCTGTTGAGAAGAAAGCTGCCGAGGATCTGGTCGAGCAGCTGACATCCGTATGTGCTCCAGCCGAGGATGAGCCTGAGGATGTAAAGGCGTTGAAGACCATGGCAGAGATAGTTGCTCGTATGCTTCGGGCGGAAGAGGACGTCTTTTCCATTGGGGAGGAATCGTTCGAGAATGCTGTGGCCCAGCTCAGGCTGGTGAACCCCGACGTCCAAATCTCCCAAGAGGGTACCAACTTTCTCGGCCATGTGGAGAATGGCAAGATAGTAGCCCCTAATTTTCTCAACCTTGGTGCCGAGCACGCCCGTCCAAAGGAAACCCAGTCGCCGCGGCCTATCCCCGAGTAGTCAGAGTTCGTTCAGGACCAGATGGAGCGGATGGAGGAATGATTTCTTTTTATCTTGTTGTAATGTATCCGACCTGCGTGTCATGTTTTGATGTATCTATGTTTTATTTGGGGGCATGCCCCCTTATTTTGTAATATGTACAGATTGTGGCCCTCGTGGTCACTTTAACTTAATTGTATGTGTCCGGTCAGTGTGGCCGGGTTTGTATGTTTGCACATGGCTTTTATTGCTTATTTTTTCTAAGTGTTGCACTGTTGCTCGATAAGATTTTATCTCCGCAATAGGGGTTACTGATCTATTTTAATATTTAGGGAATTGCTCGACGTAGATGTGTTCGACAGTGAGGGGGACTGGTCGAACGGCCGGGGAAGTGGTTTCACTGGTGATGAGACTAGGATCTCGGTTAAGGTACTAATCCCATAGGCTTGGACTGTTCCCATCGCGAGCTGGGTGTCTTGCCTAATTGGTGTGGTAACGGTGGAGCTCTATTGAGGTATCCCCGTTGTGCGCAGCGTCTGCTCGTTCCATAAGTAGAAACTGGCCGGTGTTGTAAAATGGATCGTTGCTTACACCGGGGCACGGTCCGGTGGCCGATCCGTCTCCCTGTTAAGGGTGATATCTTCGGCAGTTAGTCCAACCTCATAGTTGGTTCTAACTGTAGTATTGTTTGAGCTTTTCAGTGTTCCATGGTCGAGTAAATGGTTCTCCGTTCAGAGTTTCTAAGTAGTAGGCTCTGGTGCCAGTTTTGGACTTGACCCTGTAGGGTCCTTCCCAGTTTGCGGCCATCTTTCCTTCACGTGAATTCTTCTGGTTCCTGCGTAGGACCAAGCTGCCAACGGGGAAGTCGCGCTTTATGACCTTAGCATCGTGGCGCAAGGTTATTTGTTATTTCAGCGAAGCTTCACGAAGAGCTGCTCCTGACCGTATTTCTTCTACCAGGTCGAGCTCTTCTCTTAAGGCTTCGTCGTTCATCTCCTCGTCAAGGGGAGCTTCTGTTTGTCTGGAAGGTTCCCTGATCTCCACCAGTATCACCGCCTCAGTTCCGTAGGCTAATCAGAAAGGGGTTTCCTCGGTGGTGGAGTGTGATGTTATTTTGTAGTCCCAGAGCACGCTATGTGGCTCTTCGACCCATCTCTTCTTGGCGTCGCCCAGCCTTCGTTTTAGACCGCAGAGGATTACCTTGTTCGCAGCCTCTACTTGCCCGTTGGTCTGGGGATGCTCGACGGAAGTGAAGTATTGCTTCGTGCCTAATCTTGTGACGAAGTCCTGGAACTTCCTGTCCGTGAATTGTGTCCCATTGTCGGTCACGAGGGCCTGGGGTACTCCGAATCATGCGAGGACGTTCCTTTTGTAGAAGCGGAGTATGTTGAAGGCTGTGATTTTGGCAAGGGCTTCAGCTTCTATCCACTTAGTAAAGTAATCGACGGCCATGATTAGAAATTTATTTTGATAAGATCCCATTGTGAAGGGGCCGAGTATGTCCATCCCCCACCAGGCGAAGGGCCAAGGCGAGGACAGAGTCTTCAACTCGTTGGGGAGTGCCAAGTGTATGTCCCTGTGGCGCTGGCAACAATCACATTTCTGGACGTGCCCTTTGGTGTCGTACTGTATGGTCGGCCAATAGTATCCTGCTCACAGGGCTTTTTGCGCCAATGATTTCCCTCCCAAATGTTGTACGTTGATGCCTTCATGAATCTCTTGGAGGATTTCGGGGACCTTGTCGTCCTTGACACATTTCAGGAGGGGAATGGAGAATCCTCGTCGGTAGAGTTTGTCCTCGATCAGCACATAGGAGCAAGCCCGTCGTTTAGTCACGCTGGGCTCCTTGCTGTCCTCGGTCAGTTCCCCCTTGGTGAGGTAATTGTACATAGGGGTCATCCAGCAGTGGTTGTCTCCGATGGCATTGACTTCGAGCAGATCTGGTGGTTTCTCGATGCTGGGTCGGGCGAGTATTTCTTGCACGACAAATTTATTGCCGCCTTTCTTTCTGGTGCTAGCTAGTTTGGACAAGACATCTGCCCGCGTGTTTCGTTCGTGAGGAATATGCTGGACTTTCCATGCGTCAAACTTGGTAATTCGTTCCATCAGCGTTAGATATTCGGCCAGTTGGTCGTTCTTTGCTTGAAATTCTCCTCATACCTGAGATGCTACGAGCTGGGAATCGGTGTAAATTTTTACCTCCCTGGCACCCAAGTCTTTGGCCAGCCGTAGTACTGCGAGGAAGGCCTCGTATTCGGCTTGGTTGTTAGACGTAGGGAAGGATAGGACTAGAGACATTTCGATTAGTATTCCTTCCTCGTTTTTGAGGATAATACCTGCGCCGCTACCCGAGGGGCTAGATGCCCCGTCTACATAGATGATCCATCTCTGTGTTCCACTTGGCGGGGACGATAGAGGCGTCATCTATGCTACGATGTAGGCTAGGACTTGTGCCTTAAGGGCCTTTCTGCCCTCGTATCGAATGTTGAATTCTGACAACTCCAGGGACCACTTGAGCATTCTGCCAGCTATATCTGATCGGCAAAGCAACTTCCTGATGGGTTGGTCCATGCGCACTACTATGGTGTGGGCCAGGAAGTAGT
This sequence comes from Lathyrus tuberosus, assembly GCA_022829125.1. Lineage (NCBI taxonomy): Eukaryota > Viridiplantae > Streptophyta > Magnoliopsida > Fabales > Fabaceae > Lathyrus > Lathyrus tuberosus. The sequence goes on along the minus strand of JALAZF010000164.1, from coordinate 5,534,715 downwards.
GTCTAAGTCTTCTCGTGGCGATAACGAGGGCAAGGGCGACTTTCTCTATCTGCACGTACCTGATTTCTGGCCCTTACAGGGCCTTGCTGGTGAAATAGATGGGCTTTTGCCCGTCCGTTGTCTCGCGAATGAGTGCAACACTAATGGCTTCGTTGGTAACGGAGAGATATAGATACAAGGTTTCCCTGCACTCTGGTCGGGATAGCACGGGGGGCTCGGATAGGGCTTGCTTGAGATGGGTCAAGGCCTACTCGCACTCGTCTGTCCATTCAAATTTGGCCTCCTTTCTGAGGAGTTTAAAGAAGGGCAGGGCGTGCTGAGCAGACTTGGCCACGAAACGAGAAAGTGACGCGAGTATATTGGATGGATTTCTTCGACCTGGGTGTGGGAAATTCTGCGAATGCTTGGCACTTGTCTGGATTCGCCTCTATTCCCTTCTCGGTGAGGTAGAATCCGAGGAACTTCCCCGTCCACACTCCGAAGGTGCATTTTTCTGGATTAAAGCACATTTTTCACTTTCTGGCCTGGTCGAAGACCTTTTGCAAGTAGGTCGTATGGTCAGATTCCTCTTGGGATTTCACGATCATATCGTCCAAGTAAACTTCGAGCATGTCTCCAATCTCTGATCGGAAGACCTTGTTCATCATGCGCTGGTATGTGGCCCCAACATTTTTCAGGCCGAAGGGCATTGCATTATAGTAATAGTTCCCCGACGAGGTCATGAACGCGGTGTACCTCTTGTCCTTTTCAGCCATAGGGATTTGGTTGTATCCCAAATATGCGTCCATGAAGGACAAAAGTTTGAAACCTGCAGAATTATCTACGAGTTTATCTATGCTCGGTAAGGGATAAGCATCTTTCGGGCAAGCCCGATTGAGATCGGTATAGTCAATATACTTGCGCCATTTTCCACTATGTTTCTTGACAAGTACAATATTGGACAGCCAGGTTATATACCTGGCCTCTGAAATGAATTTTGCCTCTAAGAGGTCTTGTACAAGTTTTTTGGCAGCCTGTGTCTTTTCGTCAGATTGTTTCCGCCTGCGTTGTGCGACGGCCCGGGCAGTTGGGTCAATGGTCAAATGGTGGCATGCGGTTTCCGGGTCCAGGCCGGGCATGTCTGCGGCACTCCAAGCAAACAGATCATCGTTGTCCTCCAAGCATTTCTTTAGCTGTTGTTTGATTTCGTCGGGCAGTCCCGCACCAATCTTCACCCCTCTGTTGGGGTTATTGCTGAAGGCGATGACTTCAAACTCCCTGTCTGGAACTGGGCACATGAGGGCTGATGTGGAGGAGCTGGTCGTCCCCGTTGACGCGCCTTCGCTACCATCTTCCCCGCCTTCATCTAAAATTCGGTTGTCCAGGTCAATAGTGTGTACGGGGAGTGCAGGTTTCTTGTCCGGCTGGCCATCTTCGGATGGACAATCTTTCTCCCTTGCCCGCTTAGCTGCTTTGGGTGCTGCACCAATCTGGTTTTATCCTCGGGTCGTTGCTTCAAAACATCTACGGGAAGCTTCTATGTCCCCGTGAAATGTCGCGACGTAACCCTTTTTCGTATAATACTTCAACTTGAGGTGGAAAGTTAAAGGGACCGTAATTAGCTCCGCGAGGGCTGGTCTCCCCAAGATGCATTGGTATAGTGACGAGCAATCAATCACCAGGAACTGGGTTTTGATTGACCTGGATGCCTCTTCTTCCCCGAACGTGACCAGCAGCTCCACATACCCCCAAGGTCTGGTCGTGGCTCCGTTGAATTCCTGCAAATCGAACCCCACGTATGGTGAGAGGTTTTTCTGGTCCAGCTTGAGGGCACGAAACAGGTCGGTGTACATTATGTCCACCGAACTACCCTGGTCGACCAGGATCCTTCTGACGTCAGTGCTTGCCAATCTTGCCCTGATGAGCAATGGGATATGTGAGTTCGGAGAGCCCCCAGGCAGCTCTTCGCGGTAAAAGGTGATCGGTTGGGAGCGCCCCTTGATCTTCTCCAGTGTGGATAGCCAGTCAGGACTGCAATCAATGAGCTGATCAAACTTTCTCTTGACAGATCCCACCGTCAGCTCATTGTACCCCCCACATGAGATAACCATGGCCACAGGGAAGGCTTCCCAAGTGTTGTGCGCGAATATCTGGGAAGGCTCCTCGAAATAATCAGGGATGGCGAAGTCCTCTGGTCGCGTGACGGACATAGCGACCTATGAGGGAGGACTGGGTGGAGATGATTCTGCTTCCTTCTTTGATTCTGAAGCCTCTCATCGTGAAGACTCGCCTTTCTTGATATATTGCTTCAAATGACCCTCCTTGATAAGGATCTCAATAGCATTTTTAAGGTGCATGTAGTCCTCAATTGTGTGGCCATGGCTACAGTGGAAACTGTAATATTTACTTTTGTCCACGTTGCCTTTGGACGTCGTTGGTTTGGGGAACCTGACACCTCCCTGTTTGAATTCAGTGTTAGCGCATTCGGAGAGAATGCGCTTGCGAGGAGCGGTGAGCAGAGTATACTCCGTGAATCGGCCAGCAAGCCCATTACCTTCCCGGGAGCGATCATCTCGTCGCCTCTCTTTTCCTTGTCGGGATGTCTCTGGCTCGTCTTTTTTTGGTGCCGGGGCGCTTTCTCGATCTCTTGTGTCCCGTGCATGAAATGCGGCTTCCTTCTCTTCGTACTGTATGTACGCCTCAGCCTTCCGGAGAAGTTCTATCAATGTTCGGGGAGTCTCAATTCCGACGGCTTTGCGAAACTCTCTTTTTGGTCTCAAGCCTTTCTCAAGGATATACTTTTTCATATGGTCCGTCGTGCGGACCTCCACGGGCTCTTTGTTAAACTATTCTATATATGCCCGCAGGGACTCGTCCCTGACCTGTATGATAGCTTCTAAGGTGGCCTCCGACTTGGGATGTCGTCGGGAGGCCGTAAAATGTCGGGCGAACTGGGTCTTTAATTCTCTCCAAGATGTGGCTGACCCCCGGGGAAGGCGCTTGAACCAAGCCATAGCCCCTTTCCTGAGGGTGATTGGGAATAATCTGCACTTTATGGCTCCACTCACATTGTGGTAGTGGAGCATTGCCTCAATGTTTTCTATGTGTTCGCCGGGGTCGGTGGTCCCGTCGTATGTTGCTAGAGCAGGGGTACTTTTCCAACCCGCGAGGAATTCTAGTGTCCATGATCTCCTGTGAGAGTGGACCATGGACGTCATCGTCACTGCTTGTGCTCGGAGAACGGGAAAAAGAATAGCTACGGCCACGACTTCTGCTTCGTTGAGGAGAATGCCTGCGCAAACGGTGATGCTCGTACTTTTCTGAGGGCCTAGATCTCTTTGACGCGGGGGAACGTCTTGACCTCCACAAGGGAGAGCGGTGTCGCCTTCTTGCAAGGTCAGATGCTGACTCTTCTGATCTTGATCGTCTTCTCTCCGGGGAGAGGCTTTTGGACCTGTCATGCCTCCGTTTCTGAGGGGGAGACCGAGGACGTGGAGAAGGGTTGCGAGGTTTCTCCGAGGACAAACGCTCCTGGAGGACGTGCTCGAGAGCGTTGATCTTTTCACCTTGTTGGACGATCAAGAGGTTTAACTTGTTGAGGGAGGCAATGAGAGCAGCTGTGCTGGGGTCAGTATTTTGTGGAACCGAAATAGGCTAAAAAACGCGGTCAGCAGCCTGTGCCCGAGGTTTCACGTCATCAGGAGTAGGAGAGGCGGTTTTCCCGTCACGATGATCTGTCTCCGGGAAAGCAGCTCCAGAGAGGATGTGGTCGACTTTATCGGGGATAACGACGACAATAGCTTCTTGACGGACAACATCATTCTTGGTAAAGGTCATGATGATCAGATGAGGTTTGAAGAGAGCTTTGGTCTTTGAGGTGAAAAAGAGGGGATCTTGAATCACAAAGACATGGAAGCTAGTTTCCCATAGACGACACCACTGATCGGAGGTGATCAGACTGGATCGTCATGGCATTCGCGTGGGGCAAATGATGATGCTTGTAGGAGAGGGGGTGTACCTGCAAGGCACTCCGACGCTCAAGCAAGAAAAGGTCAGAGAAAAGGGGTAAGTACAAAGTATGTTCTTAGGATGATTATGGGATACCTGACCCTCTCAACCGAGAGGGTTTATATAATGCCCCCAGCGCGTGGCCAAAGGTTCCTATTTTCGATGCGAAATAACCGTTTCCCGAAGAATAGGTAACTCCCCAAAACTAGCCGTTATGTCGGGCAAGGTGCCCAAACTAGCCGTTATATCGGGCAAAGGCATAGTTCCGGGCACACGCCCATGGCTGTCCTGGGACTAATGGGTCCGTGCATGACGGGCAGAAGTACCGGGGAGGAGCAAGTGTCCTTGGGGTCCATCCGTCCAAGGGTGCCCGGTTAGAGGGTAGAAATGTAAGTTTTGCCCTTCGTGGATTGGACTTAGGCAATTGGGTCGTTTTGGGAGCAGAAGTGGATTGGAGCATGCCTAGCCATTGGTTCAGCCCAGAACTATATATATATATGTTTGAAAAGATAGATATTAACTGCATATTTGGATTATAGTGAAATATAAGTGTTTTTTTTAAGGCAAAATAATAAGTATTAAACTTCAAAATGAAGCATAAGATATGCCAATTCAAGAATTAGATAAACATTCAGTAAACACAAACACAAAAATAGTGGCATAGCCAAATGCCTTTTAAAAGTATCACCTAATAACTGAAATATAATCTTATTAAACACCACACCTACATCTAAAACATCAACACCACACAGAGAATCTCACTGAGAGATACTGATCAATATAAAAATGAAACAGGATTTCAAGGCAAACACTTCCTACAGCAAGTCACTATTCTGCCTCAACCACTATCAATGTTATTTACAGAAATCGAATAAAATACCTTATTGGTATCTGATATGTGGCCATCCAATTTGATTATGATAGTATTATCCACTCACATATGCTGCTACATAAAATATCAATTGAATCACAATATCAGAATTCTCTGCAAGATGTTTTTTCATCAATTTTTTTTTTAAAAAGCGAAACCACCTTAAAAGCATCATAGTGAGAAATATAATTTGTAAAATTGAAAAAGAAAAAGAAAAAAAAATAGAAAATAGGACATGATTTGTAATTGAAAAAGAAAAAAACTTACTGGAAGTGATTACAGTGTTGTAATGTGACCGGACAAGTTCAGTAGCAATGACAGTTGTCTTAAAATCAAAAGGAATGAATAATTTTTAGATGTAAATAAACCCAATAATGACAATATACGCTTGCAACACTATACTTTGTATATGAAAACAGGATTTACATTAATAATAAAAAACAAAATCAATTTCCTAACCATGAAAAATAGAAAATCTCATAAGAAGAAATTCGGAAAAAATTGATTAGAACATGTTCATCGAAAATAGTAACAATGAAAATAAATGGGTATGGAAGGAGAATTCTTTTTACCTTACTCATCTTTGAGTTCTCTTACTTGAAGACATTGTTAAACTTGATGTATGGTTTCATAACATATTGCCATAAATACAATTTATGAGTATGGAAGAAGATTAGTCATAAGAACAAATCAGGAAAAAAAATTAAAGCATGTTAATAAAAATAAGTAAATGTGACTTACTTTAACAATGAAAAACAGAATCATGGAAAAAACAATGAAAAACAGAAAATTTCATGAAAAAAAAAAACAACTGCAATACATAGATTTTTAGGGGAAATACAAATCAATTATTTGCATCATTATTATTTTATTTTGGTGAAGGTATCATCATTATTTTGACAATAAAAGCATTCAAACAATGAGCACTCAATTAAATATTTATGTTACCTCCATGCCATTCAAAGTCAGAGTAATTTCTTTTAGCTGTTCTTCAACTTTAGCCTATTATGAACCATGTTAGCATAAATCTCATGCTATACAAAAAATAGAAAAAGCATTAAAAGTGGATGCTTTATATACTCTAAATATGTGATGTAACTCTTTCCCTCACCTGCTTAGAAACCTGGGAATCATGGTCCTCATAGTTCAAACTTGACAGACAAGAACTATGAGTAGCCAATATGACCTAAGCTTCCCTTATGATTTGAGATCCTGCATGTCTCTGTTTGTAGGTCAAGACAAGCAACCAATGATTCAGAATCAATAGATTAAAAACCAATAATACCACTGATTGAAATTAATCATTAAAAGATGGATGCAACTAGCCATACTATTTCACCTTAATTATTTCCCCATTAAAAGTATACTGCCATAACAAAATTGTTGACATTGGTATACTGCCAATCAATATACCAACATAATCATCTTTGTAGAAATCTGCATACATTTAAAAATTATTGATGAGAAATCATTACAATAAAATGGTATAAATTACAGCGGTAAAAATCTGTATAGCTAATTGCATTTAATAATTATGTCACAAATAAAATCAAAATCCAACATTTAATTGAGATTATAGACTATACCAATCCTTTTTGGCTTAAATGCACTTTTTGTCCCCCTAGTTTGGGCATTTTATACTATTGGTCCCCCTATTACAAAACCTGCGATTTTGGTCCCTCAATTTTGGTGGTCTTTGCATTTTTGTAGTCCCCCTCCAATTTTACATACGTGGCAGTGATGACTAAAATTTAAAAATTATTTTTAATTAGATGGCAAGATGACTAGGATATTTTAATATTTAATAATACTTTTAACTAATTTAATATTTTTAATATTTTTATAGAGAATTAATAATTTAAATTGATATTTAATTAATTAAAATTTTGGAAAAGTATTATGGGTCCAAAGCCCATTTCTCAACAACCCACTTCCATCCCAACCTACTTATGTAATACTATAGATTTGACCAAGCTTTATAAACACTTCCACAATACTAGAAAAAACGATGTGGGACTAAAGCTTTATAAACCTATGCATAACACCAGCAATACCACGCTTCAGTCAACACTGTAGTTCTTCCTCATGTTGCAGTGCTTCCTCAAGCCATTGATTGTGCTTCCACTGCTCTTCCCTGATAACACATTCACAAATGTAACATCTTTCATCAACCTCACATCAAGCAATGTGATCACCACCAAAACCATCCTATTTCACAAGTCACAACCTTCTTTATTCAAGCTGCTTATGGACATTTATGGCATATTGCAACTTGCTTTGTACTGAGGGTGCACGTTCTAGACATTCTTGCTGGTAATTCTATTACTTTTGTTTCTTTTATGTTTGGAATTTGTGTTCTGTGTTTTTGTTTGCTTTGAAGTCTCTTTCTTTTTATTTTGGAAAAGTTTAATTGAAAGTTGAAATTCATGGTTCTTAAATTTCAGTGGTATAAAACTGAGTTAAAAAGTTTGCATTTTGCACTGATATTATTAGTGGGTTGTTGTTCAATTTCAATTATGATGTGTCATCTTTGTGTATAATGGATGCAGATGAAAGTTGGAATAAAATCAGTGTTTCTGTGCATATAAGTGCTTCTGTATTGATGTGTGTGCCCGTTTGAAATTGGACTAATTGGGTTTGAGACTAAGAGGAGGATTGTTTGGGGGAGTAATTCTATTTCAGATTATATTTACTTCTTTCGAGCTGTTAGGAGATTGAATTTATTGAAATTTTTTTGCACTTTTTACTGTTATGCGTAGCAATGGCTTTTTTCGGATTTGTGTGATTCTGAACTAGTGTGAGCTAAACTGAATTGATGTTATTTGGATTGAAGCATATCATCTTATGAAAAGGCTTGTTACTCATTACTTCCAGAAGCAGAAAAATGGTGAAAATGAATACCAAAGAAACACTTGTAGTCCCACATCGATTTATTTACTAAAAATACAATTGTTTATATAAGTCATATATACATCACAAGTTATAAATGTGTGATGGGCTGATGCTTTAAGTAAATGGGCTTAAGCCTAGTAGTATTTTCAATGTTTTAATTAATTAATTAAAAAAATCTTAATAAAGATTATTAGATATTAATTTAATTAAAACATTATTAAATATTAAATCAATTAAAAATATTATTAAATAATAAAATATCCTAGTCATCCTTGCCATGTAATTAAAAATAATTTTTAAATCTTAATCATCAGTGCCACGTATGCAAAATTGGAGGGGGACTACAAAAATGCAAAGACCACCAAAATTGAGGGACCAAAATCGCAGGTTTTGTAATAGGGGGATCAGTAGTATAAAATGCCCAAATTAGGGGGACCAAAAGTGCATTTAAGCCATCATTTTTTCACAGTAGTCATATGAGGAGTCCATGAAAGTTCTAAAAGTCTCCCCTCTGCCTCACGTGAGTAATGGAAGTCCTTCTATTACTGACCATTGATACATGTACACCTAACAAAAGATATATTTGGCTAAGCATAAGCGTATTTAAAACAAAAGAGAAAAAGGCTAAAGATAACATAAATATAAACGTAAATATTCCTGCTTTGCCTTTCAAATTTGAACCTTTTTGTGGTTTACCTTCCAAAAATAATATATAAAGGGTATAATCATACAATGACGAAAGATATCATACCACTCAAACTTCCAATAATATGATGAACTGGACAAATCATTCCAAGTATTCAGATGTAGCGATCAAGCCCATATCTGAAATGCCACTCATGCAGATTACACTTATGAGATTGCAGTTAAGCATATTATTTAAGCAAAAAGAGTAGAGACACTACTAGAAAACACTGTTTTAGCCTCAACGTAAAATGGATGCTAAACGTTGAAATCTGGACGCTAACAACAATTTAGCATCTAACTCATTGACGACAATAAAAACCTTGAAGCTAAACATTAGCATCCTGCTGAAGCTAATTAGAATTTACATAAATGGGCTCTAAAATGGAAGCTAAATAATGAGCTAATCGTAGACGCTAATTAGTGTTTGTAATCTACTGATGCTAAATTTAGCATCAACATATTTTAAACTCTAACTAGCATTAATTTTTAGGGAAGCTAAATTTAGCATCAATATATTTAAAAGGCTAAATAGCATTTATTTATTGTTGATTCTAAATTTAGCATCCAAAATAAAAAATGATAAGTCAAATTTATAATATTATTAAATTCCAAACATAAGAAATACTAGAGATATAATAAAATTCAGTGAAATCATGGTGTATAAACCTTGATGTTTGTTTTTCTCCTTTACCGTTGCATGGAAGTACGAGTTATTTTCATCTCCTAGCTTGAGCCATGTTACCTTGGAATTTTGCCTTAACATGGATTCCTCCACTTTATTAAGAGACAATACATGTTCCGTTAATTGCTTGATTTTCCCAACGGTATGATCGTCAAATAAATTCCGCTGCAACTGCATTTGAGCTTCGAGGGGTTGGTGCCTTACATGTTGAATTTGTTCCTGAATATTTGTGACTTTATTATTGAGTTTACCAAGTACTAGTTGGAGCTGATGAAGCTTGATCCAGAGTTTTTTCATTGCCCTGCCATACACTGTTTTCTTCCAATTTTCCTCTACAAACTGCATAAAATTTTCATCCAACCTCCCACACAATATTAAAGAATAATTCTATACATATATTTCAAAATCAGATTTGAAAAGATTCATAGCATTAAACCTGCCATATATTTCAAAAGTTCTTAACCTGCTACAAAAGGGTCACAATAGAACTCAAAAAGTGAACCCATAATATGTCACTAGTAGAAACTAAATAATCCTAAGGCAAACCAATAATATGTCACTAGTTCAAAAAAAACTAAGTAGGGTCATACAAAAAATATGAAAGTTGTGTCATTGTTAAAAGACTTGCCTAGGTCATCCTCTGATTGATCATCAAGATCATCATCCTCCGATAGATCATCAAGAGCACTGTTATAATGCGGATGAGGTCGACTAGTACTGCAAGATCCACCTCCTGAATGATGCTCTAAAGTCATCATCCTTTTCCTAAACTCTTCCATATCAATTAGGAATTGGTTTTGCAACTCCTTCGTACGTTGATCAGCCTCAACAGCTCTTTGGTTTGCTTCATTCGCTCTTTGGTTTGCTGCAGCTGCCTCCCGACGAAGCATCTCAATGACCTCATGTTCAGGAGGACATGACTCTTGAGTAAGATGAGATACACCTGGTCTAAGGTTAACAGACAAAGCTCCAGTTCCATAACAATGACCTCGAGAAATACCCCCAGCAACATCTACCCACAATTCAAGTCTTTTCTCACCATCAACCTCTAGTGTATCACTTGTAGTATGCTCATCATTCTTAATTAGTTGAGTAAGACGTTCCTGATAGTTATCCTGGAAAAAAATAAGTAACATAAGTTTGAATAACAAGATATAAATAAATTTAATCTAATAAATAATTTCTAGGCCTAATTTTAATCTAATGAATAACTCTTCACAAATGACATGATGATTTTCTATACTTCTTTTTCCATAGGCTCCCAACAGAAGGTAATCATGAAGGTTACCGTAATCCTATTCAAGGTGTGTAAACACTAAATGCAGGTGCATCACTCTGTCACGGATCAAATCAACTTAGATTAGATCCATCACAACCGGCTAGACTTTTACAACATGGCGAAACAAGGTTTAATGGTTTACAGTTTTAAACATTCAATTGTGAACCCCTGCCAGTTTATATAAATCATCAAAACAAAATTAAATATCAACAAATCCTTGACATTAGTCATGTGACAGATCCATGAAAGTGTAGGCATGTGACAGACTATCAAATATTAACTCAATTCATGCTCCATTTTAATGTGGGTGGCATGAAAGTACTACATGCAAACAACTTACATTAATTGTTAATATTGGTAGCATGATAATACTACATGTAAACAGCGTTGTTAATATGCATAATCAACTAGTGGAATGAAAGTACTACACGCAAATAACTTACATAAGTTTTTTCAGCACGACTATCAACCCAATCGCCTGACTTCTTTTTATGGGTAGCCAAAAAAAGCTCATCAGGATAGACAACTCGTCCAAGTATTTTGCTCTGCCAATAAAGTCAATCAATAACAATCTTTCATGAATTCTATGTAACCACAATAATTAGTATACAGACTTAATTTTTAATTTTTTTTTAAAGACCAACTTAATATTTTTCATTTTTCAAGAACCATGTAGCCTACTTCTCTTGTTTTTTTTTTCACTGAGAAGGCTTCTTTTATTTAGAGAAGGTTTCTAACAGTATGTTTACTAAAGTACATACTAAAGTACATAAAAGTATGTTTACATAAGGATGTTTACTAAAGTATGTTTACATAACAGTATGTCTTCCTTCATTTTTACATAACAGTATGTTTACATAACAGTATGTTTACATAAGGATGTTTACTAAAGTACATAAAAGTACATAACAATATGTTTCAACATGTGTTTGTCAGGATGCAATATGTTTGTGCGAGTGTTGATTTGCATATGAAAAATAAAATAAAAACAGTTCATAACCATATATGTGTGTGTCGTCTGATAAGATTGAAATTATATTTCCTATTATTATATGTACTTATGTCAACAATATGTGTCTTTCACTCTATAAATCATGTTGCAACTTTCACAAATTCATAACAGCTTTTTCAATCTACATGAATTCAGTAGCATATAAAACTAACTTTTTTGTAAATTGACTGCACCTTAACTTAATTTGCTAACAGAACTGTATGAACAAAAACATTTCAAACTTCATCAATCTCCTAACTAACCAGATCAAGTTGCTAACAGAATTTTCAAGCAACAACAACATAACTGAATTATCAGCTCATAACCAACTTACTAACCTAACTTGCTAACTTGATTTCACTGCCAGTTACACAATTAACAGAATTTTAACTAACTATAACAAACCTTATCTAACTCAATCAAAACCTCCAGTTGTTAATAACCAATTTTTTTTGTTTTGTAGGCAGAGTGGAACAATCTTCTTCATGGAGCATGTAATTTTATCTGAACTTTTGTATGTATAATGCATTAATGGTGTTGTCCCTATCAATTCCAGTAGCTTTTTCTATGCACTCATTGAGATTTGAATTTAATAGTTCCTTTTGGGTTGATGTTAGCTAATAGAACAATACTAGAGTTAAAATTATGTATATCTTGAATGCCAAAACATAGTAAGGACTAAATAAGGCACTATTCGTACTAAATAGGGACTAAATAGGACTAAATAGCTATGTCCTACAACAATACTATATTGCAGAAACAAAAATTATATCAAAATCGAAACAAAACCAATATCAAAATACTATATTGCATTACTTCCTTAAAAATAAACATGTAAGTTTTATTCAATATGCAAATTCATACATACCATATCAAGTGCAATGTCGTGATGAGCCTTGCGTCCTGTGGTGTGGACAGCTCCTCCCTTACTTGAACTCTGATTAATCTTGTTTTGTGAAGACATCTTTTTGAAACCGTCACTCTCCCAATGTTTAAGAAGACCCTTGTAACACCCCTTTCTACCCCCAAATAATGTTGCAGCAGAAACAACTCAATTATCAGAGTAAAACATTAAATTCACCTCAAAGGGTGCACATTTCTCATTTAAAATCAAAATAATACACTTGCCCTGTAAACAAAGGGTTTTCCTCTAAATAAATCAAATGCCTTCACATGACAGCGGAACTCAAAATTTTCAATTAAAAAGGTTTCCATTCAACATCATAATAATCAAAAAGGTTTTTAATAAAAGCCCTCAAAATAGGCAGCAAATCCACCATAACCACAAATACTCACAAAGGTTTTCAAAATGAAACCATATCATCAAATAACAGCAAAAATAAGGAAACAACATAGTTCGACTCGAAGGACCCCAACCCGATGTTACACTATCAGAGCAAGACCCTCTAAATCGACCAAAAGCAAATAAACTTCAAGGTCCTTGAAAGCATCCAAAGCTAAACCTGATCACCTGCACGTTACCCACGTGGAGGCAACATTCAAACAGGCAGGGTGAGTAATCACAATTCAATATAAGTCATATAAAGAAAAGACATTAACAGGGCAACAGTTGTTTTTATCAAATACTACAACAACTCACCCAAAACATCATATAAAACATCACATCACCAATATCACTCATATGCAATCATGCAATGCCACCAAGAATGAAATGCAACGTCATAAAAAGGCATGTGGTACCAAATCATCATAATAATGGACACTAGGCCATCAACCCTCCACAAGGGAGCACGTCATAAACACCTCAATCCACACAATGGGATTGAAGCCACCACTAGACCGAAGTCCTAACATCGTCACTGGACCGAAGTCCTAACATCATCAATAGACCGAAGTCCAAATGATATGAATGCATGATGCACAACGTCCTAATCATCATCATCAATAAAAGTCATTACGTGCATCATCATCCATCAAACTCACATATTCATCCTATCACCAAATACGTCATCAAAACATCATTAATCAGTATCTCGTAATCATCAATATAACTCATAGTAATTCACATCAAAATAGTCATGTATCATCGTCATAAAATCATCAACCTTAAAATCATCGTTTGCATCATCATCCATATCAATATTCCTCGTACTCATCAATACAACATCTATTCAATCAATCACATAATTCATACTAGCTAAAAGTTCTCACCCATCCTACTTTCGTCATCATTTTCATCACTAAATAGTCATCATATAACACGTCAACGCATAACAGCAATTTACAACAATGTCACATCATTAATATAATATAAAACATATATTTTTCATGAATTTTAGGTCAATAAAAACCATATTTTTCAGTCCCAGGTCGCACTAAGCGTGCCCCATCTGCGCTAAGCGCGCTACTCACTGCCTTGAGGAGGCGAAATTTCTCCAGACCGCGCTAAATCGCGCTAAGCGGGCCCTGCGATTCTGCAACCTAAAACCCTGCGATGACAACAACGACCCACCTGCGTTTTTCTGCCCTAAACTCGATTTTTAACAGCAATTTTTCACAGATTTTGCACCAATAGCCTACATCTAACATTTGCAATTCAACCAAACAAATCAAACAAGACTAATTCATCAATTCCAATCATATTATCACTAAATCTTCCTAAAACCCTCATTCAACCCCATGGATTCCCCCCAAAACTCCAATCACCCACCAACACCTAATCTTTATATCAACATATTGCAAAGTGATACTCCCCATACCTTAGAATCTTGTCTCCTTCGACCTCTCTTGAAGTTTCTCCAGAATTCTTCTATGCCCTAGCCTCCTTCTTGCTTGTTCTTCAGAGCACCTTTGCCTCTTCCTCCAAAAATAATACGAATAATGAGTTCCTTTCACTATTCTCTCTTAAAATACCCCTAAATGTGCTCTTCCCATTATACCCTCACTTATCCATCCCTAATGACCAACATACCCTCAATACTCCCACTTCTATTATTTTAAATAATAAACAATAATTTGAATAATACTATATGATTATTCTTACTATTAATATTATTAAAATGATTTCACCACAATGCATCATGCCACATAACCACATATCGTCAAAATCACCTTATATCCTCAAATAAGCAACAATTAATCATAATCGAATTTGGGGTGTTACAACTCTCCCCCACTTAAGGAATTTTCGTCCTCTAAAATTTACCTGAAGCAAATAGAGTCGGATATGACTCCTTCAACTGGTCTTCGCGCTCCCAAGTCCAACTTTCACCAGCTGGTCCTCCCCGCAGAACTTTCACCAAAGCGATCTCTTTACCTCGCAGTTGTTACATTTCTCAACCATCGACACGCACCGGCAATACTTCCATAGTCAGGTTATCCCTCACTTGTACATCATCCATCTGAATCACATGCGACAGATCCGGAATGTACTTCCTCAATTGAGACACGTGGAACACGTCATGCAAATTCGCAAGTGACGGAGGTAAAGCAATTCGATAGGCTACCTCTCCTATCCTCTGTGATATTTGATATGAGCCAACAAAACATGGAGTGGGCTTCCTAGACTTCAAAGCTAGACCCACACCAATCACTAGCGTCACTCTCAAAAACACATGATCTCCCTCTTAGAATTCAAGTGCTTTCCTCCTTTTATCATGGTAACTCTTCTGACGACTCTGCGAAGCTTTCATTCTTTCTTGGATAATCTTAATCTTCTCAGCCGTCTCTTGCATAATTTCAGGTCCGAGTACATCACGCTCGCCCGACTCATACCAACACAAAGGAGTCCTACACCTTCTCCCATACAAAGCTTCGTAGGGTGTCATTCCAATACTAGCATGAAAACTATTATTGTACGTGAACTCAATCAACGGTAAATGGATATCCCACGATCCTCCATGATCCAACACACAAGCCCTCAGTAAATCCTCTAAAGATTGGATAGTCCTTTCTGTTTGACCGTCCGTCTGCGGATGATAGGCATAACTCATCCTCAACTTAGTACCCAAAGCATCTTGCAAACTCTTCCAAAACCTCGATGTAAACCTCGAATCTCTATCCGACACAATACTCGAAGGTACCCCGTGTAACTTCACAATTTCATCGATGTACAACTCTGCTAACTTCTGCATGGAATGATTAATCTTCATCGGTAAGAAATGAGCCGACTTTGTTAATCTATCCACGATCACCCAAATTGAATAATTTCCCTTAGCAGTCTTCAGCAATCCCACCACAAAATCCATGGAAATACTATCCCATTTCCATTTTGGAATCCTTAACGGCTGCATCATACCTAAAGGCTTTTGATGCTCCACCTTCGACTTCTGACAAGTCAAACACGCATAAACAAACTCCGCGACATCTTTCTTCATACCTGGCCACTAAAATAACTTTTTCAAATCTAAGTACATCTTCGTAGCACCGTGGTGAATACTCAACCTACTCCGATGTCCTTCTTCAAGAATGCTCTTCTTAATATCTGGGACATCTGGAACACACACTCTATCTCTGAACATCATTACACCATTCTCATCAATCCGGAAGTCACCTCCTTTACCTTGGTTAATCAAAGTCAATTGGTCAACTAACTTTAAATCAAATTGCTGCCCCACCCTGATTTCTTCCAGAATACTACTAGTCAACTTCAATATTCCCAACTTCACACTGTCAAGAGTCGCTTCACATACCAAACTCAAATCTCTGAATTGCTCAATTAGTTCCAATTCTTTCACCATAAGCATCGACATATGCAATGACTTTCTGCTCAATGCATCGGCCACTACATTTGCTTTGCCCGAATGATAACTCAAATCAAAATCGAAATCCTTTAACAACTCTAACCACCTTCTCTGCCTCATATTCAATTCCCTCTGATCAAATAAACACTTTAGACTCTTATGATCACTGAACACTTCGAATTTAGAGTCAAACAGATAATGTCTCCAAATCTTCAACACAAACACCACCGCAGCTAACTCCAAGTCATGTGTAGGATAATTCCCTTCATGAAATCGCAATTGTATTAAAGCATAGGCAACAACTTGTGCATTCTGCATCAATACTCCACCAAGGCCCATCTTCGACGCATCACTATACACCACAAAAGATTCACTCGGATTAGTCAAATCCAACACCGGGCGGCCATCAGTCTCTTCTTTAATTCTACAATGCTCTCTTCACAAGTTACGTCCCACACCAAAGCTTGACCTTTTCGAGTCAACTGAGTCAAAGGTAATGCCAACTTAGAAAAGCCTTCAATAAACTTGCGATAATAACCCGCTAATCCCAGAAAACTCCATATCTCAGTAGCAGACTTCGGAGTATCCCGCTGTAACACGACATCAATCTTAGAAGGATCAACAACAAGTCCACCAATTGAAATCACATGGCCAAGGAAACTCACTTCCTTTAACCAAAACTCACACTTTGACATTTTTGCATACAACTTATTCTCCTTCAAGACTTGCAACATAGTTCTCAAATGCTCAGCATGCTCTTCTTCAAATCTCGTCCTGAAAGCCGTCTTCGGAATATCATCAGGCTTAACACGAATCTGATGATAACCAGATCTCAAATTAATCTTGATAAACACACATGCATCTACTAACTGATCCATCAATTCCTCAATCCTTGGAAGCAGACACTTATTCTAGATCGTCACTCTATTCAACTGCCGATAATCAACACACAACCTCATACTTCCATCTTTCTTCTTCACCTACAGCATAGGGGCACCTCACAGAAAAACATTCGGTCGAACAACTTCCTCTCAACCAATTCTTCCAGCTATTCCTTCAGTTCACTTATTCAGAAACATACATTCCGTATGCAAACACTGACATCGAGCTTGCATCGAGTACCAGGTCGATAGCAAGTTACACTCCACATTACAGTGGTAAATCACTGATATCTCATGGGAACACCTCCAAATAGTCACACACCACCGCATCCCTTATGCCTTCCAAAAACCCAACATCATAACACATTTGCACCATCTTTCACAGACTCACCCACTTGCTTCACAGAACAAACAACTCTTCACCTTCGTCGAAATTAGATTCAGGTGATCGTCAGGAATTACACACCATCGGCATATCACTAGCCACCACCCTATTCTCTATCCCTCAAAAGCAGACATCAACAGTACCTGATTATTCTCCTCAAGATATTTCCAACTTGACCGACAGGCAAGAAACTCTAATTCGCCTTATCTTTAAGTCTATTAGTCTGCATCGACTCATCAAAACAATCCTTAAGCACTCGGCTTAACCCCAACAATTCACTGCACACGCTACTCAAGCTCGCAGGACACGTCTATTCCATCCAACATGACCCCGTCTATTATCAACAAGAGATTAAGGGTGATCAGTTCCTCAATTTGTCAATAACAACCGATATCATGAGGCGGTATAAACTATCTCCACCAACTATCGCAGCGTCCAACACCACCCTTAGCCATCGCTCCACACTCGAAGCATCTTGGAGAAGCACCATCTTCTCCCCCACTTGTTTCATTCCCAACCTGCAAAAGGAAAACAAAATAAGTATCGACAGTGTTTTCACACACATGTCGCACACTAGGGAATAGACAACACTAGACAACCTGGCCGGACGGACGGACCTGCTCTGATACCACTAATGTAACACACATTTCTACCCCCAAATAATGTTGCAGCAGAAACAACTCAATTATCAGAGTAAAACATCAAATTCACTTCAAAGGGTGCACATTTCTCATTTAAAATCAAAATAATACACTTGCCCTGTAAACAAAGGGTTTTCCTCGAAATAAATCAAATGCCTTCACATGGCAGCGGAACTCAAAATTTTCAATTAAAAAGGTTTTCATTCAACATCATAATAATCAAAAAGGTTTTTAATAAAAGCCCTCAAAATAGGCAGCAGATCCACCATAACCACAAATACTCACAAAGGTTTTCAAAATGAAACCATATCATCAAATAACAGCAAAAATAAGGAAACAACATAGTTCGACTCGAAGGACCCCAATCCGATGTTACACTATCAGAGCAAGACCCTCTAAATCGACCAAAAGCAAATAAACTTCAAGGTCCTCGAAAGCATCCAAAGCTAAACCTGATCACCTGCACGTTACCCACGTGGAGGCAACATTCAAACAGGCAGGGTGAGTAATCACAATTCAATATAAGTCATATAAAGAAATGACATTAACAGGGCAACAATTGTTTTTATCAAATACTACAACAACTCACCCAAAACATCATATAAAACATCACACCACCAATATCACTTATATGCAATCATGCAATGCCACTAAGAATGAAATGCAACGTCATAAAAATGCATGTGGTACCAAATCGTCATAATATTGGACACTAGGCCATCAACCCTCCCAAAGGGAGCACGTCATAAACACCTCAATCCACACAATGGGATTGAAGCCACTACTGGACCGAAGTCCTAACATCGTCACTGGACCGAAGTCCTAACATCATCAATAGACCGAAGTCCAAATGCTATGAATGCATGATGCACAACGTCCTAATCATCATCATCAACAAAAGTCATTACGTGCATCATCATCCATCAAACTCACATATTCATCATATCACCAAATACGTCATCAAAACATCATTAATCAGTATCTCGTAATCATCAATATAACTCATAGTAATTCACATCAAAATAGTCATGTATCATCGTCATAAAATCATCAACCTTAAAATCATCGTTTGCATTATCATCCATATCAATATTCCTCGTACTCATCAATACAACATCTATTCAATCAATCACATAATTCATACTAGCTACAAGTTCTCACGCATCCTACTTTCATCATCATTTTCATCACTAAATAGTCATCATATAACACGTCAACGCATAGCAGCAATTTACAGCAACGTCACAACATTAATATAATATAAAAAAGATATTTTTCATGAATTTTAGGTCAATAAAAACCATATTTTTTCAGTCCCAGGTCGCGCTAAGCGGGCCCCATCCACGCTAAGCGCGCTACTCACTGCCTTGAGGAGGCGAAATTTCTCCAGATCGCGTTAAGCGCGCTAGATCGCGCTAAGCGGGCCCTGTGATTCAGCAACCCAAAACCCTGCGATGACAGCAACGACCCACCTGCGTTTTTCTGCCCTAAACTCAATTTTTCACAGATTTTGCACCAATAGCCTACATCTAACATTTGCAATTCAACCAAATAAATAAAACAAGACTAATTTATCAATTCCAATCATATTATCACAAAATCTTCCTAAAACCCTCATTCAACCCCATGGATTCCCCCCAAAACTCCAATCACCCACCAACACCTAATCTTTATATCAACATATTGCAAAGTGATACGCCCCATACCTTAGAATATTGTCTCCTTAAACCTCTCTTGAAGTTTCTCCAGAATTCTTCTATGCCCTAGCCTCCTTTTCACTTGTTCTTCAGAGCACCTTTGCCTCTTCCTCCAAAAATAATACGAATAATGAGTTCCTTTCACTATTCTCTCTTAAAATACCCCTAAATGTGCTCTTCCCATTATACCCTCACTTATCCATACCTAATGACCAACATACCCTCAATACTCCCACTTTTATTATTTTAAATAATAAACAATAATTTGAATAATACTATATGATTATTCTTACTATTAATATTATTAAAATAATTTCACCACAATGCATCGTGCCACATAACCACATATCGTCAAAATCACCTTATATCCTCAAATAAGCAACAATTAATCATAATCGAATTTGGGGTGTTACAACCCTTATATGCATCCTCTCTCATCCACCTAGGTCTTTCCTCCTTATCTCTCACTTTTGTAAGCATGTCAGTAAGGCGTTTATGACATTTTTTTTTATCAAATACCTCTCTGATTTTCTTCGCATGATGAGGCTCCCATGAAACTTATTTCTGGTCGACAATGTAAGTAGAATGAAATTTAATTCCAAAAAATATATTCATATCAGAGGTGGTATAATTCATTTGTCACAAAGTAACTACAAGCAATTTATAAGGCTTACCGAAAATATTCCAAACCATTCATTCTGGGGAACATTTTTCCAACACGTATAAATGTCTCGAAACTGTTTCCTAATAGCCATGCTAATTGCATTAGTAACAACTTTTCCAGGAGCAATTCTACACACACCAAAATGTAAATTGTAAAAGAAATAGATTTAAATAAAAGTAAATTCATGACAAATTATTAAAAAAACAAAAATGAAATACCCTTCACCAAGAGGTTGTATCATTATCTTCGTAACGTTATCCTCTTGATGGACCTTTCGTTCATTCTGCAGGTGATCTCCCTCAACATTGTTCGTAAGATTCGCCTCCTCTAGGGAAGGTTGTGGTGTCGCTTAGACTCTTGTCGGTGCGGTCATTAGTGAAGGTTGGACCATTGGTGTTGTTTCTTGGACTACTGTTGGTGCCGTCACTTGGGGTGGTTGGACCACTCTCATTGTTTCTTGGACTGTTGTTGGTGCAGTCACATGGGATGGTTGGACCACTCTTGTTATTTTTTGGACTACTATTGGTGCCATCACTTGGGAAGGTTGGATCTCTTTTGTTGCTTCTTGGGCTAATGATGGGGTAGGATTGAGTACTTTAGGGGCTGGTTGGACCACAGGTTGTGTCTTTTGGACTGGTGGTGAGGAAGGATGGGTTGATGATGGCAAACCTAATTTCTTAAGGCGCTTCTTGTTGGCTTCAACAAGCTTCTTGGTAGCTTTATCAAGATTGCCGGGTTGTAACAACCTATGATGAACAATGGTGGAAGACTTCTTCCTCTTAGTTCCATGGCATTGTCCAGTCATTTTTCTCAATGTATAAGTCTTCCTGCACAATAGTAGTTAAGATATGTCAAAAAAAGTAAAACATTATAGAAATAGTAAATCATTATACAAATTGTATAATTTAAAAAGTACATACTATATAATAAAAAGTACATTCTATATAATACATTAATAACAAAACATAAGCAAAAAACTTAGAATAAATCTACTTGAAACTTCAACTTTTAAAAATAATACACATTTAGGTGTCCATATATTTTTAAAATAAACTAGAACATCAACTACAACTTTCTCTTTTCCATGGAACTTATAACTACTTTAATACAAAAACAAACTAATCCATATCATCTTCTTCGTCTTCATTGTTGTCGTCATCATCCTCATCATCAACATCATCGTCATTATCATCATCTTGCTCGTCCATGTTTTCTTCATCATTTTCATCCTCATCGATTTCCTCCTCCTCCTCCTCCTCCTCATCTTCCGAATGACCATCTTGAACCATCGGGTCATTGTTAGGAACAATTATCCGATCAACCTCATCAAAGAGTGATTGATCAGCTAAACCATGTAGTAATTCCAATTATGTGATGGATACAACATGTGCCGTATTATCTGACTGATAAGGCATTTCATCCTCTATTATTTCAATCTCCACATGTCCTCTTGGTTTTGTACCAATTGTTGCACACCAACCACGCATTTCTTTACGCATTTATGGATAAGGAACATAATACACTTGTCTTACTTTTTGCGCAAGGATGAACGAGTCATACAAAGAATAATGTCTATTCATTTTAATGTCAACAATATTATATTGCGGATGAACCCGTGTCCCTCTGTTTTTTGTTGGATCAAACCATTCACAAAAAATAGTGTTATCTTATTTTTTAATTCTTGGTATTCCAATTGAAAGATATGTTGGATGATGCCATAATAATTGTCTTCTCCTCCCTCTGTAAGGCCTTTTAGGTGTACCCCACAATTTATGGTCTTTTTTCCCTTACTCCACGCTTGAGTATGAAACTTATACCCATTAACAGAGTATATATTCCATGATATTGCCTTTGATGCAAGACCCCTAGATAGGCCTCTGATGTATGGGTTAGTCACACCATTTCGCTCATTATGAACCTATACATATGACACGAGTAAACCTAGAGAGAGTTTATTAGCTAACTTTATAAATTGATTGGATTGAACTTACATATGCCTTCAGCCACAAAGGAAATTATGCATATATTAGACTAGAAGAATCTTGATTGTCGTTAGAATTGCATTCCAAGAATATGCTGACATCAATCACAAATTTAATAAGTATAATCATTATTTTGAGAGCATAACTAATGTGATATGAATGTAACCTACTAAAGATATGGTTTAATCTCATCACAATTGATAAGGACATGCACATGAGCAGATGTCCATTCTTTATCTGTCATCCAATGATCTTTAGACTTTCCACTAGGATATCCATACTTGTCAAAGATTGATAATGTTTGTAGAACTCCCTCATTTCCAATCCGAGGATCATTTCTAACACTTGAAGTTGGTAGGAGACTAAAGGTCTTGAAATAGTGAGAACAAAAATAGGTTATCTCTCGGTGTAAGTATCTAGCACATACTGAACCTTCAACTCTAGCCTTATTTGTAACTGAACGCTTTGAATCTCCCATCAACCTACATGTAAGATGTTTTTGTATCATTTTTTTACCAAAAATGCTAACATTTAAACAAAAAAAATATCTAAATTACCTTTCGAATGGATACATCCACCGATATTGTACTGGACCACCAAGGATTGCTTCACTTGGAAGGTGAATCGGAAGATGCTCCAACGAGTCAAAGAAGCCTGGTGGAAAAATCTTTTCTAGTTTACATATGATGATGGGAATGTTTTTTTCCAACTTAACCAAGTCCTCCATCATCAATGTATTGCAACATAAGTCTCTAAAGAATTTACTTAATTCTGTTAACAGCTTCCATATCTCTATTGGCAAAGAACGAAAAGCAATTGGGAGTAAACACTCCATAAAAACATGACAATCATGACTTTTCATACCATGCATCCTACCCTTGGTGACATCAGCGCACCTAGCAAGGTTTGAAGCATAGCCATCAGGCATTTTTAGTTCCTTAATCCACTTACACACTGATTTTGCCTCCTCTGGTGTCAAAGTATATCTTGCCTTTGGTTTTGCCATTTTTCCATTAGGAAGATATCTCATCTCTAAGTCTCCATGCAAACAGAGCATCTGTAAATCCATTCTTGCCTTTTCATTGTCCTTTGTTTTTCCAGCAACATTCATGATAGTGTTGAACACATTATCAAAAACATTCTTCTCAATATGCATCACATCAAGATTATGCCTTAACAAATTGTCCTTCCAATATGGAAAGATCCCAAAATATACTTTTTTTTGTCCAATGATTAGTTTTTCCATACCCTGTAAATTTGGCCCCCCAACCAATATCTGTCACTTTTGGAAAAGTGGACCATCTTTCTCGTCCTTATTTTTTCTAAAACTTCTTTTAATTCTTCTGAAAGAATGTTCAGTCGGTAGAAACCAACGATGACAATCAAACCATGAGCTTTTTCCACCAAATCTTAAGGTGAAAGCTTTTGTTTCATCCATACAATAAAGGCATGCTAATTTACCCTGTGTTCCCCATCCAGATAGCATACCATAGGCTGGAAAATCATTTATTGTCCATATTAAACGTGCCCTCATTAAAAAGTTTTGTTTCATAGATACATCGTATGTCCAAACACCATCATTCCACAAGTGTTGTAAATCATCAATCAATGGTTACAAATAAACATCTATCTTTGATTTAGGGTTATATGGTCCAGGCACAAGACAAGTCAAAAACATATAAGGTCTTGTCATGCACGTTTCTGGTGGAAGATTGTATGGTGTAACTATTATTGGCCAATATGAGTATGGAGAACTAGAAGCTTGAATGTAAAGTGTAAATCCATCAGAACATAGACCTAATCGCACGTTTCTTGGATCTATAGCAAAATCAGGATAAACATTATCGAAGTGTTTCCATGCTTTTCCATCGGATGAATGGCGTAAAATATTCGGAGGCTTTACATTCTCATGATGCCATCTCATTTGAGCTACAGATTCTATTGACGCGTACAACCTTTGTAATCTGGGAATTATTGGCAAATAAAACATCCTCTTCACAGGAATATCTTTGAAATTTCCCATACCACTCTTACAAGGAAGATACCTAGCAGCTTGAGAAATTCTACACACGGATAAAGTGATATCATCTTTGTAGTATAACATACAACCGTTCACACAACAATCAATTTTTATAGCTTTCAACCCTAACTTGGACACCAACTTCGTTGCTTGGTAATTATTTTCTGGTATACATTGTTTTGTTGGATAAACATCAACAAGCATTTGTGCAAAAAAATCAATACACTTTTGAGGAACTTTCCAATTAGATCTTGCAGCCAAAAGCTTAACGGAAATCGATAATTTGGATTCAGTAGCTCCCTCATAGATGGGTTGATTTGCAGAGATCAAAGAATCATAAAAAGCTTTAGTTCTAGATTGGGCTCTTCATCCTCCCTGTATGTCTCATTTCCTATATTAGCATTCATATGCAGGTCTCCGGTAAACGACCTAATAACATCATGTACCATATGATTCATTGCAGCAAATTGATCTTCGTAACCCACGTTCCCTGTAACGCCCGATAATTCATTAATTATTTAATTAAATATATTCGTATCATTTGTGTTGATTTATGTTGATTTTCGAATTATCGGAATTGTGTTGTGTTGAGTTGCTATGTCGGTTTTAGTTGAATTAATCATAAAAATGTTGATCTAAGTTGTATTGTTGTTAATTAATTAATTAAGCTAAATTAAGTTGATTTTAAGTTGTAGAAAATAATATGGTGTTAATATAGTAGAATTATAAGAGAATGTTGGGCTTATTTAGATGGTAGTAATAGTGTGGGTGTAGTAATGAGGCCCAATAAGAAAAAAAATAAGATAATAGTATTATTATATTAGGTTTTAGAAATAAAAGAGAAATTAGAAGTAGCAGTAAGTGGAAGTTGCAGAGAAAGAGAAAAAGTAGGAGTAGAACGTGGAAGTTACAGAGAAGAGGAACAAGGGTTTTGGAAGAGAATCCGTAGAGGCTGCTAGAGCGAAAATTCAATCGGAGATTTAAAGCGACCTTCAATCAAAGGTAAGGGTGGGGTTCTGACTCTATAACGGGATACTTGATGAATGATATGTGGGGTTAGATTATAGGATTTGCTCTATTGTGTTTTCTGGTTTGTTGATACCGAAGTTGAATTCTAAGTTGATCGATTGTGAAAATTAGTATGTGTTGTTTAATTGTGGTTTATATGTTGCTGTTGTTTAATTGAGTGTGGAATGCTTATCTGTCATAATTGGAGTATGATTTTGTTGTGTTGATGTGGAATCGTGCAATGGATAAATTAATTGGAGATTGAAAAGTAAGAAATTACAGAATTGGAGAATGAAAAGTAAGAAATTACAGGAAACGGAGGAGAAGAATGGGAGAAACAGAGAGAACGAAGGCGTGAAGTGGGACGCCCGCCTGGGAGGCATGACGACCATCATAGCCTTGTTACGACCGTAATGGTCTTGTGACGACCGACATTAGTTTCGTTACGACCGTCACACGGGCATGTGTGTTGTTTTTATTCTGCGTTGTGTTTTTCTGGTTGCTGTATGTCAGTCTAGTATAATTGAACTTATCAAACATTTTGCAGAAAACAAAATTAATTTGAGAATCAGTATAACTAACAGTAGACAATTTTGCAGAATTGAATTCAGTATAAGTAGCAGTAGTAATTATTGAGTGAGAATCACTGTAAGTATATCAGTATCAGTATTAAGAGATTAATATGGCAGTAGTAGTGTTAAAATAGTAGGATAAATCAGTGAGTAAACAAGTGAAGATTGTAAGAAATTGATAATAGTACTGAGACGAATTAATAGGAGGATACTTAAGTAACCGTGATGTAGAATTTAGTAGTATGTTTTGGTAAGTTGTTTGCTGACCCGAATTTAACAGGGGAATGACAAGAAGCTAGTAAGAAGTGGAAATGATAGAGTTTAGCAGAGAAGTTGGTTAAGTGGGTTTAGTCAAGAAAATTATACAAATAGTAATGCGATATAATTGGTTGTTCCTTGTGTTGTGTTCCTTGTTGCAAGTTGAGAAGTTGTTATATAATTCCGTAGTGCTGGCAGATAAATTGATAATGGAGTTAATTAACTGATTTTTCAGTAAAAAATTACCGGATAATGAAATGATTGATTTTAGTACCTTTTAGTGGGTGCATTATAAATTCTAGTTGTTGTGATCCTGGTTGTTGAGAATTACAAGTTGTGGAATATGTTGAATTGCCTCTAATTATTGGCAAGAATTTAAGTTATAGGCCTATGGCCAATGCTGATTTGCTGTTGTGCTGATAGATGTAATTATCAGTGTTGTTATTATGATGTTCATGTTGGGTCACATGGCATAACATATTAAGCAGGTCTGGATTGGCAAAATATTAAGCTGGCCTGGATTGGCAAAAATATTAAGCGGAAGGCTTATGCCTTGTTGACATCAATATTAATTGGCAAATTTTTAAGCTGGGAGTTCTGCTCCAATGGTACCACATGCATGTGCATTTTGAGTCGCATTTCATGTTGCATCATTGTTGTGTTGTTGTTAATTGAATGTGATTTTTAAGTTGTTGTTGAGTGTGGATTAATATTGATTTCAAGGTTGTTATGTTGCTGATTTATGTTGATTGAGATGTTGTCGTTGTGTTGTTGATTTATGTTGCCTAAAAAGTTTTGAAGTGGTGATTTTATAATCTGATCTAATATATTATTTATCATATATCCGATTATATGGTTTGATATCTCACCCCTTCTATGGTTGGTGATGGTTTATACGCCATCCTGCAGGTAATCCAAAGTGAAGGTTGTTTACCTTCATTAGTTCGAGTCGGTGTCGTCGCTCTGATACGTAACACTCGGGGGGGGGGGGGGGGGGGGGGAATGAACGCTATTTGCAGTTGTTATTGTTTTGTTCCGTTGCTGAATTTTATGTTGATTTTATTAAACCTTTGTTATGTGAAGTTAATTTGAGTTAGACGAAGATGTTGCTCTTTTAAATTGAAGTAAGAATTCCGCTGCTTGATTAATGAAGTCATTTGATTTTAAAGTGTTATGTATCTGTGTATTATGTGATTGAGGTGATGTTTAAAGTTGAAAATGTGACATCCTGTTTATGCTGAATTTTATGACTCTGATTTTATTAAATATTCGATGGGTAGAAATGGGGTGTTACATTAGTGGTATCAGAGCAGGTCGGTCCGTCCGGCCAAGTTGTCTAATGTTGTTTATTCCTTAGTGTGCGGCATGTGTGTGAAACACTGCCGGTACTTGCTTATTAGTTTTCTAACCGTTTGTCTCCAGGAGTTGGTTTGAAATAAGTGGGGGAGAAGCTTGCTTCCCGAAAATGTTAATGGTATGTGAAGTTGAATCAAGGTGATATTGATTGCAAGAGTGCAAATGTTATTGGAACTGTGTTGCGAACCGACGAGAGTATGGACTCATGATTCTTATCGGTCAAGTTTGAGATGCCTTTGAGGGAGGACGAGCTGATAATTGCGATTGGCCTCTGAAGTGTAGATCAGAGTTTGGGGACAGTTAAGAGATGATTGAGGTTAAGGATCCACTCCAAAGAAAATGATAATTCAATGGATCTACTGGTAGACTAGTATGTTTTGAGTATAATTGGATTAAAGTCGGATGATTTTCAGAGTTGGGTGAAAAGCAAGGATAGTTGGAAGAGTTTGGAAGCAAGAGAAAAAGGTAGAATTCATGGTCACCAATTTCGGATTTTATTTTCGTATTTATGGAACAACCTTCAGTATAAGAGGCATAACTTTCTACTCGTAACTCCGATGAAAGCGATTCTGGACTTTTCGGAAAGTTTACAAAATTCCCTACAGTTTGCATATAAATTTTGTCTTCGCCATGTTTTTTAAGAGAGAGAAAAATGCGTTTGAATTTTTGGGTCTGGTGCTGACTTTGGTGGAAGTATGTATGCGGGATTTCTGGATCAGCCGCCATTGCACAGGCGATAACTTTTTACTCGTAACTCGGATTTAAGCGATTCTTGAAGTTCCGAAATCTACATGAAATTACCTTCATTTTGGAATATAAATTTGTGTCTGGGAGGTCTGTATTGAAGAAGATAATCGTGTTTGAAGTTGGACAATTCTTGCTGGAAATAGTAAGATGAAGTCAAGTATAAAATGTTTGGTAATGGGAAGAAGATAAGAGTATCGGAGGAGCACATGGAAGTGCGGCGTATAATAGTTAAAAATGATTAAAGTATAGAAATCTTTGAGGAAGGTTAAATAGTAAAATGAATTGTGTGTTATTGGCGAGATGTGTCGACATGAGTCGGAAATTTTGGAAGTTCTATCACCAACCAGATGATGAGATGGTATTGTTGAGATTGTGATTGGAATGAGAATCAAGTGTGAAACTATATGGATCATTGAAGTTATGAAATTAAGAAGAAAGAAGAAGGATTTGTTAGTGTTGTTAAAGCTCTTAACTTGGATAAATGTTTCGGTGGAAGTGGACCGATTTGGATGGTACTTGATGTGGTAGCGATTCCGGTACTAGAAGGATATTTAATGGTTGTGTTGTACAACTAACTTGTATAGGAGAATATGTGTGGGATTTTGGACGTTGTGTATCACTGCCGAAGTTGGAAATAAAGAAATTAAGAACACGTTTGTAAGCCTTAGAGGAATGGTGGAGCAGTATGCTTAGGTAATCTTGAGCACAAGGTAAAGGACGCTATTATAGTTGGGTAATGATGATTTATGCCACCATTATGGTTGCCGGCTGTTTATTGACAAATTGAGGAACTGATCACCCTTAATCTCTTGTTGATAGTAGACGAAATCATGTGGATGGAGTAGACGTGTCTTGCCAACTAGAATAGTATGCACAATGAATTGTTTAGAGTTGAGCCAAGTGCTTATGAATTGTTTGAGTTGTCGATGCAGATTCCTATATAGGGAAATGAGGTTGCGGGTTGATCGGTGAGTAGTTTGGAAACTCACAGTTGTGTTCTGGATAACTTGGGTTTTGATTTGTGGTGGATCAAGAATTCAATTGACATGAGACTTGGAGAATTGTAGAGATGATCCAAGGAGGAATTAAATGGAAATGTAAGACCATGATTTGACAAGGAGGTCGGATAAAGAATGGTGGTGGCTGGTATGCCTTAACGTGTATATAGGGAATATGAATTGTATTTTCCATACTTGTTCAGATAATGTTCTAACTGGTGTTCGTTGTGGACGTTCTGATCTGCTATGAAATCAGAAGGAAGGCGTGTAGGGTATTTGAGAGTCGAGTTGCCAGTGTTGAAAGAAGTGAAGTTATATGTTGAGTTATCAAAGTGTGATTTTGATTCGTAAAGATCATTTTACTTGGTTGTGTTACTTCGGATGAGGATCATGGAGAATTGGGCTAGTATGAGTAGAACTTGATGAATTAGTTGTTTGATTGGTTTGGTTAATATGCCATGTTAAGTGTAGGTTATTGCAGCTAAATCTATGGCTATTGAGTGTTAAGCACTGTTGGTAAGATGATTTTTTTTTCTTGTTGAGATTAATTGGACATTGTACCCTTATGTTGTTGTAATGCTGTTAGGTGTTTAAGACGAGTTGAGACAATGTGTTGATACAACATGGTAGAATTGTAGCTTGTGTTTTATGATGATTGGGGGTTCATGAAAGTATCTATCCTATTCCTATTCAAGAGGTGGAATTGGCTGCAGTTGTAGTTGTGTGGGATATTCGGAGGTATTATTTATGGATCTAAGTTCGAAGTAGTCACTAATCAAAGTGTAGAATACCTGTTGGTGGGAATTTCCGGAGGATTAAGTCGAAAGTATTTTCTTATGTCTGCTTTGATAGTCGGAAGTTGATGTGAACTTGGTAGATTTGATGGTTGCTAGTACTCAGAGTGCGCAGTGGAAGCAAGGTGTGGCGCAGTTTGCTCTTATGTGAGTAACAACGATGTTGGTGGTTTGATTACGTTGATGTTGTGTTATGACTTTTGTGCTCTTATCCTTGTTGTTGCCTCGTTACCTAGGGTGATGGTTCGAGTGCGAGTAGCTAATTCCTATGATAGAGGATTAGGGGAGTGTTGCCTATGGTGATGGTAACGATTGTGTCGTGTTCTGGTTCATAGAAAACTTGTGTGTTCGTAACTTGGTTATTCTTCGTGTCTTTAGTTAGTCGTGGGGTTGCCTTTTTAGGGCAGGGAAGTTGATTTGTTAGCTGAGATAACGTATCTGGAGTGTGGTGCATCGAGTAAATTTTCGAGGACGAAAATGTTCTAAGTGGGGAGAGTTGTAACGCCCGGTAATTAATTAATTATTTAATTAAATATATTCGTATCATTTGTGTTGATTTATGTTGATTTTCGAATTATCGAAATTGTGTTATGTTGAGTTGCTATGTCGGTTTTAGTTGAATTAATCATAAAAATGTTTATCTAAGTTGTATTGTTGTTAATTAATTAATTAAGCTAAATTAAGTTGATTTTAAGTTGTAGAAAATAATATGGTGTTAATATAGTAGAATTATAAGAGAACGTTGGGCTTATATAGATGGTAGTAATAGTGTGGGTGTAGTAATGATGCCCAATAAGAAAAAAAATAAGATAATAGTATTATTATATTAGGTTTTAGAAATAAAAGAGAAATTAGAAGTAGCAGTAAGTGGAAGTTGCAGAGAAAGAGGAAAAGTAGGAGAAGAACGTGGAAGTTACAGAGAAGAGGAACAAGGGTTTTGGAAGAGAATCCGTAGAGGCTGCTAGAACGAAAATTCATTCGGAGATTTAAAGCGACCTTCAATCAAAGGTAAGGGTGGGGTTCTGACTCTATAACGGGATACTTGATGAATGATATGTGGGGTTAGATTATAGGATTTGCTCTGTTGTGTTTTCTGATTTGTTGATACCGAAGTTGAATTCTAAGTTGATCGATTGTGAAAATTAGTATGTGTTGTTTAATTGTGGTTTATATGTTGTTGTTGTTGAATTGAATGATAGGCAAGGCCCTGAAATAATAACCAATCTCAAAAAAATCAATAACATTTTAAATGTTTTATAGTTGAGAAAACATACCAAGAAATGTAGAACGGAATGATGGACCACGCTTTATAAAGTATGGTGAAACTATAGAAGTCCTACAACCAAGTCAAGGTAAAAAGAATTATTAGAGAATGAAAAGAGTGATATAAAAGAATTATTACTATTATCTGATGTTGTTACATCTTATAATCTAAATTAAAAATATTGATGAGAATTCTGGTATTAATTGATAACAATAGCAATTCAATAACAATAGCAATTCAATAACAATGCAACCTCATCAATTGATTGCCTCAAAGTCACAACATCCACTGTCATCTGTTCAACAAGGAGTTGTTGAAGATGATTATGATGAAATGCATTCGTTTTTTGATACGGTTGATGATAGGCAGTCATACATTTATTCTAAGGAGGCTTATGAATCAAGGTAGATTTATCAATTTATTATGACATGATTATTAAGCAAAACTGGCCCAAAGTAAATTGGCCTGACAATGGTATATAAGATTTACAAATCAAAAGACAATGGTATAATGGAAAAAAAAACCAATAATCAATAATTCAATGAAAAGTAAGAAACTTAATGATTTTCTTTACAGTTCACGATAGTTTTCATCAATCCACTTCCTTTTTTTTTTCTGCTTCAAATAAGCATATTTGTTAGTGCAATAAATATACAACAAAGGAGTATGTAAGAAAATCACTATAAATAATTAGAACAAGGATGAGGAGAACCATCACAAAAGATTGTTACAGTGCAAATATTAAAAAAAATTATAAATAATGGATTCATCTTCTTTACTTGATGCTTGTTGAATATAGACACTTGTTAGCACATTATGTCTCTACCAAATGACCATGTTGACTTAGCTGAATGATATTATAATGTGAATCTGATTGCCAACGCCAAACCAAACAAGTTTAGTGTTTTTAAATTACCAACAAAACTTGTTTTGGGTCTATGCCCTTATAGTGTTATAGGGTGAGCTGGTTTCTCTGTTTCTACTTTCTGTGGCTTAAAGGATTTGTTAATGGACATGCACATGGTCACAGCCAGACATATTATATATGTGTTTACGTTTATATACTATATAAACAAGTTGATTCCCTAAAATCCCACCAAACTGCAGCTGGTAAATGAAAAACAAACAAACAATCTTATTTTTCAAAATTGACTCTTTTATTTAATTATTAAATTAACCATTTTTTTAATCAATACTTAATTATCAGAAAAAATCAGCTTTCTGTTTAGCCCACAGGGTTTATCCTGGTATTCTAATAGTATGATAATTTAATGGTCAATATATAGAACTCAAATTCTTCTCATTTTCCAAACACATTAATTCTTCCAATTAAAAACCATAAACTACTAACTATCCATTAATTTAGCAAAATGAGTACTACCACTACTGTCCATTATTTTCAAACTTCAGAAATTGCAAACATGAACAAGTTCAGAAGCCCAGGAGGATCAAGACCACTTCCCAAGAGAGGGCAGATAAAATCCAAGATAGCAGCCAATGTTTGTCATTCTGAAGTCTCTCTTATTTACAAAGCTTCATCAACTGGCTTACATTTTTCAAGAAAATACTAATCATTAATTTGAAGCACGGAAGCATAATGCATAAGGATCATATTGTTTGTATGTGAAATGTATAAATATATTCTATATCTACTTTCATCTTTATATTTTACATTATTCTTGTAACTTTTCATCTACTTGTGCAAGATTATTAGATCTTTGCTAGTTAATCATCAAATGAGAACACGATGAGCCATATGCCCCCACTTTTGAAGAAAAAAATAGAAGGCCCTACTTTTTTATCTCTTCTATATGAATATCTATAAGTTCATTCTATATGAACACCCATATATAGGTTCACTCAATCTGAGGTAGTCTTGTTTGAGGTTTGTACCTACTGGTTCAAAGGTAAGTGGTTTGATGAATCGCAGCATTCATTGAGTTAACACAACACAACAAACAACAAAATTCAACTCAAAAAGCAAATTAAAAACAACAAATATCAACAAATCCATTATGTAACCAAAAATTGAAAAACCTTAATTAGCTCAAATTAGGTAATAACTTCTCAAAATCCTAATTAGCTAAAACTACAAAACAACTTCTCAAAATCCCAATTAAGTAGAAATAATCAATCAGAAGAAACCACACAACCTAAATGACCAAAATAATCAAAGATTTTCACAAATCACAAGCCCTAAAATATGAAGAAGAAATAGAAAACCCAAAATATAAATACAAGAAATTATATAAGAGAAGAAAGACAATAGTTCAATGTAGACTAGATAACGATGATGAACGAAAGAAGAAATACGAAAAGAAAAAGGATTGGGAGTTTGATTACTTACCCTCTTCGTCGAAAATACTGAACGGAGGTCGGTGGATCGATTAATGGAGTTCGTCAGAAATTATTGGTGAACGGAGGTCGGAAATTGGTCTTGAACTGTGGTCGGACTCGGAATGAAAATCGTGAGAAATGAAGATGGATATATATTAGGTTAGAGAAATATTTTTTCTATAAAAAAATAAAGAAGAGGGAAATATTTTCCTAAAACAAAAAGAGAGGGAAATGTAAAAAAACGTGGGAAAATTTTTAATCTATTTTGTTTTAGCTTCAAAACTAATAAACACTAATTATAAAATTGAAATTTAATAATACATTAGCATCAGAAATCGTTGATGCTATTTTAAAATTAAATTATAAAATAATTAGTGTCAACCAATATATTGGATAAAGTCTAATTCTATTGACTCAAATTTATGTAAAAAAAATTAGTTAAAAAAAAGCATTTGCGTTTGAATATTTGGATGCTAAATAGACGTTATTAGCATCCAAAATTGGTTGATGCTAAGTTTTTTGAAGCTAAATCACGCTTTTCTTGTAGTGAGAGTCAAGGACATCCAACAACACATATGATTTTTCAATCAAATTTAAATTATGCAAGTGAAACAACAATCACCTTTTTGACAATTTTATAGATAACTTGTTTCTCCTTAATTCCTATTGGAATAACCAACAAATTCATTGGGCTTAATTTCTACACAATGGAATGACATATTAAATAATTTTAATGAAACCAAAATAAAATCAATCATACCATAACCAATCATAATGAAAACCTGGAAAACAGACATCGAAACATTAAAATACACAGGTAATGTCAAAAACCCAATGAAACACAAAACAAAGTTAGTTGAAAAAAGAGAAGATGAACACAAACAAATTTCCATGGGTTACCTGATTCTGAAACATATCATCATTTCCAACACTTCTTTAAAATTAATCCCACCTTCTTTCAAAGATTCACCTGCGAAGCTTGAAAATGTAGATGCAGAATTTAGCAGTTGTACCGAAAAGTTCACAACTTTAACACCTTCAATGATTCATCATCCAAACCCATAAAATTAAAAAGCATAAGCTGAACCCTAAACATCAAAAAGCAAGACTCAAAATGAAAGATTCAACAAAACATTAATGTAGTAAAAAAGTTGGCTTTTACCTTGCAACCATGAGTTTAACGCAAACGTGAAAGGAAGATCTCTGTAAATCTCTGTAAATCAAATAAATTTCAAAACTCAATATCTATATTGAAATACTTTGATTCATAGATCTGTGTAAATCTTCCTAAAACCCTGTAGTCTTTGTTGAAAAAAATTAAGAGAAAAGAAAGAAGAAGAGGAAGAGAGAGGCAGCATAAGAGAGAATGAAGAAGAAGAAGAAAAAGAAGAAGAAGAAGGAGAATAAAGACGCAGCGGACGAGAGAAGAAAGAAGAAGAGAAAGAGAGAAACAGTAGAAAAGAGAATAAAGAAGATGAGAGAGAGAGAAAGAGAGAAATAGAGAAAGAGAAAGAGAGAACGTGATCTGCAATTTTTTCTTTGGGAAAAGCAGATGAAAATTATGAATAAGAGCTGGCATTGGGAAAAGAGAAAAGAGGAAAAAGAATTACAATTGAACCATGTGGCATCATCAATTGGTCCAAATTTAGCAAGCAAATGCATAATACAATAAACATGTAGTTGAAATTGAACAATGTGACATCATCAGTTGTAAAAAGTAATTTTTGGACCAAAATTGCCCTTATTTTGATGAGGTGGCAGATTAAGAGGAAATTGCAAATTAGAGTTTTCCAGAACATCAACTTTTCTTATATTATAAATGGTGAAAATTATGTGTCAGTTTTTTCTCTCTCCTCCATCATTTATTTTAATAATAAAGGAGAGAGAAAAACAAAAACTATAAATAATCTTTGATATATATATATATATATATATATATATATATATATATTACCGGTTCAATATTTGTAGGATATAAAACTAAGCAGTCCAATGGAATCACTGTTTTTTTATAGGTTTTTTTTGTTTTTCGAATTCCTCCTAAATGGTAGGGGCAAAAGTTTATTGTTTCTTCACTTCTATTTTCCTTCCTTATGTGCTCCCCAAACCAAACATAGCTAAAATCACAACTCACCGCAGTTTTTATTTATATCTTTTGAAAAAAAAAAAAAACCAAGTCTCGCCACCATGACAGATCCTTCACGCCGCCATTGTTAAGTTTCCAGGTATCTTCTCGCACCACAGTTCCCACCATCCTCCACAATTAGAGGTAACTCACTCTGTAGGTAGCACCCGTTTGAGAATTATTGATTAATTATTAAATACAAAGAGAATTAATTAGTAGGGTTTAACCGAGGTTTTATTCATTCCAATTCCAATCAATAAAAATCATAGAATCTCCAATCATTTTCATTATTTTTTTCTATCTTTTCCCAGGTACTAAAATGGAGGAGTTATCAAAAAACCAGATTTTCGCTGTTCACGGAATTGCCGGTGCTGGGTCCATAGCTTTAGCCACAGCTTTCACCTATCCTCTTGATACTATCAAAGTCCTCATTCAGGTTCTAACTTTCTCAATTTTTTGTAATTAACCACTAACAATGTGATTATGCTTATACCAATGTTTTCCTTGTTAATTCAAAGGTTGGTTCTAGTGCTGGTAAAGAATTGAATGCTAACCAGGTTGTTACGAGGGTAATCTCTGTGTCTGGTAATGCAGGTATGTTTTTTGTTTAAGTTTTATGTGGGGGCATACCAACTGAATGATGAATTGTCTAAGAGAGTAGAATTGGATTTAATTGTGTATATGCATAACTGATATTCATTGGTGTTGAATTGTTGTTCTTTAGTATCATTTTTACTTGCATCATGGATATTATGGGTGTTTAGACTGGACCAAACCATGTTTCCTCCTTTATTGTTATGTTTTTTTTCAGGCGTTAGTTTCAAAGGTTCTTGAATAGAATTGGTATGCTAGGTATTTTTAGCACTAGGTCAATATTAAGTGATGGTTGTTTTGGTATTTGCAGATTCAGTTCTGTATTACTGGTTTTGTGAAACTAATTTTATGCTCTTATTGGCTCAGTGCATAAAAATTATTATGTATTCTAACTATGTTGTCTTGTTAATTTGGGTGTTTCAGGTATGTTCGGCGGTTTTGGTTGGTTGGCATTTGGGAGGGTTTTTGGTCTAGGAGCACGATTTGGGGTTTATGAGATTTTGACAGCCGTTTGTAAAGGTATATTCTTTTTAATCTTCTTTTAGTTCTTGTGTGTGATTAGCATTCCCTTTTTTCTCATATATATGCATAAAAGAAAATTGCACTACTCTCTTTTAGATGAATATGGCATGTTTATCATCGTTTCAGTCATTCAAGATTGAGGTTTTGGTATCATGTATGTGTGTTGTGTAGCAATGTCTGATTTTAGATGCCTTTTGATTGTTTGACCTTAAAGTCATGTGCGCTTGTTTTTTTTTTCCCAATACCTTTTTTTACTTTGTTATTCATGAATTACAACACATGGTGTTTTCTGGGTGGTGAGTGATTGACTTGGGTGCTCTCGAGTACACTTTTGGCAGATGGTCGGGAAGATAATTATGTCACTGCTTCTGAGGCTCTTTTGGCTGGCATGGTTGCTGGTGCCACAGAGACATTCATAAGCTCTCCATTTGAACTCATTAAGCTTCGTGTCCAGGTTGCCTCCGCTTCATATGTTCCAAGCTCTAACTTTGCTTTGGAAGAGGGAGCTCGCAAACCGCTAATTGCAAGATTACTCAATGGCTGCTATCCAGACAAGAGGTCTTTGAATCAATATGTTGGTCTCATGTCAACCCTAACAACCAAGAACGCCAACATAACAGGTGCTTTACTTGAGCATCCATGGGCAATGACAGGATCTGGGAGGCCACCATCAGTTTGCAATGTGAAAAGGCCATCGGATATTATATCTTTGGAAGGATGGAGCACATTGTGGAGAGGTCTCCGTTCTGGAATAGTTCGAGATTCTGTCTTTGGTGGCATATTTTTTTCAAGTTGGCAATTTTTGCACCAAGCAATGCTTGATTGGAAGGCTGTAGGAATGAATCCTCCACCCAGGTTCATCTCGAATTCATTAATCAAAGGAACATCTCTTTTGTATCATTCTTCTTGATATTGTATTTATTTGGGCATAATTTTAGACAATATAGCTTTATGCCTTTATGAAAAAAAATTCTGATTGGGGAGCAGTCAACCTAAAACTAACAACAACTAAGCCTTATAGTACTAAGCCTTATCCTACTAAGAGGGGTCGGCTGCATGAATCCAACGATGCCATACTATTATATCATATCTCATATCTCTGTCCAACTCATTATTCTCTAGATCTTTTCTAATAGTTTCTCTTTTAGTTGTTGAGAAATGCTAAACTAACACTAAACGAGACATCAATGTTGTATAAAATACAGTTATGATTTTATTATTTTTTTTCTACATTTCGAAATACGGGCACAAACTGAGTTGCTCACATTGTCCAAATGATACTATACGGCGTCTTTCTGAAGGTGTCCAGTTTTGTATTTCCTTAGCAAGACTCTGGTTTTTCAAGGTCCTCAGCCTCTAGGGTTTTGACTACTCTACATTTAATCTATTCTCCTTGATACAAAATCTACATGTCTTCTCTCTATATGTCCAAACCACCTATGCCGAGTTTCTATCATCTTTTCTACAGTTGGTTCTACCCAAACTCTCTCTCTGATGTTGTCATTTCTAATTCTATCATGTCTAGTCTTACTACACATCCAACGCAACATCCTCATCTTCGCTCCACATATTTTATTCCCGTGTTGGTTCTTTACTGCCCAACACTTTGTCACATACAACCAACATCTTGGGTCTTACAATTGTAGGATAAATTTTTCCTTCAACATCCAGTACTTTTGTATCACATAAGATACCTCACTGAAGCCCCATTCCATTTCAACTACCCTGCTTGAATTCGATGATTTACAATTACACATCCTATTTCTCTGTCATTTTGTACTATGGACCCAGGGTTTTTAATCCATGTAATTTGTGGTATGGCATGATCTCTAACATGCACCTCTAAGCTAGAAATATTTTGTCCTTTGCTAAAATTGTATTCCATATATCTGTCTTGCTTATACTCAAGCAGAAACTATATGCTCCGCTTGTCTCCAAGTCTCCAACCTCATATTTAATTCCTCCCGGGACTCTCCAAGGACTAAAACTAAAAAGGTTCTTCAAGCACATTTCGTCCATATTGTCCTATCTTTATCTCTTTGTAAATGAAAATGAGCCTTAGTGCTAAGGTTAGAGGTACTACTGCCATATGATTGGGAGCTCACGTTTCAATTGTGAGATCAGCCTCTTGCAAATGAATATTAAGATTGCCTATCATCATTCATAATAGATCCAACCCTGGCTTGGACCTCACCATAGCTGGAGCTTTATATTGTCAAGTTGTCCAGTTGTTTTCGTTGTTCTTAGACTGAGTTGCGATAAACTTGAAGCCTTATAAGTATGATGTCTGATGTTTATTTTGAGGCTCTTTTCAGTAAACTATGAATAAGGTTGATGTGCTTCTTTTTAAGCGGATATGTATCCTCCACTCTTCCACTTCCAATTAAATTAATCTTCTGCAGCAATCATACTGATACAAATGAGCTAAATTATGTGTTTGACTGGGGTTTAATGTTATTCTCACTGTAATTTTGGTCTATGATAAGGTATGGTAACTGTTGGATACATGATACATTAAATGATATATATTTTATCTTCTACTAGTACTTTTAGAATAATCACTTCAACTGCAAATGAGTTAAATTTTCCTTTTTTGTTTATGAGTGCTCGTCTTGACTCAGGTTAAATGAAGAAGTTGGTCCGTTGTCTCCTTGGGCCGTTAGTCTTGCTGCTGGATTTTCTGGTTCAGTTGCTGCCGCTGCTTCTCATGGTTTTGATACTGCTAGAAGTAGATCACAATGTACTGTGCTTCCAAAGGTATGAACCTTGCTACTTATTGATAAAAAGTTTGAAATCCTCGTGTTATAGTTTTTTTGTTTTGTTTTGATTACAATCAAGGAGAAAACCATATGCTGAATATGTTTAAAACTATCCCGTTCCAAGTTAGGTCCTTGGTCAGAACTTTAATCTTTAAATTCTAAAAACTCAGCATGTTATTTACCCTCGAATAAATTTTTTTGTTTAAGCAATAGGATGAAGCCATTTTTATTTCCAAAGATGATTCTCTATGCTCTGATAGGACAGAAAGTAATGAATAGAAATTCTTCTTTTGTATTAAACACTGAATAGAGTAAAAACAAGGATGAATCCCTGTTACAAGCTAGTATAATGACTGTAACAGAAACTAGATTATGCTTGGAGCAAGCCCTGCAGTTATGCCTCTCATTTATCTACATTACTTCCATTCAGCTAATTTTCCACTTTTCATCCTGTCATAAACCAGCAGACCTCGTCTCTCAGGCCCATTTAATCCCTCTCCTATATCTCCAGCCCCCTCCTTCCCTTTTTTTTTTCAACGTACTTGCTTAACGGGCCTATCATACCCTCTTTCCCCGAAGGCCTTCACTTTTTTCAGTTTAGGGTTACAAAGGCATATTTATGGTTACCATTGATTATTTACTTTAAGTTTAGATGCTTAGCTCTTGATGATGTCATCTCATACATTGAATATTATCTCAATTAAGTAAAATAAATAAACTTTTTATTTCTTATGTTTCGAAAATTCCTACCAATATCCGATAGTAGTAATAATTTATACATTCTGTGGTCCCTCAGTATGTTTCAATGGAGAGAAAGTTACTAAAATGGAAACGACCAGGAAACAAGTTTGAAAGATTTACCGGAATCCATCCTTCTGACAGAAGTGTCTTGTTCCGTGGTCTCGGGTTGCGAATGGCCCGCTCTGGTATTGCTTCGTTCATGATTGTAGGAAGTTATTTATTCGCTGTCGATCATCTTGCCTCTAGTTT
This sequence comes from Lathyrus tuberosus, assembly GCA_022829125.1. Classification (NCBI taxonomy): domain Eukaryota; kingdom Viridiplantae; phylum Streptophyta; class Magnoliopsida; order Fabales; family Fabaceae; genus Lathyrus; species Lathyrus tuberosus. The sequence continues at coordinate 5,494,029 of JALAZF010000164.1, read as the reverse complement.
GACTTAGTTGCCACAAATTGTAACCCATTTTTTGTTACTAGTTAGTAGTAAAGTGAAAATAGAAAGGAGATGATACTTGATCCTTACCATAATTTAATTTCTTACTGCTGTGAAATAGATTACTCAAATACAATTGTTATTATATGTAATAAAGCTTGTTGTACTAAGTAGATTTGCAATTGCAATACAAAGACATGTTATTTGGTTGTAAATTTCATACTTTTATACTCCAAGGTGTGAAACCACAAAAAGTCTGTCCTCCTTTTTTTCTTTGTATTCGTATATTAAGAGACCTTGTCCTTTAATCACTCTTTTTTCTATTGGATTACCCCTTTATGTGGGGTTGACTTATTTTGAACTTTTCTGTTGACCTTTGTTGGTTGCACTTGCATGGATGAATTGGTATAAATAAACTTCACTCAAAAGCTACCTAGTTATTGGCCTCATAATGATTCTCTCAAGTTCCACTCGTTGCCAAAAAAAGAATAATAATCATACCTAAAAAACAAGCAAGCAAAAGGCCAAGAGGGTTAGGATAGATTGGTACATGTCAAACAAACATCTTGCCTTCACTTCCTCTTTCATGTCTTTACATACACACAATTTTTGTTGGAAACATCCAAAGCTTTGTATATAAGATGAAATAACTTAGGCCCATTTGGAAGGGTTTTCATCATACACAATCATAATGACTTCCAATATGATTTGGCATTTTCAACTTTCTATCAGCCTAAACTTTGAGCATATTGTTTTGTGTGACATTGAAAGCCACAAAGTACTTATAATTTTGTGTTTTAAGTAATGAGTTTTTGGTCTCACTCAACTCACATGTGCTCTGTTAATAAGCATGCACTTGTGAGATATGATTAACATGTTCAGTGGTTACGAGCTGATTAAGCAATGAAATAGTAAATTATTATTATATAAGAAACAAAGATCCAAGAGCAACATAGTTAGACAGGACAAAACCTCTATTGTATTTTTATATTATTATACTCATTTTGTGTACCAAGTTTCAGAAGTTGGATTCTATCTTAAGGTTCCAAACTACAATGCTAGAAGAGCCATGTGGAAATAAACTAATAAAAAAGAGGAAATTGCCATTTTAATGGAAACCTCACCTCTATGAAATGGCTTGGAAGTCAAGGTTTACTTCATTTGCAGCTTTTGAGTTTTGACTTGTGAGTGTTATTATTCTGATTGTAAAGGTTTGTAGTAAAGATGGAAGTAGAGAAAAGTTTTATATTCAAGAGTGGTTGAAAATGATGGTATGTCTTTGATTTCCACTTGTTAGTGGATATAAAACACATGTATGATATTTTCTTACTTTTTAATTTATAGCGGCAAGATATCAATTATCATGCTTCTTTAATCAATTAGCATAAAGCAATATATAAAGACTATTCGGTAAAAGCTTAAATATATTTTATAAGAATCTTGAAATTTCATTTTCACAACATTTTAAAAGAAAGTCACATTATTAATGAACATGATTTTTTAGGGCCAGTGTGCTAGTCTTTTATTCTCTTGTCAACCATATTGCAAATAGTTATTACTAGAATACCGTTTGGACCCCTTGAACCGATTATGTGACTGATCATCGATTCAACTTATTTTAAGTCTTTGTATTAGAGATATATAGATTAATTAATTACTCCTAATCTAACTACTTAGTTATTTACTACCTCTGTCCCAAAATATAAGTCACTTTACCAAAAAAATTTATCCCAAATTATAAGCCACCTTACATTCTCAATGCAATATAAATAACATTTTCCCCAATATACCCTAAAATATTTATTATTATTTATTCTTTCAACTCTTTTAATTTCTCTCTCCTATATAATTATGAGAGACATTATTGTAAAGTTATACATAATTTATCTTTTCCATAAAGTAATAATTAAGTTTTTTAATTTGTGTGAAAAGCTCAAAACGTCTTATAATTTGGGACGGAGAGAGTAGTTACTTAAGTTAGTTAGTTGCTCTTACTGTTAGGAAGTTTTTGTATTGATCTTTGCATTGGTTACATAACTAACTTTGAGTTAGTTGAGAATTATTTATCTAAGGAAGTTTTTGTATTGGTCTTTGCATTGGTTACATAATTAACTTTGAGTTAGTTGAGAATTAGTTATCTAACCAAGTGAGATTACTTGTACTATACTCCCTCCATTCACTTTTATAAGCAAATTTTGACTTTTTAGGTTCATTGAATAAATATTGTATTTGAACTATATATAGACTAGATACATTAATTATTCAATGAATCTAAAAAGTTAAAATTTGCTTATAAAAGAAAATGGAGGGTGTAAGTATATAAGAACTTACTTGCACGATAATAAGATCAAGAGATTTCCTTCACATAACGAGTGGTATCAGGAGCCCCATTCAAGGGTCCTGGTGTGTTTCCTTCAATCATCAAACGTATTTTCTTGATTAAAGGCGGGAAATGTTGTTAATTCAGATATCTTCTTCTTCCTCGTGTCTCACCATTCAAGTTGTTTTCATGGTAGATTCTTTAAATTTCCTGATACCCGTTATTCTCAAATTCGATCGTTTCTATGATCATTGGGCCATGCTCATTGAGAATCTTATTTGATCCAAAGAGTATTGGGATGTGGTTGAGCATGGCGTGACTGTTGCCCCCACCAAATGCAACGCCAAAACAAAGAAAACTTTTACAAGAAAGCAAACTCAAAGATCTCAAAGACAAGAACCACTTGTGTCAAGCAATTGATCGGACAATTCTTAAAACAATCTTGGTTCATGACACAACAAATGATATTTGCGATTCCATGTGCAGGAAGTATCAAGGTTCTATGATATAAAGGTGAAGAAGGCTAAATTGCATGCCTTCCGTCATGAATTTGAGGTGTTTGACATGAAGGATAATGAGTCGGTTGATGAGTACATTGTAAGAGCCCTGACCATTGCAAACAAGATGATTGCGTAAGGTGAAAATCTGGAGCAGACCATAATTGTTGAGAAAATGTTGAGATCAATGACCATAAAATTCAATTATGTGGTGTGTTCCATAAAAGAATAGAATGATGTCATACATTTTTCCATTGATGTTCTTAAGAGCAGTCTTCTTGTGCCCGAATAAAGGATGAGGATTAATCAAGAAAAGGAGGAAGAACATGTGTTGAAAAATTGTAAATTATGGTCGTGGTGGTGACTGCCATCGAGGTATGGGACATGGTGGCTTTCGTGGCCGTGGGAGAGGAAGGCAAAGTAGATATCATATTGAATGCTACAATTGTCACAAGATAGGACACTATTAAAGCTAGTGCCTAATGTGGCATGAATATGATGTCAATTTTGCTGGATATAATGAAAGTGAGGGGCTGCTTCTCATTGGCACGACATGAAAAAATCACAAAAACCAACAATCAAATTCGGTTTCTTGATTCAGGATGTAGCAATCACATGGTGGGAACAAAATAATGGCTCTTCAATTTTGATGAAAAGTTTCGAGAATATGTCAAAATGGGAGATGACTCCAAAATGCAAGTGATGGGAAAGGGAAATGTGAAGCTTCACATGACTGGTATCATTCAAGTGATCACTGATGTGTACTACCTGTTAGGCCCAAAGAACAATCTTCTGAGAGTTGGGAAGCTAATGCAAAAGAATATAACAAGCGTGTTCAAAGATGGAGGCTTCAAAGTGCTTTATAGTGACAAAGGCTTGATCATGACCATAAAAATCTCATCCAATAGGATATTAGTATCTACACATGTTATTCTTCCCAACGTGCATGAAAGTTACTACAGACAATGCCACACATTTGTGGCATTGCAGATATGGTCACTTGAGTTTCAATGGGCTTGGTACACTGATCAAGAAGGATATGGTGAAATGCATGCCTAGTTTGAAGGATCTGGCTGAAACTTTTTCAGATTGCTTAATGGGGAAGAAACATAGAGAAGTCATACCAAATCATGCCTCATGAGGAGCCAAAACAAATCTTGAGCTAGTTCACTCAAAAACATGTAGACCTATCAAGCCTACATCAAAAGGTGGAAACATGTAATTCTTTATATTTACAAATGACTTAAGGAGAAAAAGTTAGATTTAATATCTAGATGAGAAGCCTGATGCTTTTGATGTTTTTAAATAATCCAAGGCATTAGCTGAAAAAGAGCCAGGTCAATCAAATATCTTAGGAAAAATAGAGGATAAGAGTTTACATCCTATGTTTTTTCTAATTTCTAAAGTCTTCAAGACATCAAGAGGAAATTGACAATTGCCTATACTCCACAACAAAATGAAGTATCATAGAGAAAGAATAGAACTTTGATGAATGTGATCAGAAACATGACGTCAAGTAGAAAATTTCCCAAGAATTTTGGCCTAAAGCAACTAAATGGCCAGCCTATATACTCAATAGAATTACCATCTTATATGTGAAGAACATAACTCCATAGGTAGCATGGAGTGGTGTGAAGCTCTTAGTGCATCATTTCAAGGTCTTTGGATGTGTAGCTTTTGTGCACATTTCTGGTTTGCATAGAAAAAATTTAGATGTCAAAAGTGTTAAGTGTGTAAATTTGAGAGTAAGTGAGGAATCCAAAGCCTATAAACTTTATTATCCAATTGAGAAAAAGATTCCAATAAGCAGGGATGTGGTATTTGAAGAGTCCAAATGTTGGGAATGAGACAAGAGTAACAAGGAGAAGAGTACTTAGTCAACTAGAAATGTTGATAGTGAAGAAGAAAATATGGAGAATAATGAAAATGGTGTAGCATATAGTGAAGTGATGATAATTCAACTTAAGAAGAATATATTCCTTAAAGACAAGAAAAAGGAGAGCCTACAACAAGACAAATAAGAAAACCAAGTTACTTAGATGACTATGTAACAACTCTAGTAAATGAATAAGAATAATAGTTTCACAATCTGGAAGTGTTTTACAATAGTAATGGTCTCCTCACTTATGATGAACCAATTGTTGCGGTGAAAATCGAATAACAAGCTATTACTTAACTTGCATCATTTTCTTTTACAACCGACTTTGATTTATCCAAAGGAAAGGTTCAAGATCGTTAAAAAACCTAAAGGGGGAGATCTAAGGTTCGGGGGTTGGTTATACAAAGGGAAGGTATTAGCACCCTAAGTATCTGTAGTACTCTACAGGAACCTCTTGCTAAGTTTGTGTTATGTTATGTTTGCTTGCTAAGAACACGAAATAGAATTAGTCTCGTCCTAATCATGATTTAATCGAGGAATCGATAATTAATTATTCTTGACTTTCATCGACTAAAAAGTGAATGAAACTGAAATAAAGAGAAAGTGGTCTCATATTGATCAAGGTTTTGTTGATTCAATGAAGTCAACCAAACCATGAAGTTTGTTATGTCATCGACCAAAATAAAGATAATGAAACCGGAATGGAAAAAAATAAGGTTGGTCTCGTCTTAATCAAGATTTAAATCGATAAATCGATAATCTTAAATTTTTAACTTTCATCGACCAATAAAAATAAGTAAAAAGTGGCCTCATATTTATCAAGACTTTATTGATTTGAAATAATCAAAGTCAAGATTTGTGCAATGTCATCGGCCTAAAGTAAAGAAAATGGACTCGAAATGAAGAATAAAGTTAGTCTCGTCTTGATCAAGATTTAATCGGAGGATCGATAATCTTTTGATATTCGACTTTCATTGACCAACAAAAATAAAGAAATGAGCCTCATACATATCAAGACTTTTTAGTCATTTTGCATAAATCAACTAAGTCATGATTTTGTAATATCATTGGCCCAAAAAATCGAAATAAAGATCGTAAGCGAAAAATAAAAATCAAAACAAAATTCGAAAGAAAAAGTTATGAATTCAAGAAATAACATGATAAATTGAAACTAAAAATTCAAAATGCTCATAAAATAAAATCTAGAGAAACAAAATTAAGAAATAAATGGAAAATAAAATAAAAATAGTATGAAATAATAAAAGGGTGGTGATGAAGCATGTTTTTTGTCTTTTTGAATTTTTATCTTATCTTTTAAACATCATTCATAATAAAACCAAACAAAAATTATAGGATATTACAATACTTTTTCCAGAAAAATATTAACATGCTAATGAACTTGATAACAGCATAGATAAATGATCATGGTACTTTGAAAACGGAGAAATAAAAGAGGTGAATGTTACCTAGTGGAGACGGTCCACTGCCTCTTCAATGACACGAGTTATGGAAAAATGAAGACGAGTCTTCTCTCCAGAAAATTTGCAAGAATAATTGAGGGAGAAAATTAAGAGAGTATTCAGTCTTTGTGTGGGGTGAATCTGGTGTGTCAAATGAGAGAAAGGGAGATCTTATTTATAGTGTGAATAAAGTGGGAGTGTTGATGTGGCAATCCATGTGACTTTATGAGAATGATTCTTGGCCATTGATAATTGAAGTGTAAGAATGCTTTTTGGCCATTGATAAATCCAAGTTGGCAATCCATGTGACTTTGTTTGTATTGTAGTGGTCCCCACTTACCATGAAGATAAACAAAATAAAAGTAATAATAATAATAATAATAATAAAGCTTAGTAATAATAAAACTAATAATAATAAAACTAATAATGATAATAAAATTAATAATAATAAAATTAATAATAATAATAATAATAATAATAATAATAATAATAATAATAAAAGAAATAATAATAATAAAACTAAAAATAATAAAAAAGATAATTGAAAATAGTTAGTAAAAAAAAAGAAATAAAACAAATTAAATTCTAACAAAAAAATGCATGATTATTGATATGTCTACTAAAATGCGAAAACAGAGACCAATGAAAAGGATATGCAAACGATCAGAATATCAGAGGGTAAAATTTGGGGTACAACAGTTGCCCCTATTTAAATATCTTCACCGGATGACATGAGTGATGATAGTCTTCATGAAATCATGGTGGAAGGTATTTAAATATAGATAACCGAAATTTTTTCCCTCAGACGCACTGACATGCAATGCTATGGACAAAAATGCTGACATGCAATGAACTCTAATATGATGAAAATGATGGAATGCTAAATGCAAAGGGGCAGACAAACAAAACACCAAGGATGAAGGGCAATCTACCACATGTGAGCTTACTGGGGAAGGATAAGGTTAGCATTCACGAGAAAGACTCACTGGGGATACAGACTGTCCAACGATAGACTCACTGGGGAGACTCTAAGGATGCACCGGGGATAGAAAAATAAAGAGGAAATCCTACAGGCCCTCACTGGGGATGGGAGCCAGAGAGGGGCTCTCCACTAGGGAAAAGTCCAAGGAGATGGACGACAGGTTTATAGGTGACCGGACGACACTGAGGAAATGAAAGTACACTCTTTACTGGGCATGGAACCAGAAATAAGACATGATCTCCCCTGGGGATCAATTTGGAATAAAAGGATAGACACCAACAAAAGATTTTCTGGGATTTTCTTATACTGAAGAGTTCAAACGGGATCTTCAAGAAAAACCAGAAAAGACAGAGAAAGACACATCCGAAAAACATTAGATGGCAAAAAAACCAGTCATCCAATAATGGTTGTGAATGAAGGGTACAAATCATAATATCTAATAATGGCTTTAGATGAATGTGCACAGAGACTACATTCAAGAATTTCTTTGAATGCAATGAAACCAGTCATCCAATAATGGCTTTGTACAAAAGGTATAAATCACAATATCTAATAACGACTTTAGATAAAGTGAACAAAGACTTTATCTGAAAAATATCAGAAAGAGAGACACATCCAGATAGGCATCAGATGGTAGAGAAACCGGACATCCAATACTGGCTTTGAATGAAAGGTATAGATCACAATATCTAATAACGGCTTTAGATAAAGTGAACAAAGACCTGACCTGAAAAAAACATCAGAAAGAGAGACACATCTGGAAAGGCATCGGATGGTAAAGAAACCAGACATCCAATAACGGCTTTGAATGAAAGGTATAACTCACAATATCTAATAATGGCTTTAGATGAGTGTGAACAAAGACTACATTCAAGAATGGTATTGAATGCAAAGGAACCAATCACCCAAAAATGGCTTTGGATTAAAGGTATAAATCATAATATCTAATAATAGCTTTAGATAAAAGTGGACAAAGATTACATTCAAGAATGACATTGAATGCAAAGAAACCAGCCACCCAATAATGGCTTTGAATGAAAGGTGTAAATCATAATATCTAATAATGGCTTTAGATGAGTGAACAAAGATTACATTCAAGAATGACATTGAATGTAAAAAAACACCAGTCATCCAATAATGGCTTTAGATGAAAGGTATAACTCATAATATCTGAGAAGGCATCAGATGAAAGTGAACAAGATAGAAATCCAAGAAAGCATTGGACAAAAGGAACCACAGTATTCAAGACAGCATTGAATGAATGTGAACAAAGGTGAAATCTAAGAAAGCATTGGATGACTATGAACTTTTAGGAATGGCACTGAAAGTAAGGGTAGATCACTATATTCAGGAATGGTATCGAATGATAGTGAGAAAGACATCTAGGAATGACACTGAATGCAAAGGAGAAAACTCATCCAGGAATGACACTAAATGAACAAAAAAGACTTTCAGGAATGGACCTGAAAGATATCCAAGCAAGTTTGATGAGGATTACAAAAGAGAGGCAAAATTTCCAGGAATAACTCTGGGAGAAACAAGGGGAACAAGATATCCAGGAATGGCATTGGAGATCACAGACATCCAGGAATGGCACTGGAGATCACAAGAGACAGACATCCAGGAATGGCACTGGAGATCACAAGAGACAGATATCCAGGAATGGCACTGGAGTGAGAGAATATAAAGATCCAGGAATAGCATTGGAATGAGAGAAGACCAACATCTATCAACAAAATTAGATGCGCAAGAGGATGACAACATTCAGGAATGGCACTGAATGAAAGGACAGGTAACGTTTTGGTAAGGTAAGACGTGGATAACGACACGACCTCGGGAGAAATGCAAATGAGGATGAAACACTCATGCTATACATATGTATATGAATTATGCAGATGATATATGATCAAATGCAAATGCGGATGCCGACGACATGGCTCGACTCTTTTGTGGAGAAAGACAAGACTGAAAACTGATTCCTCAACACGGAGATCACTGCCATTCTGTCTGGGGACTAGAGATGCTTCTGCTGAACACATCTTTGCCACACTAATAAACTGTATCTAGTTGATGATCCTTGTAGGAAGGATGAAAAGTGTTGCTTGGGGATTCTTTAAGTAAATTGCCCCATATTAGCTGACTGTTGTAGATAAACTGATCATTGCTTCAGCTTGTCTAATTCTGTAAATGACTGCTTTCACGGTGCTCTTAGAAAGCTTGCCACAGTCTGGGTTTTAAAAATGATTGTTTTACTGTACACTGGGAAAGCTTGCCCCAGTATGAGTCTTGAAAAATCTTATGTATAAACCGATTTTGAGAAGTCGCCATTAAACCTCAAATCTTGAACTGATTCTCAACAGAATATGGAAGGAACTTGCCCCTGATAGGATCACCGACCAAGTTTCTTAATTGTTTGAAAATTTCTTGAGAGAAAAGCTAGTTCGCAAACAAAAATGTTCATACAAACATGGTAAATGCAAAGTTCATGCAACTTTTGAAATTACAATTATTTTTGAAAGATGCAAAACAAAATGAGTCACTGGTCTGAACACGGCGGTTCAAGACATCAAAGTGAAAAGTTTAAGCAAAAGGTGTGATGCCAAAACAGATGATCCGCGAAGATCTTTGGAGTCAGTTTACGCAACCTTGCTGTAATATGCTTTCAAAATAACCTTGCTTCAATTAGGTCTTTTGAGGGTTATAACGTGGTCTGGTTCACGGTTTAAGAAACAAAGGATAAAGGCTCAAAGTTTATTTGTACCCACCCAATCTACGTGATGAACTTCAGTTCTATGCTCAGTTAACTCAAGCTATGCACTCAAATTCCCATGAGTTAGGAATTGCACTGATGATAGCGATGATGGTTCAAAATTCAATGGACTTGAGATGGCGATCACCGCTTCCTTACAACTTTTGGTTGACATACAAGCTTGTTCTTTCTTCTTTTTTTTTTCTTTTTTTGTCTTTTTTTAGTGACTGCTTGGCTTAAGGATTACGACGAACCATCGTTGGCATTCGACTTGCACGACATCTTCGACACTTGCTTGTTGTGCGCGAAGAAAAACTTGTGAGCTTTGTTGAGAGGCGTCTTGAATGCTGCTCTTGTAATTGAATGCACAACCCAGTTAACTGAGAACTACCCTGTCCCAGGTTAAAATTGCGGGTTTTTATTTGTAAAGAAAGAAACTCCTACTTCTAGGCTCGAAGGGGTTAAAGAGGGGTTAACTTCCTTATTTCTCCAGTGTTTGCGGAACTGAAATAATGCCTTACATCGTCAGCAAAGTTTTGATTTAAAAGCATACCAACAACAATTATGGGTATAACGTTTCATCATCCTCCCTCCAATCTTTGCATAATCAGAAGAAAGTGGACAAGAGAATTTTTTATTTTTCTTGAAACAGAAAGCATTAAGAAGTACATAGCAAAAACGAATGAATTGAATCAAAAAGTTGCAAATGCTTATTTCATTAACATGAAAGTACAAACATAATTTGGAAGCAAATAGTTAGTACAAAATAAAGGAAAATGCAAACAATAAGAAACAAGGTCTAATGACTATTCAACTAGAAGTATGAGTTGTCCTATCTTCGGAAAGTAGCTGAACTGAAGTCGACTGAAGCTTCACTTGCCCTGGCAGAGGGTTGTTCTTGACATTCTGCATCTGATGTTAACTCTAGTCCTGTATCGGTGTCGAGGAATCAACTTGACAACTCACAGGTGACACTGGAAGATGGAGACAGCTGGAAATGAGCCACTAGACAAACAGACATATGCAATGAAACATGCAAAGATGCAAATGAAATGCAATGCAATGCAAACAGGATGCAAAACACATGCAACAGGATCAAAGGTTTGAGATCACAGCATGGAGTCTGGGTAAGGAACCAACCACAAGGTGTATACTAGGGTTCATAAACTGTAGAACAGGGTTCTAAAAAGTTCCCAGAGTCGACAACCCATCTTTCGGATTTTAAGGATTTCCCAGATGACTTGGTAATCAATAAAATTCTCAAGAGGATCTCGTCTGAGTGTAGTATCGCGTGACAACCAATTCAGAAATAGACTCCATCATGGTCTCCGCACTACATCTAAAAGGCTTAAGTGAGGTTTGGTAACTACGGTTCTCAATATCACGGGCTCCTAGGTCGAGAGTAGCACGCTTTCACGAACGAATTCGTTTAACATAACTAGACTCTCGAGAGGGCCTCAACTGAGTGATGGTGTTATCAATTCAACTTTTCAGGATTCGACTCCCTCAAAGCCTCCTTGAATACCATCGTCCTATCCTAAGTACACTCAAGTCCGGGTTAGGACTTATCTCACCACTCAAAAGTAACAACCCCGCATACAGAAAACCCAAGCACAACGGGTATATATACAAATATGAATATGTACAGATATACAAAATATACAAGTATACAAGCAAGCAAACACATAAATAACACAAAGACAAACAAGGTGGGCTTAACCCTCTTAGGGGAGGTCCCCAGTGAAGTCGCCATTTCTGTTGCGGTGAAAATCGAATAACAAGCTATTACTTAACTTGCATCATTTTCTTTTACAACCGACTTTGATTTATCCAAAGGAAAGGTTCAAGATCGTTAAAAAACCTAAAGGGGGGAGATCTAAGGTTCGGGGGTTGGTTATACAAAGGGAAGGTATTAGCACCCTAAGTATCTGTAGTACTCTACAGGAACCTCTTGCTAAGTTTGTGTTATGTTATGTTTGCTTGCTAAGAACACGAAATAGAATTAGTCTCGTCCTAATCATGATTTAATCGAGGAACCGATAATCAATGATTCTTGACTTTCATCGACTAAAAAGTGAATGAAACTGAAATAAAGAGAAAGTGGTCTCATATTGATCAAGGTTTTGTTGATTCAATGAAGTCAACCAAACCATGAAGTTTGTTATGTCATCGACCAAAATAAAGATAATGAAACCGGAATGAAAAAAAATAAGGTTGGTCTCGTCTTAATCAAGATTTAAATCGATAAATTGATAATCTTAGATTTTTAACTTTCATCGACCAATAAAAATAAGTAAAAAGTGGCCTCATATTTATCAAGACTTTATTGATTTGAAATAATCAAAGTCAAGATTTGTGCAATGTCATCGGCCTAAAGTAAAGAAAATGGACTCGAAATGAAGAATGAAGTTAGTCTCGTCTTGATCAAGATTTAATCGGAGGATCGATAATCTTTTGATATTCGACTTTCATTGACCAACAAAAATAAAGAAATGAGCCTCATACATATCAAGATTTTTTAGTCATTTTGCATAAATCAACTAAGTCATGATTTTGTAATATCATTGGCCCAAAAAATCGAAATAAAGATCGTAAGCGAAAAATAAAAATCAAAACAAAATTCGAAAGAAAAAGTTATGAATTCAAGAAATAACTTGATAAATTGAAACTAAAAATTCAAAGTGCTCCTAAAATAAAAACTAGAGAAACAAAATTAAGAAATAAATGGAAAATAAAATAAAAATAGTATGAAATAATAAAAGGGTGGTGATGAAGCATGTTTTTTGTCTTTTTGAATTTTTATCTTATCTTTTAAACATCATTCATAATAAAACCAAATAAAAATTATAGGATATTACAATACTTTTTTCAGAAAAATATTAACATGCTAATGAACTTGATAATAGCATAGATAAATGATCATGGTACTTTGAAAACGGAGAAATAAAAGAGGTGAATGTTACCTAGTGGAGACGGTCCACTGCCTCTTCAATGACACGAGTTATGGAAAAATGAAGACGAGCCTTCTCTGTAGAAAATTTGCAAGAATAATTGAGGGAGAAAATTAAGAGAGTATTCAGCCTTTGTGTGGGGTGAATCTGGTGTGTCAAATGAGAGAAAGGGAGATCTTATTTATAGTGTGAATAAAGTGGGAGTGTTGATGTGGCAATCCATGTGACTTTATAAGAATGATTCTTGGCCATTGATAATTGAAGTGTAAGAATGCTTTTTGGCAATTGATAAATCCAAGTTGGCAATCCATGTGACTTTGTTTGTATTGTAGTGGTCCCCACTTACCATGAAGATAAACAAAATAAAAGTAATAATAATAATAATAATAAAGCTTAGTAATAATAAAACTAATAATAATAAAACTAATAATGATAATAAAACTAATAATAATAAAATTAATAATAATAATAATAATAAAAAGAAATAATAATAATAAAACTAAAAATAATAAAAAAGATAATTGAAAATAGTTAGTAAAAAAAAGAAATAAAACAAATTAAATTTTAACAAAAAAATGCATGATTATTGATATGTTTACTAAAATGCGAAAACAGAGACCAATGAAAAGGATATGCAAACGATCAGAATATCGGAGGGTAAAATTTGGAGTACAACACCAATCAAGCATGAAAAGTGGAGAAAGGCTATGGATTTGGAAATTCAATCATTTAAAAAGAATGAAACTTGGAAGGTGGTTAACTTATAACCAGAGGTCAAAAGGATTGGTTTTCAGTGGGTCTACAAGACAAAATGCAATGAAAAGAGAGAACTGGAGAAGTACAAAGCAAGACTTGCAGCCAAAGGGTACTCAAAACAATATGACATATACTACAATGAAATATTTGCTCCTGTGGCAAGATGGGACACTTTAGGACTGTTCTAGCACTTTTAGCCTGCAGAAATTGGCAAGTGTATCAATTTGATGTCAAGTGTGTTTTCTTGCACGGTGAGTTGCTGGAACATGTCTATGTAGATCAACCCTTAGGCTATGAGAATGAGGGAAGAGAAAAGGTCTACAAGTTGAGGAAGACTCTCTATGGACTTAGGCAGGCACCAATGGCCTGGTACAACAAAATTGAAGCATAATTAAATAAACAAAACTTTGAAAAGTGCCCTCATGAACAATCATTTTTTGGGAAGCATAGTAAATGCATGGTTTTGATAGTCAGTTTGTAGGTGAATGATCTGATTTATACTGGTAACAACGAGTAGATGTTTGAAGGATTCAAAGAATCAATGAAGAAGAAATTTACTATGACAGATTTGGGAAATATGAGGTATTTTCTAGGGGTGGAAGTGAAACAGGAAAGTACAGGAATCTTCATATACCAACAAAAATACACCAGTGAGAATATCATAATATTTGACATGGATCAATGCAACAAGGTGTGTAACCCTATTGTTCCATGTTGTAGATTGACAAAGGATGAGAACGGTAAGCCGGTTGATGCCACAATCTACAAGCAGATGGTGGCAAGCCTGATGTACATGCTTACCACTAGGTCTGACCTTGCATATTCACTATGATTGATGGCTAGATATATGGAAAGACCAACTAAATTCATCTGAGTACAACAAGGAGGATTCTTATATATCTAAAGGGGATTGTGAACATGGGATTTCTATACAAGAGGAGTGACAAGATGGTGCTGCAAGGATGATTATAGACTATGCGAGAGATAGTGATGATAGGAAGAGAACTACATGTTATGTATTGAAGCTTGGGACATGCTCAATCTCATAGTATTCAAAGAAACAACCCATAGTGACTCTCTCAACCACTAAAGCTAAGTTTGTTGCAACAGCCTCACGTGCTTGTCAAGGCATGTGGCTTAGAAACATTCTTCAACATTGGACAGACTTATGATCATGGCACAATCATAATTTGTGACATCAATTCTATAATTAAGCTGTCAAAGAATCCTATTATGCATGAAAGAAGTAAGCATATAGATGCTAGGTTTCACTTCCTTAGAGACCTAACTAAAGATGGAATAATTGAGATGAGTCATTGTAGCACAGAGGATCAACTTGCAGATGAGTTAACAAAGCCCTTAAAGCTCAATTATTTTTGCAACATCTAAACAAGACTTGGAGTATGTGATCTTTGATAAAATTAGAATCTAGAATGTGTTAATCTGTTGACTGCACCATGTTGTAAGCTGATTGTTAGTTGTTTTCATATTAGGAAAGTGTTTGTTAGGAAGTCTTTGTATTGGTCTTTGCATTGGTTACATAACTAAATTTGAGTTAGTTGAGGGTTAATTATCTAACCAAATGAGATTACTTATACTACAAGTAATATCCTTTTCTTTGTATATAAGAATTTATTTGTATGATAAGATCAAGAGATTTTCCTCACATAAAACTCACTAGTTATATAACCTTTGTACTCTTTCATGTAACAATAACAGTTCTATCATTAGAATCTAGAATGTGTTAATCTGTTGACTGCACCATGTTGTAACCTGATTGTTAGTTGTTTTCATATTAGGAGAATGTTTGTTAGGAAGTCTTTGTATAGGTCTTTGCATTGGTTACATAACTAAATTTGAGTTAGTTGAGGGTTAATTATCTAACCAAATGAGATTACTTGTACTACAAGTAATATCTGTGTCTTTATATATATGAATTTACTTGTATGATAAGATTAAGAGATTTTCCTCACACAACACTCACTAGTTATATAACCTTTGTACTCTTTCATGCAACAATAACAGTTCTGTCATTACTCAATATACTTTTCTTTAATTTTATTTCATTCACAATTTCTATAAAAAATTGTAATATGATTTAGAGTCTAATTCAAGATCGGTTGGACTATCTACTTATATGTTTTCACTATCAGAATACCAACCATTTCACCATTTATATCCACACACCTAGAGCTGTCAAAATGGGCTATTCGGCCCTAAACGGGCTGACCCAGGTGGGCACATGCTTTTTAGGGCTGGGTCAAAAAAACTCATTTCTAATATGGGCTTGAAAATTACTACCCGAGCCCGACCCTAGACGGGTTACGGGCTACCCGACCCTAAATGGGTTTTTTTTAATAAAAAATTAAAATTAAAATACCATAATATTTATTATAAATAAAATTAAAAATTATATTATTTTATACATAATACATTTTTAAGTACTATATTATCTTTTATAAATACTATAATGTGTTTTTAAATCCAATACATGTCTAAATTGTATAAAATAATACTCGAATATTTAACATAAGAGAAACTAATAGAATACGAGAAAAGAGTGTTGATTATATTAATGTATAATATTTAAAAGAGAATGATTGAATAAAATAGAGATAAAATTTAGTGAGGTGAGAAAAATCAATGTGTTATTCTGGAGTAAGACAATATAAGTATTAATATAATTTTTTAAAATTTATAGCGATATGGGACTAACGGGCTACACCCGACCCATATGGGCTTAGCACCAATGGGTAGTGGGCTTTTTAGGGCTGAGCTATAAAAACTCTGAAAGATATGGGCTCTAATTTTAAGGCCCAATCCCTATGATTTTCCGGGTCTGGCGGACCGGTCCATATGGGCCAGCCCATTTTGACAGCTATAATTATGACACTCTCAACTTCAACGAATTTTGTCTTTTGTGAGGAGGTTATATGGATATTGATTCTCTATACATTGATGATGACTCAATTCAGGCTAATCGGGTAGGTGTGCATCTATTACATATTGGAAATGAGGTCGATGTAACTTAGACCCTTGTGTAGAAGGTGAAAAGGCTTGCATGCGGTGACCTCGTGAAGTAAAGGGTGAATACTTTTACTTTTGCAGTGGAGTAATTTTCAACTTTAGAGTTTTTATCTCGTTCACTATCTTTCAAGCTAATACTCTAAAGGCCATCAATGTTGCCCCTCTCAACTTCATTCAAATAACTGAACCTTTGTTTGAGGATTTAAGATTCTCTGTTGGGTACTGGACATTACGCCTACTATCGACATATTCTTGTTCTATGAGATGAAGGATATTAACTCGAGAGGGTGGGTTTCTCTTACCACAATATCAGAAAGGGCTCTTCTCTCCCATTAATATTCCAACTATAAGCACTAGAAAGATAATTTTATCCATGTTCGGGATAGTTGTCATTATCGGAAGGTAATGTATGAGGAGAATGATACATATAGGTTACCCCTTTAATGGACGGGAAATACCCTCTCGATCACGGACTATGCTCCCGAAAAATTTAGTGAGGCGAAGTAATAAGAGGATGGTTTCCTAGAAAAAAATCTCATACTATAAGTGTAAAAGATCTGCTGTAGTATGAGGGAGATCTTTCAGCGCTAACGGGGTTCTTAAGTAAGGTGCTTTTTTAGTTATTTTGGTTTTTAATTGTAAGCTCCCTCTTTTTCTAACCCCTTAATTCATTTTTGTATAGAAAATGATCCCCTTACTGTCACGACGTAGAAAGAGATGATGGAGAAAGGGAAAGCTCAAAGGGGCGAGGTTGGTTGCCCTAACCATCATAATGACCAGACCGACTTTCAAACTAGGACGCCTAAGAAGAGAAAAGGCACATCGAAAGGAAAATGTATCCATGCCATTATGATGTTTATTGTCCAACTACCCTTTCCTCCTAAGAATACGGGGCGACCTCTTGTCAAGAAAAGTAAAGTGGATATTGGTAAGGGACCACTTGATTTTGATGCAACCACATCTATAAATTTGGAGGTGAAGAGCTTTTTAGAGGGTAATAACAATAACTGCCCAAGAAATGGATCTTTGGCGCCTTATAGCAAAGAAGAATTTCACTTTTTGGAGAAGAGTTTTGATGGGATGACATTCATTTATGATCACCTCAACGTGATCAACGACATTGAGAAGGAGAAGACAATGGATTTATTAAAAATTCTCAAATAGCTCGACAAATACTTGATGAATATTGTCATGTCGGGTAAGGCAATGTTCAATGATTCAAATTTTTCTAAGAAATGGGATACGACCGTGAAGTCTGACCTCAAGAAGGTGAAGGAGAATTATGTACTTAACAAAGATCTGCAGGTTGACCTTGAAAAAGTAGGACATGAAAAAAAACTATTGTGGGAGAAAAGAAAACCTTGAAGGCGACCTACCAGAGTCAGAGCACCAAACTTCTTGAAGTCAAGGGCGAAGAAAATGACCTTAAGGAGGAAAAGGGAATTCATGCCTCTATTGTACAAGTTCTTCAGGTAGATCTAGAGGAAGCTCGTATGAAAGGTCTTCTTTTTGGTGATCAAGGCTTTGAAAAGGCGATAAAGAAAATTTGATGTTTGTATCTTGAGCTCGACAATGGGGAGATGAATTTTTTCAAGATGGTCGTTGTAACGCCCCAGTTTTGGTTAGTTTTATTTAATCGAGTCGTTTTGATTATTTTATTATTATTTTATTTTATTTTTGACTTTTATTTGAAAATATATTATTTTTCATTGTTGTTATGTTTTATCGTGTTTTGGGAGCGTTTGCGAGATATTTGAGTGTAGGGGCAATTGGGTCATTTTGTTTTATTTTCTTTAAGTTAGAAATAGAAAGAATAGAGAGAAAAATAGTAAGGAAAGAAAAAGAGAAGAAGAAAAAGAGAAAAAAGGAAAAGAAGAGAAGAAAAAGAGAGAAAACTTGTGGATTAAGAAATCGATCAACCGACTTTCAAAAACACGATTAAATCGGGTAAGGGTGCGAAACTCGATTATCTTATACTTGTGTATGATTATGTATGTATGTTTTTGGTTGATATTGGATTGAAATTGAAATATAGAGTTAAACCCATAATATGTTGGAATTGTTAGAAATTGATATAAATTATGTCTGAAATCATGTTTTAGTGTCCCTTATTGTTGATACATGATAGATACATGTTGTTAGGCATTCAATTGGTAATTTTCTGGTGTTTAGGTGATATTGGGAGTGATTTTTGGGTGAATTTCGCAGAAAAATTATGCAGGAAATTTCTGGTTTTTCCACTGCCCATACGCGTATCACTCAAGGCAATACGCGTATTGGTTAAGGCAATACGCGTATGGCAATGAAGAAATGTGGGCAATACGCGTATGGAGTTTCATTTTCTCGGCCATCTGCCCATTTGCGTAATGGTACGCGTAAGGTCGAGGGCAATACGCGTATGAAGTGAGGCAATATGCGTATTGGAGTTTTTAGTGGGATTTTTAGGAGAATTGGTCTCTGCCCATACGCATATCAAGTTGGGCAATACGCGTATGGAATGGGCGAGGGAGCAAGGCAATACGCGTATGGCTCAGGGCAATATGCGTATGGCCAGGAAGATTGCAGAATTGTGTTTTTCGCGATTACTTTTCTTGTTCAGTCCGTAACTTGTATTCCGATTATCCGTTTTTAACATTCTTGGTATCGTTGAATAGCTATTGAACTGTACTTTCTTATGATGATGGTTTTGAGATTGTTGACCGATTTAATTAAGTCGGGAATTTGGAAATGTGTCGTTTTGTCGACTTTTACCGTTTTAATTATGTGTAATTGAGGTGTTATCATGCAATGTGCTGGTGATATATGTTTTATGACTTGTGTGCTGATTATATGAGGTGAATGCATGTGTTTAAATGTTGTGATGAGGGTTTGTGGCCTTATGGCAATTAAATGCATTTTTTTGGGCTTGAGTGCAAAGCATGATCATTGTTGATTGAGATGATTGCATATATGTGTGCATTTGAATGTCATGAGTCATTGTATGCCAAGCATCATGATATGCATTCTTGAGATGTCGTGTGCCCTAGTGGGTGTGAGCGACGAATCGATTCCAGAGGGAATCCGCTATAACATTGTGTGCCTTATACAAAGAGGTGTGAGCGATGATTATGGACGATCGTGTGCCTTATATAAAGAGGTGTGAGCGATCGGGTCGTGTGCCTTATACAAAGAGGTGTGAGCGATCCATAAATGTCGTGTGCCTTATACAAAAGAGGTGTGAGCGATGGGGAACATCGTTTGCCCGACGGGGAGTTACACTAAGTAACAAGCGACAAGCGATGGTTCCAATAGTTCCTGAGAGAACTAGTGTTGAGATTAACGGATGGATGGTACCGCATTTGCATAGAGTCGTTGTGTCGGTATCTTTGCATTTGCATAAATCATGAATGGATTGACTTTGTGTGGAATTGTGAATGGAATTGATGAGTTAAGATATATATATATATATATATATATATATATATATATATATATATATATGTTGTTGATAAAAATGCATTTATTTGATTATATATGCCTTGGTGATGGATATATGATGATATGCATTGTGTCATTTTGCGTTTGAATTCTGGTATAAGTTGTGGTGAGAATATTACATGTGTATTTTGGTGTTATTATATAATTGTATGCAATTATATTATGATTGTGTTTCTCACCCTTCTGTTGTTTTAATGCTCTATGAGGCATTGCAGATTAGATGCTGGAGGTCTTTTTGTGAAGCTTAGGTCTTCATTCTTTTGTCGGTCGGCTCTGATATGTAGCACCGGGTAGTCGGGGAGATCGTTGTGATTTATGTGTATATGTATAGATATCTTTTGGATTGTATATGCATGGATCTGTGTATGACAGACAAACTCTTTATGTGATATATATATATATATATATATATATATATATATATATATATATATATGAGATTCAGTTGCAGATTTTCCGCTTTTATTCTGTATCTGAATTGTGGGTAGTAGGAACTAAGTTCCTCTGTTAATTGCTACCTGATTTTTGCATATATTTTTGAGCATGTTTATTGTGTTTTGTCTCAATTGATATGACACCTTCGTCTATGCCATGAATGTTTAATTATACTCTGATGAAATTTTTATCGCTTTATTTAATTGGGGGTATAGATTGGGGGTGTTACATTAAGTGGTATCAGAGCCAGTATGTGTCAGTATGTGTCAGTCCTTGTCGGTGTTTGTGTTTGGATGAGCTGTTTGTTTAACCATAGTTGCTGTTATTGGATATGAATAGAATATGGCTGGTAGGAATGACGCTGCTTTGGCTGCTGCTATGCAAGCTATGGCTCGGGCTGTGCAGGGTGCACCTAATGCTGCTGGGAATGATGAGTTCAGGAAGAGCAAACCGACTGTCTTCAAAGGGAGGCATGATCCTGATGGTGCTCAGATTTGGCTGAAGGAGATTGAAAGGATTTTCTGAGTGATGGATTGTGCTGAGGATCCGAAGGTGAGACTGGGTACTCACATGTTGCAGGAGGAAGCAGATGATTGGTGGGTTAGTACTCGTCATGTGTTAGAAGCTGGAGATGAAGAAGTCACTTGGACTTTGTTCAGCAGGGAATTTTTGAGGAAGTATTTTCCTGAAGATGTTAGGGGAAAGAAGGAAATAGAGTTCTTGGAGTTGAAACAAGGTAATATGTCTGTTGTTGATTATACTGCTAAGTTTGTGGAGCTTGTGCAGTTTTATCCACATTATGCTGAAGCGACTGCGAAGTTTTCTAAGTGTATGAAGTTTGAGAGCGGATTGCGTCCTGAGATTAAGCAGGCAATTGGTTATCAGAGAATTCAAAGGTTTTCTGATTTGGTGGATTTCTGTAGGATTTATGAAGAAGATAGCAAAGCTCGTTCTACTCACTATAAGAGTGTGAACGAAAGGAAAGGGAAACAACCGTTTCGTAGTGGTCCTTATGTAACACCAGCTGATAAGGGTAAACAAAGGGGGAATTTTGAGAAAAGGCCCAGTGGGGGAGGAATGTCTAGTCCTCTGATATGTTATAGGTGTGGTGACTTAGGACATCGTCAGTTTGAATGTAGGAAGGATATGAGAAAATGTTCCAATTGTGGAGGTTTAGGACATATTGCAGCTGATTGTAAGAGGAACGTGGTGAAGTGTTTCAACTGTGGGGAACCTGGACATGTTAGCACGAAGTGTCCGAAACCGAAGCAAGCTCCAACTGGTGGGAAAGTTTTTTCCTTGGCAGGAACTCAGACTACAAGTGTAGACCGTCTGATCAGAGGTGCTTGTTTTATTAATAGTACGGCTTTAGTTGCTATTATTGATACTGGAGCGACTCATTCGTTTATTTCGTCTGAGTGCGTGAAGCGTTTGAATCTTGTGTTGTCTTCGATGCGTGGAGAGATGGTTATTGATACTCCAGCAATGGGGTCAGTAACTACTTCTTTGGTTTGTTTAAGTTGTCCTTTGACCATTTATGGTAAAGACTTTGAGATGGATTTGGTGTGCTTGCCGTTGGAGGATTTAGATGTGGTTTTGGGAATGAATTGGTTATAGTTTATTCGGGTTCATTTTGATTGTTATCATAAGATGGTAAGATTTCCTTCTCTTGAAGAAGACGAAGAGTCGAGTTTCTTATCTACCAAAGAGTTGAAGAAACTTTTGGCGGATGAAGCTTAGTTGTTTGGGTTGTTTGCATCGTTGACAGTGGATAGTCAAGTTTCACTTGATGTGTTTCCTGTTGTGTGTGAATTTCCTGAGGTGTTTCCTGAGGATATTTCAGATGTACCGCTAAAGAGAGAGGTGGAGTTTTCTATAGATCTAGTTCCTGGCACTAGACCTGTTTCTATGGCACCTTATCGTATGTCAGCATCTGAGTTGGTTGAGTTAAAGAAGCAGTTGAATGAATTGTTAGAAAAGAGGTTTGTGAGGCCAAGTGTGTCGCCTTGGGGTGCTCCAGTTTTATTGGTGAAAAAGAAAGATGGAAGTATGCGACTGTGTATTGATTATCGCCAACTGAATAAAGTGACGATTAAGAATAAGTATCCTCTTCCAAGAATTGATGATTTGATGGACCAGTTGGTAGGTGCGTGTGTGTTTAGTAAGATTGATTTGAGATTAGGTTATCATCAGATTAGGGTGAAAGAGGGAGATATTCAGAAGACGGCTTTTAGGACACGATACGGTCATTATGAATATTCTGTGATGCCGTTCAGGGTTTCTAATGCGCCAGGTGTGTTTATGGAGTATATGAATCGTATTTTCCACGAGCATTTGGATCGGTTTGTTGTTGTGTTTATTGATGACATCTTGATTTATTCTAAGTCCCGGGAAGAGCACGCGGAGCATTTGCGTGTGGTGTTGCAAATTTTGAAGGAAAAGAGACTTTTTGCCAAATTGTCCAAGTGTGAGTTCTGGTTGTCAGAAGTGAGTTTTCTTGGGCACGTGATTTCAGGTAATGGTATTGCTGTGGATCCATCTAAAGTAGAAGCAGTTCTACAATGGGAGGCTCCTAGATCTGTTACTGAAATTAGAAGCTTTTTGGGTTTAGCTGGTTATTATCGGAGGTTTATTGAAGGTTTTTCTAAGCTAGCACTTCCTTTGACCCAGTTGACTTGTAAAGGTAAATCGTTCATTTGGGATATTCGGTGTGAGGAAAGCTTTAGTGAGCTGAAGAGAAGATTGACGACAGCTCCGATTTTGATCTTACCGAATCCTACTGAACCATTTGTGGTGTATTGTGATGTGTCCTTGATTGGTCTAGGTGGTGTGTTGATGCCAGTTGAGGGTGCATGAGAAAAATTATCCTACTCATGATCTCGAATTAGCGGCCGTGGTTTTTGTGTTGAAAATTTGGAGGCATTATCTCTATGGTGCAAGATTCGAAGTCTTTAGTGATCACAAAAGTTTGAAATATTTGTTTGATCAGAAAGAGTTGAATATGAGGCAACGGAGATGGTTGAAATTTTGGAAGGACTACGATTTTGGCTTGAATTACCATCCTGGTAAAGCTAATGTGGTAGCCAATGCATTGAGTCGAAAATCGTTGCATATGTCTGCTTTAATGGTTAAAGAGTGGGAACTTTTGGAAGCTTTTAGGGACTTGAGTTTGGTGTGTGAAGTGACATCCGACAGCGTGAGGCTGGGTATGCTAAAGGTTACTAATGAGTTTCTGTTGACCGTAAGCGAGAAACAGAAGTTGGATGTGAAATTTGTGGATTTGATGTTGGTTGGAGAAAAAGACGCGAGTAGTGATTTTAGAGTGGATGATAAAGGTGTTTTGAGGTTCCGAGGTAGAATTTGTATTCCTGATGATGCGGAGTTGAAAAGGATGATTTTGGAGGAAGGACACCGGAGTAATTTGAGTATACATTTGGGAGCTAATAAGATGTACCAAGATTTGAAGAAGATCTTTTGGTGGTCTGGATTGAAAAGAGATGTGGCTCACTTTGTGTATGCGTGTTTGACGTGCCAAAAGTCGAAAGTGGAACATCAAAAGCCTAGTGGTTTGTTGCAACCGTTGGATATTCCTGAGTGGAAATGGGATAGCATTTCTATGGATTTTCTAACAGGGTTGCCGAATACACTGAGGGGACATAATGATATTTGGGTGGTTGTGGACAGACTGACTAAATCGGCACATTTCATTCCGATTGCCATCAGTTTTTCTTTGGAGAGGTTAGCTGAAATTTATATCAGTGTGATTGTGAAGCTGCATGGTGTTCCGTTGAGTATTGTTTCGGATCGAGATCCGAGGGTTACCTCGAGATTTTGGGAAAGTTTGCAAAAGGCGTTGGGTTCTAAATTGAGATTGAGTTCGGCTTATCATCCTCATACGGATGGACAGACGGAGGGAACGATTCAGTCGTTGAAAGATTTGTTGCGGGCTTGTGTTCTTGAACAAGGTGGTGCGTGGGATAGTTATCTTGCGTTGGTGGAATTCACGTATAATAACAATTTCCATTCTAGTATTGGAATGGCACCTTTTGAAGCGTTATATGGAAGAAGATGTCAAACACCGTTGTGTTGGCATGAATCTGGTGAGAGTACGGTGGTTGGACCCGAATTGATTCAACAGAGACAAGGTGAAACTTATTCGTGAGAAAATGAAGGCTTCTCAGAGTAGGCAAAAGAGTTATCATGATCGAAGAAGGAAAAATCTTGAGTTTCAAGAGGGCGATCATGTATTTTTGAGAGTTACGCCGGTAACGGGTGTTGGTCGTGCATTGAAGTCGAAGAAGCTTACTTCTCGGTTTATTGGTCCTTACCAGATATCCGCGAGAGTGGGTGTTGTGGCTCATCGGGTGGCGTTGCCGCCGAATCTGTCGAATTTGCACGATGTGTTCCATGTTTCACAGCTTCGGAAGTATGTTCTGGATACGTCGCATGTGATTCCGATGGATGAAGTTGAGGTAAGGGAGAACCTTACGGTGGAGGCATTACCAGTGAGAATTTTGGATTGCGAGTCGAAGCGGTTAAGGGGCAAGGATATTGCACTTGTGAAAGTAGCGTGGGGAGGCGCTGCTGAGGGCAATTTGACTTGGGAGTTGGAGAGTCGGATGCGGGAGTCGTATCCAGAGTTGTTCGTCTCAGGCAATATTTTTGAGGACGAAAATTTCTAAGTGGGGGGAGAGTTGTAACGCCCCAGTTTTGGTTAGTTTTATTTAATTGAGTCGTTTTGATTATTTTATTATTATATTATTTTATTTTTGACTTTTATTTGAAAATATATTATTTTTCATTGTTGTTATGTTTTATCGCGTTTTGGGAGCGTTTGCGAGATATTTGAGTGTAGGGGTAATTGGGTCATTTTGCTTTATTTTCTTTAAGTTAGAAATAGAAAGAATAGAGAGAAAAATAGTAAGAAAAGAAAAAGAGAAGAAGAAAAAGAGAAAGAAGGAAAAGAAGAGAAGAAAAAGAGAGAAAACTTGTGGATTAAAAATCGATCAACCGACTTTCAAAAACACGATTAAATCGGGTAAGGGTGCGAAACTCGATTATCTTATACTTGTGTATGATTATGTATGTATGTTTTTGGTTGATATTGGATTGAAATTGAAATATAGAGTTAAACCCATAATATGTTGGAATTGTTAGAAATTGATATAAATTATGTCTGAAATCATGTTTTAGTGTCCCTTATTGTTGATACATGATAGATACATGTTGTTAGGCATTCAATTGGTAATTTTCTGGTGTTTAGGTGATATTGGGAGTGATTTTTGGGTGAATTTCGCAGAAAAATTATGCAGGAAATTTCTGGTTTTTCCACTGCCCATACGCGTATCACTCAAGGCAATACGCGTATTGGTTAAGGCAATACGCGTATGGCAATGAAGAAATGTGGGCAATACGCGTATGGAGTTTCATTTTCTCGGCCATCTGCCCATTTGCATAATGGTACGTGTAAGGTTGAGGGCAATACGCGTATGAAGTGAGGCAATACGCGTATTGGAGTTTTTAGTGGGATTTTTAGGAGAATTGGTCTCTGCCCATACGCGTATCAAGTTGGGCAATACGCATATGGAATGGGCGAGGGAGCAAGGCAATACGCGTATGGCTCAGGGCAATACGCGTATGGCCAGGAAGATTGCAGAATTGTGTTTTTCGCGATTACTTTTCTTGTTCAGTCCGTAACTTGTGTTCCGATTATCCGTTTTTAACATTCTTAGTATCGTTGAATAGCTATTGAACTGTACTTTCTTATGATGATGGTTTTGAGATTGTTGACCGATTTAATTAAGTCGGGAATTTGGAAATGTGTCGTTTTGTCGACTTTTACCGTTTTAATTATGTGTAATTGAGGTGTTACCATGCAATGTGCTGGTGATATATGTTGTATGACTTGTGTGCTGATTATATGAGGTGAATGCATGTGTTTAAATGTTGTGATGAGGGTTTGTGGCCTTATGGCAATTAAATGCATTATTTTGGGCTTGAGTGCAAAGCAGTGTTTTAAAAACCGGACCGGTCATCAAACCGGTGAGGGTACTGGGTCACTGGTTTATCGGTCGAACCACTGGGTCATTGGTCGAACCGCATGACCAAACCGGATTAAACCGGATAACTCGGTTGAATAAACCTGTCATTATAATAGGTATAAAACCGGTAAAACCGGTCGAACCGGATGATTCAGTCTCTAAAAAATATAACCAACACTTAAATTTTTTGAAAATATCATATCATAAAATCACAGGTTCATAATTTAAATTCAAATTTTAAATAGAGTCTAATTGTAAATTTTAAACAGAGTCTAAATTAAACAGAGTTTAATTTAAATTCATAGTTTTAATGTTAATAGAAAATCAGTTTTAATGTTAATAATTAAAACAATACAAATATTAACATTATTCTAAATAATAAATTTTCCAAGTCTATATATATATAATGGAAATCAGTTAAGTCTAAAATTATATTATATTTAGTTTTTTAATTTGTGTTCTTAAATTTCTATACAAATATTTGTATGATGGTTTTTCAATCAATATAAATACAAAATAGTAAAAATAGTTTTGTGGATATTACGAAACTTAATTTGTGTATCACTTAAATCAAATGAGTGATCACTATTATTCTTGGAGAAAAATTCCTATGTATTTGAGTAAAAAAAATTTAAAAAAAAAATTAAAAAAAAAATTAAAAAAAAAAATATATATATATTTTTTTAAAATAAGCAGTTGAACCGCCGGTTTTCCCGATTTTCTCGGTTCGCACCGGTTCACACCGGTTCCCACCGGTTCGAAGTCATGACCGATCGAGTAAGTGAACCCGGCCGGTTACTTGGCCGGTTCCCGGTCCAACCGGCCGGTCCGGTTCGGTTTTTAAAACTATGGTGCAAAGCATGATCATTGTTGATTGAGATGATTGCATATATGTGCGCATTTGAATGTCATGAGTCATTGTATGCCAAGCATCATGATATGCATTCTTGAGATGTCGTGTGCCCTAGTGGGTGTGAGCGACGAATCGATTCCAGAGGGAATCCGCTATAACATCGTGTGCCTTATACAAAGAGGTGTGAGCGATGATTATGGACGATCGTGTGCCTTATACAAAGAGGTGTGAGCGATCGGGTCGTGTGCCTTATACAAAGAGGTGTGAGCGATCCATAAATGTCGTGTGCCTTATACAAAAGAGGTGTGAGCGACGGGGAACATCGTTTTCCCGACGGGGAGTTACACTAAGTAACAAGCGATGATTCCAATAGTTCCTGAGAGAACTAGTGTTGAGATTAACGGATGGATGGTACCGCATTTGCATAGAGTCGTTGTGTCGGTCTCTTTGCATTTGCATAAATCATGAATGGATTGACTTTGTGTGGAATTGTGAATGGAATTGATGAGTTAAGATATATATATATATATATATATATTGTTGATAAAAATGCATTTATTTGATTATATATGCCTTGGTGATGGATATATGATGATATGCATTGTGTCGTTTTGCGTTTGAATTCTGGTATAAGTTGTGGTGAGAATATTACATGTGTATTTTGGTGTTATTATATAATTGTATGCAATTATATTATGATTGTGTTTCTCACCCTTCTGCTGTTTTAATGCTCTATGAGGCATTGCAGATTAGATCCTGGAGGTCTTTTTGTGAAGCTTAGGTCTTCATTCTTTTGTCGGTCGGCTTTGATATGTAGCACCGGGTAGTCGGGGAGATCGTTGTGATTTATGTGTATATGTATAGATATCTTTTGGATTGTATATGCATGGATCTGTGTATGACAGATAAACTCTTTATGTGATATATATATATATATATATATATATATATATATATATATATATATATATATATATATATATATATATATATATATATGAGATTCAGTTGCAGATTTTCTGCTTTTATTCTGTACCTGAATTGTGGGTAGTAGGAACTAAGTTCCTCTGTTAATTGCTACCTGATTGTTGCATATCTTTATGAGCATGTTTATTGTGTTTTGTCTCAATTGATGTGACGCCTTCGTCTATGCCATGAATGTTTAATTATACTCTGATGAAATTTTTATCACTTTATTTAATTGGGGGTATAGATTGGGGGTGTTACAGTCGTGGATGACCGACTATTAGAATAAATTGATCCTTTTTTATTGGAGAAAATGACTATTCAAAATCAAGATTCAGTGGCATCCACAGGAGGCAACATGAATGTTTAAAATGATAATTTGTCTCTTGCATCCCCTAATAATTATAAATTTTGGGGTATTTATTTTATTATGAACAATCTTTGTATCCATTCCCTTTTTGGAGGATGTTTAGAATGGAATTTTAATTTACTCCTTTTTGGATCTTTTATATCCATTCCAACGAAGAGCACCACATGTACTTAAGAAATATACTGATGTAGCTTTACAGATTGTGTGATCATGAAGACTTCGGTTGTATGGTAATTTGAGTTGCTTTCCTTTTTCGATCCTTCGCTATGGATATATATTAGTCTCAATGAATATGTGTGATAAAGGCAAGTTCATGGTCATCATTGCCCTTGTTTCACTGTCTGAATGTAGGCATTAAACTCTCTTGAATGTGTTGTCTAAATACTTAGAACCACTTAATGAGTTATCCTATCCACATCATCGTTAGATCAGCTGGCCGAGCTAATAGGCTTATATAGGGTGTGTTTGGTTTGAAGTCAAATGGCCCTCCGTTGTCTTTTTATGTCAGACTATTATAACACCATTTTAAGTAGTCCAAAATCTATTCACTTATTAGGGCACACTCCAAGATATTGGCGGGGCTCTATCTCATTGGATCCAGATGTTACTATGTCAAAATAAACTTATCATTATACATTCCCTCAAATACGAGGCACATAGGAACAAAATGTTTGGGGTGAAAGGCCATGGCATTTACATAGTCCTCCAAACACGAGGCACACAAAGGAAAAACGTCTTGGGTGAAAGATTATGACAAGGGGTGGCAAAACGGATCGTGGCCTGCAGGGCCGGTCCGCGCACCCGCCAAAACATGGCGGGTTGAGTTGGGATTTTGGGTCTGTCGCCCACCAAAGCCAACCCCGCTAAAGACCGCCACCCGCCAAAGCCTGCCCAGTCAAAATCCACCGCCCACGAAAGCCCCCCGCATCTATTTGTTCAGCTTGTCCCATCTTAAACCCGCCCTTTTTTAGTTAATTCAAGTAATTCCAATTCTTGATGGTTTTATTTTATACATTTATTTGAAAATATATGCAATATTTTTTGAAATAAAATTTGTTAAACAAATGCTTTATAAAAATTGTTCTAAAAAATAAGTGAAAAATTTAATTGAAATGTAAAAACAAGTCTATTAGTCTATTAAAAAAAAAAGATAGGCAAGCTCGCCGTCTGCCAACCCGCCACCTTGGCGGGACGAGTTAGATTTTTATGCCCATTTTTATTTGGCGGGCTTTCCCGCACCACTTTTTTTTGGTGGGTTTAAAGTAGGATGGAGTAGACGGCCCGTTTTTACACTTTTAATTATGACATTACATAGTCTTCCAAACACAAGATGTATATTAATGACATGCTTTGAATAGAACACCATGACATTACACGTTTTATTGCTAAAAAATAAATCATATCCAATCTATTCATTTCTAAAAAAAAAATTAGAAAAAAAATAGCTTCATAATTTTTCAAGCTCTTAGAAATATTTAAAATAAAAAGAATATTTATTTAAATTTTAAGAGTGATAATAAAAGTTTTAGATACACCTGTGTGTGTGTTTTTTATTTATAAACATCTAATCTTATTATTATGATGTTTGTGGTGAGTGTATTGAGTGTGAGTAATATGAATAATTATTTTACATTGTTTAAAAATGTGGAGATTTGAACATTTATAAGTGTGAAACCTCATATAGAATTGGAATTTAGTAAAAAATCTTCCCAAAGTGGAGTAAAAACAACTTTATGCATTGGTATTTAAGTTATGAAATATAGTTGATGGTATTTACATACAAATAAAATTAAACAACAATTACATACATAGTTTGCCCCGTTAATTTGTAGTTTTTTTTAGAGAGTGTGAGAGAGATTGATGTGATTTATGATTTATCAAAATATAAGTTAAATTGTCAAAAAATAGTTTAAATAAAGAAGTATATTGCAACTCATTTGATAATTGCATATTAAGAAGATACTTAAAATACAATATTAAATAAATTTTTAAGATGGATTATTAACTTGAGGTTTGACTATTCTCCATTAACATTTTCTCTCTTCAATTTGAAATGTATTACAATCAGGGGAATATCATAAGACTTAAAACAATGGTTTTACTTTAATCAACATTCGAAGATTTTATTCGTCAACTAGAAAGTAACTAAGTTAAAATTCTCTGAAAAAATAATAACTAAAATTTAGTCAACTGTTTAAAGTGAATATGATGTGATTTGAGTTAAGTCTCAAATATTTGCACACCGTTTAAAATGACGTCAAATTATGCAAATATTGCTCAAGCTTCGATTATCATTGATTAAAAAAAGTATCTTGTATTATTGAGAAATACATAATTAAGCAATCTATTATGATAATTGTATCGATAATAATATAAAATTAGAGAAATTAAGGTAATTATCTTGTCTGTATGTATATATTGGAAGAGAAAGAAAGTGATGAATATAAGGTAAACATCATGGACATGTCTGTCACTCTTTTTGTGATGAGAATATAAAATATAGTGCTCGTGTTGGTGCTTCAAAGCATGCGAATGCTTTCATCACACATGACTTGATGCTTCCCTAAGCAGGAACCAATTTTTATTATTTATTGAAATTCAAAAATAAAAATAAAAAAATAAAAAAGTTTGTTTTTTTCTTGTTGTTGTGATACAAGACAACTAGCTAACAAATAGTAACATCAAAGTAGGCAAATAGGACGATTGGGCTCCCGAAATGTTAAGATGCAAGCATTCCTCCCACAATGAATGGACCCACTATTGATTTCTCTCAAGTTTGATGAATATATAAATCTAATTATAATTCTCTCAACAACACTCCTTGCACGTGAGAGGTGACATTCCCAACGAAAACTCAAAACAATGTTTCCTTCCTATGCCTTTCATCATCCTACTCCTACTTAGCTCTTTAGTATAAAAAGGGTCAATCATTCTTTTAGTTTACTTGTATTGTATGTCACATATTTTTTCTATCAAATTTTAACATCTTTTATCATATTAATATTAAGGGAAATATTATTATTCATAGTTAAGGACGTGTTATTATGACATTAATATTTATCTGAATGTTTGATTTTTTTTGTTCATTCTCTCTCTTTTTAGGCTTTTAAAGTTTTGACTGACTCAATAGTTATCTTGCCAACTAATTGGTAATTTCATCTTTTGACAATTATTGTATATATAAGTATTGCGATTTAGAATTTAGATAGTAGATTTGTGAATAATAGTTAACGGAGTGTTGATATCCATTGCTAAATCTAATAAAAGATATGAAAACCATTTGTAAATACTCTAACTTTCAAATTAGTATCGATTGTTAAATTTTAGGGTTAAAAAACCGTTAACAGAGGTGACGAAGTAAAACTTATATAATTTAAAACAACAGATATAAATTCTACCTTAACAATAGTTTTTGTTTTAATATAGATTTAACGACTTATCACATAGTATATTAAATAATTTATAACGGTCCTCAATTTTTAAACACAAATTTATAAGAAAGGGAGACTTAAGAGTTATTTTCCGCCACTTCATAATGATCTATTAAGAAATACTATAATTTTTGAAAATATTCTTGCAAAAACTAATTTGAAAAAAAATTTTAATCCAAGAAATTATTTTAGATTTTTGCTTATTTCAACGATGAATCATTCAATTTATATAATATTAGTAACAACTAAAATGATAGTCATATTGTATATTAATAAAACATGATCTCCATCTATCTTTTATTTATATATAGAGAAAAAAAAGAAGAAATTTTTATATCATCTTATTCCCACGCCTCGTAGTGAACACAAATCCCACACGTTACTTCCATAGTACAAAAATAGACATAAACTTTTTGCCTAAATTATCTGGATTGGATTTGCAGGGTTATGCTATATTCATAGTGGCAAAAGAGGGTTTTCATTATCCACGTGTCATCACAAAAACTAAACTAAAAATTCACAAAAAATTCAAATGGGATCTCTGAAAGCATAACGTCATATTGCATATTGTTTGGTCATGAATTTCATTTCATATAGTGCCCCACTTCAAAGCCCTTGCTAGCTAGTAGTAGAATTCTATAGCTATAGCAACTTCCCTGATTACATTTAATTTAAGTAACTACAAATAAATAAAAAGAAAATTAATCATATTCATAACAACAACAATTAGCTTAAACCTTTAATTATCTCCCATTTGGAAAATGTAGCTATAGTAATTAAACTCTCTTTCTCTCTATAGTATTATTATCACTTGCATTGCATTTGCATCATCTAATTTGGCAAGCTTACTTCGTCAAGATCATCCAATGATAAGAAAACTTCATCCAAACAAGATAACTCCGTTCCATCTCCATCTTCATCGTCATCTTCATCGCGCTCGTAAACTCGACATATCACCCACCTACTATGTTCCTAAAACAAAAAACAATACTAAAATCAGTATTCATTTTCACGAGTGTCAGTTTCATATATGGTATCTGATATTTTTGACAGACAAAAAGTTAAATAAAATATATGTATTTATATAATATACTAACCGATTTCGGGTGTGATTTTCTTTTGGACGATGATCTAGAAGAAGACGACGAAGAAGAATCTGAAAGACGATACTCTTGCATTATCCAATTAGTTTTGTTCCCATGAGGTGCTTGACCAATATGAAAAACATAATATTTCTTCATACCAACTCTCTTATTGCTTGTACTTGTTACAACCTGTTCATCCATTCCCATTGGCATCCAATACCCATTGTTACTAATTCTATTTTGTGTCCTTCTACTATAATAATACCATTGATTTCCCTCTTCCAAAGCTCTACCTATACAAAAATCAATCAAACTAATTATATTAAGACTATTAATTAATTAACTAAAACTATAGTAATAATATATAATTAAACATACTTACCTTGAAGTTGCCATGGATCAAATGGATAGAGGTCAAGATCAGGGATAACATCAGGATGACAAGGTAAAAGAGAAGCCTTTCTATGAAGAAAATGGACCACAAGTTCTTCATCAGTTGGATAGAATCGAAACCCTGGTGGAAGATTAACATTGTTGTTGCTATTATTGTTATCACCCATTAAATAATTTAAGGTAGAGTAAGAAATTGAATGAAATGAGAGAGGTTGGATATAGGTAGGATATAGATGAAGGTGGTGGGTGTCAAGGTTTGGTATTTATAGAAATTTGAACTAGGAGTTATATTGTGAAGGAGTGACGTGAAAATGAAGGTGTTGTTTTGATTATTGCATTTTTCGATATAAATTATTTTGATGAAATGTATAAAGTATATGGTTTTGATTTTGATAAGTCGCACTTTGAGAAGTAACTCCACCAAGTGAGTAAGGCGGCGGATAACGGAACGTGATGGATTAAGATTAGATACTTTGGGCATAAAACGGGATAAGTAAAATTGTGTTAGTGGAAAAAGGCTTGTGAGAGAGACATTGATGCAAATCATCATTCTTTTATACCTTTCATTAGTATTGCTTAATATCAATTAGTATTGGTTCAATATTTTGTTTATATTCTTTTTGTAAACAAAAATATTATTAATAAGGAAATTATTGTGAACTATAATCTTTATAAATAATAAATAATTAAAAAAAAATTCTAAAACATAAAATAAATTAGTGCAAAATATGAAGTGGGATCAAAAACATAACTTCAAAAGTTAAAAATATCTAAATGAGTCAATTTTTTTTTTCTTTTTTTTTTTTCGTGTAACCGTTTTTTTCTTCAATAAGCAATGAATTCATTAATAGCACAAAGAGTGCACAAACCCAAAGTTACACAAACAAACAAACTACAACCTCTTCAACATTTAATAGGAGCTGAATACCAATCTAAAAACATACATTTAAGATTTTGTTTACCAACGAACAACCATTTCCAAGAGAATAACTTAATAGAGTTAATTGTGTCATCAATACCCTTGCCAGAGCCATTAAAAATGATTAAATTTCTATTAGCCCATATAAACCAAACCGTCGCAGACCAAACTAGAATACTTGATATATTCCCCGTCGTGATCTTTGTATCTCGAGCAAAAGCTACATAGGAATCTATTCAACTCCCCTCTCTTCTAATTTAGAATCCAATCCACTTTCTTATACCAGTCCATATCTTCTCTGCAAAAACACACTTCATCAAAACATGAAAGTTGTTCTCATAAAAACTCACACAAACTTTGCACAGTTGATCCCCACCACCCACCAAAATATTCCTCCTGGCTAACTGATCCAAAGTTGCGCGATCTGATCTCTAAGTAACCTCTACTAAAAAAACTGCACTTTGGAGGGAGATCTTGCCTCCCATATCTTCTTACAAGCTTCTACCATTTCCTCATCATCAACTCCTACCAACCTATCTTGAAACAAGCTTTTATAACAAGACGAGACAATGAAACTATTATTGGAAGCATACTGCAGACCAGGTTCCCAATGAAACTCGTCTTTATTAGTAACATTAGGCCATACTCCACTCAATAAATCCAACAAATCCTCCTTCTCCCTCTCCATAACAGACTCAAGAGGGAAAACAAGTAACTTTAGATTCCACACCCAATCTTCACCACACCACTCCCCATGCCAGCTACAAATACAACAGAAGAGACATCAAAGAAAAATAAATTGGGGAACATTACCTTTAACGGAATTTCGATCCTCCATCTACAGTGCCAAAAAACAATGTCTTTACCATCACCCAAAGAGCAATTTAACTTCTCAACAAAAGAATCAGAACATGTTCTTGAATCAAAGCTATCCACCTTCAAGTCACGCCACTAAATTGAATTAGATTTCTTACCGCTGTTGCCGTCATTGCATGTAATCGCTAAACCAATCCCGCTCCTCTCATACCTGTGCTCAATGATCCCCTTCCACACAAACCCTTAGCATTCAAACACCTCCATTTCCACTTAAGGAGAAGAGAATTATTGAAGCACGGGACATCCTTAACCCTAATTACCCCCTTTTTTCTTTCGGCAGACAAATCTTCTTCCAATCGACCCAGTGTATTTTACTCTTGCACTCACCTCCACCCCATAGGAAATTACTTTGGATCCTTTGCAAAATTTTTAAAACCCTAACAGGGGCTTTGTAGAAGGACAGAGCGTAAAGCGGTGTCGCGTTAAGTACCGCATTTATCATTGCAATTTTTCCACCAAACGACATGTTCTTTCCATTCCAATCTTCTAACTTGTTCCTCACGTTATCAATAACGTCTTTCCACATAAATAGCTTCCTCGGACTATCTCCAATGTACACCCCCAGGAACTTACACAGAAATTTCAGAATATCACAATGGAGAAAATCGGGTGCAACAACCAGGAATTCTGATGAAATGTTCACACCACCTATTCTGCTTTTGAAGAAATTGACCTTGGGGCCCGATAATAATTCAAACCCACGGAGAACCTCTTTGATTCACCATAAATTATCCCAACTTGCCTCCCCAATAAGGAGAGTGTCATCAGCAAATTAGACCACTTTATAAGAAGTTTCAGAATTTATCTTGAACCCTTTGTACAATTAACAAACTTAAGCTTTTTTCAACATTTGAGTAAGGACTTCTATCACCAAAATAAAAAGAAACGGAGACAGAGGGTCTCCCTAACGAATGCCTTTGCTCACGATAAAATCTTTTGTCGTACTATCATTGACCAGAATAGACATTGAATCCTTGAAAACCAAAGATTCAATACACTTCATCCACCTTTCCCCAAAGTTCAACTCCTCCAACAAAAAACGCAGGAACTCCCAAGACACACAGTCATACGCTATTTCAAAATCAATCTTCATCACCAAAAACTCCCTCTTACTTCTCTTCGCCAAATCCAATACTTTGTTTGCAACCAAAACACCGTCAAGCATACACCTACCAGGCACAAAAGTCGACTGTTCTTCCGAAACTAAATTACCAACAACCTTCTACAACCAGTAGCCAAAATTTTTGAAATAATTTTATGATAACAATTAACCAAACATATAGGCCTGTAACTCACCAAAAGTTGAGGATTCTTCACCTTCGCCACCAATGTTATGAATGAGGCAGTAACAGCCTTAGTAAGAGTTGGCTTGCGAAAGAAATCTTTAACAAACCTAATGACATCTATCTTCACGATTTCTCAACATCCTTGAAAGAAAGCAAACGTAAACCCGTCTGGCCCAGGGCTTTTTCCTCCATTACACCCCGAAACACCTTCTCTAATTTCTTCCTCAGTAAAATCAGCATCCAAAAAGCCTTTGTCAGCATCAGACAATTTCTTCAAACACAAACCTTCGAAGGACGCTCAGTTAGAAAAAGACTCTTTGAAATTACCTTTGAAAAAAATTACACACTTCACTTTTAGGAGTGTTAACAAAATTGATATTATTCTTTCTACGTCGGTTTTTCATTGCTCTATGAAATTAACTGGAATTGCAATTCCCTTCATTCAACCACAATTCCCTCGCCTTCATCCTCAAAAAGACTTCTTTCTGATTTAAACACTTCCACACTGAATTAGACGCTGCTACTCTTTTCTCCACCATCTCGCTAAAACTATTGAACCCTAGCCTGCTAAACTCCTCATCTAAGCCATTAAGGTCACTTACTGCTTCTTCAACTTTCATATCTAACCAACCAAAGACCTCTTTATTCCATACCTTAAGGCTATCTTTAAGTTTCCCCAATATTTCTTTAAGAACAAAGTCACCTCTCCCTTTAACTAAGAAAGAATTCTACTTCTCTGCAACAAAAGAAAGAAATTCAGGATGACTTAACCAACAGTTGTTAAACCTCAAAGGTTTTGGGCCCTAATTCTCAAAACACGACTTCAGCCAAATCGGGCAATGGTATGATACGTCCCTCATCCCAATATGCTGACCCTTAATCTTCCAATCTTCTACCAAACTATTCGAGAGTAAGAATCTGTTGATTCTACTCATAGAACTCCCATATTTATTGAACCAAGTGTAAAGGCCACCAACACACGGGACATCCACACAATCCAACTCAACAATGAATTTGTAGAATTCCTCCCTTTCTCTTCTACCACCACCCTCAGATAAACCTTTCCTTTCTTCTTTGAACTCTACCGTGTTAAAATCCCCACCTATAACCCACTATCCCCTCCCAAATCTCTTCTTGACCTCTACCAATTCAGACCACAAATTTCTCTTTTTCTCAAGCTTGCAAGGAGAATACACGTTGACGAAAAACACATCCTTATCTTTCCAAGTTACGTTGAGGCCAATGAATCCTTCCTTCCTAAAGCTGCATACCAGATTAAAAGCTTCTTTCCTCCACAAGATCACCATTCCCCCCGCCTTTCCTATAGCTCCTAAATCAGACCACTCAACATCCTGACCACCCCACAAAGAAGAAGCTAACATAAAATCAAACTCAGCCACTATAGTTTCTTGAATGAAGCAAACATCAACTCTTCCAACACGAATCATATTAGCAACCCTCTTTCTCTTTATCACGTTTCCACACCCTCTCAAATTCAGAGATAAAATATTCATGGAGACACCTTTTTTGTGGACAGCCTCTTAGATTTACCTTCAACGTCTCTTGCCTCAAGAGCTCTAATTTCTTCAACAAGCTCACCCTTATTGCCCCCTCCTTTAACACCAATTGAATCCATAATCTCCCAGACCTTCTTTGAAACTTTACTCTCCATCTCCTCCCAGAATCTCTTGTTACCTTGAATGACTTCAAAATCAGTGACAAAAGGACACCAAGAAGGGTATTCCATAACACGCCTTTGTTCTACTTCGATAGGATGGACAAAATTAAGAACTAGATTATCCCCCATGGGGACCCATTGGACATGATGCATAGCAAGGAAAAAAGGATTCTGCAATTTTTGATACTGAACACGAAGAAGGAGAAGGATTGGGAGACATTCCACCATAAATCCATAAATTAACTTCCCTCTTTTCAGACGAGGGGGAAGAAAAGTTTCTATCCAACCCTAGACTCCTATTACCCGCTTCGCAACCTGGCCCACCAAGCTTATCTTGGGCCTTTGAAACTAGGTGGGCCCTAATCTGACCATCAAAAGAAAGCAAATTGCCACTCATAACCAACGACCCTTTCAACGTACATTTCTTCCTATTCCTCTTTTTGGTTTTTTCTGCACACAACTTCATACCATCCTTGTTATCTGACACTTGCAAAAAATTTGTGTCTACCATCTGTCCCTGAGCCCCTTTGACCTCGACTTCCTCACCTAACACACTTAAAGCACTCTCAGAGACAACTTTCCTGTCTGCAGAAGAAACAAATACCCCTTTATGCAACCTACTGGTGATCTAGGTCTGCTCCCTAGAGAAACATCATTACACCTATCAACCTCTTCGACTTCTTCGTCAACTCCGATCTCATCCTCATCGAAATCCCACCAACACTGACTATCTTTAACCATCGAAATTTTTGTTTCCGTTGTCGATTCGACTGTCGTATCCTTATGAACAGTCTTACATAACGGACCCAAAGTTTCCTCCACCATTCGAATTCTGAAGCCAATTCCATTGACAGAAACCTTGAACATTTCATCAATGAGCCTTCCACACGACGTTCTAATCATGATACTAGCCACATCCATTTTAGAGAAGTTCAGGGAGTTATCCTCACAACTTACATACTTACCCACCTTTGACGCCAAAAACTCAAAAAAAGTAACATTCCAAGCGTGACACGGGATGCCGTAAATCCTAATCCAACTTAGTCCCTCAGGATCAATGTCACCAGGTTTCCATCTTTTGACCTCAACAAACCATTGAGCAAGCCAGTCTTTAGCACTAACATGGAGTTCTTCAATGTCACCCTCCTCACTCTCCTCCAAAAGACAAAAGTTAGCCCCCAATGGGGTAACTTTAACAGCAAAAAAACCTTCCATGTTGAAATGTATTTGCATGTTGTAAGTATTTCCCAGATTTGATACTTTACCCACGAAAGCTCGTTTGAACCTGCTTACCTCTTCTTCCCCCACTTCAAACCTGAGAGCACAATCCTCCTTCTGATATCACCCACGAGTAGCTTCAGCGTATGACCGATTATCATTCTTCCCAGGGTCAAATTGATTCCTTTAACACTTCTTATTTAAGCATTCCTTCTCCGTTCTGTTTCTCCCCACCGGAAACGTTTCCTCAAACAATAGTGCCTTATATTTTTTCACAAACCTCGGAATATTTGCAAACAGTTTCCTTCCTTCGATGAATATATTATCGAGCTTCAATACCAGCCTCCTGACATCCTCGACCCCAAAGAAATGAACGAACTCATGCTTCTTTCCACTTATATCGCTCTTCTGAGGGATGAAAACCTCA
Source organism: Lathyrus tuberosus (assembly GCA_022829125.1). NCBI lineage: Eukaryota > Viridiplantae > Streptophyta > Magnoliopsida > Fabales > Fabaceae > Lathyrus > Lathyrus tuberosus. Next base: position 5,453,956 of record JALAZF010000164.1, on the reverse strand, counting down.
TCGACCTCCCCATAATTAGAAAAAACCGCGAAGAGTTCTTTAGCCCTCATCTTCTTTGGGAATTCTGTAATGTAAATTGTTGTAGATTCTTTGACTTTTGATCCCCTTGTTCTTCCTTCATCATCCCATCTGATGCCTGACCTCCTCTTGTACGACACCTTACTCCACCCTTGATTTGGTTCCTTCATATCATAACAAATATTCTTTTGATTCATGGGTTGATGATAGAAGTAGCAATTGTTGTGAGCAATTATTGTCATAACACATATTCTTTTTAGTTAAGACTTTTGGAATGATAGAATTGTTTCTATATTTCAACAAAGTACTCCAAATAACATCGTAATAAACTAACAACACCATTTTCATTTGTTGAGCACAAAAAAGATCTAGATTTATTATGCCAAGACCGCCATCTTCATTAGACTTTTTCAACTAATCCAAAATTTTTTCTTCTTTTTATCTGCACCACCCCATAAAATTTTGCCGTATATGGAATTATCTTGTGAATAACACTCTTTGGTAATCTGAGAGGTGAAAGAAAATATAATGAAATATTGTTTAAAACAAAATTTATAAAAGTCAATCGACCTCCCATTAACGAGTATTTTCCTTTCCAAAGGAATAATTTGTTTTGCAATGACTCAATCACAGGAACCCACGTACCGCTTCTTTTAGGGTTGACACCAACAGACAAACCCAAAAATTTAAAAGGGTAAAAATCTATACAACATTATAAGAAATATGATGTCACTCTAAGAAATATTCGTCAACACTAATGCCATACATCTTACTTTTAAAAAAGATTACACGCACACTTAAAACCAATTCAACTTCGAAGAACTGTCTTTATATTTCATAAATTACTCCAAGAACCACCGCCAAACAAAATTGTATCATCGTCATATTGTAGTATTTTGAAAACTCAAGCTATCATTTATTTTGAAGCTCACAAGGTCTCCAACGATTGTTGCCTAGTTTTCCAAGCTAACCACTCATTCAACATCGATGAGAAATAAGAAAGGAGCTATGGGTCCTCTTGATGTAGTCTGCAGTAGGTATTGAATTCTTTGGTCGGACTACCGTTGATTAACACCGAGTATGTGTGTCACAGAAGGTACAAACGTTAATCCAATTGATTCATTTGACACCAAAACCTAGCCGACCTAACATATATTCTAAATATTTCCAACATGACTTAAAAAAGCTTAGATTGAATCCATTTGAATAAGGACTTTTGTTTTTGTCACACGAACAAATTATCTCCTTGATTTCTTCTTCATTAAACACATTTTCTAGTGTGCTCTTTGCATTAGATGAGTTGTTTCCATTAGATGAGAGTTTTTTGAATTGCAGACCATCTAGATATGCTCTGGTATTAACCACCTTTAATTTGTCCTCAAAGTGTTTTTTCACTATTTTTTTTATCTCTTGCACACCCTCTATCATATTCCTGTTTGAGTGAAGCACTACTAGCTGATTACTTCTTCTACCTTTAATGCTTGCACGAAAGTATCTAGAGTTTCTTAAAAGACTCTCTTTGAGTTTAATTCCTTCCACATTTTTCTTTAAGTACCTTTATGAAGATCAAAATTTGGCCATGAATTACCATCAACTGCCAAAGTGTCTTAAAAAATTCAAATATATCATTGATTTGTCGATTGTCAAACATAGCCAACCAAACTCTTTCTTATTCCAGACTCTAAGTTTTCTTTTGAGTAATTTTACATTTTCTTTAATAACAAACCATTTTTATTTATTTTAAAGGACATTTTAAATTCAGTCACGAAATCCTGAAAATCAATATGATCGATCTAATAATTATTAAATATGAAAACAATTTATTATATTATTTATATTTTAGGATAATTATATAAGACTTAGCCAATTGTATGAATTTATTCAATTTTATTAATTTCAAAATCAAATAATTTTCTATTTTTTTAGCTCTATCATGCTTCTCAATCCACCTCATGAAAAACGTGTGTTTATCTAAATTTTCTATCAAAATAAACTACAAGAATAATCCTCTCAATAGTGTAGTTTGGTAGATTTGAACATATAGAAGGCGGGTAGAAAAACTCAATCAATTTTACATTAGGATGACTATATAATAAGGATGAAAAACAGGCAATACCGCCATGTTTCGGCATATCCCTATATTAAATTCCTATATAACAGAATGGGACAATCCAATTAGAGGTATAAGGTTAAAAATCTCAATCCATACCATTTTTTAGTGGGTTGATTTGTTAAATTTATTGTTAAAAAATTACTATTAGTTAAAAATTTAACAACAATAAATGCAAAAAAAACTAAAGACAATTAAAAAAATTTAAAATATGTAACTAATAAGACCAGCAAAAATAGAAGTTATCATTAATCATTCTTTTTTAAGCGATTAATACGATAAATTATTATTTTAATATATATCATTTTTTCTCTCTTCAATCCATTAATTCAAGGCTACACATCCCATCATTCAATCATCCTTAATTTATAATCTAAAAATTTAAAATAATTTACAAGACAATTGAAATAAAAAATTAATAACTTCACCAAAGTAATTAAATTAAATAGATTTCCCCGCTATTATGTAGGTTAAACGTACAAAAAAAAAATTATAAAATATATTATAATTTTTTAAACATACACATCCGAAAAGACTAACTCATTTTATCATCTTACTATATAATACTTAGTACAACAAACTTTTTCAATTCTATCAATTCTAAAACTAATCTTTTTATTATTTTTGACTCTAGGTTTCTCTATAAATTTTTTATAAATTAAATGTTACTCGCTGTGTTATATAAATAAAAGTCATCTATATTTACTACATTCAATATCATTATTATATATATATATATATATATATATATATATATATATATATATATATATATATATATATTCATTTTTATGTATGTAACGATTTTCAAAATAAAAATAAAGATAAAATTAAAAAAAAATATAAGATTTAATGCATTGTAAATTCTCTTACATATGGGATCGGAGAAAGTTCTTGTTGGGTTTAGACTCCATTTCTATGTGGAGAAATGCTCAAATATGATTAGCTCATTTGTCTCACTTATTTAAGTGGAGATGATCAATTTAGGGTTGAAAGAGATAGAGAGAAAATAAGGATTCAAAATAGAGAAAAGATGAGAGAAACTCATTCCTGTTTTTCTACAACCGTTCAAAATTTCAAAACAACGTCTGAGGTGAGAGTTATCTGCTTCACACTGAAGCTGCAGAATTGAGAATTTTTTCTGCTTTTTGATTCTTATTACTAAGCTAGTTTGCTTTGTGATTTGCGGTTGTTAGCACTAGTTTCTGAATCAGTTTAAGACTCTCTTGTACCTTTAATTGATTATAGTGGAGTTATTTATTTGGTTTGGACGACTCGTGGTTTTTACTCTCATATTGAGGAGTTTTTCACGTTAAAAATATCGGTGTTCTTTTGTGCCTTTGTTTGTTCGATTCGCCGTCTTATATTTTATGTTGATCGTCAAGGTTCCTACAAGTCTGGAGAATTTTATATCCGTTGCGTATTAGTCTGTTATTATGTCTTAATTTCTCATCAAAGTGACATCAAAGCTCTTGGTTAAGGGCTATTTTATTTGTTTGATTGATGGAGTCAAATACAAAGATGAAGATGGTATCGTTGAATAGTTCTAATAACCATTCATGAAAGGGAAAGATGAAAGACTTACTGTTTATGATGAAATTGCATTTATCGATTTTTAGTTCCGCAAAGTCGGATTCTCAGTCTGATGAAGAATGAGAGTTTAAACATTAACAAGTATGTGATTTTATTCGACAATATGTAAAAGATAATGTTTATAATAATATTGCTAATGAGACACATGCAAAAACTTTGTGGGAGAAGATAAAGTCCTTGTATGCCTCTAAATCAGAGAATAATAAATTGTTCTTGTTGAATATCTTCATACGTTTGAAGTATAAGGAGGGGACTTCTATTTTAGATCACTTGAGTGAATTTCAAGGGATCCTTGATTAGATGTCAGGAATGAGTATCAAATTTGATGATAAACTTTTGAGACCATTTCTATTGCTTTCTTTACCAGAGAATGTGGAGACGTTTCGGGTTTCTATCACAAGTTCTACTCCTAGAGGTGTTGCTTCTTTGGAAACGACTAAGGGTGGTATTCTTAATGAGGAGATGAGAAGGAAGACACAAGGTTCTTCATCTCAACCCGAGGTACTTGTCTCTGTAAATAGGGGGACAAGTTATAAAAAAGAGCCGGCGGGTAGTAGAGAGAATAAAAAAGCAAGTCTAAGCTGCGATACAAGAATCTGGAATGTCATTATTGTCACATAACAGAACACATGCAAAAGTATTGCTATTAGTGGAAAAGAGATAACAAAGGCAAGAAGGGTAAGTCTAAACAAAGAGACCATGAAGATCATGATGATGATCGTGTTACTACTGATACTAGTGATGATCTTTTTATTCTCCATGATCACGAGCCTATTAATCTTGTATCAGATGAGAGCATGTGGATAGTTGACAGTGGTGCTACATTGTATGTTACACCAAGGAAGAATTTATTTACATCTTATACTTCTGGAGATTTTTGAGCGTTGAAGATGGGTAATGATGGTGTATCTAAGGTAATTGTTGTTGGTGATGTTTGCTTGCAAACCAACATGGTAATGCAATTGTTGCTTAGAGGAGTCAAATATGCTCCTCTAATTTGAATTGTGTTCGTTCAGACAATAGTGGAAAGTATAGTGGACCATTTGATTCATATTGTAAGCAACATGATATTGCACATGAAAAGAATCCTCATAAAACTCCTCAATTGAATGGTTTAGCAGAGAGGATGAATTGAACACTAATTGAGAGAGTAATGTGTTTTCTCTCTAAAGCTAAGTTGCCTAATCATTATTGGGGTGAGGCACTTTACACGGGAGTGCATGTTCTTAATCTCACTCATACTGTTACTTTGAACAGTAAAGTTCCAGACAAAATTTGGTTTGAAAAAATGTCAAGTATGATCATTTGAGAGTCTTTGGTTGTAAGGCTTTTGTGCATATTCCAAAGGACGAAAGATCCAAGTTGGATGCAAAGTCAAAACAATATATCTTTATCGGCTATGGGTAAGATGAGTTTTGTTAAATGTTGTATGACCCTGTAGGGAAAAAGCTTATTCGAAGTCGTGATGTGGTGTTTATGGAAGATCAAACTATTGAAGACATTGATAAGGTAGAGAAAGCTACACACAAGAAAGATATTAGTTTATCTAATGTTGATCCAGTTTGGTTACCTAGTCATAATCTGGATGCTATTGGCGGTGATGATCACAATGGTGAGCCATATTATTATGTTTATGATCAATAACTTAGAGATGAGGTAAATATTCTAACTAATGATGGTGAAGGGAAGTGTGACATGTCACAAGGTGAGAATTTTGGTGAAGCTCCAAAATCATCTCAAGTTCAACTTAGAAGGTCTAACATGTAGAGATAACCATCTACAAGGTATAACTCTGATGAGTATCTTACCTTGACTAATGAGGGTGAACCCGAGTGTTTTCCAGAGGCCATGTAATGTGATGAAAATCAATAGTCGATGGATGCAATGCATGATGAGATGAAATCATTGCATGATAATCACACTTATGATTTAGTGAAGCTGCCCCATTTGTCTCATTTATTTAAGTTAAGATGATCAATTTAGGGTTGAGAGAGATAGAGAGAAAATAAGGATTCAAAAGAGAGAAAAGATGAGAGATACTCATTTCTGTTTTTCTGTAACCAATCTCACTAAATAGACAATCCCCGATTAGTTAACCTTCGGTTCGAACTCAAATTTGGAGGGCAGGTTCGCAACGCATGTATCTAACTTTTGAACATTCAAAATTCTAAAACAACGTCTGAGGGGAGAGTTATCTGCTTCGCACCGAAGGTGCAAATTTGAGAAATTTTTCAACTTTTTGATTCTTATTTGCAAGCTAGCTTGCTTTGTGATTTGCGGTTGTTAGCACTAGTTTGTGAATCACTTTAAGACTCTATTGTACCCTTAATTGAGTATAGTGAAGTTATTTCTTTGTTGTGGATGACTTGTTGTTTTTACTCTTATATTGAAGGTTTTTCACATTAAAAATATTGATGTTCTTTTTGCCATTATTTGTTCGACTCGCCGTCTTATATTTTTTGTTTATCCTTAAAATTCGTACGAATCTGAGAAATTTTATATCCGCTACATATCAATATGTTATTGTGTCTTAATCTCCTATAAGTACTTTGAATTAATTATAACAATTTGAGATTTTTTCATTTGAAAGATTATATTTGTATAACTACAAAAAAGTTGCACAATTGTAATATTCTAGCAACTAAGAATTTAATACTATACATATACTATTTTGGTTTTTAACATTTGGATTTTGCATTTGTATCTACACAAGACAACAAATACCTTAAAAAACATGTAATAAAAAAATAAAATAAAATAATTTATTTTCAGTCATCATCACACTTCATGCTGATATCATCCAAGTACAAAATCCACGTGGCAAGAGAGTGTATATTTTTGGTGTTAGGCCTGTTGGAATGTACCTACATATGGCTCATCATAATTATAAGCAATTATCATAAGTTTTCCACATTTAAATACAATACTAGCTTTTTTGTTTTCTCTACCCATATGCTTTTGCCTTGCTTTGTAATCAACAAATTAGTAGGAGTACTACAGTGGGAACTGCACATACATTCCACATGGAAACAAACCAATCAAGTGATTTTTTTAACTGATTTTGTTGGGGCCAAAAAAGCCCCCACATTATTTATATAATTAATCAATTATTAAATCTTGCATAAGAAAATATAAGTGCTTGAACTACTTTGCTTATAACTTTTCCAACCATGGTTTCTCTTCTGGATTTACGAGGTCAGCAATTATAATTGTTGTTCCATTCAAGTAGACAACATTATTCTGTTTCTGATGACTAATCGAAAATATCTAAATGTTACTCCATTTGAGTCCTATATTGAGAGTGAGTTATAATAAATGTATAAAGAGTTACTATATTTGAGTACAAGGTTTTACAGTGTTTTGCTTGTCAAAAATGCTATTTTGACACCAAACATACACTCACACCATATGTACGGACGGTGAATAGTATCATCCGTACATGAACAGTGCATGTCAGTACGGTAAATAGTGCCGTTCGTACATGAATAATAACGTATTTCTATTCATGAATAGTATCTGTCCGTACATGAGCAGTGTCCGTCCGTACATGAACAGTGCCGTCCGTGCAGTACGAAAACACTATGTAAGTGTAAAATGGGTGTCAAGATAGCAAACCTGTTTTCTTATATACTAGTATGTCATTGTCTCTAGGAGTTGGTACCAACTACCAAGAGACTCGTTACAACCAAATAAAGTCATCAACAATAGAAACAAACAATAGGCAACATATTTTAAAAGACATTAAGATTAAGTGCTAAGAGTTCATCTGTTAGCGAAAGCTTAGTTCCTGGGTACTACTTTAAAAGTTACGTATATTAGATAGTAACAATTTTTTATTAATAATTTTGAATTAATTGACCCCTTAATAGACTGTATTATATATGATGCAAAACTTCTAAACATGCATTACATACACACTATTGTCCTTTAACTTTAGTGTCTTAAAATATATAAGGAGTTCCTTTTCCACTCTTATAGGAGTATCCCACATCTTTGAAAATTTAAAAATATTTTTAATGTTCAGAAATGCATCCTAGACACATTTAGGGGTGTTTGTTTTATGGATATAAATGTTATTCTTAAAAATGAAACATTGAAATTTACGTTTATGTTAAGTTTTAATAATTTTTGCTCGGGTGCTTCTTATTCTCAAAAATATGTTTTTATTAATTTTTTCATTTTTATTCTCATGTTGAAGGATGAGAATCTTACATTTCCATGAGAATATAAAATAACCAACCATAACCTTCCACTCATGTTATTTTTGTTGGTGTACAAGGTGAAAATGGTGAAAAGAGAAGAATATATTACAATAGAATGACGGCTACAAGGATTACAAAAAGATTATAAAACACTCATTACCACTAGTCTATTTATAAGCTAAAACTAGGGCTACAAAAGCAACAAATAAAATACTAAAATACCCTCTAACAAAATTGGTCACCAAGTTTGTGAATATAAAATAAAATATAAATTATTATTCCTAATACCATCCCTTAATTTATATTTCCTCAAAACTAACAACACCAATTCCATCCCTTAAGCGAAGAAATTGATCCGTCTTGATAGCCTTCGTCAGAACATCTGCCAATTGCTTCTGGGTGCTACAGTGCAGAACTTCTAACACTCCACTCTGAACTTGACTTCTCAGATAGTGATACTTTGTCTCAATATGCTTGCTTCTCCCATGCAACACTGGGTTTCAGGCAAGATTGATTGCAGACTTGTTATCAATCATCAGCTTCAGAGGTTTGTCAACTTTGATCTTCAGATCCTCCAGCAAGTTCAGAATCCACACAGCTTGGCATGCAGTAACAACACCTGCAATATATTCAGCTTCACAGGTTGACAACGTAACAACAGGTTGCTTCTTAGAACTCCAAGAAATAGGACCTCCCAGAAACTTAAACAAGTATCCAGAAGTACTTCTTCTGTCAACTCTGTCTCCACACCAATCAGAATCTGAATAACTCAGAAGTTCTGATTCAATCTTTCTTCCAAAAGGAAATAGCACTCCATACTTCAGAGTTCCCTTGATATATCTCAGAATCCTGACAGCAGCTTGGTAATGGGACCACTTAGGTTTACTCATGAATCTGCTAACCATTCCAACTGCATAGCAAATATCAGGTCTGGTATTACACAAATACCTCAGAGAACCAACCAACTGTTTGAAGGTTGTAGCATCCACATCCTCACCATCAGAATCAGAATCTAGTTTCTGATTCGTATCTGCAGGTGTGATAGCAGCCTTACAATTCTGCAGCTTAAATCTCTTCAGAAGTTCTCGTTCATACTTCAGCTGATGCAAAATGATACCTTTCTCAGAATATCTGAACTCCATCCCTAGAAAGTATGTCATTTTCCCGAGATCAGTCATTTCAAACTCATTCATCAACACCTTCTTGAACTTAGCTAATTCTTGTTCAGAACTTCCGGTCAGCAATATGTCATCAACGTACAAACACACCAGAATCATATTGCCTTCAGAAATATGCTGAACATAAACACCGTATTCCATCTCACATTTCTGAAAACCCTGCTTCTTGAAAAATGAATCAATCTTCTGATTCCAAGCTCTGGGCGCTTGCTTCAATCCATACAAAGCTTTATGTAATCTGTACATCATCCCTTCCTTATTCTCTTTCACAAATCCAGGAGGTTGTGACACATAAACTTCTTCTTCTAATGGACCGTTCAGAAATGCAGATTTTACATCTAAATGCATCAGAGGCCAATTCCTGTTAGCAGCTATTGCAATCACCAATCTGATTGTTTCATGTCTCGCTACAGGTGCAAACACTTCAGAATAATCCAGCCCAGGTTTCTGCAGAAATCCTCTTGCTACCAACCTCGCTTTGTGTTTGCCAATTGATCCATCTGGCTATAGCTTCTGCTTGAAAACCCATCTGACGCTGATGGCTTTCTTGTCCTTTGGAAGTTCTGTCAGCTTCCAAGTCTTGTTTCTCTCTATGGCATCAAGTTCTTCTTTCATCGCCTTTAGCCAGAACTTCTGCTTGAGAGCCTCTTCTGTACTCACGGGTTCAGAGTCTACTAACATGGCACACTAATAATCTCTCTCTCAGAATCTACTTCAATGTCTTGCAACATATCAAACTCTTCAAATCTTCTTGGAATGTTTCTGATTCTCTGTGGCATCTGACCTCGTTCAGAACTTTCTTCGGATGCTTGAACCTCAGAAGTTCTGTCCTCAGAAGTTTCTCCTTCAGAAGCTCTTGCTCCAGAAGGTTGACTTCCTCCAGAACCTTGACCATCTTCAGAATCTGGCATATTCCCAGAATCTGAATCACCACTAGAATCTGGATCATCATCAGAATCTGGATCATCAGAATCACCTTCATCTTCTGAGTCTCCTTCAGAATCAGAATCACCATCAGTTTCAGAAACTCTGATTTCTGACCTTTCTTCAGAAGTTCTCACATCAGAATCAGATTGAGACTTGTCCCAATTCCAAACTTCTGATTCCTTCACAATAACGTCTCTGTTGAACTCAACTTTATTAGTTTCTGGACAATAAAGCTTGTACGCACCTGTACTGTGGTACCCCACCAGTAACATTACTTTGCTTCTATCATCCAACTTCTGTCTTCTAGCTTCTGGAACATGTTTGTAACAAACAGAACCAAACACCTTTAGATGACTAACACTTTGCTTTTCTCCCGTCCACTTCTGAATAGGAACTATTTCCTTCAGCTTCTTCGTTGGACATCTGTTGAGCACATATGCTGCAGTGGCAACAACTTCTCCCCAGAAGTTCTGAGGAAGCTTCTTCTCCTTCAGCATGCTTCTCACCATATCAAGCAAAGTACGATTTCTTCTTTCAGCAAGACCATTGTGTTGAGGAGTATAAGGAGCAGTAACCTCATGCTCAATTCCATTCTCCTCACAGAACTTCTGAAACTCTTTGGAGTTATACTCACCTTCACCATCGGTTCTGAGAATCTTCAGATTCTGACCACTCTGATTCTGAACCTTTATTCGGAACTTCTTGAATTTAGAAAACACCTCATGTTTGAACTTAATAAGGGATACCCATGTCATTCTTGTGAATTCATCAACAAATGACACGAAGTATTTATTCCCTCCGATCAATTCTACTGGAAATGGACCACACACATCAGAATGTACTACTCCCAAGGCATGTTTTGCTCTTGAAGCAACTTCTGACGCAAATGGCAATCTTGGTTGCTTTCCTTCCATGCACACTTTGCATGACTTCTCAGGTTTCTTAATTGTAGGAATTCCATGTACCAGCTTCTTCGAATTCAGATGTTCTAAGCTTCTGAAATTCAGATGACCAAATCTTCTGTGCCACAGCTCACTTTCTTTCACAACACTTGTTGCACTAAGACATTCAGAGTCAGAAGTTCTGACATTCACCTTGAATGTTCTATTCCTTCCCTGTTCTGACTCCATAATCAACTTCTGATTACAGTCATACAGCTTCAGAAGATTGTCCTTCATGGTAACTGAAAAACCTTTCTCAATTAATTGTCCCACGCTCATCAGATTGCTTTTGATGCCAGGTACATACCACACTTTCTGAATCAATGTTGTTTTCCCATTATTCAGAACAACTCTGACATTTCCCATACCTTCAGCGTTAAGATATTTGTCATCAGCACATCTGATCTTTGTCCTCTTCTCAGAATCAAAATCAACCAGCTATTTCTTATTTCCAGTAAGATGATTTGAGCAGCCAGTGTCCATATACCACCAGTCTGTCAAATTCGTATCATCAGATTCAAAAGCCATCAGTAGCACAGATTCATCATCAGAACTTCTGGCTATATTTGCTTCTTCTGACTTCCTTTCTTTGTTTGACCAACAATCTCTAGCAAAGTGACCAAACTTCTTGCAACAGTAACATTGGATTTTCTTCTTGTCATACTTCTCTTTTCCCTTCTGAGCATTCTTTTGCCTATCAGAAGTTGAGGTTTCTGACTTCTGACCACCATCAGATCTTCTCTGCTTCTGATGCTTCTTATCAGAAACTGCTTTCAGAGCCTGCTGCTCTACTTCCCTTTCAGAAGTTCTCTCAGTCAAACGCAACTCTTGCGCTTCTAGACTGCTTTGTAGCTCTTCAATTCTCATGGTGCTCAGATCTTTAGAATGTTCTATTGCTACCACAATGTAATCAAACTGAGGAGTAAGGGATCTCAATACCTTCTAAATGATTACTTGTTCAGAAAGAGTTTCTTCACACGCCTTCATCTCATTAGTGATCAGAATCACTCTGGAGATGTACTCAGAAACTTTCTCATTGTTCTTCATGTTGAGATTCTCGTACTGCTTACGTAGAGACTGAAGCTTCACCTTCTTCACTCATGCGTCACCACCGTAACATCTGACCAGTGTGTCCCACGCCGCCTTTGCCGTCGTTGAATCTGCAATCTTCTCAAACACATTCGCATCCACACACTGATAGATGTAGAACAATGCTTTCTGATCTTTCTTCCTTGTATCCTTCTGCGCGTTCTTCTGCTCCTCCGTCGCATCTGCTACTACCGGAACATAACCTTCGGTGACAAGATCTAGAACATCTTGAACACCGAACAATACTCGCATCTGAATCATCCAACGATTCTAGTTTTTGCCATCAAATACTGGAAGCTTGGTGTTCATACCGCCGTTGCCGTTCATCATCTTCAACCTTGTACAGTACACTCAGAACTTACCACACACAGTGTTTCCCAACCCACAGAATCAAAAGGTTATGATTCTGATCAAAATTTCGTTCAAGATTCAACACAAATCAAGAACCAAAATTCAATCACACAAGAATCCTCACGTTTCACTCGTGTTTCCCGTGTTTCCCGATGATCCGAATTGGAGCTCTAGATACCAATTGTTGGTGTACAAAGTGAAAATGGTGAAAAGAGAAGAATATATTATAATAGAATGACGGCTACAAGGATTACAAAAAGATTATAAAACACTCACTACCACTAGTCTATTTATAAGCTAAAACTAGGGCTACAAAAGCAACAAATAAAATACTAAAATACCCTCTAACAAACTTGGTCACCAAGTTTGTGAATATAAAATAAAATATAAATTATTATTCCTAATAATTTTAACACATTTATTTTTTAATTTTTAATTTTTAAGATTTAATTAAAATAAAACATAAAAATATTTTTGAGAACTTTATTCATTTTCCAAACACATTGATAGGAATAAATTTCCAGACAATAATATTTTTAGGAATGATATTTTTGAGATTATAATTTTAATCCATCAAACAAACACATCTTTAAAATCACACAAACAAAGACGATGCAAACGAACACAATTAATTTTGTCTGAAAAAATATTTGGAGATGTCTCCCTATAAAATGACATGTTTCATTGCACCATTTATTTTGCTATAATGTTATTCTACATTGCACTTTATTTTTCAAGGAATAACTTTTTAAATTTGATTAATTTAATTATCGTGGATACAATTTCTCCTAAGAAATATCCAATTATATTTAGGTTATTTTCATATGTTAAGTTGAGATCTCTTTCAAAAGAGTTAGATTCTAGATATTAAAGTGATGCAAACTTTGTTTATATATATATATATATATATATATATATTTACTTATAAAATTTTATTTATATGGAAAAATATAACAGTATACACTGTATTTTTTTCACGGACGAACTTTTCATATCTTACCAACTTTATCTTGAATACAATTTATTTACTATACACGTTGACTTGATACTTCAGAGTTGACTTGTTTGTACACACTTTTATTCTTTGGTTCAGAATCTGGACATCATCAGAGTCAGTATATATTTTTAATTTTCCTGCACACTCATCAAAATACTTAGAGTATAAAATTGTTCTCTACACTTTGTTATCATTAAAATTTAAGGATAGTTTTAAAACCAAACTTGTTCCAACAATTGTAATTTCAAGTTGGTTGATTGAGGTTGTTGTTGTATGAATAAATGGTGTTTGTTGTGGTGAAAATGTAGGTTGAGAGTGAGATGGAGATGTAGGTTGTTGTTGAATTGAGTTAACTGTGTTTTATGGAGTTTGTTTATTTGTAGTTGTGTTTTCTAGTTCGTTTGTTTCAAGTGCATTTGTATGTTCTGGTTGATTTGATGTTACTGATTCATTTGATGGATTGGTAATAGTTGTGATTGTGAAAAGGATAAATGAATGATTAGCATTTACATAGTCAGAATTAGTAGAAGTCTCAGTATTAGAAGACTCACAAGGTTCTGTTGTATTTTTGAATCTCATGAAGTTATGTTGGACTTCTTTATGATAAAGTTAATCCTTCTCATGTTTTGATTTAGGATCTCCTCTAATAATTTCAATGTTAGGAAATTCTTATAAAAAATGCTGGAGGTCCACTTTTTCAAAGATATATTAAAGCAGGATATCACTTGAAAATTTGTCCGGAAATGCATCTCTAAATAGTGTTCGGAGATACATCTTCGGACACACATAAAATCACACAAAATACGTTATTTTAAGATTCCTGTTTTGTTAACAAAATTGTTCGGAGATGTATATTCAGACACACTTAAATTTTCATAAAAATAAAAGTGACTCAAAAATTTACATTTAATAAAAATATGTTCGAACATATATTTTTGAATACTAAAAACAATTGTGATTTTTTATAATAGTGAACGAACACATAAGGATGAAAAAAGTAACCAAAAATATATGCCCATTTCTGGGCTCTAGTGGACCAATAGTTAACAAACACACTCCAACTTCTAAGGAAAATTCTGTTCACCATGCCCGGAGAACAAAATGTTCCCAACTTTGGGAAATTTATGGAAGCACTTCATCCCCATTTTCTTTTGTACTATGTACTATATTCATCAGATTATGAGTTGCCAAATCATATTCCAGAGGTACTACTAGTGCGCACTACTAATTGTTTTTATTTATTTATTTATTTTAATTTGAAATCTTATCTATCTAGTATCTAGTAGAAGATGAAATATTAGTACTAGTGAAATTTTTAAGTTACAAAATATGACATTTTTATTTCAAAGGAGAACATTTATTCATTAATTGTCAATACAATATCACATTTCCATTAAAATTTAGAAATGAGTCAAATATGTGTTTGCCTTAATTAAATTATAGACAACTTCATTTGTTTGTTTCTTAATAAATTTTATATTAAAGTTATTATGATGAGTAGAGAAAAAATTTCTCCAATGACTATGTAATAAAACATGGCATCTATGGAAGGAGGAAAAGAAAACTTTTAGTATTCAATGAGTTTTTGTTTTAAGTGTATAAATATAAGAAATACTTCTTATTTTTCTGTATATGTTTTCTGAGTGTAAGCGTTGATGAATGTTCAGTTCGTGAGTATCAATCTTCTTATCCTTCAATCTTTAAAGACTTCTTTATATATAAAGCAAATAGATTCGTTGGGAGGTGAAAATGAAATATCCTCTAAGTATCTGTAGTATTAAAAGTCACTTCATATGTTATACTAGAGTGGCGCTTGTACCCGATAATTGGTTAAGATGATGAGACACGAAAGACTTCTTTGACACAAAGTACAATACTTTGCGCATAAAGTAGATTTTGTTATGGTACTTCTATCACATCAAACAACGTTGACATATTGATACAAATCTTTCTAGTCAGAGGTTTCGTATGCAAGTGGTTGAAGCTTGAGTAAAGATCACAATCTGTCTTCAGAACTTTTGGAGAGACTTCAGAGTCTTTGGAGTGTTAGGTTTTGAGACTTTTACGAACTTTTGGTCAGAGCTTTCTTCAGAGTCTGTCTGTATAATTTCTGTTCAGAACGTTGACTTGATGCTTCAGAGTTGACTTGTTTGTACACGCTTTTATCCTTTGGTTCAGAGTCTGGACATCATCAGAGTCAGTATATATTTCCAATTTTCCTGCACACTCATCAAAATACTTAGAGTATAAAATTGTTCTCTACACTTTGTTATCATTAAAATTTAAGGATAGTTTTAAAACCAAACTTGTTCCAACAATTGTAATTTCAAGTTGGTTGATTGAGGTTGTTGTTGGATGAATAAATGGTGTTTGTTGTGGTGAAAATGTAGGTTGAGAGTGAGATGGAGATGTAGGTTGTTGTTGAATTGAGTTAACTGTGTTTTATGGAGTTTGTTTATTTGTAGTTGTGTTTTCTGGTTCGTTTGTTTCAAGTGCATTTGTATGTTCTGGTTGATTTGATGTTATTGATTCATTTGATGGATTGGTAATAGTTGTGATTGTGAAAAGGATAAATGAATGATTAACATTTACATAGTCAAAATTAGTAGAAGTCTCAGCATTAGAAGACTCACAAGGTTCTGATGATTCAACAGATTCTATATCAGTTTCCTTAATCAGATGACTTGATATCTCAACAGCCTTAGAAACTTCAACAACTTTAGAAGCCTTAGCAGCTTCAGTAGCTTCAACAACCTTAGTAGCTTCAACAACTTTAGCAGCTTCAATAACCTTAGTAGCTTCAACAGCTTTAGCAGCTTCAACAACTTCTGCAACCTTAATAGATTAGGTAGCCCTAGCTGCTTCAGCGACACTAGCAGATTTGGCAACTTCAGCAACACTAACAGCTTCAACAACTTCTCTTCTCTAGTCTTCAAAGGCTTCAGTAGTTGGAGACTTCAGGGTCCTTCTGGAGGTCTCAGACTTCTTTGACTGTTTAACTAGAGAAGGACGAGGAGGATTGAAAGTTCCTTCACCACCCTTTTTAGACTTTCTTTTCCTCTTGAGAGTTACATTTGGAGGAGCATTCTTCAAGTTATGAATGTCCACAACTGGATCAATTTCATCTTCCAAAAACCTTTTCATGTAAGCCATCAGAACATCTGGAGGATCTAACTCAGTGAAGGTGGGAAAATAATCAATCTCTTCCCTTCTAATAGAAATAGATTCCATATCTAGCATAATAAGGTTCACAACATCTGAAATCATAAACATGTTTTTTAGATTCCCTTTGTTGAAATATTTGCCCACTTCCATGTGTGAGAGCAAGAATTGTCTCTACAAGTCAATCTATGTTTTGATGATAACAATAAGTATTTGTGAAAGAACTATTTTATGGTCTAACGTGTGTTGTGTGCAGATCATAAGAACTAAAGACATCAGAACCAACATGCACCAGCTAGATGTACTATGATTGAATATATACATATGCGGAGTTACTATGTGCGACTAAAGTCGCGAGAAGCAAGAACGCTTCTTTATCTAGTCATGATCAGCCAGATCCAAGGATACCAAGATTGTTGTTGCAATGCTCTTGTGGATGCTCTCTGAAAGTGATTGAGATTCTGAAGATAGCGAAGCTTCTGAAGAAGTACACTATGAAAGAACCAAAGTGCGGAAGACTCCTATGACTTGAAGTTCTGATGGCTGAAGGCGCTGAAGACCAAGTGCAGAAAGAATCTGAAGACTTATGAGTTCTAAAGATCAGGGTTTCAAATATCAAGTTCTGAAGACTTTGAAGACAGGTTCTGAAGATTCGGAAGACTTGAAGCAGAAAAGAATAACGTTCTTAAAGACCAAGTGCTGAAGTTCTGAAGACTGATTCCTAATGGACTTCTTCAATCGACTGAAGACTTGAAGCATCAGATATTCTGCTAAGAAAACTCTACTCATGCTTCATCAAATTAACATCAGAAGCCACTGAAGTTTTGAAGTCTAAATATTACCGTTGTGAGTTAAATGTACACACTGCCCAAGAAAAGATGTCCAATCACTTCTCCCTCTGCAAAAAGGAGATGTGTCAGTACAACTCATTATATCACAACGTCTCTTTTCCAAACAGCCAACAGTATTCACAAATGGCTATATTTCTACTGGCTATTTAATAGAAAGAGTTTTTGCTTCTGATGTGTCGATCACTTGTAGAATCATGAAATGAATGTTCATCTACAAAATTGACCAAGTCATTGTGTGAAGATAGCAACAACGATGAGTTCTCGTTGTAACATTAACATATTCAAAGCTATCATTATATCACTAATGGTCATTGTTGTTGAAACTCAAGAAGACAAATCAACACAACAACAACAATCAAGAACAGAAGCTGTTGATGAAGAAGACAACATTGAAGATCTGTCAAGTCATCAACCTACCTTCTCGTCAGGACTACATTGAAGATCTGAAGCAAGGAGTTGCTGCTCAAAGCTTGCTCAACCAAGAAGATGAAGAAGAAGAAGATCTACAAGATGTCAACAATTGTAATATCTAAACACATCTTTGTAGTTTCTTAGGAAATCAAGGAGCTGTTGCTCAAATCTTGCTTGAACACATGTGTGTGTTCTTTGTACTTAAACTTAGGAGAAACTTGCTTATTAAGAAGCACAATTTGTAATCTCCAGTTTGCCAATTCAACTAAATAAATTGAGACTCCTCAAGTGAACGTTATATCCTGATGGGATCCCTGAACGGTTCAGCTGTGAGTTGAGGCCCTTGAGTAGATCACGTGGTGATCAGATACTTGAGATGACAATGACTGGGTGTCATTGTGGAAAATCCTGAAATATGGTCAGTAGCGTTATATTCATTGTGATGAATCCCTGAACGGCTAGTTGTGATATCCTGTTGGATCCCTGAATGGTTCATTGGGTTATTAGTCACAGTGCGGCTGTGTAAGTTGTTAGTCACAGTGCGGCTGTGCAAGTTGTCAGTCACCGGCGTGGCCCGTGCAAGTGTAATCATGATTTGGTTATAGTGGATTAAGACCTTGTGTTCAAGGCGAAATCACCTGAGGAGGGTGGACTGGATTAACCCGCTTGGTAAACCAAGATATATCGTGTGTCCTTTACTCTCTTGCTTAGTATCCCTATTTATGTTTCTGCATTGAATATCAGAACCTCATATTAAGCAAAGTCAGAACCTTGCAGCCTATCTCTGATAAGCTTCCACACTGTAAGTTCTGAGTATCGTACCTTATGATCAGAACCTATATGGTTCTCATGCTCCATAGTTAAGAGATCAGAATCTCTCAACGAACATTGAAGGTTCTTGAGCGTATCTTTAACACGATGCGAAAAGTATTGAAAAAAGTAAATTCATAATTCAAACCCCCATTTCTTATGTCTTTCTCGCACCTTTAATTGGTATCAGAGCTCCGGTTCTGTTATTGATTTACATCAAACACTTAACAGTGTCAGAAAAGATTCAGATGTGGTGCCTAGAAGTGCTCTGGGTGAGATTGAAATCCACTTACAATTTCTGTAACAGTTCAGCAGTTGACTGTGTACAAAATTGTAATCAATTTGATTACTTCTTGAGCAATTCACTGATTCTAGATGAAGTCTCATTAAAAATTGAAGAATCAGCTGATAAGATAAATTCATCAGATAAGAAACTGTATCTGTTGAATGCTCATCGTGGAAAATACGTGTGGATAAAACCACGTATATGCTTAAAAGATGAATCATCAGAAAGCAAGAAATCTTGTTTGCTGAAGATTAATTCTTTATGAGTTTTTGAGATGTTTTCAAGAAACGGATTAGGTCCACCCTTGACTTTCTCGTTTGAAACTCATTCTGAATTTCTTCATGTAAAGAAGAAAGATTGCTGCTCTAAGACTTTGAAATTCAGAAAAAATTCTGCTGAAGTCAGAATCTGAAAAATTCAAATTATTAGAAATGATTCAATATCAGAATCTGAAAAGCTCAAAAGATTCAATGAAGAACTGAATCCCAAAGATTCAGTAAATACTTGATCCTGATCAAACTTTTAAGTTTTAACTGGTTCAAAAATCAAGTTCCAACAAAGACTATCCTAGTAGAACCAATTATTAATAATCTGATTTTTGCCAGTTCAAGTGTTCTCAGAACCACTTGAGCTATGAAATTAGAAGCTATCAATCCAGACATCTAGGTTATCTAACTGATGTCTTAAAAGATGACGTTAATGATGTTCATTTGAAGAAATCAGTTAACTCAAAGATATGTGTGACCAACCCCAAATAAGTTGATCAGCATTGTGAGAACAAGAAGTTTCATGCAAACCATGTCTAGTGATGTACAGATGTGTTGCGTGATGATGTTTTGGTTCTGAACAAGTTCTGAAACAACCTTGAGGAACAAAGTCAGAACCTGATATGTTAATTCTTCTTTGTATAACCTCTCAAAGGTTCTCACTAATCTTGTGAAATCAACCATCTTTCGAAGAAAAGAAATTCTCACAAACGCAAACTGAATTCAGGCTATGGAAGGAGAACTCAACCAAATTCTCAAAGTTTGTCGTTTAAGATTCAGATCCATAACTTAAGAACTGTATTGGAACCAAACAGGTTCTATGGATCAAGGAAATGAGAAGTGAGAAGCAATCAAAAACAGATGTAATCTGTTGCTTATGAATGGGGTCATCAAATAGAATGTATTGTTCACTCAGTACTGCTCCCAAGCATATGAGTGTCAATTTTCCTTCAGAACATTCATTACACTACCTTACCAAAAGGATTGCATGTAATTGGCTAAGTTCAGATGAAGTGGTCACTCTGATCATGTTAAGTCTTAATCTCGGTTATTATAACCTAGAGAGTTGATGGACAAGGTTGAACAAGAAAAGAGAGAAAGCTATAATTCAACCAGGATCACATTCCAAGAAAATATTAATTTTCCTCAGAAGTCAGAACACAAGCGTATCTTGAAGAACCCAAGAAATCTCTGCAGCTTACTCGAAAATAGGCAGAATCAGAAAGATGCTCAAAGATTAAGAAAGGAATGTTTTCACGAAAAAGTTTAGCTAAAAGATTCTCTTCAAAAGTTAAGCATCCCTAAGGTACACTTTCTATTTCTCTTATAATCTGTAAACCCATAAAATAATTTTTGTCATGACATATCTTACTAGTTAAATGTTTAGGACTCATTACATACCTCTTTAGGAAAATTATTCCACTAAAAGAATATCTGTTAAAACTTAGTTGTAAGAAGTTTCTAGATAAAAGAAAATCCTTTAACAAAATCTACACGTAAAGGAACACCATAATAAATGCGAATCTTTTGAAAACACAACATATCTCTGACAGCTAAATAAAATCTCATTAAAATATTTTGCACTAACCTATATCTTCCCTAGACTAGGCATAATTCTACCTACTTATTCTATAAAATCACGCCTCCCTTTCATACATCTTATACTCAAAACCCTAAAGTTCTAAGCCTCTTCATCCATCCATTATCATGCCTCCACTAACCTTTCTCGGTAATCCAAATATTTTTGAACTCATTCCTGAGAAACGGTTCTCATTCATTACTCCTTCACTCTCAAGAGGAACTGCTTGTAGTATAGCAGATATTTTATATACTCAACAGTGGACTAGTGTCATACCCTAATTTTTGACCATAAGATTCCACCTCTTTGTGCATCATCTCGCATATCCACATGCTTTGTTACTAACTGGTTTGTGCAGGAATTATGATTTCAAGTGTGGATTGTGTTTGTTTTCACAGTGAAGTACTTCAACACATGACCAGTGGGTTCGGATTCAGAATGGTTCTAGGGCTATTTTCCTCGATATTCCTCCAAAGTTTCAGTGTATACTTCCAAAGAGAATTAAGGTGTTGAATGTGGTCACATGGAAACTGACTAGGATTTTATGGCAAGATGAACTTCAAGTTGTATCTTTATTTGCAAGAATTTCTTAAAACTTGGTCCCTCATCACTGTACTTGGAGTTAGGTTTTTTTTTCCGAAGTCATTTCTCCATCAGGGCAAGCAAGACTTTGTCTTTATTCATGAAATTCAGTCATTCTTTTGAGAGATGAGTTTGGATTTCCTTATTGGTGCCCTGAGGTGTTAAAGCTTGGATAAAGATCTTGAATTAAGGAAATTCTCAAAGTGAAGTTCAAGATTCTTTTTCTCTTACAAAAAAATTCAAGTTGATTCATGACATTCAAATCCAAATTCAAGGTTCCATGTTTATTTCAAAGTTACAAGTTCATGTGATTAAAACTCACAATTTCAAGATTCATCTCATTATAAATTCAAAGATTTTTGTGTGATTACAAGTTGATACAAAGTCCTTTCCACATTCAAATGTCCAAGTGAGATTACATCATAAAGGTTACTTCAATATGTCCAAAATGAGGAGATAAAAGCTTGCTAGGTTGTCTAATGCCAAAGTCTGGATGTGGATGGCCCGAAAGAGACGACTTGGAGATTTCCCTTTCATGGAACGTTGCTGCAAATCAGTGGAGTGAAATGTTAATAAGTCCTTAAACCAAATATTGATGTCCGGATAGCATATCCATTTAGTTGCTACAATAAATGCATAAACTTTTTGTCAACAGTGTTATGTTGAGCAGGGCATATTACAAAGGGAAATAAAATATTAGCTTTCAAAGAGGACCAGTTAAATGTAAAGGACCCCACAACACAAGCCAGACGCGATAAATCCAAGACGGAAAATATGGTTTTATTTTCAAAACATCACCATCAACGCTCATAAACATGGTCTAAGTGCAAAATAAGGAAAGAAATTAAGAACATCAAAGACATGTCATGATACAATCCAACCAAGATGGAAGTTAATTTGATATCATCAAAACCATTCCAAATTAAAACCGACCTGTCTGCAAACATGTTGTGCTGGAAAAGGAAATGAATTTATCAAATTTTCAGGACAAATTCTAACATGATCAGACACAGTCAACAACATATGTTTGTTTCCAAAGTCGGTTCCGACACGAACTTAATTTCAAGATTATCGTGTTAATGGTGAGAAGTCTATAAAAGATACACCATCTGAGTTCATACGAAAAAAAAAAGAAGGCAGAGTTGATAGTGAAGGAATATCAACTCTCACATACAGAGCAATAAATCATTAAGCATACACACACATTGCAGTCAAGATTCACACTACAGAAATCCACACGGTCTGCAGAGAGATACATTCACACACTTCAAAAAACCAGTAGTAAGCAAATTCACATACACACCAGTACCAGAACAAAAGTCTCACACACACCGCGAGGCAAAAACATCAGCAACAGAACAACAAAGCCGCACGGTTCATTCCTACGCAGAGGCGGAAACCGACACGGTTTCAAGGCAAGATTTCGACAGCAAAACGTCACAATCACAGCAACATCGGCCACAACAATATACACGCGAGGTCAACAAGCAAGACAGGGGAACGGTACCTGATCCAGCTCGTGTCGGTATCGTCGTTGAAGTCGCGTCGGACGAACTCCGACTGGTAATTTCGCCTAAACTTTTCCCTTTATTGCATATGTGAGATTGAATTGTTGTTTGACGCCGCAAATTTGTTCGATTGCTCCTCGATTCGAAAGCGTGCGAGAGTATTAGCTTGAGAGAGAAACGCGATTGCTAGAGAGGGCGGAGGCTTCTTCTTCGGCCGTGATCCGCACGCGAGGGAGATTCGAGCGAGATTGTGAGACGTGAGAGGCGAGGAAATCGTGAGAGAGCCATGGCTGTGGTTTTGATTTTCTCAGCTCCATTATTGTTGTGTTCCTTTTTCCGCTGATATTGAAAGCAGGGCAGCTGTGTTTGCCCTTAAACATGGTTTAGGGTTCGTTTATCTGATCCAGACGGGTTCCAAGGGAGTGACCCGCTCCATATGGTTGACCCGTTTCCTCATCCAAATTAGGCTAGGCCCATGGAACTCACTACTCCACTGCCAAACTTGCACCCCACCCTTGCTCTTATTTTAAAATTTGATTAGTTTTGTTTACTTGTTTTAATCTCAATTTTGTTAATAATTTTACTAATCACTTTGTTAATAATCCCTATTAAAAATATTTGTTCATAATTTTCATTAGAAAATATTTGCTAATTATTTTTATTCAAATTGCTTTGTCAATCATATTAAAAAGTTTTAGATTTAAATTAGTTTTTTTAGAAAGACATTTTCTTATTTTATTTTGCTAAAACATAATTAAAAAAGAACTCAAAAATATTTTCTATTTCATTAGTCATTTAAATCATGTTTAGATTTTATTTTTTTTAATCTTTAACCACTTAGATTTCGTTTAATTTCCATAAACTTCTTTGACCTCTAAACTTGTGAGTTTTACAATTTAAATTCCTACGGGTTTGACCTCGATTCTGATTCTTGCATTGGCTGTCTCTTTATCATATGTCTTGTGATCACTATTACTTGTCTGCCTCGTGCTTGAGTCCTGTTCGACATTGCTTCGCGTTGTTGCCTCAATTCCAAAGGAAAAGATCTCCCTTGTTGACTACCATGTCACAGTTTAGCCTACCTTTAAAATCTTTAATTCTAACCATAGGATCAGAGTCACCACACTCTATTCATGTGTTCTACCATGAACACTTTCTACCCTTTTCAACCTAACTTTAACTTTAGAGTCACCACACTCTATGTAGTGTCTTTCCATAGACGCTACCTCCCACTGGAACCTTGACCACAGTCAAGAGTTCCTTACCCTCTTTGAGGGGAACTACGAATACTCTGATTCCACTCCCGTCAGGATACGTAGGCATAAGATGCGATGTCTTGGCGAGTATACTTAGATATTAACCCCTAGGTCTTTCCTTAGCATATACCCTTAGCAAGCAAACAAGTAACATAACACAAGTAAAACAAGAGGTTCCCGTAGAGTACTACGGACGTCTAGGATGCTAATACCTTCCCTAGGCGTAACCAACCCCCGAACCTTAGATCTCTTAGGTTTTTTCGTTCTTGAACCTTTCCTTTGGATAAATCAAAGACGGTGGTGAATTTCAAAAATTGTGATCCTAGTTAACTTAATAACTATGGTATCCGATTCTCACCGCGACAGAAATGGCGACTTCACTGGGGACATTTTATTTTTATTGAGGGTTTCCCCTAACTTGTTTATTTATGTTATTATATATATTATTTGCTTGCTTGGTTTTCTTTTTTGTGCAGGTTTGGCACTTAGTGTGGTGAGACAAAGTCCTACACCCGGACTAGAGTGAAATTAAGATAGGAAAACGGTGAGAATTCAAGGATACTTTGAGGGAGTCGATTCCTGAAAAAGTGAATTGAGACTTCACCACTCAGTCTAGGCCCTCTCGAATAAAATATTTGTCCAACGAGTTCATTCGTGAAGACGGTATGGTTTCGATCTAAAGGCCGTCGGGACTGGGGACCGTAGTTACCTTTAAACCAACTTGGCCTATTAGGGCGTAGTGCGGGGACTATGCGGGAGTCTATTTCTGCAATAGTCACTACGCGATACTACACTCAAACGAGATTCTCTTGAGAATATTATTGACTACCAAGTGATTTGGGAAATCGATAATATCCGGAAGATGGATTGTAGACTCTGGGAACTTTGTAGAACCCGTTCGGCAGGTACATTTGAAACCATAGTACACACCTATTGGGATGGGTAGACCATGGCTCCATGCTCGTGATCTTCAAACCCAGGCCCTCGCTTGTTTACCTGTATATGTGTATATGTGTATACCTGTGTTTATGCATCCATTCATGCATTCATGAATCACCATTCGGTTTCAAGAAACTCAATTGTTCTTTCCCTTACAAAATCAATAAAAAATCATGGATTATAAAATGAAATTTTTTTTCGAAATGTTTGCAACCTAATTTTGAGTTCCTTGAAACCATTGCATCGCATTGCATATCATTTGCATATTTGCATGTGTCCGTTTGTCCAGCAACTCATTTCCGGATGTCTCTATCTTCAGTGTCACCTGTGGGTCATCAAGCTGATTCCTCGACACCAATACCGGACTAGAGCTAACTACAGACGCATAATGTCAGAGCAAGAAGCACACAATGCTGAGGTCCGAATGGAGATCGACGACCTTAAGTTAAGCATGACCAAGCTCACTGAAATGCTCAAAGTCTTGATTGCTAGAGGAGAACCACCTCAAAGGACTGTTATCCAGGAAGTTTCAAATGATGATCCTCAACCTGTTCAGGTGCCACCTTCAACCTGGCCAGAGTTTGGTTTACCTCCCGACTATTCTCCACATCTTGCATCTACTGCTATGATTGGTCAGACTTCCAGACCAATGTTTCAAGCTCCAGTTTTCTCCGAGCCTAGACATGTGGTTCATGCTGTTGCCCAGACTACTCGACCTCCTTTTGAAAACCCTCTCTATGAGTACAATGCTACCAGTGCTCAGAGTGAAGACCATGAAGATTTTGTTGAACCCGCGATTGTCCGTGAACATTTTCAAACTATAGACAAGAGACTTAAAGCCATAGAGGGTACTGATTTCTTCAACATTGATGCAGAAAACATGTGCCTAGTTTCTGACTTTGTTATGCCTGCTAAATTCAAGACTCCGGACTTTGTGAAGTACAAAGGCGATTCTTGTCCAAGAGCTCATTTGGTCATGTATACCCGAAAGATGGCTGCTCATGCTAAGAATCAGAAGTTGCTTATCCATTGTTTCCAAGATAGTCTGAGTGGAGCTTCACTCAAATGATATATGAATCTTGAACCAAACAACATTCACTGTTTCCAGGATCTTATTAATGCCTTCATGAAGCAATATAAATATAACCTTGACATGGCTCCTGATCGCCCTCAGCTTTAAAATATGTCTCAGAAGGATAAAGAGTCCTTCAAGGAATATGCTCAGCGTTGGAGAGAACTCGCTTCTCAAGTTGAACCTCCTTTGGCAGAAAAAGAATTAACTGGATTGTTTATGGACACCTTGTCTCCGTTCTACTAGGAGAAGATGATTGGTAGTGTTTTCTCCAATTTCACTAATTTGGTTACTATTGGCCAAAGCCTCGAGGAAGGACTTAAGAATGGTAAAGTATCCAAGGCTGCTGAATCTTCTAATGGTGCTAAGAAATTCTATGGGAATTTCCAGAAGAAGAGAGAAGATCAGACCAATGTTGTTATGTTTGAAACCAGGAGGCCTCGTCCTCGACCACAATATGCTGACCACCCTGATATTGCTGCTGTTACTCCTATGGTTACTGCTCCACGACCAGCTCAAGCTCCTCAACGTCCAGCTGTTGGACATAATCAGTACCGTAATAGGAATAATTTTGATCCTATTCCAATGACATACACTGAACTTTATCCTGGGCTAGTTCAGAAAGGTTTGATTACTACAAGACCTCTGCCTCCTCCTCCAAATCCTCTTCCAGCTGACTATAGGACCGATCTTCATTGTGAATACCATCAAGGCGGTGTAGGCCATAACTTGGAAGGTTGCTTTGCGTTGAAGGCTAGAGTACAAGAGCTTATTAGAATTGGTATTCTCTCCTTTCGTGACACCAATCTGAATGTCAAGAACAATCCTTTGCCAGAGCACGCTAAGTGAAGCTTCAGTTGACTTCAGCAGACCTCAGTGTTTCAGACAAGACAGCACACTCTTGTTTCTGATTAGTCACTAGACCATGTTTCTTATCGTTTGCATTTTCCTTATTTGTATTGGTTGTTTGCTTTCAATTTATGTTTGTACTTTCACAATTAATAAAATGAGCATTGCAAATTTTAATTCAATTCATTTGTGTTTGCTATTTTACGCTTTATATTTAAAAACAAAAAACAAAAACAAAAACAAAAAATTATCTCTTTTCCACTTTCCTTCTAATTATGCTAAGATTGGAGGGAGGATGATGAAAACGTAAATACCCATAATTGCTGTTGGTATGCTTTCAAATTAAAACTTTGCTGACGATGTAAGGCATTGTTTCAATTCCCAAACACTGGAGACATAAGGAAGATAACCCCTCGTCAACCCCTTTAAGCTTTGAAGTAGGAGTTTCTTTTCTTTACAAATAAAAACCTGCAATCTTAACCTGGGGCAGGGTAGTTCTCAGTTAACTTGATTGTGCATTCAAATACAAGATTTTCATGCAAGACACCTTTCACATAAGGGTTGCATTCTCAAACAACAAGCAGATGTCGAAGATGTCTTTTCAAGTCAGAATCCAATGATGGTTCTCCGTAATCATTAAGTTAGGCATTCACAACCTTTCAACTCTTCCAAATCAAATGAACAAATGTTGTACAAGTTGTTCCCAAAGTGACAAATAAAGAAGGATCCTCAAGAATTCCTTACTCAAAGAATTAGCTGAGTCCCTTTCGAGGCAAAAGCTAAGAAAGATAGGAAGCTCATGACCTTACCTTATACAAAGAGAAATAAGAACAAGCTTGTATGACAACCAAAAGTTGTAAGGATGCAGTGACTGTCATTTCAAAGTCCCTTGACTTCTGAACCATCATCATTACTATCATCAGTGCAATTTCTAACCTATTGGAACCTGAGTGCATAGTCTGAGTTAACTGAGCGTTGGACTGAAGATCATCACGAAGATTGGGTGGGTACAAATAAACTTTGAGCTTTTATCCTTTGTTTCTTAAACCATGAACCAGGCCACGTTACAACCCTCAAAAGACCTAATTGAAGCAAGGTTATTTTGAAAGCATACTATAGCAAGGTTGCGCAAACTGACTCCTAAAGATCTTTGCAGATCATCTGTTTTGGCATCACGCCCTTTTGATTTACCTTTCACTTTTAAATGTCTTGAACCTCCGTGTTCAGATCGATGACTCGTTTGCTTTACATCTTTCCAAAAATGATTCTGATTTCAAAAGTTGCATGAACTTTGCATTTGCTATGTTTGTATGAACACTTTTGTTTGCAAACTGGCTTTCCTCTTAAGGAATTTTCAAACATTTGAGAAACTTGGTCGGTGATCCAATCAGGGGCAAGTCCTTTCCAAATCCTGTTGAAGAATCAGTTCAAGATTTGTTGTTTGGGGCAAGTCCTTCCCAGAATTGGTTTATCCAGAAGATTTTTCAAAACTCATATTGGGGCAAGCTTTCCAAGTGCACAGTTAAGCAGTCATTTACAGAATCAATCCAGCTAAAGTAATTATCAGTTTATCTACAACAGTAAGCTAATCTGGGGTAGTTTACTTGAAGATTCCCCATGCAACTTTCCATTCTTCGTACAAGGGTCATAAACTTGATGCAATTTACCAGTGTGGTGGGGATGTGGTCAGCAGTAGCATCTTTAGTCCCCAAGCAGAATGACATTGACATCTGTGTTGAGGAATCAGTCTTCCAGTTTTGTCTTCTCCATAAAAGAGTCGAGCCGTGTCGTCGACGTCTGCATTACATTTACATTTGCTTTTGATCATATATCATAGCATAAATTCATATACATATGTATAGCAAGAGTGTCATCCTCATTTGCACTCATTTGCATTCTCCATAGGTCGTGTCGTTGTCAACGTCTCACCTTGTCGTCAAAGTCCAACTCACTTGGCACCTACCAAACAAATATTGTCGCTTTTATCCAATGCTATCTTGGGTATCTCCTATTCATTTCATTCAATGCTTTCTTGGATGACGGATTTCTTTGCATTCAATGCCATTCTTGAATGTAGTCTTTGTTCACAGTTATCTAAAGCCATTATTAGATATTGTGATTGTACCTTTCATTCAAAGCCATTATTGGATGACTGGTTTTCTTTGCATTCAATGCCATTCTTGAATGTAGTATTTGTTCACAATCATCTAAGGCCATTATTAGATATTGTGATTGTACCTTTCATTCAAAGCCATTATTGGATGGCTGGTTTTCTTTGCATTCAATGCCATTCTTGAATGCAGTCTTTGTTCACAATCATCTAAAGCCATTATTAGATATTGTGATTATACCTTTCATTCAAAGCCATTATTGGATGACTGGTTTCTGTGTCCAATGCTTTCTTGGATCTCTACTTTGTTCACAATCATCTAAAGCCATTATTAGATATTGTGAGTTTACCTTTCATTCAAAGCCATTATTGGATGTTTGGTTTCTTTACCATCTGTTGTTTTTTTGGATGTGTCCCTCTTTCTGATGTTCTTCCAGATCGAGTCTTTGCTCACTTATCTAAAGCCATTATTAGATATTGTGATTATACCTTTCATTCAAAGCCATTATTGGATGTCTGGTTTCTTTACCACCTGATGCTCTTCCAGATGGGTCCCTCTTTCTGATGTTCTTCCAGATCGAGTCTTTGTTCACATTCATCTAAAGGCATTATTAGATATTGTGATTGTACCTTTCATTCAAAGCCACTATTGGATGATTGGTTTCTTTGCATTCAATGCCATTCTTGAATGTAGTCTGTGTTCACATTCATCTAAAACCATTATTAGATATTGTGATTGTACCTTTCATTCAAAGTCACAATTGGATGATTGGTTTCTTTGCATTCAATGCCATTCTTAAATGTAATCTGTGTTCACATTCATCTAAAGCCATTATTAGATATTGTGATTATACCTTTCATTCAAAGCCATTATTGGATGTCGGGTGTCTTTGTGTCCGATGCCTTCTTGGATTACATTATTTTATCTCATTTGCGTCTGATGCCTTCTCAGATATTGTGAGTCATACCTTTCATTCAAAGCCATTATTGGATGTTCGGTGTCTTTTTTATCCAATGCCATTCTTGGATGATGTTTTCTAGATATTTCGCTTTGTTTATTCTGATGCTTTCCCAGAATGACATTGTCTTTTCCCCTGTGGTACCATTTCCCATAGGATCCTTGTCTTTGCATTCATTCCATATCACATCATTTCATGTCATATCATATGCATCTTGTGGTACCTTAAGGCCAAAAATTGTGCATGTTTGTATTTAAGTCTCTCCTATCACGTCGAGACGAAGATTTCAACCTCCATATCTCCGGATAGAAGAAAATTAAATAGGGGCATCTGTCATACCCTAATTTTTGACCATAAGATTCCACCTCTTTGTGCATCATCTCGCATATCCACATGCTTTGTTACTAACTGGTTTGTGCAGGAATTATGATTTCAAGTGTGGATTGTGTTTGTTTTCACAGTGAAGTACTTTAAGACATGACCAGTTGGTTCGGATTCAGAATGGTTCTAGGGTCATTTTCCTCGATATTCCTCCAAAGTTTCAGTGTATACTTCCAAAGAGAATTAAGGTGTTGAATGTGGTCACATGGAAACTGACTAGGATTTTATGGCAAGATGAACTTCAAGTTGTATCTTTATTTGTAAGAATTTCTTAAAACTTGGTCCCTCATCACTGTACTTGGAGTTAGGTTTTTTTTTCCGAAGTCGTTTCTCCATCAGGGCAAGCAAGACTTTGTCTTTATTCATGAAATTCAGTCATTCTTTTGAGAGATGAGTTTGGATTTCCTTATTGGTGCCCTGAGGTGTTAAAGCTTGGATAAAGATCTTGAATTAAGGAAATTCTCAAAGTGAAGTTCAAGATTCTTTTTCTCTTACAAAAAAATTCAAGTTGATTCATGACATTCAAATCCAAATTCAAGGTTCCATGTTTATTTCAAAGTTACAAGTTCATGTGATTAAAACTCACAATTTCAAGATTCATCTCATTATAAATTCAAAGATTTTTGTGTGATTACAAGTTGATACAAAGTCCTTTCCACATTCAAATGTCCAAGTGAGATTACATCATAAAGGTTACTTCAATATGTCCAAAATGAGGAGATAAAAGCTTGCTAGGTTGTCTAATGCCAAAGTCTGGATGTGGATGGCCCGAAAGAGACGACTTGGAGATTTCCCTTTCATGGAACGTTGCTGCAAATCAGTGGAGTGAAATGTTAATAAGTCCTTAAACCAAATATTGATGTCCGGATAGCATATCCATTTAGTTGCTACAATAAATGCATAAACTTTTTGTCAACAGTGTTATGTTGAGCAGGGCATATTACAAAGGGAAATAAAATATTAGCTTTCAAAGAGGACCAGTTAAATGTAAAGGACCCCACAACACAAGCCAGACGCGACAAATCCAAGACGGAAAATATGGTTTTATTTTCAAAACATCACCATCAACGCTCATAAACATGGTCTAAGTGCAAAACAAGGAAAGAAATTAAGAACATCAAAGACATGTCATGATACAATCCAACCAAGATGGAAGTTAATTTGATATCATCAAAACCATTCCAAATTAAAACCGACCTGTCTGCAAAACATGTTGTGCTGGAAAAGGAAATGAATTTATCAAATTTTCAGGACAAATTCTAACATGATCAGACACAATCAACATCATATGTTTGTTTCCAAAGCCGGTTCCGACACGAACTTAATTTCAAGATTATCGTGTTAATGGTGAGAAGTCTATAAAAGATACACCATCTGAGTTCATACAAAAAAAAAAGAAGGCAGAGTTGATAGTGAAGGGATATCAGCTCTCACATACAGAGCAATAAATCATTAAGCATACACACACATTGTAGTCAAGATTCACACTGCAGAAATCCACACGGTCTGCAGAGAGATACATTCACACACTTCAAAAAAACCAGCAGTAAGCAAATTCACATACACACCAGTACCAGAACAAAAGTCTCACACACACCGCGAGGCAAAAACATCAGCAACAGAACAACAAAGCCGCACGGTTCATTCGTACGCAGAGGCGGAAAGCGACACGGTTTCAAGGCAAGATTTCGACAGCAAAACGTCACAATCACAGCAACATCGGCCACAACAATATACACGCGAGGTCAACAAGCAAGACAGGGGAACGGTACCTGTATCCAGCTCGTGTCGGTAATGTCGTTGAAGTCGCGTCGGACGAACTCCGACAGGTAATTTCGCCTAAACTTTGCCCTTTATTGCATATGTGAGATTGAATTGTTGTTTGACACCGCAAATTTGTTCGATTGCTCCTCGATTCAAAAGCGTGCGAGAGTATTAGCTTGAGAGAGAGAAACGCGATTGCTAGAGAGGGCGGAGGCTTTTTCTTTGGCCGTGATCCGCACGCGAGGGAGATTCGAGCGAGATTGTGAGACGTGAGAGGCGAGGAAATCGTGAGAGAGCCATGGCTGTGGTTTTGATTTTCTCAGCTCCATTATTGTTGTGTTCCTTTTTCCGCTGATATTGAAAGCAGGGCAGCTGTGTTTGCCCTTAAACATGGTTTAGGGTTCGTTTATCTGATCCAGACAGGTTCCAAGGGAGTGACCCGCTCCATATGGTTGACCCGTTTCCTCATCCAAATTGGGCTAGGCCCATGTAACTCACTACTCCACTGCCAAACTTGCACCCCACCCTTGCTCTTATTTTAAAATTTGATTAGTTTTGTTTACTTGTTTTAATCTCAATTTTGTTAATAATTTTACTAATCACTATTAAAAATATTTGTTCATAATTTTCATTAGAAAATCTTTGCTAATTATTTTTATTCAAATTGCTTTGTCAATCATATTAAAAAGTTTTAGATTTAAATTAGTTTTTTTAGAAAGACATTTTCTTATTTTATTTTGCTAAAACATAATTAAAAAAAAAACTCAAAAATATTTTCTATTTCATTAGTCATTTAAATCATGTTTAGATTTTTTTTTTAATCTTTAACCACTTAGATTTCGTTTAATTTCCATCAACTTCTTTGACCTCTAATCTTGTGAGTTTTACAATTTAAATTCCTACGGGTTTGACCTCGATTCTGATTCTTGCATTGGCTATCTCTTTATCATATGTCTTGTGATCACTATTACTTGTCTGCCTCGTGCTTGAGTCCTGTTCGACATTGCTTCGCGTTGTTGCCTCAATTCCAAAGGAAAAGATCTCCCTTGTTGACTACCATGTCACAGTTTAGCCTACCTTTAAAATCTTTAATCCTAACCATAGGATCGGAGTCACCGCACTCTATTCATGTGTTCTACCATGAACACTTTCTACCCTTTTCAACCTAACTTTAACTTTTGAGTCACCACACTCTATGTAGTGTCTTGCCATAGACGCTACCTCCCCCTGGAACCTTGACCATAGTCAAGAGTTCCTTACCCTCTTTGAGGGGAACTACGAATACTCTGATTCCACTCCCGTCAGGATACGTAGGCACAAGATGCGATGTCTTGGCGAGTATACTTAGATATTAACCCCTAGGTCTTTCCTTAGCACATACCTTTAGCAAGCAAACAAGTAACATAACACAAATAAAACAAGAGGTTCCCGTAGAGTACTACGGACGTCTAGGATGCTAATACCTTCCCTAGGCGTAACCAACCCCCGAACCTTAGATCTCTTAGGTTTTTTCGTTTTTGAACCTTTCCTTTGGATAAATCAAAGACGGTGGTGAATTTCAAAAATTGTGATCCTAGTTAACTTAATAGCTATGGTATCCGATTCTCACCGCGACAACTAGGTACTCCATGATGCTAGAAAAGCCTATCTATGTAAACTTGGTCAAAGATTTCTGGAAACATGCTGATCTTGATATTGAAAGCAAATGCATCACTTCCTATGTTTTTGAAATCCCAATTGTCATCAACCTATTCTCAGTGATCCTTGCAACTGGATGTGAGGATGTTGGAATTCATGTTAATTTTGACATACACAAATTCTTTCCTGCTAAATTTTTTGCCTCCCTTCATGATTTAACCTCCAAATACATTCCTTACAATCTTGAAAATCTTTTACCTATTCACAATGCTTGGTACAAACTCATGCTGACAAATTTTCTTCCCAGAGGAGAAAGTGCTGACAAAATCAGATTTCATGACCATGAGTTTATTTACCTTCTTTTAAATGATTTTCGAATAAATTTACCATACACTATCTTCAACTGTCTCTGGAAGACTATCTCTGAATCCAGAAATCTCGCAAAGTCCTACATCCCTTATGGAAGAGTTTTGTCCGAGATTTTCTTCAGGGATGAGATCGTTGATATGATCAAAGGAAGAATTGAGGAAGATAGGTCCGATATCCTTCTAGAAAACTGCTTGTTGAAGATTAATTGCGAATCCTTTTGTAGCTAGGAAACTGTTCAAATTCTTTCTGAATTTTGTAACTAGCTCAAATCTCTTTTCCGCCGAAATAGTTATTTCTGCTATTGTTCTGTTAATTCCAGTTCACAAAGTCGTACTAAAAAGGGGTCTCTCTGAATACTATCAGTTTACCAAAATTAAAAATTCTAAGTAAACATAAAATGTCTTGTCACTATCATTAAAACTTTTTTGCGGCTCACGAAATCATCATTAATATATCAAATCTTATGATAAATGAATGCAAAGCAGTTACTAACTTTTTACTCTTCCCAATAAAGAAGTAACTACTCCGATTCCTTCTCACACACGATTACATCCGTTTGTATACTCAACTAATCATAACATATCTAGAAAATAGTAAATCAGATCCGTTACACTAAGATCGTTCATCCTAACCCGTCCATAAATACTAGGATTGTCTCTCTCCTCAGAACTACACTCAAATCCATCCTTACTTTCTTAATACTATCCCCTCACTAGAACAATGAACTTTCTAAGGAATGGACCAACCTTCCTTGGAAACAAAGAAAATCTACACCTTATTCCTGAGAAGAAACTCAACCTTGCTCATCCCGGAGACAATGGTTTGGAGATACTCAGAAGCATGCAAGCCCAGTCTTGGCAGGGCTATTACGCTCTCCTATACGGTCCCGTCTATCCCAACCTTGTTAAAGAGTTATGGAAATATGCTAGAATTAGCAACGATGGTAAAACCATCTGGTCGGAAGTCTACCTTCAACCCATTGCTGTCTCTGTCTCCTCGATAGAGAAAATCACTGGATGTGTCTCCTCCGGAGCCATAATTGATGACTATCAATCGAACCTAAGCTTGGTGGATTAGTGCAAAATTTTATTTGATGACTCAGTCCTTTACGAACCAGACAACCCTGAGAGGTTTCTCCCTTTTCCAAAAACATGGTTCAAATTTTCCTTGACCAACCTTCGTCCTCGTATGGCTCCTAAGAACACCTTAACGCCCAACGACAGAATCCTTATCTTTCTTCTAACACATCATGTTACAATAGATCTCCCTAAAGCCATTTTTAACCATATGAAACATTCTATCAAAGTCTCTAGAAACAAAGTGCAGGCCTTCATTCCGTATGGAAGAATAATATCGAAAATACTTCTACAAGAAAAGGTATGGGATTTAATTATCAGGCTTGAACCTGGTACTTCTCCTGTTGAAATCAGTTGTGAAAATATGGACAGTGTTGAGGATTCTGATGATTAAAGTTGTGATGATCTTCTAGCAGTTGCTATGTTTTGAAAATTACAGTCTTTAATATTTTGTGTTTAATGTACTATCACCCTTGAATTAATGAGAATGCTTTATTAGTCTCATATGAAAATTTTAGAACCTAACTCCTTCACTCTTTCTCATAGAGTCTTTTAGATAATTCAACCAGTATTAGAAATCATAATGGCTAAATTAAAAGAAACTCATTAATTTATCCCATCTAGGAAATTGCGTACAAAAGGCTACTCCCTTATTTCTTACTAGAAATTTCTCAGCCGTTCAATTCTCTTGAAATACGCATACAACCGTTCGACTGATAAACTATTGAGGAATATCTCAATCCTTCATAACACGGAAATACGTGACTCTAAAAGTTTTCTCTTATAAGAACCAGTTTTCGTCTAGTCTAGATGTGTATGAAACCCGTCCGTAATACAATCTATATTTTTATTTAATCTATGTGTTTTTGTTTAAGTATTTCTCTAATGCAATCTATGTTTTTAATTCTTTAATTTAATCTATGAACTTTTATGTTTAAATGCAGTTAATCTTTTAATGAGCTCCTTGTTGGTTATTTATAATTGCCCTTCAGATTAATTATGCCATAACAAAAAATTAGTAAAATAAACCTAATTGCTTTTAAAATATCTGAACACTAGTTTCACGACCTTCACAATTGGCTTCCATTACCTTCAATTGATATCATTCATATACTTGATTTTAATTGATTGAAAGATATATGCTTAATTGCTCATATGCCCTGACACTTTTTGATGATGTCAAAAAGGGGGAGAAATTAAATGATTTTGATTGAAAGAAATCTCTGTGGAAAAATGCTTAATGCTTATGTGGTTATTACTAACAACTGTTTGATTATCCGAGGAACTCTAAACAAGTTTACTAGGCATTTTAAGAACAGGTTAAGTTTCTACAGACTGAACGAATGAATCAGAAGTAAAAATCTGGATTGAAGATTCAAGAACAAGTAATTCTGTTGATTACCAAGAACCAATATAAAAGTAAACAATTTGGTCTCAAACCAAAGATTGGTATCAAAGATTGGTATCAGACTAGGTCTGCAATATCAATCAGGACAAAGCTTAGAGAAGCATTATACACCTTCATTGGTATCCATTCCCTGCACATCAAGGAACTATTCTTCAAGTCAAAAGAACTTCTTCAGTCAGCACATCACTTTATATCAGCACAAAACAAGGTGTACCAGATTCAAAATCAAGCGTTGATCGATCACATAAATTAACCTGAAATTGGCATCTGATCAGAAATCAAGCTTTGATAAACCACTGAGCTGTGACATTAACAAGATAAGAACCTATTGTCAAATGTCAAACTCTGAAAAGTCATGCTCCACATTGGTGATTAAAATCTTACAACTCTGAATCTCGACTCTGAAGATCCCAATATATGACTTATGGTAATTAGGGGGAGACTACCCAGAAGATGAAAATATAAAATAAAAAATCTTTATATAGTCTGAAACTCAAGGGGAGTTTCCTTTAAAGATAGTGTCTGTCTCTAATAGATAGCAAGGCTATGACTATCAGTCAAGAACTATTCTGATCTTATGCTTAATGGAATCTGCTAAAAAGTAGAAATGCTTCAGATGTCTCTGAAGATAATAAGCTCTTATATGACAACAAAGAAAACTGAGTTCTGAAGATCTAAAGATGGAAGTTCTGATGAACTAGTCCAGATGCTGAAGACTCTTGGTTTTCCTAAAGACAAGATAGAGAAGTAACTCTTTTCTATTCCTGTTCTGACAACTCAAGTTGTTACTCTGTATATCTTTGGATTACATAAAATCCTAGATGATCTCAGATGAAGCTTTGAGGATAACTCATTCAGGGGGAGCTGTTGTTCCAAATTCTGAATTTGTTTGCTTTGGTGATTACCTTGTATAAAATGTTCAATCAAAATACTTGGTTTTGTCATCATAAAAAATGGGGAGATTATGAGAGCAAGAATTGTCTCTACAAGTCAATCTATGTTTTGATGATAACAATAAGTATTTGTGAAAGAACCATTTTATGGTCTAACGTGTGTTGTGTGCAGATCATAAGAACTAAAGACATCAGAACCAACATGCACCAGCTAGATGTACTATGATTGAATATATACATATGCGAAGTTACTATGTGTGACTAAAGTCGCGAGAAGCAAGAAAGCTTCTTTATCTAGTCATGATCAGCCAGATCTAAGGATGCCAAGATTGTTATTGCAATGCTCTTGTGGATGCTCTCTGAAAGTGATTGAGATTCTGAAGATAGCGAAGCTTCTGAAGAAGTACACTCTGAAAGAACCAAAGTGCGGAAGACTCCTATGACTTGAAGTTCTGATGGCTGAAGGAGCTGAAGACCAAGTGCAGAAAGAATCTGAAGACTTATGAGTTATGAAGATCAAGGTTTCAAATATCAAGTTCTGAAGACTCTGAAGACAGGGTCTGAAGATTCGGAAGACTTGAAGCAGAAAAGAATAACGTTCTTAAAGACCAAGTGCTGAAGTTCTGAAGACTGATTCCTAATGGACTTCTTCAATCGACTGAAGACTTGAAGCATCAGATATTCGGCTAAGAAGACTCTACTCATGCTTCATAAAATTAACATCAGAAGCCACTGAAGTTTTGAAGTCTAAATATTACCGTTGTGAGTTAAATGTACACGCTGCCCAAGAAAATATGTCCGGTCACTTCTCCCTCTGCAAAAAGGAGATGTGTCAGTACAACTCATTATATCACAACGTCTCTTTTCCAAACAGCCAACAATATTCTCAAACGGCTATATTTCTACTGGCTATTTAATGGAAAAAGTTTTTGTTTCTGATGTGTCGATCACTTGTAGAATCATGAACTGAATGTTCATCTACAAAATTGACCAAGTCATTGTGTGAAGATAGTAACAACGATGAGTTCTCGTTGTAACACTTAACATATTCAAAGCTATCACTATATCACTAATGGCAATTGTTGTTGAAACTCAAGAAGATAAATCAACACAACAACAACAATCAAGAACAGAAGTCGTTGATGAAGAAAGCAACATTGAAGATCTGTCAAGTCATCAACCTACCTTCTCGTCAGGACTACATTGAAGATCTGAAGCAAGGAGTTGCTGCTCAAAGCTTGCTCAACCAAGAAGACGAAGAAGAAGAAGATCTACAAGATGTCAACAATTGTAATATCAAAATACATCTTTGTACTTTCTTAGGAAAGCAAGGAGCTGTTGCTCAAATCTTGCTTGAACACATGTGTGTGTTCTTTGTACTTAAACTTAGGAGAAACTTGCTTATTAAGAAGTACAATTTGTAATCTCCAGTTTGCTAATTCAACTAAATGAATTAAGACTCCTCAAGTGAATGTTATATCCTGATGGGATCCCTGAACGGTTCAGCTGTGAGTTGAGGCCCTTGAGTAGATCACATAGTGATCAGATACTTAAGATGACAATGGCTGGGTGTCATTGTGGAAAATCCTGAAATATGGTCTGTAGCGTTATATTCATTGTGATGAATCCCTGAACGGATAGCTATGAAATCCCAGCAGTGGGTCTGCTCGGTCAATGAACGTTATATCCTGTTGAATCCCTGAACGGTTTATTGGGTTGTTAGTCACAGTGTGGCTGTGCAAGTTATTAGTCACAGTGCGGCTGTGCAAGTTGTCAGTCACCGACGTGGCCCGTGCAAGTGTAATCATGATTTGGTTATAGTGGATTAAGACTGATAGTTCCTGGATTGGCTGGAATTTTGGTAAAACAAAGTTTATTCAATGTTGATGTCAAGGTGCTGATGTTGTAACATTGAAGTCTTAACACTGGGCTGTGTTAAGTTGTTAAATGCTGAAGATGGATGTCTGATGTCACACAGGTGATGTTGTAACATCAGACCTGCAGAATTAATAACAGCAGGATATGTTATTAGGGCACGCGTATTAGCTGGAATTGTGGAGAGTGGTTAACTCATTGGATGAGAATATCTTGGGATAGATATTTTCTGTTACATGGGAGATTTGATTGCAGA
Source organism: Lathyrus tuberosus (assembly GCA_022829125.1). Lineage (NCBI taxonomy): Eukaryota > Viridiplantae > Streptophyta > Magnoliopsida > Fabales > Fabaceae > Lathyrus > Lathyrus tuberosus. The sequence continues at coordinate 5,414,250 of JALAZF010000164.1, read as the reverse complement.
TCTGTTGGAGAATTAAAAGGTTGAAGATTTAAAAAGATTTTGGGGATAAAATCTGTTTTGAAGATTCAGTTTTAATTAACAAATCTGATCAAATATTGTGACAAGTCCAAGCCCAATTCAGGAGCTATATAAAGCGCACAAGACCAAAGGAAAAAGTACAGAAAACATTCAGAAGATCAAGAGCAGAAGGCTTAGTGTCTAGAGTTTGTTTAAAGTGCTTGTATTTACACTATTCTAGGGTTTGAATAGGTGTTAAGTTTATGTCCTCTCTAAAGCTGTGAAGCAAAGAGAGTTGTTTGAATTGATCGAAACTGTGAAGTAAGATCAAGGGTGCTCAAAGTGGGTTCTTTGAGTGTTTGTAAGGGATTGAGTGGTGTTCTCATACCTAAGTGGTTTCTTAGGTAGGAAGTCATTAGTAGAGTATAAGTTTAGGAGATTGTCAACGGGTCGTTGAGTCTGTAAATTATATCTACAAGTAGTGAATTCCATCCCTGGCTTGGTAGCCCCCAGAGTAGGTTGGTTATAACCGAACTGGGTCAACAATTCTTGGTGTTATTTTATTGTTATTGCTGTCCATTGTGCAGAGTGTGTTGTTGTGACATCACACCTTAACATCACACGTCTGATACCAGAATTTCAATTGGTATCAGAGCAGGCATCTTGTCTGTCTCTGGGTGAGATCTAGGGAAGTTACTTTCTGGTGTAAAGATGGACAAAGAAGTTGGAGGATTCGTCAACAGACCCCCTATTTTGGATGGATCCAATTATGACTATTGGAAGCCAAGGATGACCACCTTCTTAAAATCCTTGGACAGTAGGGCTTGGAAGGCTGTTATTAAAGAATGGAAAGCTCCTGTTATGTGTGAGAAGGATGATTCTGGCAAAGATAAAGAAGGAACCTCTAAGCCAAAGCCTGAAGAAGAGTGGACCAAGGAGGAAGATGAGCTTGCCCTTGGAAATTCCAAAGCTCTAAATGCTATCTTCAATGGAGTGGATAAGAACATCTTCAGGTTAATCAATACCTGTGATGTTGCTAAAGAAGCATGGGATATCTTGCAGGCTACTCATGAAGGAACATCTAGAGTCAAGATGTCAAGACTTCAGATTTTAACATCAAAATTTAAAAGCCTGAAGATGAAGGAAGATGAAACTATTCATGATTTCCACATGAGTGTTCTTGAGCTGGCCAATGCATCTAGTGCTCTTGGAGAGAAGATGTCAGATGAAAAGCTCGTGAGGAAGATCCTTAGGTCCCTACCTAAGAGGTACAAGATGAAAGTGACTGCTATTGAAGAAGCTCAAGACATCAGCAAGATGAGAGTAGATGAGCTCATTGGATCTCTTCAGACTTTTGAACTTGGTTTAAATGAAGAAGAACCAGAAAAGAAGCCCAAGGGTATTGCTTTGGTCTCCACTCCTGCAGAAGATAAGGTTGTCAAAGATTCTCAGGAAGATTTGTCACAAGCCATTGCAATGTTGGGAAGGCAGTTCAACAAAGTGTTAAAAAGATGGAACAATAACTACAAGCCAAGTGTCAAGAACAGTTCCTCTGACATCACCAATGCAAAAGAGAAAGATGAAGAAAAGACTGCTCAGGATAAAGGTGTTCAGTGCTTTGAATGTGAAGGGTATGGACATGTCAAGAAAGAATGTCCCACATTCTTGAAGAAGCAGAAGAGGGGCATGTCAGTTTCCTGGTCTGAATCTGATAGTGAAAGTGATGGTGAGTCAGCAAAGCATGCTAGAGCCTTAACAGGAACTGTTGTGTCTGATGATGGTAGTGATGAAGAAATAACTTATGAAGAGCTAGCTTCTACTTATCGAGAGCTGTGTTTGAAAAGTGGTGAGATTTGTCAAGAAAACAAGTGCCACAAGCAACAGATTGCTCAGCTAGAGAATGAAAAGCCGGATCTGGAAAATGAAGTGGTGCTAGTTAGAGCTCACCTTGATCAAATGACCAAGTCTGTTAGGATGCTGAGCTGTGGTACAGACACACTTGACAAGATACTTCAGTCAGAAAAAGCTGCTGGAGACAAAGCTGGGATAGGTTATGTGGCTGAGGACAAGGGAACTTCAGAAGGAAGCACTTCAGGTTCAAAGAAGGAAGTGTCACAACTTTCATCTCAACATCAGCCAAAGAAGCAGGATCCTACCCCTAAGAAAGCTGATGGTTCACAACCTAAGAAGATTGAGAAGAAGACTGGTCCCTATCAGAAGAGAAAGCAGCCACAGGGAGCTAGCCAATATATGCCTCCATAATACCATGAGAGCATGCAAGCTGCTCAGTTCAAACAACACATGTCTCATCAGATGTCTCAACATCAGGACAACTGGTATGGTTATGGGTATGGATACACCAATGCTGTTCCGTATATATATGGAAGAAGAAAGCCACACCATCATGGGAGATAATCCAGGAAAAAGCATTCTCAGCCGTCTTATGGGAGAAGATATCAACAGAATAGATGGCAGGGCTGTTATGGTAGGAGGAGACCACATCATGGATGGCAGCATAGGCAATCTCATCATGGCAGAAGATTCAGAGATGAAAGGGTGAGATGCTATTATTGTGGAAGATTTGGACATATACAGTACTCTTGCTACAAGCTGCATGGATACCCTCAGCCTCAAAACAGATGGAGAGAGCACAGACCCAAAATTGTTAAACAATGGGTACCTAAGGAGAAGGTGAAGTGCTTATTGGCTCTCATGGGTGATAAAGACGGAACATGGTATTTTGACAGTGGGTGTTCCAAGCACATGTCTAGATGTAGATCCATGTTTGATGATCTTAGACCTTGTCCCTCTCATGAAGTCATATTTGGCAATGGAGGAAAAGGTGTTGTTGCAGGAGTTGGGAAAGTGCAAGGTGATGGTAGACCTGAACTTGACAATGTTATGTTTGTCAAGGGCTTAAGTGCAAATTTGATCAGCATAAGCCAGCTGTGTGATGAAGGTTATAGGGTAAACTACACTAAGGATGGGTGTGTGGTTTCTGATGAACATAATCAGGTTATTATGAAGGGTACCAGAACCAAAGACAACTGCTATCAGTGAACTTCTCTTGAAGGGAATTCAACTAATGATGTTAATGTCATAACATCAGACTATGACATCAGGATGCTGAAAGGACACTCAAAGTTAACAAGTTCAAATGTGAATGTTTCAAAAGGAAAGTCTTTATGGAGGGAGAAAATTAGTAATTGGTCTTTAAATACTGAAAAGCTGGCGCCATACCTCAGAACATCATTCTCTAGTGCAGCAAGGTCACGGTTCATCAAAGAGTATTTCTTTCTTCCATTCGTCGTCCTCCACATGAAGGATCATCTGACCTCATACTGCCTCAAGGGAACAATGTCAAACCTGACGTCTTCTCCATCAAAGAAATCTGGCGCTCAAAGCTCTTCGCGAGATAAGGCTAGGGTTTCTTCAGAAGAGGGATTTGCAGGAGAAGCTTTGAATATAGAACCTATCTCAGTGATGCTCCCAAAATCAGGTACTTCTAGACCCACTAAACTAACTCCTAAGAGACCTGCTACTATTTTCGAGAATCCTGAAACAAAGAAGGTTGTTACGAGTGTGTTATTTGGGGAATGTAGACAAAAGGATGGGTAATCTTGCCTCAAAGATTCTAGACAAAGTCATCCCTGTCAAAGGAATTTCAATCCCACTGAATCGGATGCCAGCTGAGAAAGACAACATGCAGGAAGGTAAGTCAAGTCTTCAACAACTTGCAATGACAGATATTGAAGATGCTGATCAGAGTGAAGACATGCATGAAGAAATAAATGTTGAGGAGAATGTTAGGACATCTGCTGAACCCACTTCTGTTGAAGCAGATGTTGAAGAGGAGGTTAGAACATCGCTTAGCAGGGATGCTGAGACTACTGATGTAATTGATGTTGATGACTTGTCTGATAATGAAGTCATTGGAAGAGCAGTGCCTGGTCTGTCCGAGAGACTAAGAACAAGAAAAGGAAAGATGGTTGAATCGTCTTCAAAGAAAGCTTCTGATGAGAAGAGGAAAAAGACGGTTGGGCCAACAAAAGCATGGAGTAAGGTTGATGTGAATCCCAGAAAAAGGAAGCTAATGGAAGAATCCGAATCAGAGTATGATGTTGAGGATGATGTGCAAGACATCACTCCTGTCAGAAAGACAATCTTGAAGAGAATTACTGACAAGATCCCTGAGGTTCCGGTTGATAACATTTCATTCCATTATGCAAGAAGTGCGTCGATGTGGAAGTTCATCTGTCAAAGAAGACTCGCTCTTGAGAGAGAGATTGGGAAAGAAATTATGGAGATGAAAGAAATCATAGAGGTGATTAAGGCTGCTGGTCTGATGAAGATGGTTCATGGGTTCTCCGAGTGCTATGACAACTTGGTTAAGGAATTTGTGGTAAATATTCCTGTAAAGATTTCAGACAAAAGCAGTGTGGATTACATGAAAGTGTTTGTGAGAGGAAAATGTGTTGATTTCTCTCCTGAAGTTATAAACAAGTATCTAGGAAGAAAGGATGAAGTATTTGCTGAGCTAGAGGCCACTGAGAATGATGTCTGCAAGGAATTAACTGCTGGTCAAGTTAAGGTGTGGCCCTTGAAAGGGAAACTGCCAACCAGCAAACTCAGTGTTAAGTATGCTGTCTTACACAGAATTGGAGCCGCAAATTGGGTGCCTACCAATCATAAAACCACAATAGCTGTGGGACTAGGGAGGTTTATTTATGCTATGGGTACTAAGAAGAAATTTGACTATGGAGCATATGTGTTTGAGCAGACTGCAAGACATGCCACCACTAATGCTATCAAACTGCCTATAGCATTTCCTTCGCTCATCTGTGGAGTTATGATGAAACAACATCCAGGCATCTTAACAAGTTCAGACACATCATGTCAGAGGAAATCAGCTTTATCTTTGCATCCCAAACTGTTTGCTGGGAGCCATGTTCCAGACATTGTTGAAACATCAAGCTCTGGGATCAAGAAGGTCAGTACAAAATCTGAACTGATTAAAGACTTAAGGACGAAGGTTAAAAACTTGGAACAGGGGAAAGACAATGGTGACACTGAGGACTCCAGGTCAGATGAGGGTGAAGAAGATGCTGATGGTACCAGCTCGAATGAAGACTAATCTCTATCTGCTGTCCTTAGATATTAGTTTTGTATTAGTTTAGTTTTTGCTTTGTTGGTTTTGTAACTTGAATATTGTGCTGGTTTATGCACTGTTTATGTTTTTAGTTTCCTTCTATGATTTATTTTGCCTGTTTACTAACTGAGAGGCTAACAATGAGAGCTAGGGTATACTGACTATAGTTAATAGGGCTTCTTATAGAAGCTTGCCTAATTATGTCTAAAAAGGGGGAGAAAATAGCCTAGATAGTCAAGAGTATTTTTGCCATATGCTGCTGATGTGATGCAGAGATTAAGGGGGAGATAGATGCTGCTAAAAGGTGTTTAGTTGAAAAGTGGTGATGCAGTTATTGAGGGGGAGTATTGAAGATATCATGACTTGTGAAGAGTGTAGCCAAGCAGACATCTAGGGGGAGTAAATTGTTGCACATAATGAGCTACTGAACAACTGTGATGCTGGTTCATGTTTTAGAGAGGGAGCACCAATTGGCTGCTGTCAATAATGAAGATGGTGCTGCAGCAGATCAAGTGATGAAGACTATGCAAAGTGTCAATCTGCTGCTAATAAGTTTCAAATTTCTGAAGATTATTCCGCTGCTGAAATCTCTGAAGGTGCAGAGTGCAGAAGTTGTTTGCAGAGTGCAGAGAGTGTTTTAGCCAAAATTAGCCAAATGGGGAGATTGATAGTTCCTGGATTGGCTGGAATTTTGGTAAAACAAAGTTTATTCAATGTTGATGTTAAGGTGCTGATGTTGTAACATTGAAGTCTTAACACTGGGCTGTGTTAAGTTGTTAAATGCTGAAGATGGATGTCTGATGTCACACAGGTGATGTTGTAACATCAGACTTGTAGAATTAATAACAGCAGGATATGTTATTAGGGCACACGTATTAGCTGGAATTGTGGAGAGTGGTTAACTCATTGGATGAGAATATCTTGGGATAAATATTTTCTGTTACATGGGAGATTTGATTGCAGATCTGTTGGAGAATTAAAAGGTTGAAGATTTAAAAAGATTTTGGGGATAAAATCTGTTTTGAAGATTCAGTTTTAATTAACAAATCTGATCAAATATTGTGACAAGTCCAAGCCCAATTCAGGAGCTATATAAAGCGCACAAGACCAAAGGAAAAAGTACAGAAAACATTCAGAAGATCAAGAGCAGAAGGCTTAGTGTCTAGAGTTTGTTTAAAGTGCTTGTATTTACACTATTCTAGGGTTTGAATAAGTGTTAAGTTTCTGTCCTCTCTAAAGCTGTGAAGCAAAGAGAGTTGTTTGAATTGATCGAAACTGTGAAGTAAGATCAAGGGTGCTCAAAGTGGGTTCTTTGAGTGTTTGTAAGGGATTGAGTGGTGTTCTCATACCTAAGTGGTTTCTTAGGTAGGAAGTCATTAGTAGAGTATAAGTTTAGGAGATTGTCAACGGGTCGTTGAGTCTGTAAATTATATCTACAAGTAGTGAATTCCATCCCTGGCTTGGTAGCCCCCAGAGTAGGTTGGTTGTAACCGAACTGGGTCAACAATTCTTGGTGTTATTTTACTGTTATTGCTGTCCATTATGCAGAGTGTGTTGTTGTGACATCACACCTTAACATCACACGTCTGATACCAGAATTTCAAAGACCTTGTGTTCAAGGTGAAATCACCTGAGGAGGGTGGACTGGATTAGCCCGCGTGGTGAACCAGGATATATCGTGTGTCCTTTACTCTCTTGCTTAGTATCTCTATTTATGTTTCTGCATTGAATATCAGAACCTCATATTAAGCAAAGTCAGAACCTTGCAGCCTATCTCTGATAAGCTTCTGCACTGCAAGTTCTGAGTATCGTATCTTATGGTCAGAACCTATATGGTTCTCATGCTCCATAGTTAAGAGATCAGAATCTCTCAACGAACATTGAAGGTTCTTGAGCGTCTCTTTAACAAGATGCGAAAAGTAAGTAAAAGAGTAAATTCACAATTTAAACCCCCTTTCTTGTGTCTTTCTCGGACCTTCACGATATAGGGATCATCACGAAAGTTCATTTCTTCTAGCTTAACTACCAGCTTGCTTACAACCAGAATATCAGAAATTTGTCTGCCCAAAGGAATCCATTTCCTATGTTTACTACCTAAGTTCCTTGTTTCCTTGACCATCTGCCCAAAGAAATACACAACAGTTATCTTGGTTCCTCTCCCAACTGAGATTACTCCAGTCCCCTTGCCTTGCAAGATATTTTCCACTATAATCAACCTGATTACACTTGCTTATACACACTTGTATAAGACTTTCCTTGCTCAGACCTCCAGTCCAAGACTTTCTTGCTCAATCAGCACCTGATCAAGACTTTCTGCTTAGATCCTCTGATCTTAAGACTTTCCTTGCTCAAACCACCCGGTTCAAGACTTTTCTACTTAGACACACAACCTAAGACTTCCCTTACTTAGATCCTTGATCCAATACTTCCCTACTCAGACTCACTGTCTAAGACTTCTCTGCTCAAGCCTACAACAAAAGACTTTTATCTAAAATGACTGTTTAGAGAAGGAATAACTTACAACAACACTTGATTAACAATCAGAGGTGTTCAAATATAATACAACACACTTTTACAAAGGATTCTTAAGCTATAAAAGAATAAGAACTCTTAACATATTTTGCTTCTGATATACAGTGCGTGTATTTCTCAATTGTAAACGCAACGTTATTTCTTGAGTTGATCTTCAAATCTTCTGCTCCTTATATAACTAAAGAAATATAGTCATTGGAGCATCCACAACGGCTATAATCAGATCAAATCTTCTTGTACATCTTATTTTCCAATAAAGCAGGTGTTGGAACTTTCAGTCAAGGAAATATCCATAGAACAAGGCCTTTGTCCAGAGGACTTATCTATAATTCAAGTACAACACAATCTGTTAAAGATAATCTCAATATATCTCGAGTCCCGTGTTAGCAGAACTGAGTTGACACTACTCAGTCTCAGAGGCAGTCATAGCACACTTCTGATTATGGAGTGCACTAATAGCTGTTTTCTGATCAGACTCTCTCACGAGTGTATGATCAGAACCAAACCAAAGCTACTTCTGTGTCAGAACCAGTTTCAACAACTAAATGTAATTCTGCACGCACGAACCAACTAGTTAGAAATCCTAATTGTTTTTCAAATACTTTTGTCATTATCAAAACCTTAAAGGAAACATGGTATAAACCAAACTTGTCTCAATAATCTCCCCCTTTTTGATGATGACAACTTTAAGTATTTAAAAACAATCAGTAGTAGATTAATTACTCAACAACTTTTAGGGTCTGAGGTTTGTAAGCTCTCTCTGTGTCAAACAGTCTTAAAGGCAAGGTTTGTAAGTCCCCCCTGAGTCCTATCTGTGAAGTCTAAGAGGTGAGGTTTGTAATCTCCCCCTATATAGAATAATGAATCCACTCCAAGGGTGAGGTTTGTAATCTCCCCTAAAAAGGATCACCAACCTCATCTGATTCCAAAATTAATCTAGAAGAATACTTAATCCATTCCCCTCTTTGTCATTAATCAAAAAGGCAGAAGAAGAAATAGCTTCACCGATTAATAATGATTTCTGAACAATTCATAGCTGAACATCAGTCAGGAACAAGTTTATCAATTAACCCAGCTTGTTGTACATGAGTAACAACACCTTGTTGAACAAGAATCATAGAAAGAACCCTACCAAAAGGAATAAGAAAAGATAATTCCTCACGAGTCGTAAGTATCTCTTCTTTCAGATAATTGAACATAGACAGATGAAAATTGATCTTAGTTCTGGAGAATAGGAACATAATGAAATGTTTATCATCAAAATAAATCCATCCTGTCCCCTTTTCTCCAGGCCTTAGATTGATCCCTATAATTTGGTACCAGACTTTTGCCATAAGAGTAAGAGTAGAAGGACTTTCAGCAGGGCCTTTACTTTCATAGATGATGTGTATATGATTCGCAAATCTATTGTAATGTCTTTAAATCTCAACATAACTCCATCTTCCTCATAGTTTACTGCTTGGGGGATGGTTTTGGAGTTGATTACAATAGGAAAACCATAGACAACAGACAGAATTTGACATTCATCTAGCTCATTCTGATGAACATGAGCGTTTGCCAAAAAATCTTTCACAAGATATGGATAGATGGGTCCATAAAGCATTGCAAAATATTCATCCCATTTCTGAAAATGAATATCTGATACTATCCGTGAAAGATTATTCACCATCAATTCATTGAAGTCAGCTGTATATTCCTTTAGAATATCTAGATCACGGATCTCTCCTTTAATGGTTTTTGAATACATTTTAAAGAAGAAATACTAGATTGAAGAATAATGATCTCACAAAATTATCTTATATAGAAGATAACTCATAAAATTAGGAGAATATACATGTAATTGCAAAATACATATAATTCTAATTTATAAGCAAGTATGTATTAAATGTTTGGAAAATTATGAGTCTAAATAAAATCGATTTAGAATCTTTGTTAGTACACTCCTTTTAATGAACCAAATTTCAGAGCAGATTTTAAAATAAGAGTGATAGTCATGTCCCTTCAGTCTTGATATTTTAGAGACAACTGTCTATCAAAGTTGTATTTCAAAAAGCTTTTAAGTATTAGAGTGTATGACAAGGATCCTTATTTTATCAGAACTCAAGAGTAGTCCAGTAGTTAATTCAAAGCACGTAGCAAGGAATTAAACAAATTACTTTCTGCTTTAAGCAAATCAACCAAGGAAGAGAGGGATCTTATACCCCCTATCTAAGCTTTATAGACCATACTTAGAGACATATCATAAAGAAACATTCCAACTGAAAACCATTAGAATCCAAAGATTCCTCCAATACTCCTTTTAGAAGACAAGCATTTATTCAGCGAATAAAACCATGTTCAAATTTTTCTTAATGTAATCAAATTGAGCAATAGCTAAGGGTTTTGTAAATATATCAACTCGTTGATGTTCAGAATCAATAAACTGAATATAGTCTCTTATAAAATGATATTTTGTTTCAATATGCTTGGTTTTAGAATGTTGAATTAGATTCTTCGTTAGACATATAGCAGCAGTGTTATCACAAAGGATAGGAATATTGTTTCCAAAAATCTGATAGTCTTCAAGTTAATATTTCATCCATATTAGTTGAGTACAACAATTGGCAGCTGAAATGTAGTATGCTTCTGCTGTATATAGAGCAAAAATTGCTTGTCTTTTACTACCCCAATAGATAAGGTTTTCACCTATGAATTGACAGGTTCCACTAGTGGATTTCCTTCCAACACTATCTCTGGCATAATCAGCATCACAAAATCCAACCAGCTTATAATTTGAAGATTTCTTATAAGCAAGACTGATTGTTCCTTTCAGATACCTGAAGATTCTCTTAACAACTGTTAAGTGAGGCTCTCTAGGATCTGATTGGAATCTTGCATACAAACATACACTAAATAGAATATCAGGACTTGAAGCAGTGAGATAGAGTAAAAAAGCCTATCATACCTCGATATTTAGTTGGATCCACCTTAGCACTGTATTTTTCATTATTTAGATTGCAAGTTGGATGAATAAGAGTTGACATGACTTTGCATTCATCAAGATTTAACTTTTTCAAAAGCTCTCTTGTGTACTTAGACTAATGTACGTAAATACCTTCAGACTTCTGATTAATTTGAATTCCAAGAAAGTATTCTAATTCACCCATCATGCTCATCTCAAATTCAACCTGCATAGTTTTAGAAAATTCTTGACAAAGAGATGCATTAGTGGAACCAAAAATTATGTCATCAACATAAACTTGAACAATCAAGATTTCTTCTTCTAGAGTTTTCCTAAATAGTGTAGTGTCAGCCTTGCCTTTAACAAAACCATTTTCAAATGGGAAATTACTCAATATCTTATACCAAGCTCTTGGAGTCTGTTTGAGACCATAGAGTGATTTCTTGAGCTTGTAGATAAAGTCTGGATAGTGTGGATCTATAAATCCTAGAGGTTGCTTGACATACACTTCTTCAGTAATAACTCAGTTTAGAAAAGCACTTTTCACGTCCATTTGATAGAGTATAATGTCATGGTTGATGGCATAGGAGAAAAGAATTCGCATGGCTTCTAACCTTGCTACAGGAGCAAAGATTTCAAAGAAGTCAATTCCCTCTTGCTGACTATAGCCTTGAGCTACAAGTCTAGGTTTGTTCCTAACGACTTTTCCAAGTTCGTTAAGCTTATTTCTGAAGACCCACTTGGTCCCAAAGATGTTTTTCTTTGGTGGTCTTGGAACAAGATCCCACAGATCATTTCTTTGAAATTCATTTAGTTCATCTTACATATTCATGATCCAACCATTATCTGTCAAGGCATCATCAATAGAAGTAGGCTCAATCAATGAAATAAGTCCAAGCACTGAATGATCGTTTCTAAATACAGATCTGGTCCTCAATGGCTTATCTTTATTACCAATGATTTGCCCTTCTAGATGAAATGCTATATATTTAAACGGCCTCTTAGGTTAAACCAAGGCTTCAGTGCCATTTTGAGCAATCACTGAATCAGTAACAATAAGACCAGTTGGAGTACCTTCAGTTTCTACAGCTTCTGGTATTTCTTCTGATATGTTAATAGATTCTAAAACATTATCCTCTATAATATTTTCTTTTGAAACACGTACCACAAGTTGTTCTTCAGAACTCAATATGTCTACAGAGATAACATTCTAGTCCAAGGATTCTTACTTGTCAAGGTCAGATATTTTGTCATCATATTTAACGTGCATGGACTCTTCAACCACTATGATTTCTGAGTTATACACTCTGTATGCTTTTGAGTTTCAGAGTATCCCAAAAAGATACCCTTTTGAGCTTTAGCATCGAATTTCTTTAAGTAGTCCTTATTATTCAAAATGTAACAAGTACATCCAAATTGATGAAAATAAGAGATGCTTGGTTTTCTACCTTTGAATAATTCATACGATGTTTTATCCAGAATTGGTCTAATATAGATTCTGTTTTGAATATAACAAGAAGTATTAACAACTTCTGCCCACAAGTACTTAGGGAGTTTATTTTCATGAATCATTGTTCTTGCCATCTCTTGCAAAGATTTGTTCTTTCTCTCAACAACCCCATTTTGCTGTGGAGATATGGGAGAAGAGAAATCATGGATAATTCCATATCTTTCACAAAAGGACTCAAATGATTCATTTTCAATTTCTCCCCCGTGGTCACTTCTGACCTTCATAATCTTTATTTCCATCTCAGATTGTACTTGAATGCAGAAGGTGCCAAAAAGTTTGCATGTTTCATCTTTAGATCGAAAGAAATTCACCCCAAGTCCATCTACTGAAGTCATCAACAATAACCAAACCATATTTCTTCCCACTGATTGAAGCAGTCCCAATAGGACCAAATAAATCAATGTGAAGCAATTCTAAGGGTCTAGAAGTAGAGACAATGTTCTTAGTTTTAAAATAAGTTTTCACAATTTTTCCAACTTGGCATGCTCCACAAAGAGCATCTGAGTGATAATCAATATCTTGAAACCCTTTAACAAGTTTTTTCTTTCTAATTTTAGAGATTAATCTCCAGTTAGCATGACCTAACCTTTTGCGCCAAATCAATTTCTCATCACTCACTGTCATCAGGAAAACTACTTTCTGATCTGCCAATTCAGAAAGATTGATTTTATAAACATCTCTCTTTCTTTTCCCTGGACAAATGATTCTTCCCTTCTAGCCTCCTCCAAAACCCACATTTCCCTCCTCTTTCAGATTCAGGGTTTGGAACATATGCCTTTCTCCAGTCATATGTCGTGATCAACCACTGTCCAGGTACCAGGATTGGCTTTTCATCCTTTCCTTTGGGCATATCTGCAGCAAAGATATTTTAAGATTTAGGTACCCATACGCATATGGGTCCTTTCTTGTTAGTTTTAACAGGTTATTTTCTATTTTGTCCTTTTGCCAAGTAAGAAGATTTAGCTTCACTCCAAGCTTTTTGGTTGGATTTATTTTTAATCTTAGTTACAGAATTAGTCTTAGCCCTTGATCCATAACTGTTGGATATTGAGGATATCAGAAATTTTGAATTATCAAGTTCAGATATTACAATACCTTTTAACTTCAGATCAATAAGTTCAGTCAAATTCATAACTTTCATAGTTCTGGCAGTAGGAACAAAATAGTTACTCAACACTGTTTGAGTAATGCTGGATGAGCAAGAATTTGGAAGAACTTTTAATGAAACATCAGAACTAGAACATTCTTCATCATACCCCAAACCTTCTCTATTAAATTTTCCAACTCCATAAATCATATATGCAAGTTTAGTTCGATCAATGCCAGATGTAATGAATTTATGAAAAGCTTGATCATGCTTACCCAGAGATGAACATTCATTTTGGGATGTACTAATTTCTTTTAATTCCTCTTTCAAAATGAAATTATCTCTTTTTAAAATTTTAACATAACTAGCTTTATCCTTGCAATAATTTATAAGATTATTAGCATATGAAATAAAGTTGGAGTAAGAGTATACCTCATCTTTGTCTTCAGATTCAGATAATAGTCCTTCATTAGATGAGTGTGCCATTAGTGCAAGATTGGCATCATCTTCTTTCTCTGAATCTTCATCATCCAGCTCTTCCCATGTCGTCATAAAGTTCTTCTTGAACTTGTTTATGAAGTTATCCTTCTTATAGCTTCCTTTCTTCTAACTGTCTTTCTAAAGATCAGGACAATCATATTTGAAGTGTCCAGACTAGTTGCAGTTGTAGCAGATCCTGTCTTATTCTCTTTCTTTGAATTTAGATCTCCTATTGCTTTTAGGAAATCTCCTATTTCTTCTGGCCATTTGTTGAATTCCTCTGATGAAGCAAGCTATGTCATCATCATCAGATCTTTCATCAGACTCTTCTTCATAAGTTTCATCATGTTTACTGCTCTTAGAAGATCTTCTGGACTTTTCACTAGACTTTTCAGAACAAGATCTCAAAGCAAGAGATTTAAGTTTCTTTGAAGACTCATCTCCATTTAGTTCAATCTCATGACTTTGAAGATTGTTGATTAGACTTTCAAGAGACAGTGTATTCAAGTCCTTATCTTCCTGAATAACTGTTACTTTAGGTCTAAACTTGTGAGGAAGACTTCTCAGAATCTTCTTCACATGATCTGTTGTAGAATAGCTCTGGTTCAGAACTTGAATGCCTGATATGAGAGTCTGAAACTTGGAGAACATGGTTTCAATATCCTCGTCATCCTTGATAACGAGAAATCATATCATATTTTTTAGGCTCATTGCGCATATTATTCGTTTGTTTTTATCGAGTCTTGTTTGCATTTTAATTTATTTTGTGTGTTTTGCAGTTGATATCTTCATCTGTTGCGGAATCGGGAGCGAAGAGAAAAAAGAGTGAAAGAATAGGAAAATGCAGCATAAAAGAAGAATTTCTGCCCTTTTGCTGATATGGCGTTCGCCATGGCTATATGGCGTTCGCCATCTATCAGCATGCCACGTAGTTTAATGAAGGAAGGCCACGACATTCGCCATGACCTAATGGTGTTCGCCATGGCAACGCAGTTGCAGATTTCAAATTCTGCAACTGTTTTGAGCAGTTACCATTCCTCCTCTTTTCCCTCCACTCAGAGGCCACGACCAAAAAAGTTGGGATCAATATTTTCTCTATATGTAGGACTCATTGGTCACTTTCCAGACACACCGAAATAGCGCGGAAGCTCTGCTAAAATTCCGTTTAGATTCTTAGGCATACATTTAGTTTTAAAGCGGCAATTACTCACATCGAGGAATTGTCGCACTTTTTATTGTATTTTCTTTTCATTGTTGTACCGTTGGATTACGAAAAAGCCCGTCGGCATAATTTCAATTCCAGTTTCGTATTTTTACTCTACAGTTTTTTTTACTTTTGCATTTGAATTTACTTTAATTTTGTCTGCAATGTTAGTTATAATTCCGATTACCGTTAACATGTTTGCTACGAAAAATATCATGTCTTGCTAAATTAATTGAGTTTGGTGTAAGAGGACCGTCGGTACTGACGGGAGTCCGTAGAAAATTTAGGTGCAAAATTATTGATTGTATGTTAGTTTTGGTCTTTGTTTCTAAATCTTCATGTTTTATTATTTTGACACGAGAGTGAGGAATATACTAAGTTCGGACCGATAACGTGAGAGTGTGAGGGATGAACTGATAGTAGAAACTAGGCATCGATCCTAAAAACAGCGAGAACGCTTTAGGCATCGTTTAGAATTTCATTAACTTTCAAAATACGCTTTTTAATTGAAACGGGAGAGCGAGAGCAAAATCCTGTGGTTGAAAGGTGTGGTTCTTGTCGATAGCGTGAGAGTGTGAGACAGAATATTTAAGTTAATACTTTCTATGGAAGTAAGTTCTGTCATAATTAGCACCCGATTTCTACAAGTCCCTTAGGTACGCGGAATTCGTATTCCGGACTCGTTTTTATTGTTATTTCTAAAAACCTCTAGAATTTAGTAATTCTTTCTTCCCATCTCAAATCCGTTAATCTTCAGCCTTAGCTTTGCACTGCAACAATAGATTGCATTAGTTTGATTATCACTTCCCTGTGGGTTCGACAACCTTTTTAAAACTACACGAACAGCTGTATACTTGTAGTCTTTATTCGACGGACACGTCAGTGTGCTCGAAGCGCATCATGTTTTTGGCGCCGTTGTCGGGGAGGCTGATTTAGTCAATATTGCGATTCCATTGTTGCACAGTATAGACTAAGGCACCAATATTTTTCCTTTTTCTCTAATTCGTCGATTGTATGCCAAACACTCGCTCTCGAGGCGACAAGCTTGAGCAACCGATTGACGACATCGAGCGTTTTATTAATTTAAGGCACCGAATTAACGAATTCTGAATCAAGTATAATCTTCCCGAACCTGAAATCCCTTACCCAAAATTAAGAATTCCCATGGCTGAGAACCCACCGGACCGTCCTCTTAAGGATTACGTTGTCTTATTGCAAGATGAACCGCATAACAACATTGCTGCCCCTGCCATCAATCGAAACAATTTTGAGCTGAAACCTTCGTTGTTACAAGCCGTTCAACAGAACCAATTTTCTGGAAGTTCCACGGATGACCCGAACCTTCACTTATCTATGTTTGTGCAATATGCTGATACCGTAAAAGCAAATGATGTTAGCCCGATATTTTCCGCCAAGAAAAAATGCTATGCTAAGAGCCCAAATCAACGAATTTAGGTAGAAAGACAATGGATCTCTTTTTGATGCTTAGGAAAGATACAAGGATATGCTAAGGCTTTGCCCGCACCATGGACTTGAACAATGGTTGATAATCCATACTTTCTATAATGGTCTTCTTTACAACACAAAGCTGAATCTGAACGCTGCAGCTGGAGGCGCTCTGATGGACAAACCATATGAAGACGCTTATCAACTCATTGAAAATACGGCTCAAAACCACTTCCAGTGGGGAGGTGAGAGAACTCCGCCAGAAAAGCCTGCTACGAAGAACGGAATATACGAAGTTAACAGTTTGGACCGTGTCAGTGTTAAAGTGGATGCGCTTACTCAAAAGATCGATGTTTGACTGTAGCTCCAGCAGCCACCGTGGGCGCTGTGACACCAAGTTGTGAATTGTGCGGAATTCCTGGGCATAGTAACGCTGAATGTCATTTATTAGCTGGCATTCCTACCGACCAAGTGAATTACGCCCAAGGAAACCCGTACTCAAACACCTACGATCCTGGATGGAGGAATCATCCTATTTTTTCCTACAAGAGCAACAACGCTCTGTTTGCTCCAACCCAAGCCCCTGCCGTTCCTCCAAGATACCACAAGGGAGCAACCGCTGCCCCTCAAGCACCAAGAAAGTCAAACGTTGAGCTATTATTAGAAAACTTCATCGCAACCCAAACTCAACAAAACAAAGAGTTCGCCAACCAAAATATGCACACGAGTGAATTGTTAAAGTGGATGGCAACTAAGCTTGACGCCATGGCTACCATAACAAAATGTTAGAAACTCAAATCTCTCAAGTAGCCCAACAACAAGCAATAGTAGCAGCCCATGCAGGAATATTTCCTGGACAACCACAACCAAACCCAAAAGGACATGCTAATGCTATCACACTGTGAAGTGGAACAGAACTAGATGGACCATTGGACCCAAGATTCCAAAATCCTACCATGTATCAAAATCCCGCTAAAGGATCTGAAAAGGTAATAAAACCAAATAACGATAAAAAGGAAGACAAAAGCAAATAGGCCGTAGAGAAAGAAACACCTTATGTGCCTCCGCCACCATACAAACCACCCATACCTTATCCTCAAAGACTTGCTAAGCCTAAAAATGAAGGAAAATTTAAGAAGTTCATGAAGCTTCTGAAATAACTCAATATTACTATATCATTCACTGAAGCCATAACGAAAATGCCTTCTTATGCCAAATTCCTTAAAGAGATCCCGTCTAACAAGAAAAAGCTTGAGGATAATGAAACTGTTATGCTCACTGCCGACTGTAGCGCCATCATTCAAAACAACATGCCTCCTAAGCTGAAAGACCCAGGTAGTTTCTCCATACCCTGTGTAATCAGAAAGTACGTCATAGACAACGCTCTATGTGATTTAGGAGTCAGTGTTAGTCTAATGCCTTTATCCACCTGTAAGAAACTCGATTTAGGAGAGTTACAACCAACGAAAATGTCTCTACAACTAGTGGACCATTCTGTTAAATTTCCTATAGGTATGCTAGAAAACGTGCCCGTTCGTATAGGACAATTCTATATTCCAACTGATTTTATGGTAATGGATGTAAAAGAGGATTCCAACATTCCTATTATTTTAGGAAGACCCTTTTTAGCTACAGCCGGAGCCATCATTGATGTTAAGAAAGGAAAGCTAACTTTTGAAGTTGGTGAAGAAAAAGTCGAATTTATTTTAGTCCAATTCTTGAAAGCTCCCGATATAGATGATTCATGTTGCTTCCTCGACGTCATCCACGAATGCGTAAAAGAAATGGATATGGAACCATCTAAGTATACAGGAATACTAAAGATTCCAGCACCTCCTATACTCGAAGACAATAATTGGCGCGAGCCATACGTAGATGGCAGTCTGAGAGAATGTCTAGCACTAACACCTGATCCAATCCTATGCCCGAAGAAACCTTCTGTAGAACTTAAGACGCTACCCAAAAACCTAAGATATGAGTACCTAGACACCGAACTGGAACAACCAGTGATAGTCAACGTTGACTTGGGACAAATAGAGACCAAAAAACTGCTACATGTTCTAAGAAAGTATCCTAAAACACTGGGGTATAACATTTCATACCTAAAAGGAATAAGTTCCTCTATATGCATGCATCGTATTATGCTTGAAGAAGATTGTAAGACCTCTAGAGAGCATAAAAGAAGAATAAATCCTATCTTGAGCGATGTAGTTAAAATGGAGGTACAAAAGCTACTAGAAGCAGGAATTATATACCCGATATCTGATATTAACTGGGTCAGTCCTGTGCATGTCGTGCCAAAGAAGGGAGGTGTTACGGTTGTTAGTAACAAAAAAGATGAATCCATTGCAAATCAAACTCAAACTGGATGGAGGATGTGCATAGACTATAGAAAACTAAACAAGGCCACTTGCAAGGATCATTTTCCTTTACCCTTTATAGATCAAATGCTCGAGCGACTGGCTAAACATTCTCACTTCTGCTATTTAGACGGATACTCAGGATTCTTCCAAATTCCTATCTATCATGACGATCAAGAAAATACTACTTTTACCTGTCCTTACGGTACATTTGCCTATAGACGGATGCCGTTCGAACTATGTTGAGATGTATGATGTCAATCTTTGCCGATTTTATAGACAACTTAATGGAAGTATTTATGGACGACTTCTCTGTCTGCGGGGAAAGTTTTGAAGGATGTCTATCGAACCTATAAATGGTACTGGAACGTTGCGTTAAAGTCAATCTAGTGCTGAATTGGAAAAAATGTCATTTCATGGTCCGAGAAGGAATTGTGCTTGAACATGTAGTATCCAACCGAGGAATTCAAGTTGATAAAGCAAAAATTGAAATTATAGAAAATCTTCAACCTCCAAAAACCGTTAGAGAAATTCGAAGTCTTTTAGGACACGTCGGTTTCTACCGGCAATTCATTAAAGATTTCTCTAAAATAACCAAACCACTAACGGGCTTATTAATGAAAGACGCTGAATTTATATTTGATGAGGACTACTTAAAAGCGTTCGAACATTTGAAAAACGCTCTTATAACTGCACCTATTATGCAACCGCCCGATTGGAGTAAACCATTCGAAATAATGTGCGACCCTAGTGATAATGCTGTTGGTGCTGTCTTGGGACAAAGAAAGGACAAAAAGCTTTATGCTATATATTACGTAAGTAGAACCTTGGACAGCGCGCAGATGAACTACGCCACCACAGAAAAGGAACTCCTGGCTGTTGTGTTAGCTTTAGATAAATTCCGTTCTTACTTGGTGGGAGCGAAAATAATTGTCTATACCGATCACGCTGCAATTAGGTACCTGTTGCATAAGAAGGATGATAAACTGAGACTTTTAAGATGGATCCTGATTTTGCAAGAGTTTGATCTAGAGATCAAAGATAAGAAATGGACCAAAAATGTAGTAGCAGATTATCTTTCTAGAATCGAGGATCAAGAACCTGAGCGAGTGCCCATCAATGACGACATTCCCTATGATAGACTTGTAGCCCAGTTAGAAAGTGAAAGCGAAACGAGTGAATGCTCTTTGATTTATCATGATGCAGAAACAAATGAAGTTGTGGGATCAATCTGCACAAAGATCACACTGCCATGGTATGCCGACTTTGTCAACTACCTAGCAGCTGGGGTACTTCCACCAGATTTATCCTACCAACAGAAGAAGAAATTCTTCCATGATCTTAAACACTATTATTGGGATGAGCCCCTGCTTTTTAAGCGAGGCGATGACGGAATTTTTTGTCGACGTGTCCTTGAATCTGAAGTAAAAGATATCATATCTCACAGCCACTCTGCAGCATATGGAGGGCATGCAAGCATTTCAAAGACTTGTGCAAAGATCTTACAATCTAGTATATTCTGGCCTAACCTTTGGAAGGACGTCCACACTGTTGTTACAAATTATGACCGGTGCCAGCGCATTGGTAACATCTCTAGACGCGATGAGATGCCACTAAGGGGTATTCTAGAAGTAGAAGTCTTTGATGTTTGGGATATAGATTTCATAGGTTCTTTTCCATCTTCTTTTTGCAACAAATACATACTCATCACAATTGATTATGTGTCAAAGTGGATCGAAGCAATAGCTTCTCCTACCAATGATGCATGAGTAATCATAAGACTCTTCAAGAATGTGATTTTTCCTAGATTCGGTATGCCGAGAGTTGTCATTAGCGACGGTGGATCCCATTTTATCTCGAATATCTTTGGGAAATTGTTGCTTAAGTATGGAGTGCGATCGAGTAGCAACACCATATCACCCTCAAACGAGTGGACAAGTTGAGGGTTCTAATATAGAGATCAAACAGATATTAGAACCACCCCATTCAAACTAGTTTATGGCAAATCATGTCATTTGCCTGTCAAACTTGAGCATAAAGCTGATTGGGCCATTAAGACCCTGAATATGAATTACACGACGGTAGGAGAGAAGAGAATTCTAGATATCCATGAACTAGAGGAACTTAGATTAGACGCATACAAAAATGCCCAAATTTACAAGGAAAGAACCAAACAGTGGCATGATAAACGAATAGCTAGGCGAGAGTTCAACAAGGGTGACATAGTTCTTCTTTTTAACTCTTAACTTAAGCGATTTCCTGGCAAACTCCGTTCCAGATGGTCTGGCCCCTTCGAGGTTATAAGAGTTCTCCAAAGCGGAGTTGTAGAAATCAGAGGATTTCTGCATAAGCTATAAGTTAAAGGAGTTGCCCGCTCTTTCGAAGGAAGAGTTCGACTCAGACCTGATGTCGAGCTACAGACATTAAACAAGCGTTGCGTGGGAGGCAACCCACGACCTTTAGACTTTACTTTTTATCTTTATTATTTACTACCATAATTATCTATTTTTGTGTTTTGTTGCCGTTACTATTATTTCTATTACCATTATTATTATTGTTATTATTATGAGTATTACTATTATTATCATTACTATTTTGACACCTTCCACGGTACAGTTCATTGATAGTATAATCTTTGTCTAATTTCAGGCTAGCTTAACTTAGGATAACTGTCATTGACTTAGAGTATGAAGCCTAATGCTAACGTGGAGATTGTGTTTAGGAATAAGGCTCAGAGACGCCGATTCGATGTCCCGGCTCAGAGGAAAATGGCACTACCAATTTACCCCGATGGACTTACTTTGACCACGCTAGGACTCATGGATAGTGTTATGTATCTGCTTGACCAAATAGGTTGGTTGAATTTTGGTGTGAGGAGGAGATTTAGCCCTTACCGCATGCTTACCCTCCAGTTCCTTAGCTCACTTTATTATGACCCTAACCGAGGTCTCGGTTTTGGCCGAGGTTTAGCCACTTTCAGGTTGTTCGAAACAAAATACCGCTTTACCCATCATGAGATGTCTGACCTATTAGGATTCCCGAATGGACTTGATGCCCATACCCTGACACCTGATGACGCCTTCACTGACCTCGACCTTAATTATTTTTGGGGAACCATAACCGGTAATTATCACCCTGAACCTCACACCATGTTCTCAGAAAATATCCACAATCCAGCCTTAAGGTATTTCCATAAGATTCTGGCACACACTTTGTTTTGTAAGGAGGAAAATGTCACTTATGTTTTTAAGGACGAGTTGTTTATTATGTACTATGCTTCACAGGGAAGGCCTGTGAATGGCGCCACCTTTATGTTAGCAAATCTGAACCGTATTTCACATGAGACCCATGGTGCTATTCTCGTTGGAGGATTAGTCACCATGATTGCAGATGCCATAGGCTTACGATATCATCTTAACCGTATCCGTGCCTTTGGAGGTATCTGTCCCATGCATTTGAATTTTTGCTTCAACTGTGGTATTTTAGCTAACTTAGGACCAGCCGAATTTGAATTCTTAATTGATAACAATGTGGTCCACAACTTCACCTTACCTAACCATGAAAGGATCAATGTGCACAATAGGAATAACTGGCTGTATGACTTAGAGGAGCAGAGTGAATCACCTACCCCACCTTATAGTCCTCAACCGTATGAATTCCGGGATGCCATTCCCCCTGATGCCACTTCTCATGTCTCTGGAGATCGTGTAGACTATGTTGCTGCCATTGGTGCTTTGTAATCTGAAGTAAAGACTCTTAGGAATGATATCACTTCCATCCGAGGAGATCTCATTGGTTTTATGGATGTCGTCAATGAGCAGTTCGATCATTTATTTCAGCAAGTCCACTCATTTAGTCGACACTTTAATAGATGATTGATGACTTGTACCGATGGTGTTATGTTGTTTTTATGTTTTGGATTGTTTTAGTTATTATTGTATTTCTTTCCATTGTTGTTCTTAATTTACTGTATCGTCGATTTATCGGCGAAGACATGTTGTTTTTGTTATTAATTAATGTGATTCCCGCTTATGTCATTTATCTATGTTCCTAGTATTCTATACTCTTTATGTTTATGCATCTTTTAGTCTTAAAGTTTAAATTCTGCACATTAAGCTCTTTAAAATATCATTTGTTTAATATAATAAAAATAATAAATCCTGGTTTCTGAACCTTAAATTGAAATTTGCGCATTTTAGTTAAATGGCGTTCGCCATCAGCTCCTATATTCAGAATTTCAACGTTTAAATACATGGCGTTCGCCATGTGCTTAATGGCGTTCGCCATGGCAGCGGAACGAATCGAAATTCTGCGTGTTTTCTGTTGCATTTTATGTGCGGTTTTCCAACCAAAACCTTTTCAAATTCTCATACTTCTCAATAACCACCCATCATAACTCCCATTAATTTGTATTCTAACCCTAACCATTCATATCTTTTTTTTCTCTCTATAAATACCACAAATATTTATTCTAACTCCATCATCACCATCACTCTTAAACTCCTTTCTTACTCACTATTTTCAATCTTCCAAACTCTCTTAATCTTTTCCAAATTTCCAAAATGCCTCCAAGAGTCTCTCGAGAAATCGATTACATGGGAATCGAGTTCTCGGAAGGAATCGTTGGTGAACATCAACGAACCGTCTTCCACAAACTTTGTAAGAGACCCGTTGTAGCAACACGATACGCTCACATTGATATTGTTCGTGCTTTGGGGTTGTTTGATAGCATTAACTAGATGCTGACCAATCTAGGTTTGTCTTATTTTTGCTCTCTCACTGACCCCACTTACACCAGATTAACTTACGAATTTTTGAGCACTTTTCAGTATTTCTGTTATCTGTCCTGCATTGTCAATTTTAGAATGTTCAATAGGGACTATACACTGACACAAGAGAGAGTAGGCGCTATTTTTTAGTTTCCAAGCGGAGAGGGTTACACTTGCCAAGCACCACTCGAAAGTGAGTGGCAAGCCAATGCTTTAGGATTTTGGCGCCAGATTACTGGCAAGATCTCCACCTCTTGGGAAGGTCTAAAAGCCACCGCAATTCACAACCCCGCCATAAGATACCTTCACTGCATCTTAGCAAAAAAAATTCTTGGAAGGGAGAACACAGGTAATGTCAATTCGAAAGACCTATTTTTCATCCACTGTGCTTTATCCGAAACTAAGGTAGACCCTACCCCTTTCTTGTTATCTCATCTTGCATCTTCCGCTGGTAGGTCCGGTGGCTATATCTGTGTCGGAGAAGTGATTACATCCATAGCTTATGCTTTAGGCCTGACTACTGAGTTGGCTGCCCTTGAGCAGTTAGCCATTCGTTTTGCTGACTTAGAGTATTGCTGCAACATGCGCCTCATTAAGAATCTGCCGAGCGGAAAATATAAGCTGATGATTAGTAATAGAGAGGCGAGGAGCATTGCTTTACCTTGTGCGAAGTGCATTAATGTGCGCATTAACACTAACTATTTGTTTGACACTGAGGCCCCAGACCTAGAGGAGGAGACTGTTAACAGGGCCTATGCTGAGACTATGGGGTTTTCTCCACAGACTGGCACCCGTGCCAATGCTGTTGATATCCCAAGGCCTAGTACCCGTGCACACACAACACCCACTTTTTCTGATCAGTTTTCAGGTTCACACCAGCCCCATGAGGAGTATGATTACGTCGCCATCCGGAGTGTAACACCCCAATTTAAATTATTAATCGTCGTGTTATTATTTCTGTTTGTTGGACCTGGTTAAGGGTGAGTGAAGGGTAGTGCCTTAGTGAATTAATGAGAATTAAGACTTTAGTTAATAATAAGGATAGTGATACGAAAATAATAATATTAATATGGTTAATATTAGTGTTATTATTATTATTCTTGTTATTATCATTATTATTATTAGGATTATTATTATCAATATTATTTTGTTGTTAATTAATAAATAAAACCTGATTAAAGAGAATTAAGGGGAGTTTAGTGGACTAAGGTGGTTTTCACGTAAAACAAGAAAAAGAGAGAAAGAAGAATAAGGAAGAAGGAGGGGTGCTAAGGCAAGGATTTCTTCTCAATTTTTTTCCAGATTTCTGAACAATTCGAGGTAAGGGGGGAGAACAGGTTCATATTTGGTGATTAAATCGTATAAGGGTAGTGGGGAGTCCTTAACCCCGTAGGATTTTGTCTGATTTTGTGTTGTTGTATGATTTTGGTGTCTATATGTGAATCCATGATGAAATTCGTGTAGTTGAATTGCTGAATCGATGTTATATGGATGTTGTTGTTGTTGTTTGAACATGATTGTTGTAGATCTTAATTTTGGTACAGTTTAGGGAGAGGAAAACAACTCTAAGACATGTAATTCTTGGTTAGTAATAAGAAGTATAAGAGGTAAGATGAACAATAGGACCTAAAATCAATGTAGAATTAATTTTAGGACTGGTTTGGAGTGAAAACTAGTGAAATTCGTAGCAGAACATAGTCTGGCGTGGAGAATTGGATTTTTCGTAATAGATCTGGCCATACGTGTACCAGGTAAGGTGATACGCGTATGGGAGGGCTAATACGCAGCAATACGCGTATGACGGGCTAGGCATTATGTGTAATAGGAGGGCCGTACGCGTAATGGGTTAGAATTTGGGAAATTCAGTAGGAAAACGTCTCTGTCCGTACGCGTACGACACAAGGCATACGCGTAAGGATTTGGGCATTGTGAGGCAATACGCGTATGAAGAGGGGTATTACGCATACGAGTTAGGCGAGCGAGCTGGCAATACGTGTATGGCACGGGGCAATACGCGTATGGCCAGCGAGTGTGCAGCATTTCACCGTTCCGCGATTTCTTTCCCGCTTTCGCGTCGGATTCGGTTTCTCTTGGTTTGAGAGGTCGGGATTGGGAGTCAGATGCTGAGTAATACACAGTTGGTGATGGAACTAATTAATTTTATAATTTTTAGGAATTAATTAGTGTTTGGTGAATTATGGTGACTTGTGAGGGTTCAATGATTATGGTGCAAGCGGGAACGATTAGGTGTCTCATGTGTGATCAGGAAGATCGTAACTATGTATGTCTATTATTATACATGTGTGTTATATGTATGTTTGTTGTGATCAGGAGGATCGTGAATTTGTTTATCATTGGATATACATGTGTGTTATATGTATGTTTGTTATGATCAGGAGGATCTTGAATTTGTTTATCATTGGTTATATATGTGTGCTATGTGTACGTTTGTTGTGATCAGGAGGATCGTGAATTGTTTATCATTTGATATACATGTGTGTTATATGTATGATGTGATCAGGAGGATCGTGTGCATGTATTTACGCTTGTATACATGTTTTGTTGTGCATAGTTGAGTCTTGCATATTCATGGTGATTGGTGGGATGAATCATTGCTCAGGAGGAGTGTATGTGATTCATCCGTACTCCTATATGGAGAATGGTGGGGGATAAATCATTGCCAAGTAGAGGTGTATGTGATCTATCCGGGGTTCGATTGAATGAACCAATGAGTCGGTACCGCATGCATGGTGTCGTGTTGCATTACATTATCATATGTTGATTGTTGGTGATTGAATATGACAGTAGGTCGTGATTATATGTTATTGTTGTTGGTGTGAGATACTACCTCCTTATATGTATTATTCACCTTTTTATATTGAATGTAGTTCTCACCCCTCTGTTGTTGTTGTGTCTGTGCTTCTTCGGAAGTACAGATATTCAGGTGACAGGTTAGTGCTTGGAGCTTGTGTAGCTTGTTCGAGTTTAGAGAGTCGCTCTGATACGTAACACGGGATTAGGGGTTTTTACCATTTGTTTTATGTTGTATACTTGTTACGTATCTTTCAATTGATGAATATTATGGTGGACCACGATTATGTGGAGTTTTGGTGTTATAGGTAGATGGCCGTAAATTGAATAATTGAATAAATTTTTCGCTGTTTGATTTTATTAGAATAAAAGGAGATTTGTTTCATTGATTTTAAAATGTGGCATCCTACTTTGGTGTGGAAACTCTGATTTATTTCATATATTTTGTTTATTTTGAAAAAAGGGAAAGTGGGGTGTTACACGGAGTACACTAGATGACATCTTGTCCGAGCTACGGTTTCAGAATGAAAGAGAGGAAGAGCGTGTTCTACTACTTCAGAGTATGCAGCGACAACAGGAGGACCCTAGAGTTGCCTTGGACCGTGCCAAACAGCAGTAAATTGACTTTGCCGACCAGATAGAGCATGACATGTGAGATCTTACTGAGCAGATGGAAACTATGAGGATGGAGGTAACATCTTTGAGAGAGTTTATGCAGCACGTTCCTAACCCTGCCCTTGGCAGAGGATTTGGATGGCCTCGTGGCCGAGGCCGTCACCATTGATTCCACCAGGTTTTTTCACTCCTTCTTTCACCTTGTACTAAAACATTGGGGACAATGTTTGGTTTAAGTGTGGGGGAGGAGCTTTATTGCTTTGTTTTTGGTTTTCCGCTATTTTTATGTTTTTTTAGTTAGTTTATTTCTGTATCAGTTGTGTCGAGTCTTTTTATGCGCCGATGAAGTCTTATTGTATGTTATTTTTTTCTTTTGTTAGATAATTCCCCCTAAGATTGATAAAAATTGACCCCAACAAATTTTTTTTCTTCCGATTCAATAGCATGACACTTTTCACTTATAGGCTATGTTAATTAGACTTGTGAAAGTCTTTATATCGTCGGTACCGTCCTAGCACCCTAGACTCCCTAAGTATGCGGTACCGATCTAAATAACCATTATGCGAAGACCTTGATTTCCGAGTTTATGTAGTAGTCTTTTGAGTAGTTTATGTTAGCGGTCAACACCATCCTAAGGCACATGCTAAGTAATGAACCGATGCAAATATGTGGTGATCTCGAAAATAACAATAATAATAATTATAATAATAATAATCTGAATTAAGCTGTTTTATAGAAAGCGAATGAAAATATTCGGTTCTCTCTAATTTAGGTGGCCCTCACTAGGCCATTTATCCCAACGGATCAGATTTCTTAAATTCGAAAAGAAAAGAAAAAGAAAAGAAGAAAAAGAGCAAAAAGTTGAATACCGAGATCATAAACACTAACAGATTCATTTACCATGCGAGTGCGGAGATAACGGGCTTAATGTGATCGCACGAGAATGAAAAAGAGGGAAAAAGAAACAAGGAATGTAGGTCGAGTTATAATGGTATGATTTGTATTAGTATCGCATAGGGGGAGTTTTTGTCTGCAAATGCAGATACGTGACATTACGGTACCCTTGTTATCAAAGTCTAGTACCTATCCTTTTAACATTAGCCTAATAGTTATGTACTGTCTTAGAGTGGTGTCGTGCTTTTGTTTCGGATATTTCATCCACTGTTTTCATATGTGTTGGGAGTTTGCTTGAGGACAAGCAAAAGTCTTAGTGTAGGGGAGTTTGATAATGAGAAATCGTATCATATTTTAGGCTCATTGCGCATATTATTCGTCTGATTTTATCGAGTCTTGTTTGCATTTTACTTTGTTTTGTGTGTTTTGCAGTTGATAGCTTCATCTGTTGCAGAATTGGGAGCGAAGTGGAAAAAGAATGGAAGAATAGGAAAATGCAGCATAAAAGAAGAATTTATGCCGTTTTGCTGATATGGCGTTCACGATGGCTATATGGCGTTCCCCATCTATCAGCATGCCATGTAGTTTAATGAAGGAAGGCCATGGTGTTCGCCATAACCTAATGGCGTTCGCCGTGGTAGCGCAGTTGCAAATTTCAAATTCTGCAAGCGTTTTGAGCACTTGCCATTCCTCCTCTTTTACCTCCACTTAGAGGCCACGACCAGAACTGTTGGGATAAGTATTTTCTCTATATATAGGACTCATTGGTCACTTTCCGGACACACTGAAATCGCGCGGAAGCTCTGCTAAAATTCCGTTTAGATTCTTAGGCATAAATTTAGTTTTAAAGCGGCAATTACTCACATCGAGGAATTTTCGCACTTTTTATTGTATTTTTCTTTTCATTGTTGTACCGTTGGATTACGAGCAAGCCTGCCGGCATAATTTCAATTTCTGTTTTGTATTTTTACTCTACAGGTTTATTTCTCATTTTTTTCACTTTTGCATTTGAATTTACTTTAGTTTTGTCTGCAATGTTAGTTATAATTCCGATTATTGTTAACATGTTTGCTACGAAAAATATCATGTCTTGCTAAATTAATTGAGTTCGGCGTACGAGGACCTTCGTTACCGACGGGAGTCCGTAGAAAATTTAGGTGCGAAATTATTGATTGTATGTTAGTTTTGGTCTTTGTTTCTAAATCTTCATGTTTTATTATTTCGACACGAGAGTGAGGAATATACTAAGTTCGGACCGATAGCGCGAGAGTGTGAAAGATGAACTGATAGTAGAAACTAAGCATCGATCCTAAAAACAGCGAGAGCGCTTTAGGCATCATTTAGAATTTCATTAACTTTCAAAATACGCTTTTTAATTGAAACGGGCGAGCGAGAGCAAAATCCTATGGTTGAAAGGTGTGGTTCTTGTCGATAACGCGAGAGTGTGAGATGGAGTCTTTAAGTTAGTACTTTCTACAGAAGTAAGTTCAGTCGTAATTAGCACCCGATTTCTACAAGTCCCTAATGTACGCGGAATTCGTATTCCGGACTTGTTTTTATTGTTATTTCTAAAACCCTATAGAATTTAGTAATTCTTTTTTCCCGTCTCAAATTCGTTAATCTTTAGCCTTAACTTTGCACTACAACAATAGATTGAATTAGTTTGATTATCATTTCCCTGTGGGTTCGACAACCTTTTTAAAACTACGCGAACAGCTATATACTTGCAGTGTTTATTCGACGGACACGTCAGTGTGCTCGAAGCGCATCAATCCTTCATTTTGAACAATTCGTACTTCTCTACCAACAAGTTATCTTTTGCTTCTCTAACTTGCTGATTTTCTTCATAAGTAGAGCATAGAGATTCAAAGATAGTATTTGCAGAAGACTTATCAATGATTTTCAAATACTCAGCATGTGGCAGAGCATCCACCAGAATACCCCTGACTCTATGATTCTTTTTGTAAATGTTCGTTTGAGAAAGAGTCAGAGTTTTCCTGTCAGTTACCATACCAACATTATCAACAACAATTTCAATACCATCTTCAAGTATATCCTATAGCTCATCATCGAGTCCAATGATATACGTATACATCTTGCTTTTCCACCATTCAAACTTAGTGGAGTCACCACTGAATATATGAGGTTTAGCAGAGTAATGATTTCTTCAGAGCTACTGTAATCATAAGGAAATCCCTTTTCTGAGGTACTGGCATTAGTATCCTCAGTAGCCATATTTTTCTCGTTGGATCTTTGACTATACCACTGTTAAGTGTTACGTATAGACCTTGCTCTGATGCCAACTGAAGGCGAGAAAAATACACAAGAAGGGGGGTTGAATTGTGTTCGCAAAATTCATTTTACTTCTGAACCAGAGTTCAGATTCCAAAATTAAGTTTAGAATTTGATAATTACTGCAGCGGAAAATGTAATAGAAGTAAAGGAAAAACAACAAAGAACACACAACAGTTATCCTGGTTCCTCTCCCAACTGAGATTATTCCAGTCCCATTGCCTTGCGAGAAATTTTCCACTATAATCAACCCGATTACACTTGCTTATACACACTTGTATAAGACTTTCCTTGCTTAGACCTCTAGTCTAAGACTTTCTTGCTCAATCAGCACCTGATCAGGACTTCCTGCCTAGATCCTTATATACTAAGACTTTCCTTGCTCAAACCACTTGGTTCAAGACTTTGTTACTTAGACACACTGCATAAGACTTCGTTGCTTAGATCCTTGATCCAAGACTTCCCTGCTTAGACTCACTATCTAAGACTTCTCTGCTCAAGCATACAACAAGAGACTTTTATCTAAACTGACTGTTTATAGAAGGAATAACTTACAACAACACTTGATTAACAATCAAAGATGTTCAAATATAATACAACATACTTTTACAAAGGATTCTTAAGCTATACAAGAATAAGAACTCTTAAAAGATTTAGCTTATGATATGTAGTGCATGTATTTCTCAGTTATAGTTGCAGTGTTATTTCTTGAGTTGATCTTCAAATCTTCTGCTCCTTATATAGCTGGAGAAATATGGTTATTGGAGCATCCAAAACGGTTATAATCAGATCAAATCTTCTAGTACATCTTCTTTTCCAATAAACCAGAGAACTTTCAGTCAAGGAATTATCCACAGAACAAGGCCTTTGTCCAGAGGATTTATCTATGATTCAAGTACAACACAATCTGTTGAAGATAATGTCAATATATCTCAAATCCCGTGTTAGCAGAACTGAACTGACACTACTCAGTCTCAGAGGCCGTCATAGTATGCTTCTGATTCTGGAGTGTACTAGCAGCTGCTTTCTGATCAAAATTTCTCACGAGTGTATAATTAGAACCGAACCAAAGCTACTTCTGTGTCAGAACCAGTTTCATCAACTAAATATAATTCTGCACACACGAACCAACTAGTTAGAAATCCTAATTGTTTTTCAAATACTTTTGTCATTATCAAAACCTTAAAGGATACATGGTATAAACCAAACTTGTCTCAATAGATGAATGCATCCCAAGAGAATCTTGGCCCAACATCATTCTTTATGCCTGAATTTGATCCTTCTTGGAAGATGGTGGTCACAACTTCATTCATTTCCCCTTTTTTGAACCTTTGATAATATCTCTTTACAGAACCATCATGGTTCAATAGTTTGGATATGGATTTCTCAGAAATTTGAAGTTTCTTACCAAGAACACTAGAGAATACCTGAATGTCTGTAGCTTTTGTATGAATCCAAAAATCTTTTGCCAGTGCAGGATACACCGATCCTTTTAACCTGTTAAAGTAAACTTCCCATCCCTGAGATGCAACATCTCCTATGAGATCAAACCCATTTTGTTTTAGGTTTTCAAAATCTATAATTAACTCATAGAGAACCTCCAACTCATCCACCTGAGTGAATAGAGAAATCTCGGGAATTCCTTCCATCACAACAACATCCTGTTGAGACTAATTTTGTTGATCTTGTTGTTATTGTAGTATATCTTGTTGATGAAGTTGTTGGTCAACCATGGTTAGGGTTTTAGAGAGAGAGAGAGAGAGAGAGAGAGAGAGGTCGGGGGGGGGGGGGGTTCGGAAGAAGAAAACTTTCAAGTGTAGGTTATGAAAAGAAGTTGCGTAATGTTTGAGAAGTGATTTCATTGTGGGTTTAAATAGAGAAAGTAATAATATTTTGTTTGAAAACACACAATTTGATTAGGGAGGAGAAATGAAATGAATTTTCTCATTAATCAAGAAATATTATTCCAATAGGTCACCTCCATTGTTCAGATAGCTAAATGTATGACAATTTTCTTACAATGGAGCCATGCATACAACACTTGATTTCCACCATTAATCAAAAATAGTTTCATTAGAAAATAGAAAATCTAAAAGAGATTCTGAGTGAGACACTCTGACTTACCTCTGCTTACCTTATCTTATTCTAGAAAACACCATTGATTCGTCTAAGATTTGAAGAGCTTTAGAGGTTCTGATGAGTTGCTTTCTTATTGTGTACATCAGAAACTATGTCCTCAGAGTCATATTAGCTTATCTTCAGACCTGTGGTTTTAAAACTAGCTTTGACTTTCTCAGAGTCAAGCAATAGATTCTGAAGCAATGATCTTACTCTCTTGGCCTTCTTCAGAACCTACAAAACCACTGGGCTTAAGTTCTAGATCTTGGAACATATGCCTTTTTCTCTTTATCTGTTGAGAACATCCATATTCCAGGCACCATGATTGGTGTCTCAACTTTGCTACTTAGGATGTCTGCAACATAAATTATTTTATCTTTGGGTACCCACATCTTTTTGGGTCCTATGAGATTAGTTTTCCTAGAAGTTTTATCAACATAGGGTTTATAAGCAGAATATAAATAACGAGAGTGACCACAAGTTGAATGGGAATGCACTGCCCTTGGTTTTTTCACATTCTTTTTAGACTTAGGTTTCAACAAGGAGTTCTTTGGCTTATGATAACCAATACCTATTTTCCCTTTACCACTAATTCCATATATTATTGAAGAAATTTTTCTGCTATCTATGTTTTTAGCAAGAAACTCTTGAAAAGAAACTTCATATTTCTAAGAATCACATTCGGTGTCCACATGAGCTTCTGAAAAAAAATTATTTTATAAAATTTTCACTCTTGCTTTTTAGGGCCGAGTTTTCAAATTCTAAGCTACTGATTCTAGCTTTTAGAATAGAGTTCTCTTTTAGAAGTTCACTATGAGACTCAGAGTTGATTACTTGAATCTGTTTCAGATTCTTGCATCTTTGTTGAAGCTTCTGTCTATTTCCAAGAATCTCAACAAAACATATATTTAATTTAGAAAGAGTGAGATTAGAAAATAACTCGTCATAGTTTGAATATAGTTCATAATCTTTTCTTGATTTTTTAATGGTGTTGACCTTAATAGTCATATAAGCTTGTTCTTCTTTAGAGGCACATTCTTTAGAGGCACATTCAGATTCATCTTCAAAGTCACTTTCAAATTCATCTTCAGATTTACCTTCAAAGTCTTTCTTTTTTCCTTAAAAAGTTTTGGTCTTTAAAGCCACATATGTAACACTCAACTTCCCGACTCAACAATTTAATAATAAAACATGTATAAAAACATAAATATTCATCAAGTAGAAAGTTACTCGCACAATTCAAAACATTTGTAATCACATAATAACGAAAAACAACTCATTTACTAAGCAGCAGAATTACAAAAAAAAAACATTTGGCATAAAAGCCTTAACAACATTATTAGTTTGAAAAACGGTTCATCGTAGAATAAAACAAAATGGAAAGATATGCAACAAAACAATTATCAGAGCGATTCAAACTATAGACCCAAACGAAAAGCCATTAAAAAGGCACAACACCGTCCTCAGCCTCAAGTTCCTACTTAGGTACCTGATTATCTATACTCCAGAGGATCACATACGCAACAACACAGAAAAGAGGCAAGAATACGTTCAAATATTACACGATGCATAAACTTTTAGGATTTATCCACACATCTACACAGTCATCCACATAATCAGAAAACACACCAACGACGAGTATTCACATCTCACCCATATCACAATCATCCAATCACAATCATACAATATAATGCAACAATGACTCGACTCATGCTCCTCACGGTCCCACTCTAAACCGAATCACAACTCAACTCAATATCCATGTGCTACTGACTCAACGTTTGGTTCCTCATACAAATCGGGTCCCAATTTCTGCGAACCCCGAGCCCCCACTCAAGGCTTGGGATAAGTCACTAGTCCCCACTTTGAACTAGCAAACATGCCTCTTTCACAACAATGACACATATGATGAATGCCATGCAAAATGCAGTACAACCCCACTCTGACTATACATAACTCGTCGACACAACATATGCAATACAACCCATCTCTAACTGTAAACAAAATATATTTATACTACATCAATAATAGCTTATATCTCAGATCACACGTCTCGTCAACAAAATCGGCAGCACATCATACCTTCACTTTTATTACACGGATGTTCAATTACACATAACTCACATATATGCATAATATTACATAAGTAATTACATAAGTCTAATTAATTAACTCGTACTCATCACAAAAAACCAAACAACATTCAATCACTGACCTCCCAACAAAACCACCATCAGAACCCAACTCAGAAGGTCATAACACACATTCTAACTTGATGACGGGTAACCTGTCATAGGGAAGGTGCCTTTTATCCTCCCCGTCACACTACAAGAAAATTGACATTTACCAACGACAAAAATTCGTTGGTAAAGGTCCAAAAACCGTTGGTAAAAGTCAAAAAACTTATACCAACAGACGTTTGCTTCCGTCAACTATAATTCCCTATACCAACGACAATTTCCCGTCTCAAATATCTTATACCAACGACTATTTTAGAGGTTGGTCAAAATTGTCAGGGCTATAGCAACGACTAATTTCACTATTTGATAACTTTATCCACCACGTACTTCTGTTGGTATAGGACAAAATTAGTGGTTGGTATTTCTCTTTTTTTTTTACAAATATTTCTTTTCTATAATTAATATTTTTTAACAATCAATTTTTTTAGAAATATTTTTCTATATGCACCACACAAAATTTAAAGCAAAATCAAAGAAAATTTCAATTATATTGTCAAAATAGTCTTACAAACATATCAAAATAACAAAGTAATGTCAATTATATAATAACAACCACCAAAACAGATGCTACTACAAAAAAAAAACATATTTAAGATAAAAGCAGTTTTTATTCTTCCTCTCTTCCATCTTCATCAGTGCTTGGACTTCGAGAATTTGTCTGCTTTGGGACACTAGGAGCATCTGTAGCCTATTGAAAATAAAATAATATAAGTTATAAACTCAACTTAATAAATTTTTTTATAATATTTGAAATATGAACTCGAAGAGTAAAATAAAATATACATGTCTTGCAGCTTGTAAAATAACATTCAAATCTTCTTGAGATAATCGATTTTGTATCACTGACATTATATTTGCAATAAACACATTTGTCTTCTCTTGACTTTCTCGCATTTTCTTAAGCCCATCCCTCAACTCTTGATTTTCAGACAAGGAAACTTTTTATTTTTTAGGTTTGGGAATATTGCCTAGACAACGCACACGTCCCCTCTTTTCAGGTCCTTTTACTTGGGAATAAATGTTATCATTCCAAGGCATATGACTTTGTGTCTTTTGGACCGATTGAGAAGTTTCAGCCTCATTATTATGTTTGTTTAGTTCTTCCTGAAATATTATAACAAATGGGATAAGACAAAATGCAACATGGCAAGAACTAAATAAGAAACCAATATTTGTCACACAACAGAGAGAATATTAGCCAAGTAAAAATAAGAGTATGTTCTTGAACGAGTATGAAATCATATTAAGCCAGAATAAAAGTATGCTCTTAAAAAATAAGAGTATGAAATCATATTAAGAAAAAAAAATGGTAGTCTGAATTATTAGAAGAAACACAAAAGAATAATAATATCTATCAGCAGCAGCTGCATAAGCAGATGAAGAAGGAATTAGTTTCAGCAAAACAAATTCTGAGATGACTGATTCATGACACTATCTAAACAATACATAGTACGAACAATTGTGTACTGATATAGTCATCACTACTGTTTTTATTGGTTTTAACCTTGGGAGATTGGGTAGAAGGGAATGACAGTACTTTCAATTACTCAAACATTCTAGTAATAAAGTAAAGATAAATACATTCACACAAATAACCATGGAAGCTATCGAAAAGGATTAATCTTTGATATTTTACTACAAATTCAAAGAATTATAAGTAGAAAATAAAAAGTGTAGAAATTTTGATCAAGAAAACCTGTAAGACGGTGCGGGTTGTTCCGAGTTGCGGTTCTAGAGAAGAAGTCACAGACGCAAAAGCCAACAAAATACAAACCCTAATAAAAGTCGTAGAATAAGAATCGATGTTGCATAAGTGAAGACGCGGGAGAATGAATCGCGGTAGTCATACACAAATTGATAGGAGGGAAGGAATTCACAAGGAAATTTTTACGCGGGATAATTTCACGGAGAAGAGGGAGAAGCGTTTTTGTTGATTTGGGAATTTTTAAAACTTTAAGTTCCCTAATATTCTTTCAAAAAAATCTAACAAAAAAATTCTTTTATAAAATAAAAGGTAAAGTAAAAAAATAAAGACTATTATATTCATATCCTCGGTTCGATTCTAGCAAGGAGACTTTTTTTAAATTGAAAAATTAAGAGCCTTATATTTAAGAGTATTGGAGACCCTATACCAACCGATGGCTTGTAATTTTGGACTATAAAATACTATCTATACCAACTCTTTTTTTACAGTCACTAAAGATGTCCGATGGTATATGGAAAATTTTTTGTAGTGTCACTCCACACGTCACACTGGTGAAACTACAAAAAAACATGTCATTAGCCACGTGATATAGTGACGTGATATACATGTGGAAAAAATGGGGGTTGCGACGTGTATATTACGTCACTAAGTGTTTATATTAATAAAAAATAGAGGTAACGTTTGCACATGGGAGAGTCAGACATTTTTTAAAAATATGGTGTGGTTTGCATTCCACGTCGCAACATAAAAAACTAAAATCAAAAAATCAAAATGTTATGCTTTCACGTTGGGGGAATTTTGAATTTTTCAGAATTTATGTTGTGGCGTGTAATTTACATCCCTAACTCAAATTCAAAAATAAAAAACAATAAAGTGGGAAACATGACTGACTTGGGAATTGATGGGTGCAGAAGGACTGCCACCTTTTACTAGTGGCATGGGTACTACATCTTTATTTTATGACCGTTATCTTGTTGCGACGTGAAAAGCATATCTCTCGGTTGCGACATGTTTTTCACGTCGCTGAATTCCCTATATATTTCTGAAATTCTGGCATTGCAGACAACAGATGTCCTAACACATGTTAAGACATTGTTCTGCATAATTCTTAAACAAAGAACAGAAACTACAGACTGATATTAAAACTATCAGTAACTGTAGAACCACAGATGATAAACAACACTGAATATGATGACCCAGTTTGGTGCAACTCACCTACATTAGGGGGATACTAATCCAGGAAGAAAAATTCACTATCAGTGTAGCGAGCGATTTTGGACGCAGTTCTTAAGCGCTGGTCGCTCTCTGCGGTTGAGTTTACTACAGGTCGATTCATTTTTTATCCTATTGTGAGCTGATGAAGGAAGGGAAATAGATGTCTCCAATTAACCCTGCTTTGCATACTGAGTTTAAACAGCGGTCTGTTAGGTTACGAATGCTATCAATGTGGGGGGCCTTTGTACTGGTTATTTGTATTTTCGCCAATACGGTTTTCTCTCTTTTCATTTTGACAGAATGTTTCTGTCGGGGAACAAGGATTAGGATGTTAGGACTGATGTTTTTTGATGTGAGAGTATGGGATTTAGGTTTTTTGTTGATTGTGCTCGCTAAGATTTTTCTTTCAATCTTATGCCTACGTATTCCCGTTTACCGAAACAGGGAAATCAGAGCGTTCATAGTTCCTCCTATTCTATGGGAGGAAATGGTATTTGGTGTCTTGTTCAAAGCCCAAGACGTGAAGCGAAAGGTGGTTTGTATCTTGTTCAAAGCCCAAGATGTGAAGCTGAAAGGTTTATTTGTATCTTGTTCGAAGCCCAAGATGTGAAGCTAAAAGTGTTGACTTTAGAGAGAATTTGTCATCTCTAAAGAGGGGTTTGTCTGTTACGACTGTTTATAAAGGAGAATTACTTTAACCGGGATTTGTGAATCCGAAAATGCCATAATTTCCTTTATAGGGGAATTCAACCTGAAGGAGAAGACTTTAACTCAGTGTAGAGCAATGCTATCTTTCCTTAGGAATTTCTCATACTAAAAGAGGGACATTGGCATGGATAAGAGGCTTGCCGCTTACAGCAGTTAGAGGGAGGGGAAGGAGTTGTTGATGTTTGTGTACTGTGAATGAGGCACAATTTTGATGCTAAAAGGTTAATTGGATTAACCAGTGGTTTTCTTATACAAAGCCTAAGAGGAGACTAATATGTGTCTCGTACAAAGCCCGAGAGAGAGGCTAAAAGGTTTTGACTCAATGAGGGAATCTTTTGGTATCTCGTATAAAGCCCGAGATGAAGGCTACTTGACTCAACAAGAGAGTTTTTTTTTGTGTATCTCGTACGAAGCCCGAGATGGAGGCGAAAATTTGTTTGGCTTAATAAGAACCTTTTTGTATCTCATATAAAGCCCGAGATGGAGGATAAAGGGGTAATTGACTCAACGAGAGAGTCTTTTATGTGTCTCGTACAAGGCCCGAGAGAGAGGCTAAACGTTGTTTCAGTTAAGTGACAGGTCCAGTATACTGATTTTAAAGAGAAAATCAGTTCTTATATGAGCAACACTGTACTCAAGGATTTGACTCAAGGATCCGGGTTATTCCTGTTCTTTAAGGAAGTGGGAAATCCAAAAGGTATTGAGACTGTCCGAGTCTACGGGTTTTCTTCCTATTCTTGAAGGGTGCTTGAGAATGTCTTTGAGACTCAAGGAGATTAGATTGTCCATGTCTAGAGTGTCATCTTTTGTACTGTGCTTTGAGAAACAGTAGTAGACTCTTTGAAAGGACTGTTCTATGCAGATGATTAAGTTCTGTTCCTATACCTCTAGGAGGTCGTCGGGACAATTTGTACGAAGCCCAAGAGGAGGCTGGAAACTTTTAAGAAGCCGACGGGTCCTTGTACGATGCCCAAGAGGAGGCTATCATTCCCGGAGGAAGAGATCATTATACGAAGCCTAAAAGGAGGCTGTGAATACTTCTAAGAAGCCGTAGGGTCCTTGTACTAAGCCCAAGAGGAGGCGGGGTTGCTTTTAGGAAGCCTGTGAGTCCTTGTATGATGCCCAAGAGGAGGCCGATGCTTTTAAGAAGGCCGAGGGTCCCCAAACCCCGAGAAATTCAAGGCAAGCTATTCACAAGGAATAGATCAAGTCAGGAAAGTTTGAGAATTTGGAAGAAACTCAAAGATGCCATTCACGGAGAATACACTCATCTTTGGGAATAGAGTTTCTTGACAATTCCTAATGAGGACAGCCGAAGAGAAGACTGTATCTGGTGATCCTATTGGGGATCTAGTTGTCTATTTCTACGAATGAATGAAACGGCGTCACCTAGTTCTAGACGTAGTTACTGGGGAAACTCTAAATATCTATACTATTATTACACAGTTGATATGAGTTTATGAAAGAAGACTTACAGTGAAACAGCCCCACAATACAGTTATATGTATATTAAAGCGGTAGATGAAATCAATAACCACTTACTCGGTTGTAGAGCTTCCATGTTGTTTGGTTAGTTGTTCAACAAAGAAAGATTGAAAACAATAGTATATTCAAAATGAAAGGAGAAAGTGCTTTGAAAAAGAAAGATTTGGGGCTTACAGCTCAAGGAGAGGCCCAGGGTTTTATCAGTGAGCGCACTGTTTGAATTTGTACAGAGGGACTTATACAAGTGACTGTGGCCCAAAAATTGTTTTCTGTACAAGGGGGTTAGGTCTTACACTCTCTCAAGAGGCCCAAAAAGTTTTAAAGAAAAAGAGTGGGGGCTTATAACACGAGGGTAAGCCCAGATGATTTTTCCGTTTGAAATGGCGATCGCGCCGAGGTTTTCTTTTAACGCAGAGGGGCTTATACAATATCTGAGGCCCAAAATGATTTTGGTTAAAAGGGGATTGGGTCTTACACTCTATTAGAGGCCCAAAAAGTTTGAATGGGTCTTATAGCTCAAGGAGAGGCCCAAAAGGTTATTTTTCAAAAGGGCGACGATCGCGCCGTTTGTTTTTGACAGTATCAGGACTTATACAATACACTGAGGCCCAAAAATGGTTTGGTCAAAAAAAGGATTGGGTCTTACACTCTATTAGAGGCCCAAAAAGTTTGAATGGGTCTTATAGCTCAAGGAGAGGCCCAAGGAGTTTGAAAATCAATTTTGAAAGTTGAATTAATCAAAAACCCTAATTTTAATCTTTAAAAGTAAATATTTAAAGAAAATAAAAAAATACAAAATAAATTTGAATAATCCATTTATGATTTTGTTTAAGGTTTGGAAAAAATGAGGGATAATCACAAGGAATATTTAAACTCATTAGGTTTTGATTTTCAAAGTAAATATTCACTTTTAGAATGTTTAAAACAATTAAAAATGAATTTATTCAAAAAAATACTAATTATATTAAATAAATAATATAAATCTAATTTTTTTGTTGGAATAAAATATTTCAACATTTTTGTGAATTATTGCAAAAAGAACCAATCAAAAATGATAAAAAATGAAGGAGTTATTAATTTTTCAAATCATTAAAAATAATAATTTGAAAAATAACAAAATAAACAAGTGATAAAAAGAAGTCTGGGGCGAGGGGGATTCGAACCCCAGACCTCTCGCTTGCCAATACACACAAAACCAGCTGATGAACCGCTGGGGCGCAATGCCAATTCAAATATAACATGGCAAGGGAAAAATATATATCAAACTTAGTTGGAAAACCTGAAGAATGGCGCCATGGCCATCTTCTTCCTCGAGCTCGTGCGTGAAGCACCATATCTCACTCATCTCTCAACCATTGGACATCGTTCAAACACCAAACTCATGCGTTTTTTCCCAAGGAAGAAGATGGCAATACCCAATTTTATTCATTTTCAGTGTATAACAAATTACATCATTGTGGCCGTATGAACCCTAATTTTGCAAAAGCAATCGAGTAGGCATGATTATGAGTGCAATGATCAAATTTTCTGAGGGAAAACAATCAGCATATGATGTCAAGCAATTGGCAAAAATATCATGCGAGGAAATATGCATGGATCATGGAGTTTGAGTTTTGAGGCTTACCTTGATGCAAGCTGCAATGGAACTCTGCACAAACTTTGTTCCAATCGTGAATTAATGATCCCTACAGCTTCAATGGATGTTATGGAGTGTGTTACAAGCTTTGGAACACTTTGAAACTCTTTGGATCAAGCTGGAGACCTCCACCTGCATAATTGAGGCATAATGGCTTGGTTGAAGGGTGATTTTGAGCCTGAGGTGTTACAGTCAGTGTTTAAGTGTTTGGACACCTCAAATACATCATATGTGATGTGTTTGAGCAATTGGAATTGATTGCCTAAGGCTGCAACTCAAAACTCGATAGTGGTTACTCAAAATCCAAAAAACTTGAGGTTTAAGGAAGAATGAGAAAAAGCAGTGCTGTAACTGGATTTGGTGTGAGTTGAATGATCCATTGGGACCTCTATTTATAGGTGATCAACTTTTGTTTTGGAGGAATAGTGAATGGCTGCTGGATCAGATCACATTTGCATGGATTGGCTTGGAGGATTTCTTCTCAAGCAAGGCAAGCTAGCCATTCCCAAGAGCAGGGCTATGCCTTGACCAAAATCACATTCCTCAGATGTTTTTATTGTTGTTTAATCAGAGAATTTGTCTGAGTAGGGTAGCTACCTTGAGAATGTACTATTCCACATTAATGCACTTTGAATTCAAGGCAAAATGTGCCAAAGTGGATGAATTTCAAGTTGGAAGATTCCTTGGCTTTTTGACTCAGATTTATCAGTTGGATCAGATGCAATGTGATTGGTTTGAATACATGTGGCATGCTGATCCTCAGTTTTTGGTTCAAAATCGTGTGTGGCAAGCAAACATGCAAATTGATTTTTCCAAAACAGCTTGCAGCAGCAGCATGACTTAGGGCATGGATTTCTCTTGGCTCAAGTTGAATCAATTCATGCTGTTAAGCTCTTTAAATTCTTGGCAACTTATGCAACAACATTGATGTTTAACTTTGGACTTGATTCAGCTTGCATCTATGTGAAAAGATGTCACAAGTTTTGGTGTTTCAACAAAATCTGTCTTGGACAAAAATTTTCTAAGTGTTGGAAAATGGTATACTTTCATATTTTCAGCCATTTTGGCTCACTCATAGCTCAAAATCCACAATGAATTGGAGTTAGGTCTAGTTGAAGTTTTTGTAGAGGGTAATGAGAGCTACAAAGCCAGCTTTGGATGGGATAAAATGGCTTTGTGGTTTAGGAGTTATGGTCCTCCAAAGTTGGTACCCTAGCCACTTTATTTTTAACTTAGAAAAAGTTTTTTATGGTTACCCCTTTTATAAGTTATCCAACTTTTCTTGATTTTTCTTGATGATTGATGATTCAAATCATACATTAACATCATTTTAGGGTTAAAAATCCATTTTGGTGAAAAATCTCAAAAAGTCAAAGTTGACTTTTGTGCACAGTTGACTTTTTATCAGATGAATTCCAAACTGTGTAATTCTTCATGAAATCATGTCCTTGACCTAAATCAAACTTGATGGACATGTTCCATGGGTGTCATAGGGTATATTGATGCATGTCATAGGGCTTGGGAGCATGTCCTAGTCAAAAGTCAAAGTTACAGTTGACTTTTTCCTTAAAACCCTAATTGTGGTGCAGATGAAATTGAGACTTGTTGCTCAAGCCTCTTGGATTAATCCATTGTTGCAAATGGATCAATATAGTTCATTAGAGACCCTCAAACCCTCTCTTGAGGTCTTGGCTCATGATTTGCCCTAAAAGTCAACTTAGGGGTGAATTAGGTCAAGAAACCCTAATTCCTGATTTTTGATTAATGCATCCCCTGAGACTAAATTGACTTGATGGTTGGGTCCATGAGGTTCCATGGAGTATATTAGGTTATGTTTTGGATCAGTGGCCTGTGCCCAGATGAAAATTTTCATCTGGAGGCCCTGGTCGACCAAAACCCTAATTTGGTGACACTGTCAATCTTGAGACTTGATCCACCTAGAAGGGAGCAACCTTGTGCTTGATCCTTGAAGTGGGAGTCCTTTTGATCCCTTGTGGATGTTTGAGAGGTTAGACAAGTTGAAGATCATGTCATTCCTTGATTGATCCTTTGTCTAAGAACTCTGAGAGGGCTTGAAACCCTAATTCTTGATTGTAGTGGATGCTCAATAATTCCTTGAGGAGATCGATGAGGCATAAAGGTACATCCATATTGTGATGATGATTTACACAGTGATGGGAAATCTTAGTGGTCAAAATTTGGGGTATGACAGATGCCCCTATTTAATCTTCTTGGACACGAAGGTGTGAATGACGAAGGTATTCGGGCATTCGGGGTGCAAGAGGATTAAATATCGGAATACCCGAAATTTTGATGGTGGTTATGAATGGTAATTCACGCATTCATCTTCTTTAGCTAAGCAATGATGCTTAGAAAAGGTAAACTTCCCCTCGATCCTGGTCTTCAGCCAAGGAACTGGTCTCAATTTCTGATGTAAACTTCCCCTCGATCCTGGTTTCCTGCCGAGGAACTGGTCTTAGTTTCTCTTGTAAACTTCCCCTCGATCTTGGTTTCCTGCCGAGGAACTGGTCTTAGTTTCTTTCGTCAATAAACTTTACTGACAAGGGATGCTATTCGTAGCGGCTTTCCTTCAAACTTCTCGCCGAATTTTCCTTGGGAGATGCCATTTGAGTGGAAAAAGTTTCGATGTCAGACTTGCTGGGGAACCCAGTCGTCTGAGTTGTAGAGTTGCACAAACTTCTCTGTTGGAGATGCCATTTGTTTCTACTGTGGAAAGCGAGTCTCTTGAGAGGCTGCATTCGCTTGGGTTCTTTACATCATACTTTTCTCGGAGAAATGCCGTATGATGTGATCCAATTTTGAGGTGCCGATGACCTTTTCATCAGTGGGTTTTTCGGAGAAAAACTGCCGTATTGCCGGATCTTTGATTTAGGAGGCTTTCTCTCGGGATTTTCTTTAATCCGGGAAAACAAGGATATCATCTTCAATGGCGAAGAGTGATGTTAACTGAGGGCTCTCTGGTCTTTCATAGGTTCAAGTTATCAAAGTGGTCGAGGACCCAACTTGAATCCAGGAATAAAACTGGAGGCGAGGTTGTTCAAACGCAGCATTTCCTGACGAGGCAAGAACTGACAACTCGATTGAGAGGACTCCTGTCTCTAAGGGACAAGACCGACTAGAGTGATAGTGATGCAATATGAAATGTGAATGCAAATCAATAATGCATGATGTATGTATGTATGTGCCGACAAAACTGACGCGACATACAAACTGACGGGTGAACACGACTGGATACTCGGCCATCGCGGGGAGTATAGAAATATCCCTGGTTCAAGATAGCAATTTCACCTTGCTTAGGAGAGATAGTCCTTGTTGGGAGCTACCGTTGGTCGGGCTTAGGAGGTAAGAACTCTGCCGTGGCGTGTCAGACGAAACAATGTCTCTGACACAGTTAATCCCTTCATTCAGGCGTACTGGGTTAGAAGGAGTACTTTGACTCTGCACTTTGAGGTTCGATTACTTCTGGAGAAGCGACCGATGTTCTTCTGATGTTCAACAGTCAAAAGAAATTGTCGTCTTTAATTTAAAAGCAGAAAAAGTTTTAACAAGTAAATTCATTTTTGTTTTATTTCAAGAATCATTAACAACGTCATTCTGTAAAGCTAAAACAAATAAGAATTACAAACAAAAGCACAAGGGCTTAAATTTTATTGATAAAATGGAGATCAGCCAAACGCATGATTCCATTGAGTATTT
Source organism: Lathyrus tuberosus (assembly GCA_022829125.1). Taxonomy (NCBI): domain Eukaryota; kingdom Viridiplantae; phylum Streptophyta; class Magnoliopsida; order Fabales; family Fabaceae; genus Lathyrus; species Lathyrus tuberosus. The sequence continues at coordinate 5,369,339 of JALAZF010000164.1, read as the reverse complement.
ACAAAGTCAGAAAATGGTAATTTACAGGGAAAAGGGCTACGTTGAAACATAACGACCACTATCCTTCTACCAACTTTGAATTCGGGACATCCTGAACTTCTGTCGAAGATGACCTTGACTGGAGTTTTCTGGCGGATGATGTAACTGCAGCTGCTGAGGGACTTGCCTCTATTGAACATAGTTACTTACCATTATCCCTACTTTTTTCCTGGATTGTACTTTGATGTTTCCAATCCACCGGGATGATTTTTTTTTATGTCTCTAACTTTTACCTGGACCGCCCTTTCGGGTTTTCAATCCACCGAGACGTTTTTTTTTAGTTTAGGCGAAGTATTTCTTGACTACATCAACATTTGTGGGGTAGGCAAATTCCTCTCCGTCCATGGTTGCAAGTCTCAAGGCGCCGCCTGAGAAAGCTTTCGTGACCACATAGGGGCCATCATAATTCGGAGTCCATTTACCTCGCGAATCAGTGAGAAATGATAGTATCTTTTTGAGCACGAGGTCTCCTTTTCTGAAAACACGAGGTCGGACCTTTTTGTCAAACGCCCTCTTCATTCTCTGTTGATACAACTGACCATGCCATAGTGCCGTGATTCTCTTTTCTTCGATCAGATTAAGCTCGTCGTGTCGGCTTTGACACCATTCAGCGTCGGTGAGCTTAGCTTCCATCAATACTCGGATTGACAGGATCTCTACTTCTATGGGGAGCACGGACAGATGTTCGATAACCGTGAAGAGCAAAGGGTAGCATTTTGTGCCAGTCTTTATAGGTTAAAACCATCTTCTGAACAATCTTCTTGATGTTCTTGTTAGCCGCTTCTACCGCTCCGTTCATCTTGGGTCGGTAGGGAGATGAGTTATGATGTTCAATCTTGAACTCTGCGCACAACTCCTTCATCATCTTGTTGTTCAAGTTAGATCCATTATCAGTAATGATCTCGCTTGGAACACCATAACGGCAGATGATATTATTTTTGATAAATCGGACCACCACTTGTCGGGTTACATTAGCGTACGACGCTGCTTCGACCCACTTGGTGAAATAGTCAATGGCTACCAGGATGAACCGATGTCCGTTTGAAGCCTTAGGTTCAATCATGCCAATCATGTCGATTCCCCATATGGAAAATGGCCATGGGGAAGAGAGAACTTTGAGATGCGATGGCGGTACATGAATTTTGTCGGAGTATATCTGACACTTGTGACACCTCCTCATGTGCTTGTAGCAGTCGGATTCCATGGTCAACCAATAGTACCCTGCTCTTAGAATTTTTCTCGTCATTGTGTGTCCGTTGGCATGAGTGCCAAAGGATCCTTCATGAATTTCTTTCATCAGCATTTCTGCTTCTGGTCTGTCTACGCATCGGAGCAAGACCATGTCAAAATTTTTCTTATAGAGAGTGTCACCGCTCAGGAAGAAGTTTCCAGCCAATCTTCTGAGGATTTTCCTGTCTTTTCTTAGTGCCCCATGTGGGTACTCTTGTTTCTGAAGGAAGCATTTGATATCATGATACCAAGGTTTGTCGTCTATGACTGCTTCAATCGTGAAGATGTAAGCGGGCCTTTCAAGGCGCATTATGCCGATCTTAGGTAATTCGTTTCATTGACCTACACTAATCATGGAAGAGAGAGTGGCTAATGCATCAGCCATGTGATTCTCCTCACGAGGGATATGATGAAACTCAACTCCGTTGAAGAAAGGTAACAACCTTCTTGCATAATCTTTGTAAGGAATTAGTCCTGATTGGTATGTGTTCCAATCTCCTTTTATCTGATTGATAACCAAGGTTGAATCGCCGTATACGTCCAAGTTTTTGATCCTTAAATCAATTGCTTCTTCGAGACCCATAATACAAGCTTCGTATTCGGCCTCGTTGTTCGTACATTTGAACGTAAGTCTGGCAGTGAAAGGAATGTGGGTACCCTGAGGGGTAACAATGATTGCCCCAATTCCGTTTCCATAATGATTAACTGCTTCGTCAAAGACAAGTCCCCATTGGGAACCTGGTTCTGGTCCTTCACTGGGTAACGGTTCATCGCAATATTTCATTTTTAGATACATGACATCTTCGTATGGGAAGTCAAAAACGATTGATTCTTGATCGTCAATCGGTTGATGAGCCAAATGATCGGCTAAAATACTTCCCTTAACGGCTTTCCGAGCATGGTACTCTATGTCATATTCTGATAACAACATCTGCCAACGGGCAATTCTTCCCGTGAGAGCAGGCTTTTCGAAGACATACTTGATTGGATCCATTTCGGAGATTAACCAAGTAGTATGACAAATCTTGTATTGGCGAAGACGTTTGGCTGCCAGTAAATTTCTTGCTTAGATAGTAAATGGCAGACTCTTTTCTTTTGGTTTCGTTTTGTTGGCCAAGTACACATCCCATTGAGTCTTCCAAGACTGTGAGGTAAATGATCAGTGGTCTTCCTTCCACTGGAGGTGATAGAATCGGAGGATTCAACAGATATTCCTTGATACTGTCGAAGGCGGTTTCGCAATCTTCTAACCAAACGCAATCCTGGTTCTTTTTGAGTAATTTGAAAATCGGCGCACATGTGGCGGTCATGAGGAATATGAACCTGGAGATGTAGTTCAAACGTCCCAGGAATCCTCTGACTTGTTTTTCAGTTTTCGGAGAAGGCATTTCTTGAATGGCCTTGACCTTGTCAGGATCAACCTCAATTCCTTTCTGGCTGACGATGAACCCTAGTAGTTTCCCTGAACGGACACCGAAGGTGCACTTGTTGGGATTCAAGCGGACTTGAATTTTCTTAGACGTTCGAATAATTTTGTTAGATGTTCAACGTGCTCACTCTCTGTTTTAGATTTTGCAATCATATCATCGACATACACTTCGATTTCTTTGTGTATCATGTCATGAAAAAGAGTAGTCATGGCCCTTTGATAGGTTGCCCCGGCGTTCTTCAAACCGAACGGCATTACCTTGTAACAAAAGGTACCCCATGGGGTAATGAACGAAGTTTTCTCCATGTCTTTCGGTGCCATTTTGATCTGATTATAGCCCGAGAATCCATCCATGAAGGAGAAAATTTTGAACTTTGATGTACTGTCTACCAGCATGTCAATGTGTGGTAGAGGAAAGTCGTCCTTTGGACTAGCCTTGTTCAGATCCCTGTAATCAACACACATTCTGACCTTTCCGTCCTTTTTGGGAACGGGTACGATGTTGGATAACCATTGAGGATATTCAGATGTGGCGAGGAAACCCGCGTCAATCTGTTTCTGCACCTCCTCTTTGATTTTGATGGCCATGTTCGGGTGAGTGCGTCTCAACCTTTGCTTTACTGGCGGACATTCCGATCTCAATGGTAAGTGATGTTCCACGATGCTGGTATCCAACCCTGGCATATCCTGATAGGACCAAGCGAATACATCGGGAAATTCTTTGAGAAGCTTTATCAAACTCTCTTTGGCAGTTGGACTGAGCAGTGCCCCAATCCTGATTTCTTTTCTCTCTTTTTCTGAACCCAAGTTTACCGTTTCCAACGGCTCTTTGTGAGGTTCAATGGACCTTTCCTCTTGTCTGAGTAATCGGGAGATCTCTTCTGGAATTTTGTCGTCATTTTCTTCTTCAGCCTCGAATATCGGGAACTCAAAGTTGGGAGAAGGCATCGGATCGTATGTTTCAACGGGGTTTAAAACAAGCAATCTGCATGATGTGATGATTCGTGTTTAGAAGAGATAGAGAAAATGCAAGTGTGTGCAGTGTTTTATTTTACTGCTTGTTTTTATTTGAATTGTTTTTTAGGATTACCCTTTTCTGAAAAAGCAAAAAGAGAAAACAGCAATTAATGCGGAAATTACAGAACGACGTTATTTTATTAATGAACAAGTCGATTCTTGAAACTACAGCCCTATAAAACAAAACTCTGTTGCTTTGGGCAAATCGAAGAGGGAAATTTACAGAAAGCGGGCCCTATCAAAACATCTATTTCCCCTGGGCAGGGTGAAAGGTTAAAAGATGGCAATTACTTTGACTGATGAACGATCTTCGGAGCATCAACAGCAACCCATTGGCGGCGAACTCCTCGGTGAATCACAAAGTCTGGCACCTTCCTTGATTTGTCTTCAGAAATAACGCTGATTTCTGGTGGAGCAGGATCATTGGAATCTGTCTCCCAGGAAGAATTGTTGTAGGAGAATTCCTCAGTTGCATTTTGCATAGCATTTGTGCTCTCAGCTGTATCTCCCCATCCAGTAGGCTAGATATCTTCGAGCCTGATACGAGAGCTTTCGGGAGCGGTGTACTTGACCATATAGTCGTATTTTCCACTCAGTTGTCCCAAGGTGTCCCAAACTTCTTTGGAACTGGAGGAGTCATCTCTCTCGATGACGTTGACCTCGGGAAAAGCATAGTTGATGAATTCAACTCCTGCAAACGTTGCGAATTCATCTTCATGTTTAGTAGTTTCTGAATGACCTGAGTGTTGATTCCATGACATGGTGGGGACACAGGTATTCTGCTCAATGATGCTCAACTGATTTTCAGTGTTCGGACGACTTTCTTGCCCTAAGTCTCCTGGATATGGCTGCCACATTGGCAGGCCATCCATCGGGCCATAGTAGTTGTGGTAAAATTTGTCTTTCATCAGAGTGTCTTCCTCTAATGAATTTGGCGGAGCACGACATCCTTCCGGATCACAATCTCCATATATCATTTTGACGTCTGACCGTGGTATAAATCTCGGACTCTGTGCGGGATAGAAAAATGGTGTAGGCACCTTTTCCTGAGACATATAACCATCCTCGTTCAGATAGGACTTCCATTATTCATCTGTGTCAGAGGGATCTTCCTCATTGATAGCATGTACTGCTTGAGACACCAGGTGAAGAAAACCTCCATGGTGGAAGAAGTTTTGAAGGGGATGAAGACTTTCATCGTTGGCAGCTGTCTGGGTACAGGTTGCAGAAAACCCAAGACCCTTCTTTGTTGTATTGCCAGTAGGAATGACAAGCTGTCCCCATCCTGTTGTATCGGTACTCTCGACCGCTTTAATAGCATCATTGTATGAGGAAATCGAGGTTCCTCCTCTGAATTGATTGTTCTTGCTTACCGACAGTGCTTAGAACTGAGTTCCAATAACCTCCTCAGGTTCTATACTAGTAGATGATGACAAGTTGCTTACAAGCAAGGCTTGTTCCCCACAAATCGTGACAAGTTGATCGTTCTTGACGAACTTTAGCTTTTGGTGGAGGGTCGAAGTAACCGCTCCAGCCTGATGTATCCAAGGTCTTTCTAATAAACAACTGTATGTTGCCCGGATGTCCATCACCTGGAAAATGACTTGGAAAGTGTGAGGACCGATAGTTATGGGAAGATCAACTTCGCCGATAACCATTTTTTTGGATCAGTCGAATGCTTTGACGACGACCTCGCTGATTCTCATCGAAGGGCCTTTGAATGATAATTGCATCAAAGTAGACTTCGGCATAACATTTAGGGCTGACCTTGTGTCTACCAGTACGCTGGCTAAAGCATCGTCCTGGCAGTTAACTGTGATATTGAGCGCCATGTTATGACGGCGACCCTCTTCGGGTAATTCCTCATCACTAAATCCCAAATTATTGCAGGAAGTGATGTTAGAGACAATACTATCGAACTGTCTGATTGTTACATCCTGTTCCACAAAGGCCTGCTCTAAGACTTTCTGTAGAGCCTCCCTGTGGGCTTCTGAACTGAGTAACAGTGATAAAACTGAGATCTTTGAAGGAGTTTGTAACAGTTGATCAACAATGTTGTATTCACTCCTTTGGATGAGCTTCAGCATCTCATCATCATTTTTTGAAAGGTCGGGATTACTGGATTGACCGACTGGTAGATCAGGAGTTTCCGTCTGAAGTTCCTTTTCCTTGTTAGGTTCTCCAACCCCTCGGCTGAAGATTCTACCACTCCGTGTTACACGACTGATGTCTGCAATATTCACGACGGAGGGTAATGGAATTTCCTTTCCATTTTCAATTGTCGTTGCACCGTATTTGTAAGGGATCGCCTTAGCTGATTCATACGGTAGTGGTCCCGACAGATAGATGACTATGGGAACCTTCTGATTTTTCTGACCATCATAATTAATCTTGATCCGTTCCCGGTTGGGAACTTTAGATTCGTCAAGTAGAGGGATAATGGCAAAAACATCCCTGGTCCTGTGATGACCAGAGATCGTGACAACATCCTCAACTTGCTCGGCAAGGTAGTTCGGCGTCCAGTTGATGGGTCCAGAACCCGGATATGGACGAATTTCTCCACGATCGACCTGGCCCTGAAGAGTTGCTCTCACAAAGTAACACCCTTGGTTATTTTCCTAACAGACGCTACAACGGTCGTAATTGTATGGTGGCACCTGGCCACGCCCACTTTAAATACAATGTAACCTCACTAGGTTAGCTTCTGCAGATCGGACATCCTGACTCTGACACCGAGTGGGGTTTCTGTTGCTGATACTAATTTGCTGAGTATCTTCATCCATATAAATTGGCATCCACCAGTGATTTAATACGTGCTAAAGTGCCTCCTGGACAAGGGTACAACCTCGATCGTTTTCGTAACCCGCTTTACAGTTTTAATAATCGTGTGATATTAAGAATCTGAGTCGGACCTGCTCAGCATGTAACTCTACCAGGTTAGTATTCATCACGCGAATATCGAAGATCTGAACCATGTTGATTTGATAGGAGTTCCTATCATGGTAGTCTTGGATCCATCCAAGATCCATCTCACGCTGGAGGGCCTCCTGTATGAAAGAGCATCCCTGTTTGCTTACCGAGCAAATCAGACAGGAACTGTAATTATGCCGCGGCAGATTATGATACTGGCTTTACCTTGAGTGCATCGCCACCAAGTTGGAATTCATCGCACGGATATCGTGGTTTTGAATGACGTTAGAATTTGAGTAGACCATGTTAACTCCACAAACTCGGTGCTCTTGGATCCATCCAAGATCCATTTGTTCCTGTAGAGCTGCTTGCACCACAGAACATCCTTGGTTGTCTTTAGAGCAGATATCACACTGATGATAGTTATGAGGTGGCACATGGCCATATCCACTCTATCTACAATGCATCTTGACCAAATTGGTTTTCAACAAGAGTACATCATGAATTTGATAGACATTGTTAGTCTCTCCTTCTATCAAATTGACTGCAGCCTTCTCATGTTGAGGCAGCGGGTTTGTGAGAACATTAGGATTTGTATCCTTGAAGGATAAGACCCCGCTCCTAACAAGTTTTTGTACGTCAGACTTGAAATTGAGACAAGTCTCTATGTTATGCCCTGATCCTCCTTGATGATAAGGGCAAGTTTGATCCACCTTAAACCAAAAAGGCAGATTTTCCGGTACTGTAAGAGGAGACTTAGTCTGAATGTGCCCCTTAGCCAGTAGTAACGGAAATAGTTCTGCGTACAACATGGGTATAGGATCAAATCCTGGTGGTCGTGTTGTACGGTTTGTTGTTATATGGAGGACGAGTCTGCTGAAGAGGCTGTTGTGTCCTTTGTTGATCAGGTTGGCTCTGCGCAACCTGAGGTTGATACGTAGGAATAGGCGCAGGGTTGATAGCAGGAGTCACAGCTGCTACCGGTTGATAACGTCGCCTTTGATTTCTGAGAGAGATATTCCCAATATCTTGCTCTTTTTTCTTAGGGAGAGCACTACCGTATTTTTTAGTACCGCTCGTCGATCCAGTGTCTTTTACCAAACGTCCTTCTCGAACGGCTTCCTCAAGACGAACTCCCATGCCCACCATCTCGGTGAAATCACTGGGCGCACTGGCAACCATTCGGTCATAGTAAAATGAGCTTAAGGTCTTTAAGAAGATCTTTGTCATCTCTTTTTCCTCAAGAGGTGGACAAATTTGAGCGGCAATTTCACGCCACCTTTGAGCATACTCCTTAAAGGTTTCCTTGTCCTTTTGCGACATCGATCTGAGTTGATCTCTGTCGGGTGCCATGTACAAATTGCATTTGTATTGTTGGACGAAGCCAGTGCCAAGATCTCTGAATGTGTTGATCATGGCACGGTTTAAACCCATGTACCATTTAAGTGCGGCACCAGTTAAACTATCCTGAAAGTAGTGAATCAGTAGGTCCTGATTTTCCGCCTGAGCTGACATCCGTTGGGCGTATATCACCAGATGGCTCTGAGGGCAAGAGTTACCCTTGTACTTTTCAAAGTCGGGCACTTGAAATTTGTGCGGGACTTTCACATTTGGGACCAAGCAGAGATCTGCGGCGTCCTTTCCAAATAGATCCTGACCGCGAATGGCTTGCAGCTCCTTCTGCATTTCCAAGAACTGCTCCTGGAATTCCTCCATTCTGTCAAACATAGTTTCCTTCTTACCAGAAGGTATCTGTGGAATCTGTCCTTCCGGGACAGTGTGCACCACAGGGGGGTGGAACCGTGACTACGGCAGTAAATCTTGGCGTCTCCCGAAGTTTGTAACCTTCAGGAGTCTTCAGTATGCCCCTGGCATCTTCGCTTTCCCGAAGTTTGTAACCTTCAGGCCCAGCGGCTTCTGTTGTGATTCCCTGATCTTCAGTGATCGGCGAAACATATCCTTCCGGGATATAGTTAACAGGCATGCCCCAAGGACGATCTTTCGGCATTTGATACCACGGATCATACTTCTCCACTATGGGCGTCGAGGTGATCTCTGAGATCACAGTTCTTTGTAGCTGAGCTTCTGCCATGGCTTGCATGTCGTTATGAAGCTTTCTTATATCCTCTCTCAGAGCGTCGATCTCTTCTTTCAACTCTCTGTTTTCTTCCTCAAGATCATCCATCTTTTTCTGACGATTGGCCCGAGTATTGTGCGAATGAGACAGTTTGACTTTAGAACCGAGACACAAACGTGAGATTCGTAGGTAAGAAGAATACGCGATGTGAGAATGATGAATACAATGATTCTATTAATTATTTTTTGGTTTAATCAAAATAAACTTCGACAATTAGATTGCAAATATCAAACAGTGGGGAAACCCCTTTTTATTGAATTCAAAGGATTACAGAAATGGAAATACAGTAGATTACAAGGTGCAGAAACAGAAACCTAAACTAATGGGTCCCGAGTCCCCTCTGAAGAGAAATCGGGTGCTGATTCTGGTATCTTCCTTTTCTTTGACCTGGGCTCTTGGGCCGTTGTCGGGTTGTCATTCCTTTGCCAGGTGAAAGGAGTGAGCAAATTCCTTTGGTCATCTTGATTCTCTACGGCATGTCGCTCTAAAATTTCAATCAGAGCATCTTTCTCTTTGAGTAATTGCTGTATTTTGATGCACTCTATGTCGAGGGTGCGGTACTTGTTCTTCCAAGACCTTCTCTCTTTTTGAGCTTTGTTGAGAGCAACCTAAAGCTTTTCAGTTTCCGTCATGAAGTACATGACAGACTCCCTCGGCGGAAGAATTCCGTAACGAGGATAAGACATTTTTAGCTTGAGAGCTCTAGTTTGTACCCAATGGAGATAAGGCTCCACCGAGACACATTCCGGTTTTCCTAGAGACTCTCGTCCTTTCTTATGAACGTGTTTCCATGCGTGCACTATTTCCATCTTTAGTGCTCTGTCACTTTCTCCTTCTTTGAAGAAAAGACCTTCCAGATGAACACCCCGTGGGATGTGTCTCATCGGGTATCCAAATTGATGAAGAACCAATACCGGATGGTAGTTGATTCCTCCTTTAATTCCTATAAGGGGTACGTTGGGGAAGTTTCCACAACGATCAATGATCCTGATTCCATCATAGATCCTATTACACCAATCTATATCAGAGTTGGTAAGAGACATGATCTTCTGCGACCAACGTAAGGCACTCTTGCAATCCCAAAAAGCAGCAGACTTGGGCAAGTGGGAGATAAACCATTTGTAAAGCAAAGGTACACAACATGTGATATCCCCTCCGCTGTACAAATTTCCCAAATGTACAGAATGGTACGCATCTGCGGGCAAAGTCGGTACAGGGTTTCCAATGAGAAAAACCTCAATGGAGTTAATATCGACGAAGTTATTGATGTTAGGAAACAAAAATAACCCGTAGGTGAGCAAGACAAAGATGCTTTCAAAAGTAGTCACGTTTCCTATACTGGCAAAATACAGGGCTTTCTTTGTTAAGAACTGGGCTGGCAAACCTTGGATGCCACCCTTGTTAGTTAGGTGAGTCTTGACTTCAGACTCGTCCAAATGAATTGCTCTTGCAATGGTATGATTCTTTGGAATTTCTTCCAGTCCAGAAAATGGAGCTCGATCAGTAATGTGTAAATCGATTAGATGAGAATACTCCTCCAGCGTTGGTGCGAGCTGGTAATCCGGGAATGTGAAACAGTGATAAACTGGATCATAAAACTGAATGAGCGCATCCATGATTCCCTCAATCACATGGACTCTTAACAGTGGTAGCAAATCCCCGTGCTTGGCTCTGAAAGCCTCTGGGTTAGTGATCATCCTCGCTAACCTTCTCAAATCATCTAGCTTTGGAACCTTGAAGGTATAACTATGAGTTCTCCTTCTACCGAAATCGATTAGTGCAATTCTTTTCTCTGATATTTGCAATCACAGTCTTAGTTTAATTTGAAAAACAGAGAGACTAGAAGAGAAATTTTTTTGAATGTTTTAATGTTTTTTAGATGAATGCATGAATGCAACACACAACAACATAGAAAAAACATGGGGTCAAAGGGTCGTTGTCATGAAGTCAAGGCTCTACCCATCCCCAAAGGTTTATACTAGGGTGATTTTTGTACATGTACTCATTATCATCAGCTCCTCCCAGGAAAGCAAAACAACAAGCGGATCGCCAGCGAGTTGTAGAGTGATCTTAGAGTAAGTGCCATTCACCGAGAATAGATCACCAGCCTCAAATGAGGGTAGTATCGCGTAACAACTATTCCCGATAGTTTCCGCACTACGAAAGGGTTTGGCTCCTCAGCTTCTCAGACTTAACAATCGGCCCATTGTCTAGGTGAGGGAATGGGTTGCATTGGTCAGCCTCCACTGAGGTTGATGGTCGACCTCGTCGCCATCACTTATCTTAAGTGTATACTCGATCTTTCCACATGCGGCATCACACGCATTCCCATTAGCAGAAAAATAAACACGTATAGCAATTAGGAAAAGCAGTATATATATTTGTCCTAATCATCCTAGACCTTTAAAGCTATGAATCCTAAGTTCCTGACAGAAAATGGGTTCCCCGGCGGAAGCCCCAATCTGTGGTTTTCACACAAGTGAAGAGAAGGAAAAAAAAGTTTGACAGGCCCCATGGTGGGCGCCATTTTTCTATAGCGAGAGATTTTGGACGCGGTTCTTAAGCGTTGGTCGCTCTCTGCGGTTGAGTTTACTACAGGTCGATTCATTTTTTATCCTATTGTAAGCTGATGAAGGAAGGGAAATAGATGTCTCCAATTAACCCTGCTTTGCATACTGAGTTTAAACAGCGGTTTGTTAGGTTACGAATGCTATCAATGTGTGGGGGCCTTTGTACTGGTTATTTGTATTTTCGCCAATACGGTTTTCTCTCTTTTCATTTTGACAGAATGTTTCTGTCGCGGAACAAGGATTAGGATGTTAGGACTGATGCTTTTTGATGTGAGAGTATGGGATTTAGGTTTTTTGTTGATTGTGCTCGCTAAGATTTTTCTTTCAATCTTATGCCTACGTATTCCCGTTTACCGAAACAGGGAAATCAGAGCGTTCGTAGTTCCTCCTATTCTATGGGAGGAAATGGTATTTGGTGTCTTGTTCAAAGCCCAAGACGTGAAGCGAAAGGTGGTTTGTATCTTGTTCAAAGCCCAAGATGTGAAGCTGAAAGGTTTATTTGTATCTTGTTCGAAGCCCAAGATGTGAAGCTAAAAGTGTTGACTTTAGAGAGAATTTGTCATCTCTAAAGAGGGGTTTGTCTGTTACGACTGTTTATAAAGGAGAATTACTTTAACCGGGATTTGTGAATCCGGCAATGCCATAATTTCCTTTATAGGGGATTTCAACCTGAAGGAGAAGACTTTAACTCAGTGTAGAGCAATGCTATCTTTCCTTAGGAATTTCTCATACTAAAAGAGGGACATTGGCATGGATATAGATGATTCAGAGGCTTGCCGCTTACAGCAGTTAGAGGGAGGGGAAGGAGTTGTTGATGTTTGTGTAATGTGAACGAGGCACAGTTTTGATGCTAAAAGGTTAATTGGATGAACCAGTGGTTTTCTTATACAAAGCCTAAGAGGAGGCTAATATGTGTCTCGTACAAAGCCCGATAGAGAGGCTAAAAGGTTTTGACTCAACGAGGGAATCTTTTGGTATCTCGTATAAAGCCCGAGATGAAGGCTACTTGACTCAACAAGAGAGTTTTTTTTGTGTATCTCGTACGAAGCCCGAGATGGAGGCGAAAATTTGTTTGGCTTAATAAGAACCTTTTTGTATCTCGTATAAAGCCCGAGATGGAGGCTAAAGGGGTAATTGACTCAACGAGGGAGTCTTTTATGTGTCTCGTACAAGGCCCGAGAGAGAGGCTAAACGTTGTTTCAGTTAAGTGACAGGTCCAGTATACTGATTTTAAAGAGAAAATCAGTTCTTATATGAGCAACACTGTACTCAAGGATTTGACTCAAGGATCCGGGTTATTCTTGTTCTTTAAGGAAGTGGGAAATCCGAAAGGTATTGAGACTGTCCGAGTCTACGGGTTTTCTTCCTATTCTTGAAGGGAGCTTGAGAATGTCTTTGAGACTCAAGGAGATTAGACTGTCCATGTCTAGAGTGTCATCTTTTGTACTGTGCTTTGAGAAACAGTAGTAGACTCTTTGAAAGGACTGTTCTATGCAGATGATTAAGTTCTGTTCCTATACCTCTAGGAGGTCGTCAGGACAATTTGTACGAAGCCCAAGAGGAGGCTGGAAACTTTTAAGAAGCCGACGGGTCCTTGTACGATGCCCAAGAGGAGGCTATCATTCCCGGAGGAAGAGATCATTATACGAAGCCTAAGAGGAGGTTGTGAATACTTCTAAGAAGCCATAGGGTCCTTGTACTAAGCCCAATAGGAGGCGGGGTTGCTTTTAGGAAGCCTGTGGGTCCTTGTATGATGCCCAAGAGGAGGCCGGTGCTTTTAAGAAGCCCGAGGGTCCCCAAACCCCGAGAAATTCAAGGCAAGCTATTCACAAGGTATAGATCAAGTCAGGAAAGTTTGAGAATTTGGAAGAAACTCAAAGATGCCATTCATGGAGAATACATTCATCTCTGGGAATAGAGTTTCTTGACAATTCCTAATGAGGACAGCCGAAGAGAAGACTGTATATGGTGATCCTATTGGGGATCTAGTTGTCTATTTCTACGAATAAACGAAACGGCGTCACCTAGTTCTAGACGTAGTTGCCGGGGAAACTCTAAATATCTATACTATTATTACACAGTTGATATGAGTTTATGAAAGAAGACTTACAGTAAAACAACCCCACAATACAGTTATATGTATATTAAAGTGGTAAATGAAATCAATAACCACTTACTCGGTTGTAGAGCTTCCATGTTGTTTGGTTAGTTGTTCAACAAAGAAAGATTGAAAACAACAGTATATTCAAAATCAAAGGAGAAAGTGCTTTGAAAAAGAAAGATTTGGGGCTTACAGCTCAAGGAGAGGCCCAGGGTTTTATCAGTGAACGCACTGTTTGAATTTGTACAGAGGGACTTATACAAGTGACTGTGGCCCAAAAATTGTTTTCTGTACAAGGGGGTTGGGTCTTACACTCTCTCAAGAGGCCCAAAAAGTTTTAAAGAAAAAGAGTGGGGCTTATAACACGAGGGTAGGCCCAGATGATTTTTCCGTTTGAAATGGCGATCGCGCCGAGGTTTTCTTTTAACGCAGATGGGCTTATACAATATCTGAGGCCCAAAATGATTTTGGTTAAAAGGGGATTGGGTCTTACACTCTATTTGAGGCCCAAAAAGTTTGAATGGGACTTATAGCTCAAGGAGAGGCCCAAAAGATTATTTTTCAAAAGGGCGACGATTGCGCCGTTTGTTTTTTACGGTATCGGGACTTATACAATACACTGAGGCCCAAAAATGGTTTGGTCAAAAAAAGGATTGGGCCTTACACTCTATTAGAGGCCCAAAAAGTTTGAATGGGTCTTATAGCTCAAGGAGAGGCCCAAGGAGTTTGAAAATCAATTTTGAAAGTTGAATTAATCAAAAACCCTAATTTTAATCTTTAAAAGTAAATATTTAAAGAAAATAAAAAAATACAAAATAAATTTGAATAATCCATTTATGATTTTGTTTAAGGTTTGGAAAAAATGAGGGATAATCACAAGGAATATTTAAACTCATTAGGTTTGATTTTCAAAGTAAATATTCACTTTTAGAATGTTTAAAACAATTAAAAATGAATTTATTCATAAAAATACTAATTATATTAAATAAATAATATAAATCTAATTTTTTTGGTGGAATAAAATATTTCAACATTTTTGTGAATTATTGCAAAAAGAACCAATCAAAAATGATAAAAATTGAAGAAGTTATTAATTTTTCAAATCATTAAAAATAATAATATGAAAAATAACAAAATAAACAAGTGATAAAAAGAAGTCTGGGGCGAGGGGGATTCGAACCCCAGACCTCTCGCTTGCCAATACACACCAAACCAGCTGATGAACCGCTGGGGCGCAATGCCAATTCAAATATAACATGGCAAGGGAAAAATATATATCAAACTTAGTTGGAAAACCTGAAGAATGGCGCCATGGCCATCTTCTTCCTCGAGCTCGTGCGTGAAGCACCATATCTCACTCATCTCTCAACCATTGGACATCGTTCAAACACCAAACTCATGCGTTTTTTCACAAGGAAGAAGATGACAATACCCAATTTTATTCATTTTCAGTGTATAACAAATTACATCATTGTGGTCGTATGAACCCTAATTTTGCAAAAGCAATCGAGTAGGCATGATTATGAGTGCAATGATTAAATTTTCTGAGGGAAAACAATCAGCATATGATGGCAAGCAATTGGCAAAAATATCATGCGAGGAAATATGCATGGATCATCGAGTTTGAGTTTTGAGGCTTACCTTGATGCAAGCTGAAATGGAACTCTGCACAAACTTTGTTCCAGTCGTGAATTAATGATCCCTACAGCTTCAATGGATGTTATGGAGTGTGTTACAAGCTTTGGAACACTTTGAAACTCTTTGGATCAAGCTGGAGACCTCCACCTGCATAATTGAGGCATAATGGCTTGGTTGAAGGGTGATTTTGAGCCTGAGGTGTTACAGTCAGTGTTTAAATGTTTGGACACCTCAAATACATCATATGTGATGTGTTTGAGCAATTGGAATTGATTGCCTAAGGCTGCAACTCAAAACCCGATAATGGTTACTCAAAAACCAAAAAACTTGAGGTTTAAGGAAGAATGAGAGAAAGCAATGTTGTAACTGGCTTTGGTGTGAGTTGAATGATCCATTAGGACCTCTATTTATAGGTGATTAAATTTTGTTTTGGAGGAATAGTGAATGGCTGCTGGATCA
Source organism: Lathyrus tuberosus (assembly GCA_022829125.1). Classification (NCBI taxonomy): domain Eukaryota; kingdom Viridiplantae; phylum Streptophyta; class Magnoliopsida; order Fabales; family Fabaceae; genus Lathyrus; species Lathyrus tuberosus. Next base: position 5,353,809 of record JALAZF010000164.1, on the reverse strand, counting down.
GACCACATTTGCATGGATTAGCTTGGAGGATTTCTTCTCAAGCAAGGCAAGCTAGCCATTCCCAAGAGCAGGGCTATGCCTTGACCAAAATCACATTCCTCAGATGTTTTTATTGTTGTTTAATCAGATAATTTGATTGAGTACGGTAGCTACCTTGACAATGCACTATTCCACATTAATGCACTTTGAATTCAAGGCAAAATGTGCCAAAGTGGATGAATTTCAAGTTGGAAGATTCCTTGGCTTTTTGACTCAGATTTATCAGTTGGATCAGATGCAATGTGATTGGTTTGAATACATGTGGCATGCTGATCCTCAGTTTTTGGTTCAAAATCGTGTGTGGCAAGAAAACATGCAAACTGATTTTTCCAAAACAGCTTGCAGCAGCATGACTTTGGGCATGGATTTCTCTTGGCTCAAGTTGAATCAATTCATGCTGTTAAGCTCTTTAAATTCTTGGAAACTTATGCAACAACATTGATGTTTAACTTTGGACTTGATTCAGCTTGCATCTATGTGAAAAGATCTCACAAGTTTTGGTGTTTCAACAAAATCTGTCTTGGACCGAATTTTTCTAAGTGTTGGAAAATGGTGTACTTTCATATTTTCAGCCATTTTGGCTCACTCATAGCTCAAAATCCACAATGAATTGGAGTTAGGTCTAGTTGAAGTTTTTGTAGAGGGTAATGAGAGCTACAAATCCAGCTTTGGATGGGAGAAAATGGCTTTGTGGTTTAGGAGTTATGGTCCTCCAAAGTTGGTACCTTAGCCACTTTATTTTTAACTTAGAAAATTTTCTAAGTTTTTTATGGTTACCCCTTTTACAAGTTATCCAACTTTTCTTGATTTTTCTTGATGAATGATGATTCAAATCATACATTAACATCATTTTAGGGTTAAAAATCCATTTTGGTGAAAAATCTCAAAAAGTCAAAGTTGACTTTTGTGCACAGTTGACTTTTTATCAGATGAATTCCAAACTGTGCAATTCTTCATGAAATCATGTCCTTGACCTAAATCAAACTTGATGGACATGTTCCATGGGTGTCATAGGGTATATTGATGCATGTCATAGGGCTTGGGAGCATGTCCTGGTCAAAAGTCAAAGTTACAATTGACTTTTTCCTTAAAACCCTAACTGTGGTGCAGATGAAATTAAGACTTGTTGCTCAAGCCTCTTGGATTAATCCATTGTTGTAAATGGATCAATATAGTTCATTAGAGACCCTCAAACCCTTTCTTTAGGTCTTGGCTCATGATTTTCCCTAAAAGTCAACTTAGGGGTGAATTAGGTCAAGAAACCCTAATTCCTGATTTTTGATGAATGCATCCCCTGAGACTAAATTGACTTGATGGTTGGATCCATGAGGTCCCATGGAGTATATTAGGTTATGTTTTGGATCATTGGCTTGTGCCCAGATGAAAATTTTCATCTGGAGCCCCTGGTCGACCAAAACCCTAATTTGGTGACACTGTCGATCTTGAGACTTGATCCACCTAGAAGGGAGCAGCCTTGTGCTTGATCCTTGAAGTGGGAGTCCTTTTGATCCCTTGTGGATGTTTAAGAGGTTATACAAGTTGAAGATCATGTCATTCCTTGATTGATCCTTTGTCTAAGAACTCTGAGAGGGCTTGAAACCCTAATTCTTGATTGTAGTGGATGCTCAACAATTCCTTGAGGAGATTGATGAGGCATAAAGGTACATCCATATTGTGATGATGATTTACACAATGATGGGAAATCTTAGTGGTCAAAATTTGGGGTATGACAATCAGTAGTATAGTTTTATGTAAACAACCTCAGGTTTACAGTAAACACCCACACTTACCTATCACTACCCAATGAAGACTTTACCATTAGAAGTCACATCTAATTGATAAGAGAAACCCATCTCACTCCCTAAATCACAACCTGTGATTATCTAACAGTTACTACACCATAAATGTATCATCATATTGAAAGACACCCCTTCCAATACAAATTTCAGTCAAGCATCCTTGACTAACAAGTTTACTTGGATTTGCTTCAAAGCTTCATCCAAGAACAATACACGATTCATTACCTACGGGTTTCTGAATCTGTACAAGTACCTATGTCTACCACAATGTATCAAATCGATACAAAGGGAGACTTATAAGATAAACCTACGACTCTCAAAACCTAAACCCTACTTTACAAAATAGGATTCCTAAGTCTATGTCGTCCTCTCTCTCTTTTCTGCCTAGGTCTTGGTCTTCTTTTATAGCCTTCTACTGAGTTGGGCTTCATATCTTTGATCCTTGATCCACTGCCAATCGCGCCTTAAATCTTGGAATAGATTTAGAACAAACCTGTTGTAATGATCATGATGTCGAGTCATCATGCTAGGGCATTTCACTCGACAACTTTGGTCTGGGGCATAAATCTTCATGTTGGAGCATCTTTTCCACCATTATGTTTTACCAAAATTTAGTCAATCTCCCCCTTTTGACAAATTTTGGCTAAAACATTCTTCAGCTTGATGGTGGATGCAGTGGAATAAGGGAGAAGATAACCTCTTCATTCCCTTGTGACACCGAATACACACTTGCTTCTTAACTCTGATCACAAAACACAATTAAAAAGATGTTAGAACTAACATTAGGACATCCTTAGATATTTTGAGACATTTCAGATCAGTAGCACAGATGCACATGCACCTCTTAGTAGTAGGCAAAAAGCCATTCTCCCCCTTTTTAGCCAAAAGTTGGCAAAAATGGCCCATGCAGACTCAAACCGAGATTATGCTTACCCAAAAATGGACAAAACCCATTTGCTCTCAACTTAAAACAGATGTTCTAGCACCATCCTCCTTGAATATTAAAGAAGCTATGTAGGTAGAGCCAATCCAAAAGACTAGTCAACGAGTGCAATAACTGTTGGTCAAGTTAGTTTCGAAAGATTCCATCTTTTCTGACTTGTCCTTGAAACCGCTTCTGAACAGTGTCCTGATACCTAACCTGATATTGTCAGATTTATGGTCCCCACAGACAGGACTATGATTACACCCATCTTCTGTTTATTTTGAATCACCTCCTTAATCTAGAATTAGCAACCTTGTTTACTACATAATTCTTTCATTGACCTTTCCATCAGCAGAGATTCCCAAGATACTTGTGCCACTTCTAATTCAATCTATTAACACCAATGACAGAATCAGAACAACCTGATAAGTTCACCTAGAACTTAATTAGTAGGGCAATGTCACGACATCTCGTCTGACATACCAACCTCACTTGAGGCAATCTATCACAAATTGCTTGAAACCACAAACAATCTTGATAACCAATCTGCACTACTGCAGCCATATATCCAAAACAGAAGTTTAACTCCTCCTGTTGTAGATAACCAGTGCTCATTTGAAGAAGAACACCCTAAATTAATGGAAAACATAAGACGCATCTTCATGTCTTCAAGAGCACACCCTCTGTTTAACACACCTGCTGAACGCATTCACCTAATGCTTGACCCTCAAGCAAACCATGTACCACACCAGTACATTTAACAGACATAAGTTCTCCCCCTATCTTTCTTAACTGATGTTTCTTCAGCAAGAAATACCTCAAAATCACCACATGATATCCCATGACAACTTCATGATCATATAGTGAGAGTACCAGGAACGCATCCTTGTACCATGACCAACAAACTCTTGGATTGAGACCAAAGTACCATTGATCCCTCTCATCCAGAAACCATCTATACACCACACGAATTCCTCCTGAATTCTCATATATAGATCACCTTGTTCCCTGAGATATAACTCAATTGAATCTGGAATACTTCACATTCCTCAAAGAGACACACAGAGCCCCTTAGTTTCCAGCTCGCCCAGATGTTCTTCACACTTGAAGGACATCAAACACATGCTCCAGAAATTCTCAGCCCATTTGCTCCACAAGCACCAAACTGGTCCACTTCTAGCATGTCACATTCACATCATACTTCCAAGACAGTCCTTTACCCATCATTCTCCCGTACGATAAGATAAATACCTCTTAGACAAGATGTGAACTAAGAATCCTACTCCAAGGATAACCAACCCAGAAGATGTTCTAACATCGGTTAGGATATCCTTCACATATAATAGACACCAACCAACATGGTTCTAGGTATGATCCACCACTGGACTTACTATCTGTATAGTAATTCAACTGAAGATCTTCAAACAACACTGCGCCGCCAGCTTGATTAACAAGAACTCCAGATAACCACAGAGAGAAATAAACTCTCATCCACCAAAAGTAATCTTCTATAAACTGAGAACTTCTGCCACAAGCTCCAAGATAGAAAAGAATCAATACCTCCTTAAGTCTTCAACCAACTACCCTTCTGCCCAAGAGTATTTTGTTCCAAGCCACTCCTCAAGAGTAATCAAATGCCACTGTTTGACTATCTTGATTTCTCGAATCCATATATGAGAGCAACCAAATGCCACTTTTTAATTGATCTCACCCTTCTTGAATATGAAACCAACCAAATGCCACTTTTTGATTGATCTCACCCTTCTTCAAAACTCCCACAAGATACACTGATCCACCAATGAAATATGATCTTCAAGCTACATAATCCACTTATTCCATAGCAAGCCACTTTAGATACACTAAGACTCGGACATGTAGCATCTCCTCCTCTTGCAGCTCCCGCAAACTGCTATGAGACAGACCTTTTTGAAGCATGCATAACTTCCATTCTCCTATAGATCAACTTATCTTAAGCTGATGTGCCACATCACCAACTGAGATCCTGATGTTAAGCTTGATGTCAGAACATTCTGATACACCATCCAGCTTCTGAATTCAATTCCTCCTTTTGCCACTTAGAAGAACTTCCTCCATTTAACAGAATAAGAGTTCCATGCTCTCATAGACTTGATTCAACAATCAAGTTTGAGTTAGCAACCTCCATCCTGCTTAATCATATCACAGGTATTCCATTCAAGCTCAGACCTTGATGAATATCTGCTTCACAATTCCAAAGAACTCAACGTGTCAAGTCTGATTCTTCAGAAGAGAAGTAGTCATAAACTACACCATAGCTATACCAAAGGATGCCACTTTCCTTAAGTAGAGAAAATTGTAGAAAGTCAGAGATAACTGCCACTTAACCTTGACCTCCAAGATGAGCAAGATCACATGTTTCTATGTACCTAGATCAGAAATAAACTGAACCAAGCCGTGCCATCACCAGCACCACATTCTGGACAAGTCTCTTGCCAGGACACTTTCTAGATAAACATCAGATGCTTCTAGTAACAACTGGAACACGCCTGCTGCACTCCAATACTCCTAGATCAGAAATAAACTGATCCAAGAACTATTCGTCAAGATTATGATGCCTTTTTCTTCATCTTCCACATCACCATTGTCTAGACCAGTTTCTTGCTAGAAAACTCTCCAGAGATCAGATGCTTCTGCCACACCAAACTAAAGCAGATTCTTAGGTCAACACCCAAGAGAAATAGATCCAAAAGCTTAAGCAGTACCCCTCCCATGATTCTGCACAAACCAGATGAAGAGATGTTTCAACATCATGTTGAACATCAGCAATCTTGAACTTCTCATACAAAGATAATCAATTAAATACTTGTGAATATCACAAATAGAAATTGATCTTAAATCCTTATTCAATAACCCTGCTTCACTGTTGAAGCCATACTCCAACAGATCACTCCATGAACACTTATTAAGTATTCAATCTTTTGCAAGTATCTTCTTTGACAAACAAAGTGTTAAGATACCAAGGCTGCCACCCTTGACTCAAGTAACTAAGATTCTCTCTGAACGAACCCTATTTACCTTAACAGTTCTGAAATCTCCATTCAGATTGGATCCATCCTTAGGATTAAGAGAGATGAATCCTTCCTTGCACTTTTGGATGGTGAAAATAAATCACCTCCACTTTCTTCAGGTTTATGTTTCACAGAAACACCCTCAAGCCAGAAGAATAACTAGAAGACTCCAGATGCACGACTGATATGCCTTTATGAGTGGACTTGAGAGACTTCTCAAGTATCATTGACAACTTAGTCGATCAATAATTTACCAAATTCCTAGAGCAAGAACTTGATAAACCTAATCTCAACCCCCATTCTCTTCAACTGACTTCAAACTGCACAATGGAACCAAGCTTCCAAGTACCAAGTCACCATAACAGACATCTTCCAACAACTCTCTCCATTCCACCGCTCCCTACTTTGGAATAAAAAGATGCAGATATCTTCAAATATAGAGGCCGACTATTGAGATCTTCCACCATCTGTCTTCAGTAACAACTCCAGAATCCCATAAATTCCAGAGTTCTTCCATCCGAAACATATGCAAAGGAACCACCAAGGAACAAATTTAGATTTCCCTAATAAGATGCCAGAACATATTATAAGACACCCCAACAAGAGAACTAGCCACTTCTCCTACAGTTGTTGTAGAACCTCCTCAGCAACATGAACAACCACCGGGTTGTTACCTTCGATCCAGAACATCCATCCCATCCATTAATACCCTTGAGTATGTCTGAATTGATGATCTGATCTCCAAAAATCGTCCTTGTTTAAACGCCAGAAAGTATCTCCCAAAGATCTCATCCAGAAACAGACAGGATGCCTTCTCTGATACCAATTGAAATTCTGGCATTGCAAACAGCAGATGTCCTAACACATGTCAAGACATTGTTCTGCATAATTATTAACCAAAGAACAGAAACTGCAAATTGATATTTAAACTATCAGTAACTGCAGAACCACAAATGTTTCGACATCTGTTCCAACATGTTAATCAATACTAAACTGTAAATTGCAAAATGATAAACAACATAGAATATGATGACCCAGTTCGGTGCAACTCACCTACATCTGGGGGATACCAATCCAGGAAGAAAAATTCACTATCAGTAGTATAGTTTTATGTAAACAACCCCAGGTTTATAGTAAACACCCATGCTTACCTATCACTAACCAATGAAGACTTTATCATTAGAAGTCACATCAAATTGATAAGAGAAACCCATCTCACTCCCTAAATCACAACTTGTGATTATCTAATAGTTACTACACCATAAATGTATCATCCTATTGAAAGACACCCCTTCCAATACAAAGTTCAGTCAAGCATCCTTGACTAACAAGTTAACTTGGATTTTCTTCAAAGCTTCATCCAAGAACAATACACGATTCATTACCTACGGGTTTCTGAATCTGTACAAGTACCTATGTCTACCACAATGTATCAAATTGACACAGAGGGAGACTTACAAGAGAAACCTACGACTCTCAAAACCTAAACCCTACTTTACAAAATAGGATTCCTAAGTCAATGTCGTCCTCTCTCTCTTTTCTTCCTAGGTCTTGGTCTTCTTTTATAGCCTTCTGCTGAGTTGAGCTTCATATCTTTGATCCTTGATCCACTGTCAATTGTGCCTTGAATCTTGGAACAGATTTAGAATAAACCTGTTGTAATGATCATGATGTCGAGTCATCATCCTGGGACATTTCACTCGACATCTTTGGTCTGGGGCATAAATCTTCATGTTGGAGCATCTTTTCCACCATTATGTTTTACCAAAATTTAGTCAAACCATTGGAGCTTTCAATTTCCAAAACTCGCTCTTCCAGAAGCCTCATCTTCTTCATTGTGTTCATATTTTTTTAAACACGACCTCTCTTCACTCCCCCATTTCTAACTTCATACTTCCATTTCACTTCTTTAGTTTGTATCAAAGGTATGATTTTCACTTCTTTCTCCTTATTTCTTGTTCAGTTTTTTGTTCGTTTTAAACTTTTTCATAATATTTTATGATGTTTATTGTTCAAAGATAAATATTTGCAAGATTCAAGATCTCATTAAGACTCAAAATAATTGTTCAAGCTTTGTTGTTGCTTCATTGAGGTATGATTGTAGTTTTATTTATTTTTTTCCATATTTTTATGAAAGAAATTATTTGGTTATTGGTTGTTGTTGTGTAATTTTTTTAGTTATTTATTTTTTTCCAGATTTTATTAGGTTAAAAAATATAATATTAGATTTTATATTATCAAAATAATTAATATATTATTCATACCGACTAGGGCGTCATATGGGCGACGCCTTCATTTTCATGACACACGTCAGCGCTTCACAGCACATGACGCCCAGGGCGTCGTATGGGTGACGCCTGTCACCCTTCTAATAGAAGCATAATTTCTCTCTGTTATACCAGAACCTGCGAAAACTCACTAATACAACTCCAAACACCTCTAAACAATCCTGAAACAACACTCACATGTTTATCACATAATAACATGTTAATTACTATTTGTTGGAATTCAACCACAACCTATGGTAATTCCTCTTCAATCTTGATCTCAAGATTGATAACGAACCATAAACACGTAATGGAAATGATGAAGATGAAGAACAAACAACAAGAAAGAAACGAGAGAGAGGAGAAATATTTGGAGAAAAATGTTACCCACTAACTATGGGACTTCTGAGTTTTATTCACTAGCTAATCTGCAACTGTGAATGCTCTACAACAAAATACAAGGGATTCTCCCTATTTATAGATTTAGATTTACAAAGGCCCAAAACTCTAAAGGCCCAAAATATCTATTTGAACTAAATCAAATCTAATCTAAATCATATCAAATCTTATCAAAACAAATACGTGTGAAACAAACTGTTTCGACACACTGACAGTTTCGACTTCGACACTTGATATATACTTCGACTTCGACACACTTAGACACTAGGAATTTCAATTTAACACACCACCTAATTCATTGTGTCTAAGCTGTCTACATTCATCATGGCTCTTAGTCTTCTGAAAGCTTCGACCTGCACTCCCTTCGTCATGATATCTGCAATCTGATTCTCAATTCTGCAGTGTTCCAGATTCATCTTCCCTTCTGCTACCTGCTCTCAAAGATAATGGAACCTCATTTCGATGTGCTTGCTTTGACCGTGAGTTATTGGATTCTTCGCCAAGTTGATAGCTGACATGCTGTCGATCTTCATGGTAATTGCTCCATGACTCTTTCCTGTAATCTCTTCGACCAAGTTCACCATCCAAGTTGCTTGACATGCACAAAGAGAAGCAGTTATATATTCTGCTTCGCATGATGATAATGCCACTACTGGTTTCTTTCTCGAACTCTAAGCAACTGGTGCACCACCTAACATAAACACGTATCCAGCTGTGGATTTTCTATCCTCAACATCACTACACCAACTAGAGTCGGTGTATCCCACTAACTTGCATTTTTTTCCCTTCATCAGCTGCAGGAAACAAAATGTCGTAGTCGAGAGTCCCTTTCAGATACCTCAGTATCCTCTCCGTCGCTGTTAGGTGTGATACCTTTGGCTTCTGCATGAATCTACTTACCATACCCACACTGTATGCTAAGTCAGGCCTTGTGTGACAAAGGTATCTAAGTGACCCAATAAGTCTTCTGTATTGGGTTGGGTCGACATCATCTTCCTCTGAATCCTTCGACAGTTGTAGTCTGGCCTCAGCTGGAGTCGAAGTTGGGTTGCAATCTTGCATCTCAAATCTTTTGAGTATTTCGCCTGCATATCTTCTTTGGTGCATCATCAAACCTCTACTAGTCTTGTAGAATTCGATGCCAAGGAAATACCAGAGATTTCCCAAATCTGACATTTCAAACTCCTCACTCAGGTCATGTTTGAAATCTTCGATCTCCTTCTTGCAACTCCCTGTTATCAGCAAATCATCGACATAGAGACATAATATAAGCAATTCATTATTGCTTCTCCTTACATGCACTCCATGCTCAGTCGTACACTTCACAAATTCCTTCTCCCTTAAGAAGCTGTCGATTTTCTTATTCCAAGCTCTTGGAGCTTGCTTAAGTCCATACAGGGCTTTATGCAGCATGTACACCTTTCCTTCTTCGCCTCGTTTCACATACCCAGCTGGTTGTGCGACTTAAACTTCTTCATCTAAGGGGCCATTAAGGAACATACACTTCACATCCATCTGACATGTGTGGCAATTGTTCATATTTGCTAGACCAACAACTAACCTGATTGTTTCGATTCTAGCAACAGGTGTGAACACTTCATCGAAGTCGATTCCTTCCTTCTATAGAAATCCTTTCGCCACAAGTCTCGCCTTGTGTCGAGTTACTTCTCCTCTAGGATTCACCTTCACCTTGTAAACCCACTTTACATCAATTGCCTTCTTGCCTTTAGGCAATTCGATAAATGACCAGGTGTTGTTGACTTCGATGGACTCTAACTCTTCATTCATTACTTTCACCCACTTTGAATCTTTCAATGCCTCAGCTGCATTGATTGGTTCGACATCTGTGTAGAAAGCATAATGTACCAGCTCACCCTCTTCATCGACCACATCATCTGATGTAACTACACATTCTTGCAACCTTGCAGGCATGTGTCTTGTTCGTCGAGGTCTGCTTGAACCTGCTTCATCTGCAACTGGTTCCTGTCGAACTTCTCTTTCAACTTCAGTGGCTGGTTCTTCACAAGAGATTCTCACTGAATCCTTCTTGGTATTCTCAGTCCAATCCCATTCTTTAAGCTCATTTATGATTACGTCCCTGCTGATCACTGCCTGCTTATTAACTGGGTCGAACAACTTGTAACCTCCAATCGAATGATATCCTATCAAGATCATCTGATTTGACTTGTCATCAATCTTCTTTCTCAACTGATCTGGCACATATCTATGTGATATAGATCCAAACACCTTTAGGTGACTGAGGCTAGGCTTGACACCAGACCAACATTCTTCTGGTGTGATTCCTTCAAGCTTCTTCGTCGGACATCTGTTCAAAATATATGTTGCTGTCAAAACCGCTTCTCCCCATAATTCTTTGGGTAGATGCTTTCCATTCAACATACTTCTCACCATGTTCATGATGATTCTGTTCTTTCGTTCTACAACTCCATTTTGCGGTGGTGTATAGGGTGGCACCACCTCATGCACAATCCCTTCCTTTTCACATAATGCATCGAACTCTTTCGACAAATACTCTCCACCACCATCTGTCCTCAGAATTTTCAACTTTCGACCACTCTGTCTTTCGACCATGGATTTGAATCTGGAAAATACCTCAATCACATCACTTTTCTTCTTGATGAGGTAAGTCCACAACTTTCGACTGAAATCATCTATAAACGTGACAAAATATCTGTTGCCACCAATCGAATCCACCTGGATTGGACCACATACATCAGAGTATATGACTTCCATAATTGCCTTCGACTTCCTTCCTGCATCCTTGCTGAAGCTATTCTTGTGTTGTTTCGACTAAACACACTCCTCACAGACTTCACTTGGAATGTCGATTTCTGGTAATCCTGAAACCATATTTCTTCTCTTCAGCTCTCTGATGTCATTGAAGTTGAGATGGCCTAGTCGAAAATGCCATAACCACTCATCTCTGCTGGCTGCTGTTGCTAGACACTTGTGCTCCATCACCTTGAGTTCAATCTTGAAGGTCCTATTATGAGACATTGGAGCCTTCAAGATCAACCTACCACCTCCGTCGAGAACTCTCATCATCTTGTCTTCGACAACTACCTTGTAGTTCTTTTCGACAAGCTGCCCTATACTGAACAAATTACTCTTCATGCCTGGTATGTACAACACATTGGAAATTGTTGACCTTTTGCCATCTTTCCTCATAATCAGAACTTCACCAACACCTTCAGCTGCTAGAGTGTTGTCATTTGCAAACTTCACAGTGTTCTTCGACGAGGGCTTCATGTTGACAAACCAATCTTTCCTTCCAGTCATGTGTGATGAGCATCCTGAGTCCAAGTACCACTGATCTTGGAATCTTTCTTCATTTTTTGTTGTGACCATCAACAACGTCTCTTCTTCTTCATGTTTCGCCAGATTTACATCATCTTGATTTCTCTTCTTTTCTGTACAATCACTAATATAGTGACCATGCTTCTGACAATTGAAACATTGAATGTGACTTTTGTGTGGCTTTCGACCACCACCTCTTCCTCTACCTGCAGCACCACCTCTTTGGTTGCCATAGTTCCAGGGTTTCTTCTGAGTCGAATTGTAGCCTCCTCTACCTTTGTTTCCATTCACGTTTCCTTTGCCTTTCCTTTCCTTTTCTGACTGCCCCTGCAAAGCCATATCACTTTTCAACTTTCCTGCAGCTCTTTCAGCCATTCTTTATTCATGAGACTCAAGCGTCCCTTGAAGCTCTTCCTTCGTCAATACTGACAAATCTTTCGACTCTTCTATGGCTACTACCACGTGGTCGAATTTTGGAGCCAATGACCTCAAGATCTTTGCAACAACTGATTTTGATGTCAACACCTCTCCACATACCTTGATTTGATTCACCAACTTTGTAACTCTGGTGAAGAAATCTGTAATACTTTCGTTGTCTTCCATCTGAAGCAACTCATAGGTTCTCTTGTGAGTTTGTAACCTCACCTCTTTCACTTTTTCCGCGCCTCCAAACGACTTTTCAAGAATCTCCCATGCTTCCTTTGCTAATTCTGTATCGCTAACTTTTTCAAAGTTATCTGGATCAACACATTGATGGATTATAAACAGCGCTTTATAATCTTTCTTCTTCAATTCTTTGTGTGCATCCTTTTCATGATCCTTCGCGTTCTCCCCAAGCGATGTTACTCCTTCCTTCACAAGATCCCAAAGATCTTGATAACAGAAAACCACCTTGACATGCTTGCACCAATTCTCATAATTATCTTTCTTGAGAATTGGTAGGGTCGCCGGAAAGTGCCCATTTGAATGATTCATAGCCATCACGATTTTCCTCCTTGAATCGCAACCGAAGCTCTAGATACCAGATGTTGGAATTCAACCACAACCTATGGTAATTTCTCTACAATCTTGATCTCAAGATTGATAACGAACCACAAACACGTAATGGCAATGATGAAGATGAAGAACAAACAACAAGAAAGAAACGAGAGAGAGGAGAAATATTTGGAGAAAAATGTTACCCACTAACTGTGGGATTTCTGAGTTTTATTCACTTGCTAATCTGCAACTGTGAATGCTCTACAACAAAATACAAGGGATTCTCCCTATTTATAGATTTAGTTTTACAAAGGCCCAAAACTCTAAAGGCCAAAAATATCTATTTGAACTAAATCAAATCTAATCTAAATCATATCAAATCTTATCAAAACAAATCTGTGTGAAATAAACTGTTTCGACACACTGACAGTTTTGACTTCGACACTTGATATCTACTTCGACTTCGACACACTTAGACACTAGGAATTACAATTTAACACTATTAATATAACACGTTATTTCAATGATTTAACCCAAAAATCCACAATTTACTCATGCTTTAAAAACCCCAATTTCACATCCAAACTCATGTTTATGAACAAATCACATATGATATAATCAACACAAAAGTAGTACATGAAATTGCAAGAACCTCATGGCTTAAAAACGATGTTTTAATCAATTGTTCATAATACAACACAAATAAATAAAAGAGAGAAATTTCTATTAGAGGTTAAGGGAAACCTCTCTTACCTTTCATGAATTAAGAACCCATAGATGAAGAATCCCCCTACCCCTTACCTTGTAATTCCAGAAAATTCAGCAAAGCAAGTTCTCTAAGATTTCTTCTCTCAAGCCTTAGCACTCTTCCTTCCAAGCTTTTCTCTCATTTTCCCTTGTTTTTCACGTATTGAAGAAAATAGTCTCTCCAAAACCTAATTTTTGTCTAACTTTAGAATATATACTATGTTATTTAGTTATTTAATTACACTTTTTACCCAACTCAAATTCAATTGTCTTCTACTCACCACTAAACTTTTTCAATTCCCAAAATTGACCTAATTCTACAAATTTTCACCAATTTCTAGTTAATTAATTCCCAACAACCCAATTAATTAACACAAAACACCACAAATACCATCATTAGCCAAACATGTCACATACTCACAGAATAATTATTTAAATAAAAACTCAATTAAATTAAATAAATAATTAAATTAGCGATTATTTAAATTGGGGTGTTTCACAACTGACATGACTTTTTTTTAGGCTCATCCTCTTCTATTATGAAGACTCCTCCTTCTAGATTGAATCCAAAGTCTTAGTTTTCTCCACTTGCTTATTCTCTTCATGAGTCTTTTTTAAAGAATCAAATATAGACTTAGCAGACTCTTTATATGTAATTTTCCCATACTCTGAATACGAGATAGTATAAAACAAAATATTTCTGGATCCATGATGATTTTTGTGATCTTCTTTTGTTACTCATTCATCTGAATTTTTTCAAGCCTTACTCCATTAGCATCCAAAGGATGTGGGTAGCCATTTAAAACTATATCCCATAAATCTACATCTTAGCCAAGAAAAAAACTTTCTATTCCGTCTCTTCAGTAATCAAATTTTTCTCCATAAAAAATTGGAGGTTTGACAAAATAAAACTCTTTATCATTGTTTGAGTGAGTCATTTTGTGTTTCCAGAAAAAATGATATTTTTCTGACACGGTTAAGTATTTGACACAACGAGTCAATATCAGAACTGGAGCTCTAATACCAATTGAAGGTGCAAGAAACACAAGAAAATGGGGTTTGAATTGGGTTTCTGGATTTAAAATCTTTTATAACCCAATATCTCAAACAACAAAGATAATGATAAAGATAAGAACACAAGTATTTTTATCCTGGTTCGTTGTTAACAAAGCTACGTCCAGTGCACCGCCTACGTGATTTCTCATTCTCAATAAGGACTTAATTCAATAATCAAACTGATTATACAACTCAAAGACCAACTGTCTATGACTTCTTGAGAATTCTGACTACACCCTAGTCTCTCAAGGCAATACAACTCAAAGACTAAACGTCATGACTTCTTGAGAGTTATGACTAAACTTAGTCTCTCAAGGAAATTAACAACTGTTAATCAAATTAATTGTGTTTACAAAGATGCTTATCACTAAGAAGAATACACACAATGAAATTCAAGTTTACTTCCAAGAATATTTGAAATGAAGCTTGATGTGATTCTTCAATCTTTTCTTTCTTGAAGATGATTTTCTCTAAAGAATTCTCTTCATCATGAAGTTTCTTCACTCTTCTGTGCAAAAGTCTTCTATTTGTATTTGTTCTTCTTTTTTCTAATAAACCATCCTTGTGTTTCACAAATCCTTTGAACTATTTATAGATAACAAAAATAAGACAGTTGGAGGATAGGATTTGAATAATCTCCAAGGTACACTATAATTGTAGAATAGGTAGGCTCAACTGTAAATCTTGGGTAGTGGGTAGAAAAATCTTTTATAGCCGTTTGAAGTACAATACTATTGATTTGGCGTTGACTTGTAATATCCATAAGAACTATTCACCCATTTTGATACTTTAGAACATTGTCTTTGCATACAAGAGATATAACACATGTTTAGAGTTAAGAACCTTGAGAATAGACATCAGAGTCTAACGTGTAAATGATGCTTGAATAAATTAGAGTGCATCAGAGATGTCTATTTCACAATTGTTGACTGGTGACAACTAAAGTTGACATAACTTTAGAACTTCTTCAAGGATTTCTTTGTTTCAAATTATGATGATGTCCAATCTCCAGAGTCTCTTAATATTAGAGTTCAGAGTATCAATATCCAGAGTCTCCCTATGACCACAATTCAGAGTCTGATTTGACCAGCTTTGTCCAGCATCTTGGTTTGTTCAGAGCTATCTTCACTCAACTTCTTTCTTGATCAGATTTAGCTTTACTTCACTATAAGTGTGCTCAGATTCTGCACACTCAACAAACTATTAGAAAACAAAATTGTTCTTTTATACTTTGTTATCATCAAAACTTAAGGATAGTTGTAGAACCAAACTTGTTCCAACATACCTCTCATTCCTCCAGAATTGAGTGGAGAATTCTTATGTCCTTGGTGTCGATTGCAAGCCGGTGAGTTGATGAATTTTCTCAATGGCACAACTATACCATTGGGAACCGACTCTAGTGTGACGGTCTCGTACAATTCTGTCTGTTGGTGGAACATCTTAAAGGTTCTCTTCAATCCTGAGTATTCTATCGGTCAGGAATTATGTGTTCAGTTGGTGTACTAGGTTGTAGACATTGTTTTGCAAGTCGGTGGCTCCCTGCACTCTAAGATTCTCTTGCAACAACATAAAGCTTAAAAGCATTTCCTATTTAGGTAAAACAAATAGTGAAGGAGGTCAGTGCGATGGTTCCCCTTTGTAAGGCTGTTGTGTGGATATGAAAAACGGGAGAGCTTAGAATGCTCCTTGACCACCTTTTGGAGAAGGAAAATGTTGTTTCATAGGGTTAGATGGAGATGCCATAAAAGCTAGATCGTCTTCCACTAAAGGAAGAAGAGGAGGAAAGGGAAGAGGCAGAATTTTGGTAGCTTCAGTGGTTGCAGAAGCAACTTGTTGTTGAATGACAGATCGAGCAATTTTAGATGTCACCATGTTTGATGGATTTGATAATAGACATGTTAGAGGAGGAGGTTGAGACTTCAAGAAAGAAGATCGATGATTTTGATCTTTGGCGGAGAAATAGTGGTTTTTCGTGGAAACTAGCAGGAATTTGAAGTTAATTCTCATTGTTCCGTTAGGAACTAGAGATGAAAAATGAGGCGGTGAAGTTGTATCTTGCTGTTGTGGAGTAGTACTTTCGATGCGACATAACGGGGTGGATCTGTAAGGTTAGCACTTCAACGTTCAAGTCAGTGAGAGAAATGAGGAGTAATGTGTGAGGAAGAATGAATTTAAATGTCTAAAATGATGCAATTTACCCTTATATATAGGGATGGCAAAAATATCCATACCCGCGGATATCCATGGATAAAATCCGTCACGGATATGGGGCGGATAACTTAATGGATATCCACGGATAAAATAAATGGATATTTAAATATCCGTTTGTTAATGGATATGGATATGGGTTTAATGATATCCGTACCCGCGGATATCCATATCCGTTAATAAATTATAAAAATCATTAGTTTATTATACCTTATCTTTTCATCTTCTAAAATAAATAGTCTTATTATATTTCTTTCTTTTTTTAAATTTTCTTTGAAGAAAACCTTTCACATTTCATTCAAATTCTATTAGCCATTTCATATTTAAACTCTTTAATACTTCATACCCCACTTCAACAATTTCACAGTCCAACAAACTAGTGTTGTCATTCCTCTATCGAACCAGTATCTCCCTGCCTACTCATCTGTCGTTCTCTCTTCCATCATAACGCACAATCACAATATCTTTTATTTGTTTGGTTAAAATGAAATGTATGGATATTATGTTTGGATCTAATTATATTTTGGTGAATAAGAAAAAAATTAATGTAATGAAATTTTATTGTTAAATTAAGAGCGAATTGTATGTATGTTATATGATAATAATTTTTTGTGTCTTTAAAAGAAGTTAAAAGTATATTTAAAAAAAACAATTTTCATAAAAAATATTATTCATGGATATCTGTAAATATCCACGGATACTGTAATACCCGCGGATTACCCGATTAACGGATATCTACATGGATATGTGACGGATATGGATATCATATTTATTCAACGGAACAGATATGAATACCATAATATATGTCCCTATAAATATCCATTTACATTCATACTTATATATCAAATGCAATTAACATATGCGACGTGTTGTGCGAACAACCACCATATTGAATCGGACAATAATTAATACGCTGGATGGTAGAATTGTGTGCTTCTAATTATAACGAAGAACTACCTATTTTATGTGCCGTTTAACTCAAAATTTGCTCTTAAACCTTTTGACATTAGCCTTGCGAACCGCACATATTACTAAACTATCTCCCTTTTTGTCTTGTTTTGAAACTTATATTACCTAATGTCTATAGACTAAAAAACGCTCTAGATTTTCTTAATCGGGACTTCTTAACTTTTAAAATATAAAAAACACATGAATTTCAGCCAAAAACCATCATTCATGGAGCACTTCTTCCATTTTATCTTCCAGAATAATCTTGGGTCGTGATTCGAACACGTTTCTTCATAGGAAACATCTTTAATTAATTTTAGGTACAAAAACATCTATAGTATTAAAACTTTAAATCTATCCCATCCCATATATTATAGACCTGCCTACACATCAAAATGAATGGATAATGGTTGCTAGTGCAAGGCAATCAAGAGTTACATTACATCAGATTCATTCATAATATAAAATTTTGGTATATTTCCACTTCATTGCCATGTTTTCAAGTAATATTTTTAGTCACTTTTAAGCTGATTGAGACATTAAAAAAAATCTCCATTATACTAAATATGTATCTTTTACCTTTATATATAACATAATATATTTGTTAAAGTTGATTTAGTTAAGAGTGGAGATGTGTACTAAAAGAGCATAAATATAATATGCTCCTAATTGAATAAGCATGGAAGTTTACCTGACTTGGATGATGATGTTACAGTAATTGAGTTGGTGGGTCTGAGTTAGCCAGGTTTATGTTAGGTCTAAGGTTTTCTTATTCATTTGTCCTTTTCTAAATTATTGGTACAAACCAAGGTGTTTGAGAAAATTTCAATTAATTAAAATATTTAATAAGATACCAATAATTTACTGTGATCCTTGCTGTTTGACTGAGTTATCACTAATCAGCTATGTAGTTCTTTAGTTGATTATCTTTCAAAACAGTCCCATTCCCTCTTTGTTGGACAACATTCAGTAGAAAATACAACACTCTTGAAATTTTGTTCATGTATCTTTTATGGACTATTTACAACTTTTTAAAGTGTATTAATTATTTTATTAATATATTTGTTGTGAAAAATTAGTAGAAATATTCAAGACTAAAGGATTATTCAGAGTTAAACACCAAAATATTTGATTTGTGAAGACAAAAAATAATAACAATAAAATAAATTATTTAAATTCAACATATTTTTATCAGATTCAAAACACAATTCATTAATTTTATAATAAAAAATAATAAATATTTTATAATATCTTCTGAATTAATTTAGAATATTATAATAATTTTATAATATTTTTTATATTAATTTAAAAGAGCATCCACATGTATTTTAGAGTATTTTAAATTAGTATAAAAAGTATTTATAATACTCTAACATTAATGAATAGATTCGCAAATTAAATCGACCAAATCCAATGTTTATGAATCGACCAGTTTGGACCAGCCGCCCATTAAATGACGCCTACGTCTGCCATCAATATTTTTTGGTGTTTTTCGACTTTCTAATTTATGGCAATATCGAAACATATTCTCTTTTTTTTCATCACTCAAATTTTTTTTAATTCTTAATACTGTTATTTAAAAAAAACCACATAATAAATAATATGGTTAAATATGCTCTTTGTCCCTCTAAATGTGCCAACGTTCATTTTGTCCTCTTAATAATTCTTTAAAATTTAATCCTTTATAATTTTTCATCCATATTTTTTGCTTTGGATCGTCCATAAAGCCTAAAGAGTGAAGCCCAATAAAGAAGCCATGGAGCATCCACCGCAAAACACGGAGGCTCCTTTCTTAATTGAACAAGAAATCCTTCTCGCGAGGATCTTGCCAACTGTCCAAATCAATATCACGGCGAGTCGTATTTCACTCCTTGTCACACATATTCAGTTGCCAACCATTTCCCTTATTTAAAGAAGAAAAATGCACCATCTCTTAGGTTTTTAAATCATTTTTCATTCAAATACCACTTTTCATTATCATACCATTTGAGCGTTGAAGTGTTAACATTGCGGAACAACGCCTTTCTCCATTACATCAAAATCTCAGAACCATCACATTAATCTCTGCATCCTCATTTTCTGATCCATTCTTGTTCCACCACATAACACTTTTAGTCCCTTCAGTAAACTTTCACTAACAGAAGTTGATGTGGAGGGACAATTGTCAATTTTTTCTATGCTAGACTTGATTGAGATGTGACGAAGATGCCAACTTATTTTAATCAATTATCCAACATGGATTAGGAATTTTGATATAACAATAAAAAGCATGTCTATCTTATTCATCATAACCTTGTCTAGAAATTTCTCAATTTCAACTCTTTTTCTTCTTCTTTCTCGATTATTCCTTAACTCGTAACCATTGCACATAAATCCATAATTCAAACTTGTCTTATTCTTCTTTGTTTGTTGGTTTCCTTTGCCTACACCCAGAAATCCATAATTCAAATTCACATTCTTCCACTTCACCCATAAATCTCTGATTCCCGTTGTCCGTTCCCTTTTGTTTATGCCCATAAATAAACCATATCAACTTAATCCAAAATCAGAAGAACAAAATTGATCGCGACTTTCTGAGTCTAATGGTTACTAACTGCAAATGCACAGCCTATCGCGTAGTAATAAAGATATCGATCCCACAGGGACTTGATAATCAACCTAGTGCTACGATTTGCTACTGTGTTTAGCTAAGGCGAAGATGTTTTAGTTTTAAGTTCAAAATGGGAAACTAAAGGGAATCTAAATTTTTTAGGATAAACTAGTTGATATTAGGGTATCGGTATGTAACTTAGTACACCATCGTGGATTCAATAAAACCTAAGCGTATAAAAATAAGTCACTTTATATTTCTGTAGAAAATATCAGCTTAAAAGCCCTCACCTCACACTCTCGTGGTTATTGCTTCAGACTATACTCCTAAATCATAATGTCTGCTCTTGCTAGCCCGTTAGAGTTTAAAAATACTTTTTGAAAACTAATACAATCTAATTAACTTTAAAGCGTTCTCGCTGTTTTTAAAACCAATGCCCGATTTCAGCTATCCGGTTAGAATCTCACACTCTCGTGGATCTTAATCCTAACCTTTGCTACCTTTTTACTCTCGTAACAAAAGTCCAGTTTTAATTAAGAAATCGCGGCCAGAAATTAAGTTGTTTATGGTTTTAGCTTAAATTTATCGTGTCCATTCCGGTTACTTCATTACATACCGATAAATCGGATTTAGCTAGACATATTACTTAAAACAAACAGGCATAAATATAAATTACAAGACAGTAAATTAAACATGGCAATGAGAAAACGATAATGCTATTATTAAGATAATGAATAAAACCTGATAATTATGCAGTACTTGGTTCTAGCAATTCCTCCACAAGTTGGTAGGCTTTTGCTTGATCGTAGTGGAATAACGAATGATGAAGGCAAGATTGAAAATAAATCCTAAAATATGGTGCAATAGCTCCCCAGTGTGAGAAACTATCACTATTTCAAGTAATGGTAAACAAGGAATGGGAAACGGGAAACAAACAAGGAATGCAAGGAAAGTAACAGCTCGGAAATAAATTCTACAGCAATTCGGGGTAAAATTCTCTAGGTGTCCATCTCTGTTACTCTTCAATCAATGCTGTATTTATAACCAAGCCTTTGCCTTTACGTTGGAGAGATTATCGGAGCACAACCTTTGGTGGTTGAGAAGTTTAAGGGAGACTGGCTCATGTACCGTTGAAGTTGAGGTTGAGAGAATGTAGGAGAAACTGCTCAACGTGCATGACTGCATTGGGCTTCTTTTTCCACGTCTGCGTTCTGAACATAATATCCATAATTGAGCGCGTGACGATCGTGGTGAGGGAATGACGGTCGTGATGAGCTTTGGGAATGTGACAGTCATGGTAGGTGTGTGACGGTCGTCACACACACCACTTTCCATTTCTTCTCTTTTTCTCATTGATTCTTCCTGTTTTCTTCTCATATCTTCATGTTTTCTCTACTTTGCTCCTTTTAGCTCGGACAATGAAATACCTGCGAAAACACTAGAATACTTGCGGAATAATCGTAACTTAAACTGAAATGACGGAATTATTAGTCGTAAACCAAGACAAATACATGATGCATTTTCGTGTTATCAAACTCCCCTACACTTAAACCTTTGCTTGTCCTCAAGCAATTAGTCAGTAAGAACGTCGGACAAGTTTTGTCAAACGCACACACATGACATACCTTTTATTTTGAAAATGTTTTGTGAGGCATTTTGTTAAGATTACGGATACTCAAGTAAAACAACAAAGATACATTAGTGACACAAGCAACACGCATAATCACAGACCTCCCCTCTATACAAGTCAGTTTTAATCATTCTATTATAGCTCAACCTAAAGTTTCTCGTATCTATTTCACCCGATTTTATTCTAGCGCAATCACATTAAGCCCTTTGCCTTTACACGTACGTAGTGGAGTAGCCGGTTAGTGACTTTGATCCTTTTTAGCACGGGGTCTGGTACACAAGTGTGGTATCCCTTTATATATATCCTGATCGTAGGTTGTGGGGGATCGAACCGTAATTCGCCCTACCGAGTTCAGAACCAGGTTCCTCTGAACCAACCAACAATGGATTCTTTCTTTTCTTTTGTAATACTTTTGCAACCGTAGGTTTGGTGCAATTTTCAATTTTTCACAACAGCGAAGAATACGAAAGCTATTTAATGATTCGGCATCAAACACTTATCTTCATCGGCTCTCCACGTGGTTTGTGTTTAAGACGGTGCTGACTGCTAATATAAACTAATAGGGGTTACTTTAGAACTAGAACTGAGGGTATCGGTATAATGGGTATTGAAACTGATCTCGCATAGCAAGAGGTCTAAGGTGTCAAGACGGTATTAATCTTGTTAAATTTTTCTCGATTTCCTAACATAGCCTATGTTTCGGTATGTTAAGTTGTGCAATGATCATAAATTTTTTTGTTATAGCTGAATAAAGTGGGGAAATTTTGAAACGTACGAAAATTTCATATAAATGCTTCTTTATTCAAAAGTAAATGAGGAAAAGGAATACAAAGGGGAAAAATAAAAGGTACCTCTCCCACACTATATCGGACATTGTCCTCAATGTTTCGATATAACCGCGGAAAAAAACTACAAAAAGAGATAAGACTAAAACAAAAAACAAACTAAAGCTAATGAGGTCCACGTCCTCTGCCTCGGGTACGAGCGCGTCCATTCCGGGCTACATGATCTGGGATGCCTACGTGATGGATATAATCATGTAGGTCTTGCACGCGTAGCATCAGGGCACCCATCTCTTCTATCACACCGTCGATCCGTTGTCCTTGGTGGACTTGCCCCTATTGGATTTGTCGCATAAGGCTCATCATCTCATTGTACTGCCTCTGTTGTTGTTCCTCTCTCTGGGCGGACAATTGGTTTTGTTTCCATATGCCCCTTAAGATTTCTTCATTAGTGACGGGGTCTTGTTCTGGAGTGGCGCGGCGACGACGTCCGGTGGATGTTGAGGCTTCTCGGGCAGGATGTGGTGGGTTTTCAGTAGGTGGCTGATCCATTTCTTGCTCCATTTCATCGACTGCTTCGTTATTTTGGTTTTCTTGAGCAGCCACATTAGGCTCAGGAGCACGAAGATTGAAAAGTTAATTTTCTTGTCTTTGAGGGTCGATGCGGTCTCTGCATGGCATGATGATGCTCCTGATTATTCCGGTACGGACCACTGGATGGTATCGTCCATCCGCCCTTGCTTTAATGAGGTGGGAGGAGCGACAATACTCGGTATCCAGGGACTCAGGTGGTATGAAAGGTAAATCAGTGAGGTTGTCTCCGAGACCAAGGCCGAGTGCGATAGAAGTGACTATACCTACGAAGTAAAAATGTTTAGAACCTCTAGCACAGTTGGCGTGGATGTGAGACAGTAGGAGTGGAGCTGCATTAATCGGTTTAGGATAGAGCACACAGCGAAGGAAAAAGAGTTCCTTGGAGTTTACTTTGTGGTTACTGTCTCTCGCGAAGATTGTGTGTCCTAAAACTCTGTGAAAATACCGTATTGCTGGGTTGTGAATGTAGGTTGCGTTGAGGCTGTCCCAGCTTGAGGTAGTTACACCTGTAAGTCGATTCCAGATGTCAAAGGCTTCTTGGAACAATGAATCGTTAGACAAACGGCAATGAACATTCTCGCCATGATGGAATCCAAGCATTTGGGCAAGTCGGTTTTGGCCCACCGAATACTCAGGGCCAAACATGCGGAATGTAGCTACACCAGAAAGTTGGTTCGTATCTCCCGGAGGTGTAACATAAGCAAAAGAGCTCAGAAATTCTAGAGTCAGAGATTCGTAGGTAGGCCACCCTTGTGTACAGAGCTGCGATAAACCGGCATTTTGAAGCATCCAACGTACACCTTCTAGCATACCCAATTCTTCAAGGCTATCAATGTGGACGTACCGCGTCGGTTGGAAAGAGCATTGGTAGAAGCTGTTGTAACTCGCCCTTTGGTAGTCACCGACTTCTCCTTCTCTGAATGCAACATTGGAAAGGTCAGGGGCTTGTCTAGTGCGTCTAGCCATGGTGCATGCAGAGTGAAATATGTTTAATGGAGGAAGTGGGTGTGAGTAAGGGTTGTTATGTGAGAATGAGAGTGCTTCGTGAGGTTTAAATAAGAGGGTTTGGGAATATGAAGTGTTGGAGAGAAATTTGGATTTAATGTGAGGAGTTTATGGAGAGTAATGGGAGTTGGTTAAGGAGAGTAATGTGAGTGGGACGGTTAGGGAGAGTAGACAGAGAGTGGACCGTTTGAAAAGAAATTGGAAGGAGAAGAAGATGAAGAGAAAGGGTCTCTGTTAATAAAACAGAGAGCGCGCTTAAAATAGGTATGACGCTCATCACGGACCCGTCACGGTCGTCAGCCGTGTTACGGTCGTGACAAGGGCGTTACGCCTGTCATGCTCACAAAGTCTGCATTCTCATAAAGACTTAATAAAAGCTGGCACATTAAATAAATAGAACATGGTAATTATCAATAGCAGTAACATAGATAAATGTTAGAATGCAAATAAAATGACAGAATTAATTTAAACTAAGCAGGAACATTATATCATCAACTCAACCACAAGCAATGAATACGAATTAAATACTTTATTAAAATTGGAAATTCATAGCAGTGTACTTAAAGTAGAATTGCAGAAGTATTAAAGTTGAAATTGAACTAAAATAAACTTGTTCCTTGACATTAAAAAGAAAATGGCAGTAAAGTAAATGGTTCTAAAACATTAAAAGAAAAGCAATTAAATGGAAAAATTTGCAGTGTGACATAATTAGCCACTTGGCTTCTTCAAATATTCCACAACTTGGTTCAGATGATAAAATTGTTCCACAGTGATGTCCATTAGACTAATGACATCGAGGCGCATAGTCTTGAGTTCATCCTTCATATCTTGCAGTGTAGTGCGAAAGGCTTTAAGTGTGGCTTGAATGTTAGCAGGGGGATAATATCAGTGTTATTCATGGGATGCTCAGGGTGATCATGATAACG
Source organism: Lathyrus tuberosus (assembly GCA_022829125.1). Lineage (NCBI taxonomy): Eukaryota > Viridiplantae > Streptophyta > Magnoliopsida > Fabales > Fabaceae > Lathyrus > Lathyrus tuberosus. The sequence continues at coordinate 5,328,551 of JALAZF010000164.1, read as the reverse complement.
AGGAGGAGTTTCAGGGTCAATCTCAATGTCAGACACATGACTACCAAAATCTCTTTCAGGCAGGGGCTCATCTAAATCATATAGCCAGTTGTGGCGGTTATGCACGCTAGTTCGCTCGTGATCGGGCAGTGTAAACTGGGAAACAACTTCATTATTGATCAGGAGTTGGAACGGAGGTGGTCCAAGATTCCTAATGAGTCCTCGGTTAAAACAGAAAGTTATGTTCATTGGCCTATATTCGCCTAGAGGGTTCACTCGGGAAAGTCGTGTTCTAAATCCCATGGCATCAGCAATTTTAGTTACGAGGCCACATATCAAAATGGGACCGCGGTCAGCTTGAGCAATCCTGCGGAGATTGTCGAGCATAAAAGTAGCTCCATTAACGGGTCAGGATTGGAACACACAAAACATGATAAACAGCTCATCTCTAGAGATTAGGGTGTCATTCTTGGCTTTTCCAAAAAGGGTAAAGGCTAAAATCATGTGAAAGTACCTTATGGCCGGGTTGTGAATTTTAGTGGACACCATAGGGTGCGGGTCATGATGAGGTTGTTCTGAAATACTACTCCAGAAAAGGTCCAGTTCATCTTCCATTACCAAATCTTCCTGTGCCATAGTAAAAACGTCGGGTCCATTAGGGAAATCCAACAGGTCCGCAATCTCTCTAATGTTGAAGCGGCACGTGTATCCAAATAACCTAAAGGTTATGTTACCCCTATTAAATCCCATGCCATAGTTAGGGTTGTAGGACAATGAGCTTAGGAATTCTAGGGTCAGCCTGTGGTAAGTTGGATACTTCTTTCTAGCAAAACCTTCCCATCCTATCTGGCTAAACATAAAGTCTATGCTATCTCCTATACCTAAGGCAGTCATGGTAGGTCCATGGGCAAATTTGGTTAAGGCCATAGGTATGCGAGAGAGAACCTTATAGCGGTGCCATTGGACAACGTCCCTGAATAGCACAACCATGGTGTCTTCGTTATCCATCTTAACAGTTAGTCAGAAACGGAAAGCAAATGGAGAAGGAAGAAGGTAGAAAGACTTTAAAATCCTGTAGCATGTAATTATAAAATCAGCACAGCAGTTTCCATAAAATATTTGAAATTTTGAGAAAAGAAGATAAAAAAGTAATGAAAATAAGATTAAGAAAGTAAAGGGAAACGAAAAGAAATAAAAATAGACTTAAGAAAAATGTAAAGAAATTTAAAAAGAAATGAAAATAAAAGAAAGTTAAAAGGAAAGAAAACAATCTCGTGGGTTGCCTCCCACTAAGCGCTGTTTTTAACGTCGTAAGCCTGACGAAAGCTTAGTGATAATTCAGTTATAGGGATGAGCGGGCAGCTCTAAAAGTCTTAGACTATTCAAATAGTCTCTGTTTACGATATTATGGTAGTGTTTTAAGCGTTTCCCATTTACTATAAATGGTTCACTATTTCTTCCTTTTATTTCTATCGCTCCACTTTGAAGAACTTTAGAAATTTCAAAGGGTCCCGACCACCTAGATCTAAGTTTTCCTGGAAAAAGCTTAAGTCTCGAATTAAATAGGAGCACGACGTCTCCCACGCTAAATTCTTTTCTAGATAAACGCTTATCGTGCCATCTCTTAGTTCTTTCTTTATATATGCGGGCGTTTTCATAAGCATCTAGTCTTAGTTCTTCTAATTCGTGCAAATATAAGATTCGTTTTTCTCCTGCGGTAGCGTAATTTAAATTGAGGGTTTTAATAGCCCAATAGGCTTTGTGCTCTATTTCTACCGGCAGATGACAGGATTTTCCATAGACTAACTTAAATGGAGTGGTTCCTATGGGGGTTTTGTAAGCGGTTCTATAAGCCCATAAAGCTTCATTAAGTTTAGTTGACCAATCCTTCCTAGAGGTAGCGACAGTCTTTTCTAAAATTTGTTTTATTTCTCTGTTTGAAACCTCGACTTGTCCATTGGTTTGTGGATGATATGGTGTTCCCACACGATGTTTGACTCCGTATGTTGACAGCAGTTTATCGAATATTTTAGATATGAAATGGGAGCCACCGTCACTAATGACGAGTCTTGGCACACCAAATCTAGGAAAGATTATGTTCTTAAAGAGCTTTATCACTACTCGTGTGTCATTTGTAGGAGAAGCTACAACGTCGATCCACTTGGAAACGTAATCGACAGCAACGAGTATGTACTGGTTACCAATAGAAGACGGAAATGGTCCAATGAAATCTATTCCCCACAAGTCAAAGACTTCTACTTCTAGAATGCCCTTTTGAGGCATTTCATCGCGTCTGGAGATGTTACCAACGCGTTGACACCGGTCACAATTTATAACCGCGATATGGACATCCTTCTATAGAGTAGGCCAAAAGAGGTCAGCTTGCAAAATCTTAGCATAAGTCTTTGAAGTGCTCGTGTGCCCACCATAGGGCACGAAATGACAATGAGAAATTATGTCTTCCACCTCATCTTCGGGTACACAACTACAGAAAATACCATCGGTACCCTTCTTGAAGAGAAGTGGTTCGTCCTAATAATAGTGTTTAAGGTCGTGGAAAATTTTCTTCTTTTGTTGATAGGTTAGATCAGGTGGCAGTACTCCAGCTACTAGATAGTTGATAAAGTCAGCATACCACGGCAGCGTGGTCTTAGTGTAAACAGATTTGACCACCTCATTAGTTTCTGTATCAGTATAGGTCAAATATTGTTCAATTATATTACTTTTTAACTGGGCTAAGAGTCTTTCATAAGGGAAATCGTCATTAACAGGTACTTGGTCAGATTGGATGTTTTCCATTCTCGACAGGTGGTCAGCTACTACATTTTCAGTGCCTTTCTTGTCCTTGATTTCCAAGTCGAATTCTTGTAGGAGCAGAATCCACCTCAGAAGCCTTAGTTTGGGGTCCTTTTTGCTTAATAGGTACCTGATTGCGGCGTGATCGGTGTAGATAATTATTTTTTCTCCTACTAGGTAGGAACGAAATTTATCCAATGCGAACACGACAGCTAAGAGTTCTTTTTCTGTGGTAGCATAGTTCATTTGTGCATGATCCAAGGTTCTACTGGCATACTAGATCGCGTGAAGCTTTTTGTCCTTTCTTTGTCCTAGGACTGCACCTACAGCATAATCACTTGCGTCGCACATGATTTCGAATGGTTTATTCCAATCCGGGGGTTGCATAATGGTGCTGATATCAAAGCTTGCTTGAGTGTTTGAAATGCGTCCAAGCATTTGTCATCAAAGACGAATTCAGCGTCCTTCATTAACAGCTCAATTAGGGGTTTGGTTATCTTAGAGAAATCTTTAATGAAACGTCGGTAAAAATCGGTGTGTCCTAAGAAACTTCTTATTTCTCTAACGGTTTTTGGTGGCTAGAGATTTTCTATTACTTCTATTTTTTCTTTGTCGACTTCGATTCCTTTGTCGGATACTATATGTCCTAGCACGATTCCTTGTCGGACCATGAAATGGCATTTTTCCCAATTCAGCACTAAGTTGACCTTTACACATCGTTCGAGCACCATTTTGAGGTTCGATAGACATCCTTCAAAACTTTCCCCACAGACAGAGAAATCATCCATAAAGACTTCCATTATACCGTCTAAGAAGTCAGAGAAGATGGACATCATACATCTCTAAAATGTTGCGGGTGCGTTACATAATTCGAAAGGCACTCGCCGGTAGGCAAAAGTTCCATAGGGATATGTGAAAGTAGTCTTTTCTTGGTCGTCAGGATGGATAGGAATTTCGAAGAATCCTGAATATCCGTCTAAATAACAAAAATGGGAATGTTTAGCCAGATGTTCCAGCATTTGATCTATAAATGGTAAAGGGAAATGATCTTTACGAGTGGCTTTGTTTATTTTTCTATAATCGATACACATTCTCCATCCGGTTTGAGTACGTTGTGCTACAGATTCGCCTTTTTCATTATTAATGACTGTAACACCTCCTTTCTTGGGTACCACGTGAACTGGGCTAACCCATTCACTATCTGATACTGGGTATATGATTCCCGCTTCTAACAGCTTTTGTACTTCTTTCTTAACGACATCACTCAAAATGGGATTGATTCTCCTTTGATGTTCTCTAGAGGTTTTACAATCTTCCTCAAGCATGATGCGATGCATACAGATAGAGGGACTTATTCCTTTCAAGTCTGAGATGTTATAGCCTAAGGCAGTCGGGTACTTTCTCAGGACATGCAATAATTTTTCGGTTTCTATTTGTCCTAAGTCTGCGTTGACTATAACTGGTCGTTCGAGTTCTGTATCTAGGAATTTGTACCTAAGATCTTTGAGTAATGTCTTCAGTTCTAGAGCTGGTTTCTTTGGACAATGCATAGGGTCAGGAGTGAGTGCGATACATTCACTTAGATTGTTATCTTGGTATTCACCACTCCAATTATCATCTTCAAAAATTGGTGGCATCGAAATTCTCAGCACTTCAGAACACGTGTTTTGGTGTTTTTCCATTTCTTTAACGCATTCATCAATTACATCTAGGAAACATCACGAATCTTCTATAGCATGCGCTTTGAAGAATTTTGAGAGGATGAATTCTACTTTTTCTTCACCAACCTCGAAAGTCAGTTTTCCTTTTTTCACATCTATGATGGCTCCGGCAATAGCTAGGAAGGGTCTTCCTAAAATGATGGGGATGTTTGAGTCTTCCTGGATGTCCATGATTATAAAATCTGTAGGAATATAGAATTGTCCTATACGTACTGGAACATTTTCTAGCATTCCTAGAGGAAATTTTACTGATCTATCAGCTAGTTGTACAGACATTCTTGTTGGTCTTAGTTCTCCCATGTTGAGCCTTTTACAAATAGACAAGGGCATTAAACTGATGCTGGCTCCTAAATCGCACAGGGCTTTGTCTATGACAGACTTTCCAATCACACATGGTATAGAGAAACTACCAGGATCTTTCAGCTTAGGGGGCATGTTGTTTTGGATTATTGTGCTACACTCTGCAGTAAGCATAACGGTTTCAGTATCCTCAAGCTTTTGCTTATTAGTTAATATTTCTTTTAGGAACTTAGCGTTTGAGGGAATTTGTGTAATTACTTCTGTAAAAGGTATTGTGACATTTAATTGTTTCAGAAGTTCAACAAATTTCTTAAATTGGCCTATGTTTTTAGATTTAGCGAATCTTTGGGGATACGGAATAGGTGGTTTATAAGGCGGCGAAGGCACATATGGTTCTTCTTTCCCTTCGGCCTCTTTGCCATCATCATCCTTCTCATTTTCCTTCGGTTCGCCTTCCTTTTCAGACTCCTTACTAGGCTTTTGGTACATGGCTGGATTTTCTATTCTTGGGTCAGTGGGTCCTTCTAGTTCTGTTCCACTCTGAAGTGTTATAGCGTTTGCATGTCCTTTCGGATTAATTTGAGTTTGAACTGGCAGGTTCCCAGCTGGAGCAGCGGTGGCTGCTTGTTGTTGAGCCACTTGTGAGATTTGTGTTTCTAATATTTTATTGTGAGTGGCTAGAGCGTCAACCTTGTTGGCTAATTGTTTGATTTGCTCACCGGTGTGAACATTCTGGTTAAGGAACTCCTTGTTTTGTTGAGCTTGTGCAGCAATGAAGTTCTCCATCATAATTTCAAGGTTTAACTTCCTAGGAACGTTGGGAACATTAGCAGCAGGTTTTTGATATCCTGGCGGCACAGCAGGTGCTTGTCCATGTGCATACAGGGCGTTATTATTCTTGTACGAAAAGTTTGGATGGTTTTTCCAACCAGGATTGTAGGTATTTGCATATGGTTTTCCTTGAGTATAATTCACTTGATCAATGGAGACTCCTGCTAAAATTTGGCATTCGGGGGCAGCATGTCCAGGTACTCCGCATAATTTGCAATTTGGAGCTACGGCAGCCACGGTGGCTGCGCGTGTTATGGTCAAGTTGTCTAACTTTTGAGCAAGGGCATCTACCTTAGCATGGACATGATCAAGACTACTAACTTCGTACATTCCACCTTTCGTTTGAGATTTTTCCACTGGCGTTCTTTCACCTCCCCATTGGTAATGGTTCCGAGCCATGCTTTCGATGAGTTGATAGGCTTCGGTATAGGGTTTGTCCATAAGTGTACCACCAGTGGCGGTATATATTGTCATTCTTGTATTGTACAAGAGACCATTGTAAAACGTATGGATGACTAACTAATCTTCAAGACCGTGATGCAGACACATCCTCATCATATCCTTGTATCTCTCCCATGCATCGTAAAGAGACTCAGTATCTTTTTGTCGAAATCCATTAATTTGGGCTCTCAGCATAGCTGTTTTACTTGGTGAGAAATATCGTGCTAAGAACGCCTTTTTCAACTCATCCCACGTAGTGACGGAATTTGATGGCAAGGATTGCAACCAAGCCCAAGCTCTGTCTCTTAACAAGAAAGGAAAAAGACGTAGTCTTATTGCATTTGCAGTCACACCATTTGCCTTCACTGTGTCTGCGTACTGCACAAATTTGGTCAAATGATCATTAGGATCGTCCATAGGATTTCCAGAAAATTGATGTTGTTGTACGGCTAACAGCAATGAGGGTTTTAACTCGAAATCATTCTGGTTGATAGCAGGGGCAGCAATGGTGTTGTGTGGTTCTTGCTCAGATGGGGTAGCATAATACTTAAGCGAACGGTTCTGTGGTCCATCGGCCATGTTGCGTTCTTTGACTGGTTCAGGAGTATGAGCGAGAAGATCGGGAATATTATACTTGCGTTGATATTCAAGTATTCTGCGTCTTAAATGTAAGAAACGTTCTAATTCGGCGATTGGTGGAAACAAGTCTTCGCTTTGTGAGGGAGTACTTGGCATACAATCGAGAAAAAGGGAAATAAAATTTGTTGCCTTAGTCTATACTGCGCAACAAAGAATCGCACTATTGACTAAATCAAAGTCCTCGGCAACGGCGCCAAAAACTTGATCGCGACTTTCTGAGTCTAGCGGTTACTAACTGCAAGTGCACAGCCTATTGTGTAGTAATAAAGATATCGATCCCACAGGGACTTGATAATCAACCTAGTGCTACGATTTGCTACTGTGTTTAGCTAAGGCCAAGATGTTTTAGTTTTAAGTTCAAAATGGGAAACTAAAGGGAATCTAAATTTTTTAGGATAAACTAGTTGATATTAGGGTATCGGTACGTAACTTAGTACACCATCGTGGATTCAATAAAACCTAAGCGTATAAAAATAAGTCACTTTATATTTCTGTAGAAAATATCAGCTTAAAAGCCCTCACCTCACACTCTCGTGGTTATTGCTTCGGACTATACTCCTAAATCATAACTTCTGCTCTCGCTAGCCCGTTAGAATTTAAAAATACTTTTTGAAAACTAATACAATCTAATTAACTTTAAAGCGCTCTCGTTGTTTTTAAAACCAATGCCCGATTTCAGCTATCCGGTTAGAATCTCACACTCTCGTGGATCTTAATCCTAACCTTTGCTACCTTTTTACTCTCGTAACAAAAGTACAGTTTTAATTAAGAAATCGCGGCCAGAAATTAAGTTGTTTATGGTTTTAGCTTAAATTTATCGAGTCCATTCTGGTTACTTCATTACATACCGATAAATCGGATTTAGCTAGACATATTACTTAAAACAAGCAGGCATAAATATAAATTACAAGACAGTAAATTAAACATGGCAATGAGAAAACGATAATGCTATTATTAAGATAATGAATAAAACCTAATAATTATGCAGTACTTGGTTCTAGCAATTCCTCCACAAGTTAGTAGGCTTTTGCTTGATCGTATTGGAATAACGAATGATGAAGGCAAGATTGAAAATAAATCCTAAACTATGGTGCAATAGCTCCCCGGTGTGAGAAACTATCACTATTTCAAGTAATGGTAAACAAGGAATGGGAAACGGGAAACAAATAAGGAATGCAAGGAAAGTATCAGCTCGGAAATAAATTATGCAGCAATTCGGGGTAAAATTCTCTAGGTCTCCGTCTCTGTTGCTCTTCAATCAATGCTGTATTTATAGCCAAGCCTTTGTGAAATTCTGGTACAGATGTGTGATGTCAAGTGCAAAGTCACAACATCGCAATCTGCTGTATAAACAAAGCAATCATAGAAACAGTAAATCAGCACAAGGATTGTTCACCCAGTTCGGTTCAATAACCTACATCTGAGGGCATACCAAGCCAGGAAGGAAGTCCACTATTAGTAGTATCTAATTACAGACTCAACAGACCAGTTGACAATCTACCTAATTTAATCACTACCCAATGACCATTCTATCTAAGTCCTCCCTAGATACGAGACTCCATCTCACTCCCAATCATCGCAATGATGTCTAGCAGTCAACTTCACCGCCACTGCATCAACAGCTTGATTATCCACAACTTTAACAAACACGGAAAACTAGAAGTCACACTTCTATGACACACCTTGGAGTTGCTTCAAAGCTTCCTCCAAGAACAATACAATACTCATTACCTACAGGTTTCTGAGTAAAGACACAGTGACCATCTCACAACCCGAGTGGTTCACTTAGACTAAGCCCTAATGATCTACATCTTGGACCCGTGCCTCTTCTAGGTTACAAGCATTCTATTTATAACCTTTTCCCAACTGGATTTGGGCCTTCAAATCATATCAAATCTTCTGTACCAAATCTGCAAAAGATTCTCCTTCTAAATAGATCTTCAATTAAATCTTCAATTAAATCTTCAATAATTAACTCTAAATATTCTTCATATCTTTATGCATTAAATTGGTAACAAACTAATCTTCTTCATAACTGATTGCACCAAGAAATTCGCATCCAATCTAACTAACAGAATACTCATTAAATCAACATAATCAGCGCAGCCCTAAAAACATCACAACCTGATGTTTTAATGTTCTGGTATAGTGATGTTAAGACATCGCATGTGACATCACTCTTCAGCACTTTAACTCTTCAACAATGTTCACAAACCAGAAACATAACAATACTGTTAGACGCTCATGTTGAAACATCAACCATGACATTAACCTTGTTTTACCAAAATTCTAGTCAATCACAAGAACTTACAATCTCCCCCTTTGGCTAATTTTGGCTAAAACCTATATAAACATTACAACTCAGATTACAGCAGCAATTATAACCCTACACTACTGTTAGAAGTCATCTGATCCTAACAATAATCATCAGTAACTACTGTGTACTGCATCCATGGAGAATCATCTTCTTGAATGATGTTAGGACATCATGTTGGACATAACATCACCATATAACAGCAACTTCAGGTAGCACATCAGGACCTAAGAACAAGACAGTCCTGAAGTATTGGTGCACATGAGGAAGAAGATATCTGACACTCCCCCTCAGTACAGCACATTTCTTTTTCCTTCTAGGTCAGACCCAGAACAAATGTAGAAGACTCCTCCAGAAAAGAAATGTCTGTCTAGACATCAAAGACCAATGGTGGCATAAGAGAATTCTGTACACCATATTTGATCAGACGCCCCCAGTCGACCTGTGGCATAAGATAACACTTAAGAAGTGGTTCACTTACAACCCAGGTAACTCAGAACACAAGTCACAACTGTGTTCATAACTCAGGACACAAGTCACAAAGACTCAACACCAACTTAGGGATAAAACATCCTCTGCAACATCAAGAACTGCAGACTCCAGGCATAACATTTGCGCAAACCAATTAACCAAACCCTTTCCTTTCTCCCCCTTTTTAGCCATAAATTGGCAAAGGAAGCCCTCGCAGAACTAGACCCAAGTAGTGCTCACCCAAAAATGAACAAACGCCATAAGACTTATGAAACAAGCACACTCACTGGCTGAAGGAGAACAAAATAACCCCTATAAATAGCTGATCAAATACTTTGGAATTAACGAGCTTTGAATAGTCAAGGTTTTTGGTCATAGAAACGCTATTTTAGGAGGTTCTTTGAATAATCTTTGAGAAACCTTGATCTTGCTTCACAGCTTTGATCAAGTTACACAACTCTCTATCGCTTCACAGCTTCTAAGAGAGGACAGAAAACAACTCACCTATTCAACCTAGAATGGTATATACAAAACTCGTACAAAATGCTTAAGACACTCAGCCTATGCTCTTGATCTTCTCTCTGTATTTTTGTACCTTTTCCTTTGATCTTCTGCACTTTATATAGCCACCTGAATTGGACTTGGACTCCTGCAATATCTGACTTGATTTGTTATTTAAAACTGAATCTTCAAAACAGATTTTCTCCTAAAATCTTTTCAAATCTTCAACCTTTTAAATCTCCTACAAATCTGCACCAGATCTCCTATGCAGCGAAGAATATCTAACCCAAGATATTCCCATCCAATGAGACTACCTGCTCTCCACAATTCCAGCTAACACGCAAACCCTAACAACATCACAAACTTGATGTTATTAATTCTGCAGATCTAATGTCACAACATCGCATGTGACATCAGACATCCAAACTTCAGTAACTAAACCACTTAACACAGCCCAGTGTTAAGACTCAATGTTGTGACATCACCACCTTGACATCAACAATTGAACATCTTTTGTTTTACCAAAATTCCAGCCAATCCAAGAAACTAACAATCTTCCCCTTTGGCTAATTTTGGCTAAAATAATCTCTGCACCTTCAGAGACTACAACAGCAAAAAAAAAACTTCAATAATTTTGAACCTTCAAGCAGCAGCATCTTTAATACAAAAAGCCTTCACTTCACACAAAACTCTGTTGCAGCACCATCTTCAATAGCTACAATCTGCACATATTTCATCATTAGTAGCAATGAGTACTCCCCCTCAATGCAAAAACCAGCATAGCAGCTGTTCAGCAATTACTCCCCCTCAATATCTGCACTTCTGTACTATAACATTAGCAATCAGCTATATCCTCAGCAGCAACACCTTTCAACTCCTTTGACAACAGAGAATATTTGACAACTTTAACCCCTTGGCCTTTAACTTCTTTTTAACTTCTTGGCTACTTCTCCCCCTTTTTAGCCACAATTTGACAATCCCCAACAAGTAAGTCTTACTACAGTTAGTACTACCCTAGCTCTCATTGTTAGCCTCACAGTCAGCAAAACAAATCATAGACCAAAAACATAAAGGGTGCATATAACATCACAATATTCAAAATACAACCCAAGCACATTAAGTGCTGAAACAAAAACAACATTGCAGAAACATAAAACTAAAACACTAAAGTTACTAACTAAGCAAAACATTAAAAGCTTTAATCATCTGAGCTAAGATCGTCATCATCTTCTTTTGAGCAATCATCATTGTTATTTTCAAATTCAGCATTGGCACTTACACCAGGACCATCATCAACACCCTTACTTGTGTTATCTGCTTCACCTTCCTTTTCTGCCAATCTCAGAGTCATGATAAGTCTTTCAAATTTTTGTTTCCTTTCAGTACTAACTCTTATGACTTCTTCTAATTCCTTGCAAGCCTCCTCCAATTCTGAATTCATATCAGTCTTCACATGAGTATGATGAGTAGATGTTGAGGCAGATGCTTTGACATGATCAGCAACATGTTTTCCTTCAAACAACTTCTGATAAAAAGATAAGTCAGGCTTCCTTCTACACACAATATCATACTGGTGAAGAATCCCAGGATGATGAGACAGAATTATCCCACAAATGAGGGATGGAAATGCAATAGGCAATTTCACAGCTCTTGTTGCAGCATGCTTAATAGTCTGATTATAAATGTAAGAGCCATAATCAATTAGTCTCTTTGTTCCAATGGCATAAACTAATTTTCCCAAACCAGCAGAAACAGAGGTCTTGTGGTTAGTAGGAACCCAGTTAACAGCACCTATTCTATGAAGAAGAGCATATTTCACACTTAATAAACTTGGTGATAACTTCCCTTTTGAAGGCCAAACTTCTACCTGACCAGCTGTGATTTCTTTGCAGATAACATTATTAGAAACTTCTAATTCTCCATAATCTTCCTCACTTCTTCCTAAGTAGCCATTAATCACCTTAGGAGAAAACCAGACACACTTATCCCTGGCAGTAACTCTTCTGAAAGTTAGGCTTTTGCTGTCATTAATAGACTCAGGGATATTTACTATAAATTCTCTGACCAGTCTATCATAGCAACTAGTTAATCCTGACACAGTCCTTATGAGACCAGCAAACTTAATTAGATCTACAATTCCAGTAGACTCTAAATTAACTGTATCCAGCTCTCTTTCCAGAGCTATCCTTCTCTGGCTCACACAATTCCACATGGATGCACTTCTGGCACAGTGAAATGAGATGTTATCAGGCACTTGGTCAATAGCTCTGTTCCTCACAGGGTTGATATCATGGACATCACACTCTGAATCTGATTCTTCCCTGATTCTCCTCTTCTTGCCAGACATGGCAATTTTGCTCCATGACTTGGGAGAGTCTGCAACTGAAGTCCTTTTCTTATCCTTGACCATATTATCATTAGGTAGTGACTCCACTCCTTTCCCTTTCCTATCCTCCCTTCTTCTTGCTATTGTATTACCAGCGTTATCACTATCAGATGAGTCCTCAACATCTATAACCTCAACCTGATCCTTCCCTTTATAACTGTGACTTTCATCCCTAAGGGATAATGTTCTGACATCAGGGGTGACATCAGTATCTTCAAGATCTTCTTCTTTACTACCACCTTCAGCGTCTTGAATCACAAACAAGGCCAGTCTGTGAAGGTTTGTGTCCTCACTATGAGTGTCCCCCTGTTCAGCAGGCATTTGCCTTAAAGGAACAGAAATCCCTTTCACACGTATTCCCTTCTCAAGAATTTTGGTTGTAATCTACTCCAAATGTATGTCCACATCACACTTCTCCTCAACAGCCTGAGAGGATGATGACCTAGTTTCAGTTTTATTCAACTTGGCTGAAGGTTTAGAGTTACCTGAATCTGGGAGTGCCATAGGAATGTGTTCTTTGTCAACACGTTCTTTTTCCGAAGAAACCCTAGTTCGTACATGCGCAGGTCTTTGAGAATAGGAGTTCTTGGATGGGGAAGACATCGTTCCTCTGTAACAGACTAGGTTTAGAGAAGATTTGTCTATTCTGTTGAGATTAAGGGAGATGAACCGCTGAGGAGAGAACATTTTGATGAATCTTGATATAGAATCAATATGGTAAGGCGCCTAATTTTGAGTACCTCTTAAAGTCCAATCACTAATTTTCTCCCTCCATAAAGACTTTCCTTTTAAAAATTTAAAAGAATTCACATCAGAACTCATTAACTCTGAGTGACCTTTCAGCATCCTTTCACACCTGATGTCATAGTCTGATGTTATAACATCATCGGTTGAATTAACTTCAAGAGGAATCCACTGATAGTAGTTATCTTTGGATCTGGTACCCTTCATCACAACCTGATTATGCTCATCAGATACCACACACTCATCTTTGGTGTAGTTAACTTTGTACCCTTCATCACACAATTGACTTATGTTGATCAAATTTGCATTTAAACCATTGACAAACAGAACATTGTCAAGTTCAGGTCTACCATCACCTTTCACTTTTCCAACTCCTGCAACTACATCCTTTTCACCATTGCCAAACATAACCTCATGAGAGGGACAATGACTGACTTCAACTATTAGAGTTCTGAATCCAGTCATATGCTTAGAACATCCACTGTCAAAGTACCATGTATCCTTATCAACCTGGCTATCTGAGGTGTGGGCTAAAAGACATTTCACCTTCTCTTTAGGAACCCATTGTTTAGCAACTTTAGGTCTGACCTCCTTTAGTTTTCTTTGAGGAGCAGATTGTGGATGACCATGCAATTTAAAACAAGAGTACTGCATATGTCCAAACCTTTCCACAATAGAAGCATCTAACTCTGTCATCTCTGAATTGGTTATATCTTCTACCATTATGATGATATTGTTGTGGGTCCCACCCATAATGTTGTCTCCTACTTCCATAGTTGGTCTGTCTTCTATGGTGTTGTTGTCTTTTACCATAGGTAGACTGTCTCCTGAATTGAGGATGCTGTCTTTTAGGCTGTCTCCTATGGTGACGAGGCTTCCTTCTTTCAATGTAATGAGGCACAACTTTGTTGTATTCATATCCATACCAGTTACCTTGATGTTGAGACATCTGATGAAACCTTTTCTGATTAGACCTAACAGCCTCCATGCTCTTGTGATATTGAGGAGGCATATACTGACTAGCTCCTTGAGGCTGCGTCTTATTTTTCTTTTCAATATTCTATGGCTGAACAACCTTCTTTGGTGTAGGATCCTGTCTCTTAGTTTGATGTTGAGACAATGGTTGAGACACCTCCTTCTTTGTTCCTGAAGTGCTAGCCACATATCCTATACCTGATTTATCTCCAGCAGCTTTCTCTGACTGAAGAATCTTATCAAGAGTAGTTGTACCACTGTTCATCATCCTAACGGATTTTTTCATCTGATCAAGTTGAGATTTAACTAGTACAACTTCAATTTCCAGATCAGCTTTTTCATTCTCAAGCTGAGCAATCTGTTGCTTGTGACACTTGTTTTCTTGGCAAACCTCAACACTTTTTAAACACAACTCTTGATAAGTAGATGCTAACTCCTCATAAGTTATTTCTCCATCACTATCATCATCAGAAACAACAGTTCCTGTTAAGGCTCTAACATGCCTTGCTGACTCACCTTCACTTTCATTATCAGATTCAGACCAGGAGACTGACATGCCCTTCTTCTACTTTTTCAAGAATGTGGGACATTCTTTCTTGACATATCCATACCCTTCACATTCAAAGCACTGAACACCTTTATCCTGGGTAGTCTTCTCTTCATCTTTCTCTTTTGATTTGCTGATATCATAAAGGATGTTCTTGACATTAGGCTTGTAGTTATTGTTCATCCTCTTGATCACTTTGTTGAACTGCCTTCCCAACATAACAATAGCATGAGATAGATCCTCCTGGGATTCAGCATTATTCCCTTTCTCTTCTTGATCATTTGACACCAAGGTTATACTTTTTGGCTTCTTTTCTGGTTCTCCCTCATTCAACCCAAGCTCAAAAGTTTGAAGGGATCCAATGAGCTCATCAACCCTCATCTTACTGATGTCTTGAGGTTCTTCAATAGCAGTTACCTTCATCTTGTACCTCTTAGGAAGGGACCTAAGGATCTTCCTTACAAGCGTTTCATCTGACATTTTTTCACCAAGGGCACTGGATGCATTAGCCAGCTCAAGCACACTCATATGGAAGTCATGGATAGTCTCATCTTCCTTCATCTTCAGACTCTCAAACTTCGATGTTAGAAGCTGAAGTCTTGACATCTTAACTCTAGATGTTCCTTCATGTGTAGCCTTCAAAATATCCCATGCTTCCTTAGCAACTTCACATGTATTGATCAGCCTGAATATGTTTTTATCCACTCCATTGAAGATTGCATTCAGAGCTTTGGAATTACCAAGGTCAAGCTCATCTTCTTCCTTGGTCCATTCTTCTTCAGGCTTCGGCTTTGAGGTGCCCTCTTTATCTTTCCCAGCATCATCCTTTTCAAACACAACAGGTGTTGTCCATTCTTTAATTATAGCCTTCCAAGCCCTGCTGTCCAAGGATTTCAAAAACGTGATCATCCTTGGCTTCCAATAATCATAATTGGATCCATCCAAAATAGGGGGTCTGTTGACAAATCCTCCAACTTCTTTGTCCATCTTTACACCAGAAAGTAACTTCCCTAGATCTCACCCAGAGACAGACAGGATGCCTGCTCTGATACCAATTGAAATTCTGGTATCAGACGTGTGATGTTAAGTACGATGTCACAACAACACACTCTGCACAATGGACAAAATAAACAGCAGAATAACACACAAAATTGTTCACCCAGTTCGGTCTAACTACCTACGTCTGGGGGCTACCAAGCCAGGGATGAAATTCACTACTTGTAGAATTAAATTACAGACTCAACAACCCAGTTGACAATCTCCTAATCTTAATTCCTACTAGTGACTTTCTACCTAAGAAACCACTTAGATATGAGAACACTACTCAATCCCTAAAACACTTCAAAGAACAACCTCTTTGAGAAACCTTGATCCTGCTTCACAACTTTGATCAAGTTACACAACTCTCTATCGCTTCACAGCTTCTAAGAGAGGACAAAAAACAACTCACCTATTCAACCTAGAATGGTGTATACAAAACTCGTACAAAATACTTAAGACACTCAGCATATGCTCTTGATCTTCTCTCTGTATTTCTATACCTTTTCCTTTAATCTTCTGCGCTTTATATAGCCACCTGAATTGGGCTTGGACTCCTGCAATATCTGACTTGATTTGTTATTTAAAACTGAATCTTCAAAACAGATTTTCTCCTAAAATATTTTCAAATCTTCAACCTTTTAAATCTCCTACAAATCTGCACCAGATCTCCTATGCAGCGAAGAATATCTAACCCAAGATATTCGCATCCAATGAGACTACCTGCTCTCCACAATTCCAGCTAACACGCAAACCCTAACAACATCACAAACCTGATGTTATTAATTCTGCAGATCTAATGTCACAACATCGCATGTGACATCAGACATCCAAACTTCAGTAACTAAACCACTTAACACAGCCCAGTGTTAAGACTCAATGTTGTGACATCACCACCTTGACATCAACAATTGAACATCTTTTGTTTTACCAAAATTCCAGCCAATCCAAGAAACTAACAATCTCCCCCTTTGGCTAATTTTGTCTAAAACAATCCCTGCACCTTCTGAGACTACAGCAGCGGAAAAAAAAACTTCAATAATTTTGAACCTTCAAGCAACAGCATCTTTAATACAAAAAGACTTCACTTCACACAAAACTCTGCTGCAGCACCATCTTCAATAGCTACAATCTGCACATATTTCATCATTAGCAGCAATGAGCACTCCCCCTCAATGCAAAAACCAGCATAGCAGCTGTTCAGCAATTACTCCCCCTCAATATCTGCACTTCAGTACTATAACATTAGCAATCAGCTATATCCTCAGTAGCAACACCTTTCAACTCCTTTGACAACAGAGAATATTTGACAACTTTAACCCCTTGGCCTTTAACTTCTTTTTAACTTCTTGGCTATTGTATTACCAACGTTATTGAAGAATCTCAAGACATCAGCAAGGGTTGATGAGCTCATTGGATCCCTTCAAACTTTTGAGCTTGGGTTGAATGAGGAAGAACCGGGCTCTGATACCAATTGTAATTCTGGTATCAGACGTGTGATGTTAAGTGCGATGTCACAACAACACACTCTGCACAATGGACAAAATAAACAGTAGAATAACACACAAAATTGACAACCCAAGACTCATCAGAATATTATGCACACTAGCACAACTTTCAATGATCAGCAGAGAAAAACAGCTTCTTCAACAACAGATCAACTCCCCCTATCTAAGATAACCAGTGCTCCTTTGCAGGAAGAACACCTTAAATGAATGGAAAACATAAGACTCATCTTCATGTCTTCAAGAGGGCACCCTCTGTTTAACTCACCTGCTGAACGCAATCACTTAAAGCTTAATCCTCAAACAATCCAAACACCAAAACTCACATGATTTCCTCTTGGTTGGTTATCTTCTCATGCTCCCAAACTCACATATTTCCAAGCTGATTAACTATTCTCAGGAATGAACTTCTTGATCATAACATCCAGACACAGTCTTCATTCATCCAGTCAGGAATGCTTCACACAAACATCCACAAGTTCAAGTACACTGCCTTCCACTTCACTTTAAGTCAAGTCCTCTTACTTTGAACACACACCTAGACAAGTGTGACATCTCCCATCAATAAAAACCCCTACTGAGTTCTTCCAGAAATTGCAGAGAAAAGCAAATTCTCCCAGACACAAACAAAGCTGCCCTTCAGACTTTTTCTCAGAAGCATGTGCGCATATGATTCAAACAATATGCTTCACATGGCTAGAATCATTCATGTTCACACCAACATGTCATCCAACAGCCTAATGTCATAACATGTTATCTGGCATTATATCCTCATAAGATTCAACCAATCTTCATAATCTTGATCAGCATGCAACCTTCACAATATATGTACCTTTGCAGCAAAATCCATAGACAAGTACTCCTCCAGGCATGGTTAACTAATGCTCTAGATGAAAATGAACATTTGAGCACACTTGCTAAGCACATGCATTTTGGTACCATTGCCCCTTTCTCCAAAGGCAGTCATTCCCTATCATACTCTTCATCTTCAGACTTCCAATCAATCAATACCTGATCTACTTCAGTCTTCTCTACATTCTCCATCCAAGGCAGACCTTCTACTTCATCATTCTCCCGTATGACTATGTAGACGCTCCTTAGGCATAATGTATGCACCAAGCTTCAGAACCAGAACAAAATCATCCTTCACCAAGGATATTCAACTAGATAATGTCCCAACACAAGTTAGAACATTTGCCACACCCCAAGATATCATCACCATGATCCTTGATATGCTCCACCAACTGGACTTACTATTGCATAGTAATCCAAAGAACTAGAGAATTAACCTCTCATCTACCTTCAAGAAGAATAATCTCCTTGAGTCTTCAACTCATCACCCTTCTGCCCAAGAGTAACTTGTTCCAAGACATTCCTCAATAATAACCAGTTGCCACACTCTGATTATCTTGATTCTTTGAATCCACTTCTGAGATCAACCAAATGCCACAGTTTAATCACCTCATTCATGAATCTTCATATGAAAACAACCAAATGCCACATTTTGACCTTTTCCACGTTTGTTAGAACTCTCACAAAGATGTCTTGATCCACCAAGGGAACTTGATCTTCAAGTCACATGTTCCACTTGCTCAACAGTAAACACACTTAGACTCCCTAAGCCATGGTCATGTAACATCTTCTCCTTCCTGCAGCTCCCGCAAACTACCATGAGAACGATCTTTTTGAAGCATCCTATTGTTCATTCCTGTAGATCACCCTATCATTAACTGATGTGCCACATCACCAGCTGAGACTCCTGATGTTAAGCTAGATGTCAGAACATCCAACTGTTGAATTCAGCTCTACCTTCTGCCCCTCAGAAGAACCTCCTCCCTTTGCAGAAACAGATTTCCATGCTCTCATAGACTTGATTCAACAATCAAGTTTGCGTAGACAACTTCCATCCTGCTTAGAAACTCCAAAGACTTCAAACCTACCACATCTAAATCTTCAGAAAGTAAGTAGTCCAAGACTACCCCATAGCAATACTAAAGAAAGTCACTTCCCTTAGTGGAGCCATCAGTAGAAAGCCAGAGATAACTGCAACTTATCATCCACCTTCACAACCAGAGCAAACACCATGCTCCAAACCACTTGGGTAAAAAAAACTGATCCAAGTTGTAACCATCAGGATGTGATGTCTTCATATCTTTCAGCCTTAAAACCAGCAACTTGTCTGACTTTGAGATATTGGATATCATCAACATTCCACAACTAATCTGCCTCTTATACTCCAAACTCATCCCAGACAATTTGGATGATACTCCATAGTCACCAATCAACCCCACCAGTTGATTCAGCTCCAAAGTGCTTAACCCTTGAAAATACTTCCAAAACAGCCACATAGAGAAAATTAAATTCTCAACACTTCTGCAGTCTATCACAAGATACAACATTTGATCTGGTCTGACATCCTTTTCCTACAGACTTGAGCCACTAGATGATCCCTCTTTTGCTAACCCACACCACTGATCACTTTAAATTAGGTAAGTGGCCTGATACTTCACCATGAGCACAACTAACTTTCTTTGGCTGAGAAAGCAAGGAACTGAAATGATGTTTCAACATCAGTTCCGACATCAGTCTACATCACATTAAACAACTGCTATAGCTATGGAGACTACATCCACACATATCTCTTGTAGGGAACACATGAGAACAAATCAAGCTCAGCTTCTTTCTTGATGAGACTTCCTCCATTTCATGTATCTTCAGATACTATATCATAACCAGAAAGATCCTCCTAATTAGGTCACCACTACTAAGCTTAAGAGATAACTTATCAAGATTTTCACTCCCACATGAAAGATTTGACAGTGATACTCTTTTGCTTTGGTTTCACCCTCTCCTTTCATCATCACGAAAATTGATAAGAAGGAATCAATGTTCTGAACAGATTAGTCTTCAATGTCTGATTTGAAACAGAACCTTCCATGTCATACAGTCTTCAGTAAGATCCATTCATCTTTTTGTCACTTCTTTCCCCAAAACAAAGATATGAGATAATCCTCGAGTGACTTTGGTATCTCTAACCAAACGGTTGAAGTTGTCTTGCATAACCTACACCTTCATAGAGTATCCTGCTGAGGAGACCAAACCCTAATGTCTTTCCAAGAGACTACCTTCCAAGAATCTCACCACCAGAGATACAAGAAATAACCATGGTTACATCAGATACCATGTAGCGGAACACATACCATGTCAAGAATAGTTCATCCTTCTCTTCAAGGGATCATACAAACAACTATATGAACTGACCAAGTCCATAACTCTACAAAACTATCTTCCTTGCTCTGATACCAATTGAAATTCTGGTACAGATGTGTGATGTCAAGTGCAAAGTCACAACATCGTAATCTGCTGTATAAACAAAGTAATCATAGAAACAGTAAATCAACACAAGGATTGTTCACCCAGTTCGGTTCAACAACCTACATCTGGGGGCATACCAAGCCAGGAAGGAAGTCCACTATTAGTAGTATCAAATTACAGACTCAACAGACCAGTTGACAATCTACCTAATTCAATCACTACCCAATGACCCTTCTATCTAAGTCCTCCCTAGATACGAGACTCCATCTCACTCCCAATCATCGCAATGATGTCTAGCAGTCAACTTCACCGCCACTGCATCAACAGCTTAATTATCCACAACTTTAACAAACACGGAAAACTAGAAGTCACACTTCTATGACACACCTTGGAGTTGCTTCAAAGCTTCCTCCAAGAACAATACAATACTCATTACCTATAGGTTTCTGAGTAAAGACACAGTGACCATCTCACAACCTGAGTGGTTCACTTAGACTAAGCCCTAATGATCTACATCTTGGACCCGTACCTCTTCTAGGTTACAAGCATTCTATTTATAACCTTTTTCCAACTGGATTTGGGCCTTCAAATCATATCAAATCTTCTGTACCAAATCTGCAAAAGATTCTGCTTCTAAATAGATCTTCAATTAAATCTTCAATAATTAACTCTAAATATTCTTCATATCTTTATGCATTAAATTGGTAAGAAACTAATCTTCTTCATAACTGATTGCACTAAGAAATTCGCATCCAATCTAACTAACAGAATACTCATTAAATCAACATAATCAGCGCAACTCTAAAAACATCACAGCCTGATGTTTTAATGTTCTGGTATAGTGATGTTAAGACATCGCATGTGACATCACTCTTCAGCACTTTAACTCTTCAACAATGTTCACAAACCAGAAACATAACAATACTGTTAGACGCTCATGTTGAAACATCAACCATGACATTAACCTTGTTTTACCAAAATTCTAGTCAATCACGAGAACTTACACTTTGCCTTTACGTTGGAGAGATTATCGGAGCACAACCTTTGGAGGTTGAGAAGTTTAAGGGAGACTGGATCATGTACCGTTGAAGTTGAGGTTGAGAGAATGTAGGAGAAACTGCTCAACGTGCGTGACTGCATTGGGCTTTTTTTTCCAAGTCTGCGTTCTGAACATAATTTCCATAATTGAGCGCGTGACGATCGTGGTGAGGGCATGATGGTCATGATGAGTTTTGGGAACGTGACAGTCGTGGTTGGTGTGTGACGGTCGTCACACACACCACTTTCCATTTCTGCTATTTTTCTCATTGATTCTTCCTGTTTTCTTCTCATTTCTTCATGTTTTCTCTACTTTGCTCCTTTTAGCTCGGACAATGAAATACCTGCGAAAACACTAGAATACTTGCAGAATAATCGTAACTTAAACTGAAATGACGCAATTATTAGTCGTAAACCAAGGCAAATACATGATGCATTTTCGTGTTATCAAAAATCATTAAAAATGTCTATGTTTTGTGTTAAAAAATTTCCTGATAGATTATGTGGTTGTCATGCTCGTATGGTGTCCTACAACTATAAGCACAAGTCAAACAAAGAAAAACCTGTGTTAGAGGTGTCCCTTTTGGAAGCCATGACATAAATATATTATATGTGTTGTGAATTTTGATTAAATTTGATACATATGTCATGATATGTGATTTTGATGATAAGATGAATACACATGTGACCATTTTATTTGGGATGAAAACTTGGGGATGATGTGAGTATTAGAAGAAAATGATGACTTGAATGACAAAAATATAAAGATTGAAGAAGATGAGAGCAAGAATCATGGTGTGACTGCATCGGATGTTATAAGGGAATTGTTTGAAGATTTAAATAAGATGGACAACAAATTGTAAAAGAATTTAAATTTTGAGAGGATTGCCGGAAAAAACCTAGTTATTTTGTATTTTTTATCATTGTTGTTAAACTTGTACTTCATAATTATATGTAGTTCTTGAACCTATATTTTTTTTAATAATCAGTATATTAATGAGGGAAACATTCCCGAGATCCAAAAAATTACATCCAGTATGATCACACCAATACGTTAGTATCAATGTGAAACTCCCCGCCAATCCAATCTACATGATCAAAAAATATACAACAATAGAGAAAACTCTAACTAAAACAAAGATAAATTCACTATCTACCCATAGGTAGTTTGTACCACTCATAGAGAGATACTCTCCTGCTATCTTTATTCTCCAAGCTTTTCCATCTCTAAGAAGTAGTTATGATAGAATAGAATGTGTCATTGTGATTGCCACATTCATTCTTGAAAATAACCAAGTTCCTATGTCTCCAAATTTCCCAACATCCCACCAACCATATATAACATAGATCTTTGCTTATGTTTTGAGTGTTGTAACTCTGCAATAACACCTCAACACAGTCTGCTGTAATTGGAACATGAACTCCCAGCCAAGCATCAATGTTACACCATACCTGTCTAGTTTTCCTACAAGAGATGAAAATATGAGTTATGTCTTCAACCTCTTGAGAACAGAATGCACATAACAATTATTGTGGCTCCACAATAATTCCTCTCTTTTCCAAAGCTTGCCTTGTAGGAAGTCTATCTAGTATTATTCTCCATCCAAATACTTTGACTTAAAGAGGGGTTTTTTATTTCCACAAAACCTCTAAAGCTTTTAATTTGTTCTGGCTTAATTCTGCAACATCCCCGCAACTGTTTAGTGATTCGTAGCAAGCTTTTACACTGTAATGATCCTCCTCACCTCTAGGCCATGATATGGAATCTTCAACATTGATTTCCAAAGTCACCTCCTCAATCAATTGAGATAGTTCAGCTCCCAATTCACCACATGTTGTATCAATTATCACATTCTTTCCTATGAGATTCCACTTCCAAACATTACCAATCCAATCTCCACAATCTTTGATTAGAATATTATGTTCTGGGGATGATGAGAACTATTCTGGATATTGTAACTTGAGAGCTTTCCCACCGATCCATCTTGCGTGCCAAAATAGAATTTTGTTACCATTACCTACCCTCCAAGTTAAAGAGTTGAACATTCCTTGATCATTTCTTGGCATTCCTAACCTCTGTAAGTCTTTCCACCATCCAGACCCCTGAATTTGAATAGGTCTGTCATAAACAGAAAATAGGTTTTGCAGAATTTTAAAATCAAATGTTGTTAAAAGTCAGTATTATATTGATTTTTTATGTAATGAAAAGAATTGTTGAGGTGCTTATGTATTATGTTGAGTTGAATTTCAGTAATATGTTATTGAACCATTATTGTAGTAATTTATATAATGAAAAATAGATTGTTGAGTTCATATTCAACGTTTTCCCCAGAGTTTGGTTTTATAATTTGGCATGAGTTTGACATTGGTAGAATTTAGCTTATAATTTATGCCTGTTAAATTTTCTTGCAAATTGACCATAAACATACACTTTCAAAACTCAACCTACTAACATACCAATATAAACTTATAACTTAATATAGTCATAACCTCATAACATAATATAACACACACATGGTCTTACAACCAGAACATTATTTTACAACCATAATGTAATTCCAAATCCCAAATAAGATTTTAGAATAGTTGTCAACAAGCTTAATTCAAACTATTAAAAAATAGAAAAAACTTAATCCAATTTTGAACATTCAATTTTGAACATATGTTGATTCAAACTAAACATATTCATTGGAAAAAGCCTTTACATATAACAAACCAACTCTTTATTTTCTGAACTCATGTTCTGAAATTTGGTTCATGTTCTCTCATACATGTGCATTGTTTTCATCATTTATTTATGTCGTTAAAATAGGATTAATAACATCTTTTCAAACTAACAATAGCATAAATTTTGAAGGTCATCAACTTTTCTCTATTTCTAGAGTGAATCATCACATATTTATTTGGTTTTATTTTTGGCTTCATTTTTCTTCCATATAATAAATGCACTACTACAAAATATACATATGGTAACACTATATTACTACGACTATTTAACAACCTTAATAATAATTCATCTTAAAGCGCATGAATTTATGTTTATTTTATTAAAATACATTTCATCACAGTTCATAATAACAGTCGTGGTCATATATGAAAGGTTACATACTTTAAATCTCAATACAATCAAAATTTTCATTTTTTCGTTACAAAAAGGACTTGTCCATATACTCTTATAAACATATTGAAATTAAAATACATATCACAACTGTTAGTACCATAAACCATTGTGAATAATACTGAAATTTTATCATAGTAATTTTCCGTAGTGATAAGTTTTACATTTATAATAGTGAAGTTTGTCAAGATTCGGCAAATAATAGTCGTCTGGCTCAAAACACAAAATCCTAACATCTCTCTCTTACACACCCAACTAACTCGTATCTCTTCTTCTTCCATAGATATAATCTTTCTTCTTCTTAATACTAAGGTAATCATGTTTCTTCATATTCGTCTTTCTTTTTCTTCTTCTTCTTCTTCTTCTTCTTCTAAAAGGTAAACTTGTTATTCATACACTTTCTTCCATTTTTCTTTGTATAATGTAGCGGGGAAATTTGTCAGTGTAAGCTATTGATTAACTTAACTAAAAAATGCAAGAGTCGCCACAACACTTTTATTTTATCCAAAAGGAAAGGAAAAAGAGCGAACAAAACCTAAACAAGTTCTAAAATAAGAACAGATGAACAAAGACTGCGTAAGGGGGTTGGTTACGCGATGAGAAGGTGTTAGCACTCAAAACGTCTATAGTACTCTATAGGAACCCTTTGAAATATCTACACTTTTGGGTTTGAAAAGGTTTGTTTGAAATGAGATTGGGGAGATGAGAAGCGAAGTATTTTTTTTTTAGATTTTTGTGTTTGGAGAGACTTAACCCCTCATGCCTATGTACCCACAAAGTGCCATATAGGATCAAAACCTCGTAGTTCATGGTAAAAATAACAAAAATTTGTTGGTTATGGTTGATTTTATCTTGAAAATACAACCAGTAATTCTTAAGAGAAAATACTCAACTGATTACTCAATGGTATGTGAAAGAGGCATTTGCATCACATTAAGATGAAGGATTTGCTTGGATAAAAATCAGTAAGACTAATCACTTCAACATCTAGGTGGAAAATGACAATACTTTACACAAAATACCATGGTTAGGAGCTTTACATCTCATTAAAGAAGACGACTCATGTCTAATCTTTTTGAAAAGTTTAAAAGAAAAAGTGCACAAAAGCACAAAAAGTTTGAATTATTTTTTTATTTTTTTAAGTCTTTTTTTAAAATAGTCAAAGTATGATTAACAATGATTGAAATTTATTAAAGAAAAAGGGAGGATATTTTGAAAATTAAAGAAGGGGTGGAGAAGAAGGGATTATCCAAGAGTAAAAAGATAAAAGTTAAGGATAAGAACGGTCTAACCACATAAGCAAGCTCTATAGCATAAGCATTCTTTTCTTTAGATTAGGCCTTGATCAAAATAGGTCTTCAAAAGAGAACTCCAAGTACTCAAAATCCAAGGTTTTCCATCACAAACTTCAAAGCATATGTTAGAATTCTAATTCTAAGTCCAAAGTTCCATGTCTAATGCAAAGGATAGTAACCATAGTCCAAAATTAAAAGAACAAGTTTTTTAGTGGTTTAACCCTTTATTAATGTTTTTTGGTCAAAATGGACAAAAGAAAAAGAGTATAAACTTAAACAAATGGTCCAAGTGGACAAAGGAAAAAATAACAGAAGCATAAACAAATGGTATGATGTGATATGATAACATAAAGCTTAAAAAAAAATAGAGATAGGGAGCAAGAAGGAAGCATAAACAATATCACAATTAATATAACAATAGAGAGCAAAAATCATCTAAAATGAGAGTACAAATTTTGTTTTATTTTCAGAAATGCTCGACTAGATATTCATGAGAATGAAAACATGGTCTCATACATTACCATGGGGAGGGCTCCAACTCGGATAAAATCAACGAGTATGCCAACTAACCCCCACGGGTAACAAGAGAAAGCCAATCTATTTCAAACTACGCCATAGGCGAATAGGAGACTGATAATTTGCTTACAAATCACAACGGTTTTCCGATTTCGGGACAATTTAGCGCTATGTTAAGCAGTCGTAATCGGACTTATATAGAAGCCACGACTATCTGAGGCCGGTTAATAACAATGTTAGTGCTAATGCTTGCTAGAGAATTGATATGTAGATCACTCTCCGAAAGCAATACCTCATGAAAAGAAAAGAGGTAACGATCTAATCTTCATCAAGAACTTAAAATAAGTTCCAATGATATCGAAGACTTTCATCGATCAAAAGAAAAAAGAAGAAGAAGGGAGGGGAAATCCAAATTGAATTACAATTTCAAGATCATTCCATCTTTAAGTTCAACCACTCATCTTGGTGGATTAAAGCACTAAACATATCATTAACTAAAAACACCTAACATGAATTGAACAATTCACTTTAAAGATAGATTTGAATTAGTGAATGTTTATCCAACTTCATCTACACCCTAAGTCCATTGAATTTAAAGAGGAATTGGACCTTTAAAAGTGCAAACCAAGGCAAAAAAATCAAAAGAAAATGGAAGAAGAAGAGAAAGGTACCAAAACAGTCCCAAAACAGAACCAAAAACTCAATTCTGCTACTGGTTAACCAATTAACCAAAATGAACTGCATTTGGTTAATCGATTAACTTTGACAAAACAGCAAAAAAATTGAAAAAAATCAGCATTCATGATTCAATCATTCTTCAAACACCTCACGATCATGAATGCAAATTAGCACAAAAGTTCAAGTAAAACAACAATAACTAACACCAATGGAACACAATTTGCAAGATCCAAAGATCAAGCAACAAGAATCAATAATATATCACATTGTGGAAGGTGGATCAAGCACAACAATGGTGGAATAAGTGAATTACCACTTCAAATCTGAAAATACTTCAAATCAACTTCAAGAACCACACTCCAATGCCTTGATCTACAGAAATTGATGATGAAAAAGTAAATGGATGGAGGTTTAGCTCAAACATTAGTAAGTTCCAATGTAGAACTTACTAACTTTCAATGGAAGAAAGAGCTTTGGTGAATTTGGGTAGATGAAGAATTGAGAGAAATTTTTGCAAGGTGAATTTGGCTATCAAAAGCTTGAAGAATGAATGAAATGAGGCCTCTATTTATAGGATTTAAGCTTGGAAATTTTGGTGGATTGGAGTTTGGTTTGGAACCAAAATTCGGCTTGGAATTTGAATTTGGAGGTAGAATCAAGATCAAGTGGCGATTAATGAAGGTTGACGGCGGGAATTAATTATGATGAGGTAGGGGAATTAAAATGAGGTGATCTAGAATATTCTCATGGTGAAACAAAGTGAATTTGGTGCCAAAATGGTGCAGAATTTGAATTTGGCTCATTTTTCACAAACACACATTGGTTAATCGACTAACCATATAGTGTTAATCGATTAACACAGCAAAAAATTTTGAAAATTTGTTTTTTGATGTGTTGTCTTGGCTCTGGCTCGATTCTTTTTTGCTTGTCAAAGAAGGCATGAAAATAAACACATGAACCTTGGAGTCTCTTGAATAATAGTCAATTAAATCTTAGGAAACTCTTGCTCAAATGATTTTGACTTGTTTGCAGATCAACTTTGGCTTTGTTCAGATAAATTTCATTCGAACTAAGGAACTGGTATTTGACATTCTTGGTCCCAAACTCTTCCTGAAAAAGTTAGTGAAGGCAAAACAAACATATTTTTGGATTTTAATTAAGGGTTAGTAAACATAAACAAATATCAAACAAACAAGAAAGCAGGAGTGCTAGGTGATCTCTTCTAACAATAAGACCTACAAAGGAAAGCAAGAGAACCAAAGCTGGTGATCTTGTTTGTGGTATGAGATGCAAATGATATGTGGGATGTTAGGGGTAAAAATTAGGATATTACAACTGCCCCTATTTAAGTTTCTTCTATTCGGAGATACGAAGATGGACATCTTTGTCTTGACGAGATAGAAGAGACTTAAATATAACAAATAACCCAATTTTTAGCCCTAAGAGACCACAAAATGATATGATTATGCAGACGATATGCAGACACAAGACCTCTGTGGGGAGAAAATGCTACAGGAGACAAACAAAAACTGGGGAGCAAAAGAAAGAGAAAAGACTCCACAAGGGGAAATAAAATAGGGAAACACATCCCAACAGGGGAGGAAACAATCTCCGCTGAGGAAGATAAAAGAGTAAGATTCCACCAAGGGAAAATTACCAACACCAGAATTAAAGGAAAACACATCCCAACATGAGAGGAAATAACCTTAGTTGGGGAAAAGATCATCCATTACCAGGCATCCGGTAATAACATGATCGAAAGGAAAGATTACCAACTACCAACAAAGTGGCAGCTACAACAAGGCAATCAACCAAAAGGATATGAGAAATATTACCTACTACCAACAAAGGGCTGGACGACAAAGGTAATAATTTCAAAAGATATGAAAAAATATCACCTACTACCAACTAAGGGTAGTACGACAGAGGTTATAAACTCGAACAGGGAGAGATTACCAACCATCAACAAAGTGATATTACAACAAAGTAACCAAACCCGACTATATTACCTACTACCAACTAAATGGGCAAGACGAAAAAGGTAATAAGCCAGCTATATCACCTACTACCAACTAAATAGGCAGAACGACAAAGGTGATAAGCTCAAAAAGGAGGATTGTCAACTATCAACCAAGTGATAGTTACGACGAGGTAATCAACCAAAAGGAAAACGAGAAATATTACCTAATACCAACAAAGGACAGGATGACAAAGGTAATAAACCCGAAAAGAAATGAGAGATTACCAACTATTAAACAAGTGATAGCTACAATAAGGTAACCAAACCTGACTATATTACCTACTACCAACTAAATAGGCAGGACGACAAAGGTAATAAGCCAGCTATATCACCTACTACCAACTAAATGGGTAGGACAACAAAGGTGATAAGCTTAAAAAAGAGGATTACCAACTATCAACCAAGTGACAGTTATGATGAGGTAATCAACCAAAAGGGGTATGAGAAATATTACCTATTACCAACAAATGGCAGGACGACAAAGGTAATAAACCCGAAAAAAATGGAGAAATTTCCAACTATCAAACAAGTGATAGCCACAACAAGGTAACCAAACCCGACTATATTACCTACTACCAACTAAATGGGTAGGACGACAAAGGTAATAAGCCAGCTATATCACCTACTACCAACTAAAGGTCAGGACGACAAAGATGATAAACTCAAAAAGGAGGATTACCAACTATCAACCAAGTGATAGTTACGACAAGTTAATCAACCAAAAGGTAACAAGCCTCTGTTGTCAGAGAAAAGGACCAAAGTTCAATCCATGAATAAACCAGAGAGAAACAGTCAAATAAGACTCATCCCGAGGAGGAAATATCTGAACTGGGGATTAGTTTCATCCAGATAATGCACTGGGGAGGAAACTAAAATAAATAACTTTCACGAGGCATAAACTTAGTGGGGAATCAACAAAGATAGGCATTTTCTGCATACGGGTCAACATTCTAATGGAGAGAGGACACACACGCTCTGCAGGGATAATAGCACCAGAGATCAAAGAAGCACCAACACAAATGCAAGATACACAATGCACAATGCAACAACAATATGTTATGCACAACAAATGAATGTGCATGCAGTGAATATGAGTATGAATATGCTGACAAAATAGACATAAGGATGAACTGAGGGTGAATAAACACCACTACACCACTGAATATTCGGCTAATCTCAATAAGATGGGGACATCATTGGAAGCTCTGCTAGGGATTTAGCTAAAGAAACCCTGTAAGAGATAAACAAAATCCATAAAAGAAAAATAAATCCTACTACAAGGCTCAATACTTGTTGGAGAAAGGAAATTACTCCTTGGGGAGAAAACCAAATATCAATCTTCTAACATCAATGGTCCACAAAGAGGTTAACAACATAAACTCTGCTATGAGGATGGAAGGAAAGCTGTTGGGGAATCATAACAACCCAAATCTTTCTGAATCTTCCTCGGGATAATAAAGATTCACATGAATTTCCGCTTCAAAAGGAAGAAGAGATATGCTGCGAAAAAATAATGAATCTGCTGGGGATTGTAAACATATAACCATTTACACAAAATCTGCTGGGAAAACAAGGCAGATCTGCTAGAGATACAAGAGAAAAACTCTCTGAGGTTTAACCAATTATGAGCAAACATCCTGGACTTGTTGGGGAAAACAGCAAAAGGTCAAACTGTTGGGGATTTTAGATCAATATTAATCATAAATGAGAGAAAACCTAACAGGTGACTAATATATCAATATTCCTTAAATATAGATGTCATCAGCGACTTCACGGGGGAATAGCCGCAATAGTGATGCACAATCTTCACTGGGAGGATAAATCTCTAAATAAAACAATCTGGAGAGAAATACATCCTGAACTTGCCGAGGGAAATGAGAAGTTAACATCATTGCTCTATGCTTGGGAAACATTCAAAATAATAATGCACAGCTTTCGCTGGGAAATCAACAAGGATAAATCTCTGGGTAGAACAACCTGGAGAGAAAGACATCCACAAGACAAGATAAAACCCGACAAGCGGCCATTATGTCAATGCTTCTCAGAGGGAAATAACATTACTCTCTGTTTGGGGACATCCAAAGCAACATCAACACATCTAGAGGGTAAAACTCTGAGTGAAGATTCCTCATATGACTTCTGCTAGGGACAGTAAAAGATGAATCTTTGCATATGATCTGTCATCAAAGAGAGGTGGAACTCAAAGAATGTTTAATCATCCGATCATAACATAATGAGCTGGAGAAAATCTTGATCTATACTTAGCTGGGGAAAAACTGAACATCACTCATCTGGAGAAAAAACTCAAACCAGTATTCAACTAAGAAATAATGGATCCTATGAGTCCAACACATCATAACAAATCTTTGAAGGAAACCATCATCTCGTCAACATCTGGTTATATCCATAGGAACAAACTCTGTTGAGGAAATATCAACAAACCCTACTAGGAAAGTATCAACAAACTCTACTGGGGAGCTGTGAATAAATTCTACCAGAGGAGTAAGAATGAATCCTGTTGAGGAAAACATTAAGCTATGTGCCTCATATCTTACCATTATTGGAATAACCGTTGACATTCCTTTTTGTATTCATAAATCAAAGGGAAAGGCTTTTATAATTTTCAAAAAATTAAATCAATTATTCACTTTTTGTTTAAAAAATCATCATCAACAATAAATGAAATTTTGCAAACAGAAACAAGGTAAGAATTGGAAATAAAGGGACAAAGGCCCAAATTTTATTAATAGAATGGTAGTTCGCAAATGGTGTAACTCCATGGATTATTACAAAGTTTAAAAAATAGTAAATACATGGAAAAGGGTTACATTGAAGTACAATGACCACTATTCTCCCTAACAAATTTGAATTCCAATGTGCTCAAAACATTAGCTGAGGATGATTGAAGCAAAATCCTTGATAGACAGTGTTGCTTCCAATGATCAAGATTGGCCAAATGCAGTTACGTGCCATAATCCCTAACTTTTGCCTAGATTTCCCTCTCAGGTTTTCAATCTACCGAGATAATTATTTTTGTTTTTGTTTCTAATTTTTTCTTGGACCGCCCTTTCGGGTTTTCAGCCCACCGAGACACTCATTTTTGCCTAAGTCTCCCTTTCGAGTTTTCAACTTAGCGAGTTGCTCTTTTTATTTTTTAGGCGAAGTATTTCTTGACTGCATCGACATTCATAGGACGAGTGAACTCTTCACCATCCATAGTTGTAAGAATTAATGCACCTCCAGAGAAGGCTCTCTTAACAACATATGGGCCTTCATAATTAGGTGTCCACTTGCCCCAGAATCAGTGGTGAAAGTCGAGATCTTTTTGAGCACGAGGTCGCCTTCTCTGAACACACGAGGTCGATCCTTCTTCTCAAAAGCTTTCTTCATCTCTGCTGATATAACTGGCCATGACACAAGGCCGTCATTCTTTTCTCTTCAATCAAATTCAACTGATCATATCTGCTTTGGCACCATTCAGCCTCAGACAATTCAGCTTTCATCAAAACTCTTATAGAAGTGATTTCAACTTCTACTGGGAGCACTACTTCCATACCATAAACATGCGAGAAAGGGGTTTCCCCTGTTGAAATGCTGATAGATGTACGATACCCATGTAGAGAAAAAGGGAGCATCTCATGCCAATCCTTGTACGTAACAACCATCTTCTGAATGATCTTCTTAATGTTCTTATTAGCAGCATCAAAAGCCCCATTCATCTTGGGTGTGTAAGGAGAAGAATTATGATGCTTAATCTTAAATCATTGCATAATTCCTTCATCATCTTGTTATTCAGATTCGACCCATTATCAGTAATAATCTTGCTCGGAACACCATACTGACAAATGATTTGGTTCTTGATAAACCAGACCATTACTTGCTTGGTCACATTGGCATATGATGTCACTTCAACCCACTCGGTAAAATAATCAATAGCCACTAAAATGAAACGGTGTTCGCTCGACGTTTTAGGCTTAATCATTCCAATTATATCATTGTCCCACATGGATAAAGGCCATGGAGAAGAGATAATTTTGAGAGGAGTTAGAGACACATGAATTTTGTCAGCATAAATCTGGCACTTATGGCACATATTCACATATTTGCAACAGTTGGATTCCATTGTCAGCCAATAGTAACCTGCTCTTAACATTTTCTTAGCCGTTGCATGTCCATTGGCATGGGTACCAAAGGATCCTTCATGAATTTCTTTCATCAACGTGTCTGCTTCGTGTCTATCCACACATCTGAGCAAGACCATGTCATAATTTCTTTTATACAACACATCATCATTCAAGAAGAAACTAACAACCAATCTTCTCAAAGTTTTCTTATCGTTCTTGGATGCCCCAAGTGGGTACTCTTGATTCTAAAGAAAGCATTTAATATCATAATACCAAGGTTTATCATCAACAACCTCTTTAACTGCAAACACATGATCTGGTCCATCAAGACGCATAACATAGATTATGGGCACATCATTCCATCGATTCACCACAATCATGGAAGATAAAGTTGCTAAAGCATCTGCCATTCGGTTCTCTACTCTGGGTATATGGTGAAACTCAACCTTATTGAAGAAAGTTAACAACCTTCTTGCATAATCATGATAAGGAATCAAATTAGGTTGACGTGTCTCCCATTCCCCTTTAATCTGATTAATCACTAGGGCTGAATCTCCATACACATCAAGAATCTTGATTCTCAAATCAATAGCTTATTCCAAGCCCATAACACACGCTTCATACTCAGCCGCATTATTTGTGCAAATGAACATCAACCTTGCAGTGAAAGGAATATGAGAACCATGAGGAGTAACAATAATTGCTCCAATACCATTACCATACTCATTAACTTCTCCGTCAAAAATCAAACCCCATCGGGATCGGGCTCAGACCCTTCTTCAGGTAATGGTTCCTCACAATCTTTAACCTTTAGATACATCACGTCCTCATCAGGAAAATCAAACCTGATAGGTTGATAATCATCAATTGGCTGGTGTGCTGAATGGTCAGCCAAAACACTTTCTTTTATCGGTTTTTGAGTTCGATAATCGATATCATATTCTGACAACAACATTTGCCAACGAGCAATCTGACCAGACAGAATAGGCTTTTCAAAAATATACTTGATTGGATCCATTTTGGATATATACCAAGTTGTGTGATTCAACATATACTCGTGGAGACGCTTGGCAGCCCAAGCTAAAGCACAACATGTCTTTTCAAGCATTGAGTATCGAGACTCACAATCGGTGAACTTCTTACTCAAATAATAAATAACATATTCCTTTTGACCAGATTCATCTTGCTAACCAAGAACACAGCCCATAGACTCTTCTAGCACAGTCAAATACATAATCAATGGTCTTCCTTCCATGAGAGGAGACAAAATCGGAGGTTCAAGCAGATATTCTTTAATTCTTTCAAAAGCCTTTTGAAAATCCTCTGTCCATACACTACCCTGATCTTTGCGGAGAAGCTTGAAGATCGGCGCACATGTGGCCGTCATATTAGATATAAATCGGGAGATATAATTCAAACGTCCCAAGAATCCTCTCACTTTTTTGTCTATTTTGGGCGCAGGCATTTCCTGAATACCTTTAACTTTACCAGGATCAACTTCAATGCCTTTTTGACTGACAATAAAGCCTAACAATTTTCCATAATGAACACTAAAAGTGCATTTATTAGGATTCAAACGGAGCTTAAACTTTCTCAAATGTTGAAATAGCTTCGATAAGCACTCAATATGATCTTCTTCATTCTTCAGCTTACAAATCATATCATCCACATAGACCTCAATTTCTTTATGCATCATATCATGGAACAGAGTGGTCATGGCTCTCTGGCACATTGCACCATCATTTTTCAAACCGAAGGGCATCACTCTGTAATAGAATGTTCCCCAGGGTGTAATGAATATTGTCTTTTCCATATCCTCGGGTGCTATCTTTATTTGATTATAATCGAAAAATCCATCCATAAAATAAAATATATTGAATTTAGCAGTATTATATACCAACATATCAATGTGTGGTAATGGAAAATCATCTTTCGGACTTGCGTTATTCAAATCTCTATAATCGACGCATATTCGGACTTTTCCATCTTTCTTTGGAACAGACACAATATTGGCCACCCATTGAGGATACTCAGCAGTTACAAGAAAAACAACATCAATCTGCTTCTAAACCTCCTCTTTCATCTTCACAGCCATGTCGAGATGAGTTCTTCTCAATCTCTGTTTCACATGCATAGATTCAGGCTTCAACGGTAAACGGTGCTCCATAATATCAGTATCAAGACCAGGCATATCTTGATAGGACCACGCAAACACATCAACATATTCTCTAAGAAGCTCTACCATCCTCCAATCTTGACTTCTTTTCTATTTTCCTCCGAACCCAAATTAACTAATTCCACTGGCTCTTCATGAGGCTGAATGGCTTTTTCCTCGTGCTCAAGCAACCGAGAAATTTCATCTGGAATCTCCTCAATATCCTCTTCTTCAGCTCCAAACACAGGGAACTCAAAGTTGGGATAGGACATAGGGTCATTATTTTCAATGGGTTATCAATCAATCCGCATAATGATTTTATGTTTGATTTTAGAATGTGAACAAGAAGTGCAACTATTATGCAGATAAAAATGATTATCACATTATTATTTTTTTGTTTTTTTTATGTTACCATTTTTTTCCGAAATAAAGCAAAAAGGGAAAACATAATATGGATAAGCAAAATAAAATTTTATTGCTGATGATAATATTTGAAAAAAAACCCTCACAAATACACTTTCACCTTGGGCAGAGTGAAAGGATTTTTGAAAGAAACAAAAACAAATTACATTGAAATATGAATAACAGTGGGAACATCAACAGCTATCCAATTCTAGCAAATCTGTCCATGCGTCACGAAATTGGGAAGTTCTTACTCCTCACTATCTTCAATGATGGCACTGACTTCATACTCGGGTTCTTTAAGCCTTGGTCGAGGGGAATAAAAGGGCACATATTCATCTTCTGTCTCAGAATCGTATCCAGGATCTTTCAACTAAGGCTCCCAATCTTGAGTAGGAATGGAATCATTTTCAGAGCCATCTGAGATGTAATCTTCAAAGTCATCTTCAAGAATTGCAGCTGTAAAATGATCTTTGTTGAAGAATATGGCGCTGTGAAAGGCCTCATTAATACACTTCAGATCTCTTTTAACTGTACAACGCATAAAGCCTAAACCAGTTCTATCTTTAATATCAATCACATCAATAACTCGGCACCAACCTTCAGACCGACCAGTCTCTAATACATGCAGAGCATATTTCAAAGAAGACATGGGCAACCCATTCTTCTTAACAACTTTATCATCGACGGAAAGAGCTTGGAACAGAGTCCCAAAAATTTTGTCAGTATCAACATACGAAAAGGATGAAAGATGGCTCACTAATAGTGCTTGTTTGCCTCCAATAATTATCAGCTTGTCATTCTGAAAAAATTTCAATTTCTGATGAAGAGTCGAAGTCACTGCCCCTGCTTCATGAATTCAGGGTCAGCCAAGCAGAAAACTACAATCAGGACGAATATCCATTACTTGAAAAGTAATTTGGAAGAAGCATGGTTCTATTTTGATTGGAAGACCAACCTCTCCAATCACAGTTTTTCTAGATCCATCAAAAGCTTTAACCACAACCCCACTATACCTCATGGGAGCACCTTGGTACGAAAGCTTCGACAAAGTAGACTTTGGCAACACATTCAAGGAAGAGCGTGTATCAACCAACACATTGGAAAGTGCATCTTCTTGA
The DNA here is from genome assembly GCA_022829125.1 of Lathyrus tuberosus. NCBI lineage: Eukaryota > Viridiplantae > Streptophyta > Magnoliopsida > Fabales > Fabaceae > Lathyrus > Lathyrus tuberosus. The sequence goes on along the minus strand of JALAZF010000164.1, from coordinate 5,291,581 downwards.
TAGTTCATAGAAATATGTAAAGCCAAATTGTGATTTCTCCCCTCCTCGGGTAACTCTTCATCACAGAAACTCAAGTTATTGCATACTGTGAGGTTGGTAACAATGCCATCAAAGTGATTAAGAGTCACATCATGCTCAACATACGCTTGTTCCAGTACTTTCTTCAAAGATTCCCTGTGAGCTTCAGAATTCATCAATAGGGACAACACTGAAATCTTGGACGGGGTATGCAGGAGTTGATCTACCACATTGTACTCTCTCTTCTTGATCAATTACAATACCTCATCCTCATAAGTCTTCTTATTCAAACTGCTGGACTGACCGGAAATATCGGCATTATTCTCATCTTGAGGTCGTTTGCCAGCAACAACATTCTCCACAATCTTTGGAGGCTCAGAAGCAAAGACACGACCACTCTGGGTCACTCTACTAACATCAGTGATGCTTACCACAGAAGACAAAGAACGAATTGGCACTTCCTTACCATCTCCTACCATGGTAGCATTGTATTTATATGAAATAGCCTTGTCAGATTCATATGGTACTGGACCGGGTAATCGAATAACCAAAGGTGTAACTGCGGTCTTCCGACTGTCATAAGAGATAACAACTCGTTCAGGAATTTTAAAGTGTTGCAAAATAACATTCACATCATTCTCATATTCTTCTCTCTTGGCAGTTACCTCAATCAAATTCTGATCCATCATCCCTTGAATGTCCCTCTTTACTATCACACAACCACGCGGGTTCACAGAACAGATGCAACATGTTGTATAATCGTGATCAATATCATGGTATTCACTCAAGAGTGCATGCATTTCCACAATCGATCTTAGAATCCAATGGATATCATAAATCTTAAATGTACCAGGACAACCATGAACCATATTGACAGATGCCTTACCATGATTGGGCAACAGGTTCGATTGCACATTAGGGTTGGTGTCTTCGAAAAACCAAATACCACTTCTAACCAATCTTTGCATTTCCATTTTCAATGGATAATAGTTCTCAGTATCATGCCCAGCTCCTCCTTGATGGAAAGCACAATGAGCTTCAGGCTTATACCACCTCGGCAAAACTTTTGGAACAGCAGGTGCTGCACGGGTCCTTACGAGATTCTTATGAATTAAACCATGAAGAAATTATGTATAGGTCATCAGAATGGGATCAAAATCCTTCTGATAACGGCCCTGTTGATTGTTCTATTTGTGAGAGCGTTGTTGATGAGCATCTAGAACAACAGGAGTTGAATTGATAACAGGCGTAACAGATGCAACGTGTTGCTGACATTGATTATTCTTACCATAATTATTTATGCATCCTCCATGGGAAATATCATTGGTCTCGCCTTCTTTCTTCTTGGCAAGTCCTCCGCCAAATTTCTTGGAACTTCTTGCAGAATTACCATCTTTTGACAAACGTCCTTCACGGACACCCTCTTCCATTCTCATCCCCATATTAACCATCTCAGTGAAAAGGACTCAGAGTTTTCAAGAAGATTTTGGTCATCTCTTTTTCTTCCAAAGGAGGATTAATCTGAGCAGCAATCTCGTGCCACCTCTGCACGTATTCTTTGAATGTCTCTTTATCTTTCTGAGCCATTGCTCGAATCTGGTCACAATCAGGAGCCATATCCATATTATACTTATATTTCTTTACAAAAGCCTCACCCAAATCTTCTAAAGTGATAATTTGAGTATTGTCGAGTCCCATGTACCATTTCAAGGTTGCACCAGACAAACTGTCTTGAAAGTAATGAATAAGAAGCTAATGATTATCGGTCTAAGTCGACATCTTGCGAGCATACACAATCAAATGGCTCAACGGACAAGAGTTACCCTTATACTTTTCAAAGTCAGGGACTTTGAACTTGTGTGGGATCTTCACATTAGGAACTAGGAATAACTCATGGGTATTATTCCCAAACAGTTTTTTACCCCTCAAAGCTTTGATTTCCTTCTGCATTTCAACAAATTGATCTTGAATCTCTTCCATTTTCTCATAAGCACTGACATTTTCACTCGGAGCATTGTGGAAAATCAGCTCTTCAAAAGGAACGGTATGAGCCACAGGCTACGGTACAAATATCACAGGTTGGACAGTGGGAAAACCTAGAATTTTAGGAGACGGTGGTGGTTGATATCCTTCAAGAACAAAGTTATAAGGCATGCCCCAGGGGAAACCAGGAGGCATGGAGTGTTGTGGAACACTAGCAGGTGCCACATAGATGGGCGTAGAGACAATTTCAGAAATGATTGTCCTTTGCACAGGAGTCAAAAACGGAGAAGGAGGGGGTGGCTGATTCTGAGCAGCCACCAATGCTTCCATTATAGAAGCGAGTCTTTCCAAACTATCCTTCAGAGTTGTCACTTCCTCACGAAGCTCACGGTTCTCTTGTTGCAGTTGATCCATCTTTTTCTTCAGATTAGCTCGAATATTATACTGATGCGACAGATTGGCTAAATGAAGACTAAAAGGGAAACATAAGACACCTGGCATAGGCAAGAAATAATGCAAGATATGATGCTTGATGTGGAATATGCAAATGCAAAGCCTTTAAGTAACTTCAAAGATACAAAGTAAGCCGCAAACATTATATTGAAATAACACATTTGAAGTACTGAAATTATCATTTTATTTATAATGGAAAAGGATTACAACTTTTGGAGTACAATTCCAAGAATTCTAACAAAAAGGTGATAGAAAACTAGAACTAAAAATCTGAAGAAATCCCATGAGAAGAAGATCCTTCTTGCAGCTTCTTATTAAGCTCTTTGATCTAGTCCTCCATCTGAGTCTTCTCAACTATGAGCTTGTCGACAACCAACTTCCAAGCAACTGAGGTAGAGGGAGCGTCTGAACTCTGAATGCTAGAGGAAAATAAATCATCTTGCACTTTCTCTTCTTGCTAGCCATTTCTTCTTCATTCGTTTGCTTCAACTGCTTCTGAAGTTGTGCATTCTCCATGTCAACAATCTGGTACTTGTTCCTCCAAGCATCCCTCTCTTGTCGCATCTCATTCAAAGTAATTTTAAGTTTCTCTGCATCATTCATGAAAATAAGAACATGTGTTCTAGCAGCTAGAGGTAAAGGCTCTTGACGTGGATAAGGCATCTTCATTGTGATAGCTCTAGCTTGTACCCATTGGAGATAAGTGTTGTACCCCAAATTTTACCCTTAGATTCATTGTTTCATTTGCATATCGTTTTTAAGTCAGCCATCTTTGCATTTTTAGTTAAATTTTTCATTGATGCATTTTAGCCGATTTTTATTATTCCATAGGTATTTAATTTTCTTTTAAAAAAAATAGTTACCTTGATTCATTTAGAACAAAGTCAGTTAGTTAATATTTTAGCTTAGTTTACATTTTATTAAGTTTCAATTTAATTTACTTTGATTTAACTAGTTTAATTCTATCAATTTCAGTTTACTTTTAAGTTTAAATTTTTATTCAAGTTTACACATTATTACTTCATTTTGGTTCTCATTTATTTTTCTTTTGCAAAAAGGGTCATTTTTAAAAAATAGGGAATTTAATTACTTTAATTTAACAAAATTAAGTCTAACTGATACTTTTTAAATTTTATTTTCCTTTTCTTTTATTTTCTTTTTACTTTTTGTACAACATGGGTGAAATTGACCCCAAAACTTACCGTGTCCTTTTTCACTTCGGCTTGTCCCTAACTTTTTCCTCTTTGAGCATTCACACTAATGACATAACAAAAGGGAGTTTGGAGGTATGTATTGGATGATGAAAGTGGCATATTTGACCAAGTTTGAAAAAAAGGAAGTCATGCAAACCCTAATTCTTTACCTAAGGGTCCTTGCAAGCCCTAATTTTTTGCCCCATGGATAAAGCATTTATCTCCCGTGTCTTCAATACCCTAGCCGGTTTGATTTGCCTATAAAAGGAGGCCACTTCTCTTTGTTCAAACACACCAGAGAAATTGCAAAAATACTCTCTCAAAACTCTCCACTTCCCCACCTGATTTCTTGCAAGAAACTCTCTAACACTTGCAAGAAAAATTGTTCTGTTTGCTTTCCGTAGAACACTTAGCCACCAACTTGTTCTTTACTGGGTAGCTGAGGGAGGAGAAAAAGAGGCTCTTTGTTACCAGAACTCATAGTTTTAAGAAGCAGTAGACTTACTCTACTAGGTAACACGCTTTCTGCTTCTCCTTTTTAGATGCTATACCATTTCATTTTAGTGCATGCTATTATACTGTTATGCTGCTGAAAATGATATTCATGATTCGTATGTGAGTTTGTTGGTATGTTGCTGGAAATGATATTCATGATTCGTATGTAAGTTTGTTGGTATGCTGCTGGAAATAATATGCATGATAATGTATGCTGTTATATTGTTATCATGCTACTGGAAATAATATTCTAAATATGTGGTTGTGAGTTATGCTGTGTGTTTGAGTCATGCTTTGAAAAAGAAAAAACACTGGATTGGTTTTGCTCGCCACAGTGATGATTGCGTCCGTCACTTTATGAACAAAAAATAAGAAAATAAAATAATACATTCAGAATGAATATAAGAAAAAAATAAAGAACTGAAACCCACCTGGCTCTCGCCGGGTGAGGGGTGGCGCAAGCCATCCTTTATTTTATTTTATTTTCTCTGTTTAAGAGGTGGCGCCTGCCACTTAGTTAGTGGTGGCACAAGCCACCCTTAGGATAATCAAAAGTGGTGCAAGCCACTGGTAGCACAAGGTGGCGCAAGCCACTTGTTGCTAATGTGGCACCAGCCACTACAATGTGCACCAGCCACCTTCCTTTTTTAATTTTAATTTCAAATTTTATTGTTTATTTTATTTTCACTTTACTATAATAATTATTTCAATTTAATGAAACCAAGAATTTTGCTTTAATCCTAAATCTAAGTTTGTTTTCTTTCAAACCTTTTTTGGATAATTTTCTAAGTCATTTTTAGGACATTTTTGAGAGGTGATTTTAAGTTTAGTTATCAATCTTGCTAAGGAGTTTTGAGTAGGTTTTGTTTGGATTTTGTCTAATGCCTTAACACATTCATTTGTCTTAACTTAAATTTAGACTTTGGTTTTGGATTTTGTGTATTCATTTTCCTACTTGTAAGCATTTATCCATATTGGAGTTGTTGTGAACTATTTCATACTCATACATGAATGTTTGTCTTAATATTTTGAGGATGTCCACTTTGTTTTTGTTTAAGTTAATCCCTTTACAAGATGTTATTCATCCCCTTCCTTCCAAAGGAAAAGTTTTTCTATTGATTTCAAGATCATAGAAAGCTCATTGCTACCTTGGACCTCATAGTCTTAGGCAACCTTTCTTATTGACCTCATAGTCAATAGGACCTTCTCTTGACCTTATAGTCATAGAGTAATCTTCAACCTTTGGCCTCATAGTCATAGGTAGCTCTTGGCCTCATAGTCATTAGCAACATCTTCAACCTTTGGGCTCATAGTCATAGGTAACCTTTGACCTTATAGTCATAGGCAAGCTTTGACCTCATAGTCATATTCATCCTCCATTGACCTCATAGTCATGGAAAAGCCTCTCCTTTGACCTCATAGTCCTAGATAGCTCATTAACTTCCCTTGACCTCATAGTCATAGGATTTAACCTTTGGCCTCATAGTCATAGGTAGCTCTTAGCCTCATAGTCATTAGCAACATCTTTAACCTAGACCTCATAGTCATAGGTAACCTTTGACCTCATAGTCATAGGCAAGCTTTGACCTCATAGTCATAGGACTCCCTCTTGACCTCATAGTCGTAGAGCCATCTTACCTCTGACCTCATAGTCATAGGCAAAGCCTTGACCTCATAGTCATAGCCCCTCTCCCTTGGCCTCATAGCCATCTTCCAACATTGACCTCATAGTCACACAAAGTCTCACTATTGACCTCATAGTCATAGATAGCTCATTATCACCTTGGCCTCATAACCATCTAGCCTTTGACCTCATAGTCATTAGCGATATCTTTACCTTACCCTTAGCAAACGAACATAACATAAAACAAGCTAAACAAGAGGTTCCTGTAGAATACTACAGATATTAAGGGTGCTAATACCTTTCTTAGTATAACCAACCCCCGAACCTTAGATCTCCCCCTTTAGGTTTTTTAACGACCTTGAACCTTTCCTTTGGATAAATCAAAGTCGGTTTTAAAAGAAAATGATGCAAGTTAATTAATAGCTTGTTATCTGATTTTCACCGCAACAGAAATGGCGACTTCACTGGGGACACATTATTTTGAGGGTTAAGCCCACCTTGTTTTGCTTATGTTATTCATGCTTGTTTGCTATATTTGTACATATCCCTTGTATTTATGCTCTGTTTGAGATCTTTTGTGGGCATGGTACTATTGAGTGGTGAGATAAGTCTTAACCCGGACTTGAGAGCACATATTATAGGATCGTGGTGTAATCAATAGTCGGTTGTTGGTAGTAGTACCAACAATCTATGGCATATGATGACCACACTCAGATGAGGCCCTTTGGGATTGTTGATGTCTGATGTGAGAAGTCGCATTGATATTACTTTTTCAATTGGGAGCCAGGGATTCTGAGGACCGTAGTTACCTTTACCCTACTTGGCCTTTAAAGCGTAGTGCGGTGACTATGAGGGAGCCAGTCCCTAGTAGTTGTCACGCGATACTACACTCAGACGAGTTCATCTTGAGAATATTATTAACCCGTGTAAGTAGTTACATGGGCCAATAATATCCGAAGGATTTACTAGACTCTGGGAACTTTTAGAACCTTGTTCTACAGTTGATGAACCTATAGTCCACACCTTTATGGGATGGGTAGACCATGACTCCATCCATGAGACCTCAAAACCTAAGGCTTGTGTGCTATGATTGTGTACATATGGTTGCCCTTGTTTGCGCATTGCATACACCTCATTGCAGCCATTGTTGGTTTCAAGGAATTCAAATATTCATTCCTTTTCAAAGATCAATAGAGCTTGGATCCTACAAACAAACTTCTTCAGTTTTTCAACAAAATTTTTTGCAAACTTTCCTTTGAGTTCCTTGAAACCACGTGGCTTGTATTCGTATTCCATGCGCATTCGCACCTCATTTGCATTTCTCGATCCTGAGTCTCTCCCTCTATGTCTGAAGGATACCTAGCACCTATTCAAGATAATGGCAACAATGAATGAAATGAAGAACCAGGAGGAGTTGAAAGAGGAAGTCAGAATCCTCAGATGCCAGATGAATTGGGTTCTGAAAACTTTACAAGCTCTGATGAAAAGAGAGGAGCACGCTCCCCCTGTCACTCCCAGAGAGTTTGTTAGTTCATCGCCTCTTGTGGATCCTCTGACTCAAGGACCTCCTCAGTATCAAGGACTGGACCATCGTCAACCACGCCAGCAGGTACGACCAAGAAAGCCAGGAAGAAATTACACTCTGCTACCAATGTCGTACAGTCAATTACTGTCAGTTTTGATCAAAAGAGGATTGATAGTGTCAAAAGAATTAAAGCCAGTACCATTTCCCTATCCACCAGGCTTTGATGCCAATGCTCGTTGTGACTACCATGCTGGGGCACAGGGGCATTCCACTGAAGATTGTCAGGTGCTCCCGAGTAAAATTTAGAACCTGTTAGACTCTGAAAGTATCTCATTCACGCCTCAAGGCGTTCAAATCAACAACCATTCGCCATCTCATGTGGTGCTCCCATGCCAAGGATCTGCCTTTGGAGAAACTTCATACCAGCCAGCACATGATCTTAGTCTTATACCAGAATCTCATCGTCACCAGATGTCTACCAAAAGGGCACTCCAGCCTCCAACGGTTATTTCTCCTCAAGGTGGCTGAGACCAAAGCAAGAAGAAGTACCCTATAGAAAGAGGCCAAGTTAACTTCCAGCCTATCCTTGTGCCTTTGAGCAAACTCTTCCCACTGTTGATGCAGAGCAAGCTGGTAACTCCTCGACTCCTTAACCCTGTGCCCGGACCTTGGCATAATCCAAACCTGACTTGTGAATTCCACAAGGGCCGAAGGGCATGACTTGGATGGATGCTGAGCCTTAGAAGCTACTGTACAAAGGTTGATCTATGACAAGGATCTGATTTTTGAAGAAGATCATCCAGAGATTGAATGCAAATTCCGCACCGGGACGATGGGGCATCCCATTGAAGAATGTAAAGAGTTCGAAACAAGACTGCTAAACCTGCTAAGAACACTACAACCTCAAGAGGGTACATCAGATGTCAATGTCTCAATTTCTGAAGCAAAAGGCAAAAGACTTGCAAGGCCTCTCAAGATTTTGTATCACAAGGAACTAGTGATTAGTGGCGAAGGTGTTCCCGCGCTTGGGCCCAGAAACTGAAATCTTTTGAAAACAATTCGCCAAAGTTGGCTGTGTTTTGTTCATTTCAGTATTTTCAATTGTATTTCCTTCACTTTGAATTTATATTTTCTTATAAGCATTGTTGTACTTGCAAATTGGCAGCATTAATGAAATGTTTATGCATCTTTTGATTAAATCCATTCGTTTCACTCATTTACCGTTATTTTCATAAAAGCAAAAAAAATATATATCTTGTTCCACTCCCTTTATCAAACTGTTTGTTTAAGCAAAGACTGGGGAGGATGATGAAAATATTATCCATAATTGTTGTGGTATGCTTTCGATTAAACCTTGTTGAGGATGTAAGGCATTGTTTCAATTCCCAAACACTGGAGAAATAAGGAAGATAATCCCTCGTTAACCCCTTCGAGCTTAGAAGTATGAGTTTTCTTTTCTTACATAAAAAACCCTTAACCTTGGGGCAGGGTAGTTCTCAGTTTAACTTGGTTATGCATTCGAATGCAAGCGCTTCATGCAAGACACCAATCAGCTCTCTCAAATCAAGTGACGATCAAAAAGAGGTCTCAAAACCTCAACAAATACAAATAAGAGGTCCTAAAACCTCAACAAAGACAAAGAAGAAATTCTAAAACCTCAAAAAAAAAAAAGTTCCAAAATCTCAGCAAAGACAAAGAAGAGGTCTCAAAACCTCAAGGAAAACAAGGTCTCAAAACCTCAGTAATAAAGGACGATCAAATGTTGTAAGAGAGTAATGACTACCCTAGGTGTCTTAATCATCACCAACTATCATCAGTTCAATTTCCAGCCTATGGGAATCTGAATGTATAGCCTAAGTTAACTGAGCGTAGGATTGGAGTTCATCATGAAGATGGGATGGGTACAAATAAACTTTGAGCTTTTATCTTTTGTTTCATAAACCGTGAACCAGACCACGTTACAACCTTTAAAAGACCTAATTGAGGTAAGGTTGTTTTGAAAGCATACTACAACAAGGTTGATTAACCTGACTTTTAATGATCTTTGCTTATTGTGTGTGTTCACCATTTCATCTGTCATTCTGTAAATGACTATATCCCCTCTGTTTTGATTTAATGATTCCACCGTGTGTGTTTCATCAATAAACTTTGATTTCAAAAGCTTTCATGAATTTTGCATTGAAATTGCCAATTTTAAATGAACAATACTTACCTGTAAAATGAATTCAATGTCAAAAGAATCCCAACAAATACAGCCAACTAAGGAATTTGACTTAATAAAGGGCTCAGTCTGGGGAATCTCCTCCATAGATCCAACACCTCAAGAGCTACTAAATCAAGGGGCAAGAACTCTTCAAATTCAGGATATTGGGGCATGCTTTCTTGAGGTCATCTTACGACAAGTTTGGACTCTAATGATCTACCAACAGGGGCAAGTGTGTTCCCCAGTTGTTTCTACCGCAGTCTGAGGACTTTGTATCACGAATACCGTTAATCAGGGGAAATCAGGTCGAGATTCGGTAAATCTCTAAAAAGGCAATTGGTCTGGGGCACCTCCTTCACGGATCAACCAGTCTGAAGAACAAGTTCAAGGACCTTGTTGTATAAATACAGTAAAACTGGGGCAGATATGTCAAGATCCATGAATCTCTTCAAGAGTTTGAAGATATTGGAGCATCTGGTATACCAATTCTTCTGTAAAATCCTTTTGATGACTTATCCTCACAGACCAGTTAATCAGAAGCAGTCAGGTCGAGATTAGACAAATCTCTCAAAGGTCAGTTAGTCTGGGGCATCTACTTAGCATGGGACAAGTTTGTTTCCCCGTTGTCTGAAGAACAAGTTCAAAGACCTTATGGTGCAAGCATAGTTAATCTGGGGCAGTTATGCCGAGATCCATGAATCTCTCCGAGAGTTTGAAGTTATCAAAGCATTTTGTATGCTGATTCTTCTGTAAAATCCTCTTGGTATTTTCTCCCAAAGGACCGTGCAATCCGGGGCGGAGAAGATTTGAAGATTACCTGTTAGAAGAGCTGTTGTTTATTATGGTGATCATCATGCAAGTCAGGATGCAAAATTACCCTGTTCTTGTAAATTTTTACTTCGGCCGAGCTTGGCCAATGTCCATTGATCTTCCTCCTCCAGTAAGGAAATCAAGCTCATGATGGCAATCCTAGTGAAGTCAGGATATACCTCATGTGAAATGTTCTTTTCCCCAGTGGAGTTGTTTATCCTACTTATTCATCCAGTAATGGTCCAATCTGATGAAGTTTGGCTGGGTAGCCTCGTCGAGATGTTTATTTCATCTCCAGTCTCGCTCCCTTTTGTCTATTTTGTCATCATAAGCATAAGCATGGCATGAGCATGGTATAAGCATTCATGTGCATAGCATCTTAGCATATCTGCTTCCTTTTCTGGTGCTTACCTGTTGTGTTCACTTTGGCGTTTATCTCTCCAAGTGACTGGGTTTGTCTATTCTCTCCAATAGAGTCGTCAACCCTAGGCATAAAGTGCTCATCCTTTCTGAATTCCCCACAGAGTTTGATTCTCGTGGATGATGGTTGGTTCAGTTATCTTTTCCATATGTGGATAAGATAAGTCCTCATTTGAGTTCATCCCTCAAATGGAGTGTTGTTTGACCGTTTCTTTCTAGCTTGTCCCTAGATCGAACTTTGGTCCTTAGCTGGTGTGGTTGTTGAACCTAGCTTGAGCGTGCATTTATTTTGCACTGTATCTCGTAAAAGGAATCTTTTACAGATCCTCGTTGAAGACAAAATCATTTCTCCAGCAGTGTGGTGATATAAATATCTCCTTGGAATTCATAAATAATAACAAGTAATAATCTCCTTGAGAAGCTTGTTTTGCTATCATTACCTCTACAACTATAAGTGGCAATCTCTCTCCTGGGAAGCTTATCCGTTCTTGGTTTCATTCATACTTCCACAGTTACTATGGTGTTGCCTTCAATCAGTCACTTTCCATCAACTTGTTTGATGTGATCCCTGTTTAAGGTGTTTCTTCCCTTCAATCTATTTGATGAGGTATTCCGAGCTCAGGTTTCATACCTTTGGATATGTTATTATTCCTTCCCATCAATCTGTGTGATAAGGTGTTCCGAGCTCAGGTTTCGTACCTCCGGATATGTTTGGCTTCTTCCTATCACTCTGTTTGTTGATGTATTTCGAGCTCAGGTTTCGTACCTTCAGATATGTTTTATTTATTGCTATCACCTTGGTTGTTGATGTGTTCCGAGCTCAGGTTCCATACCTTTGGATATGTTTGTCGATGTGTTCCGAGCTCAGGTTCAGCACCTTCGGATATGTCTCATTCGTTGTCATCAATATCATCTTGGCCTCAAAGCCATCTATTTCACCTTTGACCTCATAGTCATGGGTAAGCTTTGACCTCATAGTCATAGCCATTTCCCCTTTGACCTCATAGTCATGGGATTCCTTCAAATTCAAAAGTCCATCTCATACTGGCACTTCAAATCCAGCTCATACTGGTTTATCTCTGTCTATTCTGGTTTTTCTTGAAGATCTCATTTGAACTCTTCAGCATAAGAAAATCCAAGAAAATATTTGGTTGATGCCTATCTTTTTATCCAGATCATGGTTTCTTGTTGGTTTCATGCCCAGCAAGAATATGTCTTATTACCCAGCACCTCCATAGATGTTTGTGGAAAATGTGAAAAGCTTATTTCACCAGTGAAATGAAGACGCTCCCGGATTATTTCCAAAACCGTTGCTTTGAGCTAAGCTTACGTTTAGTCTTCAAGCGCAGGATTCCATTTCTCTGTGCATTATTCCCAGGAAGTCTAATTTGTAACCCCGATTTTAACTTGCCAGTTCATGCTGGTATCCCAAAATCCAGTTCATGCTGGTATCCCAAAATCCAGTTCATGCTGGTATCCCAAAATCCAGTTCATGCTGGTATCCAAAAGTCCAATTCATGTTGGCATTTAAAATCCAGTTCATGCTGGTATCCAAAAATCCAGTTCATGCTGGTATCCCAGGTCCAATTCATGTCGGCATTTAAAATCCAGTTCATGCTGGTATCCAAAAATCCAGTTCATGCTGGTATCCAAAATCTAATTCATGTTGGCATTCAAAATCCAATTCATGCTGGTATTCAAAATCCAATCCATGTTGGTATCCCAAATCCAGCTCATACTGGTAGTCCAATTGTAACCTCAAACTGGTGTCGTTCCAACTTATATCGGTACCCGAATTCAATTAATAATGGTGCATTAGTCTTACTTCCAGTCATCTTTGCATCTGGCGCGCAGAGTTTATTTCCGTTATTTTTGGTTTTTCTTGAAGATCCCGTTTGAACTCTTCAGTATAAGAAATCCCCATAAAATCTTTTAGCGAGTGTCTATCCTTTTGTTTCAAACTAATCCCCAGTGGAGATCATGCCTTCTTTCTGGTTTCATGCCCAGTAGGAATGTGTCTTTATTCCCTAGTGTTTAATCAAAGTCTCCCCAGTAAGTCTCCTTTGTTGGTTAGTCTGTGTCCCCAGTGAGTTTTACTCATGGATACTAACCTTCATGCTTCCCTAGTGATGCTCACCCGTGGTTGTTTGCTATCTGTCCTTGGTGTCTTATCTGCCTGCATTTTTTTGCACTATCATAGCATCATATTATCATACTAGAGCTCATGGCATATCAGCATTTGCATGTCCATTGCTTGTCCTTAGCATCTGCATTCCATCTAAGGGCAAAATTTTCGGTTTTCTATATTTAAATACCTTTCACCTTGATGCCCCGAGGATTTCCATTCCTCGTGTCATCCGGTAAAGCTATTTAAATAGGGGCAACTGTTGTACCCCAAATTTTACCCTTAGATTCGTTGTTTCATTTGCATATCGTTTTTAAGTCAGCCATCTTTGCATTTTTAGTTAAATTTTTCATTGATGCATTTTAGCCGATTTTTATTATTCCATAGGTATTTTGAATTTTCTTTAAAAAAAAATAGTTACCTTGATTCATTTAGAACTAACTCAGTTAGTTAATATTTTAGCTTAGTTTACATTTTATTAAGTTTCAATTTAATTTACTTTGATTTAACTAGTTTAATTTTATCAATTTCAGTTTACTTTTAAGTTTAAGTTTTTATTCAAGTTTACTCATTATTACTTCATTTTGGTTCTCATTTATTTTTCTTTTGCAAAAAGGGTCATTTTTAAAAAATAGGGAATTAAATTACTTTAATTTAACAAAATTAAGTCTAACTGATACTTTTTAAATTTTATTTTCCTTTTCTTTTATTTTCTTTTTACTTTTTGTACAACATGGGTGAAATTGACCCCAAAACTTATCGTGTCCTTTTTCACTTCGGCTTGTCCCTAACTTTTTCCTCTTTGAGCATTCACACTAATGACACAACAAAAGGGAGTTTGGAGGTATGTATTAGATGATGAAAGTGGCATATTTGATACCATTTCTACTGCCTTTGCTCAGCCGGGAAGCATGTTTCTCTCCAAGGGATTGACCAAGTTTGAAAAAAAGGAAGTCATGCAAACCCTAATTCTTTACCTAAGGGTCCTTGCAAGCCCTAATTTTTTGCCCCATGGATAAAGCATTTATCTCCCGTGTCTTCAATACCCTAGCTGGTTTGATTTTCCTATAAAAGGAGGCCACTTCTCTTTGTTCAAACACACCATAGAAATTGCAAAAATACTCTCTCAAAACTCTCCACTTCCCCACCTGATTTCTTGCAAGAAACTCTCTAACACTTGCAAGAAAAATTGTTCTGTTTGCTTTCCGTAGAACACTTAGCCACCAACTTGTTCTTTACTGGGTAGCTGAGGGAGGTGAAAAAGAGGCTCTTTGTTCCCGGAACTCATAGTTGAAGAAGCAGTAGACTTACTCTAATAGGTAACACGCTTTCTGCTTCTCCTTTTTAGATGTTATACCATTTCATTTTAGTGCATGTTATTATACTGTTATGCTGCTGGAAATGATATTCATGATTCGTATGTGAGTTTGTTGGAATGTTGCTGGAAATGATATTCATGATTCGTATGTAAGTTTGTTGTATGCTGCTGGAAATAATATGCATGAAAATGTATGCTGTTATATTGTTATCATGCTACTGGAAATAATATTCTTAATATGTGGTTGTGAGTTATGTTGTGTGTTTGAATCATGCTTTGAAAAAGAAAAAAACACTGGATTGGTTTTGCTCGCCACAGTGATGATGGCGTCTGTCACTATATGAACAAAAAATAAGAAAATAAAATAATACATTCAGAATGAATATAAAAAAAAAATAAAGGACCGAAACCCACCTGGCTCTCGCCAGGCGCCACCCCTTTATTTTATTTTTTTTCTCTGTTTAAGAGGTGGCGCCTGCCACTTAGTTAGTGGTGGCGCAAGCCACCCTTAGGATCATCAAAAGTGGCGCAAGCCACTGGTAGCACAAGGTGGCGCAAGCCACTTGTTGCTAATGTGGCACCAGCCACTTCAATGTGGCACCAGCCACCTTCCTTTTTTAATTTTAATTTCAAATTTTATTGTTTATTTTATTTTCACTTTACTATAATAATTATTTCAATTTAATGAAACCAAGAATTTTGCTTTAATCCAAAATTTAAGTTTGTTTTCTTTCAAACCTTTTTTGGATAATTTTTTAAGTCATTTTTAGGACATTTTTGAGAGGTGATTTTAAGTTTAGTTATCAATCTTGCTAAGGAGTTTTGAGTAGGTTTTGTTTGGATTTTGTCTAATGCCTTAACACATTCATTTGTCTTAACTTAAATTTAGAGTTTGGTTTTGGATTTTGTGTATTCATTTTCCTACTTGTAAAAATTTATCCATATTGGAGTTGTTGTGAACTATTTCATACTCATACATGAATGTTTGTCTTAATATTTTGAGGATGTCCAGTTAGTTTTTGTTTAAGTTAATCCCTTTACAAGATGTTATTCATCCCCTTCCTTCCAAAGGAAAAGTTTTTCTATTGATTTCAAGATCATAGAAAGCTTATTGCTACCTTGGACCTCATAGTCTTAGGCAACCTTTCCTCTTGACCTCATAGTCAATAGGACCTTCTCTTGACCTCATAGTCATAGAGTAATCTTCAACCTTTGGCCTCATAGTCATAGGTAGCTCTTGGCCTTATAGTCATTAGCAACATCTTCAACCTTTGGCCTCATAGTCATAGGTAGCTCTTGGCCTCATAGTCATTAGCAACATCTTCAACCTTTGGCCTCATAGTCATTGGTAACCTTTGACCTCATAGTCATAGGCAAGCTTTGACCTCATAGTCATATTCATCCTCCATTGACCTCATAGTCATGGAAAAGCCTCTCCTTTGACCTCATAGTCATAGATAGCTCATTACCTTCCCTTGACCTCATAGTCATAGGATTCAACCTTTGGCCTCATAGTCATTGGTAGCTCTTGGCCTCATAGTCATTAGCAACATATTTAACCTAGACCTCATAGTCATAGGTAACCTTTGACCTCATAGTCATAGGAAAGCTTTGACCTCATAGTCATAGGACTCCCTCTTGACCTCATAGTCGTAGAGCCATCTTACCTCTGACCTCATAGTCATAGGCAAAGCCTTGACCTCATAGGCATAGCCCCTCTCCCTTGGCCTCATAGCCATCTTCCAACATTGACCTCATAGTCACACAAAGTCTCTTTATTGACCTCATAGTCATTTATAGCTCATTATCACCTTGGCCTCATAGCCATCTAGCCTTTGACCTCATAGTCATTAGCGATATCTTTACCTTACCCTTAGCAAACGAACATAACATAACACAAGCTAAACAAGAGGTTCCTGTAAAATACTACAGATATTAAGGGTGCTAATACCTTCCCTTAGTATAACCAACCCCCGAACCTTAGATCTCCCCCCTTTAGGTTTTTTAACGACCTTGAACCTTTCCTTTGGATAAATCAAAGTCGGTTGTAAAAGAAAATGATGCAAGTTAATTAATAGCTTGTTATCCGATTTTCACCGCAACAATAAGGCTCCAAAGAAACACAATTCGACTTTCCAAAATCTTCCCTTCCTTTTATATGGATGTGACGCCAAGCTTGTGGAATATTTTCCTTGAATGCTTTGTTGTCTTAACCTTCCTTGAAGAAGAAACCCTCCAAATGGATATTGCTGGGTTTGTCTTTCATGGGGTACCCCAGTTGATGACGGGCCAAAATCGGGTTGTAGCTAATGCCTCCCTTTGTACCAAGAAGAGGTACATTAGGAAATCCTCCACAACTATCAATAATCTTCACTTCATCATAATCACAGCTATACCAAACAATGTATGAATGAGTAAGCGACATGATTTTCTGTGACCATAATAGACCATCCTTGAGATCCCAAAAAGCAATAGACCGAGATAAGTGAGAAATAAACCACTTGTATAACAATGGTACACAACAAGTAATCATCCCTCCACCGTAAGAATACCTGAGATGAACGAAATGATAGGCATCAGCGAGTAGGGTGGGAATTGGATTTCCAATCAAGAAGATCTTAATAGCATTAATGTCAACAAAGTTGTCAACATTAGGAAATAGGAACAATCCATAAACAAGCAAGGCGAAGATAGCCTCGAAGGCGTCCATACTTATCATGCTAGCGAAGTTACGAGCCTTATCCATCAGAAACATAACAGGTAACCCAAGAATACATCCCTTGGTGGCCATGTGAGCTTTAATCTTAGATACCTTCAAATGAGTAGCTTTAGCAATATCCTGATACTTATGAGTCTCTTCCAAACCAGAAAATGGGATTCGATCAGAAATAGGTAATCTAAGTAGACCAGAATACACCTTAAGTGTGGGCATAAGTTAGTAATTAGGTAACGTAAAACAGTGGTGCACCAGATCATAGAAGTGAATCAAGGTAGCCAGAACTCCATTTACCATATCGATCTTCAGAAGAGATAAAACACTTACATATCTATCTTTGAAAGCCTCAGGATCAACAACCAAAGACCCTAGCTCTAGCAAACCTTCCAACTTAGTACTCTTGAAAGTGTACTTTTGAGTTTTCCTTCTTCCAAAATCCATGGTGAAAAAACGCCTACAATGTTTGCAATAAACATCTTTAAGTTCCTTGAAGACTTAGTCAAAATGATGCTTATAAATGCGTGAATGCATGGATGCAACACCCACAAACTAGATCACACAAAACACACAGGTTCAAAGGTTTGGCGCGAGCATGAAGTCAAGGGATAAGAACCCGCCCCCAATGGTATGTATTAAGTTTTTTATACCTGTATAACAAGGTTATAAAAAAGTTCCCAGAGTCCTCAATCCTCTTTTGGATATTACTAGCACGCCGATTACTCGGGAATCAGTAATATTCTCAAGAGAATCTCGTCTGAGTGTAGTATCGCGAATCAACTATTTGAAGTTTACGCCTTCATAGCCACCACACTACGTCCTAATAGGCCAAGATGGGTTAAATGGTTCTAAAGTCCTCAGTGTCATGTGCCTGAGGTCGGAAAAAGTAATGTTTTTCGCGATTACTCGCTAGACATCAGTAATTTCGAGGAAGCCTCGACTAAGTGGATGAATTCTCAATTCAGCTTGTTCGGGATTACTCCCTAGAAGCATCCTTGACTATACCATCCTCCTATCATAAGAGCTCTCAGATCCGGGTATTGGATATATCTCACTTCTCAAGATCACCCAAAGAGAACAACCAATAACAAACAATTCAAATAAATAAAGCGCAAATAAATCAAAGTAGGCTGAACCCGCTAAGAACCAGAGATCCCCAACAGAGTCGCCACTTTTTTGTAGTGGGAAAATTTGTGAGTGTAAGCAATTGATTAAATTAACTAAAAAATGCAAGAGTCGCCACCGCACTTTTATTTTATCCAAAAGGAAAGGAAAAAGAGCGAACAAAACCTAAATAAGTTTTAAAACAAGAGCAGATGAACAAAGACTGGGTAAGGGGGTTGGTTACACAATGGGAAGGTGTTAGCATCCAAAACGTCTATAATACTCTATAGGAACCCTTTGAAATATCTACGCTTTTTGGTTTGAAAATGTTTGTTTGAAATGAGATTGGGGAGATGAGAAGAAAAGTATTTTTTTTTTTAATATTTTTGTATTTGGAGAGACTTATCGCCTCATGCCTACGTACCCATAAAGTGCAATATAGGATCAAAACCCCATAGTTAGTGGTATAAATAACAAAAATTTGTTGTTTATGGTTGATTTTAACTTAAAAAGACAACCTGTCATTCTCAAGAGAGAATACTCAACTAATTACCCAATGGTATGTGAAAGAGGCATTTGCATCACATTAAGATGAATGATTTACTTGGATAAAAATCAACAAGGCTAATCATTTCAACATCTAGGTGGAAAATGACCATACTTTACACAAAATACCATGGTTAGGAGCTTTACATCACATCAAAGAAGATCACTCATGTCTAATCTTTTTGAAAAGTTAAAAAAAAGTGCACAAAAGCACAAAAAGTTTGAATGAGTTTTTGTATTTTTTAAGTCTTTTTGAAATTAGTCAAAGTATGATTAACATTAATTGACATTTATTAAAGAAAAAGATTTTGAAAATCACATGTGAAAGGGAGGAGATTTTGAAAATTAAAGAAGGGGTGGAGAAGAAGGGATTATCCTAGAGCAAAAAGATAAAAGTTAAGGATAAGAACAGTCTAACCACACAAGCAAGCTCCATAGCATAAGCATTCTTTTCTTTAGATTAAACCTTGATCAAAATAGGTCTTCAAAATAGAACTCCAAGTACTCAAAATCCAAGGTTTTCCATCACAAACTTCCAAACATAGGTTAGGATCCTAATTCTAAGTCCAAAGTTTCATTTCCAATGCAAAGGATAGTAACCATAGTCCAAAATTAAAAGAACAAGTTTTAGTGGTTTAATCATTTATTAATGTTTTTTGGTCCAAATGGAAAAAAGAAAAAGAGCATAAACATAAACAAATGGTCCAAGTGGACAAAGGAAAAAATAGCAGAAGCATAAAAAAATAGTATGATATGATATGATAACATAAAGCTTAAAAAAATTAAGAGAGATAGGGAGCAAGAGGGAAGCATAAACAACATCACAATTAATATAACAATAGAGAGCAAAAATCATCCAAAATGAGAGAACAAGTTTTGTTGTGTTTTCGGAAATGCTCGACTAGACATCCATGAGAAAGAAAACATGGTCTCATACATTACCATGGGGAAGGCTCCAACTCGGATAAAATCAACGAGTATGCCAACTAACCCCCACGGGTAACAAGAGAAAACCAATCTATTTCAAACTACGCCATGGACGAATAGGAGACTGATAATTCGCTTACAAATCACAATGGTTTTCTGATTTCAGGACAATTTAGCGCTATGTTAAGCAATCGTAATCAGACTTATATAGAAGCCACGACTATCTGAAGTTGGTCAATAACAATGTTAGTGCTAATGCATGCTAGAGAAGTGATATGTATATCACTCTCCGAAAACAATACCGCACGAAAAGAAAAGAGGTAACGATCTCATCTTCATCAAGAACTTAAAATAAGTTCCAATGATATCGAAGATTTTCATCGATCAAAGGAAAAAAGAAGAAGAAGGAGGGGGAAAGCCAAATTGAATTACAATTTCAAGATCATTCCATCTTTAAGTTCAACCACTCATCTTGGTGGATTAAAGCACTTAACATATCATTAACTTAAAGCACCTAAAATGAATTGAACAATTCACTTTAAAGATAGATTTGAATTAGTGAATGTTTATCCAACTTCATATACACCCTAAGTCCATTAAATTTAAAGAGGAATATGACCTTTAAAAGTGCAAACCAAGGCAAAATTCAAAGGAAAATGGAAGAAGAAGAGAAAGAAACCAAAACAGTCCCAAAACAAAACCAAAAACTCAATTCTGCTACTAGTTAACCGATTAACCAAAATGAACTACATTTGGTTAATCGATTAAGCCTAACAGAACAACAACAAAATTTGAAAAAATTAGAATTCATGATTCAATCATTTCTTCAAACACCTCATGATCATGAATGCAAATTAGCACGAAAATTCAAGTAAAACAGCAACAAATAAAACCAATGGAACACAATTTACAAGATTCAAAGATCAAGCAACAAGAATCAACAATAGATCACATTGTGGAAGGTGGATCAAGCACAACATTGGTGGAATAAGTGAATTACCACTTCAAATCTGAAAAATGTTTCAAATCAACTTCAAGACCCACACTCCAAAGCCTTGATCTACAAAAATTGATGATGAAAAAGTTAATGGATGGAGGTTTAGCTCAAAGATTAGTAAGCTCCAATATGTAGAACTTACTAACTTTCAATAGAAGAAAGAGCTTTGGTGAATTTGGGTAGATGAAAAATTGAGAGAAATTTTTGCAAGGTGAATTTGGCTATCGAAAGCTTGTAGAATGAATGAAATGAGGCATTTATTTATAGAATTTTGGATTGAAAATTTTGGTGGATTAGAGTTTGGTTTGGAAGCAAAATTAAGCTTGGAATTTGAATTTGGAGGCAAAATCAAGATCAAGTGGTGATTAATGAAGGTGTATGGTGGGATTTAATTATGATGAGGTCGGGGAATTAAAATGAGGTGATCTAGAATATTCTCATGATGAAACAAAGTGAATTTTGTGCCAAAATGCTGTAGAATTTGAATTTGGCTCATTTTTCAAAAAAAAACGCACTGGTTAATCGATTAACCATATAGTGTTAATTGATTAACACAACAAAAATTGTGAAAATTTGATTTTTGATGTGTTGTCTTGGCTCTGACTCGATTCTTTTTTGCTTGTCAAAGAAGGCATGGAAATAAACACATGAACCTTGGAGTCTCTTGAATAATAGTCAATTAAGTATTGGGAAACTCTTGATCAATTGATTTTGAATTGTTTGCGGATTAACTTTGACTTTGTTTAGATAAATTTCATTCGAGCTGAGGAACTGGTATTTGACATTCTTGGTCCCAACCTCTTCCTGAAAAAGTTACTAAAGGGAAAACAAACAAATTTTTGGATTTTAATTAAGGGTTAGTAAACATAAACAAATATCAAACAAACGAGAAAACAGGAGTGCTCGGTGATCTCTTCTAACAACAAGACCTACAAAGGAAAGCAAGAGAACCAAAGTTGGTTATCTTGTTTGTGGTATGAGATGCAAATGATATGTGGGATCTTAGGGGTAAAAATTAGGGTATTACATATAGGTTCTAATATTCATACTATTGAAGAACTTTTAAGGTATGTCATTCCTTCATGCATTTTCTTCCATTTCAGTTTCACATGACTTTCGTGTTTTTTAGGTTATCTCTACTTGGATATCTGTCTTTGAAATGGTCAATTCGTGTTTAATTGATCAAAAAACAATATAAATAAAAAATTAGTTACCATATCTATTCCAAGCAGGGTTGGTCCTAACTTTCTAGAGGCCCCAGGCTAATAATAAAAATAGACTCATAATAAAAAACTGAGCAATTAATCTTAAATTTTGGTCATATAATAATTTTCAAAATATTTAATTATGAAAATAAATATTATTGAAACTTTCAACCTATTAATTTAATTTATTATCCATTTAATTTTAAAAACTAATTAAAAATAATATTAATTTTGTTAAAATTCTAATATTATTATAGAATAAAATTAAACAATATAACTTTTTATATATAAATAATAATAGATCAAACCACTTATAAGAATGTGTTATATTTTATTAAAAAACTTTAATAATAAATAAAATGAGCATAGGCTAGACAGAAGAATTGAAGTGGCTGTTTGAGCATAATAAAGGAAAATGTTGGAGAGCAACCACCTTCAAGTATGTCACTGCAGAAATCGTGTATGCAGTGTGGAACTTTAGGAATGTCATCTATTTTGGTAAAATTATTTGTAGTAGTACTATAGCCCCTAGTATTGTTGATAAAATTGTTTATAGAACTTGGTTAAAGCTTAAGTTATGGCATCATGTTAGTTTGTTAATGATTCCTTAGTTGTTGTGTTGGTTCTGTTTGTATGTTGGAGGCTAGATCGTGTTGATCGTCGTGTTTGTATTGATTTTGGTTCTACTAATAAATTTGTTAATTTTCAACAACAACAAAAAAGGATACAATGAGCATATAATAAATATTTAAATATTAAACAGTAAAATATTAATATATCAAAAACTCATGTTTAAAAAGAAAATAAAAATTTAAAAGGTTGTTAAGGGATGTAATTATTATTTTTATATTTTATTAATTATTATGAGAGAATTATTATATGTTTTCGATTCCAAAATGTATCTACTAAACATTGGTGGCCGAGTTAGAGTGTAGCTCTCTCATTTTCCAAAGTGGAGGGGTTTGATTCCCTATGCCTCATATAAGTATCGAACACACAACCTGAATGTGAAACTAAGGCACGTTGGGCCTGGTTCCCCTGGCCCAAGGTCGGCCCTGATTCCAAGTATTACTGTGTTCTTCTTAAATTTTTTTCATACTTTCTAAATCTTGTTTATGTTTAACATGCTATTTGTAGAATTACAATGTCATGTTAGTTTATGTTTCCAAATCTTGTTAACATGTTGTTTGTAGGCTTGTAATGTCATGCTAGATTATGTTACCAAATATGATTAACATGCTATTTGTCGGATTAAAATTTCATGCTAGTATATGTTATCAAATTTGGTTAACATGTTGTTTGTAAGATTACAATATCATGCTAATACATTTTGACTTGTAGGGAAGGTGAATGAAAAAAACTAACTCAAGAAAGCGCATACTATGGGTGTGATTCACAAATTGTTTGTGTTGCTATGAAGAAAAAATACAAGGAGGATGAAGCGGAAGTGAAAGCTGCAAAATTTTGTGAAAGACCCATAATGATATCCATTCAAATTTATCACAAGTTTGCAGTTGTCACTTTACCTTTATCCTCCTTTCATTGTGGATGCCATTCTGAGACAAGTAAATCATTTATTCATCTTTATTCTTCTTGAATATTTTCAATAAAGGGTACATTTGTGAAACATTTTATATTATCGTGTTTTCGTATATCCTAGAACAAACTTGTTTTGTGCAGCTAGATGTGATTTAGTTCGGCTCTAATTCCAGTTGAGTTTATTATATCGTATGTAGATTCCTTATTTGACAAACCCCTCACTAAACATATGCATTCATTTAAATTGATATAGAAAATGATAATCTAAAAATTAAGATATATTTGAAAACCAACTTAGATCAATCAATAATTTTCTAATTGCATGGATCTTGTAATTCATCTCTCACTTTTTAACATATAGAATTTAGCTCAATGCCCCAAGTTATTCAAAGCAACGGATCTTTTCTTCTAGTTTATTTTGCAAAGCATCATATTTGTTGAGAATTTATGTTTCATCGTCATCACTATCATCATAACAATCATCATCATCATCATCATTTAAGATAATGGTAATGATAGTGATGACGATGAATCTGAATCACTCAACAAATTGTTGCTTTTCAAAATAAACTAGAAGATACGAAAACATTGATTTGAAGAACTTGGGGCATTGAACTAAATTCTACATGTTAAAGAGCGAGAGATAAATTATGAGATACATGCAATTCGAAAAACAATGGATCCTTTAAGTTGTTTTTCAAGACTAATTTAATTTTTTAGATTATTATCTTTAAATCAATTTGAATGGTTGTATATGTTTATTGAGGAGTAAGGAAAAACAAACAATACACATGTTTAATAATAAAATCATAGACATACCACCACGGTTGGAATATATAACCATAGTGAAATGTTAATATTATGCGCGCTTTAATTAAATTGTTATTGCTAGGTTTCGAACCCATGAACTATATATATCACAACTATTATTTACTATAACCGTTGTGATAGGTAGCATGCTACCTAGTTTATCCCTCTGGTCAATTGCCTGTGGTGGAAAGTAGCATATTTACAACCGCACCCTACGTGATCACGGTTGGTTAACTGTCATGGTATCCCTTTTCCAACCGGGGTCAAAGGGTCTTTACGTAATAGTTATGAAAATTAGTTCAACATCATATTAAATATAGACCAAAACTTTAATTGTGAGCCAAGGAGGCAATTGATCCTAACATATTACCTCCAATATTTTATTTATTTATTGTTATTTAGTCAACAATATTCCATATTTATGAACTAACGTAGTATTATAGTTCGAATACAATTTATTTTGCGCATAAGGATGCCTTTAAATTTAGGGTTGCCTTCCAAAAAAACCTCATTTATAATAAAAATGAGTTTATACATTATGAGAAAATAAGTTAAAATATAATGATTTATGAAAAAATATTTAAGTAATTGTTCTGGGCCGACCATATCGATCCTCGATCGACCACTTTAAAAGAGTTCCAACCCTTCTAGAACATTCTCAGAACACGAGAATTGCCTTGCAGATTAGTACATAGGATGAAAACTCCAGGTTCATCCAACGACTCCCGCATTCCACGCCTAACAAATAGCAGTTTGTTATTTCCACTCCCCTATATATAGAAAGTGTGTCAATTCAGGTACTCAATTTCAAATTCAAATTCAATTCACTCATCTCCCTCACATGCTAAATTGAGCGTTGGAGTGCTAACCTTGCAGGTCAACCCTCTCTCCGCTACACCGAAAGTTCAAATCCCCCATTACCTTCGATCGTCACTCCAATTCTAGTTCTAGTGCGAAACAATAACGTTTTCTGTGGGAATTGACTTTTGATTCCCCCATTTTCCACGATCTAACAATTAGATATTCGACTAAAAACCTTTCCAAGTCATCAGACCGAGAGCTCTCAAATTGAACATGAGGATTCATTGTGTTTGATCCACTTAAGTAGGATATCAAATTTGATTTCCTGAATTTCCAAATCAATGATTTCTACACTTATCGGTGATGGATGGATCCAAGGCTACTCGCTCCGCCGTTGCGCGAGAAGGCGCTTACACCACCGCAACTCAAGCAACGATCAATCTACCACCTCCACCTCCTCTATAAGACTTTAAGAATCTAGGAGTGAATGTTCTGTTACATTGAGATCTACTTTAGGCTCCTCAGATGGATGAATTTATTCATATGACTCTGGTTGGACCTTCGTTTATGTGGTTAGCTTAACAACATGAAACATTACCTAATTTCTAAATACTCGAATCTAACCATGAATTTCAAGTCTCCAACGAGTTGATGGACAACATGTATAACATTGATCTACAACACAATTAATAATCATTAGAGGAAAGGTTGCTTCAACTGGAAGAAAGCCTACATCACGCGTCTCCACGAGGAAACATCGTGCGGGAGGCTATATCGAAGAGAACTCAATTCATCGTCCATGAGCCGATTGCATAAAGGAAGAATGCAGCTCATGAGTCAAAGAACCAACAGAGGAGCAAGAAACACCAAAGTCCTCCTCAAAACCCCGAGGGAGATCGAGGCAGCCACACTCCACCCCTGGACCAAGCGGTGAATCATCCATCGAAAAGCCATCTGAAGCATCCTCTCTATGTCCACATTTTGGAAAAAAAATAATACCTAATTCCATGAATAAGCCTTCCAATTTATGAGAATAAAATGGAAATAGATATTTGGATGAGCATGTGCAGCTCGTCAATGATCGGTTGAATTACTTCAGCCCGACGAAGCCTCCAAATGCAAGATATTCCATCAACTATAGTGGGGCCGACCACACTATAGTTTAATGATCTTCTAGACGGGTGTATTGAATCATAGACCGCATACTTCACAACACGGAAAAAGAAGTCTCAGATGGTAACTGCTTTTGGAGGGATCATTCAAGGGAAGAAATAGACCATATGGTATTATATCAACCAATTTACGCATGGTGTTGTAGAAGTAGAGGGAGCTGAAGAAGGCCTTATGTGTCGGATCATCGAGACTGACATTCTATGGGACCACCCCTTTAGGTTGAAGTTAGGAAGGAAGGGAGCGCGAACCACTCGGGAAATGCTAATCATGTCCTAATCTTACATGATACTGGAAGAGAATATGAGCACCTGATTCAATAACCCCGCCTCTTCCGACATAAACTTTGGTCGCCCGACAGGAAAGGAGTCTCACTAGCGAAAGGATGACTTCAAACGAGGTATGCAGGGTCGGTACAAAAAGTACACACTACTAAAGGAATACCAAGAGAAACTATACCAAGACTGTGCTAACACAGAATTCCATAAAGGATGGATCATACCCTCTTTTCCATTCAAAGGGTCATCCCGAACCGACAAGTTGAAATATTGTCGCTTCTACAAGGGACATTACTACAACACCGACAACTGCATCCAGATGAAGGATGTTATTGAAGGGTTGATCAAGAGAGGCCGGTTGGTCGAGTATGTGAAGGGGGTATTGACATATTACTAACATATAATTACTTTTTGTCATTATTTTTGTTGATCGCTTTTCTGTCATTCTCTCCTTTTAGGATACCAAAGGCGGGAAGATTAAACATATTTCTGCGTAGCAAGCGCGCACCCCCTTTGAAACTAACCACTCTAAGGGTGTTATACGGTGTATCCTACCCTTGGCAGGGGACGGTCCTATGTGACGTGTAATGCTCATAAAATGGAAATTGTAAAGATATGATTATGTCCTGCCAATCCCCATTGCAAGAAAGGAAAATGACACATTGAAAAAATGAAAGTTGAATATAGTAAAAAAAGTAAGGGGTGTTGTCGCAAACACCACATGCGTGCGACTATAACCATCAATTTCTCCCAGCGTAAAGCACACACAAAAAGAAAGTTTGGGGTGTTATCGCAAATGACACACGCGTGCAACTACATCAATCAATTCCCTATAGGCAATAACGGTCCTAGAGACTTCTAATAAACTTCGAGGGAATACCTCATAAGTTCGTACAAAATCTAGAGTTATGCACTCCGATTAATGCAAATATACCACATGCAAGTAAAACAACACTTCATTATAAAAAAATACGCATATATTTTCCATGATAAAGGTACTTTACATACATTACGAAAAAATGTGATATGGCTATCCCAGCAGGGAGATGACCTCCCTATCTTTGAGCATTTGATCCAGCCGAACCTGCTCCCTTGAGATATACAGAGTATGGTGAAAATTCCCCACTTGCTTCAAGGCATTTTCAAAAGTCTGTGAGACTGCCCCTAGGCTAATATTCATACAATCGGCCAAATTTTGAATCAAAGAATAATTCTCAAGGAGCAATGACCATAACTCTCTATAGGTAGCTAAAAGAGATGTCTGAACATATGACAAAGTGCGCCAAGTAGAAGCTAGAGGCTTGTCCTTCCTCGTTACACCCATCACAAGATGGGTCACCTGGTCTGTAAGAGAGCCAGAGAGGCCTAGGGAGCATAAATAATCACTTACTCTAATAAGAAAGGTAAAAGTTACCTGTAGTTTTTGCAGGTACACATTCCGTTGGAGCATCAAGCTATAAACACTTTCTTCTAATTGATACTTCTCCTCATGTTGCTAGTCAGAACAAAGAGCATTCTAACGATCAGCTCCACCGGAGGAAAAATAACAGAGGTGTGTTGGGTATACCGCTCCAAAGTCGCTAGTTATTCTTCCAAAGCACGTTTGGACAAATTGGATAAATATGAGCAATCCTCCTATGAAGAAGGAATTTAGCGTTCCCTATGGGAGCGCGAGCCCGACCGCGTCAACAACTTAAGAATCGAAGGGTCCAAAACTTAGCGACTTTTGAAGAACAGGAAAAGCTGAAGCACTCGCATAAGGCTCTAAAGCAACGGAAGGACCTGCTACAACGCCTCCTGGCCATATCTTCTGCCTTAAAAGACAAAACAACACTTCATTTGTCATTGAATATGCACAACATCATAAACAAGCAATGCAAAAATAATAATTATCAAAGCAAACATGTCATGAATAAGAAAATTGAAAGCAAAGAAGCCAAAAGCCTTATAGACTTACCAGAAATTATCTTCATTTCCTCCTTGGTATGGGCCTTCACCTTCTAGACTTACCAAATTCTATCATTTTCCAAAAGGGTTAATACCCCATAGTTCGAAGATGGACCCACATCAAGAAAAACTCTATCAAGATTGCCCTATTGGCAAATAGAGAAATATTTAAAGAATAAGCAGAGTCCACCGATGAAGATCGAACATTCTTCGATAATTTTTGACTCTGTGATTTTTGAATCATGATGTACTAACCTTTCCAGATACAGGAAATTAGAAATACCAAAAAGAAATAGGTAACAACAAATTAGGAAAGAAAACCCAAAGAAATGCGAAGACGACTCTTCAAGAATTGTATGCTAGCATGCAAAAAGAAGTAGAAATAGAAAATAGACTCTATCAAACGATTCAAATCGCTCACACGCATCACTCAAGTGTCCCGGTTTCCAAGGGTCATGGTGAGGGTACCTCCAAAAAGACATTAAAGATATGGGGTATTAAAGGTATGAATCTCCAAGACACTAAAAAATTTACTCTTACTTCTTCAGGATGGACGACATAACGATCATCCATCGAGACTAATACGACAAATCCTCGTTTTTCTACGCAAAAACAAGGGCTTGGGGGACAATTATTTTGGTCTGACCATATTTGTCCCCTACCGACCACTCTAAAGGAGCTTTAACCCTTCTAAAACATTCTAAATACACGGGAACTGTCTTGTAGATAAGTACAGAAGATCCAAACTCTAGGTACATCCAACGACTCTCAGGTACTTAATTTACAATTCAATTTCAATTCACTCTTTTTCTCACATACTGACTTGAACGTTAAAATGCTAACCTTGCAGATCAGCCCCTCTCTGTCGCTCCGAAAACTTAGATCCATCATTATCTTCCATCTTTATTTCATTTATGGTTCGAGTACGGACCAATAATTAATATTGTTAGATAATAACTAACTAAATTGATACAGATGAAGTAGAGAGTTCTTTTCAACAACACCAAAATGCAGACAACCAACATGCCTCTGTAAGGGGTGAGTGGCAAAGAGGATCTTGTCAAAGTGGTCGAAGTGGAACTGGCGGTCATCAATTTGACCAACATCGACTTTATATTTTTTTCCTAATTTTGTAATTTAGTTTTATTTATTTCTTTATAAAATTGTTATTAAATTTTTCTAGTCAAATGTAGAGTGTTTTTGTTTATTAAACTACTACTAATTATTAAATTAATTATTAAATGAAGTAATGTATATTTTAATCATTTAAAACAATTGTCATTGTTCGAACCCATATCAGCACACTTTCTCCATGTATGTAAGGAAAATATCGCACGCATCATCTGTTGACAAAGGATGAGAAGGATTCATAAGTGTTATTATTTATCATCTCTGATTTTATTTATATAAGAAAAATTATTTTTTTAGGTTTATTGAATAATCAATGTATCTAGACCATATTATAGACATGATACATTGATTATTTAATGAATTTAAAAAGTCAAATATTTCTTATAATTAGGACTGATAATAATAATTAACTTGGGGAACGTTTGTTTCGTGGAGTAAAAATTTATTTCCAGAAATTATTTACCTAAGAAAATAAAGATAGTTTTTGAAAAATTGTTTGGATGTTTGATATTCCTTGAAAAATTTAAGATTTTAATTAATTTTTCAAAAAAAAATTATAAATTTTCATGAGAATTCACATTACCATCTTTTTATTTAGGAATAATTTCATGAAAACATAAGAAATTATGAGAAATCATTTTTTTCTTTGAAATATTTATACCTTGGCATAATTATTTTCAATCTTATAACAAATATCAGTATACTCATTTCTTATTTATATAATTTTATAAATGAGATCTTTAAACTTGAAACAAACACCCATTTGTTAGGCCATCTTTATCAAGACTGTCTTTATGCAAGACTATTAATAGTAACTATTAATAGAACATGTGAATAAACTAGAAGACAATAATATCAATATAATTTTGGCAAATAATTTGGGGGGAGATCGTGCATTTCTCATTCACCACCTGAAGTGTTAGTGTCACACTGGTGTTAGATTGAAAGGGAAATGGAAGTTAATTAACTCCATTCCATGATTGGTGTATTCTTAATTCTTATCTCTTGACTGCTTAAAATTGGCCTCCATAGATTCTGACCCACTTGACAATTCACTTGCTTGGACTCCGAAATTTTGGGCATGATTGCTACAAAACTACTATTTACTTTAAAAATTACGATACGCACTTGCAATTAAAACAATAATGGATCTACTTAATCCAAATTAGCCCACTAAAAATGGGTCTTTTTGTGGCCATCTTTAGTCGTTATCTATTTATCATATATGGTTGGATTATTATTTATAACTTGCACCTTTGAAAGTTGAAATGTGCTCATCTGTTACATGTCAAATGACAGGGAATAGAAGTATCTTATCCACAGATTTTGAATGTTGATGAAGCAAAGGTAGAAAATAAGTTGATTTGAAAGATACGGCGTTTCCCTTGTGGCATTTAGTACGAGGAAATAGAGTTTTGATCTTTTATACTTTAAACTAGTGGCAGCAAAATGGATTCATTTGATGAATATAGATTAGTTTGATGAATATAGATTAGATTGTTAATAAATGGATCAAAATAATTCATTAATTTATTAACAATTCATTAAAAAAAAGTTTAAAATATTCAATCCAATTCATCCATTTAGGATAAAATTAATCTAATTCAACCATTAAAATAATATTAATGAATAAATATCTATCCATCTATTTTTTTTTAATTTAAAAAAATATTTTTTTTTTTTTAATTTTCAAAAAAAAATTGATTTTACGTGTTGAGCAGTATATATATATATATATATATATATATATGCCGTAAAAAAATATCTTGAGCGCATCGCATGTTCGGAATGACTACAGAGTCGCAATATTTGTTTCAAAGAAATGGGAAAATATCAAATAAAACCCACGAGAGAAAAGAAACGGTCGTCGCAATCGAGAGCGGGTTCGAGAGTCGGTTATGCAAGGGAAAAGTATTAGCACTCCTCACATTCGTTATACTCAACGGGACCCATTTAGTTAGTCATGCGTATGAGTGTTAGCGTGAATCGTTTGCGATCTTCTACTTATTATGCGAGAATCGAGAAAAAAGAAAGAAACGATTTTTAGGTTTTTTATTAATGTGTCTGACAAGATTTTAAAATCTTACTCCTACGTATCTCCAGATGCAATAGAGAACTCAAGGCTACGTAGTTCTTTGTAAAAAAGATATGTTTGTTGGTTACTTTTAAGGAGTGATGCTTAGATCGCATTTGAGCACTTAAACCTTTACTTGTTGCTCGCTCTTAGAGGTTGAAGTCTTTGTTTGTTTTGCGTTGAAATGGATAGAGCATAATCGCTTCTAAAAAAGTTTTCGAAGTCGTGCAAAGGCCAAAAACAAGAATTTTGATTGGTTAAGTTTCTTTTTGGTGGAAACGAATATCTAGACAGGGAGCTCTACAATAGTATCCAAATACTCGAGAAGGGAAGATGTCTAAACCCAATCACCTTCTTTTTCATTCCAAAAAAGTTATTGAGAAAATGTGTGACGAATCAAGATTCGTTTATCTTATTGTGTTTTATTAGGAAGACAAATACCTAAATAGTGAGCTCTACAACAGTATTCGAGTATTCGGGAAGGGAAGAGGTCTAAACATAATCACCTTCTTTTGCATTCTAGTTTATTATGAAAATAATTTTAAAAAGGACTACTTGACGTTGGATCAAGTGTTTGAAGTTGATTATGAAAAGAGTTTGGATGTAAGCGGAAGAAATACTTAACGTTGGATCAAGGACTCGCGTTGGTGAAAATGGTTTGATTTGTGAAAATTGCTCGACGTTGGATCGAGTGTTATTTTTTGTTCTTTTTGAAAGGGGTTGATTTTAATCTTGAGTTAGCAAATAACTAGGATAACAAAGCAACCGAAATGAAAGTGATACAACTAGGCAAGTAATGCAACCCGGGGAATGGGATATATTTTTGCGAATGAGAATCGTAGATAAATATAAAACAAATAATAGCAAATAAAAATGATATTATACAAACCCTAATCAAAGCTGTTAAAAAAAGGATGGGAGAAGTATTGATATTGTTTTTTCTTTTTATGAAGAATGAGTTTGTGCATAGTGAATACGAATGGGTTGATTCAAAAAATGCATGTTCATTTCATTAATATACCATTTTAAAAAAAGAACAAACTTAAAAGTAAACAGTATTTTACCAATCAAAGAAAATGTGAATGAAAATGACAAATATGGCCTAAGGATCATCATCTTTAAGGATAAGTCTCCCTTATGATTCAGTGGCTTCATGAAATGGTTCTTGCAATCTTAGCACTCACTCGAGTATGGGGTTGTCGCTCACCAACAGGTTTCCTCTTTAAAGGGTTAAGTACTTATTTTAAATCAACTGTTGTACTTTAGCTTTGAAAGTGTTGCAGTCCTCGGTCAAGTGCCCTGCTGATCCATCGTGATATCCGCATCGCACATTGGGATCATACCCAGACAAGAATGGCTCCGGCAATGGCTTAAGAGATTTGGGAATTGTTCTGGACTGGACCAATGGCCAGGCACGGCTCAATCAACTTCTGCTCCAAAGCGGCCCAAATTGCCTAAGTCCAATCCACGAAGGGGCAAAAGTTACCTTTCTGGCCCTCCAACCGGGCAGGGACTGCACCGCACCTCCCCGGAAACAATGACCATTACGCAAGGCTTATCCGCTCCCCGAACAGCTGTAGGCAGGTGCCCGAAACTACGCCTGTGCCCAACATAACGGCTAGTTTCGGGCACCCTGCCCGACATAACGGCTAGTTTGGGTAGTTACCTATTCTTCGGGAAAACGGTTATTTCGCCCCGAAAATAGGACCGTTGGCCACGCGTTGGGGGCTCTATATAAACCCTCTCACTTGAGAGGGTCAGGTATCAAATATTCACCCTACGAACTAACGCTTTGTACTTGCCCCTTTTCTCTGACCCTTTCTTACTTGAGCGTCGGAGTGTCTTGCAGGTGCACCCCCATCCTCCTCTCCATACGACCAGCATCCCAGGCGTACTTGGTGGCCCACTTTTACAAGATCTGATCCAGCCTTCACGATCAGTGGCTTCGTCTGTGGGAATCATTGTTCTCCACATCTTTCTTTCCCCAGAAACCGAAGATTAAAACAATTTTCAAAGATCATCATCATCATGGCTTCTCAAGATCACGCCAAAGGTGCTCTGCAAACTGTTGTCCTCCCCGTCAACAAGACTGACATTGACGGCCAATTATCTCTTCTCCGAGATGCCCGTTTTCTGAGGGACGGAGCCACAGCTTCTCCTTCCCCCACCCCTGCTGACCGCAATCACGATCAGCCTTCGCTGGACGTCCAGTCCGTTCCTGTTCTGCCCAACGCTGACCCGGCCGTGGCAGCCCTCCTAGAGGCGATCAACAAAACTAACACCCTGATCCTGCAGCAGAACGAGAGGATCGGGGCGTTAGAAGAGTCCAACTGTCCAAGACCCCCTTCTCCGTTGAGGGACCAGTGACGATCAAGGAGCCCGCAGCCCCGGAGAGATATTGACCGGAGACTGCGCCAAGAGCCTGACCCTCGCGCCGCCCGGAAGCATGACCAGGTTTCCCCGCGTGACCAGCACTCTCCCGGCCATAAGAGGACTCGAAGGAACGAGCATTCTCCCTCGGTCAAGTCTAAAGGTCGGGCCCGTTCACCGTCTCCCCGAAGGAATCGCTCACCTTTTCCTCGAAGGAACCAATCCCCTTTTCCCCGAAGGAACTGCCGCCGCGAGCATACCCTTCGGTCCT
This sequence comes from Lathyrus tuberosus, assembly GCA_022829125.1. NCBI lineage: Eukaryota > Viridiplantae > Streptophyta > Magnoliopsida > Fabales > Fabaceae > Lathyrus > Lathyrus tuberosus. The sequence goes on along the minus strand of JALAZF010000164.1, from coordinate 5,257,531 downwards.
CATCATTCACCAGTTCTAGCAGCGACGATGAGCCTCGCGGCCCATTGTCCCAGGAAATCTTGGCTACCCATCTCCCTAAGGGCCTGGAGAAGCCCCCGTCACTGGGCACGTACGACGGGACTACTGACCCCGACGAACACATCGAGAACATCGATGCGCTATTGGACTACCGTGGCGTACGGGGCGCCATCAAGTGCCGACTATTTATGACCATGCTCCAAAAAGGGGCAATGACATGGTACAAGCAGCTGCCCGAAGAGTCCATTAACTCGTGGAGGAAACTGGGTAGAATGTTCTTGCAGCATTTCATAGCTTCTCGCCGTCACCCCAAGACTGAGGCCTCCCTCAGAGCCATAATCCAAGGGAAAGACGAACCTCTCCGCGCATATATCGAGAGGTTCAACAAAGAAGCAGTACCGGTCCCTACAACGTACGAGATGAAAAAGTTTCTGCTCGAGCAAGGGCTCCGCCCGCGCTCCGAGTTCTCTAAACCCGTCGGTCTTGCACCACCGAGGAACCTAGATGCCCTCCTCCTCAAAGCTCAATCACACATTCAGTACGAAGAGAAAGTTGCGCCCAGCAACGTCTGAGCATCACGCCATCAGGAGAACGCTCGGACCTCCAGAGGTGAGGAAGTCTCAACATCTTTTTAAGGCGAACGGAGGCAAGAGGACCGTCCTCGTGACTCCCGCGACAACAAGGGGCCCTCTGGGCGATTCCACGACTATACCCCCCTGACCGTCTCCAGGGAGAAGATACTGTCTGAGTGTGCAAATTCCAAATTCAAGCAGGCAGGGGTCCGCTTCCCCAAACAACTGCGGACCAGACCCAACACGGACAAATCAAAATACTGCCGTTTCCACAAGAGTCACAGCCACACCACTGAAGACTGCATCCATCTGAAGGATGCTATTGAGATACTGATCAGGGACGGCCACTTGAAACAGTTCGTGAAGAAGAAGCACACTCCTCGGTAGGATGCCCAAGAGTCCAGGAAGATAGAGGAGGGAGTGCCCTCCTCGGAAGAAGCCAACATCCAGGTTGCTATGTCCATATCACGACCAGAGGACTTCTACGTTCCTGATATTTCACGGCCCACAGCCCGTGGGAGACGTTTCCCTCCGCCATGGTTATCTCCGGCGGGGGCTTCAACAAAGTCACGGTGGGCTCCGTGAAACGAAAATTCGAGCATCTGATCAACACAAACTCTAATAAGGTGAGCACGCTCGATCAGGCCCAGAAGGGCTCTATCCCCATCTCCTTCTACCGGGAAGAGCTCCTCGGGGGATACCCAAACTCGAGCATACCTTTGCTCGTCAGAGCCCGAATGGCGAACTTCGACGTTCGCAGAATCCTCATCGACCAGGGCAGCTCGATCGACATCATGTACTCCCAGCTGTTTTCAACACTTCAGCTGGACGAATCACACCTTACCCCCTACGTAGGGTCTGATTTGCAAGGATTCAACGGATCAGTGACCAAACCTTGGGGATACATTGAACTGATCATAACCTTCAGATCAGCTGAGATGGTCAGATCCGTCAAGGTACAATTTCTGGTGATCGACTGCCCGTCGCTTTACCAGTGCATATTCGGAAGACTAACCCTGGCCGAGTTGGTAGCAGTGCCTTCAACGGTCCACCTTAAGATGAAGTATTACACTTCAAAAGCGATGGTCGCCACCCTCCATGGTGATATCGAGGTTGCGCGACGGTGTTTTGAAGCAGCAACAAAGGGGCTCAACGCCATTGCGTCCAAGCCAAAAGCATCGAGCAAGCCAGCATTGCCAAGCAGCTCCGAGGAAGCCAAGCCTCTGCCCCAGGTCGACTCCATCGACCTCGACAACCGCTTCCCCGAAGAAGACCAACAGGAGGAACTGGCAGCTTCAGCCAACCCATCCACATCGTCCAGCAGCAGCTCCCATCCGATGCGCCCGATCTCGGATGGCAACTTCGAGATCGTTCTGTTCGGCGACGACCCTCAGCGGGGAGTGAAGATTGGAGCAGACTTGCCCGACATCGCGAGGAAACAGCTCAAATTATGCCTCCGTGAGAATGCCGACCTCTTCGCCTGGAGCGTCGTCGAGATGCCCGACCTGGATCCATCTGTCGCATGCCACCAGCTGACAATTGACCCGGCCATCAAGGTCGTAGCACAACGTAGGAGAAAGCAGTCTCCGGAGAAAACGGAGGCTGCAGAAAAAGCTGTAAAGGACCTCCTCGACGCCAAATTTATTTCGGAGGCCAAGTACACCACTTGGTTGTCCAACGTTGTACTCGTGAAAAAATATAATGGAAAATGGTGAATGTGCATTGACTACACCGATCTTAATAAGGCATGCCCGAAAGATGCCTATCCCCTCCCCAATATTGATAAACTTGTTGATAATTCTGCCGGTTTTAAACTTTTATCGTTCATGGACACCTACTCGGGCTATAATCAAATTCCAATGGTGATGGCCGACAAAAAATACACGGCCTTCATGACCGAATCGGGCAACTATTACTACAACGTAATGCCCTTCGGCCTGAAGAACACCGGAGCAACCTACCAAATAATGATGAACAAGGTCTTCCGGGGAGAAATAGGCGACATGCTCGAAGTATACATGGACGACATGATCGTAAAATCCCACGAGGAAACTGATCATACTGCCCATTTGAGAAAGGTCTTCAAGCAGGCCAGAAAATACAAAATGCGTTTTAACCAGGAGAAGTGCACGTTCGGTGTCCGAGCAGGCAAGTTCCTCGGCTTCTACTTAACAGAACAAGGAATCGAGGCCAATCCTGATAAGTGTCGAGCATTCTCCGAGTTTCCTATGCCCAAGTCCAAGAAGTCCATCCAGTCCCTCAATGGGATGCTCGCGTCACTATCTCATTTCGTGGCCAAATCTGCCCAGCACGCCCTACCATTCTTCAAACTCCTCCGCAAGGAGGAAGCATTCGAATAGACCGAGGAATGTGACAAGGCCCTTCTCCATCTGAAATGGGCACTCTCAGAGCCACCAGTCCTCTCTCTCCCGTACAATGGCGAAATGTTGTACTTGTACCTCGCCGTAGCAACCGAAGCAGTGAGCGCCGCTCTCATCCGCGAGACACCTGACGGACAGAAACCCATATACTTCACGAGCACAGCATTGCAAGGACCAGAGTTAAGATACCAACAAATATAGAAGGTGGCTCTTGCCCTCATCAATGCAGCCAGAAGATTAAGACACTACTTTCTGGCCCACACGATCGTGGTTCGAACAGATCAACCAATAAAACAGCTACTGGGTCGACCAGACATGGCCGGTCGAATGCTCAAATGGTCACTTGAACTATCTGAATTTGACATCCGGTACGAAGTCAGGAAAGCTCTCAAAGCCCAAGCTCTGGCCAACTTCTTCGCAGAAATGACATTCGCAGACTCCCCCGCGAGCGAAGCGCACAAATGGACCATTTTCGTGGACGGTGCCTCAAGCTCGGCAAGGAGCGGCGCGGGCATCATACTGGAAAACAACGAAGGAATCATCGTCGAAGTATCACTCACTCTGTCCTTCCCAACCTCGAACAGCCAGGCTGAATACGAGGCTTTCCTTGTTGGGTTACGCCTGGCCGAGGACCTGGGCGCAGAAGAAGTCGTCATTTGCACAGATTCACAACTCGTGGCCCTTCAGGTCCGAGAATAATATCAAGCCAAAAACGACAACCCGATCGAATACTTAGCCCTGGTCAAAAAGAAAATGGCGAAGTTTGCAACAGTAGAAGTGAAACATGTTCCCCGCGAACATAACGTGCGAGCAGACATTCTATCCAAACTAGTCAGCACAAAGAAGAAAGGCGGAAACAAGTTCGTCATACAGGAGGTGCTTCCTCAACCCAGTATCGAGAGAGCCTCCCGAACCCTCGACGTGTAGGTGATTGGCGACAACAACTGCTGGATGACCCCTGTTTACAACTATCTCGCTAAAGACAAACTTCTGTTCGACCCAAAAGAGGCCAGCATAGTTAGACGAAGAGCTTGCTCCTACGTCCTGGTCGAAGATAAACTCTACAGGCGGGGATTCTCCATTCCGCTACTCAAGTGTGTCGAAGAAGAAATGGTCGCACATATCCTGCGTGAAATCCACGAGGGAATCAAAGCCCAACATCTCGGCGGAAGGTCCCTTGCCCGAAAAGCCCTCCGAGTAGGATATTACTGGCCGACCATGCAGCACGACGCTAAAGAACACGTGAAGAAATACGATAAATGCCAATGGCACGGGGACATGCACCTGGCTCCACCTAACGAGCTCAAAGCAATGTCCTCCCCGTGGTCGTTTGCCTGGTGGGGCCTTAGGGATGGTAATTTGGCCCATCCCCAGTGGGTACCCACAAAATTACCCACAACGGGTAGGGTAAAAACCCGCAAAAATGGGTACGGGTACGGGCTCGGGTAATTACCCACTTAAATAAGCGGGGATGGGTACGGGTATGGGCACCTTCGTACCCAGCCCGACCCATACCCGCACAATATATATTTATATATTTTAATTTATATTATTATATAAAAATAAATGTTTATAAAATTTATAAGAAAATCAATTTTAAACTACTACATATTTAATATAAGTGATCATTTATTTCACAATTCAATAATAAAAAATTTTAAAAACTTTTTAATATTTGTAAAAACTTAAAATATTATGATATTTTATACTTGATAAATTTATTTTTATTAGAAATGTGGGTAACGGGTACGAGTACGGACACTTATATACCCATAGGGTACGGGGACGGGGACGGGTGCCAATTTTGATACCCAAGCGGATATGGGCTCGGGTACAGGGATTTTTTTCAACTGCGGGTATGGGGACGGGTACTATAGTACCCTACCCATACCTTGCCCATTGCCATCCCTATGGGGCCTGGACATCCTAGGACCCTTCGTGGTAGGTTCGAATCAGAACAAATACCTAATAGTGGGCATAGACTACTTCACGAAATGGATAGAAGCGGAGGCTCTAGCCAAAATAACCGCCCTCAACATACTGCGTTTCTACAAACGAAACATCCTTGCACGTTTCGGCATTCCCAAAGCGATAGTGACAGACAACGGGATGCAATTCACAGACAGGAAGTTCCAGGACTTCGTCGCCCAACTGGGCACGAAGCAGCACTTCGCATCCGTCGAGCACCCCCAAACAAACGGGCAGGCTGAAGCAGCTAACCGAGTCATCCTTCGAGGCCTCAAACGAAGGCTGGATGAAACAAAGAAGGCTTGGGTCGAGGAACTGCACAGCGTATTGTGGGCATATCGTACAACCCCACACTCTACAATCAGGGAAACACCCTTCCGTCTAGCATACGGGACCGAGGCTGTAATTCCCGTCGAAGTTCACGTACCCTCCAGGCGGACAGAGTCGCCATTAGACGAGGAGATGAACGGCGAATCATTAAGAGAAGAACTGGACCTCGTCGAGGAAATCTGAACCGGGGCCGCCCTCCGCAAAGCCTCACTAAAACAAAAAAATTACCATCAAGCACAACGCCAAGGTAATACGACGAGAGTTCGACGTGGGAAGCCTTGTTCTAAGAAGAAACCACAAAGACTCTCGCGAAGGCAAACTAGCAGCCAACTGGGAAAGACCCTATCGCGTCCGAGCAAAAACGGAAAATGGGGCCTACTACCTGGAACATCTCAACGGGGAAGAACTTTCTCGACCATGGAACGCCGAAAAGCTAAAACAATACTATAGCTAAGGCCCTAATTCTCGGTTCGACCCGTCACGACGACGAACGTCAGCTATCGCAACTATGCATGCCTAGGTACAAGTGTCGCATATCAATGAAGCAGAACCCCGTTCAGTAACGAGCCGAGTAACTGCTCGATAGCGGTCCTTGATCGAGCATCGCCGTCGTCAAAGTACCATGACTGGCAGAACCCTAGCTCGCGATGGGACGTTCACGCCGCGAACTCAGGCCTCAAACGCGACCTGAGCTCTGCATCCCCGCCAGGACATTCCCTGGCCATTCGATCAGTACCCCTCACTGCCGAACACATCTACAACGAGCAATCCCCCTAAAAATTCGCATAAGTCAAATACTCCCTATCACGGGCAGACACACATTCACAATGAGCATGAGTACAACACTTAGCAAAAAAAAAAAAAAAGCAAGTGAAACCATGCAAATAACAGAATCGGACATATAATTTAAACATAATAAGTGGCCACTAGGACCACGGTTGTGTTGGATTACATAAAATGGGGGCCATGCCCCCCAAATAGATTACAACAATTACTCGGCACGCAGGCCAGACATGTTACAACAATAAAAAGATAAACCCCTCACACGTCCATCTGATCGGCAGGCTCGGGCTGAGGCCCCTGGCTCTCCGAGGGTTGATCCTCGGCATTTCCTTCAAGAAGGGCATCGGGCATAACAATCCGGCCATCCTCAACATGCGCCAGATAATGGGTACCCTCGACAGAGAAGTCAAGCTCGGGGTTCACCACTCGCAGTTGAGCACGGCGTTTCTGAAGGATTCATCCGCGATGGTAATACTGTCATCCTCGGCCATCAGCATACGAGCGACCAGCTCAGATCTCGTCTTTAATTCCTTCACATCTTCCGGCTCATCTTCACCCAGGGCATTGACCGCCCTCAACTGCTGGATCAGCTCCTCGGCAGCTTTCTTCTCCGCCACCAGCGTGGAATTCTCCTTCTTCAACCTAGCCACCTCCTCCTCAGCTTTCTTCCGGGCATCGTCTGCACCCTTGACTTCTTCTTTGAGGGACGCCATGGCAGCCCGGGCAGCATTAATTTCGGACTCAGTTGCAGAGTCATCTTCAGCATAAATGGCTGCCATCTCCAGCATCCTAACCAAAGCTGAAGCATCTTGAGCCACCAAGGCCCTCTTGCTCGGGCGGTCCATGCTTTCCAAACGAAGAGACTCCGCCCGAGGCACGACCAAAGAGTTTCCCTCAAAGAATCTCCTATCAAGGAGGCAAGGAGGAAGCTCGAACTTCCCTTTCTCCGGTACCTGAGTGAGATCCACAGCGTCAGTAAACCTTGGCCGCTTAGGTCGTCTGGTCAAAGGAAGGGGAGATCCCCGGGGAGCGGGAGTAGGAGAAGAAGAAGTCCCCGCAGGAAACTGAACCAGAGTAGGAGCACGCACACTAGTAAACCGAGACTTCAGAGGAACTGCTCCGGCCTTGTTCCTCGCAAGAGCGTTCTTCACAACCCTCTCGTGGGCCTGAGGCATCTCACCTGCACAAACAAAAGTCGAGCATGTTAGATACGAGGAAAAGAAATAATGCAAACAAATCTAAAGTAACTAAGACTACCAAGCAGTTTTTCGACTTCCGCAGGAGTCTTGCACTCCAGGAGTGCCTTTATGTTAATAAACCGATATTCAACCCTCTGACTACCATCCTCCTCGAAGACCAGGTTGCCCTTGTTTGTCCAGCATTCCGCAAGCCGGGAGGAGTTAACGTACTTCACCAACTCCTCGTACGCCACGGCATCCTGCCCGTGTAGCTCGTGCAGTTGGAGAACGTAGTCACCGGGCCTCTTGGCGAAATGGTCAGGTGCCCAATAGATGGGGAACTTGTAGATCCTATGCCCAATAAATTTCCCCGCTTCGTCACGCAGATCGTTCCTGTCCTCATCAACCTCGATCTCCCAGACATATGTACTATCCTGGGCAGCTTCGGACATGGGCTCGACAACATAGTATCGCTCCTTAAACGTCCATATCGACTCCAAAAATGGTTTAAACAATTTGCGAGGCTGCTTCAAAGAGACCCAACCATACTGCCTCCCTGATAGCTGCCTTTGAAGATGGAAGATGGTGAAGAATAGAGGAAGAGTAGCCCCTATGGCGAGGTGCTCGCACACCAGCTCGAACGCCCGAATGAAGGCCAACGAGTTAGGGTGCAGTTGCGTGGGGGGCCAACTTCAAATGCACGAACACCGACTTTTGAAAATCGGTGAACGGCAACCTTAGACCCAGATCCTTGAATGTGTACGTGTACATTGAAAAGCGGTCCCCGTAGTTCGTGCAGACCCTGTCGTCCTCAAAGGGAAAGTGCACCTTCCACTCTCTCTCTGGCCCAACCTCCGTGAAGACATCCCCTAAGTACGTTGCAAAGGTAGACACATACTCAGCAGGCTCGGCCACCTCCCATTCCTCCGCGGAACCCTCAACGACGTCCTCGTCCATAACTTCCAACTCTTCTTCCTCCCCGACCTCACTGGGGGTACTCGAGGCCGTCGAAATACTACTATTCGAGGAACTTGTTTCTTCCTCGAATGAATCCAAGATAATTTCTTCATCGGGCCCCGTCGCCATGTCGATCACCTGAAAAGTAGAGAAGAATGTGAATTCAACAATAAATCAAATCCACCTTTCCACCGCTAGTCAAGTGAAAGGGCACGCAAAGGGCTGAGGACAATGTCCCCGACCTAAGCCCTAACATTAATAGAAAAACTGAAACCTCCCCGCAAGGAGACGCTCGAAATGAATCCTCCCCAAATGAGGAGCTTCCCCGCACTCATACCCAGTTTCCGTTTGAAGCTTTGCCGGAAACCGCAAAGCTTCACCGAAATCTAGGAGTATTCGACCAGAAAATTCATCACCCACTCAGAAGATGATCAATCACAACGGTTACACAAGCATCGCCATCGCAACTATGCCGTGAACCGCCCTCCTCACCAAAACATACTAACACATCCGGCGACATGTCAGAAGTGGAAAAATGGCACGACCACCGTCCACCACCAACAATCACCAGAAACTAATATATTTCATCCTCTAACCTAGCCTTAACCGCATGCAATCTACCATTGACCACCCAAAAAGAGTTAAAACAAGCTGAAAATCAGAAACTTACTTGATTTAAGAAGACAAAAGCGGCTGCTCGAAGCTTAGAGCGGTGGTCGGAGTAAGCAGACAGCGGTGACGGGCAGGAATGTTGAAGGAGATGAAGAGAAATCAGAGTGAAAAAGTCCCAAATAAGACAGATTTTCCCCTTTTATACAGAGGGGCACGTGCAGTAGACGCACTCGTAGGTCATGATGCTATCATCTAGCTATCATTTCCTAGTAACTGCTACACGGAGCTCTAGGCACACGTGGCGTCCCAACGTTTCCAATTCTGACTAACCGTTAGTCTCCCCTGACACCGGGCAACACGGTCGCGGTCATAAATGCCACGGACACCAGAGGTCACGAACACCATCAGTCACGGGCGCCCCGAGGCATCCCTCCTCGTCATCAAACGACGACCTCACGTTATCTCCTCGGAGCAACGAGCTTTCCTTAAGTCATCACTCCCGTGCTCGGGAGCAACGACTTGGGGGGCTCCTGTTCTGGACTGGACCAATGACTAAGCACGGCCCAATCCACTTCTGCTCCAAAGCGGCCCAAATTTCCTAAGTCCAATCCACGAAAGGGCAAAAGTTACCTTTCTGCCCCTCCAACCGGGCAGGGACTGCACCGCACCTCCCCGAAAACAATGCCTGTTACGCACGGCTTATCCACTCCCCGAACAGCTGTAGGCAGGTGCTCGAAACTATGCATGTGCCTGACATAACGGCTAGTTTCGGGCACCCTGCCCGACATAACGGCTAGTTTGGGTAGTTACCTATTCTTCGGGAAAACGGTTATTTCGCCCCGAAAATATGACCGTTGGCCACGCGTTGGGGGCTCTATATAAACCCTCTCACTTGAGAGGGTTAGGTATCAAATATTCACCCTACGAACTAACGCTTTGTACTTGCCCCTTTTCTCTGACCCTTTCTTACTTGAGCGTCGGAGTGCCTTGCATGTACACCCCCATCCTCCTCTCCATACGACCAGCATCCCAAGCGTACTTGGTGGCCCACTTTTACAGGACCTGATCCAGACTTCACGATCAGGAACCATCAGTAAGCTTTGAACCAGATATGGCACAAGTTGATTGTAGGTAATAGGAATTGGATCCAGAGGAGCATTCCTTCTTTTCGAATTATTTCGAGGTCTATGCTGATTCTGATGTTGATTGTGATATTCACAGTCCTGGGCTTACCGACTTACATGAGGAATGACCCATGGTTATTTGTACTGAGGACTGAGAAATAGTGGTTGTTGGCATTGAATAGCCATTGCATACAGATGTTGACCATATGATACATGAGATAGGGCTGGAGGAGCTTCCCAAATTTCATCAGCTTCATCCTCTTCTTCCTTTTGGAAACTCCTAGAGGATTCCTTCTTACTAGTTCGACTACTCAAAGCGCCTTGGAGTCTTTCCAAGTGTGGATATTGTTTCTTTCCATTTACGTATACCATTTCAATGATGCCTCATTCACACATCTACACATTCAACTGCAATCACACAAAATTATTCTCACACCCAAATCCATCAACATACACAAAGTAATCACATATTCTTCATTTAAATTATGCAAGACTCACAACTTCAACTAGAATCATATGCATGTGGTATCATATCATCATCAATCGGTTCACTCAGGAATCGGGTTCACCCTACTAGAACCCTGAATCCACCTGCTCAGATTCTAAACAAGTCACCAATCCACCCGGCTCAGATTGCAACTTTCCTCTTTCATTAACAACAACGACATAATAAATGCATATCACAGCACGTCAATGCAACAATAACATAATGTTTAAATTCACCTCCTGATAATAAACAAAACATGCATTGACCCAAAGATATTAGTTCCCCTCCCGAACTATCATTCCATAACAACATACTCACAATTCCGCGACATCAATCATGCTCATACAACAGCACATCATCATCACAATTCACATAAATTATCACAACATCACCATCATGTATGCACATATCCATCATTCATAAATTACTTCATAGATTCATAACATACATCCACTATACACAACAATTAATCAATTTTATGACATTTAACAAACAACACCAAACAGCAGTGACTCAGCAAATGCATATTCACAACCATTCAATCATGGTAATTCATCATAACATCAATACATCATTAGGTAATCACAACGAAACGCTAATCGATCATACATGTCATCTCCTACACTCCCACAATAGACACATTACTAAAACTCAATCATTTCACCAAGCACTACCATGATGCATCTCTGCGTGTTACCTTTCCAACGCTTTGAACGACACATCATTTGGACTTACAGAATAAAAGTTATGATAAAAACAGTATTTTGGCTCAATTTGTCTTTCTGATTCGAATCAAGTGTAAAGTCTGATTCTAACCAAATAAGGTAGGGGCTACCAGAAGGCCCTGTTTCGGATCAAAATCACAATATAAAAGCTTTGATTCAAATCAAATTCGTCTATAGCATTTTTCTGCTAATTTTTCACGGAAGATTCACTTATAAGCTCATTTTTTTAACCTAATACTATCTCAAACATCCCCTAACATGTCCAAATAGCTTATTTCAAAAATCTATTATCATAGGTCAATTACCTACTGTTATTTCACTTAAAATCTATCAACCAACATCTAATTTCACAAAATCCTCATAACTCTCAAAATTCATCAATGGTGGAATTTCATCAACAACTCAAAACAGAATTTAACACACATCATAGTGCATGAATTTTATCATTAACATCATCACATAACTGTAGTTCATAATCAATTTACCTAATTCAATAAAAATCCAACAATCCTATGGGAGGTTAAAGCATCCTCATTCTACCCCTCATGCATATGCCCATTAGAGAAGTAGTTCTCCTCCTTACCTTGATTTTCCAATAAAAGTTCCTTAAAGCTCTTCAATGGAGTTCCTCTTATGCCCTAGTATTTGCCTTCTCCTCTTCTCACCAAATTCTAATTTTACATGAAAACTCTCCAAACCCTCTTACTAACTTTTTTATCATTAACCTAATCTCCCTTAATTAGAGACTTCCAATAATACTCTCACTTATTCTCTTATTTACCACCATGCACCTCTTGGCTCTATTTTTATATTTATAACAATACTACTAATATTCTCCCTATTTTCTACTCTTCTATTTTTCTCATTTTCCACCAAAAGTCTCATTCTCTGTTTATTTTAATAAATTAAATAAATGACTACTTCTAATTATTTAACTCAAATTCTCATTATTCTAGTATTATTAATTATACAACTTAATTAAAAGATTAGAACTATACACTACCAATCCAAAGCACCAAACACTACTACTAACCACCCAATGCACATAGAAATCGATTTAATTAATTAAAAAAATACAATCCAAATAAATAAATAAATTTGAAGAACGAGGTGTTACAAATGCACTCTCGTCTTGTGAAGTCGAGTACATTGTCACTTCGTTATGTGTAGGGCTGAAAATGAGTCGAGTCGAACTCACCTCAGCTTGCCTCGACTCATTAAGAATTTGTTCAGCTCAAATCTCGGTTCGAGTTTGACACGAACTATTTTTTAAGCTCAAACTCGACTCATTATAAGATAGTTCGGTTCAACTCGTTAGGTTCGTCTCACTTCACAAACTTAAAAGCCACTTTTAAAGTCTTTTTTTTATATATTTGATATTTTAAATTAATATTTTTTAAAAAAAGAACATTTTGAAATAAAATAAAAGATATTAGATTGGAATTTTACTTTGTCACAAAATTCTACTAATTCAAAAACTACACAACTTTCAAGAGATATATTTGAAAGTCTAATTAAAAAAAAAACTCTCAATTGTAGTCTAAATTTGTCTCAAAAATCAACAATTTCATCTAAATATTAGGAACCTTACAAATTTAATGAAATAGTATGTCAAATATTACTAGAAATTAATACATTTCCATCATAGAATGTGCACATCAGTTGCAACCTTCATTACACGTGTTATTTTCGCAAATGTCATAATTGCTAGACGATGGCTATGGATCTAGAAGGGGGGTTGAATAGATCCCTATAGTTTTACACGCAAATGGTTACCAAAAATTTAGTTTTAAAATGTTTAACGGAAGCAACCACTGGATTGTACGACTACTACGAACCTTCTACTAAAATGATCGGATATGCACGAATATATTGAGAATGAGTACGGAAGAGAAAAATTTAGTTCGATTACTACACTTATAACACAATCAACAAAATATCGCTTGCTTGATGTTTAATCCAAATGCTTTCAATTTTTGCTTTGAAACAAATTATCAAACACCTGGTGTGCGTAAACACTCTAAGTGCAGAATTTATATGGAAGGTAATGTAAAGCTGCTCCAAGATACAATTCAAGGAATTGTATCAATTTAACAAAACAGTTTCTCAGCTTACGATTACACTACGACAGAAATTTCGATAACTTGCGACTTCACAAATTCGAATAAACTGAAATGTAAAAGAGTTAAAGGAAAGAGAAAACAAACGAGATTTGATTAGGCAGTTCCCCAATCGTCCTCGCTTTGGGTACGTCTGCCCCCAATTCCACAATTGGAATTGATATATATATATATATATATATATATATATATATATATATATATATATATATATATATATAGCTGTTGCAAATTATTTATTACAAGAGAAGAACAATGAACATACAAACCCTCGAACGTCTTCGATCGTTGATATATATATATATATATATATATATAGCTGTTGCAAATTGTTTATTACAAGAGAAGAACAATGAACATACAAACCCTCGAACGTCTTCGATCGTTGCCCTCGAACGTCTTCGATCGTTGATATATATATATATATAGCTGTTGCAAATTATTTATTACAAGAGAAGAACAATGAACATACAAACCCTCGAACGTCTTCGATCGTTGCCCTCGAACGTCTTCGATCGTTGATATATATATATATATATATATATATATATATATATATATATAGCTGTTGCAAATTGTTTATTACAAGAGAAGAACAATGAACATACAAACCCTCGAACGTCTTCGATCGTTGATGCAGAGTCTTCTCTCCCCTTGATTCAAGATGAATCAAGTGCTTCAAATATGGTTAATCCAATTACCGTCCCACGCTACTAAACCGAAAGAAACCACCGTTCTTCGGTTACCTTCACTCGATCAATTGCGATCTACCCAAAATTCGAACCCAAACCTCTCTTCTACGATCCTCCGATTACAGCTACTAAATCGAACAATTGCTCTAATCTTCGGTTACCTTCGCCCGCCTGAATCCCTGTAGAACGTAACAGTTTGTGCAAAAACCCCCCAAAATCTACTCGATTCTTGGAGGACAAAACCAACTGGTTTTATTCAAGAAACACCTACCAAGCTCTCAACCCAGAAAATGAAGATCATACACTTCCTAAATTCTGAACGTTATCACTTCGATCAGTGGGCGATACAAACAAAGATGATTATGTGTGATTGTTTGTTTACTCAATGAAGAAGATGAAGATGAAGAGAAAAATGGTATCTATTTTCACGTTTCTTGTTATTTTGGATAATGAGATGACCAAACTATTTATAGAGAATGAATTGACCCACTAAAAGTTATAACAGAAATAACAGACAAAATTTAAGTGAAAAATGCAGCTCAGGTGCGTGTGGGTCGACTCATGCTTTAATGAGGGTCGGCGTGCGCTGACCCGTGGAAGACACTAAAAAAATTTGAACTATATGTGTCGACCCAAACTCATCATGCGTCGACGCATGAATGCAATTTTTGCATTCCCAGAGTCATGCATTTTCCCGTGCATTCACAAGCTTTGTACCAGTAGACATAAGTCGACGCATGCATATGGTAGGTCAGCGCATAACTTGTATTTTTACAAAAATTGCATTTTTTGCACATCCTAACTGACCGAAACTCAGGTAAACATACTAGACACCAGTATAATAGTCATGCACATGTATTTATGGATAAGAGAAAGACCTATATGTCTAGACACATGAACAACAATGACTCAATGCGATTTGCCCGACAAGAGAAGTGATACCGCTCAAATTACAATCTACTACTTAGCATATTTGTTGATATCATTAAAACGAAACGGATGAGAGACCTTAGCCTTCACAATAATGTCTCCAACAAGAATGACTTTAAATGTAATTGTCAGTTGTACTTCCATAACTAGTACGAAAAGGACAATATAGGGACAAAATTTGGAGTAAATCCTTAAACATACTCTTGAAGATAATATAATCCTTCTCATATATAATTGAGTTGACTCATGAACCTAACGACTCGAACTATGTATATTTCAAGTTCAGTTCATTTAGTTAACGAACTTAGTTTTTCGCTCATATTCAGCTCATTTGGTTCATGAACCTAGTTCAACGATTTAATTATCGAACCTAGTTCCGAACTATTTTCGAGCTAGCTCGGTTCATTGTCAGCCCTAGTTATGTGTGTGCCAAGTCATGTTGCTAATGAATCTATTCAAGGAGCCGGACAACAATGAGGGTGATATTGTTACACTTAGAGTTGTCAAAATGGGTTAGCTCATATGGACCGGTCCACCAGGACTGAAAAATCAAAGGGTTTGGGCTTTACTAAATTTTCTCACCTCACTAAATTTTATCTCTATTATATTCAATCTTTCTCTTTTAAATCTTATACATTAATATAATCAACATTTTTTTCCTATATTTAGTTTGTTGTTTTGTATCCCAATCACTTGAATTAATACTTTAGAGGTATCATTGTTATGGTTAATGAATTATTGAAAATATTCTTACCCTCAATTAATTTTTTACCTTTAATTTCTAAGTCTCTCTGCACATTTTAATTTCTCTATTGTTCATTAATCTTGTGATTTTAAATTCTAACAGAAAAATTAATCATTTAGAAGAGAAAGTTTTGCTCTACCATGTTACTTAACATCTTTAATTGGGTTTAATAGTTTAGTTTTTTAATAAATGTGAACTGAGATTTGGTAAATTGGTTTATTAGAAAATTTGAGAAGAAAAAAAATTATTTAAAAAAAACAGAAGATATTTCAAACAGGTCAAAATTTATGTTGGAAACAAGGACCTATTCTACTTGGTGTATCTAGTTAATTGTAGCATTATAGCAACAACATGATCTCACTTCTGTTTCATTTTCTCTAAAGTTGGTGCAGAATAGATCATCGCATCCAGCAATATATTGAATTCTCAAATATATTGGTTTCTCTCAAACTATAGTGATGAAAACTAAAACTGTACAGATTCAATTATTTTTCTTTTTCTCACACTAGTTGGATTGTGCTTAAATTGTTTAAATTATAGGCAATGTGTGTTAGGAATTAGAAATTAAAATTAGAGTAATCAGAGTAGGTTATGCCTCGTAAGTATACTCATTAACTTTGTTTATTAGCGAGTTGAGTTGCAAGATCACGTCTCAATAAATTTTAAAAATAATTGTGAGTTTCATTGAACTTGTTAATTGAAAGCAAAATAAGTATAACATAGGATATGGGCTATTTTAGTAGGGTCTCCTATTTAGGAGGATATTGGCTATTTTAGTAGGGTCTCGTGTATAGGAAATATATATATTGATTTCCTTTGTATGTTTTTAATTGTGTTATGTGTGTTAGCAAAGACTCAGTATTTGTAAGTTCAATAAGATGGTCCATCGTATATAATTGTGGAAGGGAAAAGTATAAGGTGCACAAAATCTTTTCAGACTTATAATTTATTTATTTTGAACTCTATAATTAACTTGTACGTTGGAGTACTAATCTTGCAGGTTTACCTCAGTGTCGTCGTGTCGGAGGTCTACACCACTGTATTAGGAGTCAGTCACTATGAACATATCATCATTCTGGTTTCCGTACGGAACAATAACACCGTCTGTGAAAATTGACAATTGATTCCCGCAAAATTCCATCATCAAATTTCATTTGATCCAAAAGACAATTTGTGATTGAATTACGCCAAGAATGAGAAATTTATCCCCAAACTCGCGCCAAGAAGCTCCTCTGAACCTCCCGATCCCACATTAATTTTGATTAGTATTATTAAGGGGATCGGAAGGGAAACACCATAACAATAATGATCTTCTACTGCAAGAACTCATCCTATCAAAAACTTAAACTATAAAGAAGTCATCAGTCAATGGCGCCATGGCAGAGAAAACAAACCTCTGACGCCAAGTTTGAAATTCGTCCCTATCATTGTAATAGGTCACACATGATTAGAGCGCTCAAGGGATGGAAACTAAACTAGTTGAACGCATCTAGACGAATATGGAGGTAGGTTTTGAACGCATAGGCCGAATAAAGATGTGAAGAGAAAAGCTCGTTCTTCCATTGAATTCACTAATGACCTACAGAAGGTGATGTATTCGCCGAATCTAGTTCGAGAATAAATGACAAGGAAACTGCAGGTACGAATTTCATTACAATTCTAGGGAAAGAACGCCCGAGAAGAGAATGAAAAATTGGCTGCTAATGAACGCTAGGCCAGAATAACGCATGCACTCAAAGTCTACTGACACATCCCCTATCAATGGTAAGGTCGACAGCAAAGCCGATTGTCAAAGTGGTGCACGGGCGGATCCAAACAATATGCAAGATAAGTATTTTTCGAGATTCGTTGAAAATTGAATAAATGAATCCTTTGTCTAACACAATTCCTCCAATACAAATAATATTATACTACTTGTCAATGTGACATAGATTATCTTTGTGAAATAAGACCCTACAAGACAAAAATGCGCTAAGGCGCAACTGGTGAACCCCCTCTTAGAAGTTAGTCACTCCAAAAGCATAGGTAGTGGAGTCCTGGAGACTTCCACCTCAAACAAGGATAAAAACCTAGGGGAATGGACGGGAACCCCACCCTTGGTCGTGGACGGTTCCCAGAGAGACTAAAGACTTATGCTAATCCTAATCAACTTGGACGGGTAATGAGAAAACTCAACGATTACGCTAGTTCCCGTTGATTGGGGCAGGTAATGAAAAAGCTCAGTGATTGCACATGTTCACGTCAACAAGGACGGATAATGACAAAGCTCAGGAATTATACTAGTTCCGACTAAATGGGACGTGAAATGACTAGTTCCAAAGATCACGTCGGTTTCCTCCCAAGGAAGTGATCAAGGCAAGACACTAGATATGGCATGAGTCCTTTATTAAAGGAAGCATACAAGTTGAAGTTTGACAGAGTTATCCTGACCCCCAGTAGAGTGGGGTGTAATAAAACAAGTATTACAAACTTACTCAAAGTTATGAGACGAAGTTGAGAATAATCCTACCAATATAGTGAAAAGGCTTACTAAAATGTAGTAAGCTTAGAGGTACTAAATAGAATAAAGGTAAATAAATAGTGGTATTCATACATGTTGAAATAAAACATTAAGGACAACATCCAATCAAAATCATACAAAATCATGGATCACCACTCTGATTTGGGGCACCCTCATCACCCATCAAGGCTCCATCCCAGACTACCTTTTGTAGGTTAAGCTACAAGCAGAGAATTCGAACGCCCGGGCGGAGTACTTCTATTTGGTCGGCCTCTAGGTTGAAAGCTCCATACACTTCCTTGAGATTTTAGTCAACTGAGTCATCAACCTTCTTCCTGATGAGGGTCGGTCCTCCCTCATAGATCTCCTGCTCTTCCTCTCAATACTCCTTCACCATCTAGAGAGCCTTAATAGCCTCATTAGTGCTAGAAGTCAATGTCGCTACAGTAGTTAATGCATCTTCACAAGACTTCTTTTTCGCTTCCAATGAGGATTTATGCTCAATATTCCTAGCAACAAGGGAGGAAGGGGTTATGTGAACGTTGACTTCCTCTTAAAGGAACCTTAGCTTGTCCACTTCCTTCTAAAGGTCCAACACCTTCTCTTAGAGTTGGTATTTCTCATGCTCGACTGCCTCACATTTACCCTTCCAAGTATCCCTTTCATTGGAAGGGATGCCCATAGCCAAAACATCACCTCAGCCAGTAGCAGACAGGGAAATCAGAGAAGTCGTCATGTAAGCATAGAAGTTCGCCTACAAAAAGAAGTTCATCTTCTCTGATTCAAGGAGATTCTAGAGGAAGCCAACATCTTCCTCAGAAATGCAGGCAAATGCTTATTGAGAAGTATGAGGTATCCGGGACGGGAGAATGGCTAGTAATTTGAGAATAGAAAAATATTAGTCGATATTGGCTACAACAAGCCCGATAGGGACAACCTAAGACAGTCGAGCCTATTTATCTGAACTTACTTCTTTGAGGGGGCATGGTCTTGGCCCTGATCCCTTTTGTTATTACTAGAAAGGGGTGAAACCTTGTATTCGGCCCCTTTGGCGGCATTCCCAGTAGAAGACTAGCTTCAACCAGATGAGGTCGAGGGAGTTGTAACAGCGGCCCTAGCCTCGTGTTCTTTCTTCAGCTCAAAGATTTTCTCCAAGGAATACATATTATCTACAAACATAAAAATAATCCACGTGAAGGAAAAAATGGAGATGGGTTGACTGCCCTCTCCTCACCAAAAATATCTTTTGTTTCAAGATTATTGACCACCATGATAATAGAACGGGTGTCGATCAACTTCCTCCTCTGCATGGAAGGCCTTACCTCTAAAGGCCCAACCCCCTCTTCATAGTTGATTCCCTCGCAAAAAGCATCAAGATCTTCCTTCATCGTAATTTTTTCTGAGGTAAAGGAATATGAGGATATGGTATATTTATGAAATTATGAGGTTTTAGTTTAAAATGAAGAGGTAACATGTCAGGGACCTGACAGAAGGAGAAATGAGCTTCCAATGTACAAGATCATATGGACACGAAGCAGTCCCGGAAATTATCCCAATTATCGGCATAAGCGCTAAACTAGGGAAAGTCTTGACGCAGGGAAATCAGCCCCTAACCTTTGAGGTTATCCTCTAAGGTGCGTACCGCAATGAAAATATGGAATAGAAGTCGAGGAGAAGGCTTCTAAAGTCGATATTCATCCCAGAAGAGAAACACCTTTATTAAAGCCTGGGCACCTCGATGGAGTTACGATGGGGAAACCTTTAAAAATATCAACACCTCGTCTTCGAATCTGGTAAATGACAACCGCAATTATAGTTGAGTAAATAAGAACTTGTTGAAATGGATTGAGCAGTCCCTAAATTAACTGCATATCCTTTTTCTCGGTCCTAAGGGAAGAATCAACCATTTGAAATAAAGACCCACTTCTATATTAGCTTCCTCCACGACCGCGGAGTTATTTAAAGAGAGGGGAGTTCCAATATCTCAGAATCCACCCAGATATATTTATGCTTGCATTAGTCGACTCCAAAAGACCAGTTCTCCGTCAGGACACATTATCGTCCCGACCAACAGTTGGTGACCTGACCCAATTAGTATTAGCAGATGAGTCTTAACTTGAAGGTGATCTTTAATCTTTGTTTCTCTTCAGTACCGATGAAAGGAAGACCTATAAGTTTTAATATAGGAGCAAGCTTTTTCATTGTTCAAAGCAGAAATCTCCACCTCTGACGGATTCAAGGCAGGAATAGGAGAGTTTGTAACACCCCAAATTTATTAGAATATTTATTTAATTTATTTAAATATATAATATTTGTGAATTTTCGGTGAGTTTTGGTGGTTTGTGTCGATGTCGGTATTTTGGTGGAGTTTTGGTTATTTTAATTAAATAATAATATATAATATGAATATATTAGTATTATTATTAATTTAAATAATATTAGGGGAATCAAGGGTAAGATGGACTTTTGAAGAGGATTAGTGAGGGTATTATGGGGAAAGCCCATTTTTGGAAGCCCAAGGATTTAACAAAAAGGAATTGGGAATGAATATGATTCATTTAGTTGGAACGTGAAAATAAGGAGAAAAGTGCAGAGCTTTGAGGAAAGAAGGAAAAGGCGAGGATTCGAGAAGGTTTCCAAAGAATCGGTAGAGAAAACTCCGGAACGACAATCTAAGGTATGGGGAGTATTGCCTTTCATTGTTTTCAATATAGAAGTGATGTGTTTAAAATGGATCTTGAGGTTTTTGGGGTTTTTGAAGGGTTTATGAGTTATTGATGATTTAGGGGTATTTCTGAGGATCGATGATGGATTATTGAGGGTTGAATTGATTCGGGTAAAAATAAGCCTTCGAGGCTAAACCTTTTTTATGATATGTGGGATCTTGTATGAGAAAGGGATTTATGGGGTTTATGGGAACCTTGAGAGTTTGTGAAGGTTTAGGTGATTTTGAGTTAGGATAGTGGAATTAACCGACCTAATAGTCATAGGTTTTATGCCTTTGATTGCCTTGATGTTTCAGGAGTGTTTTGGGGTGAATTGAGGTTGGAATCGTAAAGGTTTTTGGGCCTGGGATGCCACTGGTGCATAGCAGCGATTGTAGAAATCGCAGGTTTGCAAAGCGAACCATTCCTTTGCAAGGCGAACATTCGCCGAGGCTCGCAAACCGAGCAGCGCATCGAATGCACGATAAATTGTGTGATGATACTGGGATGAATTCTGAGATGTGATTTTGTGGGCTCCCACAACGAATGTCCCAGCGAAGGGCTTCGCGCAGCGAATAGAGGAGCGAGGAGAGGCAGACTGGGGAACTCCCTGGTTTTTGTATGGGATTGGGGCTACGCTGCCAGCTTCGCATAGCGAAGGTCCCAGCGAACACAGTAGCGAACCCTGTTGTTCACAAAAATTTGTTTATGATTTTTGTGATGTTCTGATGTTTGATGTTGTGATCTTTTTGATGGTTTACTGTGATGTTACTGATGATTATGAGATAATGAATTGTGATGTTTTGATGAATATATGATGACATGATTAACATGATATTTTGGTGAATGGTGATGTACATAATGATATTTTTGATGATGATGATTATTGACGTTGTATATCATGCATTCATAGCATATTTTGATGACGATGTTAGGACTTCGGTCCAGTGATGATGATGTTAGACTTCGGTCTATTGTGGCTTCCATCCCATTGTGTGGATGTGAAGTGGTTTATGACGTGCTCCGGTTCTTGTGTGAAACCGATCCTATTTGACGGAGATCTTTGGAGGGTGATGGCCTAAGTGTCCATCATTTGTGCGATCGGTACCACATGCATGAGTCATGTTGTGCATTGCATTTATATGGCATATGTTGTGATTTATGATGACGTGTTTTGATGTTTGCCTTATGATGACTCTGATGATGTTGTATATGATGATGACGCCATTTTTGTGCATATCTTATTTTATATTGATTAATGAATTATATTACTCACCCTGCCTGTTTGAATGTTGCCTCCACGTGGGTAACGTGCAGGAGATCAGGATTAGTCGTGGATGCTTTTGAGGACTTTTGAAGTTATTTGCATTTTGGTCGATGTAGAGGGTCTTGCTCTGATAGTGTAACATCGGGTTGGGTCGTTGAGTCGAACCATGTTGAGTTTTATTTTGTTATTATTTTATTGATTATTTGATGACTATGGTTTATTGTAATAAACCCTTTTGTTGGATATTTGTGGTTATGGTGGTTTTGCTGCCCTTTGAAGGCATTTTGAGTTATTTTGAGGAAAACCTGTTGTTTACGGAGCAATTTTGTTGATTTAAATTTATTGAGAAATGTGCACCCTTTGAGGTGATTCTGATTTTACTATGATTTTATGTTTATTCCGCTGCGATAATTGTGGGGTAGAAAAAGGTGTTACATTAGTGGTATCAGGGCAGGTCGGTCCGTCCAGCCAGGTTTTTACTTGATGTCAGTCCCCTATGTCGACAAGTGTGTATACACTGTCGATGTTTTAGTTCTTCTAACCTTGTTGGTGGTGTGCAGGATGGCTGGAAGAAATGATCGTGCTATTGTTGATGCTTTGGAATCAGTTGTTAATGTGGTGGCGCAACTCAATTCGAATGGTGGAGTTCCAGATAAGTTTCGTGCTTTGGGGGAGTTCAAGAAGAACAATCCGCCGGAGTTTGAGGGTACTCATGATCCAGCAAGTGCACACAAGTGGTTGAAAGTGATCGAGAAGATCTTCCGAGGGATGGGATGTACTGACGCGCAGCAAGTTCAGTTTGGAACTCATATGCTGTCAGAGGAGGCTAAGGATTGGTGGGATAACACCCGTCAGAGACTGGAAGATGTTGGCACTGTGATAACCTGGGTTGTGTTCAAGCAGGAATTACTGGGAAAGTATTATCCAGAGGATGCTCATGGTAAGAGAGAGGTGGAATTCCTTGAGCTGAAGCAAGGAGACATGACTGTTGCAGAGTATGCTGTGAAGTTCGAGAAGCTGGTGAAGTTCTGTCCTCACTACAACCGTGATGATGCTGAGATGTCCAAGTGCCTCAAGTTCGAGAATGGGTTGAGACCAAAGATTAAGCAAGGTGTTGGGTATCAACAGATCCGCAGGTATGCTGAGTTGGTGGACAAGAGCAGAATCTACGATGAGGATAGCCGAGCTCGATCTGCTCACTACAAGCAGTTGGGAGAGAAGAAAGGGCAGTATAGGGGAAAACTTTATAGGAATTTAGCTGACAAAGGGAAGCAGAAGGCTTCAGATGGGAAAATGATAAGTGGGGGAGCAGCTCCCGCTTCTGGGAAGTGTTACAGGTGTGGCGAACAAGGTCACCGTGCTGATGTTTGTACTAATAATGTGTTGAGGTGCTACAAGTGTGGTAAGAAGGGTCATAGAGCTAATGATTGCAAGAATGATGGTCCAACTTATTTCAATTGTGGTGAGAAGGGTCACATCAGTACCAAGTGTTAGAAACTGAAGAAGGCGGCTACTGCTGCTCAGACCAGTGGCAGAGTGTTTACTTTGAGTGGTGCAGAAGTGTCAGAGAAGGACAACCTGATTCGAGGTACTTGTTTTATTAATGATATTGAGTTGGTTGCTATGATTGATACTGGTGCTACTCATTCTTTTGTTTTGCTTGAATGTGCTAATAGATTGAGTTTGAAGTTATCTGATATGAATGGTAGTATGCAAATAGAGACTCCTGCTAATGGTTCTGTTACTACTACTTTTGTGTGTTTGAGATGTCCTTTGACGATTTTTGGGAAGAGTTTTGTGATGGATTTGGTGTGCTTAACCTTGCACCAAATCGATGTAATCCTTGGAATGAACTGGTTGGAGTTCAACCATGTTCATATCAATTGTTATACTAAGACTGTGGAGTTTCCTGAGTTTGGTGATAGTGGAGAGTTGATGTTCCTGTCTGCTAGGCAAGTAGACGAACTTATGGAAGATGAAGCTTTGGTGTTTGCAATGTTTGCATCGTTACATATTGATCGTGAAGCTGCGAGTGTGGAGTTGCCTGTTGTCTATGAATTTCCAAAGGTGTTTCCAGATGACATCAGTGATTTGCCTCTAGAGCGTGAAGTAGAGTTTGCAGTGGACTTAATACCAGGCACGAGTCTAGTGTCGATGGCTCCTTATCGGATGTCGACTTCTGAGTTAAGTGAATTGAAGAAACAGCTGGAAGAATTGCTCGAGAAGAGGTTTGTCCGACCAAGTATTTCTCCGTGGGGTGCTCCTGTGCTGTTAGTGAAGAAGAAGGACGGAAGTATGAGGTTGTGTGTTAATTATCGGCAGTTGAATATGTGACTATCAAGAATAAGTATCCACTCCCGAGAATCGACGACTTGATGGATCAGTTAGTAGGTGCCTGTGTGTTTAGCAAGATTGATTTGAGGTCTGGTTACCATCAGATTCGTGTTAAGCCTGATGACATTCCGAAGACAGCTTTCAGAATGAGGTATGGTCACTATGAATACACTGTGATGCCGTTTGGTGTGTTCAATGCACCTGGTGTGTTCATGGAGTATATGAACCATATTTTTCATGAGTATTTGGATCAATTCGTGGTGGTTTTTATTGATGATATTCTGATATATTCTAAGTCTGAAGAAGAGCATGTCGAGCATTTGAGAACTGTGTTACAAGTATTGAAGGAAAAGAAGTTCTATGCAAAGCTGTCAAAGTGTGAGTTATGGTTGATGGAAGTGAGTTTTCTTGGCCATGTGATTTCAAATGGTGGAATTGTTGTAGATCCTTCCAAGATTGATGCTGTGTTGGTAGACTACAAAGTCTGCTACTGAGATACGAAGTTTTATGGGGTTGGCGGGTTATTACCGCAAGTTTATCGAGGGCTTTTCTAAGTTGGCATTACCTTTGACTCAGTTGACTCGAAAGGGTCAATCATTTGTGTGGGATATGGCTTGTGAATAGAGTTTTGTGGAATTGAAGAAGAGATTAACGACCGCTCCAGTGCTGATTTTGCCTAATCCTAGTGACTCTTTTGTGGTGTATTGTGATGCGTCGAAGATGAGTCTTGGTGGAGTGTTGATGCAGAATGGTCAAGTTGTTGCCTATGCTTTGAGACAATTGCGAGTTCATGAGAGGAATTATCCTACGCATCACTTGGAATTGGCCGTTGTGGTGTTTGTGCTGAAGATTTGGAGACATTATCTGTTTGGCTCTAAGTTTGAAGTGTTCAGTGATCATAAAAGTCTGAAGTACTTATTTGATCAAAAAGAATTGAATATGAGGCAGAGAAGGTGGTTAGAGTTGTTGAAGGATTTCAATTTTGATTTGAGTTATCATCCAGGCAAAGCAAATGTAGTGACCGACGCATTGAGCAGGAAGTCATTGCATATGTCGATGCTTATGGTGAAAGAATTGGAATTAATTGAGCAACTCATAGATTTGAGTTTGGTATGTGAAGAGACTCCTGACAGTGTAAAGTTGGGAATTTTGAAGTTGACTAGTGATATTCTGGAAGAGATCAGAGTGGGAGAACAATCTGACTTGAAGTTAGTTGACCTGTTGACTTTGATCAACCAAGGTAACGGAGGAGAATTTCGAGTTGACGAGAATGGTGTGATGATGTTCAGAGACAGGGTGTGTGTTCCAGATGTTCCAGATATTAAGAAGAGCATTCTTGAGGAAGGACATCGAAGTAGGTTGAGTATTCATCCCGGTGCTACGAAGATGTACCAAGATTTGAAAAAGTTATTTTGGTGACCGGGTATGAAGAAGGATGTTGCAGAGTTTGTTTATGCGTATTTGACTTGTTAGAAGTCAAAGATTAAGCATCAGAAGCCTTTAGGTATGATACAGCCGTTGAGGATTCCAGAATGGAAATGGGATAGTATTTCCATGGATTTTATGGTGGGATTGCCGAAGACTGCTAAGGGAAACGATTCCATTTGGGTGATTGTGGATAAATTAACTAAGTCGGATCATTTCTTGCCGATGAAGATTAATTATTCTATGCCGAAGTTAGCCGAGATGTACATTAAGGAGATTGTGAAGTTACATGGGATACCTTCGAGCATTGTTTCAGATAGAGATCCAAGATTTACATCTAGGTTCTGGAAGAGTTTGCAAGAGGCTTTGGGCACTAAGTTGAGGATGAGTTCTGCCTATCATCCGCAGACGGACGGTCAGACAGAAAGGACTATCCAATCTTTAGAGGATTTGCTGAGGACTTGTGTATTAGATCAAGGAGGATCTTGGGATAGCCGTTTACCATTGATTGAGTTCACGTACAATAACAGTTTTCATGCTAGTATTGGAATGGCGCCCTATGAAGCTTTGTATGGGAGAAGGTCTAGAACTCCGTTGTGTTGGTATGAATCGGGCGAGAGTGTTGTACTCGGACCTGAAATTGTGCAAGAGACGGCTGAGAAGATTAAGATGATCCAAGAAAGGATGAGAGCGTCGCAGAGTCGCCAGAAGAGCTACCATGATAAGAGGAGAAAGAAACTTGAATTCCAAGAGGGAGATCACGTGTTTTTAAGGGTGACGTCAGTGACTGGTGTGGGTCAAGCTTTGAAGTCTAGGAAGCTCACTCCACGTTTCGTTGGTCCATATCAACTCTCACAGAAGATGGGAGTGGTATCCTATCGGATTGCATTATCGTCGTCGCTTGCGAATTTGCATGACATGTTCCATGTGTCTCAGTTGAGGAAGTACATTCTGGATCTGTCGCATGTGATTCAGATGGATGATGTACAAGTGAGGGATAACCTGACAGTGGAAGCATTACCTGTGTGGATTGACGATCGAGAGATGAAGCAACTGCGGGGTAAAGACATAACTTTGGTGAAGGTGTTGTGGGGCGAACCTGCTGGCAAAAGTTGGACTTGGGAACGCGAAGATCAGATAAGGGAGTCGTATCCGACTCTATTTCTGTGAGGTAATTTTCGAGGGCAAAAATTCTGTAAGTGGGGGAGAGTTGTAACACCCCAAATTTATTAGAATATTTATTTAATTTATTTAAATATAATATTTGTGAAGTTTCGGTGAATTTTGGTGGTTTGTGTCGATGTCGGTATTTTGGTTGAGTTTTGGTTATTTTAATTTAAATAATATTAGGGGAATTAAGGGTAAGATGGACTTTTGAGGAAGATTAGTGAGGGTATTATGGGGAAAGCCCATTTTTGGAAGCCCAAGGATTTAACAAAAAGGAATTGGGAAGGGATAGGATTCATTTAGTTGGAACGTGAAAATAAGGAGAAAAGTGCAGAGCTCTGAGGAAAGAAGGAAAAGGCGGGGATTCGAGAAGGTTTCCGAAGAATCGGTAGAGAAAACTCCGGAACGACAATATAAGGTATGAGGAGTATTGCCTTTCATTGTTTTCAATATAGAAGTGATGTGTTTAAAATGGATCTTGAGGTTTTTTGGGTTTTTGAAGGGTTTATGAGTTATTGATGATTTAGGGGTATTTCTGAGGATCGATGATGGATTATTGAGGGTTGAATTGATTCGGGTAAAATTAAGCCTTCGAGGCTAAACCTTTTTTATGATATGTGGGATCTTGTATGAGAAAGGGATTTATGGGTTTTATGGGAACCTTGAGAGTTTGTGAAGGTTTAGGTGATTTTGAGTTAGGATAGTGGAATTAACCGACCTAATAGTCGTAGGTTTTATGCCTTTGATTGCCTTAATGTTTCAGGATTGTTCTGGGAGTGTTTTGGGGTGAATTGAGGTTGAAATCGTAAAGGTTTTTGGGGCTGGGATGCTACTGGTGCGTAGCAGCGATTGCAGAAATTGCAGGTTCGCAAAGCGAACCATTCCTTCGCAAGGCGAACATTCGCCCAGGCTCGCAAAGCGAGCAGCGCAGCGAATGCGCGATAAATTATGTGATGGTACTGGGATGAATTCTGAGATGTGATTTTGTGGGCTCGCACAGCGAATGTCCCA
The DNA here is from genome assembly GCA_022829125.1 of Lathyrus tuberosus. Taxonomy (NCBI): domain Eukaryota; kingdom Viridiplantae; phylum Streptophyta; class Magnoliopsida; order Fabales; family Fabaceae; genus Lathyrus; species Lathyrus tuberosus. The sequence goes on along the minus strand of JALAZF010000164.1, from coordinate 5,229,500 downwards.
GCGAAGGGCTTCGCACAACGAATAGAGGGGCGAGGAGTGTAACGCCCCAGTTTTTGTCAGTTTTCTTTAATCGAGTTTATTTGATTATTTTATTATTATATTATCTTATTCTTGACTTTTATTTGGCAATATATTATTTTTCATCGTTGTTTATGTTTTATTGCATTATGAGAGCGTTTGGGAGATGTTTGAGTGTAGGGGTATTTTGGTCATTTAGGTAGTTAGATATTATAAATAGAAAGTGGAAAGAAAAAGAGAGAAAAGAAAAGGAAAAGAGAAAGAAAGAGAAGAGAAGAGAAAGGAGAAGAAAGAAAAGAGAGAAGAGGAGAAAGAGGAAAATCATCAAAATCAATGCTTGGACTTCGATTAATCGGGTAAGGGTGAGAAGTTTCGATTATATCTTGATTGTATATGTATATGTATGTTTTGTTTGAATGTTTGGATGAAAAATATATGTTTTCTATTTGGTTGAATTTGTGAGCAATTGATAGAAATCGATGTTTTAACGGTTAGAATGTGGAATAATTCGCGTAGAATAGTCGGGAAATGATAGGATTTAGTCGGGAATACTTGTTGGTATGATCGGGGGGTTTAAGGATGAGTTTGGAGGGATTTTAGGTCATAAAATTCTGGTTTTTTTGATGTTTCGCGACGGTTAATCGATTAACCATATGCGTTAATCGATTAACAGTGTCAGTTTTCAGAAAAATATTATTTTCAAAAACCCATAACTTTTGAACCGTAAGTCGGTTTTGGTCCCCGTTTGAAGCGTTGGAAAGCTAACGAAAAGTTATTTCTATTAAAAATGGTTTGGATGGTAAAAGATGATTTAATTAATTCGTGTTTTTGGAAAATAGTCGGGTTGTCGGGTTTTTATCGCGTACAATGTGTGCGATTGATGTGTTATCATGCTATATGCTTTTAATAGGTAACGTATAGCTTGTGTGCTGCTATATGATGTGAATACATGTAATGAGATGTTGTGATAAGGTGTTGTGATGCGAGGTTGTGATAATGTTGTTGTTGTGCGGTAAATACATTGTTTGATTGAATATCAATGTATGTGGTTATGATGTTGTGTTGGTTCGTGGTTTGTTGTGTGGTTTGTGAAATGCATTGCTTATGTGAAATTCAATGTGTGTTATTTGGTGGCCTTATGGCAAATATGTGCATTGTTTGGGCTAAACTTCGATGCATGATTAAGGATGTTGTTATGATGTGTTGTGAATAGCCTTTGTGGTGTGAATCTCTTGTGGAATAAATTGTGATGAGTGTATGATTGTTGTGGTATGTGGTATGTGATGAAATGCATTGTTTGAATTATTTTCAATGCATGAATATGATGATGTGATAATCATATTGTTGATTTGTGAAGATGCATTTGATGTCATAAGTCATTGTATGCCAAGCATCATGATATGCATTGTTGAAACGTCCTGAGTGACGGTTTGGTTCCAGAAGGAATCTGCTATAACATCGTGTGCCTCGAAAATATGAGGCGATGCCTGAGGACCTAAAGCGATGATTATAGACGATCGTGTGCCCATGTGGGGACCTAAAGCGGTCGGATTGTGTGCTCATGTGGAGACCTAAAGCAATCCATAACATCGTGTGCCTCGAAAATATGAGGCGATGCCTGAGGACCTAAAGCGACGGGTGAACATCGTAGGCCCGACGGGGTGTTACTTGAGTAAGCCTCAGTAACGAGCGATGGTTCCAATAGTTCCTGAGTGAACTGGTGATGAGACATGAGACACTGGAAGTCGGTACCGCATGGCATTTGCATAGAGTCGTTGTGTCGGTCTCTGTGCATTTGCATAAATCATGGATGCATTATGTGTGGAACATCATGATTTGATTGATTATGTGTGAGAATTGTGAATGGATGCATTATGTGTGGAAAATCATGATTTGATTGATTATGTGTGGAAATTGTGCATTGATTTGTTATGTGTTGAGATTGTGATAGCATTGGTTATTTGATGTGCATATGTGATAAATGCATTGGTTATGGATAAATGTATTAGGCGTAGACATATGCTATGTGATGTGTGATGTGTTTCCAAATGCTATGATTTGGTATGCCTTATGTGCAAATGTGTGAGTATATTGGATACTTGATATATGCTATGTTGTTGGAATGTTAGAAATATGTTATACGTATTAGTATGTGATGTTTGTGGTGAGAATAACTATGTATGTGAATTTATATGTTTTTGCATATTATTATGCAATCTTGATTTTAGTTGTTATTTCTCACCCTTCTGCTGTTTTATAATGCTCTATGAGGCATTGCAGATTAGAGTTGCTGGAGGTCTTTTGTGGAGATTAGTCCTCTGTTCTGTTGTCGGTTTTGGTGTCTGCTCTGATACGTAGCACGGGAGTCGGGGAACGATTATGTTATATATGCATATAATTGTTGAATATATTTTGTATTTATATTTTGATGTTATAAAACCATTTATTTGTAAAACAAGTCGGTTATGGATCTTTCCGCTTTATTCCATAATTGACCTTTCCCTTTATATGGAAAAAGTTTCCCCTTGGAGGGTATTCTATTTTATGCTATGTATCAAAAATATTGAGTAGGGATTGTATTTTATTTCTTTAAATGTGACATCCTTGTTTCTGTCGGAAAAATAAATTTTTAGTTACTCTGATTTTATTTAGGTATTATTTAATCGCGATGGGAATTGGGGTGTTACAAGGAGAGGCAGACTGGGGAACTCCCTGGTTTTTGTATGGGATTGGGGCTTTGCTGGCAGCTTCGCAAAGCGAAGGTCCCAGCGAGCAGGTTCGCACAGCTAACACAGTAGCGAACCCTGCTGTTCGCGAAATTTGGTTTATGATTTCTGTGATGTTCTGATGTTTGATGTTGTGATCTTTCTGATGATTATGAGATGATGAATTGCGATGTTTTGATGAATATATGATGACATGATTAACATGATGTTTTGGTGAATGATGATGCACATAATGATATTTTTGAAGATGATGATTATTGACATTGTGTATCATGCATTCATAGCATATTTTGATGACGATGTTAGGACTTCGGTCCAGTGATGATGATGTTAGACTTCGGTCTATTGTGGTTTCCATCCCATTGTGTGGATGTAAAGTGGTTTATGAGGTGCTCCGGTTCTTGTGTGGAACCGATCCTATTTGACGGGGATCTTTGGAGGGTGATGGCCTAAGTGTCCATCGATTGTGACGATTGGTACCACATGCATGAGTTCTGTTGTGCATTGCATTTATGTGGCATCTGTTGTGATTTATGATGACGTGTTTTGATGTTTGCCTTGTGATGACTCTGATGATGTTGTATATGATGACACTACTATGAAAAACCCATTTAACAACCGTTGGAAATGACATATAATGACGGAGGCGAAGGCGTTGTTATGTAGAGTGTTTTTGTATATGAGGTACGTACAATGATGATCCTAGGACCGTTGTTGTATTCCAGTATGCGCGCACCATTTCACAACGGTTAGTTTACTCAACCGTTGTGATATAACTAAACTGTGATCAGGTTCGATTCTCAGCAACAACATTTTTTATTTATATTAGCGTTTGACATACAACTATGAATAGGTTTATAACCGCTGCCAAAAACAGCCTATTTTAAATATAAAATTTATCTGCTTATCAAATTATTTCTATATTTTATCCTGTCAAAACAGCTTCTGTTTACATGCAAGCACAATATGTGCATCAAACACAATTCTTCCTATATTTTATCCTTATAAATGAATCAGAGAATTTACATCAAAAGAAATTTACATCAAAAGCTAAATGAATCAGAGATTTAAACTGCTAACATTGTTTAAATCAAAAGCCAATATTATTGATTTCATTATGTGCATCAAAAGCCAAAACTATTGTTCACATTATGTGCATCAAAAGCCAAATATATGTGCATCAAAAAATGTTGTTGATATATCAAACAGCAGGAGCAGAACCCTTAAGTTCATTGTGGATATACGTCCAACGTTTACGAAGATCCACAAAGTCCTCAACAGGAAATGGGGTTTCGTCGTTAAACATCTACATAAGAGCAAAAAATTGAAGATCATGCATGATAATAATTCAATAGTCAACTTATATATTAATATATGTAAACATTTTATGGCATATGTACCGTATCCCATGAATCAACAGTGCCGACAAGGACAATGTTTAACATGTGTTTCATGATAAAATACCCACACTCGTAACTCCCGCGTTGTTTCCTCGTCTACAAATTACATGAATATAAAAACATGAATACAACCACACATGCATGAATGTAAATGAAATAAACAGGTAATCGGGCCACTTACTTTAGGAGCAAGGTATGTGAGTTTTTTCCTAACATTATTCATTATATTAACTTGCTCCACAATACTGCACATTGAAAATTGAATTAAACATATTACATGATAAACTAATTACAATTAATGCCAAAGAAAATGATATTATTAAACAAAGACACTTACGTTAATACAAGATCTTTCATTGGTTTGTGGAGTGGATCTTGCAAGGAACACAGTAATGTCACCGTATTTGTCCTAAACGGTATTATGATCAATTGCCAATGACCACTGAATGAACACGAGAATATATATATATATATATATATATATATATATATATATATATATATATATATATATATATATATATTATTAGTTGTTACTAAAACAAAACTAAATATAGAATATAGAAATAAATTACAACAATACTAACCCACAGAGGAATGGTGCAAGGTAACATTCTTTTCCTCCATCATTTAGCCGGCTTTTCAAGTACTTTTCTCTTATATTTTTATCATTATACTCCCAAGCAATAAAGCTTGGATCCAAGATTCCATAGGTACTTGATTTATTCAATTCTATACAAACACGGTGAATGTACCTAAATGGTCAAAGAAAATGAATAAATTAAGGGAGAAAATACAAAAAATTATAATGTTCTATAATGACATGTATATTCGACTATATACTTACGTGTACAAAACTTGCAAAATAGCTATGTCAAGCCACTTAAATCCTGCAAGAAAAACCCTCACATCTTCAGGAGTGTAATACACTAAATCCAATTTTGGACAATGTTCTAGCGGGAGAGCTTGCGCAAGGTCTGTTGTTGAAATGGACAAGTATAAACTTGTTATTTCATTTGGACTAGGGTCCAATATCCCATTGCGATTATCTACAAGGGGAGGGCTGTACAATTACTTCCTTTTGTAGAAGCGTGATTTACGACACTTCTACTTAGAGTTTGATCATCACCAACGCAACGATGATCTTCATTATTAGCTCGTTGTTTGAGGCTTTCACTTAATCTCTACATCATAACATTCAATTAGAACATAAAACAAAAATAAGCACAATATATTCAATTAGAACATACAATATATATCATACAAAAATAAGTGTGATTTACGACACATACCGAATACAACTCTTTTAACTTTTCCACTTCTTTCTCCCTTTTTTCCCTCTCCTCTTCAAACAGCCTCCTTTGATCTGCCAATTGCTTCTCAACATTCTCAATCTTTTGTCGTTGAGCAAGAAATTCAGCCGTTTCGGTGCTTCTTCTTTGAGGTCCAAAGTATGACCTCAAGCCGACACCATCTCCAACACCACGGACACGACCTCCATGCTCAGCTGTTCCGATAGCTTCGACTAATATATCATGTTGTGCTTCCGGAACAAATGTGCCTTCACGGGCCGCCACAACCAAATTATCCTACAAAACATGAGCAACTTACATAAGCAAACACATTTAAATAACAACTCATGAGCAACTTACATAAGAAAACGCACTTAAATAACAACTCATGAGCAACTTACATAAGCAAACACATTTAAACAAAACATATACTTACAATTTTCTCAGCAACTACTCTTGAATCCTCAGAGGTGTACTCTCCATTAGGTCTTAATCAAGCCCTCTTCCATTTCTCATGTCTTGAAGGTGGAGATGGAATGTCACCATCTCCTCCTTCTTGTTGTTTTTCCTGCATTATCCTCTTCTCAAGTTTCCTATAACCCCCACGAGACAATCTATGGGGGTACATGTTTTTCGCCTTGTTCTGAATTCCTACTTCGCTTTTAGCCTGTTATTAACATAGTGAAAAATGTGTATAATTAGTATCTATAACTCATTAGCATACCATTATAGGTTACATTAGACTAGTACTAACCTTGAATTCCTCAGAACGGCATTTCTTCGCAAACTTGTGCCACACCTTCGATAAAAAACTATACCGAATCCATGGAGGTTGAAGACCGCTCTTAGGCTTCGTAATGTAGTCAGTCGTGAGCCGTGACTTAAATCCCCTCCGACGAACACCGGCATAAGTTATCCACTTTCTTTTCAATTTTGAGTCATCGGTAAACTCAAAATTTAACTACATTAAATCAATATATAAGTATGAATTAGAAACTATAGGTAGTGATATCAAATATATGAAAATTATAGTATGAAATACCTTAACGTTTGTCCATATGTTGTCTTTGACATTAACATCCACTTCTCTCCAATCATCAATCAGTATATTGACTTTGCTACGTGCAAGGAACGCAACATAACTCCTAAAAGTAGCGTATTGTGGACAATCCACTAATCTGTAGTGCGAATCAAACTCGATCGAAATTTTTACACCAGATGAGTTGCGGACTGATGTGAATTGGGGCATCATTGTGACACCTCTTTGTGATCTTTTCGTTTGACTTTTAGTTGTTTGAGTTTCATTGGCTAACCTTTCATTTGTTTGATTTTCTTCGCTGGTTTCTGATGAAGAACTCGACAAGGTTGAAATCTAAGTTTAAAAACAACAACAACAACATGAACAAAAATGGCAAAAGAGTTTACTGTAGCTGCATGGGGAAAATATTTTACGTACCCTAAACGTGGCGACGAAGTAAACGATGTTGGTGTTGGTGTTGTTGTGGTCTTCCTTCCTTACGACAACGACGGTGTTGTTGTTATCTTCCTTCTCGACGGTGACGATGGTGTTGGTAGGTGCGTAATCTTTTATTTTCTTCACGATCGTGACGATGATGACGAAAATGAAAACAAATGGATACTGATGATGCAAGCATTGGTTGAAATTGTGTATTGTTTCACAATATTGAACGTTAGGGTTTAGGGTTGAAATCGTGTAACATTTCGTCTGGTTTATATTTTCAATGGAAAAAAGGATACTGAAGAGACAATGCAACTAGCTAGCTTGGAAAATATTGAAAAGCTACTGCGACGGTCAACAATATAAACCGTTATGATATATTATTTTCATAATGATATTTCATATTAAAGCGCCAGAGTTATATTTAGAATTAAAAATTAAAAAAACATACAAAATATATCACAACGGTGTATATAAACAACCGTAGTCATAACTTTTAATTTTTTTAATTAAAATTAAATAAAAAATAAAAGGCGCGCTTTAACATAAAAGGAATAATATATATGATGGCGCTGAGGTTCGAACACATGAAAGCTTGATGGTATCACCACGGTTGATTTATCAACCGTTGTTATATACAGATAATCACCACGGTTGGTTTATCCACCGTTGTTATATACAGATAATTTTTATTCAATAAACAAATAAAATACAACCACGCCTTAGTTTAGATATGTCACAACGGTGTAGGGATGAAGCATTGTGAGCATGGCATCGTTGTTTATGCGTTTTGTAGTAGTGTGATGACGTCATTTTTGTGCATATCTTATTTTATATTAATTATAATGAATTGTATTACTCACCCTGCCTGTTTGAATGTTGTCTCCACGTGGGTAACGTGCAGGTGATCAGGATTAGTCGTGGATGCTTTTGAGAACTTTTGAAGTTATTTGCATTTTGGTTGATGTAGATGGTCTTGCTCTGATAGTGTAACATCGGGTTGGGTCGTTGAGTTGAACCATGTTGAGTTTTATTTGGATATTATTTTATTGATTATTTGATGACTATGGTTTATTGTAATAAACTCTTTTGTGAGATCTTTGTGGTTATGGTAGTTCTGCTGTCCTTTGAAGGCATTTTGAGTTATTTTGAGGAAAATCCGTTGTTTACGGAGCAATTTTGTTGATTTGAATTTATTGAGAAATGTGCACCTTTTGAGGTGATTCTGATTTTACTATGATTTTATGTTTATTCCGCTGCGATAATTGTGAGGTAGAAAAGAGTGTTACAGAGTTCATGACGACCACAGAGGGATTTGGCATAGGGTTGAGCACACGATTTCCCTTGAGAGACTCTAACACCTTCTTTAGAGAGAAACTCATCAGAAGAATACTCGTAGGATGAAATTTCCATGTCAAGGGAATCACTAGAAACCTTTTTCGAGCCAGAACTGTCAATCACGTTTATTACAACAAGAGTAGAATGAATGGAATTCGAATGGTTGGGGTGTGAACTAGTAGGAGTTTATGTTTTAATGAAGGAGGAGGAACCACTACCATTAGAATCACCAAACAGACTTACATGGCAATCATCTATATGGCCATGGTAAAATAAAATACTAAAATAGAAAATGAGTTCAGGGTAAGAATGGTTCTTGAAAAAGATGAGAATAAATGAAGAAAGCAGATGTTTAAATGCAAACTAGAGAATAACCTATACCAAAGAGAAAGCAAATGTCTCAAGAAATGATTTCTAGAAGAAGAAAAAGGGAGAGGGGATAGCTCTCGTAGAAGTGAAGCAAATTTTCCAGTTTGAATAAGTCGCAAATAGTTCACTTGAAGAACTATGAAACCTTTATATATAAGAAGTTAATTTTGGGTTAGATCAAAAGGAAGATGTAAAGTTGAAATAAACAGTCAGATTTTACCATTGAAATACAATCATATTGGAGTGCACTCGAGCGCTCTAAACCTCCGAGTCTGAAATCACGTGCTTGAAAATCGAAAAAACGTGATAATGATGAAAAGTGCATTTAATGTGCTTGTTATCCACTATTTATGTGATAATATCAAATTCTTTCAAAAAAAAACACATATTTATAATAAATTGGTACGCTCTAACTTAATTACATAATAAATTGATTTTTTTTTAAATATTTTGAGAATTATAATTTATAAAAAATGTAATTAGTTAACCTATTATTTTAATATAATTGCATGTGTATTTTTTAATACTCCAAGAAAAAATGGTGTTTATATTGCTTTAATTTTAAAAAAAAAAATCAAGTAGATAGTTGAGAATATATATAAAAAAAATTGTATAAAAAGCCCTCGTATTTTATAATGTCATTACATAGACCCTTTTGTTATTAATTTTTTATGTTTATATTATTAAATTTTAAAAAACTCAAGTAGATAGTTAAAATATATAAAAAAAAAATTAAAAATTAGAAAGAAAAAAAACATTCAAGTAGATACTTGAGATATATAAAAAAATTATAAAAAGCTATCGTATTTATAGCAAATTAATACGTTGTAACTTAATTATATAATAATAAAAATTATAATGTCACTACATAGACCCTTTTGTTATTAATTTTTTATGGTAAATTTATTTATTTTTACTTGTATGGTTATTCATTATTTACTATTAGCAAGTTTGTTTTAGCTTTAAAAAGATTTTTTTTTTTTATCTTTGAAAATGGATTATATAAATATTTTTTAAAATTTTACAAGTTTTTCTAAATTTGTGATCAAAATATAGTAAAATCACTTTTTTTTTTAAAATCACTTTTTTTTTTAAAAGTTATATTTTAAAAATGATTTTTATGAAAAACTATTTGAAATAGCTTCAAAACTTTTTTTTGTTTTTTGAAATTTTGATATCCAAAAAATTTTGATAAAATGATGAAATAAATAAAATAACATTTTAAAAATAACTATTCAAATCAAATTTTTATTTGAAACTTTTATGAAAGTTTCGTTATAAAAATTTGTTACACTAAAATATGTTATATTATAAAAATCATTTTTTTAAAAAATTAAACCAAACGGATCCTTAGACTTCTTGTGTACATGCTATTAATATTAGAGTTGTTGCACATTTTGCCATTATAGGTAGGGGTGGCAAAACGGGTCGCCTGCCTCGCCTTAAGTCCGCCAAAAAAACGGCGGGGCGGGCAAGTCCGCCTAATTGAATCGGGCTTAAAAATCTAGCTCACCCCGCCAAGGTGGCGGGTTGGCGGACGACGGGCTTGCCCGCCAACTTATTTATTTATTTTTATTTTTATTTTTTTAATAAATTAATAGGCTTGTTTTTACATTTTAAATAGATTTTTCACTTATTTTTTAGAATAATTTTTATAAAGCATCTTTTTAACAAATTTTACTTCAAAAAATATTGCATATATTATCAAATAAATGTACAAAATAAAATTATTAAGAATTAGAACTACTAGAATTAACTAAAAAATAGCGGGTTTAAGGTGGGACAAGCTGAACGAATAGGTGCGGCGGGCTTTGGCGGGTGGCGGGTTTTGGTGGGCGGCGGGTTTTGGTAATCGCATAATATTTATTTTTAAAAATATTTAGAAATTAAAAGATTGTTATTTATATAAGGTATTATTTTATTAATTTATAGATTTTTCAATTTTTTTATATAATTATATTATTCTTTGCACATAATTACATAGACTAATCTTTTAGTCGAATAATTGTTCCTTAAAAAAATTATAATAGATAGCATAATTGTTCCTTAAAAAAATTTAACATCGTTGCGAGCTTAATTCGATTTAACAACATTTAAGTTGAAAAAGGCCCTTACCTTCTCAACCAAATTCTTAGGTGGATGTTACAATTTTTTAAAAGAGATACACATTTAACTTACATGGTTTGGCTTGTTGTTGTACAAACTATTAAATGTGTTAAATTTATTATTAAGGGTGCTAAAATGGATCTCAGCCCCATTTTAAACCCGTCAAAAAAACAGGATGAGGCAGACAAACTCGCTAAATAAAATAGAAATTAAAAATTTAGCCCGTCCGACCAAGGTGACGGGTTGGCAGGCGATAGACCTACCTGTCTATTTTTTTATTTTTTTATTTTAATAGATTAACAAATTAGTTTTTACATTTAGAAAACATTGCATATATTCACAAATAAATATATAATATATAATCATCAATAAGTATTCCAAAACTATAATTCAAATATTAACCTTCAATCAATCAAAATAAATATTTTGAGAACTTGATAATTAGATTGGCGGGCTGACGGGTCAACCCGCCCTTTTTTTTTAGCGGCTTAAGGTGAGACTGACTTAAAATGAGACGGATTGAGCAGCTAGACGAGCAGAAAATCTCAACCCAACCCACTGTTTTTTGATAAATACGCGGACCGGATCACCCGGCCGAACTGTTTTACCATCCCTATTTATTATATTTCTCACATTTTATCTCTCCACACTTCTCTCCTCTTTCTCAAATCAAACATATGTTAAATCTATTATATTTTTCATTTTTTTTATCTCTTCACATTTGTTTAAATAAATCTTTTCTTTTATTAACTTTTTCTCGCAATCAAAGGAAATGCCTGATCTTTTTAATTCCAGTTCGGACAAGGATGTGTTTGTCAAAGACCTGGTAGTGGCAGGCTCTCAAGGTTGGAATTGGAACTCTGTGGGTCTGTCCTTACCAGTTCAGACGGAGAACTCTGCTAGAATTCTTGAGTTGAAGAGTTTCATTGGCGACTCGATTCAAGTTCAAGAAGGAGAACTCGATTCTGTTAGTTGGCACGACGAGGAGGCTAAGAGTTTCACGGCTAAGCAGGTGTACAATCTTCTGGTGAACAATTCCCTGAACTTAATCTATCCTTCATCTATTCAATCTTGTTTATTAGCTTTTGATACTTTATGGAAACTTAAAGCTGTCCCAAAATTGATTTACTTTGGTTGGAGAGTTTTATGGGGAAGGGTAGCGGTCAAAACTGAACTTATTAGGAGAGGAGTTGTTTTGAGCCCTAATTGTGTTATATGTGATTTGGAAGAAGAAGACGCCGAGCACCTTTGCTTTGCCTGTGCTCCTGTTTTAGCAGCTTGGGAAAGAATTGGAGATTGGTGCGGATTTGGTAGTTTTTACAGGGGAAATAGTATTGACTCTTCTTGGATTGGTGTGGAGTCGGTAATTCCTCTTAAGGGAACATGAAGTTGGGAATGATATGGCTCATAACAGTTTGGAGCATCTGGTATTGTAGAAACGGTATCATTTTCAAAAATGAGATTTTCAATTTGGACAATTTGTGTTGGGACATCAAGATAAGGGCTTGGAAATGGTTAAAGGGGGGTGATTCTTGTAACTCCAACTCTGATTTTTTAGTTTTTTGTATGAATCCTCTAAGAGGGTAGCTAGGATAGAGTTGGTTGAAAATCTCATACTGTATCTTTTTAGTATGTGTTCTCTGTATTTTGAACACTGATCGTGTTCTTTTATTAATTCCAATGGCTTTAAGAAGAAAAAAAAAAACATATTCCTAATAATTGAATATTTGTGGATGGGTTGATCCATTGAGCTTGGCAGGTGCGCAACGAATGTTTAATTTTTCTATGGCCACATATCTTCTTTTTTAGCTTGAAAAAAAAAACGGTATCTTTATTTTAATTTATCTAATCACATTTATTATTAATAAAAATATTTTGAGATGTTCCCTCCGGGCCAGTCTTGGGGCAGGCAGGCAAACTAGAGCCTCAAAATTTATTTTTTTATTACCTACTACTTAATTACATATATGTTTTAAAAAATTAATTAATAAGATTCAATTTTCATTATTTTTATTATTAATTTGTTCTTTTTCAACAAAATAAGAATAATTTCACTTTATTATTAACATAATATTACGTATCTATTTACATCTTTACCTAACTATTGTAAAGTTCATGAGTATATAAAAATGACTGAAATCACCGTATTGTTGTTTATTTACTAATTTCTTTTTAGTACTATATTATTATATTATTCATTAATATAAACTCTCACTATCAAGTTTTTATAGCATTGTGCTCTCACATTTCTTTTAAAGTAGAAAGAAAAAAAAGTATTGTAAAAAACATAAATTTTATTTATATAACATTTTCATATTTGGTTTTATGTAAAATATTTATATTCATTTAATTGTTTTATTTTTGGTATTTTTTCAATATATTTTTGTTCATTATAGAATGTTTAGTATTTTACTTAAAGTATTGTCATTTTAAAAATTTGAATCAAAAATATAAAATTAAAATTAAAATGGTTGAAAGTTTAATTGAAATATTGAACAAAATTGATTATCATATTTAATAAATAATTTTGTAATTATAAAATGTAAATGTTAACTTTTAAATGAAAATATTACTTTTTGAAAAAAAAAATATTATTAACAATTTATAAATTTTTATTATGAGATTCTTCTTATGCCTCGATATCAATTCCACGATATCAATTGGGCCGGCCCTGTGTTCCTTAATAGTTCAAGTTTTATGTTCATTCCCCCAGAGCCATCTCTTGAATTAAAACCAGATTGTTTTATCTTTAAAAAATGAGATATTTCTTTTATATTTTTGAAAATGAATTTTACAAAAATATTTTTTAAAATATTATAAGTTTTTTTAAATTTACTTTTTATAATTTAAAACACTAATTTTAACATACTATTACAGAAATATATTTTTTTTAAAATTATATCTCAAATGATTTTTATGAAAAATTATTTGAAAAAATTCAAAATTAAATAATTTTTTAAAATTTTAATATCTAAAAAAATTTTCAATAACACGATAAAATAGCATTTTAAGAATAATTATTCAAATTAAATTTTCATTTAAAACTTTTACAAAAAATTTCTTTGTAAATTTTTTTTACACTAAATATGTTACACTATAAAATTCATTTTTTTTTTTAAAATAACAATTTGACCCATAATTTGTATCTTCGGTCATTTTAAATCCTTCAAGACACGTATGTAATATTGAAACTGCTGCTAGATATTCTATTAATGCCTTCTTAAATGAAAGGAAATTATGTGAAGACTCAGCACTCGTTACATTCAGTGATCTTTATGTACTACAATGTCTCAAGAACAGTAACAGAATCCAGTTATAACTTCGAACAGGAGGAACAGAGACAAAACTAACTTATGGCGAGAGAAAAAAAAAGGAAGATTCATAGGGTAACTGCGCCAATTTTCTGTCATAAATTTTTAAGCCACACCTAATATTACACTCATAAGATCTGGCAGTGGTTCATATTTCACACAACTTGGCGTTGAATTAGCTGCTCATGTATCATTCTGAATTTATCTTTGAGCCTGTTGATCTGCAAAACCATCAAAGAGTTAGACACAATAGAAAACAAGAGAAAGTTACTATCTTTGGAAATTGTTCATAACAAAAGCTATGTCATATAATTTATGCAATACCCTTTTCAGTTCAATTTCCATATCTCCCTTCTGTTGTCCCAATGAAAGCTGCAGATTGGTTATGTCAAAAACATTTTCCAGGTCATCTTCAAAAGCAGATTCCAGGTCTTCCCGAAGCCGTGCAGGCAACTTGTCCACAATGGGCATCAAAAGGAAACAGTTGAACTGCAAAATATTAGATGATAAGTAGTGCTTAAAAGATAAAAACGAAAATAAAGCGGAAACAAACAAGAAACATTACAAACCTTTAATTCCGTGGAAACCAAAAAATATTCTCGTATGCCGTGAAATATTTGTTGTACCAAACCATAAACAATCCTTTCAGATGACGGAGCAAGCCTCCGATTCCAAAGTGTGCTATCGAGAAGGTCAGCAAGCTTTGTTTCAGCGGTCTGGCTGGATGTGCTAGAATCAGTTCCAGAGGCCACATGACTGAGCTTTACTTCTAGTTGTGGCTTTGTGTCTTCCTTATCTTGCACATTTGGTTGTGATAGAACAGTTGCAGTAGGATCATTGGAATGTTCTGTTCCACCAAATGAATCTAAGAACTGACGTAATCCAGCCCGACTCTAAAAAATTGACAGCGGCAACATTAGGTATAACAAATAAGCAAGAAAAACAGCTTTGCAAGTAATATTTTACTCATAGGTTCTTATGTCGTATTGAGACACTCATACAAGTATAGTTTAAATTCAAATTAGGAAGTGAGATCATTTAAAATGCAACATTTCATAGCCTACCTTATTGTGTAGAGACCATGAGACATACCGTGTGGTGCTTACCAAGTCCTCCATACATCTGCAACAAATCAGCATCGATAAATGGCATTTAGAAATCAGTAAGCAAACAATATGGGGGTACTAATAACAGCTTGGAATGTTTTTATTTTGTTTTGTTTTCAGAATTTTGTTTCTAAAAAAAAGGCTCATGATTTTTTCTCTGTGGAAAGAAAATATGTGATAGAGAGCAAGTGATGGTTAACTTTTCACGGCATGATTTTTCAGTAGATTCCGCAAAGTTGTCAAAGGCAGAGGCAACACGCCTGAGGAAAACCTGATGGCCACTTAGATACTCACAATCTTTCTGTCAGAAACACAATGCATAATTACAGTAAGTTAGGAAAAAAGACAAATAACTGCATGAAGGGTAGACAAGACAACGCACACGCCCATACTAACTTGTACAGAAATTCAACTTTGATTTTGAATAGATTGGCAACTGCCAATAATTAAACTCTACACCAGTTGTTCATAATGGCTCTGGATACACGTCAAGAACCATTTATCTCAAATCTTAAGCTATAGGATATAGGATGAAAACTCAAAAATAGTTTTATATCCCACAAAAGATTACAAAGAGAGTACCTGAAGAAGATAAAAAGAGATTGGGAGCAATCTCTTAAGTATATGCAACAATCTAGACCCCAACTGTATCAAAAACAGAGAATTAATATATTAGTTAGGGAAGCAAAACCTTAAACCTTCAAATAATATGAGCATTGTGTCTTCCTAATTATGCATGTATGCTAATGCAACCCCTTTTACTAACCAACTAACCTAATTACCTAAACTATTTAACCTAACTATTCAAACTTTCCTTTGTTCTTTATTCTAACATAATGGTGTGAGTTTACTTGTAATCCTAACAAATTATAAGGAATAAAAAGCGAAAAGAAGCAATTGAATGAAATTTTTTCACTTCTATAGTATTAATCACCTGATGAAGAAAAGGTTCAAATGTGTCGTGAGCTTTTGCAACAGCAATTACACAAGCAGTCCTGATTGGTCAAAATAAAAATTATTTTAGTGATTAGTAATATTACAAGAATGAATAAGTAAAGCACAAAATTACCGAGTCGTGTTAAACCAACTCAGTAGGTAGATGTGGAGGGACATCAAACTGCAGGGGCGTAGGTTCGAACCCATGACATCCCACTTATTCACCTTTAAAGGATGAAATTCCAGTCACTAAACTAGTTGACCCAAAAAAACAGAATTACCTAGAGTAGTTTGTCCCATCATGAATGTCTTCAACTCCACAAGCATTTACAATTTCTTCCCGTGTGATTGGAGGACACTTGATTCCTCCAACTACAAAGCGAAACTCAGCCATTGCCCGGTGATATTGTGCACCACCATAAAGACGCATTCCTGCATTCTATAAAGAAAGATGAGACAGCCTATCAAATGTTTGCTTAGCAAGATTCTGAAAATACTTCAAAAGCATTTGCGGAATGACCACTGCACAAATATAAAACTCATGAAGTGGTAATTATAGGCATAAATTAAATGAATTCACCAACCAAAAAGAAGAAAAATAAAACGGTAAATATAATAAAAAATTTAAAAGAGAAGATAGTAAAGAAAATAAATGGAACATAAATACAGATAAAAGCAAGGCCATAACAATCGTATAACTTACAGGTATTAGCTTGTGAGGGAACTGAACGCCATCAGCACCAACAAATGCACCTCCATTTACTCGCTCATCTGGTAGTGTTTCACCTGAAACAAAACAAAAATAACATTAAGGAATATAACAATAACCGTTCACCGTTATCTACTATTCATTACGCTTGTCCATAAAAGGGAGCTTAGGAAATTTACCAAACTTATCAGGAGGCGCAACAACTGTCCCTTTAAGCAACAATGACAGCTGAATGACAGAAAATATGTGAGTCGAGAGGTGAAAATAGAATAAAGTACATCTTCAAGGTTTAGGGACTACGGGTTCTAACAGCTGAAAAGAATTAAATAAAAGCATACATATTCAAGTTCATACAGACAAATAAACTTACTCCACAAGTGTTAAACGTTCATATTAAATAACCCTTTCCGTGGTAGGAGTTCTAATATCCATCAACAGAAGAAATTCATCCGATAAAGCAACATCAGATACTGAGAAGAAAATTGAATTTGTGAAACAACAACCTTGGTCAAGAACATATCATGAAAAGCTCTTCCTTTCTCCTTCAGCTTAGCTTCATCCAGTGTGCTGTATATAATTTGAAGAAAAATATACAAATGATGAAAGAAATACTTATAAAGATAACAATAAAACTAATATAGAAAATTATCTACCACCCCTACACCTTCCTATGAAGGTCACGTACAACAAACACATTTTAAACTTTAATACAAACCTCAACTCTTGTTTTATATCACTCAATTTCCTTGTCACGCTCCGATGCTCCTTCTCAAGAAGTGGAATGATCAACGGTACGTTATTTATATACCTAGCAAGTTCATTCTTAGTATTTAGCTTAGAATATACATCAAAAACGATGGATTTTCTAATTATTGTCTAGAAACAACAAGTCAACAACAAAAAATTCTATCGCAAATAAACCTCTTTTGTAGTATTTCTTCCAGAAACAGCCTAAGTTTGCTCACACCTATCCTACTTCTTTCTTGCTTCGACAATGGCCTTCCCAATTTCTCCTCCAAGGATGCCACATCTTCTATCTCTCTAAAGCTTACTGCCTGCAACACATGTTAAATGACTTAAATCACAAGAAACCAAGGCCTTGTTAATTCATTGTTTCTTCTACCGACAAAATGTATTACTTTTACCATAGAACAATTTAGTACCGAACCTGTTTGAAATCATCATTGGAGGAGTACAAACAGTGACTCCCAGAACCAACTCTCCCCGAAGGCACCGAAGTAAAAAACGGTGAATCACCAAGAATGCAACCATCAAGAGTAGAAGTCGGCGGCGAGAGGAAAACTTCAACATCAGAAGGACGTGCAAATTGCGGTATCCTAGTATCCAATTTCGTAGAAACAATCACAGTCCTAGACAATTCCGGATCAATCTGCATCACAACGCGCCTCGTCGTCGCGTTACTCCAATCACTACAATCTTCAAGACAGAGTATAATAAACTCCTTGTGCTGCATTTTCGCTCGCACGAGCGACTCCACCGCACGTGCCTGAACCTGTAACGCCCTATTTTTTCTACCTGGAGCAGGAGCAACTAACCCTGGTGTATCTATTATGGTGAGATTAGGACAGTATTTGTATTCCACTTTTATGATTATTTCCTTAGATGAAAATTGACTACATGAATCACGTTCCAATCTCGCGTTTTCCGCTTCAATGTAAGCCTGTTTAGTTAATTAATTAATTAGTTACAACTGATAAACTGAAAAAAAAATTTTAAAATAAAATAAATAAAATAAAATAAAAACTGACCTGGATTTGGGGAAGGGACATTTGGTGAGAAAGAGAAGGGTCATCATCGAAGAGGAGATGACAAGACGGGGACTCGCAATGTGGTCCGTATTTCATGTGGAGAGTAATGGGGCGGCGGGTTTTGGTACCTCCGCCGACGTGGTTGAACTGGAAGCCCATTAGGGCTTCTACTAGGGCGCTTTTCCCGTCTGTTTGGTGGCCCACAACGAGTATGGCAGGCGCGTCGAAGGGAGTGTGTAGTTCTTGAGCGAGAGCGTGGAGTTCGTTGTAGGCTTCATAGAGGCGCCACTCGTTGTCATCATTTTCTTCAAGTTGGTGGTGCTCTCTTTCTTCCTCCATTTTTTTTGGGTTATACCCGCCACTGTTTTTTGAATTTAGATAAGAAAATGAGTTTGGCTGCTCTCTGTCTCACTTCATTTCATAGTGTTGTGCTGTGCTATGCTGCCGACCACACATCAACACTATACTATGTGCTGCCAACCACACTCGTAATTTAAATATTTAAATATTGCACTACTTAGAGGATCAACGGCAACGGGGCAGGGCGGAGCGGAGACGGTTTTTACCTCCCCAAACTCAAATCCGAATTCCCACAAAATTCCCGTTTTCTGCCCCAAACTCAAACGGAGATGGAGAATTAAAACCCAAACGGGTTCGGGTATCCCCGCTCCACCACCATCCATTTAGTAAAATCAATTTTTTTAATAAAAAATAATTTTTTTTTGAAAATCAAATTACATTTCAAATAATAAAAAGAAAATCTCAAAAAAAAATTTACATATATTTTAAATATTTTAAATAATTAATACAAATCAAAATATCAAAACATTGATCACATATTTAATATTCAAAATTAACAAAATTAATTAATAATGTACATAATAAAATAAACGGGGCGGGTTCGGGGTGGGTAGTAATGTCCCCATTATCCGACCCGTCCCCAAATTTTTTAATCGGGAAAAACTCAAACCCAGTCAAAGCGGGTTTTCCCCGTCAACTTCGGGGCGGGTTCGGGTGGGTACCTGCGGGTATGGGTTTTGTTGCCATGCCTTCAACATCCATCATACTCAATTTGGTTCTTTAAATGAGGTCCATATAATATTTACACTTTATATTTTCTAAACAATTCAATTATATTTTTCTAAATATCCATATAACTCATAAAAAATTTAAAATGAGTCTCATCAAATCACACAATATATCAAATATTTACCTTATATAAAAAAAAATTGAAACAATTTAATTTAAATGGGTCCAGCTGACATTAGGAAACGTTCACACAGTAGAGAATGATCACAAACCAAAGAACGTTATTTTTGTTCAAATATCCATCATGTCTGACACTAGAGACTTTAATTTATGTGTATGAATGGAGAAACAGTGGCGATATTTGTGCTCTTAGTTTATTTTGAGAATTTCTTAATCCACCCCTTGATACTCTTAGCAACCTAGTGATTTTTTTATGCCTCCTGTTTTCGGAGCTGTATTTCGAATGCACCCTTTTTTTCCTTTATGCTGGATGCTTCTGGAGACACATCTACGAAAAAAGTTTCGTAGATGCATATCCGAAATCTTATCAGAACGGGTATTTTTTTGAAAAAATCCAGTTTTATTGGTCACAGATGAAAATTAACTGTTGTAGATGAATATAAAATAACATACATCCGTAAATAAAAAAATATGATATATATATATCATATTATTTTTTGATTATGTTTATGACATATGACTTCTTATATATATATATATATATATATATATATATATATATATATAAGAAGTCATATGTCATAAACATCGTCAAAAAATAGTACATCAATGTCATCAAAATATAGTACATAAAAAAACACCATAGTTACTACTGTGTGTGCCTGACAACATCTTCATCCTCTCCTCTTCCTATGCCTTTGTCGCCTCCTCTGCCTCTACCGCCTCCTCGACCGTCTGGTCTGCGTCCTTGGCCATCGATCTCACCCGTTTTGGTGCCATGTATGCGGTACATAAGTACCCCCCCTTTGCCACCATAATCATCTCATCCAATATACGTTTGTGGTCAGAGACCCCCCAGGGACGAAATCGGCGTCAATGCCTGTCCACCCCATCTTCACTATCTGACGACAACGAGGCAGGACGTCTAGAGTGTGGTCCAACTGAGACTGTTGCTCCTCTAAAATCTCCTGATGAGCTGGTCTGGGCGGTGATCCTTCTGCAGTGGGCACCGTGTATGAGTGTGAGACGGTGAAGAACCACATGATGTAGCTATCACTGCAACTCCAGTCTCTTGGCGCTCTGGTCGCCCGAGCCTCGTCCGGTACCATGTTCCTCTGATAGTCAACATAGATTTCCTCTATCTGCATACAGGTCAAGCTGAGAGGAGCGGAGACAGCTGGGTGTCTGGGTATCGTTTGTGTGTACCCGAACTGCCGCATGACGCGCTCGGGCAAATATGGAATAGTGATGGTCGAACTGCATGCCAACCATCCTGAGGATAGTAAGATGTCATCAAACTGGCGCGTCACACGGTGATCATCATAGACGTCGTAGTAGATGTCCTCAGCATCCACGCGGTCGAGATAGACTATGTAAGGATCGACCGCCTGGTTCCCTCTGAGCGGGAGAAAGGCACAGGCACACGACATCAGCTATGTGCAATCAGGCACACTTCCCCACCCGGCGATCATGGGAAAGTGCTGGAATAGTCATGCTTGAAATGAAAATAAAAAACATCAGGATCAAGCATTATCACGAATATTAAATGAAAAGAAATGAAAAAAAACTAAGGATATAAGATTGTTACCATAAGTAGTGACACGCTGCCTGCCACAGTCCTTTTCTTCCACAGGCATCCCTCTCCCAACCTCGAATATGTGTACGCCAGTGTAGTCGCACCCCAGTTGTACTCATAGATCCGTGTGGAATCCAAAAAGTACCTGAGGTAAGCGACATCGGTATATGTGGAGCTCGTGTCCACAAACAGCTTAGTGCCGACTAAAAATAAAAAATAACACCTCATCACACGCTGCCTGTGTATCT
The DNA here is from genome assembly GCA_022829125.1 of Lathyrus tuberosus. Taxonomy (NCBI): domain Eukaryota; kingdom Viridiplantae; phylum Streptophyta; class Magnoliopsida; order Fabales; family Fabaceae; genus Lathyrus; species Lathyrus tuberosus. The sequence goes on along the minus strand of JALAZF010000164.1, from coordinate 5,207,928 downwards.
CAACCTCAGCTAGATCACCATCTATCTGTCGTGCAGCAGCGAGTGCCTCACCAAATCTACGCGTCTGAAATGAGAACCTCACATGAGCCCCTCTGGTCTTATCCACCTCCTCAAGCGTATCCAGTGGATCAGCCCAAGCTCCTACACCAACACCTCTCTTGCATCCTCTTTTGTCATTCTACCATGACGGAGGAGGGTACCCCTGATCGGTATATGTAACAGACAAGAGATATTGTCCAGTGTAATCGTGATCTTGACGTGCGGTTGATGGAAGAAGGACGTCTCAGGGTGCCATCTCTCCGCAAAGCTCATCAGCATCCCGTTATGGATCAGGTCGTAACCGATCCCACAAAGGTCCTTCAAACCAGAGACGGCAAGGACATCCTGGAATCAAGCCTCTTGTGGCTGATCCAAAGCTAATATCTTCCGCCCATGGTTATAGAACTTCTGCGGAAGACGAGTCTGGAAATTTCCATAAATAAGAAACAATGTTAATAAGAAACATTGGTACAAATTATAAATTTACAATGGAAAAAAAAAGAAACAATCCGAGTAATGTTACCTCTCCATCCCAGACATGTCTGGCAGTATGGTCAGTGTACCATGTCAGCAGGGGCATATCTGAGGGACTCTCAGGGAAACCCTCAGGCTCATCATCATCGTCGTCACCAGCATCCTCTGGTGGTGGGTCATCACCCTCTAGAGGTGGCCCTGGATCAACATCATCAGCAGAAGGAGGAACAAGAGTATCCCGACAAGGCCTGCGGGAGGACGGGGCCTGTGATGAACCCTCGCCTGAATCCCGACGCCTCTGGGATGAAGAAGTGGATGGTGGGGTGGGATACGAGGCCGATGGAGTGTCTTGGGCATGTGATGAAGAAGGATGTGCAGATGTATCGGCCTCGGTAACGTCCTGGCTCCACTCGCGTCTGACAGATGCATGTTGTAAAACTCGTCCAAGTCGCAATTTATCGTCTCTGTCTGCCATAATGTCTGCAAGGTATAACCAAGAAAAAACAATTAGATACAAATAAATTAAAAAACAAAAAAGAAAAAAACTAACATTTTTTTACTTCTGAATATGTACACACGGAAAACTTCCGTAGATGTACCTACGGAAGTACCCAAAATTCACAATGTTTGATTTGTTCCGGAGCTGCATCTACGGAATTGCCCTAACGTTAATTTGTTCCATAGATGTAGCTCTAGAACTTTCTGCAACTCCAACAGTCACGACAATGGCGTCCCTTACCCATGAAAATCGATTTTTTGAAGCCCTGATCATCTGTTTCAGCCAACAAATAATACCTACATTGTCTCTAAACTATGTTTCTAAAACTATCTAAGGGTTTCTACCCCTAAAACTATATTCTAACTCGTTTACGAGAAATACTCGAAAATACCTCAGAAACTCGAAAACTTATCGATTATATCGAGCTTTGAATGATTTGGAGTGTCTTGGTCATTGAAATGAATGCTCCTTGTCGAACTCGGTTGAAAAAAATTAAGTTTGGTGAAAAATAATTTTTTGAGATTGAGAGAGTTTGGAGAGTTTGAGAGTGAAGAAGATGAAAAATGAAGAATGAGAGAGGAGAAGGGACTATGGCGCGAATGTATTCCAATATGTTCCGGAGCTATATAAACGAAAACAATTCATAGAAGTAGCGCCAAAAAAAACCAACGTTGAGTAAAAAAAGGTGCGTCTGGAGATACATCTCCGGAAGTAGGGGGTATTTTTGGAAGCGCACATGGGGCCTAAGAACCCTAAGGGGTGGGGTAAGAAATTCTCTTTATTTTTATTTTCTATAAATAAAATTTGTTTCCAATCCACCATTTCATAGCAAATATTTTTTTTCGATAATAGTCTTATCAGTTATGTGATGTTTTTCTTTTTCACTTAATTTTGAAAAGATAAAAAAATATTTGCCAATTTTATTGTTTTGTATAAATTCTCATCATCCTTGATAATATTTAATAATATATGATTAATTAAGATTTTTTTTACCTATTTCAAAGACACGATCAGAAAGATTTTGAGCTTTTTAGAAGATATTGTAACATGTAAAGTTATTATTTTATTTTGAATAAATGAGATGTTGTAATATTATTTAATTATAATTTTTAAAATAATATTTATTAATATTTTAGAGTTTCAAAAAATGTCTTCAATAACTAGGAGAGGATTTAAAAATTCAAGTGTCGTGTCATCACAATCTCAACTACAACTTTCTAATTGTGTCTGAAAAATATGGATGTATGCCTACTTTATTAATTTTATTTACTTATTAATTTACTCTTTTTTAATACTTAATATTTTTTATGTATAATTTTTTCAGTTCAATTATGTTTTTTTATTTTTTGGAGTCATAACGAATTATATATCACGACTCAATGTTTGAATGAAGAATATATATTTTGTCCTTTCAATTTTGCTTTCTTGCTAAAAGAAAAAGAGAGGTGAATCTAAAGGTTGCTTCTTGTCTAACATTTTGGACTTTCACAAAGGTAAAGGATTTAGTCTCAAATCTTACTTGTTTTTTCTATTCTTTATGGTGTTTGCCTGCATCTCAATTTTTTTACTTTCACATTTTGGACTTTCGCAAAAGTAAAGGGATTTAGTATCAAACCTTGCTTGTTTTTTTAGTCAGGTGCTTCTGCGCTTACCACCAGCGTCATGTGAGACTGCTCTTCTTCAGAATCATCTTGTGAAGCTTCTGAGTCATTTCAGGTTGCCATTAGAACATTTTTTCTCTCTGGAGAATTTCTTTTTAGGCATGAGTTTTGGACACTCTTTTTTGTAATATCCAAGTTGCTTACACTCAAAGCATGTAACATCTTTGCCAGCTCCATACTTTTTCTGCCCAGAGGTTGACTCAGATTGTCAACCAGTTCTTCTATACCCTCTGAACTTCATTTTTCTTTTCTTCTAGAGTTGATTGGACCTTTTGGGAGTAGAGACATCTCATCTTCTTGATTTAAACTTTCTTCAAACTCTTCATCTTCAGCTTGAAGAGCTTTGGCCTTCTTAGACTTACCTTTGAATTTTAGGGCCACAGACTTGTTCTTTTTCTGAGGCTCATCTTCCTCAAGTTCAATCTCTTGACTCCTTAGAGAAATTATAAGATCCTCTAGAGTCGTTTTTTTCAGATCTTTTAACATCTTAAGTGTTGTCAACATTGGTCTCCATTTCTTAGGCAAAATTCTGATGATTTTCTTTACATGATCTAAAGTGGTATAGCCTTTATTCAGAAATTTTAATTCAGCTACAAGAGTTTGAAATCTTAAGAACATTTCCTTGATCATTTCATCCTCTTCCATTTTGAAAAATTCATATTTCTGGATTAAAGCCAAGGCTTTAGTCTATTTAACTTGCTCGTGTCTTTCATGAGTCATTTTCAAATAATCAAATATAGACTTAGCAGAGTCTCTATTTGTTATCTTTTCATACTCAAAGTAGGAAATAGCATTCAGCAATATAGTTCTGGATCTATGATGATTATTGTGATCTTTCTTTTGTTGTTCATTCATTTTACTTCTTTCAAGCTTAGTGTCATCTACATCCGTAGGATGTATGTAGACATCTAACACCATATCCCATAGATCAGCATCACAATCCATGAAGAAACTTTTGATTCTATCTTTCCAATAGTCAAACTTTTCTCCATTAAAGATTGGAGGTTTTGCAGAATGATGTTCTTTATCATTGTTTGCATATGCCATATTATGTTTCAAAAAGATGGATCTTTATCTGACACGGTTAAGTGTTTGACACAAAGTAGTCAAAAACTAGAACCAGAGTTCTGGTTCCAATTAAAGGTACAAGAAACACAAGAAATAGGGGTTTGAATTGAGTTTTTAGATTAAAAAACTTTTGCAACCCAATATCACAAACAACAAGGAAAATGATAAAGATAAACAACACAAGTATTTTTATCCCGGTTCACTATTAACGAAGCTACGTATAGTCCACCCGCCTGTGTAGTTTTGCCTTCTTAATAAGGACTTAATCTAATAATCAACCTGATTACAAAAACTAAAAGACAAATAACCTAAAACTTCTTTAGAAATTCTAACTATACCATAGTCTCTCAAGGAAATACAACTCAAAGACTAACTGTCAATGACTTCTTGAGAATTTTGACTAAACTTAGTCTCTCGAGGAAATTAACCAAAGGTTAAGATAAATAATATTGTGTTTACAAGATGCTTCAAAAAGCAGACACACAAGATTAAAAAAAATGATGCAATTAAGAAATGATTCAAGAAAGTGTTCTAAAGTTTTTTTATCATAATAGTTTTCTTAGATTGAAAACACTTTTCTTTTCTTTTTCACGTAAGAGCATTTTTGCAACCTTCTACAGTGTATGTATATATTCTTGCTCACTTTTTGTTCCAAGCTTCCAAGACCTCTTTATATAGGGAATAATAGATCCATTAGAGGGTGAAGTTAGAATTATTCCCAATGTAATATATGTATGAAGGTCACTTCATTATGCAACATTTGAGTGGCGCTTGCAGCAGATAAGTTGGTAAGGATGATGGGAAGTGAGAAACTTAGTTGGTACACAGTACAGTACTTTACATAGAAAGTAGATTTGTTGTTATACTTTTGTCACTTCAACCAATCATTGACTTTTGGACATAAACTTCTAGTCAGAGGGTTCGTATACAATTTGATGAAGCTTTAGTAGAGTTCATAACCTGTCTTTAAAACTTTGTGAGAATGAGACCTCATAGTCAATGGACTTTAGAGTTCTAAAACTTTCAGATGCTTCTATAGTTACAATCTGTATCAGAGTCTATCTGGATAGTTTTTTTCAAAAACGTTGACTTGACAAATCAGATGATTAACTTCTTTGTAAACGCTTTTTGATTGATCCTTTGGTTTAGAGTCTGGACGTCTCTAGAGTCAAAATATGTTTTCTATTATTTGCACACTTAGCAAAATAGTTAGAGTACAAAATTGTTCTTTACACTTTGTTATCATCAAAACTAAAGGATAGTTGTAAAATCAAACTTGTTCCAATAATCTCCCCTTTTTTGATGATGACAAATCCATATATTTTGATGAACAAATTTTACTTAGATAAACATATCTATAAAATATCAGAGATAGGTTTGTAAGTTCCCACTGAGTTTTATACTTATTAAAATTTTTCTTAGTTTCCTTAGAGTGAGGTTTGTAAGCTCCACCTGAGTTGAGACTAGAAAAAGTCTGAAGTTCAGAAAATAATTAGCATGAATTTAGAATTGTTTGGGATTTATTAGGGTTACTAGATATATCAAAATCATTTCTCCCATTTTTTCATCAATAAAAAAGATTAAGAAAAAGAGAGAAAAAAACGAAGTAAATGCAAAATATGATGAATATTAAAACGCTAACGAGAAGTTTAAATAGGGAGGGAAATTAGTTAAAATCATTAGGAGGGAGTAGGTAGAGAGCTAGACGAAAGAGGCTCAATAGTTACTAATGAAGAGTGCAGTAATAGCGTTTATAACAAGACACGCAACAAGGCACGCTCGTCGTAAGACATTATTACAATGTATTGAAAAAAAGACCAACAAAAAACATTTGAACATACACGTAATAAAAACTATTTTGAAAAAGAAAATAAATTATTGAAAACACACGCAATCTGATAAGGGAGGCGAATGGACATATTTTCTCTTAAACCAAGAAATATTATTCCAATGGGTCACTTCAAACGTTTAGATGACTTTAACTTAGGACATTTTTCTTACTTTAGAGCTATGCAAAAATTCTTGAGTACCACCATTAATATCAAGAACTCAGAGTCCAGAAGACAGAAAATTCTATAAGGGTTTTGACTTGGGACCTTCTGACCCGGAGAGCCTCCTAACTTCAGAGGGCTAACTAGCTCAGAGCCAATATATCTCAAAGTCATATTTTGACTCTCTAGATTATACACATATTGAAAAGATTTTGTTTTATTCTGGACAAAGTTCCATTTTCAAAAAATTTAGAATAAAAACAAATTTATCTTCAGCGAGAGGTTTTGTGAAGATATCAACTCATTGATGGTATATATCTATAAATTTTAAATTAATTACACCATTTTGAATATAATATCTTATAAAATGATGTTTAATTTCAATGTGTTTAGCTCTAGAGTGCAAAATAGGATTTTGCTACTAAGAACTACGTAGCTTTGAGTTCCCTATCATACCTGGAGATACGTAGGAGTAGGGGTGGGAATAGGCTATGCCAACTAACAGGAGCCTACATAGGCCACGGTCAGGCTAGGCTTTTTTTTTAAATAGAAAAGGCCTAGACTTTTTTATAAGCCTATTTAGTTAAATAGGTTAAGCCGCAGGCCATACAAAAAGCCTTATAAGCCTATCAGGTTGGCCTATTTATTGAACATAAATAAATTTATTGTTTTTATATTATATTTTATACTTTATATTAAAATTCAAAAGTAAAACTTAGTTATATTTAAGAACTTATGAAAATAAGTTAAAAGAAATCCTATGAATAATGTTATAAGGTCTTTTCATAAGTTCTCTCAAACAAATCATCTTACAAATTTTATGCTACTAGGTAAGTTCAGTTAAGTTAATGGAAACAAACATTTAGTCTCATTGTACTTTTCATTCACTAATCGATTTAAACATTAGTTGAATTTCTTATTTACATATGTTCAAATGATATAGGCTTTTTAAGTAGGCTAATAGGCCAATCAGACCTTCGAAAAGGCTAGGCTCAGGCCAAAAAAATAAGCCTTTGATAGTCCATAGGCCAGGCTTAGGCTTTAAATTTTTTAGCAGGCCAGGCTCAGGCTTGGTAAAGCATAGCTCGGCCCAGCCTATTCTCACCCCTACGTAGGAGCGAGATTCAACATCTCCTAAAGCACCCTAATAAAAACTTATTTTTAGTTTTTCCCCTTTCATACTTTTAATAATTAGAAGAAATTGACATGTACGCAAGTGCACAGAAATATCGTAGTAATATAAAAGATTATCAAACTCACACTCTCCCAATTCCTACTTAATTTATATCCTTCAATTCAACCATGGCACTTTCTTCAACAGCTGCAACCACTTATTCCAAACATAACTGTCTAACCCACCATCACTTTCCCACACTTTCACCACTTCCACTTCAGTTTCAAACTCAACAACGTTCCATCCCAAACTGACCCTAACTCACCTCTCTTCCTCCTTCCTCAACCCTTCCACAATCCTCCAACTCACTTCCTCTCAATGCACCAATTGTCCTTCTTCCTCTCCCTTCACCGTCTGCATCGCATGTGGCAAATTCGAGCACAAAAAATTGCATCTCAACATCATCACAATTGGCCACATATTCTTACTGATCATTGCATCGTCGAATTTTGAGTGTCGAGAAGTCAAACCCACTCAACTTACCAATCTCCATTGGTCTTCCAATATAAAATTCTACCTCGATTGAATCACCATAAACCCAAATCTAATTGACATTGGTACCAAAAAATCTCACCTTTGAAAAAGGGAGACCAATTCCAAAAAAATCTAATCACCCATTTGCATTCCCACATGCATTGTATGCATTATTTCATGCATAGCTTTCTTGCCGAAACGGGAAGTTACATCCAAAACAAAATTATATCAATCACTTGCATTCCCAAATGCATTACATGCATCATATCAAGCATAACTTTCCCTCTATAATGGGAAGTTCCATAAAAATCGAATCTCAGTCAATCAATTACAGCCATACATGCATTTTAATGCATCAGATCATGCATAGCATTTCCACCCAAAGCGGAATATCATACCAAAAATAAAATATACATAATATAATTCAGGATCTAGGTTCAATCATAAATATCCAAGACAATCCTCAGTCGAGTCGGCAGTATTTCTCTAAGTGAGTTTTAACCCCGCACATGCTCTTGGGATTATTCCTCAACAAGTCATTCTTCAACTTTGTGTAGATAATGATATTCCCCGACGTATACTCTATTTTTTCTCCCCAAGCAGAGGTTTTCCAAAAAAGTCTCTTATGAGTTTTTCCCATGTAGTGCTTGGCCAGTAAACCTCCTCCCAAGGAATTCTTTTCTGGATTTTGCTCCCCAACAGATGAACATATGGGATTCTTCTCTAACAGTTTTCGGAGGATCTTGAGTCTTATAAATTGAATGTTTGTTCCATTATTGGGAAATTTCAATTATATCACGAGAGATATTGCTCTGGAAATTATCGGGGAGTCTTGTTTGTTTCATTTGAGGTTTCTCTGTAGATTTTCAAAGGATCTTAAGTCTTATAAATTAAAAGTTTGTTCCATTATTGGGAAATTTCAACTATATCACTAGAGATACTACTCTGGCAATTATAAGGGTGTCTTTTTTGTTTCAATTGAGGTTTCTCTGTTGATTTTCAAAGGATCTTAAGTCTCATAAACTGGAAGTTTATTCCATTATTGGGAAATTTCAATTATATCATCAGAGATACTGTTATGGCGATTATCAGGGAGTCTTGTTTGTTTCATTTGAGGTTTCTCTGCTAATTTTTAGAGGATATTAAGTCTTATAAATTAAAAGTATGTTCCATTATTCGTAAATTTCAACTGTATCATGAAAGATACTGCTCTGACGATTATCAGGGAGTCTTGTTTGTTTCATTTTAGGGTTCTCTGCTAATTTTCAAAGGATCTTAAGTCTTATAAATTGAAAGTTTGTTCCATTATTGGAAATTTTCAATTATATCATGAAAGATACTGCTCTGGCGATTATCAGGGAGTGTTATCTGTTTCATTTGAGGTTTTTCTGTTGATTTTCAGAGGATCTTAAGTCTTATAAATTGAAAGTTTGTTCCATTATTGAGAATTTTCAATTATATCACGAAAGATACTGCTTTGGCGATTATCATGGAGTCTTGTTTGTTTCATTTGAGGTTTCTATGTTGATTTTCAAAGGATCTTAAGTCTTATAAATTGAAAGTTTGTTCCATTATTGGGAAATTTCAACTGTATCACGAAAGATACTGCTCTGGCGATTATCATGGAGTCTTGTTTGTTTCATTTGAGGTTTCTATGTTGATTTTCAGAGCATCTTAAGTCTTATAAATAGAAAGTATGTTCCATTATTAGGAAATTTTAATAATATCACGAGAGATAATGCTCTGACAATTATCAGGGAGTCTTGTTTGTTTCATTTTTGGTTTCTCCGTTGATTTCCAGATGATCTTAAGTCTTATAAATTGAAAGTTTGTTCCATTATTGGGAAATTTCAATTATATCATGAAAGATGTTACTCCGGCGATTATTAGGGAATCTTATCTGTTTCATTTGAGGTTTCTCTGTTGACTTTCATAGGATCTTAAGTCTTATAAATTGAAAGTTTGTTCCATTATTGGGAAATTTCAATTATATTACGAAAGATACTACTCTGAAGATTATCATGGAGTCTTGTTTGTTTCATTTAGGGTTTCTTTGCTAATATTAAGAGGATCTTAAGTCTTATAAATTGAAAGTATGTTCCATTATTGGAAAATTTCAATTGTATCACAAAAGATACTGATCTGCCAATTATCAGAGAGTCTTGTTTGTTTCATTTAAGGTCCCTTTGCTAATTTTCAAAGGATCTTAAGTCTTATAAATTGAAATTATGTTCTATTATTGGGAAATTACCATTGTATCACGAAAATAGTGCTCTGCCGATTATCAGAGAGTCCTGTTAAAGTTTTGCTCTACCAATTCTCACTAAATCTCATTTATTTTAAGACAAAATTTTGGGGTTTTTTCGTATCTAATTGACTTCTACCTTTAAAGTATGAACGTCGTGGCAGTCAATCTTCCTGGGTTTAAGGTAATTAGATAAGGGTAGCTGTCATGCCCCAATTTTGTGCTACCTAAATTGCATTACATTCCTTCTTTTCACTTGCATTAACATGACCATTTCATTTGGTCATTCCCCTTTTCATCAGTCAATATAGTTCATTTGCATATCCAATAAGTCCATTGAAGTCAACGGTCTGTGAACTTTGATGAGTACCTTCACCCTTTTCCACGTCATCTTAATAAAATTCATCTGTATCAAGAGAAAGTCAGTCAAAGTTTGAATTTGTACCCTTGACTTTCTTTAGATATCATGTGCATTCTTTTGGTCTTTTATTAGTTTTTAACTTCGTAAATTGTCATGCATTCATATGAAAGTCTTATTTTGAAATTTATCATTCTAAGTGTATCTTAGAAGTTCCAAAAATAAAGGCATATTTTGTTTTTTAGACATCAATAAAATTGAACTCGTATTGGTTTTTTCTCTTCATTACATTGAGATACCTTTTAAGCAATAACATTTTAGTCTTTCACTCAAACCATACTCCTAGTTATTCTACATTATAATACATGCATATAGTACAAAGTATTATAGCTTCTTTATTTATTAATAGTACATTTTGCATAGGTTAATGTCATAAAGTCCCTATTTGATAATAAAATAAAGCTTAGTTTCTATTTACATCCTAATTACAAAAAGTTTTATGCTTTATTTTACAAAAATACAAAATGTGATACAAAAGTAGAAAATAGTACAAATTTGTTTTATTCCATTGCATTTTACATATAAAAAAAGAAATAGTACAAAATTGTTTATTACAATATCACAAAAAATGAAGAAAAGAAAAAAAAGAGAAAAAAGAAGGGAAATCAGTGCTTTAGTTTTGCATGTCCCCACATGTGAATCGTCAGGTTGGTACACCATATTCATCACCATCCATGCCCGATGTCATTGCTCCTCAAGCCACATGAAAAATCAAAGAAAGGATTAGTGATCACACGTCCACACCATTATGCCATACATGAAAAAAACAAAAAGAAAATCAGTGATGCAAACATATATAATACATACATCCCATAACAAAGTCAGGATCACAAAAAAACTTACGCATCCCTCACCAAGAATTTCATATCTAATTTCACTATAATTTCACTTCAATTTCAAACTAAACCAAATGAAATTCATCTCAAAAGGAATCCCCACCCTTGATAAATATCCCTGAAGGTGTGAGAAAAACACAAGAAATGGGGGTTTGAATTGGGTTTTCCAAAATGAAGGCTTTTCGTGATACTTAAACAAAGATCACAAATAGACTAACAATAGAGAAAGACACACAATATATCCTGGTTCACTTGAAAATTATCAAGTTAATCCAGTCCACCCGCCAAGGTGATTTTGCCTCTCTCAAGCGAGGTCTTAATCCACTATAACCAAACCGATTACAACAGCACTAGCAACTGCTGGTGACTAACAATACACAGACTAACCGTCTTTTCTTAAGGCTTCTGACCAAACTGGTCCCTTAAGGAATTAACCTCTAAGACACACTAGTCCTAGATTTCTCAAGAATTCTGACCTAACCGGTCTCTCAAGGAATTCAAACCACTGTTTGAAAATACAATGCACAAGCCAACTGCAAGTGACTAACAACACTAAAACTCACTGTCTTAGTCTTCCTAAAGCTTCTGACCTACCCGGTCCTTTAGGGAACACAAACAACTGTTTGTTACAAAGGTTTGTTTACAATAATGATGCTTCTACACAAGCAGAGTAAACACATTTTTAGCTCAATCTATCTTAGAGCGAATCTACACAGTAAAAACAATCTTCTTCTTTGTATTGTGGTGCTTTACTGTTCACTCATAAATTTCTCCATTTCTTGAGTTCCTTCTTCATATGAATCAGTGTTTTTAATATTTCTCTTTTTCACACTGACTGTTACATTTTTCTGTCAACTGATTCGTTGAATGATCAAGTCTATATATAGCCAGAAAAAGATATGTTGAAGGACAAATCAGTAATATCAGAAGAGTAATGGCGACTTAAAATAATGTCGTTATGCTGGGGTGAAAATCGTACACTGAAATTTTCCTTTGTACCACCAAATCAGGGTAGTGGAATGGTAGTGGAAAATAACGTTTTTGATCTGTATCATGTACTATTTTCCCACACGAACGTTTCATCTTCTTCTATTCATCAGAGGCTTCTGAGTTGATATGATTGAAGCATGATCAGAAGAATGAATCATTAGGTCTTCAGAGTCTTGAGTCTTCAGAAGTTGTTCAACAGAACCATGTCTTCAGAATCTTCAGCATTCCTTCTTCAGAATCCTTAAGTCTTTAGAGTCTTCAGAACTTCGTTCAGCAGAACCTTGTCTTCAGAATCTTCAGCACTTAGTCTTCAGAAGTAGAACATCGGAGTCACGCTCAGAGGTTAGAATCCAAGAGACGTTACAACAGCAACATAGTGTCTTCTTAGAGTCTTTCTGACACACACTAGATCAGAAGCAATCTTGCTTCTTTACGCAGAAACGACCATTGAGAATTTCAGAGTGACATAACACATGATCTTTATCAGAGTCAGAACCTGTTTATCAAAACCATCAGAATAACAAATGTTAGAGTACCAAAATTATTCTCACACAAATACTCCATTGTTATCATCAAAACATAGAGATAAGATACAGAACCAAATCTTGTTCTTACAATCTCCCTCATTTTGATGATGACAAAACCATGTATTTTGATAGAACAATTTATATAGGGTAATCACCATAGCCGACAAATTCAGAGTTTAAGCTCTCAGCTCCCCCTGAATCTGTTAATCTCAAAATTTCATTTATGCTTGTTCAGAGTCTCCCCCTGATCCCAAGACTTACAAAATAAAATTTGAATTCTTCAGAACATAATAATAGAGAAGGAATACTTCCCTACAAAAACTCATCAGAGTATGACTAGAACACTAGGTCTTCATCTCAGGACCTGGTTACTATCAGAACTTTGATGAAAAATCAAAACTTGATTTTGAGTCTGATTGGATGATGTTGCGCATCTCATATCAGAACTTCTTATCAGATCTTGATGAAGAATCACAACTTCTTAAGTATCAGAGTTTGATTAGAATTGACTTCTCTTTTGTCAATCTTTTCTTAGATTCACCAATCTTGTCAGATTCAGAGCCTGGTTGATTTTATCAGAATATCATCTATTTCAGAGCGTATCTTCTGAAATAGTATCTTTGAATCAGAGAATTGACTTGACTTATTTTCAAGGAGATTTCAGCTTCTGATGCTTGAGTCTGAATTTCATACTTTTAGAAAGTTTACAACTTTTGAACACTATGATATCAAACAAGATTTCTTGACTTTCAGAAAGTTCACAACTTCTGAACAGTATTGGAACATCTGTTTGAATAAATATATATTCTCAGAGTGTACAACTTCTTAACCATGAATTATCAGAGTTGAAATTATCCATAAGATTTTCAATCTTAAGAGAGTAGGATCTTTATATTCAACCTGTCTAGAATGCTAAGTGAACTTTTTCAGAGTTCCTTAATTGAAACATAAAATAAACGGTTACTTGTAAAAGCATTATGTAATGTTTGAGTTCGAGATTCTGAGAATAGGTACTATCAAAATCATTTGACTTTCTCCCCCTTTTTGTCATAATAAAAAAGATAATGCAATAAACAGTGAAATAATATAATAAATATGTGAGAAAAGGTTCTCTAAAATAGACCATAGTACTCATAAAAACAGTCTCATTACTAATGGATCGAAATACATTGGCATGACTCGAACACAAAACAAACACAGAGCATCCTGGAGACGAGACAGAAAACACAAGATATGACCTGCTAAAGATTAACCATCAAAGACTTCACAATTTTTTTTCAAAAGACCATTTTCTAGACCGTCTGTCTTGACAAATTCAGCAATTTCTTCTTTAAAGAAGATTTCAAATAGAACTCTTCCAAAAGGTATGTAGGGCTTGATGAAATTGCCATTTCTGGAGTCAGTAATGGATTTTTGCAGAAAATTGAATATAGTCTGAGGTAGATTTATCCGCATTTGAGCCATCAGGAGAAAGATGAAGACCCGATCATCATGAAATAAGATATTTTTGTTTTCTTCCCGAGGACGAAAATTTGTCAGCAAAAGCTTAAACCAAGCTTTGGGAATGGGAAGAAGGTTTTCAGGATTGAAAGGTTCATATTTGGACGATGTGTTGTGAAGAGAGGCGAGTTCCTCAGAAATAAGACACCTAGACTTAACATGTTCAACAGTAAAGCCAATGTTTTCACAGCCAATTGCTAGAGCAATGGTGAAGGGAGTGATGTCTATGGGGACATCAAAAACACGAGAGGAAATTGAACGATCTTCATAATTAATGTAGGCATGTTTCCAAAAATCTTTTACAAGATTTAAGTAGACTGGTTTATCCAGAATGATGAAGTATTTTGTCCATTCTTGATAGTGCATGATTGAGGTGATACTGCTAGCAATTTCTCTGTTTCCAAGATGAAGAAGATTGATTTGTTCTTCTGTTATGACCTCAAGAAGGTTCTCATCTCCTTGGAAAGTTACTAGAGACATGATGAGAAGATTTAGACAGTAAAGGTAATTTTGAACTAGTAAGATCAAGCACTATAGAACATGGAAGGAGAAATGAAATATATATGTAGGAAATGAGAGACGTTACTGCTTGAGAAAATGGCATAGGTCAAGATGCGTATCACGCATAAGATATGTCAAAGACATAGTGGCAGAGTAAGAGACAAAGAATATCAAGGAATAGGAAATGAGTGTAACAGTATCTTAAAACAGAATATCCAAAAGGTCACAAATAAGGATACGTTATTTAAGTTTTGACAGGAGTCAATAACTATGAATAAATGTATACTTATAAGTGGCAATTGAAAATTGACACATAGTAAAGACAGAAGAGAGTATAACTTATTTTCAAGAAAAACTTAACTCACATACGTCTTATCATTTATGAATGCACAGTCATAGGGTAATGTGTAACGATTTTAGCCTATTCTCAAGAAGTTTACGAAACCCAATGACTCAAACAGTTGTTACCATTATCGTTCACATGTTATCAAAATTTTAACTAAATCATTTTGATTTGAAAGAAATTAGATAAGTTAAAGTTAGTCATTTTCTTCCTTTTTATGATAATTATTATGGAATGCAGTAAGACTAGATAAAGAAAATAAGGAAAATACTTCATTGATTGAACAGCAAAACGCCGGAGCGCAGTACAGGAACAGAAGCATAAAATAGGAAAACAAACAATAAGAGAACAACGGATAGGAAAAGCAATGATAAATAGAAGAAAGATCAAGCAACACGCAACTAAAAGACCAAACAGTGATGAAACGCATGCCAAACAGCTATCAGCAATCCCTGATGATGGTTTCAGAGTAGTTCATGGGAGAACACCATTCAGTATCGAGTTTCTCATTCATTCCGATTTGTCTTAAGTGAGCAACAACTCCTTGGAGATCAAGAATGTGAGAGATAACTCTACTGTAAGGAATCTGAAACGATAACTCCGCTCTTGACAAAAGAATTTCTCCTTTCAAGAAGTTGAATATGGATTGAGGCAGATTAATCTTAATCTTGAAGATTAAGAAGAAAATGAAAAGCTTATCCATAGCAGAGAGTCGTCCTGTTCCCTTTTCCCTGGGTCTAAGATTTGTTCCCATGATTTGGTGCCATATTTTAGCCTCAGGAGTGAGAGAAGAGGGACTGTCAGCAGGTCCTTCTTGAAGATAAATGATGTGAATATGTTTAGCAAACCGGTTATTTCCTCTGTAGTATTCAACACATTCACCATCTTTTTTGCATTCAATAGCTTGAGAGATGATTGAGGAGTTGATCATGATGGGAAATCCATATACAGCAGACAGAATGCAACAAGCATCGGATTCATATGCAAGGATGCGAGCATTGGCCCATAATTCTTTTACAAGAGCTGGGTAGATAGATCCGTTGAGAATTTCAAGATATCTATCCCAGACTTAGTAGATGATGTCTGAGAGAATGTTGGTATGACCATTTTCAATAAGATCATTAAGATCAATAGAGTATTCTTTCAAGAGATCCAAATCAGAGATTTCTCCTCTAATGGTTTTAGAAGACATCTTGAAAGTAAGAAGTATAGGAGTGAAAAGCAAATTTGGAAATGGATGAATAGTTATGAGAAGAAGTGTGGTATATAAAGAGAATGATGAGTGATATCCATAAATAGCAATAAAGACTGGATGACTTGAGACAAGAAATTCATCATTTCTAATACACGAGATACAAACAAGAATAAAGAATGATGAAAGAGTGTATCAGTCTCCAAAAGATAATGGAATAGTATACGTTATTGATATTATGACATCAGTTAATAAATGTGAATAATTGTATACTCGAAAATGAGAAGGCAAATTCTGACAATGAGTAAAGGAGGACAATTGTTAAGTTCCAAGAAATTTTTGTCTTACATGCATCTTTATGAATGTCTACTGAGGAGGGATGACGTAAAGATTTATTTAAACACTTATCAAGTAAAAATTTTAAATCCAATGTGTTAAACATGATATTAAGGAGTAATAGGTAATAATTACTTGAAACCTAGTCTCACAAAAACACAACGCTCGAGGTGTCTTTTCAACAGAAGACATGATTTGATTTTGGACACGTTTTGATATCCTCAGAGTCTGGAAGACCAAAAGGTTTCCGTCTGATCAGAGATACTTCTGACAAAGCATCTTCTGATGTCTAAGGTTAAAAATAAATGCTTCTTGGTTTAAATGAAAATCTGATATCTTCAGACTCTGACTAAACACATCTGATTCTGATAAAATCTTACTCTGGACAGTAGTCCATTTTCAGATGCTTCAGAATAAAAATCTATCTTCAGCCAAGGGTTTTGTAAAAATATCAGCCCATTGATGGTATGTATCTATAAATTTTAAACATAAGATTCCTTTCTGAACATAGTCTCTAATAAAATGATGTTTAATTTCTATGCGCTTAGCCCTAGAATGTAAGATTGGATTTTTACTTAAATAGATAGCAGCAGTATTATCACAAAAGATAGGAATGTTACTCTCATGTATCTGATAATCTTCTAATTAGTTCTTCATCCACAGCATCTGCATACTGCATAGAGACGCGGATATGCACTCTGCTTCTGCTGTTGAGAGAGCAATTGTTGATTGCCTCTTGCTTGACCATGAGATCAGATTCTTCCCAAGAAACTGACAATTTCCAGAGGTGTTTTTTCTTTCCAATATGTCTCCTGCGTAATCTGCATCACAATAACCAGAAAGAGAGTACTCTGGTGTTTTCTCATACATGAGGCCAAGGTTAGTAGTTCCTTTCAGATACCTTAGAATTTTTTTAACAGCAGTTAAATGAGATTCTCTAGGATCTGATTGAAATCTAGCGCACAAATGAACACTGAAAAGAATATCAGGTCTACAATCAGTTAAGTACAGAAGAGAGCCTATCATACCACGATAGAGCTTCTGACAAACCTTTCCACTTACCTCTTCCTTTTCCATAATACATGTTAGATGCATTGGAGTCTTAGATGGATTACAATCCATCATGTTGAATTTCTTCAGAAGTTCTTTGGTGTACTTACTTTGATGAATGTAAGTAGCCTCTGATTTTTGGTCAATTTGAATTCGAAGAAAGAACTTCAATTCATCCATCAGATTCATATCAAATTGTGTCTGCATTAGCTTAGAAAACTCTTCACAAAGAGAGGGATTAGCAGAACCAAAAATAATATCATCAACGTAAATCTGAACTATAAGCATATCATTTTTGAACATTTTACAGAAGAGAGTGGTGTCAACCTTGCCTCTGGTGAAGTTATTTTCTAAAATAAAATTACTCAATCTGTCATACCAAGCTCTGGGAGCTTGTTTCAGACCATAGAGAGATTTTTTTAAGTTTAAAAACAAAATCTAACTTCTTAGAGTTTTCAAATCTAGGAGGTTATTTGACATAAACTTCTTCTGAAATATAACCATTCAAAAATGCACTCTTAACATCCATCTGATATAAGATGATGTTATGATTTACAGAAAAATAAATTAATAGACGTATGGCTTCTAACCTGGCGACTGGAGCAAAGGTTTCAGTATAGTTTATTCCTTCTTGTTGATTATAACCTTGTGCAACCAGTCGTGCCTTGTTTCTGACAACCCCACCCTTCTCATTGAACTTATTTCTGAATACCCATTTAGTTCCAATAACGTGGACACCTTTAGGCTTCTGAACAAGATCACAAACATCGTTCTTTGAAAACTGGTTAAGTTCTTCTTCCATCGCCAGAATCCAATCTTTGTCCAGTAGAGCTTCATCAACAG
The DNA here is from genome assembly GCA_022829125.1 of Lathyrus tuberosus. NCBI lineage: Eukaryota > Viridiplantae > Streptophyta > Magnoliopsida > Fabales > Fabaceae > Lathyrus > Lathyrus tuberosus. Next base: position 5,189,767 of record JALAZF010000164.1, on the reverse strand, counting down.
ATGTTAGCTTGATCAATGACACCAAACCCAGAAGTGTTTCTTCAGAAGGTTTGAAGGTTGATCTGGTTCTGATAGGAGCATCCTTATTTCCCAGAATCAATTCTTCAGGGTGTAAAGTTGCAACTCTGCTTTTCTTTTATTGTGGAGGATCAGTGGGAGCAACAACAATATCAGAAGCAGGAGCTTCTGAATCTTTGATATCCTCTGCCTTTTTCCTAGGTTCTGAAAAACTGATTTCCAAATCTGTAAGCAACAGTTCTAGAGCCAACGATCTTTCCCTTCTGGTTTCCTCCGAAATCAATGATACCTCCATACTTAAGTTCCAAATCTTGAAACATATGCCTTTCTCCTGTCATGTATCATGAGCATCCACTGTTCAAGTACCATGACTGGTGTTTCAATGGCGCCATCAAGGATGTCTCTTTGCCGTCATCAGAGTCAGACTCTTCATCAAGTGTCAGTTGATCCTCTGATAAGTCTTCGCTTATGTTGGTCTTTGCCATGAGTGCCACGTTGGCATGTTCTTCATCAGAATCTTCTTCTTCTGATTCTGAATCATCCCATGTTGCCATAAGACCCTTTTTAGCTTTGAAAACCTTCTTAGGTTTTCTATCTTTCTTGAGCTCCTTGCATTCATAGCAAGTAGCTTCTTTTTCAGAAGCTTTCCTTTGACCAGATGTAGACTCAGATCTACCTTTTCTTCTTGGCCCTCTGAACTTGCTTTGTTAGTGTTTCCACAACTTATTTATCTTTCTTGATATGAGAAGCAGTTCATCTTCGTCTGAATCTTCTTCAGATTCTTCTGAGTTCTCCTCTGCTTGGTAAGCCTTTGTCTTTTCAGACTTAGACTTCAGAGCAACAAAATTACCTCTTCTATGAGGTTCATCTTCTTGGAGTTCTATCTCATGACTTCTTAAAGAACTAATCAGTTCCTCAAGACTCGTGTTGTTCAGATCCTTTGCCAATTTCAAAACGGTTACCATTGGTCTCCATTTTACAGGCAGACTCCTGATAATCTTCTTGACATGATCAGCAATAGAATAACCTTTGTCCGGAACTCTGAGTCCTGCAACAAGCATCTAGAATCTTGAAAACATAGTTTCCACAGATTCGTTGTCTTCCATTTTGAAGGCCTCATACTTCTGGATTAGGGCCAGAGCCTTTGTCTCCTTGACTTAAGCATTGCCTTCATGAGTCATCTAGTGATGATTCTTTCTTTTGTTGGTTGGTCATAGCGCTTCTAGACACTTTAACACCTGTAGCATCAGCTGGGTGAGTGTAGCCATCGACTACAAAATCCCAAAGATCTACTTCATAACCAAGAAAGAACTGGTGGTTTGGCACTGTAATGATCTTTCTCTTCAGTGGTGGTATTAGCAGGAGCTGCCATGATATCTCGTACAAATACTGGATCAATACTAAACACTATTAAGTGCTGATAAAATATTTATCACAATCAGAACCGGAGCTCTGATACCAATTGAAGGTGTGAGAAAAACACAAGAAAGGGGGGTTTGAATTGGGTTTTCCAAAATGAAGGCTTTTCGTGATACTTAAACAAAGATCACAAATAGACTAACAATAGAGAAAGACACACAATATATCCTGGTTCACTTGAAAATTATCAAGTTAATCCAGTCCACCCGCCAAGGTGATTTTGCCTCTCTCAAGCGAGGTCTTAATCCACTATAACCAAACTGATTACAACTGCACTAGCAATTGCTGATGACTAATAATACACAGCCTAACTGTCTCTTCTTAAGGCTTCTGACCAAACTGGTCCCTTAAGGAATTAACCTCTAAGACACACTAGTCCTAGACTTCTCAAGAATTCTGACCTAACCGGTCTCTCAAGGAATTCAAACCACTGTTTAAAAATACAATGCACAAGCTAACTGCAAGTGACTAAGAACACTAAAACTCACTGTCTTAGTCTTTCTAAAGCTTTTGACCTACTATTGACAGGAGATTTCGACCAAGGGGAGAAGGATAAGAGGAAATTCAACAAGTCGACACCAAGGGACTCTCAAGGCATCGATTCGACACAGGCCAAGTAGGTGCGTCAAAGAGAAGGCGACAAGCCATGGTGTCGGAGGAAAGCCAGGCGAAAGGCAAGTCCCAAATTCAAGGATAAGTACTTGGGCGAGAAAAGTTTGAAAGTTCCAAGAACATGGGAAGTTGAAAAGAGAGTGGGGTGACACGTGTTAACACCAAAGGGCATCTGGGTAGATGAACGGTTATTCTCTAGGCCTATATAAAGCATTGTATTTTCCATTTTTAGGGGTCGCATTTTGTAACATTGTAAAGGGAAAACACTCAAAGTACTAAGCTTAGAGAGAAACAAGTTCAATCCCGCGAAAATGTATAATTATGTCCACCTTTACTTAATGCAATTTATTTTCAGAGTTTAAGTTATTGTTTCTTTTTCTGTCTGTTTGTCTTCTTTTTCCTTTATCTTTTTCGCTTGGTTCCAAACTTGGTTGATCATTTAAACTTTACAACTTTTCCAAAAGACAAGACACTGTCATATCACATAAGCATATGTTTCCAATTCCTTATTCTGGGATTTGTATGGTCGATCCCGCGAGTAAACCTGCGATGGAAGGCCAGCGGTTGTTCGCGCAGGTGAACAAAATTGGCACGCCCAGGGGGACCTGTGTGAATTGAGTGTATGTTTTTGCGTAGTGGTAAGATGGTAATACCACGTCCGAACGACGAATCGTCTTCGACAGAAAGTACGGTTGTGACACAAATAACTGATGTTGGCTCTAGTACCGTGTCAGCGGTTTCAACTACCCCTAGTGGACCAACCGCGACGCCACGTCGACATGACCCGAAATCAACAATGGCAGGGACTACAGGGCAGTATATGCCTAGTATCACCAAGCCTATTCCTCGATCTTATGGGATGCCGACAGAGTTCATGTCGAGTTTGCACTCTACCGGCCCTTTGTTTGGGGAAAGTTTGTCCCTAGTGTTTTCACCTTATCAGGGGGCAGGGCATCTTTCGAACCAGATGGTTAGACCCCTTGATTTTAATCTTTTTTCTCAATCCATACCGACATTTACCTCTAGTTCCGTCGCGGTCATGAGGCAACAGATGGATGAGAGTAATCATGAGATGGTTCATATGTTGACTCAACAGATGGGTACAATATTGAGGCCACTGATACAAGAGTCAACACAGAGTTACCAACAACTGAGACTCAAATGACACGTATAGGTGACTTTCTAGGTGCTCCTAGGGCTCAGGGTCGACAGACCCCTCCGCCTCGACCGGATAAATACGTTGCTAAAACTTATACTTTTGATGTTTCCAAATGTGATGAAATATTTGATTTACTGGTTAAAGATGGTCAAATAATTATTCCTTCTGGTTTGAAAGACCCCCCTCTAAAACAAAAGAAAAAGGGGGGATTTTGTAAATTTCATAATTTCCTTGGTCATAAAACAGCTCAATGTGTTCTTTTTAGGGATTTGGTGCAGAAAGCTTTGAAGGAGGGCCGACTCCAATTTGGCGAAAAGCCAAAGATGCAGGTTGGCACTGACCCACTGAAGGTCGAAGAGGCTTTGTACTCAGAGGTGTACGAATGTATGATGGTCGAGGCTACTGAGGGTCTTGACAAACAACCAATGGTTGAAGCAGTGGAGTGCATAGTGGTCGAAACTACTGAAGGTTCCGACAAGAAAGCTGAGGACAAACTCGAAGCAGTGTATCCCCAGGCTGGCGAAAGTTTGGAAGATTTTTAGGAAAAGTGAAGGATAAGCGGGTCGAAGGTCGCATTATGCCCTAGGTGCAACGCTGTGTTCGACGAGAAAGCTGTTGAAAGGTATGAGGCAAGCAAGAGAGAAGTGCTTCCAGAAAGCAAGTCACCCGTCCCAAGGTTTGTGTTTGACAAGAGTGGTGTCCCTCGACGAAATGAGGAGTACAGAAAGCTGTTCCAAGAGGCACGACCCAAAACTTTTGTGCCTCAGTCAGACACCCCACAGGAAAGATGGATGGCACCAGTCAGCCAGAAAGGAAGTAAAAGACCAAAATGGAAGGTTCTAGATTTGGAAAAGGAAGCGAATGTCTCCGACAAGAGAGTCGATCCAAGGGGCTATGTGGTGTCCCCCAACTACAAGGGAAAAAACCCATGACTATGACTCACTGGAGGCGCCATCAGCGCTATAAGAAGGCTGAGAGAGAGGATGCAACTTCACAGTTGAAGCCTGTCGGAACGTCTGGACAAAAGCGCCAACACCCAAGAGGAAAATGGGTAGAAAAAGACAGAGTGGTGACAAACCAGACCATGGCAGTAACCGTGGACACATTAGGAGAGAAAAGGGTGGTGTCGACCCAAAGCTCAAAATGTACTTTGCTGGTTGAAAGCAAAAAGGAGCCAGAATATACCCCTCAGTCGGATGAAGATGAGCCAAAATACTCTCCTCAGTCGGAAGATGAGTATGATCTATCACCTGAGGGAGATTTTAACGAAGACATGTACGACGACACCAATGACGACACCTATGGTGAAGATTTTGTGCTGAATTGTGGAATTGTGTCGATCCTACCAGCTGAGTATGATGTGGTGTCTGAGATCTCTAGTGCAGAAGAAGATTTCGTCCCTAACGAAAATGCGGATGACAAGCCGCTATGTTATTATGTGATGAATAGTGGTGTGGTCGAAGAGCAAATGACTATGTTTGAACGTCCTAGTCCTGGGATGATGTACCACTTGAAGCCATTGTTCATAAAGGCGAAAGTTGACGGAGTGGCAGTCAACAAGGTGTTCGTGGATGGTGGGGTAACTGTAAATCTGATGCCCCATAATTTATTCAAGAAAATTGGAAACAATGAGGCTGACCTCCGACAACACAACATGGTTCTTTCCAACTATGAAGGCAAGACCAGTAATATCCTGGGGGTTGTTCAAGTGGATTTGGCAGTGGGTACAACCAACAGGCTAACACTCTTTATGGTCATCAATTCAAAGGCAAATTTTAATATGTTGCTGGGACGGGAGTGGATCCATAGAATTGGGGCAGTACCATCGATAATGCACTAGAGATTGACCATTTGGAGAAAAGATGGCATCGTCGAAAATATAGAGGTAGATCAAAGTTACTACAAAGTCGACGAAGCCAAGGGTAACAAGAAATCTTTTGACCAACACTTAGCAAATGTGGCTCCTTGTGATGACGGGTCAAGTTCCTACACCTCTGTCAATACGGGTCGCGTCCTGAACTTAGACCCCGACTATGGGTTCATCTGGGATGCTGCCGACGAAGCCATGGAGCCTATGGAGATGCCACCAATGGGGTGGCCCACAGTCGGTGAAAATGACTGCTGAGTCAAAAAGCATGACTTGAATTTCGGCCTATTTGGCTGAAAACAGAAGAATATCGGCACTTGAAAAAGACAAACCACCACAAGCGATTAAGGGAGCCGACTGTGATACACAAACAAGTGGCCCACAAGGCCAAGAAGCAGCTTTAGAAAGTCGGAGGCTTGATTGTATTTATGACGACGAGCCTTTGGGGTTTGAGAAAGACCCAAGCCATGAGTTGCAGAGAATGCAGACGCATGACCCACTTGAAGAAGTTGACTTGGGGGATGGGGCAACCAAAAGACCCATCTATGTGAGTGCCAAAGTGGGGCCAGAAATGAAGGCCAAGCTGGTTAAAGTATTAAAAGAGTACAAGGATTGCTTTGCATGGGATTATGGCGAAATGCCTGGTTTGAGTCGGAGCGTAGTGGAGCATCGACTTTCAATCCAGCTAGGTAAGAGGCCAGTAAAGCAACAACCTCGACGCTTCGTCCCAGATGTCACGTCGAAGATCAAGTAGGAAATTGAAAGACTGATTAAAAGTCGGTTCATCAGAATTGTAAGGGGACTTTCTGGGATTCGTGGTCCACAAGAGAGGCATCGAGATCAACCAGAACAAGACGAAGGCAATCTTGGATCTCAAGCCTCTGACGACAAAGAAATAGCTCCAGTCTTTGTTGGGGAAGATAAACTTCTTGAGGAGGTTCATCTCGAACCTAAGTGCCAAGACGAAAGTGTTTTCACCACTGCTCAAGACCAAGAAGGAGAGTGAGTTCCGTTGGGGACAGGAGCAGCAGGAGGCTTTCGACGCAATTAAGGAGTACCTCACAAAGCCTTCGATCCTATTACCACCTAGTATAAATAAAAACATGAAGTTGTACATTGCAGCGTCGGATGCGACCATAGGCAGTATGTTAGCACAAGAGGATAGTAGTGGCATCGAAAGACCCATTTATTACCTTAGTAGGATGTTAATAGATGTTGAAACTAGGTACACTCTGATTGAAAAGTTGTGCCTATGCTTGTACTTCTCATGTATGAAACTAAAGCAATATATTAAACCAGTTAATGTTTATATTTCGCCGCATTTTGATATTATTAAGCATATGTTGTCCAAACCTATTTTGCATAGTCGGATTGGGAAATGGGCACTAGTATTAACTGAGTTCTCCCTGACATATATCCCTTTAAGGGCGATGAAAGGTCAAATAATGGCAGACTTTATTGTCGACCACGCGGTAGTCGAAACGTCGATACACAGTATCGACATCGCTCCGTGGAAGTTGTACTTCGACGGATCAAGCCATAAAAATGGGGCAGGTATTGGAATCCTAATAATATCCCCACAAGGTATTCCAACTACATTTAAATGCAAAGTTAATGGCAAATGCTCAAATAATGAGGCGGAGTATGAAGCCTTAATCACTGGTCTCAAAATACTTAAGGATTTGGGAGCCAAAGAGGTCGAGATAAGAGGAGACTCAGAATTGGTGATTAAATAAATCACAAGGGAATACAAGTGCGTGAAAGAGCATCTTTTGAGTTACTTCTCATTGGCAAGACGTTTGTTAGAGCATTTTGAAGTGGTCAACATTTCGCATGTGCCTAGGGCAGAAAACCATAAAGCCAATGAATTAGCACAACTTGCCTCCAGTTATAAAGTGTCAGAAGGTAGGCTGAAAGATTTCATCGAAACTAGGGAAAAGATGGTGTCGAACGTGCATTCACCATCAAGTTGGTCAATATCCAAGGACTCGAGAAGTTTGGTCGAAGATTTAGGAAGTTATGAGGTTTTTGTTAACAATGTCTCACCAACAGATTGGCGAAGACCAATCATGGAGTATTTAGAGAATCCGTCAGGCAGTACTGATAGGAAGACTAAGTACAGAGCAATGAGTTATGTCCTTATGGGAAATGAGTTATTGAAGAAAACTCCAGAGGGAGTGTTGCTCAAATGCTTAGGAGATACGGATGCCTATATGGAAACTTCTGAGGTTCATAGTGGAACCTGTGGAGCTCACCAGGTTGGTCACAAAATGAAATGGCTTTTGTTTCGACAAGGTGTCTACTGGTCTAGCATGCTCAAGGATTGCATAGATTTCGCGAAGGGGTGCCAAGATTGCCAGAGACATGCAAATATTCAGCATGTACCAGCCAGTGAGTTGCACATTATAGTCAAACCATGGCCATTTTGAGGTTGGGCTTTGGATGTAATAGGAGAGATTCGGCTAGCTTCATCGAAGCAGCAAAGATTCATCCTCGTAGGAATAGACTATTTCACAAAGTGGATAGAGGTTGTGCCTCTAGTGAAGGTGGATCAAGAGACTGCGATAGAATTCATCCAGAATCATATCTTGTATAGATTCGGGATACCTGAGACAATCACGACAGATCAAGGCTCTGTGTTTGTGGGGCAAAAAATGCAAGAATTTGCAGCAGAAACAGGTTTCAAGTTGGTTACTTCGACACCATACTATGCTCGGGCGAATGGTCAGGTCGAAGCAGCTAATAAGGTGATAATTGGGCTAATCAAGAAGCACGTTGCGAAAAAGCCAAAAAACTGGCATAAGACATTAAGTCAAGTTTTGCGGGCTTGTCGGACGTCACCCAAGGAGTCGACCAATTCGACTCTATTCCGTTTAACCTTCGGGCATGACGTCGTGCTACCAGCAGAAGTATGCCTGCGATCAGTTAGAGTACAACGACAATATGAGATTCCGTCGGAACAATATTGGGAAATGATGCTAGACGAACTCGTGGACTAAGACGAGGAAAGGATGGTAGATTTAAATGTATTGTTGCGCCAGAAGGCACAAGTTGCCAAGGCGTACAACAAGAGGGTCCAAGAGAAAACCTTCGCTGTAAATGACTATGTTTAGAAAGCGGTGTTGCCCATGGATCGACGGGATAAGGCGATGGGAAAATCGTCACCTAACTGGGAGGGACCATTTAAGGTGACTCGAGTGTTTAGTAATAACGCGTATGAAGTGCAAGAGTTGGGAATGAACCAACGAATCTTAAGAGTAAATGGGAAATATTTAAAGAAATATAGACCTATGCTACAAGAGATTCATATCAAAATATAGTTTTCTCATTGATTAAAGGCCAAAATAGGCTAAAGGGCCAAAAATGACTTACAAAATGTTGTTACATCAGTTCGACATACAAGCTAAAGAAACTCAGGGAATCTAGACTTAAAGTCTTCAAAGAGGGTCTTCTCGTGAACAATCTTGCTCTCGAGGAGCACCTTTCTTCTCTGCATGCGGCTAATAGCATCCTTGATCTTTATAGCCGCTTCGACGTGAGCAATTCCTTGGGCTACCTCATGGTCGATGGCTTCTTGAGAGGGCAGAGGCTCAACTGAGTCTAAGGAGGCTTTCTGTTGTTCGACCTCAGCAATCTTTTTTGTCAGCTCTGTTATCTGAGCTTGATATTCAGATATCTGTTGGTCGAAGGCTTGACGCTTGTTGGAGCGCTCCTGTTTTTTGGTTTCAAAATCTCCAAGCTTCTGTTCATAAACTGAGCTAAGGTACCACTCACGTTTCATATCATTATGTCGAAACTGAATTTGAGCGTCAGCCTGATGACTCATAGAAAGATCTTTGGCCAACTGAGTGAAGAAGGCTTCGAACTCGATCAGATACATGGCCATGGGGGCAGGAAGCTGGAATTCGGAAAGTTTATCCAAAAGCTTGAAAACGTCATTGGCTATGGCAGCTTCTTCGGCGACAGCTGCCAGGAACTGTTCTTCAAAAAGATAGGACCGCAACTGTTGAAGTTTGAGATTGAAGGAGGCATCCAATTCTGGAGTTGGGATGGTTGTCTAACTGGAAGGTTGAATCTCTTCAGTCTCTTTGTGAAGTTTGTGTAGCGCCTTTAGGGTCGCTGTTGGATCTGTTTGCTTGGCTGCCAAGAGTTCCTCTGGAGTAGGGGTTTTGTCGACAGTAAGTAAGGTTCTCTATGGGTCGTGTTCAGGGGCTTGAAAGTTCTCTCCGACTTTAGTAGTGGTGACGACAGGTGAAGGATTGATATTCTCTGAAAGAGTTGCACCATCGTTCTCAAGGTTGTCAGGTTGGGAAGGAGGCGTCTTTGCCACCAAGTTTTCCTCTGACAAGGGTATTTGGAATTCATCAACCTTCTGAGGACTTAGCGTGATAGTGATGCCAGCAGTAGTGGCGTCTGCAGCCAGTTCAGTATCGCCAATGCCGACAGTGGTCAAAGTGACCACATTTTCCTACAAAGTAAGATGCAGTGAGATTTTCCGCCTAAGTGTCACCTAAGGTGCTAAAGTGGAGAAAGGAAGTACCTGCGCAAGATGAGAAGGAGTTGTCTTTGGAGGGACGACAGTAGGGAGTGGCTCAAATACGTCTTCAAGAATTTTGGGGACAACCGGAGCCATCATCAAAATGCCAGTTCTTGAAGGTGTTCTCCTTGTCAAAGCTTTTTTCTTCCTCACTAAAGGTGTGGATGGAGGGGATGCTGGAGCTGTTGCGGTAAAAACTCGGGAGTGAGTACTCTCATTCAACTCAGTTCTTTCGGGAGAAGGTACTTTCTCAGAAGCCTGTGCAAAAATACCGTCAGACATAGAAAAGACAAAGAAGTAGGGCAAGAAAATAAAATATACCTGTGAAGTGATGGTCCTGGGTTTTTTAGCAGGTCTAGTGGAGATCGACGCAACAGTTGTTTCCCATTTGCGTCTCTGAAAACAAAGCTGAAACGATTTAGTTTAAACCCACAGGCAAAACAAAATCAAAGTCCAGGATCCACCTTTATGGAGGGGTCTTCTGTGGTGTCGACGTCGGCAACAGAGGCCGCAGTCGATGATTTAGGAACTCCACCAGCCAGAGAAGCAAAAGCGTCGACCATATTCTCCAAGAAAAGGTTTGGAGTGAAGGTTTGAGCCTGATACTCCGACCACTAGGCGTCGAATTCTTGAGTGGTGAAAAACAAAGGCTGGAATACAAATACCGGCAATTCAAGATGTTGACTGGCTGTGACGAACCTCATGCAAGCTCTATGACCCACCTGGGTCAAGCGTCGGCCAGAGCGTACTATATCGTCAGCATGTTTTACCAGAGACTTTGGCAACATTTGGCTCAAGCCAAATTGTCGGGCTACCAAATTCGGCTCATAGTTCATAAAACTATAGCCATTGCTGCCCGGGTCGAGCCAGAAGGATATCATGGTAGGAGTAAGAAACGCCCTCCATATAGAATTCGACTACGCAGCAGCTTTGGGGGAGACCCCAGGAAATGGATTTCTAAACCATTCAGGGCCAAACTTACGTTCCATAAACGACGCCATGTTGGGGACAAAAGAAGTGGTCTCGACAAACATACTGAGATACCTCATAAAGAGGGTTTTCTTCGGAGCCTCTTGGGTAGTCATCAGAGCAAGTCGCATTCTTTCGACAGAGCATTCTCTGTTCAGATGCTCCATTGTCGCAGAAGCTGGATATCCCAACTTGTGTTCAAAAGTGGCGTTGAGCCAATATTGCAACTGCCACATAGGCCCTGAGACATTTAGAGCCTTGGTGGTCTGGTGGAGGAGTTTCAGCCTCATAGGCAACAGGCCAAGAGAATGGTTGAGAGAGGCTAGCAGAAGTTTGTCCAAAGATATCTGTCGACCTTCATGGATCTAAATGGCCAGATTGATAAAACTTTTGGCTATTTGTAAGGAGCTAGGGTAAAACATATAGTGCAACAGCCATAATGTTAGGAAGGCAATGTGCTCCTCATCAGAGACTTCTTTGGAGTGCTTGTCATGATGGTCTTCAATATAGTTCTGAAAGCTGGCACGTTCGAAGTCGAAAGCATTGTTGGTCTCCAAGGTTGGGTCGAATGTCTCATCCAGTGGCGAAAGCCCAGTAATGGCCGCCACGTCGAAAAGTGTTGATGTGAACATGCCACAGGGGAGGTGGAATGTGTTGGTCGATCCTTCCCAGAAGTACATTGACGCAAGTAGCAAACAAGGGTTGACTCTGTGAGCAGTTCTGGAGAGTTGGATGGCGTCGAAAATGCCATATTCTTTCCATTGCTTTTTACGTTGACCTTTTACTTTGTCGAGCCAGGAAATATAATCTTTGTTTCCTGGGGTAGACATGGATCTGAAAACTCGAGATTTAGGCGCCATAAATTTGAGATCTAAAGTGTCGCCTTTCTCGAAACCGGTGGAATTGTTTGGTCGAAGCAAGGAAAGAACTTTTGGAGTTCTTGTGGATTAGGTTTTTTGTCCGAAAGAGGGCCATGGAAATGTAAAGTTTGTTCTCCACCGCGAAGGGGATAACCATATAGCGGCGCCAGTTGTCTACCACCGTCTCGTCAGCTGATAACGGCTGAGGAAGAGGACGGAGGGTTTCTACTTCAGAGAGCACACACGCAACTAGATTGTTACCAGTGGTTTGAGGAATGGAAGTTGTAGCAGTGTTTGACGAAGCCATTGAACAGAAAGAAATGCAGAAGGTGTTCTGAGACAACGAGCGTTTTGGGAAGAAAAGAGCAAAGTTTTGATTTCAAGAACAAATTACAGGTTTTGAAGAAGAAGTTATGGAGAAATGGTAAGAGTGGTTTTGTGGGAGACTATTTATAAGACGCATGCAAAAGGCGAAAGATCACCAAAACTTTTCAACTTCTGAGAGTAAGTGGGAGTTGGTTTCGAGGCCCATAACTCAGACGAGACTAGCCATCATGGCGTTTTTCTTGGAAATCGTGGTATGAGATTGCCATCATCATGTCAGATGGCGTTGAACACGTGTCTTAGGAGAAGACAAAACATTGTTGATTGTGTCGAAGAAAAAGCCGTCGAAATCTCGCGAGAAACCAAAATGCCAGATTTCTCAATCAACGTAATGCTCAGTCGAAACTGGCCTTTTGGGGGGGGGGCAATTTGTTGACAAGAGATTTCGACCAAGGGGAGAAGGATAAGAGGAAATTCAACAAGTCGACACCAAGGGACTCTCAAGGCGTCGATTCGACACATGCCAAGTAGGTGCGTCGGAGAGAAGACGACAAGCCATGGTGTCGGAGGAAAGCCTGGCGAAGGGCAAGTCCCAAATTCAAGGATAAGTACTTGGACGGGAAAAGTTTGAAAGTTCCAAGAACATGGGAAGTTGAAAAGAGAGTGGGGTGACACGTGTCAGCACTAAAGGGCATCTGGGCAGATGAATGGTTATTCTCTAGGCCTATATAAAGCATTGTATTTTCCATTTTTAGGGGTCGCATTTTGTAACATTGTAAAGGGAAAACACTCAAAGTACCAAGCTTAGAGAGAAACAAGTTCAATCCCGCAAAAATGTATAATTACGTCCACCTTTACTTAATGTAATTTATTTTCAGAGTTTAAGTTATTGTTTCTTTTTCTGTCTGTTTATCTTCTTTTTCCTTTATCTTTTTCGCTTGGTTCCAAACTTGGTTGATCATTTAAACCTTACAACTTTTCCAAAAGACAAGACACTGTCATATCACATAAGTATATGTTTCCAATTCCTTGTTCTGAGATTTATGTGGCCGATCCCACGAGTAAACCAGCGACAGAAGGCCAGTGATTGTTCGCGCAGGCGAACACCTACCCGGTCCTTTAGGGAACACAAACAACTGTTTGTTACAAAGGTTTGTTTACAATAATGATGCTTCTACACAAGCAGAGTAAACACATTTTTAGCTCAATCTATCTTAGAGCGAATCTATACAGTAAAAACAATCTTCTTCTTTGTATTGTGGTGCTTTACTGTTCACTCATAAATTTCTCCATTTCTTGAGTTCCTTCTTCATATGAATCAGTGTTTTTAATATTTCTCTTTTTCACACTGAGTGTTACATTTTTCCGCCAACTGATTTGTTGAATGATCAAGTCTATATATAGCCAGAAAAAGATCCGTTGATATCAGAAAAGCACTGGCGAATTGAAATAATGTCGTTACGCTAGGGTGAAAATCGTACACTGAAATTGTCCTTTGTACCACCAAATTAGGGTAGTGGAATGGTAGTGGAAAAGAACGTTTTTTATCTATACCATGTACTATTTTCCCACACAAACGTTTCATCTTCTTCTATTCATCAGAGGCTTCTGAGTTGATATGATTGAAGCATGATCAGAAGAATGAATCATTAGGTCTTCAGAGTCTTGAGTCTTCAGAGTCTTCAGAACTTGTTCAGCAGAACCTTGTCTTCAGAATCTTCAGCACTCCTTCTTCAAAATCCTTAAGTCTTCAGAGTCTTCAGAACTTTGTTCAGCATAACCTTGTCTTCAGAATCTTCAGCACTTAGTCTTCAGAAGTAGGACATCAGAGTCACGCTCAGAGGTTAGAATCCAAGAGACGTTACAACAGCAACATAATGTCTTCTTAGAGTCTTTTATATGCACAGTAGTTCAGAAGCAATCTTGCTTCTTTACGCAGAAACGACTATTGAGAATTTCAGAGTGACATAGCACATGATCTTTATCAGAGTCAGAACCTGTTTGTCAAAACCATCAGAATAACAAACGTTAGAGTACCAAAATTGTTCTCACACAAATACTCCATTGTTATCATCAAAACATAGAGATAAGATGCAGAACTAAATCTTGTTCTTACAGTCCCTTGACACGAATTACAAAATCCTTCCCCCTAATTTTCCCCTCTCAACCCCACACTCACATACTATATAATTACCCTCTATGCATCACTCCTGGACATAAATTTGATCACCTAAAACCCTGCAAAAATATTTCTCCACCCCTGCACTAAGAGCTCGACTAGAAATTGTTCAGAGTCTCACATTGAGCTCTGACACAATTTGAGCTAAACTAACCTACTATACCAAGAATAATCAAGCATGCAACGCAACAACAAAACAAAAGCAGAGTAGAAGGAGATTCCAAAGAATTAAAATGCGTAACAGAGAGAAAGGAGCAAAAGATACATGAATTCGGTAGCTTTGCTTTTTTTCCTTTATTTATTGTTGAACGCCTTTGTTGTATAGCTTTATTTTATCACCCTGCTTTATAACTATACTATTTTAAAGTATTAAAATGGGGGTAAGGGTGTGAACGGGATTGAGGTTTTCTTTTGTTGCTTGTGGTTTATCTGTTTAGTTTGAGCAAAGACCTTATGTTTAGTTTCGTTTTTGGCGAAATGTTGAGTTAGATTTTTCTTGACTTTGAGTGGCTGATCCGTATTATCGCTTTCCTTTTTGAAAAAACCAAGGTCGAATTTGGAAAGAGCACGAAATTTTAGATGGGGTTGATCTTGGAAGGTTTTGGATCTGGGTAGGGTCGTCGGAGGAGGCGGGTGGCGGCCACAGTGGGCTGCATGTGTCGCCGCTGTCAGCGACGAGAGAGGAAGCCTGAAATGCAGAGAAAGGGAAGTGATGAAGAGAGAGAAGGCAAAGGATATAATTGAAGAGGGAGGCGACCTCTTTGTGCATTTAAGGTTTGTGAATATTGGTTAGGGTTTAGGCCTCCCTATCGTTGGGCTCAACCTAAGCTAAGCTAGCCAACACCTTTTTTAAGCTGGTACACCCATGTGTTTTGTTTTGGTTATGTTGGGCTGGCACATGAGGCCCAGTCCTCATGTGGCCAACTTCTTTTGCTCACTACACCCCATTTGGATCCACACCCCAAATCTGCTTGGATTGATTTGGGCCTATCTTTGATCCCATTCATTTTTACAACCTTTTATTTGTTTTATTTACCTTTTATTTTATTTTTTATTTTCATTTCATTTTATTTTCATTACTATTATAATGTTATTAATTAATTAGTATTTATTCTTATTAGTTAATTAAGATCAATTAAATTTAATTTGTTTAAATTAATAATTGGATTAAGTCATCCAAGTGATTATTGAATTGATTAATTTTAAATGACTTAATTAATTAATTTAAATAAATATTAATTAAATAATATAATTTGTTTTCATCATTTGCTTCACCATATATCTTTCTTGATCATGCATTCCATTCTTGCTCATTCAACGTTATGATCTTTTCATCATTATTACATTTTTTTTTAATGAATGATTATAATAGCAATAAATAATTTATAAGTTAAAAACACTTGGTCCAACGCTAAGTGGATTTTCAAAACCCAACGCAGTTCAAACCGATTTTCACAATTCGTTCTGCAACACAAATCAAATGCTTAACCCAACATCAAACTCTTTTCATAATCAAACTCAAAACGATTAATTCATACTTTGACATTTTTAGCAATAGCGAAATAAAAAGGCTACCTGGGTGAAAGATTCATTCATAGCACCGAGTGTTAGGCCCAAGTTGTAATAGCTTGTAAGTCATAAATACTCGTCTTCTGCCAAAACACAAATGCATCTCCTTTTTCGCAAAAAATTGAAAGAAAAAGACTATCTGGATGAAAGGTCCAGTCATAATCCCAAATACTAGGCCCAAGCTGTAATAACTTGCTAGCCCAAGTGCTTGTATTTCCCTCAAAACACTTATAAATATTTGAACCTTGTCGCAATATATTAGAAAGAAAAAGACTACTTGGGTGAAAGGTCTAGTCATAGTCTCGAGTATTAGACCAAAGCTGTAATAATTTGCAAGTCATAAATACTCGTCTTCCAAACCCTAAAACATACTCAAACACATCAAACCTAATTTCTCGCCCCCGTGCGATCAAAATATTTTTCAAAAAGGACATTGTTTAGTCTGTTCAAATGCAAATACAAACAAGCACTTAAGTCTTCCTCGCGAGCATACAAGCCAACGTTTAGCTGTTAGAGTGCGATCTATACACTTTTTCAATAAAACAAACTAACCCACAAAAAAACATGTAATTTTCTATGCCGAACTATGAAGCTTTGAGTTCTTCGTTGTACCCGAGGATACGTAAGATCGAGACCCGTAATCTCGTCAAGCACCCTAATAAAAACATTTTTGCAACCCCTTTTATTTTCCTTTTACACATTTTATCATTCGAAAAAAACAATTAACATAGGCTAACATTCAGTCGCAAATTTAACTAAAAGGTTCCTATTGAGTACAACGGACGTGAGGGGTTCTAATACCCCCCTTGCGTAATCGAATCCTGAACCCGAATTTGGTTGCGACGACCGTCTTCTTTTTCTTTTAAGGGTTTTATCGATATTTTCCCTTTCATTCTTTGGAATAAATAAAGTTTGTTGGTAAATCTATTCGATATCATTTTCCACAAACGCGCAAATGCTTCGCGAAGGATCGTATTTTTTGAGATGCGATAATGATGCCATTTTTACAGCTTCTATGATGGCGTGCATTTCTCAAACATAGATAGACAAAGCCTGTATGTGGATGCACATATTTTTGCTAAAGAATACTATAGGATAGCCTTCTTGCGAAAGAATTGGTCTAATGGCCACAGCAGAAGCATCTGTCTCAAGAGTGAAGATCTTATAGAAGTCTTAAAGTGTCAATACTAGAGTTTCTATCATTTTTTCTTTAATGTTGTATCTGCTGATGTACTCCACGTAAACTTAGTGAAACTTAACAACTCGGTGAGTGTAGCTGCACGTGAGGCGTAATGTCAGACAAATCGTCTATAAAAGCCGGTGAGGCCTAAAAAACTCCTGAGCATTGTGAAGTAACATGGTTTTGGCAAATCCAATACTACTTGAATCTTCGTCGGATCTAGGGTTACACCCTTCAATGAAATAATGTGGTCTAAGGAATCAACACTTGAAAAAGCAAACACACATTTTAACAGCTTAACGAAAAAATGATTAGATGAAAGTAACTCTAAAATCAACTGTAAATGACGAACATGATCAGTTAAGCAAAAACTGTAAATAAGGATATCATTAAAAAAAACCTAAAACAAACCCTCATAAATAAGGTTTAACCGGATCATTCATTGTCGATTGAAAAGTACTATGAGCATTAGTCAAACCAAACGGCATAACCAAAAACTCGTAGTGCCCATCAAAGGTTTTGAGTGTTGTTTTGTGAGTGTCTTCTAGTGATACTCGAAGTTTGTGGTAGCCTGGACGGAGGTCAATCTTAGTAAAAATAGATGCAGAACCCAGCTCATTAAATAGGCCATCAATAGTTAGTATAGGGAATCAGTCATGAATTATAAGTGCACGATAGTCAACACAAAAACACCATGTTCCATCTTTTTTTTGCATGACCAAAACAGGTGATGAGTAAGAGTTATTGTTGGGTTTAATAACTCCCTCCCGCAGCATGTAATTAATGATTATGGTCATAGCTTCCTTTAAATAATGGGGGTATCGGTAAGGCTTAACGTTAATAGGGGCAGTGTTGGGTGCAAGAGGGGTGTGATGGTCGTGTACTCTTGGGGGAGGTACGCCTTTAGGGTGTTGGAAAATTGAAGAATGTGATTTTAAGATTGTCGTGATTTTAGTTGGTAATGCTGGGGAGAGCGAGTCTAGTGTATGTGTGGAATTTTGTTTGATGTCATAATGGTTTTCTTGGGTTTGTTGGTAGAGTAAAAGGTGGACAGAGGCAATAGAGTATGTTTGAAGTGGGTGGCAAAGTTGGTTGTAGGTTGAGGGAGGTTGGGAAGTTTTAGTATCACCTATAATTGTAACATCTTTGTGGTTATATGTGAAAGAGATTTTAGGTATTGAAAAATCATCCAGGAGAGGACCTAGTGTTCTCAATCATTCCATTCCTAAGACCATTTCAGCTCCTTCAATAGGAAGTAAATATAATGGAATAAAAAATAAGTAATTTTGAAACGTGATTTGGACATGAGGGCATAGTCCTGAGTAGTGTAATTGAGAGTTATTTCCAACCATAACAGAGAAATTGGGAATTGGTTTGGTGGGAATTTTGAGGTGGTGGGCTATACGAGGTTGAAGAATATTGTGGGTGTTGCATGTATTAATTAACACAATGATTATTAATTCGCCCAATATTCCTTTGAATTTTAAGGTTTTTGGGGAAAAATGACCATTAACTTCTTGGGGTGAGAGATGGAAGTAAGTTTCCTCAGATTCTATCTTTACTTTTGCGCCCTCTATAATGTCATTATCGAGTTCTGTGCCTATAGGCAAATCATCATCCACCATGAGCAAGAGAAACTTCCTTGTTGCATATTTGTTCACTGGAATAAATTTCTCATCACAATTAAAACATAATTCTTGAGCTCTACGTTCTTCTCTTAGGGCAGCAGTGATACGTATTATAGGTAAATAGTTTGGGGCAGTGTATGAAGGGGATGTGGTAGTAGGTTTAGATGGTGTTGGAGTGTTTTGGTTAGAGTAAGGGTTTTGGGTTGAGTGTTTGGTAAATTTTTGTTTAGAATCCTTCAACTTTGACTCAATCAATTTTGCAGGTCCCACAACTTGTGAGATAGAGTAAGGGTGGTGGATAGTTGTTTCATTGCAAATTTCTGGTATAAAGCCAGATATGAAACAATTGATAACGACCTCTAGTGGTAACCCTAGGACGCGATTACCCAGTTTTTTGAAATTGGCTTGGTATTTTGCAACCGTGCCATGTTGTATTAGCTTAAAAAGTTGGGCCTGATGGTTTTCATAGGTTGAGGGTCCAAGATGTAGTTTTAGAGCTCTAGCAATTGTATGTAAACTGGTTAATTGTTGGTTTTGAAACATCCACTTATACCCTTCTAGGGATTCTCCTTTCATATAAAAAGCTTCCGTAGGGAGTCGATTTTCTAGTGGAATGTTACAAAACCCAGAGAATTGTTCTACCTAAAAAATCCAATCTAAAGCATCATTTACATCAAAAATCCCTAGGTCAATTTTGGAATTTCAAAAGGATTGTCGGGGGTAGTTGTTGTTCTGCAAAAAAGGGGGAAATATGTGATTTTTCTAAGGGCGTGGTGTTGGAAAAAGGGTGGTAGGGACAGTTGTAAATGCTGAATTTTCATAATGCAAAGTAGGTTGAGGTATTGGGTAGAATAGTGGGGGTTGTGGTGAGGGAGCTTGTACAATGAGTATGCTAACCCTTTTAAGATTAATGGAAGTGAGTAGGGGTATATGCATAATAGGAAAATATGTCTTTACCACAACATTCTAAGAGATAAGTGGGTTTAAGGGTGAAGAAGGAATACCCGCAAAAACTCTATTCTGAGAGGCAGCAACTATCATAGCCTCAACTGTTGAGTCATAAGTGTGCTTAGGTCAACAAAGTTTGGTTTCATACTTTCATCGATGCTACTATCCAACTTACCCAATTGCATTTGAAGGTTCTGGTTGTCGGTTTCCATGGTTGTTTCAAGGTTAGGGTTGATTAGTTCATGAAGACGCTTATCATGATCTTTTAGGATTGAGTTTGTGATTTTATGAGGCATTGAGGAAGGAGATGAAAACACCAATGATAGGTTGAGTTCTGCAGCTACTCCCCAAATTAAGGTTTCACCATTAGACTTTGAAAGAAAATATAAACTAAGAAAATAAAAGATAGATCTAAATATTCTTATCCATTCAAGTGACCAGTACACTATAAATACTAAGTCAAACTAATGGGACTAAGCCACTTAAATAAATTCAAATAAGCTAATGGGCTTTCTCAAGCCCTTTTAGGAAAACAAATAATACAACTAATAATTAACTCTATTTTGAAACACAATCTTTCATCCAAATTTGTTTTTAATAATCCTTTTAGTCATATCACAATCACCCAATCATAAATCTTAAACCCTAAAATAAACAATCACTCAAACCTTACAAACCTGTCATGGATTTAGATTTGGCTAAAGAGCAATGTAAACGAGGAATATGAAAGAATTCTCCAAAAGTGACTAGTAATTAACTCATGAAGCATTAGCCAATGTAGCATCTCTCCTTTAATAGTGATTCAGCTGCTTTTCTCCCATATACCAAAGCACCATCAAAAGTAGTTGAAGTCATATAATCACCACACAAACACGAACCCAGTTCAATATTTAGGTTCTTCTTCAAATTCATGGGTGGACACTTATTAGGTTGTGCATACTCAAACTGATAAATGCTTAAATGCTTCCATTCATTTACCATTATATTCCCAAACCAACTTGAAAGTTCTTGAACCACTTTTCCCACTAACTCATCATCCTATTCATCCTCAAATAACCCAATCAATGATACCAAAATCAATTCCTTATTTGGTGGACCATATAATGGATCTACTCCCTCTATTCTCTTTTATAAGCAAATTTGACTTTTTAAATTCATTGAATAATTGATGTATCTAGTCTATATATAGTGCAAATACATTATTTATTCAATGAACCTAAAAATTCAAATTTTCTTAAAAAAGAGAATAGAGGGAGTCCATTCATAACAAAGAACATGTTATTCACTATTCTCTTACCCGAACCATTCAGAAACAGAACCAGATCACGAACTGGGATATAATCTGGTTTCGCGGTAAAATATAAACAAATTGTACTATGAACTTTTTTTTAAGAACCACATTTTTTCTCCCCACCAATAGCTTAACCAAATCTGGTTCTTCAACAGCCACGATCACTCCTGACTGTCTTTTCAAAATGTCACCGTTCTACAGCCGAACACGCGGCGGTTCGGAGCCACCAGAATCAACGGAAACTGCTTTTGTGTTTAGCTAGATTGAATCTGACAATAAATTTACCTCTAACTGTTCAGGAATCACCAATATGCCATTTTCCGGGAGAGTATTTTCGCCAATTATGAGACATTTTAATATGAAATTAAATAGTCTTGAAGGTTTTTCAAGCTCTGGATCGAAGAAGATTCCGCCAAAAAAAGGTCGGAAGAACCTTCTGATGATGGAATTGGAAAACTCTAGCTTCTTTAGTAAGTCAATTGTGGGGAGTTCTTCTGAAGTAAGAATTTCTCCATCTGATTTTGTTTGGATGCCCATCATGGTGGTTACATTTAGAAATTTGTCAAAGATGGAACAGATTGGATTAGTGAGTGATTTAGCAGAATCGAAGAGGTTTCTAGCTAGATTGGCGATGGTGTGGAATTCGCCATCGTAGCAGATTTTAGCTCTAGAGTAAATTTTTTAGAGGTTTAAGGATTAGTAATTGAGGAGTTCTTAGGCTTATGGATAAGTGGCGATGAAGATTTGGAAGTTGCGGTCCAAGCGGAAGCCGTCGACAATGTCGGTGCGGACACGCCCACCGACGTCGTCAGATGATTCAAGGAGGAGGAAAAAGATGCTTTGGGATTTGAGGCGGATGGCAGCGGCTAAGCCGACACCTATTATAATAGCTCCACTATTTTTGGGTAGTAAAGAGGGAGTGGGTGAGAGTTGTGTAGAGGATTTGGGATTGAATTTGAATGGTTTTGGAAAAGAAGAGAAGAATGAGGGTTTGTGGAAGGGAGGGAGAGAGTGATAGTCATTGGAAAGTTGGATAAGGTTTTGGGTTAATTTGAGTTGATGTTCGACACATTTTACCACTTTAGCTTTTGGTAGGTTTTGGATAAGGTTTTGGCTTAGATTATGGTGGATAAGGACTAGAGCGTAATTACAACTATTTTTAATTTTTTATATAGCCATTACTACTTTTTTATTTTCTTCCTTTATGTCTCTCATTGTATAGGTGTTCATCCAAGGAATACTAAATTGATAAAATTAATAACTCTAACGATGATGATTGTTAAGAGTTGTACCGATTGTTTTGTGTTAGAGAGTTTAACTTGTATTTTTGGTTTGATATATGTTTTCTTTTATATTTATCAACTAGTCTAATACCATGAAATAAGAGTTATGAATGCAGCTAATTCTAATGATGAGTCATAATAATTGATTTTTCGATTATTGTTGTATTAAGGAGAGATGTCTGGACACACTCATGTCATGTGATGATTTTCCATAAATGTTTGTCCTAGATATCTTGCATTTGGGCAGCCTATGTCGCACCTAAAATCGAAAACCGACCATGTTCGACTTATTTATGACCCGACCCACCTTACTTTTTTGAGATGTACACAATTCCCCAACCTTGAGGCCTATAGGTGCGAGATGCTTAAAAGAGAACGCATTTAGTTAATCCAATCATTTTACTCGACGAGCCTCTAATTTTGACCATTGTAGTTTCCCGTGATGTACACAGTCCTACAAGCATGAGGCCTAGAGAGACGAAATGCTTAAGACTGAAGTCATTTAGGCTAATCTGATCGTGTTACTTAATTAAACTACATATCCACCCTTGAGATTCCCTGAGATATATACCTAGGACAATGAGACCACCAATGAGTTTGTAATAAACAAACTCAGCCAGAGCAATAACAAAAAGTTCTATATTGTTAACCATCTCATTATAAAGTTCCACAACATTCTCAGGAAACCTAAACATCTTATGTGCCACTGAGGTATTGTTAGCTTGAGATTTTCAACATAGTTTTTTCTACATGAATATGATATACAAGGTGGATATAAAATACTAAGTGTGAGTGGCTAAGTCATGTTGTCAACACCAAGTTGTAAATTCGACAAATGGAGTTTTAACAAGAAGTGACGAATTTGAATCACCTACAAAAATCGATTGTTTAGGACTTAAGATATTATTGACTTCACAAGATGAACGACTTAAAGGTATTTCTCGATAGTAGTAATGGTTTGAAGTAGTTCAAAAACTAAAGACACGTGTAAAAACTGTAAGAACAAACATGGTTCTAAATTTGTACCTTTGAGTTTTGATGATAGCAATGTATAGAGAACAATTTTGTGCTGTGACTATTGTGTGTTTAGTGTGCAGATAAAAGAAAATAGATTCTAACTCTGAAGAAAGCTGTTGAGCAGATTATCAACTGAGGACACACTCTGAGCATTAAAGATGAAATACAAAAGAATGTCTAAGGCATGGGTCAAGCTTCAGAATTATATAAGTCAACTTTGATGTTCTCAAAACTTTGAAGAAAAGAAGATCATGAGAAAGCAAATATGATCAATGAAGGATCAAGCCATTACAAGACTCAGAAGAGCAATCCAAGATTTAAAAGAAAACTCAATATAAATTGTTGAGGTATGAGGATCCAAGAGAGATTTTGAAGTATGGACATTGCCAGAATCTGAATCATTAATATTTTTAAAAGAAGTTTAGAAGATATTTCTCTACTCTGGTTGTTGCCAGTAAACGATTATGAAGAAGGCACCCTTGATACATTATGTGTCTTCCTAACCTTATCTAGTCATTTGATCATGATAGGTTTTGAATTCTGAATTTGTTATCATGTTGTGTTAACATTATTTTGGAATATTTTAATGGAAGAAGAGTTACTATGCATTAGGCTAATCAAATGTCAAATCAAGAAGGTGCTGCTTCAAACAGCTAGAAAAAAGATTCACTACCAACTCAAGATTTCCTGTTGTACCTACTTACTCTACTACAATAGTGTCTCTCAAAGAAAGCTTCAATCATATCTATCCAACATATCTATTTTTCATCTCGAACGATAACCTTATCTATCTATTTAAAAGAGGACTTGGAAGATTAGAAGTCTTTAAGAGAGTTGAGAAGGAAAAGTATAACACCTAAGGGAGGAAGTTCACAAAAGACAATATAGAGAAAAGAAAGTCTTCTCAAGCAATTTACAGACACTTAAAGTGGTCTCAGATTAATGGGTAGACACAAGATGTGTTCTCAACTCATATAACACAATGAGAAACACACTTCAAAAATCTAGAGCTACAACATTAGCGTTCTAATACATCAAAGGATCAACTGCAAAAGAACATAAAAGAAGAACATGTGTGCAAAAGCAATATAGAAGAGAAGAGAAGCACTCAGAAGCTCAACATTTCATATTTAGCTTAAGTGTACATTCTGATTGTAAATATGTGTAATATGCTTAACTATGAAAATACTCATTTTCAATTATGTGTCTTTATCGTTGATACTTAATAGATTGGGTGAAGAAAATTTTTCGAACTGGAAACCCAATTCACATCCCTATTTCTTGTGTTTCATGCACCTTCAATTGGTATCAGAGCACCGATTCTGTTATTGACTCTTTGTCAAACACTTAACCGTGTAATAAAAAAGATCCATGATCTTGAAATGTAAAAGGGCTCATGTCTACAACGATACTGATTATCATTGACTTTCCTCCAAGGGTTTATGGAGATGTATATGGTTGCTGAAAAGACAAGATAAAAGGTTTCTTTCCTGTTCAAAAGTGCAAATCTATGGGATATGATTCTAAATGGAAACATACATTCTTTTGATGATAATGGTGTAAGACTTTTAAGAAATTAGATCAATAAGCATCAAAGAAAGAATCACAAAATCTGTATGAATCCAGACATATCGTGTTTCATGCCATTTCTTATTCTTATGAGAAGATTTCAAGTAAAGACTCAGCTAAGTCTTTATTTGATTCCCTAAAAAGGAACTCATAAAGTGAATAAGAAAATAGAAGATATGTAAAACTATGAACTCAACCCAGAGAATAAGGATTTATATAAAGAATCTGTGAGTTCAATGATCCGACTGCAAAGGGAAAAGAGGCATTGGCTATCATAAACCAAAAGTGTTTCCTTCCTTGCTTAAAAAGAAAGAAGAAAATTCCATCCTAGCTCCCATAACTAGCATCGTAAAATGACCAGGATCAAATTCTCAATCAAATTCAGTCTACGATAAGATTCCAAAAAAATCAAAGAAGAAAAAGTATATTCAACTCTGAAGACATGACCTCCGATGAATGGAAGAAAGTGAATCATTAGAACCTGTGACATTCATCATTTTCAGAAGCATTAACAGATAAGGTAAGTAAAAGGTAAGTCTATGTGTCTCATTCTGATTCCTCTTATTATGTAATTTAAGACAGTTGTCACATGTTTAACCAGTTGTACATTTAAGGTGACCTAATTGATACTAGTTCCTGTATTTAGAAAAAATCATTTCTTTTTGCCTACCTGGTCATATTGAGTATTTTCAAATTATTTTAGTTATAATTTAAATCCACAACACACTCACTTCTCACACATTACACAACTGCTTTTCACAACCCTCACTTTAAAGTTTTTTTTATCCAAACTCTCTCTCCCTTCTCAAAACCTTAACCATGGCTGATCAACAACATCAACAATAAGAGCTTCTACAACAACAACAAAATCAACAATATCATCCCCAATAGATGAGATGGAAGTTCTTTGTGAAACTATTGTAGACTTCGATAACCTAAGGCAAAATGGGTTGGATCTCTCTGGCAGTGTTGCAACCCAAGGATGGGAAGCCTACTTCAGTAGATTGAAAGGGCCAGCTTAATCGTCCTTGGTAAAAGAATTTTGGATACATGCAGAAGTTATAGAAGTTCAGGTCTTCTCCAATGTTCTGGGTGAGAAGATTCAAATTTTTTAATAATCCATGGCTAAGCTATTGAATCACGATGGGTCCGACAAAAGATGTTATCAAATGGTTAAAAAAGGGGCAAAAATGAAGGAATTAGTGACTACCATTTTTCAGAAAGGATGGTATTCAGGTGTCAATAAACTTAAACCTCAATCTAGGATATAGGCCAAAATTATCTTGGGATGCATTCATCATCGTCCTGCAAACAACTTTGCATACTACTTTAATGTTAAGTAGAAATACATGTTGTATTATTTGGCCAAAGGTATCAAGATGAATCTTCCCTCCATCTTGTTCAAATACTTGAGAGAGATGGTCAAAGAAACAAGGAATGATGACTGTAAACAAAGGAAAATGATTCCTTTAGGTAGGCTAATATTTGATATCCTGGTTGAAAGCAAGCTGGTATAAAAGCTAGAAGAAATGGAATTTTGAGGTGACCTCTACATAGATGTGGGAAAATCCTTCAATGGGAAAAATCTTAAAAACATGCTTATGATTAAAGATGTTATGAAACCTGAAGGGATAGAATGGGAATTTGTCTCCTCTAGAAGAGTTGAGATTGATGACTTTCCTCTATTCACTAAGCAAGATTCTCCTGAGTTTCTATGGAATTATATGATAAGTTGTTTAACAGATGGAACTGATCCAAGTGTGGACGTTTGCAACTTACCAGATACTCATCTTGATGCTACTTTAAAAAAGAAGAGAAATTCTAAGAAGGGTGGTGAAGAAACTTTGAATCCTCCCTCTTCTCCTGCTAAGAAATCAAAGAAGGATGAGACCTCAAGAAGGATTCTAAGGTCTACTGATACTAAAGATGCTGAGGTGCATAAAAGGATAACTATTAAAGTCGCTAGAGCTGTTAAGGGTGTCAAAGTTGCTGAAGTTGCAAGAGCTGCTAATGCCACTAAAGTTATGAAAACTGATAAAGTTGCTGAAACTTCTAAAGTTTCCAAAGCTCTTGATACTGCTGATGTTGAAATGAATGTTACGGAGTCAAGTAATCTAACTAAGAAATCTAACCAAAATTCTGTTAAAACCTCTGCTAATCAAAATCCCTGTAATGTCTCAAATGTTGTGATCTCCACTATTTCTGAATCTATAATTATTGATACTTCATTTATTCTGGTTCCAATTGCAACCACCATCATTCCATCAAATGATTCTCTATCAAAAAATGATCTAGAAACCATAATTATTCTTGAAACAATCGCACCAAAAGACACCATCATAACTGGACAAACTCCGTAAAATACAATACAATAACAAATTAAATTTCCTTCAAAATCCTCATCCTCACCTCAACAAGCACCACCCATTCAGCAACCAACAATACCCACCAGCCACCATGAAATCATAGAATGAAAACAAATCAACCAAACATCAACCTTAATCACCATTTCCTCTAAACACATCATTTATGAACATCTAACCATTTTGAAAGCCACACCCACGAATATCTCACCCCCTCTATCATATCAAACTAAAAAACCCATTCCTGATTCTATTCTTTAGGGCTTATCCCTATTTGAGGATTCCTCTATTGAAAGATAATTTTTCTCTAATAAGAATCCATCAATTGCTAAACTATTATCTTCCTCCTTTGAAACTGAAATTAGCTCCGAAAAATCAACCATAAACAAACGTCTCTTGAACATTCTTTTGGTGAAGTATGGATAAATATAGAATAAGAAATAGCTGAAATTATGAGCTTCATGAGGCAGGTTATCACAAACTGTATTAATCCTGCCGAAAGCAATGCGTTATGGGATGGGTACATGGACTGGTTTCTCTGCTACTTCACTTTCCTCAATAATCTATCTTATAAGGCAATTTTGGAGAAGTTCATTCCCAGATTCACTAAAGTAATGACTACGATCCTAGAGATAAATAGCTATATGAATGATTCCTTAGCCAGATCTAAGAAATTGGAACTCCCAACACCTGAACAACCTCTACCTAAGATTGGAGATGTCATTCCCTATGCTCAGTTCTTAGCATTTCAACTAAATGATGAAGCAGTTATTGGCATTATTATTCCTGAACAAAACTTGATTGTTCCCTCTAATGTCATAGTATCTTCTAGGATTGTTCAGAACTTAGATTCTCAGCATAAAGTTGGATCAACCTCTATGATTACATCTTCTGAATCTCTTGCTTCTAACGTTGTTACTCATGTGATTCTCGAGACTATGGAAGAATTGAAGAAATAGAATGAAGTGGTAAGGACCAGGCTGGATTTCCAAGATCATAACATCAATCAGGTTCATAACATGTTGTCAATAATCCTTTCCAGACTTCTAACCTAACCATAATTCTTTTACTTTGTGTTAAAACTTTTACATCTTTTTCGTTACCTAATTTTTCGGTATTATTAAAATAGTTTGGTTTTTATCTATTAATTATTATTCTTTTTTATGACCCCAAAGGGGGAGAAGAGAAAATGATTGTAAATCATCTTTATCCCAGATGTTATCAAGATGAAGAAGGGTATTAATCTAAAGAGTGTGTTAACATTAAGATTCTAAAGAGGTCAAGGTTAAATGACTCTGAAGAATTTAACTTAACAACTCTGAAGAAAGTTTCTCTAAAAAGGACTTCATATAATCAAAATTCTAAGTCTTGTACTCAGAGGGAGCTTGCAAACCTCACTCATTACTTCGAGATGAAGAATTTTGATAGTCTAAAATACTCAGAGAAAGCTTGCAAACCTTACTCTGAATATCTTAGCATATTTTTCTTTTTTTGAGATTTCATTTAAACCAAAATTATTTTGAATCCTAAACTCAGGGGGAGCTTGCAAACCTCACTCTTTAGATTTGAGTTGAATAAATAATTTTGAAAGTATACAAATTCAGGGAGAGCTTACAAACCTATCTCTGAAGTTTTATAGCATTTGATAAAAATTATTTATCAAATTACAATTGTTTGTCATCATAAAAAGGGGGAGATTCTAAGAAAAAATTTGGTTCTACATCTATACATTTGAGTTTTGATGATAACAATGTATAGAGAATAATTTTGTACTTTAATTATGTGTGTTTAGTATGCAGCTAAAAGAAAATAGATTCTGACTCTAAAGAAGTCAAATCTGAATACATACAAACTCTAAAGAAAGTTGCTAAGCAAATTATCAAATGAGGACACACTCTATGCATTAAAGAAGAAATACAAAAGAATGTCTAAGGCATGGTTAAGCTTCAGAATTATATAAGTCAACTCTGATGTTCTCATAACTCTGAAGAAAAGAAGATCATGAGAAAGCAAATCTGATCAATTAAGGATCAAGTCATTACAAGACTCTGAAGAGCAATCCAATATTTAAAAGGGAACTCAATATAAATTGTTGGGTTATGATGATCCAAAAGAGACTCTGAAGTCTGAACATTGTCAGAATCTGAATCATTAATATTTTTGAAAGAAGTTCTGAAGATATTTCTCTACTCTGGTTGTTTCCAGTAAATGCTTTTGAAGAAGGCACCTTTAATACATTATGTGTCTTCCTAACCTTATCAAGTCATTTGATCTTGATAGGTTTTGAATTCTGAATTCGTTATCACGTTGTGTCAACATTATTTTGGAATACTTTAATGGAAGAAGAGTTATTATGCATTGGGATAATCAAATGTCAAATCAAGAAGGCACTGTTTCAAATGCCAAGAAAAAGATTTTCTACCAACACAAGATTTCCTGTTGTGCCTACCTACTCTACTACAATAGTGTCTCTCAAAGAAAGCTCTAATCCTATTCTATCCAACAGATCTATTCTTCATCCTCAATGATAACTTTCTCTATCTATTTAAAAGAGGACTTGGAAGATTAGAAGTCGTTAAAAGAGATGAGAAGGAAGAGTATAACGCCTAAGGGCATAAGTACACAAAATACAAGAGAGAGAGAAGAGAGAGAGAGAGAGAGAGAGAGAGAGAGAGAGAGAGAGAGAGAGAGAGAGAAAGAGAGCCAAGAAATTGTTCTCAAACAATATACAGACACTTAGAGTGGTCTCATATTAATGGGTAGACACAAGATGTGTTCTCAACTCATATAACACAATGAGAAACACACTTCAAAGATCTGGAGCTACAAAATGAGCATTCTAATACATCAAAGGATCAACTGAAAAAACACTAAAAAGAAGAAAATATGTGCAAAAGCAAGATATAAGAGAAGAGAAGCACTTAAAATCTTAACATTTCATATCTAGCTTAGGTGTACATTTTGGTTGTAAATTTGTGTAATCTCCTTAACTAAGAAGCACACACATAAACACAAAACTGTTATAACCCAGTCTAGTTATGTTCCTCAAGCGACCATATTGGTTAGGCTCTTTAGAAGCCAGTGGCAAGTATTAATTGAGGGAGAAATCTTCTTAAGCGACTAGGTAGGTCAGATCTTAAGAAGTCAATGGCCATTGGGGTTTCTTAAGCGACTGGGTAGGTCAGGCTCTTGAGGTAATCAGCAACAAGTTGTCATTGCTTTATAATCATGAGTTGATTATTGGATTAAGTCCTTGTATAAGGCAAATCACCTGCTAGGTGGACTGAAGGTAGCCTAGTTAATGGCGAATCAGGATAAAAATACTCGTGTTCATTTGTTTATCTTTATTCTTGATGCTTAATAGATTAGGTGAAGAATTTTTTTTTGAACTGGAAACCCAATTTAAACCCGCTTTTCTAGTGTTTCCTTCACCTTCAAACATATCAAAAGACAAGAGCCCACATAGAAGATATGTATCAAATCCTAGAGATATAACCTTTGTCGATAATTATTGATGTACATAGTGTCATGACACGAAAAATACCCGTGTGTACAAATGCTCAAAATCAACAAGAGTCGCCACCAAAGTTTATTTTTTAAGGGAAAACATCGATAAAACCCTAAAAGAAGAAAAACATGGTCATCGTAACCAAATTCAGGTTCGGGAGTCGGTTATGTGTGGGGAAAATATTAGCACCCTGCATATCTGTTGTATCCAGTTGGAACTTTTTAATCATCTTTGCGAATATTAGTGTTAACATGAGGTATTTTTTATTTCTTCTAATTATTAAAATTATTTAATGTTAGTATTGTAATTCTCTAAGGACATAGGAATTAGGGTGGATGATTAAAGGTTTTCTCACTAAGGACTTAGGAGTAAACATTCTAGAGAACCGATAATTAACTAGTTAAAATAAGTTGTTGTAGTGTTAATTCAGAGTTGTTACTAAGTCGGATAAAACACCATCCCTAGCATGTTACTCATATTTGTTGAAACCACTTAGTAAATTTCCTTCTTTTATTCGTAATTATTTTTATAAATAAACCAAACAATTTCAAAACCCCGAAGCTTTTGTTTAACTAAAATAAAACCAGAACTCTATATCGTCAAGCAGTCATTGAGATCGACATTCGGGAAAATTCCCTTTTATTACTACATTGGCAGAATAGTACACTTGCTATTTTTCTGACAAGTTTTTAGCGCCGTTGTCGGGGACTGCCAAAGATCATAGATTTTATAGTTTTATTTTAGTTAAAATTTTGTTGCTCCGCAATTAAAATTTAGATTTATTTTTATTTTTATTTTATTATAAAAAATTAGATTATTGTGTAGTTGGGAATATTTTTTATACACTGCCACCTGTATCTCCTACATGTTGGTCGCCTGATTCAGGAACCACTTTGGAAGTGGCGACTAAAATATTTAAAGCATATAGGAGGGAGGTTAGAATCCTTATGAATGAATGTGAGGAAGCTGACTTTTTTCCAGATAATTTTATTTGGCGAGAGTTCAGGTTAGAAGAAGAATGTGTGAAAGAAGAAGAACAAGGCATGATGTCAGACAAAGAAGATGCATTAGAAATAGAAGAATTTGAGGTAAACAAGAAATATGGGGAAGAAGAAAGAAGGCAACTTGAAGATGATCTAGTGCTGGATGAAAATACAGATGTAACAATTTGTGTAGATGTAGACATCCAACAAGAAAAACTTCAAGAAAATAGTATCCCTAAAAACTATTTTAACAAGGCTGATGAAAGACAAGAAATTGACAAAGTATTGGATTTCATTTATGTCTTGTTCAAAAAAATCCGATTGAAAATGATTTGGAAGCAACGTCATCAATACCTCAAGTTCATGGGATTTCTACCAAACAAAAGAAAGAAAAGAGATGATGTGTTCTTTGTTTCATATATGCCACCTTAACAGAGAATGAGTCGTCGAGCCATGCGACGTTAAACGAAGCGCAACGTGGGAGGCAACCCACGCTTTTTATTACTAAGTCATTTTTCTTTTTGTCGTTTGTTTTGTTTCGTCTGCAGGTAATAAACAAAACCTTACAGGTGCAAGCTATGATGCAGCAGTTGGTGTTGCATTACCTTCCGCCTACTCAGTAAGGATCTTTGTGAGTCTCCTATGAAGGAGTAAGAAAAACACAAGAAAGGGGGGGTTTGAATTGGGTTTTCAAAATGAAAGCTTTTTGTGAAACTCAAAACAAAGATCACAAATAAACTAACAATAGAGAAAGACACACGATATATCCTGGTTCACTTGAAAACTATCAAGTTAATCCAGTCCACCCGCCAAGGTGATTTCGCCTTATACACAAGGACTTAATCCACTATAACCAAACTAATTGCAACTACACTAGCAACTACTGGTGACTAACAATACACAGACTAACCGTCTCTTCTTAAGGATTCTGACCTAACTGGTCCCTTAAGGAATTCAAATAACTGTTTGATCAAATAAAATGTTTACAATGAAATGCTTCTTACATAAGCTGGTATAAACACTATTTCAAGCTCAATCTAACTTAGAGCGAATCTACACAGTAAGAACAATCTTCTTCTTTGTATTGTGGTGCTTTAATGTTCACTCATGAATTTCTCTATTTCTTGAGTTCTTTCTTTGTATGAATCAGTGTTTTGAATATTTCTCTTTTTCACACTCAGTGTCACACATGATTCGTTAAATGATCAAGTCTTTATATATCCAGAAAAAGATTCGTTGAAGGGCAGATCAGTAATATCAGAAAAATACTGGCGACTTGAAATAATGTCGTTATGCTGGGATGAAAACCGTACACTAAAATAATCCTTTGTACCACCAAATCAGGGTAGTGGAATGGTAGTGGAAAAGAACGTGCTTGATCTGTACTATGTATTATTTTCCCATGCAAACGTTTCATCTTCTTCTATTCATCAGAGGCTTCTGAGTTGATATGATTGAAGCATGATCAGAAGAATGAATCATTGGGTCTTCAGAGTCTTGAGTCTTCAGAACTTGTTCAGCAGAACCTTGTCATCAGAGTCTTCAGCACTCCTTCTTCACAACCCTTGGTTATCAGAAACATAAGTCTTCAGAGTCTTCAGAACTTGGTCTTCAGAAACTTAAGTCTTTAGAGTCCTCAGAACGCTGTTCATCAAAACCTTGTCTTAAGAGTCTTCATCACTTAGTCTTCAGAAGATAAGTATCAGAGTTAAATTCGGAGCAAGAATCCAAGAGAACATTGCAGAGCAACGTAGTATCTTCTTAGAGTCTTTCTGACGCACAGTAAATCAGAAGCAATCTTTCTTCTTGACGCAAAAGCGACCATTGAGAATTTCAGAGTGACGTAGCACATGATCTCTATCAGAGTCAGAGCTATCTTTATCAGAGTCAGCACCTTTTTGTTAATTCTTAAGAAAATACACGTTAGAGTACCAACAGTGTTCTCACACAAATACAACTTTGTTATTATCAAAACAAAGAGATATCTTGTAGAACCAAATCTTGTTCTAACAATCTCCTCCTTTTTGATAATGACAAAATAATGTATTTTGATAACACAATTTTGTACGAAGATAATCAGAATTGACTCAAATAAGTTCAAAGTAAACTTCCCTTAGTCAAGCTCCCCCTGAATCTAAGACTTAACAAAATCTTTTAAGATTGGGATATAGAGCCTGATTGCAGAGATCTTAGATAGATCCAGAATATCAGAACTTGATTATAGTGGTGATGCATTCTGATAACAGAGCTTGATTAACTAAATTAGAGCCTGATTGATATTAGAGTCATTTTACCAATATAATAATTTTTCCTGAAAAGCATTCTAAAAAGATATGACATTTAAAGTGTTAGAATGTTAGAGCTATGATTGGAGTCAAAATATTTATCAAAATAACTTTTCCATATTAATACTCCCTCTTTTTGTATAATAAAAAAGGGTAACAAAAATATTTAAACCAAGAGTACATCAAACCATAAACAAACAGTCAAAGACAAACTACGGGGTAGCCTAAAAAGTGCCTAAGGTTGAGACGGAGGAGGGAGCCTCTGAAGAATATGAGCAAGAGCATTCTGAATGGTGACAGTGAATTCATCTTGCTTGTCTATCCTTGCTTTGAATGACTCATGTTCCTTCTGAAGAGTAGCCAGCATTTTCAATACTGGATCAGAAGAGGAGTTTTCAGCAGTATTTCTTTCAGCCTGATCTTCAGCCTCCTTGGCTAATCTTTCAGCTTCTTCTTTGGCTAACCTTTCTGCCAGTTCCCTAGCTTCAGCTTCCTTCTTTTCTTGCAACCTCTTTTCAACTTGTTGAACAAGATACCCATTTGTCTTAACAGAAAGATTTTGAATCTTCTGAAATTCCTCAGACATCCACTGATTAAATTGATTCCACGAAGCACCCAAAGTAGAAGGGTCTTCAGTAGCATTTGATTAATCATATAGTGTCCTGAATTTCATAACCACACCGTCCTTAAAAACAAATATTGCTTCATCTAGGGTAGGAGGAGGGTCAGAGGTTTGATTTTCAGTTAAGGTTTGATCATCTTCAACAGAGTCATCAAGAATGATGGTATCAATGTTCAGAGAAGATTCAGGATTATCAATTGTTGATTTAGGAATAGGTTGTGGAGCTGTAATTGTAGTTGGTGATGTTGAGATGGTTGTTTGAGAAGGTTCAATGAGAATTTATTCAGTGATTTGAATGATTAGGGATGGTGGAGCAGTTGTGACAAGAGTTGGTTGGATAGAAATGGTAGAAGTTGGTTGGGCTGAGGTGAATTCAAGAGCCTGTGGTGAAAGTGGTGTAGAGACTGGAGTTTCTACAGTAGGAGATTTAGAAATGGGTGTTGGAGATGTGGTGACAACGGTGGAAAATATTGGTGGAGAGGTGGATAATAATGGTTGGGTTTTAAGAGGTGGTGATGAAATAGGAAGAGATGAAGACAAATTTCTGTTAATAGAAATAGATGCAGTTGCAGATGGGGATTCAAGGGACTTACTTTGTTGTTCAGGATATGATTTGAGAGAGATGTTCCTTGTGCTGGTTTCACCAGGATATTT
This sequence comes from Lathyrus tuberosus, assembly GCA_022829125.1. Lineage (NCBI taxonomy): Eukaryota > Viridiplantae > Streptophyta > Magnoliopsida > Fabales > Fabaceae > Lathyrus > Lathyrus tuberosus. The sequence continues at coordinate 5,154,923 of JALAZF010000164.1, read as the reverse complement.
CTTCTTGCCTCTTTGCCGGTTTCATTTGAGGAGCTGTGTTAGAGGAAGATCTTTTCTTCATCATATCAGGAGGTTGATCCATCATATCGTCAAGGCTGAATTTAGACATATCATAACCTTCTTCCCTCTCGTAGCTGAATATATGCTTCTATAACCTCTGGATTATCATGTTTAGTGAACATAGGATATTCATCTAATGCCATTCTTTTTTACTTCAGAGTCTCTGAATCTGTAGCTATGCTTGGTTCAACTCTGATTTCCTCAATAATCTGCATTTTCTTCATATTTTTGCTGTTAAGAGGAGTTCCAGTGATGGCATCCAATTCATTTGTGACTGGCATAGTTGACAAGTGATCAATCATTCCATTCTCATCCAGAATATCTGAGATCAATCTGCCGAAAGGGATGCAATTCTTAGACTTCTTGGATTTATGTCTTGTTTCTAGTACAAAATCTCTGAGATATCTGAATAGAACTAATGGAAGACAAATTTTCTCTCCTTTCATCAGATAGTAAAGCATGAATTTCTGATCAGTGTTAAGAAAATTAGAAGAAATTGAATTTGGTCTATGATAAATGCATCCCAGAATAATTTTTAGCCAAACACGAAGTTCCTTTGATAAATCCATAGTTTTGAAGGGTGGTTCTCCATTGGACGATTGAGTGAAAATTGCTGGGTAAACCACATCAGATAAAAATTTTGATTTATGGTTCATTTTGTAGATTCTCTTTCCTCCAGAGTTTACCATTCCTAGTAGCATTGCTATGGACTTCTCAGTAATGATGAACTTATTTCCCTTAACATATGAAACAATGAAGTGTTCATCAGCGTAAGCATATTTCCATAATTCCTTGACAAGATTTATGTAAATGGGACCCTAGAGACGATCAAAATAAGTTTTCCACCCTTGAGCATTTAGATCCTTGGTCAAGTCTATATCGTTTTCCTTTATATTTTCAAAGTCTACCAGCCATTCACTTAAAACATTAAGTTCTGAGAATGGAGTAGCCATATGAATTTGAGCAGGACGGTCCACTATGTGAACTACCGGGGGTTTCTGAAAAGTGGAGAGAGACTGATGGAGAGAAGTTGATGTCATTTGAGCAGTTATTGATGAGGCCATTGATGTCGATTCTTCTTGTTTATGTTGTTGCGAGAATTCAAAAACACTTTGTTGTTGAGAGTCCATTGTAAGAAGATGATGAGGTTTCAGAGCGAAAAAGGGTTTTAGGGTTTCTAATGCAAAAGTGTGGGAAGTGAGAGTAGCGTAGTGTGTGAAGTGAGAGAGTGCGTATTTATAACAAAAATAATAATTATGACAAGGTGGGAGTAATAGGTAATAATTACTTGAAACCTAGTCTCACGAAATCACAACGCTCGAGGTGTCTCTTCAACAGTAGATATGATTTGAGTTTGGACACGTGTCACAAATAATCATAGCCGTTTATATTCAAGAGATCACGTTTTGATGTTTCCAACGTCTAGAATACCAAGAGGTATCCGACTGGACTAATTTCTGATTAGGATATTTTCTAACTTGTAGAAGTATCATGAATCAGAAAGCCAATAAACAAATATTTAACAGACTTTGCTTAGTCATCAGAATCTTATATCAGACGTTCTGGTAACCTGACACATTAAAAATATTATCATCTCATTCTGGACAAGGTTTGATAAATAATTTTTCTAGAATGAATACTAATCTATCTTCAGCAAGGGGTTTTGTGAAAATATCAGCCCACTGGTGATCTGTATCCACAAATTTTAACTGAAAAAGTACCCTTCTGAACATAGTCACGCAAAAAATGATGTTTTATTTCAATATATTTTGCCCTAGAATGTAGAATAGGATTCTTAGATAAACAAATGACAGAAGTATTATCACATAAGATAGGAATGTTACACTCGTGTATCTGATAATCTTCAAGTTGATTCTTCATCCAAAGTATCTGAGTACTGCACAGAGATGCTGATATGTATTCTGCTTCTGTAGTTGAGAGAGCAATTGTTGACTGTCTCTTGCTTACCCAGGAGACGAGGTTACATCCCAGAAACTGATAGTTTCCAGAAGTGCTTTTCCTTTCCAATCTGTCTCCAGCATAATCTGTATCACAGTAACCAGAAAGCTTGTACTCTAATGTTTTCTTATACATCAAGCCATGGTTAGTTGTTCCTTTTATATACCTTAGGATTCTCTTAACAACAGTTAAGTGAGTTTTACTTGGATCTGATTGGAAACGAGCACAGAGACATACGCTGAACAGAATATCTGGATGAGAAGCTGTCAAATACATAAAAGAGCCTATCATACCACGATAGAGCTTCTGAAAAACCTTTTTACTTACTTCCTCTTTCTCCATAATGCATGTCAGATGCATATGAGTCTTAGCAGGTTTATTTTTTAACATATTGAATTTCTTTAGAAGTTCTTTTGGATACTTGGTCTGATGAATGTATGTTCCTTCTGAACATTGATCAATCTGAATTCCCAGAAAGAATCTGAGTTCTCCCATCATACTCATTTCAAATTCATCCTGCATTAACTTGGAAAATTCCTTGCACAAGGAAATATTAGCAGAACCAAATATAATATCATTAATGTAGATTTGAACAATCAGAATGTCATTTGTTTAAAGGTTTTACAAAAGAGTGTTGCATCCATTTTTCCTCTGGTAAAGTCATTTTCCAAAAGAAAGTTACTTAGCCTTTCATACCAAGCTCTGGGAGCCTGTTTCAAACCATATAACGATTTTGTAAGTTTGAAAACAAAATCTGGGTTTTCGGAACTCTTAAAACCAGGAGGTTGGTGTACATACACTTCTTTAAAAATATATCCATTTAAAAATGCACTCTTTACATCCATCTGATATAAAGTAATGTCATGATTTACATCAAATGAGATTAAAATGCGAATAAATTCTAACCTGGCAACTGGTGCAAAGGTTTATGTATAGTCTATCCCTTCTTGTTGACTATAACCTTGTGCAACCAGTCGTGCTTTATTTCTTACGACCTCACCTTTCTCATCTAACTTGTTTCTGAACACCCATTTAGTTCCAATGACGCGGGCACCTTTGGGTTTCTGAACAAGATCCCAAACGTCATTCCTGGTGAATTGATTCAGTTCTTCTTGCATGGCCAGAATCCACTTATTTTCCTTGAGAGCTTAATCAATCATTGTTGGCTCTATCAGAGACACTAGTCCCAAAAGGGTTTCTTCGGAATGTCTGAAGGATGAACGAGTTCTGACAGGATCAACTTTATCTCCCAGAATCAATTCTTCAGAATGAGAAGTCTTTAATCTATTCTTCTTTTGATGAGATGGGTTATTTTCAGCTTCTGGTAAGGTTGTATCTGAATCTGGAGAATCTGCATCTTTGTCTGCTTCTCTTGAATCTTCTGCTTCTTTAGATTTTGATAAGGTGATCTTCAGATCTGTAAACTTTTCAACTTGCTTTGACTTTTCAGGGTCAAGCTTATCATTGAATCTGACATGAATTGATTCCTCAACAATTCGTGTTTCTGTGTTATAGATTATGTAGCCTTTAGAGCGTTCAGAGTATCCTAACAGTAAACACTTTTGAGCTTTAGAGTCAAACTTGCTAAGATTCTCTTTAGAGTTCAACATAAAACAAACACATCCAAAAGGATGAAAATATGAAATGTTGGGTTTTCTATTATTCCACAATTCATAAGGAGTCTTACCCAGAATAGGTCTTATTGAAATCCTGTTCTGAATGTAACATGTTGTATTTACTGCCTCTGCCCAGAAGTGCTTAGCCATGTCAGTTTCTTGGATCATGGTTCGAGCCATTTCTTGCAAAGTCCTATTCTTCCTTTCCACTACTCCATTTTGTTGTGGAGTTCTGGGACAGGAGAAAGCATGGGAAATGCCATGAGAATCAAAGAGATTCTCAAAGTATTTGTTCTCAAATTCTCCTCCATGATCACTTTTGACTTTGACTATTTTACAATCCTTTTCTGTTTGCACTTGAGAGCAAAAGGTAGAGAACACATAATGAGACTCATCCTTGTGTTTCAAGAATTTTACCCATGTCCAACGACTATAATCATCAATGATTACTATTCCATACTTCTTTCCACTGATTGACGCAGTTTTCACTGGTCCAAACAAGTCAATGTGCAGAAGTTCTAACGGTCTAGAGGTGGACACAACATTCCATGCTTTAAAGGAAGTTTTGGAAAACTTTCTTTTCTGACATGCTTCACAAAGAGCATCTGAAGAATACTTCAGATTTGGCAAGCCTCTGACAAGTTCAAGCTTATTTAGCTGAGAAATCCTCCTCATGCTAATATGGCCTAAACGTCTATGCCATACCCATTACTCTTCATTAAGAGACATTATGCATTTAACATTCTGTTCACGAAGATCAGAAAGTCTAATCTTATAAATGTTGTTTTTCCTCTTTTCGACAAATAGGATTGAACCATCTTTCTGACTTACAGCCTTACAGGACTTTTGATTAAAGATGATATCATAACCGTTGTCACTAAGTTAACTGATTGACAATAAGTTATGCATCAAACCATCGACAAAAAGAGCATCAGTAATAGAAGGAAGGTTACCATTACCAACGGTTCCAGAGCCAATGATTTTTCCTTTCTGGTTTCCTCTGAAACCGACGAAGCCTCCAGGCTTAAGTTCCAGACTTTGGAATATAAGCCTTCTTCCTGTCATGTGTCGTGAGCAACCACTGTCCAGGTACCATGACTGGTGTTTCAACTGAGCTGTTAAGGATATCTACAACATAGATTATCTTGTCATTAGGTACCCACTTTCTGGGTCCTTTCTTGTTAGCTTTCCCAGAGTGTTTCACAGCTTTGGGCTTTTGTGCAATAGGATAATCAAGTGGAATTTGTGCATGATACTAAACTTTAGAAATAGATTTCTGTGTCGGTGTTGGTTTTTGTGCAAGCTCAGAGCAAACAATCTCAGTGCCAGAAGGCACAAATGGTCGTAGAGAGGTTTTGGTTTAACAATTTGACTTTCGTCAATATCAGATGATTCTGTACATGCCAAACCTTTCTTACCATTTCTTCTTACTCCATAGATCATGGAAGCTATTTTGCTTCTATCTATGCTTTTAGCAAGAAAATACTGGAATTCTCTATCATACTTGTTGATATAGCTTGTGTTAGTGACATTGGAGATTAATTCTTCTTCTAATTTAGCAACTTTGCTTTTTAAGGCATAATTACTATTTTATAAGCAAAAAATGTTTTCATTTAGAGAAGAATTATTCTGCTCAAGCTTATCATTTTCCTCAGAAGCAATTACAAGAGATTTTTTAAGATCTTTGCATTTACTCTGAAGAGTTTGATATTTTTCCAGCATTTCTGACAGACATGACTATAATTCACAACGAGATAGTTTAGATAATACCTATGAGTCAGAGTATAAGTCTGATTCTGGTTCTGATGATATTCTATCTTCTGGTTCTCCAGAAACTTCATCGTCAGTTGTTGCTACTAGCACAACATTTGCTTGTTCTTCATCAGATTCCTCTTCTTCAGAATCAGAGTCGTCCTAAGTTTCCATTAGTCATTTCTTCGCTTTGGAGAAGTTCTTCTTAGGCTTCTTGTCTTTCTTGAGCTTTGGACACTCGTTCTTGTAATGACCTGGCTGATTACACTCATAGCAGATGACTTCTTTTCCAGAGTTCTGCTTCTTCTGTCCAGATGAGGACACAGAGCGGCCTTTGTTTCTTCTAGATCCTCTGAAGTTTCCTTGCCTATGCTTCAAGAGTTTGTTGATTCTTCTGGAGATTAACGACAACTCATCTTCTGGTTTTTCACCAGAATCTTCTGATTCTTCCTCAGCTTGATAAGCCTTTTCCTTTTCAGGTTTAGACTTAAGAGCGATTGATTTGCTTCTCTTCTAAAGTTCATCTTCTTCGAGCTCTATCTCATGACTTCTCAAATAACTAACAAGATCTTCAAGACTTATGCTGTTAAGATCCTTGGATAGCTTCAGAGTTGTTACCATATGTCTCCATTTCTTAGGAAGACTTCTAATGATCTTTTTCACATGATCAGCAGTTGAGTAACCTTTGTCCAGAACTTTAAGTCCCGTGACTAGCATTTGAAACCTTGAAAACATGGTCTCAACTGTCTCATCATCCTCCATTCTGAATGCCTCATATTTGGGATTAGGGCTAACGCCTTTATCTCCTTGACTTGAGCATTACCTTCATGAGTCATTCTTAGAGAATCAAATATAGATTTTGGAGTATCTCTATTTGTTATCTTCTCATACTCAATATAAGAGATATCATTTAGCAATATGGTTCTTGCCTTATGATGATTCTTATAATCTTTCTTCTGTTGGTTGGTCATAACACTTATGGATATTTTAGCACATGTAGCGTCAGCTGGGTGAGTGTAGCCACCGACTACCAAATCCCAAAGATCTACATCATAACTAAGAAAGAAACTTTCTATTCTGTCTTTCCAGTAGTCAAACTTTTCACCATCAAAGACTGGTGGTTTGGCACTGTAATGATCTTTCTCTTCAGTAGTATTAGCAGGAGCTTCCATAATATCTCACACAAATACTGGATCGGTACTGAACACTGTTAAGTGTTGATAAAATGTTTATCACAATCAGAACTGGAGCTCTGATGCCAATTGAAGGTGTGAGAAAAACACAAGGAAAATGGGGTTTGAATTGGGTTTTCAAAATGAAAGCTTTTTGTGAAACTCAAACAAAGATCACAAATAGACTAATAATAGAGAAAGACACACGATATATCCTGGTTCACTTGAAAACTATCAAGTTAATCTAGTCCACTCGCCAAGGTGATTTCGCCTTATACACAAGGACTTAATCCACTATAACCAAACTGATTACAACTGCACTAGCAACTGCTGGTGACTAACAATACACAGACTAACCGTCTCTTCTTAAGGATTCTGGCCTAACTGGTCCCTTAAGGAATTCAAACAACTGTTTGATCAAATAAAATGTTTACAATGAAATGCTTCTTACATAAGCTGGTATAAACAATATTTCTAGCTCAATCTAACTTAGAGTGAATCTACACAGTAAGAACAATCTTCTTCTTTGTATTGTGGTGTTTTACTGTTCACTCATGAATTTCTCTATTTCTTGAGTTCTTTCTTTGTATGAATCAGTGTTTTGAATATTTCTCTTTTTCACACTTAGTGTCACACATGATTCGTTGAATGATTAAGTCTTTATATAGCCAGAAAAAGATCCGTTGAAGGGCAGATCAGTAATATCAAAAAAATACTGGCAACTTGAAATAATGTCGTTATGCTGGGATGAAAATCGTACATTGAAATTGTCCTTTGTACCACCGAATCAGGATAGTGGAATGGTAGTGGAAAAGAACGTGTTTGATCTGTACTATGTACTATTTTCCCACACAAACATTTCATCTTCTTCTATTCATTAGAGGCTTATGAGTTGATATGATTGAAGTATGATTAGAAGAATGAATCATTGGGTCTTCAGAGTCTTGAGTCTTCAGAGTCTTCAGAACTTGTTCAGCAGAACCTTGTCATCAGAGTCTTCAGCACTCCTTCTTCAGAACCCTTGGTTATCAGAAACATAAGTCTTCAGAGTCTTCAGAACTTGTTCAGCAGAACCTTGTCTTCAGAGTCTTCAGAACTTGGTCTTTAGAAACTCAAGTCTTTAGAGTCCTCAGAACGCTGTTCATCAGAACCTTGTCTTTAGAGTCTTCAGTACTTAGTCTTCAGAAGATAAGTATCATAGTTAAATTTAGAGCCAGAATCCAAGAGAATATTGCAGCAGCAACATAGTGTCTTCTTAGAGTCTTTCTGACGCATAGTAAATCAGAAGCAATCTTGCTTCTTGACGCAGAAGCAACCATTGAGAATTTCAGAGTGACGTAGCACATGATCTCTATCAGAGTCAGAGCTATCTTTATCAGAGTCAACACCTGTTTGTCAATTCTTAAGAAAATACACGTTAGAGTACCAACATTATTCTCACACAAATACAACTTTGTTATTATCAAAACAAAGAGATATCTTGCAGAACCAAATCTTGTTCTAACATCCTATCTCTCACTAGTGCTAAAACATTGAGGCCAATGTTTAGTTCAAGTTTGGGGGAGAATTTACCTTTTTTAGCTTTTCACTTTAGTACTTTTTATTTCTGTTTTTGTGTGTTGTTTTATTGAAACCACTTTGAATTTCTCCCCGAATTAGGGCCGTAGATATTTTTCATGTGAATGCTGTGATTTTAAGGTAGTTCAGAAAGTATATAGAGCTTGAGGTAAGATAGGCTAGAACTAGGGACATTGGGAAAGTTTGAAAACTTAGGTATGACCCGAATACCATAGATTCCCCAAAGTAAGAAAACGAGTCCAACATGTAGATTTGTGCCATAGTACTTGGATTTGAGAAGTATTCCCCGATTAGTTCATAGTGATAGTTCGGCATGATTAAAAAGAATTGCATGTATAGGGTTGATTGAGAGAATGACTTAAGGCACAAAAAAAAAGTGAATAATGGCAATAAAGAGAACTGGTCCTTCTAAGTTGGGTAACCTTCACCCGGTTACTTAGCCTAACGATGGTTGAGTCTGAATTGTCGTCCCAAGGTGGACTAATAAATGCCAATGAGTGAGAGAAAAAGAATAAAGGTGCCAAGAAAAAGTTTCGATCAATCTTGTACATGTGAGGGAAAACGATCATAAATGCCTTAATCTGATTATCCGAATGAAAGGGGTAGAAAATCGAAGAGAAGACTTAAGCCCAAAGCATTGTTGGAGAGGTGATTGAAAGAGGGATTTAGGTCCGTTGTTTTACCACGGTATGTGTTTGTGTAATACCTTCATTAACAGACGATTACCAAGAAAACTAGTTTTAACGATCGGAACAAAGGTTCACGTATGAGTATCGACACACCTTACCTTTGCAAGTCTTTCATTTGATGTGTATCGTTTGATATGAAAAATCTTTATGCAAGCTTATTGCTTGTGGTCAAGCAAAGGTTTAAGTTTGGGGGAGTTTGATCGGTGGTTTTTATGCTTTCTTTTACCGTTAATTTTAGTTAATATTGTTATATGTTTAGTCGCTTTATTTCCCTTTTCCACATTTTATGCTTTCGTTGTGTCTCTTTAATTTTTTTAGGTTTAGATAAGCATTCAGGAAGAATCGAAGCGAAAACCAGGAAAAATCGCAAGAATTTGGAAAAGTTTCCTGCACACTCCAGGAGGTCTGACATGGCTGCCCGTGTCAGGCTGACACTGCCCATGTTAGAAGATCTAGGACCAAAAGCCAACAATGTGAAACTCCAGAGGTATGACACGACCGCCCGTGTCAGCTGACACTGCCCATTTCAAGACTGACACTGCCCGTGTTAGGATGACACGACCAGTGTCGGCTTGTGACGCTGATTTTCAGTATTTTCTGATTTTTTACCCAAATGTTGGCCTGCGAGGGTGTTTTGGGTATTTCTAACAGGTCTCAATGGATCTTTTCTATTTAAGTGAGTTTTGAAAAAGGAAAAAAGGGACTTTTGGCTGAGAAAGAATTCTACGATTGAAGATTAGAGAAGACAAGGTTTTGGAGGGCGGAAGACCTTCATGAGCAGAACCAATTGACGATCCATTTTACCCCAATACTTGTAATGTCTATTTTTTATCTTGTATTTTCTTTGAACAATATGAGTAGCTAAACCCCCCAATGCTACAGGGGTGTCCCTGAGTTGGATCTGTAATGACTCTGATATTAGTATTGCAATACAAATCTCTTTTTTTTCATAATTGATTGGATCTCTAGCTATTCTTAATGCTTGCCCTGTCGGACAAACAGGGTTTGATTTTTTATTAACGATTAGGCTGGACCGTCGTTGTTAATACTTTGCTTTGGATTATTCTATAGTAGATATCACCTAGGACTAGGGATACCATATGGAAACCAGAATATTCTATTAGAACAAGATTTGGTTCTGCAAGATATCTCTTTGTTTGATAATAACAAAGTTGTATTTGTGTGAGAACAATTTTGGTACTCTAATGTTTGCATTCTTAAGTATTGACAAACAGGTTATGACTCTGATAAGGATAATTCTGAATCTGATAGAGATCATGTGAAACGTCACTCTCAAATTATCAAAAGTCGCTTCTACGTCAAAGAAGAAAAATTGCTTCTGATCTACTGTGCTTCAGAAAGACTCTAAGAAGACAATATGGTGTTGTTGCAATGTTCTCTTGGATTCTGGCTCTGAATACAACTCTGATACTTATCTTCTGAAGACTAAGTGCTAATGACTCTGAAGACAAGGTTATGATGAACAGCGTTCTGAAGACTCTGAAGACTTAAGTTTCTGAAAACCAAGTTCTGAAGACTCCGAAGACAAGGTTCTACTGAACAAGTTTTGAAGACTCTGAAGAATTATGTTTCTGATAACTAAAGGTTCTGAAGAAAGAGTACTGAAGACTCTGAAGACAAAGTTCTACTGAACAAGTTCTTAAGACTCTGAAGACTCAAGACTCTGAAGACCCAGTGATTCATTCTTCTGATCATGCTTCAATCATATCAATTTAGAAGCCTCTGATGGATAGAAGAAGACGAAACGTTTGCGAGGGAAAATAGTACATAGTACAGATCAAACACGTTCTTATCCACTACCATTCCACTATCCTGATTTGGTGGTTCAAAGGACAATTTCAGTGTATGATTTTCATCCCAGCATAACGACATTATTTCAAGTTGCCATTAATTTTACTGATATTCCTGATCTGCCCTTCAACGAATCTTTTTCTGGCTATTTAAAGACTTGATCATTAAAAGAATCATGTGTGACAACAAGTGTGAAAAAGATATATACAAAAACACTGATTCATACGAGAAAGAACTCAAAAATAGAGAAATCCATGAATGAACAGTAAAGCACCACAATACAATGAAGAAGATTGTTCTTACTGTATAGATTCTCACTAAGTTAGTTTGAGCTAGAAATTGTGTTTATATCAGCTTATGTAAGAAGCAGTTCATTGTAAACATTTTATTTGATCAAACAGTTGTTTGAATTCCTTAAGGGACCAGTTGGGTCAAAATCCTTAAGAAGAGACAGTTAGTATGTGTATGTTAGTCACCAGCAGTTGCTAGTGCAGTTGTAATCAGTTTGGTTATAGTGGATTAAGTCCTTATGTATAAGACAAAATTACCATGGTGAGTTGACTGGATTAACTTGATAGTTTTCAAGTGAACCAGGATATATCATGTGTCTTTCTCTATTGTTAGTCTATTTATGATCTTTGTTTGAGTTTCACAAAAAGCTTTCATTTTGAAAACCCAATTCACCCCCCTTTTCTTGTGCTTTTCTCACACTTTGAATTGGCATCAGGGCTCCGATTCTGATTGTGATAAAATGATTTATCAACACTTCACCGTGTTCAGTACCGATCCAGTATTTGTGTGAGATATCATAGCTGCTGTAACTAATATTAATCTTGTTGTAGAAGAGAAAGATCATTATAGTGCCAAACCACCAGTCTTTGATGGTGAAAAGTTTGACTATTGGAAAGACAAAATAGAAAGTTTCTTTCTTGGTTATGATGTAGATCTTTGGGATCTGGTAGTCGATGGCTACACTCACCCAATTGATGCTACAGGTGCTAAAATATCCATAAGTGATATAACCAACCAACAGAAGAAAGATGATAACAATCATCACAAGGCAAGAACCATATTGCTAAATGTTATCTCTGATACTGAGTATGAGAAGATAACAAATAGAGATACTGCCAAATCCATTTTTGATTCTCTGAGAATGACTCATGAAGGAAATGCTCAAGTTAAGGAGACAAAGGTGCCGGCCCTAATCTAAAAATATGATACATTCAGAATGGAGGATGATGAAACAGCTGAGATCATGTTTTCAAGGTTTCAAATGCTGGTGGCAGGACTTAAAGTTCTGGACAAAGGCAACTCAACTACTGATTATGTTAAAAAGATCATCAGAAGTCTTCCAAAGAAATGGAGACCTATGGTAACAACTCTAAAGCTATCCAAGGATCTTAACAACATAAGTCTTGAAGAACTTTTTAGTTCTTTAAGAAGTCATGAGATAGAGTTGGAAGAAGATGAACCTCAGAAGAGAAGTAAATCTACTGTTCTTAAGTCTAAACCTGAAAAGGCAAAGGCTTATCAAGCTGAGAAAGAATCAGAAGATTCTGGTGAAGAATCAGAAGATGAGCTGTCGTTAATCTCCAGAAGGATCAATAAACTTTGGAAGCATAGGCAAGGAAACTTCAGAGGATCAAGAAGAAATAAAGGTCGCTCCGAGTCATCATCTGGAAAGAAGAAGCAGAACTCCAGAAAGGAAGTCATCTGCTATGAGTGCAATGAGTCAGGTCATTACAAGAACGAGTGTCCAAAGCTCAAGAAAGATAAGAAGTTTAAGAAGAACTTCTCCAAAGCGAAGAAAAGACTGATGGAAACTTGGGACGACTCTCACTCTGAAGAGGAAGACTCTGATGAAGAACAAGCAAATGTTGCGCTAGTAGCAACAATTGACGATGAAGTTTTTGGAGAACCAAAAGACAAAATATAATCAGAACCAGACTCAGACTCAGACTCAGACTCATTGGTATTATCTAAACTCTCTCGTTGTGAATTAGAGTCATGTCTTTCAAAAATGCTGGAAAGTATTAAACTCTTCAGATTAAATACAAAGATATTAAAAGATTACATGTAATTGCTTCAGAGGAAAAAGATAAGCTTGTGTAGAATAATTCTTCTCTGAATGAAAACATTTTTTCCTTGAAAAATAGTAATTGTGCCCTTAAAAGCAAAATTGCTAAATTAGAAGAAGAATTAATCTCCAATGTCTCTGACACAAGCTGTATCAACAAGAATGATAGAGCATTCCAGTATTTTCTAACTAAAAGCTTAGGTAGAAGCAGAATAACTTCCATGATCCATGGAGTTAGCAGAAATGGTAAGAAAGGTTTAGGATGTACAGAATCATCTGAAATTGACGAAAGTCAAACTATTAAACCAAAACCTCTCTATGACCATTTTTTGCCTTTTGGCACTGAGATTGTTTGCTTTGAGCATGCAAAAGAACTCCCACTGACACAAAAATCTGTTTCTAAAGTTAAATATCATGCACAAATTTCACTTGATTATCTTGTTGCACAAAAGCCCAAAGTTGTTAAACACTTTGGGAAAGCTAACAAGAGAGGACCCAGAAAGTGGGTACCTAAGGACAAGATAATCTATGTTGCAGATATCCCTAGCAGCTCAGTTGAAACACCAATCATGGTACCTAGACAGTGATTGCTCGTGACACATGACGGGAAGAAGGCATATGTTCCAAAGTCAGGAACTTAAGCCTGGAGGCTTCGTCGGTTTCGGAGGAAACCAGAAAGGAAAAATCACTGGCTCTAGAACTGTTGGTAATGGTAACCTTCCTTCTATTACTGATGTTCTTTTGGTCGATGGTTTGATGCATAATTGTTGTCAATTAGTCAACTTAGTGACAATGGTTATGATATCATCTTTAATCAAAAGTCCTGTAAAGCTGTAAGTCAGATAGATGGTTCAATCCTATTTGTCGGAAAGGGGAAAAATAATATTTAAAAGATTAGACTTTCTGATCTTCATGAATAGAATGTCAAATGCTTAATGTCTGTTAATGAAGAGCAATGGGTATGGCATAGACGTTTAGGCCATATTAGCATGAGGAGGATTTCTCAGCTAAATAAGCTTGAACTTGTCAGAGGCTTGCCAAATCTGAAGTATTCTTCAGATGCTCTTTGTGAAGCATGTCAGAAAGGAAAGTTTTCTAAAACTTCCTTTAAAGCAAAGAATGTTGTGTCCACCTCTAGACCGTTAGAACTTCTACATATGGATTTGTTTGGACCAGTGAAAACTGCTTCAATAAGTGGAAAAAAGTATGGATTAGTAATCGTTGATGATTATAGTCGTTGGACACGGGTAAAATTCTTGAAACACAAGGATGAGTCTCATTCTGTGTTCTCTACCTTATACTCTCAAGTGCAAACAGAGAAGGATTGCAAAATAGTCAGAGTCAGAAGTGATCATGGTGGAGAATTTGAGAACAAATAATTTAAGAATCTTTTTGATTCCCATGGTATTTCCCTTGATTTCTCCAATCCCAGAACTCCATAACAAAATGAAGTAGCGAAAAGGAAGAATAGGACTTTGCAAGAAATGCCTCATACCATGATCCAAGAAACTGACATGGCTAAGCACTTCTGGGCAGAGGCATTAAATACAACATGTTACATTCAGAACAGGGTTTCAATAAGACCTATTCTGGGTAAGACTCCTTATGAATTCTGGAAGAATAGAAAACCCAACATTTCATATTTTCATCCTTTTGGCTGTACTTGTTTTATGTTGAACACTAAAGAGAATCTTGGCAAGTTTGACTCCAAAGCTCAAAAGTGTTTACTATTAGGATACTCTGAACGCTCTAAAGGCTACATAATCTATAACACAGAAACACGAATTGTTGAGGAATCAATTCATGTCAGATTCAATGATAAGCTTGACCCTGAAAAGTCAAAGCTACTTGAAAAGTTTGCAGATCTGAAGATCACCTTATCAGAATCTAAAGAAGAAGAAGATTCAAGAGAAGCAGACAAAGATGTAGATTCTCCAGATTCAGACACAACCTTAACAGAAACTGAAAATAACCCATCTCATTAGAAGAAGAATAGATTAAAAACTTCTCATTCTGAAGAATTGATTCTGTGAGATAAAGCTGATCTAGTCAGAACTAGTTCATCATTCAGACCTTCTGAAGAAGCCCTTTTGGGTTTAGTGTCTCTGATAAAGTCAACATCAGTTGATGAAGCTCTTAAGGAAAATGAGTGGATTCTGGCCATGGAAGAAGAACTGAATCAATTCACCAAAAATGATGTCTGGGATCTTGTTTAGAAACCCAAAGGTGTCCACGTCATTGGAACTAAGTGGGTATTCAGAAACAAGTTAGATGATAAAGGTGAGGTCGTACGAAAAAAAGCACGACTGGTTGCACAAGGTTATAGTCAACAAGAAGGGATAGACTATACAGAAACCTTTGCACCAATTGCCAGGTTAGAATCTACTCGCATTTTAATCTCATTTGCCGTGAATCATGACATTACTTTATATCAGATGGACGTAAAGAGTACATTTTAAAATGGGTATATTTCTGAAGAAGTGTATGTGCACCAACCTCCTAGTTTTGAGAGTTCTGAAAACCCATATTTTGTTTTTAAACTTAAAAAATTCTTATATGGTCTGAAACAGGCTCCCAAAGCTTGGTATGAAAGGCTAAGTAACTTTCTTTTGGAAAATGACTTTACCAGAGGAAAAGTGGATACAACACTCTTTTGTAAAACCTTTAAAAAAATGACATTCTGATTGTTCAAATCTACGTTGATGATATTATATTTGGTTCTGCTAATATTTCCTTGTGCAAGGAATTTTCCAAGTTAATGCAGGCTGAATTTGAAATGAGTATGATGGGAGAACTCAGATTCTTTCTGGGAATTCAGATTGATCAATGTTCAGAAGGAACGTACATTCATCAGAGCAAGTATGCAAAATAACTTCTGAAGAAATTCAATATGTCAAAAAATAAACCTGCTAAGACTCCTATGAATCCGACATGCATTATGGAGAAAGAAGAAGTAAGTAAAAAGGTTTATCAGAAGCTCCAAATATTCTGTTCAGCGCATGGCTTTGTGCTCATTTCTAATCAGATCCAAGGGAAACTCACTTAACTGCTGTTAAGAGAATCCTAAGGTATCTAAAAGGAACAACTAACCATGGCTTTATGTATAAGAAAACATCAAAGTACAAGCTTTCTGGTTACTATGATGTAGATTATGCTGGAGACAGATTGGAAAGGAAAAGCACTTCTAGAAACTGTCAGTTTCTGGGAAGTAACCTCGTCTCCTGGGCAAGCAAGAGACAGTCAACAATTGCTCTCTCAACTATAGAAGCAGAATATATCTCAGCATCTCTGTGCAGTACTCAGATACTCTAGATGAAGAATCAACTCAAAGATTATCAGATACAAGAGTGTAACATTCCTATCTTCTGTGATAATACTTCTGCCATTTGTTTATCTAAGAATCCTATTCTACATTCTAGGGCAAAACATATTGAAATAAAACTTCACTTTTTACGTGACTATGTTCAGAAGGGTACTTTTCAGTTAAAATTTGTGGATACAGATCACCAGTGGGCTGATATTTTCACAAAACCCCTTGCTGAAGATAGATTTGTATTCATTCTGGAAAATCTATTTATTAAACCTTGTCCAAAAGGAGATGATAATATTTTAATGTGTCAAGCCACCTGTCGCTCCCAGGATTTTCATCCAGGTACAAACGCGAGAGTGGCGCGGAAAAAACAGAGTCGCCAGCCGTGTAAATTTATCCCAAGAGAGGGAAAGGGAACACCGCATAAACCTTAGGAAGAGGGAAAGGAACGGTCATCGCAACCATAACCTGGGTTCGGGAGTCGGTTACGCGAGGGGAAGGTGCTAGCACCCCACGCGTCCATCGTACTCGATGGGATCCACGCTTGTTGTCTATTCTAAGGGTGAGTTATCCTATCATCTATGGCTGTGCTAAAACGGGAGGGGAAAGACAAAGACCGACTCGGTAGGACGTCGACGTCCTAGGCCTACGTACCCCCTTTGTGCAATGGGGAATTCAGAGTCAACGTAGTTCGGACCAAGTTCTTTTTGTGTTTTTTATGAGCGACGTTAGGCTCGCGTCCGGCAGTTAGGGTCGATGCCTGTTTGCGTCTCAGACGGAGGGTAACGTGCCCTTTTTGAAAATAGCCTTTAGTTTGAAGGTCCCGAAGGACAAAAAGGTTTGAGGTTGGTTTGGGTTTTTTAGGACAGAAGTGGCTTAAGTTAGTTCCTAAGCTGCATTGCACCAAAGTCTAGGGCACAGGGGCGAATACTTAACGCATCGTCCCAAGACAGGACGCTCGCTAAGCACTCTAGAAAGATGAGAGGAAGCCCCTCATTTCTCATTCCCCATACTTAAGGCTCGTGCGCAATACACCTTATTATTATTAAGTGTTTTAAAGAGATTTGAGATGAGAAGAGAGAAGACACAAGGGTAACTCTAAGGGAGACTATGAACCCTAAAGTTATCATGCATGGGTGACCTACGGTTAGTGAGGTTCAACCTAAACCCTAAAGAATAAAGATGGGAGAAAAAAAAGGTAAGGGTAACCATGGATACCTATCCATACCCTTAAGGAACTTACCTTGATCCTGCATAGAAGGTTAGTAAGAAACAGACGTGAATAAGAGCAATGAGGTGAATAAAAATCAACCAACGGCAAACAACGATAATAATAAACCAAACATGAATCAAAGAAACAAAGAGACAGCCCCCAAAGCAAATGGCACAAGTGCCTTTCAAACAAGGTAATTATACAAGGTCAAAGGTGCGCCTGCAAGAAAATCTCAATTGAAAACAAACCCAATAATTAGAAAAATGATTCCCAAAATTCTCAAATTAATCCTAAGGGATCCTCAACCAGAGGCAATCAATATATAAAAAATCCCTGGAAAAATTCAAAGCGTTAGCCACTCAAGTAATCACACGAAAGTCAAATAAGGGAGAGGGTTCAACGTGGCAAAGAGAAGGACCTAAATGCAATGTGAAATAAAATTAAAAATGCAAGAAAAATATTTTTAAAGCACTTTAGAATGTTAGTGAATGAATGCAAAAAGAACGAGTGAAAAATGTTTTATAGATGAGGAGAATGAAAATAAATAAATTTATGCGTGCATGAGATGTGTGGTTAAAAAGAAGTTCAATGAAACAATTAATTTTAAATGATAAAATAAAATAAAAACAA
This sequence comes from Lathyrus tuberosus, assembly GCA_022829125.1. Lineage (NCBI taxonomy): Eukaryota > Viridiplantae > Streptophyta > Magnoliopsida > Fabales > Fabaceae > Lathyrus > Lathyrus tuberosus. The sequence continues at coordinate 5,137,055 of JALAZF010000164.1, read as the reverse complement.
AAAATAAAATTTGTAAAAATTTCATAACATAATAAAGATGATATATTAGTTTTATAGGGATTTTTAAATGTAATTTACCATTTTTAAAAATTAAAATTATGAAAATGTAATGGAAATAAAAAAATAAAAATGGAATATAAAGACTGGGGGTGTGTTAGTAACGAAAACATGGAGGAAAAAGGAATTGGGCTGGAGATGGGGGTGCGAACAGCATGGCCCAGGTGTTAAGGTTAACCAGAAAATAAAAAAATAAAAACCTGGGGTGCATTAAGCAAAATAATAAGTTAAAATGATGATCGGGCCTAAGGTTGGGGGGCGCATATAGCAGTCTTGGCCCATTTGACTGATCAGAAAACAAAAACAAAAAAAAAAGGTCCACCGTACACGCACCATGTGCCAGGCACATGGCAATTTTAATGTGCTGGCTGGTTGGGATCCGCTTGATTCATCAGACGCACATGCTCAAGTCTCCAAGTCAATGGTCAACGAAAAGGTAAGCTAAATGCAATGATCTCATTGGAGGTACATGGTAACTGGCATGGGGTAATATACATCTGACCATTAATTATAATTCAGAAAAAAATAAAAAAAGAAAAACACATGGCGTGCTGTAGACCGTGCGATCAAACTCATCAACGGATGAGATTTTGTCTTCTCCGTTTGCACCCTTGGCCGGCCGGAAACTTCCTAGGTCGCCGGAGCCCTAGCTCCGGCCGCCTGCCACCACCACCTGCAACCTACAAGGTACCCAGAAAACACCAAACCGCATACCATTTTGTCCAGATTTTTATGAGGATCATGAATATCCTATTATTTTCCACAAAAGATCAACGTACAAGGAAATTCGAATGAAAGAAAAAGTGGGTCCAAAACGTGAATCACATAATACGCACATAATACACGTCCATGTTCAAAATAAAATATATCATGATGATCAGTGAGCATTACACAACGTTATGCATGTCTAAAAAATGAGTTCTATGATCGCGAAAAAAGACACAAACCTGGAGCTATGCACTGCGTATCCTCGCTCTTTGCTTCAAAAGATGGTTGTTTTCTGCTCTGTGGATCACAAGAATGAAGTTTGTGGAAGAATTTTGGAGAATCTCCTTGTGGATCGTGAGTTTTGGTGGGGAATCCTCTTTTAGGGTTTTTTGAGAACTCTTCCAATTGCACGTGTCTGTCCTTCAACCCTAACATGAATTGGCTTATAAAGACTAGGGTTTTCTTCTGACAATGACTTGGGCTTGGGTAAATCCAAGTTTAATGATTTTTGCATTATTTCATTTAATATTGAATTTTAACTAATTAAATCCAATAAAAATAAAATAAAATGAGGAAAAATCAAATATATGCTCTTTGGGTCGTGCATGGCTTTATGTTTGAGTTTGGTTTAAGAAACTTATGGCCCATTTGTCAAAATTTGGATTTTAGGCATAGTTTACTTTGTGCACCTCCTCAAAATTGCCCAACTTTGACTAAGCATAACTCCTCCAATTTTTAGCTCCTTAATGCAAACTAATACTTTTTAGAAACCTCAATATGTCCTCTAACCAAACCTTTTGGTCCCATGTCAATTTGATCTTCCATGTTCAAGTTATGAGCTTTTGAAGAAGGTTGACTTTTGTTGACTTTCAAAATGACCTATAATGTCTTAGCTCATATCTCCCAAATGAAGCATTTCTGGCCTTGGCTTGTGAGACACAAAGTTGTAGGGAATTAAATTTCCTTCAAGATGGGCTTTGGTTGAGGAATTTTCGATGAAGTATGTGGAAGTTAGGCCTGGTCAAAGTACAATTGACTTTTCCTACAAAAACCCTAATTTAGTAACTCCTGATTCTTGATGATTCTGAGGTTTCCCTGATGAATTGTGATCAACCCTTGATCAAATGATGAATTTCACCCCATAATCTTGATGTTGACCAAAAATCTTGAGGTTTGACTTTGTGTTGACCACAATTGACTTTTTGACCAAGTTAACTGATTCTCAATCCATTGGCCAATTGAACTTCTCCTGAATCAAACTGATGGCCAATCTTCCACTCCTAGGTACTCAGGGACCCAAGGAAAACCATGGAATCAAGTCTTGCCCAAAAAATCAGAAATAAACTAACTTTATAGCAAACCCTAGTTTTGGTACCCTCAGTCTAGGAGGAAATAACACAGTCTCCAAATTCAAATTCCTCTGAATATGATGTGTATCCTCTCCAACAAAGATAAGATATGCCATTTGTTGATGATAAAAACCCAAAGAGCTTGCCCATTGGAGCAATAAACCCAAGAATCTCAAAACCCTAATTCATGCACTGCTTAGGAGGGAGTAATCCACTTGAAATCCCTTGCCACCTGTGAACCCTTGATGATGTGATGGACCAGATATGACCTTCCTGGATTGCCTCAGGCACCTTGACCCCATGCTAATGATATGCATACATGAAAATGAAATGAAACATAAGCCAGTTAGTAAAAAGTAAGGAGGGCAAATTTTGGGGTGCAACAGCTGCCCCTATTCAATCAACTTGGTCCTGAGTGGTATGATAGCGACGAATCTCAGACATTCCAGGATACACGGGGATTGAATACTGAAAGAACCCCAGAAATTTGCTAGTGATGAGAACCATGAGACGGAGCGTGCTGGAAAAAGGGAATATGACCTCAATCATGTCCACAAGAAAACGAATACGACCTCAATCGCCCGCAAAGGAAGACCGACCTCAATCACTCCCACCGATAAAATACGAATATGACCTCAATCGCACCCACAAAACGAATACAACCTCAATTATACCCGCAAAGGAAGACTGACCTCAATCACTCCCACAAATAAAATACGAATACGACCTCAATCGCACCCACAAAACGAATACAACCTCAATTATACCCGCAAAGGAAGACTGACCTCAATCACTCCCACCGATAAAATACGAACACGACCTCAATCGCACCCACAAAACGAATACAACCTCAATTATACCCGCAAAGGAAGACTGACCTCGATCACTCCCACAAATAAAATAAGAATACGACCTCAATCGCACCCACAAAACGAATACAACCTCAATTATACCCGCAAAGGAAGACTGACCTCAATCACTCCCACAAATAAAATAAGAATACGACCTCAATCGCACCCACAAAATGAATACAACCTCAATTATACCCGCAAAGGAAGACTGACCTCAATCACTCCCACAAATAAAATATGAATACGACCTTAATCGCACCCACAAAACGAATACAACCTCAATTATACCCGCAAAGGATAACCAACATAAAGTGGACTTTACTGGGGATAACGTGAAAACAAAACTTCTGTTTTAAACCACCTCGTTTCAGAACCTACTGGTAAGATGACTCCGTTGGGGAAGAAGAAGTCTAAATAAAAGACTCTGCCGAGGAGTACAAGTATGAGGAACGCGTCCCTCCAAAATCTCCTGAGTGATGCCACCTCCTGCTGGCAAAGAAAGTATCAAACCTGGCTTATGCTTCGAATGCAAATGAAAATGCCATGTTTTTGAGGATGCGATGCAAATGCTTATGATATGCAAAGGGGTCCCTCCAGCAAAATAAATGCCGGAGAGGAAATACCAATTCAGCTGATGACAAAAATAAATTGTCCTATGAATCCACGAACTCTGCTGAGAAGGATCACTCCGACCGAATCTTTGGATCAATAACTTCTGCTGGGGATGAAATTCCAAAAGAACATCTGCTCTACTGGGGATTATACGTAACTCTTTGAAAGGGGAGGCCACGGCCTGAATCAGAAGAGTGCCAGATATCACTTGGATTTAAAACCTGCTAGGGATGTCAACCCCTGTTGGACAAACTGTTGCGAGAATTATCACCAAACTCTGCTTGGGGGAACGGTAAATGCTGACATCCACCCCGCTAGTGGATATCATCAAGCTCACTTATCTGTTGAGAATCAGATCGCACCGTTGCTGCTGAGAAAAATATTCCTGACTGGCTGAGGAACATAAGTGTTCAGACTTTGTGGGGAAATAATGTCTTGATCAGAAAATACTTCCCAAGTCTCCTGCTAGGGAAAGTCTGCTCTGCTGAGGAAAGTGCAATCTCAGTGCTGGGGTGAGTAAGCTGCTGGGGAAGTACGATCCTGTTGCCCTTCAATCCTGACTTGTTTCTAAGGTCATAGACGGCCCTTTGAACTTTCCACTTGCCCCAGACCACCAGGTCAAATGGAAGAAATCACCTCAGGAGGATTTTACAGAAGACCGGGCGTTCGCACTGCCCCAGGGTCTTCAAACTCTTGGAGAGATTTATCATATCTCGACATAACTGCCCCAGTCTTCATAATCCATGAAGTACACTACTTCGAAAGGGATTTGCAATGACCTGAAATATTCTGCCTTGAAGAGGTGCTTTCAATTAACCATTTTCAGGAGTGGATAATCTCCCACGCTCTGGAGGTGGCCTGCCCCAATATGAGCTTTGAAGTGACTTTGCCCCTGATCTTAGAATGAATGCCCCAGAATAACTGAATTTCAGAGGGACGTCTCGACGTGACTGCCCCAGATTAGCTCCATCTTAACACGACTTACTGGGAGAGCCCACTCTACACTGAGTCTCTTGGCAGCATGCCTCTTGATATGATTATCCTTCGGAATTTTCAAGCAACCCAACTTGGCAGGATCAAGCTTCTTGACTGACTTTCACTGTGTAAGCTACATTGATGCTTAGGCACATGTATGCAAACAGAACAAGTTATCTATGAGAATTCTAATGCAACACTCATGTTAACCTTGAAGTTTTTATTGAAAATGCGTCGCCCAACCTTGTGAACGAATCGCTAGCTGGGACGCGACCTTGATTTTTGAATGGCAAAACAATGCGCACATGCAATACCAACAAATCTTATTAACACAACTTATAGGAGTCAGGAACGCTGTCCTGTTGAAGTACGCCTTCGGAATAAACCCTGTTTCAATTAGGACTTTAGAGGGTTGTAACGTGGTCTGGTTCACGGTTTCAAAAAAAAGGATTTATGGCTCAAAGTTTATCGGTGCCCACCCACTCTTCGTGATGTTCTCCAGTCCTATGTTCAGTTAATCTGACCCAAACGCTCATTTCTCAAAAGATTTATGATCTTCAAGGAACCTATGCCATTAATGGTTTGACCCCTAAGGAGGTTTTGGAGTGACAGTCATCCCTTTTATCTTTTGTGTCTGTAATCACACGAATTTGTTCTTATCGGGGATTTTCTTTTCGCCTTTCGCTTTTTCTTTCTTTTTTTTTTATCCCTAATTTTTGCCTGGACTGACTCTTTTGAGTTTTTTCGATTTTGAAGTCCAGCGGGACGCCCTAACTTTTGCCTAAGTCGCTTGTTCTCAAGCTTCGACTTAGCGGGCTTTCTCTTTTTATTCCCCTTTTGAACAAAGTGTGTGACACTGGTCGTCTTACTTGCTTGAAAGGATTGTGACTGCCTCACTCCTTAGTTGTTGACGGATAACCATCGGGGTTTCATATCTCTTGCACACTCTCCTTGGAATTTTGAGCGCTCGGTCAAACTAACTGACGCCTATCCTGCCCCTGGGTTAAATATGAGGGTTTTTTCGTACGAAAGAAAACTCCTACTCCGAGGCTCAAAGGGGTTAACGAGGGTTTATCTCCTTATCTCTCCAGTGTTTATGGTTTTGAAACAATGCCTGTACATCCTCAACAGGGTTTTATCCAAATGCGCACCATTAGAAATCTGCGTTCTTATTTCGTCATCCTCCCTCAAGAGTTCTTAATATGAAAAATTGATATTGCAGTGCATATAAACATTTAAGAGTGAATACGAATGGATTTCTTCAAGGAAAACATACTCATTGCATTAATATCATCATAAAAACAAACAAGTCTTGCATACATAAGATGCTTTAACAGAAAATAAAAACTACAAATGAAAATGCAGTAAAGAAGCTGAAGATTGCTATTGCTGAGGAAGCTTAATTCTGCCTGGACGTACTTGCAGACTGAGTGTTCATTTGAGAAAGGAGGCTTCCATTGATGTACATATCATCTTCAGTGAATACAATGATCTCTGAGTCCACCAGGTCTTGCACCTTACGCCTGAATACATTACACTCATCAATCGTGTGCCCGAACGTTCCCGAGTGGAACTCGCACCTAGCAGTCATGTCATAATCGGGAGGAATAGGGTACGGTACTGGCGCGGTACCCCTTGTTTGAATAAGAGACTTCTTAAGAAAGCGCGTAAACAGCTGACTATAAGGGATAGGAACAGGATCAATTATCCTTTTGGGCCTTCTTGGTCTCGACTGCCCCTGTTGTTGATAATTCTGCTGTCGGTGCTGATTTGAGCGCCCAGTCTGGCCCTGCACTTTCCTTTCTGCACTCGGCTGAGGCACAAACAAGGGTTGTGGAAGAGATCCCTGACGCGAGGTGGATCCTTTGGCAAAAGAGGGAGTCATCAGTCCCTTTGCAACACTGGGAGTAACATCACTTTGTTTACCAGTGCCAACTGATGTAAACTTGATTGCCCCTGAGTCAATGAGCTCTTGGACTTTATACTTGAGCATCTTACAATGTTCAACATTATGACCAGGCGCCCCTGAATGGAATTCACACCTATCATGGACATTGGAACCCATACGAAACTTGGTGTGTGGAGGTCCCGCAGCAATCAATTCAATCAGCTGAAACTTGAGCAGGTGCTGAAGCAACTGAGCGTATGGCACCGGAATCTGGTCAAACTTCTTTTCAAACTTTTCCTCAAAAAACGGTTGTTGATGAAAAAGTTCAGACGGTGGAGAGGATCCACGAGGCAATCCATGGTTTAGAGGAGACCCCAAGGAGGTGGGAGCAATGAGAACCCCTGCTGTGGAAGCGGGCACAAGACTGTCTTCCTTCTTCAACACCCTATTCAGCATTTCCATGATCAAACCCATCTGAGTCTTCAACTGATTGATCTCCGCCCTCATCATTTTCTGCTCCTGGAGCATGTCTTCCCCAAATTGCCCCATCTGGCTTCGCATTTCCCTCAACTCAGCTTGAACTCGTTCCATGATCAATTCTCGAACGGCCTGAGATGTCGGAACAAGATAAGAATACCGGAGATAAACACCTGTTATGCAAAATGATTATGCAAAATGATTATGAATATGCAAATGCAAATGGACGTGTTTGAAAATTCACAAGGCGATCCACCCCTTGATTCCGGTTTAATAACAAGATATAATGGAACTCCTGCTCATATATTAAGAAAACCAGAGAAAAGCCAAATGTCAACAATCACAAGTCCGAGATAACAAGTCTGAATATAAAAACCATAGGTCCCAACCAACAAGCCTGGTGGTGATCCACGTACAATAAAAGAGGGAAGAAAACTAAGGCATGTCATCAAGGTTTACAAGAGTCAATCCTCCCCATCCACTATGCTTTCTGCACCAGTTTTGAACTTCCTCGAACAACTTTCTGGTGTCGGGATGCTTCGGCCTCTGAATCAGTCCTTGGATAAGAAGGTCTCTCTTGTGTATGATCCCATCCAAGTATCGGCAATGTAACTCCCAAGTGTCTTCTCCAGAAACACCATCCATGCTAGGACCCTCATGTCTAGGTTTCTTCACTTCAGCTTGGACTTTCAGTTCTTCCATGGAGGCTATGGCTTCCTTGAGTCGACCCTCGACTGCTTGTCTCTTGAATATCCCTGATAAGATCTCGGCGTCTTTCTTCTTGAGCGTCGACTTTAACTGATCTATCTTAGCTATGTAGTCGTCTTCTTTTCTCTTGTTCTCAGCCATAACAGTTTCTTGGTGATCATTGAACCTATGAATCTTCAACAAAGCCTTGCCTAATTCCTCCTCCTTGGACCTGAGAACGTTACTGACGCCATCCAAAGCTTGTTTCATCCTTTCTCTGGATGCGATCATGTCAGCAAGCCCTTTTCTGCTTTAGCAAGGAGCTCTGTCTTTAACTTGGCGGTATGAACAGCTTCACCCCGCTCATGCTTCCACTGATAAATTTCTCTTTTTAGCTCATTATTTTCTTCCCTCAACCTTTCTTTTTCAGCCCATAACTTGTCATACTTCTCCATCTCAACTGTGGTAGGAGGCTCGATCACCAAAGGATACAAAGGTGGTTCTACCGGGAAAGGAAGAAGCTCCTCTTCTGCTCTCTTCTTGATCCACTCTTTATAGGGAGGAAAAGCCCGGTTATTACACTTTCCGAATGACATTTTACCCTTCTTAGTTACTTGTTTCCACGCATTCACAACCTTCTTTATCCCCTCTTGCTCCTTAATACCATTGAAGAATAAGGACTCTCTGATGTCTCTCTCGTCAGGTGGACCTCTCAAAGGATAGCCAAATTGTCTGATAGCTAGGGAGGGATTATAGTTAATTCCACCTTTCCTCCCTATCAAGGGAACATTAGGGAATTCTCCACACTTGTAAACAATATCCATTCTTAGCAAGTCACGATTAATCCAAACGATGTTATCAGCAGTCAAGCCCATAACCCTCTTGGACCACTTCAGAGAATCTTTCGTATCAACGAAAACGCCAGATTCAGGGAGACGACTCAGAAACCAAGTAGCTAAGAGCGGTGCACAACAACTCACAGTTTTCCCACGCCTATTCTCATTCTTGTAGTGAACTGAATGGTACACATCACCTAGCAAGGTAGGTATAGGGTTCTTCGAAATAAAGATTCTGACGGCATGCATATTCACCAGATCAGGAATACTCGGAAACAAAACAATCCCGTAGATACACATGGCCAGAATAGCTTGGAAGGCAGTCCAGTTCTTCTTTTTGACATGAATGCAAGCTTGATCAAACAGAAACTTCAATAGGAAACCCTTAACTCCTTGTTTTTCTGCAACATTACTGTCAAGAACAGATTCATCCATATGAAGAGCAACAGCCATTTCTTTCACCCCGGGGTGTTCTTCAGAAAAGAAAACTATATCATGACTGATAGGAATTCCCAAAATAAATGAGAACTCCTCCAACGTTGGTGCCAAGATGTAGTCCGGGAAAGTGAAGCAACGCAGAGACGGATCGTAGAACTGAAGAAGCGTGTGAATGGCATCCTTCTCATACTGGGAGATATTATAGACAAATTTCAGAAGTCTTCCATACCTTCCGCTGAACTCTATACGAACCCCGGAGCTAGCCATATTAATCAATTTATGAATCAGTGTCAAAGTCGGCTCTGGGAACGAATAGGCAATAATCTTCTTTCTTTGAACATCCATAATGAAGTAGCCTCAGAAAACCGGAATCAAGGGTAAGATGCAAGCCCTGAAAAATGTCAAACATGTCAGAATGCAAGTGAAATGATATGCTCATGCAAACATGGGGTCAAGGCACACTGCTGGATGTGCTGTGCTGTTAGCTGAACGAGAAACCAGAAAACCAGAACTCTGAACCACTGAGATAACCCAAATAATTAGACATTGATGAGAAATCCAGAATAAGGGTAGGTTGGAGGTCTCGGTTACCTGCAAACCTGCAAACACCCATCCCCTCTCACGTGTAGGTACTAGGATATTCAGTATCCCGGGCTCTCAGGTCGAAGAATGATGATACGTTCACCATTTCTGGTTTGGCATCATCATCAATCGAGGAGGCCTCAACTGATTCTCCAAGGCGGAAGGTCCTCAGCTTTGGCACTGAGGTCGAGAAACAATAGTACATTCATCCTTCTGGGTATAGTACTAAAGTCAATCGAGGAGTGCCTCCGCTGATTCTCTTCAAAACGTAGGGGCCGTCCTATGCGAGTTCCAAAGCGGGCCCTCAGGTGCGAATGGGTTTGCCACAGGATGTGGTCTGCCACTGTCACCACTAAAGAGGGATGTTTCCACTAAGGTCCTCAATGATCGGTCACCAGAGTCGACAGCTCTCTAGATCAACACCCCAACATGCGCAAGACACACACGTTAGAATGCGTCCCAAGATAGCCTCGTCTGGTTGTGAATTTCGTGAACACACAAACGTACCAAGCGGGCACGTAGGCACCACTACTTTCCACTCTAGTCCTAGGGTATTCTCAAGCCTTGGTATTGGGCTTAGCTCTCAAACCCACCCAACCTGCAAAACGAAGACAGCCAGCACAGCACAGCAGTATGACAGTAATAAAAAATGAAATGCAGAAAATGCGGTAAAAAAAATAAAAATAAAAATACAACACTTAAAGCAAATCAAAACCAAACACCCGAAAAGAACAAAGACAAGCAAGCGTTAGGACTGACTCGCTTAGGGATGGACCAGCATAGGTCAACCAGACCTCCCCAGCAGAGTCGCCAGCTGTCGTTCCCAGGATTTTCATCCAGGTACAAACGCGAGAGTGGCGCGGAAAAAACAGAGTCGCCAGCCGTGTAAATTTATCCCAAGAGAGGGAAAGGGAACACCGCATAAACCTTAGGAAGAGGGAAAGGAATGGTCATCGCAACCATAACCTGGGTTCGGGAGTCGGTTACGCGAGGGGAAGGTGCTAGCACCCCACGCGTCCATCGTACTCGATGGGATCCACGCTTGTTGTCTATTCTAAGGGTGAGTTATCCTATCATCTATGGATGTGCTAAAACGGGAGGGGAAAGACAAAGACCGACTCGGTAGGACGTCGACGTCCTAGGCCTACGTACCCCCTTTGTGCAATGGGGAATTCAGAGTCAACGTAGTTCGGACCAAGTTCTTTTTGTGTTTTTATGAGCGACGTTAGGCTCGCGTCCGGCAGTTAGGGTCGATGCCTGTTTGCGTCTCAGACGGAGGGTAACGTGCCCTTTTTGAAAATAGCCTTTAGTTTGAAGGTCCCGAAGGACAAAAAGGTTTGAGGTTGGTTTGGGTTTTTTAGGACAGAAGTGGCTTAAGTTAGTTCCTAAGCTGCATTGCACCAAAGTCTAGGGCACATGGGCGAATACTTAACGCATCGTCCCAAGACAGGACGCTCGCTAAGCACTCTAGAAAGATGAGAGGAAGCCCCTCGTTTCTCATTCCCCATACTTAAGGCTCGTGCGCAATACACCTTATTATTATTATTATTAAGTGTTTTAAAGAGATTTGAGATGAGAAGAGAGAAGACACAAGGGTAACTCTAAGGGAGACTATGAACCCTAAAGTTATCATGCATGGGTGACCTACGGTTAGTGAGGTTCAACCTAAACCCTAAAGAATAAAGATGGGAGAAAAAAAAGGTAAGGGTAACCATGGATACTTATCCATACCCTTAAGGAACTTACCTTGATCCTGCATAGAAGGTTAGTAAGAAACAGACGTGAATAAGAGCAATGAGGTGAATAAAAATTAACCAACGGCAAACAACGATAATAATAAACCAAACATGAATCAAAGAAACAAAGAGACAGCCCCCAAAGCAAATGGCACAAGTGCCTTTCAAACAAGGTAATTATACAAGGTCAAAGGTGCGCCTGCAAGAAAATCTCAATTGAAAACAAACCCAATAATTAGAAAAATGATTCCCAAAATTCTCAAATTAATCCTAAGGGATCCTCAACCAGAGGCAATCAATATATAAAAAATCCCTGGAAAAATTCAAAGCGTTAGCCACTCAAGTAATCACACGAAAGTCAAATAAGGGAGAGGGTTCAACGTGGCAAAGAGAAGGACCTAAATGCAATGTGAAATAAAATTAAAAATGCAAGAAAAATATTTTTAAAGCACTTTAGAATGTTAGTGAATGAATGCAAAAAGAACGAGTGAAAAATGTTTTATAGATGAGGAGAATGAAAATAAATAAATTTATGCGTGCATGAGATGTGTGGTTAAAAAGAAGTTCAATGAAACAATTAATTTTAAATGATAAAATAAAATAAAAACAAAAAATAAAATTTGTAAAAATTTCATAACATAATAAAGATGATATATTAGTTTTATAGGGATTTTTAAATGTAATTTACCATTTTTAAAAATTAAAATTATGAAAATGTAATGGAAATAAAAAAATAAAAATGGAATATAAAGACTGGGGGTGTGTTAGTAACGAAAACATGGAGGAAAAAGGAATTGGGCTGGAGATGGGGGTGCGAACAGCATGACCCAGGCGTTAAGGTTAACCAGAAAATAAAAAAATAAAAACCTGGGGTGCATTAAGCAAAATAATAAGTTAAAATGATGATCGGGCCTAAGGTTGGGGGGCGCATATAGCAGTCTTGGCCCATTTGACTGATCAGAAAACAAAAACAAAAAAAAAAGGTCCACCGTACACGCACCATGTGCCAGGCACATGGCAATTTTAATGTGCTGGCTGGTTGGGATCCGCTTGATTCATCAGACGCACATGCTCAAGTCTCCAAGTCAATGGTCAACGAAAAGGTAAGCTAAATGCAATGATCTCATTGGAGGTACATGGTAACTGGCATGGGGTAATATACATCTGACCATTAATTATAATTCAGAAAAAAATAAAAAAAGAAAAACACATGGCGTGCTGCAGACCGTGCGATCAAACTCATCAACGGATGAGATTTTGTCTTCTCCGTTTGCACCCTTGGCCGGCCGGAAACTTCCTAGGTCGCCGGAGCCCTAGCTCCGGCCGCCTGCCACCACCACCTGCAACCTACAAGGTACCCAGAAAACACCAAACCGCATACCATTTTGTCCAGATTTTTATGAGGATCATGAATATCCTATTATTTTCCACAAAAGATCAACGTACAAGGAAATCCGAATGAAAGAAAAAGTGGGTCCAAAACGTGAATCTCATAATACGCACATAATACACGTCCATGTTCAAAATAAAATATATCATGATGATCAGTGAGCATTACACAACGTTATGCATGTCTAAAAAATGAGTTCTATGATCGCGAAAAAAGACACTAACCTGGAGCTATGCACTGCGTATCCTCGCTCTTTGCTTCAAAAGATGGTTGTTTTCTGCTCTGTGGATCACAAGAATGAAGTTTGTGGAAGAATTTTGGAGAATCTCCTTGTGGATCGTGAGTTTTGGTGGGGAATCCTCTTTTAGGATTTTTTGAGAACTCTTCCAATTGCACGTGTCTGTTCTTCATCCCTAACATGAATTGGCTTATAAAGACTAGGGTTTTCTTCTGACAATGACTTGGGCTTGGGTAAATCCAAGTTTAATGATTTTTGCATTATTTCATTTAATATTGAATTTTAACTAATTAAATCCAATAAAAATAAAATAAAATGAGGAAAAATCAAATATATGCTCTTTGGGTCGTGCATGGCTTTATGTTTGAGTTTGGTTTAAGAAACTTATGGCCCATTTGTCAAAATTTGGATTTTAGGCATAGTTTACTTTGTGCACCTCCTCAAAATTGCCCAACTTTGACTAAGCATAACTCCTCCAATTTTTAGCTCCTTAATGCAAACTAATACTTTTTAGAAACCTCAATATGTCCTCTAACCAAACCTTTTGGTCCCATGTCAATTTGATCTTCCATGTTCAAGTTATGAGCTTTTGAAGAAGGTTGACTTTTGTTGACTTTCAAAATGACCTATAATGTCTTAGCTCATATCTCCCAAATGAAGCATTTCTGGCCTTGGCTTGTGAGACACAAAGTTGTAGGGAATTAAATTTCCTTCAAGATGGGCTTTGGTTGAGGAATTTTCAATGAAGTATGTGGAAGTTAGGCCTGGTCAAAGTAAAATTGACTTTTCCTACAAAAACCCTAATTTAGTAACTCCTGATTCTTGATGATTCTGAGGTTTCCCTGATGAATTGTGATCAACCCTTGATCAAATGATGAATTTCACCCCATAATCTTGATGTTGACCAAAAATCTTGAGGTTTGACTTTGTGTTGACCACAATTGACTTTTTGACCAAGTTAACTGATTCTCAATCCATTGGCCAATTGAACTTCTCCTGAATCAAACTGATGGCCAATCTTCCACTCCTAGGTACTCAGGGACCCAAGGAAAACCATGGAATCAAGTCTTGCCCAAAAAATCAGAAATAAACTAACTTTATAGCAAACCCTAGTTTTGGTACCCTCAGTCTAGGAGGAAATAACACAGTCTCCAAATTCAAATTCCTCTGAATATGATGTGTATCCTCTCCAACAAAGATAAGATATGCCATTTGTTGATGATAAAAACCCAAAGAGCTTGCCCATTGGAGCAATAAACCCAAGAATCTCAAAACCCTAATTCATGCACTGCTTAGGAGGGAGTAATCCACTTGAAATCCCTTGCCACCTGTGAACCCTTGATGATGTGATGGACCAGATATGACCTTCCTGGATTGCCTCAGGCACCTTGACCCCATGCTAATGATATGCATACATGAAAATGAAATGAAACATAAGCCAGTTAGTAAAAAGTAAGGAGGGCAAATTTTGGGGTGCAACAGCTGCCCCTATTCAATCAACTTGGTCCTGAGTGGTATGATAGCGACGAATCTCAGATATTCCAGGATACACGGGGATTGAATACTGAAAGAACCCCAGAAATTTGCTAGTGATGAGAACAATGAGACGGAGCGTGCTGGAAAAAGGGAATATGACCTCAATCATGTCCACAAGAAAACGAATACGACCTCAATCGCCCGCAAAGGAAGACCGACCTCAATCACTCCCACCGATAAAATACGAATATGACCTCAATCGCACCCACAAAACGAATACAACCTCAATTATACCCACAAAGGAAGACTGACCTCAATCACTCCCACAAATAAAATACGAATACGACCTCAATCGCACCCACAAAACGAATACAACCTCAATTATACCCGCAAAGGAAGACTGACCTCAATCACTCCCACCGATAAAATACGAACACGACCTCAATCGCACCCACAAAATGAATACAACCTCAATTATACCCGCAAAGGAAGACTGACCTCGATCACTCCCACAAATAAAATAAGAATACGACCTCAATCGCACCCACAAAACGAATACAACCTCAATTATACCCGCAAAGGAAGACTGACCTCAATCACTCCCACAAATAAAATAAGAATACGACCTCAATCGCACCCACAAAATGAATACAACCTCAATTATACCCGCAAAGGAAGACTGACCTCAATCACTCCCACAAATAAAATATGAATACGACCTTAATCGCACCCACAAAACGAATACAATCTCAATTATACCCGCAAAGGATAACCAACATAAAGTGGACTTTACTGGGGATAACGTGAAAACAAAACTTCTGTTTTAAACCACCTCGTTTCAGAACCTACTGGTAAGATGACTCCGTTGGGGAAGAAGAAGTCTAAATAAAAGACTCTGCCGAGGAGTACAAGTATGAGGAACGCGTCCCTCCAAAATCTCCTGAGTGATGCCACCTCCCGCTGGCAAAGAAAGTATCAAACCTGGCTTATGCTTCGAATGCAAATGAAAATGCCATGTTTTTGAGGATGCGATGCAAATGCTTATGATATGCAAAGGGGTCCCTCCAGCAAAATAAATGCCGGAGAGGAAATACCAATTCAGCTGATGACAAAAATAAATTGTCCTATGAATCCACGAACTCTGCTGAGAAGGATCACTCCGACCGAATCTTTGGATCAACAACTTCTGCTGGGGATGAAATTCCAAAAGAACATCTGCTCTACTGGGGATTATACGTAACTCTTTGAAAGGGGAGGCCACGGCCTGAATCAGAAGAGTGCCAGATATCACTTGGATTTAAAACTTGCTAGGGATGTCAACCCCTGTTGGACAAACTGTTGCGAGAATTATCACCAAACTCTGCTTGGGGGAACGGTAAATGCTGACATCCACCCCGCTAGTGGATATCATCAAGCTCACTTATCTGTTGAGAATCAGATCGCACCGTTGCTGCTGAGAAAAATATTCCTGACTGGCTGAGGAACATAAGTGTTCAGACTTTGTGGGGAAATAATGTCTTGATCAGAAAATACTTCCCAAGTCTCCTGCTAGGGAAAGTCTGCTCTGCTGAGGAAAGTGCAATCTCAGTGCTGGGGCGAGTAAGCTGCTGGGGAAGTACGATCCTGTTGCCCTTCAATCCTGACTTGTTTCTAAGGTCATAGACGGCCCTTTGAACTTTCCACTTGCCCCAGACCACCAGGTCAAATGGAAGAAATCACCTCAGGAGGATTTTACAGAAGACCGGGCGTTCGCACTGCCCCAGGGTCTTCAAACTCTTGGAGAGATTTATCATATCTCGACATAACTGCCCCAGTCTTCATAATCCATGAAGTACACTACTTCGAAAGGGATTTGCAATGACCTGAAATATTCTGCCTTGAAGAGGTGCTTTCAATTAACCATTTTCAGGAGTGGATAATCTCCCACGCTCTGGAGGTGGCCTGCCCCAATATGAGCTTTGAAGTGACTTTGCCCCTGATCTTAGAATGAATGCCCCAGAATAACTGAATTTCAGAGGGACTTCTCGACGTGACTGCCCCAGATTAGCTCCATCTTAACACGACTTACTGGGAGAGCCCACTCTACACTGAGTCTCTTGGCAGCATGCCTCTTGATATGATTATCCTTCGGAATTTTCAAGCAACCCAACTTGGCAGGATCAAGCTTCTTGACTGACTTTCACTGTGTAAGCTACATTGATGCTTAGGCACATGTATGCAAACAGAACAAGTTATCTATGAGAATTCTAATGCAACACTCATGTTAACCTTGAAGTTTTTATTGAAAATGCGTCGCCCAACCTTGTGAACGAATCGCTAGCTGGGACGCGACCTTGATTTTTGAATGGCAAAACAATGCGCACATGCAATACCAACAAATCTTATTAACACAACTTATAGGAGTCAGGAACGCTGTCCTGTTGAAGTACGCCTTCGGAATAAACCCTATTTCAATTAGGACTTTAGAGGGTTGTAACGTGGTCTGGTTCACGGTTTCAAAAAAAAAGGATTTATGGCTCAAAGTTTATCGGTGCCCACCCACTCTTCGTGATGTTCTCCAGTCCTATGTTCAGTTAATCTGACCCAAACGCTCATTTCTCAAAAGATTTATGATCTTCAAGGAACCTATGCCACTAATGGTTTGACCCCTAAGGAGGTTTTGGAGTGACAGTCATCCCTTTTATCTTTTGTGTCTGTAATCACACGAATTTGTTCTTATCGGGGATTTTCTTTTCGCCTTTCGCTTTTTCTTTCTTTTTTTTTATCCCTAATTTTTGCCTGGACTGACTCTTTTGAGTTTTTTCGATTTTGAAGTCCAGCGGGACGCCCTAACTTTTGCCTAAGTCGCTTGTTCTCAAGCTTCGACTTAGCGGGCTTTCTCTTTTGATTCCCCTTTTGAACAAAGTGTGTGACACTGGTCGTCTTACTTGCTTGAAAGGATTGTGACTGCCTCACTCCTTAGTTGTTGACGGATAACCATCGGGGTTTCATATCTCTTGCACACTCTCCTTGGAATTTTGAGCGCTCGGTCAAACTAACTGACGCCTATCCTGCCCCTGGGTTAAATATGAGGGTTTTTTCGTACGAAAGAAAACTCCTACTCCGAGGCTCAAAGGGGTTAACGAGGGTTTATCTCCTTATCTCTCCAGTGTTTATGGTTTTGAAACAATGCCTGTACATCCTCAACAGGGTTTTATCCAAATGCGCACCATTAGAAATCTGCGTTCTTATTTCGTCATCTTCCCTCAAGAGTTCTTAATAAGAAAAATTGATATTGCAGTGCATATAAACATTTAAGAGTGAATACGAATGGATTTCTTCAAGGAAAACATACTCATTACATTAATATCATCATAAAAACAAACAAGTCTTGCATACATAAGATGCTTTAACAGAAAATAAAAACTACAAATGAAAATGCAGTAAAGAAGCTGAAGATTGCTATTGCTGAGGAAGCTTAATTCTGCCTGGACGTACTTGCAGACTGAGTGTTCATTTGAGAAAGGAGGCTTCCATTGATGTACATATCATCTTCAGTGAATACAATGATCTCTGAGTCCACCAGGTCTTGCACCTTACGCTTGAATACATTACACTCATCAATCGTGTGCCCGAACGTTCCCGAGTGGAACTCGCACCTAGCAGTCATGTCATAATCGGGAGGAATAGGGTACGGTACTGGCGCGGTACCCCTTGTTTGAATAAGAGACTTCTTAAGAAAGCGCGTAAATAGCTGACTATAAGGGATAGGAACAGGATCAATTATCCTTTTGGGCCTTCTTGGTCTCGACTGCCCCTGTTGTTGATAATTCTGCTGTCGGTGCTGATTTGAGCGCCCAGTCTGGCCCTACACTTTCCTTTCTGCACTCGGCTGAGGCACAAACAAGGGTTGTGGAAGAGATCCCTGACGCGAGGTGGATCCTTTGGCAAAAGAGGGAGTCATCAGTCCCTTTGCAACACTGGGAGTAACATCACTTTGTTTACCAGTGCCAACTGATGTAAACTTGATTGCCCCTGAGTCAATGAGCTCTTGGACTTTATACTTGAGCATCTTACAATGTTCAACATTATGACCAGGCGCCCCTGAATGGAATTCACACCTATCATGGACATTGGAACCCATACGAAACTTGGTGTGTGGAGGTCCCGCAGCAATCAATTCAATCAGCTGAAACTTGAGCAGGTGCTGAAGCAACTGAGCGTATGGCACCGGAACTGGTCAAACTTCTTTTCAAACTTTTCCTCAAAAAACGGTTGTTGATGAAAAAGTTCAGACGGTGGAGAGGATCCACGAGGCAATCCATGGTTTAGAGGAGACCCCAAGGAGGTGGGAGCAATGAGAACCCCTGCTGTGGAAGCGGGCACAAGACTGTCTTCCTTCTTCAACACCCTATTCAGCATTTCCATGATCAAACCCATCTGAGTCTTCAACTGATTGATCTCCGCCCTCATCATTTTCTGCTCCTGGAGCATGTCTTCCCCAAATTGCCCCATCTGGCTTCGCATTTCCCTCAACTCAGCTTGAACTCGTTCCATGATCAATTCTCGAACGGCCTGAGATGTCGGAACAAGATAAGAATACCGGAGATAAACACCTGTTATGCAAAATGATTATGCAAAATGATTATGAATATGCAAATGCAAACGGACGTGTTTGAAAATTCACAAGGCGATCCACCCCTTGATTCCGGTTTAATAACAAGATATAATGGAACTCCTGCTCATATATTAAGAAAACCAGAGAAAAGCCAAATGTCAACAATCACAAGTCCGAGATAACAAGTCTGAATATAAAAACCATAGGTCCCAACCAACAAGCCTGGTGGTGATCCACGTACAATAAAAGAGGGAAGAAAACTAAGGCATGTCATCAAGGTTTACAAGAGTCAATCCTCCCCATCCACTATGCTTTCTGCACCAGTTTTGAACTTCCTCGAACAACTTTCTGGTGTCGGGATGCTTCGGCCTCTGAATCAGTCCTTGGATAAGAAGGTCTCTCTTGTGTATGATCCCATCCAAGTATCGGCAATGTAACTCCCAAGCGTCTTCTCCAGAAACACCATCCATGCTAGGACCCTCATGTCTAGGTTTCTTCACTTCAGCTTGGACTTTCAGTTCTTCCATGGAGGCTATGGCTTCCTTGAGTCGACCCTCGACTGCTTGTCTCTTGAATATCCCTGATAAGATCTCGGCGTCTTTCTTCTTGAGCGTCGACTTTAACTGATCTATCTTAGCTATGTAGTCGTCTTCTTTTCTCTTGTTCTCAGCCATAGCAGTTTCTTGGTGATCATTGAACCTATGAATCTTCAACAAAGCCTTGCCTAATTCCTCCTCCTTGGACCTGAGAACGTTACTGACGCCATCCAAAGCTTGTTTCATCCTTTCTCTGGATGCGATCATGTCAGCAAGCCCTTTTCTGCTTTAGCAAGGAGCTCTGTCTTTAACTTGGCGGTATGAACAGCTTCACCCCGCTCATGCTTCCACTGATAAATTTCTCTTTTTAGCTCATTATTTTCTTCCCTCAACCTTTCTTTTTCAGCCCATAACTTGTCATACTTCTCCATCTCAACTGTGGTAGGAGGCTCGATCACCAAAGGATACAAAGGTGGTTCTACCGGGAAAGGAAGAAGCTCCTCTTCTGCTCTCTTCTTGATCCACTCTTTATAGGGAGGAAAAGCCCGGTTATTACACTTTCCGAATGACATTTTACCCTTCTTAGTTACTTGTTTCCACGCATTCACAACCTTCTTTATCCCCTCTTGCTCCTTAATACCATTGAAGAATAAGGACTCTCTGATGTCTCTCTCGTCAGGTGGACCTCTCAAAGGATAGCCAAATTGTCTGATAGCTAGGGAGGGATTATAGTTAATTCCACCTTTCCTCCCTATCAAGGGAACATTAGGGAATTCTCCACACTTGTAAACAATATCCATTCCTAGCAAGTCACGATTAATCCAAACGATGTTATCAGCAGTCAAGCCCATAACCCTCTTGGACCACTTCAGAGAATCTTTCGTATCAACGAAAACGCCAGATTCAGGGAGACGACTCAGAAACCAAGTAGCTAAGAGCGGTGCACAACAACTCACAGTTTTCCCACGCCTATTCTCATTCTTGTAGTGAACTGAATGGTACACATCACCTAGCAAGGTAGGTATAGGGTTCTTCGAAATAAAGATTCTGACGGCATGCATATCCACCAGATCAGGAATACTCGGAAACAAAACAATCCCGTAGATACACATGGCCAGAATAGCTTGGAAGGCAGTCCAGTTCTTCTTTTTGACATGAATGCAAGCTTGATCAAACAGAAACTTCAATAGGAAACCCTTAACTCCTTGTTTTTCTGCAACATTACTGTCAAGAACAGATTCATCCATATGAAGAGCAACAGCCATTTCTTTCACCCCGGGGTGTTCTTCAAAAAAGAAAACTATATCATGACTGATAGGAATTCCCAAAATAAATGAGAACTCCTCCAACGTTGGTGCCAAGATGTAGTCCGGGAAAGTGAAGCAACGCAGAGACGGATCGTAGAACTGAAGAAGCGTGTGAATGGCATCCTTCTCATACTGGGAGATATTATAGACAAATTTCAGAAGTCTTCCATACCTTCCACTGAACTCTATACGAACCCCGGAGCTAGCCATATTAATCAATTTATGAATCAGTGTCAAAGTCGGCTCTGGGAACGAATAGGCAATAATCTTCTTTCTTTGAACATCCATAATGAAGTAGCCTCAGAAAACCGGAATCAAGGGTAAGATGCAAGCCCTGAAAAATGTCAAACATGTCAGAATGCAAGTGAAATGATATGCTCATGCAAACATGGGGTCAAGGCACACTGCTGGATGTGCTGTGCTGTTAGCTGAACGAGAAACCAGAAAACCAGAACCCTGAACCACTGAGATAACCCAAATAATTAGACATTGATGAGAAATCCAGAATAAGGGTAGGTTGGAGGTCTCGGTTACCTGCAAACCTGCAAACACCCATCCCCTCTCACGTGTAGGTACTAGGATATTCAGTATCCCGGGCTCTCAGGTCGAAGAATGATGATACGTTCACCATTTCTGGTTTGGCATCATCATCAATCGAGGAGGCCTCAACTGATTCTCCAAGGCGGAAGGTCCTCTGCTTTGGCACTGAGGTCGAGAAACAATAGTACATTCATCCTTCAGGGTATAGTACTAAAGTCAATCGAGGAGTGCCTCCGCTGATTCTCTTCAAAACGTAGGGGCCGTCCTATGCGAGTTCCAAAGCGGGCCCTCAGGTGCGAATGGGTTTGCCACAGGATGTGGTCTGCCACTGTCACCACTAAAGAGGGATGTTTCCACTAAGGTCCTCAATGATCGGTCACCAGAGTCGACAGCTCTCTAGATCAACACCCCAACATGCGCAAGACACACACGTTAGAATGCGTCCCAAGATAGCCTCGTCTGGTTGTGAATTTCGTGAACACACAAACGTACCAAGCGGGCACGTAGGCACCACTACTTTCCACTCTAGTCCTAGGGTATTCTCAAGCCTTGGTATTGGGCTTAGCTCTCAAACCCACCCAACCTGCAAAACGAAGACAGCCAGCACAGCACAGCAGTATGACAGTAATAAAAAATGAAATGCAGAAAATGCGGTAAAAAAAATAAAAATAAAAATACAACACTTAAAGCAAATCAAAACCAAACACCCGAAAAGAACAAAGACAAGCAAGCGTTAGGACTGACTCGCTTAGGGATGGACCAGCATAGGTCAACCAGACCTCCCCAGCAGAGTCGCCAGCTGTCGCTCCCAGGATTTTCATCCAGGTACAAACGCGAGAGTGGCGCGGAAAAAACAGAGTCGCCAGTCGTGTAAATTTATCCCAAGAGAGGGAAAGGGAACACCGCATAAACCTTAGGAAGAGGGAAAGGAATGGTCATCGCAACCATAACCTGGGTTCGGGAGTCGGTTACGCGAGGGGAAGGTGCTAGCACCCCACGTGTCCATCGTACTCGATGGGATCCACGCTTGTTGTCTATTCTAAGGGTGAGTTATCCTATCATCTATGGCTGTGCTAAAACGGGAGGGGAAAGACAAAGACCGACTCGGTAGGACGTCGACGTCCTAGGCCTACGTACCCCCTTTGTGCAATGGGGAATTCAGAGTCAACGTAGTTCGGACCAAGTTCTTTTTGTGTTTTTATGAGCGACGTTAGGCTCGCGTCCGGCAGTTAGGGTCGATGCCTGTTTGCGTCTCAGACGGAGGGTAACGTGCCCTTTTTGAAAATAGCCTTTAGTTTGAAGGTCCCGAAGGACAAAAAGGTTTGAGGTTGGTTTGGGTTTTTTAGGACAGAAGTGGCTTAAGTTAGTTCCTAAGCTGCATTGCACCAAAGTCTAGGGCACATGGGCGAATACTTAACGCATCGTCCCAAGACAGGACGCTCGCTAAGCACTCTAGAAAGATGAGAGGAAGCCCCTCGTTTCTCATTCCCCATACTTAAGGCTCGTGCGCAATACACCTTATTATTATTATTATTAAGTGTTTTAAAGAGATTTGAGATGAGAAGAGAGAAGACACAAGGGTAACTCTAAGGGAGACTATGAACCCTAAAGTTATCATGCATGGGTGACCTACGGTTAGTGAGGTTCAACCTAAACCCTAAAGAATAAAGATGGGAGAAAAAAAAGGTAAGGGTAACCATGGATACTTATCCATACCCTTAAGGAACTTACCTTGATCCTGCATAGAAGGTTAGTAAGAAACAGACGTGAATAAGAGCAATGAGGTGAATAAAAATTAACCAACGGCAAACAACGATAATAATAAACCAAACATGAATCAAAGAAACAAAGAGACAGCCCCCAAAGCAAATGGCACAAGTGCCTTTCAAACAAGGTAATTATACAAGGTCAAAGGTGCGCCTGCAAGAAAATCTCAATTGAAAACAAACCCAATAATTAGAAAAATGATTCCCAAAATTCTCAAATTAATCCTAAGGGATCCTCAACCAGAGGCAATCAATATATAAAAAATCCCTGGAAAAATTCAAAGCGTTAGCCACTCAAGTAATCACACGAAAGTCAAATAAGGGAGAGGGTTCAACGTGGCAAAGAGAAGGACCTAAATGCAATGTGAAATAAAATTAAAAATGCAAGAAAAATATTTTTAAAGCACTTTAGAATGTTAGTGAATGAATGCAAAAAGAACGAGTGAAAAATGTTTTATAGATGAGGAGAATGAAAATAAATAAATTTATGCGTGCATGAGATGTGTGGTTAAAAAGAAGTTCAATGAAACAATTAATTTTAAATGATAAAATAAAATAAAAACAAAAAATAAAATTTGTAAAAATTTCATAACATAATAAAGATGATATATTAGTTTTATAGGGATTTTTAAATGTAATTTACCATTTTTAAAAATTAAAATTATGAAAATGTAATGGAAATAAAAAAATAAAAATGGAATATAAAGACTGGGGGTGTGTTAGTAACGAAAACATGGAGGAAAAAGGAATTGGGCTGGAGATGGGGGTGCGAACAGCATGGCCCAGGTGTTAAGGTTAACCAGAAAATAAAAAAATAAAAACCTGGGGTGCATTAAGCAAATTAATAAGTTAAAATGATGATCGGGCCTAAGGTTGGGGGGCGCATATAGCAGTCTTGGCCCATTTGACTGATCAGAAAACAAAAACAAAAAAAAAAAGGTCCACCGTACACGCACCATGTGCCAGGCACATGGCAATTTTAATGTGCTGGCTGGTTGGGATCCGCTTGATTCATCAGACGCACATGCTCAAGTCTCCAAGTCAATGGTCAACGAAATGGTAAGCTAAATGCAATGATCTCATTGGAGGTACATGGTAACTGGCATGGGGTAATATACATCTGACCATTAATTATAATTCAGAAAAAAAATAAAAAAATAAAAACACATGGCGTGCTGTAGACCGTGCGATCAAACTCATCAACGGATGAGATTTTGTCTTCTCCGTTTGCACCCTTGGCCGGCCGGAAACTTCCTAGGTCGCCGGAGCCCTAGCTCCGGCCGCCTGCCACCACCACCTGCAACCTACAAGGTACCCAGAAAACACCAAACCGCATACCATTTTGTCCAGATTTTTATGAGGATCATGAATATCCTATTATTTTCCACAAAAGATCAACGTACAAGGAAATTCGAATGAAAGAAAAAGTGGGTCCAAAACGTGAATCACATAATACGCACATAATACACGTCCATGTTCAAAATAAAATATATCATGATGATCAGTGAGCATTACACAACGTTATGCATGTCTAAAAAATGAGTTCTATGATCGCGAAAAAAGACACTAACCTGGAGCTATGCACTGCGTATCCTCGCTCTTTGCTTCAAAAGATGGTTGTTTTCTGCTCTGTGGATCACAAGAATGAAGTTTGTGGAAGAATTTTGGAGAATCTCCTTGTGGATCGTGAGTTTTGGTGGGGAATCCTCTTTTAGGGTTTTTTGAGAACTCTTCCAATTGCACGTGTCTGTCCTTCAACCCTAACATGAATTGGCTTATAAAGACTAGGGTTTTCTTCTGACAATGACTTGGGCTTGGGTAAATCCAAGTTTAATGATTTTTGCATTATTTCATTTAATATTGAATTTTAACTAATTAAATCCAATAAAAATAAAATAAAATGAGGAAAAATCAAATATATGCTCTTTGGGTCGTGCATGGCTTTATGTTTGAGTTTGGTTTAAGAAACTTATGGCCCATTTGTCAAAATTTGGATTTTAGGCATAGTTTGCTTTGTGCACCTCCTCAAAATTGCCCAACTTTGACTAAGCATAACTCCTCCATTTTTTAGCTTCTTAATGCAAACTAATACTTTTTAGAAACCTAAAGATGTCCTCTAACCAAACCTTTTGGTCCCATGTCAATTTGATCTTCCATGTTCAAGTTATGAGCTTTTGAAGAAGGTTGACTTTTGTTGACTTTCAAAATGACCTATAATGTCTTAGCTCATATCTCCCAAATGAAGCATTTCTGGCCTTGGCTTATGAGACACAAAGTTGTAGGGAATTAAATTTCCTTCAAGATGGGCTTTGGTTGAGGAATTTTCGATGAAGTATGTGGAAGTTAGGCCTGGTCAAAGTACAGTTGACTTTTCCTACAAAAACCCTAATTTAGTAACTCCTGATTCTTGATGATTCTGAGGTTTCCCTGATGAATTGTGATCAACCCTTGATCAAATGATGAATTTCACCCCATAATCTTGATGTTGACCAAAAATCTTGAGGTTTGACTTTGTGTTGACCACAGTTGACTTTTTGACCAAGTTAACTGATTCTTAATCCATTGGCCAATTGAACTTCTCCTGAATCAAACTGATGGCCAATCTTCCACTCCTAGGTACTCAGGGACCCAAGGAAAACCATGGAATCAAGTCTTGCCCAAAAAATCAGAAATAAACTGACTTTATAGCAAACCCTAGTTTTGGTACCCTTAGTCTAGGAGGAAATAGCACAGTCTCCAAATTCAAATTCCTCTGAATATGATGTGTATCCTCTCCAACAAAGATAAGATATGCCATTTGTTGATGATAAAAACCTAAAGAGCTTGCCCATTGGAGCAATAAACCCAAGAATCTCAAAACCCTAATTCATGCACTGGTTAGGAGGGAGTAATCCACTTGAGATCCCTTGCCACCTGTGAACCCTTGATGATGTAATGGACCAGATATGACCTTCCTGGATTGCCTCAGGCACCTTGACCCCATGCTAATGATATGCATACATGAAAATGAAATGAAACATAAGCCAGTTAGTAAAAAGTAAGGAGGGCAAATTTTGGGGTGCAACACCACCATAACTTCTGATATAAGAATATGATGTTAAGCAAAATTTGTTATTTATTTTTATTGACCTTCTGATTCATGATACTTCTACAAGTTAGAAGATGTCATGATCAAAAATTTGTCCAGTCAGACACCTCTTGGTATTCTTGACATTGGGAACATTAAACGTGCTCTCTTGAAAACAAACAGCTATGATTATTTGTGACACGTGTCCAAAATCAAATCATAACTACTGTTGAAGAGACACCTTGAGCATTGTGATTTCGTGAGACTAGGTTTCAAGTAATTATTTCCTATTACTCCCACCTTGTCATAATCATTATTTTTGTTATAAATACGCACTCTCTCACTTTCACACACTACGCTACTCTCACTTCCCACACTTTTTTCTTAGAAACCCTAAAACCCTTTTGTATTCTGCAACTCCATCCTCTTCATCAATGGCGGAATCATCTCAAACTGTCTCCAAAGCTAAGCTACTTGGATATAAGTGCAATATTCCAGAAGAATGTCCTATCTCTCTCGACATGCCGATTAATGAACTTCGAGTTCTTAGTGAATCCATGGTTAACTTCACAAATCTAACGGATAATGGATGTGATCTTACTCAAACACTAAAGTTCCAAGGATGGAACAGTTACTTTAATAGATTGGAAGGGTCCTCCCTTCCAAATTTGGTTAAAGATTTCTGGATTCATGCAATCACTAGTAGAAATGTCATCGTTTCCATTGTGTTCGAAAGACGAATTATCATCACAGAAAAGATTATCTGTGATTTAATCTCTCATGATGGAAAGGGGCTAAGAATCGTCAATGTTCAACAAGCAAAGGGAAGCCAAAGTCACAACTGCTGTTTTTAAAGAAGGAACTGTTCTGGATTCCAAAAAGCATCCCTCCTCATCATTCTTGAAAGATACTCTAAGAGTTTGGTTCAAAATCATGTTGGGAACTATGTATCATTGTCATCCTTCTCATTCATCTGATTACATGAATCTGTCACAAAAGTATGTTTTATACTTTCTGTTGAAAGGAAAGAAAATTCATCTTCCTTGTATCCTGTTTAACTTTCTGAGAGACTCCATAGTTAACTCAAGGACTGGCTCCTCCAAGAAGGGAAATCATATCCCTTACGGCAGACTCCTCTCTGATATTTTCATTGAGTCAGGCTTGGTTGATGATCTATTGGTTGTTGGGTTCACTAAATAACTTGACAATTCTTCTAGATAGACTTTCTGGGCTAAGAACTTAAAGAATATGAAGCTTATTAAGAAGATCATCCATCAAACTGCTATTCCAACACAGTTTGAACTTAACTTTGTTTGATGTCCAATCTCTGGATTTCCACTCTTTTCAAAGACCTACAATCCCGAAGAACTTTTAAACTATTTTGCTGGATGCGAAGATGAACCATTAGATGCTTGGATTGACTTGGATAATTTACCGTAGGGGTGTTCGCGGTGCGGTTTGGGCGGTTTTGATGCTAAAAATCATCCGAACCGCAAGGGAAAAAAGCATGCGGTTTGGTTTGGTTTGGTTTGGTTGGCTTTTAAAAAAATCTGAACCAAACCAAAGCAAACCAATGCGGTTTGGATTGGTTCGGTTGGTTCATTTTTTTACAAGATTTTTATTGAGTGATATTTACATATATAGAGAACAACATAACTTTGTGTTTAGTCATTCATACATTGCCAAATAACAACAAACTCATAATATTTAGACAAAAAGTTCTCATTCAATATACAAAAATCAATTTAAACAAAAGTGAAAAAAAATAGTAGCGTAAAACAATATCAAAATATTATAATAAAACAGAAAATATAAGAGAAGGGAGATTAGAGAAGATGAAAAAGAAAGAACATAACAGATGTGAGATTAGAGAAGAAAGGTGCGATAAAAATATAATTAAAAGAGAAAATAGTAACATAAAAATGAGAAGATGAAAAAGAAAGAACATGTGAGATGAGAGATTAGTGTAGAAAAGGCGAGACGTACATGGCAAAGAAGATTAGAAGAATGCACAATACTATTAGAAGAATGCACTCTACGTCGAGGGTGCAGTACTTGTTCTTCCAAGACCTTTTCTCCTTTTGAACTTTGTTGAGAGTAACCTGAAGCTTTTCAGTTTCCGTCATGAAGTACATGACAGATTTACTCGGCGGAAGAATTCCGTAACGAGGATAAGGCATCTTTAGCTTGAGAGCTCTAGTTTGTACCCAATGGAGGTAAGGCTCCACCGAGACACAGTCTGGTTTTCCCAGAGACTCTCGTCCTTTCTTATGAACATGCTTCCAAGCGTGCACTATTTCCATCTTCAGTGCTCTGTCATTTTCTCCTTCCTTGAAGAAAAGACTTTCCAGATGAACACCCCGTGGGACGTGTCTCATCGGGTATCCAAATTGACGACGAACGAGAACTGGATTGTAGTTGATTCCTCCCTTAATTCCTATAAGGGGTACGTTGGGGAAGTTTCCACAATGGTCAATGATCCTGATTCCATCATAGATCCTATTACACCAATCTATATCAGAGTTGGTAAGGGACATGATCTTCTGCGACCAACGCAAGGCACTCTTACAATCCCAAAAAGCAGCAGACTTGGGCAAGTGAGATATAAACCATTTGTAAAGAAGAGGTACACATCATGTGATCTCCCCTCCGCTGTACAAATTTCCCAAGTGTACAGAATGATACGCATCCGCGAGCAAAGTCGGCACAGGATTTCCAATGAGAAAAACCTTAATGGAGTTAATGTCGACGAAGTTATTGATGCTGGGAAACAAAAATAACCCGTAGGTGAGCAAGACAAAGATGCTTTCAAAAGCAATCACGTTTCCTATACTGGAAAAATACAGGGCTTTCTTTGTCAAGAACTGAGCTGGCAAACCTTGGATGCCACCCTTGGTAGTTAGGTGAGTCCTGACCTCAGACTCGTCCAAATGAATTGCTCTTGCAATGGTCTGATTCTTTGGAATTTCTTCCAGTCCAGAAAATGGAGCTCGATCAGTAATGTGTAAATCAATCAGATGAGAATACTCGTCCAACATTGGTGCGAGCTGGTAATCCGGGAATGTGAAACAGTGATAAACTGGATCATAAAACTGAACGAGCGCGTCCATGATTCCCTCAATCACATGGACTCTTAACAGTGGTAGCAAACCTCCGTGCTTGGCTCTGAAAGCCTCTTGGTTTGTGATCATCCTTGCTAACCTTCTCAAATCCTCTAGCTTTGGAACCTTGAAGGTATAACTATGAGTTCTCCTTCTACCGAAATCCATTAGTGCAATCCTTTTCTCTGATATTTGCAATCACAGTTTTAGTTTATTTTGAAAAACAGAGAGACTAGAAGAGAAATTTTTTTGTTTTAATGTTTTTAAAATGAATGCATGAATGCAGCACACAAAAACATAGAAAAAACATGGGGTCAAAGGGTCGTTGTCATGAAGTCAAGGCTCTACCCATCCCCAAAGGTTTATACTAGGGTGATTTTTGTACCTGTACTCATTATCATCAGCTCCTCCCAGGAAAGTAAAACAACAAGCGGATCGCCAGCGAGTTGTAGAGCAATCTTAGAGTAAGTGCCATTCACCGAGAATAGATCACCAGCCTCAAATGAGGGTAGTATCGCGTAACAACTATTCCCGATAGTTTCCGCACTACAAAAGGGTTTGGCTCCTCAGCTTCTCAGACATCACAATCGGCCCATTGTCTAGGTGAGAGAATGGGTTGCATTGGTCAGCCTCCACTGAGGTTGATGGTCGACCTCGTCGCCATCACTTATCTTAAGTGTATACTCGATCTTTCCACATGCGGCATCACACGCATTCCCATTAGCAGAAAAATAAACACGTATAGCAATTAGGAAAAGCAGTATATATATTTGTCCTAATATCCTAGACTTTTAAAGCTAAGAATCTTAAGTTCCTGACAGAAAATGGTTTCCCCGGCGGAGTCACCAATATGTGGTTTCATTCCAAATTAACGGAGTTTTGACCTAAGATCCTAATGACGTCAAGGTTTCCACAAAAAAGAACAAGATCCCTAAAGATACATGCGCATTCCCCAGCAGAGTCGCCATTTTTCTGTAGAACTCTTTTTAAGGTTTCTACCTAAGAGATGGGAAGAGAACAAGATCTCGACATCCCCAGTGGAGTCGCCATTTTTCTGTAGCGAGTGATTTTTGGATGTGGTTGCGAAGCACGATCGCTCTAGTACTACAGTTCGATTCATTTTTTATCCTATTAAAGCTGATGAAGGAAGGGAAATAGATGTCTCCAATTAACCCTGCTTGCATACTGAGATTAAACAGCGGTCTGTTAGGTTACAGATGCTACAAAGATTCGGGGTCTCTCCTAGGTTATTTTGTTGAAAAGGGGTGCTTTAGGCTATCGGTTGAGATGTTAGGACGGATATATATGAAAGTATGGGATTTTGGGTTTTTGTTTAGTGTGCTCGCTAAGATTTTTCTTTCAATCTTATGCCTACGTATTCCCGTTTACCGAAACAGGGAAATCAGAGCGTTCGTAGTTCCTCCTAGTCTATGGGAGGAAATGGGTGTTTTTGGTGTCTTGTTCAAAGCCCAAGACGTGAAGCGAAAGGTGGTTTGTATCTTGTTCAAAGCCCAAGATGTGAAGCTGAAGGGTTTATTTGTATCTTGTTCGAAGCCCAAGATGTGAAGCTGAAGTGTTGACCTTAGAGAGAATTTGTCATCTCTAAAGAGGGGTTTGTCTGTTATGACTGTTTATAAAGAAGAATTACTTTAACCGGGATTTGTGAATCCGGCAATGCCATAATTTCCTTTATAGAGGATTTTAACCTGAAGGAGAAGACTTTAACTCAGTTTAGAGTAATGCTATCTTTCCTTAGGAATTTCTCATGCTAAAAGAGGGACAGTGGCATGGATGTAGATGATCCAGAGGCTTGCCGTTTACAGCAGTTAGATGGAGGGGAAGAAGTTGTTTGTGTACTGTGAACGAGGCACAGTTTTGATGCTAAAAGGTTGATTGGATCAACCAGTGGTTTTCTTATACAAAGCCTAAGAGAAGGCTATTATGTGTCTCGTACAAAGCCCGAGAGAGAGGCTAAAAAGGTTTTGACTCAGCGAGGGAATCTTTTGGTATCTCGTATAAAGCCCGAGATGGAGGCTATTTGAGAAGTTACTCGACAAGAGTCTTTTGGTATCTCGTATAAAGCCCAAGATGAAGGCTACTTGACTCAACAAGAGAGTTTTTGTATCTCGTATAAAGCCCGAGATGGAGGCTAAAATTTGTTTGGCTTAATAAGAACCTTTTTGTATCTCGTATAAAGCCCGAGATGGAGGCGAAAGGGTGATTGACTCCACGAGGGAGTCTCTTATGTGTCTCGTACAAAGCCCGAGAGAGAGGCTACAATTGTTAACTCCGCTGGGGGTAATCATTGTATAAAGCCCAAGAGAGAGGATAACTTCACGGGAGAAGGATCTTTATACAAAGCCTAAGAGGAGGCTATGGTGACTGTTCAGTTAAGTGACAGGTCCAGTATACTGATTTTTAAAGAGAAAATCAGTTCTTATATGAGCAATGCTGTACTCGAGGATTTGATTCGAGGATCCAAGTGAAAAACCCCCCTACATTTGGCAAAAAGTAGGGTAAAATCTGACTTAGTGAAATTTTCACTAAGTGTTGGAACAAAGTGACTTTTCTTGATTTTGATCACTCCATAACTCAAAATCCATGAGGAGTTGGAATTAGGTCTAGTTGAAGTTTTTGTAGAGGGCAATGAGATCTACAAATCAAGCTTTGGATGGAAGAAAATGGCTTTGTGGTTTAGGAGTTATGACCTTCCAAAGTTAGTACCCTAGCCACTTTATTTTTAACTTAGAAAATTTTCTAAGTTTTTTATGGTTACCCCTTTTACAAGTTACCCAACTTTTATTATTTTTCTTGATGAATGATGATTCAAATCATACATTAACATCATTTTAGGGTTAAAAATCCATTTTGGTGAAAAATCTCAAAAAGTCAAAGTTGACTTTTGTGCACAGTTGACTTTTTATCAAATGAATTCCAAACTGTGCAATTCTTCAAGAAATCATGTCCTTGACCTAAATCAAACTTGATGGACATGTTCCATGGGTGTCATAGGGTATATTGATGCATGTCTTAGGGCTTGGGAGCATGTCCTGGTCAAAAGTCAAAGTTACAGTTGACTTTTTCCTTAAAACCCTAACTGTGGTGCAGATGAAATTGAGACTTGTTGCTCAAGCTTGTTGGATTAATCCATTGTTGCAAATGGATAAATATAGTTCATTAGAGACCCTCAAACCCTCTCTTGAGGTCTTGGCTTATGATTTACCCTAAAAGTCAACTTAGGGGTGAATTAGGTCAAGAAACCCTAATTCCTGATTTTTGATGAATGCATCCCCTGAGGCAAAATTGACTTGATGATTGGGTCCATGAGGTTCCATGGAGTATATTAGGTTATGTTTTGGATCATTGGCTTGTGCCCAGATGAAAAATTTCCATCTGGAGGCCCTGGTCGACCAAAACCCTAATTTGGTGACACTGTCGATCTTGAGACTTAATCCACCTAGAAGGGAGCAGCCTTGTGCTTAATCCTTAAAGTGGGAGTCCTTTTGATCCATTTTGGATGTTTGAGAGGTTAGACAAGTTGAAGATCATGTCATTCCTTGATTGATCCTTTGTCTAAGCACTCAGAGAGGGCTTGAAACCCTAATTTTGATTGTAGTGAATGCTCACCCATCTTCGGGGAGACTGATGAAGTATGATGGTTCCTCCATATTGTGATGATGATTTGCACAATGATGGGAAATCTAAGTGGTCAAAATTTGGGGTATGACACTAACCTAGATGAAGCAATATCTGTTTTTAAGGACAGTGTGGTTATAAGATTCAAAACACTCTCTAATGAATCAAATTCTAGTGAAGACCCTTCTGATTTGGGTGCTTCATGGGATCAATTCAATCAGTGGATGTTTGAGGAATTTTAGAAGATTCAAAATCTTTCTGTTCAGACAAAGGGTTATTTTGTTCAACAAGCTAAAAAGAGGTTGCAAGAGAAGAAGGAAGCTGATGCTAAGCTAGCTGCAGAAAAGGAGCTGGCAGAAAGGTTAGCCAAAGAAGCTCAAGACAGAGAGACTGAAAGGTTTGCTAAGGAAGCTAAAGATCAAGCAGAAAGAGAAGCTGCTGAAAACTCCTCTTCTGATCCAGTGTTGGAAAATTTGGCTCCCTTCAGAAGCAACATGAGTTGTTCAGAGCAAGAATGGAAAGGCAAGATAAAGTCACTGTCAACATTCAGAATGCTCTTGCTCAGATTCTTCAGAGGCTCCGTCCTCCTTCTCAACCTTAGGCACCTTTTTTAGGCTACCCCGTAGGTTGTCTCTGACATTTTGTTTATGATTTGATGTACTTTTGGATTATCATTTTGGATTACCCTTTTTTATTATGACAAAAAGGGGGAGTATTAATATGGAAAGTTACTTTGATAAATATCTTGTCTCTAATCATAGCTCTAACATTCTAACATTATAACATTCTAACATTCTAACATTCTAACACTTTAATTGCATATCTTTTTAGAATGTTTTTCAGGAAAAATATTTATATTGGCAAAGTGACTCTGATATTAATTAGGCTCTGATTTACTTAATCAAGCTCTGTTATCAGAATGCATCAAACCTATAATCAAGCTCTGATATTATAGATCTGTCTAGATCTTTGCAATCAGGCTTTGTATCCCTAATCTTATAAGATTTTGTTAAGTCTTAGATTCAGGGGGAGCTTGATAAAGGGAAGTTTACTTTGAACTCATCTGAGTCAATTATTATTATCTTCGTACAAAATTGTGTTATCAAAATACATTGTTTTGTCATTATCAAAAAGGGGGAGATTGTCAGAACAAGATTTGGTTCTGGAAGATATCTCTTTGTTTTGATAATAACAAAGTTGTATTTGTGTGAGAACAATTTTGGTACTCTAACGTTTGCTTTCTTATGTATTGACAAACAGGTTTTGACTCTGATAAGGATAATTCTGACTCTGATAGAGATCATGTGAAATGCCACTCTCAAATTATCAAAAGTCGCTTCTGCGTCAAAGAAGCAAAATTTCTTCTGATCTACTGTGCTTCTGAAAGACTCTAAGAAGACAATATGTTGTTGTTGCAATGTTCTCTTGGATTCTGGCTCTGAATGCAACTCTGATACTTATCTTCTGAAGACTAAGTGCTAACGACTCTAAAGACAAGGTTCTGATGAACAATGTTCTGAAGACTCTGGAGACTTAAGTTTCCGAAAACCAAGTTCTGAAGACTCTGAAGACAAGGTTCTGCTGAACAAGTTCTAAAGACTCTGAAGAATTATGTTTTTGATAACCAAGGGTTCTGAATAAAGAGTGCTGAAGACTCTGAAGATAAGGTTCTACTGAACAAGTTCTAAAGACTCTGAAGATTCAAGACTTTGAAGACCCAGTGATTCATTCTTCTGATCATGCTTCAATCATATCAATTCAAAAGCCTATGATGGATAGAAGAAGACGAAACGTTTGTGAGGGAAAATAATACATAGTACAGATCAAACACATTCTTTTCCACTACAATTCCACTACCCTGATTTGGTGGTACAAAGGACAATTTTAGTGTACGATTTTCATCCCAGCATAATGACATTATTTCAAGTCGCCAGTTATTTTACTGATATTCCTGATCTGCCCTTCAACTGATCTTTTTCTGGCTATATAAAGACTTGATCATTAAAAGAATCATGTGTGACACCAAGTGTGAAAAAGATATATACAAAACACTGATTCATACGAGAAAGAACTCAGAAATAGAGAAATCTATGAGTGAATAGTAAAGCACCACAATACAAAGAAGAAGATTGTTCTTACTGTATAAATTTTCACTAAGTTAGTTTGAGCTAGAAATTGTGTTTATATCAGCTTATGTAGGAAGCATTTCATTGTAAACATTTTATTTGATCAAACAGTTGTTTGAATTCCTTAAGGGACCAGTTGGGTCAGAATCCTTAAGAAGAGACAATTAGTCTGTGTATGTTAGTCACCAGCAGTTGCTAGTGCAGTTGTAATCAGTTTGGTTATAGTGGATTAAGTCCTTGTGTATAAGGCTAAATCACCTTGGCGGGTTGACTGGATTAACTTGATAGTTTTCAAGTGAAACATGATATATTGTGTGCCTTTCTCTATTGTTAGTCTATTTGTGATCTTTGTTTGAATTTCACAAAAAGCTTTCATTTTGAAAACCCAATTCAAACCCCCCATTTCTTGTGTTTTTCTCACACCTTCACATTCTTGATACTTGCTTAATTTCATCTGTAATTCTCTATGGATATTGGAATTAGAGTAGATGATTAAAGGTTTTCTCACTAAGGACTTAGGAGTAAACATTCTAAAGAACCGGTAATTAACTAGTTAAAATAAGTTGTTGCAGTGTTAATTAAGAGTTGTTACTGAGTTGGATCAAACACCATCCCTAACATGTTACTCATATTTGTTGAAACCACTTAGTCAATTTCCTTCTTTTATTCACAATTATTTTTATAATTAAACCAAACAATTTCAAAACCCCAAAGCTTTTGTTTAACTAAAATAAAACCAGAACTCTATATTGTCAAGCAGTCTTTGAGATCGACATTCGGGAAAATTCCCTTTTATTACTACATTGGCAGAATAGTACACTTGCTATTTTTCCGATAAAGTTTTTGGCGCCGTTGCCAGGGACTGCCAAAAATCATAGATTTTATAGTTTTATTTTAGTTAAAATTTTGTTGCTCCGCAATTAAAATTTAGTTTTTTTAATTTTATTTTTATTTTATTTTATTATAAAAAAATTCAGATTATTGTTGCTTCATGAATTCTTCTATACTCTGCGATTAATAAAGTGTCTGAGTTGTGTAGTTATGAATATTTTTTATACATTGCCACCTGTATCTCCTGCATGTTGGTCACCTGATTCGGGAACCACTTTGGAAGAGGCGACTAAAATTTTTAAAGCATATAGGAGGGAGGTTAGAATCCTTATGAATGAATGCGAGGAAGATAACTTTTTTCCAGATAATTTTATTTGGCAAGAGTTCTGGTTGGAAGAAGAATGTGTGAAAGAAGAAGAACAAGGCATGACGTCAGAAAAAGAAGATGCATTAGAAATAGAAGAATTTGAGGTAAACAAGAAATACGGGGAAAAAGAAAGAAGGTAACTTGAAGATGATCTAGTGTTGGATGAAAATACAGATGTAACAATTAATGTAGATGTAGACATTCAACAAGAAAATCTTCAAGAAAATAGTGTCCCTAAAAACTATTTTAACAAGGCAGATGAAAGACAAGAAATTGACAAAGTATTGGATTTCATTTATGTCTGGTTCAAAAAAATCCGACTGAAAATAATTTGGAAGCAACATCATCAATACCTCAACTTCATGGGATTGCTACCAAACAAAATAAAGAAAAGAGATGATGTGTTCTTTGTTTCATATATGCCACTTTAACAGAGAATGAGCCGTCGAGCCATGCGACGTTAAACGAAGCGCTACGTGGGAGGCAACCCATGCTTTTTATTACTAAGTCATTTTTCTTTTTTTTTGTTTGTTTTGTTTCGTCTGCAGGTAATAAACAAAACCTTACAGGTGCAAGCTATGATGCAGCAATTGGTGTTGCATTACCTTTCGCCTCCTCAGTAAGGATCTCTATGAGTCTCCTCTCTCTCACTTATGCTAAAACATTGAGGCCAATGTTTAGTTCAAGTTTGGGGAAGAATTTACCGTTTTTAGTTTTTCACTTTAGTACTTTTTATTTCTGTTTTTGTCTGTTGTTTTATTGAAACCACTTTGAATTTCTCCCCGAATTAGGGCCGTAGAATTTATTTCATGTGAATGCTATGATTTTAAGGTAGTTGAGAAAGTATATAGAGCTTGAGGTAAGAGAGGCTAGAACTAGGGACATTGGGAAAGTTTGAAAACTTAGGTATGACCCGAATACCATAGATTCCCCAAAGTAAGAAAACGGGTCCAACATGTAGATTTATGCCATAGTACTTCGATTTGAGAAGTATTTCTCGATTAGTTCATAGTGATAGTCCGACATGATTAAAAAGAATTGCATGTATAGTTTTGATTGAGAGAATGACTTAAGGCACCGAAAAAAAGTGAATAATGGCGATAAAGACAACCGGTCCTTCTAAGTTGGGTAACCCTCACCCGGTTACTTAGCCTAACGGCGGTTGAGTCTCAATTGTCATCCCAAGGTGGACTAATAAATGCCAATGAGCGAGGAAAACAAGAATAAAGGTGCTTAGAAAAAGTTTCGATCAATCTTGTACATGTGAGGGAAAACAATCATAAATACCTTAATCTGATTATCTGAATGAAAGGGGTAGAAAATTGAAGAGAAAACTTAAGCCCAAAGCATAGTTGAAGAGGTGACTGAAAGGGGGATTTATGTCCTTGGTTTTACCATGGTATGTGTTTGTGTAATACCTTCGTTAACGGACAATTACCAAGAAAACTAGTTTTAACGATCAAAACAAAGGCTCACGTATGAGTATCGACACATCTTACCTTCACAAGTCTTTCATTTGATGTGTACCGTTTGATTTGACAAATCTTTATGCAAGCTTGTTGCTTGAGGTCAAGCAAAGGTTTAAGTTTGGGGGAGTTTGATCGGTGGTTTTTATGCTTTCTTTTACCGTTAATTTTAGTTAATCTTGTTATATGTTTAGTCCCTTTATTTCCCTTTTTCCGTATTTTATGCTTTGGTTGTGTCTCTTTAATGTTTTAGGTTCAAATAAGCATTCAGGAAGAATCGGAGCGAAAACCAGGAAAAATCGAAAGAATTCGGAAAAGTTTCCTACACACTCCAAGAGGTCTGACACGGCCGCTCGTGTCAGCTGACACTACCTATGTCAGCTGACACTGCCCATGTCACGCTGACACTGCCCGTGTCAGAAGATCTGGGACCAAAAGCCAAAAATGTGAAACTCCAGAGGTCTGACATGGCCGCCCGTGTCAACTGACACTGCCCGTGTCAGGGCTGACACTGCCCATGTCAGGGCTGACATTGCCCGTGTCAAGACTGACACTGCCCGTGTCAGACTGACACGACCAGTGTTGACTTGTGACACTGGTTTTAGTATTTTATGATTTTTTCCCAAGTGTTGGCCTGCAAGGGTGTTTTGGGTATTTCTAACCGGTCTCAGTGGATCTTTTCTATTTTAGTGAGTTTTGAAAAGGAAAAAAAGGGACTTTTGACTGAGAAATAATTCTACGATTGAAGATTAGAGAAGACAAGGTTTTGGAGGGCAGAAGATCTTCATGAGCGGAAGCAATTAACAATCCAAGTTTGCCCCAATACTTGTAATATCTATTTTTTATCTTGTATTTTCTTTGAACAATATGAGTAGCTAAACCCCCTAATGCTAAGGGGGTGTCCCTGATTTGGATCCGTAATGACTCTGATATTAGTATTGCAATAACAATCTCTTATTTTCATAATTGATTTGATCTCTAGCTATTCTTAATGCTTGCCCTGTCAGACAAACAAGGTTTGATTTTCGATTAACGATTAGGCTGAACCGCCGTTGTTAATGCTTTGCTTTGGATTATTCTATAGTAGATATCACCTAGGACTAGGGATACCTTATGGAAACCGGAATATTCTTGATAATTGATTGCTTAATTTCATCTGTAATTCTCTATAGACATATGAATTAAGGTGGATTATTAAAGGTTTTCTCACTAAGGACTTAGGAGTAAACATTCTAAAGAACTGGTAATTAACTAGTTAAAATAAGTTATTGCAGTGTTAATTCAGAGTTGTTACTGAGTCGGATCAAACACCATCCCTAGCATGTTACTCATATTTTTTGAAACCACTTAGTCAATTTCCTTCTTTTATTCACAATTATTTTTATAATTAAACCAAACAATTTCAAAACCCCAAAGCTTTTGTTTAAGTAAAATAAAACCAGAACTCTATATCGTCAAGCAGTCCTTGAGATCGACATTCGGGAAAATTCCCTTTTATTACTACATTGGCAGAATAGTACACTTGTTATTTTTCTGATCAAAAGGTTTTCGTCGCGTTGAGGTGGAAAAAGTAGATTTGATGAGTTTAATTTGTTTTTAGGTGGATGACGAGTATTTAAAAGGAAAACTATACAACTTTTATCCAAATACTCAAGGAAAAGACGAGTCCCTTGAAGAAAACGAGTACTCGGAAGGCAAACTATACATCTAGTATCCAAATACTCGGGGGGGGGGGGGGGGGGGGGGGGGGGAATGGGCATACGCCTAATTAATTGTTTTTCATCTTATTAGGAACGAGTTAGATTCGATTGTGTTATTAAGTTTTGAGAGGAAGACGAGTATTCGAAAGACAAGATATACAACTAGTATCCAAATGCTATGGAAAAATAGGGATATACATCTAACTAATCATTTTTCATACGATTTAGATTGAGAAAAAGATTTGTTAGTTATGAAAAGTAATTTGAGAGGATGACGAGTATTCAAAAGGCAAGTCATACGACTATTATCCAAATACTCGGGAAAAAAGGGGCATAGGCCCAATTAATCCTTTTTCATCCAATTTAATTCCGAAATATTTTTTTGGGTTCAATTTGTGAAGATAATTTGATTTAAAATTGAAAAATAGTTTGATTTACTTGTGAAAATACATTGATAGAGCTCTTGCTTATTTGATTTCCATTGTTGAAAATAAAGGTGAGAATATTGATTTTTACAAGTATTTATTAATCAAACATTCATGACTAAAATTTAATTTAATAAAAAAAAGGAATGAAAATAATAAAATAAAAATAAAAATTACAAGTACATCGGGTGTAACCATGGATAAGGATGTTGGTAAAAAAAATATGCGGGCTTAATGCCCATTAACTAAAGGAAAAAAAAAGTGTATAAACAATTAGGGGCATGACCTAGTAAAAGGAGAAAGCCCAATGTTAAGGCGCATAATCCAAACAAAAGGAAAAAAGTTCGGGATACTGTAGCGCGGTTTTTGTGGTTTCGAATCACTATCGCTTTGGGGTGCTACAGTTCGATTCATTTTTTATCCTGTGAAGCTGATTAAGGAAGGGAAATAGATGTTTCCAATTAACCCTGCTTGCATACTGAGTTTAAACAGATGACTGTTGGTTTTCAGATGCTATCAAAGTAGTGGGTCTCTCTTAGGTTATTTAGCTTAAGAATAGAGTGTCTTGATTGTTCATGAGGCTTTTGGGAAGATACTATATCTAATTTTTTTGATTGATGTATGAAGGTACTGGACCTAGAGTTTTTGATTTGTATGCTCGCTAAGATTTCGCAATCTTATGCCTACGTATTCCCGTTTAACGAAACAGGGAAATCAGAGCAATCATAGTTCCTCCTATTCTAAGGGAGGAAAAAGATGTTTTGGTGTCTTGTTCAAAGCCCAAGATTGAAGCTAAAAATGGATTTGCATCTTGTTCAAAGCCCAAGATATGAAGCTAAAGGGTTTTGGCTGAGAGAGAATTTGTCATCTCTAAAGAGGAACTGTTGATGTTTGTGTGCTTTGATCAAAGCACAAGTTTAATGCTAAAAGGTTGATTGACTTAGCTAGGGATTTCTTTATACGAAGCCTAAGAGGAGGCTAGATAAGACTAACTCAACAAGAGAGTGTATATGTCTTGTACAAGGCCCAAGATTGAGGTGAAAAAGAGACTGACTCTTTGGGGATATCATTATATAAAGCCTAAGAGGAGGCTAATAGTTTGACTTTTCCGGGGAAAATGTTCTTTCTGTCTTGTACAAAGCCCAAGATTGAGGCAAAAAGGGATTTTTGACTCCGTTGGGGAGGTTTATATGTGTCTTGTACAAAGCCCAAGATGGAGGCTAAAATGAGTTTGTCTCAACAAGAGAGTGTTTTTATATGTCTTGTACAAAGCCCAAGATGGAGGCTAAAAGAGTTGACTCAACAAGAAAGTCTTGCAAAGGTGATTGACCCAATAAGAGAGTCTAAAAGTTGATTGACTCAACAAGAGAGTCTTTTATACTCAACAAAAGAGTGATTTGCTGTCTCGTACGAAGCCCGAGATTGAGGCTAAAAGGAGATTGACCCAACAAGAGAGTCTTGAAAAGTGATAGACTCAACAAGAGAGTCTGAAAAGGCTAGCTCCGCTAGGGGGAGAATTATTGTACACAGCCCAAGAGGAGGCTGACTGTGTTGAGGAAAGATCATTATACAAAGCCTAAGAGGAGGCTATCTTCTGCCGGGGGTTATTGAGATCTCGAGGCAGGTCCAAATGGGGAATCAACTCTTGCTGAGGATTACAGAAGAGTTGAGATATCAGAGACCTTGAGGTTCTGATTTGGGATAAGCTGACCCTGGTTGGGGATTTTTTGGGAGAGATACTGGGTTTTAGCTCTACTGGAGATTAATTCCAGAGTAAC
Organism: Lathyrus tuberosus; assembly: GCA_022829125.1. Taxonomy (NCBI): domain Eukaryota; kingdom Viridiplantae; phylum Streptophyta; class Magnoliopsida; order Fabales; family Fabaceae; genus Lathyrus; species Lathyrus tuberosus. The sequence continues at coordinate 5,095,512 of JALAZF010000164.1, read as the reverse complement.
CGGGGTTTCTCCTATGTTTGTAAGGAACTTGAGAATGTCTTTGAGACTCAAGGTTGAACTGTCCAAGTTTACTGGTGTTGAAGAGTTTTATCTTTTGTAGGATGCCCAAAAGAGGGCAAGGGCCTTAAGGGATGAGAATCAACCCTAAAGTGGCCTGAGGTTTGACACTGGAAAGACTGCTCTAGCAAAGGATGACTAAGTTTTATCTTGTACCTTTAAGAGGTCGTTAGGGTCCTTGTATTAAGCCCAAGAGAAAGCATGAGAACTTCTAAGAAGCCGAAGGGTCCTTGTACAAACCCCAAGAGGAGGCAGGGATGCTTTTAGGAAGCCTGTGGGTCCCCAAACCAAGAGAAGTTCAAGAAATGCAATTCACAGAGAAGAGATCATTCCAGGAAAGTTCGAGGGCTTGGAAGAAACTCAAGAGATGCTATTCATGGAGAATAAATCAACTCTGGGGAGTAGAATTTCTTTGACAATTTCTAGGGGTGAAAGTCTGAGAAAAGGTTCACCGAGAATACTGCCTTTCTCTTTGTTCCATATTGTTTAACCCCAAGAGAAGGGAAGACTTTATCTGGAAATCCTATGGGGATCTAGTTTTGTTTGTATTTAAAGAGTGACCAACAGGGCTTTACCTAGTTCTAGACGTAGTTGCCGGGGAAAACTCTAAATAACTATACTAGTATATATACAATTGATATATGACAAGTATTTTTTAAAAGGTATGAAAGAAGACTAACCATGCACAGCTTCCCACAATATAGTTATGTATATGAAAGCATATAAAAGAAAGCGGATAAACACTTACCCGTTGTAGAGCTTCCATGTTGTTTTGTTAGTTGTTCAACAAAGAAATTAAAGAAAGTTTTGATAGCAACTATACATTTGGATTCAAAATCAAAGGAGAAAGTATTTTGAACAGAGATCGGGGCTTACAACTCAGGGAGAGGCCCAAATTTTAACAGTGATTGCACTGTTGTTTTGACTTTGTACAGGGACTTATACAAGTGACTGAGGCCCAAAGAAAGGTTTTCTGTACAAAGGGATGGGTCTTACACTCTCTCAAGAGGTCCACAAGAATTTTAAAGAAAATAAATGGGACTTACAACACGAGGATAGGCCCAAATAACTTTCGTTTGAAAATGGCGATCGCGCCGAAATTTTCGACTATATCGAGACTTATACAATACACTGAGGCCCAAATTATTTTGATTTCAAAGAGGGATTGGGTCTTACACTCTATTAGAGGCCCAAAGAGTTTGAAAATGAATAAATACGGGTCTTATAGCTCAAGGAGAAGCCCAGTTGATTTTGTTAAAAAGGCGACGATCGCACCGAACGTTTGAAAATATATAGAGGGATTTATACAATGTGTGAGGCCCAAAAAGGTATTATTTACAAAAGGGGTTGGGTCTTACGCTCTATTAGAGGCCCAAAGAGTTTTTAAGAAAAGGAATGGGACTTATAGCTCGAGGAGAGGCCCAGATGATTATTTGTTTGAAAAATGGCGATCGCGCCGAGGTTTGAAAACACAGTGGGTCTTATACGATGACCGAGGCCCAAATTATTTTGGTTTTCAAAAGGGGTTGGGTCTTACACTCTATTAGAGGCCCAACGAGTTTGAAAAAGATTTATTTAGGGTGATTAAGATCAAAACCCTAAATTAATTTCAAAATGTATTTTAATTAAATAAAAATTTGATTAAAATGATCAAAATTATCAAACATGTGTGAAAAACAAGTTGTGATCTTGGATTAATGTTTGAAAAATCATGTTTTTATCCACAAAATGATTGGAAACCATTTAAGTTTGGAAAATCAAGAAAGAAAAAAATACTTTAAATGTCAAAAAAACAAATAAAAATTAATTCTTTGCAAAAATATCAAGTATATGAAATAAATAATATTTTTGGGAAATTATTGTAAAATAAAATATTTTAACATTTTTGTGAATTATTAAAAAAAGAATCAACTCAAAATCATTAAAAACCAGAGAGAAATTAATTTTTGAATCAATTAAATAAAATCACAAAAATTCAAATATTTAAAAAATAAAAAAAGGGCGCCAAGAAAACCAAGTTCTTGCCCGCGCCCTCTGTTTCTTCAGATTTATGTTTTCCCCTCAATCTCACTGAATACTTAATGAAATCACACAATCCACATATCAATCTACTCATTTTCACCTCACGATCATGTCTATGGTCTTTAATTTCATTTATTTTAAGCATGGAATAAGAAATCAAGACAAAACCTCAAGAACCCTAAATTCTGCATGAAGGCTGGGAATTTTGATACATGATTCATACAAAGCAATTAATTGAGGTGAAATCCTCCATGCATGATTATGAATATATGGCAAAATTATTGTGTGAGGAAATATGCATGAATCATGAAATGACCAAGTTTAGGCTTACTTGAAGGTCGTGGCAGCAAAAGCAATTTGATTTTTGAGTTGGAGGTGTTACAGATGAGTTGTAATGATCTGAACAGCTTCCCTACACCATATGGAATGTGTTTGAATGCTTGGAGTGATTGGAAATGGACTGGAACATGTTATGGCACCTCAACTGTTACTTGGTTGAAAACTTGAGCAATTGGCTGGTGATTTTGTGAAATTGGTGTTCTAGATGTTGTTTAAGTGTTTGGATCACTTCTATATGATGTTTATGAGGTGTGTGTGTGATTGGTTTGGTTGGAATTGTTCTCAAACTCAAAACCCAATAGTGACTTGCTTTAGAAGGCAATTTTGGAAGTGAGAAGGTGATTTTGAGGAAAGCATCAGTTTGGGTGCTTTGGTGTACTCAAACTGATCACAAATGAGCTCTATTTATAGTATAGCAAGTTTGTTTTGCAAGGAATAGGGTATGGCAACTGGTACAGGTCTGTGGCCAATTGGATCACTTTGGAATCTCAAGTTTCCTCTAGCCATTGACTAGAGGTTAGAGCACATGCCTATGTGTCTTTGGTTCAGAGCTTATCCTTGAATCATTCAGTTGGAATAAGCTCAGTTCATGCCACCTTGGCGCATCCATTGAATGCTTGGAAACAAAATTGGAGTCTTGGCCTCCTTTAGGCTTTTTAGGTTTGGCATGCTACTTGGGGAATCTTGGACTTGGGAGGCTGATGAATCAGTGATTGTCCCTTGGTTGTTCCCCCTTGAGGTGTGCAGATGGATAAGCATGCTTGGAATTGCACAATTTGAGCAAATTGAGCCTTTATGCACAAATCTGCCTTGCCAAGCAGTTTGCATCAAGGCACATTGCAGCCACTATAACTCCTAGCTCAGATGGAATCTGATGGAGTTCTTGGACACTTTGGAAAGCTGATATATCCTATTTCATCATGATTTCCAACTTTGGTTTTGATCCAACCTGAATTACATTGAAAACTGCCTCTACTTTTGGGAAAAAATAAGACAGATTCTGACTTAGTGAAAATTTCACTAAGTGTTGGAAAAATGTCACTTTTGTGTTTTCAGCCATTTTAATCACTCCATAACTTAAAATCCATGAGGAATTGGAATGAGTTGTAGTTGACACTTTTGAAGTATGCCATGATATCTACAAATCCATCTTTGGACCATTCAAAATGGTAGCTTGGATCTCAAGTTATGATCCTTGGAAGTTGGCACCTTAGCCACTTTGTTCCATAACTTAGAAAAATTCTAAGTTTTTATGGTTACCCCTTTTACAAGTTATCTCACTTTCTTTGATTTTTCTTGATGAATGATGATTCAAATCATATATTATCATTTTTTTAAGGTCAAGGAACCATAATTGTGAAAAATTCCAAAAAGTCAAACTTGACTTTTGTGCACAGTTGACTTTTTATCAGATGGATTCCAAACTGTGCGATCCTTTATGAAATCAAGTCCTTGACCTAAATCAAACTTGATGGATATGTTCCATAGGTGTTATAGGGTGTATTGAATCATGTCCCAAGGTTTGGGAGCATGTCTGGGCCAAAAGTCAAAGGTACAGTTGACTTTTCCCTCGAAACCCTAACTGTGGTCCTGATTAAATTGAAACTTATGGATCAATCTTCTTGGATCAATCCATTGTTGAAAATGGATCAATGTGGTTTATTAGAGACCCTCAAATCATGTCTTGAGGTCTTGGCTCATGTTTTGTCCCAAAAGTTAACTTAGGGGTGAATTAGGTCAAGAAACCCTAATTCCTGATTTTTTGATGAATGTTTCCCCTGAGGTTAAATTGACTTGATGATTGGGTCCATGAGATCCCTTGTAGTATCTTGGGTTGTGCTTTGAAGCATTGGCTCATGCCCTGAGGAAAATTTCCATCTGGAGGCCTCAGTTGACCAAAACCCTAATTTGGTGATACTGGCGATCCTGAGGCTTGATCCACTTGGAATCTTGCAACTTTGTGCCTGATTCTTGATGTGGGAGTCCTTTTGATCCTTTATAGGTGTTTGAGAGGTTAGACAAGTTGAAGATCATGTCATTTCTTGATTGATCCTTTGTCTAAGGCTCTGATAGGGCTTGAAACCCTAGTCCTTGATTGTAGTGAATGTTCAACAATCCTTGAGGAGATTGATGAGGCATAAAGGTACATCCATATTGTGATGATGATTTGCACAATGATGGGAAATCTTAGTGGTCAAAATTTGGGGTTTGACAGATGCCCCTATTTAATCTTCTTGGACCCGAAGGTGTGAATGGCGAAGATATTCGGGCATTCGAGGTGCAAGAGGATTAAATATCGGAATACCCGAAATTTTGATGGTGGTTATGAATGGTAGTTTGCTCATCCATCTTATTTTTCTAAGCGTTGATGCTTAGAAAAGGTAAAAACTTCCCCTCGATCCTAGTTTTCAGCCAAGGAACTGGTCTAAGTTTCCTTTGTCAATAAACTTCCCCTCGATCCTGGTTTCCTACCAAGGAACTGGTCTTAGTTTCTGATGTAAACTTCCCCTCGATCCTGGTTTCCTACCACGGACCTGGTCTTAGTTTTTGATGTAAATTTCCCCTCGATCATGGTTTCCTACCAAGGAACTGGTCTTAGTTTCTTTTGTCAATAAACTTTCTTGACAAGGGACGCTATTTGTAGTAGTTTCCCTTAAACTTCTCGCCGTATTTTCCTGGGGAGATGCCTTTTGACGGAAAAAGGTTTTGATGTTAGACTTGCTGGGGAAACCCATCATCTGAGCGGTAGAGGTGTACAAACTTCTCTGTTTAAGACGCCATTTGCTAACTCTACTGGGGATATTACATCATACTTTTCCTCGAGATCTTCTCGGAGGAAATGCCATGTGGTGTAATCCAATTTTGAGGTGCTGATGACCTTTTCATCAGCGAACTTTCTGAAGAAGAACTGCTGTATTGTCGAATCTTTGATTAATAGGCTTTCTCTGGGGATTTTCCTTAATCCGGGAAAGCGAAGATATCATCTTCAATGGTGAAAAGTGACGTTTGTCGACAGTTCTCTTTGTCTTTTCAGAGGTTCAAGTTTTCAAAGTGGTCAAGGGACCAGTTCCGATCCAGAAATAAACTGGAAGAGGTTGTTTAGACGCGACATTTCCTGATGAGGAAAGAACTGCCAACTTGATTGAGAGGACTTTTTATAACTTGGGGATAAGACCGACTAGAGTGATAGTGATGCAATATGAATATGAATGTAAATCAATAATGCATGATGTATGTATGTTTATGCTGACAAAACTGATGCGACATACACACTAGTAGATGAACACGACTGGATACTCGGCCACTTCGGGGAACGAAAAGTATCACTGGTTCAAGATAGCAATTATGCCTTGCTTAGGAGAGAGATGGTCCCTGTGGTGAACAACGTTGATCGGGCTTAGGAGATAAGAACTCGGTCGGGGATGTCGGACGGAATATTCGCATCTGACACAGTTGATCCTTCATTCAGGTGCATTGGTTTAGAAGGAGTATTTTGATTCTGCACTTTGAAGCTCGATTACTTCTGGAGTAGCTATCGATGTTCTTTCGATGTTCAACAGTCAAAAGAAATTGCCATCTTTATTTTAAAAGCAGAAAAAGTTGACAAGTAAATTCATTTTTGTTTTATTTCAAGAATCGTTGATCATGTTAAAATGTATCATTCTGTAAAGCTAAAACAAATAAGAATTGCAAACAAAAGCACTAGGGCTCAAATTTTATTGATATGATGGAGATCAGCCGAACGCGTGATTCCATGGAGTATTTACAAAGTTTAGAAAATGGTAATTTAAGGGAAAATGGCTACTTTAAAACATAAAGACCGTTATCCTTCTATCAACTTTGAATTCTGGACATCCTGAGCTTCCGTCGAAGATGACCTTGACTGGAGTTTTCCTGATGGATGGCATTACTGCTGCTGGGGAATTTGCCCCTTTTGTTGGACGTAGTTACTTGCCATTAATCCCTAATTTTTGCCTGGATTGTACTTTGAGATTTCCAATCCATCGGGATGATTTTTGATTATGTCTCTAATTTTTGCCTGGACCGCCCTTTCGGGTTTTCAATCCACCGAGACGTTTTTTATTTAGGCGAAGTATTTCTTGACTATGTCAACATTCGTGGGGTAGGAAAATTCCTCTTCATCCATGGTTGCGAGTCTCAAGGCGCCGCCTGAGAAAGCTTTCTTGACCACATAGGGGCCGTCATAATTCGGAGTCCACTTTCCCCTGGAATCAGTAAGAAATGATTGTATCTTCTTGAGCACAAGGTCTCCTTTCCTGAAGACGCGAGGTCGCACCTTTTTGTCAAATGCCTTCTTCATCCTTTGCTGATACAACTGACCATGGCATATAGCCGTTATCTGTGTTTCTTCGATCAGATTCAGTTCATCGTGTCGACTTTGCCACCATTCAGCTTCTGTTAGCTTAGCTTCCATCAATACCCTGATTGATGGAATCTCTACTTCTATGGGGAGCACTGCCTCCATGCCATATACTAGAGAGAAAGGGGTTGCCCTTGTTGAAGTGTGGACAGATGTACGATAACCGTGAAGAGCAAATGGTAGCATCTCGTGCCAGTCTTTGTAGGTTATAACTATCTTTTGAACAATCTTCTTAATGTTCTTGTTAGCTGCTTCTACCGCTCCGTTCATCTTGGGTCGGTAGGGTGATGAGTTATGGTGTTCGATCTTGAACTCAGCGCACAACTCTTTCATCATCTTATTGTTCAAGTTGGATCCATTGTCAGTAATGATCTGGTTAGGAACACCATAACGGCAGATGAGATTGTTTTTGATAAATCGGACCACGACTTGTCGGGTTACATTGGGGTATGATACTACTTCGACCCACTTGGTGAAGTAATCAATGGCCACTAGGATGAACCGATGTCTGTTTGAAGCTTTGGGTTCAATCATGCCGATCATGTCGACTCCCCATATAGAAAAAGGCCATGGGGAAGAGAGAACTTTGAGATGTGTTATGTGAGAGCAAGAATTGTCTCTACAAGTCAATCTATGTTTTGATGATAACAATAAGTATTTGTGAAAGAACCATTTTATGGTCTAACGTATGTTGTGTGCAGATCATAAGAACTAAAGACATCAGAACCAACATGCACCAGCTAGATGTACTATGATTGAATATATACATATGCGAAGTTACTATGTGTGACTAAAGTTGCGAGAAGCAAGAACGCTTCTTTATCTAGTCATGATCAGCTAGATCCAAGGATGCCAAGGTTGCTGTTGCAATGCTCTTATGGATGCTCTCTGAAAGTGATTGAGATTCTGAAGATAGCGAAGCTTCTGAAGAAGTACACTCTGAAAGAACCAAAGTGTGGAAGACTCATACGACTTGAAGTTCTAATGGCTGAAGGCGCTGAAGACCAAGTGCAGAAAGAATCTGAAGACTTATGAGCTCTGAAGATCAAGGTTTCAAATATCAAGTTCTGAAGACTCTGAAGATAGGTTCTGAAGATTCGGAAGACTTGAAGCAGAAAAGAATAACGTTCTTAAAGACCAAGTGCTGAAGTTCTGAAGACTGATTCCTAATGGACTTCTTCAATTGACTGAAGACTTGAAGCACCAGATATTCTGCTAAGAAGACTCTACTCATGCTTCATCAAATTAACACCAGAAGCCACTGAAGTTTTGAAGTCTAGATATTACCGTTGTGAGTTAAATGTACACACTGCCCAAGAAAAGATGTCCGGTCACTTCTCCCTCTGCAAAAAGGAGATGTGTCAGTACAACTCATTGTATCACAACGTCTCTTTTCCAAACAACCAACAGTATTCTCAAACAACTATATTTCTACTGGCTATTTAATGGAAAGAGTTTCTGCTTCTGATGGTCGATTACTTGTAGAATCATGAACTGAATGTTCATCTACAATATCGGCCAAGTCATTGTGAAGATAGCAACAATGATGAGTTCTCATTATAATACTTAACATATTCAGAGCTATCATTATTTCACTAATGGCAATTATTGTTGAAACTCAAGAAGACAAATCAACACAACAACAATAAAAAACAGAAGCTATTGATGAAGAAGACAACATTGAAGATCTGTCAAGTCATCAACCTACCTTCTCGTCAGGACTACATTGAAGATCTGAAGCAAGGAGTTGCTGCTCAAAGCTTGCTCAACCAAGAAGACGAAGAAGAAGAAGATCTACAAGATGTCAACAATTTTAATATCTAAATACATCTTTGTAGTTTCTTAGGAAAGCAAGGAGCTGTTGCTCAAATCTTGCTTGAACACATGTGTGTGTTCTTTGTACTTAAACTTAGGAGAAACTTGCTTATTAAGAAGCACAATTTGTAATCTCCAGTTTGCCAATTCAACTAAATGAATTGAGACTCCTCCAGTGAACGTTATATCCAGAATGGATCCCTGAACGGTTCAGCTGTGAGTTGAGGCCCTTGAGTAGATCATGTGGTGATCAGATACTTGAGATGACAATGACTGAGGGTCATTGTGGAAAATCCTGAAATATGGCCAGTAGCCATATATTCATTGTGATGAATCCCTGAACGGCTAGCTGTGAAATCCCAGCAGTGGGTCTGCTCGGTCAATGAATGTTATATCCTGTTGGATCCCTAAACGGTTCATTGGATTGTTAGTCATAGTGCGGCTGTGCAAGTTGTTAGTCACCGGTGCGGCCCGTGTAAGTGTAATTAATGATTTGGTTATAGTGGATTAAGTCCTTGTGTTCAAGGCGAAATCACCTGAGGAGGGTGGAATGGATTAGCCCGCGTGGTGAACCAGGATATATCGTGTGTCCTTTACTCTCTTGCTTAGTATCTCTATTTATGTTTCTGCATTGAATAACAGAACCTCATATTAAGCAATGTCAGAATCTTGCAGCCTATCCCTGATCAGCTTCCGCACTGCAAGTTCTGAGTATCGTATCTTAAGATCAGAACCTATATGGTTCTCATGTTCCATAGTTAAGAGATCAGAATCTCTCAACGAACATTGAAGGTTCTTGAGCGTCTCTTTAACAAGATACGAAAAGTATTTAGAAGAGTAAATTCACAATTCAAACCCCCCTTTCTTGTGTCTTTCTCGCACCTTCATGTTGGCGGTACATGGATTTTGTCTGAGTAAATCTGACACTTGCGACATTTCCTCATGTACTTGTAGCAGTCGCATTCCATGGTCAACCAATAGTACCCGACTCTTAGAATTTTTCTCGCCATTGTGTGTCCGTTGGCATGAGTGCCAAAGGATCCTTCATGAATTTCTTTTATCAGCGTGTTTGCTTCTGGTCTGTCTATGCATCGGAGCAAGACCATGTCAAAGTTTCTCTTATAAAGTGTATCACCGCTCAGGAAGAAGCTGCCAGCCAGCCTTCTGAGGGTCTTTCTGTCCTTCCTGGATGCCCAGGTGGGTACTCTTGTTTCTGAAGGAAGCATTTGATATCGTGATACCAAGGTTTGTCGTCTATGAATGCTTTAATCGTGAAGATGTAAGCGGGCCTTTCTAGGCGCATTATGTCAATCTTAGGTATGTCATTCCATTGACCTACACTAATCATGGAAGAGAGAGTGGCTAATGCATCAGCCATGTGATTCTCTTCACGAGGGATGTGATGAAACTCGATTCTGTTGAAGAAGGGTAACAACCTTCTCGCGTAATCTTTGTAAGGAATCAATCCTGATTGGTATGTGTTCCAATCTCCTTTGATTTGATTGATAACCAGGGCTGAGTCGCCATATACATCCAAGTTCTTGATCCTTAAATCAATTGCTTTTTTGAGACCCATGATACAAGCTTCGTATTCGGCCTCGTTGTTTGTACACTTGAATGTCAGTCGGGCGGTGAAAGAAATGTGGGTACCCTGAGGTGTTATGATGATTGTGTCATACCCCAAATTTTGACCACTAAGATTCCCAATCATTGTGCAAATCATCATCACAATATGGATGGACCATCATACCTCTTTAGTCTCCCCAAAGATGGGTGAGCATCCACTACAATCAAATTTAGGGTTTCCAGCCCTCTCTGAGCCTTAGACAAAGGATCAATCAAGGAATGACACGATCTTCAAATTTTCTAGCCTCTCAGACATCCACAATGGATCAAGAGGACTCCCACATCAAGGATTAAGCACAAAGTTGCAACATTCCAAGTGGATTAAGCCTCAAGATCGCCAGTGTCACCAAATTAGGGTTTTGGTTGACCAGGGCCTCCAGATGGAAATTTTCCTCTGGGCATGAGCCAATTCTTCAAATCACAACCTAAGATGCTCCAAGGGACATCATGAGCCCAATCATCAAGTCAATTTTTCCTCAGGGGATGCATTCATTAAAAATCAGGAATTAGGGTTTCTTGACCTAATTCACCCCTAAGTTGACTTTTGGGACAAAACATGAGCCAAGACCTCAAGATAGTATTTGAGGGTCTCTAATACACTACATTGATCCATTTGCAACAATGGATTGATCCAAGAAGCTTGATCAACAAGTTTCAAATTCATCAGAACCACAGTTAGGGTTTTTGAAGAAAAAGTCAATTGTGCCTTTGACTTTTGACCAAGACATTCTCCCAAACCTTGGGACATGATTCAATACACCCTATAACACCCATGGAACATGTCCATCAAGTTTGATTTAGGTCAAGGATTTGATTTCATAAAGGACCGCACCGTTTGGAATTCATCCGATAAAAAGTCAACTGTGCACAAAAGTCAACTTTGACTTTTTGAGATTTTTCACAATTATGGTTCCTTGACCCTAAAATGATGTTAATGTGTGATTTGAATCAACATTCATCAAGAAAAATCAAAGAAAGTGGGATAACTTGTAAAAGGGGTAACCATAAAAACTTAGAAATTTTCTAAGTTATGGAACAAAGTGGCTAGGGTGCCAACTTCCAAGGATCATAACTTGAGATCCAAGCAACCATTTGGGCTGATCCAAAGATGGATTTGTAGCTCTCATGGCATACTTTTAAAGTTTAAACTACACCTCAGTCCAATTCATCATAGATTTTGAGTTATGGTTGGATCAAAATGGCTGAAAACATGAAATGTCACTTTTTCCAACACTTAGTGAAATTTTCACTAAGTCAGAATCTGTCTTGCTTTTTTTCCAAAAGTAGGGGGATTTTTCACTTGGATCCAAAAAGTATTAAGACAAACTATGATCACACGTGTTGTATCATATAAGAGCTTTCCAAAATGGCCAAGAACTCCATGAAACTCCACTTAAGCCATGAGATATAATAATGACAATATGCCGTGCTGCAAACTGTCATGGCAAGGCAGATTTGTGCATTTTGCTCGATTTGAGAAAATTTTGCAAATGACAAACAAGTTTATCCATCTGAACACGTCAGGGGGAGACCAAGGAGGGACAAACACTGATCCATCAGCCTCCCAAGTCCTTGGAACCAAAAGTAGCATGCCAAACCTAGAAATGCCTAAAAGAGGGACAAGACTCCAATTTTGGTTTGGAGCATTTAATGGATGCACCAAGGTGGCATGAACTGAGCCCTTTACAATTGAATTCAGTCAAGACTTATCCAAGAACTAGGGAACCAGCAGCCTGTGCTCTAACCTCTAGTCAATGGCTAGAGGAGACTTGGATTCCTATTGATCAACATTTGCCAAACTTCTGCAGCAGTTGCCATTCACTATTGCTTGCAAAACAAACTTGTTCTACTATAAATAGAGCTCATTTATGCTCAGCTTGAGTACACCAAAGCCATTAAACAGATTCTTTCCTCAAAATCACCTTCTCACTTCCAAATTTGCCTTCCAAAGCAAGTCACTATCGGGTTTTGAGTTTGAGAGCTATTCCAACCAAACCAATCACACACACACACCTCATAAACATCATATAGAAGTGATCCAAACACTCACATAACATCTGTAACACCAAAATCACAAAATCACTTGCCAACTGCTCAAGTTCTTGACAGAGGTGCAATTGAGGTACCGTCTTAAGTTTCAGCTCGTTTCAAACCACTCCAAGCATTCAGACACGTCACTTGGCACCTAAGGAAGCTATGCAAATCATTGGAACCAGCTTGCAACACCTCTAACACAAAACACGATCACCAGCTGCAAGAGGTAAGCCTGAGCTCTTCTAACTCTATGATCCATGCATTTTTTGCTGCACAATAATTTGGCCATATGTTCATAATCATGCATAGAGTGTTTACCCTCAATCAATTGCTTTGTTTGAATCGTGTATGGAATTTCTGAGCCTTCATGCAAATTTTAGGGTTCTTGAGGTTTCTCTTTGATTTCTTATTCCATGCTTAAAATAAATGAAATTAAAGACCATAGACATGATCGTGAGGTGAAAACGAGCAAATTGATATGTAGATTGCATGATATAATCAAGTGTTCAGTGAGATTGGATAGAAAATGCAAATCTGCAGAAACAGAGGGTGGCGCGTGTTCTTGGCATGTTCTTGGCGCCATTTTTTGAATATTTGAATATTTGAATTTTGTGATTTTATTTAATTGATTCAAAAATTAATTTCTCTCTGAGTTTTAATGATTTTGAGTTGATTCTTTTTAAATAATTCACAAAAATGCTTAAATATTTTATTTTACCAAAAAATCCTCAAAATATTAATTATTTCATATACTTGATATTTTTACAAAGAATTTATATTTTATTTGTTTTTCAACATTTAAAATATTTTTTCTCCCTTGATTGTCTAAACTTAATTAATTTCCAATCATTTTGTGGATAGAAACATGATTTTTGAAACATTGATCCAAGATCACAATTTTTTTTCACACATGTTTAACAATTTTGATCATTTTAATTGAATTTTTATTCAATTAAAATATATTTTGAAAACAAATTAGGGTTTTGATTAATTTAACCCTCATCAAACTTTTTCAAACTCTCTGGGCCTCTAATAGAGTGTAAGACCCAACCCTTTTGTAAATACACCACCTTCTGGGCCACAGTCATTGTATAAGTCCCACTGTATTTTCAAAAACAACGGCGCGATCGTCGCCTTTTTAACAAAATCAACTGGGCCTATCCTCGAGCTATAAGTCCCAATTCTTTTTCTTAAAACTCTTTGGGCCTCTAATAGAGTGTAAGACCCAACCCCTTTGTAAATACACCACCTTTTGGGCCTCAGTCATTGTATAAGTCCCACTGTATTTTCAAAAACAACGGCGCGATCGTCGCCTTTTTAACAAAATCAACCGGGCCTCTCCTCGAGCTATAAGTCCCAATTCTTTTTCTTAAAACTTTTTTGGGCCTCTAATAGAGTGTAAGACCCAACCCTTTTTTTAAACCAAAATAATTTGGGCCTCAGTGTATTGTATAAGTCCCGATACCGTCAAAAAGTTCGGCACGATCGTCGCCTTTTTAACAAAAATCACCCTGGGCCTCTCCTTGAGCTGTAAGCCCCACCAGTTGTACAAAAATAAATTATTGGGCCTCTAATAGAGTGTAAGACCTAATCCCCTTGTACATAAAAACTTTTTGGACCTCACGTATTGTATAAGTCCCTCTGTACAGTTTTTAAACAACGGTGCAATCATCGTTAAAACTTGGGCCTCTCCTTGAGCTGTAAGCCCCAACAATCTTTTCAAAGCACTTTCTCCTTTGATTTTGAATTCAAATATATGTTGTTATCAAAACTTTCTTTGTTGAACAACTAACAAAACAACAAGGAAGCTCTACAACGGGTAAATGTTTATCCGCTTTCATTTACCACTTTCATATGTATATAACTGTATTGTGGGGCTGTTTCACTGTAAGTCTTCTTTCACATCCTTTTATATACTTGTCACATATCCACTGTGTAATACTAGTATAGTTATTTAGAGTTTTCCCCGGCAACTACATCTAGCACTAGGTAAAGCCTTGTTGGTCACTCTTAAATACAAACAAAACTAGATCCCCCGTAGGATTCCAGATACAGTCTTCCCTTCTCTTGGGGTTAAACAATATGGAACAAAGAGAAAGACAGTATTCTCGGTGAATCTTTTCTCAGACTGTCACCCTTAGAAATTGTCAAAGAAACTCTAACTCCCCAGAGATGATCTTTTCTCAGTGAATGGCATATCTTGAGTTTCTTCCAAATTCCCGAACTTTCCTGGAATGATCTCTTCTCTGTGAATTGAATTTCTCTTGGTTTGGGGACCCACAGGCTTCTTAAAAGTATCCCCGCCTCCTCTTGGGCATTGTACAAGGACCCTTCGGCTTCTTAGTAGTTCTCATGCCTTCTCTTGGGCTTAATACAAGGACCCTAATGACCTCTTAAAGGTATAAGACAAAACTTAGTCATCCTTTCCTAGAGCAGTCTTTCCCGCGTCAAAGCTCTGGCCGTTGTAGGGTTGATACTCATCCCTTCATGCCCATGCCTCCTCTTAGGCATTGCACAAAAGATAAAGCTCTAGACTTGGACATTCTAAACCTCTTGAGTCTCAAAGACATTCTCAAGTTCCTTTCAAACATAGGAAAAAACACCGATCACTCTAGATCAATCTCCAGCAGAAACCCGGTCTCTCCCATGAGAGTTCCCTACACTTGGACCCGCTTCAGGATCTCCAGAATCCACAACGATAAGGCAACCTCCTCTTGGGTTTTGTACAAATTATTCTCCCTAGCAGAGCTAACCTTTTCAGACTCTCTTGTTGAGTCAATCACTTTTTAGCCTCCTTCTTGGGCTTTGTACAAGACATATAAAAAATCACTCTCTTGTTGAGTATAAAAGACTCTCTTGTTGAGTCAACCACTTTTTGCCTCCGTCTTGGGCTTTGTACAAGACATATAAAAACCCACTCTCTTGTTGAGTATAAAAAACTCTCTTGTTGAGTCAATCCCCTTTAGCCTTCGTCTTCGGCTTTGTACAAGACATATAAAACGCTCTCTTGTTGAGTATAAAAGACTCTCTTGTTGAGTCAACCTCCTTTTAGCCTCCATCTCGGGCTTCGTACGAGATAGAAAAACACCCTCTTGTTGAGTATAAAAGACTCTCTTGTCGAGTCAATCATTTTTAGCCTCCTTCTTGGGCTTTGTACAAGAAATATAAAAACACTCTCTTGTTGAGTATAAAAGAGACTCTTGCTGAGTATAAAAACACTCACATGACCACTAAGGGGGTGTAGCGAGCGAAACTGGACGTGTTTCTTAAGCACTGTCGCTCTTTTGGGGTTACTACAGGTTGATTCATTTTTTATCCTATTGTGAGCTGATGAAGGAAGGGAAATAAATGTCTCCAATTAACCCTGCTTGCATACTGAGTTTAAACAGCGGTCTGTTAGGTTACGGATGCGGTATGGAAGTGGGGCCTTTTTCTTCTTTCTTTGTTTATAACGGAACACCAGGAATGTTTATGGGTAGGGGTTTAGGACTGATACTTTTTAATTGATGTGGGTATGGGATTGTGGGTTTTTGTTGAGTGTGCTCGCTAAGATTTTTCTTTCAATCTTATGCCTACGTATTCCCGTTTGCGAAACAGGAAAATCAGAGCGATCGTAGTTCCTCCTATTCTATGGGAGGAAATGGTGTTTTGGTGTCTTGTTCAAAGCCCAAGACGTGAAGCTAAAGGTGGTTTGTATCTTGTTCAAAGCCCAATATATGAAGCTGAAGGGTCTATTTGTATCTTCTTGGAAGCCCAAGATGTGAAGCTAAAAGGGTGTTGACTTTAGAGAGAATTTGTCATCTCTAAAGGGGTCTGTTTCTCACAACTGTTGGGTGACTGGTTATAAAGGAGGATTACTTTAACTAGGGTATATGAATCCAACAATGCCATAATTTCCTTTATAAGGGTTTCTGACCTGAAGGAGAAGACTTTAACTCAGTGTAGAGCAATGCCATCTTTCCTTAGGAATTTCTCATGCTAAAAGAGGGACAGTGGCATGGATGTAGATAATCCAGAGGCTTGCCGCTTACAGCCATTAGATGAAAGGAAAGGAGTTGTTGATGTTTGTATACTGTGAACGAGGCACAACTTTGATGCTAAAAGGTTGATTGACTCAACCGGGGTTTCCTTTTACAAAGCCTAAGAGGAGGCTATCGGCCCAACAAGAGGGTGATTTTTGTGTGTCTCGTACGAAGCCCGAGAGAGAGGCTAAAAGGGTTGACTCTACAGGAGAATCTTTTATATGTGTCTTGTACAAAGCCCAAGACGGAGGCTAAAGGTTGGACTCAACAAGAGGGTCTTTTATACTCAATAAGAGAGTGTTTTGTATCTCGTACAAAGCCCGAGATGAAGGCTAAAAGGGTTTTTGACTCAACAAGAGAGTCTTTTATACTCAACAAGAGAGTGTTTTTGTATCTCGTACAAAGTCCGAGATGGAGGCTAAAAGGTTTGCTCCGCTGGGGAGAATCATTTATACAAAGCCCAAGAGAAGGCTAGGGTAACTGTTTCAGTTGAGTGACAGGTCCAATATGTTGGTTAAAAGAGAAAATCAGTTCTTATATGAGTACTGTTTGCACTCAGGGATTTGATTCGAGGATCAGGGTTATTTCCTGTTCTTTAAGGAAATGGGAAATCCAAAGGGTATTGAGATTGTCCGAGTCTACGGGTTTCATCTCCTAGTTTTTGAAAGGAGCTTGAGAATGTCTTTGAGACTCAAGGGAATTAGACTATCCAAGTCTAGAATTTCATCTTTTGTACTACGTTTAAGAAATAGCAGTAGCAAGATCTAGACTTTTTGAAAGACTGTTCTATTAAGATGACTAATTTCTGTTCCTATACCTCTAGGAGGTCGTCGGGATAATTTGTACGAAGCCCAAGAGGAGGCTCGAAAAATTTTAAGAAGCCGAGGGACGATTTGTTCGAAGCCCAAGAGGAGGCTATCATTCCCGGAGGAAGAAATCATTTATACAAAGCCTAAGAGGAGGCTGTGAATACTTCTAAGAAGCCGACGGGTCCTTGTACAACGCCCAAGAGGAGGCGAGGATGCTTTTAAGAAGCCTGTGGGTCCCCAAACCCCGAGAAATTCAAGACAGGCTATTCACAGAGAATAGATCAAGCCAGGAAAGTTTGAGAATTTGGAAGAAACTCAAGAGGTGCCATTCATGGAGAAAAGATCATCTCTGGGGAATATAGTTTCTTTGACAATTTCTAAAGGTGACAGTCTATGAAAGGGTTCACCAAGAATGCTGCCTTTCACGTCTCCATATTGTTTAACCCCAAGAGGAGGGAAGACTGTGTCTGGTAATCCTACGGGGATCTAGTTTTATCTACTTCTAAGAGTGATCAACGGGCTTAATGCTAGACGTAGTTGCCGGGGAAACTCTAAATATCTATACTATTATTACACAGTTGATATGAGTTTATGAAAGAAGACTTACAACAAAAACAGCCCTACAGTACAGTTATATACATATGAAAGCGGTAAATGAAAGCGGGTAAACACTTACTCGGTTGTAGAGCTTCCATGCTGTTTGGTTAGTTGTTCAATAAAGAAAGCTTTGATAACAATATTATATACAAAATCAAAGGAGAAAGTATTTTGAAAAGATGTCGGGGCTTACAGCTCAAGGAGAGGCCCAAGGTTTTATCAGTGATCGCACTGTGAGTTTGAATTTATACAGGGACTTATACAAGTGACTGAGGCCCAAGAAAGGTTTTCTGTACAAAGGGATGAGTCTTACACTCTCTCAAGAGGCCCAAAGAGTTTAAAAAGAATGGGGCTTATAACACGAGGGTAGGCCCAAATGTTTTTTTGTTTTGAAATGGCGATCACGCCGAGATTTTCTTTTAACATAGAGGGACTTATATAATATATGAGGCCCAAATTTGTTTTGGTTAAAAGGGGATTGGGTCTTACACTCTAATAGAGGCCCAAAAGGTTTTGAATGAGTCTTATAGCTCGAGGAGAGGCCCAAGGTTTGTTTTTCAACGGACGATGATCGCGTCGAACTTTTTGAAATACAACGGGACTTATACCATAAGTGGGGCCCAAAAAATATTTGTGTATTTACAAAAGGGGTTGGGTCTTACACTTTATTAGAGGCCCAAAGTGTTTTAAAAAATAAGAATGGGTCTTACTACTCGAGGGTAGGCCCAAAGTTATTTGTGTACAAAACGACGGTCACGCTGAGGTTTTTGAAAATACCCGGAGGGACTTATACAATAAGTGAGGCCCACAATAGGTTATTTTACAAAAAGGCTTGGGTCTTACACTCTATTAGAGGCCCAAAGAGTTTTAAAAAGAATGATGAGTGTTGAATTAATCAAAACCCTAATTTGTTTTCAAAATGTATTTTAATTGAATAAAAAATTCAAGTAAAATGATCAAAATTGATTAACATGTGGAAAACAAATTGTGATCTTGGATTAATGTTTCAAAAATCAAGTTTTGACCTACAAAATGATTAGAAGTCATTAAAATTTACAAAATCAAGAGGGAAAAATATTTTAAATGTCAAAAACAATTAAAATATTAATTCTTTTCAAAAATATCAATTATATGAAATAAATAATATTTTTGGGATTTTTTGATAAAATAAAATATTTTAACATTTTTGTGAATTATAAAAAAAAGAATCAACTCAAAATCATTAAAACTCAGAGACAAATTAATTTTTGAATCAATTAAATAAAATCACAAAATTCAAATATTTGAATTTTCAAAAAAGGGCGCCAAGAACACCCAAGAACACGCGCGTGTTCTGGGTTTTGCCCAGATTTGCATTTTCTCTCCAATATCCCTGAATACTTGATTATATCATGCAAACCACCTATCAATCTGCTCATTTCAACCTCACGATCATGTCTATGGTCTTTAATTTCATTTATTTTTAATATGGAATAAGAAATCAAGACAAAACCTCAAGAACCCTAAAATTTGCATGAAGGCTGAGAATTTTGATACACGATTCAAACAAAGCAATTAATTGAGGGGAAACATTCTATGCATGATTATGAACATTTGGAAAAAGTATTGTTCGAGGAAATATGCATAGATTAAGAGATGACCAAGTTTAGGCTTACTTGAAGGTCGTGTCAGCAAGAGCAATTTGATTTTTGAGTTGGAGGTGTTACAGATGGGTTGTGATGATCTGAATAGCTTCAATGGATGTTGTGGAGTATGTTGTAAGCTTTGGAACACTTTGGAAGTCTCTGGATCAAGCTGGAGCACTCCAATTGCATAATTGAAGCATAATGGCTAGGCTGATAGATGATTTTGAGCTGGGGGTGTTACAGTTGGTGTTTAATTGTTTGGACACCTCCAATACATCATATGTGATGTGTCTGGGCAATTGGAATGGATTGCTTATGGCTGCAACTCAAAACCCAATAGTAGTTGCTCAAAAACAAGAAAACTTGACACTTAAGAGAGAATGAGAGAAAGCAGTGCTATAACTGGCTTTGGTGTGAGTTGAATGATCCATTGGAACCTCTATTTATAGGTGATCAACTCTTGTCTTGGAGGAATAGTGTATGGCGACTGGATCAGATCACATTCAAAGGCTTTGGCTTGGTGGCATTTCTTTTCACACAAGGCAACCTAGCCCCTCCCAAGAGCAGGGCTATGCCTTGACCAAATTCACATTCTTTAGATGTTTTTATTGTTGTTTAATCAGAGAACTTGACTGAGTAGAGTGGCTTTGTTGAAAGTGTCATATTTCACATAAACGCCTTTGAATTTCAAGGCATATATGCCAAAATGAATTAATCTCAAGTTGGAAGATCCCTTGCCCTTTGGACTCAACCCTATCAGTTGGATCAGTTGGCTTATGATCAGATTGGATGCATGTGGAATAGTGATCATTAATTTTGAATCATAAATCATGGATGGCAAGAAAACTCACAAACTGATTTTTCATGGTAGCCTTGGC
Source organism: Lathyrus tuberosus (assembly GCA_022829125.1). Lineage (NCBI taxonomy): Eukaryota > Viridiplantae > Streptophyta > Magnoliopsida > Fabales > Fabaceae > Lathyrus > Lathyrus tuberosus. The sequence goes on along the minus strand of JALAZF010000164.1, from coordinate 5,075,307 downwards.
ATGGTGTGTTGTAGCAGCCATAACTCTTGGCTCAAGTGGAGTGGTTTCATGCCAATGAGTTGCTTGGATTGTAGGCAACATGCACAACAACATTGATGTTTATCTTTGGAACTGATTCAACTTGCATCTATGTGAAAAAATCCCACAAGTTTTGGTGTTTCAACACAAAATCTTCCTTGCCCAGAATTTTTCTAAGTGTTGGAAAAGTTGTACTTTCATGTTTTTAGTGATTTTGATCCAACCATAACTCAAAATCCATATTGAATTTTGAGGGGGGGGGTCAGTTTTTAGCTTTTGTAGAGGGCCATGAGATCTACAAATCAAGCTTTGGATGGGGAAAAATGGCTTTGTGGTTTAGGAGTTATGATCCTCCAAAGTTGGTACCTTTGCCACTTTATTTCCTAACTTAGAAAATTTTCTAAGTTTTTATGGTTACCCCTTTTACAAGTTATCCAACTTTTCTTGATTTTTCTTGATGAATGGTGATTCAAATCACACATTAACATCATTTTAGGGTTAAAAAACCATAAAAGTTAAAAATATCAAAAAGTCAAAGTTTGTCTTTTGTGCACAGTTGACTTTTTATCAGATGAATTCCAAACTGTGCGATCCTCTAGGAAATCATGCCTTTTACCTAAATCAAACTTGGTGGACATGTTCCATGGGTATTATAGGGTATATTGAAGCATGTCCTAGGGTTTGGGAGCATGTCGTGGTTAAAAGTCAAAGCTACAGTTGACTTTTCTCGTGAAACCCTAATTGTGGCTCTGATGAAATTGAGACTTGTTGCTCAAGCTTCTTGGATTAATCCATTGTTGCAAATGGATCAATGTAGTATGTTGGAGACCCTCAAATCATGTCTTGAGGTCTTGGTCATGATTTGTCCCAAAAGTCAACTTAGGGGTGAATTAGGTCAAGAAACCCTAATTCCTGATTTTTGATGAATGCATCCCCTGAGGCTAAATTGACTTGATGATTGGGTTTATGATGTCCCTTGGAGCATCATAGGTTATGCTTTGAAGCAATGGCTAATTCCCAGAGGAAAATTTCCATCTGGAGGCCCTGGTCGACCAAACCCTAATTTGGTGACACTGGCGATCTTGAGGCTTGATCCACATGGAAGGGAGCAGCCTTGTGCTTAATCCTTAAAGTGGGAGTCCTCTTGATCCCTTGTAGATATTTGAGAGGTTAGACAAGTTGAAAATCATGTTATTTCCTGATTGATCCTTTGTCTAAGAACTCTGAGAGGGCTTGAAACCCTAATTCTGATTGTAGTAAGTGTTCACCCATCTTTGGGGAGACTGATGAGGCAAGATAGTTCATCCATATTGTGATGATGATTTCCACAATGATGGGGAATCTTAGTGGTCAAAATTTGGGGTATGACAGATGCCCCTATTTAATCTTCTTGGACCCGAAGGTGCGAATGACGAAGGTGTTCGGGCATTCGGGGTTCAAGAGGATTAAATATCGGAATACCCAAAATTTTGATGGTGGTTATGAATGGTAGCTTACGCATTCATCTTCTTTTGCTAAGCAATGATGCTTAGAAAAGGTAAAACTTCCCCTCGATCGTGGTTGTCCACCAAGGAACTGGTCTAAGTTGCTGAATTAAACTTCCCCTCGTTCTTGGTTTCCTAACAAGGAACTGGTCTTAGTTTCTGAAGTAAACTTCCCCTCGATCCTGGTTTCCTACCAAGGAACTGGTCTTAGTTTCTGAAGTAAACTTCCCCTCGATCCTGGTTTCCTACCAAGGAACTGGTCTTAGTTTCTGAAGTAAACTTCCCCTCGATCCTGGTTTCCTACCAAGGAACTGGTCTTAGTTTCTGAAGTAAACTTCTCCTCGATCTTGGTTTCCTACCAAGAAACTGGTCTTAGTTTCTTTTGTCAATAAACTTTATTGACAAGGGACGCTATGTGTAGTGGTTTTCCTCAAACTTCTTGCCAAATTTTCCTGGGGAGATGCCATTTGATGGAAAAAGTTTTGATGTCAGACTCGCTGGGGAACCTATTCGTCTGAGTTATAGAGGTGCACAAACTTCTCTATTGGAGACGCCATTTGTTTCTACTGGGGAAAGCAAGTCTCTTGAGAGGCGGCTTTCACGCTTGGGGATATTACATCATACTTTTCTTGAGATCTTCCCGGAGAAATACCATATGATGGGATCCAATTTTGAGGTGCCGATGACCTTTTCATCAGTGGTTTTTCAGAGAAAAATTGCCGTACCACCGAGTCTCTGATTAAGAGGCTTTCTTTGGGGATTTTCCTTAATTCGGGAAAGCGAAAATATCATCTTCAATGGCGAAGAGTGACATCGGTTTGAAGGTTCTCTGGTCTTTCAGAGGTTCAAGTTATCAAAGTGGTCAAGGACCCAACTTCAATCCAGAAATAAACTGGAGGAGAGATTATTTAAATGCAACATTTCCTAATCGAGGAAAGAACTGACAACTCGATCGAGAAGACAGCTATCACTAGGGATAAGACTGACTGGAGTGATAGTGATGCAATATGAAATGTGTATGCAAATCAATAATGCATGATGTATGTATGTATATGCTGACAAAACTGACGCGACATACAAACTAAAAGATGAACATGACTAGATACTCGACCATCACGGGGCGAAGAAGTACCGCTGGTTCAAGATAACAATTCTGCCCTGCTTAGGAGAAACGATCCCTGTTGGGAACTATGTTGGTCGGGCTTAGGAGATGAGAACTCGGCCGAAGATGTCAGACGGAGTATTCGCATCTGTCATAACTGATCCTTCGTTCAGGCGCACTGGTTTAGAATGAGTACTTTGATTCTGCACTTTAAGGTTCGATTACTTTTGGAGAAGCGACCGATGTTCTTCTGATGTTCAACAGTCAAAAGAAATTGCCAACTTTATTTTGAAAGCAGAAAAAGTTTTACAAGTAAATTCATTTTTTTGTTTTATTTCAAGAATCGTTGATCATGTTAAAAACATCATTCTGTAAAGCTAAAACAAACATGAATTGCCAATAAAAGCACAAGGGCTCAAATTGTATTGATAGGATGGAAATCAGCCAAACGCGTGATTCCATAGAGCATTTACAAAGTTAGAAAATGGTAATTTACAGGGAAAATGGCTACGTTGAAACATAACGACCACTATCCTTCTACCAACTTTGAATTCGGTATATCCTGAGCTTCTGTCGAAGATGACCTTGACTGGAGTTTTCCTGACGGATGATGTAACTGTTGCTAAGGGACTTGCCCCTTTGTTGAACATAGTTACTTGCCATTATCCCTAACTTTTGCCTGGATTGTACTGTGATGTTTCCAATCCACCGGGATGATTTTTGATCATGTCTCTAATTTTTTCCTGGATCGCCCTTTCGGGTTTTCAATCCACCGAGACGTTTTTTTTAGGCGAAGTATTTCTTGACTACATCAACATTTGTGGGGTAGGCAAATTCCTCTCCGTCCATGGTTGCAAGTCTCAAGGCGCCGCCTGAGAAAGCTTTCGTGACCACATAGGGGACGTCATAATTCAGAGTCCACTTGCCCCGAGAATCAATGAGAAATGATTGTATTTTCTTGAGCACAAGGTTTCCTTTCCTGAAGATGCGAGGTCGAACCTTTTTGTCAAAAGCCTTCTTCATTCTTTACTGATACAACTGACCGTGGCATAGAGCCGTTATTCGCTTTTCTTTGATCAGATTTAGTTCGTCATGTCTGCTTTGACACCATTCAGCTTCTGTAAGCTTAGCTTCCTCCAATATCCTGATTGATGAGATCTCTACTTCGATGGGGAGCACTGCCTCCATGCCATATACTAGAGAGAAAGGGGTTGCCCCTGTTGAAGTGCGGACGGATGTGCGATAACCGTGAAGAGCAAAGGGTAGCATCTCGTGCCAATCTTTGTAGGTTACAACCATATTCTGAACAATCCTCTTGATGTTCTTGTTAGCCGCTTCTACTACTCCGTTCATCTTGGGTCGGTAGGGAGATGAGTATTGGTGTTCGATCTTGAATTATGCGCACAACTCTTTCATCATCTTATTGTTCAAGTTAGATCCATTATCAGTAATGATCTGGCTCGGAACACCATAACGGCAGATGATATTGTTTTTGATAAATCGGACCACCACTTGTCGGGTTACATTGGCGTATGGCGCTGCTTTGGCCCACTTGGTGAAGTAATCAATGGCTACTAGAATGAACCGATGTCCGTTTAAAGCCTTGGGCTCAATCATGCCGATCATGTCGATTCCCCATATGGAAAAAGGCCATGGGGAAGAAAGAACTTTGAGTTGCGTTGGCGGTACAGGAATTTTGTCAGAGTATATCTGACACTTATGACACTTCCTCATGTACTTGTAGCAGTCAGATTCCATTGTCAACCAATAGTACCCTGCTCTCAGAATTTTTCTCGCCATTGTGTGTCCGTTGGCATGAGTGCCAAAGGACCCTTCGTGAATTTCTTTTATCAGCATGTCTGCTTTTGGTCTGTCGATGCATCGGAGCAAGACCATGTCAAAATTCTGCTTATAAAGTGTATCACCGCTCAGAAAGAAACTACCTGCCAGACTTCTGAGGGTTTTCCCGTCTTTTCTAGATGCCCCAGGTGGGTACTCTTATTTCTGAAGGAAGCATTTGATATCGTGATACCAAGGTTTGTCGTCTATGACTGCTTCAATCGTGAAGATATAAGCGGGCCGTTCAAGGCACATTATGTCGATCTTGGGTAGGTCAGTTCATTGACCTACGCTAATCATGGATGAGAGAGTGGCTAATGCATCAGCCATGTGATTCTCATCACGAGGAATATGATGAAACTCGATTCTGTTGAAGAATGGTAACAACCTTCTCGCGTAATCATTGTAAGGAATCAGTCCTGATTGGTATGTGTTCCAATCTCCTTTGATCTGATTGATAACCAGGGCCGAGTCGCCATATACGTCCAAGTTTTTAATCCTCAAATCAATCACTTCCTCGAGCCCCATAATACAAGCTTTGTATTCGGCCTCGTTATTTGTACACTTGAACGTAAGTCTGGCGGTGAAAGGAATATGGGTACCCTGAGGGGTAACAATGATTGCCCCAATTCCATTTCCGTAATGATTAACTGCTCTGTCAATGATAAGTCCCCACTGGGAACCTGGTTCTGGCCCTTCACTGGGTAGCGGTTAATCGCAGTCTTTCATTTTCAGATACATGACATCTTCGTCTGGGAAGTCAAACCCGATAGATTCTTGATCGTCAATCGATTGATGAGGCAAATGATCGGCTAAAACATGTCCTTTTACGGCTTTTTGAGCATGGTACTCTATGTCATATTCTGACAGCAACATCTGCCAACAGACGATTCTTCCCGTGAGAGCAGGTTTTTCAAAGACATACTTGATTGGATCCATCTCGGAGACCAATCAAGTAGTGTGACGAATCATGTACTGGCGCAGACGTTTGGCCGCACAAGCCAAAGCGCAGCAAGTTTTCTCAAGCATAGTGTACCGAGTCTCGCAGTCGGTGAATTTCTTGCTCAAATAGTAGATGGCAGACTCCTTCCTTTTGGTTTCATCTTGTTGGCCAAGCACACAACCCATGGAGTCTTCCAAGACAGTGAGGTAGATGATTAGTGGTCTTCCTTCCACTGGAGGTGATAGAATCGGCGGGTTCAACGGGTATTCCTTAATACTGTCGAAGGCAGTTTGACAATCTTCTGTCCAAATGCAGTCCCGATTCTTTTTTAGCAGATTGAAAATCGGCGCACATGTCGCGATCATGAGGAATATAAATCTGGAGATGTAGTTCAAATGTCCCAGGAATCCCCTGACTTGTTTTTCAGTTTTCGGAGAAGGCATTTCTTGAATGGCCTTGACCTTGTCAGGATCGACCTCAATTCCTTTCTGGCTGACGATGAACCCTAAGAGTTTCCCTGAACGAACACCAAAGGTGCACTTGTTGGGATTCAAGCGGAGTTTGTACTTTCTCAACCGCTCAAATAGTTTTGACAGGTGGGTCACATGATCCTCTTCTGTTCTAGATTTTGCAATCATATCATCGGCATATACCTCGATTTCATTGTGTATCATGTCATGAAAGAGAGTAGTCATGGCCCTTTGATAGGTTGCCCCGACGTTCTTCAAATCGAGCAGCATTACCTTGTAACAAAAGGTACCCCATGGGGTAATGAACGAAGTTTTCTCCATGTCTTTCGGCGCCATTTTGAATTGGTTATAGCCCGAGAATCCATCCACGAAGGAGAAAACTTTGAACTTTATTGTACTGTCAACCAGCATGTCAATGTGCGGTAAAGGAAAGTCGTCCTTTGGACTAGCCTTGTTTAAATCTCTGAAATCTACACACATTCTGACTTTTCCGTCCTTTTCAGAATGGGTACGATGTTGGCTAACCATTGAGGATATTCTGATGTAACGAGGAAACCTGCGTCAATCTGTTTCTGTACCTCCTCTTTAATTTTGATGGCCATGTCCGGATGAGTCCGTCTCAACCTTTGTTTTACTGGCGGACATTCTGATCTCAACGGTAAATGATGTTCCACGATGCTGGTATCCAAACCTGGCATATCCTAATAGGACCAAGCAAACACATCGGGAAACCCTTTGAGAAGCTTTGTCAAACTCTCTTTAGCAGTTGGACTGAGTAGTGCCCCAATCTTGATTTATTTTTTCTCTTCTTCTGAACCCACGTTGATCGTTTCCAACGGCTCTTTGTGAGGTTCAATGGACCTTTCCTCTTGTATGAGTAATCGGGATATCTCTTCTGGAATTTCGTTGTCAACTTCTTCTTCAGCCCCAAATATCGGGCACTCAAAGTCGGGAGAAGGCATCAGATCATATGTTTCAACTGGGTTTAAAACAAGCAATCTGCATGACGTGATGATTCGTGTTTAGAAGAGATAGAGAAAATGCAAGAGTGTGTGCAGTGCTTTTTTTTACTGCTTGTTTTTACTATTTGAGATGTTTTTTAGGATTACCATTTTCTGAGAAAAGCAAAAAGAGAAAACAACAATTAATGCAGAAATTACAGAACGACGTTATTTTATTAATGAACAAGTCGATTCTTGAAACTACAGCCCTATAAAACAAAACTCTGTCGCTTTGGGCGAAGAGAAGAGGGAAATTTACAGAAAGTGAGCCCTATCAAAACATCTGTTTCACCTAGGCAGGGTGAAAGGTTAAAGACGACAATTACTTTGACTTATGAACAATCTTCGGAACATCGACAGCAACCCATTGGCGGCAAACTCCTCGATGAATCACAAAGTCTGGTACTTTCCTTGATTTGTCTTCAGAAATGACGCTGATTTTTGGTGGAGCAGGATCATTGGATTCTGTCTCCCAGGCAAAATTGTCGTAGAAGGATTCCTCTGTTGTCTTTTGCATAACATTTGGGCTCTCAGGTAGATCTCCCCTTCCAGTTGGCTGGATGTCTTCGAGCCTGATACGAGAGCTTTCAGGAGTGGTGTACGTGACCATGAAGTCAAATTTTCCACTTGGTTGTCCCAGGGTGTCCCACACCTCCTCGGAACTGGAGGAGTCATCTCTCTCGATGATGTTGACTTCGGGAAAAGTATAGTTGATGAATTCAAGTCCTGCAAACGTTGCGAATTCATCGTCATGTTGAGTAGTTTCTGAATGACCTGAGTGTTGATCCCATGACATGGTGGGGACACAGGCATTCTTTTTAATGATGCTCAGCTGATTTTCGTTGTTCGGCTGATTCTCTTACCCCAAGTCTCCTGGGTAAGGCTGCCACATTGGCAGACCATCCATCGGGCCATAATAGTCGTGGTCAAAGCTGTCCTTCATCAGAGTGTTTTCCTCTAATGAGTTTGGTGGAGCACGACATCCTTCCGGATCACACCCTCCTATATCATTTCGACGTCTGACCTGGGTATAAATCTCGGGCTCTGTGCGGGATAGCAAAATGGCGTAGGCACCTCTTCCTGAGACATATAACCGTCCTCGTTGAGGTAGGACTTCCATTCTACATCTGTGTCAGAGGGATCCTCCTCATTGATAGTGTGTACTTCTTGAGTCACTGGTTGAAGGAAACCTCCACTGTGGAAGAAATTTTGAATGGGATGAAGACTTTCATCGCTGGCAGCTGTCTGAGTACAGGTTGCAGAAAAACCAAGACCCTTCTTTGCTTTATTGTCAGTAGGAATGACAAGCTGTCCCCATCCTGTTGTATTGGTACTTTCGACCGCTTTGATAGCGTCTTTGTATGAGGAAATCGAGGTTCCTCCTTCTGATTGATTGCCTCTGTGTAGCGAAAGTGTTTGGAACTGAGTTCCAATTATCCCTTCTGGTTCCACATAAGTGGCTGATGATAAATTGCTTATGAGCAAAGCCTGTTCCCCACAGACCGTGATGAGTTGATTGTTCTAAACGAACTTTAGCTTTTGGTGGAGGGTCGAGGTGACCGCCCCAGCCTGATGTATCCAAGGTCATCCTAATAAACAACTGTACGTAGCCCGGATGTCCATGACCTGGAAAATGACTTGGAAAGTGTGAGGACCAATAATTATAGGAAGATCAACTTCGCCGATAACCGTTTTTCTGGACCCGTCGAATGCTTTGACGACGACCTCACTGGTTCTCATCGGGGGTCCTTTGAATGATAATTGCATCAAAGTGGACTTTGGCATAACATTCAGGGCTGACCCTGTGTCTACCAGTACGTGGGCTAAAACATTGTCCTGGCAGTTGACCGTGATATTGAGTACCATGTTATGACGACGACCCTCCTCAGGTAATTCCTCATCACTAAACCCCAAATTATTGCAGGAAGTGATGTTAGAGACAATGCTATCGAACTGTCTGATTGTTACATCATGTTCCACAAAGGCTTGCTCCAAGACTTTCTGTAGAGCCTCCCTATGTGCTTCTGAACTGAGTAAAAGTGACAGCACAGAGATCTTTGAAGGAGTTTGTAATAGCTGATCAACAATGTTGTATTCACTCCTTTGGATGAGCTTCAGCATCTCATCATCATTTTTTGAAAGGTCAGGATTACTGGATTGACCGACTGGTGGATTAGGAACTTCTGTCTGAGGTTCCTTTTCTCTGATAGGTTCTCCAACCCCTCGGTTGAAGATTCTACCACTCCGTGTTACTCAACTGATGTTTGTAATATTCAAGATGGAGGGTAATGGAATTTCCTTTCCATTCTCGACTGTTGTTGCACCATATTTGTAAGGGATAGCCTTAGTTGATTCATACGGTAATGGTCCTGGTAGATAGATGACTATGGGAGACTTCTGATTTTTCTGACCATCGTAAGTAATCTCAATCCGTTCCTGGTTAGGAACTCTTGATTCGTCAAGTAGAGGGATGATGGTGAAAACATCCCTAGTCCTCTGATGATCAGAGATTACGACAACATCCTCGATTTGATTGGCAAGGTAGCCTGGCATCCAGCTGATTGGTCCGGAACCCGGATATGGACGAATTTCTCTACGATCCACCTGACCCTGAAGAGATGCTCGCACAAGGTAGCATCCTTGGTTACTTTCTGAACAGACTCCACAATGTTCATAGTTGTGTGGTGGCACCTGGCCACACCCGCTTTGAATGCAATGTAACCTCACTAGGTTAGTTTCTACAGATCGAACATCCTGACTTTGACGTCGAGTAGAGTTCTTGTCATCGATACTAATCTGCTGAGTGTCTTCATCCATATAGATGGGAAGCCACCAATGATTTAGCAAGTGCTGAAGTGCTTCCTGGACAAGGGCACAACCTTGATCATTTTCGCAACCCGCTGTACAGTCTTCGTAGTCATGTGCTATCAGGAACCCGAGTCGGACCTGCTCAGCATGTAACTCAACCAGGTTGGTATTCATCAAGCGAATATCGAAGATATGAACCATGTTGATCTGATAGGGATTCCTATCATGGTAGTCCTGAATCCATCCAAGATCCGTCTGACGCTGGAGGGCCTCTTGTACAAAAGAGCATCCCTGTTTGTTTACCGAGCAAGTCAGACAGGAATTGTAATCGTGCCGCGGCAGATTATGGTACTGGCTTTGCCTTGAGTGCATCGACACCAAGTTGACATTCATCGCACGGATGTCGTGGTTTTGAATGACATTGGATTTCGTATAAACCATGTTGACCCCACGAACTCGATGCTCTTGGATCCATCCGAGATCCATCTATTCCTGTAGAGCTGATTGCACCACAGAACATCCCTGATTGTTTTTAGAGCAGATATCACACTGGTGATAACTATGAGGTGACACGTGGCCATACTCACTCTGTTTACAATGCATCTTGACCAGATTGGTCCTTAACAAGAGTACATCGTGAATTTGATAGACATTGTTAGACTCTCCCTCTATCAGGTTGACTGCATCTTTCTCATGTTAAGGCAGCGGGTTCGTGAGAACATTCGAATTCGTATCTTTGAAAGATAAGACCCCGCTCCTAACAAGCTTTTGCACGTCAAATTTAAAACTGAGACATTTCTCTATGTTATGCCCTGATCCTCCTTGATGGTAAGGGCAAGTCTGATCCACCTTGAACCAAAAAGGTGGATTTTCCGATACTGTAAGAGGGGACTTAGTCTGGATGTGCCCCTTGGCTAGTAGTAACGGAAATAGTTCTTCGTACGATACGGGTATAGGATCAAATCCTGATGGCCGCGTTGAACGGTTATTGTTGTATTGAGGACGAGCCTGCTGAAGAGGCTGTTGTGTCCTTTGCTGATTAGGTTGGCTTTGCGCAACCTGAGGCTGATACGTAGGAGCAGGCGCAGGGTTGATAGCAGGAGTCACATCTGCTACTGGTTGATAACGTCACCTTTGCTTTCCGAGAGAGATATTCCTAATATCTTGCTCTTTTTTCTTAGGGAGAGCACTACCGTAACGCTTTGTACTACTTGATGATCCAATGTCTTTTACTAGACGTCCTTCCCGGACGGCTTCCTCGAGACGTACCCCCATACCGACCATTTCGGTGAAATCACCGGGCGCACTAGCTACCATTCTGTCATAGTAAAATGAGCTTAAGATCTTTAAGAAGATCTTTGTCATCTCTTTTTCCTCAAGAGGTGGACAAATTTGGGCGGCGATCTCACGCCACCTCTGAGCGTACTCCTTAAAGGTTTCCTTGTCCTTTTGTGACATTGATCTGAGTTGATCTCTGTCGGGTGCCATGTCCAAATTGTACTTATATTGTTGGACGAAGGCAGTGCCAAGATCTCTGAAAGTGCTGATCGTGGCACGGTTTAAACCCATGTACCATTTTAATGCGGCACCGGTTAAACTATCCTGAAAGTAGTGAATCAATAGGTCCTGATTCTCTGTCTGTGCTGACATTCGTTGAGCGTACATCACCAAGTGACTCTGAGGGCAAGAGTTACCCTTGTACTTTTCAAAGTCAGGCACCTGGAATTTGTGAGGAACTTTCACATTGGGGACCAGACAAAGGTCTGCGGCATCCTTTCCAAATAAATCCTGACCGCGAATGGCTTGAAGTTCCTTCTGCATTTCCAGGAACTGCTCCTGGAACTCGTCCATTCTATCGAATATAGTTTCCTTTTTACCAGAAGGTATCTGCGGAATCTGTCCTTCTGGGACAGTGTGCACCACATGGGGTGGTACCGTGACTACGGCAGCAAATCTTGGCATTTCCCGAAGTTTGTAACCTTCAGGAGTCCTCAGTATGCCTCTGGCATCCTCACTTTCCCAAAGTTTGTAACCTTCAGGCCCAGCGGCTTCTATTGTGATTCCTTGATCTTCAGCGATCGGCGGAACATATCCTTCCGGGATATAATTAACAGGCATGCCCCAAGGACGATCTTTTGGCATTTGATACCTGTAACACCCCAATTCCCATCGCGAATAAATAACACTTAATAAAATCAGAGTAACTAAAAATTTATTTTTTCCGACAGGAAACAGGGATGTCACACTTAAATGAACAAAATACAATCCCTGCTCAACATTTTTGATACATAACACAAAGGGAAACTTTTCCTTACAAAAGGATGGTCAATTATGGAATAAAGCGGAAAGATCCATAACCGACTTGTTTTACAAAATAAACTGTTTTAGAACCTCTACTATATACAAAAGTACTACCAAATATATTCAACAATTATATACATATAAACATAATCGTTCCCCGACTCCCGTGCTACGTATCAGAGCAGACACCAAGACCGACAACGGAACGGAGGACTAATCTTCACAAAAGCCTCCACGCCTCTAAAGCTGACAATCTGCACTATGCCATAAAAAGCATATTCCAGCAGAAGGGTGAGAAATATTATCATAATAACGTTGCATATAATTATATAGACATCAACGTATAATACACATATACCACATTCTCACCACGACTTATCACGATGCACGTATCTATACACATAACATCAACATATTCCATAAGACATTTACATGGCATAACAATCCGTAATTTAACACATCAAATATCATAGGCATAACCATTCATGCTCAAATACATGTATCCCTAATACATATCGATGCATTTAACATAAACACATATATTCATGTTCATTCACCGATGCATCATTACAAACATACAATTATCATCATTTCACATAAACATACATATTATGTTTATCTTCCAATGCACACCTGCACGATTCTGTTCATTCCACATCAACATATACACATATATATGTTCATTCATCAATGCACAACTACAATGATGACAAATGCAACTCATAGAGACCGACTCTCGACTCTATGCAGATGCAATGCGGTACCGACTCATTTCATCTCAAGTTCAATTGAAGAACTTATTGGAACCATCGCTCGTTACTTAGTGTAACTCCCCGTCGGGCATACGATGTTCACCCATTGCTACCACCTCTAAAAAGGCTTACAATGTTTATGGATTGCTTTCGGTCCTCTTTGTATAAGGCTCACAATCCGATCGCTTTCGGTCCTCTTTGTATAAGGCTCACGATCGTTTGTAATCATCGCTCCCACCTCTCAAAAGGCTTACGACGTTACAACGGGTTCATCTTAGAACCCCACAATGCAAGAATGCACATCATGATGCTTCACATACAACATGACTCATGACACTCTTGACATGCATACATATTCACAACCATGTGAACCATTTCAACATCAATAATCATGCATTGAAAATCAATTCAAACAATGCATTCATCATTAACCACAAATCACAACAACAAGCATATTATCATATGCATTCACACCAATTCACATTAATTACACCAAACGGCAACGAGCATCGCTTTACCACCCAAACGGCAACGAACTCTTTCACAATTAACATGCATTTACATTTAATTTAAACAATGCATTTCATGATGTTTGGCATACAATGACTCATGACATTAACATTGTATACTCACACACATCACATGCATCTTCACACATATATGCAACCATAATCATGCATATATATAATCAAATACCACACATTGCATATTCTTGCCCTTAGGCCACAAATCAACAACCACAACAATCATCACATATTCACATTTAACATGCATTATCACTTAATTCAAATAATGCATACATTCACTCAAGATCCACAATTCACAAAGCATTCTCAAATCAAGGGTTCGCTCTACAAACATATCCACAACACATTCATATCATTCATAATTAACATACTTAACATTTTCTACAAAATCACTATTCACAAACAGTCGGAAAAGTCGGCCAAAAGTCGGCTAAAAATATAATTTCTTATCACCATCAATTAGTACATATCAATACCTTCAATTCGATATAAAGAACTCTCAAATCCGATAAACAACGAACAAGTTATGAATATTTCAAACTAACGCAAAAACATAAACCGGACGCCCGACACTACGAAACGGTTCGTAAAAACTGTACTGATTGGACCAAGTTCAGACCCCAAACCTATTTTTCCTAGAAAGAACATCTCGTTAGCTTCCCAACGCTTCGAACGGGGATCAAAACCGACTTACGGTTCAATAGATATGAATTTCCGAAGTTTCCCCGACAAACCAGAATTTCTGCTTCAGCACAGTAGGTATCGATACATAGGCTTTATGTATCGATACATAAAGACCTCATGTATCGATCCCTAACTCGCATGTATCGATCCCTGCTGTAGTAAAAATTCCATTTTTCCCAATTTTCACAGTAGGGATCGATCCCTGGGATTATGTATCGATCCCTAACCCTGTTTTTCACAAAAAACTAGATTTTTCAAATTACAACTTTGCTGTCCTTTTCCCGAATCCCCGAAAACTCGACTAAATCGAACATTTTCACCGAAACAAACATATACGCGCAACCACCAAATACATAAGAACAATTTAGAACACATAAACGAAATTTCTACGACGTTCGATTTTTCGATTAAATTTCAACCTTTCAAAAACCAGAATTTTTAAACTTCACCAAATCGAATAAAAAGCACGACATACGACGACCTAACCTTCCTCGATACAACTACGTAATTTATTTCGAATTCTAACCGTGAAAACATCGTTTTCTATCAATTTCCTATAATTCGACCTAAACGGAAACAACAACGGAAACATACCGAAAACTAACCGAAACATAACCAAACTTAATGAAACTTCAAACAGCAGCTCACATACATATAACCAACCAACACATGTATTTATACGACTTTCCGACCGTAGAAACATCGGTTTCTATCGATTTCGTCAAATACGACATAAACGGAAACATATGGAAAACCCATCAAAACATTCACTCAAAACACATACATAATCATACACTAAGTTAGGATAATAATATTTCACACCCTTACCCGATTAAATCGTGTTTGAAAAGTCAGTTGAATCAATTTCTTTCTCTCCAAGTTTTCTCCCTTTTTCTTCTTTTCTTTCTCTTTTCCTTCCTCTTCTCTTTTTCTCTCAAAATTCTGTTTTTCTCTCTTTCTCACCTCTAACTTTCTATTTTAATAGAACAAATATCTAGCCACCCAAAAAGACCAAAATACCCCTACACTCAAATATCTCGCAAACTTTCTCAAAACGCGATAAAACATAATCACGATGAAAAATAATATGTTCTCAAATAAAAGTCAAGAATAAAATAATATAATAATAAAAATAATTAAATCGACTCGATTAAATAAAACTGACCAAAACTGGGGCGTTACAATACCTAGGATCATACTTTTCCACTATGGGCGTTGTGGTGATCTATGAGATCACAATTCTTTGTTGTTGAGCTTCTGCCATGGCTAGCATGTCGTTACGAAGCTTTCTCATATCCTCTCTTAGAGCGTCGATCTGTTCTTTCAACTCTCTGTTCTCTTCCTCGAGATCATCCATCTTTTTCTGACGATTGGCCCGAGTATTGTACGAATGAGACAGTTTGACTCTAGAATCGAGACACAAACGTGAGATTCGTGGGTAAGAAGAATACATTACGGGAGAATGATGAATGCAATAATTATATTAATTGTTTTTTGGTTTAATCAAAATAAACTTCGACAATTAGATTGCACATATCAAACAGTGGGGAAACCCCGTTTTATTAAATTCAAAGGATTGCGGAAATGAAATACAGTAAATTACAAAGTGCGGAAACAGAAACCTAAGCTAATGGGTCCCGAGTCCTCTCTGAGGAGAATTCGGGTGCTGATTCTGGTACTTTCCTTTTCTTGGACCGGGGCTCTTGGGTCGTTGTCGGGTTGTCATTCCTTTGCCAGGTGAAAGGAGCGAGTAAATTCCTTTGGTCATCCTGATTATCCACAACATGTTGCTCTAAAATCTCAATCAGAGCATCCTTATCTTTCAGTAGTTGCTGTATTTTGATACACTCCACATTGAGGGTGCGGTACTTGTTTTTCCAAGACCTCCTCTCCCGTTGAACTTTGTTGAGAGTAACCTGAAGTTTTTCTATTTCAGTCATGAAGTACATGACAGATTCCTTCGGTGGAAGAACTCCGTGACGAGGATAAGGCATCTTTAGCTTGAGAGCTCTAGTTTGTACCCAGTGGAGATAAGGCTCCACTGAGACACAGTCCGGTTTTCCTAGAGACTCCCGTCCTTTCTTGTGAACATGTTTCCAAGCGTGCATTATTTCCATCTTTAGTGCTCTGTCATTTTCTCCTTCTTTGAAGAAAAGACCTTCCAGATGAGCATTACGTGGGACATGCCTCATCGGGTATCCGAATTGACGACGAACCAATACCGGATGGTAGTTGATTCCTCCTTTAGTTCCTATGAGAGGTACGTTGGGGAAGTTTCCACAATGGTCAATGATCCTGATTCCCTCATAAATCCTATTGTACCAATCTATGTCAGAGTTGGTGAGAGACATGATTTTCTGCGACCAACGTAAGGCACTCTTATGATCCCAAAATGCAGCAGACCTGGGCAAATGGGAGATAAACCATTTATAAGGCAGGGGTACACAGCACGTGATCATTCCTCAGCTGTACAAATTCCCTAAGTGTACCGAATGATACGCGTCCGCGAGCAAAGTTGGCACAGGGTTTCCAATGAGAAAAACCTTAATGGCAATGATATCTACAAAGTTATTAATGTTGGGAAACAAAAATAACCCGTAGGTGAGCAAAACAAAGATGCTTTCAAAAGCAGTCACGTTCCCTATACTGGAATGGTCTGATCCTTTGGAATTTCTTCCAGTCCAGAAAAAGGAGCTCGATCAGTAATGTGCCGATCGGTCAAGTGAGAATACTCCTCCAGCGTTGGTGTGAGCTGGTAATCCGGAAATGTGAAACAATGATAAACTAGATCGTAAAAGTGAATGAGTGCTTCCATGATTCCTTCAATCACATGGACTCTTAACAGAGGCAGCAGACCTCCGTATTTGGCTCTGAAAGCTTCAGGGTTAGTGATCATCCTTGCTAAACTTCTCAAATCCTCTAGTTTTGGAACCTTGGAGGTATACTTATGAGTTCTCCTTCTACCGAAATCCATTAGCGCAACCCTTTTTTCTCTGAGATTTGCAATCATTGTCTTAGTTTAATTTGAAAAAAAGAGAGACTAGAGGAGAAAATTTTCTTTGTTTTAATGTTTTTTATATGAATGCATGAATGCAGCACACAAAAACATAGAAAAAGCATGGGGTTAAAGGGTTGGTGTCATGAAGTCAAGGCTCTACCCCCCCCAAAGGTTTTCTACGGGTGATTTTTTGTACCTGTCACTCAAAATCATTGATTCCTGAGAACACCAGCGGGCCGGGAACCGTGCTAGGTGATGTCCATCAAAGAAACCTCAAAAGAGGGTAGTTTATCGCATAACAGTTATTCCCGATAGCTTCCGCACTACAAAAAAAAGGTGATTTTCCTATGTGTATACTCAATCTTTCCACATGCGGCATCACACGCATTCCCATTAGTAGAAAAATAAACACGTATATCAATTAGGAAAAGCAGTATATATATTTGTCCTAAAGTCCTAGACTTTAAAGAGCTATGAATCCTATGTTCCTGACAAAAATGGCTCCCCGGCAGAGTCGCCATTCTGTGGTACCTTCCCTATTTAAAAAGTTTGACCTAAGATCCTAGTGAAGTAAAAAAAAAGTCCTATCCCAGTGAAATCCCAAAGAAAGTCAATTCGGCCCCACGGTGGGCGCCACTTTTCTGTAGCGAGCGAAACTGGACGTGTTTCTTAAGCACTGTCGCTCTTTTGGGGTTAATACAGGTCGATTCATTTTTTATCCTATTGTGAGCTGATGAAGGAAGGGAAATAGATGTCTCCAATTAACCCTGCTTGCATACTGAGTTTAAATAGCGGTCTGTTAGGTTACGGATGCGGTATGGAAGTGGGGCCTTTTTCTTCCTTCTTTGTTTATAACGGAACACCAGGAATGTTTATGGGTAGGGGTTTAGGACTGATACTTTTTAATTGATGTGGGTATGGGATTGTGGGTTTTTGTTGAGTGTGCTCGCTAAGATTTTTCTTTCAATCTTATGCTTACGTATTCCTGTTTACCGAAACAGGGAAATCAGAGCGATCGTAGTTCCTCCTATTCTATGGGAGGAAATGGTGTTTTGGTGTCTTGTTCAAAGCCCAAGACGTGAAGCTAAAGGTGGTTTGTATCTTGTTCAAAGCCCAAGATATGAAGCTGAAGGGTCTATTTTTTTCTTGTTGGAAGCCCAAGATGTGAAGCTAAAAGGGTGTTGACTTTAGAGAGAATTTGTCATCTCTAAAGGGGTTTGTTTGTCACAACTGTTGGGTGACTGGTTATAAAGGAGGATTACTTTAACTAGGGTATGTGAATCCAACAATGCCATAATTTCCTTTATAAGGGTTTCCGACCTGAAGGAGAATACTTTAACTCAGTGTAGATCAATGCCATCTTTCCTTAGGAATTTCTCATGCTAAAAGAGGGACAGTGGCATGGATGTAGATGATCCAGAGGCTTGCCGCTTACAGCAATTAGAAGAAAGGAAATGAGTTGTTGAGGTTTGTATACTGTGAACGAGGCACAACTTTGATGCTAAAAGGTTGATTGACTCAACCGGGGTTTCCTTATACAAAGCCTAAGAGGAGGCTATCGGCCCAACAAGAGGGTGATTTTTGTGTGTCTCGTACGAAGCCCGAGAGAGAGGCTAAAAGGGTTGACTCTACAGGAGAATCTTTTATATGTGTCTTGTACGAAGCCCAAGACGGAGGCTAAAGGTTGGAATCAACAAGAGGGTCTTTTATACTCAACAAGAGAGTGTTTTGTATCTCGTATAAAGCCTGAGATGAAGGCGAAAAGGGTTTTTGACTCAACAGGAGAGTCTTTTATACTCAACAAGAGAGTGTTTTTGTATCTCGTACAAAGCCCGAGATGGAGGCTAAAAGGTTTGCTCCTCTGGGGAGAATCATTTGTACAAAGCCCAAGAGAAGGCTAGGGTAACTGTTTCAGTTGAATGACAGGTCCAGTATGTTGGTTAAAAGAGAAAATCAGTTCTTATATGAGTACTGTTTGCACTCAGGGATTTGATTCGAGGATCAGGGTTATTTCCTGTTCTTTAAGGAAATGGGAAATCCAAAGGGTATTGAGACTGTCCGAGTCTACGGGTTTCATCTCCTAGTTTTTGAAAGGAGCTTGAGAATGTCTTTGAGACTCAAGGGAATTAGACTATCCAAGTCTAGAGTTTCATCTTTTGTACTACGTTTAAGAAACAGCAGTAGCAAGATCTAGACTTTTTGAAAGACTGTTCTATTAAGATGACTAATTTCTGTTCCTATACCTCTAGGAGGTCGTCGGGACAATTTGTACGAAGCCCAAGAGGAGGCTGGAAAACTTTTAAGAAGCTGAGGAACAATTTGTATGAAGCCCAAGAGGAGGCTATCATTCCCAGAGGAAGAAATCATTTATACGAAGCCTAAGAGGAGGCTGTGAATACTTCTAAGAAGCTGACGGGTCCTTGTACAACGCCCAAGAGGAGGCGAGGATGCTTTTAAGAAGACTGTGGGTCCCCAAACCCCGAGAAATTCAAGACAGGCTTTTCACAGAGAATAGATCAAGCCAGGAAAGTTCGAGAATTTGGAAGAAACTCAAGAGGTGCCATTCACAGAGAAAAGATCATCTTTGGGGAATAGAGTTTCTTTGACGATTTCTAAAGGTGATAGTCTGTGAAAGGGTTCACCGAGAATGCTGCCTTTCACGTCTCCATATTGTTTAACCCCAAGAGGAGGGAAGACTGTGTCTGGTAATCCTATGGGGATCTAGTTTTGTCTACTTCTAAGAGTGATCAACGGGCTTAATGCTAGACGTAGTTGTCGGGGAAACTCTAAATATCTATACTATTATTACACAGTTGATATGAGTTTATGAAAGAAGACTTACAGCGAAAACAACCCCACAGTATAGTTATATACATATGAAAGCGGTAAATGAAAGCGGGTAAACACTTACTCGGTTGTAGAGCTTCCATGCTATTTGGTTAGTTGTTCAACAAAAAAAGCTTTGATAATAATATTATATACAAAATCAAAGGAGAAAGTATTTTGAAAAGATGTTGGGGCTTACAGCTCAAGGAGAGGCCCAAGGTTTTATCAGTGATCGCACTGTGAGTTTGAATTTAAACAGGGACTTATACAAGTGACTAAGGCCCAAGAAAGGTTTTCTGTACAAAGGGATGGGTCTTACACTCTCTCAAGAGGCCCAAAGAGTTTAAAAAGAATGGGGCTTATAACACGAGGGTAGGCCCAGATGTTTTTTTGTTTTGAAATGGCGATCGCGCCGAGATTTTCTTTTAACATAGAGGGACTTATACAATATATGAGGCCCAAATTTGTTTTGGTTAAAAGGCGATTGGGTCTTACACTCTAATAGAGGCCCAACAGGTTTTGAATGGGTCTTATAGCTCGAGGAGAGGCCCAAGGTTTGTTTTTCAACGGACGATGATCGCGTCGAACTTTTTGAAATACAACGGGACTTATACCATAAGTGGGGCCCAAAAAATATTTGTGTATTTACAAAAGGGGTTGGGTCTTACACTTTATTAGAGGCCCAAAGTGTTTTAAAAAAGAAGAATGGGTCTTACTACTCGAGGGTAGGCCCAAAGTTATTTGTGTACAAAACGACGATCACGCCGAGGTTTTTGAAAATACCCGGAGGGACTTATACAATAAGTGAGACCCACAATATGTTATTTTACAAAAATGCTTGGGTCTTACACTCTATTAGAGGCCCAAAGAGTTTTAAAAAGAATGATGAGGGTTGAATTAATCAAAACCCTAATTTGTTTCTAAAATGTATTTTAATTGAATAAAAAATTCAATTAAAATGATCAAAATTGTTTAACATGTGGAAAACAAATTGTGATCTTGGATTAATGTTTCAAAAATCATGTTTTGACCTACAAAATGATTAGAACTCATTAAAATTTACAAAATCAAGAGGAAAAAATATTTTAAATGTCAAAAACAATTAAAATATTAATTCTTTGCAAAAATAGCAATTATATGAAATAAATAATATTTTTGGGATTTTTTGATAAAATAAGATATTTTAACATTTTTGTGAATTATAAAAAAAAGAATCAACTCAAAATCATTAAAACTCAGAGAGAAATTAATTTTTAAATCAATTAAATAAAATCACAAAATTCAAATATTTGAATTTTCAAAAAAGGGCGCCAAGAACACCCAAGAACACGCGCGTGTTCTAGGTTTTGCCCAGATTTGCATTTTCTCTCCAATATCCCTGAATACTTGATTATATCATGCAAACCACCTATCAATCTGCTCGTTTCAACCTCACGATCATGTCTATGGTCTTTAATTTCATTTATTTTTAAAATGGAATAAGAAATCAAGACAAAACCTCAAGAACCCTAAAATTTGCATGAAGGCTGAGAATTTTGATACACGATTCAAACAAAGCAATTAATTGAGGGGAAACATTCTATGCATGATTATGAACATTTGGCAAAAGTATTGTGCGAGGAAATATGCATAGATTAAGAGATGACCAAGTTTAGGCTTACTTGAAGGTCATGACAGCAAGAGCAATTTGATTTTTGAGTTGGAGGTGTTACAGATGGGTTGTGATGATCTGAACAGCTTCAATGGATGTTGTGGAGTGTGTTGCAAGCTTTGGAACACTTTGGAAGTCTCTGGATCAAGCTGGAGCACTCCAACTGCATAATTGAAGCATAATGGCTGGGTTGATAGGCGATTTTGAGCTGGGGGTGTTACAGTTGGTGTTTAAGTGTTTGGACACCTCCAATACATCATATGTGATGTGTCTGGGCAATTGGAATGGATTGCTTATGGCTGCAACTCAAAACCCGATAGTAGTTGCTCAAAAACAAGAAAACTTGGCACTTAAGAGAGAATGAGAGAAAGCAGTGCTATAACTGGCTTTGGTGTAAGTTGAATGATCCATTGGAACATCTATTTATAGGTGATCAACTCTTGTCTTGGAGGAATAGTGAATGGCGACTGGATCAGATCACATTCAAAGGCTTTGGCTTGGTGGCATTTCTTCTCACACAAGGCAACCTAGCCCCTCCCAAGAGCAGGGCTATGCCTTGACCAAATTCACATTCTTCAGATGTTTTTATTGTTTTTTAATCAGAGAACTTGACTGAGTAGAGTGGCTTTGTTGAAAGTGCCCTATTTCACATAAATGCCTTTGAATTTCAAGGCATATATGCCAAAATGCATTAATCTCAAGTTGGACGATCCCTTGCCCTTTGGACTCAACCCTATCAGTTGGATCAGTTGGCTTATGATCAGATTGGATGCATGTGGCATAGTGATCATTAATTTTGACTCAAAAATCGTGGATGGCAAGAAAACTCACAAACTGATTTTTCATGGCAGCCTTGGCATGGTGTGTTGTAGCAGCCATAACTCTTGGCTCAAGTGGAGTGGTTTCATGCCAATGAGTTGCTTGGATTGTAGGCAACATGCACAACAACATTGATGTTTATCTTTGGAACTGATTCAGCTTACATCTATGTAAAAAAATCCCACAAGTTTTGGTGTTTCAACACAAAATCTGCCTTGCCCAGAATTTTTCTAAGTGTTGGAAAAGTTGTACTTTCATGTTTTTAGGGATTTTGATCCAACCATAACTCAAAATCCATAATGAATTTGGAGGGGGGGGGGGTCAGTTTTTAGCTTTTGTAGAGGGCCATGAGATCTACAAATCAAGCTTTGGATGAGGAAAAATGGCTTTGTGGTTTAGGAGTTATGATCCTCCAAAGTTGGTACCCTTGCCACTTTATTTCCTAACTTAGAAAATTTTCTAAGTTTTTATGGTTACCCTTTTTACAAGTTATCCAACTTTTCTTAATTTTTCTTGATGAATGATGATTTAAATCACACATTAACATCATTTTAGGGTTAAAAAACCATAAAAGTGAAAAATCTCAAAAAGTCAAAGTTTGACTTTTGTGCACAGTTGACTTTTTATCAGATGAATTCGAAACTGTGCGATCCTCTAGGAAATCATGCCTTTGACCTAAATCAAACTTGATGGACATGTTCCATGGGTGTTATAGGGTATATTGAATCATGTCCTAGGGTTTGGGAGCATGTCCTGGTTAAAAGTCAAAGCTACAGTTGACTTTTCTCGCGAAACCCTAATTGTGGCTCTGATGAAATTGAGACTTGTTGCTCAAGCTTCTTGGATTAATACATTGTTGCAAATGGATCAATGTAGTATGTTAGAGACCCTCAAATCTTGTCTTGAGGTCTTGGCTCATGGTTTGTCCCAAAAGTCAACTTAGGGGTGAATTAGGTCAAGAAACCCTAATTCCTGATTTTTGATGAATGCATCCCCTGAGGCTTAATTGACTTGATGATTGGGTTTATGATGTCCCTTGGAGCATCATAGGTTATGATTTGAAGCAATGGCTCATGCCCAGAGGAAAATTTCCATCTGGAGGCCCTGGTCGACCAAACCCTAATTTGGTGACACTGGCGATCTTGAGGCTTGATCCACATGGAAGGGAGCAGCCTTGTGCTTAATCCTTAAAGTGGGAGTTCTCTTGATCCCTTATAGATATTTGAGAGGTTAGACAAGTTGAAGATCATGTCATTTCCTGATTGATCCTTTGTCTAAGAACTCTGGGAGGGCTTGAAACCCTAATTCTGATTATAGTAAGTGTTCACCCATCTTTGGGAAGACTGATGAGGCAAGATAGTTCATCCATATTGTGATGATGATTTCCACAATGATGGGGAATCTTAGTGGTCAAAATTTGGGGTATGACAGGGGGGAATCCAGGGTTTACCAGCCCAGTTCTTGAAAAAGAAAGCTCTATACTTTGCTAGTATAAGGAACGTGGCCGTTTTCGAGAGCATCTTTGTTTTGCTCACCTACGGGTTATTTTTGTTTCCCAACATCGATAACTTTGTAGATATTAATGCCATTAAGATTTTTCTAATTGGAAACCCTGTACCAAGCTTGCTCGCAGATGCTTATCATTCGGTACACTTAAGGAATTTGTACAGTGGTGGAATGATCACATGTTGTGGACCCCTACTGTACAAATGGTTCATTTCCCACTTACCCAAGTCTGCTGCATTTTGGGATCAAAAGAATACTTTACGTTGGTCGTAGAGAATCATGTCTCTTACCAACTCTGACATCGATTGGTAAAATAGAATCTATGACGGGATCAGAATCATTGACCGTTGTGGAAATTTCCCTAATGTACCCTTATAGGAACTAAGGGAGGAATCAACTATCATCCAGTGTTAGTTCGTCGTCAATTTGGATACCCGATGAGGCATGTCCCTCGTAATGCTCATCTGGAAGGTCTTTTCTTCAAGGAAGGAGAAAATGACAGGGCACTAAAGACGAAAATAGTGCACGCCTTGAAACACGTACATAGGAAAGGAAGAGAGTCTCTAGGAAAACCAGACTGTGGCTCGGTGGAGCCTTATCTCCACTGGGTACAAACTAGAGCTCTCAAGCTGAGGATGCCTTACCCTCGTCAGGAATTTCTTCCATTAAGGGACTCTGTCCTTTATTTTATGTCTGAGACGGAAAAACTTCAGGTTACTCTCAACAAAGTTCAGCAGGAGAAGAGGTCTTGGAGGAACAAGTACCGTATTCTCAATATGGAGTGCAAGAAAATACAGCAACTATTGAAAGATAAAGATGCTCTGATTGAGATTTTAGAGCAACATGCTGTAGAAAATCAGGATGACCAAAGGAATTTGCTCACTCCTTTCACTTGGCAAAGGAATGACAACCCGGCAACGGCCCACGAGCCCTGGTCAAAGAAAAGGAAAGTACCGGAACCCACACCTGAGCTCGCTTCAGAGAGGACTCAGGACCCATAAGTTTAGATTTCCTTTTACAGCACTTTGTAAATTACTGTATTTCCATTCCGCAATCTTTGAAATCAATAAAATGGGGTTTCCCCACTATTTGATATTTGCAATCCAATTGTCAAAGTTTACTTTGAATAATAAAAAAAACTGAATATAGTCATTGCATATCATTCATCATTCTCACGTAACGCATTCTTCTTACCTACGAATCTCACGTTTGCGTCTCGATTCTAGAGTCAAACTGTCTCATTCGTACAATACTCGGGCCAATCGTCAGAAAAAGATGGATGATCTTGAGGAAGAGAACAGAGAGTTGAGAGAAGAGATCGACACTCTGAAAGAGGATATGAGAAAGCTTCATAACGACATGCAAGCTCTAGCTGAAGCTCAAATGCAACAACAAAGAACTGTGATCTCAGAGATCACATTAATGCCCATAGTGGAAAAGTATGATCCTAGGTACAAAATGCCGAAAGATCGTCCCTGGGGCATGCTTATTAACTATATCCCAGAGGGATATATTCCGCCGATCACTGAAGATCCAGAAACTTCAGCAGGAACTGCTGGGCCTGAAGGTTACAAACTTCGAGAAAGCAAAGATGCCAGGGGCATGACAGCAACTCCTGAAGGTTACAAACTTCGGGAGAGGGAAGGACCTAGAGTCACTGCCATGATGACTATACCACCACCCGTGGTACACACTGTCCAGGAAGGACAGATTCCATAGATACCTTCTGGTGGAAACGAAAGTATGGATAACATAATGAATGAGTTCCAGGAATAGTTCTTGGAAATGCAGAAAGAACTGCAAGGCATTCGCGGTCAGGATCTATTTGAAAAGGACACCGCAGACCTTTGTTTGGTCCCCAATGTGAAAGTTCCACACAAGATCCAGGTACCCAATTTTGAAAAGTACAAGGGTAACTCTTGCCCTCAAATCCACTTGGTGATGTACGCTCGACGAATGTTAGCTCAGACAAAGAACCAGGAGCTACTAATTCACTACTTTCAGGATACTTTAACCGGTGCCAAACTCAAATGGTACATGGGTTTAAACAGCACTAAGATCGGTACTTTCGGAGATCTTGGCGCTGCCTTTGTTCAACAATATAAGTATAACCTGGACATGGCACCAGACAGAGATCAACTCAGATCAATGTCACAGAAGGATAAGGAAACCTTTAAGGAGTACGCTCAGAGATGGCGTGAAATTGCCACTCAGATTTGTCCACCTCTTGAGGAAAAAGAGATGACAAAGATCTTCTTGAAAACCTTGAGCTCATTTTACTACGACAGAATGGTTGCCAGTGCGCCCAGTGACTTCAACGAGATGGTGGGCATGGGAGTTCGTCTTGAGGAAGCAGTCCGAGAAGTACGGTTAGTTAAAGACGTTGGATCATCAAGTAATACAAAATAATACGGTAGTGCTCTCCCTAAGAAAAAAGAGCAAGATATTGGGAATATCTCTCTCAGAGAGCAAAGGCGACGATACCAACCAGTAGCAGCCGTAACTCCTGCTATCAACCCCGCACCTGTTCCTATGTATCAACCTCAGGTTGCTCAGAGCCAATCGATTCAACAACAATATCAGCAAAGGACACAACATCCTCTTCAGTAGGCTCGCCCTCCGTACAACAACAACCGTACAACGCGACCACCAGGGTTCGACCCTATACTGATGTTATACGCAGAATTATTTCCACTCTTACTTGTCAAGGGACACGTCCAAACCAGGTTTCCTCTTACAGTACCGGAGAATCCACCTTTTTGGTTTAAAGCGGATCAGACTTGCCCTTACCACCAAGGAGGACCAGGGCATACCATAGAAAACTATCTCAGTTTCAAATCCGATGTGCAAAAGCTTGTTAGGAGCGGGGTCTTATCTTTCAAAGATACAAATCCGAATGTTCTCACAAACCCGCTGCCTCAACATGAGAAAGCCATAGTAAATTTGATAGAAGGAAAGTATAACAATAGCTATCAAATTCATGATGTACTCTTATTAAGGGCCAACTTGGTCAAGATGCATTGTAGACAGAGTGGATATGGCCATGTGCCACCTCATAATTATCACCAGTGTGATATCTGCTCTAAAAACAATCAGGGATATTCTGTGGTGCAATAAGCTCTACAGGAACAGTTGGATCTCAGATGGATCCAAGAGCATTGAGTTCGTTGAGTTAACATGACTTATACAAGTTCCAACATCATTCAGAACCACGACATCCGTGCAATGAATGTCAACTTGGTGGCAATGCACTCAAGGCAAAGCCAGTATCATAATCTGCCATGGCATGATTACAATTCCTGTCTGACTTACTCAGTAAATCAACAGGGATGGTCTTTCGTACAAGAGGCCCTCCAGCGTTAGATGGATCTTGGATGGATCCAGGACTACCGTGATAGAAATCCCTATCAGATCAACATGATTCAAATCTTCGATATTCGTTTGATGAATACCAGCTTGGTGGAGTTACACGCCAGACAGATCCAACTCGGTTTTCTCACTTCACATGATTATCTGAGCTGTAAAGTATGTTATAAGAGTAACCAAGGGTGCTCTCTCGTTCAAAGAACTTTACAACACTTGTTAAACCATTGGTGGCTTCCGATCTATATGGACGAAGACACACAACAAATCAGTGTGACAAACGGGAACCCTACTAGGCATCAAAGTCAGGATGTCCAATCTATGGAAATAGACCTGGTGAGGTTACACTGCATTCAAAGCAGACATGGCCAGGTGCCACCACATAACTATGAGCGCTGTAGAGTCTGCTCGAAAAATAATCAAGGATGCTACCTCGTGCGAGCAGCCCTTCAGAGTCAGTTGGACAACAAAGAGATTCAACAATATTCGGTTTCGAGGACTATCAACTGGACGCCAGACTATTTCGTTGATTAGATTAAGGATGTTGTCATAATCCCTGATCATGAAAGGACCAAAGATGATTGTACCATCATCCCTCTACTTGAAGAATCAAAGGTTCCTAACCAGAGACTGATTGAAGTTACCTACGGCAGTCAGAAAAATCAGAAGGCTCCTGTAGTTATTTATCTGTCGGGACCGCTACCGTATGAATCAACTAAGGAGATCCCTTACAAATATGGTGCAACAACAGTTGAGAATGGAAAGGAAATCCCATTACCCTCCATCGTGAATATTGGAGACATCAGTTGAGTAACACGGAGCGGTCGAATCTTCAACAGAGGAGTTGGAGAACCTAGCAGAGAAAAGGAACCTCAAACAGAAGTTCCTAATCCACCAGTTGGTCCATCCAGTGATCCCGACCTTTCAAAGAACGATGATGAGATGCTGAAGCTCATCCAAAGGAGTGAATACAACATTGTTGATCAACTGTTACAAACTTCTTCAAAGATCTCCGTGTTATCTCTTTTACTCAGTTCCGAAGCCCATAGAGAAGCTCTACAGAAAGTCTTAGAACAGGCCTTTGTGGAACAGGATGTGTCAATACGAAAATTCGACAGTATCGTCTCTAACATCACTTCCTGCAACAACTTGGGGTTTAGTGATGAGGAATTGCTAGAAGAAGGCAAAAGCCATAACATGGCACTCAATATCACAGTTAACTGCCAGGACGATACTTTAGCCAGCGTACTGGTAGACACCGAATCGGCTCTCAACATCATGCCGAAGTCCACTCTAATGCGACTATCATTCAAAGGATCTCTGATGAGAGGCAGTGAGGTCGTCGTCAAAGCATTTGACGGGTCTAGAAAAACAGTTATCGGTGAAGTCGACCTTCCCATAACTATCGGTCCTCACACTTTCCTAGTCACTTTCCAGGTCATGGAAATCCAGGAAATATACAGCTGCTTATTAGGAAGGCCTTGGATACACCAGGCTGGGGCAGTCACTTCGACACTGCACTAGAAACTAAAGTTCGTCAAGAACAATTAACTCGTCACGGTCTGTGGAGAATAAGCCTTGATCGTGAGTAACCTATCATTGTCCACTTGTATAGAACCTGAGGAGGTTGTTGGAACGCAGTTCCAGGAACTTTCGATGAGCAATGACAATCAGTCAGAAAAAGGAACATCGATTTCCTCATACAAAGATGCTCTCAAAGTAATCGAGAGTAATAACGCAAAAGGATGGGGACATCTTATCATTCCTACTGATAATAAAACAAAGAAGGGTCTTGGTTTTTCTGTAACCTGTACCCAGGCAGCTGCTAACGGTGAAAGTCTTCATCCCATTTAGAACTTCTTCCATAATGGAGGTTTTCTTCACCCAGTGTCTCAAGAAGTACATACCATCAACGAGGGAGATTCCTCCGACACAGATGAGGAATGGAAGTCCTATCTTAACAAGGACGACTATATGTCTCAGGAAGAGGTGCCTACTGTAGCACCCCAAAATTTGCCCTACCTCTTACTAGCTTTTGTTTCTTTTTCATTTGTATCATTATTAGGTCATAGTTCATAATCATATCATGGCATTGGTTCTTGGGACATGGGATCAAGGCATTCTCATGTGGTTCGAGTCTTCCGTATTCAGAAGAGTATCAGTGTGCACTCAAAGATAAGGGTATAACTTCAAGTCAAGCATGGTTGTTCATTCATGATCCAGTTTAGATAGATGTTTGACCTACTCTTGGTCGAACTATCAAAGAGCCGGCTTCAATCTCAAGTTATCCACATCAGTGGCTATTTCTCATTGGTGTGCACCCAAGGTCAGGTTGTGTGTTGTGGACTTCATTAGGTTATCAAACAGTGGTTCGTGTGAGGTTCATAGAATCAAGTTCAGTCATATTCAAGATGATTCAATATTCATTTGATCAGAGATTCAGAGGATAATTGTTTCAGATAGTTTGTTTCTGTTGCAAGTTGTTCAGTGGTAGTTGTGTGCCTTTAATCGGACGTTGTGAAAAGTTCAGAGATTGGTGTAATGTGGTTGTCCATTTTTAGAACCATTCTTTACTCTTTCTACCATATCTGTTGTCATTTTTCATTTTATTAACCATTTTTTTTCATAACCTTTTCTTAAACCATTTTCTTTGATTAATCCATTTCAATTCATGTCCATATCCATATTCAAAATCCAAAACCATATTCATTTTCTAAACCTCAAAACCATATCCAAATATCATTCATTTTAAAACTACATTTCAAAAAGTCTATAACCAAAAATCATTTTTACTTCAAACCAATTTTCATACCAATTATCATACGTAAATATCTATTCCAATTCCATTTTAATTCAAAATCCTCTTTTGTCCAAACTTCATTTTCACTTACTAACCATAAGTCTAAAATCCATATTTTTCTTTCCTAATTAACACCAATTGCCTTTAAATTCATGGATATCCAAGAGAGATTACCATTTGATAGAGCTTTGATAATTGGGTCCCGCGAGGCATTTGTGGCGAAGCTGTCGTGAGCAAAAGTAATTCGTAACAGACCCAAAACCCATTGCAATAAACCAAGTCCACAACAGTTTTAGTTTTTTTAGCAAGAGAAGAAAATACAATCACAATAAAAGGTACAACATGGATTAAAAATGAAAGGACATAGAAAGCCCACGTCAAAAATTCATCAGTAACAGGTCATAACAGGATTTCAAAAGGAAAAAAAACTCTTCACAACAGTTCAGTGGCGATAGCAGTGAAAAGCTCGTGTTCAATTACGACTTTCTCAACGAAATTTCACAGCTCTTTTGTAACAGAATTCCACAACACATTACCTACCCTACCCCTAACTCATTCCAAAAAAGACAGAAATACAACAGAAAAAGGAAAATGAACAGTGAGGTTCGCAAGTTAAAAACGGAGTTTTACACTAGAAGTTTGTTACAGAATTACAGAAGGAAAAATTATAACAGATTTCACGTAACAAAATTTCATTGTGAAACCAATTTTACCCTTGAGTCGCGCTATAAAATCAGAAGTTCAGACTGCAAAATTTCATGATCTTCATTCTTCTATTTTCAAACGTCACGAACCACTTCACTCCACAAATTCTTCACCTGCAAACTCCAATTAATCTTCACCTTTAATTGACCTTCATCTCCAATCTTCATAAAGCTTATTCAATTCTCACAAATCCTGCACAATTCCAAGCTCCAAGCATTCTATTCTACAACAACAGTAATTTAAGAATGCAGTAAGAAGAAGAAGTCTCATATTCAAAACCAACAACAACGACGAAAAAGCATTTCGCAGCAGAACAAGGAGAAGAAGTTCAAGCCGAAAGAAGGAAGGAAACAAAAGAAAGAAGAAGATCGAGAAAGAGCGAAGAATGAAGAGATTAAGCATACCTGAAGATTCTCAGTTCGCACCAGTTCGTTCATGATTGAAGAAGCGCCGGACTATCTCCGGTAGGTACGTAAACCTCGCTTCGGACTTTGATTTTGTGTGACTTGATTCTCGCATCTGTATTGCATTGTTCATGTGATTTTAGTGTTGTTTCTGGTTTTCTCTTGTTGCTTCGTATTCGGATCGTGCGAGATATTCGTTTTGGTGAGTTTGTAAGGAACAGAGTTTCGAGTGAGGAATGTTTGAATCCTTGTGAGCTAGTTGCTTGTTAGCACGTAATTGTTGATTTCGCCGCCGCCGGCTCAAAGCCACGGCGCGACGGAGGAGTTCTTCTCCGGCGAGGTGATGTAGAGACAAGAATGACGTTGTATATTGATTAAGGTCGAAGAAGCAGAACGACGACGACGTTTGGAGTTGAGAGAGAGTGAGATGAGCGGAAATGTGAACGGAGACGAGTATGTCACGGCGTGGTGTGGAGGAGGGTGAAGTGAGGAAGGGTTGTGTATCGCGGTGGAGGGCACAGATGAGAGTGTTGGAGCGGAGAAGAAGATGATGGAGGCGTGACTGAGGAGTTTTAGGGTTGATGATATTCAGCCTTGTTCTTTTAGATTAATAACCTGGACCGGGCTTCCTAAGCCCATTTGGTTGTTCTATTTGTTTGCACCCGGATTTTCATTCGTACACTCCTCTCCTGGGACGCAATAAAGGCCATTGGGCCTGGATACCAAGGCCCACGCGCTGCTCATGTTCACACCACCCAGTTCATCAATACACCCCCCGCGGCTGCAAAGGAAAAAACCTTGGGCTTAAGACTTCAGGCCCAGGCGCCTAACTCTTTCTGCACCTCCCAAATCTGCCACTGCACTTCTTGTTTTCTTATTTGTTTTTATTATTTGAATTTTTGCTTAATTTTTTTTATTAATTGAGTATTAAATTAGACTTTTGAATTAGATTTTTTAATTTTGGAATTAACTTTAATTAGAGAATTATAGGATATTATTTAGATGTAAATTAGAATTTGGTTTAATTTTAGAATTAGTTTTTAATTTTAGATTAACTCTTGTTGACTAACTTTTAATCTTGTTTTTAATTTTCACTTTATCTTGGATATTCTTGATTAATTGTCGTATTTCTCCTAACTTGGTTTCATATTTAGCTTTTCTTTGTGATTGAGATGTCTGGTGTTTACTTGTTGATTACTCTGTATTCACATGCTCCCTTAAGGCTCCTAGTCCGACTTAATTTCTGATTAAGCTCGGAGTAGGATAGACATTAGACTCTCAATCCAAGCATGCTAACATTAGGTAGACTTCCCTCCTAAATCCTAACCTTAGGGCCATTTTGTATGATAACTTGTAGGATTCAGTTTCCCCTAGACCTTGCGTGCGTCTCTATCTTCTTTCTCAAAAAAATAATCAAGACACTTAATAAATACGATGAGTATTGTGCACCATGATCCTTAAGTACATTGGAAATGACGAGTGAGGGGTCTCCCCTCACTTTTCTAGAGTGTTTAGCATACGCCCCATTGGGGGCCACCATGCGACGCATTCCCTCCTGTGTCATAGACTTTAGTGCAGTACGAATCACAAACAAAGTCAATTCACTTCTTCAGGAGCGCTTCTTCAGATCCCGAGCCTTTTCTTTGGCCCCAGTGCGATCGAGACCATTCTAGTTTTCCCGTAGTTGTGAACTACGGATGCTCTGATTCTCATTCCAGATGAGATACGTAGGCACGAGATGCGATATCTCGGCGAGCACACTAACAACTAACTTCCCTCTTTTTGTCTCTCGCCTCCGTGTGATCGAGATTTGTTAACCGAACCTTTTATCTCGCCCTAGTGCGATCGAGACTTATTCACCGACCCGTAGGTCGAACCACGACTGCTCTGATTTCCTCTCTCTAGTCCGATTGAGTTTACGTAGGCACAAGACGCGATGTCTTGGTGAGCAACCTCCCTCTATCATCCTGTAGTCCCCGAACTACGTTGACTCTGACTTTTCCATTGTACAAGGGAATACGTAGGCATAGGACGACGATGTCCTATCGAGTCATTTCTTTTTTCTTTTCTTCTTCATTTCTTCTTTCTTTTTCGTTCTCGTTTATTCTCCTTTCCAGTAGCAGTGGAGCTTCAGATGACGACACCCTTTGATCGAGACAACAAGTGTGGATCCCATCGAGTACGATGGACGCGTGGGGGTGCTGACACCTTCCCCTCGCGTAACCGACTCCTTTACCCGTTTCTCTTGGTCGCAAGACCATGTCTTTTCCCTTCTCTCAGGTTTACGCAGTGTTTCTTTTCCCTCTCTTGGGATAAATACACATTGCTGGAGACTCTTTTTCTGCGCCACTTTCGCGTTTGTACTTGGATGAAAATCCCGGGAGCGACAGCTGACGACTCTGCCGGGGACTCTGGTTCCCTATGCGAGTCAATCCTAGCGCTTGTCTGTTTATTTTCATTGGGTGTTTACTGCTGTGCTTTATTTTGTTGTATATTACTGTATTATTGTATTTTACCGTATTTTATTGCATTTGGATTATTGTTATCATACTGTTCTACTGCTGTTGTTCTGTTGGGTGGATTCATGAGGGATAAGCCCAATACCCAGGCTTAAGCATACACCTAGGATTAGTGTGGAAAGTAGTGTGACTTGTGTGGCATTTGGCCAGACGTAATATACATGAAAATTCCACATCCGGAAGAGATTTTCATTGGTAATGTTCTATCCTGCAGATGATGGAATGTAACCTGGAAAACTGTCGACTCTGGTGACCATTCCCGAGGACTCAGTTGCGGTACTCCTCCCGAGAGGTGATGATGGCAGACCAGAAATGGCAAACCCATTACGCTTCTTGATCCGAGGACCCAATGCTGGAAACTTGCTATAGGATGTCCTTTTTGAAAGAGAATCAGTGGAGGCGCTCCTCAATTGGCGATAGTACTGTACCCAGAAGGATGAATGTATTATTGCTTCTCAACCTCAGTGCCAGAAGTTGAGGACCTTTCGTTTTCTAATACCCACATGTGAGAACGGGCGGGTGTTTACAGGTTTGTAGGTAACCGTAACCTTCCTCCTACCTGGTTTTCTGGTTTTCCTATCAGTGTGGACTTATCAGCCTGGTATTCCGGTATTCTAGTTATTCGGATATTCTGGTATTCCGATATTTTCTTCAGAGCAGACCTTTAAACTTATTCAGTCATCAGCATAGCAGTTATTCAGAATTTATGGATACCTTGATTCCGTGTCTTTGCATTTGCATCACATGACATTTTGCATTCTCATACTCATATGCATAGCAGGTATTAAGAGATGGGAATTCTTATCCTGACTTGGTATTTTCTTCAGAACTGCAAACCTGACTTCTCACCACTACGCAACTCGAAGCAATCAGAGGAGAATCATGGATCAAGTGCGAGCGGAGTTGTCGGAATTCCAGACTCGTATGGCTCAGTGCATGGAGGTGATGCAGGGTATGGCTCAACGTCAAGAGGAATTAAGGGTGGTTATTCACAGGGCTGCTGTTGTTATCCCAGAGGCTGGTAATGGGAATGTTGGTGGTAATACTCCGGGCGGAGATGTGAACCCTCAACGTACTGGCATTCCTCCACCCCCTCCTATGATTCAATCCAGAAGAAGTGATGCTGAGA
The DNA here is from genome assembly GCA_022829125.1 of Lathyrus tuberosus. Taxonomy (NCBI): domain Eukaryota; kingdom Viridiplantae; phylum Streptophyta; class Magnoliopsida; order Fabales; family Fabaceae; genus Lathyrus; species Lathyrus tuberosus. Next base: position 5,040,658 of record JALAZF010000164.1, on the reverse strand, counting down.
TTTATGTTCCTTGTCGGGAGGTGGATAATCAGGATGAACAATTTTACGATGCTGAGATGAGTTTCCCTATTGAGGCGGATAAGAGGTTTCGTATGGTCAAAGAGAGATTGAAGGCTTTTGAGAGCCAGAATACTTTGGGTATGGACATGTCTGACTTAGGGTTGGTCCCAGGTATGAAAATTCCTCCGAGTTCAGGGTTCCTATTTTCGAAAAGTACAATGGAACCACCTGTCCCAAGTTTCACATCAGGGCATATTCCAGAAAAATGTCTGCATATTTGGATGACGAGAAGCTGCTGATGCATTTCTTTCAGGACAACCTAGCTGGGGCATCTTTAGACTGGTATATGAGCCTGGAGAGAACGCATATTAAAAGCTGGAGAGATTTGGCATAAGCTTTTGTTAAGCACTACCACTATAACATAGACATGGCGCCCAATAGAATACAACTGCAGAGTCTTTCTCAGAGACAAAACGAAAGCTTCAAAGAGTCCAACCCCCGATGATGGAGCGAGAGCTCGTTGACATGTTCATGGATACACTATAGGGGAATTATTATGAGAAATTGGTTGGATGTTTGTCAGTCGGGTTTTCAAATCTTGTATTGGCAGGAGAAAGAGTCGAAAACAGCATCAAAATGGGAAAGATTCAAATTGCTGCTGAAGATGCAAAGAAACCTTATGCTGGGTCCTCCAAGAGAAATGAAGGAGAAACTAGTGCTGTGTATGTTCCTCCTGTTGTTCAACACCCTGTTCAGTAACGGCGACCTTATGCTCATCAGCAACAGGGACAATAAAGATCACGGAGGCCTGCGAGAAGGTTCGGTCCACTCCCTATTCCTCACAGTCATGTTCTTTCCCATCTACTTGAGAGTTCTCTGGTTGAACTAAGGGATGCCAAGCCTGTTCCCGACCCTATTCCTCCTGATTATGATTTGGATGCTAGATGTGAGTATCACTCAGACACACCGGGTCATTCAATTGAAAATTGCAACGTGTTCAAGCACAAGGTGCAAGACCTGGTAGACTCAGAGATCATTGCATTCACTGAAGATGATATGTACATCAATTGAAGCCTCCTTTCTCAAGTGAGTGTAATACCTCAAAAATTTACCTTCATGTTTTCTCAATAAATTGGTCTATGCTTTACTCTTTTTGCATTCCATAGTAGGTCATAGATTGCATAGCATGGCATTCAGCATAGGGCATGGGATCAAGGTACTTGGTCCATATTCTCAAGTCTCAAGCCTCAAGGTGGTTTGAGGAGTTCATCACATCATCACAAGATCAAGCATGGCAAAAGATTGCAAGTGGATCTCTCCCTCCTAACCAGAGAGACCAATTAGGGTTTTTGGTTTCAAAAGGACTTCTTGAAGGGCTTTGTAGGTTCAAGCATGATGCTATGAGGTCTATATGCTCACAGGTGTTCATGGATGAAGGTGTGGTCATTGATTCATTGTGGAGGATTTTCAGTGGATCAATTGCTTGTGAAGTAAGCAAAAGTCAACTGTAAAGCAAAAGTCAAATGTAAAGGAGAAAGTAAACTGTGGAATTCTGAGGTTCTTTTCATGGTTTTCAAGGTCTCACATCCTCATATGGTCTTCAAATGTCAAGTTTCACATCATTCATCAAAAATCAAGGGTTTGTGCAAAAGTTACTAAATTTGGAAAATGACCTATAATAAAAACTTTCCATTTTTGGCAATTTTTCCACCACATTCAACTTGACTTTTCATCATCAAGCAAGCTCCAAATGAATTTTCCTCCAACATAAAAGTTGAAGATATTTCTCTCCCATTTCTAAAAAGTACTAGAACATCTCCATATCATTTGTGGAACTCTAGTTAAGGTCAAAACAATGCAAGGTGCATTTCATGGATTTCTTATATGTCAAATTTTCCACCTTTTGCATTTTGGCACAAATGGACTTGTAATTGATCTTTTTGCTTCATGTTTTATTACAACATCAAAATGCAAGTCAAGAGGAGTATTTTTGGCCTTGGAATCAAATTATTTCATGCCATATTTCTCATTATTTTCACATTGTGCAAAATTGCAAATTGATTCAAAACTCACAAACCAAACAAGTACAAGGCCCAATTTGAATTCAGAGGTGATCCATAAGTAAATTGGAGGTGAATCATGCTGATTATAAGGGCTTCTCACGTGTGAATTAGTGGTGGTGGTACAAAATGCAAATTTGCAATTTTATCCAAATCTCATTAGCCAAGGTTCTAATCACTTGCTAATCCTAATCAGTGGAATAATCAAGAGTATATAAGCTTTCTCATACCCTCACAGCTAGGTCAGAGACTCTCATTTGCACAGTTTTGGTTTTTTGCTCTCACACTTCCTCTCTTAGAAACTCACTCTCCTTGGAGCTTCTTTGAGATTTCTCTTCACATTCTTGATCAGTGAAGAGAATAGAGCAAGAATCAATCACTGTTTGGAGCTCATACTGAGGATTTCACCAAGTGCCATTCAAGAGGATTCAAACTCAAATCTCAAGATCTAGCACGATTTCAAGCTTTAGTTGCATTTATTTTGCAACTAGAGGTTCCAAGGAGTAGATCTGCAGCTTTTGGAGGGATTTCTTGGAGGATTTCAAGTTCTACAGATTTCAGGTTAGTGTGATTTTCACCATCATAGAACTCAAATTTTAAGTGTGCATAATGATTTGTGAACTTCATTGAGCATGATGATCTATTTTATTTTGATTTTAGACGTGCAACATGTGTGTATTGTGGATTTAAAGTTTTGGATCTAAAAATGTTTTCGTTTGATTCTCAATGTGTGTTTGTTGTTTGATAAAATGGATGTGATATTTGTAATCCTCATAAAATTCTGGTTAGAATGGTCTATCTGTTTGTGGTTTCTGGAGATCTACAGGTTTTTGTTCATCTGAGGTGGTGACCGGAGCCCTAGCTCCGTCACCGGAATTATGTTCAGTCCGGCGGAGGAAAATTGGAGAAGATACAATCTCCACCGTCCTTTGTTTTGATCCAATGGTTGTTGTGTGGCCACGTTTTAATTCTCTGATTCTTATTTCATGAATTGCATGTGTGGCTCCCCATGCTTACTATCGTGTGCGTGCAATCATGAGTGTGCATCTTAATTACTTTTGGAAACGATTGACTAATCATGTGCGTTGGTGTGATCTGGTGGTCAGAATTTGGACATCGCATTAAAAAGGCATGTGAGGCTCACGTGTTTCTTTTTTTAATTTCTGATTAATCCTGTATGTGCGTGTGTATTCTTTTATTGTGTGCATGTGAATCTGAGCTGTTGATCATGATGACATGTGAATTTCATTGACTTTTGGTATCCGTGAGATTAATCATGTGGTTGTTATTGAATCTGAATGGTTGAATGAATTTCATATAATCATTGACTTGCGCTATTGGACCATTGGCCTTAGGCCTTGCTTTTTGTACCCCAGTTTAAGCCCATCTTTTATTTTCCAATGTGTTCTCTTGCTGAATGCACCCCATGCTTCTTTTCTTTCATTTTATTTTTATTAATTGTTGCATCTTGCGTTTTAATTTCTAAAATCATTTTAATGCATCCAAAAATCATAAAAAATTTCATGAAGTTTCTTTTTAGTTTTATAAAATTTTTCCATATTTTATTTTCTTATTTTATTTTATTTTTGGCATATGGATTAATTAATTGTTTAATTTCTTTTTGATTTGTTCCTCATTTGCACACTTCCACTTGTTGATTTTATTTCTCATCATCTATACATCATTTTCAACTCATTCTTTTTGAATTTGTTAGATGACATTCTAAAGTGCATAAAAACATTTTTGTTTCATTTTTAAAACTTTTTCATATTGCATTTTGGTCCCTCTCTTTTGCATATTGATGCATGTTTCTCACTTGATCTTTTCTTAATTGTTTGAATGGCTTAACTTGTGAATTTTTGTGAGATATTTTAACATGTGATTGTCTTATGACCTATATAATTTGAGTTTAAATTTCACAATTGTTGAATGTCATTTGGTGCATGTTTGATTTTTTGTGCTTAAGTGAATTATGCATGACCATATCTTGACACTTCTTTGCACAAGTTGACTTTCCATGTCCATTTGCTTGAGTTTCTTGCTGGCTCTTTGTATGTTATTTTTATATAATGCCTACCCCTGGTTGAGGTCCTTTGGGACTTAATTTTACACTTTGTGGATCATGTTTGAATCATGTTTGAGTATGCCTAAGTGTTGGAACTTTTGTTCTCTTTTTGTAGTTTGCTTTGGTGCATGTTTTGAAAGTGTTGATTGATGTTTGAACTTGTATGACTTGAGTTTTGTTTTGATATGATATTGATGCATATGCTACTGCCTCTTGAGTTCTATACTTGGCTTTCATGTTGCTTGAGCATAGTTGAATGCATTTGGTTTGAATTGTATGATTAATATCATTACCTTTCCTTTTGTGAACTTCTTTGGACCTTAATGCTTCATGTTTTGAATCACTTTTGCACACATGATTTGTTGATGATAATATGGTATTGGTTCTGACTTGTCTTCATTTTCATCTTGCCTTTCTCATTTCACTTTGTCATGAAGTCCATGTATGCTTCATTGTTCATTTCATACAAGTATGCTTTCTTCCTTCCATGTTTATTTTTGCATGCTTACTTGAGTTGTTTTGGCATGATCTTTGAGGCATGTTTATTGATTTGAGTTGGACATTTATGATATGATGTGCTTGCTGCTACTTATTATATTTCATTCTATTCTCTCTTCTCCTTCTTCTCTTTTCTTCTCTTTCACTCTTTCTCATCCCATGAATCTCAAGACTTGTTCAAGTCTTGGATTCATTCCCTTTAGAGCTACCTAGTCCAACTTAATTTTTGATTAAGCTTGGAGTAGGATTAGCATTAGGTCTTAGGTAGTCTTTCTCCTGAGCCTCACTAACCATAGGACATCCATGCATGATAACATTAGGACTCTTAGTTTCCCTTTAGAGTTTCCCTTGTGTCGCTTCTTTTCTCATCTCAAAATAAAAGTAAAAAATACTTAATAAAGGTTAACGTGTATTGCGCTCGAGCCGTAAGTGTAGGAAGTGAAGAACGAGGGGTCTCCCCTCCTCTTCTAGAGTGTTTAGCATACGTTCCATTTGGGGGCGACCATGCGATTCACTCGTTCCCGCATGGCAGACTTTGGTGCAATGCAAGTTACAAGCTAACTTAAAAAACACTTATGTCTAAAAAAACTTCAACAAACAATAACGTCTTTACTTCGGGAATTCTTTTCTCATCTCACTCACTCTCGACGTACGAACGCGCTTCTACTCGTTCTCTTGCAAGACGGTAACGCCTAAGTCTCCATACAGCGAGCTGCAACACCTGAGCTAGAACGTAAGTCGTTCCCTTAAAAAACACAATCCACCCCTAGTGAGGGGAACTACGTCGCTCTGATTCTCATGCTCCCGATGAGATACGTAGGCAGTGGGGTAGGGCTCATGCGAGCACTTCTTTTATTTTCCCTACATTTATTTCTTGCTCTCTCTCTCTCCTTTCTTTTTCCTTTTTCCCGTTCCTTTTCCCTTCCAGTAGCAGCAGTGGAGCTCCAGTTGACGACACCCTTTGATCAATACAAGCAAGCGTGGATCCCATCAGGTATGATGGACGCGTGGGGGTGTTAATACCTTCCTCACGCGTAATCGACTCCCGAACCCAGTTCTCTTGGTCGCAAGACCATGCTCTATCCTTTCCCCTCTGGTTTACGCAGTGTTTCCTTTCCCTCTCTCGGGATAAATACACATTGCTGGCGACTCTATTTTCTGCGCCACTCTCGCGTTTGTACCGTTGGATGCGAATCTTTTGGGAGTGACAGCTGGCAACTCTGCTGGGGACTCTGGTTGACCTCTTGCTGGTTCATCCCCTTTAGCGAGTCAATCCTAGCGCTTGTTTGTTTTCTTTCATCGGGTGTTTTTCTGTGGTGCTTTGCTTTGTTGTATATTACTGTATTGCTGTTTACTGTATTTTTTCTTTACTGTTTTTACAGCTTTTATTGCATTACATTTTATTACTGTCATACTGGATATTACTGTGCTGTGCTGGCTGGTTTTCTGTTTGGCGGGTTGGGATGTTTTGAGAGATGAGCCCAATATCTAGGCTCGAGCATACACCTAGGTTTTAGCGTGGGCAAGCGTGACGCTCTCGTGGTGTTGGCCACGTGCGGGTGATCACGATCTCTACAATCAGACGAGGTTCTATCCGGAGCTATCTGCTACTGTATGCTGATACAGGCCAGTAGTTATTCTCTGGAGGAATTGTCGACTCTGATGACCATTCTCGAGGACTCAGTAACGGCACTCCTCCCGGGATGTGACAGTGGCAGACCACACTTTGTGGCAAACCCATTGCATATTCTCGATCTGAGGACCCAATGCTGGGAACTTGCTATAGGATTTCCCTTTTGAAGTGAATCAGCGGATGACCTCTTTGATTGGCGATAGCATTGTATCCTTCGGGCTGAATGTGCTATTGCTTCTCAAACCTCTGAAGCTGAGGATCTTTTATTTTTGTGAATCAGTTGAGGCCTCCTCGATTGGTGATGATGCCAAACTAGAAATGGTGAACGTATCATCATTTCTCGACCTGAGAGCCCGGGATATTGAGGATCTTAGTACCCACATGTGAGAGGGATGGGTGTTTGCAGGTTTGCAGGTAACCGTGACCTTCAACCTACCTGGTTTTCTGGTTTTATTACTATGGTGGTTATTGTTCTGAGTTTTGGTACAAAGCCTTGATTTGTTCAGTCAGCACAGAGCAGCCAATTTGTGTGGATACCTTGATCCCATGCCCTGTATTGCATTCCTTTGTTCTGACATTCATGTTTGTGCATTTTCAGGTAGTATCTAGTCTTTGATTCCAGTCAGAGGGCATTCATAGGGATGGACACTAAGAGGGGTAAGAAGCACATCATCGTCTACAAGTTCCCGAAGATCACTCTTGGCCCGTTGAACAGTATGCAGAGTATAGCTGGTCCAGAAGTTTTAGGAGCCTTTGAAGAGAAGTATGGTTGGATTTTACCCCTGGTTCGGAGTCTTAGTGAGTATGAATACAATGGGCTACACACCTTGATGCAATTTTATGATCCTTCCTTGAGGTGCTTTGTGATGCCAGATTATGTGTTGGTTCCTACCCTGGAGGAGTACTCCAACATTTTGAGGATTCCTGTCAAAGAATGTGTTCCTTTCTGTGGTTCTCAAGGAGATTGTGATTTCCAAGCAGTGGCTGAGGCTCTTTATTTGAGCAGATCTACAGTGGAGGCTGACTTTTCTAAGAAGGGAAAATTCCGAGGCTATCACTTGGAGTACTTAGTGAAGAGGGATCAAGAAGAAGCAAAGGAAAAAAGGTGGATGGCTTTCAATGCAATATTGGCTCTGTGTATATATGGCATTGTGTTATTCCCTAATGAGTCTGATTTCGTCGATACGGATGCTATTCAGATATTTACAGCTCAGAATCCGGTGCCGACTCTGTTAGGTGATCTCCACTATGCTCTATATAACAGGAATGAGAAAAGATGAGGTGGGGTAGTTTGTTGTTGCGCATCTCTCTTTTACAAGTGGTTTGCCAAACGTTTACCCCAATCTGGTGCTTTTGTTGATTCAAGGATTTCTTTAGAGTGGAGTAAGCGTCTGATGGGCTTAGCTGCTAAAGATATTCTTTGGGTGGACAAAGGATTAGTGGGGACTGATATTTTGCATAGCTGTGGCAGGTATCCTAATGTACCTTTGATCGGAAGAAGAGGAGGTATTAACTACAACCCGTCTTTGGCTATCAGGAAGTTTGCATACGCTCTAAAAGATCCTCCGGCTGGAAAAGATTTGGAAGAATCTTTGTATTTTCATATGACCGATGGTGTGGCTATTGCACAAGAAGCTTCTCAAGCTTGGCTCAGCAGAAAGAAGATAGGTAAGACTGTTTTGGGTAAGCCTAATAATCAAGCTTTCGCTTCATATGTTGAATGGGTGAAGAAGAGGGTAGAAGAGTTCTATTTGCCTTTTGACCGGGCGCCTCCCTTATATCCTGAGATTGTGGAAGAGAGACTCACTGTACCATTCGAAGAGTTTGATAAGCAGCGTAAGTTGATATCTGATCTGAGGGTGGAAAACTCTGATATGAGTAGTCGACTACAAAATGTTCTACATGACAACTTGGGGTTGAAGTGGAAAGTTCAAGACATGACTGCGCATTTAGAGAAAAAAGAGAAGGATTTTGCCGACAGGGCTCAGCACTTCAAAAAGGTCAGTATGGCTGCTGAATCCTCGGGCAAAGATAAAAGAAAAAACAAGAAGCTTTTGACTAAAGCAGAAGACGAGCTTGCCACGTATCAGGATATGTGGAAGGAGGCCAAGATTGAGAATGAAGAACTGAAAGAGGAACTTTAGGTAGTGAAAGCAAGGAAAGATCGTTACTTTGCCAGGTGGAAAGAAGCACAAAAAGAGATTGAGGAGCTTAAGCTGCAAGCCGAGTTCAAGAAGTCGAAGCGCGAGGATAACAACGCTGAAGAGCAGATTGCTAAGTTGAACCAGGAGATTGCAAAGAGGAACAAGTTGATCAAAGGGCTGATGCAGTAACCTACACATCCTGACACTGCGGACCTTCTTGAGGAAGTTGAAGCTAGTTTGTTTGGAGTTGATTTGTAGTTGATTTTGTTGTTTATCTTTGTTCGGGATTACCATCAGGATTGTTGATGGAATCACCTTTGATTATGCTTGAATCTGTCTGTAAGAACTACTTTGTTTTCAGTAATGGAATATTTGGTTTAATTATCTGTGCTCTGGCAATTCTGGTTTTCGGAGAGTATTTGTTCTTGTGGTTTGATCCGGTGGTATTTCTGGAGTCAGATTTATTTTTCGATGTTGTGTCTGATCCCTTACCCAAAGTTGGAATCAAAGCAGATTCGGCCGGGAAATGTTTAAATATGATTGTTTGCATTTTACATTTGCATCCTCATAAGCATAAGCATTTTTTGCATAACAGGTACTTGTTGTAGGAGACCTCTAACCATTATTTGGTTTCAGGCACAATAGCTGAATCTCCCATTCACCGGTACGCAACCAGATGAAACCAGGCTAGGGCTATGGATCAGGTACAGACAGAGTTGGCTGAGTTAAGGGCACGTATGGAACAATTTATGAATCTGATGCAAGGGGTTGCTCAGGGGCAGCAGGACCTGAGAGCAGGGCAAGAAGACATGAGAGCTACCATCCAGCGGTTGGAGACTGAGATTCCTACTGGTGATCACGTTAATCCCCCTAGGGTTAACCCTCCTGTGGTCAACCCTCACGTGGTCAATCCTCCTGTGGTTACTCCTCCCCCGATTGGAGTTAATTTGGGTTTTGCTCCTGGCAGCAATGGGCTGGTTGAAGATCGTCAAGATGACCAGTTTTCCGTACTTAATGCTGATATGGGATTCTACCATGATGAAAGGAAATAAGAGGGATTGGCTGAGAGAGTGAAAGCTATAGAAAATCAAAATCCTTTGGGAATTGATGTTGAGGATATGAGACTGGTACAGGGTGTCAAGATTCCCCCGAAGTTTAAACCACCTACTTTTGACAAGTACAATGGTAGCACTTGTCCCAAAACTCACCTCCAGGCTTACAACCGGAAGATAGCAGCTTATTCTGATGATCAGAAGTTATGGATGTATTTTTTCCAGGACAGCTTGTCTGGAGCCTCACTGGAATGGTACATAAAATTGGACAGGGCCCGCGTCAGAAGCTGGAAAGAGTTGTGCTTGGCTTTCTTAAAGCAATACCAATATAACATCGGCATGGCACCAAATCGCACTTAGTTACAAAGCATGACACAGGACCCCAAGGAAGGTTTTAAGCAGTACGCCCAGAGGTGGCGTGAACTTGCTGCTCAGGTGCAACCTCCGTTGGAAGATAGAGAAATGGCTGACATGTTCATGAATACTTTGCAAGGTCCGTATCTTGATAGGCTGGCCGCTTGTCCATCTACTGGATTTGCTGACATAGTAATTGTTGGAGAGAGAATTGAGAGTTTGTTAAAGATGGGGAAAATTCAGGACAGAAGTGGTACAAGTTCAGCTCCTGCAAAGAAGTTTTTTGGCAACAATAACAGAAAGCGTGAAGGTGACGCTAATGCTGCATATTCACAAGGGGGGAGAGGTAGAGGACAACAGGGTACACATCACCAGGCAACATCTATAACTATTCCAACTCCGGGTAATGAGGCTCAACCTACAGCTCAGAGGTAGTATCACCCAAGAAAGAGAATGAATGACAGACATTTTGATGTTTTCCCTATGACTTGTTCACAGATGCTACAGAATTTACTTCATTTAAATTTGGTATAATTGAGGACTTTGGCTCCCCCAGTGGGCAGGTTACCCGCTGGATATGATGCAAATGAAAAGTGTGAGTTTCACTCCAATGCGCCGGGACACAATGTGGAAAACTGCAAGGCTTTCAAACATGTGGTGCAAGACCTTGTTGATTCGAAGGCTATTAATTTTGCTCCGAGGCCTAATGTAATTCAAAATCCCATGCCCCCGCTTGGTGGACCGGGGGTGCATGCCATTGAAGAAGATAGAGGGCTGAATCTGGTAAGGGACATTAATGATGTCAAGACTCTGTTAAAAGTTGTGAAGGAACGTTTGCTGAAAGGGGTTGTGTTTCCTGGTTGTTCAGAGAGTTGTGAAGACTGCTTGATTGCTAATAATGGTTGTGTAAAGTTGAGAACTGGCCTTCAGAGTATGATAGATGAAGGATGTTTGCAATTTGATCAGTTGAAAAAGAATCATGATGAAGTTTCTACTATTACAATCTACTTTGATCCTGTGGAAATTCTGGTGCCTGCTCCTTTACAGATATCTGCGCCTGAACGAGTAGCTCCTATAACTATAACTGTTCCCAGCTATGTCCCAAATGAGAACAAGGTTGCTATCCCGTGGTACTATGGGACTAATAGTCAAGGACAGAGGCAGGAGGTGCATACTCCTAAAGAAAGTGGTTCAAGTATCGGAAATGTTGGAGGAGTGGGTGGTTTTACTCGCAGCGGAAGGCTTTTTGCTCCTTAGACACTCAGGAAAGACAATACTGAAGCATTAGAGAGGGCCAAAGGGAAGCGGGTACTGAATGATGAACCAACGCTAGGGGCTGAACCGGTGCCAGAGGCAGAATCTGATAAGTCATTTGAGAGAGATGTTGAAGAATTCATGAGAATAATCAGGAAGAGTGATTATAAGATCGTCGACCATCTACATCAAACTCCTTCTAAGATCTCCATATTGTCATTGTTGCTATGTTCCGAAGCCCATCGGAATGCTTTGCTTAAAATTTTGAATATGGCGTACGTACCGCAAGAAATATCAGTGAACCAGCTTGAAAGTGTGATCTCCAATGTTAATACTGGAAATGGATTAGGGTTCACAGATTTTGACTTAACGCCAGAAGGAAGGAATCACAATAAGGCTCTCCACATATCAATGGAATGTAAAGGTGCTATGTTATCTCATGTATTGGTGGACACTGGCTCGTCTCTCAATGTGTTGCCTAAGAAAGCATTAGCCAAGTTGGATGTGGAAGGGGTGATACTCAGACCTTGTGATATAGTGGTGAAAATGTTTGATGGTTCAAAGAGATCAGTGTTTAGAGAGATAGAGCTACCTGTCCAGATAGGACCCCAGGTGTTCAATACAGTGTTTTATGTGATGGACATCCAGCCAGCCTATAGTTGTCCATTGGGTCATCCCTGGATCCACGCTGCTGGGGCCGTATCTTCAACCTTGCATCAGAAGATAAAATTCGTAGTTGATGGTTAAGTTGTTACGGTATGCGGAGAAGAAGATATTTTTGTTAGCCATCTGTCATCCTTCAAGTACGTGGAGATGGACGGAGAAATCCACGAAACTCTCTGTCAGGCATTTAAAACTATGAATATGGTGAAAGACTCTCCGTCTGGTGAGGCAAGAGTGGGAACTTCTATGACTTCATATAAGCAGGCTTTAGAGGTGGTGCAGTCTGGGCATACCGAAGGTTGGGGACAAATGGTTGAGATACCTTTCAAGGATGATAAGAGCGGAATTGGTTATAAACCTCCTCGGGTTCCACTACAGGGTCAAGAGCGCCAAGGGCCAGTTTTCTTCTCAATTGGAGGGGTCATATATCCAAGCCATACTTGTGCAGCAATTGAAGACGATGAAGATAGTGACTGTGACCTGGACAACTGGGTGCGTCCATGTGCCCCAGGAGTGAAGCTGAACAATTGGTTTTCGGAGGATCTCCTCCAAGTTACTCTGCCAAATAAGTAATTTTCTTTGTTTTCTTTCATTAAGCATGCAAAAGTCCTATGCTCTGCCCAAGGCATATTGACTTCATTGTAGGGCCCCCATTTGTTTTCATACAAGTTTTTATCATTAATAAAAGGACGTTTTGTATTCAAATTGTGTTCCCTGTCTTTATTTTTATTTTTATCAAATAAATAAAAAATGGCAATGTTTTCTTCACGGTTTTCTTGCATTTTTTTTCCTTTTTCCTTTCAAAAAGCAGTTTCTAAAGGCATGAGTTATCATTCATGCAGAAGTAATTCTCTGGATCTCATTGATGACGACTCTGCTATGGTTTATTATGACTTCGATAATCCAATATACCAAGCTGAAGAGGGGGACGAGGAAGACTGTGAACTTCCCGAGGAGTTGGCTAGATTATTGAAACAGGAAGAAAGAGCCATTCAGCCTCATCAGGAAGAGGTAGAAGTTGTCAATCTTGGTACTGAAGAGGTAAGGAAAGAGGTTAAAGTAGGGGCAAGCCTGACTGAGAATGTAAAGGAAGAGCTGATTGAGATGTTGCGAGAGTATGTCGATATCTTCGGCTGGTCTTACCAAGATATGCCGGGGTTGGATACAGACATCGTGGTGCATAGATTGCCGCTGAAAGAGGGTTGTTTTCCTGTCAAACAGAAGCTTCGGAGAACCAAACCTGAAATGGCCATCAAGATCAAAGAAGAGGTGCAAAAGCAGTTGGATGCGGGGTTTCTAGCTGTTACTAATTATCCGCCGTGGGTCGCTAATATTGTGCATGTACCGAAGAAGGATGGCAAAGTCAGAATGTGTGTGGATTATCGAGATTTGAACAGGGCGAGTCCAAAAGATGATTTTTCGTTACCACACATTGATGTGTTGGTGGACAATACGGCTCAATTCTCTGTGTTTTCTTTCATGGATAGGTTTTCCGGATACAACCAGATTAAGATGGCGCCCGAGGATATGGAGAAAACTACATTCATTACACCTTGGGGCACATTCTGTTATAAGGTGATGCCGTTTGGTCTAAAGAATGCTGGGGCTACATATCAGCGTGCCATGGTAACGCTCTTCCACAATATGATTCACAAAGAAATTGAAGTTTATGTGGATGATATGATTGCCAAGTCACAAACGGAAGAAGAGCATTTGATAAATTTGAAAAAGTTGTTTGAACGGTTGAGACATTTCAAGCTGAGGCTGAACCCGAATAAGTGTACTTTCGGGGTAAGATCTGGTAAACTTCTGGGCTTCATTGTCAGTGAAAAGGGAATCGAGGTGGATCCAGCAAAGGTAAGAGCCATTCAAGAAATGTCGGAGCCGAGAACTGAAAAACAAGTTCGTGGGTTTTTGGGAAGGTTGAATTATATTGCAAGATTTATATCTCATCTTACTACAACCTGCGAGCCAATATTCAAGTTATTGAGAAAAGATCAATCAATCCGGTGGAACAACGACTGTCAGAAGGCCTTTGACAAAATAAAAGAATACTTGCAAAATCCTTCGATTCTCATGCCTCCAGTTCCTGGGAGGCCACTGATTATGTATCTCACTGTACGTGATGGATTAATGGGTTGTGTTCTCGGTCAACACGACGAGACTGGTAGGAAAGAGCATGCTATATACTACCTAAGCAAGAAATTCACTGATTGTGAGTCCAGGTACTCGATGCTTGAGAAGACGTGCTGCGCACTATCATGGGCTGCTAAGCGATTGAGACAATACATGATGACTCATACAACCCTACTGATTTCAAAGATGGATCCAATCAAGTACATCTTTGAAAAGCCAGCTCTTAATGGAAGGGTCGCTCAGTGGCAGATGGTTTTGACTGAATATGATATACAATACACTTCCCAAAAAGCTATCAAAGGGAGTGTGTTGTCTGATTATCTAGCCGAGTCACCTATTGATGATTACCAGCCAATGAGGTTTGATTTTCTTGATGAAGACATTATGTTTCTCAAGGCTAAAGATTGTGAAGAGCCTCCGGTTGATGAAGGACCGGATCCTGATGACAAATGGAAACTGATGTTTGATGGGGCCGTTAACATGAATGGAAGTGGTGTCGGGGCAGTCCTTATTACTCCGAAAGGATCAAATATACCTTTCACTGCCAGGTTAACTTTTAATGTCACCAACAACGAAGCGGAATATGAGGCTTGTATCATGGGCATTGAAGAAGCCATTGATTTGAGGATCAAGACTCTTGAGATATTTGGTGATTCCGCTCTAGTGATCAACCAGATCAATAGAGATTGGCATACCAACCAGCAGAACTTGATTCCTAACAGAGACTACGCGAGAAAGCTGTTGACTTTCTTTACAACAGTAAAATTGTACTATATACCTCGTGATGAGAATCAGATGGCTGATGCTTTAGCTACATTGTCTTCCATGATTCAGGTGAATTGGTGGAACCATATCCCAAAGATTGATGTGATGAGACTAGACAGACCCGCTCATGTGTTTGCCGCTGATACTATAACTGATGATAAACCCTGGTATTTTGATATCAAGCGTTTCTTGAAGAGTCAAGAGTATCCAGCTGGGGCATCAAACAATGACAAAAAGACTCTGAGGAGATTGGCAGGAAGCTTCTTTTTGAATGAGGATGTGTTATACAAGCGAAACTTTGACATGGTCTTGCTCAGGTGTGTGGATAGACACGAAGCAGACCTGTTAATGCAGGAAGTACATGAAGGATCTTTCGGTACCCATGCTGGTGGGCATGCCATGGCGAGAAATTATTACGAGCAGGGTATTATTGGCTAACTATGGAGGCTGATTGCTTTAAGTACGCCCGAAAATGCCACAAATGCCAAATCTATGCTGATAAGGTGCATGTGCCACCAAACCCCCTGAATGTGATGAGTTCTCCGTGGCCCTTTGCTATGTGGGGCATTGAAATGATAGGGAAGATTGAGCCTACAGCTTCCAACGGACATCGATTCATTCTGGTGGCTATTGATTACTTTACCAAGTGGGTAGAAGCTGCCTCTTTTGCAAATGTTACCAGGCAAGTGGTAGCCTGATTCATTAAGAAAGAGATTATCTGCAGATATGGGGTGCCTGAAAGGATCATTACTGACAATGGTTCTAATCTCAACAACAAGATGATGAAAGAGTTATGCCAGAGCTTCAAAATTGAACACCACAATTCTTCTCCTTATCGTCCAGAGACGAATGGAGCGGTCGAGGCGGCCAACAAAAATATTAAGAAGATTGTGCAAAAGATGGTGGTGACATATAAAGATTGGCATGAAATGCTACCTTTCGCTTTACATGGGTACCGTACTTCTGTTCGTACATCTACTGGGGCAACCCCGTTTTTGCTTGTATATGGTATGGAGGCAGTGCTACCGGTCGAGGTGGAAATCCCTTCTTTAAGGGTCATGATGGACGTTAAACTTGATGAGGCTGAATGGGTTCGAGTGAGATTCAATGAGTTGAGTCTCATTGAAGAAAGACGGTTGGCTGCAGTTTGTTATGGACAACTGTATCAGAGGAGAATGAAACGAGCATTTGATCAGAAAGTGCGCCCTCAGACCTACCAGACGGGCGACTTGGTATTGAAAAGGATTCTTCCTCCGAATACAGATCATAGGGGCAAATGGACACCTAATTATGAAGGTCCATATGTTGTTAAGAAGGTTTTCTCGGGCGGAGCCTTGATGCTTACAACAATGGATGGTGAGGATTTTTTGTCCCATGTGAACTCAGACGCAGTTAAAAAATACTTCGCATAAAGAGACCCGCTGGACAGTAAAAAGAGAGTCCAGGAAAAAAAGGGCATCCCGGCGAACCAAAAAAAAAAAAAGGGGGTTCGGGCAAAAATTAGGGATAAAATAAAAAAGAAGTACACCCGGTAAGTTGAAAACCTGCAAGGGCAACTTAGGCAAAAAAGGGTATCTCGGTGGATTGAAAGCCCGTAAGGGGCGATCCAGGCAAAAGAGAGATTTAGTGAAAACTGCGATCTGAGTAATCTGTATTGCCTCATCTCAATCAGTAAGCACTCTGAAGGTCAGGAATCAGTTCAATTGTTCCCCTTTGAAGGCAAAGCAGTTGGAGAATCTTGAAGATATATGAACCATAGCAGGGTTAAAACTCAATGAAGTTCCCTTTTCACATTGCCATTAGGACAATTTCTTTTCTGTTTTGGCAATTACCTCTTTCCAGGAATTGCTTCTTGATGTAAATGCCTTTTTCAGGCTCTTCAATCAATAAAATTGTCGTTATTCAGAATAATTCTATCTGTTTGTTTTGTTTTTATTTGCTTTGTTTACACAAACGTCCTATTCTTTTTTATAAACATTTGCATGTGAAAACCTTGGGGGTCTACAATAATGTGCATAAAGGACAAAACATTTAAAATTACTTTAAATGACGGGTGCGCTTGGGTGAATACTACCGAACCTCGTATTATTCTGGGGCATATGTACGCATTCTTTTATTTGCAGTTGTGGAGATTTCACGGGATGGCTATGCAAAGATGTATGACGTCTTCCTTTTGCGAAGCGCAAATGATCGTTCCTCCCTAAGCAGGCAGCTTCTCAGCAGGAAGGCTATTCTTGGAGGTAGTCATCCCCAGCAGCGTTGTCAAATGGGTAGTATTGTATCTTGTTAAATCGATTCTCTCATTCAGCACTTCCAACAGCTACAAGCTTTTTCTGTGTCGATAACGGTTGTAACCTCCCCAGTAGAGTTGCTTCACACGCCTTACAGTTGATGTTCAAGACTCAGTAAGTGTCCAGGAGTTTGGAGATGTCGAATCTTCTGTAAAATCCTCTTGGGACGTTTTCCTCAGATCAGACTTGTATCTTGGGGCAAAATCAAGTGGTTGACCATTTCTAGCATGGAGCATCATGAAATTCCCCAGCAAGAAGTATTCCAGATCCATTATCCCCAACAGAGTGGCCTCCCAACTACTGCATTCTAGCTCAAGTCTCGGTATTAGTTTAAGAGTTGGAAGATGTTGGATCTTCTGTAAAATTCTCTTAAGAAACATTCCCTGACATGAGACACTTTGAGGTGATTCTCCCTAGCGGAGTTTGTTGTAAGCTTATTTCCCCAGTAGAGTTTGAAGAGGCGTGGTCTTCTGTAAAATCCTCTCAAGGGACATCTCCCCAGGAGAGTTTGTTGTAAGCTCATTAATCCCCAGCGGAGTTCTATGGTTCTAGTTATTCCCCTAGCAGACTGGTTCAGATGATGCTTCCCCAACAAAGTTATCTTTTCCTACAGTAGCCTTAACAGGTTTGTCAGGTCAGTGCCCAGATCAGGAGGTCAGGTCAATTTGTCTTCCCCAGTACGGTTTGCGACTGCGAATTTAATCCAGCTTGTTATCCCCAGCGAGGTTGCTTTCCTTTCCTCAACATTTATTTTGCTGAGGACCTCTTTGCATATAGTACGCATAGCATCCTCTAAAATGCGTAGCATTCCATTTCGTATGGAGCATTACGGCAAAATTCAAACATATGCATGTGAGGCATAAGCCAGTTTTGATAACTCGTGCGAGAGTCCAAAACTTTGCTCCTTATATCATTGACAAAGCCAAAAAGAATGCCTAGTTCATTCCCCAACAGACATTTCAAAGCAGTACAAGGGTTTCATCATCTTTTCTCCCCACAGAGTCATATCTCTCAACTTGCAAGTTTCTTGGACCCATTCCCGATAGGTAAGCCTTGGTTATAAACTGTAGCCGTTCCCGACCGCTCCCTTTGAGTTTTAACCATGCCAGTTCCCGACAGGCCCCGTTACCCATTTCCGATAGGTAAGCCTTGGTTATAAACTGCAGCCGTTCCCGACCGCTCCCTTTGAGTTTTAACCATGTCAGTTCCCGACATGCCCCGTTACCCATTCCCGATAGGTAAGCCTTGGTTATAAACTGCAGCCGTTCCCGACAGCTCCCTTTGAGTTTTAACCATGCCAGTTCCCGACAGGCCCCGTTACCCATTCCCGATAGGTAAGCCTTGGTTATAAACTGCAGCCGTTCCCGACCGCTCCCTTTGAGTTTTAACCATGCCAGTTCCCGACAGGCCCCGTTACCCATTCCCGCTAGGTAAGCCTTGGTTATAAACTGCAACCGTTCCCGACCGCTCCCTTTTAGTTTTAACCATGCCAGTTCCCGACAGGCCCCGTTACCCATTCTCGATAGGTAAGCCTTGGTTATAAACTGCATCCGTTCCCGACAGCTCCCTTTGAGTTTTAACCATGCCAGTTCCTGACAGGCCCTATTACCCATTCCCGATAAGTAAGCCTTGGTTATAAACTGCAGCCGTTCCCGACAGCTCCCTTTGGTTTGAACCTTGCCAGTTCCCGACAGGTACACTTGCCCATTCCCGATAGGTAAAACAGGTCCACGCTCACCAGTTCCCGACAGGCTATTCACCAGTTCCCGACAGGTTTCTTATGGGGTCCAATGGTTCCAAGGTCTTCTTCACCAACTTTTCTTCCTTACCTTTACAACATTTTCTCTAACCATAGTGCACATTTTCTCGGTTATTTTTGTATTCAATCCCTTTGTATCGTGAATTCCTGATAGCCGTTGCTTTCATCCATTCAGATTCACAATTGATTGAATATGGGCAGCTGTAATACCTCAAAAATTTACCTTCATGTTTTCTCAATAAATTGGTCTATGCTTTACTCTTTTTGCATTCCATAGTAGGTCATAGATTGCATAGTATGGCATTCAGCATAAGGCATGGGATCAAGGTACTTGGTCCATATTCTCAAGTCTCAAGCCTCAAGGTGGTTTGAGGAGTTCATCACATCATCACAAGATCCAGCATGGCAAAAGATTGCAAGTGGATCTCTCCCTCCTAACTAGAGAGACCAATTAGGGTTTTTGGTTTCAAAAGGACTTCTTGAAGGGCTTTGTAGGTTCAAGCATGATGCTATGAGGTCTATATGTTCACAGGTGTTCATGGATGAGGGTGTGGTCATTGATTCATTGTGGAGGATTTTCAGTGGATCAATTGCTTGTGAAGTAAGCAAAAGTCAACTGTAAAGGAGGAAGTCAACTGTGGAATTCTGAGGTTCTTTTCATGGTTTTCAAGGTCTCACATCCTCATATGGTCTTCAAATGTCAAGTTTCACATCATTCATCAAAAATCAAGGGTTTGTGCAAAAGTTACTAAATTTGGAAAATGACCTATAATAAAAACTTTCCATTTTTGGCAATTTTTCCACCACATTCAACTTGACTTTTCATCATCAAGGAAGCTCCAAATGAATTTTCCTCCAACATGAAAGTTGAAGAACTTTCTCTCCCATTTCCAAAAAGTACTAGAACATCTCCATATCATTTGTGGAACTCTAGTTATGGTCAAAACAATGCAAGGTGCATTTCATGGATTTCTTATATGTCAAATTTTCCACCTTTTGCATTTTGGCACAAATGGACTTGTAATTGATCTTTTTTATTCATGTTATATTACAACATCAAAATGCAAGTCAAGAGGAGTATTTTTGGCCTTGGAATCAAATTATTTCATGCCATATTTCTCATTATTTTCACATTGTGCAAAATTGCAAATTGATTCAAAACTCACAAACCAAACAAGTACAAGGCCCAATTTGAATTCAGAGGTGATTCATAAGTAAATTGGAGGTGAATCATGCTGATTATAAGGGCTTCTCACGTGTGAATTAGTGGTGGTGGTACAAAATGCAAATTTGCAATTTCATCCAAATCTCATTATCCAAGGTTCTAATCACTTGCTAATCCTAATCAGTGGAATAATCAAGAGTATATAAGCTTACTCATACCCTCACAGCTAGGTCAGAGACTCTCATTTGCACAATTTTGGTTTTTTGCTCTCACACTTCCTCTCTTAGAAACTCACTCTCCTTGGAGCTTCTTTGAGATTTCTCTTCACATTCTTGATCAGTGAAGAGAATAGAGCAAGAATCAATCACTGTTTGGAGCTCATACTGAGGATTTCACCAAGTGCCATTCAAGAGGATTCAAACTCAAATCTCAAGATCTAGCACGATTTCAAGCTTTAGTTGCATTTATTTTGCAACTAGAGGTTCCAAGGAGTAGATCTGCAGCTTTTGGAGGGATTTCTTGGAGGATTTCAAGTTCTACAGATTTCAGGTTAGTGTGATTTTCACCATCATAGAACTCAAATTTTAAGTGTGCATAATGATCTGTGAACTTCATTGAGCATGATGATCTATTTTATTTTGATTTTAGACGTGCAACATGTGTGTATTGTGGATTTAAAGTTTTGGATCTAAAAATGTTTTCGTTTGATTCTCAATGTGTGTTTGTTGTTTGATAAAATGGATGTGATATTTGTAATCCTCATAAAATTCTGGTTAGAATGGTCTATCTGTTTGTGGTTTCTGGAGATCTACAGGTTTTTGCACCACACGCAGTTATTTTGGTAAGCATGTTGATTAGTGATCAGGTAGCTTTGGAGAATCCCCTGGTAATCTTCTTATAGGATTTTGTTAGATTATATTTCAACTTTTTTGGTTTATCTATAAGAATAGGCGCTTCTTTTGGTGCACCTTATTCATTCAAGCACTCCTCACTCTTTGTTGTTTCCTTTGTATTGATGACTCTAAGTACTTGTTTTGGTGGATGCTTTCGCACACCCATGCTTGTTTTATTAGTTGCATCCATGTTAAAGAAAACTCATTTGTCTTTCGAATTTTGTATTTCTTCGAACCGGTTAAAACGTACTTCTTCATCTTGGACTCGGACCTTCATTATTCCATTATCAACATCAATCATCATTCGTGCGATTTTCATGAATGGTTGATCCAAGATTAGAGGATCATCATCATCCTCTTCAATATCTATCATCACAAAATCAATAGGAAACAAAAATTTATACACCTTGGCCAAAACATCTTCAGCTATGCGTGATGGACGTGTGATAGATTTTTCGGCCAGCTGTAGTGTTATCTTCGCATTCTTCATCTCCAAATCACCTATCTGTCTGATTATTGATAATGGCATCAGATTTATATTTAGCCAAGATCAATCACTTATGTTCACGCTTCCTATGGTGACAGGTATCGTTATACGACCATGATCTTTTTCCTTTTATGGAAAGGTTCTCTGAATAATTGCACTACAACTTGCATCTAAGTGAATGGTCTCCTCATCCATATACATTCCCTTTTTTGTCAGAATCTCCTTCATGAATTTGGTGTATTTCGACATATGTTCCAAAGCTTTTGCAAACAGAATGTTGATTTGTAATCGTTTTAAAATATCCAGAAACCTAATGCTTCCTTTTCGAAAGCTTTTTATATTTAAAAAAGAAGAGAATGTTGATTAGCCAAATCTCCTTCATAGAGGACTCTCCATCCTTTCTTTTTCCTTTTTATGATTTTTCTGTTTCCGCTTACCACTCACTTTTTTCTCATTCTCTGCTTTTTTTTCATTTTCAACTAATGCTTCTTTATTCTTTTATTCTTATACCTTCTCCTCACTTTCATTTATCTCTCCCTATTATTTCTTAACCATAACTCTTTCTTTTTCTAGATTTTCACCGACTCCAATTTCAATCACTTTGTCGCTCCTAATTGTAATTGCTTTACAATTTTCCCTTAGATTGGTTTGAGTGTTGGAGGTGAAGGTCCCTCCTTGTTGATCAGCTAATTATTTTGCAATTTTCCTAACTTTCATTTCAAGATTCTTTATCAAAGCATTAGTATTTTTCTGATTTGCAATTGACATTTGCATAAACTGATTCAAGGTGTCTTCCAACTTTGAAGTTTTGTCCAGTTATGGAGGATTTTGATTGAAATTCTGATAAGGATTCTGCCTCTTCAACGACCTTATATCTTGTATCCAACCTTGACCATAACTCGTGTTGTTTCCGCATTGATAGCCCTAATTATCTTGATATAGTATTTGACTTTGTTGTTGATTCCCCATATAATTCACTTCTTCAACAGCTGGAGGATAAAATCCAGTAGGATAGTCACCTGTGCAGACATTGCAAAAAGAGATTTATCTAGGTTTACTCGGTGTCTCTTGCACCTGCTTGAATTGTTATGGAAGTTTTCAAAATTGCTTAGTGAGTTCTTCCACTGTTTGAGTAAGTAACTTATTCTGAGCCAAGATCGCATCATTCGTTCCTAACTCGATAACACCAGTTTTCCGTTGTGAGGCACCCATGTTATAGTGAACTTGATGGTCATTAAGTTTCATTCGATCAATGATGGATATTTCATCCTTTACACTCTTAGACATTAAAGGACCACCTATTGTTGCATCTAAATGAAGTTTGTCCTGCGCTTGAAGTCTGTTGCAGAAAATTTGAATTTGTGTGATATCATCAAAACCATGACTAGAACACTTCCTCAACATAGACTTATATAGCTTCCATGCCTTGCAAAGTGTTTCAATGGAGCCTTGGGCAAACATAGTAATGGTGGTCTTTGCATCTAAGAAATTGTTATGCGGAAATAACCGATTCAGAAATTTTTCTTCAAGAATATTCTAGTTGGTCATGATTTGTGCTGGTTGGTCTAGATACCAATATTTAGCTTTACCAATCAAATAATGAGGAAATAATATCATAAAGACGGCTTCCTTTTCTGCTTCAGAAGCTCCAAGTGCATCGGCTAACTCAAAGAATTTGGTGAGGTGAGTGAAAGGATCTTCTTGCTCAAGACCGGCGAAAGGATTTGCATAAATAATCTGAATTAATCATGTATTCATCTCTGCTTTCCTGGCATTTGTAGGAGTTCTAACCTGTAGCGAGCGATTTTGGACGCGGTTCTTAAGCGCTACCGCTCTTTGGGTTAGTTTACTACAGGTCGATTCATTTTTTATCCTATTAAAGCTGATGAAGGAAGGGAAATAGATGTCTCCAATTAACTCTGCTTGCATACTGAGTTTAAACAGCGGTCTGTTAGGTTACGAATGCGATCAATGTGGTGGGACCTTTCTTGTGTTATTTTGACAGAATGACAGGTTTCTGGCGGGGAACAAGGATTAGGATGTTAGGACTGATGCTTTTTGATGAGATTATGGGATTTTGGGTTTTTGTTTTGTGTGCTCGCTAAGATCTTTTCTTTCGATCTTATGCCTACGTATTCCCGTTTACCGAAATAGGGAAATCAGAGCGTTCGTAGTTCCTCCTATTCTATGGGTGGAAATGGTGGTTTTGGTGTTTTGTTCAAAGCCCAAGACGTGAAGCTAAAGGTGGTTTGTATCTTGTTCAAAGCCCAAGATGTGAAGCTGAAAGGTCTCAACTTTAGAGAGAATTTGTCATCTCTAAAGAGGGGTTTGTATGTCACAACGGTTTATAAGGGAGAATTACTTTAACTGGGATGTGTGAATCCGGCAATGCCATAATTTCCTTTATAGGGGATTTCCAACCTAAAGGAGAAGACTTTAACTCAGTTTAGAGCAATGCTATCTTTCCTTAGGAATTTCTCATGCTAAAAGAGGGACAGTGGCATGGATGTAGATGATCCAGAGGCTTGCTGCTTACAGCGATTAGATGAAGGGGAAGGAGTTGTTGATGTTTGTGTACTGTGAACGAGGCACAACTTTGATGCTAAAAGGTTGATTGGATCAACCAGTGGTTTTCTTAAACAAAGCCTAAGAGGAGGCTATTATGTGTCTCGTACAAAGCCCGAGAGAGAGGCTAAAAGGTTTTGACTCAACGAGGGAATCTTTTGGTATCTCGTATAAAGCCCGAGATGGAGGCTATTTGACTCAACAAAAGAGTTTTTGTATCTCGTACAAAGCCCGAGATGGAGGCGAAAGGGGTGATTGACTCAACGAGGGAGTCTCTGGTATTTCGCACGAAGCCCGGTATGAAGCTAAAATTGTTAGCTCCGCTGGGGAGAATCATTGTACAAAGCCCAAGAGGAGGCTATGGTTACTGTTTTAGTTGAGTGACAGGTCTAGTATGCTGATTTAAAGAGAAAATCAGTTCTTATATGAGTAATGTTTGCACTCAGGGATTTGATTCGAGGATCAGGGATATTTCTTGTTCTTTAAGGAAGCGGGAAATCCTAAGGGTATTGAGACTGTCCGAGTCTGCGGGTTTTCTTCCTATTTAACGAAGGGGTCACTTGAGAATGTCTTTGAGACTCAAGGATATTAGACTGTCCGTGTCTAGAGTTTCATCTTATGTACTATGCTTTGAGAAACAGTAGTAGACTCTTTGAAAGGACTGTTCTATGAAGATGACTAAGTTCTGTTCCTATACCTCTAGGAGGTCGTCGGGACAATTTGTACGAAGCCCAAGAGGAGGCTGGAAGCTTTTAAGAAGCCGACGGATCCTTGTACTAAGCCCAAGAGAAGGTTATCATTCTCGGAGGAAGAGATCATTATACGAAGCCTAAGAGGAGGTTGTGAATACTTCTAAGAAGCCGACGAGTCCTTGTACTAAGCCCAAGAGGAGGCGGGGTTGCTTTTAGGAAGCCTGTGGGTCCTTGTACGATGCCCAAGAGGAGGCCGATGCTTTTAAGAAGCCAGTAGGTCCCCAAACCCCGAGAAATTCAAGACAGGCTATTCACGAGGAATAGATCGAGCCAGGAAAGTTTTAGAATTTGGAAGAAACTCAAGAGATGCCATTCACTGAGAAAAGATCATCTCTGGGGAATAGAGTTTCTTGACAAGTGCTTTTAAGAAGCCTGTGGGTCCCCAAACCCCGAGAAATTCAAGACAGGCTATTCACGAGGAATAGATCAAGCCAGGAAAGTTCGAGAATTTGGAAGAAACTCAAGAGATGCCATTCACGGAGAAAAGATCATCTCTGGGGAGTAGAGTTTCTTTGACAACTTCTACGAGTGACAGTCTATGAAAGGGTTCACAGAGAATGCTGCCTTTCATATCTCCATATTGTTTAACCCCAAGAGGAGGGAAGACTGTGTCTAGTAATCCTATGGGGATCTAGTTTTAACTATTTAAGAGTGATCAACGGGCTTAATGCTAGACGTAGTTGCCGGGGAAACTCTAAATATCTATACTATTATTACACAGTTGATATGAGTTTATGAAAGAAGACTTACAGCGAAACAGCCCCACAATACAGTTATATGTATATGAAAGCGGTAAATGAAATCAATAACCACTTACTCGGTTGTAGAGCTTCCATGTTGTTTGGTTAGTTGTTCAACAAAGAAAGATTGAAAACAACAGTATAATTCAAAATCAAAGGAGAAAGTGCTTTGAAAAAGAAAGATTTGGGGCTTACAGCTCAAGGAGAGGCCCAGGGTTTTATCAGTGAGCGCACTGTTTGAATTTCTACAGAGGGACTTATACAAGTGACTGTGGCCCAAGAATGTTTTTCTGTAAAAAGGGATTTGGGTCTTACACTCTCTCAAGAGGCCCATAAAGTTTTAAAGAAAAAGAGTGGGGCTTATAACACGAGGGTAGGCCCAGATGATTTTTCGTTTAAAATGGCGATCGCGCCGAGATTTTCTTTTAACGCAAAGGGGCTTATACAATATCTGAGGCCCAAAATTATTTTTTGGTTAAAAGGGGGTTGGGTCTTACACTCTATTAGAGGCTCAAAAGTTTTGAATGGGTCTTATAGCTCAAGGAGAGGCTTAGAAGGTTATTTTTCAAAAGGCGATGGTCGCGCGGTTTGTTTTTGACGGTATCGGGACTTATACAATGCACTGAGGCCCAAAAATGATTTGGTCAAAAAAAGGATTGGGTCTTATACTCTATTAGAGTCCCAAAGTGTTTTGAAAATGATTTATGAGGGTTGAATTAATCCAAAACCCTAATTTGTTTTCAAAATGTGTTTTGATTGAATAAAAAATTCAATAAAAACGATCAAAATTGTTTAACATATGGAAAATAAATTGTGATCTTGGATTAATGCTTCAAAAATTAAGTGTTGACCTACAAAATAATTAGAAGGCATTAAAAGTTGCAAAATCAAGATGGAAAAAATATTTTAAATGTTAAAAACAATTAAAACATTAATTCTTTGCAAAAATATCAATTATATGAAATAAATAATATTTTTGGAATTTTTTGGGAAAATAAAATATTTTAACATTTTTGTGAATTATTAAAAAAAATCAACTCAAAATCATTAAAACTCAGAGAGAAATTAATTTTTGAATCAATTAAATAAAATCACAAAATTCAAATATTTGAATTTGAAAGAAATGGCGCCAAGAACAGCTGAAGAACACACGCGTGTTCTGGGTTTGGCTGATTTGCATTTTCTATCCAATCTCACTGAATACTTGAATATATCATGCAATCCACATATCAATATGCTCGTCTCAACCTCACGATCATGTTTATGACAATTAATTTCATTTAAATTAAGCATAAAACAAGAAATCACGATAAATCCTTATGAACCCTAATTTCTGCATGAAGGCTAGGATTTTTAATACACGATTCAAACAAAGCAATTGCTTGAGGGGAAACATTCCATGCATGCTTATGAACATTTCGCAAAAGTATTGTGCGAGGAAATATGCATAGATTGAGAGATGACCAAGTTTAAGCTTACCTCTAGGTCGTGACAGCAAGAGCAAATTGATTTCTGAGTAGGAGGTGTTATAGATGAATTGTGATGATCTGAACAGCTTCCCTACACCCTATGGAGTGTGTTTGAATGCTTGGACTTGACTGAGAATGGCTGGATCACTTCAGGGCATCTCAACTGCACTTTGGTTAAAACCTTGAGCAATTGACTGGTGACTCTGAGAAATCAGTGTTCCAGTAGTTGTTTAAGTGTTTGATCAGCTCACATATGATGTATATGAGGTGTGTGTGTGATTGGTTTGAGTGGAATTGCTCTCTAATGAAAAACCCGATAGTGACTTGCTAAGAAAGGCATTTTTTAGAGTGAGAAGTGGTTTTTGAGAAAGGCAAGTGTTGTAGGCCTTTGGTGTACTTAAACTGATCACAATTGAGCTCTATTTATAGTAGAGCAAGTTTGTTTTGCAAGGAATAGTGAATGGCAACTGCTGAGTAGGTTTGGCCAATGTTGGCAAATGAAAATCCAAGTCTCCTCTAGCCATTGACTAGAGGTTAGGCCACGGGCTACTGGTCCCCTTGGTCTTGGATAAGTCTTGACTGAATTCAGTTGCTAAGAGCACAGTTCATGCCACCTTGATGCTTCCATTGAATGCTCTAATCCAAAATTGGAGTCTTGTCCCTATTTTGGCAATTCTAGGTTCAACATGCTATTTCTTGTTCCAAAGACTTTAGAGGCTTGGCTCAGTGATTGTCCCCTTTAGATTCAATCCTCAGTGGTGTCCAAGTGGATAGGAGCATTTGAATTTGGTTGATTTTGGCAAATCGACCAAAAGTGCAAAAATCTGCCTTGCCTTGGCAGATTTCAGCAAGGCAACTTGCCAATGTCATATCTCATAGCCCAAATTGAATTTGGTAATGTTCTTGGTCATTTTGGAAAGCCCTTACATGATACAACAACTGTTTGAACATGTTTGGTTTTGATCTCTTTTGAATCCAAGTGAAAAACCCCCCTACATTTGGAAAAAAGTAAAGGCAGATTCTGACTTAGTGAAATTTTCACTAAGTGTTGGAACAAAGTGACTTTTCTTGATTTTGATCACTCCATAACTCAAAATCCATGAGGAATTTGGACATAGGTCAGTATGAAGCCTTTGTAGAGGGCAATGTGATCTACAAATCAAGTTTTGAATGGGGAACAATGGCCTTGTGGTTTAGGAGTTATGGTCCTCCAAAGTTGGCACATTAGTGTCACTTTTTCCATAACTTAGAAATTTTTCTAAGTTTTTATGGTTACCCCTTTTACAAGTTATCCCACTTTCTTTGATTTTTCTTGATGAATGATGATTCAAATCATATATTAACATCATTTTAGGGTTAAAAATCCATTTTGGTGAAAAATTTCAAAAAGTCAAAGTTGACTTTTGTGCACAGTTGACTTTTTATCAGATGAATTCCAAACTGTGCAATTCTTCAGAAAATCATGTCTTTGACCTAAATCAAACTTGATGGACATGTTCCATGGGTGTCATAGGGTATATTGAATCATGTCTTAGGGTTTGGGAGCATGTCCTGGCCAAAAGTCAAAGTTACAGTTAACTTTCCTCGCGAAACCCTACTCGTGGTGCAGATGAAATTGAGACTTGTTGCTCAAGCTTCTTGGATTAATCCATTGTTCCAAATGGATCAATATGGTATATTAGAGACCCTCAAATCATGTCTTGAGGTCTTGGTCCATGATTTGTCCCAAAAGTCAACTTAGGGGTGAATTAGGTCAAGAAACCCTAATTCTTGATTTTTGATGTATGCATCCCCTGAGGCAAAATTGACTGGATGATTGAGTTCATGAGGTTACATGGAGTATATTAGGTTATTTTTTGGATCTTTGGCTCATGCCCAGAGGAAAATTTCCACCTGGAGGCCCTGGTCGACCAAAACCCTAATTTGGTGACACTGGCGATCTTGAGACTTGATCCACCTAGAAGGGAGCAGCCTTGTGCTTAATCCTTGAAGTGGGAGTCCTTTTTGATCCTTTGTGGATGTTTTAGAGGTTAGAAAAGTTGAAGATCAAGTCATTCCTTGATTGATCCTTTGTCTAAGGCTCTGAGAGGGCTTAAAACCCTAGTTTTGATTGTAGTGAATGCTCAGCAACCCTTGAGGCATTTGATGAGGCATGATGGTTCATCTATATTGTGATGATGATTTGCACAATAATGGGAAATCTTAATGGTCAAAATTTGGGGTATGACAGATGCCCCTATTTAATCTTCTTGGACCCGAAGGTGCGAATGACGAAGGTGTTCGGGCATTCGGGGTGCAAGAGGATTAAATATCGGAATACCCGAAATTTTGATGGCTATGAATGGCAGCTTGCGCATTCATCTTCTTTTGCTAAGAAATTATGCTTATAAAAGGTAAACTTCCCCTCGATCCTGGTCTTCAGCCAATGAGCTGGCTCAGGTTTTTTGTCAACTTCCCCTCGATCCTGGTTTCCTACCAAGGAATTGGTCTCAGTTTTTTTGTCAACTTCCCCTCGATCCTGGTTTCCTACCAAGGAACTGGTCTCACTTTCTGAAGTAAACTTCCCCTCGATCCTGGTTTCTTATCAAGGAACTGGTCTTAGTTTCTTTTGTCAATAAACTTTATTGACAAGGGACGCTATTTGTAGCGGCTTTCCTCAAACTTCTCGCCGAATTTTCCTGGGGAGATGCCATTTGAGTGGAAAAAGTTTTGATGTCAGACTTGCTGGGGAACCCATTCGTCTGAATTGTAGAGTTGCACAAACTTCTCTATTGGAGACGCCATTTGTCGACTCTATCTGGGGGAAAATGAGTCTCTTGATAGACTGCTTCTGCTTGGGGTCTTACATCATACTTTTCTCGGGATCTTCCCGGAGAAATGCCATATGATGGGCTCCAATTTTGAGGTGTCGATTACCTTTTCATCAGCGGTCTTTCGGAGAAAGGCAACTGTAATGCCAAATCTCTGCCTAGGAGGCTTTCTCTGGGGATTTTTCTTTAATCCGGGAAAGCAAGGATATCATCTTCAATGGCAAAGAGTGACATTTGTAGAAAGCTTCTCTGGCTTTTCAGAGGTTCAAGTTATCAAAGTGGTCGAGTGCCGACTCTAATCCAGAGATACACTGGAGGCGAGATTGTTTAAACGCAGCGTTTCCTGACGAGGCAAGAACTGACAACTCGATTGAGAAAATTGTTATCACTAGGGGACAAGACCGACCAGAGTGATGCAATGTGAATATGAATACAAATCAAAAATGCATGATGTATGTATGTATGCATATGCTGACAAAACTGACGCGACATACAGACTGACGAGTGAACACGACTGGATACTCGGGCATCGCGGGGCGAAGAAGTACCGTTGGTAAAAAAAGTAGCAATTCTACCTTGCTTAGGAGAGATAGTCCCTGCGCGGAATACCGTTGATCGGGCTTAGGAGATAAGAACTCGGCCGAGGCGTGTCAGACGAAACAAGGTCTCTGACACAGTTGATCCCTTTATTCAGGCGTACTGGGTTAGAAGGAGTACTTTGATTCTGCACTTTGAAGTTCGCTTACTTCTGGAGAAGCGATTGATGTTCTTTTGATGTTTACCAGTCAAAAGAAATTTCCATCTTTATTTTAAAGCAGAAAAAGTTTTACAAGTAAATTCATTTTTGTTTTATTTCAAGAATCGTTGATCACATTAAAATGTCATTCTATAAAGCTAAAGCAAATAAGAATTACAAACAAAAGCACAAGGGCTCAAATTTTATTGATAAGATGGAGATCAGCCAAACGTGTGATTCCAAAGAGTATATACAAAGTTTAAAAATGGTAATTTACAAGGAAAAGGGCTACGTTGAAACATAACGACCACTGTCCTTCTACCAACTTTGAATTCGGGACATCCTGAACTTCTGTCGAAGACGACCTTGACTGGAGTTTTCCTCTGATGGACGGTGTAACTGCTGCTGAGGGACTTGCCTCTGTTGAACATAGTTACTTGCCATTATCCCTAATTTTTTCCTGGATTGTACTTTGATGTTTCCAACCCATCAGGATGATTTTTTTTTATTTTGCCTCTAACTTTTGCCTGGACCGCCCTTTCGGGTTTTCAATCCACCGAGACGTTTTTTTTTTTAGTTTAGGTGAAGTATTTCTTGACTACATCAACATTCGTGGGGTAGGCAAATTCCTCTCCGTCCATGGTTGCAAGTCTCAAGGCGCCGCCTGAGAAAGCTTTCGTGATCACATAGGGGCCATCATAATTTGGAGTCCATTTGCCCTGATAGTCAGTAAGAAATGATTGTATCTTCTTGAGCACGAGGTCTCCTTTCCTGAAGACGCGAGGTCGGACCTTTTTGTCGAACGCCTTCTTCATTCTCTGTTGATACAACTGACCGTGGCATAGTGCCGTGATTCACTTCTCTTCGATCAGGTTTAATTCGTCGTGTCGACTTTGCCACCATTCAGCTTCTGAAAGCTTAGCTTCCATCAATACCCGGATTGATGGGATCTCTACTTCTATGGGGAGAACTGCCTCCATGCCATATACTAGAGAGAAAGGGGTTGCCCCTGTTGAAGTGCAGACAGATGTTCGATAACCGTGAAGAGCAAAGGGTAGCATTTCGTGCCAATCTTTGTAGGTTACAACCATCTTCTGAACAATCCTTTTGATGTTCTTATTAGCCGCTTCTACCGCTCCGTTCATCTTGGGTCGGTAGGGAGATGAGTTATGGTGTTCGATCTTGAACTCTGCGCACAACTCTTCCATCATCTTATTGTTCAAGTTAGATCCATTATCAGTAATGATCTGGCTCGGAACACCATAACGACAGATGATATTGTTTTTGATAAATCGGACCACCACTTGTCGGGGTACATTAGCGTACGACGCTGCTTCGACCCACTTGGTGAAATAGTCAATGACTACCAGGATGAACCGATGTCCGTTTAAAGCCTTAGGTTCGATCAAGCCAATCATGTCGATTTCCCATATGGAAAAAGGCCACGGGGAAGAAAGAAATTTGAGATGTAATGGCGGTACATGAATTTTGTCGGAGTATATCTGACACTTGTGACACCTCCTCATGTACTTGTAGCAGTCGGATTCCATGGTCAATCAGTAATACCCTGCTCTCAGAATTTTTCTCGCCATTGTGTGTCCGTTGGCATGAGTGCCAAAGGATCCTTCATGAATTTCTTTCATAAGCATGTCTGCTTCTGGTCTGTCTACACATCGGAGCAAGACCAAGTCAAAATTCCTCTTATAAAGAGTGTCACCGCTAAGGAAGAAGCTTCCAGCCAATCTTCTGAGGGTTTTCCTGTCTTTTCTGAGTGCCCCAGATGGGTACTCTTGTTTCTAAAGGAAGCATTTGATATCGTGATACCAAGGTTTGTCGTCTATGACTGCTTCGATCGCGAAGATGTAAGCGGGCCGTTCAAGGCGCATTATGTCGATCTTAGGTAAGTCGTTCCATAAACCTACACTAATCATAGAAGAGAGAGTGGCTAAGGCATCAGCCATGTGATTCTCATCTCGAGGGACATGATGAAACTCGATTATGTTGAAGAAAGGTAACAACCTTCTGGCATAAGCTTTGTAAGGAATCAGTCCTGATTGGTATGTGTTCCAATCTCCTTTTATTTAATTGATAACTAAGGCTGAATCGCCGTATACGTCCAAGTTTTTGATCCTTAAATCAATTGCTTCTTCGAGACCCATGATACAAGCTTCGTATTCGGCCTCGTTGTTCGTACATTTGAACGTAAGTCTGGCAGTGAAAGGAATGTGGGTACCCTGAGGGGTAACAATTATTGCCCCAATTCCGTTTCCATAATGATTAACTGCTCCGTCAAAGATAAGTCCCCATTGGGAACCCGGTTCTGGCCCTTCACTGGGTAACGGTTCATCGCAATATTTCATTTTTAGATACATGACATCTTCGTCTGGGAAGTCAAACCCGATTGGTTCTTGATTGTCAATCGGTTGATGAGCCAAATGATCAGCTAAAATACTTCCTTTAACGGATTTCTGAGCGTGGTACTCTATGTCATATTCTGATAATAACATCTGCCAACGGGCAATTCTTCCCGTGAGAGCAGGCTTTTCGAAGACATACTTGATTGGATCCATTTCGGAGATTAACCAAGTAGTGTGACGAATCATGTATTGGAGAAGACGTTTGGCTGCCCAAGCCAAAGCGCATCAAGTTTTCTCAAGCATCGTGTACCGAGTCTCGCAGTCGGTGAACTTCTTGCTTAGATAGTAAATGGCAGACTCCTTCCTTTTGGTTTCGTCTTGTTGGCCAAGTACACACCCCATTGAGTCCTCTAGGACTGTGAGATAAATGATCAGTGGTCTTCCTTCCACTGGAGGTGATAGAATCGGCGGATTCAACAGGTATTCCTTAATACTGTCGAAGGCGGTTTGGCAATCTTCTGTCCAAACGCAATCCTGATTCTTTTTGAGTAATTTGAAAATTGGCGCACACGTGGCGGTCATAAGGAATATGAACCTGGAGATGTAGTTCAAACGTCCCAAGAATCCTCTGACTTGTTTTTCAGTTTTCGGAGAAGGCATTTCTCGAATGGCCTTGACCTTGTCAGGATCAACCTCAATTCCTTTCTGGCTGACGATGAACCCTAAGAGTTTCCCTGAACGGACACCGAAGGTGCACTTGTTGGGATTCAAGCGGAGTTTGTATGTTCTCAAACGCTCGAATAGTTTCGACAGGTGGGTCACATGCTCCTCTTCTGTCTTAGTTTTTGCAATCATATCATCGACATATACCTCGATTTCTTTGTGTATCATGTCATGAAAAAGAGTAGTCATGGCCCTTTGATAAGTTGCCTTGGAGTTCTTCAAACCGAAGGGCTTACCTTATAACAAAAGGTACCCCATGGGGTAATGAACGAAGTTTTCTCCATGTCTTTCGGCGCCATTTTGATCTGGTTATAGTCCGAGAATCCATCCATGAAGGAGAAAATTTTGAACTTTGTTGTGCTGTCTACCAGCATGTCAATGTGTGGTAAAGGAAAGTCATCCTTTGGACTTGCCTTGTTCAGATCCCTGTAATCAACACACATTCTAACCTTTCCATCCTTTTTGGGAATGGGTACGATGTTGGCTAACCATTGAGGATATTCAGATGTAGAGAGGAAACCCGTGTCAATCTGTTTCTGTACCTCCTCTTTGATTTTGATGGCCATGTCTGGGTGAGTGCGTCTCAACCTCTGTTTTACTGGCGGACATTCCGATCTTAACGGTAAGTGATGTTCCACGATGCTGGTATCCAACCCTGGCACATCCTGATAGGACCAAGCGAATACATCGGGAAATTCTCTGAGAAGCTTTATCAAACCCTCTCTGGCAGTTGGACTGAGTAGTGCCCCAATCCTGATTTCTTTTCTCTCCATTTCTGAACCCACATTGATCGTTTCCAACGGCTCTTTGTGAGGTTCAATGGACCTTTCCTCCTGTCTGAGTAGTCGAGAGATCTCTTCTGGAATTTCGTTTCAACTTCTTCTTCAGCCCCAAATATCGGGAACTCAAAGTCGGGAGAAGGCATCGGATCGTATGTTTCAACTGGGTTTAAAATAAGCAATCTGCATGACATGATAATTCGAGTTTAGAAGAGATAGAGAAAATGCGAGTGTGTGCAGTGTATTTATTTTACTGCTTGTTTTTATTTTTAATTGTTTTTTAGGATTACCATTTTCTGAAAAAAAACAAAAAGAGAAAATAGCAATTAATGCAGAAATTACAGAACGACGTTATTTTATTAATGAACAAGTCGATCCTTAAAACTACAGCCCTATAAAACAAAACTCTGTCGCTTTGGGCGAAGCAAAGAGGGAAATTTACAGAAAGTGAGCCCTATCAAAACATCCGTTTCACCTGGGCAGGGTGAAAGGTTAAAGATGGCAATTACTTAGATTGGCGAACGACCTTTGGAACATCGACAGCAACCCATTGACGACGAACTCCTCGGTGAATCACAAAGTCTGGCACCTTCCTTGATTTATCTTCAGAAATAAAGCTGACTTCTGGTGGAGCGGGATCATTGGAATCTGTCTCCCAGGCAAAGTTGTCGTAGGAGAATTCCTCTGTTACATTTTGCATAGCATTTGTGCTCTCAGCTGTATCTCCCCATCCAGTTGGCTGGATGTCTTCGAGCCTGATACGAGAGCTTTCGGGAGCGGTGTATTTGACCATATAGTCGTACTTTCCACTCGGTTGTCCCAAGGTGTCCCACACTTCTTTCGAACTGGAGGAGTCATCTCTCTCGATGACGTTAACCTCGGGAAAAGTATAGTTGATGAATTCAAGTCCTGCAAACGTTGTAAATTCGTCGTCGTGTTGAGT
This sequence comes from Lathyrus tuberosus, assembly GCA_022829125.1. NCBI lineage: Eukaryota > Viridiplantae > Streptophyta > Magnoliopsida > Fabales > Fabaceae > Lathyrus > Lathyrus tuberosus. The sequence continues at coordinate 5,005,565 of JALAZF010000164.1, read as the reverse complement.
AGTTTCTGAATGACCTGAGTGTTGATCTCATGACATGGTGGGGACACAGGTATTCTGTTCAATGACGGTCAGCTGATTTTCATTGTTCGGCTGACCTTCTGGCCCCAAGTCTCTTGGGTAAGGCTGCCACATTGGCAAACCATCCATTAGGCCATAATAGGTGTAGTTAAAATTGTCTTTCATCGGAGTGTCTTCCTCTAATGAATTTGGCGGAGCACGGCATCCTTCCGGATCACAATCCCCATATATTATTTTGATGTCTGGCCTGGGTATAAATCTCGGACTCTCTGTAGGAAAGCAAAATGGCATTTACGTTTCATCCTGAGACATATAACTGTCCTCGTTAAGATAGGACTTCCATTCTTCATCTGTGTCGGAGGAATCATTTTTATTGATGGTATGCACTTCCTGAGTTACTGGTTGAAGGAAGCCTCCACTGTGGAAGAAGTTCTGAATGGGATGAAGACTTCCATCGCTGGCAACTGTCTGGGTACAGGTTGCAGAAAAACCAAGACCCTTCTTTGTTTTATTGTCAATAGGAATGACAAGCTGTCCCCATCATGTTGTATCGGTACTCTCGACTGCTTTAATAGCATCTTTGTATGAGGAAATCGAAGTTCCTCCTCCGGATTGATTGTCCTTGCCCACCGACAGCGCTTGGAACTGCGTCCCAATAACCTCCTCGGGTTCTACGCAAGTAGATGATGATAAATTACTCACGGGCAAGGCCTGTTCTCCACAGACTGTGACAAGTTGATCGTTCTGAATGAACTTTAGCTTTTGGTGGAGGGTTGAAGTGACCGCTCCAGCCTGATGTATCCAAGGTCTTCCTAATAAACAACTGTATGTTGCCCGGATGTCCATGACCTGGAAAGTGACTTGGAAAGTGTGAGGACCAATAGTTATAGGAAGATCAACTTCGCCGATAACTATTTTTCTGGATCTGTCAAACACTTTGACGACGACCTCGCTGATTCTCATCGGAGGGCCTTTGAATGATAATTGCATCAAAGTGGACTTCGGCATAACATTCAGGGTTGACCCTGTGTCTACCAGTACGCCGATTAACGCATCGTCCTGGCAGTTAACTGTAATGTTGAGCGCCATGCTATGACGGCGACCCTCTTCAGGTAATTCCTCATCACTAAATCCCAAATTATTGCAAGAAGTGATGTTAGAGATAATGCTATCGAACTATCTGATCGTTACATCCTGTTCCACAAAGGCTTGCTCCAAGACTTTCTGTAGAGCCTCCCTGTGGGCTTCTGAACTGAGTAACAGTGATAATACCGAGATCTTTGAAGGAGTCTATAACAGCTTATCAACAATGTTATATTCACTCCTTTGGATGAGTTTCAGCATCTCATCATTATTTTTCGAAAGGTCGGGATTACTGGATTGACCGACTGATGGATCGGGAGCTTCTGTCTGAAGTTCCTTTTCCTTGTTAGGTTCTCCAACTCCTCGGTTGAAGATTCGACCACTCTGTGTTACATGACTGATGTCTGCAATATTCACGACGGAGGGTAATGGAATTTCCTTTCCATTTTCAATTGTTGTTGCACCGTACTTGTAAGGGATAGCCTTAGTTGATTCATACGGTAGTGGTCCCGGTAGATAGATAACTATGGGAACCTTCTGGTTTTTCTGACCATCATAAGTAATCTCGATCCGTTCCCGGTTGGGAGCTCTAGATTCGTCAAGTAGAGGGATGATGACAAAAACATCCCTGGTCTGGTGACGACCATAGATTGTGACAACCTCCTCGACTTAATTGGCAAGGTAGTTCGGAGACCAGTTGATGGGTCCAGAACCCGGATATGGGCGAATCTCTCCACGATCCACCTGACCCTGAGGAGCTGCTCCCACAAGGTAACACCCTTGGTTACTTTCCGAACAGACACTACAACGTTCATAATTGTGTGGTGGCACCTGGCCACGCCCACTTTGAATACAATGTAACCTCACTAGGTTAGCTTCCATAGATCGGACATTCTGACTTTGACGTCGAGTAGGATTCTTATTACTGATACTAATCTGCTAAGTATCTTCATCCATATAGATTGGCATCCACCAGTGATTTAACAAGTGCTGAAGTGCCTCCTGGACAAGGGTACAACCTCGATCGTTTTCGCAACCTACTTTACAACTTTGATAGTCGTGTGATATTAAGAATCTGAGTCGGACCTGCTCAGCATGTAACTCTAGCAGGTTGGTATTTATCACGCGAATATCGAAGATCTGAACCATGTTGATCTGATAAGGGTTCCTATCATGGTAGTCTTGGATCCATCCAAGATCCATCTGACGCTGGAGGGCCTCTTGTATGAAAGAGCATCCCTGTTTGTTTACCGAGCAAGTCAGACAAGAACTGTAATCGTGTCGTGGCAGATTATGATACTGGCTTTACCTTGAGTGCATTGCCACCAGGTTGACATTCATTGCACGGATGTCGTGGTTCTGAATGACGTTGGAATTCGTATAGACTATGTTAACTCCACGAACTCGGTGCTCTTGGATCCATCCGAGATCCGTCTGTTCCTGTAGAGCTGCTTGCACTACAGAACATCCTTGATTGTTTTTAGAGCAGACATCACACTGGTGATAATTATGAGGTGGCACATGGTCGTACCCACTCTGTCTACAATGCATCTTGACCAGATTGGTTTTCAACAAGAGTACATCGTGAATTTGATAAACGTTGTTAGACTCTCCCTCTATCAAACTGACTGCAGCTTTCTCATGTTGAGGCAGCGGGTTCGTGAGAACATTGGGATTCATATCTTTGAAAGATAAGAGCCCGCTCCTAACAAGTTTTTGCATGTCAAATTTGAAATTGAGACAGTTCTCTATGTTATGCCCTGATCCTCCTTGATGATAAGGGCATGTCTGATCCACCTTAAACCAAAAAGGCATATTTTCCGGTACTGTAAGAGGAGACTTAGTCTGGATGTGCCCCTTAGCCAGTAGTAACGGAAATAGTTCTGCGTACAACATGGGTATAGGATCAAACCCTGATGGTCGTGTTGTACGATTGTTGTTATATGGAGGACGAGCCTGCTGAAGAGGTTGTTGTGTCCTTTGCTGATTAGGTTGGCTCTGCGCAACCTGAGGTTGATACGTAGGAATAGGCGCAGGGCCGATAGCAGGAGTTACAGCTGCTACTGGTTGATAACGTCGCCTTTGCTTTTCGAGAGAGATATTCCTAATATCTTGCTCTTTTTTCTTAGGGAGAGCACCACCGTATTGTTTTGTACTGCTTGATGGTCCAGCATCTTTTGCTAAACGTCCTTCTCGGACGGCTTCCTCAAGACGAACTCCCATGCCCACCATCTCGGTGAAATCACTGGGTGCACTGGCAACCATTCTGTCATAGTAAAATGAGCTTATGGTCTTTAAGAAGATCTTTGTCATCTCTTTTTTCTCAAGAGGTGGACAGATCTGAGCGGTAATTTCACGCCATCTCTGAGCGTACTCCTTAAACGTTTCCTTGTCCTTTTGTGACATTGATCTGAGTTGATCTCTGTCCAGTGCCATGTCCAAATTGTATTTGTATTGTTGGACGAAGGCAGTACCAAGATCTCTGAATGTGCTAATCGTAGCACGGTTTAAACCCATGTACCATTTGAGTGCGGCACCGGTTAAACTATCCTGAAAGTAGTGAATCAATAGGTCCTGATTCTCAGTCTGAAATGACATTCGCCGAGCGTACATTACCAAGTGACTCTGAGGGCAAGAGTTACCCTTGTACTTTTCAAAGTCGGACACTTAGAACTTGTGCGGGACTTTCACATTGGGGACCAAGCAGAGGTCTGTGGCGTCCTTTCCAAATAGATCCTGACCGCGAATGGCTTGCAATTCCTTCTGCATTTCCAAGAACTGTTCCTGGAATTCATCCAATCGGTCAAACATATTTTCCTTCTTACCAGAAGGTATCTGTGGAATCTGTCCTTCTGGGACAGTGTGAACCACAGGGGATGGTACCGTGACTACGGTAGTGAGTCTTGGCGTTTCCCGAAGTTTGTAACCTTCAGGAGTCTTCAGTATGCCTCTGGCATCTTCGCTTTCCTGAAGTTTGTAACCTTCAGGCCCAGCGGCTTCTGTTATGATTCCCTGATCTTCAGTGATCGGCGGAACATATCCTTCCGGGATATAGTTAACAAGCATGCCCCAGGGACGATCTTTCGGCATCTGATACCTAGGATCAAACTTCTCCACTATGGGCGCTGAGGTGATCTCTGAGATCACAGTCCTTTGTAGCTGAGCTTCTGCCATGGCTTGCATGTCGTTACGAAGCTTTCTCATATCCTCTCTCAGAGCGTCGATCTCTTCTTTCAACTATCTGTTTTATTCCTTAAGATCATCCATCTTTTTCTAACGATTGGCCCGAGTATTGTACGAATGAGACAATTTGACTCTAGAACCGAGACACAAACGTGAGATTCGTAGGTAATAAGAATACGCAATGTGAGAATGATGAATGCAATGATTATATTAATTGTTTTTTGGTTTAATCAAAATAAACTTCGACAATAGGCATTTGATGAGGCATAATGGTTCATCCATATTGTGATGATGATTTGCACAATAATGGGAAATCTTAATGGTCAAAATTTGGGGTATGACATAACCATGTTAGCCAGTTGCCTCGGATTGTTATGACATGGCATACTTCCAACCAAGGGTGGGTTGTTTGCCATCCCTAGCTAATTGTTTGCCTCTTCTGGTCTTGATGTTGTTCCTTCGGATTGTCCTTTCAATCTTTGGATAAAAAATAAGTTGATCTTATAGATTTTTACCTCGCATACACAGAATTCACAACCTAACCACACAAGTGAGCAAAATTGGTTAAACGAATAAAAATTGTCACAATGATTTTAATAACTAAATGCTAGTCTTTGGCAACGACTCCATTTTGATGGTTACAGTATTCAACATCAAAAGTAAGTATTTGTTTTATCGTATCCACAGAGACTAATGTGATATTAAATGTCGTTCAATAGTTGATATAGTTTAAGTGAGAAGTTATCAAATTGTTTGTTTGCACAGGGTACGTAATGTAAGAATGGTAAATAATAAGTGAGGTTTCAAATATGAGAAAGCTTGATGGGATTGGGACTCATCCATTGATCACACATGTATTCTTTCAATCAGTTATACAGAGATTAGTCGTTTGTTTAATATTATCACATATTGCTCGCCGACAGCGTTTATGTCTAAAATCCTAACGAGGGTTCAACTATATTGTTTAATCGACGATCTCTCATCCTATTAAACAAGACGATAGCATTGAGATCCAATACTCTTGTGAATGTTAAACCTAAATCTATGTCTAGAGTTTAACATCTAACAGTTGATTATCATGGATCGAGATTCGAAGAGTATTTCTCAATATCGGTTCAAATCTAAAAGTAAAACAAGTAAACAAGGATAACATCAATATCAATAACTAACTAATTCATATATAACGCCATGATCATAACAAATACATACGGTACCGATGGATTACATCTAATCCCAACAAGAAAAAGATTTAGCTACTCATGGTAACTTTGATTACAATGGAGAAGAAAAGAAGATGGATGAGCATCAATGATGGTTTCTTGATGATTTATACGTATCTAGCTTGTATTCTTCAAGTACGTTTTATCTCTGTCTCTTTCTCTCTTACTAAACTATAAAACTCTTCAAAATGTGTCAACTCCCTTCAAAATGAAATGTTTTTGAACTATATATAGTGCTCTTACTTTGCTGCTCTCGCATGGAAAGCTGTAGCCTCGACTGGTGAGCCACCTTTCTTCAGTTTGAAGTTTTTCCAGCTCAGAATCTCAAACCGCCCTGTCTCGATAGGCGAGCAAAAGGCCCGCATGGAGAGCTTCCTCACTATAGCTTTACCTGGAGACAATGAAGCATTTTACTACTAGAAAGTTTCTGACTTGTCTTGCCTTGCTCTTGTACAGTTCACTGGGTGAGCTGGCTTGCTTGATACTCGCCTGGCGAGAAGAGTGGTGATTTGGTTCTATTTATCCACGCCTGAGCCTCGCTGGTGGCTTGTTGGGCGAGCTCTCGCATTGGCCTCGCAAGATGCTCACCTGAAAAACATGCAAAAACTCTTCTTTTTTGCTTCCATCTTGGTTGATTGTGGTAATTTCAACACAACGACAAAGAGATTAATAGGCACCACACAAATATGTATCAAAAACTTAATTTTATGCAATACTTAGGGAAATCATGATAGGAAATGTTAGTTTGAGTCCATAAGTGCCGAGTTTTCATGCGGATGACTACTATTTTCTAGCACTTATCATGCTTTTTTGACGAGTAAATGGTACTGCCATGTACTGTTTGAGAGTTTTTTATTCTATTTGAGGTGAATCGATGCATTTTATTTAATTGATAATTATCATGCATGAAATGGTTCAGTTTATGTTGAGTTATAATCAACTGATTAATAATGAGCATTATTGAGTTTCTGTGTGAGTTGCCATAAAAGAGTAATGGTTGATTGATGAGTTTGGTTTAGAGTGGGAACCTTGATGAACATTGATACAGTTGAGTTCCATTACATGCATTCATGAGTTGTAGAGTTGCCCGGTTCAGAGAGGGGACCTTTGGGCGGCCCGGTTCAGAGATGGGGCCGTGGCGGGATGTAAATCTGTAACAAACCTCTGATCATCCAGAAAACTTGGTACCATATATATATAAAGTTGAGTTGCAAGTCTGGTTCAGAGAGGGGACCGTGACGAGAATTAATAGAGTTAAGGAGAGGAACATTGCATACATATCTGCATTGAGTATGGATTAATTATTTGTATGAGTTGATTAGGTTGTTTTGTATGAGTTCATGTTATCAATGTTGTTCTGGTAGTTGATATGAGTTATGAGACTGATAACATGTTACTTAACTATCCTTAATGTTTATGCATATTATCTATATATGAACGTATTCTCGCCCCTTTCTGTTTGTTGTTGTGTCGCTGTTCCTATGGGGTACAGACGACATGGTAAAAAAGTAGATGATTGATGGTAGAGGATGACGTTGTGTCTCTTTAGTTATTTATCGTTCAGGTCTTAGTGGGGTCGTTCTGATATGTAACATTGGGGAACATCTTATTTTATGTTTTCTTTTATTGCATGTCTTATTTCACTTTATCATTGTTGTTTAGATTTATACATTTAAATTATTGGTTTTGTGCTGCTTATTTCTGAGAATTTTAATTGTGGTTCTTTTATGCTATGGTGAAGCATGCGTGGAACTTTATTTTGTTGAATTATATTGAATTATTTTATTAAATTTTGAGTCGGGGAAATAGGGTGTTACAGAAAGTGCAATCATGGTATCGTATGGTATCACTTATTTGTTTGATGTTTTTGTCAATTTAAACGTAGTTGTCTTAGCCTATTTGCGTATTTGTAATTTTCTTTTCATTAAATATTCATGTGCTTATACTTTATTCGTATTGCATTTCAATTATGACTGCTTCGGCTATTGTATTGTTGTGCCATTAATAACCCTCACTGTTCGATTAAATAAGAGTCTTTTGATCCATGATATTGTTTGTTTTTAGCCTAACAAGTTGCTACTTTTTCATTTCATCAGGCGTATCTTGAATCACAAGTTAGAGCTTTTAAATTTGGATGTTGAGGCACTTGATCTGAATCACGTGTTAATCCTGATTCAAATCAGAAGTTTTGTGAAAATTGGGAATTGTCTTTGGACAAATTTATTTGAATCACAAATAAAACATGATTCGAATTAAAAATGGGACTTTTACCTCTACCCTCACTCCTCTTGTGACTATTGTTCCTATTCTGGCCCTTTCTCTTGCCTTAGCTATAGAGGCTTCTGCTTTTGCTCCCCGGGTGGATCAACTTGTGGCTACTACAAGCACTTTAATAGTGGAAGAATCAACCCCACTTCCAATTTCGAAAAAGGGGGCCCATGATGAGGAACGACAATCCCCTCAGGATGAGAGTTCTCCAAAATTGACTCACATTACGGAGGGTAATGCTTCTAGGGAGAAAAGTCCTTTTGTATGGGTGTCAGTTGTCTTCTCTTCCCGACTTGTTTGGACTCAAGAGGAAACTGGCAATACTGTTTTGAGATCGAATTTATCCTTTATTTGGAATCTCCTCAAGGGGAAAAAGATGAAACTGACATCTAAGCTTACCTATAGCATGTTCAAAGTTGCTTCTATCTTCTCTCTTGTCTCTACTAGATGGGGAAATATTTTGGCCACGAGTAATACCTCTAAGGAAATGGATACTTGGAAAAGGAAGGTTGAAGTTATGGATCTGAGGTGAGATATTCTCCAGAAGGAGCTTGTTGCACTGCTTGATGAGGTTAAAGCTGCCAACTCTTTGTAAGAGGTGGTGAAAGTACATGGATTTCCTTATGATCTGGCTGCTCGTGTGGCTAAACTGAAGGATTCCCTCAATGATGCAGAGAAGCGGTATTAGGTTTCTTTTGATTTTGTTGATGACAAAACTCGCCAGGTGGAGGATCATCGGAAATCCCTTCTTCAAGAGACCGAAGCCCGTGTTAGAGTCTTGAAAACTCTCCAGGACGTTGTGGCCAACCTGAAGAAGGCACTTTATGAATCCCTTCAATGCATTATGCAGGTTATGCTTGGGGTCCATGAGCAACTTGTAGAACAAGCGAGGAAGTTCTGTCATGATTCCATCATTTCACCCGAGATGCTGGACCCATTTCAGACTACTCATGGGGCAACTCTAAAAGGTGATCCTGGTTCCTCGGCTCCAAACACTTCCGCTTAATATTATTTTTCTTTGTATTATCTTATCTCCTACAACACTTCCCATGCTTTTTGTGTCTCAGATGTAATGATATTTAAAATATTTTACCTTGATTACTCGAGTGTTATTTACTTTAGAGCTTCGTGTTCATCTTTGCTTTATCATTGTCATTGTTTACAAATTGTTGTAACTCTGGGGTTTGCTCTTTTACCTTGTGAAGTTTGTTTATTTATGTTGGACCACCATCATTGATCGACTACAACAGGTTATCCATTTTGGGTGTGAGAACCCTAGTTACTTGCTTTTTGAAGGAAAAAGTGCATTTCATTGTAATGAAGTGGCAAATTGTTTACCATGAAAATTGGTAAACAACCGATGGTCTCCAAATATTGGTTAACTTGCAGGATTAACCAGTGAATCCTAGGACACGTGTTAATTATTTTTTAGATTAAAGTTTGAGAAACAATGAACACTTCAAAAATATTCATGACTTGAGAAATAGTTTACTTCGAAAATGTAAAAGAAATTACGTTGCAGGAAAGTGATCGAAAAATGTGTTAAAAGTAACTTGTGCAAAATAAAGAAGATAAATTTCTGGGTGAAAAGCATAAACTGAATTTGATCAAAATGTAAGACAATGGTGTTTCATCAAACTTACATTTCTCAATAACTCTTTTCTCTACACACTAGGTACTTTGAGTAAGTTGAGTGACTTGTATAAACTTGACCACACACCCCAAATCCTATCACTAAGACCTCTTATTTATATTGAATCAAAATAACTGCCTCTAACGGCCTTTCTCCTAAATCAAGACAAGTGGCGCTCAACATATCTTCAATTCTCCAGCGTGTTCCACGTGTCTTCTCTTGAAATTGGATAAGGACAAAGTTCCCTCCTTGATTCAAATTCAAACTTCAAATCGAAGATACCATCAGTAGCATCCCCGTCGAATTACAACTCCAGACTTAAAAAATTTTCCTAAGTACAGCCAACCATTCTTTCTTGCATAAGGGAAACTTCAATTGGATTTTCATAATTGCACTATCTAGTCGAAGTCTATCATAACTTCACAGAAATTCTTCTTTTCCTTATTTGTTCATAAATCCAAACCAGGCGTCGAAATTACGAGCCAACAAATTGCCCCCCCCCCCCCAAATGTCATTTTCGACATCACATGAAGAAAAGGCATTTTTTTACAACATAATTTGATGCCACAAACAATTCGACGTCATAAACTATTCATATACCTCAGCGTAATTATGATGTCAGGATCATCATGACACCTTTTCTGAAATGTCTCCTCAATCCCACGCGAGAATCATTCACAAACAAAAGAAAAGGCAACTGAAGATGCCAGAGGCTCTAGCCCAAACTCAGGCGAAGGTTACCAAAGTTTTGACAAAGAAACCTACTGCTCTCAAGATATTAGAACCCAACCCTGAGGACTTATCGATGAAAGCCGCAGAGCAGATCGAAAGTGATAACTCCAGTCCTGGAGCTGAGGGTTCCAAGGTACAACAAATATACCTATTTAGCATTTTATTTAGTTACCTTATCTCTTTGACTTACTAACTTTTGAATCTATCTTCAGGATGCTGCAGGTGCTTCTAAGCAACCACCAGCTAAATCAACCGACACCATAGTCATTCTCAATAGTGAATGTGAACCCACCTATCATTCTACCTCTGGCAAAGATTCAGAAAAAAGCTTGATGAGTGAAATCAACCAACCAGTCGAGGAACAACGCGAGACTTCGCCGCCCAAGACTAACACTTAACATTCCCATACTAGTGGATCCAAGCATGAAGATAAACGAGAAAAGGAAGCCCAGACTAAAGTAACCAAGGATGATGTGGAGATGGAGCATGCTTAAGGCAACGTCAAAGATGAAATTGAGGATGGCTCTCCCAGAATCAAAAATCTAGATGATGCTGGGGAAGCCCAAGACGACGAAATAGAAGAAGAGGAAAATCATTCTTTGTTCCACTACTACTTCGTACCTGTTGTTGATGAATTTGAGGATGAAGATGACAATGCTGAGGAGGATAAGGGGACAGGAGAAGAAGAGAAAGAACATGCACATAATCAATCGGCCAACACTCCAACACCTGACATTTCCCTTGTGAACCCAAAGATTTTGACTGGAATAATTGCGACTCTTTCTTCAGAGGAACTAGCAGCCTTAAAAAAGAGCAACCATCTCGAATACTTGAAATCTATGATCATTTCTAGAGGGAGTTCGTTTAAAAAAAGTCCCAATTCTTTTTTAGTGTCGGGCGACCATTCTTAGAGCAAACCTGTTGATGATGCGCTCTTAAAGATTAAAGAAAGAAACTTTGGAGTTGATTTGTTTCAGATCCTGGAAGGCGGTCCTACTGCTCAATTTGCCCTAAAAGGTCTCCTCAAACATGTTAACATTTTGACTGCTTTTCCTGAAGTTGAAAATATCATCATAGAGCTCAATTCAATGATCGAACAAGTCATTGTTAATTTCAACAAAATCAAGCATGCTTCGAGTGAAATTGAAAACGTGGCTGGAACTATAGCAGCTGTATGGGATGCTGCTACTGAATCTACCGCCAGAGTTGTAGAATTGGAGAGGAACCAGGAGCAAAACAAAGCGAAGGTCATAAGCCACAATCGAAACATCGCATATTGGGAGGCACAAATAAAGGAATCCAAGATCTCCAAGGCTAAGGAGGAGAAAACTGAACTTCCAAAATTTGATGACTCTGAATTAACCAAAGAGATCGAAGTTAGGCTGGCACATGTCAACAAGACTCAGAAGCTGGAGACCAAAATTGAAAATCTCATATCAGACAAATCTGTTTGTGAAAAACGTCTGGCGTATCAGAAGTCGAAGTATCTCAGCATGAAGGCTTCGCTTCCCTTTTAATCCCAATTTCTTTATTTTGGCTTTGCAAAATTTTGTTTTTTTGATACAATGACTTTGAGCCCTCTGTGGCTTTCATATGTAATGACTTAAGCCATTTTAGCAACATCTATTTCGCTTTACCATGTTGGCTTCGACCATTTTGTATGTAATTACTCATTTGCTATTTTTACTTCTTGGAGTGCAGACTTGTATTTTTTCAAATACTTCCCATTTACTCTCAGGATCCTTTTATCTTCATTTAATTCTTCAATTTCGTATGCACCATTTGAAAAAACTTGTATAATATGGAAAGGACCTTCCCACTTAGGGGACCATTTTCCCAAAGTTCTATACTTTCGATCCATAGGAAGGATCACTTTCCAAAACAAGTCTCTAGGCGAAAATATTTTAATTTTGACCCTTTTATTGTACGATTTCTCTACTCTCTCTTTCTTCCTTTTCAACAATTCTAAAGCACTTAGTCTTTCTTCATCTAAATCAACCAACTCATCCAACATCATGTTCTAATATAATCCAGATGGAATCTCATGGTGTCTTTGGATTCTTGTTGATTGCAAATAGATTTCAACTGGTTTGACCACGTCATGACCGTACGTCAGTCGAAAAGGAGTAGTGTTAGTAGCTTCCTTAGGGGACGTTCAACACGCCCAGAGAATCTGGTCTAATGTCTTATTCCAATTCTTTGGCTTTCTCCCCACATGTTTCTTGATTAAACTAATCACGATCTTATTTGCTGCCTCGACCTGGCCATTGGCCTGTACATAATAAGGTGTAGATGTCAACAATTTGAAACCCATTTCCTTAGCAAATCCTTGCACCTTTCGACCAGTAAAGAAAGGTCCTTGATCTGTTGTAATGATCTGTGGGATTCCAAACCTGTAGATGATATGCTTCTGGACGAATTCGATTACAGTGTCTTGATCCACATTCGCCAATGGTATAGCTTCGATCCATTTTGTAAAATAATCGATGCCAGCCAAAATATATATCTGACTTTTGGATGATGTCAGTTGAATCTCTGCAATCAAATCCAAAGCCTAACCTCTAAAGGGCCAAGGTTTCACTTTGGAATGCAGTTCACTTGTAGGAACATGTTGTATACCTGCGTGTACTTGGCACTCTTGACATCCTTTGGCAAACTCAATACAATCTTTCAACATGGAAGGACAATACATTCCTTGTCGAAACAATAACCACTTCATTTTATAGCCTACCTGATGTGCCCCACATGCCCCACTATGGACATTCGAAAGGGCTAAATTTGCCTCATATTCACTAAGACATTTGAGCAAAACTCCCTCAAGAGTCTTTTTAAATAATTCATTTCCCAAAAGAACGTAACTTAAAGCTCGATACCTGGGTTTTTGCTCAGTAGATGTTGTTGGATTTTGTAAATACTCTATTATTGGTTTTCTCCAATCTTCATCCATCAGGTTGTCTATATTTAGTATCTCGAAATTTTCTTTGTCAGCGTATCCTAGCTTCGTTGTTTCCAACAGGCTCCCTAAATTCTTGTTCGACACAGATATATACAACCTCATACTTCTATTCCTACAAGGTGGCATTAGAATTGGAGGGTGGACCAGGTATTCCTTGATCTTGTCGAAGGCTTCTTGTTGAGCTTGCCCCCATTAAAAATCTTCCTTCTTGAGTCGAAGCAAAAGTGAGAAGGCTTGAGTTTTGCCACCGAGGTTCGAGATAAACCTTCTTAAGAAATTAATCTTCCCAAGCAATTATTGCAACTCCTTCTTGGTTGATGGCGCTTTTGCTTCCATTATGGCTTTGGCCTTGTTCTGATTTATTTCGATCCCCTTTTTGTGGACCACAAAGCCTAAGAAGTCTTCCGCCTGCACACAAAAAGCACATTTGAGAGGGTTCATTTTCAGACCGTGTCTCCTCATCCTTTCAAAGGACTGTCGAAGATAGTCTATGTGACACTTCCCTGAAATAGACTTAACAACAATATCATCAATATAGATTTGCATAAAGTCTCAATAAAATCATGGAAGATCGAATTCATCGCTCTTTCGTATGCTTCCCCAGCGTTTTTTAAACCAAAAGGCATTACCACCCATTCATAGGTACCTAAGGCTCCAGGGAATCTAAACGCCATTTTGGGACGTTTTCCTCAGCAATGAAGATTTGATTGTACCCAGAATACCCGTCGAGCATACTAAGGTACTCGTGTCCTGCAGCAGAATTGACTAACATTTCTGCCACGGGCATTGGATATTCATTTTCGGGGTTGCAGAATTTAAATCTTTAAAATCCATGCACACCCTTAACTTGCCATTTTTCTTAATCACTGGAACAATATTGGCAAGCCATTCGATATACCTGGTTGTGCGGATGAATTTACATCTAAGAAGTCTTTCGACCTCCTCATTGATCTTCGAAAGAACGTCAGGTGCAAAATGCCTTGGAGTCTACTTGACATGCTTCTTCCCAGGCTTTATCGACAGCTTCAGTTCGACCAGATCTCGACTCAAATCAGGCATCTCGTCGTAATCCCATGCAAAGCAGTCTTTAAACTCCCTCAGCAATTGAACTACTTCGACATTGAGCTGTGGGCTGACGATGTCACTGATGTATGTCAGTCTCTTCTCTGCCCCGTCTCTCAGGTCGATCTCTTCAAGTGGATCTTATGCCAACATTTTGATATTGCTTGCTAGCGGATCTTTCTCGAAAGGCTCATCATCATAGATTGCATCGAGCCTCTGGCCTTGTTCCTCATCCTGAACCTTATCAGGTGGTTCTAGACCTAAGTCCTTACCAGGACTTGCTTGATCTACTTCATTTTTCTTGGCTTCGACAGCCATAAATTTTACTTCGGCCTATAAGGCCACTTTTAGTTTGTTTTCGGCTATATAAGTCAAAATCTTTTCGAGCGCCAGTGACTCACACATCATCACTGAATTCGCTTCCCCAGCCAGTTAGCTGGATGTGTGCTATTCCGAAGACATAGTCTTCTTTGCTAACGACTTCTCTATCCCACTGGAACCCATGGGTTGGGTGTAGATAGAGAGAACAGAAGGCGTTGTTTGTTGGCGTTATGTCAAATTCCACTGGATTACATGGACCAATGTGGGCCAAATTTCGGTCGAAGCTCCTTCTGTTGACCTGATTTACTTAGGCCATGAAATAACTCTGGTCTGCCTCAATGTTCTCGATGATCCCATTGTTGTTCCAAATAGTGATCCTTTGGTGCATTGAGGAGGGAATGACACTGATGTCGTGAATCCATTCCCTACCAAGCAGTAGATTATAATTAGCCTTGGAGGCTATCACCATAAACATCGTCGGCCTAGTTATAGTGCCGACAGTCAAGTCTACCTGTATAACTCCCATTAGGGTTCCTATCTTGCCCTCATAAGTCGACAACACCATATTATGAGGCTTTGTATCTGTGTCCTCTTTCCCGATCTTTTTCAGCATATGATGCGGCATTAAGTTGGCTGCCGCCCCACCGTCGACCAAGATCTTACTCATTCTGACATTTCCTACTTTCCCCTTAATAAACAAAGGTTTTAAATGGTTCTTCATTGATTCATCAAGTCTTTCAAAAAAGGCATTTTGTTCCTCTACACAACCATTATTCATAATGTAGTAACAAACATGTTTATATCGAGTCATCTCCATTTCTATCGCATCTTCTGGTCTGTCTACCTCCTTTACCTGATCGTACTCTCTGGGAAGTACTGACACCATATTACATATGATGTCTAGTGAGGCTTCCGACCTGGAGTCGAAATCGTTAGTCATTATGTCGTCTTCATGGTCAGACTTTTTTTGAATACGCCTCCTTCTGAGGAGAGAACAATTTTCTCTCGACAAGTCTTTTATTCTTCTTTCTTCGCATGTATGTTGCTACTAGATTCAGGCTTCGCCTTCTCCATGGCTTATCTTTCGGCCTTCCTCCGGTTTTACTGCCTCCTCCACTGGGATCTTGACATCAGATTCTTTCCTTTATAATTCTCTAAAGGGTATGCCATCCGCTTCGATGCCTTGAATTATTTTCGGTATGTAAAAGAGGAACCTCTCTGAACTTCAAAGCTTTTCCATTTCCTTTGGCCCTGCTTTTGATTTTCAACTGGTCTGATACATTTGTCTTTGGGAGCCTCCGTCGTAGGTTTGAAAGTAGTGGGTTTGTTTCCGTTGAATCTTTGCCTCGCCTGCTCCCATCTCCTATGGTCACTGCTATTGTTGAAATTATGGTGGCCATGAGATGCTTTCCAATTTCTTCTACTCATTGCTTTATTAACCCCTTCGAGATTCTGGGCTGCCTTTTTGTCGAAGACCGCACTGCATCGAGGGCATAACATGACTTCTGATTTCTTTTTCTGACATCTGTGAAGGAAATAAGTCAGGCTTTTATCCTCCTTTGGGTAAGCCAATTTATTATATTCTTCCTGTCGAAGGTTTTCATAAACCTCCATTGAAGTTTCCTGAGAGACTTCGACCATGTTCACACCCGTGCTGGCCTTTTCAACAATGTTCAGCTCTTTCAGTTTCACCCTAAGGCCCTCAGTAGCCTCAGTGACATTATCAATTTGCACAAAACCTTCAGTGGTTTCTTTTGTTGTTATCATCGAGTTGGGATCTCCAGTGATTACTTCATTGGAGCCTTCAGTAACTCCTTTGTTAGAGCCCTCAGTGACTCCATAAGTGAAACTATCAGCAGTTTCTTTCTCGAAACCTTCAGTGGTTTCGTTAGTGAAGCCTTCAGTGACTTCACAAACGAAATTTTCAGTGATCTTTTTGTCGAGATCAACAGTAACCTTGACCATGACTGCTTCGTCAACGAAATCATCAATAACTTCGACCATGTTAGCTTTGTTGGCGAAGTCTTCAGTAACTTCGACCATGTTGATTATAGATGGCTCAGTGTAGTGGGCATCAACCACCTGAAGAGGATCAGAATCAATCTTCATTTGGGCTTTCGACCTCTCTCAAAATCTGAGTCTTCCGTCCTTAATTGTGTTCTGAACGAGATCCCTGAAAAGAAAACATTAAGATGTGTTATGACCCAAGAAATTGTGATACTTACAAAAACCTCTCTTTTTCCTTTGCTTTAAATGAGGCATTTTAGCACCCGGAGGCACTATCATTTGGCCATCCTTAACTAACAAATCAAAAATTTTGTCACATTTTGTGACGTCGAAAGTGTAAGTCTTCTTAGGAAATCTATCGTTCTTTTATGGTTCGACTGGGTTTTTTCCATTCGAAGGGGCTAAGACCTTACAAGAGTAAGGTGGATCTTTCTTTAGTTCAGCAAGGTCAACTTCGTTCTCATCGAAGTCTAAGGGCTCGTTATACGTTCCTTCGTCGTCTTCATTGAATTCGACGTAGGCTACTCTTCTATTATTTTTATTTGCCCTAGCCTTTTCCTCCTTCGGGCGTTCTAATTGTCGAACCCTGTCAACCAACTGGGCCACATCCCTCAAGTACAGGGTATCCAATTTCTTTCTAATAGAGTAGTCAAGGCCCCCAGCAGTCATTTCGACCAACTCATGTTCCGGCACCTGAGTGAAACACCTGGCTTTGAGTAAGCGAAATTTGTTCAAATAATCATCTATTGGCTCAGTAAACTTTCGTTTGAAACTAGACAATTCTTTTAGGCTAATCTTGTTTTGTCCCATGTAAAATTGTTCATGGAACAATCTTTCCAATTGAGTCCATGTATGGATCGAGTTTGCTGGCAAGGTTGTGAATCATGTGAAGGCGTTTTTAGAGAAGAGAGCTTGGGAAATATTTAATCCTAAGGTTTTCGTTGTTCGAAATCTCTTATGCCTCTATTAAATACCTAAACACGTGTTCGACAGTAGACTCAGTGGTATCCCCCGAAAATTTAGTGAATTTAGGGGCTTTCCATCTGGCTGGTAAATCTGATTGCAAAATATATTCTGATAGTGGTGATGTGTAATTTGGTATTCACAGGCCAAAATTTACCCCATTTTACGCCATAATCCTTTCGACCATGGCTGCTAGATTGTTATCCGCTGCCATATCATCACGTTGAATTTGTTGTATGACATTGTCAGCATTCTGATTTCTATTCACCACTACTACCCTTAGTTTCTCCTCTATTTGAATTTGTGATTGATTTCTAGGGGGTTCGACCCTAGGCTGTTCGACTACCTCTCCCTGGTTCACCATATTTACTCGGGGTGTGTTCCTTTGGTTTTGTTGGACTTGGTTAATAGTGACATCTTCTCCAAAGGCTAACCCTTGATTTTCCACCATATACTCCCTCTGTGGGTGTCAAGAAGGCTGTGGTACACCAAAAAAGTTTGCAATGCGCGTCATTTGCACAACTATTTGTTGGTTAGTTTGGGTAGTGTTTTGGATTAGGGGATTAAAGATTGTCCCCATTGTTTGGGCAAACATCTGGACCATTTCGTGGTTACTTTTGTCCATTTGCTGCCTAATTACCGCTGCAGAACTATTAGTTATGCTTGGCATTTGGGTAGGAACACATATCCCTAAGGGTTGGCCATTTCGACCTATATTATTAATCCCAGATCTTGACCCTTGTAATAGTGAAGTCACATTTATTACGGGTTCTGAGAATGTCGACCAAATGTTATGTAAGTTCGCCATCATGGAAGTTGGCATTCCATAAGGCTGTTCTCGACTGCTTAAAGGCGTAGAGAAGCCTGGAAGCATAAAGGGTCTGTTCGAACATCCCCTATTGGTGGGGGTTGTCGGAGGATATCGTGGCCCAATGTAAGTTAAAATGGGCTCACTGTGGGTAATCGACTGCGTAGGCGTCAAACTTGCCATGGATGTTCTCGGTCATAAACAGGTGCTAAAATCGTTGTTCCCCTTGTCGAAGACGCCGGGGTAGGTTCTCCATTGTTATTTGATGTATTTTGAGGATTTGAATTGTTTGGCTGATTTTGGCTTGCCATTCTCCTAGTGTATCTTCTCCTTGGTCTATCTTCGTCAGTAGCGGTTACTTTACCACTTCTTAATAACATACAACAAAGTTTCGAAAGGGAGAGAGACAACAAATATGAAGAACTTAGTAAAAAATTTCAAAAGAAAACTTGTAAAAAAATGTCACTAGCACGGTCCCACCGGGTGTGCCAACTTGTTTACCATGAAAATTGGTAAACAACCGCTGGTCTCCAAATATTGGTTAACTTGCAGGATCAACCAGTGAATCCTAGGACACGTGCTAATGATTTTTTAGATTAAAGTTTGAGAAACAATGAACATTTTGATAGTATTCATGACTTGATAAATAGTTTACTTCGAAAATGTAAAAGAAATTGCGTTGCAGGAAAGTGATCGAAAAATGCAGTAAAATGTGTTAAAAGTAACTTGTGCAAAATAAAGAAGATAAATTTTTGGGCGAAAAACATAAATTGAAGTTGATCAAAATGTAAGACAATGGTGTTTCATCAAACATACATTTCTCAATAACTCTTTTCTCTACAACTGGGTACTTTGAGTAATTTGAATGGCTTGTACAAACTTGACCACACACCCCAAATCCTATCACTAAGACCTCTTATTTTTATTGAATCAAAATAACTGCCTTTAACTGCCTTTCTCCTAAGTCAAGACAAGTGGCGCTCATCATGTCTTCAATTCTCCAGCGTGCTCCACATGTCTTTTCTTGAAAATGGATAAGGACAAAGTTCCCTCCTTGATTCAAATTCAAACTTCAAATCGAAGATACCATCAGTAACATCCCCGTCGAATTACAACTCCATACTTAGCAAATTTTTCTAAGTCCAGCCAACCATTCTTTCTTGCATAAGGGAAACTTTAATTGGATTTTCATAATTACATTGTCTATTCGAAGCCTATCATAACTTCACAGAAATTCTTCTTTTCCTTATTTGTTCCTAAATCCAAACCAGACGTCGAAATTACGAGCCAGCACAAATATGCCTATGGAATTTCCCTATTTTATGATTCACGAATTAGCGTATCGAATGATGTTAGCTACCATTCTTGGTTGCAATACTTGCTTGTTGTATTTATCGTTTGTTGTAGTAGTGTATTGGTTTGTACTTTGTGTTTGGCGGTTGCTTGTGTATCCCGAGGCAAGGCATGGGATCGATGAAATCAGTGTGATATGGTTGTGTACTGTTGTACTGTGCTTAGTGTCACAGAGGAACATTCCCTGAACAAGGATATGATCCTCGTCCCTGCCCTCGAGGCCTGGCTCAGATCGAGGTGGACGTCTCTAGGCTCCACCACCTACGCCCCTGGATTTGTTATATTCAAAAAGGGGGTGCGTCAGCTATGCAAAGATGTGTTTAATATGACTCAGATGAGAAGTCATGTGAGGTAAGTGTTTGACCCATATGAGAATCGCAATAATACATTTTCTCTATATCGAATACACAATCTGGCATGCGTGTTTAAGTTGTGTCAGTATCGCATAAATGTGTTAATTTGTATCAGATACACATTCATGCAAGCAATCTTCTTAAATTATATCAAAATCTCAAAAATGCATTAAGCATGCATCGGATACACAATCGAGCATGGAATGAGTTTAAGTCGTTTCAAAATTACAAAAATGCGCTAAGTCTATATCTGATACACAATCATCCTTTTTATCTTTCCTCCCCCTGTCTTGAATGCTCAAAAAGAAACAAAGATAAAGAAGCATTCAATAGAGGAGGAATATATATATATATATATATATATATATATATATATATATATATATATATATATATGAATTGAATTCATTACAAATAAATAATGAAATGTAGATAAACCTTCAATGGTGACTCCAATGTGGATGAACAGTGTCCAAAGTCTTTGGCTATTGGGAGGCTTCCACTAAACCCAATGTGACAGTTGGATGCGAATGACATCCCTTGGGAGGCCTGCCACCTTGTCCAATGTGGGAGGGGATGATGTATAACCCCCTATCTTAGTCTTCCCTTTGGAACATTGAAGTCGGTCGGGAGTTTGGGATGATGGTCAACTGATCTCCTTGCGACCATAATCCAGGGTGCCTTATCTCTAATTGCATGGTCGGTCATTTCCATTTGCTTTTATTAGCCTGACTCTAGGGACTCAATAGTCTACTTATCCGAGCTTGGCAATGCTGAACAAAGGATGTTGCTTATGAGCATAATCATCTAAATCCCAACCCTGGTGGAATTGCTATATTCATTTGGTGATCCATGTTTGATCCCGGGCGCTTCTATCCCTTAAGCGGTGCCCTTATGTCAGTCTTTCTAGGAAAGACTATACCAAGTGATAAGGGAAACACCAGTTCTGACCTGGAGTAGGCCCATAAACCTACTAGAGATCCTTTGGTACTCATTAAAGGTGCCTCGAAACTTGATTTATGCTCGATGTTAACTATGAACTTATAGTATCGTCTAGGTCGCCATGATAAGTAACCCGGGAGAGATTGAAAGCATGGGCAACGTTAGATTGGAAGATGGACAGCGAATTCTCGACGTGACCTTCATGGACATCGCCTTTGCACCCCGGAGCAACCCTAGATATGAATATCATATCCTTCCTTTTGCCACTTTGCAGAGTTTTTGAGAGAATAAAAAATCTGAATTTCAAAGAAAAGAGGTTGAAAAGATGATAAATTAAATCGTCTGCTATATATTTCTATGTTCGCTTCTGAGCGCTTCTCGATTATGAGATTTGAGGAGGTTGTGAACAATTGATTTAGAAGGCGAAGGTGAAGGCGAATTTGTGGAAAGCGTATGAATCAGAAGTCGGTTGGGAGTCAATGGAAGACGAGACAAATGACTGAAAGCAATTGTCTATTTCAAATAATTTACTTACATTTCATTTATCAATTTCATAATACTCGTACTAAACTAATTTTCATCTGAACTATATTTCCAAGCATGGATCCTCCCGCGTTTTATAGGTATCGCCGAGTGGGAGTATTTTTTTATTACATTGAGGAATTGTCACATGCGTGCTCAATTATCTCACTCAAGGGGAATCCGGAGACTGAATCGTACAAACTTGCTCTTGACGTCATTCTGGTATATGATATTTGTTTCCTTCCATAAGGTGAGCATTGTCAAACATGCCCTTTGTGTTTGTTTGGATTCTAAAGGGCGTGAACGAAGTCAATTTTAGAAGGGTCTGAATTTTAGATTTCGAACTTATTTTTGCTTGCATTGGGCGAGTCTGTGATGAAGATATTTTTTGTTTTATGGTGTGTCCTAATTTCAAACTTCTAATGATTGAAGGGTGTATTTTCAGGTTTACATATGGTATGAGAGAATTCATAAGGGTGAAATGAGAAACGCCTTGTGTTTTATACTTTATTAGCATTTTCTGCAGTAAATATTTGTTAAATATTAAAGACATATTTGACCTATTATTTGGTTTACCATGAACCCATTATTAAAAGAAAACTTACAATTAATATATTTATTCTCTAAGCTCTAAATTTTTTTTGACAAGAGTCTAAACTCTAAATCTAAATCTTACCATTTCAAAAGAAGTGCATTCACTCCTTCTTGACTTGTAATGATGTTGACCAAAAGACAAGTGATTGTTTAAGAAACATGCCAAGATTGCATAAAATCAACAATGTGAAAAGATTATGATTGTGCAACAATCTTATTTTTTTACATAATTCTACTTAAGACATGAATCGTTGAAGATGTATGAGATCAAAAAATCTTATAATTTTGAGATCCAGATCAAGATCTTAACGACCACGATTTGAACAAATCATATCATCTAACTTAAAAGGGATGAATGAAAAAATAAAATATTACACTACAAGGCTGATATTGAAAAAAAAAATTTCATAGAAGAGGAAAATAGTACTCGTCCAAATGAAAGGGAAAAAAATCTCTAACCCGAAAAAAAAATATTATTGAATATTTTATAGTAGTATTCTAACAAATTTCATATTTGGGTATATCTCAGCAAAAATCTTCAAATCTAATCTCTACTAAAAGACCATGACTGCAAACAATCCTGGTTGCTTGAATTAAAAGCTGGATGTGATTACCTTTAGGCTTACTGTACTCTAAACAATTTATGTAATGAAGCCATCCCAGGATACACTATTAATTGCAGTGGTAACATTCTTCAATCGCAGTATTGCCTAATTTGAGGACTGAAGGGAGTTAGTGCAATACAAAACATATG
The DNA here is from genome assembly GCA_022829125.1 of Lathyrus tuberosus. NCBI lineage: Eukaryota > Viridiplantae > Streptophyta > Magnoliopsida > Fabales > Fabaceae > Lathyrus > Lathyrus tuberosus. The sequence continues at coordinate 4,982,793 of JALAZF010000164.1, read as the reverse complement.
TCTGAATCAATTGTGAATTTGTCAAAATTACTTGTCAACTTCCTAACTAAGGTTGGAAGATGCTTAAGCTCTCCCTAAACTACCCTTTCTTCATTTAAAATTAACACATCAAAATGCCCTTTTTCGTAATTAACTAACTCAATATTCTTTCACCAATCACACTTCTCCCTTTGTACACATGGCATCCTATTACCAATTGTACTCCCAAAAGGTAGAAGAAATGCCCTTTTTCCCTCTAAAAGTTGTACCAAACCTCATTACATATCATCACTTCTCTCTCACTCCATCGTCACTTCTCGTCTCCTTTTTCGCCACTGTTCATCGTCACCTCACCCCATCCGAACAGAACCCACCACTGGTTGTGTTGTTCAACTTTCTTTCCAGTTTCAACGTTTCATCAACCACAGTATCCACGGTATGTTGTCTTCAAACACTGCATGTTGTAGTTTTATTTCGTTTATATTTCGTTTATACTTCGTTTACTTCTTGCATTATTTTTTTCCTGCAGTGACTTCTTTGTTCTTAACACCCATATTATTTTCATTGAACTTTTGGTAACCACTGAAAATGATGAACAACATGATAAAATATTTTTGTTTGGTCAACAGTGTTAATAACATCTGTTTTGGTAAATCTCAACTTTTAAGTGTTGGACGAAGATTTTTTCTCTCCATGTTACTGCGTCCATGTAAAAGTACATATTTCTTTTTAATCCTATTTTCTTTCAGTTCTCTGCAATATCATGTCAAGTGCACCCATTTTGATCAGAGACTTGAAGCCTGACCATAAAGTATGGAAACTTGTTGTATGTGTGGTCGATATATGGTGCCTTAAAGAGCATAACGGGCAGCAGCATCTTGAAGTTGTCATTCAAGATGCAAAGGGGATGATTTTGCCTTAAAGTTGTATTCTCATTCAAGTATGCATTTTATAATTTTTTTGCCTCATATTGTTATGTATTTTTTATATCAACATAGGGTGACCAGATACACGTGGTAACCCGCTCCCGTGAATTTGAAATTTGGGACAAGGTCATACAGGAAGACCATACCTATTTGGTTTACAATGGTGAACCCTTTATCAATGACCTACCTTTGAAAGTTTGTGAAAATGAATACAAGCTGTTTTGGAATCGTTCCACCACTGTTACTGCCACAGATATCCTAGATATTCCACAACACACTTTCAAGTTCAAATCCCTGAAGGATTTTCTTAATGGTGATTTTGTTGTCGATCGATTGTAGGGTATGTTATGTTTATCCCATCTGTGCATACTTCCTTTTTTTTCTCTTTCACACATAATTTGTTTTACATTGCTATGCAGATGTCATTGGTGTTGTCCAGCAGGTTGTTAGGACTCAACAACCAGGAGCTGGAAAAAAGGCTTGCGTCAGCTTAAATTTAGCAGATGAAAGGTTTAATACATTACATTTGTTGTCTATATTTCCTCCTACCTTTATGTTATAGTCAGATGTCATTTTAATTATTATGTTTTTGTTTTCATAGTGGATCAGAAATGGATGTTACGTTGTGGGAGTCATATGCGACACAATTTATGTCGTACAACGTTGATGAAGGAGAGCTGGTCCTTATACTCACGCATGCCTGGTGCCGTCAAAGTTCATGTAATGACAAAGCTAATGTTGTTTTTCCCCTACTGACATACTTTTGTATTTTCTCTGATGTGTTTTCCTTTCCGTCTAATGCGCCACTGGAAAACTAAATCTTTTGAACGCATGGAATGGGTTGAAACTGCTCCTGAATTTTGACCATCCTCAAGTTGTCGACTTCAAGACAAAGTATTTATATATTTTCATTATTTTCATTATTATACATATTATTGTTTAAATGACATATATATTACACTATTAATCTCGAATATACAAAATTATGCTATCTTAGATACATTGATGGAAGCGCTTCAATGGATGTCACTCAAAGTAGATCACTACATACTTGCTCACAAGGAACATTTGATGATAGGGCTTTTTCCTTTACAAAGAATATCCGCAGTATCAGAGAGATGCTAACTCTCCGCGATGTAAGTTTCCTTTGTTGCAATCGTTTTAAGTCACTCATATTTTTTTACAATCTTATTATTTTGCGTCATCCATTAAATTTCATAATGAGGCTTTTTGTTTGCTATAGGAAACATTCTGCAATACAATTGGTACAACCGTTAGGTTCAAGTCCAATCATTTAGTTGGTACTATGAAGTCTGTTCAACATGTAACAAGACTAACCAATTCGTTTGTGCCGGCAACAACTCAACTCCAAACACTAAGTAACAATTTTTTATTACATATTTCATAGTTGATTCCAACAATACACATATGTTATGGTTGTTGTTATATTTATTTCATTATCTATTTCCTAAGACTTCATATAATTTGTCTTTTCAGGTACAAAATTGAAATTGAGGTTCAACATGATAATGTCATTGCAAATTTTGTTTTCTGGGACAAAGAGTGTATACCAATTGTTGGCATGTCTGCTCATGCCTTAAGACAACTCATGAGACATGTTTGTATCTAAATTGCTTTCTTTGGTATTGTTGTCTGTTTCAGTCTCTAAATAATAAATAACATCTAATATGTTTTCAATCTCCAGCTTTCAATAACTCATACACCAGGGAAATTTTCTTGGATGTCTCTTCATTACTAACATTTTGAATTACAATACAAGTTTATACAATATCAAATTTTATTAAAAATACTGAATATTCATGACATTTCTCTCATACATATTACCACACATTTTACCTTTATTAATTGTTATGATATACAATTTCCTTATTCCACTTATAATATTCATCTTATAACTCATAGACCAATGAAGATCATCCCTTGATTTATCCTGCACACCTTGACAACTTGCTGGAAAAGCCTTTTGCTTTTCGCGTTAAATATCAGCCTTTCTACAAACAGGCCTCTGTTGTTAGACTCACTCAAGATAAAGAAGTCAGAAAACAAATCGAAGATGCCATGGATCCTCCAAAGGTATATTTTGTCTTACATTTTAGTAAACTCAGTGAAACAAGACATTACATACCAATAACACAATTCCAAGTTGTTATTTATGTTAGGATATTGTTGTCACTCCCCCAAAGAATTCTGTTGTCAAGGGTAAAGCCTCTGTCATTGATGAAGAAATCAACCATAACAACATGCTTACTCCAACATTAAATCCCACCGTAAGTTTTTTTCCTATATATATTCACCTTGATAAAAATAGCCTTGAAATTTTTCTTACAATTACATTTTTCTATTTCAGAGTAGTACGTCTGCCGCCCAAAACTAGAGTCCCGAACCCAGCTCTAACAATACACCTTCTAAAAGGTTTTCCCAAGATCTTCAGAGTTAAGACCCAGAACTCTCAAAGATGTTAGCACCAAAACAATCCGCCACAAAGGGTGCAAGAACAAAAAGTGCAAGAATCAATAAGACTAAATGAATGTCTTTTGTCTACTTCCTGCTACCATGCAACAGAGTACTATGACTTGGGTGATGCTATGCTTGAGTGTCACCATTGTCAAGCCTTAATGTGGTACCAAAAAAGAATGGATAAACATAAACATTCTGCAAATCCAAAATTCAGCTTGTGTTGTGGAAATGGTAAAGTCAAACTTCCAAACTTAAAAGAGCCCCCACAGGTATTATCACATTTTCTATTTGATAAAGATGCAAAAGAGAGTAAACATTTCCAGGCCAACATACGGACTTATAACATGATGTTTGCATTCACATCACCTGGGGAAAAACTGGATAACAAATTCAATAACGGATGTGGACCACCAACAATACGCATTCAAGGTCAGACATGTCATCGTATTGGGAGTTTATTGCCATCTGAAGGACATCCACCTAAATTTGCCAAGCTTTACATTTTTTTACACAGAAAACGAAATCAGCAATAGAATGGAAGGACTACGGTACATTTCTTTTATAAACTCCTCTTCATAGGCATAATAATATTGAGCTTGGACGATATAGGGACATTTATTCAATTGTTCAATTTATTCAGTTTGCTGGCCTACGGTACCATTTATTCTATTGTTCTAACAGCCCAATTTTACTTCTTGATCAAGATGGTACCCAAGGTGATACACCTAGTTCAAGCACAGGCAAAAGAGTTATTTTACCATTGTCTTATGTTGGAAGTAGGAGATTTATGGATCAGTTGTACTATGATGGAATGGCAATTTGTAGTAAGGTTGGATTTCCAGACCTATTTATTACATTCACTTACAACCCTAACTGGCTTGAGATTCAGAGAGCATTACTTCCTCTAAACTTGAAGCCACACGATAGACCCGACATAATTGCTAGGGTTTTTCAAAATGAAGTTTGATAGTCTACTAGTAGACGTTACAAAAAAAGGTGTCCTTGGGAAGGTTCTTGCATGTATGTTAATTGATAGTTATATAATTTTAATACGTATATCCTATTTTATATGTTTCTTATTCCAAGTCATTTTAACATTGTACAAATTCATTTTAGATATGTACACTATTGAATTTCAAAAAAGAGGTTTGCCACATGCCCACATTCTTATCTTTTTACATCCATCAAATAAATATTCGGCACCTGATGATATTGATAAAATTATATCTGCTGAGGTACCAGATCCCATTAAAAATCCAAGATTGTATACTTTGGTGAAAAATCACATGGTTCATGGACCTTGTGGTTTGGCAAACCTAAAATGTCCATGCATGAATGATGGAAGGTGTTCCAAGTATTATCCAAAGAAGATTCAAAATGTCACCATAGTTGATCAAGATGGTTATCCGATGTATAGAAGAAGAGATAATGGATTTACCATTGAGAAGAATGGCATAAAGCTAAACAGTGGTCATGTTGTTCCTCACAACCCAAGTTTGTTAATGAAATATGAGACACACATCAATATGGAGTGGTACAATCAAAGTACTTCAATAAAGTACCTCTTCAAGTACATCAACAAGGGTTTAGATAGAATTTCAGCTGTTTTAGTTCCAACCAATTCTTGGGATAGCAATGTCGATGAAATCAAAAAATATCTTGATTGCAGATACGTATCCCCGAGCGAATCGTGATTGTAACACCCATATATAGAATCCATACATCAAAGCATAAATTATATATATGAATCCAAGTATTTGGTATTGAAATACAATAAGTTCCTAGTTAACACATTATACACATAAATGCCTCTAATACATAACACTAAAAGTCTAAGGCATTACATATACAAGATGTTCCAAAATGATAAAAACTAAGAACTAGATCATAACAATGATCTCAAAATAACAACATAGCAGAAGCTAGCCATCAACAAGTAAAGAAAAGATCAAACGACCTTGTCCTTACCCTTCTCGGAACCTGAAACACCTGAAATACATCAACAATGTGGGGTGAGATACATAAAATCTCAGTGAGTTCCCTATCTTATGGATTCTCTCGGATTATTCACGGTTCTAACAATCCTAACTCAAGTCCGGGGAAGGGAAGGACTCTTGAGTTCACACTTGATAATCTCACACTATATGGAAACATGACATGAGTTCATTAACTCACCACATCATTAATCGATAACCGGTACCAAGGTATCTCTTATTCCTGTCCGCTTCTACGTCTAGAAGGCGACCCGAGTCATAGATCCTTGTAGTTACTTGGTATACAATTGGATTCGGGATCATCGGCCTGTTAACCGTGAACCGTCACTTCTCATGGCCTGTTAACCATCACAAGTCTCGTACCCATTGCATAGGCTTCCAGTTGTACTACACGTAGGGAATCAAACCTACCAAGTAATCCTGCCTGCACTTCAGAGGAGCTCGAGACTCATGAAGGCCTTTCAAGGGTAACTCAAAATAAAATGGTTACGATTACATGATCACACAACAAAATAATGTATTCGACAATGCCTAGGCCATAATGCCTCAAGGCCTTTCTTGTCCTTCAAACCAAAAAGTTAACCTCACGTTCCATACTAGTGTTCCACTCTCGACTATGCCAATACCGACAAGGATGCACTTTCTTACAACACGTGCCCAAGTATTGCCATCTAGAGTTGTCTACCATTCCTAGTTCTTCCTAGGTTTTCTTATTGTCAAGGTTGATGTTTTTCTCACTCTTCCTATTTCATTTTACATTAACATGCATATTCACTCACAACATGTTAAACAATAATAGGATAGGCAAAACACATCATAATGGCATAATAGAAAAATATACCACAATTTAAAACATAATTATATCACTTTCAAACTTTCCTGATTATTTAATTGGTCGGTAAATTCGACATATATCAGCTCCATTGCATAGAATATTTCCTTAGCTTCACATTGATATAAAGAACGCTTAAATCGGACACCCGAGTAAAAAGTTATGAATTTTAGAAAATATTTTCCAAAAGTTACAGTGTTAATCGGTTAACGCATTTGGTTAACCGGTTAACCATTTCAATTTTCACGTAAAACACCATTTTTCCATACCGTTAACCGGTTAACCCTGTTGCAGAAGCCAAAAACTCTGTTTTTAATCACACATTTCCAACCCAAACTCATTCAATTCATGATCAAACTTCATAACAACTATAAACAGATGATTCCACACATATATTGAGCATGCTACACAATTTATAACACATTTCAACCATTAGAACATCAATTCCAATAATTCTAACCTAACTCAAACATTTCCAAAAATTCTAAAACTAAAGTTCTAACTAGAACCCACCTTGAGATGAGCAAGATGAAGATGATTGAGAAGATTGGATGAAGATTGATGAATGGATGATGATGATCTTGATGTTCTTGAGCTTTTTCTCCTCTTTCCTCTTTTCTCTCCTTTCCTTCAATGTTTCTATCCTTTTCTTTTGTTTGCAAAGTGAGAGGAAAGAATATAGTAACTTAGTATTAGAAATAATACTACTAAATGTCCAAAAAGTCTCTAAAGTCCAAATTAATAAAATACCTCAGAGTCAGATAGTATTAATTGGATTTATTCTAAGTTCCACAGTTACTCTAATTTATTTGTCAAATAATTTCTCAGAGTACACTGGGCTTAGTCGATCACAATATAATATTATCCGGAGCAATAAAATACGGGGTATTACATCCTCCCCCCTTAAATAGAAATTCGCCCTCGAATTTAAAGATTACCTTAACAGATTAGGGTAAGCATCTCGCATTTCCGATTCAAGTTCCCAAGTTGCATCACCCGGATGTGTTACATCCCACTGTACCTTAACGAGAGGAATATCCTTGTTCCTTAATACTTTCGTTTCTCTTCCCACAATGCGGCTCGGTTGAGGTTTAAACGTCAAATCCGCTTCTATTTCAATAGTATCCGGTAGAATCGGCTGAAGATTATTTGGAACAAATCTCCGAAGTTGAGATACATGGAAAACATCGTGCATTTCCGACAGAGAAGGCGGTAAGGCTAACCTGTAAGCTACTTCACCAATCCTTTCTAAGATCTGATACGGTCCCACGTATCTCGGGCTTAACTTGCATGACTTAAACGGTCCTTTCAATCTCAATCTAGGAGTAACTTTCAAAAACACATGGTCACCTTCTTCAAATTCTAAAGGTCTCCTTCGATTGTCCGCATAACTCTTTTGTCGATCTTGTGCTTGCTTAATTTTCTCGCGGATCATTCGAATCTTTTCCGTAGTCTCTTGGATGATTTCGGGTCCCAAAATTCTATCTTCGCCAATTTCCGCCCAACACAAAGGTGTTCTACATTTTCGCCCATACAATGCTTCATACGGAGCCATACCGATGCTCGCATGATAACTATTATTATAAGAAAACTCAATCAATAGTAGAAGTTTTTTCCAATTCCCTTTACTCTCTAACACACAAGCTCTCAACATATCCTCCATCGTTTGTATCGTTCGCTCAGTCTGACCATCCGTCTGTGGATGATTAGACGTGCTCAAACGCAACTCCGTCCCCATAGCTTGTTGAAAGACTTTCCAAAACCTTGAAGTAAACTTCGGATATCTATCCGACACAATATTAGAGGGAATACCGTGCAATCTTACAATTTCTGCAATAAACAACCTCGCAAGATGACTTGCCTTAAAAGTAGTCTTCACGGCCAAGAAATGCGCAGATTTCGTTAGTCGATCTACAATCACCCAAATTGAATCGTAACCACCTTGCGTACGGGGCAATCCTACTGCAAAGTCCATAGAAATGCTATCCCATTTCCAAACTGGAATTTCTAAAGGTTGCAACAGACCGCCCGGTCTTTGGTGTTCAATCTTAACCTGTTGGCACACCGCACATTCTGACACATACATAGCAACATCCTTTTTCATTCCAGACCACCAATAGTCCTTCTTCAAATCCTGATACATCTTCGAAGAACCAGGATGTATCGTAAAAGTACCTTTATTAGCTTCATCCAAAATCTTTCTTCTTAACATTGCATCATTCGGAACACAAATTCTTTGGTCGAACATAATAATTCCGTCGGTAGCCTGAATAAAACCCGATAGAAGTAACACTTCTTGCAACTTCTCATCCAACATTTGACCTTGTTGAATCTCAACTCTTAGAGTAGAATTGACATTTAAATTTCCCATAATCACACCCTCTTGGGTCCACACAAACTGAAGATTAAGATCTCTAAAATTCTCCAACAATGCATACTCCAAAATCATCAATTTCGCGCTATGAACTACTTTCCGATTTAACGCATCTGCTACCTTATTCGCTTTTCCTGGATGATACTTCAATTCTAAATCATAATCTTTTAAGTACTCCATCCATCTTCGTTGTCGCATATTTAACTCCCTTTGGTCAAATAAATATTTCAAACTCTTATGGTCACTGAACATTTCAAAACGTACACCATACAAATAATGCCGCCACACCTTTAGTGTAAAAACAACCGCTGCCAATTCCAAATCGTGAGTTGGATAATTCTGTTCATGAATTTTCTATTTTCGGGAGGCATAAGCTACTACTTGACCACCTTGCATCAGAACACCTCCCAATCCCATCTTAGAAGCATCACAAAACACTTCGTAAGAGTTGTTAGGATCGGGAATAATTAACACCGGAGTTGTTGTCAATCTCTCCTTCAACTTCATGAAACTTTGCTCACAACCTGAATCCTACTCAAAAGAAAAATCTTTACGAGTAAGTTTCGTCATTGGTAAAGCCAACTGAGAGAAACCTTCGATGAACCTCCTATAGTAACCTGCCAGCCCTAAGAAACTTCTGACTTCCGAAGCATTTCTCGGCCTCTCCCAATTTATCACTGCTTCTACCTTCGACGGATCTACTGCTACACCACCTTGTGATATAACGTGACCAAGAAACTTAACTTCCGCCATCCAAAATTCACATTTACTTAACTTAGCAAAAAGTTGCTTCTCTTACTACACAGATAACACAATTCTCAGATGTTCCTCGTGCTCTTGTGAAGTACGAGAATAAATAAGAATATCATCAATGAAGATTTCAACAAACTGATCCAAGTAAGCTTGAAATATACGGTTCATGTAGTCCATAAAAATAGCTGGAGCATTAGTCACACCGAAAGGCATCACTAAGAATTTGTAATGACCATAACGGGTCCTAAATGCAGTCTTAGGTACATCGGAATTCTTCACTCGGATTTGGTGATAACCCGGCCTCAAATCAATCTTCGAGAACATGCAGGCTCCTTTCAATTGATCCAAAAGGTCATCTATCTTGGGCAAGGGATACTTGTTCTTAATGGTGACTTTATTCAGCTGACGATAATCGATACACAATCGCATTCCACCGTCTTTCTTCTTTACTAACAAAATTGGAGCTCCCCACGGTGAAACACTAGGTCTACCAAAATGCTTTGCCATAAGCTCTTCTAATTGATCCTTTAATTCCTTTAACTCCCTTGGTGCCATCCGATACGGAGAAACGGATATAGGAGCCATTCCCGGTACCAGGTCAATAGAAAATTCCACTTCCCTCTCCGGAGGAAGAGAAGTGACATCTTCGAGGAAAACTTCGGAAAACTCGCAAACTACAGGAATGTTCGAAACTTGAAGGTCGCTACTCCCTTCCTTAGTGAGAACCAACAGCACAGATTTCTCTTCTTCAAACAAGAGATTTATCATACCAACCGTACCTTCTAGAATAGTTGTTAAAACATCCTTTGGTGTAGCCTCAACAGACGGAATGATGATAAGCTTCTCCTCACACCCAATAAACACCGAATTAGCAGAAAGCCAATCCATTCCCAAAACGACATCAACTTTCTTAAGCGGTAGACAAATAAGATCAATCTGAAAAACTCTACCGTCCATAGACAAAACACAGTTTTCACACATCAACGGTGTTTCAACTATTTCATCCATGGCGGTAGTGACCACCATAGGAGGAGACAAACGAACGGACCGTAACCCAAGTCGCTTCATACATTGCATCGATACAAAAGAATGTGTAGCTCCGCAATCAAACAAAACAAAACAAGGAAATCCGTTAACAAAGCACGTACCAGCAATTAAGGAATTGTCACTCTTCTTCTTCCTTGCATCTAAGGTATAAACCCTCCCTTGTGTCTGAGTCCTATTCTGAGGACAATCTTTCTTCATATGACCCACTTTCTGACACTGAAAGCACTTTACCCCTTCATAACCACACCTTCCGAGATGATTCCTGCCACAAGTGCGACACACAGGAGGTGTACTCGCCCTTGTATCTTGTACCTATTTCCCCATGAAGGATTGTGGCCTAGGTCTAAATGGTTGATTAGACCTTCCACGATCACCTTGAGTTACCCGACTTGCTACACTTTCATCTCGAACCTTTTTCAAACTATGCTCCGCCACATAACATTGTCTTAACATTTCGGCATAAGTAGTAAATTCTCGTTGAGACACGCTATGTGAAATTTCAGCCCTTAAACCAAACAGAAACTGATCAATCTTCCACCTCTCATCAGGAGCATACATGGCTTGTCTAGAATAAGCGGCCATAGTTTCAAATTTCTCAGCATAAGAAGCCACAGTCAAGTTACCTTGTCTCAATTGTCGAAACTCAAATTCCTTCTGAGATCTCAAGGAACTTGGAAAATATTTCTCCATAAAAGTTACTTTAAATTGTTCCCATACCTTCGGTACCTCTTGAATTATCAATAAAGCTGAAGCGCTCTCCCACCACCTCATGGCAGGACCCTTCAACAAGTGGGAAGCAAAGACCACCTTGTTCTCCTCACTGCACTGAACTATTTGGAAAACCCGTTCCATACCTGATATCCATTCATGAGCCTTCACTGGGTCTAACCCTCCCTGAAATTCTGGAGGATTCAAATGAATGAAATCCCTAAAATTTCCTCCTGCAACCTCAGGAACAACCACTGGAGGATGTAGACCACCCGCCATCTGCTGAACCATTTGTTGCATAAACTGATTTTGTTGTTGCTGCATCTACTGCATGAATTGATACAACGGAGCATTCCCCTCGCCAACCGGCAGATTAGTCCCTGCTGGAGCGTTTCTCGGTCTACCACGGTTGTTTCTGCGCCCGTCAGCCATGTTCCTGAATGTCATACAGATAGGATTAAGTTGATCAGGCTCAATACCATAAATATAACACGTAAGACCAAGGGCGACACAACGCATATGAAACGGAAAGAAAATACTCATACTATTTCATGGCTAGGTCGAGGATACGACCTGCTCTGATACCAATTGTAACACCCATATATAGAATCCATACATCAAAGCATAAATTATATATATGAATCCAAGTATTTAGTATTGAAATACAATAAGTTCCTAGTTAACACATTATACACATAAATGCCTCCAATACATAACACTAAAAGTCTAAGGCATTACATATACAAGATGTTCCAAAATGATAAAAACTAAGAACTAGATCATAACAATGATCTCAAAATAACAACATAGCGGAAGCTAGCCATCAACAAGTAAAGAAAAAATCAAACGACCTTGTCCTTACCCTTCTCGGAACCTGAAACACCTGAAATACATCAACAACGTGGGGTGAGATACATCAAATCTCAGTGAGTTCCCTATCTTATGGATTCTCTCGGATTATTCACGGTTCTAACAATCCTAACTCAAGTCCGGGGAAGGGAAGGACTCTTGAGTTCACACTTGATAATCTCACACTATATGGAAACATGACATGAGTTCATTAACTCACCACATCATTAATCGATAACCAGTACCAAGGTATCTCTTATTACCATCCGCTTCTACGTCTAGAAGGCGACCCGAGTCATAGATCCTTGTAGTTACTTGGTATACAATTGGATTCAGGATCATCAGCCTGTTAACCGTGAACCGTCACTTCTCATGGCCTGTTAACCATCACAAGTCTCGTACCCATTGCATAGGCTTCCAATTGTACTACACGTAGGGAATCAAACCTACCAAGTAATCCTGCCTGCACTTCAGAGGAGCTCGAGACTCATGAAGGCCTTTCAAGGGTAACTCAAAATAAAATGGTTACGATTACATGATCACACAACAAAATAATGTATTCGACAATGCCTAGGCCATAATGCCTCAAGGCCTTTCTTTTCCTTCAAACCAAAAAGTTAACCTCACGTTCCATACTAGTGTTCCACTCTCGACTATGCCAATACCGACAAGGATGCACTTTCTTACAACACGTGCCCAAGTATTGCCATCTAGAGTTGTCTACCATTCCTAGTTCTTCCTAGGTTTTCTTACTGTCAAGGTTGATGTTTTTCTCACTCTTCCTATTTCATTTTACATTAACATGCATATTCACTCACAACATGTTAAACAATAATAGGATAGGCAAAACACATCATAATGGCATAATAGAATAATATACCACAATTTAAAACATAATTATATCACTTTCAAACTTTCCTGATTATTTAATTGGTCGGTAAATTCGACATATATCAGCTCCATTGCATAGAATATTTCCTTAGCTTCACATTGATATAAAGAACGCTTAAATCGGACACCCGAGTAAAAAGTTATGAATTTTAGAAAATATTTTCCAAAAGTTACAGTGTTAATCGGTTAACGCATTTGGTTAACCGGTTAACCATTTCAATTTTCACGTAAAACACCATTTTTCCATACCGTTAACCGGTTAACCCTGTTGCAGAAGCCAAAAACTCTGTTTTTAATCACACATTTCCAACCCAAACTCATTCAATTCATGATCAAACTTCATAACAACTATAAACAGATGATTCCACACATATATTGAGCATGCTACACAATTTATAACACATTTCAACCATTAGAACATCAATTCCAATAATTCTAACCTAACTCAAACATTTCCAAAAATTCTAAAACTAAAGTTCTAACTAGAACCCACCTTGAGATGAGCAAGATGAAGATGATTGAGAAGATTGGATGAAGATTGATGAATGGATGATGATGATCTTGATGTTCTTGAGCTTTTTCTCCTCTTTCCTCTTTTCTCTCCTTTCCTTCAATGTTTCTATCCTTTTCTTTTGTTTGCAAAGTGAGAGGAAAGAATATAGTAACTTAGTATTAGAAATAATACTACTAAATGTCCAAAAAGTCTCTAAAGTCCAAATTAATAAAATACCTCAGAGTCAGATAGTATTAATTGGATTTATTCTAAGTTCCACAGTTACTCTAATTTATTTGTCAAATAATTTCTCAGAGTACACTGGGCTTAGTCGATCACAATATAATATTATCCGGAGCAATAAAATACGGGGTATTACATCCTCCCCCCTTAAATAGAAATTCGCCCTCGAATTTAAAGATTACCTTAACAGATTAGGGTAAGCATCTCGCATTTCCGATTCAAGTTCCCAAGTTGCATCACCCGGATGTGTTACATCCCACTGTACCTTAACGAGAGGAATATCCTTGTTCCTTAATACTTTCGTTTATCTTCCCACAATGCGGCTCGGTTGTGGTTTAAACGTCAAATCCACTTCTATTTCAATAGTATCCGGTAGAATCGGCTGAAGATGATCTGGAATAAATCTCCGAAGTTGAGATACATGGAAAACATCGTGCATTTCCGACAGAGAAGGTGGTAAGGCTAACCTGTAAGCTACTTCACCAATCCTTTCTAAGATCTGATACGGTCCCACGTATCCCGGGCTTAACTTGCATGACTTAAACGGTCCTTTCAATCTCAATCTAGGAGTAACTTTCAAAAACACATGGTCACCTTCTTCAAATTCTAAAGGTTTCCTTCGATTGTCCGCATAACTCTTTTGTCGATCTAGTGCTTGCTTAATTTTCTCGCGGATCATTCGAATCTTTTCCGTAGTCTCTTGGATGATTTCGGGTCCCAAAATTCTATCTTCGCCAATTTCCGCCCAACACAAAGGTGTTCTACATTTTCGCCCATACAATGCTTCATACGGAGCCATACCGATGCTCGCATGATAACTATTATTATAAGAAAACTCAATCAATAGTAGAAGTTTTTTCCAATTCCCTTTACTCTCTAACACACAAGCTCTCAACATATCCTCCATCGTTTGTATCGTTCGCTCAGTCTGACCATCCGTCTGTGGATGATTAGACGTGCTCAAACGCAACTCCGTCCCCATAGCTTGTTGAAAGACTTTCCAAAACCTTGAAGTAAACTTCGGATATCTATCCGACACAATATTAGAGGGAATACCGTGCAATCTTACAATTTCTGCAATAAACAACCTCGCAAGATGACTTGCCTTAAAAGTAGTCTTCACGGCCAAGAAATGCGCAGATTTCGTTAGTCGATCTACAATCACCCAAATTGAATCGTAACCACCTTGCGTACGGGGCAATCCTACTGCAAAGTCCATAGAAATGCTATCCCATTTCCAAACTGGAATTTCTAAAGGTTGCAACAGACCGCCCGGTCTTTGGTGTTCAATCTTAACCTGTTGGCACACCGCACATTCTGACACATACATAGCAACATCCTTTTTCATTCTAGACCACCAATAGTCTTTCTTCAAATCCTGATACATCTTCGAAGAACCAGGATGTATCGTAAAAGTACCTTTATGAGCTTCATCCAAAATCTTTCTTCTTAACATTGCATCATTCGGAACACAAATTCTTTGGTCGAACATAATAATTCCGTCGGTAGCCTGAATAAAACCCGATAGAAGTAACACTTCTTGCAACTTCTCATCCAACATTTGACCTTGTTGAATCTCAACTCTTAGAGTAGAATTGACATTTAAATTTCCCATAATCACACCCTCTTGGGTCCACACAAACTGAAGATTAAGATCTCTAAAATTCTCCAACAATGCATACTCCAAAATCATCAATTTCGCGCTATGAACTACTTTCCGATTTAACGCATCTGCTACCTTATTCGCTTTTCCTGGATGATACTTCAATTCTAAATCATAATCTTTTAAGTACTCCATCCATCTTCGTTGTCGCATATTTAACTCCCTTTGGTCAAATAAATATTTCAAACTCTTATGGTCACTGAACATTTCAAAACGTACACCATACAAATAATGCCGCCACACCTTTAGTGTAAAAACAACCGCTGCCAATTCCAAATCGTGAGTTGGATAATTCTGTTCATGAATTTTCTATTTTCGGGAGGCATAAGCTACTACTTGACCACCTTGCATCAGAACACCTCCCAATCCCATCTTAGAAGCATCACAAAACACTTCGTAAGAGTTGTTAGGATCGGGAATAATTAACACCGGAGTTGTTGTCAATCTCTCCTTCAACTTCATGAAACTTTGCTCACAACCTGAATCCTACTCAAAAGAAAAATCTTTACGAGTAAGTTTCGTCATTGGTAAAGCCAACTGAGAGAAACCTTCGATGAACCTCCTATAGTAACCTGCCAGCCCTAAGAAACTTCTGACTTCCGAAGCATTTCTCGGCCTCTCCCAATTTATCACTGCTTCTACCTTCGACGGATCTACTGCTACACCACCTTGTGATATAACGTGACCAAGAAACTTAACTTCCGCCATCCAAAATTCACACTTACTTAACTTAGCAAAAAGTTGCTTCTCTTACAACACAGATAACACAATTCTCAGATGTTCCTCGTGCTCTTGTGAAGTACGAGAATAAATAAGAATATCATCAATGAATATTACAACAAACTGATCCAAGTAAGCTTGAAATATACGGTTCATGTAGTCCATAAAAAAAGCTGGAGCATTAGTCACACCGAAAGGCATCACTAAGAATTTGTAATGACCATAACGGGTCCTAAATGCATTCTTAGGTACATCGGAATTCTTCACTCGGATTTGGTGATAACCCGGCCTCAAATCAATCTTCGAGAACATGCAGTCTCCTTTCAATTGATCCAAAAGGTCATCTATCTTGGGCAAGGGATACTTGTTCTTAATGGTGACTTTATTCAGCTGACGATAATCGATACACAATCGCATTCCACCGTCTTTCTTCTTTACTAACAGAATTGGAGCTCCCCACGGTGAAACACTAGGTCTAACAAAATGCTTTGCCATAAGCTCTTCTAATTGATCCTTTAATTCCTTTAACTCCCTTGGTGCCATCCGATACGGAGAAACGGATATAGGAGCCATTCCCGGTACCAGGTCAATAGAAAATTCCACTTCCCTCTCCGGAGGAAGAGAAGTGACATCTTCGAGGAAAACTTCGGAAAACTCGCAAACTACAGGAATGTTCGAAACTTGAAGGTCGCTACTCCCTTCCTTAGTGAGAACCAACAGCACAGATTTCTCTTCTTCAAACAAGAGATTTATCATACCAACCGTACCTTCTAGAATAGTTGTTAAAACATCCTTTGGTGTAGCCTCAACAGACGGAATGATGATAAGCTTCTCCTCACACCCAATAAACACCGAATTAGCAGAAAGTCAATCCATTCCCAAAACGACATCAACTTTCTTAAGCGGTAGACAAATAAGATCAATCTGAAAAACTCTACCGTCCACAGACAAAACACAGTTTTCACACATCAACGGTGTTTCAACTATTTCATCCATGGCGGTAGTGACCACCATAGGAGGAGACAAACGAACGGACCGTAACCCAAGTCGCTTCATACATTGCATCGATACAAAAGAATGTGTAGCTCCGCAATCAAACAAAACAAAACAAGTAAATCCGTTAACAAAGCACGTACCAGCAATTAAGGAATTGTCACTCTTCTTCTTCCTTGCATCTAAGGTATAAACCCTCCCTTGTGTCTGAGTCCTATTCTGAGGACAATCTTTCTTCATATGACCCACTTTCTGACACTGAAAGCACTTTACCCCTTCATAACCACACCTTCCGAGATGATTCCTGCCACAAGTGCGACACACAGGAGGTGTACTCGCCCTTGTATCTTGTACCTGTTTCCCCATGAAGGATTGTGGCCTAGGTCTAAATGGTTGATTAGACCTTCCACGATCACCTTGAGTTACCCGACTTGCTACACTTTCATCTCGAACCTTTTTCAAACTATGCTCCGCCACATAACATTGTCTTAACATTTCGGCATAAGTAGTAAATTCTCGTTGAGACACGCTATGTGAAATTTCAGCCCTTAAACCAAACAGAAACTGATCAATCTTCCACCTCTCATTAGGAGCATACATGGCTTGTCTAGAATAAGCGGCCATAGTTTCAAATTTCTCAGCATAAGAAGCCACAGTCAAGTTACCTTGTCTCAATTGTCGAAACTCAAATTCCTTCTGAGATCTCAAGGAACTTGGAAAATATTTCTCCATAAAAGTTACTTTAAACTGTTCCCATACCTTCGGTACCTCTTGAATTGTCATTAAAGCTGAAGCGCTCTCCCACCACCTCATGGCAGGACCCTTCAACAAGTGGGAAGCAAAGACCACCTTATTCTCCTCACTGCACTGAACTATTTGGAAAACCCGTTCCATACCTGATATCCATTCATGAGCCTTCACTGGGTCTAACCCTCCCTGAAATTCTGGAGGATTCAAATGAATGAAATCCCTAAAATTTCCTCCTGCAACCTCAGGAACAACCACTGGAGGATGTAGACCACCCGCCATCTGCTGAACCATTTGTTGCATAAACTGATTTTGTTGTTGCTGCATCTACTGCATGAATTGATACAACGGAGCATTCCCCTCGCCAACCGGCAGATTAGTCCCTGCTGGAGCGTTTCTCGGTCTACCACGGTTGTTTCTGCGCCCGTCAGCCATGTTCCTGAATGTCATACAGATAGGATTAAGTTGATCAGGCTCAATACCATAAATATAACACGTAAGACCAAGGGCGACACAACGCATATGAAACGGAAAGAAAATACTCATACTATTTCATGGCTAGGTCGAGGATACGACCTGCTCTGATACCAATTGTAACACCCATATATAGAATCCATACATCAAAGCATAAATTATATATATGAATCCAAGTATTTAGTATTGAAATACAATAAGTTCCTAGTTAACACATTATACACATAAATGCCTCCAATACATAACACTAAAAGTCTAAGGCATTACATATACAAGATGTTCCAAAATGATAAAAACTAAGAACTAGATCATAACAATGATCTCAAAATAACAACATAGCGGAAGCTAGCCATCAACAAGTAAAGAAAAAATCAAACGACCTTGTCCTTACCCTTCTCGGAACCTGAAACACCTGAAATACATCAACAACGTGGGGTGAGATACATCAAATCTTAGTGAGTTCCCTATCTTATGGATTCTCTCGGATTATTCACGGTTCTAACAATCCTAACTCAAGTCCGGGGAAGGGAAGGACTCTTGAGTTCACACTTGATAATCTCACACTATATGGAAACATGACATGAGTTCATTAACTCACCACATCATTAATCGATAACCAGTACCAAGGTATCTCTTATTACCATCCACTTCTACGTCTAGAAGGCGACCCGAGTCATAGATCCTTGTAGTTACTTGGTATACAATTGGATTCAGGATCATCAGCCTGTTAACCGTGAACCGTCACTTCTCATGGCCTGTTAACCATCACAAGTCTCGTACCCATTGCATAGGCTTCCAATTGTACTACACGTAGGGAATCAAACCTACCAAGTAATCCTGCCTGCACTTCAGAGGAGCTCGAGACTCATGAAGGCCTTTCAAGGGTAACTCAAAATAAAATGGTTACGATTACATGATCACACAACAAAATAATGTATTCGACAATGCCTAGGCCATAATGCCTCAAGGCCTTTCTTTTCCTTCAAACCAAAAAGTTAACCTCACGTTCCATACTAGTGTTCCACTCTCGACTATGCCAATACCGACAAGGATGCACTTTCTTACAACACGTGCCCAAGTATTGCCATCTAGAGTTGTCTACCATTCCTAGTTCTTCCTAGGTTTTCTTACTGTCAAGGTTGATGTTTTTCTCACTCTTCCTATTTCATTTTACATTAACATGCATATTCACTCACAACATGTTAAACAATAATAGGATAGGCAAAACACATCATAATGGCATAATAGAATAATATACCACAATTTAAAACATAATTATATCACTTTCAAACTTTCCTGATTATTTAATTGGTCGGTAAATTCGACATATATCAGCTCCATTGCATAGAATATTTCCTTAGCTTCACATTGATATAAAGAACGCTTAAATCGGACACCCGAGTAAAAAGTTATGAATTTTAGAAAATATTTTCCAAAAGTTACAGTGTTAATCGGTTAACGCATTTGGTTAACCGGTTAACCATTTCAATTTTCACGTAAAACACCATTTTTCCATACCGTTAACCGGTTAACCCTGTTGCAGAAGCCAAAAACTCTGTTTTTAATCACACATTTCCAACCCAAACTCATTCAATTCATGATCAAACTTCATAACAACTATAAACAGATGATTCCACACATATATTGAGCATGCTACACAATTTATAACACATTTCAACCATTAGAACATCAATTCCAATAATTCTAACCTAACTCAAACATTTCCAAAAATTCTAAAACTAAAGTTCTAACTAGAACCCACCTTGAGATGAGCAAGATGAAGATGATTGAGAAGATTGGATGAAGATTGATGAATGGATGATGATGATCTTGATGTTCTTGAGCTTTTTCTCCTCTTTCCTCTTTTCTCTCCTTTCCTTCAATGTTTCTATCCTTTTCTTTTGTTTGCAAAGTGAGAGGAAAGAATATAGTAACTTAGTATTAGAAATAATACTACTAAATGTCCAAAAAGTCTCTAAAGTCCAAATTAATAAAATACCTCAGAGTCAGATAGTATTAATTGGATTTATTCTAAGTTCCACAGTTACTCTAATTTATTTGTCAAATAATTTCTCAGAGTACACTGGGCTTAGTCGATCACAATATAATATTATCCGGAGCAATAAAATACGGGGTATTACATCCTCCCCCCTTAAATAGAAATTCGCCCTCGAATTTAAAGATTACCTTAACAGATTAGGGTAAGCATCTCGCATTTCCGATTCAAGTTCCCAAGTTGCATCACCCGGATGTGTTACATCCCACTGTACCTTAACGAGAGGAATATCCTTGTTCCTTAATACTTTCGTTTATCTTCCCACAATGCGGCTCGGTTGTGGTTTAAACGTCAAATCCACTTCTATTTCAATAGTATCCGGTAGAATCGGCTGAAGATGATCTGGAATAAATCTCCGAAGTTGAGATACATGGAAAACATCGTGCATTTCCGACAGAGAAGGTGGTAAGGCTAACCTGTAAGCTACTTCACCAATCCTTTCTAAGATCTGATACGGTCCCACGTATCCCGGGCTTAACTTGCATGACTTAAACGGTCCTTTCAATCTCAATCTAGGAGTAACTTTCAAAAACACATGGTCACCTTCTTCAAATTCTAAAGGTTTCCTTCGATTGTCCGCATAACTCTTTTGTCGATCTAGTGCTTGCTTAATTTTCTCGCGGATCATTCGAATCTTTTCCGTAGTCTCTTGGATGATTTCGGGTCCCAAAATTCTATCTTCGCCAATTTCCGCCCAACACAAAGGTGTTCTACATTTTCGCCCATACAATGCTTCATACGGAGCCATACCGATGCTCGCATGATAACTATTATTATAAGAAAACTCAATCAATAGTAGAAGTTTTTTCCAATTCCCTTTACTCTCTAACACACAAGCTCTCAACATATCCTCCATCGTTTGTATCGTTCGCTCAGTCTGACCATCCGTCTGTGGATGATTAGACGTGCTCAAACGCAACTCCGTCCCCATAGCTTGTTGAAAGACTTTCCAAAACCTTGAAGTAAACTTCGGATATCTATCCGACACAATATTAGAGGGAATACCGTGCAATCTTACAATTTCTGCAATAAACAACCTCGCAAGATGACTTGCCTTAAAAGTAGTCTTCACGGCCAAGAAATGCGCAGATTTCGTTAGTCGATCTACAATCACCCAAATTGAATCGTAACCACCTTGCGTACGGGGCAATCCTACTGCAAAGTCCATAGAAATGCTATCCCATTTCCAAACTGGAATTTCTAAAGGTTGCAACAGACCGCCCGGTCTTTGGTGTTCAATCTTAACCTGTTGGCACACCGCACATTCTGACACATACATAGCAACATCCTTTTTCATTCTAGACCACCAATAGTCTTTCTTCAAATCCTGATACATCTTCGAAGAACCAGGATGTATCGTAAAAGTACCTTTATGAGCTTCATCCAAAATCTTTCTTCTTAACATTGCATCATTCGGAACACAAATTCTTTGGTCGAACATAATAATTCCGTCGGTAGCCTGAATAAAACCCGATAGAAGTAACACTTCTTGCAACTTCTCATCCAACATTTGACCTTGTTGAATCTCAACTCTTAGAGTAGAATTGACATTTAAATTTCCCATAATCACACCCTCTTGGGTCCACACAAACTGAAGATTAAGATCTCTAAAATTCTCCAACAATGCATACTCCAAAATCATCAATTTCGCGCTATGAACTACTTTCCGATTTAACGCATCTGCTACCTTATTCGCTTTTCCTGGATGATACTTCAATTCTAAATCATAATCTTTTAAGTACTCCATCCATCTTCGTTGTCGCATATTTAACTCCCTTTGGTCAAATAAATATTTCAAACTCTTATGGTCACTGAACATTTCAAAACGTACACCATACAAATAATGCCGCCACACCTTTAGTGTAAAAACAACCGCTGCCAATTCCAAATCGTGAGTTGGATAATTCTGTTCATGAATTTTCTATTTTCGGGAGGCATAAGCTACTACTTGACCACCTTGCATCAGAACACCTCCCAATCCCATCTTAGAAGCATCACAAAACACTTCGTAAGAGTTGTTAGGATCGGGAATAATTAACACCGGAGTTGTTGTCAATCTCTCCTTCAACTTCATGAAACTTTGCTCACAACCTGAATCCTACTCAAAAGAAAAATCTTTACGAGTAAGTTTCGTCATTGGTAAAGCCAACTGAGAGAAACCTTCGATGAACCTCCTATAGTAACCTGCCAGCCCTAAGAAACTTCTGACTTCCGAAGCATTTCTCGGCCTCTCCCAATTTATCACTGCTTCTACCTTCGACGGATCTACTGCTACACCACCTTGTGATATAACGTGACCAAGAAACTTAACTTCCGCCATCCAAAATTCACACTTACTTAACTTAGCAAAAAGTTGCTTCTCTTACAACACAGATAACACAATTCTCAGATGTTCCTCGTGCTCTTGTGAAGTACGAGAATAAATAAGAATATCATCAATGAATATTACAACAAACTGATCCAAGTAAGCTTGAAATATACGGTTCATGTAGTCCATAAAAAAAGCTGGAGCATTAGTCACACCGAAAGGCATCACTAAGAATTTGTAATGACCATAACGGGTCCTAAATGCATTCTTAGGTACATCGGAATTCTTCACTCGGATTTGGTGATAACCCGGCCTCAAATCAATCTTCGAGAACATGCAGTCTCCTTTCAATTGATCCAAAAGGTCATCTATCTTGGGCAAGGGATACTTGTTCTTAATGGTGACTTTATTCAGCTGACGATAATCGATACACAATCGCATTCCACCGTCTTTCTTCTTTACTAACAGAATTGGAGCTCCCCACGGTGAAACACTAGGTCTAACAAAATGCTTTGCCATAAGCTCTTCTAATTGATCCTTTAATTCCTTTAACTCCCTTGGTGCCATCCGATACGGAGAAACGGATATAGGAGCCATTCCCGGTACCAGGTCAATAGAAAATTCCACTTCCCTCTCCGGAGGAAGAGAAGTGACATCTTCGAGGAAAACTTCGGAAAACTCGCAAACTACAGGAATGTTCGAAACTTGAAGGTCGCTACTCCCTTCCTTAGTGAGAACCAACAGCACAGATTTCTCTTCTTCAAACAAGAGATTTATCATACCAACCGTACCTTCTAGAATAGTTGTTAAAACATCCTTTGGTGTAGCCTCAACAGACGGAATGATGATAAGCTTCTCCTCACACCCAATAAACACCGAATTAGCAGAAAGTCAATCCATTCCCAAAACGACATCAACTTTCTTAAGCGGTAGACAAATAAGATCAATCTGAAAAACTCTACCGTCCACAGACAAAACACAGTTTTCACACATCAACGGTGTTTCAACTATTTCATCCATGGCGGTAGTGACCACCATAGGAGGAGACAAACGAACGGACCGTAACCCAAGTCGCTTCAT
Source organism: Lathyrus tuberosus (assembly GCA_022829125.1). NCBI lineage: Eukaryota > Viridiplantae > Streptophyta > Magnoliopsida > Fabales > Fabaceae > Lathyrus > Lathyrus tuberosus. Next base: position 4,959,185 of record JALAZF010000164.1, on the reverse strand, counting down.
ACATTGCATCGATACAAAAGAATGTGTAGCTCCGCAATCAAACAAAACAAAACAAGTAAATCCGTTAACAAAGCACGTACCAGCAATTAAGGAATTGTCACTCTTCTTCTTCCTTGCATCTAAGGTATAAACCCTCCCTTGTGTCTGAGTCCTATTCTGAGGACAATCTTTCTTCATATGACCCACTTTCTGACACTGAAAGCACTTTACCCCTTCATAACCACACCTTCCGAGATGATTCCTGCCACAAGTGCGACACACAGGAGGTGTACTCGCCCTTGTATCTTGTACCTGTTTCCCCATGAAGGATTGTGGCCTAGGTCTAAATGGTTGATTAGACCTTCCACGATCACCTTGAGTTACCCGACTTGCTACACTTTCATCTCGAACCTTTTTCAAACTATGCTCCGCCACATAACATTGTCTTAACATTTCGGCATAAGTAGTAAATTCTCGTTGAGACACGCTATGTGAAATTTCAGCCCTTAAACCAAACAGAAACTGATCAATCTTCCACCTCTCATTAGGAGCATACATGGCTTGTCTAGAATAAGCGGCCATAGTTTCAAATTTCTCAGCATAAGAAGCCACAGTCAAGTTACCTTGTCTCAATTGTCGAAACTCAAATTCCTTCTGAGATCTCAAGGAACTTGGAAAATATTTCTCCATAAAAGTTACTTTAAACTGTTCCCATACCTTCGGTACCTCTTGAATTGTCATTAAAGCTGAAGCGCTCTCCCACCACCTCATGGCAGGACCCTTCAACAAGTGGGAAGCAAAGACCACCTTATTCTCCTCACTGCACTGAACTATTTGGAAAATCCGTTCCATACCTGATATCCATTCATGAGCCTTCACTGGGTCTAACCCTCCCTGAAATTCTGGAGGATTCAAATGAATGAAATCCCTAAAATTTCCTCCTGCAACCTTAGGAACAACCACTGGAGGATGTAGACCACCCGCCATCTGCTGAACCATTTGTTGCATAAACTGATTTTGTTGTTGCTGCATCTGCTGCATGAATTGATACAACGGAGCATTCCCCTCGCCAACCGGCAGATTAGTCCCTGCTGGAGCGTTTCTCGGTCTACCACGGTTGTTTCTGCGCCCGTCAGCCATGTTCCTGAATGTCATACAGATAGGATTAAGTTGATCAGGCTCAATACCATAAATATAACACGTAAGACCAAGGGCGACACAACGCATATGAAACGGAAAGAAAATACTCATACTATTTCATGGCTAGGTCGAGGATACGACCTGCTCTGATACCAATTGTAACACCCATATATAGAATCCATACATCAAAGCATAAATTATATATATGAATCCAAGTATTTAGTATTGAAATACAATAAGTTCCTAGTTAACACATTATACACATAAATGCCTCCAATACATAACACTAAAAGTCTAAGGCATTACATATACAAGATGTTCCAAAATGATAAAAACTAAGAACTAGATCATAACAATGATCTCAAAATAACAACATAGCGGAAGCTAGCCATCAACAAGTAAAGAAAAAATTAAACGACCTTGTCCTTACCCTTCTCGGAACCTGAAACACCTGAAATACATCAACAACGTGGGGTGAGATACATCAAATCTCAGTGAGTTCCCTATCTTATGGATTCTCTCGGATTATTCACGGTTCTAACAATCCTAACTCAAGTCCGGGGAAGGGAAGGACTCTTGAGTTCACACTTGATAATCTCACACTATATGGAAACATGACATGAGTTCATTAACTCACCACATCATTAATTGATAACCAGTACCAAGGTATCTCTTATTACCATCCGCTTCTACGTCTAGAAGGCGACCCGAGTCATAGATCCTTGTAGTTACTTGGTATACAATTGGATTCGGGATCATCGGCCTGTTAACCGTGAACCGTCACTTCTCATGGCATGTTAACCATCACAAGTCTCGTACCCATTGCATAGGCTTCCAATTGTACTACACGTAGGGAATCAAACCTACCAAGTAATCCTGCCTGCACTTCAGAGGAGCTCGAGACTCATGAAGGCCTTTCAAGGGTAACTCAAAATAAAATGGTTACGATTACATGATCACACAACAAAATAATGTATTCGACAATGCCTAGGCCATAATGCCTCAAGGCCTTTCTTGTCCTTCAAACCACAAAGTTAACCTCATGTTCCATACTAGTGTTCCACTCTCGACTAGGCCAATACCGACAAGGATGCACTTTCTTACAACACGTGCCCAAGTATTGCCATCTAGAGTTGTCTACCATTCCTAGTTCTTCCTAGGTTTTCTTATTGTCAAGGTTGATGTTTTTCTCACTCTTCCTATTTCATTTTACATTAACATGCATATTCACTCACAACATGTTAAACAATAATAGGATAGGCAAAACACATCATAATGGCATAATAGAATAATATACCACAATTTAAAACATAATTATATCACTTTCGAACTTTCCCGATTATTTAATCGGTCAGTAAATTTGACATATATCAGCTCCATTGTATAGAATATTTCCTTAGCTTCACTTCGATATAAAGAACGCTTAAATCGGACACCCGAGTAAAAAGTTATGAATTTTAGAAAATATTTTCCAAAAGTTACAGTGTTAATCGGTTAACGCATTTGGTTAACCGGTTAACCATTTCAATTTTCATGTAAAACACCATTTTTCCATACCGTTAACCGGTTAACCCTGTTGCAGAAGCCAAAAACTCTGTTTTTAATCACACATTTCCAACCTAAACTCATTCAATTCATGATCAAACTTCATAACAACTATAAACAGATGATTCCACACATATATTGAGAATGCTACACAATTTATAACACATTTCAACCATTAGAACATCAATTCCAATAATTCTAACCTAACTCAAACATTTCCAAAAATTCTAAAACTAAAGTTCTAACTAGAACCCACCTTGAGATGAGCAAGATGGAGATGATTGAGAAGATTGGATGAAGATTGATGAATGGATGATGATGATCTTGATGTTCTTGAGCTTTTCTCCTCTTTCCTCTTTTCTCTCCTTTCCTTTAATGTTTCTATCTTTTCCTTTTGTTTGCAAAGTGAGAGGAAAGAATATAGTAACTTAGTATTAGAAATAATACTACTAAATGTCCAAAAAGTCTCCAAAGTCCAAATTAATAAAATACCTCAGAGTCAGATAGTATTAATTGGATTTATTCTAAGTTCCACAGTTACTCTAATTTATTTGTCAAATAATTTCTCAGAGTACACTAGGCTTAGTCGATCACAATATAATATTATCCGGAGCAATAAAATACGGGGTATTACAGTGTTGTCGAATATTCTCTTATTCTGTTCATGGAAGGAAACCCGCTGTAGAAAGACTATTTTTTCACTTAGAAGGCGAGAATTTTTTTTACTATAAAGACTTTGATCAAATTGGAAATGTCCTGCTTAAGGCAAGTGTAACTGAGTCAATGTTTACTTCATGTTTTGAGGCAAATACACAATATGCAGAAGCCAAATTATTGACATATGGACAGTTTGTGTCCAAATTTGTTTATGTGAAGAAAACAAGAACTTGGAAACCAAGGAAACAAGGTTACACTATTGGTCGTTTAATATGGGTGCCTCCAACAACTGGTGAATTGTACTATATGAGGATGTTGTTAACTGTGAAAAAAAGGTCCTACATGTTATGATGATCTCAAAACTGTTGATGGTTTTAAACATGCAAGTTTTAGAGAAGCATGTTTTTCCATGGGTTTTTTTGCAAGACGACAAAGAATTCATTGAGGGTATAAAGGAAGCTTATAACTGGGGTTCAGGTATATTTCTACGAAAGCTTTTTGTTACTATGTTATTGTCTGCTTCTATGAATCGTCCAGACCATGTTTGGCGTAACACATGGAAATACCTATCTGACGGAACACTTTATGATCAGAGACAACTGTCAATGAATCCAGGTAATATTAACATTTCCTTAATATTATAGTTGGACTATCTACCATAACTTAATCCAATTTGTTATTTAACTACTTTCATTTTCCATTTGTAGAGTTGTTACTGACTGATCAAGAAATTCAACAATTAACTTTGGTCGAGATTGAGAAGCAACTACAAAAAAATAGAAGGAGTTTTAATGAGTTTAAACCAATTCCATATCCCAATGATTACGTGTTGGATTTCCTTGGAAATAAATTGATATACGATGAACGACAGTATGATATTTCTGAGCAAACTACAAAATACCAAGACATGTACCAATCTTTGACAGGTAATTCATACTCCCTTTTAAACAGTTTTGTATCCCTTAATATTCATATACTTATGGGATCCTTAACAGTTTCGTATACCATTCAATAAGTAATTTTCAAACATGCTAAATATGTACTTTTCAATAAGTTGCTACTGCTACTCTACTTTAACATCCTGCTACTCTACTTTAACATCCTGCTACATCTTCAAAAAATTGATTAAAACTTAATATTATATTTAATATCATCATCGAAATAAACTTGTCTTCAACACACATATTATACCATTACACAGCTAACAACATTCCTTCATGAAACTTATATCAAACAAACAACATAATAAATATTTAGAGGTACTTGGCACCCTGCTGCAACAAACAAAACACACATTGACAAACACAATTACAGCCTTCTTCATAAGACATCTTTATTTCATGGTTTCTTCACTACTTTGACATACAACCGTTCTGGAGGATTCATGAGAGTGAAATATACCATGTCACCCCTCTTAAGTCTTCTTGCTCGTGCTAAACTGTACCAATCCTTGCCAATGTATTTCTCAAAAACATTACGTTGTGCACTAATTATCTTGCAATCATAACGAGTTCCAACATCCAAGTCAACCATTTCAATGTATGTTTGATTCCATAAAAGACATTCCTCTGATCCTTTCCTTGGAAAATGTGAATAAACATTTTAACCTTACTCACTTCAATGACAATAGATTTTTCCAGAAACAACTTTTGAAAATGACAACAAAGGTTAGAAAATAGATTTTAATACTTGCATGAACATTTATATTCAAATATAATTCATAAAACACTAACCAACACGTTTTTCTTAGCGATTCTCCCAGATTTGATTTTAACCATCCATGTGTAGTTTCCAACAGAGTTATAACCATCATCACTATCAGAACTAAAATACCCATCAATGCTTGATAAACTATCCGAATCCGATTCAGACAAACTATAAAATATAAACAAACATAAGCATTTACCTCTGACATATACATATTTACTACAAAAACTTGAAAAAAATAAAACATGCAGCACCTGCTAGCACTGGAAATTTCAGTTGGCAAGCAAGACATTGTGGTATTTAGTGAAAATCCTTTGGGTATGTATGAACTGCTATTTATATGAGAAGCAACACCTTTCTTTTTATATAAATTATATACTTCACATGTGCCTCTTAAGTCTTTCTATATAACTGGTGTGTAGGTGTAGTTAATAAATGCATGTATTTATGTAACACGATTTGCTTCTTTGTTTTCTTAACAACCAAAAACAAACCACTCTCTATGTAAGAATTTAATGCCAGTACTATTACATGCAGATGACAAAGCTTTTGCAAAACTTATTTGGTGATGAATAAATATTTATTGTGAATCATGTACATACTTAAACATATACACAAAAACTAATTTCATAAAAATTTGTTTATATTACACAATCTGTAATTTATTTAAATTCTAAGTTTACGATTTTTCAACACAGATGAGCAACTCCAGATTTTTTCCGAGATTATGGAAGCTGTAAATGAACAAAAAGGCAGGGTATTTTTTTTATATGGTTACGGTGGAACTGAAAAAACTTTCATGTGGAACACCCTATCAGCAGCATTGCATTCAAAACGTGATATTGTGTTGAATGTCGCTTCAAGTGGAATCGCAAACTTACTCTTACCAGGAGGAAGAACGGCACACTCAAGATTCAAAATTCCGGTTCCATGTCTGGAATCATCCATTTGTAACATTGAAAAAAAATCTGACCTTGCGGGTCTTTTGCAAGTGACAAAGCTAATCATTTGGGATGAGGCTCCAATGGCAAACAAATTTTGTTTTGAGGCTCTAGACAAATCCATGAAAGATATAATGGGTAATGGAAAAGATCCATGCAAAGAAATTTTTGGAGGAAAAGTTGTTGTGTTTGGTGGTGATTTTAGGCAAATTTAACCTGTTATACCAAGGGGCACTAGATCTGATATAGTACATTCAACAATTAATGCTTCATACATTTGGGAACATTGCAAGGTTCTAACTCTTACGAAAAACATGCGTCTGGAATTTGGTTCTACTTCAAACACTGCAAGAGAAATTGAGACATTCTCTAAATGGATTTTACTAGTTGGGAATGGACAGATTAATGAACCAAATGATGGATATGCTGACATAACTTTTCCACCAGAGTTACTTATAACAGATTTTGTGGATCCTATTGAACAAATTGTTATAAGCACCTACCCCAATTTATTGGAAAACTACACAGATTCTAATTTTCTTAGGAGTAGAGCAATTTTGGCTTCAACTATTGAGATAGTTGACGAAATCAATGATTACATTACAAACCTCATTCCAGGTACTATTCGTTATAATATACTATTCTTTTTTACGTTATTGAAATGATTATCTCATCACCATATTTTTACTTTCAGGTGATGCGAAAGACTTTTTGAGTAGTGATTCCATTGACAGATCCGAAGCAAATGACAACGACGCTTTCGAGCATTTAACACCAGAATTCTTAAACTGTTTAAAAACTTTGGGATTGCCAAACCATTCTTTGAGATTAAAGATTGGAACAACTGTTATGTTGATCAGAAATTTAGATCAATCAGAAGGACTTTACAATGGCACCAGATTGATAGTCACAAGGCTTGTAAATCATGTTATTGAAGCAAAGATTATTTCTGGTACCCATTTAGGTAACACTATATACATACCCCGAATGTCTTTATCTCTTTCACAATCTCCGTGGCCATTCAAATTTATTCGAAGGCAATTCCCCCTTATTGTTTCTTTTGCAATGACAATAAACAAATCTCAAGGGCAATCGCTAGACTACGTCGGCCTCTACTTGCCAAAAGACGTTTTCAGTCACGGACAACTATATGTTGCTATATCAAGAATCAAAAGTAAGGCTGGCTTGAAAATCTTAATTCACGACAAGGACAATCATCCATGCAATCATACAACTAATGTTGTATTCAAAGAAGCTTTTCACAATGTAGTGTAGGTATGCAAATTGCTCATTGTCAAAGAAGTTTTCAAAGAATTTCTGACCATAAATATTTTTTCCCAATTGACCATCTTACATTTTTTCATGCTTTCTATTTGTTTCAGGTCGTGGTTCTGTATCATTTTATTGCAAAAGCTATGCCAGTTTCCTTTACATGGCTATGAATCAAGCTTTCCAATACTAACTAAGATTTTTCCAGCTTTTCCTGTCTTCCCAGCACGTTATGTCTTAGGAATACAATTAATTGTTTCTGTGTCTTACTTTTATAAGTGGCTTTGTACCTTGGCGAACTATTATTTTAATGTCAACTGTCTTTATTACTTTACTATTTATAGTGTTAAGCTTATTACTTCAACAATTCTCATTAGTCAATACTTCAAGAAACATATTACTTTTATAAGTTTCTATGTATTACTTTCTTTCTATGTAGAATGTTTCTTTTCACTTCTATGTATTAATTTCTTTCTACAAGAATTCACACAAGATCATTACTACAAACACAATTCTACTTTAATAGAATAACATTTCCATCACGATCATTACACTATCCTTAAATATTTTGTTCCAAACAGGCAAATTTGCCATAACTTCATTACAATTGTTGATAGAGGCTTCTAAGCCTCATCATCAGATCAATACTAAACTTCAAAACAATGTTTCAGAAAACATCCAAACATTCTAACCTAAGACATTGTCTTCGTAACAATTACTAAACATTAAACATTGTCTTCATAATATATAAAGCACATGTTCAATACTTAATTTACATAAAGCATCACACATTGTTTTTATAACTTCTCTGTTAAGCAGCATAAACATCACAGAAAACATCATTCAAAACTAATAAAATTGTTTCAAAAAACTAGCAATTCAACTTCATCAGCACACCACAAAAGGCTGATGATTCACCATGCTGAACATCCACTCCTACATCTTTTTAACTTCCTACATGCTGCACAACCTTTACTGATTCAACTTTTTCACGACAATTTTGTTTGCATGAGGAACCCGGAGAATAAACGCAAGTCTGTCACCATTTTTTAGACATCTGTTCCTCATAAATTCATACCAGTCTCGACCGATGAACATTTCAGTGTGGTACTTCCTCTCTGAATGGTGCAGCTCGGTATCATACCTTTGCCTCATATCTCCATCAAGCAGTTGCATTTGACCATTGTCGTTTATCAGACATTCACGAATCATTTTCTGAGGTATTTGCTATAAAACATGCAAGACATAACATATTAGATAACAATTACACACTTCAAAAAATTTATAGAATATTTAGATATGACCAAAACGTTTTTCCGAGCAGTCTTTACCGAACGAATAGTCCTTTTCCATATATAATACTTTCGGCGGGTACCCATGACTTTAGCATATTCCTCTTCTTCAGACCTGCAAAATAAATGAACTCAGCACTACTACAACATTTTATAAATTTCTAATATTACCACTTTTTTACTCCATACAATATTTAATACAATCTCATACCTATCACTATCTAATGATATAGATATGTGAGACTGGGCAGGTACTTCACTTGCAGGTTTTTTTCCCTTCTAATCTACACGGTCTTCATTTGTCGGCTTCTTCCCCTCCGTATCTTTGCCAAAACGAGCTGAACCTCTGCATTTTCCTTCAGTCTTACAACCATTAACAGGACTTGACACTCCCATGACAGAACCTCCAGTTGTCCCTTTCATTGTCTGTGATTTACGACCGGCTTCCTCAGCTTTCAGCATTAGGGTGTCCATTAACATCCGTCTGCAAGCATTTTCTGCATCCAGATTTTCAATTCCTCTCCTAAGATAACCAAACAAAAACATCAATTATATTACAGACATTCAAACAACATATCATATTACAATCCAACATACCTTCCTACTGCATTGTGAATCTGGTCTCTCTCCAAGCGGACTTTGAAGTCTTCGTACGTCATTATCTTCATTTTTCCATTACTGTGACATTTTTCCTGGTAGTCTATATACGCCAATTGCTTCTTTATCTCTCTCCGCTTCTCATCCCGTTCCTGCTGAGAACTACCATAACAAAACAACTAAATTTAATTCATATGTACACTATTTCAAAACATGCAATCTTAACAACTTGAATGTTTCACTCCTTCTATATTGATGCTAATAGGAAAATCAACATACATGCATAATAGATTTGCCATTCTATTTCGATTTCGAATCGACTAAATCCATAACAACAACAACAATATTTCACCAAAACCAGTTATCATATACTTTCCCAATGCGACACCGCATTAACAACACCAACCAAATCAACATGCATTCAACCCATGTCTTTTCCACTTACACATTTAAACTCTAAAACAAAACCCTAAATGTACAACATTAACAAACCCAGGAACCGAAACAACTACATGGCGACGAATTATTACCTCGTCACATTCGATGTTCGCTCCTATGATGGATTTGAAGCACTTCCGATCATCTTGCTGCCGTTTCTGCTTCGCTCCATCATTGGCTTCGGTTTTTCTATGGCTTTCTTAGTATAACAATTCTTTCCAATACTTAATAAGTAACCCTAACAATTTCTGCGACCCACTATAGGGTAAACATGGTAAGTAGACCCACTAAAATTTGGACTATCTGATCTGATACTTCTCGTATCATATAAGTAGATTTGATAGTTCAAATACTTAACAATTCTATCATACATAATTTGTACACTAATTATACATATATTTTTAATACACATATTTAATGTTAACGTTTTTTTTTTACTAAAATTCATAATACAGTTTACTTTTTATATCAAACACCATTTTGTACATTTTACACGTTAAATATTTCGTATATTTATTTTTATACACAACAATCATTCATAACACTTCTGCTAATGTTTATTTAACCTATCATACATGTAAATTTATTGTCTACTCATATTTCATGTTAACTTTCATAACATATCATATTATTGGAATGCATTTTAATTTGTAATACTTTTTATATTAATACTAATATTAAATATCATAAACCATTTTTTACAAAAATTTTTATACAACAGACAAAATTATTTATACACAAATGTAATCCCAAATTTAATTCCAAAAATATCATTTTAAACAAAACTACTTACACCCGTGCGGACGCACGGGTCTTCTACTAGTTAAAGTTCTAAAGTGGAGTTTTAATCAAAATTACAATAGCTCACAGTGATACTATCAATTTTACAACGAATTCAAACATGTATTAATGTTGGTCATTTGCCAAATGTGAAATTCCGAACTCGATAAACAATCAGTAAAGATGGTTGTTGAATCAAAAATCATGGTTCTGCCTTTTATAAAAAAATGTTGTTATTCTAAAATGTATGCACAGCACTGGTAATCTAGCCATCAACTGACCATTAAATGTTACCTAATATTTGTTAGCAGCACACCCAACTACGATGGTATGTATTTACCAGGGGTGACATTATTCAAATAGTAGGAAAAAAAATGGTTTTGAGAGTAATTTCCACATTGAGGAGTCTTTTTGCTAGTCATGGGATACTTCCCCTAGCAAAGTGCCGCGAATACTGGTAGTCTTCTTTTAGTAGTCGGCTGATTAAGAATACCAAAAATATGTGCATCAACTTCCTCCTTAGAGGGAACTCTATCTGAACAATTTGGGAGGAAACACTCAATGCCATCATCCAGAGGTGACCAGTCACTGATGGTGTTGGAATTGGCGTGCATGCGATGATGTTCAGGTGAAGGTGGTTGTGATATCATGGGTCTTGTGACTGCACGTTCAGGTTCAGCTACTTCTTGATGTTCTTGAACAATGTGTGTATTCGGGTCATATATGTACGGTCCTTGTCTAATTGAAAATTTGCCCATCTGTGCCTACACAACCAAAGTAGAAATATTAAATCGCTGATTAGGTGTTATTAATGATAAAGGGCATGGTGATGTATATATGATTTAATTGCATACCTCAGATTTATTCTTCATGGAGAAACGACCTGGATGAAGCTCTTCTCTGACGTGAGCAAACTGTAAAACAGTGATAGCAGCGGTCAAAGATTTGAGTCTAATAGCTCCAAAATTCTTAATCAAACTACCTAGGCACACCTTCAATCCCTAATATCCCGATACGGTTAACCAATATGTATCCAAGAACAATAAAGATTCAAACACTCTTTTGTGAAAAATTGGAAAACCCCACTACGTATAGAATTATAGATGTTAAAGTAAAGAAAATTGAGAGATAAAGGTGCCTATTTCAAGAAAGAACCAAACCGATATGAAAATTCTCTTTCAATAAGAGGAAGCAAACCCTATAAGGATACTTGCAAACGTTACAATTTATTTTTGCTTTGTTTGTCTATTTAAGCTATAATTAGGTTAGACATATATTTCATTCATTTACATTTATTTTATGTGTTTTAAATTTAATTGATTCGAAATTAAAATTATCTTATTAAATTTGATGTAAGATTTAGTTCAAAACTGATAATGATTTTATATATTTAACTGTATCTTTGGTCAAGATTTTTGAGTTAATGGGATACCAATTAGTTTATTTTCGGTTGACCATTAAACGCCTAACATATATTGGACTCCTATATCTTATTTCTGAATAATCAGATTTGTAAATAAAATATGAGAGAGGATTTCTTAATTTCTTTGAGAATGTCGATTTGTTTGCAATGCTCAAATCTGACTTATCAACTGAGATGTCAACAGCAGCAGATCATACCGAGGTTATTGCTTTATGAAAAGTAACGGGTTGCGGACGTTCATGGCATTCATTCTATGATATGATGAAACAACCACCTTGATTTAGGATGAAACGGCTGGCTTGCGTCTGTGAAAGCAATTCGATTTGGGAAAGTTTCATCGACTGATTTTAAGCTATCCTAAAGTCGAATAACCTAAACACGGAATCACTACCAACAGGCAAATTTCCTATCCGATCAAACAAGAAATTTCTCAGCTGTACATACCTGATTATCACGAAAACGTTGAGGGATCTTTGCAATTTTAAAGAGACTGATCTTAGTGTATTCTCTCTTACACCGCAGCATTTTTGCTCACCTGCCTGCAAATGGCATTGGCCGATTTCTTTATAGTGTGTGTTTGTCTTTTGCGTCTAATTCATCCGTGTGTAAGTTACACACTTATGAGCATCCAGTTGTAAGACTAAATTTCTCTATTTTATATCATATCGTATGTTCTAACGTGTTCGGACACAGAAAAGAACGCTCTAATGACTTGTCTGGATTCGCAATGCACAATAGTTACTCGCATCCAATGTTTTCTTAACGCAATTTTCGTTAAGTAACAAATACTAACTTCAAGTCAATAACGTTTTAGCTGGATATCCCACAGCAATTCAAACAAATGCTAAATCTAAATCAATCAGCTAGGACACTGATGAAACTTTTGTAAAGGTAGACATAAATAATTTTCAAGAAAGACAAAATGAACTGATATAGTCTTAAGAGTTAATGCAGGATCACATTTTCATTAATGGAAATAACAATGCCAACAAACTCATACCTTAATTAGAAAAATCCATTTTTTTCCAATTTAGATGAATAAAATTCTTAAGGAGGATTAAATTTACTTTTCTAAAGTCTGATATTTTATTTATTGCATCAAAAAGCCAAAAGAATAGTTAAATTCGTAATAGTTATGGCGCTAACAAACCTGGCATTTGGAATTGAAGCGGCAGTTTCCAGATTCTTCCCACGCTCTGCAAATGTCCGTCTTGAACAAACTCTTGGTGGATGAAGAAGAAGAAGAAGAGCCCCTACTGGAAGAAGACGATGATGACCTTCCGCTCTTTCCTCCAAACATTGGCCTCACCTGAATATCATCCATGACAATAACTTCCTCCTCCACCTTCACTGGCGTTCGGTACATCGGCGGCGACTTCTGCGGCGGCTTCAATTCGAAGTTTTCGATTGAAGAAAGCGGGGAGAGAGACAATCTACCGCGAGAACCAAAGCTACTGTTCCCTGAACCAAAGCTACTGTTTGCGGACCTATACTTGCTGGAGCCGAAAAGCGGAGAATTGAAGGCCTCGCCGGATTTAGATGAAATCGGAGATCCGGCGTAGAAGTATTGTGCGAGCGGAGAGCCAGCGTCGAATTTCTCGGCGTAGTGTTGAAAACCTGGACTCATCGTCGCTGATTGGAGATAGCGTCCTCTCTTTTCATCCAACTCGATCTGCAACGGCGAAAAGTTCTCGTTCAAAGTCCTCAGCTTCGAAACCTTCATCTTGCCGTTGCTCATCGCGTTCTCCATAACCTATTCCTGCATTTCAAAGACGAAGCTGTTAAGCCGAAACCTTTTCCGCTCGAATCACCATTGGGATAAATTTGTATAACGTGATTTTCTTTCTTTGAACGAAAATTGAACTCTGTTTCGTTTCTCATCAAATTAAAGTATTGATTTCAATTCGGAATTTCAATCAATTTAACCTAAAAGTGAAGTGGTTGAATCATTAGAACGAAATTGCAGAGAACAAAAACTATCAAGTAAAAGAAAATCGTAGAAGAAAAATAGAAATCAAAATAGAGAAGGTTGAAGATCGATGGAGGTGAGAGAAACAGAGCCACGTTACAAGCACGAAAATGGCGGTGCTTCATTGCAATTTCAGTGCCGGTAGGTTAGTGCGGAGAAGAAGAAGAAATGGAGAGAGACGAAATGGGAAGAAATCTCTAATTTATAGTTTGCGGAACACGATAGCAAAGGAAGCAGGTTTTAGTTCACCGCATATTTTTGAAGCAAAATAGAAACTACAGATTTAAGATACAGTGATTTAATTGCAGCATACACAGATTTATGAGATTGTTTGTTGCAGTGGATTTATGTGCTTATTGCTTAAGATTGCCACGTTACAATATTTAATAATGAAGAAAACACTACAAACAATGAGAGCCTAATGGCTAATAATCAACTTATCAACACACAACAATAATAATGAGTTACTGAACATGCAGTACAAACACTTATGCACAATTCCATGGCAGGAATGGAACGGTCCCTATCTCCTAAAGTGAAATCTACATACAACTTGAGAGTCACCGTACATTACTCCCTCACACTTCAGATGCTATCAAGTGCATTTTTGAGATTTCCTCCGAAAAACAACATGAGGTCGCCACCGTGGACCCTGCCTTCTGGCAAATCAAAGCTGGTGCCTTTTGTAGCACCGCTGCAGTCGCCAGTGATGCTGTGGAGGTTTCTGTCTTGTCCTGGCTGATTGGCTGCCAAGAAGTTTGAATAAGAAGGTGATTTCATTGAGAGTGGAACTAACACCTCCTTGGGGATGAGGTGATGTCTTCTAGCAGGTGTTTCCATAGAATCATAGGAATCAGACACAACACTGACGCCTGAGGAAGAATTGTTGTTCTCAAAACTGCTACAGATGGTGGAAGCAGAAGGTACAAGACCGCGGAAAAGTCCGGGTGCAATCAGACTTCCCTTGCTCACTTCACTTTCTTGCAACATGCTGCAGTGAGCAGCACAGAGCCCACTTTTTCCCCTTGCAAATTTCTCACACTTTCCATCTCCCCAGTTACATCGCTTTCCTCCACCATGGGCCTTGCAGAAATCTGTGCTCCCTTGAGCACTCTTCCCACAGCTTTCAAACTTGCAGCGTTTACCCCCACCATGCCTGACACAGCAGTCAGTACGACCGCGAGCACTCTTGGTGCAACCAGAAACAGCACACCTCTTTCCACCACCATGAGCAACACAAAAGTTTGTTCCTCCATGTACACTTTTTGGACAAATACCACCACCATTGAAAAGGCAACGCTTCCCCCCACCATGTGCCTTGCACAGTGGGGTGCTTCCTTCAGCTCCTTTAGTGCACCCTGCAAATGAGCAACGTTTCCCACCCCCATGTGCCTTGCAAAACATGGTGCTTCCCTGCGCACCCTTTGAACATTCATGGTACTGACAACGACGTCCACCCCCGTGAGAGATACACAGCCCAGCTTGCCCTTCAGCACTTCTGGTGCAACCTTCTATTGTACATCTCTTGCCTCCTCCATGTCTAATACAAAGTCCTGACTTGCCTCTTGCAGCTTTTGCACACCCACCTGGATACCCACATCGCCGACCACCACCGTGTGCAATGCAATAATCTGTCTTCCCCTCAGCACTTTTAGTACACCCTAAGTGTTGGCACCTCTTGCCTCCACCATGGGCCTTACAATAAGCAGTACGGCTCTCAGCGCCCTTGTTGCATCCTGGTTTCTGACATCTCTGTCCACCCCCATGTCCAATACAAAGCCCTGAAGCACCTCGAGCTCCCTTTGAACAGCCAAAAAATTTGCATCTCTTAGGATTGCTTGTTTGGTTCTGTGAAGTTATCCCGGTTTCCTGGGGGCCAGATGCGGTGCCAAGGGAGTGATTTGTAGCACTGGATAGCTCAGGGAACGTCTGAGATTTAGTTCCAAGAATTAGTTCTTGTGTCTGCACCAAAATTTCAGCATTATCCATTCTTGGAGCTAAAAGAAGTGATGGCATATAACCACCTGATTTCTTTGCGGAGGTAGAACCCTCATCAACGACAGGTATCATTGCATAATTATATTCTCCTGATGTCTGGCTTGAAAAACATGAGATATTCACATTGGTCTCTGTTGAACCTGAGTACTCCATTATACTTGATATCTCATTTGCTGCACCCGAAAGACCAAGTTGAAGAATTGATTCACATTCGGATGGCATGCTCTGAGAAAAAAGGCTGGCCGGTTTTTTCTTCTTATTAAACCCTATATCATTGTAGTCATCGCCATATGCCTTCGGGGTTGGGCCCAATCCCAGAACCAATTTGCAGCCATCATCAACAGCAACGGAAAACTTCATCCCTTGACTGCTCTCAGTACATCCATAATTAGTATTATTGGTTTCTCCAAAGCCAATACCGTTCAAGCTTAAAGTAGTATTACCAATCCTAAGCTCAGCATCATGAGGAAACAGCACAGCTTGCTCGTTCAAATCCATTATCCAGATGTTATGCACTACACTACAGGAGGTTGAAGTAGCAGAACAGTTCACCACATACTACTATGAGATCCACATACCTACCAGACTAGAAAAAGAAATTTGAGCATAAAGCATCCACCGCTTACAAAGCCTGATGTATCTGATCTATCCATTTTCACGATATCCCACAAGTAAGCTTCAAAATATCTTACTATGCCAAATATATCTTATAACGTCTCTTGGGAAGAACCCTTTTATAAGACTGGTTAAAACTGATGTAAAGAGTTCCCTGGAGCTTCTCGTGCTCCTTGTGAATAAATCATTAAGCTTCATTTACCCTGACAATAAAGAAAGAACGAAATAAGTTTTTTTATTTACAAGTTAACACTCATTAGGAAGAAAACTTTCTTTTATAATACAAAATGCACCCATATAAACTCTGCACTGGCAAAATTGAGGTCAGTTTGTGTAACTGGAATAGGAAATACCAAGTCTTATATCTCACCTCGAACATGAACAGAAAACCTTCCCAATTAAATAAAATGACACATTATAGACATTAAAAGGGACTCAAAGATACAACTACAAACATACTGAAACATTAAAAAGGGTTACAATTTACAAAGGTTAAAATATATTCTAAAGAACAAAGGCATGGAGAAATAGAGAAAATTCTAAACATATTAGTATGGAAATACAAATGACAAGTATCATAATGAAGCAATAATTTGTCAGAACAATCCCTGATTTTGAAGATAATTGCACATGCAGATTAGAGTGTTGTAGCCTATAGCTTATTTATATACCTTGGCATTGCAACATTGAAAACAAGTTTTCATCATGAGGCGAAAAAATTTTCAAACCAAAAATAACAAGACAGATGATATGTCATATATCAAGTAGCAGAGAGAAAAGATGTAGCTATCATTCCAGCAAGCTGAGCAAAATATGCGAATCAAATATGCATTACAAAACAAGCTCCAAAGGTTGTTTATAAAGTATTTCAAGCATCGCATCACACCTACATGAATACGGTAAAAGGCATCCAAGCACCAAATCTTAGATTGATTGTGAAAGGTTTTACTAAACAAATTAAAAATGAAAATTGTGAAAGGAGAAAATCTTGCATCCACCAGAAGGTATCGTGCTTAGTCAAGTAGACGGTGACGCATGACACAAAAACCAAATTTGTGACATCATATCAAAATTGAAGTAAGTTTCCATCTATTGGGTGCATTACTCTTCTAGTTACAAGAATCTTGAAAGGTCTTCAAAGAGTGTACCAGAAATAACAACTCATGAAGAGAAAATAACCTATTCAAAACAGATAGTATTATGGAACACATCTTGAATTTCACTATTAGCCACAAGGTGCATTTGTTAAGAAATATGACTTTGGAATTTAAGTTATAATCAGCATTCTCAGCCCAAAAAATATAAAAACTGTAACAGATAGTATAGTGAAAACACCAAGATGTATGTACACCAGAAATGAAATTAGATGAATGATAGATATAGCTTTTACTACAAACAGAACCAAGAGGGGGCAAAATTCAAGGTTCAACAAAGAAAAGCATTAAAAGGAAACTGAAAAAAAAAACATAGGAAGAAGTTCTCTGACCTTTGCCAATCTGAAAGGGTACGATCCATTCCCATTTTCTTCGTATAGAGCTTCGTAGTCATAAAATCCCTTCAGTATATCAATTTATTTGCAAAGCTTATAGATTCAGCTTCCCAAATATAGAAAAGAATAATAAAAATGTTCCTGCACGAAATTTGAGCATAACAACTACTTCAAGCCTTAAGCAAGTAAATAGAAACAAGATAAAAACTCTTGTTGGAGCAGAATAACCAACACGCACTCCCACACACACACACTATGCTATAATTCCTTCAAGAAAATTTTACTATTGAATTAGGATAATTTCATAAAGAGATTTGTGCACATATCAAGCTCATAATAATGGCTATAAGAGAATCAGCACCAGCGGTGAAACAAATTTTGCAACTAATAAGTAGATCCGAGTAGAAACTAAAACAAAAAATTCAATAGGAAATACCAAGGAATCACATAGCAATCCAATTATATGAAAGAGAACAAAATCAGATAAGATATATACCGTGCTTGTGCAGAATGAAGATAGAAACTGGAAATAGTATTCAGATCTGAAAATCACTCTATTCCATTGACACTTCGAAGAAGACGAGGCAAAAACGCAAATTGTGAAGGAAGAAACAAAAAAGAGAGAGAGAAATGAAAATTCCTTACGTCATAAAGCTCCGTCAATAAATAAAGTAGGGGCGGCTCTGTTTGTTTTATTAGTTTTTCTTTTTATTTTCGTTTTTTGAAAAATTGATAAATTTCTTTGGTGAGGAAAAGCTTAGAAAAATATCGAGGTTTTATTTTTATGGAATGGTATGACAAAATGACAAAACTGATCCTTTTGGCTGTCACATGCTAGCTTTCAGGGCCATGTACTTTTTGCTCGAAAAGGATATCGAGAGTGGAGTTACGTGACTGCCCCTATGGTCGGCATTTTGTACGGACGGAGTTAAGGGTGGTTTCGTCTTTTTGAATTTTTGTCTATTCTTGGTTCATGATTTTTTTTGTTAGTGGAAGCGGGAGATGTCGTGTCTCGTTGATAAATTTTGATGGTACAATTACCTGCGGTTGGCGTGGGTTCAAGGTAATCGTGACCGTTTAATGGATCTGAAGTCAATGGTTTGATGAAAGAGACGAATATAAGAACTTGGTATGTGACGTAAGAGGAGAAAATCTGAGAGCACAGTTGTGGCGGGTAGAAATTCGGGGTGTTGTTGGGACAAATCCGAAGCAAATCAGAATTCAAACCAAACCAATGTGTTTTGGTTGGTATTTTTCAGTTCGGGCAAAAATCAAACCAAATCAATTAAAACCGATGTTAATTGATTCGGACAATGGATTTCTAATTTGCTACTCGTAAACTCGAAACAAACCAATAACAATCAACATAATTAATTCATATAATAAATTATTAATTTTAATTTGGTTATTCCTTATTTATTTGAATGAAGAGAATAATTGTTTTAGCAATTACCAAAGTACAAACGATAACGAAAGAAACAAATAAGCAGTCTGTAGACATTTCTAATGAAAAATGGAACGAAATCTTTCAAATTATCACAAGTATATCCATCAATGATAAAATATAGAGAAACTAAACATCACAACCATTATAAATCTAAATCAAACTCACAAACTGCAAACTACAAGTATCCGCAAACCACAACCTTCTTCCCAAATCGCAAAACCTCAAATCACAAGTATTTGCAAACTACAAACCATCAATTTTATGTTACGGAATGGAGTATGAGTATGCAGTAAAATTGTTTTAAGTAATTGAATATTTAAGTGAAATTCAACAGCTATATGACTATGGTTGTCATAACTTGTTTAAAAATATGTGTGTCACGTGTTCAATATTTATTTTTCATATTTTAGTGTGTAAACAAATCATTTTAAAAAAATATTTTTGTATATTTATTTTTAATATATCCAATCAATCCAATCCAAATCAATCCATTATTTTTCGGATCGGTTTGGTTTGGGCTTTATTGCAAAAATAAAGAAATCCAATCCAAATCAATCCATTTATTTTTCATTGGTTCGGGTATCGGATTCTCTCGAAACCGAACCAAACCGGCCCGCAAACACCCCTAGTAGAAATTGGAATAATGAATGACGCTAGAATCGGTTACGGCTTCGGGTAAGCATCTTAGCTTAGCTCATTCACATTTGGGTTTCTCGTTTTGTCCTCCAAACATAATTATTCTCTTTATTTCAAAATAAAATGTGTATATATTGAATTACTAAACTAAAAATTAAAAAATGAGTACCAAGTAAAATAAAGCAAAGAGATAAAATGTTTAAAATTGTTTAATTGATTGATGTTATGTGATGGAACCAGAAAGTTCAATTAACCTTGAAATGAGATTTTGGTATTTCGAAGTAAGTTTTTGATGCAAAAAAAAGGGGATCGATCTACAATGTTAGCACTACATCACTAAATCAAACAAAAAGTAATGTTAAAGTTAGAATGATTTTGAATATCAAAGAATGATGCATTTTCTTTCTTATATGGCGAGAGGGGTTTAAATTGTTTGTGGGAGAGCAGACAGTCGTCTGATTAATCTGGACAGTTGGTGTTGCTTTAGAGGTGGAGTTGTCTGCTTTAGCTTAGAATGGGGGAACAGTTGTCCCTCGCGTTTGCTTCTTTCGTTTTACCTTTGGGCCTTTTGGCTTGGGCCTTATGAGAGGGTATGTCAGAGAGGGTATGTCATATACACCTTAGCCCAACCTTTTGGCCTGGGCAAACGAGGAGCATTGTTGAGACGTAGTTGTCATTGGAAACAAGTGCATTAAATATCTTTCTTGTATTGAGTAACATTTCCCAAGGAACCTATGATGTTTATCCCCTATGTTATTAACCAATGATGTTTCCACTATCTCAGGTTACTCGAGTACTTTGAACAATCTTCGAGGAAATCATGATTGTTGGTAGTGCGTCTAGCATTTCCCCACATAATGAATCATACAGGTGTTTGTGGATGAGGTACTCGTAAAAGGTTGCTAAAGCACATAAATATTAGGCTTAATGTCCTTTTTAGTCCCTTACCTATACCTCGGGATCCATTTTGGTCCTCTTTCTTTTAAAAGTTCCAATTTGGTCCCCTTACGTTGTTAAACAGAATCAAAAAAGTCCTTTCCGTCAAATATGTATAACAGCGTTAGAAGAAGAAGATGTGGCAACTGAGGTGGATTGTCCTATTCATCACATGGCGCTGATGTGAATATGCTCATTAAAAAGGTTACCAAAATATTGCCTTGTTAGCTCCTAAATTCGATGCCTGATAATAGATTAATAGTTTTATTCTAAGAAATGGGATTTCTGAAGTTTTGGGAGATTTCGACAAGAATGGTATTTCTAGAAGATTTAGTCGAAGACGTCTTCATACAAGAGGAAAGTATTTTAGGGACTTAGAAATATTTCTAACAAGTTGGAGATGTTCTTCGACAGAAGGTTGATGGGTGTCGTTCGATTCAAGGATTCAAATTTAAATAATGGAGGGAACTTTGTCCTTATCCATTTGAGAGAAAGGACACGTGGTGAACATCTAAAGAATGAAGACATGCAGGATACCACGTGTTTCGCCCTGATTAATAGGTTGTTAGTGGGTAGTTATTTTTTACCATTATAAATATCAAATCGTAGTATTAGGATTTGGGTGTGTTAAAATTGTACAAATTTCTCAAATCACTCAAAGTATCCGTGTGTAGAAAGAAACGAGTTGCTGAAAAAATGTACGTGTTATGTAACACCATTTTTCTTATTTAATGCAATCCAATTAATTTTCACTCAGAAGTTTACTTTCTTTCTTTTATTTTGTTAAGTTGCTTTTCAATGCAATTTTAATTATTTCCTCGTATTACCTTCCTTTTAAGTATTGTCGAAATACCCGTGTTTCCAAATATGAGTGCAGTCGAAGTGTTCAACATTATTTCTGTATCTTTTTAAATCGTTTTAGCACATGTCCTAGGATCTAGTTTGGTCGATCCTGCAAGTTACACATTTTTTTTATAAAATTGATAGACCATAGGTTGTTTACTATTTTTCCCAGTAAACAAATTGGCACGCCCGGTGGGACAAGTGCTAAACGAATTTCTTGTGTTTTTAAAAGAAATTTAAAATTCTGCATTTTGGTTATCTCTTCTCTATCAAAAACCGCATTGTATGCTATTAAGAAGTGGTAAACTAGCCACCACAAACGAAGATAGACCAAGGAGGAGATATACGAGGAAAATGGCAAGTACTAATCAGCCAAATAGTTTGAATCGTCAAACTATGTCTAGTATCAATGTAGAACCAATCTCAGGGTCTTCGACTGGAGGACCCACGGTTTCTGCGCCCGTATCTAAAGCCATACCATCTATGGCAAGTTCGACCCCAACACATTCTATCGTTCATACTCAGCCCATTCTGAGTTATGTTGGATCAAGGGGTCTACCTAGGACTCCCCCACCAGTGGGAAATGCTAACTCCCACCATTTCCCCCCTGGATTTTCTATGCCTTTGCCTAGTCGAGACCTGCCTTATGGGATGCCAACTTCGATGATGGCGAACTTACAGAACGCTCCTCTAGTATTTACAGAACACATAGTAACTTCGCCTTTACAAGGGTCAGGATCCGATGTTAACATGGGTCGAAACAACCAATCCTTAGGAATAGGATATTCAACCCAAGTGCAAAGCTTGACGAATACTACTACAACATATTTAAGGCAAAAAATGGATGAAAGTAACCATCAAATGGTCCAAATGATGTCCCAAACTATGGGAGAAATCTTTCAGCCTCTAATTCAAAATACCACACAGACTAATCAACAAATGGATGCGCAGATGACGCGCCTTGCAGATTTCTTTGGTGTACCTAACCCTCCTCGACACCCTCAGAGAGAGTATATCGCAGGAAACCAAGGGGCAGTGTTCGAGGAGGACCTCACTATTAACCGAGACCAATAAAACCCAGGAAACATACCTCAGGCAAATTTAGCAAACCAGGGAGTCGTCGAACCCTCTAGGAATCAACCACAAATTCCTGTAGGAGAACAACCAAGGATGGTTTTGGTAAACAGAAACCAGGACGCTGACAACGTTAAACAACAGGTTCGACGTCATGACATGACAGCAGATAATAATTTGGCAGCCATGGTCAAAAGGATTATGGTCCAAAATGGAGTAAACTTTGGCCTTCGGAGGCCAAATTATACATCTCCATTGTCAGAATATATTCTCTAGTCGGAGTTACCCCCTAGAACGAAAGTCCCTAAGTTCACTAAGTTTTCTGGGGACACCGCTGAGTCCACTGTCGAACACGTGGCCAGATATGTGATAGGGGCTGAAGAAATTGCGAATAATGAGAATCTTAGGATAAAATACTTCCCAAGTTCTCTGACGAAGAATGCCTTCATGTGGTTCACAACCTTGCCACAAAATTCGATCCACAATTGGACCCAGTTGGAACAACTATTTCATGAGCAGTTCTATATGGGACAAACGAAGATCAATCTGAAGAAGTTGGCTAGTATAAAACAAAAATTCCCTGAGCCAATAGATGACTACTTGAACAGATTCTGACTGCTCAAGGCCAGATGCTTTACACAAGTGTCGGAACATGAGTTAGTCGAAATGGCCGCTGGAGGCCTCGATTATTCCATTAGGAAGAAATTGGATACCCAATATTTAAGAGATATGGCTTAATTGGCTGATAGAGTTCGACAACTAGAACGCCTAAAGGAAGAAAAGGCTAGGGCGAATAAGAATAAAAGGGTGGCCTACGTCGAAGTTAATGACGAAGACGAAAAATATTATAATGAGCCAGTAAGTTTCGACGAAGGCGAGATTGATCTTGCTGAATTGAAACAAGGCCTGCCTTATTCTTGTAAGTTGTTGGCCCATTCGAATGGGAAAAACCCTGTCGAACCAGAAAAGAATGATAAATTCCCCAAGAAAACTTACACTTTCGACGTTACTAAATGTGACGAAATATTCGACTTGTTAGTTAAGGATGGTAAGATGATAGTGCCTCCTGGTGCTAAAATGCCTCCTTTAGAACAGAGAAAAAAGAGAGGTTTTTGTAAGTATCATAATTTCTTGGGCCATAAGACTTCTCAATGTTTTCTTTTTAGGGAACTTGTCCAGAATGCTATCCAATAAGAAAGTCTCAAGTTCGGTGAGAAGTCCAAAAGGCAGATGAAGATCGATTCAGATCCCTTACCAGTGGCTGATGCTCACTATGCAGAGCCAACAGAGGTTAACATGATCGAGGTTGCTGAAGGCCTCAATAAAAATGTCAATATGTTCGAAATCGCTGACGATTTCAACAATGAAGTAGTCATGGTCAGGATCACTGAAAGTATCGACCAAGAATTCATAAAGAGTTTTGCTATCGATAATGTCGAAAGCCTCACCAAAGACACTGCTGATGGTGTCGACACAGGGGTTACTAAAGGCGCCGATGAAGGAATCACTGAGGATTCCCAGTTGATGATGGTAACCAAAGAAACCACTGACGGTTTCGTTCAGATGGACAAGGATGCTGAGGGCCTTCAGATGGAATTGTGTAAGCTTGATATCACTGAGGATGTCAAAATGGAAATCAACATGGTGGAGATTTCCCAAGAGACACCCATGGAGGTCGATGATGAACGTCGACAAGAAGAATACAACAAGTTAGCCTTCCCAAAAGAGGAGGAGAATTTGATTGACTTTATATACAGGTGTCAAAAGAATAGGTCAGAAGTCATGTTGTGTCCCAGATGTAGTGCTGTATTTGACAAGAAGGCAGCGCAAAATCTCGAAGGAGTTCGAAAGGCTAAACAAAGGCGCGAGGAGAAATCCCTTCATGGCCAGCGGGGTTTCGACCCAAGGAATTCTGCTTCGAAGCAAGAACAATCGAAGACTAGAGTTCCAGGGGCAAGGGCCGCTACTTTTAAACCATTTGCAAAACTTTCCAACAACAAGTGGGTAAAACCAAATGAGAATAAGGAAAAGAGCCAACAGAAATGACAGAGTTTTGATGAAGAAAGAGGCACTTCGATGGCCTCAAAGAAACCAACTTACGTCTCAGAGAACTACAAAGGGAAAAACCCCATATCTAGGTCCCAGTGGAGGAGGGAACAAAGACTGAGGAAAGCCCAGAGAGAAGCTGAGGCGAAAGCAGAATCCAGTACCAACGTACTAGTCGACAGGAAAGAGCCAAAGCCTGTCGAAAAAGCGCCTGCCGTTACACCAGAACAAGCAGGCAAGGAAGAGCATGGTCGAAAGGTTGCTAAGGATGAATTGCTCACTGATAATTTTGATCCAGGATCAGAGCAGTCTCTCGACATTTTGGTCAACGTGGTATCTCTCCTGCCAAGGGAATCCGACCAAGTATGTGAGGTCGAAGATACGACGAATAACATCAATATAGAAATGGCCACCCATATGCCAGTTTGCTATTATGTGATGAATAACAGGTGTGTCAAAGAGAAAAATGCATTCTTCGAAAGGCCTAGTGAAGCTATGAAAAGCCATCTGAAGCCTCTCTTCATCACTGGGAAGATTGAAGACGTACCAGTTAACAAAATTCTGGTGGATTACGGTGCTACTGTAAACTTGATGCCGCACTTCATGTTGAGGAAGATAGGAAGTTCGATACTGACACCAAACCCCACAACATGGTGTTATCCAATTACGAAGGGAAGGTTGGCAACACGTTGGGGGTAATCCAAGTTGATCTGATGGTGGGGACAGTCACAAGGTCAACCATGTTTATGGTTGTAGAGATAAAAGCCAACTACAACCTATTATTGGGATGAGAATGGATCCACGGAATAGGAGTCGTGCCATCTTTGATGCACCAAAGAATCACCATCTGGCGAACAGATGGTATTGTCGAGAACATTGAAGCCAACCAGAGTTATTTCTTGGCTTCGGCTA
Source organism: Lathyrus tuberosus (assembly GCA_022829125.1). Lineage (NCBI taxonomy): Eukaryota > Viridiplantae > Streptophyta > Magnoliopsida > Fabales > Fabaceae > Lathyrus > Lathyrus tuberosus. Next base: position 4,933,452 of record JALAZF010000164.1, on the reverse strand, counting down.
ACCATGTCGATAGTCAAAACTTCGACATGAATTTGGCTAACATCGCTCCATGTAACCCAGCCAATTTTGTGTTTACTCCAGACAACAACGCGTATTGTTCACTGTACCTACATCCAACAAATGGGTTCCAGTGGGATCGGGAAGTTGTAGGAGAAGATGACTTCGCTTATGAAGGGACATTCGGAGTTAACCCCATAGGCTGGGGAAGTGGATTCGACGATGATGCTTGAGTTTGAGGCGCTCAAAAGGATTTCGGCTTACATAGCCAAAAACAAACTACAAGCGGCCCTGGAGGCCGAAGTTAAGCATATGGCTGTTGAAGCCAACAAAGAAGCAAATCAAGAAGGTCCTGGTAAGGACTTTGATCCAGAACCACCTGATAAGGTTCAGGACGAAATGCAAGGCTATAGGCTTGATGCAATTTATGATGACGAGCCTTTGGGTTTCGAGACGGATCTGTTGGCAGCCAACATCAAAATGCTAGTGCAAGATCCTTTGGAAGAAATTGACTTGGGGGAAGGGGCAACGAAAATACCAACATATATCAGCACAAATATCAGCCCACAACTCAAGGTCGAAGTAATCCAGTTGTTAAAGGAGTTCAAAGACTGCTTTACATGGGATTACGACGAGATGTCTGGTTTTAGCAGAGAGCTGGTCGAATTGAAGCTGCCAATTAAATCTGGAAAAAAGCCAATCAAGCAAAATCCAAGGCAATTTGCACTAGCAATTCTCTCGAAGATCAAGGAGGAGGTCGAAAGGCTTCTTCGTTGCCGATTTATTCGAACGGCCAGGTATGTCGAATGGCTAGCAAACATTGTGCCTGTTATAAAAAAGAATGGTACTTTGAGGGTCTGCATAGACTTTAGAGATCTAAATGCTGCGACCCCAAAGGACGAATACTTAATGCCTGTGGCAGAAATGCTAGTCGACTCTGCCACTGGCCATGAATACCTTAACACGCTCGACGGGTATTCTGGGTATAACCAAATATTCATTGCTGAAGAGGATGTCCCTAAAACGGCGTTTCGATGCCCTGGGGCCTTAGACCCTTACGAATGGGTAGTTATGCCTTTTGGCCTAAAAAATACAGGGGCAACATATCAAAGAGCAATGAATACAATCTTCCATGATTAAATAGAGACTTTTATGCAAATTTACATTGACGATATTGTTGTAAAGTCTGTTTCAAGGAAGAATCATATTGACCATCTTCGACAATCTTTCAAAAGGATGCGAAGGCATGGTCTCAAAATGAATCCTCTCAAATGTGCTTTTTGTGTGCAGACGGGAGATTTCTTAGGGTTTTTAGTCCATAAGAAGGGAATCGAAATAAATCAGAATAAGACTAAAGCCATTATGGAGCCGAAAACACCATCAACAAAGAAGGTACTGCAGTCACTGTTGGGAAAGATCAATTTCTTAAGGAGATTTATGTCGAACCTCAGCGGGAGAACTCAAGCCTTCTCACCTCTACTCCGACTAAACAAGGAGGGATTTGAATTAGGGCAAGCTCAACAGGAATCTTTCGACAAAATCAAAGAGTATTTGAGTCATCGTCCAATTATAGCACCACCTTGTAGAAATAAGAGCATGAGACTGTACATATCTACGTCGGACAAAACTTTAGGGAGCATGGTGGCTCAAGAGGATGAAAATGACGTCGAAAGAGCCATTTAATACCTTAGTAAGGTTTTGAACGATGCAGAAACTAGGTATAGCATAGTTGAAAAATTATGTTTATGCTTGTATTTTTCTTGTACAAAGTTAAAGCATTATATAAAACCAGTTTATGTTTCGTCTCATTTCAATATCATTAAACACATGTTGTCTAAGCCAATTTTGCATAGTCGAATTGGTAAATGGGCATTGGCTTTAATTGAGTATTCCCTAACGTATATGCCTTTAAAGGCTATTAAAGAACAAGCGGTAGCTGACTTCATTGTCGACCACTCTATAAACGAAAACGTGTCGAATTATCTTGAGCTTGAACCTTGGAAATTGTATTTCGACGGTTCTAGTCATAAAGATGGTACAGGTGTAGGAGTCGTGATCATTTCTCCTAATAGAATTCCAACAAAATTCAAGTATAAAGTCGAAGGTATTTGTTCTAATAATGAGGCTGAATATGAAGCCTTAATAGCGGGACTTGAGATATTGTTGGAATTTGGGGCAACTCGAGTCGAAATAATGGGAGACTCAGAGTTGGTCATAAAACAAATTACAAGGGAGTATAAATGTGTTAAAGAGAATCTCATTATGTATTTCGTAATAGCCAATCGATTACTGAAAAAGTTCGAAGTAGTGAATATTCGACCCATACCTCGATTGGAAAATCAAGTGGCAAATGACCTGGCTCAGATTGCTTCTGGATATAAGGTGTCAAAGGAAAAATTTGAAGATGAAATCGAAGTCAGAGGAAGAGTTATATCAGCCAGATTTTCCCCATCAGATTTGGAAACAACGAAGCTTGGATACGTTGATAAAGAAAATTTTGAAATCTTAGCAATGGATAGCTTAACAGACGAAGATTAGAGAACACCAATAGTTGAATATCAGTAGAACCCAACGGCGTCCACTGGTCGAAAAACCAGGTATCGAGCTTTAAGTTACGTTCTTTTGGGTAATGAGTTATTTAAAAAGACTCTTAAGGGAGTTTTGCTTAAGTGCCTTAGTGAATCAGAAGCATACTTAGCCCTTTCGACTGTTTATAGTGGGGCATGTGGTTCTCATCAGGTAGGCCACAAGATGAAATGGCTTTTATTCCGACAAGGGATGTATTAGCCTACTATGTTAAAGGATTGCATCGAATTCGCTAAGGGATACTAAGAGTGTCAAGTACATGCATGTGTACAACATGTCCCTGCAAGAAAACTACACTCCATAGTCAAACCATGTCCCTTTAGAGGTTGGGTTTTGGATTTGGTTGATGATATTCGACTAGCGTCATCTAAAAATCAAAGGTACATTTTGGTAGGCATTGACTATTTTACTAAATGGATCGAAGATGTGCCATTACCAAATGTTGACCAAGAAGATGTGATCGAGTTTATTAAAAAACACATTATTTATAGGTTTGGAATCCCAAAAACCATTACGACATATCAGGGATCAGTGTTTATTGGTCGAAAAATGCAAGAATTTGCTAAAGAAATGGGTTTCAAACTCTTAACATCTACGCCTTACTACGCTCAGGCTAATGGCCAGGTCGAAGCAGCAAATAAAGTGGTGATTAGCCTAATTAAGAAGCATGTGGGAAAGAAGCCTAGAAATTGGCACAAAACATTGGACCAAGTTCTTTGGGCATGTCGAACCTCCCCCAAAGAGGTGACTAATTCCATGCCTTTTCGATTCACCTTTGGCCATGATGTAGTATTACCAGTTGAAATCTATCTTCAGTCGGAGAGAATCCAGAGGCATCATGAGATCCCATCTGAGTCATATTGGAATATGATGTTAGACGAATTGGTGGACTTAGATAAGGAAAGGCTTAATGCTTTAGAGCTGTTAAAAAGGCAGAAGAAGATAGTAGAACAGTCTTATAATAAGAAAGTTAAAGTTAAGACTTTTTTCGCCTGAAGAATTGGTTTGGAAAGTAATTTTGCCTATGGATCGAAGGATAGATCTTTGGGAAAATGGTCTCCTAAGTGGGAAAGTCCATTTCAAATCATACAAGTTTTTTCGAATGGTGCTTATGAGATCGAAGAATTAGATCAAGATAAGAGAATCCCGAGGGTGAATGGGAAGTTCTTAAAGAAGTACAAGCCTGCACTTCGAGAAGTAAAAATAGCTAGAGAATAATCACGCATGCAAAACAATTGAAGCTAATATGGCGAAATAAAACATAGTGCCAAAATGGCTATATTCGTTACATCAAAAAGTAAAATAAGCATTACAGAATCCAAGAAATAATGATGAAGCATAGAGATAAGAAGTCTTTGGAATTAGAACGGCAGGTTGTCTTTCATGGTGGAGTACTTTGCCTTCAAAAGTTCTAGCCGCCTCTCACAGAGGGATTGGTTCGACCTCATGGTCTCCAGTTGTGCTTCTAGCTTCTGAGCTTCGTCAGCAAAATCCAGACCTACGTTAAGCTCTTTCAACACCTGAGAGTTGTCAAACTTTTCGAGCTCAGCGTTCTGCTTCTTGGCGTTCGAAATCTTTGTTTGCAGCTCTTTAATCTGTGCCTCCCAGGAGTTAATACTTTGTTTATTGGCTTCTATTTGAGTCTTGTTTTGTTCTTCGGTTTGCTCCAAATTAGCCAGTCGATTGGTAGATTCTGAAGCAGCATCCCATGCAGTCACGACTGACCTAGTTTAATTTTTAATGTCTTTTGAGATTTGTTTGATTTTGGCAAGATCAGCAGCAATTCAATCTATCATTGAGGTCAGCTCCGAGATGATATTGGCAATTTCTGGAGAAGTAGTTAGAATATCAACCTCCTTGAGAAGATTCTTCAAAGCAATTGGAGAAGTGGGGTCAGACTCGATGAGTCGAAACAAGTCACCCTTAAAAACTTTTTTTTAATCTTTGACAATATCTGGCTGGAAGGATCAGCAGTGGATTGACCGCCAGATATAGATGGCAAACTGAGGTTCTTGTCAGACGAACTTCCCCTAGAACCAAGTAAAACTTTTAAGTACTCACGGGGGTTGTTCTTTTTTCAGTGCCTCTAGTTCTTCTGCAGAAAGGGTCATGGAGGCTTTTCTCTAATCCTTCGTAGTTGACAGGTTAGGATTAGGAGTTGTTTCGGCAATTATCTCTTCATGAATGTCTTCTTCTTCTTCTTCTTGGTCATTACCCCTTTGACGTTTTCATCATCATCCATAAACTCCTCAATAGGCATTGATTGGTTAGGGAACATAAAATGTTTACCTCCCTCCTCCATAACATCATCTTGGACAACATCTGAGGTTTCGACTCTTGGGGACCTATCATCAGCTTTGTCTTCGATTTGCACCTCAGGGTTATCCACCTCCAAGTCAGCCCCGGCTATTTCATCCTGTGTATCTTTATCTTGATCATCTTCGTGATCAGATTCACTGGTGTGAGAAACTTGAGTGGTAGTCTTTGGTGGAGAAGTTTCGCGTTGTTTCTCGACCACTTGGTTGATTTCGCTCAGTGAGCTCTTCTCAGAATCCTTTGCTGAAGTAGGGTGATATGTTAGTTCACCTTCACTATTGAGGATTTTTGGGTTGGTTGATTCGGCAGCCGGTTGAGTCGAAACTCCTGCGTCATCCCCAAAAGCATAAATGGAGTTAGTGGTCGAACAGAAAGACTAAGGACGATGAAGTATATATGTGGATCATTTTGGTACCTTAGGAGCTTCTGCCCTAGGGCTTGAGTTGTCACTTTCAGGTTGCTCTGCAACCTTTTTCGACATCTCTTCAGGGGTTGGTGTAACACCCCCAATCTATACCCCGCGCAATTAAAATGATAACAAATAATCAGAGTAGAATTAAAACATTCATGGCATAGACGGAGCATCACATCACGATGATGAAATAAAATAACCTGCTCAAATAGATATGCAACAATCAGGTAGCAACATAAACAGAGGAACTCAGTTCCTAACACCCACAATTCAGATACAGAATAAAAGCAGAAAATCTGCAACTGAAATCTCATATATAAACATAAAAGTTTGTCTGTCATATACATAGCCATACATGTACAATCCAAAAATATATATACATATAATCACATAACGATCTCCCTGATTACCCGGTGCCACATATCAGAGCCGACCGACAAAAGAATGAAGACATAATCTTCACAAAAAGACCTCCAGCATCTAATCTGCAATGCCTCATAGAGCATTCAAAACAGCAGAAGGGTGAGAAACACAATTATAATATAGTTTCATACAATTATGTAATAACACAAAATACACATGTAAAACAATCTCACCACAACGTACACCATAATTCAAATACAAAACAACACAATTCATATCTCATACATCCTTCACAAAGGCATATCAATCATGCTCAATACATTTATCACCAACATATATATATATATATATATATCAACTCATCAATTCCATTCACAAATCCCACACATAATCAATCCATTCATGACTGATGTAAATGCACAGAGACCGACACAACGACTCTATGCTATGCAATGCGGTACCGTTTCATCTATCATTCTCATCATTAATTCACTCAGGAATTATTGGAATCATCGCTTGTTACTTAGTGTAACTCCCCGTCGAGCAAACGATGTTCCCCGTCGCTTTAGGTCCTCTTTGTATAAGGCACATGACGTTTATGGATCGCTGTAGGCCCTCTTTGTATAAGGCACATGATCCGATCGCTTTCGGTCCTCTTTGTATAAGGCACACGACCGTTACAGCAGATTCCCTCTGGAATCGTTTCGTCGCTCACACCCCACAAGGGCACACGACATCACAAGATGCATATCATGATGCTTGGCATACAAGGACTCATGACAATCAAATGCATACACATATACAACCATGTGAACCATTTCAACATCCATAATCATGCATATACAATCAAACACAACACAATGCATTTACTTGCCCTAAGGCCACAAACCATCATCACAACATTCACATCACATGCATTCACATCACATAACAGCACACAAGCTATACGTTATATATATATATATATATATATATATATATATATATATATATCAAAAGCATATCACATGATAACACATCAATCACACACAATTACGACGATAAAAGTCAACAAAACAACACGTTTTCAAATTCCCGACACAATTAAATTGGCCACCAATCTCCAAACCATTTTTATAAGAAAGAACATCTCATTAGCTTCCCAACGATACTAGGAAAGTCTTGATCCGAAGTACGGATCAAAAGTTATGCATTTTCAAAGAAGACAAAAGTATTGAAAAATCCCCAGGAGCGCCCGACGGTACCTATTTTCGCCCAGCAGTGCTTCCTTCGTCTCTGCATCGCCCGGCGAAGCAGCGGCGTAAAACCCCAACCAAAACTTAAAAGAGTCAGCAGTGTGACAAGCTGCGCCTCTTGGGTATCGCCCGGCGGAGCAGCTGCGCAACCCATGCGTCGCCCGACGCTCAAAGCATCGCCCGACGCTCTACACTATAAACAGAAAATTTTTGCTACGTTTTACATAGTTCCAAAACCCAAAAATTCATCTTTCTCAACCCAAGACATTTCCAACTAACCAAAACAAATATCAACAATGTTCATACATATAATACGATCATTCAACACAGTTTATATCGATTCCCGACCGTGAAAACATCGATTTCGATTCATTTTTCTCATTTCAACCTAAAATGGAAAAACTAGGAAAGGCAAGAGAATCATTCAAACACACACATACATATTCATACACAAGCATATAATAACCGAGTTTCGCACCCTTACCCGATTAATCGTGCTTCGAAGTGTCGGTTGAATCGATTTCTTACACTCCAAGTTTTCCTCTTTTTCTTCTTCTCACTCTCCTTTTCTCTTCTCTTCTTTTCTTTCTATTTTTCTCTCTATGTTCCATTTTATGAAAAACATAATATCTAACCAAGCCAAAAAGACCAAAATACCCCTACACTCAATTTTCTCGCAACGTTCCAAAAATGCGATAAAACATATTAACGATAAACATAACACATTTACCACGTAAAAACCAAGAATAAAATAATATAAAAATGAAAAATAATTAAATCGACTCGATTAAATAAATCTAACAAAAACCGGGGCGTTACAACTCTCCCCCACTTAGAAATTTTCGTCCTCGAAAATATTACCTGAGACGAACAACTCCGGATTCGATAACCGCATCCGACTCTCCAACTCCCAAGTCAAATTGCCCTCAGCAGCGCCTCCCCACGCTACTTTCACAAGCGCAATATCCTTGCCTCTTAACCGCTTCAACTTGCGATCCAAAATCCTCATTGGTAACGCCTCAACCGTAAGGTTCTCCCTTACCTCAACCTCATCCATTGGAATCACATGCGACTGATCTGGAACATACTTTCGAAGTTGTGAAACATGGAACACATCATGCAAATTCGAAAGATTCAGTGGGAACGCCACCCGATAAGTCACAGCACCTACTCTCGTGGATATCTGATAAGGACCAATAAACCGAGAAGTAAGTTTCATCGACTTCAATGCACGTCCAACACCCGTCACCGGTGTAACTCTAAAAAATACATGATCGCCTTCTCGAAACTCAAGATCTTTCCTTCTTCGATCATGATAACTCTTCTATCTACTCTGAGAAGCCTTCATTTTCTCACGAATAAGTTTCACCTTTTCCGTAGTTTGTTGAACTAACTCCGGTCCAACCACCGAACTCTCACCAGATTCATGATGTTGCGGTGAAAATCGGATAACAAGCTATTAATTAACTTGCATCACATTTATTTTACAACCGACTTTGATTTATCCAAAGGAAAGGTTCAAGATCGAAGAAAACCTAAAAGGGGGGATCTAAGGTTCGGGGGTTGGTTATACTAAGGGAAGGTATTAGCACCCTTAATATTCGAAGTACTCTACAGGAACCTCTTGTTTTGCTTGTGTTATGTTATGTTTGTTTGCTAAGGATAAGATGTTGCTAAGTGCTAAGGAAAGGACCTAAGGGTATATACACTAAGTTTGCTCACCAAGACGTCGCATCTTGTGCCTACGTATCTGACTAATGAATCAGAGCAACCGTAGTTCTCCTAACTAAGGGTGGATTGAGGAACCATTGACTATGGCCAAAGTTCCAAGGGGAAATGAGTATGAGCTCATTTAGAGTTTAAGAAACTCTCTAAGTCTAAGTTGTGAGATTGAATGGCTATGAGGCCTATGACTATGAGGCCCAGAGAAGATGCTACCTATGACTATGAGGTCAAGGTGGTAAGATGGCTATGAGGTCAAGATGATAAGATGACTATGAGGTCAAGAGTGGGATCCTATGACTATGAGGTCAAGGGAAGGTAATGAGCTATCTATGACTATGAGGTTAATAGAGAGACTTTTCCATGGCTATGAGGTCAATGGAGGCTGGCTATGACTATGAGGCCAAAGCTTGCCTATGACTATGAGGTCAAGGGCTACCTATGACTATGAGGTCAAAGGTGGGATCCTATGACTATGAGGTCAAGGGAAGGTAATGAGATATCTATGACTATGAGGTCAATTGAGAGACTTTTCCATGACTATGAGGTCAATGGAGGATGGCTATGACTATGAGGTCAAAGCTTGCCTATGACTATGAGGTCAAAGGTTACCTATGACTATGAGGTCTAGGTTAAAGATGTTGCTAATGACTATGAGGCCAAGAGCTACCTATGACTATGAGGCCAAAGGTTGAAGATGTTGTTAATGACTATGAGGCCAAGAGCTACCTATGACTATGAGGCCAAAGGTTGAAGATGTTGCTAATGACTATGAGGTCAAGAGCTACCTATGACTATGAGGCCAAAGGTTGAAGATTGCTCTATGGCTATGAGGTCAAGAGAAGGTCCTATTGACTATGAGGTCAATGGGGGAAGGTTGCCTAAGACTATGAGGTCTAAGGTAGCAATGAGCTTTCCATGATCTTGAAATCAATGGAAAAACTTTTCCTTTGGAAGGAAGGGGGATATAACATCTTATAAATAAGAGTTACAAAGAGTTGAAATATGTTTAAGAATTCCAACAAAACAGTGAGCATTAACATATGAACTCAAATATGATTATGACAACAACAAGGATTAATGGTCACATAAATATGACGAGTATAGTTGAGAGAATATTATCACAGGTTGGCAACAAATATATTTGAATTTATGCAACTTAAACAAAGGCCAGAAAAATACGACCAACAATCTCATGATAAAATTTGGTTCACAATCGAGTAACAAAGTTCTATAAATCCACAACTTACAATATGTTTCATTGAAAATCAGTAGCCACAAACATTCACCAAGTATGGTAGAGGGAACATTTTTACAAAAAAACAATTGAAATGAACAACATTAAGTCTTGAGTCTTGTTTAAAGTTAGGAAACATTGTTCACAAGAAAGAAAAAAATTCACAAGTTACAGAGAAACGTTTTTTATTATTTAAGAAAACAAGTTGATTTTGTTTACTGAAAAGAAAAAAAGATTAAAATGAAATTGTGAATATGTTTGTTGCTTTTCTTTTCTTATTAAAAATAATATTATTAAAAAAAGAGTGAAGTAAAAAAAATGAGGATAAGAAAAGAAAAAAAAAATACAGAATGGCACCCGCCACACATGGTGCATGGCAGGCGCTATGCTTCACTCAACAGCATGGCTTGCGCCAAGGTCTTTGGTGGCTTGCGCCACTGGTGCTTTTGTTAACAAGCCATGGTGGCTTGCGCCACCTCTTAGGTGGCTGGCACCAAGTGCTCTTTTTCTTTTTTTTTTTATAAAAAAAACAAGGGTGGCTTGCGCCACCCCTTGCATGGCGAGAGCCAGATGTTTTTTTTTAGTTTTCTTATTTTTCTTTCCGTGTGTTACATGGCGGGAGCCACCTTTATCTCTTGTATTTTAACTCTCTTTTACGTGGCGAGCGCCACCCACATTCTTGTTCAGTTTCATTTTAAAACAAACCAGTCCAGTTACGTTAAAAAAACTCACACGATTTATTAAACAAAATGAAATCACAGATTCACAATATTTATTCCAGTATCATCAACAATATTTATCACAATATTTAGCAGCAATGTAAAAATCATATGATAGTATGCTTAAAATGGTCACAGTATTAACAACAACAACAAGGGTAGGGCATAATACCTAGTGGAGAAGGTCCACTGCCTCTTCACCGGTACAGCTTCTGGAACTGATAGATGAACTCCTTCTCCCTCCAAGATCAACTGGTACCAAGTTCTTCCATAAGAACCAAGTCACTGATGATTGTGATATAAGGTGTTTGGTGTTTGGAAGTGTTTTACAGAGTGATGAAAATGATGAGTTTCTTGCAAGTTTTGAGGGTTACTTGCAAGAATAAGGGAATGAAGTGGAGAGATTTTGAGAGAGTTTCTGAGTATTTTTGTGTTGTTTATGTGTATTTCTTGTGTGCTATAGAGTGTAGGGAAAGTGATGAATTTCTTGCAAGCTTTTGAGGGTTACTTGCAAGACTATGGAAGGGAGAAGTAGAGAGAAATTCTTGGCAATTTCTGGTGTGTCTGAACAAAGGAGAAGTGGTATCCTTTTATAGGCAAATAAAGTGGTTCAAACACAGTGGGTAAAAGCATTATCCATTGGGGAAAAAATTAGGGTTTGCAAGGACTGATGGGTAAGAAATTAGGGTTTGTGTGGCACTTTCTTCAGTCAAACTTTGGACCACCATGATGAACAAATGTAGCAGAGGAAATGGTGCATGCCTGCTATTTTCACCCTTTAATATTCACTCCAAAAACTCCTTTATTTGTGTCATGAGAGAGAAAATAGAAAAAGGTAATATTTAGTGACTTCACATAATTATCCCACAAGCAAAGCATCTTCAGATTTTTCAAATAATACCAAGTGGCATGTGAAATAAATTAAGTGCCATAATGCCTTGTTACATAAAACCTTACGTGAACACCACCTTAAATTCCCAACTTTATGGCATTTGATTCAAGTGACAACATTTTGGGCCCAATGGAATTTTGAGACAAATCACAAAGAAAATGTCACAAAAAATAAACTTAGGAAATTCCAAGTGCAAAATTAAATTCTTCCATGACACCAACTTTGAAATGTTGCATTTGGTGCATATTTATCCACATGAAAAAATTATTGCTCTTAAGAGAAAAATCTTTAAGACTCAAAGATGGATTCCAAGGATGTTTGTTAACACATGGCATAATTTCTCAAGACTTGGGATCACACTTTGCTTGACATGAAAGACAATGGTTGACTTGTCTTGGTGAAACATTTGATTTCTTGTTGAAAAGTCTTCTTGGATGCATGTAAATTCCAATGGTTGCACTTGGGGGCCAAAAGATGTCTTAGGAAGATCTTGTCCTTTTTATGTAAACCCTATCTTTCACGATAAAAAGAAATAACTTGCAAAAGAAATGGTTAGTTAACAATGCACACATGATTGAGGTCTAAATGTAGATGCGGGAAAATATGACATCTAAGGGGTAAAATTTGGGGTACAACAGTTGCCCCTATTTAAATAGCTTCACCGGATGGCACGGGGAATGGAAATCCTCGGGACACCAAGGTGAAAGGTATTTAAATATAGCAAACCAAAAATTTTGCCCTTAGATGGAATGCAGATGCTAAGGACATGCAACAAACATGCATATGCCGACATGCCATGAACTCTAATAAGATGATGTGATGATATGACAGTGCAAAAATGCAGACGAACAGGACACCAAAGAATAAGGAGCTACCAAACACAGGTGAGCTTCACTAGGGAATGGTGAAGGAAGTATCCACAAGGAAGACTCACTGGGGAGACTCCAAGGAAGCACTAGGGAAAGACCACATTCTCACTAGGAATGAAACCAGCAAGAAGACATGATCTCCATTGGGGATTAATTTGAAATAAAAGGATAGACCTCAACAAAGGATTTTATGGAATTTCTTATGCTGAAGAGTTCAAACGGGATCTTCAAGAAAAGCCAGGAAAGTCAGAAATAAACTCTGCGTGCCAGATGAAAAGATGATTGGACTTTAGTTGGGAATAAGGTTAATGAATCATGAATGAGTTGGATTTTAAATTTCGATTTAGGTTCATATTTGACCTGGGTGATGTTTTAGAAGGGAAAGATTCTCACTGGTGGTAACATCAAGAGATGATATCGACTGAGGAATATCCAGAGTAGTGGATCAACAAGTCCGTGTATGACTGGCCAACACTCTTGGACCGAAAAGCAACCTTATTGGAAGTAGAACCAAAAGATGGGCTCCGATAAAGGTATCTAGAATGATTGATCATCAAGTCTAAACGCGACTAGATGACATTCTAGAAATAAAGATCCTCAATGAAGGTTGAACCGGAAAGACGGTCTTCACTGGGCAAATACATCCAAAGTGATGGAACAACAGGTTCAAGTATGACCAATTGACACTTTAGAAGAAAAACAACCTCATTGGAGATAGAACCAAAAGATGGGCCCCAATAAAGGTATCTAGAATGATTGATCATCAAAGCTAAACATGACTAGATGACATTCTAAAACTAAAGATCCTCAATGAAGGTTGAACCAGAAATACGGTCTTCATTGGGCAAATACATCCAAAGTGATGGAACAACAGGTTCAAGTATGACCGATTGGCACTTTAGAAGAAAAACAACCTTATCGGAAGTAGAACCAAGAGATGGGCTCCGATAAAGGTATCTAGAATGATTGATCATCAAGTCTAAACGTGACTAGATGGCATTCTAGGACTAAAGATCCTCAATGAAGGTTGAACTGGAAAGACGGTTTTCACTGGGGGATACCAATTATGGTTGCAAAAGGTTGAATAGTACCAGAGATAGATAAGCTTCTCAGGAGAGACTGCCACTTATCGCCATAGAAAAGCAAGCTTCTTCAAGAGATTGCTACTTGTTGTCGGTTAAAAATTCCAAAGATATGTTGATATCACAACACTATTAGAGAATGAATTATGTCTTCAATGAGGATCTGTAAAAGATTCTTCTTGCGAGACACAGCGCAAAATAAATGCACATTCAAAGATAGGTTTAAAACTACACCTGCCAGGGACCAAAGTTCAATCTAGGGACAAGCTAGAAAGAAACGGTCAAACAAGACTACAATTGAGGAAAGAACTCAAATGGGGATTTATCTTATCCAAATGTGGAAAAGATAACTGAACCAACCATCATCCATGAGAATCAAACTCGGCGGGGAATTCAGAAAGGATGAGCACTTTATACCTAGGGCTGACAACTCTATTGGAGAGGATAGACAAACCAGTCACTTGGGGAGATAAACGCCAAAGTGAACAAAGCAGGTAAACACCAGGGTGAAGCAAAATGCTAAGATGCTATGCATATGAATGCTTATGCCATGCTCATGCTTACGCTGACAAAAAAGACAAACGGAAGCGAGACTTGAGATGAAATAAACATCTCGACAAGGATACCCAGCCGACCTCAACAGGTTGGACCATTACTGGGGGTGAAGAAGAAGAATCGCCAACTTCACTGGGGAAAAGAGTATTCCACCTTAGGTATAGCATCATGACTTCACTAGGATTGCCATCATGACCTTGATTTCCTTACTGGAGGAGGAAGATCCATGGAGATATGCCAAGCTCGACCGAAATAACAATTTACTGGGAAGCTGGCAAAGGATATCACAAGAACAGGGTACTTCTGCATCCTGCCTTGTATGATGATCCCCATACTAAACAATAGCTCTTGCAACAGGTAATCTTCAAATCTTCTCTGCCCCATATTACATGGTCTTTTGGACGAAAATACCAAGAGGATTTTACAGAAGAATCGACATACAAAATGCTTTACTATCTCCAAACTCTTGGAGAGATTCATGGATCTCGGCATAACTGCCCCAGATTGACGGCGCTTGCACAACAAAGTCTTTGAGCCTGCTCTTCAGACTGTGGGAGTAAAAACGGGGAAACAACCTTGTCCCTCGCTGAGTGGTTGATCTGTAAAGTAGATGCCCCAGACTAACTGGCCTTTGAGAGATTTACTAAATCTCGACCTGGCTGCTTCTGATTGACTGGTCTATGAGGATAAATCATCAAAAGGATTTTACAGAAGAATTGGTATACCAGATGCTCCAATATTCTCAAACTCTTGAAGAGATTCATGGATCTTGACATATCTGCCCCAGTTTTACTGCATTTATACAACAAGGTCCTTGAACTCGTTCTTTAGACTGGTTGATTAGCGAAGGAGGTGCCCCAGACCAATTGACCTTTTAGAGATTTACCGAATCTCGACCTGATTGCCCCTGATTAACAATATTCGCAATACAAAGTCCTTAGACTGCGGTAGAAACAACTGGGGAACATACATGCCCCTGCTGGTAGGCCATTGGAGTCTAAACTTGTCATAAGATGACCTCAAGAAGGCTTGCCCCAATATCTTGAATTTGAAAAGTTTCTGCCCCTTGATTTAGTAGCTCTTGAGATGCTGGATCTACGGAGGAGACGCCCCAGACTGAGCCCTTTATCAAGTCAATTTCCCTAACTGGCTGCATTTTTGGGATTCCTTTGATATTGAATTGTCTTGCAAACAAGTATTGTTCATTTAAAATTGGCAATTTCAATGCGAAATTCATGCAAGCTTTTGAAAACAAAGTTTTATTGATGAAACACACACAGTGGAATGATTAAATAATCAATCAACAAAAGTGGATCTAGCCATTTACAGAATAACAGATGAAGTAATCAACACACGCAATTAGCAAAGATTATTAGGAGTCAGGTTAATCAACCTTGCTGTGGTATACTTTCAAAACAACCTTACCTCAATTAGGTCTTTTAAGGGTTGTAACATGGTCTGGTTCACGGTTTATGAAACAAAAGATAAAGGCTCAAAGTTTATTTGTCCCCACCCCATCTTCGTGATGAACTCCAATCCTACACTCAGTTAACTCAAGTTATACATCCAAGTTCCTATAGGCTAGGAATGAACTGATGATAGCTGATGATGATTCAGACACCTTTGTAGCCATTACTCTCTTCCAGAATTTGGTTATCCTTTATTGCTGAGGTTTTAAGACATCTTCTTGTCTTTGATTGCGGTTTTGATACCTCTTTTTTGTCTTTGTTAAGGTTTTGATACCTCTTATTTGTCTTTGTTAAGGTTTTGATACCTCTTCTTTGTCTTTGTTAAGGTTTTGATACCTCTTCTTTGTCTTTGTTAAGGTTTTGATACCTCTTCTTTGTATTTGTTAAGGTTTTGATACCTCTTCTTTGTCTTTTGTTGAGGTTTTGAGACCTCTTTGATTGTCTCTTGATTTGAGAGAGCTGACTTGGTGTCTTGCATGAAGCACTTGCATTAGAACGTATAACCAAGCTAAACTGAGAACTACCCTGCCCCAAGGTTGAAATTTACGGGTTTTTTGAGTAAGGAAAGAAAACTCCTACTTCTAGGCTCGAAGGGGTTAACGAGGGATTATCTTCCTTATTTCTCCAGTGTTTAGGGGTTGAAACAATGCCTTACAACCTCGGCAAGGTTTAATCGAAAGCATAACACAACAGTTATGGATATGATGTTTTCATCATCCTCCCTAATCTTTGCTTAAACAAACAGTTTGATAAAGGGAGTGGAACAAGACATATTTTTTTTGCTCTTATGAAAATAACAGTAAATGAGTGAAACAAATGGATTTAATCAAAAGATGCATAAACATTTCATTAATGCTGCCAATTTGAAAGTACAACAGCTTATAAGCAAATACAAATTCAACATTCAAACAAAGTTCAACTGAAAATGCAAAGTACAGCCAGCTTTGGCGAATTGAATTCAAAGATTTTAGTTTTCGGGCCCAAGCGCAGGAACACCTTCGCCACTAATCACTAGTTCCTTGTGATACAGAATCTTGAGAGGCCTTGCAATTCTTTTACCTTTTGCTTCAGAAGTGGAGACATTGTCATCTGGCGTACCTTCCCGAGATTGCAGTGTTCTTAGCAGGTTTAGCAGTCTTGCTTCAAACTCTTTACATTCTTCAATGGGATGCCCTATCGTTCTAGTGTGGAACTTGCATTTAATCTCTGGATGATCTTCTTCAAAGACCAAATCCTTGTTGTGGATCAGATTTTTCACGGTAGCTTCTAAAACCAAGCAACCATCTAAACTATGTCCTTCAACCCCTTTATGAAAGTCGCAAGTCAGATTTGCATTGTGCCAAGGTCCTGGCACCGGATTGTAAGTTTGAGGAGTCACCAACTTGTTCTGAATTAGCAGTAGGAACAGTTTGCTTAGTGGCAACAGGATAGGTGTGTAGTGAACTTTGCCCCTTTTGATAGAACACCTCTTTTTACCTTGGTGAGGAGAAATAACAGTTGGAGGCTGAGACACCCTTTCGGTGGACATTTGATGATGATTACATTTTGGTGCAAGACCAAGACCAAAGATTGGTTGGCATGAAGTTTCTCCCAAGGCAGATCCTCGGTATGGGAGAACCACAGGAGATGGCAAAAGATTATTGATTTGAATGCCTTGAGGCGTGAATGGGATCCTCTTAGAGTCTAAAAGATTCTGAACCTTGCTCGGAAGCACCTTACAGTCTTCAGTGGAATGCCCTTGTAACCTAGCATGGTAGTCACATCGAGCATTGGCGTCAAAGCCTGGTGGATATAGAAATGGTACTGGCTTTAATTCTTTTGGCATTATCAATCCACTTTCAATCAGGACTGGTAAAATTTGACTGTATGTCATTGGTAATGGGGAGAAGTGCCTCTTTGGCCTTGGTCGTGCATGCTGACGCGGTTGACGGCAGTTCGGCCCTTGATACTGAGGAGGTCCTTGAGTTGGAGGATCCACAAGAGGTGATGAACTGGCAGCCTCTCTGGAAGTGACATGGGGAGCGTACTCTTCTTTCTTCATCAGAGCTTGCAGAGTTTTGAGAACCCAATTCATCTGGCACTTGAGGATTCTGACCTCCTCTTTAAACTCTTCCTGGTTCTTCAGAATTTCATTCATTGTTGCCATTGTCTTGAATAGGTGCTAGGTATCCTTCAGACATAGAGGGAGAGACTCAGGATCGAGAAATGCAAATGAGGTGCGAATGCGCATGGAATGCGAATACAAGCCACGTGGTTTCAAGGAACTCAAAGGAAAGTTGCAAAAATTTTTGTGGAAAAACTAAAGAAGTTTTTATTTTTTAGGATCCAAGCTCTATTGCCGTTTTGAAAAGGAAATGAATGTCTGAATTCCTTGAAACCAACGATGGATGCAAATGAGGTGTATGCAATGCACAAACACGGGTACGCATAAACACAGGCATATGTACATACAACGAAGCACACAAGTCCAAGGTTTAGAGGTCTCACGAATGGAGCCATGGTCTACCCATCCCAACAAGGTGTGGACTATAGGTTCATCAACTGTGGAACAGGGTTTTAAAAGTTCCCAGAGTCTACGTAAATCCTTCGGATATTATCGGCCCATGTAACTACTTACACAGGTTAATAATATTCTCAAGATAAACTCGTCTGAGTGTAGTATCGCGTGACAACTACTTAGGACTTGCTCCCTTGTAGCCACTACACTACATCTTAAAAGGCCAAGTGGGGGTAAAGGTAACTACGGTCCTCAGAATCCCTGGCTCCCATTTGAAAAAGTAATATCAATGTGACTGCTCACATCAGACATCAACAATCCCAAAGGGCCTCATCTGAGTGTGGTCATCATATGCCATAAATCATTAGGACTTCTCCCAACAACCGACTATTGATTACACCACGAATTCCTATCATATTTGTGCCCTCAAGTCCGGGTTAGGACTTATCTCACCACTCAATAGTATCATGCCCACAAAAGATCTCAAACAAGGCATATATACAAGAAATATGTACAAATATAGCAAACAAGCATGAATAACATAAGCAAAAGCAAGGTGGGTTTAACCCTCAGAAATGTCCCCAGTGAAGTCGCCATTTCTGTTGCGGTGAAAATCGGATAACAAGCTATTAATTAACTTGCATCACATTTCTTTTACAACCGAATTTGATTTATCCAAAGGAAAGGTTCAAGATCGAAGAAAACCTAAAAGGGGGGGATCTAAGGTTCGGGGGTTGGTTATACTAAGGGAAGGTATTAGCACCCTTAATATCCGTAGTACTCTACAGGAACCTCTTGTTTTGCTTGTGTTATGTTATGTTTGTTTGCTAAGGATAAGATGTTGCTAAGTGCTAAGGAAAGGACCTAAGGGTATATACACTAAGTTTGCTCGCCAAGACGTCGCATCTTGTGCCTACGTATCTGACTAATGAATCAGAGCAACCGTAGTTCTCTTAACTAAGGGTGGATTGAGGAACCATTGATTATGGGCAAAGTTCCAAGGGGAAATGAGTATGAGCTCATTTAGAGCTTAAGAAACTCTCTAAGTCTAAGTTGTGAGATTGAATGGCTATGAGGCCTATGAATATGAGGTCCAGAGAAGATGCTACCTATGACTATGAGGTCAAGGTGGTAAGATGACTATGAGGTCAAGATGATAAGATGACTATGAGGTCAAGAGTGGGATCCTATGACTATGAGGTCAAGGGAAGGTAATGAGCTATCTATGACTATGAGATCAATAGAGAGACTTTTCCATGGCTATGAGGTCAATGGAGGATGGCTATGACTATGAGGCCAAAGCTTGCCTGTGACTATGAGGTCAAGGGCTACCTATGACTATAAGGTCAAGGGTGGGATCCTATGACTATGAGGTCAAGGGAAGGTAATGAGCTATCTATGACTATGAGGTTAATAGAGAGACTTTTCCATGACTATGAGGTCAATGGAGGATGGCTATGACTATGAGGTCAAAGCTTGCCTATGACTATGAGGTCAAAGGTTACCTATGACTATGAGGTCTAGGTTAAAGATTTTGCTAATGACTATGAGGCCAAGAGCTACCTATGACTATGAGGCCAAAGGTTGAAGATGTTGTTAATGACTACGAGGCCAAGAGCTACCTATGACTATGAGGCCAAAGGTTGAAGATGTTTCTAATGACTATGAGGCCAAAGGTTGAAGATTGCTCTATGACTATGAGGTCAAGAGAAGGTCCTATTGACTATGAGGTCAATGAGGGGAGGTTGCCTAAGACTATGAGGTCCAAGGTAGCAATGAGCTTTCCATGATCTTGAAATCAATGGAAAAACTTTTCCTTTGGAAGGAAGGGGGATATAACATCTTATAAATAAGAGTTACAAAGAGTTGAAATATGTTTAAGAATTCCAACAAAACAGTGAGCATTAATATATGAACTCAAATATGATTATGACAACAACAAGGATTAATGGTCACATAAATATGACGAGTATAGTTGAGAGAATATTATCACAGGTTGGCAACAAATATATTTGAATTTATGCAACTTAAACAAAGGCCAGAAAAATACGACCAACAATCTCATGATAAAATTTGGTTCACAATCGAGAAACAAAGTTCTATAAATCCACAACTTGCAATATGTTTCATTGAAAATCAGTAGCCACATACATTCACCAAGTATGGCAGAGGGAACATTTTTTACAAAAAAATAATTGAAATGAACAACATTAAGTCTTGAGTCTTGTTTAAAGTCAGGAAACATTGTTCAAAAGAAAGAAAAAAATTCACAAGTTATAGAGAAACGTTTTTTATTATTTAAGAAAACAAGTTGATTTTGTTTACTGAAAAGAAAAAAAGATTAAAATGAAATTGTGAATATGTTTGTTGCTTTTCTTTTCTTATTAAAAATAATATTATTAAAAAAAGAGTGAAGTAAAAAAAAATGAGGATACGAAAAGAAAAAAAAATAATACAGCATGGCACCCGCCACACATGGTGCATGGCAGGCGCCATGCTTCACTCAACAGCATGGCTTGCGCCAAGGTCTTTGGTGGCTTGCGCCACTGGTGCTTTTGTTAACAAGCCATGGTGGCTTGCGCCACCTCTTAGGTGGCTGGCACCAAGTGCTCTTTTTTTTTTTAAAAAACAAGGGTGGCTTGTGCCACCCCCTGCATGGCGAGAGCCAGATGTTTTTTTTTTAGTTTTCTTATTTTTCTTTCCGTGTGTTACATGGCGGGAGCCACCTTTATCTCTTGTATTTTAACTCTCTTTTACGTGGCGAGCGCCACCTCGTTCTTGTTCAGTTTCATTTTAAAACAAACCAGTCCAGTTACGTTAAAAAAACTCACACGATTTATTAAACAAAATGAAATCACAGATTCACAATATTTATTCCAGTATCATCAACAATATTTATCACAATATTTAGTAGCAATGTAAAAATCATATGATAGTATGCTTAAAATGGTCACAGTATTAACAACAACAACAAGGGTAGAGCATAATACCTAGTGGAGAAGGTCCATTGCCTCTTCACCGGTACAGCTTCTGGAACTGATAGATGAACTCCTTCTCCCTCCAAGATCAACTGGTACCAAGTTCTTCCATAAGAACCAAGTCACTGATGATTGGGATATAAAGTGTTTGGTGTTTGGAAGTGTTTTACAGAGTGATGAAAGTGATGAGTTTCTTGCAAGTTTTGAGGGTTACTTGCAAGAATAAGGGAATGAAGTGGAGATATTTTGAGAGAGTTTCTGAGTATTTTTGTGTTGTTTCTATGTATTTCTTGTGTGCTACAAAGTCTAGGGAAAGTGATGAATTTCTTGCAAGCTTTTGAGGGTTACTTGCAAGACTATGGAAGGGAGAAGAAGAGAGAAATTCTTGGCAATTTCTGGTGTGTTTGAACAAAGGAGAAGTGGTCTCCTTTTATAGGCAAACAAAGTGGTTCAAACACAGTGGGTAAAAGCATTATCCATTGGGGAAATAATTAGGGTTTGCAAGGACTGATGGGTAAGGAATTAGGGTTTGTGTGGCACTTTCTTCAGTCAAACTTTGGACCACCATGCTGAACAAATGCAGCGGAGGAAATGGTGCATACCTGCTATTTTCACCCTTTAATATTCACTCCAAAAACTCCTTTATTTGTGTCATGAGAGAGAAGATAGAAAAAGGTAATATTTAGTGACTTCACATAATTGTCCCACAAGCAAAGCATCTTCAGATTTTTCAAATAATACCAAGTGGCATGTGAAATAAATTAAGTGCCATAATGCCTTGTTACATAAAACCTTACGTGAACACCACCTTAAATTCCCAACTTTATGGCATTTGATTCAAGTGACAACATTTTGGGCCCAATGGAGTTTTGAGACAAATCACAAAGAAAATGTCACAAAAAATAAACTTAGGAAATTCCAAGTGCAAAATTAAATTCTTCCATGACACCAACTTTGAAATGTTGCATTTGGTGCATATTTATCCACATAAAAAAATTCTTGCTCTTAAGAGAAAAATCTTTAAGACTCAAAGATGGATTCCAAGGATGTTTGTTAACACATGGCATAATTTCTCAAGACTTGGGATCACACTTTGCTTGACATGAAAGGCAATGGTTGACTTGTCTTGGTGAAACATTTGATTTCTTGTTGAAAAGTCTTCTTGGATGCATGTAAATTCCAATGGTTGCACTTGGGGGCCAAAAGATGTCTTAGGAAGATCTTGTCCTTTTTATGTAAACCCTATCTTTCACGATAAAAAGAAACAACTTGCAAAAGAAATGGTTAGTTAACAATGCACACATGATTGAGGTCTAAATGTAGATGCGGGAAAATATGACATCTAAGGGGTAAAATTTGGGGTACAACACATGCCAACACAACGGTGTTCGACATCTTCTGCCATACAACGCTTCAAAAGGTGCCATTCCAATACTCGAATGGAAACTATTGTTATACGTGAACTCCACTAACGAAAGATAACTATCCCAAGCACCACCTTGCTCAAGAACACAAGCTCTCAGCAAATCTTCCAATGACTGAATAGTTCTCTCGGTCTGACCATCTGTCTGAGGATGATAAGCAGAACTCAATCTCAACTTGTAACCTAACGCCTCTTGCAAACTTTCCCAAAATCTGGAAGTAAACCTCAGATCTCGATCTGAAATAATACAAAACGGAACACCATGTAGCTTCACAATCACACGGATATAAATCTCAGCCAACCTCTCCAAAGAAAAACTGATGTCAATCAGAATGAAATGCGCCGATTTAGTCAGTCTATCCACAATCACCCAAATGGCATTATGTCCCCTCTGAGTATTCGGCAACCCTGTCATAAAATCCATATAAATGCTGTTCCATTTTCACTCGGGAATATCTACCGGTTGCAATAATCTACTAGGCTTCTGATGTTCTACCTTTGATTTCTGACACATCAAACACGCATAAACAAACTGAGCCACATCCCTCTTCAATCCGGACCACCAAAAGATCTTCTTCAAATCTTGATACATTTTATTAGCTCCCGGATGTATACTCAAACTACTTCGGTGTCCTTCCTCTAAAATCATCTTTTTCAATTCCGAATCATCAGGAATACAAATTATACCACGGAATCTCAAAACACCCTTATCATCCACTTTAAAGTCACTATTCACACCTTTATCTCCAACTGTCATCAAATCAACAAATTTCACATACAGCCTCTGTTTCTCGCTAACGGTCAACAGAAAATCATTAGTGACCTTTAACATACCAAGTTTCACGCCAACAGATGTCAATTCGCACACCAAACTCAAATCTCTAAATTCTTCCAAAAGTTCCCACTCTTTAACCATCAAAGCAGACATATGCAAAGATTTCCGGCTTAACGCATCGGCTACCACATTAGCTTTACCAGGATGGTAATTCAAGCTAAAATCGTAGTCCTTCAAAAATTCCAACCATCTCCGTTGCCTCATATTCAGCTCTTTCTGATCAAAGAAGTATCTTAAACTCTTATGATCACTAAAGACTTCGAATCTTGCACCGCAGAGATAATGCCTTCAAAATTTCAATACAAAAACCAACGCCGCTAACTCCAAATCATGAGTAGGGTAATTCTTCTCATGATCCCTCAATTGTCTCGAAGCATAAGCCATAACCTTACCTTCTTGCATCAACAATCCACTTAAACCACTCAAAGACGCATCACAATACACCACAAACGGTTCACTAGGATTCGGTAAGATCAAAATCGGAGCTGTAGTCAATCTTCTCTTCAGCTCACTAAAACTTTCCTCACACTGAATATCCCAAATAAACGCTTTAACTTTACAAGTCAGCTGGGTCAAAGGAAGTGCTAACTTGGAAAAGCCTTCAATGAATCTTCGATAATATCTAGCTAAACCCAAAAAGCTTATAATTTCAGTAACAGATCTAGGAGCCTCCCATTATAGAACTGCATCTACTTTGGATGGATCCACAACAATACCATTACCTAAAATCACATGCTCAAGAAAACTCACTTCTGACAACCAGAACTCACACTTGGACAACTTGGCATAAAGTCTCTTCTCCTTCAAAATTTGCAATACAATGCGCAAATGCTCCTCATGTTCCTCCCGAGACTTAGAATAAATCAAGATGTCATCGATAAACACAACAACAAATTGATCTAAATGCTCATGGAAAATGCAATTCATATACTCCATAAACACTCCCAGCGCATTAGAAACCCCGAACGGCATCACAGAATATTCGTAATGCCCGTATCGTGTCCTAAAAGCCGTCTTCTGAATATCTTCCTCTTTCACTCTAATCTGATGATAACCTGACCTCAAATCAATTTTACTAAACACACAGGCACTTACCAACTGGTCCATCAAATCATCAATTCTCGGAAAAGGATACTTATTCTTAATCGTCACCTTATTCAGCTGGCGATAATCAATACACAATCACATACTTCCATCTTTCTTCTTCACCAATAAAACTGGAGCACCCCAAGGCGATACACTCGGCCTCATAAACCTCTTTTCTAACAATTTATTCAACTGCTTCTTCAACTCAACCAACTCAGATGCCGACATACGATATGGTGCCATAGATACAGGTCTAGTACCAGGAACTAGATCTATAGAAAACTCCATCTCTCTTTCTGGCGGCACATCAGAAATATCCTCCAGAAACACCTCTAAAAAATCACACACGACTGGAAACACATCAATTGCAACTTGACTATCCACGGTCAACGATGCAAACAACCCGAACAACTGAGCTTCATCTGCCAAAAGTTTCTTTAACTCATTGGTAGATAAGAAACTCGATTCCTCATCTTCCTCAAGAGAAGGAAATCTTACCAACTTATGATAACAATCGATATGAACTCGATTGAACTGTAACCAATTCATTCTCAGAACCACGTCTAAACCCTCCAACGACAGACACACCAAATCCATAGCAAAATCCTTACCATAAATGGTCAAAGGACAACTTAAACAAACCAGAGAAGTAGTTACCGACCCCATTGCTGGAGTATCAATAACCATCTCTCCATCCATCGACGACAACAAAAGATTCAAACGCTGTGCACACTCAGACGAAATAAACGAATGAGTCGCTCCGGTATCAATAATAACAACTAAAGGCGTACTATTAATAAAACAAGTACCTCTGATCAGATGATCTGCACTAGTAGTCTGAGTTCCTGCCAATGCAAATACTTTCCCTCCAGCTCGAGCTTGCTTTGGTTTCGGACACTTCGTACTAACATGACCAGGTTCACCACAGTTGAAACACTTCACCACATTCCTCTTGCAATCAGCTGCGACATGTCCTATACCTCCGCAATTGGAACACTTCCTCATATCCTTTCTACATTCAAACTGACGATGTCCTAAGTCCCCACACTTAAAACATCTCGGAGGATTATACATACCTCCCCCACTTGGCCTTTTATCAAAATTAGCCCTTTGTTTTCCCTTATCAGCTGGTGACACATAAGGACCACCAAGAAATAGTTGCTTTCCTTTCCTTTCGTTCACACTCTTATAATGAATAGAACGAGCTTTGCTATCCTCCTCATAAATCCTACAGCAGTCCACTAAATCAGAAAACCTCATAATTCTTTGATAACCAATTGCCTGCTTGATCTCGGGACACAACCCATTCTCAAACTTCACACATTTAGAAAACTCCGCAGTTGCTTCAACATAATGTGGATAAAACTGAACAAGCTCCACAAACTTAGCAGTGTAATCAATAATAGACATGTTACCCTGTTTCAACTCCAAGAACTCTATTTCCTTCTTCCCTCTAACATCCTCAGGGAAATATTTCCTCAAAAACTCACTGTTAAACAAAGCCCAAGTGACCACTTCACCTGTAGCTTCCAACACATGACGCGTACTAACCCACCAATCATCAGCCTCCTCCTGCAACATGTGAGTCCTAGTCTCACCTTCTGTTCCTCAGCACAGTCCATCACTCGAAAGATCCTTTCAATCTCCTTAAGCCAAATCTGAGCACCATCAGGATCATGTCTCCCTTTGAAGACAGGCGATTTGTTCTTCCTGAACTCATCATTCCCACCAGCATTAGGTGCACCCCGCACAGCCTGAGCTATAGCTTGCATAGCAGCAGCAAGAACAGTGTCATTCCTTCCAGCCATATTCTGTTCATATCCAATAACAGTAACTATGGTTAAACAATCAGCTCGCCAGAACACAACTGACGCACAACAAACAACTTAGTCAAAAAGACTGACACGGACTGACACAAACTGGCTCTGATACCACTTAATGTAACACCCCCAATCTTTACCCTGCTCAATTAAAGCGATAACAAATAATCAGAGTAGAATTAAAACATTCATGGCATAGACGGAGCGTCACATCACGATGATGAAATAAAATAACCTGCTCAAATAGATATGCAACAATCAGGTAGCAACATAAACAGAGGAACTCAGTTCCTAACACCCACAATTCAGATACAGAATAAAAGCGGAAAATTTGTAACTGAAATCTCATATATAAACATAAAAGTTTGTCTGTCATATACATAGCCATACATGTACAATCCAAAAAGATATATATACATATAATCATATAACGATCTCCCCGATTACCCGGTGCCACATATCAGAGCCGACCGACAAAAGAATGAAGACATAATCTTCACAAAAAGACCTCCAACATCTAATCTGCAATGCCTCATAGAGCATTCAAAACAGCAGAAGGGTGAGAAACACAATTATAATATAGTTGCATACAATTATGTAATAACACAAAATACACATATAAAACAATCTCACCACAACTTACACCATAATTCAAATACAAAACAACACAATTCATATCTCATACATCCTTCACAAAGGCATATCAATCATGCTCAATACATTTATCACCAACATATATATATATATATATATATATATATATATATATATATATATATATATATATATATATATATATATATATATATATATATATATATATATATATATATATATATATATATATATATATATATATATCAACTCATCAATTCCATTCACAAATCCCACACATAATCAATCCATTCATGACTGATGCAAATGCACAGAGACCGATACAACGACTCTATGCAATGCAATGCGGTACCGTTCCATCCATCATTCTCATCATTAATTCACTCAGGAATTATTGGAATCATCGCTTGTTACTTAGTGTAACTCCCCGTCGGGCAAACGATGTTCCCCGTCGCTTTAGGTCCTCTTTGTATAAGGCACACGACGTTTGTAGATCGCTTTAGGTCCTCTTTGTATAAGGCACACGATCCGATCGCTTTAGGTCCTCTTTGTATAAGGCACACGATCGTCTATAACGTCGCTTTAGGTCCTCTTTGTATAAGGCACACGACCGTTACAGCAGATTCCCTCTGGAATCGTTTTGTCGCTCACACCCCACAAGGGCACACGACATCACAAGATGCATATCATGATGCTTGGCATACAAGGACTCATGACAATCAAATGCATACACATATACAACCATGTGAACCATTTCAACATCCATAATCATGCATATACAATCAAACACAACACAATGCATTTACTTGCCCTAAGGCCACAAACCATCATCACAACATTCACATTACATGCATTCACATCACATAACAGCACACAAGCTATACATTATATATCAAAAGCATATCACATGATAACACATCAATTGCACACAATTACGACGATAAAAGTCGACAAAATGACACGTTTTCAAATTCCCGACACAATTAAATCGGCCACCAATCTCCAAACCATTTTTATAAGAAAGATCATCTCATTAGCTTCCCAACGATACTAGGAACGTCCCGATCCGAAGTACGGATCAAAAGTTATGCATTTTCAAAGAAAACAAAAGTATTGAAAAATCCCCAGGAGCGCCCGGCGGTACCTATTTTCGCCCGGCGGTGCTCCCTTCGCCTCTGCATCACCCGACGAAGCAACTGCGTAAAACCCCAACCAAAACTTAAAAGAGTCAGCAGCGTGACAAGCTGCGCCTCTTAGGTATCGCCCAGCGGAGCAGCGACGCAACCCATGCGTCGCCCGACGCTCAAAGCATCGCCCGACGGTCTACACCAGAAACAGAAAAATTCTGCTGCGTTTTACATAGTTCTAAACCCCAAATATTCATCTTTCTCAACCCAAGACATTTCCAACCACCCAAAACAAATATCAACAATGTTCATACATATAATACGATCATTCAACACAGTTTATATCGATTTCCGACCGTGAAAACATTGATTTCGATTCATTTTTCTCATTTCAACCTAAAATGGAAAAACTAGGAAAGGCA
Organism: Lathyrus tuberosus; assembly: GCA_022829125.1. Classification (NCBI taxonomy): domain Eukaryota; kingdom Viridiplantae; phylum Streptophyta; class Magnoliopsida; order Fabales; family Fabaceae; genus Lathyrus; species Lathyrus tuberosus. The sequence goes on along the minus strand of JALAZF010000164.1, from coordinate 4,905,195 downwards.
AGAGAATCATTCAAACACACACATACATATTAATACACAAGCATAGAATAATCGAGTTTCGCACTCTTACCCGATTAATCGTGCTTCGAAGTGTCGGTTGAATCGATTTCTTACACTCCAAGTTTTCCTCTTTTTCTTCTTCTCACTCTCCTTTTCTCTTCTCTTCTTTTCTTTCTATTTTTCTCTCTATGTTCCATTTTATGAAAAACATAATATCTAACCAAGCCAAAAAAACCAAAATACCCCTACACTCAATTTTCTCGCAACGTTCCTAAAATGCGATAAAACATATTAACGATAAACATAACACATTTACCAAATAAAAACCAAGAATAAAATAATGTAAAAATGAAAAATAATTAAATCGACTCGATTAAATAAATCTAACAAAAACCGGGGCGTTACAGTTGGCTCCAAGATGGTTAGTTTGGTGGGTTTTTTGATCAAGACCTTCACGCCTTTCGCCTGAGATTGAGCAATGGCTTCGTTTATCTTTGGTTTCCTTTCCTTCTTCTTCAGAGGTTGATCAGCAGTTGGGGATAAGTCTTCATCATCAGATTCGACTATCACTAATGTGTAATCCTTGGCCTTCTTTTTCTGGGGAGTCGGGGGTTGCTTTCGAGCGCCCTGAAGAGGAAAACGTTAGAAAATAGTGAAAATAATGTGAAAAACTTAATAAAGGGTGCGAAAATACCTTTGTTGTTGTTGTTGTTGTTGTTGCTGTCTTGCTCCCTTCCTTTTCTTTCACTTCCGCAAGCTTTTTAACTGGGGGTTTCTTTTGAGGAATCTTCACGGCTAAAATAAACAGAAAAGCAGTCATTATAGGTGAAAATAAATAGACAAGGAAGTGTTGGGTCGAAATTCTCCCGTTCTACACCTTCATATATTTCAGATTCGATGCGAACATCTTCGATCCCAATATGGAGATGCCCTTTGAAACTTTCTAGTGTATGTTTGGTCGGAACCACCCGTTGTGCTTTCGGTTTCGATTGCTGGATTTTGATAGAATCCCCGCAGACGAACCAGTCTGGAAATGGAGGGGCAAGGGCCACTCCAAAACCAGCGCTTGGTAGTCGAGGGAATTTGGGAGGAAATATATTGAAAGTCGTTTCGTATCGTTTCTCAGGAGGAACGTACGAAGGGATCTTTAAGTTCTCCATTTTCTTTAAAAAAAATTCCTTCAGAGTAACAACTGCGTCGCGGACGGTTCGATCATGGTCATTTGGTCGATAAACAGTTTCAAAGTATTTTTGGAAGGTTTGTATTTCTTTAATGTGTGTCGAAGTACCTTTCTTCACTCTTTCCTACACAGAGAGGAAAACCTTGTTAATGCGGTATGTAAATACAGCCACGTCGAAAAATTCTTCAGCATAATAAGTCTTCCACCAGTAATCATATTATTGAATACAAAGGAAGCCTGGTTCGAAAGCTACTGGAAGAAACTGCGTTCGACCAGCATATCGTGCAATCTTCTTAATGGTCATTGCTTCACTATGATTGGCGTTGTAAAGAAGGAGAGCACTTTTCTTGTCATAGATCGGTCGGGGTAAGACTTGAACCAATCCAAACTGTCGAGCGACAGGATTTGGTTGGTAATTAATTAAGGAGACTTAGCATTTGGAGAGGTTAAATCTAAGGGTTAAGACCCTAGGAGTTAAGAAGGCTTCCCAAATCGCAATAGATTCTGCTGCTTGAGCTTTCGACGGCGCTGGGAATGGCCTGGTGAACCACCCAGGACCACACTTCCTTGCAGTAAAAGGAGCCGTGTTAGGTGTAAAATCATAACGTTTGGCGAACATCATGATGAAGTTGGTGAAAGCCTATTGGACAGGTCGACCATCATCAGCAGGTGTCAATTTCACCAAGCGAGGGCCTTCAACTCTTTGATTCTTCACATCATCAGCATCTTCATTAATCTGATTCTTGTAGGGAAGACAAGCTTCAAACGAAGCATTCAACCACAGTGACAGCTAGGCTTTTGAGTTGGGTGACCCCTTCGCTCATGGACTCATAGAGGCTGGCTAAGATCAATTCGCTTAAACATAAGTCATGACCAGAGTGTAATTGGTTTGCCATGGTCAGAAAATTTTTAGCAACTTGCAGTGACTTCAAGCAGAAGACACAACGTGATAGCCACAGAGCTAGGAAAGCTATATGTTCGACGTCTGACATTTCCTCTCTGATCTTATCGTGATAGTGAGTTATGTGGGTCGAATAAGCTGCCTTATAGGTAGTAAAACCTATGTTATCTTCAGCCATAAAATCAGGATCGTAAGTATTCCGAGTGGGTTTGAGCCCTCTGATAGCGGCTACGTCGAAGAGAGTGGGTGTCATCATGCCACACGGGAGATGAAGGGTGTAGTGGATGCTGTCCCAGAAGTACAAGGACGAAATCAACATATTCGAGCAGTAATCAGGTCTTACTTTCAACAGCATAATCAGGTCATAAATACCCATTTTCTTCCAAACATCAGATTTCGTTTTTTCCAATTTGTTCAACCACCATAAATAATCAGAGGGATCCATAAAGGTTGGGCTTGCTCTAAAAACCCTAAAATTGTTCATGTATCTAAGGTCAATAGCCTCTTCAATCGGAGGATCGTTTGGATTAGCAGGATTTTCAATACTAGCCCTAGGTTTCCTACATTCTCCTACAGGTTTGTATTTATGGTAAGAGGGGAAGTATTCCTTAAGCCTAGCAGGATCTACACTTAAATCAGATAAATGACCAAATAAAGCCAATGGCTTATCAGAAATGGTTAAAGGAATAAGTACCTGAGAAGCGTAAATTCTTCTTTTCTCTTCATCAAGAGGTTCAGGTAGATACTGCTGGTTACCCACCATGGTAGGTCCAGAAACGGAATCAAACGGAGCAAGTTGAGAAATCTTTGTTGAAGCTCTCGTAGGTTTGCCAGCATCCTTGGTGATCTTTGCAGCATCTTTGGTGGAGCGTGTGGAGGAAGCCATTTTTGAAAAATGAAGATGATTGAGTTTTTTAGAATGTAAAGGTTGCTGGGAAATTTGAGAGTAAGAGAACGCAAAAGTGGTAACAATTATTGGAAAGAGTATTTATAAGTTGGGAAGTGGAAGCGGTTTAAAAAATTGTGAAATGTTTAGACTGATAGTGGGACACGTGTTTTCCCCACGTTTCTTGATGAAGCGGTGGTAATAAGTGCCTACTCCCCCACGATCTCCTAGAACCTAGGAAAAAGGTAATGATGATGGAGATTTTGCGTGATTTGAAAAGACATGTCATAAGTAGCAATAATGGCTATGACATCATAGGTCTGCTGAAAGGAAAGTGAATAGTTGGAGCCACGAGCAAACGTCTAAGCCATGTAAGGTTTAAATAAGGCGTCGAATGACATTCTAAAAAAAAATGCCTTTTTCTTCAATGATGACGAAAATGAAATTTTTGGGGGCAATTTGTTAGCTCCTAAATTCGACGCCTGATAATAGATTAATAGTTTTATTCTAAGAAATGAGATTTCTAAAGTTTTGGGCGACTTCGACAAGAATAGTATTTCTAGAAGATTTAGTCGAAGACGTCTTCATACAAGAGGAAAGTATTTTAGGGACTTAGAAATATTTCTAACAAGTTGGAGATGTTCTTCGACAGAAGGTTGATGGGTGTCGTTCGATTCAAGGATTCAAATTTAAATAATGGAGGGAACTTTGTCCTTATCCATTTGAGAGAAAGGACACGTGGTGAACATCTAAAGAATGTAGACATGCTGGATGCCATGTGTTTTGCCCTGATTAATAGGTTGTTAGTGGGTAGTTATTTGTTACCATTATAAATAGCAAATCTTAGTATTAGGATTTGGCTGTGTTAAAATTGTACAAATTTCTTAAATCACTAAAAGTACCCGTGTGTAGCGAGAAACGAGTTGCTGAAGAAATGTACGTGTTATGTAACACCATTAATTTTCACTCAGAAGTTTACTTTCTTTCTTTTATTTTGTTAAATTTCTTTCCAACGCACTTTTAATTATTTCCTCGTATTACCTTCCTTTTAAGTATTGGCGAAATGCTCGTGTTTCCAAATATGAGTGCAGTCGAAGTGTTCAACATTATTTCTGTATCTTTTTAAATCGTTTTAGCACATGTCCTAGGATCTAGTTTGGTCGATCCTGCAAGTTACTCATTTTCTTTTATAAAATTGATAGACTAGAGGTTGTTTACTATTTTTCCCAATAAACATGCCCACACCAAAATTCGAACATGGTTAGGGGTGGACAACACAATTTTTTACCACTAAACCACTTTCCTTTTGGTAATTAATTTTACACATTAAAATATCAAGCCATTTCTAAAATAGTTTTTGAGAGTAATTATTCAGACTATGCTGCAATCTTTAGCCATATGATCCTATGTGCATTGCAGCAAAAACAGTGGTGCTTGGACCGCGGGATTGTGTGATCCTACGGGTCTACTCGCAATCTTACCAGCACTGCCTATCACAAAGGATACCTCTCACCCATATCTTATATTTCAAAGTTACTATATCAATGTTACTAGAGGGAATCTTTACATTATACAACAAAACATCATCATTGCAGCTGGTAGAATATCATCAATCCGTAAGAGCAAAATTATGAATTTGTTTACACCAACCATCATATAAAAGCTGATAAAAGTACAGGATGCTCGTTGACATATTTACCAATAATATTGTCGTGTATATGTTATATTTATGAGAACAAAGCAGCTTCAAAGTTGAGTACAGGATTAGGTTTTATAATCAGAAATTGTCGAAAACCATGAAACTTACTTACTATAAGAATACTTACCCCAGAAATTGAATCCCAGGTAGGGCTGCAACAGATGTAGCTTTGGATTATACCGACATTCCTCTGTCTGGGATAACAAAGGTAGTTTATCAAACTAGTCTTTGAAACTTTATGTTTATGAAATTTATCTTTGATGATACTTTACTTCCCACATGAACCAAAGGCCATTTGTAAGGACCATGCCACATATGTTGTCAATTTATGAACATGAATTGTGCATGCTTCTTGATAGTCTTGATCAATATTCCTGAAACTTTTTTCTCTCACTATGATTTTTATGTAATTTCCCAATCCTAATATATCGTGTATTGTGCAGGCATGGGTGATGCTTTCTCCTTGAAAGTAACTCTATATGTTTAGGACCATGTTGCCACATGTTTTTAATCTGTGAACTAAAGTTGTGAATGCTTCTTGATAGTGTTGCTCAATATTACTGGAACGTTGTGAATTTCCGGCTAAACCAATTCAAAGAGCAGTGCATTAGTTTGTGTGCACACTGTCAATAAAAAAGATAGGATTTTAACTTACTAGTAGTTAACAATCGGTTGTAGCCCAATACTGTTACATCATCGCTCCTTACCTTTTAGGAGGGGCTTTTACAATTATCTGAGTTGTAATTTGTCTAAAAAATTCTCTTAAGTTGCAAAAAAGACATTTCTTTAGCTTAAACAATATGTCTTGTGCAAGAGATCGAGTATTGTGTACAATATAAACTAAGTCTGACGCTTGTCTTTTGTATTTCAGGGGTCTGAGATATGAGAGATGGAGTTAAAAGGAAATGGATCTAACAAATGAATGACTACGGTAAAACAAAATACATTGAGTCAAAAACTTAAAAAATAAATAAATGAATACTGCAGATGAGAACATGGATGCAGTATATGCTTAATGAATAGGCTAAAGTAAGTAAAGAAGTGCAGCAACTGTAGCCATCAAATTAGGATGATGATTTAGGTTTCAATTAGGGGATTTTGGGAAACATTTTTATGGTTGAATTTTGAGGAAAATAGAAAAGTGTTTGAGCAACAAGGAAGAAGAAGGTGCTGAATAGACATTCCACCAATCCACCTCAGCTTCCACGTCATCTAAATTAACGCTGTTAGCCAGTTTTTGACATAAAGGACCACTTTTATTCTGTTAGACAACGTAAGGGACCAACTTAAAACTTTTAAAAGAAAGATGACCAAAATGGACCCCGAGGCATAAGTATGAGACCAAAAAGGGTATTAAACCTAAATATTAAGATCATTAACTTCACATCTGCAAGCACATAAATACATAGGTTATGGAGTTATGGTCTTCCATCCATTAAGAAGATTACTCTTAATTCTCAAAAAAAAATTAAGAAGCTCGTTAATAGGAGTTATCAAACTTGGCTTATTATACACATCGAGCATCAGTTGTCTTGGCCTTCGGTGCTGGCGGACAGAGGGAAACTTTCCTTTTCGACCATCTCCGTATGGAGAAAGAGGTGCTCTAAGAATGTGTCAATGCCTTTACCATCAAGCAAGATCGATATTTAAAATATAGCTTCAAGGGGTTTCCACCCTGCTTTTGAGTAAGCTATTATGGAGCCTTTCAAGTACCCTGGCATGTTGGTCAAGATGATGAAGTTGCTTGCACAATAGGTGTCATACTTTAGAAAAAATACGACCTCGCGATACGTAATCGCACGCTCGCTTGATGTACTGACAGAGTCGCCACCGACCTTTATTTACTCCCAAAGAGGGAAAGAGAAAATATTGATAAAACCTTTGAAGAACGATAATGATTATGGTCGTCGTAACTAATATTGGGTTTGAGAGTCAATTACGCAAGGGGAATGTATTAGCACCCCTCGCATCCGTTGTACTCAACGAGAACCATTAGGTTAGTTGTGCGGATTAGTGTTAGATTGAAATGTTAGGCTTATCGAGTTATTAAGAGGAAAATCAAAAGACAAAAAGGTTTATTTTTATTAGGGTGGCTGACGAGACTTTTAATCTCGCTCCTACGTATCCGCGAATGCAATGAAGAACTCAAGGCTTACGTAGTTCTGGGTAGAAAAATGTTTCTTTGTTGGTCGATTTTAGCAAAAGCTATCTTGTCTTAATCGACGGAAAAATATCACTTACCCAAAACAGGTGAGGACCGGGCGTTTGTGTCACATTGAATGGATTTCTACATATCAACATTAACGGAAAAATGTCACTTATCTCAACTCACACGATTGTGGAAAGAGCATTGTTTTTGCATCGTCTCGAGATGATATATCTTTAGTTTGTGAAAAGTTTTTGAAGGTCAATCGTGCGGCGGCGAGAAAAGAGTTTGATGTGTTTGAAGTATTTTTGGGTGATGGCGAGGGTTTAGATGGGCGATAACTACATCTCGTTTCTAACTCTCGGGAGTTTGTGGACTACACCACGTTCCTTTTTCATCTTTATTTGTGAAAAGATTTTTGATATTTTTAGATGTTTTGAAGTTTATTGAGAAAATGCACTCGATGTTGATCAAGATTTATTACACGTTGTGGAATTGATTGGAGGATGATGTGTGTTTGGATTGGTGAGAACTACATCTCGGATCCCAACTCTCAGGAGCTCGTAGACTACACCCCGTTCCTTTTCATCCTATTTATTGAAAAGTGTTAAGTAATGGTTATATGTTTTTTATTTTTGATTGGGAAAAGGGCCTGACGTTGGATCAAGCATTTGATTATCGTTTTCCAAAAGGTTGGTTTGAGGGTTTGAAAATGATTTGAATGTGGAAAGTTGATGAAGATGATTAGTGGAAATGGTTTGAAAAGATTAAGGGTGAAATGGATTTGAATTTGAATGGTGGAAGCTTGGTATTGACCAAGTGTTTTTGAAAATGGAACTTGGTGTTGACCAAGTGTTTTTATTTTTTTGAAAGGTTGATTTTATTTTTGTGACCGGTTTCTTATTTAGTTCATTTTAACTAACTAAAAGCAATGGAAATAAAAGCGAGAATAAAAATTACAAACATGGAATGTGGGTACATTTTGTCAATGAGGATATAATAAGATGATAAACATACGAGCCATCAAACAAGTAAATATAAACACAAGGATCTCATTGTAAGAAGACCCAAGAGTAAGCCACATGACCGGAAACCAACCAAACAAAGTAATGAATTTAGTGCTAAGTTAAGCTAACTTAAAGTGGATTCATATCGAAATCACTCTATAAGAAGTTGGGCACCCGAATCTATGCATCCAAGCAATTTTCGAAAGCTAAATTGAATTTAAACTTCAAAATCGCATTGCAATAAAATCAATGCAACAAATAAACAAATGATGTATTAAAAAAACAATTAATTAATTAAACTAAAAATTTACCAATAATCAAATAATTAATTATCAATATAAAATTAATCAAGAGTTAAAAAATCAAAATTAAATTAGAAAAAAGAAAGAAAAAGTGAATGAAAGAGATGGTTAAGGGGTGCAAACATTAAACTCCATTGAGCGCAATCCAAGTTACACTAAAAAACCCTAATTTAAAATAATTAAAACAAATAACAAAATAGAAAAAAATAAGTAAAAATATTACACAAAAAACAAGAACAAAGATGAGAAAAAGATAGGGTCACCGAATCATAGCATGAGTGCGTATCCAGCGTGAACAGTGCGATTCCGGCAAAGGGAGACTCGGCTTTGCACAGCGAATGGCAGTGGTTGACTCGCAGATTTTTTAAGCTTGTTTTGGGTTGGTGACGGTTTTAGCGAAGGAAGTGGTGGAGCGTGATGTTTTTATGTGTTGTATGGTGTGGTTATGAGTTGTAGAAGTGTGTTGTGTAGTTTGCGTATGCTCAGAGGGAGTTCATGGGAGAGAAATGGTTATGTCTGATGGTGATGCACTGTAGGTCGTATGAAGAAGTATGAGAGTTTTAATGGTGAGGCTTGATGGTGTTGATGTAAAAGGTGGTGGCTTGGTTTGTTCAAGTGGTAAGCATGGTCTATGGAAGAAACAAGGTGAGTTGAGGTGGTGGAAGTTTGAGCTATGGGTTTGTGTAGCAAGAGAGAGGAAGTTTTGGTTATACAAAGTAGAAAATGGAGGATGTATTGTAGTTGTTTACATGAAAAGAATGAGAAGAGGTTTCTTGAAGGAGATGAATATTAGGTATGTAAAGAGTGGTGTTGTTTTCATCTTCAAGGAGGTGGTTATGTGAGAGTTTTGTCTTGTTGAATGTGGAAGTAAATATAGCGAGTGAGAAAGGTGTTATGTTGAAGAGTAAAAATGGTTAATATTTAGAATGACGATAATGTCATGTTAATGAAGAAGATGAATGGGAAGAAATTGTTCACGTGTTCTCCCTCGAGAAACTCTTTACCTTTTCTTTTTATTCATTTCAATTAGAGAGAGAGATGGATGATATTGCGAAATGGGGCGTGGTGCTGGTTTTTTTTTTTTTTTTTTTGTGGATTAGCCAATCAACACACTTATATGCTAGGATTTGATAGGTTAAATGTCCCAAAATACCCCTTTGAGATATTTTAGTGTGAAAATGAGTTATATATAATTAAAATAACTAAAATTAAAAGAATGTGTTAAATATGTTTTTGGTCCTTACAAAATTATCAAATTTTGTTTTTGGTTCTTATATAAAAATAGCGTGTTTTGGTCTCTACAAAATAATTATGTACGTAGTTTTAGTCTCTACTGTTAAATTAATGTGTATTTTTGAATGATTATTTTGAAGATATGTTTAGAACGTTATAAAAAGTTCTTCGAAAAAAAAAACTCAAAATTTGATTTATAAGTCAAGATTTTCATTACTTTTATCATTATCTTTTGAAATTTAAAAAAATCATATTTAATTCTTCTCATTTTAAAAAATTATATAATTTGGTAAAGAAACATTTTATAGTCATTTGAACACGTATGAAAAAAATTATTCAAAAATTTAAAAGTTTAGGGGTAATTAAATAGTTTTCAAAATTTTAAAAAATATTAAGGACTAAAATTGCATGCATAAAATTTTTGTAGGGACCAAAATATGTCCTTTTTTTTGTAGGGACTAAAAATGAAATGTGAGATATTTATAGGGACAAAAAAAATATTTAGCCCTAAAAGAATTGTAAATAATTAAAATCAAATCAAATCGAAAGCATAGATAATCATATTTATTTTTTATGAACATGTTGACAAAAAGATAAAAATAAAAAGACTAAAAATGAATAAAAATCCTACGCAAAATTGCTTAAAAATTAACCGAATGCACCAAAATGATCAGCACGAAATAAGCTTCTCGAAAACATATAAGTTTTGATCAAATTTTGAAATAAAAAATGACCGGTTAAAAGGCTCAGGATGATCAAAATGCGACCGAAAAAGCAATCGAAAAAATAAAATGAGCACGCCAGGTTAAACTACGCAAACCGTAGATTAATAAAATTGACGTCTGCAAGCTCAATTTTGAAATTTTTTGCTCACTTATTTCACGTGCATTTAAGGATCAATTCGACTGGTCTGTTTGTAAATTCAACATTTTATTCTGGTTGATATTTCAGGCATTATGCGAGATAAAATGCATGCTATGTTGTGTAGATGATGTTAAAGTCATAATGAATGTATTGATATATTGAATGAGGGGCAAATTTGGGATATGACAATAGGTGATGAGGAAGAATGAAACCTTAGATTTAGCCTAGATGCCAGTACCTACGATGGAGGCCGTACTCTCCAAAACAAATTGAGTGTTGGATACTTCCCATAAAAGGATATAATAGCTTGAGGCATCTTAAGAAAGTTGGGAGAAGGATGAAAATGGACTATATGAGATGCGTCTTGAGAATCTTGCCTTTTCCAATGAGCATGTGAAGTCATTGGAGAAGAGTTACTATATTTCATAACACTCTTTTTAAAATGTTTTACGGCAGGTGGAATATTTCTATCCCATGGGGCATATCTTTCTATAATAAGTCTCTTCTGACAAGGCAATGTGAGACGGAAAGTCGGTCTCTTTGTTGGATTAAACGAGACTTTTTTTTTGCTCAGGCGTGCTTGTACTCGATGTTGTTGCATCTTTAATGAATAAGAAAATTTCATGGTTCCTGTTTTACAATGTGTATTTTAGTTTTAGTTACTTACCATTATTTTGCTTATTTATATGACATTGCTTTAAGTCTCGATTTCATTTCTCTAGGAGATAACTTATTTTCTGAGATTATGTTAGAAGTTTCATTGGAAGTATCTGGGGATCGTGCTCGACCAAGGGTCAATACCTCTCCAAGCCTCCAAGTGAGAAACTGATTTGAGGTCGATGTAATATGGACTCATCATTGCCTCTAGAATGGCTAGCCACCAAGAAGGGGGTGAACTAGTATTTGCCACTTTGTAGTCCATTGTCTTTATTTGTGCATTGACACTATGCGGATTTGATTTCCTTATTCATACACTAGTGAAGTTTGTGACAACACCCTAGATTTGTTTGTGATGGTGCTTTGATTTCTTTGGTCGTGTATCGTGGCATCACCTCTGACTCGCCGCTATCTTTTATAATCACAAGGAAAATAAAGTTTAGAAAGAATTTGTCCATTCTTTGATGGAATAACATTGTACATCATAGTTACATTTGTGCTTTACATATTCATTCAATTAAACTTAACCAAGAGGTGTGGCTGATGCTTATTTGCCTATGGGGGCACTTATAGTGGTGTGGTAATTGGCTTAGGCTTTCATTTGGAGTCTTTAATTATAAAGGTATGTCCATAATAATTTTCTTTACCTGTCCAGGGCTTAACTGCCAGGCTACATTGATCTTCATAACATTGCTTTTATCTTCCTTTTGATCTCACTGAAAAAGTCTTATATATCCTTTTTTTCCTCATATAAGTTGACATTTATCGTCAGTGTATAATTGTGGATGTTGTTGTATTTTAGCTTGAGATGGACCGAGGAAGCCATTGTGTATAAGGTTGTTGCAAAGGGTCTTCCAAGGATACATCTATAGATGCTTTTGCTGAGAACCATTAGAAATTGTGAGTCGAACATTCAGGTGTCTCTTCCTTATCCCAAATTGACCATCAGTTTGACGTACCCCTAGGGACAAGTTATTGTGTCATTGAAGTCTTGCAGTTCATATCCTTTATAGGGCCATAACTTCTTCTTCTTCACCTCTAACCTCTCAAAGAGGTATGATTACATGATATCACAGGAGTTTCTACCATCAATGTGGACTTGGGAAACATAAAAGTCGGTGATGGTAGTCATTATTAACTAGAGAAAATATCTCGTTTAGGATTCCTCCTACTTGTTCACTATCCAGGAACCCGAGGATAGGTCAAAGTCCCCCAATTTGTTTATGGCCATTAACTCGAATATTTTTCTCTTCATTGTCCCTTTGGAGGAGTTCTTTACTTTTGTAAGGTAGTTAGTAATGGACACGATATATTGACACTTTTGTTTCCTATATCCTCTTCCTCACTGTTGTTGTGATTCCCTCATTTGGCTCCAATGATAACTTCAATAGTCTTCTTGGTGGATTTTTCTCTATAGGGGGAGGGTTTCTTCGTGAATCTTATCGGCTCTTACACCCTTTTTTATTGTTTTGGCATCCCTTCTGGTCACCATTTTGGGTGTACTCCGTAAGCCGTCCTTTCTTAATCAACTCATTTATTATATCCTTTAGATGGATGCAATTATTTATGTTGTGGTCGTGGCTCTTGTGGAAACAATAATATTTATATTTGTCTATCATGGATGATATTTTGAACGGGTAGGGATTCCTAATTTATACTTTCTTGAACTAGATGTTCTCACACTCTTTCAATATTTTCCCTCTTTGAAGTGTTGAGGGGAATGTAGGCTTTATTACTTGACTATGGTCTGTGATCCCATTATTCTCTATGATGGTAGTAACCTCTCTCTCTCTAGCACCCGATTATGTCAGGTGTTCCATATTCCCTAATCTCTCTCTCTCTCTCTCTCTCTCTCTCTCTCTCTCCTTTTTAAGACATGAGCTTTTCTTCGTAATTTTTATAGGGTAATTCCTTATTCAGAAATCATTAAAGCTACAAGCTCCCTCGAGCCCTAGCTTTTTCTGAAACATGTAATACATCCTCAATCTTTTCTTAAACATCCAAAAATTTAACCTATCACTTGTGTTCCCACTATTATTGCTACTTTTGTGAAGCAGACAATGTACTAGTGTAAGGTCTCCTTATTTCACTGGGTAACTCCACTGAGTATGACAATGGTTGTGGGATGGCTCTTTCGGGCACTAAATTGTGTGGTAAAAGCCCCACAAAGGTCCTTCCACGAATCTAGGCTCCAATTCATGATACCTTAAATAACATCATTACGACTCTAGTTAGGGTTAGTATAAAGAGCTTGTACTTTATCGCCCTTTGGGTGTGGTAGTAATACAACCAGTTGCCTATATTTTTAATGTGCTTATCTGCATCTTTGATTCAATCATCGCTATGTAGATTTGGAGGTAGATAAGTGTCAAGTTTACTCAATTATCATAAGCATTTATTAACTTAAAAAAAACAAGAAATCACATGAAAAACCATCAATTTAACATAAAAATAAAAGATTAAACACATGTATGAACATTTTAATTGTGATATTCATGTGTATAGGCGAACTTACTCAAAGAAAACACAAATTACACAAGCTAATAGTAGAAAAGTCTCTAGGGGAGGCTAGAGTTTTACCCATCTAGAGACACGCCAAAGACAGGACAAAACAGGGTAAAATAATGCACCTTTTTGACTCCATCATGTCATACAAAGAAGATAAGCTCGCTAGGAGAGTACACGTGGTTGGAGATTCTTTTTAGGCAAAGCTTCTTCAGGATGAAGCAAGAGAACTTGATAAGCAAGTTGACAAGCTCACCAAGAAATAAAATGAGGTACATAAGACTTAAAGGGAAATAGAGATACAAAACGCAGCGGAGAACACAAATTTCCCTTAAGTTGATCCTTATGAATGAGCATGATCAGTGATAGACACGTTACCTCTTGTGGAGATTAACAACTTAAATATAGAATCAAATGAATGATCATAAGCGATGAAATATTATCAGCGCCTCTACTCGTTCCATACGAACAAAGTGCATTCAATCTCAGTGCTAGCTGCTACAAATGAAGACTGTGTGTGTGTGTGTGTGTGTGTGTGTGAGAGAGAGAGAGAGAGAGAGAGAGAGAAAGATTACAACAAGGTTTCACAAACCTAATCTCATCAAGTATAAAAGCTTTTACACAAAGTTTCTATTTATAGAATCACTTGTGTGGGCAATAAGCTGAAAAAGCTCAGCTTAAGTGCACCATATGTATAATAATAATATTATTATATTATTATAATAACCATTATTATAATAAACACATTATTATTATTATATTTAATAATAATAATAATAATAATAATAATAATAATAATAATAATAATAACTATTATTATATATTACAGTGTTCCATATTCCACTTAAGTACATCGTACCTTACGGTGTTCCATAATTTTCTCAAGTACACTGCACCTTACACTGTACCATATTTCACTTATTCATTCTATCTCTCATCATCTGTCCTTATGTGTGTGACCTTGTAGGTTTTCATGACGTTGACAATTATATTAAATCAAACATTTAATATAATAAATAAGGAGTTGCATCTAGCAACACATCACTGCTACCCAAGTCACGAAAATGTCATGTGATCTGACAAAACCTTTCTGTGAGCATGTTTGTGTGTATAACTACCCTTTTACCCTTATGTCTATATTAAACACAATACATATACCATGTCACCTTTTTATAGTTTAATATTGGGCCCTTAGGCATTTATCTTGTTATGCAGAATGGATAAATTCCATCTAGGTCACTTATGTCCCTCGACATACTTTATGGATTACCCATCAATTGTCTTTATGGCCATCAAGTTATGGACAACATTTGATCAACAATAAAGTAATCGACTCCACATCTAGGGTCAATAGTGGTTTCAGGTCGAATGATTGTATACATCACTATCACTATAAAAATAACTTATGACACTTAAAATTCTATGTGTTATTCTCATAGCGGGTCAATCTGGAATAAATATTACTCCTAATATTCATACCTATGTGAAGACTTGATAACTTTTTATCCATGATCCATGAGATGCGATCACTATCTATCCACATAATACTCTCAATGTTTTAATGTTATCCCACTTCACAATAAAGCTCGACTACTAGTACTTTAAGAATAATGTCCTTATGTTTAATGGGATCTCATGATTAAGTCACATTTAACATTTCATTAAACGGACTAGCTATTCTAGGGACTTTATTATTTTGGGAAATAAACATAACGAAATACCTTTTTAATTATTAATAAACAATTCAATACAAGTACTAAGTTCTAATAAAACTATTGGCCTCTAGGGATTACACCAACAAGATCCTCTAGTTAAGTAACTTAAGGTGAATGAGGGGTTTTCTCGCTTGGCGAGTAGGGAGGATCGTCGAACGAGGTATGGCAGTAAAGCCTGGGTGGGACAAGTTGATCAAGACTTATTGATGAAGAAACACAATCTCACTAGGCTAGTCAAATACTCACTAGGAGAGGATACTATAATATAAATCTATATACAAATATCTCTTAATCAGTTTAATTAGCATTCATTCCATATTCCAGGTTGTGTTAATTTTAACCCTTCCTGTAGTCCCTGTTAATTTTATAAATAATTAAGTAGTATATAAACCAAATTATCTATGAATCATAAAAGAAAAGAGAAAAGTGAAATTTGGGTTTCAAGCCTAGTAGTAAGTGGCCAGTGCATTAAGAACTAGAGAGTTATTTCATGCTTGTAATTATCTCACAACCAAAGAATTGTGAGATACCCTTAAGGAAATACATGAAGTTATAAGTGATATAGAAAGGGTAAGCACTTGTTTCCAAGAAATGAGATACCAAGTACCAGTAATGGATATTTCTAAAATATTGGTCTTAATATTAAAAACTTCACTTCGAATAGATATCTAAGACTCATGAATGATATCAAAAATCTAATTCAGTACTTGACTTCGAGATAGATTTTTTTTGATGAATTTCAAAAAGATCAAACTATAAGGAAATGATCATGAAGCTTAAAGAACCAATTCAACTTCTTAAGGATGAGGAAAGTAATTCAAATACATCCCAATAATTTTCATTATCTTTTTCCTTATCTTCATCAAAAGATATTTATGAAGAAACACCAGAAGCATTATTTGAAATAAATATTATTATGAATGAATGATCCTCTGAAGAAACATATCCAAGAAAAAGTTTGGAGAAGCTCCATCGAGAAGAATAACATATCAAAAGTTCATTACAACATACAAAAATTGTGACCCATCATATTAAGAATCAACTGAAGAAACCTCTAGAATTTTATACAAGATTCAAGCGGATATTTATTCAAAGCTTCATCCATAAGCTCATTAAATGATTCACATGCAATATCTTCTTGGAAATCAACCAAGAAATCATACAAAGAAACACACATTTGTTTCAAAGCTACCTACTAAGAAGACAATGATAAACTAACATCTTTGACTTATAAGTAAAATTTTTATTAAGTGTAAAGCTTAGTAAATAAATTGATAAATTTGAAAGAAATACCATTGAATTCAATAATCACCTTAAATTTCTTGAAAATTGTAATGAAATTCTTGGAAATGAATTAACTGATATTAGAAGTCAATCGTTAGAGTCTAGAAACTGTGAACCTGTAATTCGTTAAAAAATGAAGTTAGTAATTTGCATGACCTTAGGTAAATTCACCAAGGAAAAAAAATTAGATTTAATCATATCTAATCAAAGAGTCTCTTATAATAAAACTAGACCAGGGTATCAATCAAATAAATCCTTTATAAGTATATGCCATGATATGAAGAAAAACAATCATCATATTTATAAATGTAATAAGTATCATAAGAGTGGTGATCTAGAACCTTTCATATTTTCTAAAATTCATAATTTAATATGGTCTAAAGAGGGTAACCCAAGACATCTTAAATCCACTAACACAAGAAGATCCAAAAAGATTTGGGTACCAAAAACAAAAGGTTGATTCGTCTTGTAGGTATGCTTAGCGACTTCAAGGACTTAAGATATTAGTTAAAGCCGTGAAAAGCATATGTTTGAAGGCTCCATCAAAGAAAGGTGTTTTTATGATCTTAATGGTCCAGAAGGTCTCTAGAAAGTATTTTTGGGTGAAAAAGTATTTAAGAAGCAATTCTCTTGAGAAATAATAATATTTTTTATCACCTCTCGTATCAAGCGACTCAGAGAGATGACTCTCCTTCTGTTTTATATGTTCACTTCAATGGGGGAGAATTGTGACTCTCTTTAAAGGTTTAAGGTAACACACTTGATTGGGAATAAACTCAGAAAAATCCGGTTAATTCCTTAACAAGTGCTTATTTATTTTCCTAATCCATTTAATTTTTTTTTTACTAATCACGTGTTTTAAGAAACAATGTGTTTAAGCAAAGGGGTGCAAATTTGAAAAAAGAAAGGGGGTGTAGTAAGAAGAACAAAGCCCAAAGCCATCCAAAGACCAAACAGGCCAAGAAAGCTGAAAAAGTAATATCTAATTGATTAAAACTAATTATATAATTGATTAGGTGTGTTTGAAAATAAAATTTTGCAACACCTAATTGATTAAACCTAATAGACTAATTAATTAGATAGCCTTAAAGGTCTCGCCACCATCAACCAATTAATCATTAATCGAATGTAATCAATACCCTTATCAATTAAAAGCCAATTTAATTTATTAAGGTTGGTCTTTAAATATGTAAATTATTCTCCTCTTTTCTCATCTCAGTTTATATCTTCATCTTATTTGCTCTATAACTTTCTATTTTTCTTGTTTTATTGTGTGATTCGTAAGTTCTACTTAAGTGTTATTACATCATAACTAATGGTACCAAAAAGAGTAAGAACTTCTTAAAGTAGTTATGTTCCTGCTTATATCTCCAACAATTTTTCATTATAAGAACAAGAAAACAGTTTCAATAAAGATTTTACTTCAAAGGATCTCATCCCATCTTGTTGGCCCTTTTGGAATTGGCTACATTATCCAAAACAACATTGAGTTTTCTCAAGATGGTTCTGGTGTAGAAAGGAAACATGTTGAACATGATGTTCCAACACATGGGCTGCAACATCTGATCTCTTGGAAACATACAAATGGAAATTAAACATGGTTTAGATTTTGTGTATCCAAAATTCTCTCCACAATAGAAGATCTGCAAGTCAAGGAGAAGAGTTGATTTGGATGTACTGGTGCAACATGTGGAACACGATGTTCCAACATGTGCAATACAACATCTGGCCTTGACAGCATGCCATGTTGGATGTTGTTTGATGCATATTTTCTGATTGGTTTTTAATCAGATTTGATGCAGTTATTTTAGTAATGTTTGGTTGATTTGTGTGACAACTAGAGATGTTCAAATCAGATTTAAATGTGATTTAAATTTGAATTTGAAATATAACAAATCATATCTTTTTGAGAGATTTTAAGGAGAAACTCATATTCGACTGATTCAACTATTTTACGGACGAGTTAAATGCATAAGACATTTCTATATAAGGAGACTCAATTCTCATTGTTTTACAAGATTTTTGGTGTGCAAGAACTAGGTCCTCTGTGTTAGGGATTGAGTCTTTGTTTCTTGTATTCCTCACTAATGACATAACTAGATTAGTGTTGAACCTAATGTTGTACACCACTATATTTCAGTAACTTTGTATAATTGGTTTGTCTTAGTTGAGTTGTAATATTCAACATTGTTCATTGAGTTGTAAACACCAATCACAGGTTATGTGATTGAGAGGAAAGTGACTAGGTTATCATGTTTAGGGTGAGTCTTTAAATAGAAAGTCATTAGGATTAGGAAGAGGATTTAAAAACATAGGGTTTGTTAGTTCTTATAAGACTAAGTGTACTAATTCAAAGTAATGAATTTCCTTTCTTGGGTAGAGTGCCCCCAAACATATGTGTTGTTTCAAAGAACTGGGTTACCAATCTCTTGTATTATTTTACTATCTTTTGTACTATTTTTTTGTTGTCACATTATTATCATTCTGGTTTAAGAAGTTGGACAAGTTGTCCAAACATCTGGTCCAAAATGCGGCCTCTATGGAATAGAATTTCAATTGACATTAGAGTAGGCACCCTGTTCTATTTGGGTGGTCTCAAAGGTGGATATTTTCTGTTCAAATGGACTACACTAAGGATGCAGAGTCTATCAATAGACTACCTGTAATGGATGGCAACAATTATGACTATTGGAAAGCTAAAATGGTTGACTTTCTCAAATCCATAGACAACAAAACTTGGAAGGTTGTGATTAAGGGGTGGAAACACCCTGTGATTACTTCTCAAGATGGTTCTACAAGTTTGAAGCCTGAAGCTGAATGGACTGATGCAGAAGATAATGAAGCTCTTGAAAAATTCAAGGCTTTGAATGCTATTTTCACTGGTGTTGAAAAGAACATGTTTAGATTGACCAACACATGTACTGAAGCCAAAGATGCTTGAGAGATACTCAAAACAAACCATGAAGGCACATCCATGGTTAAGATGTTAAGGTTCCAGCTCCTCACAACCAAGTTTGAAAATATGAGAATGTTAGAAGATAAATCCATATCTGAGTTTAACATCTGATTGCGTGACATAGCTAACAATTCTTTTGGATTGGGATAAAAGATGTAAGAAGAAAAGCTGGTTAGAAAGGTTCTCATATCTTTACCTAAGAGATTTGACATAAAGGTAAAAGCTATTGAAGAAGCTCGAGACTTAAGCACATTGAAGGTTGATGAGCTCGTTGGCTCCCTTCAAGCCTTTGAAGTTGCTATAAATAGAAGATCAAAAAAGAAGAACAAATGTGTGGTCTTTGTATCCAATAATCAAGAAAATGAAGATTAAAGTGAGAATGATAATGAAGAATACCTATCAGATGCTAAAGACTACATTAGAAGAAAGTTCAACAGTGCCCTGAAGAACCTAGACAGGAAATGAAGGACAAATGTCTCAGACAGGGTATCAGACATCATTCCCTTGAATATAGGCAAAAGAGTTCAATATCATGAGTGTGAAGAGTTTGGTCACATTAAATCTAAATGTCATACTTTTTTAAAGAAATAGAAAAAGGGATTGTCAATGACTTGGATAGATTCTGATAATGAAAGTGAAGGAGAAATATCTAATAAAGTGATGTCCTTTATTGCGAAATATGACTCTAGTAGTGAGTATAACGATGAAGAGATGTCAGCATAAGAGATTGCTTAAACATATAGAGAGTTGCTCACTGAGTAAAAGGAATCTTTCTTTAGATAATAGAAACAAAATAAGACCATAAGTGCTATACTCCTTGAAAAGGAGAAGCTTGGTTCAATCATTGCATGTCTAGAAGAGGAACAGATAATATGACAAAATATGTTTGTAGGTTGAATAATGGTTCTGATATGTTAGATGAGATCCTAGAGATTGGAGAGAAGAAGGCTATAGGGTTTAACTATAGTTCCATGAACAAAAATGTCAAATTCCCCACTAAGAAGTCTGTTGCTCCTAAAAAGAACACTGAGTTTTAGATGAAGGACCACATGTCCCAACATTTCGCTCAACATATGTCCCTCACAGCAAAGGCAAGAAGAAATCATCTATAAGGTGTCACCATTATGGAAAATATGGCCATATAAGACCATTTTGTTATAGGTTGTATGGATATCCTCAGTCTTATAGTCAGCCAAGGAAAACAAAAAGAAAGGGAAGAAAACTCAAGCAAAGAACGCGTGGAAGCCCAAGGAAAATTTTAAGTGTCTTTTAGCATATGTATCTTGATCAGTGGTTTTCATACGTTATTTCGCTATTTGTTTTAGTTACTATTTTGTTATTGATTATTTGTTTTATATCTCTTTTACCAAATTTTATGCCTTGGTTGTGTTCTTTAGTATTTTCAGGTTCACATAACATTCAGGAAGAATCGGAGCGAAAAATCGAGAAAAATTGCAAAATGCGGATTGAAATTGGATTGAAGATAGTGGGCTGAAGTCAGAGAGCTGACACGGGTGCCCGTGTCAGCACACCTGGGATGGAAGAAGTCTTGCGCAGAGCGTCAGAGGGCTGACATGGGTGCCCGTGTCAGCAAGCCTGGAAGAGACAATTTTGTGATTTTTTCTTATTTTCTGAGTTAAGTGTCCTGAGGGGTATTCTGGGTATTGCACACTGTTATGTTTAATATGGAACTACTTAGGCTAGTTTTTGAGGAAAAAGACGACACTTTTTGCTTTGACGAACAATTTTACGTTAGAGAGTTTGATGCGATCAAGTGATCTGGAGGAGGAAGATTCTTCATGAGTGCTCACAATTGAAGATCAAAATCATCTGATTACTATAGTAATGTCTACTTTTCGTATTGTAATTTCTTTTCGTACTATGAGTAACTAAACCCCCCAATGCTAGGGGGTGTCCCTAAATTGCAATGTAATGAACCGATTTTGATTAATTATATGAGATTATGCCTTTTTCCTTTAATCTTTTATTTTGCAATGTTCTTAATGCTTATTCGATCAGACCAATTGAATTTGAGTCACGATTAGGATTAGGTCGGACAAACCATCCTAATGCTTTTGTAAATTAATATTGCGGTAGATATTGCTTAGGAATGAGGATACCCCGCAATAACCTTTAAAAATCTTGTCAGAACTATTGCTTGATGTTATTCTGAGATTGCTAAGGAATTAGGGTCAAGGGAGAATATAAAAGGTTTTTCTGTTAAGGAATTAAAGAAAAACACTAATAAGATTAGGTAAGCTAAGGTTGGAGGCATGTCTCTCTGAATAATAATTGGGTTTATTGCAGAGCAATTTATACACTTCTCCTAGCATAGCTTTTCATATTTGCTTAAGTCATTTTATTCGTTCTGCTTATTTTTCTAATAGTTATTATAATTTCTACAACAAACAAACGCTGAAGGCATTTTTGTTTAATTGAAATAACATCTGCACTTATAATTACACGCAGTCCTCGAGAGATCGATTCTAGGGATAAACCCAACTATTACTGCATCGGTAAAAATAATACACTTGCTATTTTTCTAATCAAGTTTTTGGCGTCATTGTCGGGGACTGCCAAATTATAAGTTCGTGTGTTAATTCAATTGAAATTTTGTCACTCTGTGACTAAAATTTTATTTTTCTGTTATTTTTATTTTTGTTTTATAACTTTTGGATTATTGCTGTTACTACTAATCTGCGTCTAACGTTTTTATGCGAGGAGAACCCTCAGCAAATTTTAATTTTGATGCAAAAATCGAAAGAACTTTACACGCAAGGCGTAGACGAGCAAGACTGGCAGCTTCAGAAGCAGAACCGTCAGTCCAAACCCCAGAAGAAAAAAAAGTTTATGTTCACTCAGAACAATCAGATTCAAGTTCAGAAACAGGTTTAGAGGCGGACAGAGATACTGTGATTATGGCAAAAAATCAACCAGCGGAGAGACTTCTGGGCAATTACGGTGGGGCAAATGCACCGGCTGGTAGGTTGACCATTGTGAACCAACCAGTGAATGTGCCGAATTTTCAGCTGCATCCTAGCACCATCACTCAACTTGAGCGGAGAACTTTCACTGGAAAGGTTAATGAAGATGCCAACAAACATCTGCAAAGATTTCTGACTATGAGCACCACTCTCAAGATTGAGGGGCACACGGAGGAAGCAAAGAAGTTAAGAATGTTTCCTTTCACTCTGGCGGAAGAGGCTGAAGAGTGGTTCTACTCGTTACCTGCTGGGAGTATTACCACTTGGGAAGAGACGGAGAAGGAATTTCTGAATGAGTATTTTTCGGCCTCTGTTTATATCCGAAAAAGATATGATATTGTGAACTTTAAACAGAAGGACGGAGAATCTCTCGGAGACGCATACAAGAGGTTCAAGAAGGTTTTAGTAGCCTGTCCGACTCACAACATGGATCAAACTGAGCAGATGCAGGTGTTCGTCAATCGCCTCCAGATGAAAAGAAAGCAACTTATTGATACAGCTGCTGGTGGATCATCTAACTTCACCACCGCAATTGGTATCAAGAAAATTATTGAAGCTATTGTAGCCAACGAACATTTAAAGTTATATGATCGAAGTGTGAGTAAATATGAGGGTGTGATTAATTTGAACTTAAATAATCAGGTTGTGAAGGTAGAAGATCAGATTGCTGCGGAAGTTGAAAGAAGGTTAAATGCTATGAAAGTAGGTACTCAAAGTGTGGCACAAGTTCAAATTGGTCAACCCATGATTTGTGAGATTTGTAGTGAACCCCATTACACTGCACATTGTGTTGCGACACCACAACAAATTGAAGAGATAAAATTCCTGAAGCTGAATAATCCCTACGCTCAAACTTATAATCCAGGGTGGAAGAATCATCCTAACTTCTCCTGGAAAGACCAGAATCAACAACAATACCCACAGCAGCAACAAGCTCCCTAAAAAGCACAATGGGAGATTGCCATTGAGAAGATGGCCGCTCAAAGCTTCCAATTTCAAGAAGAGACAAGAAGTAATCTAAGGAACACAGGTGCTTCCATTAAAAATCTTGAAGTTCAGATGAGCCAGATAGCACAACAATTAGCAAGTTCTCAGACACCAGGCGCCCTCCCAAGCGCCACGATCCCTAATCCGAAGAATCATGAGAATGTCAATGTTGTTACCACAAAAAGCCAGGAAGTTGCAGAAGAAGAAGCCAGGTCAGCCGAAGAGAAAACAAAAGAAGCGGTTAAGCCTAAGATCAAGTTACCGTACCCCTTAAGAGTGACAAAGAAGGAGACACAAGAAAAAGACTTTGAGAAATTCAGCTCATTGTTCAAAAAGTTAGAGATTAATAAGCCCTTCTTTGAAGCACTTGAACAAATGCTTCTATACAAGAAATTCATGAAGGAGGTCATTGGGAAAAAGAAACCTAGTGGAGAGGAGGTAAAGAGTCACTACTCCAAAGAAAGGAAAAGACAGCGCTTTTTTTGGCCTTTAACAGCGCTTAAAAGCGCTGCCGTAGGTAAAGACAGCGTTTTTTTATGAGAAAGAGCTGCTAAAGGCCTACTTTAGGCAGCGTTTTACCTTTAAAAGCGCTTTCTAAAGTAGGCCTTTAGCAGCGCTTTTAACTGAAAAAGCGCATTCTAAAGTGGCCCTTTAGCAGCGCTTTTTCTATCCTTTTATGCTTTCTATTGGCATCTTTAGGCAGCGCTTTCGTAGGAAAAAGCGCTTTCTATTGTCCCCCTTTAGACAACGCTTTTGAAAGCGCTGTCTAATTTATTTTTTATTTTTACCTTTAGGCAGCGCTTTCTCAGGAAAAGCGCTTTCTATTTCCCCCCTTTAGACAGCGCTTTTGAAAGCGCTGTCTAAATTTTTTTTTATTTTCACTATAGGCAGCGCTTTTTATTAAAAGCGCTGTCTTTTCTTCATGTTATTTTTAATGATTTTTTTAAAAATATCAAATTTTCCTTCTTTTTTATGCAGAAACCTGTATATATTTTCCTTCACATTTTAGGCCATTTCCAATCCTTCACATTTTAGGCCATTTCCAATCCTTCACATTTTAGGCCATTTCTAATCTTTATAAATCACATAAACCATTCTAATCCATGATTCACATTTTAGGCCATTTCCATTAACCATTTCCATAATTAAACCATTCAAATCCATAAACCATTCACATAATTAAACATAAACCATTAACATAAACCATTCACATGATTAAACTATTCTAATCCATAAACCATTCACATAAATCATTCACATAATTAAACCATTCTAATCCTTTAACTTCTAAAGATCTCCTAACAACAACTTCCAAAACTATACAATTACACTCCATAACTACACACCAACTTCCATACCTTATATGATTCTTTTCTCAATAAGGTATTCACATAATTCCTCCTTGATTTCTTCCAATTTATCTTTCGTGTAATGAGCACACGTGTATTCATCAAAGTACTACATAACAAAACACAATATGCATGATTTAGTTTAAAATAATAAATTATATGAAATATCCGATAAGTATTAAAATAAACCCTAATTTATAAATCCATACCGTGATGGGAATCTCTAATCGATCCAAATGAAGGATTTCTCTCATAAACCTCAAAACGAAATAACCGCAGTCTATACCGTTACACTGACGAGGACACTACACATAGAAAAACAAATAAGAATTAATATATAGTTGTCTTGTGTTATCAAGTAGCATCACTATTATAAGCAACATTGTGAAAATTAATATACCTCCACTTTGATCCATGTAATGTTATTTGCTTTAGACCGTGATACTCGAGCTTCTCTTTGTGCTCGGTATACTAGTATTGTTCTATAAAAGAAAAACGTAAATTTAGAACAATCTCACAGAAATAATTAAATATACAAATACACACGAATATTTAGAACAATCTCACTTACTTATGCACTTTTCCCTTTCCAACTATGCGATAAGTCGGTAACGATAAAAATAGCTGACAAGATGAAATGGCCTAAAGCAATAATAAATATGTAACTGTTAATGTGTATATATGTCAATTAAAATAAACGTGCTAATTGAATTAAAATGAATATATGTCAATTAAAATAAACGTGCTAATTACCTCGGGAATTTTCTTTTGACAATTGATACTAGCTTTGTCACTAGTATCTTTCAACTCTGAACTGCGCTTTTCCGCCTCATATCTCTCTTTATCCTTTTGCAATTCACGGACTTGCGCTTTTAATTCCTCCAACGATTGCATCACTTCTTGATTGCTGGGATTTTTTCTCTTTGGTTGCTTATACAAGGAAGATGGAGTCACACCAAATCCTTTACCCCTCACCCGACCGGAATACTCAGGAACATTTAGTACTCGACTAAGTATGCTCCTGCAATCCTCCTCACCTATTTAGATAGAGTCTCCTAAAATTCATTGACATATCGAAAATTATTAGTGGGAATTAAAAATTAATTATATTTTAATAAAATTTCGATTAACTTAAAGACATAATGTTATACTTACACATTCGTCATAAACATGCTGAACATCTTCCCTAAAAACTCCATCCTTGCCCACACGAGCTTCCTTCCACAAAACATGGTCCGAAAGTGATGTTTCTTCATTTTTCATCTCTTCTAACTACACATTGAGATAAATAATAAGACCATCAATTATAACACAATAAGACAATTAATAAAATCATAGAATTTATATATACTTACCAATTTTTGTTGTAAGCGTGCATATCCCACACGCCCTTTTCTGTATGGATACGCGGGTTTTGATGCTCTTTTGCGATTAATGGCACTCAATTCTTGGATAAACAAGTTTAAGTCATATCAAAACAAACTAATGCAACAAGTATATAATACAATTAATAGACATGATAAATTAACATTACATTGAATTTTTTGGATTTTCGTTTGGCTACAAAAGTGCTCCATTCTCCAGGTGCAATCAAGTCCGCATACAACTGTGGAAGTTCTGCTTCAACAAATTTTTTTTCCGCATCCCTAAGATATTTGTTTGATAACATAGTTCGAAAGCCTCTGTGTCTTTTTTCGGCCAATTGAAGACAATACTTTTTTCGGCTTTCATCAATATTAAAAGACCTCTACAAAAAAACATACATAAGTAAATTAAAGACTTAATCGTCAACAAAAATCTAATAACATCAATCATATTTGGTAAGTACCTGTATCTCAGTCCATATTTTATCTTTACCAGCTTGCAACAATGGATTCCTCCAATTATCACTGGTGATTGGAATATGCTGATAGACAAGGGAACCTATGTAACTAGTCAACATTGAACCGTTTGGCTCAATTAGTTGGTTTTCATCACTCCAATGTACATCAAATTTGATCCCTTTATCTCTTGCACGGATGATTGACTTCATAATAGTTATTCCTCGTTTAATTTCACTTTCTACATTCTGAGCTTCATTTGTATCATGTGTCTCGTGTGAGTCTTCCTAGTTACTAGCCATTTGACCTGTAAGAAAGAAAAAAACAAAAATTAAATGACAAATATAAAAATTAAATGAATAATATATTGAATGATATAAGCTATAATTTTATAACTAGTACCTTTTTCACTAACGTCTCTTTCTTTTCTTGGTTGGAATATGTTCTACCCATCTCTTAACAACACAGACGGTTGGATTGATCCAAATACCCTCATTATGATCATTTCTAGTATATGATTCATTAGCTATAATATTTTCATCTTGATCATTTCTAGTAAATGATTCAATATCAACATCAATATCACCCTGATCTCCAATGTTTTCATCAATTACTTTGTTAGATAAAAGCATTATAAACCATTTTGTACTTGTCGGATCAGTGACATAGAACACTTGTTTAGCTTGAGAGGCTAGAATAAAATGCTCATCTTTGTACCCCACCCTATTAAGATCCACTTACAAAAATCCTGACTTATCCATTCGTATGCCATTATTATTTTCAACCCACTTGCAACGAAATATAGGAATCTGAAACTTCTCATAATCAAACACCCAAATGCGCTCGATAACCCCAAAATATGACATATTTGCAAATTTGGGGTTTAAGTCCTTCACACTTGAAATGTGCATTGCTTCAGCTACCACGGTGACACCACTATTAAGCATAGTACTTTTATCATCTTGTTCTTTGGTATAAAATGTGTATCCATTAATTGCGTATGCGCTATAAGAAAACACAACCAAACTTGGACTATATGCTAAACATCTCAACCTTTCTGTTATTGAAGCGGGATCTAAATAATACGTTGAATAAATATGATCCTTAAACCAATGTATGAAACTTCGATAGTGCTCTCGTACTATCCAATTCTCATTTCTATTCGGATTTAAACCTCAGAGAACATCCTTGTGCATTTCAACATACGGCTCAACCTCATTCTCATTGTG
The DNA here is from genome assembly GCA_022829125.1 of Lathyrus tuberosus. Classification (NCBI taxonomy): domain Eukaryota; kingdom Viridiplantae; phylum Streptophyta; class Magnoliopsida; order Fabales; family Fabaceae; genus Lathyrus; species Lathyrus tuberosus. The sequence goes on along the minus strand of JALAZF010000164.1, from coordinate 4,877,491 downwards.
CAGAACATACAAATGAACTTGATCCCGTTCGAACCTTGATACTGTCACAACTTCATTTCCAATTAACTTTTTTCCTTCTTTTTTTTCGACAATATGAGATTTGGTGAGTCCAATTGATTGTACATTGGACAGATATTCAGTACAAAACTCAATCACTTCTTCAACAATGTATCGTTCGGCAATACAACGCTCTGGTCGACTTCGGTTTTTCATATACCCTTTTAATATTTTCATATAATGTTCAGCAGGGTACATCCATCTCATATAAGCCGGTCCACACAATTGTGTCACTTTCACCAGATGAACCATTATGTCAAAAAACGAGGGAGGAAAATACATTTCAAGATCACACAAAGTAATAACTATTTCTTTTTGCAATGTTGGTAAGATCGCAGGATCGATCACCTTAATGCAAATTGACTTGAAGAAAAAACACAATTTAGTTATTGCGCTTCTAACTTTTTCTGGAAGAATAGAACGTATACCTATTGGTAGAAAATGTTCCATTATAACATGGCAGTCATGCGTCTTTAAACTCTTTAACTTGAGGTCTTTCATAGACACAAGTCTTCTAATATCTGAAGAGTATCCTTCTGGAACTTTAACTTCACTTAGAAACTTACACAATACTTTTTTCTCCTTTCTAGATAGAGTATACGCAGCAGGTGGTAGATATGTCCGTTTTCCTTTCTTCAAGGGTCCTAATTCAGTTCTTATCCCCATCGCTATCAAGTTCTTTCTTGCTTTAAAGCCATCCTTAGACTTTCCTTGTATATTGAGTAACGTACCAATAACACTGTCAAATACGTTTTTTTCAATATGCATAACATCAAGAAAATGTCTTACATACAACGACTTCCAATATGGCAATTCAAAAAAAATTGACCTCTTCTTCCACCCTCTCTTGACAAGGGTATGTGCAAAAGGCTTGCCAAACTGAGTACTCAAATCTTTCACCTTTTCAAAAATTTGATCACCTGTCAATATAGGTGGAGCTCTACCTTGTTCTGGCTCTCCATTGAATGCTTTTCTCCACCCACGGTAGTGATGATTAGAATTTAAGAATCTACGATGACCGAGAAAGACATTCTTCTGACCAAACTCCAATCGCGTCGAATCTGTTTTATCTTCACAAATAGGACACACACATTGACCTTTTATGCTGTACCCTGATAGATTTCCGATGCTGGAAAATCATTAATTGTGCCAAACAACATCGCCCTCAAGTTGAAACTTTCTTTCCTACACCCATCATAAACCTCCAAACCGTTCCCCCACAAAAACTTTAAATCTTCGATTAAGGGTGCCAAGTATACGTCTATGTCATTCCCTGGTTGTCTAGGCCCAGAAATTAACATAGATAACAACATGTACTTACGCTTCATACATAGCCATGGAGGTAGGTTATAAATCATAATGATCACATGCCAAGTGCTATGTGAGATACTTTGAAGACCGTGTGGGTTCATTCCATCAGTAGATAATGCCAAGCAAAGGTTTCTTGCTTCTTTTCCAAATTCAGGATAATCATCATCAATTTTCATCCACTGTGGTGAATCTGCCGGATGTCGAAACTTTCCATCAATAATTCTTTCATCTGCATGCCAAGTCAAGTGTCTTGAATCGGTCTCACTATGAAACATGCGTCTAAATCTCGGAATTATAGGAAAATACCATAAGACTTTTGCTGGAGACAAATTTTTCTTATATTGAGAGACACCGCATTTAGGACACTCATTTAACGATGCATACTCATTTCGAAACAAAACGCAATCATTTGGACATGCATGTATCTTATCATAGCTCATGCCAATAGAGCACAACATCTTTTTGGCCTCATATGTTCGATTGGGAAGAACATTATCCTCTGGAAGCATATCTTTCATAAGGGCCAATAACTCTGTGAAACTTTTATCCGACCATCCATTGCCCGCCTTTAAGTTGTACAACTTTCATACCACAGACAATCTTGTGAATTTAGTGCAACCATTATACAACGGTTTCTCTACATCGCTAACCAACCTCTCAAACATTTTGGGACAATCCTTAATATCTTCTTCAAGAGCTTCTGCAATCTCTTTGACTTGATCATAATCGTATGTATCTGTGCCATTGTCCATTGAAGAATAGGTCGTAGTATCCCCTGGTATAACATTCCCGTTAATTTTCTCACCATGCAAATTCCAACATGTATAACTTCTATCAATTCCAAGCCTCTTTAAATGCGATGCCAACTGAACCGCGTCAACCCGACTCCCAAAACAGCAACCCAAGTAAGGACATATTATTCGACTGGGGTCATCGACGTGCGCAACAGCAAACTTAACGAATTCTGATACCCCATTCTTGTACTCTTTCGACAATCGACTTGAAGACATTCATTTCTTATCCATAGTTAGACTAATTAAGCTAAACAAAAACAAAATAAAAAATATTTACCTGTAGGGAAACGATCCGACTTTCACACTTTGATCACAAGTAACCCCTATATATAGCAAATTCAATAAGTTAGTTCTCAGTCATTGCAAGCAATGCTCATCCATCATAGCAGTTCATTCAAAGCAGTTCATTCAAATGGTTTTACTAATTAAGCTAAACAAAACCGTTAATTATTCACGCAACTATAGCAAAAGAACAACTAATTACTTGTAGAGAAGTAATCAAGTTCTGGACCCACACAATGTAAGATTCCTCCAACGATCAGACTTTCACTCTGCACCTGTAAAATAATCATACTATCAATATCAATCCAACTTTTCACTTTTCAATGTCTCTTCAACAAGATATATCCTATGCCAAATTCTAATAGTAATTTATTCATGAGAAGTCCAACATCACACCATAAAACAAGATGAAGATACAAAATCAAAGAGGGTTTGAAGCATTTTGTGATTATGATGTCCTCTTTGTAAGAGAGATTTTTTTTGTAGTCTGGCAGATATAAAACATGATTCTTTATATGAATTCATATTATTTCATTGTAACTGAAAAAACCAGACACATATATTATGCCAAGGATTAGTACTTTATTCCAACAAGTAATCAAACACATATATTCTGCCCAAGACTTAAAGGCCAAAGCAAATCCAAATCCGTTGAGTGAATTATATTTCAAGCAACGAATCAGAACATTGAAAAAATGGCCTAAACTACAAAGATAAATTTGTTGGGCGAATGAATCCTCGACCAGTGAAACCATAACATAAAGTTGGGTTGGATAATAGGGCAAATTTGTTAGTCGAAATTATAACTCACCCATCAAATTCAAGGTGGCTCAACAAGGCGAATTGAATATGACTTTGACACTAAATAACCCTAAAGGAAAATTGACTAGGGGAATTAAAGCTCACATAGTGAATGAAGACATATTCTGAAGTTAATAAATAAGGGTTTGGCTAGTGCATTTATAAATATATTTTCCAATAATAGACTTTCCTGAAACATCAGGAATCTTAATATTTCATCTAATCAAGTATGCTACAAAGATTCACATAGGACAAAATGATAAAGTTGTGGATCCTGCTATGTTTAGGCAACTGATTTACTCACTAAGGTGCATATCTGAATATAAACATTTTTGTTTTTCTGTTGGAGTCATAAGAAGATTCATGAGCAATCCATTGAAATCTTGCCACCTAGTTTCCAAAAGAGTGTTGATATATATCAATGGAACTATCCATTATGAAATTGTATATCCTAAGTCTATGATGTCAAACAAGTTAAAATTAGAAGGCTCCTCTAGCCATCAAACAGTTTTTTTTTGCAAAAATTGTTCTTATACTAAATGCCAGATATAGACACATCATTATGTATTCATAATATTTTTGTCATAGCCTCAAACAGTGATTTTCTGCAAAAATTTATTTCATCTTGTGATGCCATCTTCTTCATTCTTAAATCGAAATAGATAACAAATGGCAAACCAGAAAAGACAGTCATAGAAAATGGTAAACCAAACACATGCACACAATATATTTACACTAAAATAGCCATTGACAATACCTTGACACAAAATATATCAACAACAACGTAAAAGACAACAACATTGTGTCAACAACAACGTACCTCTTCTTACTTCACGCGAGAGAGAGATGAGGGAGCAGTCGCGAGAAAAGACGCAAACAGAACAACGACGGTGGGAGAACGAACAGAACAACGACGGTGGGAGAACGAACAGAACAGCAGTGGTCGGAGAACAGAATGCTGGTGGGAGAACGATGGTGGTCGGAGAAATCGCGAGAGAGAAAGGAGGTAGAAGTCTTGAGTGAAAATGAATAGGGTTCTGAAAATTTAGTGTTATTTTATTTTTTAATAATAATTGACCTAAGACAGCGCTTTTTCCTAATAAAGCGCTTTCTTTGAATTGGCCTATAGCAGCGCTTATTAAAAGCGCTTTCTAAGGTTATCTTTTAATTGGCCTATAGCAGCGCTTTTTAAAAGCGCTTTCTAAGACTATCATTTAGCAGCACTTTTTAAAAGCGCTTTCTAAGGCTATACTTTTAGCAGCACTTTTTAAAAAGCGCTTTCTAAGGTGGGGACTATTTACGGCCTTTAGCAGCGCTTTTAGAAAGCGCTTTCTAAAGGTATCCTTTACCAGCGCTTTTTTTTAGCGAATTTTTTTATTCCTTATAGCAGCGCTTTGTGATAAAAGAGCTGTCTTTTTAGTGCTGCCTAAGGCTATTTTTGGCGTAGTGAGTCTAAGTGAGGAAAATAGTGGGGAATCACAAGGTAAGAGAATTCCAATCAAACGGAAAGATCTTGGTTCTGTATCAATCCCCTGTACCATAAAGGACAGAACGTTTAATGGATTCAGGTGCTAGCGTGAGTCTCATGTCCCTCTCAATTTTCAAAAAGCCGGGTATAAAGAAAATAAGTGAAACGAGAACAAATCTGAAGTTTGCCGACCTCACAACCAAGCGGTCATACGGCTTAGCAGAAGATGTGCTTGTGACTAATGATAACTTCACCTATCCAGTAGACTTTGAGATCATTAATCTACCTGAGGATGAGGAGACGACTATCATACTGGGTCGACCATTCTTGATGACTAGTAGGTGCAGTGTGGACATTGAGGCTGGTACTTTAACCTTGAAATATTTTGAGGAAGAAGTAACCTTTAAAGTGTTGGAACTCGAGAAGCAAGGTCAAGAGGATAGTAATCACCCCTCCTTTGGAATGATACGAGCTCAAAACCACTTCTTGAAAAAGTATCTGGAATAATCAATCAGGTTGCAGCATCTGAGTCATCTTTTGCACCTAGCAAGACTCCAACTTCCAGTCAAGAAGTCAATAAAAGGAAGAAGCATCAAAGAAAGAAGAGAAAAAAACATCAAAGGAAGAATGTGGAAGTTGGATGTGAGTTTAATCACAATGTAGCTCTTAGTCCTGAATCTGACCGGTGCTCTGTTGCGGAAAGGTCAAGCAACAAAAGCAACAAAACGTGTAAGCTGAAGTACCCCCCATAACATTGAGGAGTAACTCATCGAGCCATGCGACGTTAAACAAAGCGCTACGTGGGAGGCAACCCACGCTTGTCTGATTAATTATTTTCTATTTGTTGTTTGTTTTTGTTTTGGTTGCAGGAAATAATCCGGATCCTACATGTGCAAACGGTGATGAAGCAGTGGTGTGGCATTACCGTCAGCATCCTGAATCAGGATCTATGTGAGTGACCTCTCTCGCTCTTGTTCTAACACATTGGGGTCAATGTGTAGTTCAAGTTTGGGGGAGGATTTAATGCTTTTAGTTTTTCCTCTTTGTACGGGCCATGTGTGTTGTTTTATGAAAACCTCTATGAATTCTCCCCGAATTAGAACCGTCAAAATTTTTCTTGTGAATACTGTGATTTTGAGATGGTAAAGAAAGTATATTGAGTTTGAGGGAAGAGGAGTTAGAACTAGGGACATTGGGAAAGTTTGAAAACTTAGGAACGACCCGAACACCCTAGATTCCCCAGAGTAAGAAAACGAGTCCAACGTGTAGATTTGTGCCATAGTACTTGGATTTGAGAAGTATTCCCCGATTAGTTCATAGTGATAGTCCAGCATGACTAGAAAGAATTGTATGTATAAGGTTGATTGATATAATGACTTAAGGCACCGAAAAAGTGAATAATGGCGATAAAGACAACTAGTCCTTCTAAGTTGGGTAACCTTCACCAGGTTACTTAGCCTAACGGCGGTTGAGTCTCAATTGTCATCCCAAAGTGGGCTAATAAATGCCAATGTACGAGAAAAAATAGATAATGGTGCCTAGAAAAACTTTCGATCAATCTTGTACATGCGAGGGAAAATGAAAAAATGCCTTCATCTGATTATCCGAATGAAAGGGGTAGAAAATCGAAGAAAATACTTAAGCCCAAAGCATAGTTGAAGAGGTAACCGAAAAGGGGGATGTAGGTCCGCGGTTTTACCGCGATTTGTGTTTGTGTAATACCTTCGTTAACGGACGATTACCAAGAGAACTAGTTTTCGCCGATCGGAACAAAGGCTCACGTATGAGTACAGACACACCTTACCGTCATAAGTCTTTCATTTGATATGTACCGTTTGATCTGAAATTTTTATGCAAGCTTGTTGCTTGAGGTCAAGCAACAGTTTAAGTTTGGGGGAGTTTGATCAGTGGTTTTCATACGTTATTTCGCTATTTGTTTTAGTTACTATTTTGTTATTGATTATTTGTTTTATATCTCTTTTACCACATTTTATGCCTTGATTGTGTTCTTTAGTATTTTCAGGTTCACATAAACATTCAGGAAGAATCAGAGCGAAAAATTGAGAAATGCGGATTGAAATTGAATTGAAGACAGCGGGCTGACACGGGTGCCCGTGTCGCCTGACACGGCCCGTGTCAGCTAGTCTGGAGCAGCACGTATTTGTAATTGAAGATGTGGGCTGAAGTCAGAGAGCTGACACGGGTGCCCGTGTCAGCACACCTGGGATGGAAGAAGTCTTGCGCAGAGAGTTAGAGGGCTGACACGGGTGCCCGTGTCAGCTGACACGACCCGTGTCAGCAAGTCTGGAAGAGACAATTTTGTGATTTTTTCTTATTTTCTGAGTTAAGTGTCCTAAGGGGTATTCTGGGTATTGCACACTGTTATGTTTGATATGGAACTACTTAGGCTAGTTTTTGAGGAAAAAGATGACACTTTTTGCTTTGACGAATAATTTTACGTTAGAGAGTTTGATGCGATCAAGTGATCTGGAGGAGGAAGATTCTTCATGAGTGCTCACAATTGAAGATCAAAATCACCCGATTACTATTGTAATGTCTACTTTTCGTATTGTAATTTCTTTTCGTACTATGAGTAGCTAAACCCCTCAATGATAGGGGGTGTCCTTAAATTGCAATGTAATGAACCGATTTTGATTTATTCTATGAGATTATGCCTTTTTCCTTTAAACTTTTATTTTACAATGTTCTTAATGCTTATTTGATTAGACCAATTGAATTTGATTCACGATTAGGATTAGGTCGGACAAACCATCCTAATGCTTTTGTAAATTAATATTGCGGTAGATATTGCTTAGGAATGAGGATACCCTGCAATAACCTTTAAAAATCTTGTCAGAACTATTGCTTGATGTTATTCTGAGATTGCTAAGGAATTAGAGTCAAGGGAGAATATCAAAGGTTTTTCTGTTAAGGAATTAAAGAAAAACACTAATAAGATTAGATAAGCTAAGGTTGGAGGCATGTCTCTCTGAATAATAATTGGGTTTATTGCAGAGCAATTTATACACTTCTCCTAGCATAGCTTCTCATATTTTCCTAAGTCATTTAATTCATTTTGCTTATTTTTCTAATAGTTATTATAATATCTACAACAAACAAACCCTGAAGGCATTTTTGTTTAATTGAAATAACATCTGCACTTATAATTACACGCAGTCCTCGAGAAATCGATTATGGGGATAACCCCAACTATTACTACATCGGTAAAAATAGTACACTTGCTATTTTTCCGATCATATCTCCTAGAGTCTCTTCAAGAGAGGTTTGGTATTTTGATAATGAATGCTCACAACACATGACTGATGAAAGGAGATATATTGAAGATCTTAAGACCCACTCTCAGAGTTATGTTACTCTTGGAGATGGAACTAGAAGAAAGATAACATGAATAGGAAAACAGATTATCCTATGTCTCCCTAGTCTTGATAAAGTTACTATAGTAGAAGATTTTGCTGTAAAATTGATCAACATAAGTCATCTATGTAATCAAGGTTTGAATGTTGAGGTCAACAAGACTGAACGTGTTGTCACCTGCAAGAAAGGAGGCATGTTAATGAAAGGCTCAATATCTAAGAACAATTGCTACATGTGGATACCTCAGACCAAAAATATTTCCTTAACGAGTTTGTTATCCAAGGTTGGTGAGACTAAGCTGTGGCACCTGAAAACTGACCTCAACAGCTCCAAAATCATTATACCTAAAGAAGAGAGGGTAGTGGAAGAAAGAGAGCTCAAAGTATCTGATGTCCCAACAGATGTCCTACTCAAGGAGTTAGACACTACTTTTGGCAGTGAGAACGCTGAAAAATCTTCCAGCCAACGAGGACAATTTATCCAAAAGTCTGACATATCAATCTGTGGAAAATATCATAATAAATGATGGAGTAAAAAATTTGATTTCCAATTCACGCTTTATAGAGCCACCAGACGACAAGGAAGATTTATCTGCTGAATTTTGGAGAAATAGTATGAAAGTGAGTATATAGGGGTTAGTCTCAACATCTAAAGATGTTTATGGTGGAATATCATACACAATGTTGCAACATTGTGTTCAACAAGTAAAGCCTAACCTTAAGATAAATCGTTCAAGAAAACTCTCATATCTGCTCAAAATAAAGCAATTGGAAGACAATACTAATTTGTCACAAAGGAATTATGGTGTGACCATAATGCGAAAAATGGGAAATGAAAATGTAAGTTATCCAATGATTCCAGCTGCTCTGGGTTTCTGTATGAAGCATTTGATATTGGGGATGTGTGATATAAAGACTCTTCCTCATAATATCATTATTTATTTTGAAATAAGAAACTTTGTTACAAATAAAGTTATCATAGTTATGTCTCATATAATAGGTAGAAAGAGTCAACTTATTGACATTTTCCATGCTGGGAAGCAAGTCAATATGGCATTACCTCTTATGGATTGTATGAGACTCATGGAAGGAGTTACCATTGAAAGGAAGGTCGATGGTCAGGTTGGAGGTTCTCCTACCATTAATCATCAAATAATGATTCAGAATAATATTTTAAGAAAACTTAGAGATGGTGAATTAACTCCTTATAAAATCCCAGGAATTTTGTCTATCAAAAATCTTTATATGGTGGTTGGAGTTCCTTTTAGTCTGTTTTCTCCTGACCGCGTTCTTCACAATATACATCATTTAGATGAGAATGAGTTAGTTACCAGTAGAAGTGTACTAGAAGTCTAACTCATAGTTAGATCTATATATAATCATTCTCAAAAACCTTAAACTGATAAGACCATAAAATCCATTCTGAGGGATCAAGTTAAAGATAAACATGTTCCAGACATCATATCCGACATAGTGAAGACCATGTCTCAAAATTCATCAGGGCATTTATGATGAAAATGAAATTGAAGGTTTTGATCTCACTAGTTCTGATGTAAAGCAAGATGTTATGGTGTCTGTTGCAAATGATAGACAATTCCTTCTAAAAGGAAATTGTACTAAATTATAATGGATAAACCAAATGTTGAAGAAGTAAAATGTGAGACAATATTCCATGACATTATTCTATGTTAATTTGAGAGATATGAGTATTTCAAAGCACATTTACATTAGTCATCTCTTCTTTAGGACATTTGTGAATAACATGATTGTCACTTAGGAATAGTTGAAAGACATATTCACCAAAGCTTAAGATGCAATTAAGTTTGAAAAGTCAAGGGGTGATCTTGGTATTTGAATCTATGAATCCATATAGAAATTAATGTTTGGGAGTTGTGTAAAAAGAGAAAAAACATTTCACTTCTCTAAGTCCTCTATGGTTCATAGAATAAGGCAAATTATTTTGTCTAAGTTGAGTTATAATTGGGTTGTCATTAGAAACAATAAAAATATTCCTTTTACTTCATCATTCTCTCAGATAACAGATCCCTCTCTGATCTTCCAAGCCCATTCTCCTTTTCGCAAAATAACCCAAAATCCTAAAGATAAATATAAGAATTCAGTGGGGAATGTCTCTGCCAAGGAAATTGATGTACCGAAGGATGTTGGTAAACTTATTGAGTCTTTGTCAAATAAGACCAAGGAAGTTGGTTCAACCTCATATGGAAATGTTAAGTGTAACATCACCATTGTTGAATCATCTAAGAAGATAATGATATCCAATTTGAATCATGAGAAGATAAAGAAGTTAGAAGCAACAGTTACAGAACTAATGGAATCAAGTGATTTAAGTGACTCAAGTGATTCAGAGTCAGAGGTAGACTGCTTGAATTGACTTTTGATCTAAGAAACTGAAGTTTGGAGCCTTCTTCCTAAAGATTTAAGTTTGGTCCTTGTATTAAGACATACTTGGTTTTCTTATCCTAGATTTGTAATGGCTTGACAAGCCTCTATATTTCCTTTGCTACAAATAATTAACCTGATATTCTAACACCATTATCAGTACTATTGGTTGTTTTTGTCCTTTTTGAGTTTTATGTGTGTATGTGCTAACATACTAACCTTTGTGCTAATTTTCTTAAGAAAACCTTTACCAAATTATGGAAAAATGGGGGGGGGGGGGGGGGGATAATGCTTTGTAGGAGGTAGTTTGGCTAACTACTAACTCTGTTAATCCTCAAAGTGTTTATTAATGACTGATATGTCTGGTACTACTGATTTTATGTGTGCACACTTGTTGAAGCATCAGGCTTGGCATCTGACCCTCATCTCTTATGTGTGCTAATTTTGTGTGTGTTAGTAGTAGCTTCTGATATCTGAATAATAACTACTAACCTATGTGTACATGCATGATAAACTCATCTTGAATGATTGCATGTCTATTTTTATAGAGCATTGTGTGTAGCAAACTATGATATTGTGTGTGTGTGTGTGTGTATAACTCCATCATAATTTATGAATTATGCTATGGTTTGTGTTGCTTTTATTACTACCATTGTATGCTCAGATGGATACTATATGCTCTAATGGATATTCTTATATTGTTGTTACTGTTGGTCTAAATATACCTGTGATACTTAGCAGTTTTGTGCTTAAAGAGTTGTTTTTGTCAAAATTTGACAAAGGGGTAGATTGTTGGTCCTTTTGGGATTGGTTGCATTATGCAAAACAACATGGAGTTTGCTCAAGTTGGTTCTGGTGCATAAGGGACAGATGTTGAACACCATGTTCCAACATGTGGGTTGCAATATCTGATCTCTTGGAAACAGACATATGCAAATTATAGTTGGTTCTAATTTCATTTATCCAAGATTCTCTCCACAATAAAATATCTGCAAGTTAAGGAGAAGAGTTAATTTTGGATGTACTGGTGCAACATGCTGAACTCGATGTTCCATCATGTGCTTTACAAAATCTAGCCTTAACAGCAGTCCATGAGGGATGTTGTTTGTTGTGTATTTTCTGATTGGTTTTTAATCAGACTTGATGCAATTATTTTAGCAATGTTTTATTGATTTGTTTAACAACTCGAGTTGTTTAAATCATATTTAATTTTGAATTTGAAATACAACAAATCATATATTTTCTTGGAGAGATTTGAAGAGCAAATCATATTCAACTGATTCAACTATTTTTTGGACAAATTAAATGCCGATCCACAAGGAGAAAATGTCCAAAAGACATTGTTATGTGAGGAGACTCAATTCTCATTGTTTTACAAGATTTTTGGATCGAAGAACTAAGTTCTTTGTGGTAGGGTTTGAGTATTTGTTTCTTGTATTTCACGCTAATGCCATAACTAGATCAGTGTTGAATCTACTATTATACACCACTATGTTTCAGTAACTTTTCATAGTTTGTTTGACTTAGTTGAGTTGTAATATTCAACATTGTTCATTGAGTTGTAAACACCAATAACAGGTTATGTGATTGAGAAGAAAGTGAGTAGGTTCTCATATTTTGGGGGAATCCTTAAAAAGTCACTAGGATTAGGAAGGGGCTTTGAACAACATAGGTTTTATTAGTTCTTGTAAGACTAAGTGTACAAATTTGAAGTAGTGAATTTCCTTTCTTGGGCAGAGTCATCTCCCCCATACGTAAGTGTAGTTTCACAAACTGGGTTACCAATCTCTTGTGTTATTTTACTGCCTTCGATACTATTTTTGTTGTTACACATTATTATCATTATAGTTAAAGAAGTTGGACAAGTTGTTCTAACATATGGTCTAACATTTTTCCCATGTGGAACAAAATTTCACAGCCTACTATTTGGTATGAATTTTTTATTCCAACCTTAACTACAAAGATGGAATCATCACTTACGAGGCACAAAAGCAACCAATTTCGTTAACTCTAGAGGAATTTGCTAAGATTTGTGATATTCCATGCACCAACGTGATGTATAATCCTGATGATATAAAGCCAAGTGAAGAATTTAATTTTGTTAATGCTGATCTCTCATACCTGTCAAATTCAAATATTGGTATTCCTTCCCCTTCACTATGGGTTATGTACGCCCAGACATTCGACTCATGCATTATGCGATAACTCATATACTCATCCCAAGAAAATAAAATATTGGGTAAGTATCCATGATCGATGTTGATTTATCTTGGATACTAGCAAATGAATTTGAAACCAATTGGGCAAGAAGGGTGGTCTGTCATGTGATGGGAAGCCAAAGAAGGGGGATTTTGTGGTTGCCATATAGTGACTTGATCATGGAAATCTTGGAGCACATTGGCTTTAACCTTGAAGAAGAAGAATCTGTTGGAAACTTTACAAGGATAGGGATACATGTATTATGAAAAATGTAAATGTCCATCAATAATGGAGTGGTGGTGCATAAACCTTCCAAAGAAAAATAAGTTGTCCTGATTCAACCAGTACTAGAGATGTAACACCCCGATTTTCGTAAGAATATTTATTTAATTTATTTAAATATTATACTCGTGAATTTCTATGATTTGTGTCGATGTCGGTGATTTTGAAAAGTTTTGGTTATTTAATTAAATAATAGTATGTATTACGTAATATATTGTATTATTATTTATTTTAAATAATATTAAGGGGATTAAGGGTAAAGTGGACATTTGAGGAGAATTAGTGAGGGCATTATGGAGAAAGCCCAATTTTGAGGCCCAAGGGTTAGAGTGAATATAAAAGGAGGATTTTGAGAATAAGGTTCTTTTTGGTTAGAACGTGAAAAGAAGGAAATAAGGAGAGCTCTGAGGAAAAAGGGAAAAGACAAGGATTTCGTGAAGGTTTCCAAAGGCTCAAAAGAGAACACTTCGGATCGACAATCTAAGGTATGAGGAGTAATTACCTTAATTTTTTTCAATATAGGATTCGATGTAATTGAAGTAGATGTTTTGTGTTTGAGGGTTTGTGGGGTTTTGTGATGAATTGATGATTTCGAGGGTATTTTGTGAATCGATTATTAAGGGTTGAATTTAATCGGATGAAATAGACCTTGGGGCTGATTCCCTGTCGAGTTGTTTTGACCCTGTGGAAAAGAGGATTGTAAGGGCCGTAGGGGCAATTGGGGTTTTGTGAAGGTTTAGGGAATTTAAGGTTCCCACAGTGTCCTGAATCGACCTAATAGATGTAGATTTTATGCCGTTGATTTCCGTGGTGCATTAGGACTATTGTAGGGATGTTTTTGGGTTATTTAGAGCTATAATCACAGGTACCTTTGAGGATGTGGAACCACTGGTGCGTAGCAGCGATTTGCTGTAATCGCAGGTTCGCTAAGCGAACCATCACTTCGCTAGGCGAATGTTCGCAAAGCGAACAGCACAGCGAGTGCGCGATAACATGAGTATAGGTACTAAGATGGTTCTGGTGTGGAAGTGGGGATTCGCTGGAAGTCTCGCTAAGAAAATGAATCAGCGAGTAGCTTCGCCTAGCGAATAAACCGCGAGTATGACAGAGGGTGTTTTTCTGGTGTCTTGGTGTGGTGTCTGTGGGATTCGCTGGCCACTTCGTCGAGTGAAGGTTTTAGCGAACAGGTTCGCCTAGCGAATCCTGGAGCGAACGTCTGCTGTTCGCGAAATTTCATTTCTGTTGCTGTGCTGTTCTGGTGTTTGATGCTGTGATATTTATGATGATTTACCATGATGTTCTTGATGGTATTGAGGTGCTGATTTGTGATGTTTTGATGAATATATGATGATATAATTTATATGAGAATGGATGAATGATGATGCACATTATGATGTTTATTTGATGATGATGATTAGTGATGTTGTGTATCATACATTCACATGCATACTCTGTGACGACGCTTCATTCCCATTGTGCGGATATGAGGTAATTATGATGTGCTTCGGTTACGGGATCGATCCTATTGACAGGGATCTTTGGAGGGGTGATGGCCTAGTGTCCATCGATTATGACGATTGGTACCACATGCATGAGTCTTGTTATACATTGTATTTTATGTGGCATTGATGAATTTGTGATATGGTGTTTCCTGGTGTTTTCCTTGATGATGACCCTGATGATGTTGTATATGAAGATAATGCCATTTTATGTATATCTTGTTTTATATTGATTATTATGAATCGTGATTACTCACCCTGCATGTTTGAATGTTGCCTCCACGTGGGTAACGTGCAGGTGATCAGGTTTAGCTGTGGACGCTTTCGAGGACCTTGAAGTTTATTTGCTTTTGGTCAGTTTAGAGGGTCTTGCTCTGATAGTGTAACATCGGGTTGGGGTTCTTTGAGTTGAACTATGTTGTTTCCTTATTTTTGTTGTCATTTAATGATATGGTTTTATTTGATTATTATGATGTTTGTTGAAAACCTTTTATTTGAAAATTTTGAGTTCTGCTGCCATGTAAAGGCTTTTTGATTTATTTTGAGGAAAACCCTTTGTTTAAAGAGCAAGTGTATTATTTTGATTTTAAATGAGAAATGTGCACCATTTGAGGGATTTTTATGCTTTACTCTGATATTTGAGTTGTTTCTGCTGCAACATTATTGGGGGTAGAAAAGGGTGTTACATTAGTGGTATCAGAGCAGGTCGGTCCGTCCGGCCAGATTTTTACGTGATGTCAGTCCCCTGTCAGTTGACGAGTGTGTGTACACTGTCGATGTTTTAGTTCTTCTAACCTTGTTGGTGGTGTGCAGGATGGCTGGAAGAAATGATTGTGCGATTGCTGATGCGTTGGAATCGGTTGCTAACGTGGTGGCGCAGCTGAATCCAAATGGTGGAGCTCCTGATGAGTTTCGTGCTTTGGGGAAGTTTCAGAGGAACAATCCACCGACTTTTATGGGTATGCATGATCCAACAAATGCACACAAGTGATTGAAGGCGATCGATAAGATCTTCCAGGTGATGGGGTGTTCTGATGAGCAACAAGTTCAGTTCGGAATGCATATGCTGGAAAAAGAGGCTGAGGACTGGTGGGATAACACCCGTCAGAGACTTGCAGATGTGGGCACTGTGATAACTTGGGCAGTGTTTAAGCAGGAGTATCTGGGGAAGTATTTTCCAGAGGATGCTCGTGGCAAGAGAGAAGTGGAATTCCTTGAGTTGAAGCAAGGAGATATGACTGTGGCGGAGTATGCCTCGAAGTTGGAGGCTTTGGTGAAGTTCTGTCCACACTACAATCGTGCAGATGCTGAGATGTCCAAGTGTCTCAAGTTCGAGAATGGGCTGAGACCAGAGATTAAGTAGGGTATTGGGTACCAACAGATCCGTAGGTATGCTGAGTTGGTTGACAAGAGCAGAATCTACGATGAGGACAACCACGCTCGATCTGCTCACTACAAGTAGTTGAGTGAGAAGAAAGGGCAGTATAGGGGGAAGCCTTATACTACTTCAGCTGACAAGGGAAAGCAGAAGGCTGCAGAGGGGAAAAAGTCAAGTGGGGGAGTAGCTCCCGCTTCTGGAAAGTGTCATAAGTGTGGCGAGCAAGGTCACCGTGCTGATGTGTGTACCCACAATGTGCTGAGGTGCTATAGATGTGGTAAGAAGGGGCATAGAGCTACTGACTGCAAAGATGAGGGTCCAACCTGTTTCAATTGTGGTGAGAAAGGTCATATTAGTACTCAATGCCAGAAGCCAAAGAAGACTGCAAATTCCCCTCAGACCAGTGGCAGAGTGTTTGCTTTGAGTGGTGCAGAGGTGCCAGAGAAGGACAACCTGATTCGAGGTACTTGTTTTATTAATAATATCGAGTTGGTTGCTATTATTGATACTGGTGCTACTCATTCTTTTATATCGCTTGAATGTGCTAATAGATTGGGTTTGAAGTTATCTGATATGAATGGGAATATGGTAATAGAAACTCCAGCTAATGGTTCTGTTACTACTACCCTTATGTGTTTAAGATGTCCTGTGATGATTTTTTAGAAGAACTTTGTGATGGATTTGGTGTGCCTACCCTTGCACCAGATCGATGTGATCTTTGGAATGAACTGGTTGGAGTTCAACCGTGTTCATATCAATTGTTATACCAAGACTGTAGAGTTTTCCGAGTTTGATGATAGTGGGGAGTTGATGTTCTTATCTGCTAAGCAAGTAGACAAACTTGTGGAAGAAGAAGCCGTGGTGTTTGCAATGTTTGCCTCGTTGCAAATTGATCGTGAAGCTGCGAGTGTGGAGTTGCCTGTTGTCTGTGAATTTTGAGATGTGTTTCCAGATGACATCAGTGATTTGCCTCCAGAGCGTGAAGTAGAGTTTGCAGTGGACTTAATACCAGGTACGAGTCCAGTGTCACTGGCTCCTTATCGGATGTCAGCTTCTGAGCTAAGTGACTTAAAGAAACAGCTGGAAGAATTGCTTGAGAAGAGGTTTGTTCGACCAAGTGTTTCTCCATGGGGTGCTCCTGTGCTGTTAGTGAAGAAGAAAGATGGAAGTACGAGGTTGTGTGTTGATTATCGGCAGCTGAATAAAGTGACTATCAAGAATAAGTATCCGCTACCGAGAATCGACGATTTGATGGATCAGCTAGTAGGTGCCCGTGTGTTCAGTAAGATTGATTTGAGGTCGGGTTATCATCAGATTCGAGTTAAGCCTGATGATATTCCAAAGACGGCTTTCAGGACGAGGTATGGACACTATGAATACACTGTGATGTCGTTTGGTGTATCCAATGCACCTGGTGTCTTCATAGAGTATATGAATAGAATCTTTCATGAGTATTTGGATAAGTTTGTGGTGGTGTTTATTGATGACATTCTGATATATTCTAAATTGGAAGAAGAGCATGTTGAGCATTTGAGGACTGTGTTGCAAGTCTTGAAGGAGAAGAAGTTGTATGCAAAGCTGTCTAAGTGCGAGTTCTGGCTGAAGGAAGTAAACTTTCTTGGCCATGTGATTTTAAGGGGTGGAATTGCTGTTGATCCTTCTAAGATTGATGCTGTGTTACAGTGGGAGACTCCGAAGTCTGCTACTGAGATACGAAGTTTTCTGGGATTAGCGGGTTATTACCACAAGTTTATTGAAGGATTTTCAAAGTTGGCGTTACCTTTGACTCAGTTGACTCGAAAGGGTCAAGCTTTTGTGTGGGATGTAGCTTGTGAAGAGAGTTTTGTGGAATTAAAGAAGAAGTTAACGACTGCTCTAGTGTTAATTTTGCCCAATCCGAGTGAATCTTTTGTGGTGTACTGCGATGCATCGAAGATGGGTCTTGGTGGAGTATTAATGCAGAATGGACAAGTTGTTGCCTATGCTTCAAGACAATTGCGAGTTTATGAGAGGAATTATCCTACACATAACTTGGAATTGGCCGCTGTGGTGTTTGTGTTGAAGATTTGGAGACATTATCTGTTTGACTCTAAATTTGAAGTGTTCAGTGATCATAAAGTCTGAAGTACTTATTTAATCAGAAGGAATTGAATATGAGGCAGAGAAGGTGGTTAGATCTGTTGAAGGATTTCGATTTTGATTTGAGTTGTCATCCGGGCAAGGCAAATGTAGTGGCCGATGCATTGAGCAGAAAGTCATTGCATATGTCGATGCTTATGGTGAAAAAGTTGGAACTAATTGAGCAATTCAGAGATTTGAGTCTGGTATGTGAAGCGACTCCTGATAGTGTAAAGTTGGGAATGTTGAAGTAGACGAGTAGTATTCTGGAAGAAATCCTAATGGGACAACAATCTGACTTAAAGTTGGTTGACCAGTTGACTTTGATTAACCAAGGTAACGGAGGAGAATTCCAGATTGATGAGAATGGTGTGATGATGTTTAGAGATAGATTGTGGGTTCCAGATGTTCTGGAAATCAAGAAGAGTATTCTAGAAGAAGGAGATCAGAGTGGGTTAAGTATCCATCCCGGTGCTACGAAGATGTACCAGGATTTGAAAAAGTTATTTTGGTGGCCAGGTATGAAGAAGGATGTTGCGGAGTTTGTTTATGCATGTTTGACTTGTCAGAAGTCGAAGGTTAAGCATCAGAAGCCTTTAGGTAAGATGCAACCGTTGAGTATTACAGAATGGAAATGGGATAGTATTTCCATGGATTTTGTGGTGGGATTGCCAAAGACTGCTAAGGGAAATGATTCCATTTGGGTGATTGTGGATAAATTAACTAAGTCGGCTCATTTCTTGCCGATGAGGATTAATCATTCTATGCAGAGGCTAGCCGAGATGTATATTGAAGAGATTGTGAAGTTGCATGGGATACCTTTGAGTATTGTGTCAGATAGAGATTCGAGGTTTATATCGAGGTTTACAAACGGACGGTCAGACAGAAAGGACTATCCAATCTTTAGAGGATTTACTGAGGGCTTATGTATTGGATCATGGAGGATCGTGGGATAGCCATTTACCGTTGATTGAGTTCACGTTCAATAATAGTTTTCATGCTAGTATTGGGATGACGCCCTATGAAGCTTTGTATGGGAGAAGGTGTAGAACTCCTTTGTGTTGGTATGAGTCGGGCGAGAGTGCTGTACTCGGACCTGAGATTATGCAAGAGACGACTGAGAAGATTAAGATGATCCAAGAAAGGATGAAAGCTTCGCAGAGTCGTCAGAAGATTTATCTTGATAAGAGGAGGAAAGCACTTGAATTCCAAGAGGGAGATCACGTATTTTTGAGAGTGACGCCAGTGACTGGTGTGGGTCGAGCTTTGAAGTCTAGGAAGCTCACTCCACGTTTTGTTGGTCCTTATCAGATATCGCAGAGGATAAGAGAGGTAGCCTATCGAATTGCCTTACCGCCGTCACTTGCAAATTTGCATAATGTGTTCCATGTGTCTCAGTTGAGGAAGTACATTCCAGATCTGTCGCATGTGATTCAGATGGATGATGTACAAGTTAGGGATAATCTGACTATGGAAGCATTGCCTGTGCGTGTTGGTGGTCGAGAGATGAAGCAGTTGTGGGGTAAAGACATAGCTTTGGTAAAGGTGTTGTGGGGTGGACCAGTTGGCGAGAGTTGGACTTGGGAACGTGAAGATCAGATGAGGGAGTCGTATCCAACTCTATTTCCTTGAGGAAATTTTCGAGGGCGAAAATTCTTTAAGTGGGGGGAGAGTTGTAACACCCCGATTTTCATAAGAATATTTAATTAATTTATTTAAATATTATACATGTGAATTTCTGTGATTTGTGTCGATGTCTGTGGTTTTGGGAAGTTTTGGTTATTTAATTAAATAATAGTATGTATTACGGAATATATTGTATTATTATTTATTTTAAATAATATTAAGGGGATTAAGGGTAAAGTGGACATTTGAGGAGAATTAGTGAGGGAATTATGGAGAAAGACCAATTTTGAGGTCCAAGGGTTAGAGTAAATATAAAAGGAGGATTTTGAGAATAAGGTTCTTTTTGGTTAAAACGTGAAAAGAAGGAAATAAGGAGAGCTCTGAGGAAAAAGGGAAAAGACGAGGATTTCGTGAAGGTTTCCAAAGGCTCAAGAGAGAACACTTCAGATCGACAATCTAAGGTATGGGGAGTAATTACCTTCATTGTTTTCAATATAGGATTTGATGTAATTGAAGTGGATGTTTTGTGTTTGAGGGTTTTTGGGGTTTTGTGATGAATTGATGATTTCGAGGGTATTTTGTGAATCGATTATTAAGGGTTGAATTTAATCGGATGAAATAGGCCTTGGGACTGATTTTCTGTCGAGTTGTTTTGACCCTGTGGAAAAGAGGATTGTAAGGGCCGTAGGGGCAATTGGGGTTTTGTGAAGGTTTAGGGAATTTAAGGTTCCCGCAGTGTCCTGAATCGACCTAATAGATGTAGATTTATGCCGTTGAATTCCGTGGTGCATTAGGACTGTTGTAGGGATGTTTTTGGGTCATTTGGAGCTATAATCGCAGGTACCTTTGAGGCTGTGGAACCACTGGTGCGTAGCAGCGATTTACCGTAATCGCAGGTCCGCTAAGCGAACCATCGCTTCGCTAGGCGAATGTTCGCCAAGGTTCACAAAGCGAACAACGCAGCGAGTGCACGATAACATGAGTGTAGGTACTGAGATGATTTTGCAGTGGAAGTGGGGATTCGCTGGAAGTCTCGCTAAGAGAATGAATCAGCGAGTAGCTTCGCCCAGCAAATAAACCAGCGAGTATGACAGAGGGTGTTTTTCTGGTGTCTTGGTGTGGTGTCTGTGGGATTCACTGGCCGCTTCTCCGAGCGAAGGTTTTAGCGAACAGGTTCGCCTAGTGAATCCTGGAGTGAACGTCTGCTGTTCGCGAAATTTTGTTTCTGTTGCTGTGCTGTTATGGTGTTTGATGCTGTGATATTTATGATGATTTACCATGATGTTCTTGATGGTATTGTGGTGCTGATTTGTGATGTTTTGATGAATATATGATGACATAATTTATATGAGAATGGATGAATGATGATTCACATTCTGATGTTTATTTGATGATGATGATTAGTGATGTTGTGTATCATACATTCATATGCATACTCTGTGACGACGTTTCATTCCCATTGTGCAGATATGAGGTAATTATGACGTGCTCCAGTTCTGATTGTGGGATCGATCCTATTGACGGGAATCTTTGGAGGGGTGATGGCCTAGATTCCATCGATTATGATGATTGATACCACATGCATGAGTCTTGTTATGCATTGCATTTTATGTGGCATTGATGAATTTGTGATATGGTGTTTCCTGGTGTTTTCCTTGACGATGACCCTGATGATGTTGTATATGAAGATAATGCCATTTTATGTATATCTTGTTTTATATTGATTATTATGAATCATGATTACTCACCCTACCTGTTTGAATGTTGCCTCCACATGGGTAATGTGCAGGTGATCAGGTTTAGTTGTGGACGCTTTCGAGGACCTTTAAGTTTATTTGCTTTTGGTCGGTTTAGAGGGTCTTGCTCTGATAGTGTAACATCGGGTTGGGGTCCTTTGAGTCGAACTATGTTGTTTCCTTATTTTTGTTGTCATTTGATGATATGGTTTTATTTGATTATTATGATGTTTGTTGAAAACCTTTTATTTGAAAATTTTGAGTTCCGCTGCCATGTGAAGGCTTTTTGATTTATTTTAAGGAAAACCCTTTGTTTACAGGGCAAGTGTATTATTTTGATTTTAAATGAGAAATGTGCACCCTTTGAGGGGTTTTTATGCTTTACTCTGATATTTGAGTTGTTTCTGCTGCAACATTATTGGGGATAGAAAAGGGTGTTACAAGAGAGATCCTTCAAATCTAGAGTACTTTTATTATGAGATCCCTCAGATTCTGATACTACATTTTTCCTCCACACCATCGTCAAAGAGAAAAAAATGACAAATAAGAATATTCAGTACATGGCATGGAAGCTCATTGAGACCGGAATGTCGATGTCGTTGGGCTGGTTAGTGATGACGATGAGGATACTGAGTAGACTTTGCTTGCTTGATTTTATGCTTATTTATTGTTTTCCCTCTTTGCTCTCAATACTTTCATTTTGTAATAAGTTATGTTTTAAATGAATAAATGCTTTGTTTGATTTTTCCTCCTTTTTGATAATGTCAGGGGGGGGGGGGGGGAATATACTCTCGTGCAAAATATATTATATACTCTTTATATTTTTGAGGTGGATTTTAATCACTTCAATCTTTTACCCATGTTTTTTGTTTTTTTACCACCTCCCTGAGAGATGCATTGTCATCATAAAATAGGGGTATAATATGGATTTATGTGCTTGTAAGTACAACTGACTAAATTTTTTAGATAATAATGATGGTTTTGATGATAAAGACACAATATGTCAAACAACATTATGTTACAATAGTATAAAGAAGAAGAAATGATATATATGTTCTTTGTGAGATCAATATATCAAGACAAAATCAATTATGACAACACCTATGGTCAAACATTGTTCTGTGAAATCTTTGATGATCTCGTGTCTAGTAATACTGGATGATGACATCTATCAAAGAAACTATATCAAGCATCATCAGTTAGAAGAGTCAAGTCCCATGTGAAGTGATAAATCAATGTTGAATCAAGCGAAGAATCTTGAAGCTTCAAAGTTATGAAAGAGTGGAAGTGTGAGATCTCGCTTGGTCTTGTGTTTGAGACATCAATTGAATGTAAAGATATCAGAGTAACTCTTGAGTTACTAAGGAAACTCACATAATCTCACTAGATAATGTTTTAAAACTCTTTGAATTTACTAAAACACCTTAAGACTTCTAGAAATAATATCAAGGTTTATGTGGATTTGACCAATGAGTGTTCTTGATCATTTGGGAAACATTTGTACACTACCTAATTCGTTAAGAACTTAGTACAATTGATTAGAGCAATGCAAAATACTCTTTAATCAATTATAAATACTCTTAATCAATTAAGTAAAATAACCGTTGCAGGGTTTCCATTTTAGGATCAGGGTTTCCATATTTTTGAAGCTCTTAATTGATTAGCAACTAATATTAATTAATTAAGTCATTAGAAAGCCCATGTATCTTTTTCCATTTTGAGTCAGTTCTTCTCCTATAAATAGGGTTTATCTTCATTCTTATTTTACACCATATTTCTAATTGGAAACTCTTATATCTCATTTTCTATTTTGTATTCTCTATTTACTTATTCTTCACTAAAGTTAACTTAGTGCTAAGATAGTGAAAAATATCTTTGAGATATTTTGTACTGGTGTTGTGATGAGTTTATATTTCACTCGAGAGTGGGCACTTTATTGAGTTATATTTTTGTAAGAATTTGTTGCTTTGTCCTTGAATAAAGATTCTCCGAGGACAACTGAATATGAAGAAGGATGTCGTGGATGGGAGATTAGTTGATGAGGAGGAATGGTAGTTGTTTCTCTAGATGATTAATAGTTAACTTAGTTATGTTTTCAACGGTTTTTACAATATTTATTGGGCGTCTTGTGACTTTACTTTATTATTAATCTATTTTTTCTATCGCTACCTGGATTTAATGCACTTCCATCCTCAATTTTGTTTATCTTTGTGTCATACCCCAAATTTTACCCCTAGATTCATAGATCATTTACATATCATTATAGGTCAATCATTCATGCATGACTAACCAATTATAAAGACATTTTTTGTTTGTTTATTTGTAAAACAGGGTTGTGCATCAAGAAGTTCAAACAAATGATCAAATCAAGGATTTGTGTGATTCTCCACTTCTCAAGAACCTCCACTCATTCATGGTGATCAAGAGTTTCCCTCCATCAATAATCAAGTTTGAGTGTACATCAATTCAAGTTCACCAGGATCTCATGGCTTAGAACTTGATTCAAAGGTTTCAAATGCATCTTTGTGGCCCATTCATGTGTTTAAGATGGCTCGAGAAGTTTAATCTATTAATAGTCGAAGAATTTTGATTCAATTGTTAAAAAGTCAATAGATGCTCAAAGTCAAAGTTTGACTTTTGACATTTTTCTTTGGTCGACTACGGACTTTTCGAGTAAATAATCGAGAAAGTGTAGGAAATAATTGAGTTTGGTCAAGTCGAGAAAATCGAAGAAAGAAAATCATATGTTCGAAAGAAACACAAAAAGGATCAAAAAAATAATGCAATGGTGAAGTTGTAATAATGTATGAGGATCAAGAAGGAAGGCAATGACAAAATTGTAATTACCAATGGCAAAGTTGTAATTATCAAAAAGCAGCTGAGGATCAGCGTGAGGATCAACATCACTCAATGGCAAAATGATAATATTTGTGCATGCTTGGGGATCAAGGAAGGAATATGCCAAACGTGGACTCCAAGCAATGACAAAGTTGTAATTATCAAAAAGCAGTTGAGGATCAGCGTGAGGATCAGCATGAGGATTAGCATCGCTCAATGGCAATTATGTAAATAGTGGTCCTTTCATTTACACTACTAATAGAAGTTTTGTAATTACTGGTGGCAAACTTGTAATTAGAAGCTGATACTCAGGGCAGCCTTGGTACTCAAAGATAAAGAGGATCAAAAACTCTGTATATAGCCATTTTGTTTTCTTCATTAAGGGGGATTCATTCAAGATTGATTCAAGAAAGATTCAAGGGAAATGGTCATGAAATTCTTCCAAACATCATATTCTCACTAAAATCCATTGTCGTATAAAAGTCGAAACTTCGAATTTCCCGATTTTTCCCACTTCCTTTACATCAAATATAACTCATCCAATGCATTGAAACCAAACATTCCAACACACTCCCGGGGGCTCAATGAAGTTGTAGACATCATCATATCTCACCCAGAAGTACTCTAGAAGGTGCATTGGACACACTCTAATAGGTAAACTTTCTTGATTTCAAACCCTCATTAAGGATTTATTTTCATCTATTCAAGTTGCTATTGTGTTTGCTTGATATGTTGAGTGAAAACCCCATGAAAATGGGTATTGGTTGAACATATATGGTATTAAATTTTATTTATTTCATTTTCATTTGTTTAAACTTTCATCTTCATTTTTAACAAAAAAAATCAAAAAGAACATTTTATTCTTTCTTGCCATTTATTTCATTCTCATGCTAAAAAAAATTAAAAATATTTGTACTCTTTCATTTATTTAGCTTTAGGTTTCTATTTATTTATTTTTAAAATGTACTTTGATGTTTTCTAAACATTATGATTAACTTGTACATTTTTGTTGATTTTGTTTTGGACCTAATTTTTTTATGAATCCCTAATTGTTTCAAATGCTTAATGTTTGATATCTTGATGATCAATGATGGATCCATGTCCATACTCGCACGATGTTACTTACATGTCCATATATTATATTCACATGCTATTGCTATGAGCACTCACTTTTCCTCTTATCCTAGCCCTAGGATTGGAGTCGCCGCACTTCATGTAAGTGTCATAGTGATGAACACTTACATTCCCTGTTCAACTTAGACTTAGAGAGTTTTTGAACTCTATGTGAGTGTCTTGCCATGGATACTTACTTCCCTTTGGAATCTTGATCATTATCAAGAGTTCCTCAACCCTAGTTAGGTGAACTATAAATGCTCTGATTCCGTCCTAGTCAGGATACATAGCCACGAGATGCGATGTCTTGGCGAGCATACTTAGCAAATAAACCCCTAGGTCTTTACAATAACACATTTTCCTTAGCAAGCAAACAATACATAACACAAATACTAACAAGAGGTTCCTGTAGAGTACTACAGATACTTAGGATGCTAACACCTTCCCTAGGTATAACCAACCCCCGAACCTTAGATCTCTAGCTGTGTTGTTACATAGCGCAATTAGGGTTTTCTTTGATCTTTACCCTTTCCTTTGGATAAATCAAAGCTCGGTGGTGAATTTCAAAGATGTGTGATTCAAGTTAATTAATAGCTTAATATCTGATTCTTACCGCAACAAAAATGGTGACTTCACTGGGGAGCAGAAAACAAGAGGGTTAAGCCCCCCTTGTTTGTGTTTGTGTTTGTTATATGTTTGCTTGCTTGTATATCTGTACATATTCATTTCTGTATATATACCTGTTATGCTTGGGTTTTTCTGTATGCAGGGTTGCTACTTTTGAGTGGTGAGAAAAGTCCTAACCCGGACTTGAGAGCACACATATGATAGGATTGTGGTGTAATCAATAGTCGGCTGTTGGGAGTAGTCCTAACATGTTTGGCATATGATGACCACGCTCAGTGGAGGCCCCTTTGGGATTACTGATGTCTAATGCAAGTAGTCGTATTGATGTCACTCTTTTCGACCTGGGAGTCCGTGATACTGAGGACTTTTAGTTACCCTTTACCCCACTTGGCCTTTTAGGACGTAGTGCAGTGATTATCCAGGTGTAGACCTGTGATGGTTGTCATGTGATACTACACTCAGACGAGTTTATCTTGAGAATATTATTAACCCGCACAAGTAGTCGTGTAGGCCGATAATATCCAAAAGATTTATCGATGACTCTTGAGAATTTTTTTAGAACCCTGTTCTGCAGATCATAAACCCATAGTACACACCTTTTGGGATGGGTAGACCATGGCTCCATGCTCGTGATCTTCAAACCTAGGCCCTTGTTGTTTGCTTGTATATACCTATATATTTGTAAATATCTGTATACGTGTGTTTGTGCATCCCTACATCCATGCATTCATGAATAACCCTTTGGTTTCAAGGAATTCAGATGTTCTTTCCTTTGCAAGAATCAATAGAGATCATGGATTTTGAAACAAACCTCTTCAGTTTTTCCAAAATGTTTGCAACTTGCTTTTGAGTTCCTTGAAACCATTTGACTTGCATTTGCATTACATGTGCATGTCGTCACATTTGCATTTGCATTTCCCAGCCTTGAGTCTCATCTATCCTTTGTCCGTAACCCAGTCGACTTCCCGAAACCAGCATTGGACTTGAGGTAGCTTTTGAGGAATCATGAACTCAGGAGACCAGAGCCAGTTTGTGACTAGATCGGATTTTGACTTGTTGAAAAATCAGTTGGGTCAGATTGTGGAAGCTATGACAGCCTTGGCAAAGAGAGATGACAACATTCAAAGGACTTATGTGACCAATGTTGCCCAAGCTCAACCTGTGCAGATTCCTATTGAGAACCAGGTTATATAAGAACGTGCCATTGTCCGAGATGGACGTTCCTCTTTGGTTAATGCCGTGGAATACTGCAGTTTCGCATTCTCTGAGACAAAATTTCCAAGAGGTAGTCCCTATGATGAAAACCAAGTATCCACGATACGTTGAGATAATGGGAAAATGTCGAGCCTTGGAAGAAAGGCTTGATGCCATTAAGGGTCGTGATGCTGTTGATATAAATGCTTTGAACATGTGTTTGGTACCTGACCTTATGATACCACCAAAGTTTAAAACACCGAAGTTTGAGAAGTACAAAGGAGATAGTTGTCCGAAGCAGCATTTGGTGATGTATTGCAGAAGAATGACTTCACATGTCCGTAATGACAAGCTCATGATCCACTGTTTCTAAGACAGTCTGAGTGGGGCATCACTGAATTGGTACATGCAGTTGGAAAGTGGTCACATCCAATCATGGTCAGACCTAGCTAATGCCTTTGTGAAGCAATACAGCTTCAATCTTGACTTGGCTCCCAGTCGCCTGCTGTTACTAGGCTTATCTTAAGAGGACAGTGAATCCTTCAGAAGGTATGCTCAAAGATGGAGAGAAATAGCTGCTCGTGTTCAACCACCACTCTTGGATAAGGAATTGGTTGATTGGTTCGTGGATACTTTGCAAGGCCCGTACCGGGAAAAGCTGTTTAGCATTGTGACATCAAACTTCTTTGACTTGGTAATAGCTGGAGAGTGCATTGAGAGTGGTCTTAAGAACAAAAATCCAAGGTGCCTCGAAAATCCCAGCTAGTGAGAGTAAATCAGTTGTCAGTTCTCAAGAAGAATGGGAGAAAGAAAGTAATTCCATATGGGAATCTATGATACATCAGCCTCAACAATCATGCATCTCAACTAATCAGAGTCAATAATCTTTTGGGTCTCCACGTCAGATACCATGCTACCCATAGGGGCAATATTCTTCTCCAAATCGAAGACCTCATCAGAATCAACGGTCATACCGCCGTCAGCCGCGTCAGCACGCTCGACAAAGGCCAAGGAAGTCAGGGATGCATTTCACTCCGTTGCCGATGTCATACAGTTAGATATTTCCAGATTTAATCAAAGGTGGATTGATAGTACCAAAGGAGATAGATCTAGTGATCCCTCCATATCCACCAGGCTTTGATGCCAACGCCCGATGTGACTACCATACTGAGGCACTGGGGCATTCAACTGAAGACTGCAAGGTGCTCAGGAGCAAGGTTCAAACTCTGCTTGACTCCGAGATGATCTTATTCACGCCTCAAGGCATTCAAATCAACAATCCTTCACCTAATCAGGCGGGTTCATCGAACTCTATTATGGAAGAAATTGTGGAGGATAGAGGTGAATATGATTCTCAAACTGATCTCGACAATCAACTCTGAAGGTGGTTATTTCAGTTTGGCAAGTCAAGAAAGGAAAGCCCAGTTCCCTGAAGCTAGCAATCTTTTGGTTGTTTCAGCATTTCCTATCGTATTTCCTTTGCATGTTGAATTTGTATTTGCTTGTAAGCTGTTTTTTTTTTTTCAAATTGGCAAGATTAATGAAATGTTTATGCATCTTTTGATTAAGTCCATTCGTATTCACTCTTTCTCTTTCCTTTCATTGTTAAAAGAAAAAAAAACAAAATATTTTTTTCATCCACTTACCTTTATCAAACTGTTGTTTAAGCAAAGATTGGCGAGGATGATAAAAACCAAATACTCATAATTGTTGTTGGTATTCTATCGAATCAAAACTTTACTGACGATGTAAGGCATTGTTTCAAATCCCCAAACACTGGAGATATAAGGGAGATAGACCCTCTCTAACCCCTTTGAGCCTTGAAGTAGGAGTTTTTTTTGTCCAAATAACAAAAACCCTTAATTTTGAACCTGGGGAAGGATTGTGGGTTCAGTTAATTTGACTATGCATTTGATCTTCAAAAGGTTCGTTCATCTATACACTCTCCGTAGAGGATCAACCATGTGTTATTGATTTCAAACCCTGATTAAGGCTTTATTTTCATCCATTCAAGTTTCTATTGTGTTTGCTTGATATGTTGAGTGAAAACCCCATGAAAATGGGTATTGGTTGAACATATAGGATATTAAATTTTATTTATTTCATTTTCATTTGTTTTAACTTTCATCTTCATTTTTAACAAAATAATCAAAAAGAACATTTTATTCTTTCTTGCCATTTATTTCATTGTCATGCTTAAAAAAACTAAAAATATTTGTACTCTTTCATTTATTTAGCTTTAGGTTTCTATTTATTTATTTTTAAAATGTACTTTGATGTTTTCTAAACATTGTGATTAACTTGTACATTTATGTTGATTTTGTTTTGGACCTAATTTTTGATGAATCCATGATAGTTTCAAATGCTTAATGTTTGATATCTTGATGATCAATGATGGATCCATGTCCATACTCACATGATGTTACTTAAATGTCTATATATCATATTCACATGCTATTGCTATGAGCACTCACTTTTCCTCTTATCCTATCCTTAGGATTAGAGTCGCCGCACTCCATGTAAGTGTCATAGTGATGAATACTTACATTCCCTGTTCAACTTAGACTTAGAGAGTTTTTGAACTCTATGTGAGTGTATTGCCATGGATACTTACTTCCCTTTGGAACCTTGATCATTATCAAGAGTTCCTCAACCCTAGTTAGGTGAACTACGAATGCTCTGATTCCATCCTAGTCAGAATATGTAGGTTCGAGATGCGATGTCTTGGCGAGCAAACTTAGTAAATAAGCCCCTAGGTCTTTACCATAACACATTGTCCTTAGCAAGCAAACAATAACATAACACAAATACTAATAAGAGGTTCCTGTAGAGTACTACAGATACTTAGGATGCTAACACCTTCCCTAGGTATAACCAACCCCCGAACCTTAGATCTCTAGCTGTGTTGTTACATAGCGCAATTAGGGTTTTCTTCGATCTTTACCCTTTTCTTTGGATAAATCAAAGCTCGGTGGTGAATTTCAAAGATGTGTGATTCAAGTTAATTAATAGCTTGATATCTGATTCTTACCTCAACACTTTGTTTATTGTTTGGATTTGTGTGACTTTATTTTTCAACATAGTCTTATATGCTTTCATTTCATCATGTGATCATATGTGTTTTTATTTCATCATATAGCTTTCCATGATTTTATTTCATCATATACTATTTTATGAGTTTATTTCACCATATAATCTTTCATAATTTTATTTCATCGTAATGTCCTTTATGATTTTATTTCATCATATATATTTTAAAGACTTTATTTTATCGTATCGATGTCATGAACAATTTGGGCGTTCTCTTTGCTTTGAAGTCTCTAGGGATCGTTGCATTACTGGTATCAAATTGTTACATCAGAAAATAATTTTTTACTCATATTAGTAAAACCTTGGGACTTAGATAAAATATCAATTAAGCTTGATAGCATTCCATTTCCTTGGGATTGTCTCTCATTGGAGCGTCTCTAGAGTGTATACTTTATTTCCCGTGGCATCCTTAATCTTGTGTGGTCCTTCCTAATTGGCTACGAGCTTTCCGTCTTTGGAGATCTTCCCACCAATGTCGACCCATCTTAACACCATATCACTAAGGGTGGAACTCCCGAGGTCAAACTTTCTTATTGTATTGAGCCACAATTGTTTGTTTCACGATTGCGCACATGAGGAAGGAAAAGTTATTTTTTCTTCCAACAAGTTCATCTGTTTCCATATGGCTTGTGCCTTGTCTTTGTTTAATATAGGGTGTGCCTTTCTCCAACTTTGTTCCTCTATCTTGACAGGGATGGCGACTTTGATCCTGTAAGTGAGTCGAAAGGGCATCTCAGGTTGTTGAATGAGGCGTGTTTCTATAGGCTCAAAGAACATGAAGAAATTCCTCTGTCTAGATCTCCTTCTCTTCAATCCCCTTAAAAGAATTGTGTTTGTTGCCTCTGCTTGTCTGATTGCTTGGGGATGCTCAACTGACGTGAATTTTTTCTTGACTTTCAGATCCTCCAACAACCTCTTCAAAATATTGTTAGTGAATTGTGTCCCATTATCTGTTACGATAACTTGGAGGATCTCATACCTAGCTAAAATATTTATTTTAAATAATTTTAGTATGTTGGATGTGGTGATCTCGTCTAAGGACTTGCTTCAACCCACTTTGTAAAATAATCAATTATTATAATCGGAAATTTGAATTGGCCCACAACTAGAGGGAAGGGACTAAGAATGTCCATACCCCATCGTGAGAAAGGCAACGGTGATGTTAACACTTGCAGCTCGGATGGGGGAGCATTGTGAACATCTATGTGCTTATGACAATATTCAAACTTCTTAATGTATTCCTTGTCATCTTGGACCATAGGCAACAATAGTATATGTCCCTAAGGATCTTCTTGGCTAGGGACGGACCTCCCAGGTGTTGTTCCATTCATGCACTTCAATAAGGGTGTACATGAATTCATCTCCTTTGAGGCATTTTAGTAGAGAGGTTGATAAGCCTCTTTTGTATAATACTTGTTCCGGACTGGACCAATGGCTAGGCATGGCCCAATTTACTCCTGCCTCCAAAACGGCCCAATTGCCTAAGTCCAACAGGTGTGGTGCAGTAATTACCCTTCCGCCCCTCTACCAGGCACATATGGACAGATAAGCCTCAAGATCATTTGCTCATGCCCGGTATTCCTGCCCGTTATGCATGGCTCCACCATCCGAGAACAGTCATGGCGCCTGTGCCAGGAACTACGCCTTTTCCCGTGGCAACGACTAGTTTTGGGCATCTTTGCCCGTCATAACGACTAGTTTTCGCCAGTTACATATTCTTATGAAAACGGTTATTCTGCCCCAAAAATAGGGACCGTTGGCCACGCGTTGGGGGCATTATAAAAACCCTCTCATTTGAGAGGGTCAGGTATAAAAAAATCATCCTTAGAAACTCATACTCTTGTACTTGCCCTTCTCTCTCTCGATTCTTACTTTGGTATCGGAGTACCTTGCAGGCACACCCCCTCCTCATCTTACACACACCCAACATCACAGACGTTCCTCTTGTCCCACTTCAGGTTATGATCAACCTTCACGATCAGTGGCACCGTCTGTGGGAAATTATTGTTAGAACAAGATTTGGTGCTGCAAGATATCTCTTTGTTTTGATAATAACAAAGTTGTATTTGTGTGAGAACAATTTTGGTACTCTAACGTGTATCTTTTCAAGAATTGACAAATAGGTTCTGACTCTAATAGAGAAAGTTCTAACTCTGATAGAGATTATGTGCTACGTCACTCTGATGTTCTCAATGGTCACTTCTGCGTCAAGAAGCAAGGTTGCTTCTGATCTACTGTGCATCAGGAGGACTCCAAGAAGACACTATATTGCTGTTACAATGTTCTCTTGGATTCGGGCTGTGAATTTAACTCTGATACTCATCTTCTGAAGACCAAGTGCTGATGACTCTAAAGACAAGGTTCTGATGAACAACGTTCTGAAGACTCTGAAGACTTAAGTTTTTGAAGACCAAGATCTGAAGGCTCTAAAGACTTATGTTTCTGATAACCAAGGGTTCTGAAGAAGGAGTGCTGAAGACTCTGATGACAAGGTTCTGCTGAACAAGTTCTAAAGACTCTGAAGACTCAAGACTCTGAAGACCTAATGATTCATTCTTTTGATCATGATTCAATCATTTTAACTCATAAGCCACTGATGAACAGAAGAAGATGAAACGTTTGCGTGGGAAAATAGTACATAGTACAGATCAAACCCATTCCTTTCCACTACCATTCCACGACCCTGATTTGGTGGTACAAAGGACAATTTCAGTGTACGATTTTCATCCCAGCACAACGAAATTATTTCAAGTCGCCAGTATTTTTCTGATATTACTGATCTGTCCTTCAATTTCTGGCTATATAAAGACTTGATCATTCAACGAATCATGTGAGACCCTGAGTGTGAAAAAGAGAAATATTCAAAACACTAATTCATAAAAAGAAAGAACTCAAGAAATTGAGAAATACTTGAGTGAGCAGTAAAGCACCACAATACAAAGAAGAAGATTGTTCTTACTGTATAGATTCGCTCTAAGTTAGATTGAGCTAGAAATAATGTTTATATCAGCTTATGTAAGAAGCATTTCATTGTAAACATTTTATTTGATCAAACACTTGTTTTAATTCCTTAAGGGACCATTTAGGTCAGAAGCCTTAAGAAGAGACGGTTAATCTGCGTATTGTTAGTCACCAGCAGTTGCTAGTGCAGTTGTAATCAGTTTGGTTATAGTGGATTAAGTCCTTGTGTATAAGGCAAAATTACCTTGGTGGGTGGACTGGATTAACTTGATAGTTTTCAAGTGAACCAGGATATATCGTGTGTCTTTCTCTATTGTTAGTCTATTTGTGATCTTTGTTTGAGTTTCACAAAAATCTTTCATTTTGAAAACCCAATTCAAACCCCCCTTTCTTGTGTTTTTCTCACACCTTCAATTGGAACCAGAGCTCCGGTTCTGATTCTGATAAACGTTTTATCAACACTTAACAGTGTTCATTACTGATCCAGTATTTGTGTGAGATATCATGGCAACTCCTGCTAATACCACTGAAGAGAAAGATTATTATAGTGCCAAACTACCAGTTTTTGATGGTGAAAAGTTTGACTACTGGAAAGACAGAATAGAAAGTTTCTTTCTTGGTTATGATGTAGATCTTTGGTATTTGGTAGTCGATGGCTACAATCACCCAGTTGATGCTACAGGTGCTAAAATATCCAGAAGCGATATGACCAACCAACAGAAGAAAGATTATAAGAATCATCATAAGGCAATAACTATATTGCTAAACGCTATCTCTTATACTGAGTATGAGAAGATAACAAACAGAGATACTGCCAAATCTATATTTGATTCTCTAAGAATGACTCATGAAGGAAATGATCAAGTCAAAGAGACAAAGGCGTTAGCCTTAATCCAAAAATATGAGGCATTTAGAATGGAGGATGATGAGACAGTTGAGACCATGTTTTCAAGGTTTCAAATGCTAGTCGCAAAACTCAAAGTGCTGGACAAAGGTTACTCAACTGATGATCATGTGAAAACGATCATCAGAAGTCTTCCTAAGAAATGGAGACCTATGGTAACAACTTTAAAGCTACCAAAAGATCTCAACAGCATAAGTCTTGAAGAGCTTGTTAGTTCTTTGAGAAGTCATGAGATAGAGCTTGAAGAAGATGAACCTCAGAAGAAAAGCAAATCTACCTCTCTTAAGTCTAAACCTGAAAAGGTAAAGGCTTATCAAGCTGAGAAAGAATTAGAAGATTCTGCTGAAGAATCAGAAGATGAGCTGTCATTAATCTCCAGAAGAATCAACAAACTCTGGAAGCATAGGCAAGGAAACTTTAGAGGATCTAGAAGAAACAAAGGCCACTCTAAGTCATCATCTGGACAGAAGCAGAACTTTGGAAATGAGGTTATCTGCTACGAGTGTAATGAGCCAGGTCATTACAAGAAAGAGTGTCCAAAGATCAAGAAGGACAAGAAGCCTAAGAAGAACTTCTCCAAAGCGAAGAAAGGTCTAATGGAAACTTGGGACGACTCTGATTCTGAAGAAGAGGAATCTGATGAAGAATAAGCAAATGTTGCGCTGGTAGCAACAACTGAAGATGAAGTTTCTGGAGAACTAGAAGACAGAATATCATCAGAACCAGAATCAGACTCAGACTCAGAGGTATTATCTAAACTATCTCGTTGTGAATTAGAGTCATGTCTGTCAGAAATGCTGGAAAAATATCAAAGTCTTCAGAGTAAATGCAAAAATCTTAAAAAATCTCTTGTAATTGCTTCTGAGGAAAAAGATAAGCTTGAGTAGAATAACTCTTCTCTAAATAAAAACATTTTTTGCTTATAAAATAGTAATTATGCCTTAAAAAGCAAAGTTGCTAAATTAGAAGAAGAATTAATCTCCAATGTCTCTGACACAAGTTGTATCTACAAGTATGATAGAGAATTCTAGTATTTTCTTGCAAAAAGCATAGATAGAGGCAAGATTGCTTCCATGATCTATGGAGTAAGCAGAAATGGTAAGAAAGGTTTAGGATATACAGAATCATCTGACATTGACGAAAGTCAAAGTGTTAAACCAAAACCTCTCTATGACAATTTTGTGCCTTCTGGCACTGAGATTGTTTGCTCTGAGCTTGTACAAAAACCCCCACCGACACAGAAGTCTGTTTCTAAAGTTAAATATCATGCACAAATTCCACTTGATTATCCTGTTGCACAAAAGCCCAAAGTTGTGAAACACTCTGGGAAAGCTAACAAGAAAGGACCCAGAAAATGGGTACCTAAAGACAAGATAATCTATGTTACAGATATCCTTAGCAGCTCAGTTGAAACACCAATCATGGTACCTGGACAGTGGTTACTCGCGACACATGACGGGAAGAAGGCATATGTTCCAAAGTCTGGAACTTAAGCCTGGAGGCTTCGTCGGTTTCGGAGGAAACCAGAAAGGAAAAATCAATGGCTTAGGAACCGTTGGTAATGGTAACCTTCCCTCTATTACTGATGTTCTTTTTGTTGATAGTTTGATGCATAACTTGTTGTAAATCAGTCAACTTAGTGACAATGGTTATGATATCATCTTTAGTCAAAAGTCCTGTAAGGCTGTAAGTCAGAAAGATGGTTCAATCCTATTTGTCGGAAAGAGGAAAAACAACATTTATAAGATTAGACTTTCTGATCTTCGTGAACAGAATTTCAAATGCTTAATGTCTGTTAATGAAGAGCAATGGGTATGTCATAGACGTTTAGGCCATATTAGCATGAGGAGGATTCCTCAGCTAAATAAGCTTGAACTTGTCAGAGGCTTGCCAAATCTGAAGTATTCTTCATATGCTCTTTGTGAAGCATGTCAGAAAGGAAATTTCTCCAAAACTTCCTTTAAAGCAAAGAATGTTGTGTCCACCTTTAGACCGTTAGAACTTCTACACATTGACTTGTTTGGACCAGTGAAAACTGCGTCAATCAGTGGAAAGAAGTATGGATTAGTAATCGTTGATGATTATAGTTGTTGGACATGGGTAAAATTCTTGAAACACAAGGATGAGTCTCATTATGTGTTCTCTACCTTTTGCTCTCAAGTGCAAACAGAAAAGGATTGCAAAATAGTCAAAGTCAGAAGTGATCATGGCGGAGAATTTGAGAACAGATACTTTGTGAATCTTTTTGATTCTCATGGCATTTCCCATGATTTCTCCTGTCCCAGAACTCCACAACAAAATGGAGTAGTGGAAAGGAAGAATAGGACTTTGCAAGAAATGGCTCGAACCATGATCCAAGGAACTGACATGGCTAAGCACTTTTGGGCAGAGGCAGTAAATACAACATGTTACATTCAGAACAGAAATTCAATAATACCTATTATGGGTAAGACTCCTTATGAATTGTGGAAGAATAGAAAACCCAACATTTCATATTTTCATCCTTTTGGATGTGTTTGTTTTATGTTGAACACTAAAGAGAATCTTGGCAAGTTTGACTCCAAAGCTCAAAAGTGTTTATTGTTAGGATATTTTGAACGCTCTAAAGGCTACAAAATCTATAACACAGAAACACAAATTGTAGAGGAATCAATTCATGTCAGATTCAATGATAAGCTTGACCATGAAAAGTCAAAGCTAGTTGTCGCTCCCGAAAGATTCGCATCCAACGGTACAAACGCGAGAGTGGCGTGGAAAACAGAGTCGCCAGCAATGTGTATTTATCCCAAGAGAGGGAAAGGAAACACCACATAAAACTGAAGGAAAGGAAAAGAATGGTCTTGCGACCAAGAGAACTGGGCTCGGGAGTCGGTTACGCGTGAGGAAGGTATTAGCACCCCCACGCGTCCATCGTACCCGATGGGATCCACGCTTGCTTGTCTCGATCAAAGGGTGTCGTCAACTGGAACTCCGCTGCTGCTGGAAAGGAAAAGGAACGGGAAATAAGGAAAAAAAAAGGAGAGAGAGAGAGCAAGAACAAATGTAGGGAAAATAAAAGAAGTGCTCGCATGGGCCCTACCCCACTGCCTACGTATCTCATCGGGAACATGAGAATCAGAGCGACGTAGTTCTCCTCACTAGGGGTGGATTGTGTCTTTTAGGGAATGACTTACGTTCTAGCTCAGGTGTTGCAGCTCGCTGAATCGAGACTTAGGCGTTACCATCTTGCGAGAGAACGAGTAGGAGCACGTTCGTACGTTGAGAGTGAGTGAGATGAGAAAAGAATTCCCGAAGGAAAGACGTTAGTGTTTGTTTGGAGTTTTTTAGGCAGAAGTGTTTTTTTTAAGTTAGTTTGTAACTTGTATTGAACCAAAGTCTTAAATACAGGAATGAATACTTTCGCACACCGTCCCCAACAGGACGTACACTAGGTATCCTAGAAGAATGAGAGGAAGCCCCTCGTTCCCCACTTCCCACATAGAAGGCTCAAGTGCAATACACGTTAACCTTTATTACGTGTCTTGAAGAAGTTTTGAGATGAGAAGAGAGAGGACTCAATGGAAACTCTAACCTAAATCTAACATGCAAAGGAGATCCTAGGGTTAATGAGGTTTAGGAGAGAAACAACTACCTAAGACTTAATGTTAATCCTACTCCAAGCTTAATCGGAAATTAAATAAGACATCCACTTATCATTCATGCAAACAAACAAAGAAACATGTGAAGCAAAGAGTGAGAACATGTCAAATAAAGCACCTTAAACCAAGAGGGTCAGAACCTCTAGCATGTCATACAAGTCAAACAAAAGGCCTCATGCATTGGTTGTATCAAACAAGGAAACATTTCACAAGATTAAGTCAAACATACCACAAAATTCAAGTCAAAATAACATCAACTTAAAAAATCAAGATCAAATTGGAAAATGAATCAATGAAGATGATTCCAAAGCCACAAACAAGATCAAACAGAACATGATCATACCATATAATCATTTCAAGCATCAATCAATCACAAGTAAACAAATGCACTCAAACTAAGTCAAGTGTCTAAGCATGCCTCAACCAAATTCAAACCACAAGTAAAAGTCAACCAAAAATAGCAAAGTGGTTCAATAAATTCCCAAAAAATAATAAAATGCAATTTTAAACATCCAATTAACAAGTTCAAAAAGATTGGGACAGAACTAGCTCAAAAGCATGTTCAAAAGTGCTTCACGAGTCAAGATATGCACATAACCAAACAAAGATCGAGGGTCCATAAAAGTTGAATGGCAAGTCACTAAAAGTAACTCAAACCATCATCAAACCAGTATAAAAACAATCTCATATCAAGTACTAAGAATGACAAAAAGAATCAGCTTCATAAGGATGAGCAAAATCACAAAACATAAGCATGAATCACATCTACAAGCATGGAAGACACTTTGGAAAAGAAAATAAGAATTAATTATTAAAACAAATGGAAAATGAAAATAAAATTCATAAAAACTTAAATAAGACATTAAAATATGTTCATGATTTTTTTTTGGAATTTTTGATAATTAAAATTATTTTTAATAAAACGAAATGAAATGAGAAAATAAAAAAACGAAAATAAAAGATAGAATAAGAAGAAGTGATTGAAATGGACGGGGTGTGCTATCACTACGATGTTTGGGCCTAGACTGAGAGGAGGTGTGGAGAGAAAACTCTCGCTGGGCCCATGAGATGAGTTCACATGTTCAGAATTTATTTTAAAATAAAAGAAAGTAAATGAAATAAATTGTAACAAATGCTATGTGACTTTACTATCAATTGGTCACACATCTTTTAAGTGACTAAAGACAAAAAAAGAAATCAACCAACATGGAGCCGCCACATCATCACCATCTACCTCATGGCCATGCAAAATTCCAGCACGTGAACAGTAACCCGCGGCCGGAAAATGCAGCAGCTCGCCGGCCACCGCCGGCGGCGGATGGTCCGGTTGGAAACGGAGAAACAAAGACACCCCCCTCAGTTTTTCGCGTAGATCTCAAAAATGGCATTGGTTTTCTCTAAAATTCCCTCTAAACCCATGAAAATCAAGCTTCAAGAATAAATACTTATGGTTCCATAATCACAAATCAAAACAACATACATACTACAATGTAGTGCACTCCATGGTGAGTCCAAATATGCAAAAATAATTGAAAAGCAACCATTAAAACTCAAGAAAACCAAGGATTCAAGTTTGCACACCATAAATGAAACTCCATTAAAACACAAAAATAATTATGCAAACATTGCCTACCCTAAGGTAGGACTTCAGATGCACCCAACATGAACATAAAACAGAGCTAAAATGCAAGCTTAGAGTTGAAGAAAATTACTCAACGGAGTGGCTCCGTTGGCCCTTGAAACTACGTAGAAACTTCAAACAAATGCTTCCAATGGTCTCTTTATATCTCAGTGATGAAGAACCAAGCGAAAAATGCAGAGAAACTTGGAGGAAATGAGAGTTTTTTTAGAGAGAGGTTTTTAGAGTGAGAGAGGATTCTTGAGTTTGTGGCTGCTGAGAATGAGTCCCCCCTGCTAGGGTTTCACATTTAGCTTATATATGAAGCTTTGGTGTGGAAAAAACAAATGCATTGTGGTTAAAACTTAAGGTTAAAGTTTTGAGAAAAATTTGAAAATGAGTGAAAATGGTGGTGGTACAAGCTCACATGGCAAGGTGTGTTTTTCTGTCATCTTGTGTGGACAATGGCTGAGGAATTCAGAGTGGATTAGTGGAAACAACAATCCTTGTTGAACAAGTTTAGAGAATTTTCATTTTTGGCAAAAATATTCAAAAGTGTGCATGGGTGGTACATACAAGGTTTGGTTACTTATGGCAATGTTTTGCAAGGCATTTTGGCACATAATTCGTGTGATTTGGGGCAGGTCTTGGTTGTTGCAAGATTATGGCACATAATGCATCACTTCATGCATGAGAAATAATTCCAAGTTAACAACTTTGAGCCACGATTAACCAATGAATTCTAACTCAATTTGTGCCATCAAATGCTCTTTAGAAAGCTTGCATATCAAGGAGTAATTTTGATGTCCAAGGCAAGTTGAAATGGTGCTTGGAAGTTGCTTAAAAATGAGCATGAACATTGGTGTACCAAGTTGTCTGAAAAGTAACTTAGAAAAATTCTGAGTTTTTTTCAATTTTCCAACTTGAAAACTCCATCTTTAAAACATCATAACTCTAAAAAATGATCCAAATGGGACAAACTTTACATGGTTGGAAAGCTTGAAATGGGCCCTATAACTTTCATGTGAAAAAGTTTTCCAAATGGAGATTGCATCATTGTGTAAAATGGCCATGAAGATGACTGAATTTATGTTAGAACTTTCCAAAAATAGAAAGTTTCTCAAACCCATTTCCTTCCAAAAATGGTAAGTTCTCAAAATTCTTGATTTTCGACAATTCCTTGATCATTCCTTGATAAAATCTCGTCCATTGATCATATTTGACTTGAAAATGATCATGTTGACCTCAAAAGTTAGGAGTTGACTTTTTCAACAAATAGTTGACTTTATTCCCAATTCTCTTGATTTTCAATCTTCCGATCAATTGAAACCCTTCTGAACCAACTTGATGGACAATTCTCCAACCTTAGACACTTAGGGACATGAGGAGAAACATGGAATTAAGTCTTGCCCAAAAAATCATAAATAAACTGATTTATGGCAAACCCTAGCTTTGGTACCCTCTGGTTAGGAGGAGATATCACATCCTCCAAATTCAAATTCCTCTGAGTATGATTTGTGTCTTGTCCACCAATGATGATAGGTGCCATTTGGAGATGATAAACAATCAAAGAGCTTATTCCTTTGATGGTTAAATCTTAGAATCTTCAAAACCCTAATTTAAGAAATCAGGTTAGGAGAATGTGATTCCTTTGAATTCTCTTGCCAATCTTGGTCTTATGATGAGATGATGGACCAAATAAGACACCTTGAGGCTTAAGGTTCCCTTGTGGCTCAAGAATTGATAGTATCAGGAATTTTGTCTCCCCTTAGCCCTTTGAACAATGCACATGCACTGTTGCTTGAAACCCTGAAAACCTCTTATTCCGTTGAGTTAAACCAAGTACCTTGATCCCATGTCTTAAGAACCAATGCAACTGAAAAATGCAGTTATGACCTAATGATGATGCAAATGAAAAAGAAACATAAGCCAGTTAGAGGTTGGAAAAAAGAGGGCAAATTTTGGGGTGCTACAACTGCCCCTATTCAATCGACTTGGACCTGAAAGGATGATAGCAACGGCTTTCAGACATCCAAGGTAGAAGGTGATTGAATACAAAAAGAACCCAGAAAATTTGCACTGTGTGGATAGAGAAAATGGAGTAAGGGTAAGGAAGAAAAGTTTGTGAGGAGGACCTTGGAACCATTGGACCCCATAGGAAACCTGTCGGGAACTGGTGAACAACCTGTCGGGAACTGGTGAGATACCTGTCGGGAACTGGTGCAATACCTGTCGGGAACTGGTGAGCTTGGACCTGTTTTGCCTATCGGGAATGGGCAAGTGTACCTGTCGGGAACTGGCAAGGTTCTAACCAAAGGGAGCGGTCGGGGACGGCTACAGTTTATAACCAAGGCTTACCTATCGAGAATGGGTAACGGGGCCTGTCGGGAACTGGCATGGTTAAAACTCAAAGGGAGCGGTCGGGAACGGCTGCAGTTTATAACCAAGGCTTACCTATCGGGAATGGGTAACGGGGCCTGTCGGGAACTGGCATGGTTAAAACTCAAAGGAGCGGTCGGGAACGGCTGCAGTTTATAACCAAGGTTTACCTATCGGGAATGGGTAACGGGGCCTGTCGGGAACTGGCATGGTTAAAACTCAAAGGGAGCGGTCGGGAACGCCTGCAGTTTATAACCAAGGTTTACCTATCGGGAATGGGTAACGGGGTCTGTCGGGAACTGGCATGGTTAAAACTCAAAGGGAGCGGTCGGGAATGGCTGCAGTTTATAACCAAGGTTTACCTATCGGGAATGGGTAACGGGGCCTGTCGGGAACTGGCATGGTTAAAACTCAAAGGGAGCGGTTGGGAACGACTGCAGGAATCCTATCAGGAATGGTTCCAAGAAACTTGTGAGTTGAGAGATATGACTCTGTGGGGATAAAAATGATGAAACCCTATGTATCGTTTCGCAATGTCTATTGGGGAATGAACTAGGCATTCTTTCTGGCTTTGTCAATGATATAAGGAGCAAAGTTATGGACTCTCGCACGAGTTATCAAAACTGGCATATGCTTCACATGCACATGTTTGAATTTTTCCGTAATGCTCCATACGAAATGGAATGCTACGCATTTTAGAGGATGATATGCGTACTATATGCAAAATGCAAAGAGGTCCTCAGCAAAATAAATGCTGAGGAAAGGAAAGACAACTCCGCTGGGGATAATAAGCTGGATTAACTTCGCGGTCGCAAACCGTACTGGGGAAGACAAATTGACCTGACCTCCTGATCTGGGCGCTGACCTGACAAACCTGTTCAGGCTACTGTAGGAAAAGATAACTTTGCTGGGGAGGCATCATCTAAACCAGTCTGCTTGGGGAATAACTATAACCATAGAACTCTGCTGAAGATTAA
Source organism: Lathyrus tuberosus (assembly GCA_022829125.1). Taxonomy (NCBI): domain Eukaryota; kingdom Viridiplantae; phylum Streptophyta; class Magnoliopsida; order Fabales; family Fabaceae; genus Lathyrus; species Lathyrus tuberosus. The sequence goes on along the minus strand of JALAZF010000164.1, from coordinate 4,834,827 downwards.
TGAGCTTACAACAAACTCTGCTGGGGAGATGTCCCTTGAGAGGATTTTACAGAAGACCACGCCTCTTCAAACTCTACTGGGGAAATAAGCTTACAACAAACTCTGCTGGGGAGAATCACTTCAACGTGTCTCATGCCAGGGAATGTTTCTTGAGAGAATTTTACAGAAGATCTGACATCTTCCAACTCCTGAACTAATACTAAGACCTGAGCTAGGATGCAGTAGATGGGAGGCCACCCTGTTGGGGAAAATAGATCTGGAATACTCCTGCCGGGGAATTTTGTGATGCTCCATGCTTGAGATGGTCAACCATTTGCTTTTGCCCCAAGATACAAGTCTGATCTGGAGAAAACGTCCAAAAAGGATTTTACAGAAGATTCGACATCTCCAAACTCCTGGACATTCACTGAGTCTTGAACATCGGCTGCAAGGCGTGTGAAGCAATTCTACTGGGGAGTTTACAACCGTTATCGCCACAGAAAAGCTTGCAGCTGTTGGAGGTGCTGAATAGGATACAACACTACCCTTTTAACAATGTTGCTGGGGATCATGAAGCTCTGTAAATATGCTGGGGATGACCACCTCCAAGAATAACTCTCCTGCTAAGAAGTCCTCTCTGCCTGGAGAGGAACGATCAGTTGCACTTCGTGAAGGATTTTGGCTTGAAGACGTCATACATCTTTGCATAGCTATCCTGTGAAATCTCCACACCTGCAAACAAAAGAATGCGCACATATGCCCCAGAATAATACGAGGTTTGGTAGTATTCAACCAAGCACACGCATCATTTAAAGCAATTTTAAATGTTTTCTCCTTTATGCACATTATTGTAGAACCCCAAGATTTTCGCATGCAAGTGTTTATAAAAAATTTGGACGTTTGCGTAAACAAAGCAAATATAAAAACAAAACAACAGATAGAATTATTCTGAATAACGACAATTTTATTGATTGAAGAGCCTGAAAAATAGGCATTTACATCAAGAAGTAATTCCTGGAAAGAGGTAATTGCCAAAACAGAAAAGAAACTGTCCTAATGACAATGTGAAAATGGAACTTCAATGAGTTTCAACCCTGCTATGGTTCATATATCTTCAAGATTCTCCAACTGCTTTGCCTTCAAAGGGGGACGATTGAACTGATTCCTGACCTTCGGAGTGCTTACTGATTGAGATGAGGCAATACAGATTACTCAGATCGCAGTTTTCGCTACATCTCTCTTTTGCCTGGATCGCCCTTTACGGGTTTTCAATCCACCGAGATACCCTTTTTTGCCTAAGTTGCCCTTGCGGGTTTTCAACTTACCGGGTGTACTTCTTTTTTATTTTATCCCTAATTTTTGCCCGAACCTTTTCTTTTTTTTTGGTTCGCCGGGATGCCCTTTTTTGCCTGGACTCTCTTTTTACTGTCCAGCGAGTCTCTTTATGCGAAGTATTTTTTAACTGCATCTGAGTTCACAGGGGACAAAAAATCCTCACCGTCCATTGTTGTAAGCATCAAGGCTCCGCCCGAGAAGACCTTCTTAACAACATATGGACCTTCATAATTAGGCGTCCATTTGCCCCTGTGATCTGTATTCGGAGGAAGAATCCTTTTCAATACCAAGTCGCCCGTCTGGTAGGTCTGAGGGCGCACTTTCTGATCAAATGCTTGTTTCATTCTCCTCTGATACAGTTGTCCATGACAAACTGTAGCCAATCGTCTTTCTTCGATGAGACTCAACTCGTTGAATCTCGCTCGAACCCATTCAGCCTCGTCAAGTTTAATGTCCATCATGACCCTTAAAGAAGGGATTTCCACTTCAACCGGTAGCACTGCCTCTATACCATATACAAGCGAAAATGGGGTTCCCCCAGTAGATGTACGAACAGAAGTACGGTACCCATGCAAAGCGAAAGGCAACATTTCATGCCAATCCTTATATGTCACCACCATCTTTTGCACAATCTTCTTAATATTTTTGTTGGCTGCCTCGACGGCACCATTCATCTTCGGGTGGTAAGGAGAAGAGTTGTGATGTTTAATTTTGAAGCTTTGGCATAACTCTTTCATCATCTTGTTATTGAGATTAGAACCATTGTCAGTAATGATCCTTTCAGGCACCCCATATCTGCAGATAATCTATTTCTTAATGAATCGAGCTACCACTTGCCTGGTAACATTTGCAAAAGAGGCAGCTTCTACCCACTTGGTAAAGTAATCAATAGCCACCAAAATGAATCGGTGTCCGTTGGAAGCAGTAGGCTCAATCTTCCCTATCATATCAATGCCCCACATAGCAAAGGGCCATGGAGAACTCATCACATTCAGGGGGTTTGGTGGCACATGCACCTTATCAGCATAGATTTGGCATTTGTGGCACTTTCGGGCGTACTTAAAGCAATCAGCCTCCATAGTTAACCAATAATACCCTGCTCGTAGTAATTTCTTCGCCATAGCATGCCCACCAGCATGGGTACCAAAAGATCCTTCATGTACTTCCTGCATTAACAGGTCTGCTTCCTGTCTATCCACACATCTAAGCAAGACCATGTCAAAGTTTCGCTTGTACAACACATCCCCATTCAATTAGAAGCTTCCTGCCAACCTCCTCAGAGTCTTTTTGTCATTGTTGGATGCCCCAGCTGGATACTCTTGACTCTCCAAGAAACGCTTGATATCAAAATACCAGGGTTTATCATCAGTCGTAGTATCAGCAGAAAACACATGCGCGGGATATGGTTCCACCAATTCACCTAAATCATGGAGGACAATGTAGCTAAAGCATCAGCCATCTGATTCTCATCACGAGGTATATAGTATAATTTTACTGTTGTGAAGAAGGTCAACAGTCTTCTCGCGTAGTCTCTGTAAGGAATCAAGTTCTGCTGGTTGGTATGCCAATCTCCATTGATCTGATTGATCACTAGAGCAGAATCACCAAATATCTCAAGAGTCTTGATCCTCAAATCAATGGCTTCTTCAATACCCATGATACATGCCTCATATTTCGCTTCGTTGTTGGTGACATTAAAAGTTAACCTGGCAGTGAAAGGTATATGTGATCCTTTCGGAGTAATCAAGACTGCCCCAACACCACTTCCATTCATGTTAACGGCCCCATCAAACATCAGTTTCCATTTGTCATCAGGATCCGGTCCTTCATCAACCGGAGCCTCTTCACAATCTTTAGCCTTGAGAAACATAATGTCTTCATCAGGAAAATCAAACCTCATTGGCTGGTAATCATCAATAGGCGACTCAGGAAGATAATCAGACAACACACTCCCTTTGATAGCCTTCTAGGAAGTGTACTGTATATCATATTCAGTCAAAACCATCTGCCACCGAGCGACCCTTCCATTAAGAGCTGGCTTTTCAAAGATGTACTTGATTGGATCCATTTTTGAAATCAGTAGGGTTGTATGAGTCAGCATGTATTGTCTCAATCGCTTAGCAGCCCATGCTAGTGCGTAACACGTCTTCTCAAGCATTGAATACCTGGACTCGCAATCAGTGAACTTTTTGCTCAGGTATTATATAACATGTTCTTTCCTACCTGTCTCATCGTGTTGACCGAGAACGCAACCCATTGATCCATCACGTACAGTGAGATACATAATCAGCGGCCTCCCAGGAACTGGAGGCATGAGAATCGGAGGATTTTGCAAGTATTCTTTTATTTTATCAAAGGCCTTTTGACAATCACTGTTCCACCGGATTGATTGATCTTTTCTCAATAACTTGAATATTGGCTCACAGGTTGTAGTAAGATGATATATAAATCTTGCAATATAATTCAACCTTCCCAAAAACCCACAAACTTGTTTTTCAGTTCTCGGCTCCGGCATTTCTTGAATGGCTTTTACCTTTGCTGGATCCACCTCGATTCCCTTTTCACTGACAATGAAGCCCAAAAGCTTCCCAGATCTTACCCCGAAAGTACATTTATTCGGGTTCAGCCTCAGCTTGAAATGTCTCAACCGCTCAAACAACTTTCTCAAATTTATCAAATGCTCTTCTTCCGTTTGTGACTTGGCAATCATATCATCCACATAAACTTCAATTTCTTTGTGAATCATATCATGGAAGAGCGTTACCATGGCACGCTGATATGTAGCCCCAACATTCTTTAAACCAAACGGCATCACCTTATAACAGAATGTGCCCCAAGGGGTAATAAATGTAGTTTTCTCCATATCCTCGGGCGCCATCTTAATCTGGTTGTATCCGGAAAACCCATCCATGAAAGAAAACACAGAGAATTGACCCGTATTGTCCACCAACACATCAATGTGTGGTAACAAAAAATCATCTTTTGGACTCGCCTTGTTCAAATCTCGATAATCCACACACATTCTGACCTTGTCATCCTTCTTCGGCACATGAACAATATTGGCGACCCACGGTGGATAATTAGTAACAGCTAGAAACCCCGCATCCAACTGCTTTTGCACCTCCTCTTTGATCTTGATGGCCATTTCAGGTTTGGTTCTCTGAAGCTTCTGCTTGACAGGGAAACAACCCTCTTTCAACGGCAATCTGTGCACAACGATGTCTGTATCCAACCCCGACATATCTTGATAAGACCAGGCGAAGATGTCGACATACTCTTGCAACATTTCAATCAGCTCTTTCTTTACATTCTCAGCCAGGCTTACCCCTACTTTAACCTCTTTCCTTACCTCTTCAGTACCAAGATTGACGACTTCTACATCTTCCTGATGAGGCTGAATGGCTCTTTCTTCCTGTTTCAATAATCTAGCCAACTCCTCTGGCAGTTCACAGTCTTCCTCGTCCCCCTCTTCGGCTTGGTATATTGGATTATCGAAGTCATAATAAACCATAGCAAAGTCATCATCAATGAGATCCAGAGAATTACTTCTGCATGAATGATAATTCATGCCTTTAGAAACTGCTCTTTGAAAGGAAAAAGGAAAAAAAATGCAAGAAAACTGTAAAGAAAACATTGCCATTTTTTATTTTAAAAAAATAAAAAAGAAAGACAGGGAGCACAATTTGAATACAAAACATCCTTTTATTAATGATAAAAACTTGCATGAAAACAACATGGGGGCCCTACAATGAAGTCACTATGCCTTGGGCAGAGCATATGACTTTTGCATGCTTAATGAAAGAAAACAAAGAAAATTACTTATTTGGCAGAGTAACTTGGATGAGATCCTCCGAAAACCAATTGTTCAGCTTCACTCCTGGGGCACATGGACGCACCCAGTTGTCCAGGTCACAGTCACTATCATCACCGTCTTCAATTGCTGTACAAGTATGACTTGGATATATGACCCCTCCACTTGAGAAAAAAACTGGCCCTTGGCGCTCTTGACCCTGTAGTGGAACCCGAGAAGGTTTATAACCAATTCCATTCTTATCATCCTTGAAAGGTATCTCAACCATTTGTCCCCAACCTTCGGTATGACCAGAATGCACCACCTCTAAAGCCTGCTTATATGAAGTCATAGAGGTTCCCACTATCGCCTCACCAGACGGAGGCGGAGAATCTTTCACCATATTCATAGTTTCAAATGCCTGACAGAGAATTTCGTGGATTTCTCCGTCCATCTCCACGTACTTGAAGGATGACAGATGGCTAACAAAAATATCCTCTTCTCCGCATACCGTAACAACTTGACCATCAACTACAAACTTTATCTTCTGATGCAAGGTTGAAGATACGGCCCCAACAGCGTGGATCCAAGGACGACCCAATAGACAACTATAGGCCGGTTGGATGTCCATCACATAAAACACTGTATTGAACACCTGGGGTCCTATCTGGACAGGCAACTCTATCTCTCCAAACACTGATCTCTTTGAACCATCAAACGCTTTCACCACCAAATCACAAGGTCTGAGTATCACCCCTTCCACATCCAGCTTGGCTAATGCTTTCTTAGGCAACACATTGAGAGACGAGCCAGTGTCCACCAATACATGAGATAACATAACACCTTTACATTCCATTGATATGTGGAGAGCCTTATTGTGATTCCTTCCTTCTGGCGTTAAGTCAAAATCTGTGAACCCTAGACCGTTTCCAGCATTAACATTGGAGATCACACCTTCAAGCTGGTTCACTGATATTTCTTGCGGTACGTACGCCATATTCAAAATTTTGAGCAGAGCATTCCGATGGGCTTCGGAACATAGCAATAATGACAATATGCAAATCTTAGAAGGAGTTTGATGTAGATGGTCAACGATCTTATAATCGCTCTTTCTGATTATTCTCATGAATTCCTCAACATCTCTCTCAAATGACTTATCAGATTCTGCCCCTGGCACTGGTTCAGCCTCTGGCGTTGGTTCATCATTCAGTAACCACTTCCCTTTGGCCCTTTCTAATGCTTCAGTATTGTCTTTCCTGAGTGTCTGAGGAGCAAAAAGCCTTCCGCTGCGAGTAAAACCACCCACTCCTCCAACATTTCCGACACTTGACCCACTTTCTTTAGGAGTCTGCACCTCCTGCCTCTGTCCTTGACTATTAGTCCCATAGTACCACGGGATAGCAACCTTATTCTCATTTGGGACATAGTTAGGAACATTTATAGTTATAGGAGCTACTCGTTCAGGTGCAGATATCTGTACAGGAGCAGGCACAGGAATTTCCACAGGATCAAAGTAGATTGTAATAGTAGAAACTTCATCATCATTCTTTTTCAACTGATCAAATTGTAAACATCCTTCATCTATCATATTTTGAAGGCCAGTTCTTAACTTTACACAACCATTATCAGCAATCAAGCAATCTTCATAAATCTCTGAACAACCAGGAAATACAGCCTTTTTTAGCAAGCGTTCCTTCACAACTTTCAACGGAGTCTTGACATCATTAATGTCCCTTACCAGATTCAGCCCTCTATCTTCTTCAATGGCATGCACCCCCGGTCCACTATGCGAAGGCATGGGATTTTGAATTACATTAGGCCTCTGAGCAAAATTAATAGCCTTTGAATCAACAAGGTCTTGCACCACATGTTTGAAAGCCTTGCAGTTTTCCACATTGTGTCCTGGTGCATTGGAGTGAAACTCACACTTTTCATTTGCATCATATCCAGCGGGTAACCTGCCCACGGGGGGAGCCAAAGTCCTCAACTGTACCAAATTCAAACGAAGTAAATTCTGTAGCATCTGTGAACAAGTCATAGGGAAAACATCAAAGTGTCTGTCATTCATTCTCTTTCTTGGGTGATACTGCCTCTGAGCTGCAGGTTGAGCCTCACTACCCAGAGTTGGAATAGTTATAGATGCTGCCTGGTGATGTGCACCCTGTTGTCCTCTACCTCTCCCCCTTGTGAATACACAGCATTAGCGTCACCTTCACGCTTTCTGTTATTGTTGCCAAAAAACTTCTTTGCAGGAGCTGAACTTGTACCACTTCCGTCCTGAATTTTCCCCATCTTTAACAAACTCTCAATTCTCTCTCCAGCAATTACTATGTCAGCAAATCCAGTAGATGGACAAGCGGCCAGCCTATCAAGATACGGACCTTGTAAAGTATTTATGAACATGTCAGCCATTTCCCTATCTGCCAACGGAGGTTGCACCTGAGCAGCAAGTTCACGCCACCTCTGGGCGTACTGCTTAAAGCCTTCCTTGGGGTCCTATGTCATGCTTTGTAACTGAGTGCGATTCGGCACCATGTCGATGTTATATTGGTATTGCTTTAAGAAAGCCAAGCACAACTCTTTCCAGCTTCTGACGCGGGCCCTGTCTAGTTTTATGTACCATTCCAGTGAGGCTCCAGACAAGCTGTCCTGGAAAAAATACATCCATAACTTCTGATCATCAGAATAAGCTGCTATCTTCTGGTTGTAAGCCTGGAGGTGAGTTTTGGGACAAGTGCTACCATTGTACTTGTCGAAAGTAGGTGGTTTAAACTTCGGGGGAATCTTGACACCATGCACCAGTCCCATATCCTCGACATCAATTCCCAAAGGATTTTGACTTTCTATAGCTTTCACTCTCTCAGCCAATCCCTCGTATTTCCTTTCATCATGGTAGAATCCCATATCAGCATTAAGTATAGAAAATTGGTTATCTTGACGATCTTCCACCAGCCCAGTGTTGCCAGGAGCAAAACCCACATTAACTCCAACCGGAGGAGGAGTAACCACAGGAGGATTGATCACAGGAGGGTTGACCACGGGAGGGTTAACCCTAGGGGGATTAACGTGATCACCAGTAGAAATTTTAGTCTCCAACCTCTGGATGGTAGCTCTCATGTCTTCTTACCCTGCTCTCAGGTCCTGCTGCCCCTGAGCAACCCCTTGCATCAGATTCATAAATTGTTCCATACGTACCCTCAACTCAGCCAACTCTGTTTGTACCTGATCCATAGCTCTAGCCTGGTTTCGTCTGGTTGCGTACCGGTGAATGGGAGAATCAGCTATTGTGCCTGAAACCATATAAAGGTTAGAGAGCTCCTGCAGCGAGTACCTGTTATGCAAAAATGCTTATGATTATGCAATGCAAATGCAAAATGAAAACAAACATATTTGAACATTTCGAAGGTATATCCTTTGATTCCAATCTTTGAAACCGGGCCAGGGATTGGACACCTCATCGGAAAATAAATCCGAGCTCAGCAATACCACAACATTAAACCAAGGAAACAAAACACAATTCAAATAAAAACCACCAAGGCACAAATATCTGGATCAAACATCCTATTATCAAGATGGCAGAATTCATACAAATAAAGTCAATCGTAACCAGCGGTGATTCCATCAACAATCCTGATGGTAACCACAAAAAAAGATACACAACTATAATTCTACCCCAAACAGACTAGCCTCCACTTCTTCCAGAAGATTCAAAGTGTCTGGATGTGCCGATCGCGTGATCAGCCCTTTGATTAACCTGTTTCTCTTCACAACCTCTTGGTTTAGTGTTGCAATCTGCTCTTCAGCGCTGTTACCTTCATGTCTCACCTTCTTGATTCCAGCTTGTAACTTGAGTTCTTCAACTTCCTTTTGGGATTCTTTCCACTTGTTGAAGAAATGCTTCCCTTTCTCTTTCGCCTTTTGCAGCTCCTTATTTAATCCCTCGTTTTTGACTTGGACCTCACTCCACATCTCTTGATAAACATCAAGTTCAGTTTTAGTCTTAGCCAAAAGCTTTTTAGTTGTCCTGGTGGTCTTGCTAGATGTCTCTGCTGCCATGCTAAGCTTCTTGAAATGCTGAATTCTGCTATCCAGATCATTTTCTGTCTTCTTCAAATGCTCAGTCGACTCTTTAACTTGCCACTTCAGCTCTAAGTTATCCTGCAAAGCTCCTTGCAACTGACTGCTCATACCAGAATTCTCTGCTCTCAATTCGTGCATCAACTTCTGTTGCTGGTTGAACTCTTCAATAGGCACAGTAAGTCTTTCCTCCACACCTTCTGGGTACACCATATGTGCTCGATCAAAAGGCAAGTAGCACTCCTCAACTCTTTGTTTTATCCAATCCACATAAGGAAGGAAAGCTTGATTGTTAGGTTTGCCCAGAACGGCCTTGCCTTTCTTTAGTATACTACTCCAAGCTTCAGAAGCTCTATGTGCCTCCTACAATCCTTCAGATGAGTGAAAATACAATGATTCCTCCACATCTCTCTTAACAGGTGATCCTACCAGAGCATAACCAAAGTGTCTGACAGCCAAAGAAGGGTTATAATTAATTCCTCCCTTCCTCCCTATCAAAGGAACATTAGGGTACTTACCACAGTTGTGAATGATATCCTTACCAAGCAATCCGTGATTTATCCACACGATGTTTTTACTGACCAGTCCCATCAGGCGCTGACTCCATTCCAGAGAATCCTTAGAATCAACAAAAGCACCAGACTGAGGTAGACGACTTGCGAACCATTTATAAAACAATGGAGCGCAGCAATGAACCATCCTTCCTCTCTTCTTTTCATTCCTGTTGTATAAGGCATAATGGAGATCGCCCAACAGGGTTGGCACAGGATTCCTCATCATGAATATCCTGATAGCATCCTCATCCAAAAAATCAGGCTCATTGGGGAACAACACAATACCATAAACACAAAGAGCTAACAGTGCGTTGAAAATGACCCATTCTTTATCTTCTGCTGCCTTCTGTGCCTTCTTCGTCAAATACCCCAACTTGAAACCACGGATTTTTCCTTTGTTAGAAATGTTGGCTTCTATCTCTGATTTGCTCAAATAAAGAGCACCGGCCAATTTCCCACAATCCAGATCTCCTTTTGAACCAAAGAAGGGAGGAACTTCCTTGACAGCAATCACTAGCATGTTAGAATATTCCTCCAAAGTAGGCACCAACAAATAATCCGGGAACAAAAAACATCTCAGTGGAGGGTCATAAAACTGCATCAGAGTATGAAGACCCTGAAACTCCTAATCGTTGATGTTGCGAACAAAAGACAGAATCCACCCATACTTCTCCTCGAAAGCATTCAACACTTCAGGACTTGCCATTCTCTTCAAGATGGTGAGAGGACCTGTTGCTGGCTTGTGAAACTTGTAGATGATAATATCCTTCTTACCTCTTGGAGCATCCATCCCTAATATTGCCCTCTGACTGGAATCACAGATTCGGATACAACCTAGAAATGCAAAAATATGAATGTCAGAGAAAAAAATGAAATGCAATGCAACACACGGGATCAAGGCACCAAGCATCTGTGCTGAACTGGATGGACAATCTTGAGGCTCTGTACAAACTCTTGAATCAAACAGGGATAACAAAATAACCACACTGATACGGATGTAGAGACAAAGAATCCAAAAACAAACGGGTAGGTAGAAGGTCACAGTCACCTGCAAACTTATAAACAATCCCGCCCCCCTCACATGTGGGTACTAAGAACCTCAGTATCCCGGGCTCTCAGGTCGAGAAATGATGATACGTTCACCATTTCTGGTTTGGCATCATCACCAATCGAGGAGGCCTCAACTGATTCACAGAAACGAAAGATCCTCAGCTTCAGAGGTTTGAGAAGCAATAGCACATTCAGCCCGAAGGATACAATGCTATCGCCAATCAAAGAGGTCGTCCGCTGATTCACTTCAAAAAGGGAAGTCCTATAGCAAGTTCCCAGCGTTGGGTCCTCGGATCGAGAATGTGCAATGGGATTGCCATAGAACGTGGTCTTCCACTGTCACATTTCGGGAGGAGTGCCGCAACTAAGTCCTCGGGAATGGTCTCCAGAGTCGACAATCCCTCAAGAGAATACCTACTGGCCTGTACCAACGCACAGTAGCAGGTAGCTCCTGATAGAACCTCGTCTGGTTATGGGTCTCATGAACAACAATACATGGCCACCCCCATGCAAGCGTCACGACTATCCACTCTAAAACCTGTGTGTATGCACGAGCCTGGGTAGTGGGCTCATCTCTCAGAGCATCCCAACCCACCTAACAGAAAACCAGCCAGCACAGCACAGTAATATCCAGTATGACAGTAATAAAATGCAATGTAATGCAATAAAAACTGTAAATACAGTAAAACAAATAAAACAACAATACAGTAATATACAACAAAATAAAGCACCATAATAAACACCCAATGAAAGAAAACAAACAAGCGCTAGGATTGACTCGCTTAGGAAAAATTCCCCAGCAGAGTCGCCAGCTGTCGCTCCCGAGAGATTCGCATCCAACGGTACAAACGCGAGAGTGGCGCGGAAAACAGAGTCGCCAGCAATGTGTATTTATCCCAAGAGAGGGAAAGGAAACACCGCATTAACCTGAAGGAAAGCAAAAGCATGGTCTTGCGACCAAGAGAACTGGGCTCGGGAGTCGGTTACGCGTGAGGAAGGTATTAGCACCCCCACGCGTCCATCGTACCCGATGGGATCCACGCTTGCTTGTCTCGATCAAAGGGTGTCGTCAACTGGAACTCCGCTGCTGCTGGAAAGGAAAAGGAACGGGAAAGAAGGAAAAAAAAGGAGAGAGAGAGAGAGCAAGAACAAATGTAGGGAAAATAAAAGAAGTGCTCGCATGGGCCCTACCCCACTGCCTACGTATCTCATCGGGAGCATGAGAATCAGAGCGACGTAGTTCCCCTCACTAGGGGTGGATTGTGTCTTTTAGGGAATGGCTTACGTTCTAGCTCAGGTGTTGCAGCTCGCTGAATCGAGACTTAGGTGTTACCGTCTTGCGAGAGAACGAGTAGGAGCACGTTCGTACGTTGAGAGTGAGTGAGATGAGAAAAGAATTCCCGAAGGAAAGACGTTAGTGTTTGTTTGGAGTTTTTTAGACAGAAGTGTTTTATTTAAGTTAGTTTGTAACTTGTATTGAACCAAAGTCTTAAATACAGGAACGAATACTTTTGCGCATCATCCCCAACAGGACGTACACTAGGTATCCTAGAAGAATGAGAGGAAGCCCCTCGTTCCCCACTTCCCACATAGAAGGCTCAAGTGCAATACACGTTAACCTTTATTACGTGTCTTGAAGAAGTTTTGAGATGAGAAGAGAGAGGAATCAATGGAAACTCTAACCTAAAGCTAACATGCAAAGGAGATCCTAGGGTTAATGAGGTTTAGGAGAGAAACAACTACCTAAGACTTAATGCTAATCCTACTTCAAGCTTAATCGGAAATTAAGTTGGACTAGGTAGCTCTAAAGGGAAAGGAATCCAAGACTTAAACAAGTCTTGAGATTCGAGGGAAGAGAAAGAGTGAAAGAGATGAAGAAGAAAGAGAAAGATAAGAAAAGAGATGGGGCAGCAAGAACATCATAATCATCATATCCAAATCATAACATAGAACATGCTTCAAAGATCATACAAGCACATATCAAGTATACAAGTGAAGGCACACAAGAAAGGATGCAAGTAAACTTGCACAAGATTCACAATTTCACACACTAAGGTTTCATACAAAGATGGCATGAGCAAAATAAGATGAAAGCGAAACCAAGTCAGAATTCAATTCATATCATGATCATATAATCCAAACATGCAAAAATGTTTCACATTATGATGCATTATGAGCCAAAGAAACCATAAAACCAATGATGATGATATGCATCATACAAATCAAACCATGATGATCAAGTGAGATGAAAACCAAGTAATGAACTCAAGGGGAAGTAGCATATGTATCAACATCATACCAAAATCAAACTCAAGTCACACAAGATGAATCATTAAGCAACACATCCAAAACATGCCTCAAAATTAGATAAGACATCCACTTATCATTCATGCAAACAAACAAAGAAACATGTGAAGCAAAGAGTGAGAACATGTCAAATAAAGCACCTTAAACCAAGAGGGTCAGAACCTCTAGAATGTCATACAAGTCAAACAAAAGGCCTCATGCATTGGTTGTATCAAACAAGGAAACATTTCACAAGATTAAGTCAAACATACCACAAAATTCAAGTCAAAATAACATCAACTTAAAAAATCAAGATCAAATTGGAAAATGAATCAATGAAGATGATTCCAAAGCCAAATACAAGCTCAAACAGAACACGATCACACCATATAATCATTTCAAGCATCAATCAATCACAAGTAAACAAATGCACTCAAACTAGGTCAAGTGTCTAAGCATGCCTCAACCAAATTCAAACCACAAGTAAAAGTCAACCAAAAATAGAAAAGTGGTTAAATAAATTCCCAAAAAATAATAAAAGGCAATTTTAAACATCCAATTAACAAGTTAAAAAAGATTGGGACAGAACTAGCTCAAAAGCATGTTCAAAAGTGCTTCACAAGTCAAGATATGCACATAACCGAACAAAGATCGAGGGTCCATAAAAGTTGAATGGAAAGTCACTAAAAGTAACTCAAACCATCATCAAACCAGCATCAAAACAATCTCATATCAAGTACTAAGAATGACAAAAAAAATCAGCTTCAGAAGGATGAGCAAAATAAAAAAACATAAGCATGAATCACATAAACAAGCATGGAAGACACTTTGGAAAAGAAAATCAGAATTAATTATTAAAACAAATGTAAAATGAAAATAAAATTCATAAAAACTTAAATAAGACATTAAAATACGTTCATGATTTTTTTTGGAATTTTTTGATAATTAAAAGTATTTTTAATAAAACGAAATGAAATGAGAAAATAAAAAAACGAAAATAAAAGATAAAATAAAAAGAAGTGATTGAAATGGAGGGGGTCTGCTATCACTACGATGTTTGGGCCTAGACTGAGAGGGGGTGTGGAGAGAAAACTCTCGCTGGGCCCATGAGATGAGTTCACATGTTCAGAATTTATTTTAAAATAAAAGAAAGTAAATGAAATAAATTGTAACAAATGCTATGTGACTTTACTATCAATTGGTCACACATCTTTTAAGTGACTAAAGACAAAAAAAGAAATCAACCAACATGGAGCCGCCACATCATCACCATCTACCTCATGGCCATGCAAAATTCCAGCACGTGAACAGTAACCCGCGGTCGGAAAATGCAGCAGCTCGCCGGCCACCGCGCCGGTCCGGTCGGAAACGAAGAAACAAACACACCCCCCTCAGTTTTTCGCGTAGATCTCAAAAATGGCATTGGTTTTCTCTAAAACTCCCTCTAAACCCATGAAAATCAAGCTTCAAGAATAAACACTTATGGTTCCATAATCACAAATCAAAACAACATACATACTACAATGTAGTACACTCCATGGTGAGTCCAAATATGCAAAAATAATTGAAAAGCAACCATTAAAACTAAAAAAAAACAAGGATTCAAGTTTGCACACCATAAATGAAACTCCATTAAAACACGAAAATAATTATGCAAACATTGCCTACCCTAAGGTAGGACTTCAGATGCACCCAACATGAACATAAAACAGAGCTAAAATGCAAGCTTAGAGTTGAAGAAAATTACTCAACGGAGTGGCTCCGTTGGCCCTTGAAACTACGTAGAAACTTCAAACAAATGCTTCCAATGGTCTCTTTATATCTCAGTGATGAAGAACCAAGCGAAAAATGCAGAGAAACTTGGAGGAAATGAGAGTTTTTTTAGAGAGAGGTTTTTAGAGTGAGAGAGGGTTCTTGAGTTTGTGGCTGCTGAGAATGAGTCCCCCCTGCTAGGGTTTCACATTTAGCTTATATATGAAGCTTTGGTGTGGTAAAAACAAATGCATTGTGGTTAAAACTTAAGGTTAAAATTTTGAGAAAAATTTGAAAATGAGTGAAAATGGTGGTGGTACAAGCTCACATGGCATGGTGTGTTTTTCCGTCATCTTGTGTTGACAATGGCTGAGGAATTCAGAGTGGATTAGTGGAAACAACAATCCTTGTTGAACAAGTTTAGAGAATTTTCATTTTTGGCAAAAATATTCAAAAGTGTGCATGGGTGGTACATACAAGGTTTGGTTACTTATGGCAATGTTTTGCAAGGCATTTTGGCACATAATTCGTGTGATTTGGGGCAGGTCTTGGTTGTTGCAAGATTATGGCACATAATGCATCACTTCATGCATGAGAAATAATTCCAAGTTAACAACTTTGAGCCACCATTAACCAATGAATTCTAACTCAATTTGTGCCATCAAATGCTCTTTAGAAAGCTTGCATATCAAGGAGTAATTTTGATGTCCAAGGCAAGTTGAAATGGTGCTTGGAAGTTGCTTAAAAATGAGCATGAACATTGGTGTACCAATTTGTCTGAAAAGTAACTTAGAAAAATTCTGAGTTTTTTTCAATTTTCCAACTTGAAAACTCCATCTTTAAAACATCATAACTCTCTCAAAAATGATCCAAATGGGACAAACTTTACATGGTTGGAAAGCTTGAAATGGGCCCTATAACTTTCATGTGAAAAAGTTTTCCAAATGGAGCTTGCATCATTGTGTAAAATGTCCATGAAGATGACTGAATTTATGTTAGAACTTTCCAAAAATAGAAAGTTTCTCAAACCTATTTCCTTCCAAAAATGGTAAGTTCTCAAAATTCTTGATTTTCGACAATTCCTTGATCATTCCTTGATCAAATCTCGTCCATTGATCATATTTGACTTGAAAATGATCATGTTGACCTCAAAAGTCAGGAGTTGACTTTTTCAACAAATAGTTGACTTTATTCCCAATTCTCTTGATTTTCAATCTTTCGATCAATTGAAACCCTTCTGAACCAACTTGATGGACAATTCTCCAACCTTAGACACTTAGGGACATGAGGAGTAACATGGAATCAAGTCTTGGCCAAAAAATCAGAAATAAACTGATTTATGGCAAACCCTAGCTTTGGTACCCTCTGGTTAGGAGGAGATATCACATCCTCCAAATTCAAATTCCTCTGAGTATGATGTGTGTCATGTCCACCAATGATGATAGGTGCCATTTGCAGATGATAAACAATCAAAGAGCTTATTCCTTTGGGGGTTAAATCTCAGAATCTCCAAAACCCTAATTTAAGAAATCAGGTTAGGAGAATGTGATTCCTTTGAATTCTCTTGCCAATCTTGATCTTATGGTGAGGTGATGGACCAAATAAGACACCTTGAGGCTTAAGGTTCCCTTGTGGCTCAAGAATTGATAGTATTAGGAATTTTGTCTCCCCTTAGCCCTTTGAACAATGCACATGCACTGTTGCTTGAAACCCTGAAAACCTCTTATTCCGTTGAGTTAAACCAAGTACCTTGATCCCATGTCTTAAGAACCAATGCAACTGAAAAATGCAGTTATGACCTAATGATGATGCAAATGAAAAAGAAACATAAGTCAGTTAGAGGTTGGAAAAAAAGGGCAAATTTTGGGGTGCTACACTAGTTGAAAAGTTTGCAGATCTAAAGATCACGTTATCAGAATCTAAAGAAGTAGAAGATTCAAGAGAAGCAGCCAAAGATGAAAATTCTCCAGATCCAAATACAACCTTACCAGAAGCTGAGAACAACTCATCTCAACAAAATAAGAATAGATTAGAGACTTCTCATTCTGAAGAATTGATTCTGGGAGATAAAGCTGATCCAGTCAGAACCCGTTTGAGACAACCTATGTCCCATTAGTGAAATTCTAATGTAACCTGTCATACCCCAAAATTTGACCACCAAGATTTCCCATCATTGTGCAAATCATCATCACAATATGGAGGAACTTTCATGCATCATCAATCTCCTTAAGGATTGTTGAGCATTCACTACAATCAAGAATTAGGGTTTCCAGCCCTCTCAGAGAACTTAGACAAAGGATCAATCAAGGAATGACATGATCTTCAACTTGTCTAACCTCTCAAAAATCCATGGAGGACTAAGAGGTCTCCCACATCAAGACTTAAGCATAAGGTTACAATATACCAAGTGGATAAAGCCTCAAGATCGTCTGTGTCACCAAATTAGGGCTTTAGTCGACTGAGGCTTCCAGATGAGAATTTTCTTCTAGGCATGAGCCAATGCCTCAATGTATGGTCCTATAAGCTCAAAAGGATCTCAAGAGCCCATCCACAATGGCAAAATCACCTTGGATGTCCATCTATCAAAAAAATCAAGAATTAGGGTTTTGACCTAATTCAACCCTTGAGTTAACTTGTGAAGTGAGGCATGGCTTGAAGCTTCAAAATAAACTTCAAAGGCCTCAAATACATCATATTGACATATTTACAAGATTTGATTGACTCAAAGAACTCAAACCATAAGACACAAGAACTCAAAATCATCTTATCACAAATTAGGGTTTCTGATGGAAAAAGTCAACCCTATCCTTGACTGTTGACCTACCATTGATCTCAAACCTTGGGGAGGGGTCCAAGGCATTCCTAAATACCCTTGGAGGCCATCCATGAAGTTTAATTGAGCCCAAGGATTGATTTCACAAAGGGATCAGAAAGTCAAAATTTCATCTGATGAAAAAGTCAACTGTACAAAATCCAAGTTTGACTTTTTGGATTTTTGGTCAACCAAGTTTCCTTAACCCTAAAACAATGTTAATATGTGATTTGAATCATCATTAATCAAGAAAAATCAAAGAAAATGAGTTAACTTGTTAAAAGGGTAACCATAAAAAACTTAGAATTTTTCTAAGTTATGGAACAAAGTGGCTAGGGTACCAACTTTGCAAGGCCATATCTCCCAAACCCTAAGGCCTTTTTCTCCCATTCAAAGCTCAGATTGAAGTTCATGTTACATACTTCAAATATGTCAACTAGACCTCATTCCAAATCATCATGGATTTTGAGTTATTGCTTGAGTAAAATCACAAAAAACATGAAAATGACATCTTTCCAACACTTAGTGAAATTTTCACTAAGTCAGAATCTGCGTTATTTTTTCCAAAATGTAGAGGCATTTTTCATTGTAATTCAAGTTAATTCAAAACCAAAGTTGGACATCAAGTTGAAATAGGATATGTCAGCTTTCCAAAATGTCCAAGAACTCCGTCAAACTCCACCTGAGCTAGAGGCTATGACAGCTGCAACATGCCTTGCTGCAAACTGTTTTTGCAAGGCAGATTTGTGCCTTAGTGCTCGAATTGATCAATTTGGGCAAATTCAAGCATGGTTATCCATCTGTACACCTCAAGGGAGAACAACCAAGGGACAAAAACTGATTCATCAACCTCACAAGTCCATGAATCTATGTTTAGGCATGTCATCCCTAGAATTCAAGATGCTTCAAATATTCAATTTTGTCTCAAAGCATTTAACTGATGCATAGAGGTGGCATTCATCAAGACAATGTTATAAGTTCAGTCAAGGCTTATCCCTAAACCAAAGAACCTTAGGCCTGTTCTCTAACCTCAAGTCAATGGCTAGAGGAGACTTGAGATTCCATTTGATCCACATTGGCCAAAGGCCTTCTGTAGTTGCCATACACTGTTGCTTGCAAAATAAACTTGACACACTATAAATAGGCCTCAATTGTGATCAGTTTGAGTACACCAAAGGTCCTAAATAGATGCCTTTCTCAGAATCACAACTTTCACTCCAAAAATACCTTCTAATGCAAGTTACTATCAGGTCTTGAGTTAGAGTGTGTTTCCAACCAAACCAATCACACACACACACACACCTCACAAACATCATATGTGAGCTGATCAAACACTAAAATAACATCTGGAACACCTAATTCACAGAATCACCATCCATTTGCTCAAGCTTTTAGTAGAGTTGCAGTTAGGGTGCCACAACCAGTTCCAGCTCATTTGAAATCAACCTTAGCACTCAAACACATCCATTGAGGAACAAGGAAGCTGTCCAAATCACTGAAACTCATATGTAACACCTCCAAACCAGAATTCGATTCTCACTTGCAGAGGTAAAACTTGAACTCTCAAACTCAATGAATCATGCATCATAAACATGTTTTCTTGCTACCATTGTGTTTCTGGATGTTTGTAGATCATTTACCCTCAATCAATTGTTGCTTACAATTCATGTATAGGATTACATTGAGTTCATGCCAATTTTAGGGTTCTTCAGGTTTTATCATGATATGTTCTGATTCAATTAATTTCAATAAAATTGGGTATTGCCATTGTGTTCCTCATCTAAAAATGCACAATTTTCATATTTGGATCATGTGAAATGATTGAGAGATGAGGGAGATAGGAGTCTTCACGTATCTGAGCTTGAATTGGCATTGCGCCCCAGTGGTTGATCAACTGGTTTATGTGTATTGGCGAGCGAGAGGTTTGAGGTTTGAATCCCCCTCGCCAAGACCTCTTTTTTATCACTTGTTTCATTAATTTTTTACTATTTTTATTTTTCATATTATTTTTGTTAATAACTTTGAAAATTAATTTCTCATTCAATTTTATTCATTTTTGACTGGTTCTTTTTCTGAAAAATCACAAAAATATTAAAGTATTTTATTCTACAAAAAATCAGATTTATATTATTTATTAAATATAGTTGGTATTTTTGTAAATAAATTCATTTTTTATTGTTTTTAAACATTTTAAAAATGAATTTTTATCTTGAAAATCAAAACCAAATGAGTTCTAAGTCATCTTGTGATTAAAATCTCATTTTTCAAACCTTAACCAAAAATCACAAGTAGTTTATTTAAACTTATTTGGTATTTTTATAATTTTTTATTAATTTTCTTAAAAGGATTACTTTTAAAAAATGAAATTAGGGTATTCTTTGATTTTTGATCCTTATCAAACCTTTCAAAACACTTTGGGCCTCTAATAGAGTGTAAGACCCAACCCTCTTTTTGTAAAATAATCCGTGCCTCAGTCATTTGTATAAGTCCCAATACGATTTTTAAAACAACGGTGCGATCACTGTTAAAATCCGGGCCTCCCCTCGTGTTGTAAATCCCATCTTTCTTTTTGAAAACATCTTTGGGCCTCTAATAGAGTGTAAGACCCAATCCCTTTCTTAACCAAAACCATTTTGGGCCTCAGACATTGTATAAGTCCCAACATATTTTCAAAAACCTCGGCGCGATCGCCAGTTCAAAATTAAGTCATCTGGGCCTCTCCTTGAGCTATAAGTTCCATTTCTTTTTCTTAAAACCTTTTTATAGGCCTCTCCTTGAGCTGTAAGACCCAACCCTTTTGTAAATAAACCTTTTTGGGCCTCAGTCATTGTATAAGTCCCAATACGATCTTCAAAACAACGGTGCGATCACTGTTAAACCCTGGGCCTCTCCTTGAGTATAAGCCCCAACAATCTTTTCAAAAACAACTTCTCTTTTGATTTAGATTCAAATATAAAGTTGTTATAAAAAATTTCTTTAATTTCTTTGAACAACTAATAATACAGCATGGAAGCTTGCTCACCTGTGAGTTTTTATCAGTTTTCTTTACATACTTATATATATATATATATATATATATATATATATATATATATATATATATATATATATATATATATATATATATATATATATATATATATATATCTGTATTCTGGGAAGCTGCTCCTCTGTAAGTCCTTCTTTCATCCCCTTTTAAATACTTGTCATATATCAACAGTATATATACTAGTATATCTATTTAGAGTTTACCTCGGCAACTAGGTCTAGACCTAGGTAAAACCAGTTGGTCACTCTTTAATACAGTCAAAACTAGATCCCCATAGGATTTCCAGATACAGTCTTGCCTTATCTTGGGCCTAAACAATATGGAACAAAGAGAAAGGAAGTATTCTCGGTGAACCTTTTCTCAGACTGTCACTATTAGAAATTGTCAAAGAAATTCAATTCCCCCAGAGAGGATTAATTCCTGGTGAAACTTCTCTTGAATTTTTTCAAACCCTAAAATTGTTCGCTAAAGAAAGGATTAATTCTCGGTGAAACCTTTCTTGAATTTTTCTTAGGTTTGGGACCCACGTGCTTCTTAAAAGCATTCCCAGCCTCCTCTTGGGATTTGTACAAGGATCCTCCGGCTTCTTAGAAGTTCTTATGCCTTATCTTGGGCTTAATACAAGGACCTTGAAGACCTCTTAAAGGTATAAGACAGAACTTAGTCATCCTTTGCTAGAGCAGTCTTTCTTGAGTCAAAATCTCAGACCAATTTAGGGTTGATTCTCATCCCTTAAAACACTTGTCTCCTCTTGGGCATCATACAAAGATAAACTCTTCCATACCAGTAGACTTGGACAGTCTAATCCCCTCTCGGATCTCAAAGACATTCTCAAGTTCCCTACAAACATAGGAGAAACCCCGGTAATTCTGGATCAATCTCCTGTAGAGTTAAAACCCATGGGTTCTAAAACCCAGCCTCTCTCCTAAAAATCCCCTGCCAGGGTCAGTTTATCATCAGTATAACACTATCCCAAATCAGAACCTCAAGGTCTCTGATACCTCAACTCTTCTGTAATCCTCAGCAAGAGTTAATTCCCCGTTTGGACCTGCCTCGGGATCTCAATAATCCCTAGCAGAAGATAGCCTCCTCTTAGGCTTTGTATAATGATCCTTCCTTTCCTCAGCATAGTCAGCCTCCTCTTGGGCTTTGTACAATAATTCTCCCCAGCGGAGGTCACCTTTTGAGACTCTCTTGTTAAGTCAATCAACCTCTTCAGACTCTCTTATTGAGTCAATCACATTTCAACACTCTCTTGTTGAGTCAACCCTTTTAGCCTCAATCTTGGGCTTTGTTCAAGACAGATAAAAACATTCTCTTGTTGAGACAATCTTCTAGCCTCCTCTTAGGCTTGATATAATGATTTCCCCTAGCAAAAGTTAGCCTCCTCTTAGGCTTTGTATAATGATTTCTCCAGCTTGTTCAGCCACAATCCTGGGCTTCGTACAACACTTGTGATAAACAGACGAGATGTCTCCCTTTAGAGATGAGAAATTCTCTCTCAGTCAAACCTTTTAGCTTCAATCTTGGGCTTTGAACAAGACATAAATAAACCTTTTAGCTTCAATCTTGGGCTTTAAACAAGACACCAAAATATCTTTTTTCCTCCCTTAGAATAGGAGGAACTACGATTGCTCTGATTTCCCTGTTTCATTTAAACGGGAATACGTAGGCATAAGATTACGAAATCTTAGCGAGCATACTAATAAAAAACTCTAGGTCCAGTACCTTCATACCAATCAGAGCTTAGGTCCAGTACCTTACCAAAAACATCGGAAAAACCCGAACATCAACAAAAACTCACTCATTCACTCATATTTCCCAAGAAACTTTTCCAACCCATTAACGGATAAACACAATCAAGTACAAAGTAGAACCTAAAGCTAACAACCTGTGGATAACCACATATAGGATGGGTAATTGACAACTCCCCATTGTATAACCTGACCCTGAACTCCCCGAATCTCTCTTAGCGTTTGTTCAGTTAAACATTCGAGTGCAAGGTTAGTTTTAGATAGCTTCCCTTTCCCTTCCAGCTTCACGAGATAAATAAGAAATCAGAAAGTAGCACCCCCTCCTCTTTATTGAGGAGAAAACCCAAATCCCGCGATAAGGTGGTCGTGTCACCGACAAAAATCGCGCGCTACAGAAAAATGGCGACTCTGCTGGGGATATCATTGGTGTGTATAGGACTAGGATTATAGCTCCTAAGAGGTCTAGGATGTTAGTTTTAGGAATGAATATATATATATATATATAGCTTTTCCTACTTGATATCCGTGTTTATTTTTCTGCTAATGGGACTGCGGGTGATGCCGCATCTGGAAAGTTTGAGTGATACCTAAGATAAGTGATGGCATAGATGGGTGGTCTTACAGGGAGTGATTCCCGAATAAGCGATCCTGGTAGACCATCGAATCAGTGGAGATACCCTTTGCGGATTCAATGTCTAGTGACTTCGGTTACGAAAGCAGATTGTTCGATTGTGGTATCCATGAAATTGAGGATTTAGTAAACTAAGACCATGTGAGTATTTTATAGTGAGGAAGCTATCGGAAATAGTTGTCACGCGATACTACCCTCATTTGAGATTACCCTAAGATACTACAGCTCGCTCGGGTGAACCAGCCTGCTGTTGTTATCCCAAAGGGGATCAATGATTTTGAGGACAGGTACAAATTTCACCATAGTACAACCTTTGGGAATGGGTAGAACCATGACTCGATGGTCGTGACGCTGAACCTTTGGACCCATGTTTTTTCTATGTTTTTGTGTGCTGCATTCATGCATTCATTTCATTAAAAAAATTTTAAACGTAGAAAAATTTTCTCTTCTAGCCTCTCTCTTTTTCAAATTAAACTAAGACAATGATTGCAAATATCAGAGATAAAGATCGCGTTATGGATTTCGGTAGAAGAAAAACTCACAAGTACACCTTCAAGGTTCCAAAACTAGAGGATTTAAGAGGGTTGGCAGGGATGATCACCAACCCTGATGCTTTCAGAGCTAAGTATGGAGGACTGCTATTTCTGTTAAGGGTCCATGTAATTGAAGGAATACTGTCTACTCTGATTCAGTTTTACAATCCGGTTTATCACTGTTTCACATTCCCGAATTATCAACTAGCACCAACACTGGAGGAGTACTCTTGCCTGACTGATTTACCCATCACTGACCAAGCTCCCTTTTCTGGAATGGAAGAAATTCCAAAGGATCAAACCATTGCAAGAGCAATCCATTTGGATGAGTCAGAAGTCAGGACTCACATGACCGCTAAGGATGGAATCCCAGGTTTACTGGCCAAGTTTTTGATAGAGAAAGCCCTGTACTTTGCCAGTATAGGAAACATTACTGCTTTCGAAGATATATTTGTTCTACTCACCTACGGGTTGTTCCTTTTTCCCAACATTGATAACTTCGTTGATATCAATGCCATTAAGATATTTCTGATTGGAAACCCCGTACCGACCTTGCTCGCAGATGCTTATCATTCTGTACACTTAAGGAATTTGTACAGTGGAGGAATGATCACATGCTGTGTACCCCTGCTATACAAATGGTTCACTTCCCACTTACCCAAGTCTGCCGCTTTTTGGGATCATAAGAGTACTTTACGTTGGTCGCAGAGAATCATGTCTCTTACCAACTCTGACATAGATTGGTACAATCGGATATATGACGGGATAAGAATCATCGACCATTGTGGAAACTTCCCTAATGTACCCCTCATAGGAACCAAAAGAGGAATCAATTATCATCTAGTTTTAGTTCGTCATCAATTCGGATACCCGATGAGACATATCCCGCGTAATGTTCATCTAGAAGGTCTTTTTTTCAAGGAAGGAGAAACTGACAGGGCACTAAAGACAGAAATAGTGCATGCCTGGAAACGTGTTCACCGGAAAGGAAGAGAGTCTCTAGGAAAACCAGACTGTATCTCTGTGGAACCTTATCTCCACTGGGTACAAACTAGAGCCCTTAAGCTGAGGATGCCTTACCCTCGTCAAGAAGTTCTTCCATTAAAGGAATTTGTCCTTTATTTTATGTCTGATACGGAAAAACTCCAGGTCACTCTCAACAAATTTCAACGGGAAAAGATGTCTTGGAAGAACAAGTACCGCATTCTCAATGTGGAGTGTACCAAAATACAACAACTATTAAAAGAAAAAGATGCTCTGATCGAGATTTTAGAGAAACATGCTGTAGAAAGTCAAGAAGACCGAAGGAATTTACTCGCTCCTTTCACTTGGCAAAGGAATAACAACCCGACAACGGCTCAAGAGCCCCAGTCAAAGAAAAGGAAAATACCAGAACCCGCACCTGAGCTCTCTTCAGAGAGGACTCAGGATCCATAAGCTTAGGCATTTCCTTTTACAACACTTTGTAAATTACTGTATTTCCATTTCCGCAATCTTTGAATTCAATAAAACGGGGTCTCCCCACTGTATGATATTTGCAATCCAATTATTGAAGTTTCTTTTGATTAAATTAAAAAAAATAACAAATTTAATAATTATTGCATATCATTCATCATTCTCACATAACGCATTCTTCCTCCCTACGAATCTCACGTTTGTGTCTCGATTCTAGAGTCAAACTGTCTCATTCGTACAATACTCGGGCCAATCGACAAAAGAAAATGGATGATCTTGAGGAAGAGAACAGAGAGTTGAGAGAAGAAATCGACACTCTGAAAGAAGATCTAAGGAAACTTCACAATGACATGCAATCTTTGGCAACAGTTTAGATACAACAACCAAGAACTGTGATATCAGAGATCACATCTACGCCCATAGTGGAAAAGTATGATCCTCGGTACAACATGCCTAAAGATCGTCCCTGGGGCATTCCACTCAACTATATCCCGGAAGGATATATTCTGTCGATCACAGAAGACCCGAAAACTGCAGCAGGAATCGCTGGGCCTGAAGGTTATAAACTTTGGGGAAGAGAGGATGCAAGGGGTACGACAACAACTCCTGGAGGTTACAAACTTTGAAATAGGGAAGCACCGAGAGTCACTACCGTAATGACTATACCACCACCCATGGTACACACTGTCCTGGAAGGACAGATTCCACAGATGCCTTCTGGTGGAAACGAAAGTGTGTATGATAGATTGAATGAGTTCCAGGAACAATTCCTGGAAATGAAGAAGGAACAGCATGCCATTCGTGGCCAGGATCTATTTGGAAAGGACGCTGCAGACCTTTGTTTGGTCCCCAATGTGAAAATTCCACACAAATTTAAGGTGCCTGAATTTGAAAAATATAGGGGTAACTCTTGGCCTCAAAGTCATTTGGTGATATACGCTCGAAAGATGTCAACTCGGACAGAGAACCAACAGCTACTGATCCACTACTTCCAAGATAGTTTAACTGGTGCCACACTCAAATGGTACATGGGTTTAAACCGCACCAAGATTGTCACTTTCAGAGATCTTGGCGCTGCCTTCGTTCAGTAGTATAAGTATAACCTGGACATGGCACCAGACAGAGATCAACTTAGAGCCATGTCGCAGAAGGACAAAGAAACCTTTAAGGAATATGCTCAGAGATGGCGTGAAATTGCCGCCCAAATTTGTCCACCTCTTGAGGAAAAAGAGATGACAAAAATCTTTTTGAAAACATTGAGCTCGTTTTATTACGACTTAATGGTCGCCAGTGCACCAAGCGACTTCACTGAGATGGGGAGCATGGGAGTATGTCTTGAGGAAGCAATCCGAGAAGGACATCTGGTCAAATATGCAGAGCCATCAAGCAGTACTAAAAGATACGGTAGTGCTTTCTCTAAGAAAAAAGAGCAAGATATCGGTAATATCTCTCTCGGAAAGCAAAGGCGAAGGTACCAACCAGTAGCAGCTGTAACTCCTGCTATCAACCCTGCGCCTGTTTCAACGTATCAACCTCAGGTTGCTCAGAGCCAACCAAATCAACAACAGTATCAGCAAAGGACACAACAGCCTCTTCAGCAGGCTCGTCCTCAGTACAATAACAATCGTACAACACGACCACCAGGGTTCGACCCTATACCAATGTTGTATGCAGAATTGTTTCCACTACTACTGGTCAAGGGGCACGTCCAAACCAGGTCTCCTCTTACAGTACAGGAAAATCCTCCTTTTTAGTTCAAAGCGGATCAGACTTGCCCTTACCATCAAGGAGGACCAGGGCATAACATAGAAAACTGTCTCAGCTTCAAATCTGATGTGCAGAAGCTTGTCAGGAACGGGGTCTTATCCTTCAAGGATACAAATCCAAATGTTCAGATGAACCCGTTGCCTCAACACGAGAAAGTTGCAGTAAATTAGATAGAGGAAGGATCTAACCACAGCTATCAAATTCAGAATGTACTCTTGTTGGGAACCAACCTGGTCAATATGCATTGCAGACAGAGCGGATACGGTCATGTACCATCTCATAATTATCACCAGTGTGATATCTACTCTAAAAATAATCAAGGATGTCTTGTGGTGCAATCAACTCTTCAGGAACAGATGGATCTTGGATGGATCCAAGATCACCGAATTCGTGAAGTCAACATGACTTATGTAAATTACAACATCATTCAAAACTACGACATCCGTACAATGAATGTCAACTTGGTGGAAATGCACTCAAGACAAAGCCAACATGACAACCTACCGCGGCACGATTATGATTCCTGTCTGGTCTGCTCGGTAAATAATCAGGGATGCTCTTTTGTACAAGAGGCCCTCCAGCGTCAGATGGATCTAGGATGGATTCAGGATTACCGTGATAGAAGTCATTATCAAGTTAATATGATTCAAATCTTGATATTCGCTTGATGAATACCAGCTTGGTGGAATTACACGCTAAGCAAGTCCAGCTCTATTTTCTGACTTCGCACGATTATCAGAACTGTAAGGTATGTCGTGAGAGTGACCAAGGATGTGCACTCGTTCAAAGAATGCTTCAACACCTGTTAAACCACTGGTGGCTTCCGATCTATCTAGATGAAGACACAAAACAAGTTAGTATGACTGACGGGAACCCTACTAGGCATCAAAGTCAGGATGTTTGATAAATAGAAATAGATCTAGTAAGGTTGCACTACATACAAAGCGGACATGGCCGGGTACCACCACACAATTATGAGCACTGTAGAATTTGCTCAGAGGATAACCAAGGATGCTACCTCGTGCGAGCAGCCCTTCAAAGTCAGTTGGCCAACAAAGAGGTTCGACCGTGTTCAAGCTCTGGTTCGATTAACATAATGTCAGACTATTTTCCCAATCGAGGCAAGGATGCTGTCTTAATCCCTAAACGAGAAGTGGCCAAAGATGTATGCGCCATAATCCATTTACTCCATGAATCAAGAGTTCCTCTTGATAGTGGAAAGATTCTCAACCTCGAACCAATTGAGGCCAGCTACGATGGTCAGAAAATTCAAAAGGCTCCTGTAGTTATCTATCTTCCGGGACCAGTACCGTACAAATCTGATAAGGCCATCCCTTAGAAATACGGTGCCACAATAATTGAGAATGGAAAGGAAACTACACTACCCTCTGTCGTGAATATTGCAGACATCAGTCGAGTGACACGGAGCGGTCGAATCTTCAATCGAGGAGTTGGAGAACCCACCAGAAAAAAGGAACCTCAAACAGAAGTTCCCAATCAACCAGTCGGTCAATCTAGTAATCCCGACCTTTCAAAGAACAACGATGAGATGCTGAAGCTCATCCAGAAGAGCGAGTACAAAATTGTAGACCAACTGTTGCAAACTCCTTCAAGAATATTTGTGCTATCTCTTTTACTCAGTTCCGAAGCTCACAGGGAAGCTCTATAGAAAGTCTTAGAGCAAGCCTGTGTGGAACAAGATGTAACGATAAGACAATTCAACAACATCATCTCCAACATCACTTCCTGCAACAATTTAGGATTCAGTGATGAAGAACTGCCGGAAGAAGGCAAAAATCACAACATGGCGATTAACAATATAGTCAACTGCCAGGACGATGCTTTAGCCAGCGTACTGGTAGACACCAGATCAGCTCTGAATGTTATGCCCAAGTCTACTCTGATGCGACTATCATTTCAAGGATCTCCGATGAGAGGTAGTGAGGTCATCGTCAAAGCATTTGATGGATCCTGAAAAACAATTATCGGCGAAGTAGACCTTCCCATAACTATCAGTCCTCACACTTTCGAATTCACTTTCTAGGTCATGGACATCCGGGCAGCATACAACTGTTTGTTAGGGAGACCTTGGATACACGAGGCTGGGGCAGTCACTTCGACACTTCACCAGAAGCTGAATTTCGTCAAGAATGACCAACTAGTCACAGTCTACGGAGAGCAAGCCTTGATCGTGAGCAACTTATCGTCATCTACTTGTGTAGAACCAGAGGAGGTTGTGGGAACCCAGTTCCAAGCACTTTCGGTGAGCAATGACAACCAAGCAGAAAAAGTAACATGGATTTCCTCGTACAAAGATGCTCTTAAAATGATCAAAAGTAACAATGCAAAAGGATGGGGATAACTTGTCATTCCTACTAATAACAAGACAAAGAAAGGTCTTGGTTTTTCCTCAACCTGTACCCAGACTGCTACTAACGATGAAAGTCGTCATCCCATTCAGGACTTCTTCCATAGTGGAGGTTTTCTTCACCCACTGTCTCAAGAAGTCCATACCATCAACGAGGGTGATTCCTCCGATACAGATGAAGAATGGAAGTCCTATATTAACGAGGACGGTTATATGTCTCAGGGAGAGGTGCCTACGCCATTTTGCTATCCCGCGCAGAGTCCGAGATATATACCAAGATCAGACGTCAAAATGATATACGGATATTGTGATCCATAAGGATGCCGTGCTCCACCAAACTCATTAGAGGAGGACACTCTGATGAAAAAAAACTTTGACTATTATGGCCCAATGGATGGCCTGCCTATTTGGCAGCCGTACCCAGGAGACTTGGGGGAAAAGAGTCAGCCAAACGATGCATATCAACTGAGCATCATTGAAAAGAATACATGTGTCCCCACCGAATCAAGGGATCATTACTCAGGGCATTCAGAAAATATCCAGCATGACGATGAATTTTCAAAGTGTAGCGAGCGATTATTTTCGGTGACGCGACCACCTTATTGTTGAAGTTTTCCTCACCGAAATGAGGAGGAGTGGGTGCTACTTTCTGATTTCTTATTTATCTCGTGAAGCTGGAAGGGAAAGGGAAGCTATCTAAAACTAACCTTGCACGTGAATGTTTAACTGAACAAACACTTTAAAGAGATTGGGGGGGTCCAGGGTTAGGTTATACAATGGGGAGTTGTCAATTACCCATCCTATATGTGGTTATCCACAGGATATTAGCTTTAGGTTTCGCTTTGTAATTGATGGTGTTTATCTGTTAATGGGTTGGGAAAGTTTCTTGGGAAGTATGAGCGAGTGAGTGAGTTTTTATTGATGTTTGGGTTATTCCCGATGTTTTTGGTAAGGTACTGGACCTAAGTTTTGATTGATGTGTGAAGGTACTGGACCCAGAGTTTTTGTTTAGTATGCTCGCTAAGATTTTGCAATCTTATGCCTACGTATTCTTGTTTAAACGAAATAGGGGAATCAGAGCAATCGTAGTTCCTCCTATTCTATGGGAGAAAAGATGATGTAGTGGTGTCTTGTTCAAAGCCCAAGATTGAAGCTAAAAGGGTATTCGTGTCTTGTTCAAAGCCCAAGATTGAAGCTAAAAGGTTTGACTGAGAGGGAATTTGTCATCTCTAAGGAAGGGTTGTTGATTTTTGTGTGCCTTGATCAAAGCACAAGGTTGATGCTAAAAGGTTAATTGACTCGGCTAGGGGATTTCTTTATACAAAGCCTAAGAGGAGGCTAGAAATTTGACTTTTCCAGGGAAAATGTTTTGTCTATCTTGTACAAAGCCCAAGATTGAGGCTAAAAGGGATTTTGACTCCGCTGGGGAGAGTTTGTATGTGTCTTGTACAAAGCCCAAGATTTGAGGCTGACCTTACTAGGAAAATCATTATACAAAGCCTAAGAGGAAGCTGAAATGGGTTTGACTCTTCTTGGAGAGTATTATCTGTCCTGTACAAAGCCCAAGATTGAGGCTGAAATGCGAAATTTAAGTGACTCTGGTGAGGATATTTTTATGTGTCTTGTACAAAGCCCAAGATTGAGGCTGAAATGAGTTTGACTCTTCTTGGGGAAAATCATTCCTCAAAGCCTAGAGGAAGACTGGGAGGAAATGACTCTGCTAGGGAAGATATTTGTCCCAAGCTCAAGAGAGGGAAATTTATGTCTTGTACAAAGCCCAAGATTGGGGCTAAAAGGGTTTGACTCAACAAGAGAGTGCTTTTATCTGTCCTGTATAAAGCCCAGGATAGTGGCTAAACAAGCTGGAGAAATCCTTCTACACAGCTTGAGAGGAGCCCAACTCCTGCTAGGGAAAATCTTTATACCAAGCTTGGACAAAGATCGACTCAATGAGAGAGTATTTTAATCTGTCTTGTACAAAGCCCAAGATTGAGGCTAAAAAAGAGTGACTCACCAAGAGAGTTCAAAAAGGTCATTGACTCAACAAGAGAGTCTAACAAGTGATTGACTCAACAAGAGAGTCTAAAAAGTGATTGACTCAACAAGAGAGTCTGAAAAGGTGATTGACTCAACAAGAGAGTCTGAAAAGGTTAGCTCCACTGGGGAGAATCATTTGTACAAAGCCCAAAAGGAGGCTGACTTCGCTGAGGAAAGATCATTATACAAAGCCTAAGAGGAGGCTAGCTTTCTGCTGAGGAAAGGTCCTTATACAAAGCCTAAGATGAGGAAATCTTTTGCCGGGGATAATTGAGATCCCCAGGAAGGTCCAAGTGGGGAATCAACTCTTGCTGAGGGTTACAGAAGAGTTGAGGTATCAGATACCTTGAGGTTCTGATTTAAGATAGTGTTGACCCTGGTCGGGGAACTCTCATGAGAGAGGCTGGGTTTCTGCTAGAGATCGATCCAGAATGCCCGAGGTTTTTTCCTATAGTTGTAAGGAACTTGAGAATGTCTTCGAGAATCAAGGGGATTAGACTGTCCAAGTCTACTGGTGTGGAAGAGTTATATCTTTTGTATGATGCCTACAAGGAGACAAGGGCATTAAGGGATGAGAATCAACCCTAAAGTGGCTTGAGGTCTGACACTGGAAAGACTGCTCTAGCAAAGGATGACTAAGTTCTGTCTTATACCTTTAAGAGGTCGTCAGGGTCCTTGTATTAAGCCCAAGAGAAGGCATGAGAACTTCTAAGAAGCCGAAGGGTCCTTGTACAAAGCCCAAGAGGAGGCGGGGATGCTTGTAGGAAGCCTGTGAGTCCCAAACCAAGAAAAGTTTAAGAAATTCTATTCACCGAGAATAGATCATTTAGTGAAAGCTTTGTGATTTGAAGAAACTCAAGAGATGCTATTCACCGAGAATAGATCAACTCTAGGGAGTAGAATTTCTTTGACAATTTCTAGAGGTAACAGTCTGAGAAAAGGTTCATCGAGAATACTGCCTTTCTCTTTGTTCCATATTGTTTAACCCCAAGAGAAGGGAAGACTGTATCTGGAAATCCTATGGGGATCTAGTTTTGTTTGTATTTAAGAGTGACCAACAAGGCTTTACCTAGTTCTAGACCTAGTTGTCGGGGAAAACTCTAAATAACTATACTAGTATATATACAGTTGATATATGACATGTATTTAAAAAAGGGTCTGAAAGAAGACTAACTATGCGCAGCTTCCCACAATACAGTTATTTATATATGAAAGCGTGTAAAAGAAAGCCGATAAAACTTACAGGTGAGCAAGCTTCCATGCTGTATTGTTAGTTGTTCAAAGAAATTAAAGAAAGTTTTAATAACAATACATATATTTGAATCTAAATCAAAAGGGAAATTGTTTTAAAAAGATTGTGGGGCTTCTACTCAAGGAGAGGCCCAAAGAGTTTGACAGTGATCGCACCGTTGTTTTGAATATTGTACCGGGACTTATACAACGACTGAAGCCCAAAAAGGTTTATGTACAACAAGGGTTGGGTCTAAGAACTCAAGGAGAAGCCCAAAGATTATTTAAAGAAAAAAATGGGACTTACAACACAAGGGTGGGCCCAGATGATTTTCTTATTTGAAAATGGCGATCACGCAGAGATTTTTTTAACGCAGAGGGACTTATACAATGTTTGAGGCCCAAAAAGGTTTTGGTTAAAAAAGGATTAGGTCTTACACTCTATTAGAGGCCCATGAGTAATTTTAAGAAAAAGAATGGGGCTTACAACTCATGGAGAGACCCAAGTGGTTTTATTTTAATCTGACGATCGCGCCGAGGTTTTTTAAAACACCGTGGGTCTTATACAATGACTGAGGCCCAAAGTATTTTGGTTTCAAAGAGGGATTGGGTCTTACACTCTATTAGAGGCCCATGAGTGTTTGAAAAAGATTGATGAGGGTGGAATTAATCAAAACCCTAATTTTGTCTAAAATGGAATTAATTTTGTTTAAAACTTAATAAAAATTATTGAAAATATGTGAAAAATGAGTGGTGATCTTGGATCAATATTTCAAAAATCATGTTTTGTTCCCAAAATGATTGAAAACCATTTAAGTTTGGAAAATCAAGCGAAAGAAAGTTTTCAAAATGTTGAAAAACAAATAAAAATTAATTCTTTTAAAAAAATATCAAATATGTGAAATAAATAATATTTTTTGGAAATTTTTGTAAAATAAAATATTTTAACATTTTTGTGAATTATTAAAAAAAGAATCAACTCAAAATCATTAAAATTCAGAGAGAATTTAATTTTTGAATCAATTAAATAAAATCACAAAATTCAAATATTTGAATTTTGAAAAAGGGTGCCAAGAACACCCAAGAACACGCGCGTGTTCTGAGTTTTTCCTAGATTTACATTTTCTCATCAATCTCACTGAATACTTGATGAAATCATACAATCCACATATCAATCTACTCGTTTTCACCTCACGATCATGTCTATGGTCTTTAATTTCATTTATTTTAAGCATGGAATAAGAAATCAAAGAGAAACCTCAAGAATCCTAATTTCTGCATGAAGGCTGAGAAATTTGATACACGGCTCATACAAAGTAATTAATTGAGGGGAAACATTCCATACAGGATTATGAACATATGGAAAAATTATTGTGCGAGGAAATATGCATGAATCATGAGATGACCAAGTTGAGGCTTACCTCTTGCAGCTGGTGATCGAGTTCTAGGTTGGAGGTGTTACAGCTTGGTTCCAATGATGTGGACAACTTCCCTAGGTGCTATGGAGTGTGTCTGAATGCTTGGAGTGGATTGAATTGAGCTGGAACTTGATTTGGCATCTCAACTGCAAATCTGTCAAAAGCTTGTGCATATGGCTGGTGATTTTGATAATCTGGTGTTCCAGATGTTGTTTAAGTGTTTTAATCACTTCTATATAATGTTTATGAGATGTGTGTGTGATTGGTTTGGTTGGAATTGCTCTCAAACTCAAAACCCGATAGTGACTTGCTTTAGAAGGCAAATTTGGAAGTGAAAGTGTGATTTTGAGAAAGGCAAGTGTTATAGGCCTTTGGTGTACTCAAACTGATCAGAAATAAGGTCTATTAATAGTGTGTCAAGTTTTTTTTGCAAGGAATAGGGAATGGCAACTGCAGCAGGCCTTTGGCCAATGTGGATCAAATGGAATCTCAAGTCTCCTCTAGCCATTGACTTGAGATTAGAGCACAAGCCTATGGTTCTATGATTCAAGGATAAGGCTTGACTGAAGTGTTCATCATTGCTCTGATACATGCCACCTCTAAGCATCCATTGAATGCTCCAAAACAAAATTGGAGTCTTAAGGCATCTTTAGCTTTTAGGGGTGCCAAACCTATATGTAGTTCCAAAGACTTGAGAGGCTTATGGATCAGTGTTTGTTCCTCCTTGGTCTCCCCCTGAGGTGTGCAGATGGATAAACTTGTTTGTTGTTTGCACAAATTGATCAAATCGAGCCCTAATGCACAAATCTGCCTTGCACATCAGTTTGCAGCAAGGCATGTTGCAGCTGTCATATCTTCTAGCTCAGATGGAATTTGATGAAGTTCTTGGACATTTTGGAAATCTGATATATCCTATTTCAACATGATGTCCAACTTTAGTTTTGATCCAACTTGAATTACAATGAAAAATTCCTCTACATTTGGGAAAAAATAAAGCAATTTTGACTTAGTGAAAATTTCACTAAGTTTTGAAAAAATGTCACTTTTGTACTTTCAGCCATTTTGATCACTCCATAACTTAAAATCCATGAGGAATTGGAATGAGGTGTAGTTGACACTTTTAAAGTATGCCATGAGAGCTACAAATCCAGCTTTGGACCATCCAGAATGGTTGCTTGGATCTCAAGTTATGATCCTTGGAAGTTGGTACCCTAGCCACTTTGTTCCATAACAGCAAAATTCTAAGTTTTTATGGTTACGCCTTTTACAAGTTATCCCACTTTCTTTGATTTTTCTTGATGAATGATGATTCCAATCACACATTAACATCATCTTAGGGTCAATGAACCATAATTGTGAAAAATCTCAAAAAGTCAAACTTGGTTTTGTGCACAGTTGACTTTTTATCGGACAGAATCCAAATTGTGCGATCCTTTGTGAAATCAAGTCCTTGATCTAAATAAAACTTGATGGATATGTTCCATAGGTGTTATAGGGTGTATTGAATCATGTTCCAGGGTTTGGGAGCATGCCTTGGTCAAAAGTCAAAGGTACAATTGACTTTTTCTTTAAAACCCTAATGGTGGTCCTTAGGAAATTGAAACTGTGGATCAAGCTTCTTGGATCAATCCATTGTTGCAAATGGATAAATGTGGTTTATTAGAGACCCTCAAATCATGTCTTGAGGTCTTGGCTCATGTTTTGTCCCAAAATTCAACTTAGGGGTGAATTAGGTCAAGAAACCCTAATTCCTGCTTTTTGTGTAATGCATCCCCTGAGGCTAAATTGAATTGATGATTGGGTCCATGAGGTCCCTTGGAGTATATTGAGTTACATTTTGAAGCATTGGCTCATGCCCAGATGAATATTTTCATCTGGAGGCCCTGGTCGACCAAAACCCTAATTTGGTGACACTGGCGATCTTGAGGTTTAATCCACTTGGAATGCTGCAACCTTGTGCCTGATTCTTGATGTGGGAGTCCTCTTGATCATTTATGTGGGTTTGAGAGGTTAGACAAGTTGAAGATCATGTCGTTTCTTGATTGATCCTTTGTCTAAGGCTCTAAGAGGGCTTAAAACCCTAATGCTTGATCGCAAGGAATGCTCAACAATTCTTGAGGAGATTGATGAGGCATAAAGGTACATCCATATTGTGATGATGATTTGTACAATGATGGGAAATCTTAGTGGTCAAAATTTGGGGTATGACAGATGCCCCTATTTAATCTTCTTGGACCCGAAGGTGTGAATGGCGAAGGTATTCGGGCATTCGGGGTGCAAGAGGATTAAATATCGGAATACCCAAATTTTTGACAGTGGTTATGAATGGTAGTTTACGCATCCTTCTTCTTTTGCTAAGCAATGATGCTTAGAAAAGGTAAAAACTTCCCCTCGATCCTGGTCTTCTGCCATGAAATTGGTCTCAGTTTCTGAAATAAACTTCCCCTCGATCCTGGTTTCCTACCAAGGAACTGGTCTCAGTTTCTGATGTAAACTTCCCCTCGATCCTGGTTTTCTACCAAGGAACTGGTCTCAGTTTCTGATATAAACTTCCCCTCGATCCTGGTTTCCTACCAAGGAACTGGTCTCAATTTCTGATGTAAACTTCCCCTCGATCCTGGTTTCCTACTAAGGAACTGGTCTTAGTTTCTTTTGTCAATAAACTTTCTTGACAAGGGACGCTGTTTGTAGCGGTTTTCCTCAAACTTCTCATCTAATTTTCCTGGGGAGATGCCATTTGATGGAAAAAAGTTTTGATGTCAGACTTGCTGGGGAACCCATTCGTCTGAGCTGCAGAGGTGTACAAACTTCTCTATTGGAGACGCCATTTGTTGTATCTACTAGGGAAAACGAGTCTCTTGAGAGAATGCTTTATGCTTGGGGATATTACATCATACTTTTCCTCGAGATCTTCTCGAAGAAACATGTAATCAAGTTTTGAGGTGCTTATGACCTTTTCGTCAGCGAACCTTCCGGAGAAAAACTGTTGTATTGCTGGATCTTCGATAAAGAGGCTTTCTCTGGGGATTTTCCTTAATTTGGGAAAGCGAAGATATCATCTCCAATGGCGAAGAGTGATGTTTGTCGAAAGTTTTCTTGTTTTTCAGAGGTTCAAGTTATCAAAGTGGTCGAGGACCGTCTCTAATCTAGTGATAAACTGGAGAGAGATTGCTTAGATGATTCACTTTCTGACGAGGAAAGAACTGACAACTCGATTGACAAGAGGACTTTTATTACTAGGGGGTAAGACCGACTAGCGTGGTAGTGATGCAATATGAACATGTATGAATCAACAATGCATGATGTATGTATGTATATGCTGACGAAACTAACACAACATACTGACTAATAGATGAACACGACTGGATATTCGGCCACTGTCGGGATCGAGGAAGTACCATTTGGTCCAAAATAGCAATTCTGCCTTGCTTAGGAGAAATAGTCCCTGTGGGGAAAACCGTTGGTTGGGCTTAGGAGATAAGAACTCTGTCGGGGATGTCTGATGGAATATTCGCATCTGACACAGCTGATCCTTCATTCAGGTGTACTGGTTAAGAAGGAGTACTTTGATTCTGCACTTTGAAGCTCGATTACTTCTGGAGGAGCGATCAATGTTCTTTCGATGTTCAACAGTCAAAAGAAATTGCCATCTTTATTTCAAAAGCAGAAAAAGTTTGACAATTAAATTCATTTTTGTTTTATTTCAAGAATCGTTAATCGTGTTAAAATGTCATTCTGTAAAGTTAAAACAAATAAGAGTTATAAACAAAAGCACTAGGGCTCAAATTTTATTGATAGGATGGAAATCAGTCATGCGCGTGATTCCATGGAGTATTCACAAAGTTAGAAAATGGTAATTTAAGGGAAAAGGGCTGCATTAAAACATAACAATCGTTATCCTTCTACTAACTTTGAATTCTGGACATCCTGAGCTTCTGTCGAAGATGACCTTGACTGGAGTTTTCCCTGATGGATGACACGACCGCTACTGGGGGATTTACCCCTTTGTTGGATGTAGTTACTTGCCATGAATCCCTAACTTTTTCCTGGATTGTACTTTGAGGTTTCCAATCCATCGGGATGATTTTTTATTATGTCTATAATTTTTTCCTGGACCGCCCTTTCGGGTTTTAAATCCACGAGACATTTTTATTTATTTATTTTTTTTATTTAGGCGAAGTATTTCTTGACTACATCAACGTTTGTGGGGTAGGCAAATTCTTCTCCATCCATGGTTGCGAGTCTCAAGGCGCCGCCTGAGAAGGCTTTCTTGACCATATAGGGGCCGTCATAATTCGAAGTCCACTTGCCCCGGGAATCAGTGAGGAATGATTGTATCTTCTTGAGCACGAGGTCTCCTTTTCCGAGGACGCGAGGTCAGACCTTTTTATCAAACGCCTTCTTCATTCTCTGTTGATACAACTAACCGTGGCATAGTGTCGTTATTCTCTTTTCTTTGATTAGGTTCAGTTCATCGTGTCGACTTTGACACCATTCAGCTTCTGTTAGCTTAGCTTCCATCAAAACCCGAATTGATGGGATCTCTATTTCTATGGGGAGAACTACTTCCATGCCATATACTAGAGAGAAATGGGTTGCCCCTGTTGAAGTGCAGACAGATGTGCGATAACCGTGAAGAGAAAAGGGTAGCATTTTGTGCCAGTCTTTGTATGTTACAACCATCTTCTGAATGATTTTCTTGATATTCTTGTTAGCCGCTTCTACTACTCCATTCATCTTAGGTCAGTAGGGAGATGAGTTATGGTGTTCGATCTTGAATTCAGCACACAACTCTTTCATCATCTTGTTGCTCAAGTTGGATCCATTATCAGTAATGATCTGGCTAGGAACACCATAACGGCAAATGATATTATTTTTGATAAATCGGACCACAACTTGTTTAGTTACATTGGTGTATGATACTGCTTCGACCCACTTGGTGAAGTAATCGATGGCTACCAGGATAAACCGATGTCCGTTTAAAGCTTTGGGTTCGATCATGCCAATCATGTCGATCCCCTATATGGAAAAAGGCCATGGGGAAGAGAGAACTTTGAGATGTGTTGGCGGTACATGGATCTTGTCTAGTATACCTAACACTTGTGACACCTCCTCATGTACTTGTAGTAGTCGGATTCCATGGTCAAACAGTAGTACCCTGCTCTTAGAATTTTTCTCACCATTGTGTGTCCGTTGGCATGAGTGCCAAAGGATCCTTCGTGAATTTCTTTTATCAGCATGTTCGCTTCTGGTCTATCTACGCATCGAAGCAAGACCATGTCAAAGTTTCTCTTATATAGTGTATCACCGCTCAGGAAGAAGTTGCCTGCCAATCTTCTGAGGGTCTTCCTGTCTTTTCTTGATGCCCCAGGTGGGTACTCTTGTTTCTAAAGGAAGCATTTGATATCGTGATACCAAGGTTTATTGTCTATGACTGCTTCAATCGCGAAGATGTAAGTGGGCCTTTCAAGGCGCATTATGTCAATCTTAGGTATGTCGTTCCATTGACCTACACTAATCATGGAAGAGAGAGTGGTTAATGCATCATCCATGTGATTCTCTTCACGAGGGATATGATGAAACTCGATTCTGTTGAAGGATGGTAACAACCTTCTTGCATAGTCTTTGTAAGGAATCAGTCCTGATTGGTATGTTTTTCAATCTCCTTTGATCTGATTGATAACTAGGGCTGAGTCGCCATATACACCCAAGTTTTTGATCCTTAAATCAATTGCTTCTTCGAGACCCATGATGCAAGCTTCGTATTCGGCCTCGTTGTTTGTACACTTGAATGTCAGTCGGGCGGTGAAAGGAATGTGGGTACCTTGAGGTGTTATGATGATTGCCCCAATTCCGTTTCCATAATGATTGATAGCTTCGTCAAAGATAAGTCCCCATTGGGAACCTGGTTCTGGCCCTTCACTAGGTAGGGGTTCATTGCAGTCATTCATTTTCAAGTACATGACATCTTCGTCTAGGAAGTTAAACCAGACTGATTCTTGATCGTCAATCGGTTGATGAGCCAAATGATCAGCTAAAATACTTCCTTTGATAGCTTTTTGAGCATGGTACTCGATGTCGTATTCTGATAACAACATCTGCCAACGGGCAATCCTTCCCGTGAGAGCAGGCTTTTCAAAGACGTACTTGATCGAATCCATTTTGAAGACTAACCAAGTTGTGTGATGAATCATGTACTGGCGAAGACGTTTGGCTGCCCAAGCCAAAGCACAACAAGTTTTCTCAAGAATAGTGTACCGAGTTTCGCAGTCGGTGAACTTCTTGCTTAAATAGTAAATGGCAGACTCTTTCCTTTTTGTTTCGTCTTGTTGGCCAAGTACACAACCCATTGAGTCCTCCAAGACTGTTAGGTATATGATCAGTGGTCTTCCTTCCACTGAAGGTGATTGAATCGGTGGGTTCAACATGTATTTCTTGATACTGTCGAAGGCGGTTTGGCAATCTTCTGTCCAAACGCAGTCCTGATTCTTTTTGAGTAATTTGAAAATCGGCGCAGATGTTGCGGTCATGAGGAATATAAATCTAGAAATGTAGTTCAAACGTCCCAGGAATCCCCTGACTTGTTTTTCAGTCTTTGGAGAAGGCATTTCTTGAAAACACCGTGATTCTTATACAATACTGAGGCCCAAACTATTTTGGTTTCAAAGAGGGATTGGGTCTTACACTCTATTAGAGGCCCATGAGTGTTTGAAAAAGATTGATGATGGTGGAATTAATCAAAACCATAATTTTGTCTAAAATGGAATTAATTTTGTTTAAAAATTAATATAAATTATTGAAAACATGTGAAAAATGAGTGGTGATCTTGGATCATTGTTTCAAAAATCATGTTTTTGTCCCCAAAATGATTGAAAACCATTTAAGTTTGGAAAGGAAAGTGTTATAGGTCTTTAGTGTACTCAAACTAATCAGAAATGAGGTCTATTTATAGTGTGTCAAGTTTTTTTTGCAAGGAATAGGGAATGGCAACTGCAGCAGGCCTTTGGCCAATGTGGATCAAATGTAATCTCAAGTCTCCTCTAGCCATTGACTTGAGATTAGAGCACATGCCTATGGTTCTCTGATTCAAGGATAAGGCTTGACAGAATTGTTCATCTTTGCTCTGATACATGCCACCTCTAAGCATCCATTAAATGCTCCAAAACAAAATTGGAGTCTTGAGGCATCTTTAGCTTTTAGGGGTGCCAAACCTATTTGTAGTTCCAAAGACTTGGGAGGCTTTTGGATCAGTGTTTGTTCCTCCTTGGTCTCCCCCTGAGGTGTGCAGATGGATAAACTTGTTTATTGTTTGCACAAATTGATCAAATCGAGCCTTAATTCATAAATCTGCCTTGTACAGCAGTTTGCAGCAAGGCATGTTGCAGCTGTCATATCTTCTAGCTCAGATGGAATTTGATGGAGTTCTTGGACATTTTGGAAAGCTGATATATCCTATTTCAACATGATGTCCAACTTTGGTTTTGATCCAACTTGAATTACAATGAAAAATCCTCTACATTTGGGAAAAAAAAGGCAGATTCTGACTTAGTGAAAATTTCACTAAGTGTTGGAAAAATGTCACTTTTGTACTGTCAACCATTTTGATCACTCCATAACTTAAAATCCATGAGGAATTGGAATAAGGTGTAGTTGACACTTTTAAAGTATGCCATGAGAGCTACAAATCCAGCTTTGGACCATCCAGAATGGTTGCTTGGATCTCAAGTTATGATCCTTGGAAGTTGGTACCCTAGCCACTTTGTTCCATAACTTAGAAAAATTCTAAGTTTTTATGGTTACCCATTTTACAAGTTATCCCACTTTCTTTGATTTTTCTTGATGAATGATGATTCCAATCACACATTAACATCATCTTAGGGTCAATGAACCATAATTGTGAAAAATCTCAAAAAGTCAAACTTGGTTTTGTGCACATTTGACTTTTTATCGGACGGAATCCAAACTGTGCGATCCTTTGTGAAATCAAGTCCTTGATCTAAATCAAACTTGATGGATATGTTCCATAGGTGTTATAGGGTGTATTGAATCATATCCAAGGGTTTGGGAGCATGTCTTGGTCAAAAGTCAAAGGTACAGTTGACTTTTTCTTCAAAACCCTAATGGTGGTCCTGAGGAAATTAAAACTTGTGGATCAAGCTTCTTGGATCAATCCATTATTGCAAATGGATCAACGTGGTTTATTA
The DNA here is from genome assembly GCA_022829125.1 of Lathyrus tuberosus. Classification (NCBI taxonomy): domain Eukaryota; kingdom Viridiplantae; phylum Streptophyta; class Magnoliopsida; order Fabales; family Fabaceae; genus Lathyrus; species Lathyrus tuberosus. Next base: position 4,792,746 of record JALAZF010000164.1, on the reverse strand, counting down.
GAGACCCTCGAATCATGTCTTGAGGTCTTGGCTCATGTTTTATCCCAAAAGTCAACTTAGGAGTGAATTAGGTCAAGAAACCCTAATTCCTGATTTTTGGGTAAATGCATCCCCTTAGGCTAAATGACTTGATGATTGGGTCCATGAGTTCCCTTGGAGTATCTTGAGTTATATTTTGAAGCATTGGCTCATGCCCAGATGAAGATTTTCATCTGGAGGCCCTGGTTGACCAAAACCCTAATTTGGTGACACTGGCGATCTTGAGGTTTAATCCACTTGGAATGCTGCAACCTTGTGCCTGATTCTTGATGTGGGAGTCCTCTTGATCATTTATGTGGGTTTGAGAGGTCAGACAAGTTGAAGATTATGTCGTTTCTTAATTGATCCTTTGTCTAAGGCTCTAAGAGGGCTTAAAACCCTAATGCTTGATTGCAAGGAATGCTCAACAATTCTTGAGGAGATTGATGAGGCATAAAGGTACATCCATATTGTGATGATGATTTACACAATGATGGGAAATCTTAGTGGTTAAAATTTGGGTATGACACAAAGGTTGCAGGACAAGAGTTCCTTAACTACGCTTTTCCCGAGGTCAACGTCGAGAGGGATGACTCATCTAGTTCCACGGAAATACGGGACACCTTAGGACAACCGAGTGGCAAGTATGACTTCTTGGTCAAGTACACCACTCCTGAAAGCTCTCGTATCAGGCTCAAAGACATCTAGCCCACTGGATGGGGAGATCCACCTGAGAGTGCAAACATTGTGTAAGATACAACAGAAGAGTTTGTCTACGACAACTCTGCCTGGGAGACAGACTCCAACGATCCTGCTCCACCAGAAATCAGCGTTATTTCTAAAGACAAACCAAGAAGGAAGGTACCAGACTTTGTGATTCACCGAGGAGTTCTCCGCCAATGGGTTGCTGTCGATGTCCTAAAAGTCGTTCATAAGTCTAAGTAATTGTCGTCTTTGTTTTAGCCTTTCACCTTGCCCAGGTGAAACAAATGTTTTGATAGGGCTCACTTTCTGTAAATGTCTCTCTTCGCTTCGCCCAAAGCGAAAGAGTTTTGTTTTATAGGGCTTTAATTTCAAGAATCGACAAGATCATAAATAAAATAATGTCGCTCTGTAATTTCCACATTTATTGCTATTTTTTCTTTTCGCTTTTTCAAAAAATGGTAATCCTAAAAACAACAAATAATAAAAACAAGCATTTTTCATAAAATACACTGCACACACTCTTGCATTTTCTCTATCTCTTCTAAAAATAAATCATCACGTCGTGCAGATTGCTTGTTTTAAACCCCATTGAAACATACGATCCAACGCCTTCTCCCAACTTTGAATTCCCGGTATTTGAGGCTGAAGAAGAAAATGACGAAGAAATTCTAGAAGAGATCTCCCGATTACTTAGACAAGAGGAAAGGTCCATTGAACCTCAAAAAGATCCGTTGGAAATGGTCAACTTGGGTTCAGAAGAAGAGAGGAAAGAAGTCAAGATTGGGGCACTGTTCAGTCCAAATGTCAAAGAAAGTTTGATAAAGCTTCTCAAAGAGTTTCCCAATGTATTCGCTTGGTCCTATCAGGATATGCCCGGGTTGGATACCAGCATCGTGGAACATCATCTATCATTGAGATCAGAATGTCCGCCAGTAAAACAAAGGCTAAGACGGACTCACCCGGATATGGCCATCAAAATCAAAGAGGAAGTACAGAAACAGATTGACGCGAGTTTCCTCGCCACATCAGAATATCCTCAATGGTTAGCCAATATAGTACTAGTTCTAAAAAAGGATGGAAAAGTCAGAATGTGTGTAGACTATAGGGATCTGAATAAAGCCAATCCGAAGGATGACTTTCCCTTACCATACATTGACATGCTGGTAGACAGTACAACAAAGTTCAAAGTCTTTTCCTTCATGGATAGATTATCGGCCTATAATCAAATCAAAATGGCGTCGGAAGACATGGAGAAAACTTCCTTCATCACCCCATGGGGCACCTTTTGTTACAAGGTAATGTCGTTCGGTTTGAAGAACGTCGGGGCAACCAATCAACGAGCCATGACAACTCTGTTTTATGACAAGATACACAAAGAAATAGAAGTGTATGTCGATGATATGATTGCCAAATCTAAGATAGAAGAGGAGCATGTGACCCACCTGTCAAAGCTATTCGAGCGTCTGAGAAAGTACAAACTCTGCTTGAATCCTAACAAGTAGACGTTTGGTGTCCGCTTAGGGAAACTGCTAGGGTTCATCGTCAGCCAGAAAGGAATTGAGGTTGATCCTGACAAAGTCAAGGCCATTCAAGAAATGCCTTCTCCAAAAACTGAAAAATAAGTCAGAGGATTCCTGGGACAGTTGAATTACATTTCCAGATTTATATTCCTCATGACAGGGACATGCGCGCCAATCTTCAAATTACTCAAAAAGAATCAGGACTACGTATGGACAGAAGACTGCCAAACTGCCTTCGACAGTATCAAGAAATACCTGTTGAATCCACCTATTCTATCACCTCTAGTGGAAGGAAGACCGCTGATCATCTACCTAACAGTCTTGGAAAACTCAATGGATTGTGTACTTGGCCAACAAGACGAAACCAAAAGGAAAGAGTGTGCCATCTATTATTTGAGCAAGAAATTCACCGACTGCGAGACTCGGTACACTATGCTTGAGAAAACATGCTGTGCTCTGGCTTGGGCAGCCAAACATCTTTGCCAGTATATAATTCGTCACACTACTTGGTTAATCTCCGAAATGGATCCAATCAAGTACGTCTTTGAAAAGCCTGCTTTCACGGGAAGGTTTTCCCGTTAGCAGATGTTGTTATCAGAATACGACATTGAGTACCATGCTCAAAAAGCCATCAAAGGAAGTATTTTAGCCGATCATTTGGCTCATCAACCGATTGACAATCAAGGATCAGTCGGATTTGACTTCCCAGACGAAGATGTCATGTATTTGAAAATGAAAGATTGCGATGAACCGCTACCCAGTGAAGGCCCGGAACCAGGTTCCCAATGGGGACTAATCTTTGACGGTGCTGTCAACCATTATGGAAACGAAATTGGGGCAATCATCATAACACCTCAGGGTACCCACATTTCTTTCACTGCCCGACTGACATTCAAATGTACCAACAACGAGGCCGAATACGAAGCTTGTATCTTGGGTCTCGAAGAAGCGATCGACTTAAGGATCAAGAACTTGGATGTATATGGAGACTCAGCCCTGGTTATCAATTAGATTAAAGGAGATTGGAACACCTACCAATCAGGACTGATTCCTTACAAAGATTACGCGAGAAGGTTGTTACCATTCTTCAACAGAATCGAGTTTCATCACATTCCTCGTGAAGAGAATCCCATGGCTGATGCATTAGCCACTCTCTCTTCCATGATTAGTGTAGGTCAATGGAACGACATACCTAAGATCGATATAATGCGCCTTGAAAGGCCCACTTACATCTTCACTATCGAAGCAGTCATAGACGACAAACCTTGGTATCACGACATCAAATGCTTCCTTCAGAAATGAGAGTACCCACCTGGGGCATCCAGAAAAGACAGAAAGACCCTCCGAAGGCTGGCTGGAAGCTTCTTCCTGAGCGGTGATACACTCTTAAGAGAAATTTTGACATGGTCTTGCTTCGATGTGTAGGCAGACCAGAAGCAAACATGCTGATAAAAGAAATTCACGAAGGCTCCTTTGGCACTCATGCCAATGGACATACAATTGCAAGACAAATTCTGAGAGCAGGATACTACTAGTTGACCATGGAATCCGATTGCTACAAATACATGAGGAAGTGTCACAAGTGTTAGATATACTCAAACATAATCCATGTATCGCCAGCGCATCTCAAAGTTCTTTCTTCCCCATGGCCTTTTTCCACATGGGGAATCGACAAGATGGCATGATCGAACCCAAGGCTTCAAACGGACATCGATTCATCATAGTAGCCATTGACTACTTCACCAAATGGGTCGAAGCAGCATCATACGCCAATGTAACCCGAAAAGTGGTGGTCTGATTTATCAAGAACAATATCATCTACTGTTATGGTGTTCCAAGCCAGATCATTACTGATAATGGATCCAACTTGAACAACAAGATGATGAAAGATTTATACGCTGAGTTCAAGATCGAACACCATAACTCATCTCCCTACCGACCTATGATGAACGGAGCGATAGAAGCGGCTAACAAGAATATCAAGAAAATCGTTCAAAAGATGGTTGTAACCTACAAAGATTGGCACGAGATGCTACCCTTTGCTCCTTACGGTTATCGCACATCTGTCCGCACTTCAACAGGGGTGACCCCTTTCTCTCTAGTATATAGCATGGAGGCAGTACTTCCCATAGAAGTAGAGATCCCATCAATCCGGGTATTGTTGGAAGCTAAGCTAACAGAGGCTGAATGGTGTCAAAGTCGACACGATGAACTAAATCTGATCGAAGAAAAATGAATAACGGAACTATGCCATGGTCAGTTGTATCAGCAAAGGATGAAGAAGGCGTTTGACAAAAAGGTCCGACCTCGCGTCTTCAGAAAAGGAGACCTCGTGCTCAAGAAGATACAATCATTTTTAACTGATTCCCGGGGCAAATGGACTCTGAATTACGATGGCCCCTACGTGGTCAAGAAACCTTTCTCAGGCGGTGCCTTGAGACTCGCAACCATGGACGGAGAGGAATTTTCCTACCCCACAAATGTTGACGTAGTCAAGAAATACTTCACCTAAACAAAAAAAAACGTCTCGGTGAATTGAAAAACCGAAAGGGAGGTCCAGGAAAATATTAGAGACATAATAAAAAATTATCCCGATGGATTGGAAATCTCAAAGAACAATCCAGGCAAATGTTAGGGATTAATGGCAAGTAACTACGTCCGACGAGGTTAAATCCCCTGCAGTAATGCCATCCATCAGGAAAACTCCAATCAAGGTCATCTTCGACAGAAGCTCGGGATGTCCAGAATTCAAAGTTGGTAGAAGGATAACGGTCGTTATGTTTCGATGTAGCCCTTTTCCCTTAAATTACCATTTTCTAACTTTGTATATACTCTATGGAATCACGCGCTTGGTTGATTTCCATTCTATCAATAAAATTTGAGCCCTAGTGTTTTTGTTTGCAATTCTTATTTGTTTTAGCTTTATAGAATGATGTTTTTAATATGATCAACGATTCTTAAAATAAAACAAAAATGAATTTACTTGTCAAACTTTTTCTGCTTTTAAAATAAAGATGGCAATTCTTTTGACTGTAGAACATCGACAGAACATCGATCGCTTCTCCGGAAGTAATTGAACCTCAAAGTGCAGAATCAAAGTACTCCTTCTAAACCAGTGCGCCTGGATGAAGGATCAGCTGTGTCAGATGCGGATATTCCGTCCAACATCCTCGGCAGAGTTCTTACCTCCTAAGTCTAACCAACGTTTTTCCCCACTGAGATTATCTCTCCTAAGCAAGGCAGAATTGCTATTTTGGACCACATGGTACTTCTTCGTCCCCAGTGTCATACCCCAAATTTTGACCACAAAGATTTCCCATCATTGTGCAAATCATCATCACAATATGGATGAACCATTATTCTCCCCAAAGATGGGTGAGCATCCACTACAATCAGACTTAGGGTTTCAAGCCCTCTCAGAGCTCTTAGACAAATGATCAATCAAGAAATGACATGATCTTCAACTTGTCTAGCCTCTCAAACATCCACAATGGATCAAGAGGACTCCCACATCAAGGATTAAGCACAAGGTTGCAACCTTCTAAGTGGATCAAGCCTCAAGATCGCCAATGTCACCAAATTAGGGTTTTGGTCGACCAAGGCCTCCAGATGGAAATTTTCCTCTGGGAGTGAGCCAATGCTTCAAAGAATAACCTATGATGCTCCAAGGGACATCATGGACCTAATCATCAAGTCAATTTAACCTCAGGGGATGCATTCACAAAAAACCAGGAATTAGGGTTTCTTGACCTAATTCACCCCTAAGTTGACTTTTGGGGCAAAGCATGAGCCAAGACCTCAAGACATGATTTGAGGGTCTCTAATACACCACATTGATCCATTTGCAACAATGGATTGATCCAAGAAGCTTGAGCAACAAGTTTCAATTTCATCTGAACCACAATTAGGGTTTCGCGAGAAAAATCAACTGTATCTTTGACTTTTGACCCGGACATACTCCCAAACCCTAGGACATGATTCAATACACCCTATAACACCTATGAAATCAATCCATCAAGTTTGATTTAGGTCAAGGACTTGATTTCATAGAGGATCGCACAGTTTGGAATTCATTTGATAAAAAGTCAACTGTGCACAAAAGTCAAACTTTGACTTTTTGAGATTTTTCACAATTATGGTTTTTTAACCCTAAAATGATGTTAATGTGTGATTGGAATCATCATTCATCAAGAAAAATCAAGAAAAGTGGGATAACTTGTAAAAGGGGTAACCATAAAAACTTAGAAATTTTTTTAAGTTATGGAACAAAGTGGCTAGGGTACCAACTTTGGAGGATCATAACTCCTAAACCACAAGGCCATTTTCCCCATCCAAATTTGGATTTGTAGCTCTCATGGCCCTCTACAAAAGCTTCAAACATAACTCATTCCAATTCCTCATGGATTTTAAGTTATGGAATGATCAAAATCACAAAAAGTGAAAATGTCACTTTATTCCAACACTTAGTGAAATTTTCACTAAGTCAGAATATGCCTTACTTTTTTCCAAATGTAGGGGCATTTTTCACTTGGATCCAAAAAGTATCAAAACCAATTATGATCAAACAGTTGTTGTATCTTATGAGGGCTTTCCAAAACGGGCAAGAACTCCATCAAAGTCTACTTGAGCCATGAGATATGACAATGTCTATATGCCTTGCTGCAAACTGTCATGGCAAGGCAGATTTTGGAGTTTTGCTCGATTTGCTCAAATTTTGCGAAGGAGGAACCAACTCTGATCCCAAGCCTCCCAAGTCTTTGGAACCAAAAATAGCATGCCAAACCTAGAAATGCCTAAAAGAAGGACAAGACTCCAATTTTGGATTGGAGTATTCAATGCATACAACAAGGTGGCATGGACTGAGCCATTTCCAACTGAATTCAGTCAAGACTTATCCAAGACTAAGGGGACCAGCAGCCTGTGCCCTAACCTCTAGTCAATGGCTAGAGGAGACTTGGATTCTCATTGTTCAACATTGACCAAACCTTTGTTGTAGTTGCCATTCACTATTACAACTAAAATAAACTTGCTCTACTATAAATAGAGCTCAATTGTGTTCAGTTTGAGTACACCAAAGCACTACAACACTTGCTTTCCTCAAAATCTCTTTCTCTTGGCAAAAATGCCTTCTTTAGCAAGGTAACTCTGAGTTTTTGAGTTAGAGAGCAATTCCACCACAGCTTATGATCCAAACACATCCAATATATTACATCTAAGCTGTCCAAACTCTCACAAGTGACCTGTAACACCAAAATCACAAAGTCACCTCTCAAAACCTCAAAAATAGGACTTTTGTGCATTTTTCAAGCCATGTCTTGATTCAGTCACTTTCCAAACCAGATAAAACCTCAAACACACTCCAAATATCATCCTTGAAATGTCCCAAATAGTTCCCCCCATCTGGAACACCATTTGAGAGAGTTGTTATTTTGGCCACTTTTGCCCCTTTTGCAAGAAATAGCTCAAACTTGTTTATGAGGTTTCCAGCTGATTCCAACCATCCTAAAAGCTTCTAAGAGATCATTTAAGGTTGTTCAAAGCATCAAATCATTTCTGGAACAAGTGGCTTGGCAGATTGCTCAAAAGCTCCAAAAAGAGATAAGCATCACAACTTGAATTCTTTGAATCATGCATTCTTTTGATGTCCACTGATCATGCATCACAACTTGGATTCTTTGAATCATGCATTATTTAATATAATTACTATTTTTGTGAATAAATTCCTTTTTAATTGTTTTTAAGCATTTAAAAGTGAATATTTACTATGAAAATCAAAACTAAATGAGTTTTAATTAACTTGTGATAAAAACCTCATTTTTCAAACCCTCAACAAAAATCACAAGTGGTTTATTCAAACTTATTTGGTATTTTTATCATTTTTATTTGATTTTCTCTAAATATTTCCTTTTAAAAGAAAACAAATTTAGGGTTTCCTTGATTTTCACTCAAACAAAACTTTTAAACACTTTGGGCCTCTAATAGAGTGTAAGACCCAATCCCCTTTTAACCAAAACAAATTTGGGCCTCAGATATTGTATAAGTCCCTCTGCGTTAAAAGAAAATCCCGGCGCGATCTCCAGTTCAAAAATCAAACCCTTGGGCCTACCCTCGTGTTATAAGCCCCACTCTTTAAAAATCATTGGGTCTCTCCTTGAGTTGTAAGCCCCACCACTTGTACAAAAAATAAACCTTTGGGCCTCTTGAGAGAGTGTAAGACCCATCCCTTTGTACAGAAAACCTTTTTGGGCCTCAGTCACTTGTATAAGTCCTTGTACAATGTACAAAACAATAGTGCAATCACTGATAAAACCTTGGGCCTCTCCTTGAGCTGTAAGCCCCAACAATCTTTTTTCAAAGCACTCTCTCCTTTGATTTAGAATATAATATTGTTATCAAAGCTTTCTTTGTTGAACAAACTAACCAAACAACATGGAAGCTCTACAACCGAGTAAGTGTTTACCCGCTTTCTTTATCCGCTTTCATATATATAACTGTATTTTGGGGCTGCTCACTGTAAGTCTTCTTTCACAAACTTTTATATACTTGTCAAATATCCACTGTGTAATACTAGTATAGTTATTTAGAGTTTTCCCTGGCAACTACGTCTAGCACTAGGTAAAGCCTTGTTGGTCACTCTTAAATACAAACAAAACTAGATCCCCATAGGATTACCAGACACAGTCTTCCCTCCTCTTGGGGTTAAACAATATGGAGATGTGAAAGGCAGTATTCTCGGTGAACCCTTTCTCAGTCTGTCACCCTTAGAAATCGTCAAAGAGACTCTACTCCCCAGAGATGATCTTTTCTCTGTGAATGGCATCTCTTGAGTTTCTTCCAAATTCTCAGACTTTCCTGGCTTCATCTATTCTTGGTGAATGGCATGTCTTGAACTTCTCGGGGTTTGGAGGCCCACAGGCTTCTTAAAAGCATCCCCGCCTCCTCTTGGGCGTTGTACAAGGACCGTTCAGCTTCTTAAAAGCTCTCATGCCTTGTCTTGGGCTTAGTACAAGGACCCAGAGACCTCTACAGGTATAGGAACATAACCTAGTCATCAATTTGCTTGAGATGTCTTTCTGAGTCAAGTGTCAGACCAGTTAATGGGTTGACCTTCATCCCTTAACATACCAGTCTTCCCTTGGGCATCATACAAATATCATTCACTACCTGAGAATCGATTTCTCAAAACACCTGTAGACTTGGACATTCTCAATACCCTTTGGATTTTCCATTTCCTTAAAGAACAGGAAATCTCCCTGATCCTCTGATCAATCTCAAAGTACAACATTACCCATATAAGAACGGATTTTCTCTTTTAACCAACATACTGGACCTGTCACTAAACTGAAACAGTCACTAGCACCCTAGCCTCCTCTTGGGCTTTGTACAATGATTCTCCCCAGCGGAGCTAAACCTTTTAGCCTCCTTCTCGGGCTTCGTACGAGATACCAAATCACTCTCTTGTTGAGTATGAAAGGCTCTCTTGTTGAGTTAACCCCCTTTAGCCTCCATCTCGGGCTTCATACGAGATACAAAAACACTCTCTTGCTGAGTATAAAAGACTCTCTTGTTGAGTCAAACATTTTCAGCCTCCATCTCGGGCTTCGTACGAGGTACAAAGACTCTCTTGTTGAGTCAAGCGCCTTTAGCCTCCGTCTTGGGCTTCGTACAAGACACATACAAAAGCACTCTCTTGTTGAGTCAACCCTTTTAGCCTCCCTCTCGGGCTTCGTACGAGACACATAAAAACACCCTCTTGTTGGGTCATTAGCCTCCTCTTAGGCTTTGTATAAGGAAACCCCGGTTGAGTCAATCAACCTTTTAGCATCAAAATCTGTGCCTCGTTCACAGTACACAAACATCAACAACTCCTTTTCCCGCCATCTAATTGCTGTAAGCGGCAAGCCTCTGGATTATTTACATTCATGCCTCTATCCCTCTTTTAGCATGAGAAATTCCTAAGGAAAGATGGCATAGCTCTAAACTGAGTTAAAGTCTTCTCCTTCAGGTTAAAAATCCCCTATAAAGGAAATTATGGCATTGCTGGATTCACATATCCCAGTTAAAGTAATTCTCTTTTATAATCAGTCACCTAACAGTTGTGACAAACAGACCCCCTCTAGAGATGACAAATTCTCTCTAAAGTCAAAACCCTTTAGCTTCACATCTTGGGCTTCGAACAAGATACAAATAGACCCTTCAACTTCACATCTTGGGCTTTGAACAAGATACAAACCACCTTTAGCTTCACGTCTTGGGCTTTGAACAAGACACCAAAACGACCTTTTTCCTCCCATAGAATAGGAGGAACTACGATCGCTCTGATTTCTCTGTTTCGTTAAACGGGAATACGTAGGCATAAGATTGCAAAAGAATCTTAGCGAGCACACTAATCAAAAACCAAAAATCCCGTACCTTCATACATCAATCAAAAAGCATCAGTCCTAACATCCTACCAATAGCATAGTCCCGTCATTTCATTCTTAGCAAAATAAGCAGAGAGAGGCCCACAATCTAAACCGCATCTGTAAACCAACAGTCATCTGTTTAAACTCAGTATGCAAGCAGGGTTAATTGGAGACATCTATTTCCCTTCCTTCATCAACTTCAATAGGATAAAAAATGAATCGACCTGTAGTACCCAAAATCGCTCGCTACACCCAGCAGTGGCCGAGTATCCAGTCGTGTTCATTCACTAGTCTGTATGTCGTGTCAGTTTTGTCAGCATAAACATACATACATAATGCATTATTGATTTGCATTCACATTCATATTGCATCACTGTCATACCCCAAATTTTGACCACTAAGATTTCCCATCATTGTGAAAATCATCACCACAATATGGAGGAACCATCATACCTCATCAATTTCCTCAAGAATTGTTGAGCATTCACTACAATCAAAGAATTAGGGTTTCAGACCCTCTCAGAGCTCTTAGACAAAGGATCAATCAAGGAATTACATGATCTTCAATTTTTATAAACCTCTCAACATCCACAATGAATCAAGAGGACTCCCTCCTCAAGGATCAAGCACAAGGCTGCAACATTCCAAGTGGATCAAGCCTCAAGATCGATAGTGTCACCAAATTAGGGTTTTGGTCGACCAGGGCCTCCAGATGGAAATTTTACTCTGGGCATGAGCCAATGCTTCAAAGTATAACTTAAAATACTCTAAGGGACCTCATGGACCCCATCATCAAGTCAATTTAGCGTCAGGGGATGCATTCACCAAAAATCAGGAATTAGGGTTTCTTGACCTAATTCACCCCTAAGTTGACTTTTGGGACAAAGCATGAGCCAAGACCTCAAGACATGATTTTAGGGTCTCAAATACACTACATTGATCCATTTGCAACAATGGACTGATCCAAGAAGCTTGATCCATAAGTTTCAATTTCATCTGGACCACAATTAGGGTTTCGAGGAAAAAGTCAACTGAACCTTTGACTTTTGACCAAGGCATGCTCCCAAACCTTGGGACATGATTCAATACACCCTATAACACCTATGAAATCAATCCATCAAGTTTGATTTAGGTCAAGGACTTGATTTCATAGAGGATCGCACAGTTTGCAATTCATCTAATAAAAAGTCAACTGTGCCCAAAAGTCAAAGTTTGACTTTTTGATTTTTTTACCAATTATGGTTACCTAACCCTAAAATGATGTTAATGTGTGATTGGAATCATCATTTATTAAGAAAAATCAAGAAAAGTGGGATAACTTGTAAAAGGGGTAACCGTAAAAAACTTAGAAATTTTCTAAGTTATGGAACAAAGTGGCTAGGGTACCAACTTCCAAGGATCATAACTTGAGATCCAAGTAAGCATTTGGGATGATCCAAAGATGGATTTGTAGCTCTCATGGCATACTGTAAAAGTTTCAACTACACCTCATTCCAATTCATCATGGATTTTGAGTTATGGTTGGATCAAAATGGCTGAAAACATGAAATGTCACTTTTTCCAACACTTAGTGAAATTTTCACTAAGTCAGAATCTGTTTCACTTTTTGCAAACTGTAGGGGCATTTTTCACTTGGATCCAAAAAGTGTCAAGACAAACTATGATCACACATATGTTGTATCATATGAGAACTTTCCAAAATGGCCAAGAACTCCATCAAATCCCATTTGAGCTAAGAGTTATGACAATGGCAATATGCCTTGCTGCAACTGTCATGGCAAGGCAGATTTGTGCATTTTGGTCGATTTAAGTAAATTGTGCAAATGACAAACAAATTTATCTATCTGAACACCTCAGGGGGAGACCAAGGAGGGACAAACACTGATCCATAAGCCTCCCAAGTCTTTGGAACTAAAAATAGCATGCCAAACCTAAAAAACCCTAAAGAGGGGACAAGACTCCAATTTTGTTTTGGGGCATTCAATGGATGCACCAAGGTGGCATGAACTGAGCCATTTCCAACTAAATGTGTCAATGATAAGCTCTGAAGCAAAGAACCATAGGCCCTTGCTCTAACCTCTAGTCAATGGGTAAAGGAGAGTTGAGATTCCAAAATGATCCAATTAGCCACAGACCTGTACCAGTTGCCATTCACTATTGCTTGAAAAACAAACTTGCTCTACTATAAATAGAGCTCATTTGTGCTCAGTTTAAGTACACCAAAGGCCTACAACACTTGCCTTTCTCAAAATCTCTTCTTCCACTCCAAAATTGCCTTTCAAAGCAAGTCACTATCGGGTTTTGAGTTTGAGAGCCATTCCAACTAAACCAATCACACACACACACACACCTCATAAACATCATATAGAAGTGATCCAAACACTTAAACCACATCTGGAACACCAATTCCACAAAATCACCAGCCAATTGCTCAAGGTTTTAACCAAGTTGCAGCTGAGGTGCCATGAAGTGATCCAGCCATTTCCAATCAAGTTCAGGCATTCAAACACACTCCATATGGTGTAGGGAAGCTGTTCAGATCATCATAACTCATCTGTAACACCTCCAACTCAAAAATCACTTTGCTCTTGCTGTCACGACCATCAAGTAAGCCTAAACTTGGTCATATCTTAATCTATGCATATTTCCTCGCACAATACTTTTGCCAAATGTTCATAATCATGCATAGAGTGTTTCCTCTCAATTAATTGCTTTGTTTGAATCGTGTATCAAAATTCTCAGCCTTCATGCAAATTTTAGGGTTCTTGAGGTTTTGTCTTGATTTCTTATTCCATGCTTAAAATAAATGAAATTAAAGACCATAGACATGATCGTGGGGTGAAAACGAGTAGATTGATATGTGGATTCTGTGATTTCATCAAGTATTCAGTGAGATTGGTGAGAAAATGCAAATCTGCAAAAACAGAGGGGTGGCGCGTGTTCTTGGCGCCATTTTTTGAATATTTGAATATTTGAATTTTGTGATTTTATTTAATTGATTCAAAAATTAATTTCTCTCTGGTTTTTAATGATTTTGAGTTGATTCTTTTTTTAATAATTCAAAAAAATGTTAAAATATTTTATTTTGCCAAAAATTTCCAAAAATATTATTTATTTCATATACTTGATATTTTTGCAAAGAATTAATCTTTTATTTGTTTTTTACATTTAAAATATTTTTTCCTCCTTGATTTTCCAAATTTAATTGGTTTCCAATCATTTTGTGGATATAAACATGAGTTTTCAAACATTAATCCAAGATCACAACTTGTTTTTCACACATGTTTGATAATTTTGATCATTTTAATTAAATTCTTATTTAATTAAAATACATTTTGAAATTAATTTAGGGTTTTGATCTTAATCACCCTAAACAAATCATTTTCAAACTCTTTGGGCCTCTAATAGAGTGTAAGACCTAACCCCCTTGTAAATAAAATTCTTTTTGGGCCTCAATGTATTGTATAAGTCCCACTGTGTTTTCTAAAACCACGGCGCGATCGTCGTTTTCAAAACATTTCATCTGGGCCTACCCTTGTGTTGTAAGTCCCACTTTTCTTTAAAAAACACCTTTTGGGCCTCTAATAGAGTGTAAGACCCAACCCCTTTGTAAATAAAACAATTTAGGGCCTCAGTGTATTGTATAAGTCCTGATACCGTCAAAAAGTTCGGCACGATCGTCGCCTTTTTAACAAAAATCTGTGGGCTTCTCCTTGAGCTATAAGACCCATCTTTATTCATTTTCAAAATCTTTGGGCCTCTAATAAAGTGGAAGACCCAACCCCTTTTTGAAACCAAAATTATTTGGGCCTCAGATGTTGTATAAGACCCATTGTGTTTTCAAAAACCTCGGCGCGATCGCTGTTTTTAAACCAATAACCCTGGGCTTCTCCTTGAGCTGTAAGTCCCATCTCTTGTACAAAAATCAAATCTTTAGGCCTCTAATAGAGTGTAAGACCCATCCCCTTGTACATAAAAACTTTTTGGGCCTCACATATTGTATAAGCCCCTCTGTACAAACAACGGTGCGATCATCATTAAAGCTTGGGCCTCTCCTCGAGCTGTAAGCCCCAACAATCTTTTCAAAGCACTTTCTCCTTTGATTTTGAATTCCAATATATGTTGTTATCAAAACTTTCTTTAATTTCTTTGTTGAGCAACTAACAAAACAGCATGGAAGCTCTACAACGGGTAAGTGTTTATCCACTTTCATTTACCGTTTTCATATGTATATAACTGTATTGTGGGGCTGTTTCGCTGTAAGTCTTCTTTCACGTCCTTTTATATACTTGTCACATATCCATTGTGTAATACTAGTATAGTTATTTAGACTTTTCCCCGGCAACTACGTCTAGAACTAGGTAAAGCCCTGTTGGTCACTCTTTAAATACAAACAAAACTAGATCCCCTGTAGGATTCCAGATACAGTCTTCCCTTCTCTTGGGGTTAAACAATATGGAACAAAGAGAAAGGCAGTATTCTCGGTGAACCTTTTCTCAGACTGTCACCCTTAGAAATTGTCAAAGAAACTCTAACTCCCCAGAGATGATCTTTTCTCCGTGAATGGCATCTCTTGAGTTTCGTCCAAATTCTCGAACTTTCCTGGAATGTTCTCTTCTCTGTGATTTGTATTTCTTGAACTTCTCTTGGTTTGGGGACTCACAGGCTTCCTAAAAGCATCCCTGCCTCCTCTTGGGCATTGTACAAGGACCTTTCGGCTTCTTAGAAGTTCTCATGCCTTCTCTTGGGCTTCATACAAGGACCCTGACAACCTCTTAAAGGTATAAGACAGAACTTAGTCATCCTTCGCTAGAGCAGTCCTTCTAGAGTCGAAACTCCGTCCATTTTAGGGTTGATACTCATCCCTTAACGTTCGTGCCTCCTCTTGGGCATTGTACAAAAGATAAAACTCTAGACTGGGACAGTCTAAACCGCTTGAGTCTCAAAGACATTCTCAAGTTCCTTTCAAACATAGGAAGAAACACCGATCACTCTGAAACCCGGTCTCTCTCATGAGAGTTCCCCACACTTGGACCCGCTTCAGGATCTCCATAATCCTCAGCAGTAAGAGAGCCTCCTCTTGGGCTTTGTACAAATGATTCTCCCTAGCAGAGCTAACCTTTTCAGACTCTCTTGTTGAGTCAAACTCTTTTAGCCTCCGTCTTGGGCTTTGTACAAGACATATAAAAAACCACTCTCTTGTTGAGTATAAAAGATTCTCTTGTTGAATCAACTTTTAGCCTCCGTCTTGGGCTTTGTACAAGACATACAAAACTCTCTTGTTAAGTATAAAAGACTATCTTGTTGAGTCAATCTCCTTTTAGCCTCAGTCTCGGGCTTCGTACGAGACATCAAATCACTCTCTTGTTAAGTCAATCAACCTTCAGACTCTCTTGCTGAGTCAATCACCTGTTCAAGACTATCTTGTTGAGTCAACGCTTTTAGCCTCCGTCTTGGGCTTTGTACAAGACACACACAAAAGCACTCTCTTGTTGAGTCAAACTCATTTCAGCCTCCATCTTGGGCTTTATACAAGATACATTCTCCCCAACAGAGTCAAAAATCCCTTTTAGCCTCAATCTTGGGCTTTGTACAAGACAGAAAGAACTTTTTCCCTGGAAAAGTCAAATTTCCAGCCTCCTCTTAGGTTTTGTATAAAGAAATCCCTGGTTGATACAATCAACCTTTTAGCATCAAATTCGTGCTTTGCTCACAGCATGTTGTAGCGAGCGATTTTGGACGTGGTTCTTAAGCACTGCCGCTCTGGGTTACTACAGGTCGATTCATTTTTGTCCTATTGAAGCTGATGAAGGAAGGGAAATAGATGTCTCCAACTAACCCTGCTTTGCAATCTGAGGTCAAATAGTCAAAACGGTTGGTTTACAGATGCGATCAATGTAGGGGGGCTCTCTTAGGTTATTTTGGTTGAATTTAGACTTTTGGTAGGGAATACGGACTCGGATATTTTGGTGGATATGTGAGGATTTGTGACCTGAGGTTTTTTGATGTGGTGTGCTCGCTAAGATTTTTCTTTCAATCTTATGCCTACGTATTCCCGTTTACCGAAACAGGGAAATCAGAGCGATCGTAGTTCCTCCTATTCTATGGGAGGAAATAGTGTTTTGGTGTCTTGTTTAAAGCCCAAGACGTGAAGCTGAAAAGGTGGTTTATATCTTGTTCAAAGTCCAAAATGTGAAGCTAAAAAGGTGTTGTCTTTAGAGAGAATTTGTCATCTCTAAAGGGGTCTTTTTGTCACAACTGTTGGGTGACTGACTATAAAGGAGGATTACTTTAACCGGGATATGTGAATCCTAGCAATGCCATAATTTCCTTTATAGGGGGTTTTAACCTGGAGGAGAAGACTTTAACTCAGTGTAGAGCAATGCCATCTTTCCTTAGGAATTTCTCATGCTAAAAGAGGGACAGTGGCGTGGATGTAAATAATCCAGAGGCTTGCCGCTTACAGCAATTAGATGAAAGGAGTTGTTGATGTTTGTATCCTGTGAACGAGGCACAGTTTTGATGCTAAAAGGTTGATTGACTCAACCTGGGTTTTTCTTATACAAAGCCTAAGAGGAGGCTATTGGCCTAACAAGAGGGTGTTTTTATGTGTCTCGTACGAAGCCCGAGAAAGAGGCTAAAAGGGTTTGACTCAACAAGAGAGTGTTTTTGTATCTCGTACGAAGCCCGAGATGGAGGCTAAAGGTTGACTCAACAAGAGAGTCTTTTATACTCAACAAGAGAGTGATTTGTATCTCGTATGAAGCCCGAGATAGAGGCTAAAAAAGATTATTGACTCAATAAGAGAGTTTTTTTGTATCTCGTACGAAGCCCGAGATAGAGGCTAAAAAGATTGTTATTTCAGTTGAGGGACAGGTCCAGTAGGTTGGTTAAAAGAGAAAATCAGTTCTTATAAAGAGACTAATTAAAGGTAAGGCTATGCTTTGGGATTGATCAGAGGATCAGGGTTATTTCCTGTTCTTTAAGGAAATGGGGAATCTAGAGGGTATTGGAGACTGTCCGAGTCTACTGGTGTTTTTCCCTACTTGAGAATGCCTTCGAGACTAAGGAGATTAGACTGTCCAAGTGTAGAGTTTTATCTTTTGTACTATGCTTAAAGAAGCAATAGTAGTACGTTCACGGTAGAAAGATCTAGACTCTTTGAAATACTGTTCTATTAAGATGACTAATTTCTGTTCCTATACCTCTAGGAGGTCATCGGGACAATTTGTACAAAGCCCAAGAGGAGGCTGGAAACTTTTAAGAAGCCGAGGGACAATTTGTACGAAGCCCAAGAGGAGGCTCTCTTCCTGAAGGAAGAATCCTTATATGAAGCCTAAGAGGAGGCTGTGAATACTTCTAAGAAGTCGTATGGTCCTTGTACAACGCCCAAGAGGAGGCGGGGATGCTTTTAGGAAGCCTGTGGGTCCCCAAACCCCGAGAAATTCAAGACAAGCTATTCACAGAGATTAGATCAAGCCAGGAAAGTTCGAGAATTTGGAAGAAACTTAAGAGATGCCATTCACGGAGAAAAGATCATCTCTGGGGAGTAGAGTTTCTTTGACGATTTCTAAGGGTGATAGTCTGAGAAAGGGTTCACCGAGAATGCTGCCTTTCACGTCTCCATATTGTTTAACCCCAAGAGGAGGGAAGACTGTGTCTGGTAATCCTATGGGAGATCTAGTTTTGTCTATTTAAGAGTGACCAACAGGGCTTAGTGCTAGACGCAGTTGTCGGGGAAACTCTAAATATCTATACTAGTATTACACAGTTGATATGAGTTTATGAAAGAAGACTTAGAGTGAAACAGCCCCACAATACAGTTTATATGTACATGAAAGCGGATAAAGAAAGCATATAACCACTTACTCGATTGTAGAGCTTCCATGCTGTTTGGTTAGTTGTTCAACAAAGAAAGATTGA
Source organism: Lathyrus tuberosus (assembly GCA_022829125.1). Lineage (NCBI taxonomy): Eukaryota > Viridiplantae > Streptophyta > Magnoliopsida > Fabales > Fabaceae > Lathyrus > Lathyrus tuberosus. Next base: position 4,774,175 of record JALAZF010000164.1, on the reverse strand, counting down.
AAACAACAGTATCTTCAAAATTTAAAGGAGAAAGTATTTTGAAAAGATGTTGGGGCTTACAGCTCAAGGAGAGGCCTAAGGTCATTTGTTTAAAAATGGCGATCGCGCCAAGACTTTTGAAAACGCGGTGGGTTTTATACAATGCATTGAGGCCCAAAAATGGTTTGGTTTTCAAAGGGGGTTGGGTCTTACACTCTAATAGAGGCCCAAAGATTTTGAATGGGTCTTATAGCTCGAGGAGAGGCCCAAGGTTTGTTTTTCAACGGACGATGATCGCGTTGAACTTTTTGAAATACAACGGGACTTATACAATAAGTGAGGCCCAAAATAGGTTTGTATTTACAAAGGATTGGGTCTTACACTCTATTAGAGGCCCAAAAGTGTTTGAAAAAGTTTGATGAGGGTTGAATTAATCAAAACCCTAATTTGTTTCCAAAATATATCTTAATTGAATAAAAAATTCAATTAAAATGATCAAAATTGTTTAACATGTGGAAAAAAAATTGTGATCTTAGATTAATGTTTCAAAAATCATGTTTTGACCTACAAAATGATTAGAAATCATTAAAATTTGCAAAATCAAGAAGGAAAAAATATTTTAAATGTCAAAAACAATTAAAATATTAATTCTTTGTAAAAATATCAATTATATGAAATAAATAATATTTTTGGGATTTTTTGGTAAAATAAAATATTTTAACATTTTTGTGAATTATTAAAAAAAGAATCAACTCAAAATCATTAAAACTCAGAGAGAAATTAATTTTTGAATCAATTAAATAAAATCACAAAATTCAAATTTTCAAATTTTCAAAAAATGGCGCCAAGAACAAGGGCAAGAACACGCGTCACCCTCTGTTTGTGCAGATTTGCATTTTGTATCCAATCTCACTGAATACTTGATTATATCATGCAATCTACATATCAATCTACTCGTTTTAACCTCACGATGATGTCTATGGTCTTTAATTTCATTTATTTTTAACATGGAATAAGAAATCAAAGAGAAACCTCAAGAACCCTAATTTATGCATGAAGGTTCAGAAATTCCACACACGATTCAAACAATGCAATTGATTGAGGGAAAACATTCCATCCATGATTATGAAGATATGGCCAAATTATTGTGCAGCAAAAATTGCATGGATCATAGAGTTAGAAGAGCTCATGCTTACCTCTTGCAGCTGGTGATCGTGTTTTGTGTTAGAGGTGTTACATCTAGGTTCCAATGATCTGGATAGCTTCCCTAGGTGCCATGGAGTGTGTCTGGATGCTTGGAATGGATTGAAACGATCTGGAACTTGAGATGGTACCCCAACTGCAAATCTGTCAAGAACTTGAGTAACTGGCTGGTGATTTTGTGATTTTGGTGTTCCAGATGTTATGTGAGTGTTTGGATCACTTCTATATGATGTATGTGAGGTGTGTGAGTGATTGGTTTGATTGGAAAAGCTCTCAAACTCAAAACCCGATAGTGACTTGCCTTAGAAGGCAAAATTGGAGTGAAAGAAGAGATTTTGAGGAAAGCATCTGTTTGATGGATTTGGTGTACTCAAAATGATCACAATCGAGCTCTATTTATAGTAGAGCAAGTTTGTTTTGCAAGCAATAGTGAATGGCAACTGTATCAGAGGTTTGGCCAATGGTTGCACTTTGGAATCCAAGTCTCCTCTAGCCATTGACTAGAGGTTAGGGCACAGGGCTGTGGTTCCCTTGGTCTTGGATAAGTCTTGACTGAATTCAGTTGCAAATGGCTCATTCCATGCCACCTTGGTGTATGCATTGAATGCTCCAATCCAAAATTGGAGTCTTGTCCCTCTTTTAGGCATTTCTAGGTTTGGCATGCTACTTCTTGTTCCAAGGACTTTGGAGGCTTAGCTCAGTGTTTGTCCCCTTTAGATTTGATCCTCAGATATGTCCAAAGTGATGACAAGGCTTGGAATTATCTGATTTTTCCAAATCGAGCAAAAATGTAATATTCTGCCTAGCCTTGACAGTTTTCAGCAAGGCATATTGCCATTGTCATATCTCTTGGCCCAAGTGGAATTTGGTGATGTTCTTGGCCATTTTGGAAAGCCTTCATATGATACAACAACTGTCTGATCATATTTGGCTTTGATACTTTTTGGATCTAAGTGAAAAATCCCCCTACATTTGGAAAAAAGTGAAGGCAGATTCTGACTTAGTGAAAATTTCACTAAGTGTTGGAAAAAAGTGACATCTTCACTTTTTGTGACTTTGATCATTCCATAACTCAAAATCCATGAGGAATTTGGAGGGAGGTCAGTTTTAAGCTTTTGTAGAGGGTAATGAGATCTACAAATCTAGCTTTGGATGGGGAAAATGGCTTTGTGGTTTAGGAGTTATGATCCTCCAAAGTTGGTACCCTTGCCACTTTGTTCATAACTTAGAAAATTTTCTAAGTTTTTATGGTTACCCCTTTTACAAGTTATCCCACTTTTCTTGATTTTTCTTGATGAATGATGATTCATATCATACATTAACATCATTTTAGGGTTAAAAAACCATTTTTGTGAAAAATCTCAAAAAGTCAAAGTTGACTTTTGTGCACAGTTGACTTTTTATCAGATGAATTCCAAACTGTACGATCCTTTAGGAAATCATGTCCTTGACCTAAATTAAACTTGATGGACATGTTACATCGGTGTTATAGGGTATATTGAATCATGTCCTAGGGTTTGGGAGCATGTCCTGGTCAAAAGTCAAAGCTGCAGTTGACTTTTCTCGCGAAACCCTAACTGTGGTACTGATGAAATTGAGACTTGTTGCTCAAGCTTCCTGGATCAATCCATTGTTACAAATGGATCAATGTAGTTTATTAGAGACCCTCAAATCATGGCTTGAGGTCTTGGCTCATGATTTGTCCCAAAAATCAACTTAGGGGTGAATTAGGTCAAGAAACCCTAATTCCTGATTTTTGATGTATGCATCCCCTGAGGTCAAATTGACTTGATGCTTGGTCCCATGAGGTTCCATGGAGTATTTTAGGATATGCTTTGAAGCATTGGCTCATACCCAAAGGAAAATTTTCATCTGAAGGCCCTGGTCGACCAAACCCTAATTTGGTGACACTGGCGATCTTAAGGCTTGATCCACCTAGAAGGAAGCAGTCTTGTGCTTAATCCTTGAAGTGGAAGTCCTCTTGATCCTTTGTCGATGTTTGAGAGGCTAGACAAGTTGAAGATCATGTCATTTCTTGATTGATCATTTGTCTAAAAGCTCTGAGAGGGCTGGAAAGCCTAAATTTGATTGTAGTGGATGCTCACCCATCTTTGGGGAGACCGATGAGGCATGATGGTTCATCCATATTGTGATGATGATTTGCACAATGATGGGAAATATTAGTGGTCAAAATTTGGGGTATGACACATGTAAACATCAACAATCCCTCTTTAGAGATGACAAATTCTCTCTCAGTCAAAACCCTTTAGCTTCACTTCTTGGGCTTTGAACAAGATACAAACCACCTTTAGCTTCATGTCTTGGGCTTTGAACAAGACACCAAAACACCTCTTTCCTCCCATAGAATAGGAGGAACTACGATCGCTCTGATTTCCCTATTTCGTTAAACGGGAATACGTAGGCATAAGATTACAAAATCTTAGTGAGCATACTAATCAAAAACCCAAAGTCCAGTACCTGTATACGTCAATCAAAGAAAATCAGGTCTAGTATCCTAACCAAAAGCCTCCTGTACAGTCAAGACACTCCGTTCTTTTAAGCAAATAACTAAAGATAGACCCCCTTTTTGATAGCATATGTAAACCAACAGTTTTGGCTGTTTAAACTCAGTATGCAAGCAGGGTTAATTGGAGACATCTATTTCCCTTCCTTAATCAGTTCAACAGGATAAAAAAATGAATCGAACTATAGTACCAAAGCGATTGTGATTCAAAACCACAAAAATCGCGCTACAGAAAAATGGCGACCACAGTGGGAGGCATTCTTTCTTATAATCTTAAGTAGAAGGCCTTAAATTCACAAAGTGTCACAGAAATGACGACTCTGCTGGGGAGTCATTGTCTGTTAGGATCATAGGATCATAAAGGTCTAGGATGTTAGTATATATATATATATACTGCTTTTCCTAATTGATATCTGTGTTTACTTTTCTGCTAATGGGAATGCGTGTGATGCCGCATCTAGAAAGATTGAGTATACACCTAAGATAAGTGATGACATTATACGGGTAATCTTACGGGGAGTGAATCCTAGATAAGAGGTCCCGATCCACCATCAAATCAGTGGCGATGCCCTTTGAGGATTCAATGCCTATACGACTTCGGTTGTTGAAAGCAGATTGTTCCATTGGGTTATCTGAGAAGCTGAGGATTTTAGTAGACTGAAACCATTTTGTAGTTCGGAAGCTATCGGAAATAGTTGTCACAAGATACTACCCTCATTTGAGATTAATCTAAGATGAACCTGCTTGCTTGGTGATCCGCTTGCTGCCGTCATCCCAAGAGGGGTCGATGATTTTGAGGACAGGTACAAAAATCACTAGTATAAACCTTTGGGGATGGGTAGAGCCTTGACTTCATGACACCGACCCTTTGACCCCATGTTTTTTCTATGTTTTTGTGTGTTGCATTCATACATTCATTTAAAAAAAATATTAAAACAAAGAAAAATTTTCTTTTCTAGTCTCTCTTTTCAAATTAAACTAAGACAATTATTGCAAATGTCAGAGAACGAGATTGCTAATGGATTTCGGTAGAAGGAAGACTCACAAGTTCATCTTCAAGGTTCCAAAACTAGAGGATTTAAGAGGCTTGGCAAGGATGATAACCAACCCTGAGGCTTTCAGAGCTAAGTATGGAGGAATGCTGTCTCTGTTAAGGGTCCATGTAATTGAAGGAATCATGTTCACACTAATCCAATTCTACGATCCGGTCTATCATTGTTTCACATTCCCGGATTATCAACTAGCACCAACGTTAGAGGAGTACTCTCACCTGACTGATTTGCATATTACTGACCAAGCTCCATTTTCTAGACTGGAAGAAATTCCAAAGGATCAAACCATTGCAAGAGCAATCTATTTGGATGAGTCAGAAGTCAGGACTCATATGACCACTAAGGGTGGAATTCAGGGTTTGCCAGCCCATTTCTTAATCAAGAAAGCTCTGTATAGGGAACGTGGCCGCTTTCGGAAGCCTCTTTGTTTTGCTTACTGTCATACCCCAAATTTTGACCACTAAGATTCCTCATCATTGTGCAAATCATCATCACAATATGGATGGACCATTATACCTCATTAGTCTCCCCAAAAATGGGTGAGCATCCACTACAATCAAACTTAGGGTTTCAAGCCCTCTCAGAGCTCTTAGACAAAGGATCAATCAAGGAATGACATGATCTTTAACTTGTCTAAACCTCTAAAATATCCACAATGGATCAAGAGGACTCCCACCTCAAGAATCAAGCACAAAGTTGCAACATTCCAAGTGGATTAAGCCTCAAGATCGCCAGTGTCACCAAATTAGGGTTTTAGTCAACTGGGGCCTCTAGATGGAAATTTTCCTCTGGGCATGAGCCAAAGGCTTCAAAGCACAACCTAAGATGCTCCAAGGGACATCATGAACCCAATCATCAAGTCAATTTTGCCCCAGGGGATGTATTCATAAAAAAATCAGGAATTAGGGTTTCTTGACCTAATTCACCCCTAAGTTGACTTTTGGGACAAAACATGAGCCAAGACCTCAAGAGAGGATTTGAGGGTCTCTAACACACTACATTGATCCATTTGCAATAATGGATTTATCCAAGAAGCTTGATCAACAAGTTTAAAATTCATCAGAACCACAATTAGGGTTTCGTGGGAAAAGTCAACCGTGCCTTTGACTTTTGACCCAGGCATGCTCCCAAACCTTGGTACATGATTCAATACACCCTATAGCACCTATGAAACTAATCCATCAAGTTTGATTTAGGTCAAGGACTTGATTTCATAGAGGATCGCACAGTTTGGAGTTTATCTGACAAAAAGTCAACTGTGCACAAAAGTCAACTTTGACTTTTTGAGATTTTTCACAATTATGGTTCTTTGACCCTAAAACAATGTTAATATGTGATTGGGATCATCATTCATCAAGAAAAATCAAGAAAAGTGGGATAACTTGTAAAAGGGGTAACCATAAAAAACTTAGAAATTTTCTAAGTTATGGAACAAAGTGGCTAGGGTACCAACTTCCAAGGATTATAACTTGAGATCCAAACAACCATTTGGGCTGATCCAAGGATGGATTTGTAGCTCTCATGGCATACTTTAAAAGTGTCAACTACACCTCATTCCAATTCATCATAGATTTTGAGTTATGGTTGGATCAAAATGGCTGAAAACATGAAATGCCACTTTTTCCAACACTTAGTGAAATTTTCACTAAGTCAGAATCTGTCTTGTTTTTTTTTTCCAAAAGTAGGGGGATTTTTCACTTGGATCCAAAAAGTATCAAGACAAACTCTTATCACACATGTGTTGTATCATATAAGAGCTTTCTAAAATGGCCAAGAACTCCATGAAACTCCACTTAAGCCATGAGATATGACAATGACAATGTGCCTAGCTGCAAACTGTCATGGCAAGGCAGATTTGTGCATTTTACTCGATTTGAGCAAATTTTGCAAATGACAAACAAGTTTATCCATCTAAATACCTCAGGGGGAGACCAAGGAGGGACAAACAGTGATCCATCAGCCTCCCAAGTACTTGGAACCAAAAGTGGCATGACAAACCTAGAAATGCCTAAAAGAGGGACAAGACTCCAATTTTTGTTTAGAGCATTTAATGGATGTAACAAGGTGGCATGGACAGAGCCCTTTCCAACTGAATTTAGTCAAGACTTATCCAAGAACTAGGGAACCAGCAGCCTGTGCTCTAACCTCTAGTCAATGGCTAGATGAGACTTGGATTCCTATTGATCAACATTTGCCAAACTTCTGCAGCAGTTGCCATTCACTATTGCTTGCAAAACAAACTTGCTCTACTATAAATAGAGCTCATTTGTGCTCAATTTGAGTACACCAAAGCCATCAAACAAATGCTTTCCTCAAAATCTCCTTCTCACTTCCAAATTTGCCTTCCAAAGCAAGTCACTATCGGGTTTTGAGTTTGAGAGCATTTCCAACCAAACCAATCACACACACACCTCATAAACAACATATAGAAGTGATCCAAACACTTAAACAACATATGGAACACTGATTTCTCAAAATCACCATCCAACTGCTCAAGCTTTTAGCAGACTTGCAGTTGGGGTACCATTTTCAGTTCCAGCTTGTTTCAAACCACTCCAAGCATTCAGACACATCACTTGGCACCTAAGGAAGCTGTGAAAATCATTGGAACTAGCTTGTAACACCTCTAACACAAAACAAGATCACCAGCTGCAAGAGGTAAGCCTGAGCTCTTCTAACTCTATGATCCATGCATTTTTTGCTGCACAATAATTTGGCCATATGTTCATAATCATGCATAGAGTGTTTACCCTCAATCAATTGCTTTGTTTGAATCGTGTATGGAATTTCTGAGCCTTCATGCAAATTTTAGGGTTCTTGAGGTTTCTCTTTGATTTCTTATTCCATGCTTAAAATAAATGAAATTAAAGACCATAAACATGATCGTGAGGTGAAAACGAGCAGATTGATATGTAGATTGCATGATATCATCAAGTATTCGGTGAGATTGGATAGAAAATGCAAATCTGCAGAAACAGAGGGTGGCGCGTGTTCTTGGCATGTTCTTGGCGCCATTTTTTGAATATTTGAATATTTGAATTTTGTGATTTTGTTTAATTGATTCAAAAATTAATTTCTCTCTGGTTTTTAATGATTTTGAGTTGATTCTTTTTTTAATAATTCACAAAAATGCTAAAATATTTTATTTTACCAAAAAATCCTAAAAATATTAACTATTTCATATACTTGATATTTTTACAAAGAATTAATATTTTATTTGTTTTTCAACATTTAAAATGTTTTTTCTCCCTTGATTTTCCAAACTTAATTGATTTCCAATCATTTGTGGATATAAACATGAGTTTTCAAACATTAATCCAAGATCACAATTTGTTTTCACACATGTTTAACAATTTTGATCATTTTAATTGAATTTTTATTCAATTAAATATATTTTGAAAACAAATTAGGGTTTTGATTAATTCAACCCTCATCAAACTTTTTCAAACTCTCTGGGACTCTATTAGAGTGTAAGACCCATCCCCTTTGTAAATACACCACTTTTTGGGCCTCAGCCATTGTATAAGGCCCACTGTATTTTCAAAAACAATAGCACGATCATCGCCTTTTTAACAAAAATCATTTGGGCCTCCCCTCGTGTTGTAAGCCCCATTTCTTTTCTTTTCAAAATCTCTGGGCCTCTAATAGAGTGTAAGACCCATCCCCTTGTACATAAAAACTTTTTGGGCCTTACGTATTGTATAAGTCCCTCTATACAGTTTTTTAAAACAACGGTGTGATCATCGTTAAAACTTGGGCCTCTCCTCGAGCTGTAAGCCCCAACAATCTTTTCAAAGCACTTTCTCCTTTGATTTTGAATTCAAATATATGTTGTTATCAAAACTTTCTTTGTTGAACAACAAACCAAACAACATGGAAGCTCTACAACGGGTAAGTGTTTATCCGCTTTCATATGTACATAACTGTATTGTGGGGCTGCTTCACTGTAAGTCTTCTTTCACATCCTTTTATATACTTGTCACATATCCACTGTGTAATACTAGTATAGTTATTTAGAGTTTTCCCCAGCAACTACGTCTAGCACTAGGTAAAGCCTTGTTGGTCACTCTTAAATACAAACAAAACTAGATCCCCATAGAATTTCCAGATACAGTATTCCCTTCGCTTGGGGTTAAACAATATGGAACAAAGAGAAAGGCAGTATTCTCGGTGAACCTTTTCTCAGACTGTCACCCTTAGAAATTGTCAAAGAAACTCTAACTCCCCAGAGATGATCTTTTCTCCGTGAATGACATCTCTTGAGTTTCTTCCAAATTCTCGAACTTTCCTGGAATGATCTCTTCTCGGTGAATTGCATTTCTTGAACTTTTCTTGGTTTGGGGACCCACAGGCTTCCTAAAAGCATCCCCGCCACCTCTTGGGCGTTGTACAAGGACCCTTCGGCTTCTTAGAAGTTCTCATGCCTTCTCTTGGGCTTCATACAAGGACCCTGACAACCTCTTAAAGGTATAAGACAGAACTTAGTCATCCTTCGCTAGAGCAGTCTTTCCAGCATCAAAACTCCGACCGTTGTAGGGTTGCTACTCATCCCTTAATGCCCATGCCTTCTCTAGGGCATAGTACCATAAAGAAAACTCTAGACTTGGACAGTCTAAGACCCTTGAGTCTCAAAGATATTCTCAAGTTCCTTTCAAACATATGAAGAAACCCCGGTCTCTCCCATGAGAGTTCCCCATACTTGGACCCGCTTCAGGATCTCCAGAATCCACAGCGGTAAGGCAGCCTCCTCTTGGGCTTTGTACAAATGATTCTCCCTAGCAGAGCTAACCTTTTCAGACTCTCTTGTTGAGTCAATCACTTTTTAGCCTCCATCTTGGGCTTTGTACAAGACATATAAAACACTCTCTTATTGAGTATAAAAGACTCTCTTGTTGAGTCAATCCCTTTTTTAGCCTCTGTCTTGGGCTTTGTACAAGACATATAAAACACTCTCTTATTGAGTATAAAAGACTCTCTTATTGAGTCAATCCCTCTTTTAGCCTCCATCTCGGGCTTCGTACGAGATAGAAAAACACTCTCTTGTTGAGTATAACAGACTCTCTTGTTGAGTTAGTCAACTTTTAGCCTCCATCTTGGGCTTTGTACAAGACATATAAATCACTCTCTTGTTGAGTATAAAAAACTCTCTTGTTGAGCCAATCATCTGTTCAAGACTCTCTTGTTGAGTCAACCACTTTTAGCCTCCGTCTTGGGCTTTGTACAAGACATATAAAACACTCTCTTGTTGAGTATAAAAGACTCTCTTGTTGAGTCAATCTCCTTTTAGCCTCAATCTCAGGCTTTGTACGAGACAATAAATCACTCTCTTGTTGAGTATAAAAGACTCTCTTGTTGAGTCAAACAACCTTCAGACTCTCTTGTTGAGTCAATCACCTTCAGACTCTCTTGTCGAGTCAACCTTTTTAGCCTCCGTCTTGGGCTTTCTACAGGACAGATAAAAGTAATCTCTTGTTGAGTCAAACTCATTTCAGCCTCCATCTTGGTCTTTATACAAGATACATTCTCCCCAATGGAGTCAAATTCCCTTTTAGCCTCAGTCTTGGGCGTTGTACAAGACAGAACGAACATTTTCCCCCCGGAAAAGTCAAACTTCTAGCCTCCTCTTAGGCTTTGTATAAGGAAAGCCCCAGTTAAGTCAATCAACCTTTTAGCATCAAATTTGTGCCTTGCTTACAGCATACAAACATCAACAATCCCTCTTTAGAGATGACAAATTCTCTCTCAGTCAAACCTTTAGCTTCATATCTTGGGCTTTGAACAAGATACAAACCACCTTTAGCTTCATGTCTTGGGCTTTGAACAAGACAACAAACCACCTTTCGCTCTGATTTCCCTGTTTCGTTAAACGGGAATACGTAGGCATGAGATTGCAAAATCTTAGCGAGCATACTAATCAAAAACCCAAAATCCCGTACCTTCACACATCAATCGAAAAGCATCAAACCTAACATCTTACCAATAGCCTAGTGTCATACCCCAAATTTTGACCACTAATATTTCCCATCATTGTGCAAATCATCATGACAATATGGATGAACCATTAGTTTCCCCAAAGATGGGTGAGCATCCACTACAATCAGACTTAGGGTTTCAAGCCCTCTCAGAGCTCTTAGACAAAGGAACAATCAAGAAATGACATGATCTTCAACTTGTCTAGCCTCTCAAACATCCACAAAGGATCAAGAGGACTCCCACTTCAAGGATTAAGCACAAGGCTTCTCCCTTCTAGGTGGATCAAGCCTTAAGATCGTCAGTGTCACCAAATTAGGGTTTGGCCGACCAGGGCCTCCAGATGGAAATTTTCCTCTGGCCATGAGCCAATGCTTCAAAGCATAACCTATGATGCTCCAAGGGATCTCATGAACCCAATCATCAAGTCAATTTAGCCTCGGGGGATGCATTCATCAAGAAAATCAAGAATTAGGGTTTCTTGACCTAATTCATCCCTAAGTTGACTTTTGGGACAAAACATGAGCCAAGACCTCAAGAGGGGATTTGAGGGTCTCAACTGTATCTTTGACTTTTAACCAGGACATGCTCCCAAACCCTAAGACATGATTCAATACACCCTATAACACCTATGAAATCAATCCATCAAGTTTGATTTAGGTCAAGGACTTGATTTCATAGAGGATCGCACAGTTTGGAATTCATCTGATAAAAAGTCAACTGTGCACAAAAGTCAAACTTTGACTTTTTGAGATTTTTCACAATTATGGTTTTTTAACCCTAAAATGATGTTAATGTGTGATTGGAATCATCATTCATCAAGAAAAATCAAGAAAACTTTGACTTGGATTCCTATTGATCAACATTGGCCAAACCTCTGCTGCAGTTGCCATTCACTATTGATCCCAAAACAAACTTGCTCTACTATAAATAGAGCTCATTTGTGTATTCAGTTTGAGTACACCAAAGCCATCAAAAAGATGCTTTCCTCAAAATCACTTTCTTTAGCCAAAAATACCTTCTTTAGCAAGGTAACTCTGAGTTTTTGAGTTAGAGAGCATTTCCATCACAACTCATGATCCAAACACATCCAATATGTCATATCTAAGCTGTCCAAACTCACACAAGTGAGCTGTAATCCTTAAATCTCAAAGTCACTTCTCAAAACCTCAAAATAGGCTTTTTTTGCATTTTTCAAGCCATGTCTTGATTCAGTCACTTTCCAAACCAGATAAAACCTCAAACACACTCCAAATATCATCCTTAAACTATCCCAAATGGCTCCCAACATCTGAAACACCATTTGAGAAAGTTGCTATTTTGGCCATTTTAACCCCTTTTGCAAGAAAGGGCCAGTTTTTGTTTTTGCAGGTTCCAGCTGATTCCAATCATCCTAAAAGCTTCTAAGGGATCATTTGAGAGTGTCCAAAGCATCAAACCATTTCCAGAACAAGAAACTTGGCAGATTACGCAAAAAACTCCAAAAGCTCAAAAAGAGGTAAGCATCATGACTTGAACTTTCCAAAATATGCATTGCTTTGAAGTCCACTGATCATGCATCTATTCTACATGTCATATGTGTTGTGTTTGCATCAAATTATCATGTAATTCATACCTGTACCAAGATGTAGCACAGAAAATGCAAAATATGGTATATTTCAAAACCACTATCGGATTTTGAGGATGGATCATGATCTGAAAAAAATACCACCACCATTGGATTCCTTGTGAAATTCTAGGCCAGATACATATAAAATTTGTCCCCAACCATGGAGAAATGAGAAAGTTATGGACCTTCCCGTTTCTTGTCAAAACTTGCCTTGCCTTGCCTTGGGCCAGGCCAAAAGCAAGGCAAGCCTTGTATATTTATGGTTGTGTTTCAATCAACGGATGTATCACCGCCCCAGTGGTAAGACGCGCGCCCTATACACAAGAGGTCTTGGGTTCGAATCCCCCTCGCCCCAGATCCTCTTTTTTCTATTTTTCCCACTTTTTGTTATTTTCCATATTATTTTTAATAGTTTGAAAAATTAATAACTCCTTCAATTTTAATTATTTTTTATTGGTTCTTTTTGCAAAAAATCACAAAAATGTTGAAATATTTTATTCCCCAAAAAAATTAGATTTATATTATTTATTTAATATAATTAGTATTTTTGTGAATAAATGTCTTTTATTTGTTTTTAAACCTTTTAAAAATAAATATCCATTTTGGAAAATAAAAACCAAGTAGGTTTTAATTCATCTTGTGATGAAAGCCTCATTTTTAAAACCTAAAACCAAAATCACAAGTTGTTTATTCAAACTTATTTGGAATTTTTATCATTTGTATTAATTTTCTTTGAATAATTATATTAAAAAATGATGAAATTAGAGTTTTATTGATTTTCACCATAACAAGCTTTTCCGAACACTCATGGGCCTCTAATAGAGTGTAAGACCCAATCCTTTGTAAATACAAACCTATTTTGGGCCTCAAATGTTGTATAAGTCCCATTGTATTTCAAAAGTTCGGCGCGATCATCGCCAGTTAAAAACAAACCATATGGGCCTCTCCTCGAGCTATAAGACCCATTCAAAACCATTTTGGGCCTCTAGTAGAGTGTAAGACCCAACCCTTTTTGAAAACCAAAATAATTTGGGCCTCACTTATTGTATAAGTCCCGATACCATCAAAAAGTTCGGCGCGATCGTCGCCTTTTAAAACAAAACCTTGGGCCTCTCCATGAGCTGTAAGCCCCACCACTTGTACAAAAATAAACCTTTGGGCCTCTTGAGAGAGTGTAAGACCCATCCCTTTGTACAGAAAACCTTTTTGGGCCTCAGTCACTTGTATAAGTCCTTGTACAATTTCAAAACAACAGTGCAATCACTGATTAAACCCTGGGCCTCTCCTTGAGCTATAAGCCCCAACAATCTTTTCAAAGCACTTTCTCCTTTGATTTTGAATATAATATTGTTATCAAAGCTTTCTTTGTTGAACAAACTAACCAAACAGCATGGAAGCTCTACAACCGAGTAAGTGTTTACCCACTTTCTTTATTCGCTTTCATATATATAACTGTATTGTGGGGCTGCTCACTGTAAGTCTTCTTTCACAAACTTTTATATACGTGTCAAATATCAACTGTGTAATACTAGTATAGTTATTTAGAGTTTTCCCCGGCAACTACGTCTAGTACTAGGTAAAGCCCTGTTGGTCACTCTTAAATACAAACAAAACTAGATCCCCATAGGATTACCAGACACAGTCTTCCCTCCTCTTGGGGTTAAACAATATGGAGACGTGAAAGGTAGCATTCTCGGTGATCCCTTTCTCAGACTGTCGCCCTTAGACATTTTCAAAGAAACTATAACTCCCCAGAGATGATCTTTTCTCCGTGAATGGCATCTCTTGAGTTTCTTCCAAATTCTCGGACTTTCCTGGTTTGATCTATTCTCGGTGAATGGCATGTCTTGAACTTCTCGGGGTTTGGGGACCCACAGGCTTCCTAAAAAGCATCCCTGCCTCCTCTTGGGCATTGTACAAGGACCCGTCGACTTCTTAGAAGTTTTCACAACCTTCTCTTAGGCTTCGTATAATGATTCTTCCTCCGGGAAGATGCCTCATCTTGGGCTTCGTACAAATTTTTCCTTCGGCTTCTTAAAAGTTTTTCTCGCCTCCTCTTGGGCTTCGTACAAATTGTCCCGACGACCTCTTAAAGGTATAGGAACTGAAATTAGTCATCTTAATAGAACAGTCTTTCAAAGAGTCCAGATCTTCCAACGGCGAACATACTGTCTCTTGATCTCTCTTAAGCATAGTACAAAAGATAAAACTCTAGACTTGGACAGTCTAATCTCCTTGAGTCTCAAAGACATTCTCAAGTTCCTTTCAAAAATAGGAAAAAACACCCGTAGACTTGGGCAGTCTCAATACCCTTCGGATTCCCCGTTTCCTTAAAGAACAGGAAATAATCCCGGTCCTCAGATCAAATCCATGAGTACAACATTACCCATATAAGAACTGATTTTCTCTTTTAACTAACATACTGGACCTGTCACTCAACTAAAACAGTAACCCTAGCCTCCTCTTGGGCTTTGTACAATGATTCTCCCTAGCCTCCTCTTGGGCTTTGTACAATGATTCTCCCCAGCAGAGTTAACCTTTGCAGCCTTCATCTCGGGCTTTGTACGAGATACAAAACACTATCTTGTTGAGTATAAAAGACTCTCTTGTTGAGTCAAACCTTTGCAGCCTCCATCTCAGGCTTCGTACGAGATACAAAATCACTCTCTTGTTGAGTATAAAAGACTCTCTTATTGAGTCAAACATTTTTAGGCTTCATCTCGGGCTTTGTACGAGATACAAAACACTCTCTTGTTGAGTATAAAAGACTCTCTTGTTGAGTCAAACCTTTGCAGCCTCCATCTCGGGCTTCGTACGAGATACAAAATCACTCTCTTGTGGAGTATAAAAGGCTCTCTTGTTGAGTCAAACATTTTTAGCCTCTATGTCGGGCTTCGTACTAGATACAAAAACACTCTCTTGTTGAGTATAAAAAGAATCTCTTGTTGAGCCGATCACCTTTAGCCTCTATCTCGGGCTTTGTACGAGATACAAAAACACTCTCTTGTTGAGTATAAAAGACTCTCTTGTTGAGTCAATCTCTTTTAGCCTCTATCTCGGGCTTCGTACGAGATATAAATCACTCTCTTGGTGAGTATAAAAGACTCTCTTGTTGAGTCAAACCCTTTTAGCCTCCGTCTTAGGCTTCGTACAAGACATATATAAAAACACTCTCTTGTTGAGTCAACCCTTTTAGTCTCTATCTCGGGCTTCGTATGAGACACAAAAGCATCCTCTTGTTGGGTCAATAGCCTCCTCTTAGGCTTTGTATAAATAAATCCCCGTTTGATTCAATCAACCTTTTAGCATCAAATCATGCTTTGGTCACAGCATACAAACATCAACAACTCCTTTTCCCTCGTCTAATTCCTATAAGCGGCAAGCCTCTGGATTATTTACATCCACGCCACTGTCCCTCTTTTAGCATGAGAAATTCCTAAGGAAAGATGGCATTGCTCTAAACTGAGTTAAAGTCTTCTCCTTCAGGTTGAAAATCCCCTATAAAGGAAATTATGGCATTGTTGGATTCACATATCCCAGTTAAAGTAATTCTCCTTTATAATCTGTCACCCAACAATTGTGACAAACAGACCCCTTTAGAGATGACAAATTCTCTCTAAAGTCAACACCCTTTTAGCTTCACATCTTGGGATTCGAACAAGATACAAATAGACCCTTCAGCTTCACATCTTGGGCTTTGAACAAGATATAAACTACCTTTAGCTTCATGTCTTGGGCTTTGAACAAGACACCAAAACACCATTTCCTCCCATAGAATAGGAGGAACTACGATCGCTCTGATTTCCCTATCCCGGGAATACGTAGGCATAAGATTGAAAAAGAATCTTAGCGAGCACACTAATCAAAAACCCCCAAAGTCCCCTACCTCCATCCAATCTGGTGCAGGATCCCAACAAATTCCCCATGAACAATCCCGGTATTTCGTTCTGAACAAAATAAGCAGAGAGAGGCCCACGAACTAAAATCGCATCTGTAAACCAACAGTTTTGACTGTTTAACCTCAGTTTGCAAGCAGGGTTAGTTGGAGACATCTATTTCCCTTCCTTCATCAGCTTCAATAGGATAAAAAATGAATCAACTTGTAGTACCCCAGAGCGACAGTACTTAAGAACCACGTCCAAAATCGCTCGCTACAGAAAAATGGGGCTCACCATGGGGCCTTCTCATCTTTGTTTCTTACAATTTAAGGAGAAAACCTTGGACAAGTCATTTTCATGGCAGTGGCCGCCACAGAAAAATGGCGCCCACCGTAGGGACAAACAAAGGAATCTTGTCTCTCTTATCTCTCTGGTTGAAACCTTCTCTTAGGACGAGTCCTTGGGTTCACAAGGTATCACCGAATGACGGTTCCATCGGGGAATGTCATTATTGCTAGGATCGGCCCTCACTAGGATCTCAGGTCAAAAACCTTTAAGTTGGGAAGGTACCACAGAATGGTGACTCCGCCGGGGAGCCATTTTCTGTTAGGATCATAGGATTCATAGCTCTTAAAAAGTCTAGGACATTAGGACAAATATATATACTGCTTTTCCTAATTAATATCTGTGTTTATTTTTCTGCTAATGGGAATGCGTGTGATGCCGCATGTGGAAAGATTGAGTATACACCTAGGAAAAACCTCTTTCAGTAGTGCAGAAGCTATCGGAAATAGTTGTCACGCGATACTACCCTCTTATGAGATTCTTCGAAATACATCACCTAGCACAGTTCCCGGCCCGCTGATGTTATCTCGACAAGAATCAATGATTTTGAGAGACAGGTACAAAAATCACTAGTATAAACCGTTGGGATGGGTAGAGCCTTGACTTCATGACACCGACCATTTGACCCCATGTTTTTTCTATGTTTTTGTGTGCTGCATTCATGCATTCATTTTAAAAATCATTAAGCAGAGAAAATTTTTCTCTTCTAGTCTCTCTTTTTCAAATTAAACTAAGACAATGATTGCAAATGTCAGAAAGAAAAGGATTGCGCTAATGGATTTTGGCAGAAGAAAAACTCACAAGTATACCTTCAAGGTTCCAAAACTAGAGGATTAGCAAGGATGATCACTAACCCTGACGCTTTCAGAGACAAGTACGCAGGTCTGCTACCTTTGTTAAGGGCCCATGTAATTGAAGGAATCCTGGAGGCACTCGTTCAGTTTTACGATCCGGTCTATCACTGTTTCACATTCCCGGATTACCAGCTCGCACCAACGTTGGAGGAGTATTCTCATCTGATTGATCTACCCATTACTGATCAAGCTCCCTTTTCTGGACTGGAAGAAATTCCAAAGGATCAGACCATTGCAAAAGTAATTTATTTGGACGAATCAGAAGTCAGGACTCACCTGACCACCAAGGGAGGAATCCCAGGTTTACCCGCCAAGTTTCTGGTAAAGAAGGCTCTGTACTTTGCTAATATAGGGAACGTGGCTGCTTTTGAAAGCATCTTTGTTTTACTCACCTACGGGTTATTTCTGTTTCCCAACATTGATAACTTCGTCGATATCAACGCCATTAAGGTTTTTCTCATTGGAAACGTCGTACCAACCTTGCTCGCAGATGCGTATCATTCTGTACACTTAAGGAATTTATACAGCGGAGGAATGATCACGTTCTGTGTACCCCTGCTATATAAATGGTTTATCTCCCATTTACCTAATTCTTCCGCTTTTTGGGATCATAAGAGTGCCTTACGTTGGTCGCAGAAAATCATGTCTCTTACCAACTCTAATATAGATTGGTACAATAGGATTTATGATGGGATCAGGATCATTGACCGTTGTGGAAACTTCCCCAACGTACCCCTCATAGGAATTAAAGGAGGAATCAATTACCATCCAGTCTTAGTTCGTCGTCAATTTGGATACCCGATGAGGCATGTCCCGCGTAATGCTCATCTGGAAGGTCTTTTCTTCAAAGAAGGAGAAAATGACAGGGCACTAAAGATGGAAATAGTGCATGCTTGGAAACATGTTCATAAGGAAGGACGGGAGTCTCTAGGAAAACCGGACTGTGTCTCGGTGGAACCTTATCTCCACTAGGTACAAACTAGAGTTCTCAAGGTAAAGATGCCTTATCCTCGTCACGAAGTTCTTCCACCAAGGAAATCTATCATGTACTTCATGACTGAAACGGAAAAACTTCAGGTTACTCTTAACAAAGTTCAACAGGAGAGGAGGTCTTGGAAGAACAAGTACCGTATTCTCAATGTAGAGTGTACCAAAATATAGCAACTACTGAAAGATAAGGATGCTCTAATTGAGATTTTGGAACAACATGCTGTAGAAAATCAGGATGACCAAAGAAATTTGCTCGCTCATTTCACTTGGAAAAGGAATGACATCCCGACAACGGCCCAAGAGCCCCGGCCCAATAAAAGGAAAGTACCAGAATCAGCACCCGAGTTCTCCTCAGAGAAGACTCGGGACCCATTAGCTTAGGTTTCTGTTTCCGCACCTTGTAATTTACTGTATTTCCATTTCCGCAATCCTTTGAATTCAATAAAACGGGGGTGTCCCCACTGTTCGATATTTGCAATCTAATTGTCAAAGTTTATTTTGATTAAACAAAAAAAAACAATTAATATAATCATTGCATTCATCATTCTCACGTCACGTATTCTTCTTACCTACGAATCTCACGTTTGTGTCTCGGCTCTAGAGTCAAACTGTCTCATTTGTACAATACTCGGGCCAATCGTTAGAAAAAGATGGATGATCTCGAGGAAGAGAACAGAGAGTTGAAAGAAGAGATCGACGCCCTAAGAGAGGATATGAGAAAGCTTCGTAATGACATGCAAGCCATGGCAGAAGCTCAGCTACAAAGAACTGTGATCTCAGAGATCACCTCAACACCCATAGTAGAGAAGTATGACCCTAGGTATCAAATTCCGAAAGATCGTCCCTGGGGCATGCCTGTTAACTATATCCCAGAAGGATATGTTCCGCCGATCACTGAAGATCAGGGAATCATAACAGAAGCCGTTGGGCCTGAAGGTTACAAACTTCGGGAAAGCGAGGATGCCAGAGGCATAATGAGGACTCCAGAAGGTTACAAACTTTAGGAAGCGCCAAGATTCACTGCCGTAGTAACGGTACCAACCCCTGTGGTGCACACTGTCCCGAAAGGACAGATTCCACAGATACCTTCTGGTAGAAAGGAAAGTATGTTCGACATAATGGATGAATTCCAGGAGTAGTTCCTGGAAATTCAGAAGGAACTGCAAGCTATTCGCGGGCAGGATTTATTTGGAAAGGACGCCGCAGACCTTTGTTTGGTCCCTAATGTGAAAGTCCCGCACAAGTTCCAAGTACCCGATTTTGAAAATTACAAGGGTAACTCTTGCCCTCAAAGCCATTTGGTGATGTACACTCGACGAATGTCAGCTCAGACAGAGAACCAGGATCTACTGATTCACTACTTTCAGGATAGTTTAACCGATGCCGCATTAAAATGGTACACGAGTTTAAACCGCGCTACGATTATCACTTTCAGAGATCTTGGCACTGCCTTCGTCCAACAATATAAATACAATTTGGACATGGCACCAGACAGAGATCAACTAAGATCAATGTCACAAAAGGACAAGGAAACCTTTAAGGAATACACTCAGAGATGGCGTGAAATTTCCGCTCAAATTTGTCCACCTCTTGAGGAAAAAGAGATGACAAAGATTTTCTTAAAAACCTTGAGCTCATTTTACTACGACAGAATGGTTGCCAGTGCGCCCAGCGACTTCACCGAAATGGTCGGTATGGGAGTGCGTCTCGAGGAAGCCGTTCGAGAAGAACGTCTAGTCAAAGACACTGGGTCGACAAGCTGTACTAAAAAATACGGTAATGCTCTCCCTAAGAAAAAGGAGCAAGATATTGGGAATATCTCTCTCAAAAAGTAAAGGCGACGGTACCAACCAGTAGCAGCTATAACTCCTGCTATCAACCCTGCGCCTGTTTCTACGTATCAACCTCAGGTTGCTCAAAGCCAACCGCAGTTGCAGCAATTTCAGTAAAGGACACAACAGCCTCTTCAGCAGGCCCGTCCTCAATACAACAACAACTGTACAACGCGGCCACCAGGATTTGATCCTATACCCGTATCGTACGCATGCCTATTTCCGTTACTACTGTCCAAGGGGCATGTCCAGACTAAGTCTCCTCTTACAGTACCGGAAAATCCGCCTTTTTGGTTTAAGGTGGATCAGACTTGCCCTTACCATCAAGGAGAACCAGGGCATAACATAGAAAACTGTCTCAGTTTCAAGTCCGATGTGCAAAAGTTTGTTAGGAGCGGAGTCTTATATTTCAAGGATACGAATCATAATGTTCTCACAAACCCGCTGCCTCAACACGAGAAAGCTGCAGTTAATTTGATAGAGGGAGAGTCTAACAACACCTATCAAATTCATGATGTACTCTTATTGAGGGCCAACTTGGTTAAGATGCATTGTAGACAGAGTGAATATGGCCATGTGCCACCTCATAATTATCACCAGTGTGATATCTGCTCTAAAAGCAATCAAGGATGTTTTGTGGTGCAATCAGCTCTATAGGAATAGATGGATCTTGGATGGATCCAAGAGCACCGAGTTCGTGGAGTTAACATGGTTTATACGAATTCCAACATCATTCAAAACCACGATATCCGTGCGATGAATGTAAACCTGGTGGCAATGCACTCACGGCAAAGCCAGTATCATAATCTGCCGCGGCATGAGTACAATTCCTGTCTGACTTGCTCGATAAACAAATAGGGATGCTCTTTTGTACAAGAGGCCTTCCAGCGTCAGATGGATCTTGGATGGATTCAAGACTACCATAATAGGAATCATTATCAAATCAACATGATTCAAATCTTCGATATTCGCTTGATGAATACCAGCCTGGTGGAGTTACATGCTAAACAGGTCCGGCTCGGGTTCCTGGTATCACATGATTATTAGAGCTATAAAGCGGGTTGCGAAGATGATCAGGGTTGGGCCCTTGTCCAGGAAACACTTCAGCACTTGTTGAACCACTGGTGGCTTCCAATCTATATGGATGAAGACACCCAGCAAATTAGTATCACTAATGGGAATCTTACTAGATATCAAAGTCAGGATGTTCGGTCGATGGAAACAGATCTAGTAAGGTTACACTGTATTCAAAGCGGACGTGGCCAGGTGCCACTACACAACTATGAGCGGTGTAGAGTTTGCTCAGTGGATAATCAAGGATGCTACCTCGTGCGAGCAGCCCTTCAAAGTCAGTTGGACCACAAAGAGATTCAACCATGGTCAAGTTCTGGATCAGTCAACTATTTCACTGATCAAATCGAAGACGTCGTCGTAATCTCTGATCATCAGAGGACTAGGGATGTTTGTACCATTATCCCTCTACTTGACGAATCGAGAGTTCCCAACCGGGAACGGATCGAAATTACTTACGATGGTCAAAAAAATCAGAAGGCTCCCATAGTCATCTATCTACCGGGACCACTACCGTATGAATCAACTAAGGCTGTCCCTTACAAATATGGTGCAACAACAATTGAAAATGGAAAGGAAATTCCGTTACCCTCCGTCGTGAATATTGCAGACATCAGTCGAGTAACACGGAGTGGTAGAATATTCAACAGAGGAGTTGGAGAACCCAGCAAAGAAAAGGAACCTCAGACAGAAGTTCCCAATCCACCAGTCGGTCAATCCAGTAATCCCGACCTTTCAAAAAACGATGATGAGATGCTAAAGCTCATCCAAAGGAGTGAATACAACATTGTTGATCAGCTGTTACAAACTCCTTCAAAAATCTCGGTATTATCACTGTTACTTAGTTCAGAAGCGCACAGAGAGGCTCTACAGAAAGTCTTGGAGCAAGCCTTTGTGGAACAGGATGTAACAATTAGACAATTCGATAGCATTGTCTCTAACATCACTTCCTGCAATAACTTGGGATTTAGTGATGAGGAATTACCTCAAGAAGGTCGCCGTCATAACATGGCGCTCAACATTACAGTCAAACGCCAGGACAATGCTTTAGCCAGCGTACTAGTAGACACAAGGTCAGCCCTGAATGTTATACCAAAATATACTCTAATGCGACTATCATTTCAAGGATCTCCGATGAGAGGCAGTGAGGTCATCGTCAAAGCATTTGACGGATCCAGAAAAACGGTTATCGGCGAAGTCGACCTTCCTATAACTATTGGTCCTCACACTTTCCAAGTCATTTTCCAGGTCATGGACATCCGAGAAACATACAGTTATTTATTAGGAAGACCTTGGATACATCAGGCTGGGGCGGTCACTTCAACCCTCTACCAAAAGCTAAAGTTCGTCCAGAACGGCCAACTCGTCACAGTCTGTGGAGAACAGACCTTGCTCGTAAGCAACTTATCGTCATCCACTTATGTAGAACCGGAGGGGGTAATCGGAACCCAGTTCCAAATGCTATCGCTATACAAGGACAATCAATCCAAAGGGGGGAACTTCGATTTCCTTGTACAAAGATGCTATCAAAGCGATCGGGAGTACCAATACAATAGGATGGGGGCAGCTTGTCATTCCTACTGACAATAAGAAAAAGAAAGGTCTTGGCTTTTCCTCAACCTGTACTCAGACGGTTGCGAACAATAAAAGTTTTCATCCCATTCAGAACTTCTTCCACAGTAGAGGCTTCCTTCAACCAGTGACTCAAGACGTGTATACCATCAATAAAGATGATTCCTCTGATACGGAGGAAGAATGGAAGTCCTATCTCAATGAGGACAGTTATACGTCTTAGGGCAAAACACAGACTCCCTTTTGCTTTCCTGCACAGAGCCCGAGATTTATACCAAGGTCAGATGTCAAAATGATGTACGGAGATTGTGATCCGGAAGGATGCCGCGCTCCGCCAAACTCATTAGAGGAGGATACTCTGATGAAAGACAGCTTTGACCCCGACTACTATGGCCCGATGGATGGCCTGCCAATGTGGCAGCCTTACCCAGGAGACTTTGGGCAAGAAAGTCAGCCGAACAATGAAAATCAGCTGAGCATCATTGAAGAAAATACCTGCGTCCCCACCATGTCATGGGATCAACACCCAGGTTATCCTGAAAATACCCAGCACGACGATGAATTCACAACGTTTGCAGGACTAGAATTCATTAACTATGCTTTTCCCGAGGTCAACATCATCGAGAGGGACGACTCCTCCAATTCCAAAGAAGTGTGGGACACCCTGGGGCAGCCGACTGGAAAATACGACTTCAAGGTCAAATACACAGCTCCTGAAAGCTCTCGTATCAGGCTCGAAGACATCCAGCCAACTGGATGGGGAGATACAGCTGAGAGTACAAATACTACGCAAAATACAACTGAGGAATCCTCCTACGACAACTCTGCCTGGGAGACAGATTCCAATGACCCAGCTCCACCAGAAATCATCGTTAGTTCTGAAGACAAATCAAGGAAGATACCAGACTTTGTGATTCACCGAGGAGTTCACCGCCAATGGGGCTCTGTCAATGTCCCGAAGATTGTTCATAAGTCTAAGTAATTGCCATCTTTACTTTAACCTTTCACCCTGCCCAGGTGAAACGGATATTTTGATAGGGCTCACTTTCTGTAAATATCCCTCTTCGCTTCGCCCAAAGCGACAGAGTTTTGTTTTATAGGGCTGTAGTTTCAAGAATCGACTTGTTCATAAATAAAATAACGTCGTTCTGTAATTTCCGCAGTTATTGCTGTTTTCTCTTTCTGCTTTTTCCAGAAAATGGTAATCCTAAAAAACAAAAATAAATAAAAATGAGCATTGTTAAAAAAAAATATAAAACACTGCACACACTCTTGCATTCTCTCTATCTCTTCTAAACACAAATCATCACGTCATGCAGATTGCTTATTTTAAACCCCGTTAAAACATACGATCTAATGCCTTTTCCCAACTTTGAATTCCCGATATTTGAGGCTGAAGAAGAAAATGACGATGAAATTCCAGAGGAGATCTCCTGACTACTCAGACAAGAGGAATGGTCAATTGAGCCTCACAAAGAGTTGCTGGAAACAGTCAACTTAGGATCGGAAGAAGAGAGAAAAGAAGTCAAGATTGGGGCATTGCTTAGTCCAACTGTCAAAGAAAGTTTGACGAAACTTCTCAAAGAGTTTCCCGATGTATTCGCTTGGTCCTATCAGGATATGCCAGGGTTGGATACCAGCATCATGGAACATCATCTATCGTTGTGATCAGAATGTCCGCCGGTAAAACAAAGGTTGAGACGGACTCATCCAGACATGGCTGTCAAAATCAAAGAGGAGGTACATAAACAGATTGACGTGGGTTTCCTCGCTACGTCAGAATATCCTCAATGGTTAGCCAACATAGTACCAGTTCTGAAAAAGGATGGAAAAGTCAGAATGTGTGTCGACTACCGAGATCTGAACAAGGCAAGACCAAAGGACAACTTTCCCTTACCACACATTGACATGCTGGTAGACAGTACAGCAAAGTTCAAAGTTTTCTCCTTCATGGATGGATTCTCGGGCTATAATCAAATCAAAATGGTGCCGAAAGACATGGAGAAAACTTCGTTCATTACTTCATGGGGTACTTTTTGTTACAAGGTAATGCCATTCGGTTTGAAGAACGCTGGGGCAACCTATCAAAGGGCCATGATTGCCAAATCGAAAACAGAAAAGGAGACCTCGTGCTCAAGAAGATACAATCATTTTTCACTGATTATAGGGGCAAATGGACTCCGAATTATGACGGCCCGTATGTGGTCAAGAAAGCTTTATCAAGCGGCGCCTTGAGACTTACAACCATGGACGGAGAGGAATTTGCCTACCCCAAAAATGTTAACGTAGTCAAGAAATACTTCGCCTAAATAAAAAATTTAAAAAAAACGTCTCGGTGGATTGAAAACCCGAAAGGACGGTCCAAGAAAAAATTAGAGACATGATCAAAAATCATCCCAGTGGATTGGAAACCTCAAAGTACAATCCAGGCAAAAATTAGGGATAATGGCAAGTAACTACGTTCGACAAAGGGGCAAATCCCTCGGCAGCAGTTACATCATCCGTCAGGAAAACTCCAGTCAAGGTCATCTTCAACAAAAGCTCAGGATGCCCCGAAGTCAAAGTTGGTAGAAGGATAGTGGTCGTTATGTTTCAATGTAGTCCTTTTCTCTTAAATTTCCATTTTCTAAACTTTGTAAATACTCTATGGAATCACGCGTTTGGCTGATTTCCATCCTATCAATAAAATTTGAGCCCTTGTGCTTTTGTTTGCAATTCTTATTTGTTTTAGCTTTACAGGACGACATTTTAACATGATCAACGATTCTTGAAATAAAACAAAAATGAATTTACTTGTAAAATTTTCCTGCTTTTAATAAAGATGGCAAATTATTTTGACTGTTGAACATCGAAAGAATATCGATGGCTTCTCCCAAAGGCGGTTAAGCTTCAAAGTGCAGAATTAAAGTACTCCTTCTAAACCAGTGCACCTTAATGAAGGATCAGCTGTGTCAGAGACCATTGTTTCATCTGACACCCCCGGCAGAGTTCTTATCTCCTAAGCCCGACCAACGTAGCTCCCCACGAGGACTACTTCTCCTAAGCAAGGAAGAATTGCTATCTTGAACCAGCGATACCTCTTCGTCCCCAGCAGTGGCCGAGTATCCAGTCATGTTCATCTAT
Organism: Lathyrus tuberosus; assembly: GCA_022829125.1. Taxonomy (NCBI): domain Eukaryota; kingdom Viridiplantae; phylum Streptophyta; class Magnoliopsida; order Fabales; family Fabaceae; genus Lathyrus; species Lathyrus tuberosus. The sequence goes on along the minus strand of JALAZF010000164.1, from coordinate 4,748,173 downwards.
TAGTTTGTATGTCGTGTCAGTTTTGTCAGCATATACACACATACATCATGCATTACTACTTTGCGTTCATATTCATGTTGCATCACTATCACTCTGGTCAGTCTTATCCCCTAGTGATAACAGTCCTCTCAATCGAGTTGTCAACACTTTCCTCATCAGGAAGTGTTGCGTCTGCACTATCTCTCTCCTCCAGTTTATTTCTGGATTGGAGTTGGCTCTTGACCACTTTGATAACTTGAACCTCTAGAAGATAAGAAAATGTTCGACAAATATCACTCTTCGCCATTGAAGATGATACATTCGCTTTCCCGGATTAAGGAAAATCCCCAGAGAAAGCCTCACGACTACAGACTCTCAGCAACACATTGATTTCTCTCTCCAAAAAGTCAATGTTAATGAAGTCATCAGCACCTCAAAATTGGATCACATCATATGGAATTTCTCTGAGAAGATCTCCGAGGAAAGTATGATGTAATATCTCCAAGCGAAAGCAGTCTCTCGAGAGACTCGTTTTCCCCAGTAGAGTTGACAAATGGAGTCTTCCACAGAGAAGTTTGTGCCTCTCTAAGATCGAAACTTTTTCCATCAAATGGCATCTCCCCGGGAAAATTCGGTGAGAAGTTTGAGGAAAGCCGCTACGAATAGCGTCCCTGGTCAAGAAAGTTTATTGACAAAAGAAACTGAGACCAGTTCCTTGGTAGGAAACCGGGATCGAGGGGAAGTTTATTTCAGAAACTGGGACCAGTTCCTTGGTAGGAAACCAGGATCGAGGGGAAGTTTATTTTAGAAATTGAGACCAGATCCTTGGTAGGAAACCAGGATCGAGGGGAGGTTTATATCGGAAACTGAGACCAGTTCCTTGGTAGGAAACTAGGATCGATGGGAAGTTTATTTCAGAAATTGAGACCAGTTCCTTGGTGGGAAACCAGGATCGAGGGGAAGTTTAAATCAGAAACTGAGACCAGTTCCTTGGTAGGAAACCAGGATCGAGGGGAAGTTTACCTTTTCTAAGCGTCATTGCTTAGCAAAAGAGGAAGGATGCACAAACTGTCATTCATAACCACCATCAAAATTTTGGGTATTCCGATATTTAATCCTCTTGCACCCCAAATGCCCGAATACCTTCGTCATTCACACCTTCAGGCCCAAGAAGATTAAATAGGGGCATCTGTCATACCCCAAATTTTGACCACTAATATTTCCCATCATTGTGCAAATCATCATGACAATATGGATGAACCATTAGTCTCCCCAAAGATGGGTGAGCATCCACTACAATCAAACTTAGGGTTTCAAGCCCTCTCAGAGCTCTTAGACAAAGGATCAATCAAGAAATGACATGATCTTCAACTTGTCTAGCCTCTCAAACATCCACAAAGGATCAAGAGGACTCCCACTTCAAGGATTAAGCACAAGGCTTCTCCCTTCTAGGTGGATCAAGCCTTAAGATCGCCAGTGTCACCAAATTAGGGTTTGGTCGACCAGGGCCTCCAGATGGAAATTTTCCTCTGGGCATGAGCCAATGCTTCAAAGCATAACCTATGATGCTCCAAGGTATCTCTTGAACCCAATCATCAAGTCAATTTAGCCTCAGGGGATGCATTCATCAAAAAAATCAGGAATTAGGGTTTCTTAACCTAATTCACCCCTAAGTTGACTTTTGGGACAAAACATGAGCCAAGACCTCAAGAGGGGATTTTAGGGTCTCAAATACATCACATTGATCCATTTACAACAATGGATTAATCCAAGAAGCTTGAGCAACAAGTTTCAATTTCATCAGAACCACAGTTAGGGTTTCGCAGAAAAAGTCAACTGTATCTTTGACTTTTGACCAGGACATGCTCCCAAACCCTAAGACATGATTCAATACACCCTATAACACCTATGAAATCAATCCATCAAGTTTGATTTAGGTCAAGGACTTGATTTCATAGAGGATCGCACAGTTTGGAATTCATCTGACAAAAAGTCAACTGTGCACAAAGTCAAACTTTGACTTTTTGAGATTTTTCACAATTATGGTTCTTTGACCCCAAAATGATGTTAATGTATGATTGGAATCATCATTCATCAAGAAAAATTAAGAAAAGTGGGATAACTTGTAAAAGGGGTAACCATAAAAAACTTAGAAAATTTTCTAAGTTATGGAACAAAGTGGCTAGGGTACCAACTTTGGAGGATCATAACTCCTAAACCACAAGGCCATTTTTTTCCATCCAAAGCTGGATTTGTAGCTCTCATGGCCCTCTACAAAAGCTTCAACTACCACTCATTCCAATTCCCCATGGATTTCAAGTTATGGAATGATCAAAAACAAGAAAAGTGAAAATGTCACTTTTTTCTAACACTTAGTGAAATTTTCACTAAGTCAGAATCTGGCTTCACTTTTTTCCAAATGTAGGGGCATTTTTCACTTGGATCCAAAAAGTATCAAAACCAATTATGATCAAACAGTTATTGTATCATATGAGGGCTTTTCAAAATGGCCAAGAACTCCATCAAATTCCACTTGAGCCATGAGATATGACAATGGCAATATGCCTTGCTGAAAACTGCCAAGGCTAGGCAGAATTTTGCACTTTTGCTAGATTTGGCAAAATAAGATAATTCCAGCCTTGTCATCACTTTGGACACATCTGAGGATCAAATCTAAAGGGAACAACACTGATCCAAGCCTCCAAAGTCTTTGGAACAAGAAGTAGCATGCCAAACCTAGAAATCCCTAAAAGAGGGACAAGACTCCAATTTTGGATTGGAGAATTTAATGGATGCACCAAGGTGGCATGGACTGACATATTTGCAACTGAATTCAGTCAAGAATGATCTGACAACTAGGGAACCACAACTCTGTACTCTAACCTCTAGTCAATGGCTAGAGGAGACTTGGATTCCTATTGATCAACATTGGCCAAACCTCTGCTGCAGTTCCCATTCACTATTGATCCCAAAACAAACTTGCTCTACTATAAATATAGCTCATTTGTGTATTCAGTTTGAGTACACCAAAGCCATCAAACAGATGCTTTCCTCAAAATCACTTTCTTTAGGCAAAAATACCTTCTTTAGCAAGGTAACTCTGAGTTTTTGAGTTAGAGAGCATTTCCATCACAGCTCATGATCCAAACACATCCAATATGTCATATCTAAGCTGTCCAAACTCACACAAGTGACCTGTAATCCTTAAATCACAAAGTCACCTCTCAAAACCTCAAAATAGGCTTTTTTTGCATTTTTCAAGCCATGTCTTGATTCAGTCACTTTCCAAACCAGATAAAACCTCAAACACACTCCAAATATCATCCTTGAACTGTCCCAAATGGCTCCCAACATCTGGAACACCATTTGAGAGAGTTGCTATTTTGGCCATTTTAACCCCTTTTGCAAGAAAGGGTCAGTTTTTGTTTTTGCAGGTTCCAGCTGATTCCAATCATCCTAAAAGCTTCTAAGGGATCATTTAAGAGTGTCCAAATCATCAAACCATTTTTGGAACAAGAAACTTGGCAGATTACGCAAAAAAACTCCAAAAGCTCAAAAAGAGGTAAGCATCATGACTTGAACTTTCCAAAATATGCATTGCTTTGAAGTCCACTGATCATGCATCTCTTCTACATGTCACATGTGTTGTGTTTGCATCAATTTATCATGTAATTCATACATGTACCAAGATGTAGCACAGAAAATGCAAAATATGGTCTATTTCAAAACCACTATCGGATTTTGAGGAGGGATCATGATCTGAAAAAAATACCACCACCATTGGATTCCTTGTGAAATTCTAGGCCAGATACATATAAATTTTGTCCCCAACCATGGAGAAATGAGAAAGTTATGGACCTTCCCGTTTCTTGTCAAAACTTGCCTTGCCTTGCCTTGGGTCAGGCCAAAAGCAAGGCAAGCCTTGTATATTTATGGTTGTGTTTCAATCAACGGATGTATTATCACCCCAATGGTAAGACGCGCGCCCTATACACAAGAGGTCTGGGGTTTGAATCCCCCTCGCCCCAGATCCTCTTTTTGCTATTTTTCCCACTTTTTGTTATTTTCCATATTATTTTTAATAGTTTGAAAAATTAATAACTCCTTCAATTTTAATTATTTTTTATTGGTTCTTTTTGCAAAAAATTAAAAAAACGTTGAAATATTTTATTCCCCAAAAAAATTAGATTTATATTATTTATTTAATATAATTAGTAAATTTGTGAATAAATGTCTTTTATTTGTTTTTAAACCTTTCAAAAATAAATATCTATTTTGGAAAATCAAAACCAAGTAGGTTTTAATTCATCTTGTGATGAAAGCCTCATTTTTCATACCTAAAACCAAAATCACAAGTTGTTTATTCAAACTTATTTGGAATTTTTATCATTTGTATTAATTTTCTTTGAATAATTATATTAAAAAATGATGAAATTAGGGTTTTATTGATTTTCACCCTAACAAACTTTTCCGAACACTCATGGGCCTCTAATAGAGTGTAAGACCCAATCCTTTGTAAATACAAACCTATTTTGGGCCTCAAATGTTGTATAAGTCCCATTGTATTTCAAAAGTTCGGCGCAATCATCGCCGTTTAAAACAAACCTTCTGGGCCTCTCCTCGAGCTATAAGACCCATTCAAAACCATTTTGGGCCTCTAGTAGAGTGTAAGACCCAACCCTTTTTGAAAACCAAAATAATTTGGGCCTCACTTATTGTATAAGTCCTGATACCATCAAAAAGTTTGGCGCGATCGTCGCCTTTTAAAACAAACCTTTGGGCCTCGTGAGAGAGTGTAAGACCCATCCCTTTGTAAAGAAAACCTTTTTGGGCCTCAGTCACTTGTATAAGTCCCTGTACAATTTCAAAACAACAGTGCAATCACTGATTAAACCCTGGGCCTCTCCTTGAGCTGTAAGCCCCAACAATCTTTTCAAAGCACTTTCTCCTTTGATTTTGAATATAATATTATTATCAAAGCTTTCTTTGTTGAACAAACTAACCAAACAGCATAGAAGCTCTACAACCGAGTAAGTGTTTACCCGCTTTCTTTATCCGCTTTCATATATATAACTGTATTGTGGGGCTACTCACTGTAAGTCTTCTTTCACAAACTTTTATATACTTGTCAAATATCAACTGTGTAATACTAGTATAGTTATTTAGAGTTTTCCCCGGCAACTACGTCTAGCACTAGGTAAAGCCCTGTTGGTCACTCTTAAATACAAACAAAACTAGATCCCCATAGGATTACCAGACACAGTCTTCCCTCCTCTTGGGGTTAAACAATATGGAGACGTGAAAGGCAGCATTCTCGGTGAACCCTTTCTCAGACTGTCACCCTTAGACATTGTCAAAGAAATGCTAACTCCCCAGAGATGATCTTTTCTCTGTGAATGGCATCTCTTGAGTTTCATCCAAATTCTCGGACTTTCCTGGCTAGATCTATTCTCTGTGAATGGCATGTCTTGAACTTCTCGGGGTTTGGGGACCCACATGCTTCCTAAAAAGCATCCCCGCCTCCTCTTGGGCGTTGTACAAGGACCCGTCGGCTTCTTAGAAGTTTTCACAGCCTCCTCTTAGGCTTCGTATAATGATTCTTCCTCCGAGAAGATAGCCTCCTCTTGAGCTTCGTACAAATTGTCCCTTCGGCTTCTTAAAAGTCTTTCTCGCCTCCTTTTGGGTTTCTTTCAAATTGTCCCGACGACCTCTTAAAGGTATAGGAACAGAAATTAGTCATCTTAATAGAACAGTCTTTCAAAGAGTCTAGATCTTCCTACGATGAACATACTGTCTCTTGATCTCTCTTAAGCATAGTACAAAAGATAAAACTCTAGACTTGGACAGTCTAATCTCCTTGAGTCTCGAAGACATTCTCAAGTTCCTTTCAAAAATAGGAAAAAACACCCGTAGACTTGGACAGTCTCAATACCCTTCGGATTCCCCGTTTCCTTAAAGAACCGGAAATAATCCCGGTCCTCAGATCAAATCCATGAGTACAACATTACCCATATAAGAACTAATTTTCTCTTTTAACCAACATACTGGACCTGTCACTCAACTGAAATAGTAACCCTAGCCTCCTCTTGGGCTTTGTACAATGATTCTCCCTAGCCTCCTTTTGGGCTTTGTACAATGATTCTCCCCAGCAGAGTTAACCTTTGCAGCCTTCATCTCGGGCTTTGTACGAGATACAAAACACTCTCTTGTTGAGTATAAAAGACTCTCTTGTTGAGTCAAACCTTTGCAGCCTCCATCTCGTGCTTCTTACGAGATACAAAATCACTCTCTTGTTGAGTATAAAAGACTCTCTTGTTGAGTCAAACATTTTTAGCCTTCATCTCGGGCTTTGTACGAGATACAAAACACTCTATTGTTGAGTATAAAAGATTCTCTTGTTGAGTCAAACCTTTGCAGCCTCCATCTCGGGCTTTGTACGAGATACAAAACACTCTCTTATTGAGTATAAAAAGACTCTCTTATTGAGTCGATCACCTTTAGCCTCGATCTCGGGCTTCGTACGAGATACAAAAATACTCTCTTGTTGAGTATAAAATACTCTCTTGTTGAGTTAATCTCTTTTAGCCTCTATCTCGGGCTTCGTACGAGATACAAATCACTCTCTTGGTGAGTATAAAAGACTCTCTTGTTGATTCAAACCCTTTTAGCCTCCGTCTTGGGCTTCGTACAAGACACATATAAAAAACTCTCTTGTTGAGTCACCCCTTTTAGCCTCTATCTCGGGCTTCGTATGAGACACAAAAGCATCCTCTTGTTGGGTTAATAGCCTCCTCTTAGGCTTTGTATAAAGAAATCCCCGTTTGATTCAATCAACCTTTTAGAATCAAATCATACTTTTGTCACAGCATATAAACATCAACAACTCCTTTTCCCTCGTCTAATTGCTGTAAGCGGCAAGCCTCTGGATTATTTACATCCACGCCACTGTCCCTCTTTTAGCATGAGAAATTCCTAAGGAAAGATGGCATTGCTCTAAACTGTGTTAAAGTCTTCTCCTTCAGATTGAAAATACCCTATAAAGGAAATTATGGCATTGCTAGATTCGCATATCCCAGTTAAAGTAATTCTCCTTTATAATCAATCACCCAACAATTGTGACAAACAGACCCCTTTAGAGATAACAAATTCTCTCTAAAGTCAACACCCTTTTACCTTAACATCTTGGGCTTCGAACAAGATACAAATAGACCCTTCAGCTTCACATCTTGGGCTTTGAACAAGATATAAACCACCTTTAACTTCATTTCTTGGGCTTTAAACAAGACACAAAAACACCATTTCCTCCCATAGAATAGGAGGAACTACGATCGCTCTGATTTCCCTATCCCGGGAATACGTAGGCATAAGATTGAAAAAGAATCTTAGCGAGCACACTAATCAAAAAACCCCAAAGTCCCCTACCTTCATCCAATCTGGCGCAAGATCCCAACAAATTCCCCATGAACAGTCCTGGTATTTCGTTCTGAACAAAATAAGCAGAGAGAGGCCCACGAACTAAAACCGCATCTGTAAACCAACAGTTTTGACTGTTTAACCTCAGTTTGCAAGCAGGGTTAGTTGGAGACATCTATTTCCCTTGCTTCATCAGCTTCAATAGGATAAAAAATGAATCGACATGTAGTACCCCAGAGCGACAGTGCTTAAGAAGCACGTTCAAAATCGCTCGCTACACCTAGACACTATTTTTAAGAGATTAACCCTAAAGAAGAACCCCCTCTTGATAGCATCTGTAAACCAGCAGTTTTGACTATTTAATCTCAGTTTGCAAGCAGGGTTAATTGGAGACATCTATTTCCCTTCCTTAATCAGCTCAACAGGATAAAAAATGAATCGAACTGTAGTTCCAAAGCGATAGTGATTCGAAACCACAAAAATCGCGCTACACTTACCTACGGGTTATTTTTGTTTCCCAACATTGATAACTTTGTAGATATCAACGCCATTAAGATTTTTATGATTGGAAACCCTGTACCGACCTTGCTCGTAGATGCTTATCATTCGGTACAGTTAAGGAATTTGTATAGCGGAGGAATGATCACATGTTGTGTACCCCTGCTGTACAAATGGTTCATTTCCCACTTTCCCAAGTCTGCTGTATTTTGGAATCAAAAGAATACTTTACGTTGGTCGCAGAGAATTATGCTTTTTACCAACTCTGACATCGATTGGTACAATCGAATCTATGATGGGATCAAGATCATTGACCATTGTGGAAACTTCCCTAATGTACCCCTCATAGGAATTAAAGGAGGAATCAATTATCATCCGGTGTTAGTTCGTCGTCAATGCGGATGTCCGATGAGACATATTCCGCGTAATGTTCATCTGGAAGGTCTTTTTTTCAAGGAAGGAGAAAATGACAGAGCACTAAAGACAGAAATAGTGCATGCCTGGAAACACGTTCACAGGAAAGGAAGAGAGTCTCTAGGAAAACCAGACTGTGTCTCGGTGGAACCTTATCTCCACTGGATACAAACTAGAGCTCTCAAGCTGAGGATGCCTTACCCTCGTTAGGAAGTTCTTCCATTAAGGGACCCTGTCCTTTATTTTATGTCTGATACGGAAAAACTTTAGGTTACTCTCAACAAAGTTCAACAGGAGAAGAGGTCTTGGAAGAACAAGTACCGTATTCTCAATGTGGAGTGTAAGAAAATGCAGCAACTGTTAAGAGAAAAAGATGCTCTGATTGAGATTTTAGAGCAACAGGCTGTAGGAAATCAGGATGACCAAAGGAATTTGCTCGCTCCTTTCACTTGGTAAAGGAATGACAACCCGACAACGGCTCAAGAGCCCCGGTTAAAGAAGAGGAAAGTCCCAGAACCAGCACCTGAGCCCCCCTCAAAGAGGACTCGGGATCCATTAGTTTATACTTTTCCTTTTAACAGCACTTTGTAAATTACTGTATTTCCATTTCCGCAATCTTTGAATTCAATAAAATGGGGTTTCCCCATTGTTTGATATTTGCAATCCAATTGTCGAAGTATATTTTGATTAAACAAAGAAATATTAAAATATAATTATTGCATTCATCATTCTCATGTAACGCATTCTTCTTACCTATGAATCTCACGTTTACGTCTCAATTCTAGAGTCAAAACTGTCTCATTCATACAATACTCGGGCCAATCGACAGAAAAAGATGGATGATCTCGAGGAAGAGAATGGAGACTTGAGGGAAGAGATCGACACTCTGAAAGAAGATATGAGAAAGCTTCATAACAACATGCAAGCTCTAGCAGAAGCTCATATGCAACAACAAAGGACTGTGATCTTAGAGATCACGTCGATGACCATAGTGGAGAAGTATGATCCTAGGTATAAAATGCCGAAAGATCGTCCCTGGGGCATGCCACTCAACTATATCCCGGAAGGATATATTCCGCTGATCACTGAAGATCCGAAAACTGCAACAGGAATCGTTGGGCCTGAAGGTTACAAACTTCGGGAAAGCGAAGATGCCAGGGGCATGACAGCAACTCCTGAAGGTTACAAACTTCGGGAGGCACCAGGAGTCACTGCCATGATGACTATACCACCACCCGTGGTACACACTGTCCCGGAAGGACAGATTCCACAGATACCTTCTGGTGGGAACGAAAGTATGTTCGACAGAATGAATGAGTTCCAGGAACAGTTCATGGAGATACAGAAAGAACTGCAAGCCATTTGCAGTCATGATCTATTTAGAAAGGACGCCGCATACCTTTGTTTGGTCCCCAATGTGAAAGTTCCGCACAAGTTCAAAGTGCCCGAATTTGAAAAGTACAAGGGTAACTCGTGCCCTCAAAGTCATTTGGTGATGTACGCCCGACGAATGTCAACTCAGACAAAGAACTAAGAGCTACTGATTCCCTATTTCAAAGAAAGTTTGACAAAGCTTCACAAAGAATTTCCCGATGTATTCGCTTGGTCCTATCAGGACATGCCAGGGTTGGATACCAACATCGTGGAACATCATCTACCGTTAGGATCAGAATGTCCACCGGTGAAACAAAGGCTGAGACAGACTCATCCGGACATGGCCATCAAAATCAAAGAGGAGGTACAGAAACAGATTGACGCAGGTTTCCTCGCCATATCAGAATACCCTCAATGGTTAGCCAACATCGTACCAGTTCTGAAAAAGGACAAAAATGTCAGAATATGTGTGGATTACAGAGATCTAAACAAGGCTAGTCCAAAGGACAACTTTCCTTTATCACACATTGACATGCTGGTTGACAGTACATCAAAGTTCAAAGTCTTCTCCTTCATGGATGGATTCTCGGGCTATAATCAGATAAAAATTGCGCCAGAAGACATGGAGAAAATTTCATTCATTGCCCCATGGGGCACCTTTTGTTACAAGGTAATGTCGTTCGGTTTGAAGAACGCCAGGGCAACCTATCAAAGGGCCATGGCTACTCTGTTTCATGACATGATACACAAAGAAATCGAGGTATATGTCGATGACATGATTGCAAAATCTAAAATAGAAGAGGAGCATGTGACCCACCTGTCAAAGCTATTCGAGCGGTTGAGAAAGTATAAACTCCACTTGAATCCCAACAAGTACACATTCGGTGTCTGTTCAGGGAAACTTCTAGGGTTCATCGTCAGCCAGAAAGGAATTGAGGTTGATCCTGACAAGGTCAAGACCATTCAAGAAATGCCTTCTCTAAGGACTGAAAAACAAGTCAGGGGATTCCTGGGACATTTGAATTACATTTCCAGATTCATATTCCTCATGATTGCGACATGTGCGCCAATCTTCAAATTACTAAAAAAGAATAAGGACTAGGTTTGGACAGAAGATTGCCAAATCGGCTTCGACAGTATCAAGAAATATCTGTTGAACCCACCAATTATGGCACCTCCAGTGGAAGGAAGACCACTGATCATCTACCTCACAGTCTTGAAAGACTCAATGGGGTGTGTACTTGGCCAACAAGATGAAACCAAAAGGAAAGAGTCTGCCATTTACTATCTGAGCAAGAAATTCACCGACTGCGAGACTCGGTATGCTATGCTTGAGAAAACTTGCTGTGCTCTGGCTTGGGCAGCCAAACGTCTTCGCCAGTATATGATTCGTCACACTACTTGGTTAATCTCCAAAATGGATCCAATCAAGTACGTCTTTGAAAAACCTGCTCTCACGGGAAGGATTGCCCGTTGGCAGATGTTGTTATCAGAATACGACATCGAGTACCATGCTCAGAAAGCCGTAAAAGGAAATGTTTTAGCCGATCATTTGGCTCATCAACCAATTGACGATTAGGAGTCAGTTGGGTTTGACTTCCTAGACGAAGATGTCATGTATCTAAAAATGAAAGACTGCGATGAACCACTACCCAGTGAAGGGCCAGAACCAAGTTCCCAATGGGGACTTATCTTTGAAGGAGCTGTCAATCATTATGGAAATGAAATTGGGGTAATCATCATAACACCTCAGGGTACCCACATTCCTTTCACCGCCCGACTGACATTCAAGTGCACAAACAACGAGGCCGAATACGAAGCTTGTATCATGGGTCTCGAAGAAGCTATTGACTTAAGGATCAAGAACTTGGATGTATATGGCGACTCAGCCCTGGTTGTCAATCAGATCAAAGGAGATTGGAACACATACCAATCAGGACTGATTCCTTACAAAGATTACGCAAGAAGGTTGTTACCATTCTTCAACAGAATTGAGTTCCACCATATCCCTCGTGAAGAGAATCACATGGTTGATGCATTAGCCACTCTCTCTTCCATGATTAGTGTAGGTCAATGGAACGACATACCTAAGATTGACATAATGCGCCTTGAAAGACCCGCTTACATCTTCACGATCGAAGCAGTCATAGATGACAAACCATGGTATCACGGTATAAAATGCTTCCTTCAGAAATAAGAGTACCTACCTGGGGCATCTAGAAAAGGCAGGAAAACCCTCAGAAGGCAAGAAGGCAGCTTCTTCCTGAGCGGTGATACACTCTATAAGAGAAACTTTGATATGGTCTTGCTTCGATGTGTAGACAGACCAGAGGCAGACATACTGATGAAAGAAATTCATGAAGGATCCTTTGGCACTCATGCCAACGGACGCATAATGGCGAGAAAAATTATGTGAGCAGGGTACTATTGGCTGACCATGGAATCTGATTTCTACAAGTACATGAGGAGGTGTCACAAGTGTCAGATATACTCCGACAAAATCCATGTACCGCCAAAGCATCTCAAAGTTCTCTCTTCCCCATGGCCTTTTTCTATATGGGTAATCGACATGATTGGCATGATCGAACCTAAGGCTTCGAACGGACATCGGTTCATCCTGGTAGCCATTGACTACTTCACCAAGTGGGTCAAAGCAGTATCATACAGCACTGTGACCCGACAAGTGGTGGTCTGATTTATCAAAAACAATCTCATATGCCGTTATGGTGTTTCGAACCAGATCATTACTGATAATGGATCTAACTTAAACAATAGAATGATGAAAGAGTTGTGTGCAGAGTTCAAAATCAAACACCATAACTCATCTCCCTACCGACCTAAGATGAACAGAACGGTAGAAGCGGCTAACAAGAACATCAAGAAGATCGTTCAAAAGATGGTTGTAACCTACAAAGAATGGAACGAGATGCTACCCTTTGCTCTTCACGGTTATCGCACATCTGTCCGCACTTCAATAGGGGCAACCCATTTCTCTCTAGTATATGGCATGGAGGCAGTACTTCTCATAGAAGTAGAGATCCCATCAATCCGGGTATTGATGGAAGCTAAGTTAACAGAGGCTGAATGGTGTCAAAGTCGACACGACGAACTCAATATGATCGAAGAAAAGCGAATAACGGCACAATGCCATGGTCAGTTGTATCAGCAAAGAATGAAGAAGGCGTTTGACAAAAAGGTCCGACCTCGCGTCTTCAGAAAAGGAGACCTTGTGCTCAAGAGGATACAATCATTTCTCACTGATTCTCGGGGAAAATGGACTCCGAATTATGACGGCCCTTATGTGGTTAAGAAAGCTTTCTCAGGCGGCGACTTGAGACTCGCAACCATGGATGGAGAGGAATTTTCCTACCCCAGAAATATTGACGTAGTCAAGAAATACTTTGCCTAAATAAAGAAAAACACGTCTCGGTGGATTGAAAACCCGAAAGGGCGGTCCAGGAAAAAATTAGAGACATAAGCAAAAACCATCCCGGTGGATTGGAAACATCACAGTATAATCCAGGAAAAAATCAGGGATAATGGCAAGTAACTACGTCTAGTCAGTTCAGCTCCGCAGCAGTTACACCATCCGAGAAAAACTCCAGTTAAGGTCATCTTCGACAGATGCTCAGGATGTCTAGAATTCAAAGTTGGTAGAAGGATAACGGTCGTTATGTTTCAATGTATCCCTTTTCCCTTAAATTACCATTTTCTAACTTTGTAAATATTATATGGGATCACGCGTTTGGCTGATTTCCATCCTATCAATAAAATTTAAGCCTTAGTGCTTTTGTTTGCAATTCTTATTTGTTTTAGCTTTACAGAATGACATTTTAACATGATTAACGATTCTTGAAATAAAACAAAAATGAATTTACTTGTCAACTTTGTCTGCTTTTAAAATAAAGATGGCAATTTCTTTTGACTATTGAACATCGAAAGAACGTCGATCACTTCTCCAGAAGTAATCGAGCTTCAAAGTGCTGAATCAAAGTACTCCTTCTAAACCAGTACGCCTGAATGAAGGATCAGCTGTGTCAGAGACCGTGTTTCCTCTGACACCCCCGCCAGAGTTCTTATCTCCTAAGCCTGACCAACGGTTGTTCCCCGCAGGGACCATCTCTCCTAAGCAAGGCAGAATTGCTATTTTGAACCCAGTGGTACCTCTTCGTCCCCCGCAGTGGCCGAGTATCCAGTCGTGTTCATCCATTAGTCTGTATGTCGCGTCAGTTTTGTCAGCATATATATACATACATCATGCATTATTGATTTACATCCATATTCATATTGCATCACTATCACTCTAGTCGGTCTTACCCCCTGGTGATAAGAGTCCTCTCGATCAAGTTGTCACTTATTTCCTCGTCAGGAAACGCCTCATCCGAGCAATCTCTCCTCCAGTTTATTTATGGGATGGAGAAGGCCCTTGACCACCTTGATAACTTGAACCCCTGAAAAACAAGAAAACTCTCGACGAATGTCACTCTTCTCCATTGAAGATGACATCTTTGCTTTCCTGGATTAAGGAAAATCCTAGAGAGAGCCTCGCAACTAAAGACTCTCAGCAACACAGTGGTTCTTCTCTCCAGAAAGTCAATGTCACTGAAGTCATTAGCACCTCAAAATTGGGGTACATTGTATGGAATTTCTCCGAGAAGGTCTTGAAGAAAAATATGATGTAATATCCCCAAGCGAAAGCAGTCTCCCAAGAGACTCGTTTTCCCCAGTAGAGTTAGCAAATAGCGTCTCCAATAGAGAAGTTTGAACACCTCTACATTTCAGACCAATGGGTTCCCAAGCAAGTCTGACATCAAAACTTTTTCCATCAAATGGCATCTCCCCAGGAAAAACCGGCGAGAAGTTTGAGGAAAACCGCTACGAATAACGTCCCTTGTCATTAAAGTTTATTGACAAAAGAAACTGAGACCAGTTCCTTGGTAGGAAACCAGGATCGAGGGGAAGTTTACATCAGAAACTGAGACTAGTTTCTTAGTAGGAAACCAGGATCGAGGGGAAGTTTACATCAGAAATTGAGACCAGTTCCTTGGTAGGAAACCAGGATCGAGGGAAAATTTATATCAGAAACTAAGACCAGTTCCTTGGTAGGAAACCAGGATCGAGGGGAAGCTTTTACCTTTTCCAAGCATTATTGCTTAGCAAAAGAAGATGAATGCGTAAACTACCATTCCTAACCACTACCAAAATTTCGGGTATTCCGATATTTAACCATCTTGCACCCCGAATGCCCAAATACCTTCGCCATTCACACCTTTGGGTCCAAGAAGATTAAATAGGAGCATCTGTCATACCCCAAATTTTGACCACTAAGATTCCCCATCATTGTGAAAATCATCACCACAATATGGAGGAACCATCATGCCTCATCAATCTCCTCAAGAATTGTTGAGCATTCACTACAATCAAAGAATTATGGTTTCAGACCCTATCAGAGCTCTTAGACAAAGGATCAATCAAGGAATGACATGATATTCAATTTTTCTAAACCTCTCAAACATACACAATGGATCAAGAGGACTCCCACCTCAAGGATCAAGCACAAGGTTGCAACATTCCAAGTGGATCAAGCCTCAAGATCGCCAGTGTCACCAAATTAGGGTTTTGGTCGACCAGGGCCTCCAGATGGAAATTTTCCTCTAGGCATGAGCCAATGCTTCAAAGTATAACTCAAAATACTCTAAGGTACCTCATGGACCCCATCATCAAGTCAATTTAGCCTCAGGGGATGTATTCACAAAAAATCAGGAATTAGGGTTTCTTGACCTAATTCACCCCTAAGTTGACTTTTGGGACAAAGCATGAGCCAAGACCTCAAGACATGATTTGAGGGTCTCTAATACACTACATTGATCCATTTGCAACAATGGATTGATCTAAGAAGCTTGATCCACAAGTTTCAATTTCATCTGGACCACAATTAGGGTTTCGAGGAAAAAGTCAACTGAACCTTTGACTTTTGACCAAGGCATGCTCCCAAACCTTAGGTCATGATTCAATACACCCTATAACACCTATGAAATCAATCCATCAAGTTTGATTTAGGTCAAGGACTTGATTTCATAGAGGATCGCACAGTTTGGAATTCATCTGATAAAAAGTCAACTGTGCCCAAAAGTCAAAGTTTGACTTTTTGATTTTTTGATCAATTATCGTTCCCTAACCCTAAAATGATGTTAATGTGTGATTGGAATCATCATTCATAAAGAAAAATCAAGAAAAGTGGGATAACTTGTAAAAGGGGTAACCATAAAAAACTTAGAAATTTTCTAAGTTATGGAACAAAGTGGCTAGGGTACCAACTATCAAGGATCATAACTTGATATCCAAGCAACCATTTGGACTGATCCAAAGATGGATTTGTATCTCTCATGGCATACTTTAAAAGTGTCAACTACACCTCATTCCAATTAATCATGGATTTTGAGTTATGGTTGGATCAAAATGGCTGAAAACATGAAATGTCACTTTTTCCAACACTTAGTGAAATTTTCACTAAGTCAGAATCTGTTTCACTCTTTGCAAAATGTAGGGGAATTTTTCACTTGGATCTAAAAAGTGTCAAGACAAACTATGATCACACATATGTTGTATCATATGAGAGCTTTCCAAAATGGCCAAGAACTCCATCAAATCCCATTTGAGCTAAGAGTTATGACAATGGCAATATGCCTTGCTGCAACTGTCATGGCAAGGCAGATTTGTGCATTTTGGTCGATTTGAGCAAATTGTGGAAATGACAAACAAGTTTATCCATCTGAACACCTCAGGGGGAGACCAAGGAGGGACAAACACTGATCCATAAGCCTCCCAAGTCTTTGGCACTAAGAATAACATGCGAAACCTAAAAACCCTAAAGAGGGGACAATACTCCAATTTTGTTTTGGGGCATTCAATGGATGCACTAAGGTGGCATGAACTGAGTTATTTCCAACTGAATGAGTCAAGGATAATCTCTGAACCAAAGAACCATAGGACTGTGCTCTAACCTTTAGTCAATGGCTAGAGGAGACTTGAGATTCCAAAATAATCCAATTGGCCAAAGACCTGTACCAGCTGCCATTCACTATTGCTTGCAAAACAAACTTGCTCTACTATAAATAGAGCTTATCTGTGCTCAGTTTAAGTACACCAAAGGCCTACAACACTTGCCTTTCTCAAAACCTCTTCTTCCACTCCAAAATTGCCTTCCAAAGCAAGTCACTATCGGGTTTTGAGTTTGAGAGACATTCCAACCAAACCAAGCACTCACACACACCTCATAAACATCATATAGAAGTGATCCAAACACTTAAACCACGTCTGGAACACCAATTCCACAAAATCACCAGCCAACTACTCAAGGTTTTAACCAAGTTGCAGCTGAGGTGCCATGAAGTGATCCAGCCATTTCCAATCAAGTTCAGGCATTCAAACACACTCCATATGGTGTAGGGAAGTTATTCAGATAGTCACAACTCATCTGTAACACCTCCAACTCAAAAATCACTTTGCTCTTGCTGTCACGACCTTCAAGTAAGCCTAAACTTGGTCATCTCTTAATCTATGCATATTTCCTCGCACAATACTTTTGCCAAATGTTCATAATCATGCATAGAGTGTTTCCCCTCAATTAATTGCTTTGTTTGAATCGTGTATCAAAATCCTCAGCCTTCATGCAAATTTTAGGGTTCTTGTGGTTTTGTCTTGATTTCTTATTCCATGCGTAAAATAAATGAAATTAAAGACCATAGACATGATCGTGGGGTGAAAACGAGTAGATTAATATGTGGATTGTGTGATTTCATCAAGTATTCAGTGAGATTGGTGAGAAAATGCAAATCTGCAGAAACAGAGGGGTGGCGCGTGTTCTTGGTGTGTTCTTGGCGCCATTTTTTGAATATTTGAATATTTGAATTTTGTGATTTTATTTAATTGATTCAAAAATTAATTTCTCTCTGGTTTTTAATGATTTTGAGTTGATTCTTTTTTTAATAATTCACAAAAATGTTAAAATATTTTATTTTGCCAAAAATTCCCAAAAATATTATTTATTTCATATACTTGATATTTTTGCAAAGAGCAGTCCTTCTAGTGTCGAAACTCCGGCCATTTTAGGGTTGATACTCATCCCTTAACGCCCGTGCCTCCTCTTGGGCATTGTACAAAAGATAAAACTCTAGACTTGAATAGTCTAAACCTCTTGAGTCTCAAAGACATTCTCAAGTTCCTTTCAAACATAGGAAGAAACACTGATCACTCAGAAACCTGGTCTCTCTCATGAGAGTTCCCCACACTTGGACCCGCTTCAGGATCTCCATAATCCTCAGCAGTAAGATAGCCTCATTTTGGGCTTTGTACAAATGATTCTCCCTAGCAGAGCTAACCTTTTTAGACTCTCTTGTTGAGTCAAACTCTTTTAACCTCCGTCTTGGGCTTTGTACAAGACATATAAAAAACCACTCTCTTGTTAAGTATAAAAGATTCTCTTGTTGAATCAACTTTTAGCCTCCGTCTTGGGCTTTGTACAAGACATATATAAAACCACTCTCTTGTTGAGTATAAAAGATTCTCTTGTTGAATCAACTTTTAGCCTCCGTCTTGGGCTTTGTACAAGACATATAAAACACTCTCTTGTTAAGTATAAAAGACTCTCTTGTTGAGTCAATCTCCTTTTGCCTCAATCTCCTTTTGCCTCAATCTCCTTTTGCCTCAATCTCTGGCTTCGTACGAGACAGCAAATCACTCTCTTGTTGAGTATAAAAGACTCTCTTATTGAGTCAATCAACCTTCAGACTCTCTTACCAAGTCAATCACCTGTTCAAGACTCTCTTGTTGAGTCAACTCTTTTAGACTCCGTCTTGGGCTTTGTACAAGACACACACAAAAGCACTCTCTTGTTGAGTCAAACTCATTTCAGCCTCCATCTTGGGCTTTATACAAGATACATTCTCCCCAACAGAGTCAAAAATCCCTTTTAGCCTCAATCTTGGGCTTTGTACAAGACAGACAGAACTTTTTCCCCGGAAAAGTCAAACTTCCAGCCTCTTCTTAGGCTTTGTATAAAGAAATCCCCAGTTGATTCAATCAACCTTTTAGTATCAAATTCGTGCTTTGCTCACAACATGTAAACATCAACAATCCCTCTTTAGAGATGAAAAATTCTCTCTCATTCAAAACCCTTTTGCTTCACATCTTGGGCTTTGAACAAGATACAAACCACCTTTAGCTTCATATCTTTGGCTTTGAACAAGACACCAAAACACCTATTTCCTCCCATAGAATAGGAGGAACTACGATCGCTCTGATTTCCCTGTTTCGTTAAACTGGAATACGTAGGCATAAGATTACAAAATCTTAGCGAGCATACTAATCAAAAAGCCAAAGTCCAGTACCTCTATACGTCAATCAAAGAAAATTAGGTATAGTATCCTAACCAAAAGCCTCATGTACAGTCAAGACACTCCGTTCTTTTAAGCAAATAACTAAAGGTAGACCCCCTTTTTGATAGCATCTGTAAACCAACAGTTTTGACTGTTTAAACTCAGTATGTAAACAGGGTTAATTGGAGACATCTATTTCCCCTCCTTAATCAGCTCAACAGGATAAAAAATGAATCGAACTATAGTACCAAAGCGATAGTGATTCGAAACCACAAAAATCGCGCTACAATCACTATCACTCTGGTCGGTCTTGTCCCCTAGTGATAAAAGTCCTTTCATCAATTGAGTTGTCGGTTCTTTCCTCGTCAAGAAATATTGCGTCTGAATAATCTCTCTTCCAGTTTATTTATGGATTGGAGTTGGTCCCTTGACCACTTTGATAACTTGAACCTCTGAAAAGTAAGAAGACATTCGACAAATGTCACTCATCTCCATTGAAGATGATATCTTCACTTTCCCGGATTAAGGAAAATCCCCAGAGAAAGCCTCACAACTAAAGACTCTCAATAACACATTGATTTTTCTCCCCAAGAGAGTCAATGTTAATGAAGTCATCATCACCTCAAAATTGGATCGCATCATATGGCATTTCTCCGAGAAGATCTCGAGGAAAAGTATGATGTAGTATCCCCAAACAGGAAACAACCTCTCAAGAGACTCGTTTACCCCAATAAAGTAATAAATGGCGTCTCCAACAGAAAAGTTTGTACAACTCTATAGCTCAGACGAATGGGTTCCTCAGTAAGTATGACATCAAAACTTTTTCCCATCAAATGGCATCTCCCCAGTAAACCCGGCGAGAAGTTTGATGAAAACCGCTACAAATAGCGTCCCTTGTCAAGAAAGCTTATTGACAAAAGAAACTGAAACCAGTTTTGTGGCTGAAGACCCGGATCGAGGGGAAGTTTATTTAAGAAACTGAGACCAGTTCCTTGGCTGAAGACCAGGATCGAGGGGAAGTTTATGGACAAAAGAAACTGAGACCAGTTCTGTGGCTGAAGACCAGGATCAAGGGGGAGTTTATTTCAGAAATTGTGACCAGTTCCTTGGCTGAAGACCAGGATCGAGGGGAAGTTTTTACCTTTTCTGAGCATCATTGCTTAGCAAAAGAAGATGGACGAGTAAGTTGCCATTCATAACCACCATCAAAATTTTGGGTATTCCGATATTTAATCCTCTTGCACCCCGAATGCCCGAATACCTTCGCCATTCACACCTTCGGGTCCAAGAAGATTAAATAGGGGCATCTGTCATACCCCAAATTTTGACCACCAAGATTTCCCATCATTGTGCAAATCGTCATCACAATATGGAGGAACCTTCATGCCTCATCAATCTCCTCAAGGATTGTTGAGCATTCACTACAATCAAGAATTAGGGTTTCAAGCCCTCTCAAAGCACTTAGACAAAGGATCAATCAAGGAATGATATGATCTTCAACTTGTCTAACCTCTCAAACATCCATGGAGGACCAAGAGGTCTCCCACATCAAGAATTAAGCATAAGGTTGCATTATACCAAGTGGATCAAGCCTCAAGATCGTCTGTGTCACCAAATTAGGGTTTTGGTCTACTGAGGCATCCAGATGAGAATTTTCTTCTAGGCATGAGCCAATGCCTCAATGTATGGTCCTATAAGCTCAAAAGTATCTTAAGAGCCCATCCACAATGGCAAAATCACCTTGGAGGTCCATCTATCAAAAAAATCAAGAATTAGGGTTTTGACCTAATTCAACCCTTGAGTTAACTAGTGAAGTGAGGCATGGCTTGAAGCTTCAAAATAAACTTAAAAGGCCTAAAATACATCATATTGACATATTTACAAGATTTGATTAACTCAAAGAGCTCAAACCATAAGCCACAAGAACTCAAAATCATCTGATCACAAATTAGGGTTTCTGATGGAAAAAGTCAACCCTATCCTTGACTGTTGACCTACCCTTGATCTCAAACCTTGGGGAGGGGTCCAAGGCATTCCTAAATACCCTTGGAGGCCATCCATGAAGTTTAATTAAGCCCAAGGATTGATTTCACAAAGAGATCACAAAGTCAAAATTTCATCTGATGAAAAAGTCAATTGTACAAAAATCCAAGTTTGACTTTTTGGATTTTTGGTCAACCAAGTTTTCTTAACCCTAAAACAATGTTACTATGTGATTTGAATCATCATTCATCAAGAAAAATCAAAGAAAATGAGTTAACTTGTTAAAGGGGTAACCATAAAAAACTTAGAATTTTTCTAAGTTATGAAACAAAGTGGCTAGGGTACCAACTTTACAAGGCCATATCTCCCAAACCCTAAGGCATTTTTCTCCCATTCAAAGCTCAGATTGAAGTTTATGTTACATACTTCAAATATGTCAACTAGACCTCATTCCAAATCATCATGGATTTTGAGTTATTGCTTGAGCAAAATCACAAAAAACTTGAAAATGACATTTTTCCAACACTTAGTGAAATTTTCACTAAGTCAGAATCTGCTTTATTTTTTCCAAAATGTAGAGGCATTTTTCATTGTAATTCAAGTTGATTCAAAACCAATGTTAGACATCATGTTGAAATAGGATATGTCAGCTTTCCAAAATGTCCAAGAACTCCATCAAACTTCACCTGAGCTAGAGGTTATGACAGCTGCAACATGCCTTGCTGCAAACTGTTTTTACAAGGCAGATTTGTGCCTTAGTGCTCGAATTGATCAATTTGGGCAAATTCAAGCATGGTTATCCATCTGTACACCTCAAGGGGGAACAACCAAGGGACAAACACTTATTCATCAGCCTCACAAGTCCATGAATCTATGTTTAGGCATTGTCATCCCTAGAATTCAAGATGCTTCAAATATTCAATTTTGTCTCAAAGCATTTAACTGATGCATAGAGGTGGCATTCATCAAGACAATGTTATCGAAGTTCAGTCAAGGCTTATCCCTGAACCAAAGAACCTTAGGCATGTGCTCTAACCTCAAGTCAATGGCTAGAGGAGACTTGAGATTCCATTTGATCCACATTGGCCAAAGGCCTGCTGCAGTTGCCACACATTGTTGCTTGCAAAACAAACTTGACACACTATAAATTGGCCTCAATTGTGATCAGTTTGAGTACACCAAAGGTCCTAAACAAATGCCTTTCTTAGAATCATAACTTTCACTCCAAAAATACCTTCTAATGCAAGTTACTATCGGGTTTTGAGTTAGAGTGTGTTTCCAACCAAACCAATCACACACACACACCTCACAAACATCATATGTGAGCTGATCAAACACTAAAATAACATCTGGAACACCAAATTCACAGAATCACCATCCATTTGCTCAAGCTTTTAGCAGAGTTGCAGTTAGGTTGCCACAACCAGTTCCAGCTCATTTCAAATCAACCTAAGCACTCAAACACATCCATTGAGGTACAAGGAAGCTGTCCAAATCATTGGAACTCATCTGTAACACCTCCAAACTAGAATTCGATTCTCACTTGCAGAGGTAAAACTTGAACTCTCAAACTCAATGAATCATGCATCATAAACATGTTTTCTTGTTACCATTGTGTTTCTGGATGTTTGTAGATCATTTACCCTTAATCAATTGTTGTTTACAATTCGTGTATAGGATTTCATTGAGTTCATGCCAATTTTAGGGTTCTTCAGGTTTTATCATGATATGTTCTGATTCAATTAATTTCAATAAAATTGGGTATTGCCATTGTGTTCCTCATCTGAAAACGCACGATTTTCATATTTGGATCATGTGAAATGATTGAGAGATGAGGGAGATAGGAGCCTTCACGTATCTGAGCTTGAGGTTGAAGATGGTCATGGCGCCATGCTTCAGAAACCCAGCTTGTTTACTATATAATTTTCACTTGCCATATTATTCTTGAATTGGCATTGCGCCCCAGTGGTTGATCAACTGGTTTGTGTGTATTGGCGAGCAAGAGGTCTGGGGTTCGAATCCCCCTGGCCCCATACCTCTTTTTTATCACTTGTTTCATTTTTTTTTACTATTTTTATTTTTCATATTATTTTGGTTAATAACTTTGAAAATTAATTTCTCATTCAATTTAAATCATTTTTGACTGGTTCTTTTTCAGAAAAATCACAAAAATATTAAAGTATTTAATTCTACAAAAAAAATTAGATTTATATTATTTATTTAATATAGTTGGTATTTTTGTGAATAAATTCATTTTTTATTGTTTTTAAACATTTTAAAAATGAATTTTTATCTTGAAAATCAAAACCAAATGAGTTCTAAGTCATCTTGTGATTAAAACCTCATTTTTCAAACCTTAACCAAAAATCACAAGTAGTTTATTTAAACTTATTTGGTATTTTTATAATTTTTTATTAATTTTCTTAAAAGGATTACTTTTAAAAAATGAAATTAGGGTATTCTTGGATTTTTTATCCTTATCAAACCTTTCAAAACACTTTGGGCCTCTAATAGAGTGTAAGACTCAACCCTCTTTTTGTAAAATAATCTGGGCCTCAGTCATTTGTATAAGTCTCAATACGATTTTTAAAACAACGGTGCGATCACTGTTAAACTTTGGGCCTCCCCTCGTGTTGTAAGTCCCATCTTTCTTTTTCAAAACATCTTTGGGCCTCTAATAGAGTCTAAGACCCAATCCCTTTCTTAACCAAAACCATTTTGGGCCTCAGACATTGTATAAGTCCCAACAGATTTTCAAAAACCTCGGCGCGATCGCCAGTTCAAAATCAAGTCATCTGGGTCTCTCCTTGAGCTATAAGTCCCATTTCTTTTTCTTAAAACATTTTTATGGGCCTCTCCTTGAGTTGTAAGACCCAACCCTTTTGTAAATAAACCTTTTTGGGCCTCAATCATTGTATAAGTCCCGATACGATCTTCAAAACAATGGTATGATCACTGTTAAACCCTGGGCCTCTCCTTGAGTATAAGCCCCAACAATCTTTTCAAAAGCAACTTCTCTTTTGATTTAGATTCAAATATACAGTTGTTATCAAAAATTTCTTTAATTTCTTTGAGCAACTAACAATACAGCATGTAAGCTTGCTCACCTATAAGTTTTTATCAGTTTTCTTTACATGCTCTTATATATATCTATATTGTGGGAAGCTGCTCCTCTGTAAGTCCTTCTTTCATCCCCTTTTAAATAGTTGTCATATATCAACTGTATATATACTAGTATATCTATTTAGAGTTTTCCCCGGCAACTAGGTCTAGACCTAGGTAAAGCCAATTGGTCACTCTTTAATACAGTCAAAACTAGATCCCCATAGGATTTCCAGATACAGTCTTGCCTTCTCTTGGGCTTAAACAATATGGAACAAAGAGAAATGCAGTATTCTCGGTGAACCTTTTCTCAGACTGTCACTATTAGAAATTGTCAAAGAAATTCAATTCCCCCAGAGAGGATTAATTCCCGGTGAAACTTCTCTTGAATTTCTTCAAACCCTAGAACTGTTCACTAAAGAAAGGATTAATTCTCGGTGAAACCTTTCTTGAAATTTTCTTAGGTTTGGGACCCACGGGCTTCTTAAAAGCATTCCCAGCCTCCACTTGGGCTTTGTACAAGGACCCTCCGGCTTCTTATAAGTTCTCATGCCTTCTCTTGGGCTTAATACAAGGACCCTGAAGACCTCTTAAAGGTATAAGACAGAACTTAGTCATCCTTTACTAGAGCAGTCTTTCTTGAGTCAAAATCTCAGACCAATTTAGGGTTGATTCTCATCCCTTAAAACACTTGTCTCCTCTTGGGCATCATACAAAGATAAACTCTTCCATACCAGTAGACTTGGACAGTTTAATCCCCTCTCGGATCTCAAAGACATTCTCAAGTTCCCTACAAACATAGGAGAAACCCCGGTCATTCTGGATCAATCTCCCGTAGAGTTAAAACCCATGGGTTCTAAAACCCAGTCTCTCCTAAAAATCCCCTGCCAGGGTCAGTTTATCATTAGTATAACACTATCCTAAATCAGAACCTCAAGGTCTCTAATACCTCAACTCTTCTGTAATCCTCAGCAAGAGTTGATTCCCCGTTTGGACCTGCCTCGGGATCTCAATAATCCCTAGCAGAAGATAGCCTCCTCTTAGGCTTTGTATAATGATCCTTCCTTTCCTCAGTATAGTCAGCCTCCTCTTGGGCTTTGTACAATGATTCTCCCCAGCGGAGCTCACCTTTTTAGACTCTCTTGTTGAGTCAATCACCCTCTTCAGACTCTCTTGTTGAGTCAATCACATTTCGGCACTCTCTTGTTGAGTCAACCCTTTTAGCCTCAATCTTGGGCTTTGTACAAGACAGATAAAAACATTCTCTTGTTGAGACAATCTTCCAGCCTCTTCTTAGGCTTGATATAATGATTTCCCCTAGCAAAAGTTAGCCTCCTCTTAGGCTTTGTATAATGATTTCTCCAGCTTGTTCAGCCACAATCCTGGGCTTCGTACAAGACAGATAAAAGCACTCTCTTGTTGAGTTAAACCCTGTTAGCCTCAATCTTGGGCTTTGTACAAGATATAAATCTTCATAACCTTCTCTTAAGCTTGGGACAAATATCTTCCCCGGCTGAGTCAATTCCTCCTAGCCTTCTTTTAGGTTTTAAGAAATAATATCCCTAAGCAGAGTCGATCCTCTCCTTTTCCGCCTCAATCTTGGGCTTTGTACAAGACTGATAATACTCTTCAGTAGAGTCAAACTCATTTCAGCCTCAATCTTAGGCCTTGTACAAGACACTTATAATACCCTCAGCTGAGTCAGTAAAGTCTCATTTTAGCCTCAATCTTGGGATTTGTACAAGACAGATAAAGATTTCTTTCCCACAGAGTCAGTTTCTTTTTAGCCACAATCTTGGGCTTTGTACAAGACACATACAAACCCTCCCCCAACGGAGTCAAAATCCACTTTTAGCCTCAATCTTGGGCTTTGTACAAGACAGACAAAATATTTCCCCCGGAAAAGTCAAACTTTTAGCCTCCTCTTAGGCTTGTATAATGATATCCCCCAAAGAGTCTGCCTCTTCTTAGCCTCAATCTTGGGCTTTGTACAAGACATATACAAACACTTTCTTGTTGAGTCAGTCTTCTCCAGCCTCCTCTTAGGCTTTGATAAGGACTTCCCAAGTGGAGTCAATCAAACCTCTTAGCTTCAACCTTGGGCTTTGATTAAGGCACACAAAAATCAACATCCCCTCAGAGGAAATCAAAATCCTTCTGTAGGAAGTCATTTATCTGTTTATCACTTTTCAAAATAGACATTCAAAACAAAACCTAATCCCGGATAACTGTTGTAAGTGGCACACTTGTTAACTCAAATATCCAAGTTGTTGTCCATCTGTTATCCGGATAAACCCTCTCTTTCATCTAATTGCTGTAAGCGGTAAGCCTCTAGATTATTTACATCCACGCTACTGTCCCTCTCTTAGCATGAGAAATTCCTAAGGAAAAATGGCATTGCTCTACACTGAGTTAAAGTTTTCTCCTTCAGGATAACACCCTTATAAAGGAAATTATGGCATTGCTGGATTCATATATCCTAGTTAAAGTAATCCTCCTTTATAAACAGTCACCAAACAGTTGTGATAAACAGACGAGATGTCTCCCTTTAGAGATGACATATTCTCTCTCAGTCAAACCTTTTAGCTTCAATCTTAGGCTTTGAACAAGACACAAATAAACCTTTTAGCTTCAATCCTGGGCTTTAAACAAGACACCAAAATATCTTTTTTCCTCCCTTAGAATAGGAGGAACTACGATTGCTCTGATTTCCCTATTTCATTTAAACGGGAATACGTAGGCATAAGATTGCGAAATCTTAGCGAGCATACTAATCAAAAACTCTAGGTCCAGTACCTTCATACCAATCAGAACTTAGGTCCAGTACCTTACCAAAAACATCGAAAAAACCCGAACATCAACAAAAATTCACTCACTCACTCATATTTCCCAAGAAACTTTCCCAACCCATTAACGGATAAACACAATCAAGTACAAAGTAGAACCTAAAGCTAACAACCTGTGGATAACCACAAATAGGATGGGTAATTGACAACTCCCCATTGTATAACCTGACCCCGAACTCCCCGAATCTCTCTTAGCGTTTGTTTAGTTAAACATTCGCGTGCAAGGTTAGTTTTAGATAGCTTTCCTTTCCCTTCCAGCTTCACAGGATAAATAAGAAATCAGAAAGTAGCATCTCCTTCCTCTTCATTGAGGAGAAAACCCAATTCTCGTGATAAGGTGGTCGCGTCACCGACAAAAATCGCGCGCTACAGAAAAATGGCGACTCTGCTGGGGATATCATTGGTGTGTATAGGACTAAGATTATAGCTCCTACGAGGTCTAGGATGTTAGTTTTAGGAATAAATATATATATCGCTTTTCCTACTTGATATCCGTGTTTATTTTTCTACTAATGGGACTGCGGGTGATGCCGCATCTGGAAAGTTTGAGTGATACCTAAGATAAGTGATGGTATAGACGGGTGGTCTTACAGGGAGTGATTCCCGAATAAGCGATACTGGTAGACCATCGAATCAGTGGAGATACCCTTTGCGGATTCAATGTCTAGTGACTTCGGTTGCGAAAGCAGATTATTCCATTGTGGTATCCATGAAACTGAGGATTTAGTAGATTGAGACCATGTGACTATTTTGTAGTGCGGAAGCTATCGGAAATAGTTGTCACACGATACTACCCTCATTTGAGATTACCCTAAGATACTACAGCTCGCTCGGGTGAACCAGCCTGCTGTTGTTATCCCAAGGGGGGTCAATGATTTTGAGGACAGGTACAAAATTCACCATAGTACAACCTTTGGGAATGGGTAGAGCCATGAATCCATGCTCGTGACGTTGAACCTTTGAACCCATGTTTTTTCTATGTTTTTGTGTGCTGCATTCATGCCTTCATTTCATTAAAAAACTTTTAAACATAGAAAAATTTTCTCTTCTAGCCTCTCTCTTTTTCAAATTAAACTAAGACAATGATTGCAAATATCAGAGAGAAAGATTGCGTTATGGATTTCGGTAGAAGGAAAACTCATAAGTACACCTTCAAGGTTCCAAAACTAGAGGATTTAAGAGGGTTGGCAAGGATGATCACCAACCCTAATGCTTTCAGAGCTAAGTACGGAGGACTGTTGTCTCTGTTAAGGGTCCATGTAATTGAAGGAATACTGTCTACTCTGATTCAGTTTTACGATCCGGTTTATCACTGTTTCACATTCCCAGATTATCAACTAGCACCAACACTGGAGAAGTACTCTCACCTGACTGATTTACCCATCACTAACCAAGCTCCCTTTTCTGGACTGGAAGAAATTCCAAAGGATCAAACCATTGCAAGAGCAATCCATTTGGACGAGTCAGAAGTCAGGACTCACATGACCGCTAAGGATGGAATCCCAAGTTTACCGGACAAGTTTTTGATAGAGAAAGCCATGTACTTTGCCAGTATAGGAAACGTTACTGCTTTCGAAGATATCTTTGTTCTACTCACCTATGGGTTGTTCCTTTTTCCCAACATTGATAGCTTCATTGATATCAATGCCATTAAGATAATTCTGATTGGAAACCCCGTATCGACCTTGCTCGCAGATGCTTATCATTCTGTACACTTAAGGAATTTGTACAGTGGAGGAATGATCACATGTTGTGTACCCCTGCTATACAAATGGTTCAGTTCCCACTTACCCAAGTCTGCCGCTTTTTGGGATCATAAGAGTACTTTACGTTGGTCGTAGAGAATCAGGTCTCTTACTAACTCTGACATAGATTGGTACAATTGGATCTATGACGAGATAAGAATCATCAACCATTGTGGAAACTTCCCTAAAGTTCCCCTCATAGGAACCAAAGGAGGAATCAATTATCATCCAGTTTTAGTTCGTCATCAATTCGGATACCCGATGAGACATATCTTGCGTAATGTTCATCTGGAAGGTCTTTTCTTAAAGGAAGGCGAAAGTGACAGGGCACTAAAGATAGAAATTGTGCATGCCTGGAAACGTGTTCACCGGAAAGGAAGAGAGTCTCTAGGAAAACCAGACTGTATCTCTGTGGAACCTTATCTCCACTGGGTACAAACTAGAGCCCTCTAGCTGAGGATGCCTTACCCTCGTCAAGAAGTTCTTCCGTTAAAGGAATCTATCCTTTATTTTATGTCTGATACGGAAAAACTACAGGCCACTCTCACCTAAGTTCAACGGGAAAAGAAGTCTTAGAAGAACAAGTACCGCATTCTCAATGTCGAGTGTACCAAAATACAGCAACTATTAAAAGAAAAAGATGCTCTGATCGAGATTTTAGAACATTATGCTGTAGAAAGTCAAGAAGGCCGAAGGAATTTACTCGCTCCTTTCACTTGGGAAAGGAATGACAACCCGACAACGGCTCAAGAGCCTCGGTCAAAGAAAAGGAAAATACCAGAACCAGCACCTTTGCTCTCTTCAGAGAGGACTCGGGATCCATAAGCTTAGGCATTTCCTTTTACAGCACTTTGTAAATTACTGTATTTTCATTTCCACAATCTTTGAATTCAATAAAACGGGGTCTCCCCACTGTATGATATTTGCAATCCAATTGTTGAAGTTTCTTTTGATTAAATAAAAAATAACAAATTTAATAATTATTGCATATCATTCATCATTCTCACATAACGCATTCTTCCTCCCTACGAATCTCACATTTCTGTCTCGATTCTAGAGTCAAAGTGTCTCATTCGTACAATACTCGGGGCAATCGACAAAAGAAAATGGATGATCTCGAGGAAGAGAACAGAGAGTTGAGAGAAGAAATCGACACTCTGAAAGAAGATCTAAGGAAACTTCACAATGACATACAATCTCTGGCAGCAGCTCAAATACAACAACAAAGAACTGTGATCTCAGAGATCACATCTACGCCCATAGTGGAAAAGTATGATCCTCGGTACAACATGCCTAAAGATCTTCCCTGGGGCATGCCACTCAACTATATCCTGGAAGGATATATTCCTCCGATCACGGAAGACCCGGAAACTGCAGCAGGAACCGCTGGGCCTAAAGGTTATAAACTTCGGGAAAGCGAGGATGCAAGGGGCACGACAGCAACTCCTGAAGGATACAAACTTCGGGATAGGGAAGCACCAAGAGTCACAGCCGTAATGACTATACCACCACCCGTGGTACACACTATCCCGAAAGGACAGATTCCACAGATACCTTCTGGTGGAAACGAAAGTATGTATGACAAATTGAATGAGTTCCAGGAACAATTCCTGGAAATGCAGAAGGAACTGCATGCCATTCGTGGTCAGGATCTATTTGGAAAGGACGCCGCAGACCTTTGTTTGGTCCCCAATGTGAAAATTCCGCACAAATTTAAGGTTCCCGAATTTGAAAAATATAGGGGTAACTCTTGCCCTCAAAGTCATTTGGTGATGTACGCTCAAAAGATGTTAACTCAGACAGAGAACCAACAGCTACTGATCCACTACTTCCAAGATAGTTTAACCGGTACCGTACTCAAATGGTACATGGGTTTAAACCGCACCAAGATCGTCACTTTCAGAGATCTTGGCGCTGCCTTCGTTCAGCAGTATAAGTATAACCTGGACATGGCACCAGACAGAGATTAACTTAGACCCATGTCGCAGAAGGACAAAGAAACCTTTAAGGAATATGCTCAGAGATGGCGTGAAATTGCCGCCCAGATTTTTCACCTCTTGAGGAAAAAGAGATGACACAAATCTTTTTGAAAACCTTGAGCTCGTTTTATTACGATCAAATGGTCGTCAGTGCGCCCAGCGACTTCATTGAGATGGTGAGCATGGGAGTAAGTCCTGAGGAAGCAGTCCGAGAAGGATGTCTGGTCAAAGATGCAGGGCCATCAAGCAGTACCAAAAGATGCGGTAGTGCTTTCTCTAAGAAAAAAGAGCAAGATATCGGTAATATCTCTCTCGAAAATCAAAGGCGAAGGTACCAACCAATAGCAGCTGTAACTCCTGCTATCAACCCTGCGCATGTTCCAACATATCAACCTCAGGTTGCTCAGAGCCAACCAAATCAACAACAGTATCAGTAAAGGACACAACAACCTCTTCAGCAGGCTCATCCTTAGTACAATAACAATCATACAACGCGACCACCAGGGTTCGACCCTATACCAATGTTGTACACATAATTGTTTCCGCTACTACTGGTCAAGGGGCACGTCCAAACCAGGTATTCTCTTTCAGTACCGGAAAATCCGCCTTTTTGGTTCAAAGTGAATCAGACTTGCCCTTACCATTAAGGAGGACCTGGGCATAACATAGAAAACTATCTCAGCTTCAAATCCGATGTGCAGAAGGTTGTCAGGAACAGGTTCCTATCCTTCAAGGATATAAATCCAAATGTTTAGACGAACCCGTTTCCTCAACACGAGAAAGCTGCAGTAAATTTGATAGAGGAAGGATCTAACCACAGCTATCAAATTCACAATGTACTCTTATTGGGAACCAACCTGGTCAAGATGCATTGCAGACATAGCGGATACGGTCATGTTCCGTCTCATAATTATCACTAGTGTGATATCTGCTCTAAAAATAATCAAGGATGTCCTGTGGTGCAGTCAGCTCTACAGGAATAGATGGATCTCAGATGGATCCAAGATCACCGAATTCGTGAAGTCAACATGACTTATGCAAATTACAACATCATTCAAAACCACGAAATTCGTGCAATGAATGTCAACTTGGTGGCAATGCACTCAAGGCAAAGCCAACATCACAACCTATCGCGGTATGATTACGATTCCTGTCTGGTCTACTCAGTAAATAATCAGGGATACTCTTTTGTACAAGAGGCCCTCCAGCTTCAGATGGGTCTAGGATGGATTCAGGATTACCGTGATAGAAGTCATTATCAATTTAATATGATTCAAATCTTTGATATTCGCTTGATGAATACCAGCTTGGTGGAATTACACGCTAAGCAAGTCCAGCTCGGTTTTCTGACTTCGCTCGATTATCAGAACTGTAAGGTATGTCGTGGAGTGACCAAGGATGTGCACTCGTTAAAAGAACGCTTCAACACCTGTTGAACCACTGGTGGCTTCCGATCTATCTAGATGAAGACACATAACAAGTCAATATGACTGACGGGAACCCTACTAGGCATCAAAGTCAGGATGTTCAATCAATAGAAATAGATCTAGTAAGGTTGCACTGCATACAAAGTGGACGTGGCCGGGTGCCACCAGACAACTATGAACGCTGTAGAATTTGCTCAGAGGATAACCAAGGATGCTACCTCATGCGAGCAGCCCTTCAAAGTCAATTGGACCACAAAGAGGTTCGACCGTGTTCAAGCTCTGGTTCGATCAACATAATGTCAGACTATTTTCCCAATCGAGGCAAGGATGTTGTCTTAATCCCTAAATGAGAAGTGGCCAAAGATGTATGTGCCATAATCCCTTTACTCCATGAATCAATAGTTCCTCTTGAGAGTGGAAAAATTCTCAACCTCGAACCAATTGAGGCCAGCTACGATGGTCAGAAAAATCAAAAGGCTTCTGTAGTTATATATCTACCAAGACCAGTACCGTACAAATCCGATAAGGCTATCCCTTACAAGTACGGTGCCACAACAATTGAAAATGGAAAGGAAACTCTACTACCCTCCTTCGTGAATATTGCAGACATCAGTCGACTGACACGGAGCGGTCAAATCTTCAACCGAGGAGTTGCAGAACCCACCAGAGAAAAGGAACCTCAAACAGAAGTTCCCAGTCAACCAGTCGGTCAATCTAGTAATCCCGACCTTTCAAAGAACAACGATGAGATGCTGAAGCTCATCCAGAAGAGCGAGTACAACATTGTAGACCAACTGTTGAAAACTCCTTCAAGAATCTCTGTGCTATCTCTTTTACTCAGTTCTGAAGCTCACAGGGAAGCTCTACAGAAAGTCTTAGATCAAGCCTTTGTGGAACAAGATGTAACGATAAGACAATTCGACAGCATCATCTCCAACATCACTTCCTGCAACAATTTAGGATTCAGTGATGAAGAACTGCCGGAAGAAGGAGAAAATCACAACATGGAGGTTAACATTACACTCAACTGCCAGGACGATGCTTTAGCCAGCGTACTGGTAGACACCAGATCAGCTCTGAATGTTATGCCCAAGTCTACTCTGATGCGACTATTATTTCAAGGATCTCCGATGAGAGGTAGTGAGGTCATCGTCAAATCATTTGATGGATCCCGAAAAATAGTTATCGGCGAAGTCGACCTTCCCATAACTATCGGTCCTCACACTTTCCAAGTCACTTTCCAGGTCATGGACATCCGGGCAGCATACAGTTGTTTGTTAGGGATACCTTGGATACACGAGGCTGAGGCAGTCACTTCGACACTTCACCAGAAGTTGAAGTTCGTTAAGAATGACCAACTAGTCACAGTCTGCGGAGAGCAAGCCTTGATCGTGAGCAACTTATCGTCATCCACTTGTGTAGAACCAGAGGAGGTTGTGGGAACCTAGTTCCAAGCACTTTCGGTAATCAATGACAACCAAGCAGAAAAAGGAACATCGATTTCCTCGTACAAAAATGCTCTCGAAATGATCAAAAGTAACAATGCAAAAGGATGGGGACAACTTGTCATTCCTACTGATAACAAGACAAAGAAAGGTCTTGGTTTTTCCTCAATCTGTACCCAGACTGCTACTAACGATGAAAGTCTTCATCCCATTCAGGACTTCTTCCACAGTGGAGGTTTTCTTCACCCAGTGTCTCAAGAAGTCCATACCATCAACAAGGGTGATTCCTCCGATACAGATGAAGAATGGAAGTCCTATCTTAACGAGGACGGTTATATGTCTCAGGGAGAGGTGCCTACGCCATTTTGCTATCCCACACAGACTCCGAGATATATACCAAGATCAGACGTCAAAATGATATACTGAGATTGTGATTCAGAAGGATGTCGTGCTCCACCAAACACATTAGAGGAGGACACTCTGATGAAAAATAACTTTGACTATTATGGTCCAATGGATGGCCTGCCTATTTGGCAGCCGTACCCAGGAGACTTGGGGCAAAAGAGTCAGCCCAACGATGCATATCAACTGAGCATCATTGAAAATAATACCTGTGTCCCCACCGAATCATGGGATCATTACTCAGGGCATTCAGAAAATATCCAGCACGACGATGAATTTGCAAAGGTTGTATGACAAGAGTTCCTTAACTATGCTTTTCCCGAGGTCAACATCATCAAGAGGGATGACTCCTCTAGTTCCACAGAAATATGGGACACCTTAGGACAACCGAGTGGCAAGTATGACTTCTTGGTCAAGTACACCACTCCTGAAAGCTCTCGTATCAGGCTCGAAGACATCCAACCCACTGGATGGAAAGATCCACCTGAGAGTGTAAACACTGTGCAAGATACAACAGAAGAGTTCGTCTACGACAACTCTGCCTGGGAGACAGACTCCAATGATCCTACTCCACCAGAAATCAACGTTATTTCTAAAGACAAACCAAGAAGGAAGGTACCAGACTTTGTGATTCACCGAGGAGTTCGCCGCCAATGGGTTGTTGTCGATGTCCCGAAAGTCGTTCATAAGTCTAAGTAATTGTCGTCTTTGTTTTAACCTTTCACCCTGCCCAGGTGAAACAGATGTTTTGATAGGGCTCACTTTCTGTAAATGTCTCTCTTCGCTTCGCCCAAAGCTACAGAGTTTTGTTTTAAAGGGCCGTAATTTCAAGAATCAACAAGATCATAAATAAAATAACGTCGTTCTGTAATTTCCGCATTTATTGTTGTTTTCTCTTTTCGCTTTTTCAGAAAATGGTAATCCTAAAAACAACAAATAATAAAAACAAGCATTTTTCAGAAAATACACTGCACACACTCTTGCATTTTCTCTATCTCTTCTAAAAATAAATCATCACGTCGTGCAGATTACTTGTTTTAAACCCTATTGAAACATACGATCCAATGCCTTCTCCCAACTTTGAATTTCTAGTATTTGAGGCTGAAGAAGAAAATGATGAAGAAATTTAAGAAGAGATCTCCTAATTACTCAGACAAGAGGAAAGGTCCATTGAACCTCACAAAGAGCTGTTGGAAACGGTCAACTTGGGTTTAGAAGAAGAGAGGAAAGAAGTCAAGATTGGGGCACTGCTCAGTCCAACTATCAAAGAACGTTTGATAAAGCTTCTCAAAGAGTTTCTCGATGTATTCGCTTGGTCCTATCAGGATATGCCAGGGTTGGATACCAGCATCGTGGAACATCATCTACCGTTGAGATCAGAATGTCCGCCAGTAAAACAAAGGCTAAGACGGACTCACCCGGATATGGCCATCAAAATCAAAGAGGAAGTACAGAAACAGATTGACGCGGGTTTCCTCGCCACATCAGAATATCCTTAATGGTTAGCCAATATAGTACCAATTTCGAAAAAGGACGGAAATGATAGAATGTGTGTAGAGTACAGAGATCTTAACAAAGCCAGTCCGAAGGATGACTTTCCCTTACCACACATTGACATGCTGATAGACAGTACAACAAAGTTCAAAGTCTTCTTCTTCATGGATGGATTCTCGGGCTATAATCAAATCAAAATGGTGCCGGAAGACATGGAGGAAACTTCCTTCATCACCCCATGGGTCACCTTTTGTTACAAGGTAATGCCGTTCGGTTTGAAGAACGTCGGGGAAACCTATCAACGGGCCATAACAACTCTGTTTCATGACATGATACACAAAAAAAATAGAAGTGTATGTCGATGATATGATTGCCAAATCTAAGACAGAAGAGGAGCATGTGACCCACCTGTCAAAGCTATTTGAGTGTCTGAGAAAGTACAAACTCTGCTTGAATCCTAACAAGTGCACGTTCAGTGTCCGCTCAGGGAAACTGCTAGGGTTCATCATCAGCCAAAAAGGAATTGAGGTTGATCCTGACAAAGTCAAGGCCATTCAAGAAATTCCTTCTCCAAAGACTGAGAAACAACTCAGAGGATTCCTGGGACGGTTGAATTACATTTCCAGATTTATATTCCTCATGACTGCGACATGCGCATCAATCTTTAATTTACTCAAAAAGAATCAGGACTGTGTATGGACAAAAGACTGCCAAACCATCTTCGACAGTATCAAGAAATACCTGTTGAATCCACCGATTCTATCACCTCCAGTGGAAGGAAGACCGCTGATCATCTACCTAACAGTCTTGGAAGACTCAATGGGTTGTGTACTTGGCCAACAAGACGAAACCAAAAGGAAAGAGTATGCCATCTATTATTTGAGCAAGAAATTCACCGACTACGAGACTCGGTACATTATGCTTGAGAAAATGTGTTGTGCTCTGGCTTGGGCAGCCAAACGTCTTCGCCAACATATGATTCGTCACACTACTTGGTTAATCTCCGAAATGGATCCAATCAAGTACGTCTTTGAAAAGCCTGCTCTCACAGGAAGGATTGCCCGTTGGGAGATGTTGTTATCAGAATACGACATTGAGTACCATGCTCAGAAAGCCGTTAAAGGAAGTATTTTAGCCGATCATTTGGCTCATCAACCAATTGTCGATCAAGGATCAGTCGGATTTGACTTCCCAGACGAAGATGTCATGTATTTGAAAATGAAATATTGCGATGAACCGCTACCCAGTGAAGGGCCGGAACCAGGTTCCCAATGGGGACTAATCTTTGACGGAGCTGTCAACCATTATGGAAACGGAATTGGGTCAACCATCATAACACCTCAGGGTACCCACATTCCTTTCAATTCCCGACTAACATTTAAGTGTACCAACAACGAGGCCGAATACGAAGCTTGTATCTTGGGTCTCAAAGAAGCGATCGACTTAAGGATCAAGAACTTGCATGTATATAGAGACTCAACCCTGGTTATCAATCAGATCAAAGGAGATTGGAACACATACCAATCAGGACTGATTCCTTACAAAGATTACGCGAGAAGGTTGTTACCATTCTTCAACAGAATCGAGTTTTATCACATCCCTCGTGAAGAGAATCACATGGCTGGTGCATTAGCCACTCTCTCTTCCATGATTAGTGTAGGTCAATGGAACGACATACCTAAGATCGACATAATGCGCCTTGAAAGGCCCGCTTACATCTTCGCGATCGAAGCAGTCATAGACGAAAACCCTTGGTATCACAACATCAAATGCTTCCTTTAGAAACGAGAGTACCCACCTGGGCCATCCAAAAAAGACAAAAAGACCCTCAGAAGGCTGGCAGGCAGCTTCTTCCTGAGTGGTGATACACTTTATAAGAGAAATTTTGACATGGTCTTGCTTCGATGTGTAGACAGACCAGAAGCAAACATGCTGATAAAAGAAATTCACGAAGGCTCCTTTGGCACTCATGCCAATGGACATACAATGGCAAGAAAAATTCTGAGAGCAGGATACTACTGGTTAACTATGGAATCCGATTGCTACAAATACATGAGGAAGTGTCACAAGTGTCAGATATACTCAGACAGAATCCATGTACCGCCAACGCATCTCAAAGTTCTTTCTTCCCCATGGCCTTTTTCCATATGGGGAATCGACATGATTAGCATGATCGAACCCAAGGCTTCAAATGGACATCGGTTCATCCTGGTAGCCATTGACTACTTCACGAAATAGGTCGAAGCAGCATCATACGCCAATGTAACTCGACAAGTGGTGGTCTGATTTATCAAGAACAATATCATCTGCCGTTATGGTGTTCCAAGCCAGATCATTACTTATAATGGATCCAACTTGAACAACAAGATGATGAAAGAGTTGTGCGCTGAGTTCAAGATCGAACACCATAACTCATCTCCCTACCGACCTAAGATGAACGGAGCGGTAGAAGCGGTTAACAAGAATATCAAGAAAATCGTTCAAAAGATGGTTGTAACCTACAAAGACTGGCACGAGATGCTACCCTTTGCTCTTCACCATTATCGCACATCTGTCCGCCCTTCAACAGGGGCGAACCCTTTCTCTCTAGTATATGGCATAGAGGTAGTACTTCCCATAGAAGTAGAGATCCCATCAATTCAGGTATTGATGGAAGCTAAGCTAACAGAGGCTGAATAGTGTCAAAGTTGACACGATGAACTAAATTTGATCGAAGAAAAGTGAATAACGGCACTATGCCATGGTCAGTTGTATCAGCAAAGGATGAAGAAGGCGTTTGACAAAAAGGTCTGACCTCGCGTCATCAGAAAAGGAGACCTTGTGCTCAAGAAGATACAATCATTTCTAACTAATTCCCGGGGCAAATGGACTCCGAATTACGATGGCCCCTACGTGATCAAGAAAGCTTTCTCAAACGGCGCCTTGAGACTCGCAACCATGGACGGAGAGGAATTTGCCTACCCCACAAATGTTGACGTAGTCAAGAAATACTTCGCCTAGACAAAAAAACGTCTCGGAGGATTGAAAACCCGAAAGGGCGGTCCAGGCAAAAATTAGAGACATAAGAAAAAATTATCCCGATGGATTGGAAATATCAAAGTACAATCCAGGAAAAAGTTAGGGATTAATGGCAAGTAACTACGTCCAACGAGGTTAAATCCCCTGCAGTAATGCCATCCATCAGGAAAACTCCAGTCAATGTCATCTTCGACGGAAGCTCAGGATGTCCAGAATTCAAAGTTGGTAGAAGGATAACGGTCGTTATGTTTCGATGTAGCCCTTTTCCCTTAAATTACCATTTTCTAACTTTGTAAATACTCTATGGAGTCACACGCTTGGCTGATTTCCATTCTATCAATAAAATTTGAGCCCTAGTGCTTTTGTTTGCAATTCTTATTTGTTTTAGCTTTATAGAATGATGTTTTTAATATGATTAACGATTCTTGAAATAAAACGAAAATGAATTTACTTGTCAAACTTTTTCTGCTTTTAAAATAAAGATGGCAACTATTTTGACTGTTGAACATCAACAGAACATCGATCGCTTCTCCGGAAGTAATTGGACCTCAAAGTGCAGAATCAAAGTACTCCTTCTAAACTAGTGTGCCTGGATGAAGGATCAGTTATGTCAGATGTGAATATTCCGTCCGGCATCCCCGGCAGAGTTCTTACCTCCTAAGTCCGACCAACGTTTTTCCCCACAGGGATTATCTCTTCTAAGCAAGGCAGAATTGCTATTTTGGACCAAATGGTACTTCTTCGTCCCCAGCAGTGGCTGAGTATCCAGTCGTGTTCATTCACTAGTCTGTATATCGTGTCAGTTTTGTCAGCATAAACATACATACATAATGCATTATTGATTTGCATTCACATTCATATTGCATCACTATCACTCTGGTCGGTCTAGTCCCCTAGTGATAAAAGTCCTTTCATCAATCGAGTTGTCGGTTCTTTCCTCGTCAGGAAATGTTGCGTTTGAACAATCTCTCTTCCAGTTTATTTCGGGATTGGAGTTGATCCCTTGACCACTTTGATAACTTGAACCTCTGAAAAGCAAGAAGACATTCGACATACGTCACTCATCTCCATTGAAGATGATATCTTCGCTTTCCCGGATTAAGGAAAATCCCCAGAGAAAGCCTCACAACTAAAGACTCTCAGCAACACATTGATTTTTCTCCCCAAGAGAGTCAATGTTAATGAAGTCATCAGCACCTCAAAATTGGATCGCATCACATGGTATTTCTCCGAGAAGATATCGAGGAAAAGTATGATGTAGTATCCCCAAGCAGGAAATAGCCTCTCAAGAGACTCGTTTACCCTAGTAAAGTAACAAATAGCATCTCCAACAGAGAAGTTTGTACAACTCTACAGCTCAGAAGAATGGGTTCCCCATCAAGTCTGACATCGAAATTTTTTCCCATCAAATGGAATCTCCCCTGTAAACCCGGCGAGAAGTTTGATGAAAACCGCTACAAATAGCGTCCCTTGTCAAGAAAGCTTATTGACAAAAGAAACTGAGACCAGTTCCATGGCTGAAGACCCGGATCGAGGGGAAGTTTATTTAAGAAACTGAGACCAGTTCCTTGGCTGAAGACCAGGATCGAGGGGAAGTTTATGGACAAAAGAAACTGAGACCAGTTCCGTGGCTGAAGACCAGGATCGAGGGGAAGTTTATTTCATAAATTGTGACCTGTTCCTTGGCTGAAGACCAGGATCGAGGGGAAGTTTTTACCTTTTCTGAGCATCATTGCTTAGCAAAAGAAGATGGATAAGCAAGCTGCCATTCATAACAACCATCAAAATTTCGGGTATTCCGATATTTAATCTTCTTGCACCCCGAATGCCCGAATACCTTCGCCATTCACACCTTCGGGTCCAAGAAGATTAAATAGGGGCATCTGTCATACCCCAAATTTTGACCACCAAGATTTCCCATCATTGTGAAAATCACCATCACAATATGGAGGAACCTTCATGCCTCATCAATCTCCTCAAGGATTGTTGAGCATTCACTACAATCAAGAATTAGGGTTTCAAGCCCTCTCAGAGCACTTAGACAAAGGATCAATCAACGAATGACATGATCTTCAACTTGTCTAACCTCACAAACATCCATGGAGGACCGAGAGGTCTCCCACATCAAGAATTTAGCATAAGGTTGCAATATACGAAGTGGATCAAGCCTCAAGATCGCCTGTGTCACCAAATTAGGGTTTTGGTCGACTGAGGCTTCCAGATGAGAATTTTCTTCTAGGCATGAGCCAATGCCTCAATGTATGGTCCTATAAGCTCAAAAGGATCTCAAGAGCCCATCCACAATGGCAAAATCACCTTGGAGGTCCATCTATCAAAAAATCAAGAATTAGGGTTTTGACCTAATTCAACCCTTGAGTTAACTTGTGAAGTGAGGCATGGCTTGAAGCTTCAAAATAAACTTCAAAGGCCTCAAATACATCATATTGACATATTTACAAGATTTTATTGACTCAAAGACCTCAAACCATAAGCCACAAGAACTCAAAATCATCTGATCACAAATTAAGGTTTCTGATGGAAAAAGTCAACCCTATCCTTGACTGTTGACCTACCCTTGATCTCAAACCTTGGGGAGGGGTCCAAGGCATTCCTAAATACCCTTGGAGGCCATCCATGAAGTTTAATTGAGCCCAAGGATTGATTTCACAAAGGGATCACAAAGTCAAAATTTCATCGGATGAAAAAGTCAACTGTACAAAAATGCAAGTTTGACTTTTTGGATTTTTGGCCAACCAAGTTTCCTTAACCCT
The DNA here is from genome assembly GCA_022829125.1 of Lathyrus tuberosus. NCBI lineage: Eukaryota > Viridiplantae > Streptophyta > Magnoliopsida > Fabales > Fabaceae > Lathyrus > Lathyrus tuberosus. Next base: position 4,706,906 of record JALAZF010000164.1, on the reverse strand, counting down.
AAAATAATGTTAATATGTGATTTGAATCATCATTCATCAAGAAAAATAAAAGAAAATGAGTTAACTTGTTAAAGGGGTAACTGTCGCGGTGAGAATTGGATACCAAGCTATTATATTAACTTGAATCACATTTCTTTTATTTCACCACCGTCTTTGATTTATCCAAGGGAAGGGAGAAAGATCGAATTACCCACAATGCAATGCAAATGTAAACTAAGATTCTAAAGTTCGGGGGTTGGTTATACCTAGGGAAGGTGTTAGCACCCTATATATCTGTAGTACTCTACAAGAACCTCTTGTTTATTTATGTTATTTGTTTTGCTAAGGGTTTAAGGGTAGGTGACCTAGAATTCTATTCCTAAGCGTGCTCGACAAGATATCGCATCTTGTGCCTACATATCCTGTCGGGAAGGAATCAGAGCACATGTAGTTTCTCATGAAGGATACTAAAGTTTATTTAAGATTTAGGAGAAAAGATGAGTCATCATCTTAAGAAACCACCACAGTTTTTGAAATTTGTTTGTATTTGTGGAGTATGGGATTGTATGTCCCTTCTTTGAGATGATTCACATCTAACTCTCTTGTGTGGAGAATTAGGTGAGCTAAAGTTTGATTGTAAAATCAAAATTAGGGGGACTAACTTAGAAAGTCTATCCTAACGTTGTCTAATATAACTTATCTTAAGGGCATCGAACTTATGGGGAGGTATGATGCAAATGAAATGCACCATGCACAATAATTTGATTATCATGCATGGGATTTTCCCTTGGATATTAATGCAGTCGATTATTATATTTAAGCGAGAGTGCTAGCAATGTGGTGCTAGTCTTGTGTCTAGTGACCAAAAGGTTGAATGTGATGCCTAAAGGCAATCGACTTACATGGGTAGAAAATGGGCTCGACGTTGGATCGAGAATTTCATTATTTTGAAAGGGTTTAGAGCAACAAAAGCACACATTCATCACATATAATGATAAACAAACAAAGTATGATATCAACTACGTTCTTAATCTACATCACTCAAGCATACGATTTAGCGCGAGGGATTCTAACGGGGATCGATTTATTAAGACAAAGGGTTTGATAATTTTAAAGGGGTATTAATATATGAAAGATTTATATTACTTTTAAGAATTATTATGTTAAAGGTCATTATTAATTTAAAAAAGGTTAAAGATTTCTTATTAATAAAAGGTTTTATTATTATTTATTATTTTTTAGATTTATGTTTTATACAAAAACTGAATTGATAACATTATTTTTATAAAATTCTTTTATATCTTAAAAAAAAGGTTTAGTTTATAAAAAAGAATTTGGTCATATTTATTATAAAGGACTTTATTTGATAAAAGGTTGTTATTATTATTTTAAAAGAAATCTCAAAAAAACAAAATAAAAAGAGTTCTATATATTTTATTTTTTGGATAAAAGAATGGTTATATTTTAACAAAAACCAAAATTAATTATGATGAATTTATTTAAAAAAGTTAAATTAATAAAAAAAGATGGATTATTCTAAAACGGAAGGATCAGGTGTTGCGAGGGAGAGAGGGTCCATCGCGGACCCTCAAATCTCAACCGTTGGATGAGTAACCGTGACAAATCTCGCGATCTAAACGGAGGGTGCATGGTGTGTAGCAGTGTGTGCGCGTGTACAAGATAAAATAAAAGAACAAAAACCAAAACGCAAAACCCTCACCCTCTTGTTCTTCTCTCTCGTTCTGTCTTTCTTCTCTCAAAAAAATTAGGGTTTGAGAAACCCTTAACGCGCCGCCGTCAACTCTCTCGTCTCTCCGATCAATCAAACAAACAACCCTCACCCCACACAGCCCAATACCCCAATCCACTATATTTTTCGGTTACGTATTACATCAGATTATGAATAATGCGAAAATAAAGGAAAGAAAAGGATATCGGCGAGGGTCGCCGGCGGAGATGCGAGCCTGACGCGAACGGGTCCTCCTTCAGGGAAGAATCTTCATCTTTTACCTTCTTGTGTGATTTTGGTTGCCTTCGTGTTGTTGATGTGTGTGTTCCTTCGATCCGATGTGTGTGGGTGGTGTGCAATGTTGTTGTTGCTTTGGTTTGTAGTTAATTGATGGCTTATTGTGTGTATGTATTCGTTTCTGGTATGGGGATAATGAATTTTGGTGCGATTCTGAATGATTAAAGGTGTTGTGGTTTTTGGTAGGATTATGTGTGTGTATTGCTGTATGACCTGAGTAATCTGAACTTTTGTCCCTTTATATAGGCCTCATAGAATTAAATCCTGTAATTTTGAATTGATTGGTGATGAATACCTTCCATTTTCGGTTTGAACATGTCTAAACGTATCCTGATTTCTTTCTTCTTTCAAATTAAAATGTTGATTGTGTTTTGATTGAGTGCTTGAAGTTATCTGATTTGCGGTTTAATGAATATGTTTTTGGAAAGGAACACAAGTTGCTGCAAACACGATTATCTTTGATTCTTTCCCTTGTCAATGATTGCTTGCGATAAATTTGTGATTCTTGCTCAAAATATGTCGTTGCCCTTGCTCTAATTTTAACGCGTTCTTCTTTTTTCATGTAGTATTGCTTTTGTCAAGCTTGAACATTTGAGGTTCAAGATCCAGATCGCCAATGAGTATTACAAAGGTTTGTCCACAACTCTATGCCGCTTTCGAATTTCTCTACTATCTTCCTCATTTGATATTGATTCGCATCTATCTCTAGAAACATATTCAATATATTCAATAGTTTTTTTCAATAGAGATACATGATGCTGCCCAAACGTTATAGTATTTGTGTTCATCATGCTTTTTGCTTTTTCTGATGCAGTACTTTTTTAGATAAAAGGCAAGGCGAGGCATGAAGACGTAATTCTGGGTCGGGGTGTCTTGTAAGCAATGTCTTCTCACGTTTAAAAACCACATTGATTTGGTTCTCACATAGGCTTCTGTTTTTGTGTGATTTAGCAGGTCCAAATATTGTCAGGAATTTACTACACCGTGCTTGAGAAATGAAATCGCTTGTCAATCATCAATGTTCATGCTTGCTTGGTTTCATATCCCTCCTCCTTAATGATTCAGGTATCCCTTCTCCCTATCAAATTAATCCAAAGGAAACAAATCTAGATTCGAACGAAAAAACATCAGTCTCATAAATATTTTGCAGGAACATGTGGTTTAAACAGTGTCGGTGCAATTTTGCAGGTTGAGCGATTTTCATCAAAACCAAACTCTGGTATGTCATTTGAACCAATATCGGAATTACCATTTGCAGTATAAACAGAGCGAAGTTTTGATCAAGCTACAGAGGTGGAAATTGAAGGTCAGAACCAATTGGAACAACTCCTTTCTCAAGTTTTGTCGCTATTGTTTCCCTTTTTATTTGCCACCTTGGAGATTAACAATTCCCTTGTTTTGAACATATCAAATAAATACTAACAACCTTTGAAATATTTCTGTCGCAGGATGTTGCAACATTCTAACCACAAGCCATGGAATTCACACCCTTGACAAGGCTATGAAGGACGATGACCGCCGACAAGTTTTCGTGGCAAGTTCAGGGTTGATTTCCTTAAAGTGGCTCGTATGTTTGCAGCTGCAGTAACAATTTGATAGCGGACAAGTGGCCTCAACGACAGACAACCTGGTAAATGCTAGTCTACGATTCAATTCAAATTTTGCGGCTATTGGCACAATGTTTTTTCTCATTTCGTAACCCATCCCTTAGTCTTCCTTTAGCTTAAGTATCTTACTTCAATTATCAATCTTTCTAAATTTTAAATTATTTGGATGATGTTACCATTTGAATATTTGGTCTTGTGTTAGTGACCTCACTTCAACTGAATTGCCAATGTGCTTCTCACTTGCAGGGAAAACCCAAGGCCAATATGGAGGGACATGGAGCCACGTTAGGCTTCTCTTTCACTTGATGCGCTTGGCTGTTCCATTTCGAGTATAGTGATGATCAGTTGTTGTAGAGATTAAAGGAGAGTAACATGCTCCTCAACTAATATAGCTTCCGGATTTTACCCTTTTGCCTCGCCCCATGTGAACTTGTTTTAGCTTGTCTTGTGGTTTTCACAAACAATTATGCCCTTTGCACTTGAAAAAGGCATCAAAATCTTGGGATGATGTCGTGCACGGACAATCAAGTACTTTCGGCATCAATTGGTCCAAGGACGTAATTTGAAGACTCTGTTTTGACTGTCTCTTATTTGTAATGTCCCTTGTTGTAATATAAATAACTTGTATTTTAATCCATTTCGAATGAATCCATTTGAATTAGTCCCTTTTGGATTCATGTGAATTCTCTTTTACGCATTGTTAGTCTTCAAATTTTATTGGTGGATGTTCATACATGCATACCTTTGAAATATTAATACATTTTGCATGATGAGATATGCCCACAAGAGAACAAAGCCGTAAAGATAATATAGATCCATTTGATCACTTCTTTTTGAAAGTCTGCTATTGAACTTTAGAAGCATAGATAATTTAAGATTCTTTTGTTGAACCTTTGTGTATTTTGAAGAAACCTTTGGATCCAAATCTCCTGTTGTAAATTTGGCTTTCGAACACTCTTGAATTTTCCTTCATTTTGTGAAGAGCCTTAAAACTTTGCGCACCTTGTAGATGATCTTTGAATTTTGGAATTAAACCTTCTAAATCTTCTCAATTTGAAATTTTTCGATGAACCAATACTTAAGAACATAGAGCAAACACATCTCTTAATCTTGAGGAACTTATAGAATAGGGAGATGCAATCTTGTAACATAACTTTACCACACAACTAGTGACCAGTATTTATGGACCAAATTCCATATCAGTGAGTGTAAGGACTCAGTCTTCTATGGGGGAAAACTTCTAAGCAAATCTGTGGGAAGGAAGGCTTTGTAGTGGCTTAGGGATCAGAAAGGGCGAAGGCATAACTCACAGGAGCACACGCATACTTTGCAACGACCAGAGAAACTTAAATAGGAGCATCTGTCACACCCTAATCTTGAGCCTCTTGCAGCAGCACCTGTCCTTAAAAGAGAAACAAACCGACAAAGCTAGATAAAGCGGTTAGTTATGCAAGAAATGATGACCTAATATGTTATGCAAGAGAAAAGCAGGGATCTTAGGGTCAAAGATTAGGGTGTGACAGATGCCCCTATTTAAGTTTCTCCTATTCGGAGATATGGAGATTGAAATCTTCGTCTTGACAAGATAGGAGAGAATTAAATACAAACGTGCGCAAATTTTTTGCCCTAAGATGCCGCCAAATGCATATGATATGGTATGAAATGGTATGATATGCAAGACAAGGATCCTGTGAGGAATAACGTCACAGGGGATAACAACAAGTGAAACAACGAAAAATAGCTAAAGAAATGGAAGACCTGACGAGGGATAACTCGACAAGACAAGACTCCACGGGGAAGATCTAACTCCACTTGGGGGAAGAGACTACCAACTGACAATCACGTGGTATCTAAAACAGCAGGGTGACTTCCAACGAAAACAACAGTGTATATTGCAAAGATAATAAGCAAGCATGTCTCCCGGTATGGTTAAGCTCCTTAATTAACTGGATGTTGCAACGTCTTGAAATAAAATGCTACGAGGTTGTCAGCCTATGGCCAAAATCTTGAAATGTATGCTGCGAGGTTGTTTGCCTCGAGCCAAAATCCACTTGAAAAGGGTAAAATAAACCTCCCCGCGTCTCGGGTCATAAGCCACAGACTGGTCTCAATTTCTTCTTTAATCAAGTAATTCACTTGAAAAGGGTAAAATAAACCTCCCCTAGTCTCGGGTCATAAGCCACGGACTGGTCTCAGTTTCTTCCTTAATCAAGTATTTCACTTGAAAAGGGTAAAAATAAACCTCCCCTAGTCTCGGGTCATAAGCCACGGACTGGTCTCAGTTTCTTCTTTAATCAAGTCTTTCACTTGAAAAGGGTAAAAATAAACCTCCCCTAGTCTCGGGTCATAAGCCACGGACTGGTCTTAGTTTCTTCTTTAATCAAGTCTTTCACTTGAAAAGGGTAAAAATAAACCTCCCCTAGTCTCGGGTCATAAGCCACGGACTGGTCTCAGTTTCTTCTTTAATCAAGTCTTTCACTTGAAAAGGGTAAAAATAAACCTCCCCTAGTCTCGGGTCATAAGCCACGGACTGGTCTCAGTTTCTTCTTTAATCAAGTCTTTCACTTGAAAAGGGTAAAAATAAACCTCCCCAAGTCTCGGGTCATAAGCCACGGACTGGTCTCAGTTTCTTCTTTAATCAAGTCTTTCACTTGAAAAGGGTAAAAATAAACCTCCCCTAGTCTCGGGTCATAAGCCACGGATTGGTCTTAGTTTCTTCTTTAATCAAGTCTTTCACTTGAAAAGGGTAAAAATAAACCTCCCCTTGTCTCGGTTCATAAGCCACGGACTGGTCTCAGTTTCTTCTTTAATCAAGTCTTTCACTTGAAAAGGGTAAAAATAAACCTCCCCTAGTCTCGGGTCATAAGCCACGGACTGGTCTCAGTTTCTTCTTTAATCAAGTCTTTCACTTGAAAAGGGTAAAAATAAACCTCCCCTAGTCTCGGGTCATAAGCCACGAACTGGTCTCAGTTTCTTCTTTAATCAAGTATTTCACTTGAAAAGGGTAAAAATAAACATCCCCTAGTCTCGGGTCATAAGCCACGGACTGGTCTCAGTTTCTTCTTTGGGGATATAATATCTACTACAGGTTTACTGTGTAGTCCTCAAAGAAAATATTACCTGCTACCGGTTTACTGGGTAGTCCACAAAAGGTAATTTTGCTACCGGTTTACTGGGTAGTCCATGAAGGAAATATTGTCTACTACCGATTTACTGGGTAGTCAGCAAAGAAAAGATTACTGCTACCGATTTATTGGGTAGTAAAATGTTACCTGCTACCGATTTACTGGGTAGTCCATAAAGAAAATATCATCTGCTACCGATTTACTGGGTAGGAAAATATTATTTGCCACCGATTTACTGGGTAGGGAAATATCATCTGCTACCGATTTACTGGGTAGAATATTACCTACTACCGATTTACTAGGTAGTCAGCGAAGAAAAGATCATATGCTACCGGTTTACTGGGTAGTCCTTAGAGAAAATATTGTCTGCTACCGATTTACTGGGTAGTCAGTGAAGAAAAATGAATTATCTGTTGGGGATAGACAAACTGCCTTGAGGAGACTTCCATTTGTCGTCCCAATAAAAACTCGAGAGCAAAACAAGTTGCTCAAATAAAGAGGCCGCCACTTGTTCTCTCCAAGAAAATGTTGTAATAACCGTCGGAGAAATAATTTATGTCTTCCATAGAGATCTTCAAATAAACTCTTCTTGGGGAGACAAAGTGCAAAATAAATGCACGCTCGATATGGGTTCAAAAGTCCAGAAATATCCGAAATTTGTGATTGTCAGGGACCAAAGTTCAATCCAGGAAATAAATGGAAACAAATGGTCAAACAAGACTCCATCCATTGAGGATTGAACTCAACGGGTTTATCTTTATCCGAAAATGGAAAAGAAAACTGAAACAACCATCTTCCACGAGGATCGAACTCAGTGGGGAGTTTAGAAAGGACGTGTTTTTTCTGCCTAGGGCTGACGATTCTACTTGGAGGGAGTAGACGAAACCCAGTCACTTGGGGATAACCGCAACCAAAGTGAGAAGAAAAACACACAAACAAAAATGCAAGATGCAGAAAATGCGCACATGCCATGAATCTACATGAAAGAATGCCATGCTTATGCTGACAAAACAACGAAGAAGAAGAAAACAAAGCTGGAGATGAAAACAACCATCTCGATACGAATACTCGGCCAATCTTTGCAATATAAGAAGCATCACTGGGGATGAATGGAAAAAAAACCATGTATAGAAACAAATCCCATTTCAAAGCTTCAAACTTCTCTGTGGAAAAGAGAGCACTCCACTTGGGGATGGACATCATGACTTCACTTGGGTTTGTCAAGATGAACCCTGTGATTCTGTTGGGGATGAGAAAGATTCATTGGGAGCGAATCAAACTCAATGATCGAAAAGGCTTCATGGGGGATAAAATAAATATCCACTGCGAACTGAAGTAATCTGAATGAGCGTTGTAATCGGATAAAATAAATATCCACTTCCTCGGGGAAGCTTGAATCAATAATAGTTGAAAATATCAGCTATAAAACTTCGAGAGGATGAAATAAACATCCACCTTTATTGGAGAAGAATAAGATAGTGAGAAAATCCACTGAGGAGTGAAATAAACACTCGCTTCGCTGGGGAAGGCTGAAGTTGTAAGAAAATCCACTCAGGATCCTTAGGTTGCCAACTGGAGAAATCTTGCGTCAAATGTGCCGTAACTTCTTGAAATAGAGATCTACTGGGGGAATAGTCGTGACTACATGAAGTAGAAACTTATTGGGGAGTCGTCACACCATTTGAGACAAAAACTCCTTAGGGCATGGATGAAGGATGAAAACTCTGCATTGACATTATATAGTAGTCGCCATTTTGAACAAACATTTACCGTGAACAGATGAAAAGTAATCTTCACTTCTAAAATTGCCCCCAGATCATGTGGTTTAAGAGAAGAAGTCATCCCAAGAGGATTTTACAGAAACTTGGTATTCAAGATGTTCCAATGTATTCTAACTCTTGGAGAGATTTGTCGAATCTCGACGCAACTGGCCCAGATTGACTGTGCTCTGTAAAACCGAGTCTTCGAACTTGGAGAGATTTATCAAATCTCGACATAACTGCCCCAGACTAACGGTATTCTGAATCTTCAAACTTGCTCTCTCGGGGTTAGACTGTGGAAGAAACAACTTGCCCCTGCTCAGCAAAGTTTTCAGGTAACGTGCCCCTGGATATGGTCATCCTTTTGAAAAGACTCGCCATTTACTCATCAGAGTCTCAAGCTTCAAAAGATTTAACTCATCGTTGACGCTCGTATGCAAACTTCTATGATGTCAAGCAATGTTAGCGAGCAGAAAAATGTTAATTCTGAAACTGCTAATGCAACATATGTTTGTCTTGAAAAATTTTATTTAAAAATTTTTTGTGGTTGAATTACCGATTTTATAATGCCGACACGAATTTGAGCATAGCTTATAAGAGTCAGAAAACGATATCTCAATGAGTATGCCTTTGAAATAAATCCTGCTTCAATTAGGTCTTTTAAGGGCTGTATCGTGGCTTGGTTCACGGTTTAAGAAACAAAGGATAAAGGCTCAAAGTTTATTTGTACCCACCCAATCTCCGTGATATTTTACTCCCTTTTTTTGTTAACTGAAAATTACCCTGCCCCAAGTTAAGAATGAGGGTTTTTTGGTTCGGAAGAAGAAAACTCCTACTTCAAAGGCTCAAAAAGTGTTAACGAGGGTCTATCTCCCTTATATCTCCGGTGTTTATGATTTTTGAAATAATGCCTTATATCACCAGCAGAGTTTTATTCAAAAGCATACAACAAGAGATCTTGCGTTTGATTTTCGTCATCGTCCATTCAATTCTCTACCAAGGCAAGAGATTGGAGTAGTATTGGCATTATAAAATAGAAAGAACGTTTAAAATGAGTGAAACGAATGGATTTCTTCAAGACAAACATTATTATTGCATTAATTATTCAAAACAAACAAGTTCTTACACGCCAAAACAAATGCATTAACAATCGCAGAAAATTGCATATGAAAACAGCAAATAAGCATAAAATATGACGAGACATAGCCTTAAAGAAACCGTGTTTGGTATCAATCCACCACGTGCAAGGAAGGGATTGCTTCTTGTTCGAGTGAGAGATGGATCTCAACTTGGGGTTCGCACACTTCGAAAGACAAGACTCCCTTCTGAACCATCTCTTTCACTTTCTCCTTCAAGACATAACATTCCTCGATATCATGGTCGGGTGCCCCTTGATGGAAGACACAGAAAGCATTAGCTTTGAGATAACTCCTATGGGTCATCGGGATGTATAATGGAGTTTCCTTCTTGATCAAACCATATTGTAGGAGGGTAGGGAACAGATCAGCGTAGAGCACAGGGATATCGCTATATTCACCACTTCGTTCAACTGGCCGATTAGTGGAGGAGGAAGAAGAACGCGTTGGGATATGACCAACTCTTTGACCAAATCCATCAGGCTCCTCTTGGTAACCTTTAAGTTTGCAACCTCGTCGCAAAGTTCTTGATTTTCCTGCTCTTGAGTGTCTATCAGATTCTTCATAGTAGTAGAAAAAGTTTCCATGTTGGCCTTTAGAGTGGCAATCTCCGCTCGGAGTGCTTGGTTTTCCTGTTCCAAATGATCCATCATTTTCTTGCGACCAGCTCGAGTATCGTATCGATGATTCAGCTTGTCTGAGAAGAGAAACATGGATAAGAACCTGGAATGCAAAGGAATGCAAATGCAAATGCGATGCAGCAAGATTCATGGAACTCAACTATTTATAATCATCAAGAAATATCAAAAGACGCATTTTTTAAAAACGGTTACAATCACTAGTATCAGAATACTAAAAGATTAATTTATTACAAAATTGATTACAAACGCATCTGTACGCCTTACAAGAATCATGATATAAAAGCTAAATAAAAGCTAGTAATGATGGATCTAAGGAGACTTTTCCAACGGTCTTCTCTTGAGTCGCTTGAATTCTTCTTCCAATTGAGCTTCTTCCAAGATGAGTAGAGTAGAGTAGAGTAGAAAGAAGTAGAACTGAAAGTAGAGTAGCGAGAAGTCCCTTATCACTCTTCATACTCAACAAAGATAATAATTTCCCATATTTACTCTTGAATCCTTCTTTGTCTGTCACCAAGGTCTCCAGTCTCCTTAGATCGTCCAGATTATGATTCTTGTAAGTGTACTTCAACGTTTTTTTTCCAGAGTCCATGATATCCCTATGATGTTCACAAACAACGCTAAGTTCCATGAAACTTTATGAGATGATGCTAATGAATGCAGGGATGCAAACACACATAGCACAAAGCACAAAGCAAACACAAGCAATCAAACAGACAAAAAGTCCTAGGTTTGAAAGGTCACAGCACGGAGCAAAGGTCTAACTATCCCAATAGGTGTGTACTATGGTTTCAAATGTACTTACTGAACGGGTTCTAAAAAGTTCCCAGAGTCTACAACCTATCTTTCGGATATTATCGATTTTCCAAATCACTTGGTAGTCAATAATATTCTCAAGAGAATCTCATCTGAGTGTAGTATCGCGTAGTAACTAATTCAGGAATAGACTCCCTCATAGTCCCCGCACTACATCCTAATAGGCCAAGTTGGGTTAAAGGTACTACGGTCCTCAGTCTCACAGATTCTTGGTCGAAATTAATATCGTTTTCACGAATGGACTCGTTCAAACAACATTAAGTTCAAAAGAACCTAAACTGAGCGATGATTTTCTCAACTCAACTTTTCAGGAATCAACTCCGTCAAAGTATCCTTGAACATATTATCTCCTATCATAATTGCACTCAACTCCGGGTATTGGACTCCTCACCACACAAAGTGACAACCCAAGCAAGCATAACAGATACATATATATAACAAATAACATAATTAAACAAGTTAGGGGGCACCCTCTTATGAGTATCCCTAGTGAAGTCGCCATTTCTGTCGCGGTGAGAATTGGATACCAAGCTATTATATTAACTTGAATCACATTTCTTTTATTTCACCACCGTCTTTGATTTATCCAAGGGAAGGGAGAAAGATCGAATTACCCACAATGCAATGCAAATGCAAACTAAGATTCTAAAGTTCGGGGTTGGATATACCTAGGGAAGGTGTTAGCACCCTAGATATCTGTAGTACTCTACAGGAACCTCTTGTTTATTTATGTTATTTGTTTTGCTAAGGGTTTAAGGGTAGGTGACCTAGAATTCTATTCCTAAGCGTGCTCGATAAGATATCGCATCTTGTGCCTACATATCCTGTCGGGAAGGAATCAGAGCACATGTAGTTCCTCATGAGGGATACTAAAGTTTATTTAAGGTTTAGGAGAGAAGATGAGTCATCATCTTAAGAAACCACCACAGTTTTTGAAATTTGTTTGTATTTGTGGGGTATGGGATTGTATGTCCCTTCTTTGAGATGATTCACATCTAACTCTCTTGTGTGGAGAATTAGGTGAGCTAAAGTTTGATTGTAAAATCAAAATTAGGGGGACTAACTTAGGAAGTCTATCCTAACGTTGTCTAATATAACTTATCTTAAGGGTATCGAACTTATGGGGAGGTATGATGCAAATGAAATGCACCATGCACAATAATTTGATTATCATGCATGGGATTTTCCCTTGGATATTAATGCAGTCGATTATTAGATTTAAGCGAGAGTGCTAGCAAAGTGGTGCTAGTCTTATGTCTAGTGACCAAAAGGTTGAATGCGATGCCTAAAGGCAATCGACTTACATGGGTAGAAAATGGGCTCTACATTGGATCGAGAATTTCATTATTTTGAAAGGGTTTATAGCAACAAAAGCACACATTCATCACATATAATGATAAACAAACAAAGCATGATATCAACTAAGATCTTAATCTACGTCACTCAAGCATACGATTTAGCGGGATGGATTCTAACGGGGATCGGTTTATTAAGACAAAGGGTTTGATAATTTTAAAGGAGTATTAATATATGAAAGGTTTAAATTATTTTTAAGAATTATTATGTTAAAGGTTATTATTAATTTAAAAAAGGTTAAAGATTTCTTATTACTAAAAGGTTTTATTATTATTTATTATTTTTTAGATATATGTTTTATACTAAAACTGAATTGATAACATTATTTTTATAAAATTCTTTTATATCTTAAAAAAAGGTTTAGTTTATAAAAAAGAATTTAGTCATATTTATTATAAAGGACTTTATTTGATAAAAGGTTGTTATTATTATTTTAAAAGAAATCTCAAAAAAACAAAATAAAAAAAGTTCTATATATTTTATTTTTTGGATAAAAGAATGGTTATATTTTAACAAAAACCAAAATTAATTATGATGAATTTATTTAAAAAAAGTTAAATTAATAAAAAAAGATGGATTATTCTAAAACGGAAGGATCAGGTGTTGCGAGGGAGAGAGGGTCCATCGCGGACCCTCAGATCTCAACTGTTGGATGAGTAACCGTGACAAATCTAGCGATCTAAACGGAGGGTGAATGGTGTGTAGCAGTGTGTGCGCGTGTACAGGATAAAATAAAATAACAAAAACCAAAACGCAAAAATCTCGCCCTCTTGTTCTTCTCTCTTGTTCTGTCTTTCTTCTCTCAAAAAAATTAGGGTTTGAGAAACCCTTAACGCACCGCCGTCAACTCTCTCGTCTCTCCGATCAATCAAACATACAACCCTCACCACACAGCCCAATACCCCAATCCACTATATTTTTCGGTTACATATTACATCAGATTAAGAATAATGCGAAAATAAAGGAAAGAAAAGGAGATCGGCGAGGGTCGCTGGCGGAGATGCGAGCCTGACGCGAACGGGTCTTCCTTCAGGGAAAAATCTTCATCTTTTACCTTCTTGTGTGATTTTGGTTGCCTTCGTGTTGTTGATGTGTGTGTTCCTTCGATCCGATGTGTGTGGGTGGTGTGCAATGTTGTTGTTGCTTTGGTTTGTAGTTAATTGATGGCTTTGTGTGTGTATGTATTCGTTTCTGGTACGGGGATGATGAATTTTGGTGCGATCCTGAATTATCAAAGGTGTTGTGGTTTTTGGTAGGCTTGCGTGTGTGTATTGATGTATGACCTGAGTAATCTAAACTTGTGCCCCTTTATATAGGCCTCATAGAATTAAATCCAGTAATTTTGAATTGATTGGTGATGAATACCTTCCGTTTTCGGTTTGAACATGTCTAAACATATCCTGATTTCTTTCTTCTTTCAAATTAAAATGTTGATTGTGTTTTGATTGAGTGCTTGAAGTTATCTGATTTGCGGTTTAATGAATATGTTTTTGGAAAGGAACACAAGCTGCTGTAAACACGGTTATCTTTGATTCTTTCTCTTGTCAATGATTGCTTGCGATAAATTTGTGGTTCTTGCTCAAAATATGTCGTTGCCCTTGCTCTGATTTTAACGCGTTCTTCTTTTTTCATGTAATATTGCTTTTGTCAAGCTTGGACATTTGAGGTCCAAGATCCGGATCGCCAATGAGTATTACAAAGGTTTGTCCACAACTCTATGCCGCGTTCGAATTTCTCTACTATCTTCCTCATTTGATATTGATTCGCATCTATCTCTAGAAACATATTCAATATGTTCAATAGGTTTTTTCAATAGAGATACATGATGCTTCCCGAACGTTATAGTATTTGTGTTCATCATGCTTTTTGCTTTTTCTGATGCAGTACTTTTTTAGATGAAAGGCAAGGCAAGGCATGAAGACGTAGTTCCGGGCCGGAGTGTCTTGTAAGCAATGTCTTTTCACGTTTGAAAACCACATTGATTTGGTTCTCACATAGGCTTCTATTTTTTTTTGTGATTTAGCAGGTCCAAATATTGTCAGGAATTTACTACGATGTGCTTGATAAATGAAATCGCTTGTCAATCATCAATGTTCATGCTTGCATGGTTTCATATCCCTCCTCCTTAATGATTCAGGTATCCCTTCTCCCTATCAATTTAATCCAAAGGAAACCAATCTAGATGCGAACGAAAAAACATCAGTCTCATAAATATTTTGCAGGAACATGTGGTTTAAACAGTGTCGGTGCAATTTTGTAGGTTGAGCGATTTTCATCAAAACCAAACTCTGGTATGTCATTTGAACCAATATCAGAATTACCATTTACAGTATCCACAGAGCGAAGTTTTGATCAAGCTACAGAGGTGGAAATTGAAGGTCAGAACCAATTGGAACAACTCCTTTCTCAAGTTTTTTCGCTATTGTTTCCCTTTTTATTTGGCACCTTGGAGATTAACAATTCCCTTGTTTTGAACATATCAAATAAATACTAACAGCCTTTGAAATATTTCCGTTGCAGGATGTTGCAACATTCTAACCACAAGCCATGGAATTCACACCCTTGACATGGCTATGAAGGACGATGACCGCCGACAAGTTTTCGTGGCAAGTTCAGGGTTTGTTTCCTCAAATCGGCTCGTATGTTTGCAGCTGCAGTAACAATTCGATAGCGAACAAGTGGCCTCAACGACAGATAACCTAGTAAATGCTAGTCTACGATTCAATTCAAATTTTGCGGCTATTGGCACAATGTTTTTTTCTCATTTCGTAACCCATCCCTTGGTCTTCCTGTAGCTTAAGTGTCTTACTTCAATTGTCAATCTTGCTCAATTTTAAATTATTTGGATGATGTTACCATTTGAATATTTGGTCTTGTGTTAGTGACCTCACTTCAACTGAATTGCCAATGTGCTTCTCACTTGCAGGGAAAACCCAAGGCCAATATGGAGGGGCATGGAGCCACGTTAGGCTTCTCTTTCACTTGATGCGCTTGGCTGTTCCATTTCGAGTATAGTGATGATTAGCTGTTGTAGAGATGAAAGAAGAGTAACATGCTCCTCAACTAATATAGCTTCCAGATTTTACCCTTTTGCCTCGCCTCATGTGAACTTGTTTTAGCTTGTCTTGTGGTTTTCACAAAAAATTATGCCCTTTGCACTTGAAAAAGGCATCGAAATCTTGGGATGGTGTCGTGCACAGACAATCAAGTACTTTCGGCATCAATTGGTCCAAGGACGTAATTTGAAGACTTTGTTTTGACTGTTTCTTATTTGTAATGTCCCTTGTTGTAATATAAATAACTTGTATTTTAATCCATTTCGAATTAATCCATTTGAATTAGTCCCTTTTGGATTCATGTGAATTCTCTTTTACGCATTGTTAGTCTTCAAATTTTATTGGTGGATGTTCAAATATGCAAGCCTTTGAAATATTAATATATTTTGCATGATGAGATATGCCCACAAGAGAACAAAGCCGTAAAGATAATATAGATCCATTTGAACTCTTCTTTTTGAAAGTCTGCTATTGAACTTTAGAAGCATAGATAATTTAAGATTCTTTCGTTGAACCTTTGTGTATTTTGAAGAAACCTTTGGATCTAAATCTCCTGTTGTAAATTTGGCTTTCGAACACTCTTGAATTTTCCTTCATTTTGTGAAGAGCCTTAAGACTTTGCGCACCTTGTAGATGATCTTTGCATTTTGGAATTCAACCTTCTAAATCTTCTCAATTTGAAATTTCTTCGATGAACCAATACTTAAGAACATAGAGCAAACACATCTCTTAATCTTGAGGAACTTACAGAATAGGGAGATGCCATCTTATAACATAACTTTACCACACTGTAATACCCCAAAATTTGCCCTCTCTCTTCTTCATATCTTTTAGCATGAGCTTTCATTGCATTGCATTGCATTCAAGCATAGAAAAACAAAGCATCAAGCATTTAGCATTGCATCTCACATAAGGGCATGTGATCAGGTGATTCTCTAAGGTGTTGATCATCCAAAGAAGAAGACCAAGTGTTTCTCACAAGCCTCAAGGATCTCTTATATCCTATATCATCTCCATTTGCCCTCACAAGTCATAAGGAGAGGAGAGTTCACCAAGAAGATTGGACAGTGCATGATCTCCTACACAAGGCAGTCAAAAGTTGGGATCTGACCCCCAAATGTGCAATCTCTTTGAGTTTTTATCATCTCCAAAGGACATATCTCATCTTTGTTTGAGAGGATACACAACATATTCAAAGGAATTGAATTTGGAGGATGTGTTATCTCCTCCTAACCAGAGGGTACCAAAATTAGGGTTTTGCTTTAGAATCAGTTTATTTCTAATTTCTTGGGCAAGACTTGATCTCATGGTATCCCTTATGTCCTCAAGTGTCTAGGGATGGAAGATTACCCATCAATTTGTTTCAGAAGGTTTTTAACTGATCAGAAGTTTCAAAATCAGGAGAATTAGGAATAAAAGTCAACTGTGCACTGGAAAAGTCAACTCCTGACTTCTTGAGGTCAATATCATGATTTTCAAGTCAAATATGGTTCATGTATGAGATTTGATCAAGAAATGTTCAAGGGTTGATGAAAAATCAAGAATTGCGAAAAGTTACTAAATTTGGCAAATTAGTTTTTTAGAAACTTACTATTTTTAGTAAGTTTTTAATCACTTTCTAAGACCATTTTTTGCCATGTTCAAGGGCTTATTTCAAAATCTTCTCCACATGAAAGTTGTAGATTGAAGTTTTCCCTTCAAAATGGATACAAGAACCATGGCATTTGAGTTGTTTATGAAAGAGTTATGATGCTCCCAAGTTGGGTGTTTTCATTCTTACAAAGTTCAAAAACTTAGAAATTTTTCTAAGTGTTTTAGGACAGATTTTGAAGCAACTTTCATGGAAAATTTCTTCATAGATACCAGCTCCAATTCAAGATATAATCAACATGAGATATGTTCTTTGTCATGTGGGCTTTCCATAGAGCACAAATATGTCCCAAATAGAGCTATTTTCATCAAGATATGACCATGCAAAGTGAAGCTTTTTCAACCAATTTCAAAGCATGGCATGATCCAATTTCTTGGCATATTTTATCATTGGTTTTGCAGCATTCTTGTACTACCTAAACCACACGTATCATCACCAATTACCTGACTGCAACATTGCCTTATATGTCCAAACATACATCACATGTCATGCACATTTCATGCACTAAAATCCATCTTGTTTTGCCAAAATGAGAGAGAGAAACTTGGCACAAATTCTGACCTTACTACATCCTCTCTCACGTGCCATGTACAACCATTCCTTTCATGTCTCCATTCCCCACTCAAAATCACTCAACTACACCCTCCCATTTTGCTAAAACCGTACCCTCTCTCTCTTCCAATCTTGGCCAAAAAAAACTCCAAACAATCATTCCACATTTCAGGCCCATTTAACCACTCATAACCCTTGTTATATAAGCTCATTAAAACCCTAAAACGGAAGGAGGCGGATTCTACATCACTTTGAGATCAAAATCTTCCATTCTCTCAAGAAATTCAAAAAACGCGAGTTGGTCATTTCCTGCACGTTTACTTTGATTTCTAGATTGATTCATCTCTCTTGGAGTTAAAGGAAGCTCCCTATAAGGTTTTCTCATCTTGCTCACGTCAGATCAAGAGCCAACGGAGCTACTCCGTTAGGTATTTTTCATAAACTCGTTTCTTCCATTTTAGGCCATGTTTAGGATCATTCACTTGCATCTGAAGTCCTACACTATGTAGGCATTGGTTTAGAGCTTGTTTGTGTGTGATACTTGAAATTTCATTTTTGTGTGCTTACTTTAATGCTTGGATTCCATGATTTTTATTGAGTATTTTTGTAATCTAATGGCATATTTGAAACCTCCATGAAGTGTACTACAAGTTGGTGTATCGGTTGTCTTGATTTGGTGATGTGGTGTCATGTGTTTTATTTCTTTAAACTGATTTTTCATGGGTTTAGAGGAAGTTTTAGAGAAAACCAAGGCCATTTTTGAGATCTACGCAAAAAATTGAGGGGGTGTCTTTGTTTCTCCGTTTTCGGCCGGACCACCCGCCGCCGGCGGCGGCCGGCCGGACCGGCGCGGTGGCCGGCGAGCTGCTGTATTTTCCCAGGAAGGTTACTGTTCACGTGCTCTTGTGCATGGCTTTATGGTAGAAGATGATGAGGTGACAGCGCATGAGTGGTTATTATTTTATTTTGTCTTTTAGTAACTTAAATTTCAATGGACCAATTGATGTATGTTCCACATATGACTTTGTTACATTTAAATCCTTTACTTTCTTTTATTTTTTTAAAAAATTCTGAACTTGTGATTTCATCTTCATGGGCCCAGCGAAACGTTGTTCACACCCCACCGTTCAGGCCCAGTCGTGGCCATGTTGTTTCTCTTGCTAATACACCCCTCTTTTAAATCACTCTTTATTTTCCTTTTTTGTTATTATTTTCGTTAACTTTTTTAATTATTAAAAATACTTTAGTTTATCAAAAAATTAAAAAAAAATTCATGAACGTATTCTAATGTCTTATTTAATTTTCTATGAATTTTATTTTTATTTTCCATTTGTTTTAATAATTAATTCCGATTTTCTTTTCCAAAGTATCTTTCATGTTAGCCCTTGTGCTTAATACTCATGTTGGATGACTTTGCCATGCCTTCTTGAGCCGATTTTTTTTCCTTGTCTTGACATGTGGATGAGAAATGTTTGAATGTTATCTTGCTGCCTTGGTAATCACCTTTGATTGTTTTTCATGTGATTTTTTATGCTCCTCGATTCATACACGATCACTTGCATACCTTGCCTTGTGAAGCTCCTTTGAACACGTTCTTGAGCTATTTATGTTCCAATATTTTTGCACATGTTAATTGGATGTTTAAACTTGCCTTTGATTATTTTTTGGGAATTTATTGGACCACTTTTCCATTTTTGGTTGATCTTTACTTGTGATGCAAGTTTGATTGAAGCATACTTTGATACTTGACCTAGTTTGAGTGCATTTGCTTACTTGTGATTGAGTGATGCTTGAGATGTTTATATGGTGTGATCATATTCTGTTTGATCTTGTTTGTGGCTTTGGAATCATCCTCATTTGCTCATTTTTCATTTTGTTATTGATTTTACAAGTGGATGTTGGTTTGGACTTGAACTTTGTGGTATGCTCAACCTAATCTTGTGATTGCTTCTTTGCGTGATCTCACTCATGTATGAAACCCTTTGTTTGACTTGTATGATATGCTAGAGGTTCTGACCCTCTTGGTTTGAGGTGCTCTATGTGACATGTTCTCACTCTTTGCTTCACACACTTCTTTGTTGGTTTGCATGGATGTTAAGTGAATGTCTTTCTCATTTTTGGTGCATGTTTTGAAGTTGTTGATGGATGTTTGATCTTGTATGACTTGAGTTTGGGTTTGATATGACATTGATGTATATGCTACTGCCTCTTGAGTTCTATACTTGATTTTCATGTTACTTGAGCATTGTTGGGCGCATTTGGTTTGAATTATGTGATGCATATCATCCCTTTTGCTTTGTAACTTCTTTGGTGCATCATATTGCATAATGTGAACCTCTTTTGCATATGTGAATTGTTGATGATGATATGATGTGAGTTCTGGTCTTGTTTCATTTTCATCTTGTCTCCTTCATTTCACTTTGATATGAGATCCATGTGTGTTTAATTGTGCATTTGATTCAGGTGTGCTGGCATCCTTCCATGTTTACCTTTGCATGATTACTTGAAGTGTTTTGCATTGATCTTTGAAACATGTTGTTTGACTTGAGTTGGACATGATGATTGTGATGTACTTGCTGCCCCATCTTGCTTCTTATCTTATTCTTCTTCTTCTCTCTTCTTCTCTTTCACTCTTTCTCACCCCATGAATCTCAAGACTTGATTAAGTCTTGGATTCCTTCCCCCTTAGAGCTACCTAGTCCAACTTAATTTCTAATTAAGCTTGGAGTAGGATTAGCATTAGGTCTTAGGTAGTCTTTTCTCTTAAACCTCACTAACCATAGGACATCCATGCATGATAACATTAGGACTCTTAGTTTCCCTTTAAAGTTTCCCTTGCGTCGTTTCTCTTCTCATCTCAAAAGAAAAATAAAAATACTTAATAAAGGTTAACGTGTATTGTGTCCGAGCCTTAAATGTAGGAAATGAAGAACGAGGGGTCCCCCCTCCTCTTCTAGAGTGTTTAGCATACGTTCCATTTGGGGGCGACCATCCGATTCACTCGTTCCCGCACGATAGACTTTGGTGCAATGCAAGTTGCAAGCTAACTTAAAAAACACTTCTGCCTAAAAAACTTCAACAAACAATAACGTCTTTCCTTCGGGAATTCCTTTCTCATCTCACTCACTCTCAGCGTACGAACGCGCTCCTACTCGTTCTCTTGCAAGATGGTAACGCACTCGGACCAGCGAGCCTGCAACACCTGAGCTAGAACGTCAGCCGTTCCCAAAAAAAAACACAAACAAAGCGACCCTCGTTGAGGGGAACTACGTCGCTCTGATTCTCATGTTCCCGATGAGATACGTAGGCAGTGGGGTAGGGCCCATTCGAGCACTTCTTTTATTTTCCCTACATTTGTTCCTTGTTCTCTCTCTTTTTCCCATTCCTTTCCTTTCCAGTAGCAGTGGAGCTCCAGACGACGACACCCTTTGATCGAGACAAGCAAGCGTGGATCCCATCGGGTACGATGGGCGCGAGGGGGTGCTAATACCTTCCTCTCGCGTAACCGACTCCCGAACCCAGTTCTCTTGGTCGCAAGACCATGCTCTTTCCTTCCTTCAGGTTTACGCAGTGTTTCCTTTCCCTCTCTTGGGATAAATACACATTGCTGGCGACTCTGTTTCGGTGCCACTTTCGCGTTTGTACTTGGATGAAAATCCCGGGAGCGATACACACAACCAGTGACCAGTCTTTATGGACCAAATTCCATATCAGTGAGTGTAAGGACTTAGTCTTCTGTGGGGGAAAACTTCTGAGCAAATCTGTGGGAAGGAAGGCTTTGTAGTGGCTTAGGGATCAGAAAGGGCGAAGGCATAACTCACAGGAGCACACGCACACTTTGCAACGGCCAGAGAAACCTCCACAAACACACACACAACACAACCTTCAAGTCTTTGAGCCTCTTGCAGCAGCACCTGTCCTTAAAAGAGAAACAAACCGACAAAGCTAGATAAAGCGGTTAGTTATGCACGAAATGATGACCTAATATGTTATGCAAGAGAAAAGCGGGGATCTTAGGGTCAAAAATTAGGGTGCGACAGTAACCATAAAAAGCTTATAATTTTTCTAAGTTATGGAACAAAGTGGTTAGGGTGCCAACTTTGCAAGGCCATATCTCCCAAACCCTAAGGGCTTTTTCTCCCATTCAAAGCTCAGATTGAAGTTCATGTTACATACTTCAAATATGTCAACTAGAACTCATTCCAAATCATTATGGATTTTGAGTTATTGCTAGAGCAAAATCACAAAAAACATGAAAATGACATTTTTCTAACACTTAGTGAAATTTTCACTAAGTCAGAATCTGCCTTTTTTTTCCAAAATGTAGAGGCATTTTTCATTGTAATTCAAGTTGATTCAAAACCAAAGTTATACATCATGTTGAAATAGGATATGTCAGCTTTCCAAAATGTCCAAGAACTCCATCAAACTCCACCTGAGCTAGAGGTTATGATAGCTGCAACATGCCTTGCTGCAAACTATTTTTGCAAGGCAGATTTGTGCCTTAGTGCTCGAATTGGTCAATTTGGGCAAATTCAAGCATGGTTATCCATCTGTACACCTCAAGGGGGAACAACCAAGGGACAAACACTGATTCATCAGCCTCACAAGTCCATGAATCTATGTTTAGGCATGTCATCCCTAGAATTCAAGATGCTTCAAATATTCAATTTTGTCTCAAAGCATTTAACTGATGCATAGAGGTGGCATTCATCAAGACAATGTTATCCAAGTTCAGTCAAGGCTTATCCCTGAACCAAAGAACCTTAGGTATGTGCTCTAACATCAAGTCAATGGCTAGAGGAGACTTGAGATTCCATTTTATCCACATTGGCCAAAGGCCTGCTGCAGTTGCCACACACTGTAACACCTCCAAACCAGAATTCGATTCTCACTTGCAGAGGTAAAACTTGAACTCTCAAACTCAATGAATCATGCATCATAAACATGTTTTCTTGTTACCATTGTGTTTCTGGATGTTTGTAGATCATTTACCCTCAATCAATTGTTGTTTACAATTCGTGTATAGGATTTCATTGAGTTCATGCCAATTTTAGGGTTCTTCAGGTTTTATCATGATATGTTCCGATTCAATTAATTTCAATAAAATTGGGTATTGCCATTGTGTTCCTCATGTGAAAACACACGATTTTCATATTTGGATCATGTGAAATAATTGAGAGATGAGGGAGATAGGAGCCTTCACGTATCTGAGCTTGAGGTTGAAGATGGCCATGGCGCCATGCTTCAGAAACCCAGCTTGTTTTACTATATAATTTTCACTTGCCATATTATTCTTGAATTGGCATTGCGCCCCAATGGTTGATCAACTGGTTTGTGTGTATTGGCGAGCGAGAGGTCTGGGGTTCGAATCCCCCTCGCCCAGACCTCTTTTTTATCACTTGTTTCATTTTTTTTACTATTTTTATTTTTCATATTATTTTTGTTAATAACTTTGAAATTAATTTCTCATTCAATTTTAATCATTTTTTACTGGTTCTTTTTATGAAAAATCGGAAAAATATTAAAGTATTTTATTCTACAAAAAAATTAGATTTATATTATTTATTTAATATAGTTGGTATTTTTGTGAATAAATTCATTTTTTATTGTTTTTAAACATTTTAAAAATGAATGTTTATCTTGAAAATCAAAACCAAATGAGTTCTAAGTCATCTTGTGATTAAAACCTCATTTTTCAAACCTTAACCAAAAATCACAAGTAGTTTATTTAAACTTATTTGGTATTTTTATCATTTTTTATTAATTTTCTTAAAAGGATTAGTTTTAAAAAATTAAATTAGGGTATTCTTTGATTTTTGATCCTTATCAAAACTTTCAAAACACTTTGGGCCTCTAATAAAAGCACTCTCTTGTTGATTCAAACCCTGTTAGCCTTAATCTTGGGCTTTGTACAAGACATAAATCTTCATAACCTTCTCTTAAGCTTGGGACAAATATCTTCCCCAGCTGAGTCAATTCCTCCCGGCCTTCTTTTAGGCTTTGAGAAATAATATCCCTAGGCAGAGTCAATCCTCTCCTTTTCCTCCTCAATCTTGGGCTTTGTACAAGACATATAATACTCTTCAGTAGAGTCAAACTCATTTCAGCTCAATCTTGGGCCTTGTACAAGACACTTATAATACCCTCAGCTGAGTCAGTAAAGTCTCATTTTAGCCTGAATCTTGGGCTTTGTACAAGACAGATAAAGATTTCTTTCCCACAGAGTCAGTTTCTTTTTAGCCACAATCTTGGGCTTTGTACAAGACACATACAAACCCTCCCCCAACGGAGTCAAAATCCACTTTTAGCCTCAATCTTGGGCTTTGTACAAGACAGATAGAATATTTCCCCCAGAAAAGTCAAACTTTTAGCCTCCTCTTAGGCTTTGTATAATGATATCCCCCAAAGAGTCTGCCTCTTCTTAGCCTCAATCTTGGGCTTTGTACAAGACATATACAAATACTCTCTTGTTGAGTCAGTCTTCTCCAGCCTCCTCTTAGGCTTTGTATAAGGACTTCCCTAGTGGAGTCAATCAAACCTCTTAGCTTCAACCTCGAGCTTTAATCAAGGCACACAAAAATCAACATCCCCTCAGAGGAAATCAAAATCCCTCTGTAGGAAGTCATTTCTCTGTTTATCACTTTTCAAAACAGACATTCAAAACAAAACCTAATCCCAGATAAGTGTTGTAAGTGGCACACTTGTTGACTCAAATATCCAAGTTATTGTCCATCTGTTATCCGGATAAACCCTCTCTTTCATCTAATTGTTGTAAGCGGCAAGCCTCTGGATTATTTACATCCACGCTACTGTACCTCTCTTAGAATGAGAAATTCCTAAGGAAAAATGGCATTGCTCTACACTGAGTTAAAGTTTTCTCCTTTAGGATAACACCCTTATAAAGGAAATTATGGCATTGCTGGATTCATATATCCCAGTTAAAGTAATCCTCCTTTATAAACAGTCACCCAACAGTTGTGATAAACAGACGAGATGTCTCCCTTTAGAGATGACAAATTCTCTCTCAGTCAAACCTTTTAGCTTCAATCTTGGGCTTTGAACAAGACATAAATAAACCTTTTAGTTTCAATCTTGGGCTTTAAACAAGACACCAAAATATCTTTTTTCCTCCCTTAGAATAGGAGGAACTACGATTGCTATGATTTCCCTGTTTCATTTAAACGGGAATAAGTAGGCATAAGATTGTGAAATCTTAGTGAGCATACTAATCAAAAATTCTAGGTCCAGTACCTTCATACCAATCAGAACTTAGGTCCAGTACCTTACCAAAAACATCGAAAAAACCCGAACATCAACAAAAACTCACTCACTCACTCATATTTCCCAAGAAACTTTCCCAACCCATTAACGGATAAACACAATCAAGTACAAAGTAGAACCTAAAGCTAACAACCTGTGGATAACCACATATAGGATGGGTAATTGACAACTCCCCATTGTATAACCTGATCCCGAACTCCCCGAATCTCTCTTAGCGTTTGTTCAGTTAAACATTCGCATACAAGGTTAGTTTTAGATAGCTTCCCTTTCCCTTCCAGCTTCACGGGATAAATAAGAAATCAGAAAGTAGCACCCCTCTCCTCTTCATTGAGGAGAAAACCTAATTCCCGCGATAAGGTGGTCGCGTCACCGACAAAAATAGCGCGCTACAGAAAAATGACGACTCTGCTGGGAATATCATTGGTGTGTATATGACTAAGATTATAGCTCCTAAGAGGTCTAGGATGTTAGTTTTAGGAATGAATATTGTTGCGGTGAGAATCGGATAACAAGCTATTAATTAACTTGCATCACATTTCTTTGAATTCACAACCGAATTTGATTTATCCAAAGGAAAGGTTCAAGATCGAGAAAAACCTAAAGGGGGAGATCTAAGGTTAGGGGGTTGGTTACGCCTAGGGAAGGTATTAGCATCCTAAATGTCTGTAGTACTCTACGGGAACCTCTTGTTTTAACTTGTTATGTCTTATTCGCTTGCTAAGGGTGTTATGCTAAAGGTTGAAACCCTAGGGGTTAGTATCTAAGTATACTCGACAAAACATCATGCTTTGCGCCTACGTATCCTTACGGGAGTGAATCAGAGTATCCGTAGTTCACCGATCTAAGGGTGAAGGATAGGAACCATTGACTATGGCCAAAGTTCCAAGGGGAAATGAGTATGAGCTCATTTTAGAGTTCACGATAACTCTCTAAGTCTAAGTTATAGGGGAAAGTGAGTTCTCATGAGGATGAGAATCACATAGAGTTCAGAAACTCTGACCTACTTCTAAGTTATGATTCCATTGGCTCTCATGAGGCCAAGAAATAAGGGTAAACCTATAAGGATAAGGTAGGGTGGTTGTTTAGTGACTTCAAGAGTCAATTTAAGGAAGGTCTCCCTTTGGAATGGGGGGAAAGATAACAGTTGTAAAATTACTAAAAGATAACAAGTTATAATTCAAGTATGATGATGTAAAAGACAAGAATAAGATATGAGATGAAACAAAATCAAGAGGTCAATACAAAGTTAGAATCATACATGTTGGACAAAGATCAAACACGATAAATAGAAATAACATGGCAAGATGAATAAGGAAGTGCAATAAAACCCTAATAAGAATTCCTAATCTTATCATGAATAAAGGTCTCAAGATTAAATATTTTTATCAATTTTCTTTTTATATTTAGAAAGTAAATTCAATTAGAAGAATATAGCAAAAAGAACGGAGAGAAAAAGATATAAAATGAACAAGTTATGGTATTTTGAAAATTGAGATATAAACTTGAAAATAAAATAAAACCAACAAGTGATAAAAATTAAAGAAATGGTACATCTAGGGATTGAACCCAGGTCTCTTCGCTTGCAATGTAAAATTCATACCACCAGGCCAACGCGCGCCCTTGGAAATATAATGGAAACACACATATATATGTAAAGAAAGCAAAAAAACATGAAATAAAACAAAAGGACTGGGGCGAGGGGGATTCGAACTCCAGTCCTAGAGGTGGTAAGGCGTGATAGTGTGTTCTTGCCACTGGGGTGGTTGTTACATCCGGTATTATATTTACTTTAATAAATACATAACATGTTCATGCGCGCATATTCCAAATCAACCACAAACCAACCAAACACGCGTACTGCTCATGTCTGCCATGTTCATACCATGCTATGCCATACTATCCAACCTCAAATAAGAAACAGAGATAGGATTGCTCATTCAAAATCAAGAAATATTACCCATATCAAATGCCAAGTAAGTGTTCAATCATACGAATTGGTCATCAAATAGCAACAATCACTTGAATGCATAATATAAAGAGCTCAAACACAGCCATGGTAAGCAAAAAGTCAGTAAGCATACAATGCTCAATTAGAAACCATACAAGGATATGACTTGAATGCAATAAACACATGAAGGCTATGGAATCTAACAGCAGCATGGTATTAGTTCACAACATTTCCACGACTAATATGCTAAATGAGAAGCAGTAGAACTATTGTAACATGGCATACATTTACCCAAAGGTTAAGAAAACCAACAAAAACAAACAGCAGTAGATAATCATCATGCTATTACAAGGCAGTGAGCTAACAAATTCATCCACAACTATAACAGCAAGCATACATCATGTTTACACAAGGTTTAAATGAAGTGAAATCAAATTGGAACACATTTAACAAACAAGCAGATCCAAATTAGCATGGCAATGAGGTTAGTTTCATGTATATCAAGACTTTCTCCAAGACTTAGCATGTTTAATGAAGAGTAGAAAGGATGTTTTAGGGTTAAAACCACATGATTGACAAAGTAAAGAGTTTAAAAAAACAATGGCAAACAAAAGGTAGGTTAGGGCATGATGTACTCAGTTTCAAAGATATCCTCCAAGGTTCAAATAGCAACTCAAAACATGTCACAATGAGTGGTTAAAACAAAGATAGGTCAGATCAATATGAGAACATATTCTAAGACTGTTAGTGACAAATTCCTATGATTAAAGTAAGGAACAAGAAGAATGGTGACAACATCAACAACACAAGTAGTTAGCAGCATGCTTAATCATGACATTACAAAGCAGTGAACTAACATGCAACACATTCAAGTGGAATTTTATGCAATGATACAGCAGATACACCACATATAGATCATAGGATCCAAAATATTCAAGCATGGGCTAAACATCAGTTTATTGTAAACTAACAGATCAATGTAAGAGCAAGGTGAGTTAGCAAACTCAAATATAGGCAGTCAATGAAATGGAGACTAAAACCCTACATACATCCACATACTAAACAACAATGTATATCATAAAAGTTCGGCATGATCTGATTACAGTTCCATATACAAAGACAAATGAGATGACTCGATACAACTTAAGTGTGTAACCAAGAAAACCATTCAAACATAAAGTCACACAGTGTCAAGGAAAGATGCTCTCAATAATAGCAAGCATAGGGCATGTTACAAAACATGTGGTTTAAATCAAGTAGCAACTTAGGCATAAACAACAGATGGTCAAAATTCTCACATGTGTTCAAGAATAGGGCATGTTACAAAACATCATAACAGCCACATTCAAATTCAATCAAAAGTATCACTTTAACACAGACAAAAGCATGGGACTTGGTGGAAACCAAGTTAGGCAACATCAAGCAAGCACCCTATCACACATATATGGAATAGGTTCAAGGTGATTTAGTAAATGTTAAAGTCACATAGAGGTAACAAACATCCATAAACTAAAACATATCAAGGCTAACACATATCATGAACATAATGTCGACCTAAAGAACAAGATCATGATATCATAAAAGTTTAACTTCTGAGATTAACAGTTCAATAGAATGACTTTAGCACATACAAAATGAAATGGCATAGTGTGACATGTCATGGAATAATGAGGCAAAGGTCATCAACAACACAATTTTCATCCTAAACTCCACATTCATAATCATAAACCCTGAACATCCACTAAATCAAAAACCAGTCCAAAGAGGTGCAACATTAGGCAATAGCTTGTATAATACTTAACAGTTCGAACGATCCAAACTCAAATACATGGTCAGTCATCAACAATGCAAAGGCAGTGGTGCATCCAAATGTGTAAAAAACTATCAAACTTAAAATTGCAAACATCCACAATGACAAGGCTTAAAACCAATGACTGAGTACACCAAATAGTCATATATTGATGATAGCAGAAAAAGGAATTAGTGCTACTTTAGTAAGAATAACTTGACAGCACCAAACAATCATTAAATCAACAACAAAGATAGCTAAGCTCAGACATTCTACAGCCTAAGAGCACATCATAACTACAAAGAGAAACAGAGGTCCATGACATCCAAGTATTTTAGCAGCATCAAACATCCAATCAGTACAATGTCACAAAGATAATTTAATTACAGCCATTTAATGCACAAAATCAGAGACATTATAGCTCATCACAAAAGCATTCATGGGTATCATATCAATGAAAACATCATCTTATTTGATGAATTCAAGTCATGAGCACACCAATAATATATTCAAGCATATATCAACCAGATACGCATGTAAAGAACAATGAAATGCATATGGCAATGATAAATATCAAATGAGCATTATTAACAAAGGGATAAGAATACAATACCAAGTGGAGTAATGTCCACTATCTTCAAGTATGATGACTGCCTTCCCTTCCAAAGCAACTCCAAAGCCAACTTCCAAATTGCTTGCTCGAAACTTATGGAACTTCAGAGGATTTTTTAGTACTTTGTGAGAATTATTGGTGTGTAGATGTGTAGAAGCGAGTCCCTTTTATAGGCTGAACCCAGGGGTTGTGTGAGTCCAAACATCAAACATGTGGAGTGCTGAGTAGAGATTTTAGTCACAACGTCTCTTTTGAATTCAAAAACGGTCCACTCCTTGGAGACAAATACGCTGCTTATGCTGCCAAAATCTCAGATGTGCAGAGTCAATTCATCACTTCATGTATTTCTTCAGAGCTCCTTATTCTTGTCATATGGAGGGGTATCAAATGAGGCAAAGGTTGGGGATGGCGTGGAGAGATCGCAGACAAGAGCAGGTTAAATGCTGAAACTGGCAAATCCTCAGAACCACGTTTATTGAGCCAAACATTGAAAGCTGAAACGGGAATGGTCTTGGAGAATTCAAATTGAGCAAACAGCGCACCAAGGATTGTGGTTGAAACGATTTTGATGAATTGATTCACTTGTTTCCTTTGAATTTCTCTCTTCCATTCTGAAGCTTGGGAATACGACCAAAGAAGAAGAAAACGTTTTGGTTGATTTTGGTTTCTCATATGCCACATGTTGTTTTCCCATTGGTTGATTATCAAAGTTAAAAAGTCAAAACAACTTGCTTGATTCCTATTGGTTATTGGCAATGAATTCATTTCCCTATTTTGTAACATTTTTGGTCACGATGGGCTCATTGGTGGGCTTATGAATAAAAATGCTAGCATTGGTTTTCTATTCTCTTGTTACAAAAGAAAATGATTAGGAAAACAAAATGATAATGGTGGATTAATTTATTAGGGTTATAGATATGGTTTAGGAGAATTAACATTGACAAATTGGATAAAATTGGTTAAATGAAGGGCTATTGAAATTGGTTAGGAATATAAAAGATGATTGAGGGTAGATAAAGTGGGTAGAAATTTGGTTATGGAGAGGATCATGGTTAGGGTTATTGGAGACAATCTCTTAGAGACTTGCTTGATTCAATGCTCCATCCCAAAATCTTGATTAATCACCTCTTGAATCTCCTTGAGATAGCACCTGATAAAAAAAAACAAACACAAACAAAAACCTAATAAGAGGGTTAGCTATGCAACATGATTGACCTAAAATGACATGCAAGAGATCAATGGATCTAAGGGTAAAATTTGGGGTACAACAGTTGCCCCTATTTAAATATCTTCATCTGATGGCATGAGAGATGAAAATCCTCATGACATCGGGGTGAAAGATATTTAAATACAGATAACCGAAAATTTTGCCCTTAGAAGCAAAGACATGCAATGCTACTAATATGATGATATGATGTCATGAAAGATGCATAAATGCAGACAAAACGGGACACCAAAGAACAAAGAGCTACCAAACACAGGAAAGCTCACTGGGGAAGAAAGGAGGTTAGTATCCACAAGGAAAGCTCCTTGGGGATGCAGGCTAACCAACAAAAGAGACAAGACTCACTGGGGAGACTCTGAGGCAACACCGAGATAGAAAACAAAAGGGATTCTCCACTGGGGAAAAATCCAGAGAGGTGGACGACAGGTTCAAATATAACCGGACGACACTGGGGAAAAGACACACTCTTACTGGTCATGAAACCAGAAAGAAAACATGATCTCCATTGGAGATCAGTTCGAAATAAAAGGATAGACACCCGAAGAAAAGATTTTCTGGGGATTTCTTATGCTGAAGAGTTCAAATGGGATCTTCAAGAAAAGCCAGAAAAGACAGAGACGAACTCTGCGTGCCAGATAAAAACACCTGGGGTTTAAAAGAGAACAAGGTTAATGAGCTAAGAAAAGACTCTGGTATTCAAATAAGTTGGTTGAAATAACAAATAATTTGCTTTATGAAGAAAAACAGTGAATTAGATTTGTAATTAGGTTTAGGTTCACATTTGACCGGGTTTGAGCAATACAGGTTCACCATAACCTGAAATAAAAAGCTGGCTCACGATAACCGGAAATACATGTTCACGATAACCTGATATAAGAAAAACTGGTTCACGATAACCGAAGTTTTAGGTTCATGATAACCTGATGCAAACAACTGGTTCATGATAACCAAAGTTTTAGGTTCACGATAACCTGAAATAAAAAGCTGGTTCATGATAACCAGAAACAAACAACTGGTTCCCGATAACCAGAGGTTGAGGTTCACGATAACCTGAAATAAAAAGCTGGTTCACGATAACCAGAAACAAATAACTGGTTCACGATAACCAGAAATACAGATTCACGATAATCTGATCTCAAACAAATGGTTCACGATAACCAAAAATATAGGTTCACGATAACCCGATATAAAAAAACTGGTATAGGTTCATGATAACCTGAAATACAGGTTCACGATAACCTGATATAAACAACTGGCTCACGATAACCAGAGGTTTATAGTGTTAGTGGTTACTAAAATTTTAGGTATCCAAATGAGGTGATATAGGTGATAAAATGGTTGCAGGTTAAACTTCCTGGGGAATACTGCACAAATGGTCGAAATCTGGCGCACAGAGGCGAAGAAACTGGACACAAGCAAAACAAAGACAAAGAACCAAAGACCCCACAAAAGGGAAAAGAGGAAAGAAAAACAAAACCACACAAACAAAACACCCAAATGCAAGGATGCTCAATGCTATGGTATGATGTGGATGCTGAATGATATGCAAGAAACGACTCCAACAGGAGACAACCAACCGGGAACAGCAAAAAAGAAAACACCGTGTCCACCACAAGGAGTCACACTGAAATCTGAGCAGGCAGTCAGTCTTAAAAGTCAACATGGGAACATCCCTAATTTACTGGGGAAACAACTTCTCATCAAACATCTTGTGTAGATACTGGTGAGACGTCCTTAGTGGTTAGCCTTTGTTAAAGCATTTAAATCAGGGAGATATTGCCAATCTTCTTTTAGAGTTCAAAGTTTTCAAAACATTACGCTTTTAAAACCATTATTAATAAATAAGTGAAGTTTTGCATAAAAGTGAAAATATCGGAGTAATGATAAGTATCAAACAAAGAATGGCTCAAAAATCTGATTTCATTAGAATGGTAACTTGCCAATAGCGAAGTTCCATGGATCATTACAATTGAAAAATGGCAAAAGGAAAGGATTACATCATATTCAATGACCTACTCCCTAATGACTAAAATCCTAGAATTCTTTTCAAGCATAATATTTCCGTACTGAGTCAGCATTTACAGGGTGTGTGAGCTGTTCACCATCCATTGTTGTGAGGAATAAAGAACCTCCTGAAAATACAGTCTTTACCACAAACGGACCCTCATAGTTAGGCGCCCACTTTCCATGAGCATCCCTTTGAGATGGCAGAATCTTCTTGAGTACAAGCTCTCCTTCTCGAAATTCCCGGACACGGACCTTCTTGTCAAATGCCCTCTTCACTCTCTTCTGATACAGATGACCCTGACACATAGTAGTCAGTCGCTTCTCGTCAATGAGGTTCAGTTGGTCATATCTCTCTCTAACCCATTCAGCTTCGTCAAGCTTAGTTTCCATCAGGATTCTCAAAGATGGTATTTCTACTTCAATGAGGAGTACTGCATCCATTCCATATACAAGGGAAAAAGGGGTTGCCCCTGTTGAGGTTCGAACCGAAGTTCTGTATCTGTGCAGAGCAAATGGTAACATCTCGTGAAAATCTTTATACGTCTTCACCATCTTTTGCAATATCTTCTTAATGTTTTTATTAGCAGCCTTGACAGCTCCATTCATCTTGGGATGGTAAGGTGAGGAATTATGATGCTCAATCTTGAAATTGTCACATAACTCTTTCATCGTTTTGTTGTTCAGATTTGTTCCATTATCATTGATGATCCTGCTGGGAATTCCATAACGACAAATGATATTATTCTTGATGAAACGAGCAACTACTTGCCTGGTCACATTAGTAAAAGAAACAGCTTCAACCCATTTGGTGAAATAATCAATGGCCACTAAAATGAAACGATGACCATTGGAAGCTTTCGGCTCAATAGCTCAAATCATATCAATGCCCCACATAGAGAAAGGCCAAGGGGATGACAAAACATTCAGCAAGGTAGGAGGAACGTGCATTTTATCAGCGTAGATCTGGCACTTATGACATTTCCTGGCGTATTGGATGCAATCAGCTTCCATAGTTAACCAATAATATCCAGCCCTCAAAATTTTCTTAACTATGGCATATCCGTTGGCATGAGTGCCAAAGGCTCCTTTGTGAATGCCATGAATCAATAAGTCTGCTTCTCGTTTATCAACACAACTTAGCAGGACCATGTCATGATTCCTCTTGTAAAGTACGTTGTTACTGAGAAAGAACTTGGATGACAATCTTCGTAAAGTTTTCTTATCAAGATTGGAAGCATTGACAGGGTATTCCTGAGTCTTCAAATAATTCATGATGTCGTGAAACCTTGGTTTTCCATCCACCTCTTCTTCAACTGCCTGGCAATAAGCGGGCTCAGTCTTGCGCTCTATACTAATGAGAGGTGCTTCATTGTAGAACCTGACTTGCCACATTGAAGCTAACATGGCTAGGGAATCAGCTATGTGATTTTCAGTATGAGGTACATGACGGAAAGTGATTTCATCAAAACACTTAATCAATTCCATAATGTAAGCATGGTATGGAATGAGCTTTTCATCTTTGGTTTCCTATTCACCCTTGACTTGATAAATGACCAAAGCAGAATCACCCATAACTTCAAGAACATTGATTCCAAGATCAATTGCAGCTTCTAGACCCAAAATACACGCTTCGTACTCAGCAATATTGTTGGTGCATCCAAAGTCCAACCATGCTGTAAAAGGAGTATAACCACCATCGAGGTTTATCAATACAACACCTACACCATGTCCTTTGAAATTGGAAGAACCATCAAACATCATCTTCCATCTATAACTGGTCTCAAAACTTTCATTAGGGCCAGACCCTTCACAATCTTTTACTACCATAATGTCTTCATCCGGGAAATCAAACTTGAGAGGTTCATAATTCTCGACGGGCTGATCTGCAAGGTATTCTGATAATACACTTCCTTTGATAGCCTTCTGAGGTACATACTGGATATCATATTCTGACAATAGCATATGCCAACGGGCAAGTCTTCCTGTTTGAGCAGGCTTCTCAAAGATATACTTTATTGGATCCATCTTCAAGATCAATAAAGTGGTGTGACATATCAAATAATGTCTCAAACGTTTGGCGGCCCATGCTAAGGCACAACAGGTTTTCTCGAGCAGTGAATAACGGATTTCACTACCAGCAAACTTCTTACTCAGGTAATAAATGGCATGCTCTTTGCGACCAGTTTCATCACGTTAGCCCAATACATAACCTATGGATCCCTCTAAAACAGTCACGTACATGATGAGAGGTCTTCCCGGAACAGGAGGAATTAGAATAGGTGGTTCTTGCAAATAACTCTTAAGCTTTTCAAAAGCTTGTTGACAATCAGAATTCCACTCTACAGTCTGGTCTTCGCGGAGTAGTTTGAAGATCGGTTCACAAATTGGAGTCATATTGGAAATGAATCTGGATATATAGTTCAAACGACCCAGAAATCCTCTCACTTGTGATTCAGTTTGGGGAGCTGGCATTTCTTGAATAGCTCGTACTTTGTCAGGATCTACTTCAATTCCTTTCTGGCTGACGATGAAACCAAGCAACTTCCCTGACCTGACACCAAAAGTGCATTTGGCCAGATTCAACTTCAATTGATACTTTCGGAGTCTCTTAAACAACTTTAAGAGATGGTCCAAATGTTCCTCCTCGCTTCAGGATTTAGCAATCATGTCATCCACGTATACTTCAATTTCCTTGTGGATCATATCATGGAATAAAGTCACCATATCTCTCTGATAAGTTGCCCCTGCGTTCTTCAAACCAAAGGGCATAACTTTGTAACAGTAGGTTCCCCAAGGGGTGATAAATGTAGTTTTATCCATGTCAGCTGGGTCCATTCTGATCTGGTTGTAACCGGAGAAACCGTCCATTAAGGAGAACACTGCAAACTTGGCTGTATTATCCACAAGAGTATCAATATGCGGTAGGGGAAAATCGTCCTTGGGACTAGATTTGTTGAGATCCCTGTAATCTACGCACATTCGCACCTTGCCATTTTTCTTCATAACTGGCACGATGTTGGCTACCCATTCTGGATATTTTGAAACTGCTAAGAATCCTGCATCCAGTTGCTTCTTAACCTCATCTCTGATTTGGAGAGCCATATCAGGTCTACTTCTACGGAGCTTCTGCTTCACATGTGGACATTCAGGCTTGAGTGGTAGCTTATGAACCACTATGTCCGTGTCCAATCCAGGCATGTCTTGATAAGACCAAGCAAACACATCTACATATTCTTCCAAAAGTAGGACTAGTTGTTGTCTGATTTCTGCCCCAAGGGTTGCCCCAATCTTGACCTCTTTCCTCTTTTCTTCAGTGCCAAGGTTGATGACGTCAACTTTCTCTTCGTGTGGCTAAAGGTCCGTGTACTGATACTCACACATTTCTGCCAAATCATCGGGGACCTCATAATCCTCTTCTTCCTCAGCTTGATAAATGGGTGAATCAAATTCGATAGTGAGAGTAGGGTCATTGAATACAACGGGTTTGGGAATCATTCTGCACGATGGAGGGATTTATTTTATTAAAAATGCACAAACATGAACGCAATAAGGAGAAATTGTAGTTTTGAAAAGATTGCCATTTTTCTTAAAATGAAAGCAGGAATAAAGACAAGGAAGTTTAACAAAACAAACACTTTCATTGATTAATAAGATTTAAAAGCGGTGGCCCATACAAAATAATCTGAAAGCCTCGGGCAAGGCTGTGGAATTGAAAACATCAAAGCAAACAAACAAATTACTCTGGCATAGGGTACAAAGTAGGTATCTCAATGGCTTCCCAGTTACTTAAAGTGGCGTCACACCGAAACACCAAGTGATTGATATCTTCATCTTCAGCGTCTTCAATAATTGCATGGACTTGTTGTCCCCCACTGACGAACACTTCTTGAATGGTCCTTAGTCTTCCTCTTGTTGAAGCAACTCTTCCCTCAAAAGTTGGTTTGTAACCCAACCCTTGGTATTTCTCTCTTTCCGGGACCTCGACGATCTTGCCCCAGCCTTCAGGTACTCCTCCTCGTAAGGCAGATTGAATGCTTTTGAAAGAAGCAAAAGATGGACAATCAGAGGCCACTGGTTACTTGTCGTCAAGCATAACGGCATTAGCTATTTCAAGAGCTTGGAAAGAAGTTTCCAAAGCATCTTCATCCGCTTCAATGTAACGAAACGAGGATAAATTGCTGACCATCAGGTCCTCTTCACCATGTATGATAACTAACTTCTCGTCGGCCATGAACTTCATCTTCTGATGTAAGGTAGAGGTTACAGCACCAGCCTCGTGGATCCAAGGTCTTCCCAGCAAACAACTGTAGGCAGGGTTGATATCCAAGATCTGAAAAAGGATGTTGAATGTTTGAGGCCAATCAAGACAGATAGCTCAATTTTTCCCATCACCGATCTTCTTGAACCATCAAAAGCTTTGACAATAAGAGAAGTGGGTCTCATTATAGCTCCTTGGTAAGACAATTTATCAAGAGTTCTCTTTGGCAAAACATTCAATGATGAACCGGTATCTACGAGAACTCTAGCCATTGTATCCTCCTGACATTTTATTGATATATGTAAAGCAAGATTATGATTCCTTCCAGCTCGGGGTAACTCCTCGTCACTGAAACTAAGAGTGTTACAAGCTGTGATGTTAGAGATGACATGGTCAAACTGTCCAGCTGTTATATCCTGAGCTACATGTGCCTGGGCTAACACCTTCTGCAAAGCTGATCTATGAACTGACGAATTAACTAACAGAGATAAGATTGAAATCTTGGATGGTGTCTGATGGAGCTGGTCTACCACTTTGTAATCACTCCTCTTGATAATTCTTAGGAACTCTTCATCTGCTTCTTGAGAAATTACCTCCTTCCCTTTGTCTCTAGATGGTGTGGGATAACAGTTTCCTTGGGTGTGGTTTCTCTGAAAGAAGGATTGTATACTCTTCCGCTTCGGGTCATCTTTCCAGTCCCAACTATATTAGACACATCTTCAGTAGTAGTTCCCACCTCTTTCCTTGGAACTACGTCTTCAACAGTGATTCCCACCTCGTTCCTTGGAATTACATCTTCTCGTCTTCTGCTACCCATGACATTCTCATAGACCCATGGCACGGCCTTGGTCCCTCGGAACCTAAACTGAATAGGTTGTCTGATGTCACATTGCTTGGAGTGATTAATGGTGGAAGCATCAATCGTTCCACGATTATTGAAAATTGGTACTGGTTTATTAAACACAGGAACTATGGACCCAGACTTGGATGTGTTGGACCCAGATACCTGCCCTCTTGGGTTTGGTAGGTTAAATACATGCTCAATTGCTGCAACTTTATTTTCCTTTTCTTTGCTGAACACCTGTAGAAACCCTTCATTGATCAGATACTGAACATCATCTTGGACTAAACGGTAGCCCTTGATACTGACATCACATTCTTCACAGTCATCATGGCAAACTTCAACTAGCCCAGCTTTAAACAGCTTAGCATGAAAAGCTTTGATAGGAGTTTTGATCTTCGTTGCATCCAAAACTAAAACCTCATCCTTCTCATCTTCTATGGCATTAGTGGTCCCATGGGTAGGCAAAGGATTGTTCTTCACATTCGGGTGATTATCAGCAAATGAAAGGATATTCTTCTGCATCAAAACCTTCACTACATTCTTCAACGCTAAACAGCCTTCCAAGTCGTGACCAGCGCCTCCTTGATGAAAAGCACAAGTTGCATTTGGGTTAAAGAAAGGCATAGATTTCTCGGTTGGTGGTCCCAAAGGTCTAGTAACAATCAACCCTTGTTCCACTAAAGAAGGATAGAGCTCTGTATATGACATTGGTATAGGTGGAAATGCTGGCTTTCCTCCTTGCTTCTTGTGGGGAGAATTCTGCTGTGGATCCTGTGGTCTTGGTTGCTGATAATTCTGGTTTTTAGGCCATTGCTGATAAGCTGTCTGTTGATATGCTGGTGCCTGCTGCGCAGCTTGATGATTGAAAGTAGGCGTAACAACAGCTACGTAAGGTTGCTGAGCATACTGCATCTAGTAAATTGGATGCTGAGAGAAGTTTGGTCTCTGCTATTGCTGGTACATTAGTTGCTTCCATCGAGGGCTCTGGGTCTTTCCTGCTATGATGGCATTAGTTTCTCCTTCCCTTTTCTTATGAGAATGACTAGGGGACTTCTTAGTACTTACGCTAGTTGAACTGCTCGGAGAACCGATTACCTTTCCACTCTTTAATCCTGCTTCTACCTTCACGCCAATTGCGACAATATCAGCGAAATTAGCAATGACACTACTGATCATTCTCTCATAAAGTTCAGGCTTTACTGTGTCTACAAACCAATCAGCCAACTCTTTCTCAATGAATGGTGGTTCAACCTGCGAAGCAGTCTCTCTCCAACGTTGTGCATATTCTTTGAAAGTCTCAGTACCTTTCTGGGCCATACTCAATAACTGCCTACGGTCAGGGGCTAAATCCATATTGTACTTGTAGTGTTTCACAAAAGCATCAGTCACATCCTGGAAACAATGGATCTGGGACTGGTCTAGACTCAAATACCACTTAGCAGCAACCCCCTTCAAACTGTCCTGAAAACAATGGATCATCAGCTTATCATTGCGTACGTGCGCGGCTATTCTTCGGTAGTACTTGATTAAGTGGGATTTGGGACACGTGGCCCCTGAGTACAACTCAAAACTTGGTAACTTGAACTTAGGTGGAATTACCAAATCTGAAACCAAACACATGTCTTTAATGTCATTACTGAATGCATTACTCAACTCCATTGCCTTCAACTTCCTATGCATTGTTTCAACACTCTCTCTCAATTTCTCATGTCTATTATCTCCTTCTTCTGACACGTCAACGTAGTCGTAAGGCTGATGGTTTTGGAAAACCGGATGCACTTGCGTTTGCACTGCTGGTGGAGCATAGGTAGGAATAGCTTGAAGAGTCTCATTGACCAAAGGAACTGTTTGCTATGTTGTCAAAGGAACTGTAGCTCGGATAAAATCTTCTGGCATGCCCAAAGTGGGATTCATGACAGGGATGATAGGAGGTTCTGCCGTTGTAGTGACGATTTCAGAGACCATTGTGGCCTGGGTGTCCATCTTTGCTTTCATAACATTAATAGCCTCGAGGATTTGTCCCATTCCTCCTCGTATCTCATTCAATTCATTGTTGACTCTGTCCATTTCTCCGTATATCTCTGACATTCTGAATCGAGCTTGGGTCCGGGTGTTGTAGTTGTGTCTGGGATTCAGTGTGACGATTCTGGAGAGAACACGACGACATAAGACAAAAGACAAGGAAAGAAATGCACATGAAGATGCAAATGAGGATGCAAATGCAAATGCAGGCTAAACTATCAAGAAACCAAAGAAATTTTGCAAATAATATAGACGATAGATTCTTTGATAAAATAAACTTCTTCATTCAAGAGTCTGGTGAGCATTAAATCAGGAGCAATGTATCTTCACACTCCAAGTACGTAAATAGAAATACATCAAAACGAAAGGGAATATTAGCAACAAAAGAAACAACAACAGCAATACTAAGGATTGAATCCACTGGTTGATGACCCCTATCCTCCATTAATTACTCTCATCAATTTGCTGATACGCTCTTTCGTCTCCTCTCTTGCAAGAACCAATTCTCCTAAGTCTTCCACCATCTTCTGCTTTGTCTTAGAAGGTGATTCACGGTGAGGATGTGGCTTCATCATCACACGAGCTATATCACGAGACCATTGCAAGTGAGCCTCTGTGACTGGGCATTCGGCTTTCTATAATTGTCTGTTAATCTGGCGCCAAGCGCGCTCCAAATGCATCTTCATTTCACAACCTCCTCTCTCATCATAAAACATCATCTGCATATCCTCGTCGTCTGGAATTCCCTCCTTCAGATGTCCCAACTGACGGCGTGCAAGGACAGGGTTGTATTTGATACAACCGTTTCTTCCCATGAGAGGCACATTAGAGCAATCCCCACAGCTATGGATTATGATAATTCCTTCTTCAGTTGAATCATACCACTCGATGTCGGTATGCTTCAATTCCATCAGCTTTTTGGACCAAATCTTACAGTCTTCGACCTCCCAGAAAGTCAGAGTCTTTGGCAGATAAGAAATGAACCTCTTGTAAAAGAGGGCTACGCAGCAAACAATTGGCCCACAGCCTCTTGTATATCTGGTCTGTATGAAATGGTAAACATTAGGTAGCAGTGTCGGGACCGGATTGTTGACTGTAAAAAGCTGAATGGCTTAGGTATCCACAAAGTTCTTGGCATTTGGGAATAGAAACAAACCATATATCATCAGAGCTAGGGTTGACTCAAACAAAGCCTCACTTCCTCTGTTTACATAGCTTTTTCCATCAAGAACTGAGCAGGAAGTCTACGCTTTCCTCCTTTGTTAGTCAGGTTAGCCTGGATGTCAGATAGTCTGATCCTGGTTACTTTGGCGATGTCTCTGGCGGAAGGCATTTCTTCAATCCCAGAAAAGATGGGGGCTTCTCTGACTGGAATCCCTATCATGGCTGAGAACTCCTCTAGGGTTGGCACGAACTGGAATTCAGGGAATACAAAACAGCGGTACGCGGGATGATACAACTCGACCAAAACTTCAAGAGGCCCTACAGTCACTGGTGTCTTCATTAGTGGAATAACACACCCATATCTGTCAGCAAAGGCTGACTGGTCTTCAACCATCTCTCCCAACCACAAAAAATGCTCCACCTCTGGTAGTTTAAAGAAATAAGGCTAAACTCTTTTCCCTGTAGCATCCATTTCTACAAAATCTGCAAAACAAAATTAGTATCTTGATAGTTTAGCAGGAATGCAAAATGCAATGCAAAGTTTCATGGAATTCAGACACTCGCAAAATGTCAAGAGATATCAAAAGACCTCATTTTCATTAAATAAAAAGTGAATTACAAGAGTTGATACACTTTCAAAAGCCCCAAACATAAAGCTAAATAAAAGCTTAAAAAGTCCTAAGGAAATTCTCCTAAGAGCCTTGTGTTGAGTCTTCTGATTTCTTTCTCCATCTGATCCCTTTTTGCGACGAGGTTGTCAAGAATGGATTTCCAAGCAGGAGGCTGACTGTTAGAGGAACTTGGATCTTCCAAGGCCTTTCTCTTCTTGCATGAAAGTAACTCTTCATTCTTGATTTGTAGTTGCTTCTGGAGTTCTAGGTTTTCTTCAACGACCACTTGATACTTGAGCTTCCAGGCTTCTTCTGACCTTTGGGCTTGTTTTAAAGAAATCTCTAGCTCTTCTTCTTTTGACATGAAGTATAAAATAGGCTCCTTCTTCAAAGCAATTGGTTCCTGCCTCTTATAAGGCATCTTTAACTCTATAGCTCTTCTTCTGACCCATTGGAGATAAGGCTCCAATGACACGCAGTTAGGTCTCCCCAAAGAACTTCTTCCTCTCTTACGCTTGCTACCCCAAGCGTTCAAGATCAACTTCTTCTGTTCTTCGTTCTTGTCATATACTTCAAAATAGATGCTTTCCACGTGAACACTGAGAGGTTTATCTTCCAAAGGATACCCTAATTGGCGTCGTGCTAATACAGGGTTGTAACTGATACCACCTTTAATGCCAAGAAGAGGCACATTGCCATAGTTTCCACAGCTATCTATAATCAGGATTCCATCATACACCCTATTATACTAGTCAATGTCTGCATGGGAGAGTGCCATAACCTTTTGAGACCACCATCCTTCCTTGGAATCCCAAAATGCGTCTGCCTTCGGTAGATACGAAATAAACCATCTATACAGTATGAGGACACAACAAGTAATCTGTCCATTCCTATGAGCGTTTCTTGTATGGACTGAGTGATAAGCTTCAGCAAGCAGGGTAGGTACCAGATTTTGTTTCAAGAAGATTTTGATTGCATTTAGATCCACAAAATTGTCAATATTTGGGAACAAGAAAAGTCCATAGATAAGTAATGCAAAAACAGCTTCAAAGGCATCCCGGTTAGAGTGTTTAGCAAAGTAACGAGCCTTTTCAAGCAAGAACTTAGCAGTTAACCCAAAAATTCCTCCCTTAGAAGTCAAATTGCTTTTGATGTCAACTAACTCCAGATGAGTTTTCTTGGCAATTTCTTCTTCTTTAGGATCCTTCTCGAAGATAGGAAACGGGGACTCATCCTTGATAGGCAAACCAATTATCTGAGAGTATTCCTCAAGGGTAGGTAAGAGTTGATAGTCAGGAAACGTGAAGCAGTGATACTCTGAATCATAAAACTGAAGCAGAGTTAAAAAGAGCCCTTCATCAATGGTCTTCTTCAACAAAACCCACAACTTCCCATATCTGTTTATGAATCCTTCAGGGTCTGTTAGCAAATCTCCCAATTTCCTTAGGTCATCCAATTTGGGACTCTTGAAAGTGTATTTAATGGTGTTTCTTCTTGAACTATCCATGATATCCCTCTGATATAAGAAAAGAAATCTGAGTTCCATGAAACAGATGCAGCATGAATGCTTATGATGTATGAATGCAAAGCACACACAAAGCACACAAAACACAAGCAAAGGGGGATAGGTTGAGCATAGAGCCAGGGTTCACCCTTCCTATTGGTACGTTCTATTGGTTTTCACCTGCTAAACGGGGTTCTAAGAAGTTCCCAGAGTCGACAACCCATCTTTCGGATTTTAACGATTTCCCAGATGACTTGGTAATCAATAAAATTCTCAAGAGAATCTCGTCTGAGTGTAGTATCATGTGACAACCAATTCAGAAATAGACTCCATCATGGTCACCGCACTACATCCTAAATGGCTTAAGTGGGGTTTGGTAACTACGGTTCTCAATATCAAGGGCTCCTAGGTCGAAAGTAGCACGTTTTCACGAATAGATTCGTTCAACATAACTAGACTCTCAAGAGGGCCTCAACTGAGTGATGGTGTCTCAATTTAACTTTTTCAGGAATCGACTCCCTCAAAGCCTCCTTGAATATACCATCGTCCTATAACAAGTGCGCTCAAGTCCGGGTTAGGACTTATCTCACCACTCAAAAGTAGTACCCTGCACACAGAAGATCCCAAGCAAAATAGGTATACAGATATATACAGATATGTACAAGTATAGCAAACAAACATAAATAACATAAACAAAACAATGTGGGCTTAACCCTCACAATATACTCTTTCCCCAGTGAAGTCGCCATTTCTGTTGCGGCGAGAATCGGATAACAAGCTATTAATT
Organism: Lathyrus tuberosus; assembly: GCA_022829125.1. Taxonomy (NCBI): domain Eukaryota; kingdom Viridiplantae; phylum Streptophyta; class Magnoliopsida; order Fabales; family Fabaceae; genus Lathyrus; species Lathyrus tuberosus. Next base: position 4,663,148 of record JALAZF010000164.1, on the reverse strand, counting down.
AACTTGCATCACATTTCTTTGAATTCACAACCGACTTTGATTTATCCAAAGGAAAGGTTCAAGATCTAGAAAAACCTAAAGGGGGAGATCTAAGGTTCGGGGGTTGGTTACGCCTAGGGAAGGTATTAGCATCCTAAACGTCCGTAGTACTCTACGGGAACCTCTTGTTTTAACTTGTTATGTCTTACTCGCTTGCTAAGGGTGCTATGCTAAAGGTTGAAACCCTAGGGGTTAGTATCTAAGTATACTCGACAAAACATCGCGCTTTGCACCTACGTATCCTTATGGGAGTGGAATCAGAGTATCCTTAGTTCACCGATCTAAGGGTGAAGGATAGGAACCATTGACTATGGCCAAAGTTCCAAGGGGACATGAGTATGAGCTCATTTTAGAGTTCACGATAACTCTCTAAGTCTAAGTTATAGGGGAAAGTGAGTTCTCATGAGGATAAGAATCACATAGAGTTCAGAAACTCTGACCTAATTCTAAGTTATTATTCTATTGGCTCTCATGAGGCCAAGAAATAAGGTTAAACCTAGAAGGATAAGGTAGGGTGGTTGTTTAGTGACTTCAAGAGTCAATTCAAGAGTCAAGTATGATGATGTAAAAGACAAGAATAAGATATGAGATGAAACAAAATCAAGAGGTCAATGCAAATTTAGAATCATACATATTGGACAAAGATCAAACATGATAAATAGAAATAACATGGCAAGATGAATAAGGAAGTGCAATAAAACCCTAATAAGCATTCCTAATTTTATCATGAATAAAGATCTCAAGATTAAATATTTTTATCATTTTTATTTTGATATTTAGAATGTAAATTCAATTAGAAGAATATAGCATAAATAACGGAGAGAAAAAGATATAAAATGAACAAGTTATGGTATTTTGAAAATTGAGATATAAACTTGAAAATAAAATAAAACCAACAAGTGATAAAAATTAAGGAAATGGTACACCTAGGGATTGAACCCAGGTCTCTTCGCTTGCAATGTAAAACTCATACCACCAGGCCAACGCGCGCCCTTGGAAATATAATGGAAACACACATATATATGTAAAGAAAGCAAAAAAAACATGAAATAAAACAAAAGGACTGGGGCGAGGGGGATTCGAACCCCAGTCCTAGAGGTGGTAAGGCGTGATAGTGTGTGTTTGCCACTGGGGTGGCTGTTACATCCGGTATTATATTTACTTCAATAAATACATAACATGTTCATGCGCGCATATTCCAAATCAACCACAAACCAACCAAACACGCATACTGCTTATGACTGCCATGTTCATACCATGCTATGCCATACTATCCAACATCAAATAAGAAACAGAGATAGGATTGTTCATTCAAAATCAAGAAATATTACCCATATCAAATGCCAAGTAAGTGTTCAATCATACGAATTGGTCATCAAATAGCAACAATCACTTGAATGCATAAGATAAAGAGCTCATACACAACCATGGTAAGCAAAAAGTCAGTAAGCATACAATGCTCAATTAGAAACCATACAAGGATATGACTTGAATGCAATAAACACATGAAGGCTATGGAATCTAACAGCAGCATGGTATTAGTTCACAACATTTCCACGACTAATATGCTAAATAAGAAGTAGTATAACTATTGTAACATGGCATACATTTACCCAAAGGTTAAGAAAACCAACAAAAACAAATAGCAGTAGATAATCATCATGCTATTACAAGGCAGTGAGCTAATAAATTCATCCATAACTATAACAGCAAGCATACATCATGTTTACATGAGGTTTAAATGAAGTGAAATCAAATTGGAACATATTTAACAAACAAGCATATCCAAATTAGCATGGCAATGAGGTTAGTTTCATGTATATCAAGACTTTCTCCAAGACTTAGCATGTTTAATGAAGAGTAGCAAGGATGTTTTAGGGTTAAAACCACATGATTGACAAAGTAAAGAGTTTAAAAAAATAATGGCAAACAAAAGGTAGGTTAGGTCATGATGTACTCAGTTTCAAAGATATCCTCCAAGGTTCAAATAGAAACTCAAAACATGTCACAATGAGTGGTTAAAACAAAGATAGGTCAGATCAATATGAGAACATATTCTAAGACTGTTGGTGACAAATTCCTATGATTAAAGCAAGGAACAAGAAGAATGGTGACAACATCAACAACACAAGTAGTCAGCAGCATGCTTAATCATGACATTACAAAGCAGTGAGCTAACATGCAACACATTCAAGTGGAATTTTATGCAATGATACAACTGATACACCACATATAGATCATGGGATCTAAAATATTCAAGCATGGGCTAAACATCAGTTTATTATAAACTAACAGATCAATGTAAGAGCAAGGTGAGTTAGCAAACTCAAATATAGGCAGTCAATGAAATAGAGACTAAAACCCTACATACATCCACATACTAAGCAACAATGTATATCACAAAAATTCAGCATGATCTGATTACAGTTCCATATACAAAGACAAATGAGATGGCTCGATACAACTTAAGTGCCTAACCAAGAAAACCATTCAAACATAAAGTCACACAGTGTCAAGGAAAGATGCTCTCAATAATAGCAAGCATAGGAGTGGTTCATGTATCAAGATAGATTAAGCGCAGACCAAGTCAAATACAATATCAAGACAAGCTCACTTAGGTTCATAGTATCTTAGGAACATGGTACTGTCATGAAGCAAGGTCTAAACACATTTGCACACATAATGTCATTTAAATCAAGTAGCAACTTAGGCATAAACAACAGATACTCAAGAAACTACATTATCATGTTGATACAAGTATAAAATCAGTCATGTTTACAGTGACAAATACACAAACATCATGATGGTCAAAATTCTCACATGTGTTCAAGAATAGGGCATGTTACAAAACAGCATAGCAGCCACATTCAAATTCAATCAAAAGTATCACTTTAACACAGACAAAAGCATGGGACTTGGTGGAAACCAAGTTAGGCAACATCAAGCAAGAACACTATCACACATATATGGAATAGGTTCAAGGTGATTTAGTAAATGTTAAAGGCACATAGAGGTAACAAACATCCATAAACTAAAACATATCAAGGCTAACACATATCATGAACATAATGTTGACCTAAAGAACAAGATCATGATATCATAAAAGTATAACTTCTAAGATTAACAGTTCAATATAATGACTTTAGCACATACAAAATGAAATAGCATAGTGTGACATGTCATGGAATAATGAGGCAAAGGTCATCAACAACACAATTTTCATCCTAAACTCCACATTCATAATCATAAACCCTGAACATCCACTAAATCAAAAACCAGTCCAAAGAGGTGCAACATTAGGCAATAGCTTGTATAATACTTAACAGTTCAAACGATCCAAACTCAAATACATGGTCAGTCATCAACAATGCAAAGGCAGTGGTGCATACAAATATGTACAAAACTATCAAACTTAAAATTGCAAACATCCACAATGACAAGGCTTAAAACCAATGACTGGGTACACCAAATGGTCATATATTGATGATAGCAGAAAAAGGAATTAGTGCTACTTTAGCAAGAATAACTTGACAACACCAAACAATCATTAAATCAACAACAAAGATAGCTAAGCTTAGACATTCTACAGCCTAAGAGCACATCAGAACTACAAAGAGAAACAGAGGTCCATGACATCCAAGTATTTTAGCAGCATCAAACATCCAATCAGTACAATGTCACAAAGATAATTTAATTGCAGCCATTTAATGCACAAAATCAGAGACATCATAGCTCATCACAAAAGCATTCATGGGTATCATATCAATGAAAACATCATCTTATTTGATGAACTCAAGTCATGAGCACACCAACAATATATTCAAGCATATATCAACCAGATACGCATGTAAAGAACAATGAAATGCATATGGCAATGATAAATATCAAATGAGCATTATTAACAAAGGGATAAGAATACAATACCAAGTGGAGTAATGTCCATTGTCTTCAAGTATGATGACTGCATTCCCTTCCAAAGCAACTCCAAAGCCAACTTCCAACTTGCTTGCTCAAAACTTATGGAACTTCAGAGGATTTTTGAGTACTTTGTGAGAATTGTTGGTGTGTAGATGTGTAAAAGCGAGTCCCTTTTATAGGCTGAACCCAGAGATTGTTGAGTCCAAACATCAAACATGTGGATGCTGAGTAGAGAGTGTAGTCACAACGTCTCTTTTGAATTAAAAAATGGTCCACTCCTTGGAGACAAATACGCTGCTTATGCTGCCAAAATCTCAGATGTGCAGAGCCAATTCATCACTTCATGTATTGCTTCAGAGCTCCTTATTCTTGTTATATGGAGGGGTATTAAATGAGGCAAAGGTTGGGGATGGCGTGGAGAGATCGCAGACAAGAGCAGGTTGAATGCTGAAACTGGCAAATCCTCAGAACCACTTTTATTGAGCCAAACCTTGAAAGCTGAAACGGAATGGTCTTGGAGAATTCAAATTGAGCAAACAGTGTGCCAAGGATTGTGGTTGAAACGATTTTGATGAATTGATTCACTTGTTTCCTTTGAATTTCTCTCTTCCATTCTGAAGCTTGCGAATACGACCAAAGAAGAAGAAAACGTTTTGTTTGATTTTGGTTTATCATATGCCACATGTCGTTTTCCCATTGGTTGATTATCAAAGTTGAAAAGTTAAAACAACTTGCTTGATTCCTATTGGTTCTTGGCAATGAATTCATTTCCCTATTTTGTAACATTTTTGGTCACGATGGGCTCATTGGTGGGCTTATGAATAAAAATGCTAGCATTGGTTTTATATTCTCTTGTTACAAAAGAAAATGATTAGGAAAACAAAATGATAATGGTGGATTAATTGATTAGGGTTATAGATATGGTTTAGGAGAATTAACATTGACAAATTGGATAAAATTGGTTAAATGAAGGGCTATTGAAATTGGTTAGGAATATAAAAGATGATTGAGGGTAGATAAAGTGGGTAGAAATTTGGTTAGGGAGAGGATCATGGTTAGGGTTATTGGAGACAATCTCTTAGAGACTTGCTTGATTCAATGCTCCATCCCAAAATCTTGATTAATCACCTCTTGAATCTCCTTGAGATAGTACCTGATAAAAAAAACAAACACAGACAAAAACCTGATAAAAGGGTTAGCTATGCAACATGATTGACCTAAAATGACATGCAAGAGATCAATGGATCTAAGGGTAAAATTTGGGGTACAACAAATATATATATATATATATATATATATATATATATATATATATATATATATATATATATATATATATATATCGCTTTTCCTACTTGATATCTGTGTATATTTTTCTGCTAATGGGACTGCGGGTGATGCCGCATCTGGAAAGTTTGAGTGATACCTAAGATAAGTGATGGCATAGATGGGTGGTCTTATAGGGAGTGATTCCCAAATAAGCGATCCTGGTAGACCATCGAATCAGTGGAGATACCCTTTGCAGATTCAATGTCTAGTGACTTCGGTTGCGAAAGCAGATTGTTCCATTGTGGTATCCATGAAACTGAGGATTTAGTAGACTGAGACCATGTGACTATTTTGTAGTGCGGAAGCTATCGAAAATAGTTGTCACGTGATACTTGTAAGACCCTAATTTTTGACCCCCTAAGATTCCACATATCATTCACATTTCATTTTTTGCATCTTATACCACAAACAAGATCATGCTTTGGTTCCTTTATCCCTCTCTTCTTTGGGTCTATGCCTTGCAGGGTTTACCGAGCATCTGTGTGTTTCTTATTCACTTTATTGCTTTATTTGTTTATGTTCATTAACCTTTAATCAAAATCCAAAAATATGTTTGTTTCCCTTTTACTAATTTTTTCAGGAAGAGAATCAAGGATATCAAACAGTCCCTCAGCTCGAATAAATTTCATCTGAACAAACTCAAAGTTGATCTGTAAACAATTCAAAATTCATCTGATCAAGATTTTCCAAGATTTAATTCATTATTATTCAAGAGACTCCAAGGTTCATGTGTTTATTTCCATGCCTTCTTTGACAAGCAAGAAAAATCGAGCCAGAATCAAGACAGCACAACAAAAAGCCAAATTCCCAAATTTTCACTGTGTTAATCGATTAACACATTTGGTTAATCGGTTACGCGTGTGAATTTTGAAAGAAAATGGCAGCAAATTCAAACTCTACAGCAATTAGCACCAATTGGCATCAATTTTCATCATTTTGGAATATTCCATACCATCTCATTTTATTCCTCTACATCACTTTGATCATTTCCTACCATACACCTTCACTAATCACCACTCTTTTATGAATTTCCCTCCAAATTCAAATTCCAAGCCTAATTTTCATTTCCAAACCAAATTCCAATCCACCAAATTTTCCAAGCCTAAACTCTATAAATAGAGGCTTCATTTCACTCATTTGACAAGCTTTTGAGAGCCAAATTCACCTTGTCAAAATTCTTCTTGACTCTTTCAATTTTCCCCAACTACCAAAATTCACCAAAAGCTCAATTTCTTCTTTCATAAATTGGTAAGAATTCACATTGATTCTTACTAATTTAGAGCTAAACCTTCATCCATTCTTGTTTTTGTTCATAGATCAAGGCTTTGGAGTGTAGATCTTGCTGCAATTTGGAAGGATTTTCTGATTTGGAGGGGTAATTCACTTTCCACCATTGATAAAGCTTCATATTAATCATTCAAGATGTAGATCCTTGGTGCTTCTTGTTGTTGATCCTTTGGATCATATACTGTTGTTTGATTGCAGGTTTCTTTGTCTATTTTTACTGTAAAATTCGTGCAAATTCAGTTCATGATCACAAGGTGTTTGAAAAATGTTTTGAAAGAGGATCATGCTAAATTTTGCACATTTTTTTGCTTCTGATACAGTGTTAACCGATTAACCAAACACAGTGTAAATTGGTTAACCGGTTAACACCATGTTGTGCGCAGAAATGCAAAATTTGCATTGGTTAACCGATTAACCAAATGTGTTAACCGATTAACAAGTGTCCAGGATGCTGTTTTGGCTTGTTTTTGGGACTGTTTTGGTTCTTTTCCATTTCCTTCCCCTTCCCTTTGTTCTTAGCCTTAGATCACCTAATTGTGTGGTTTAATTTGGCTTTCTCTTCAGCTATTTCTCTTTTCTTTTGATCGATGAAAGTCTTATGGATCATTAGAATTTCTTTGTCGAATTCTTGATCAAGACGAGATCGTTAGTTTCTTTTCTTTTCGTGCGGTATTGCTTTTGGATGACGATCTACATATTGTTCATCTAGCATGCGTTAGCACAAAGAGCTATTGACCGGCCTCATTGTAGGGTAATTACTCCGTAAATTACTCTGCGATTGCTTAACATAGCGCAATATTTGTCCCGCATCGGAAAACTATCAAAAATGGTTGATCATTTATCTTTTGGTTCAAAACTTATGAGACTTATTGTTAGGAGGCTTTGGTCTTATCAATCCTCTAATGAGTTCTCATCAACCTTGACCTAAGTGCAATTATTCAATCATTATTGATCATTCACTCTAACAACTAACAACTAATCACTAACTTCTAACTTTTACTTTTATGCTTCCTTCTTGCTCCCTATCTCTCTTTTACTTTTATGCTTCATTTTTATCATTTCATATCATGTTTATGCTTCCGCAATTTTTACTTTGTCCGTTGGACACATGTTTATGCTTCCGCCTTTATCTCTTTGTCCACGTGGACCAAAAACATTAATAAAGGCTAAAACCTCTAAAAAACTTCTGCTTATAATCTTGGACTATGGTTACTATCCTTTGCAATGGACATGGAATTTTGCACCTAGACCTTGGACTTCAATGCTATTCTTGAATCCTTGAACTTAGACCTTGGACATCCAATGCAATTCTTGGAACCTTGGACTTAGAATTTAGGACCTTTCTCCCTTTGCTTTGGAATTATGGTTCGAAAACTTCGAAGACTTGTGCTTTTGCATGGTTTATGGTGAAGATAGCTACATTTTGTGGTTAGATCTTTCTTATCCTTAGCTCTTACTTTATGCTTTAGGATAGTCACTTCTTCTCCACCCATTCTTCAATTTTCAAAACTCTCTCCCTTTTTCAAAACCTTCTTGATTTCAAACTATCACCTCTTTCATAATCAAACCTTGACTTCGTCAAGTGACTTTACTCTTTTCCTTTCATTTCTTAACAAATGCTAAACTACATAAGTATATTCACACCTTTTTTCAAAAAACTTAAAAAACACCAAACTCATTCAAACCTCTTTTGTGCCCTCGTGCACTTTTCCTTTAAAATTTTTTCATAAGCTTAGACATGATTCATTTCTTTAAGTGGAATTATTCGCTTGGAAATGACAACTTGTCTTTACATTTAAAATCAACCAAAACAAACAAATTTCATTCTTTGTACCACGAACTACGGGGTTTTGATCCTACATTGCACATCGTGGGTACGTAGGCATGAGGCGACAAGTCTCTCCAAACACAAAAATTTTAAAACAATTTCTCTTCTCATCTCCTCAATCTCTTTTCAAGCAAACCTTTTTTTTTCAGACCAAAAGCGGTAGATATTTCAAAGGGCTCCTATGGAGTACTATAGACGTTTTGGGTGCTAACACCTTCCCATTGCGTAACCAACCCCCTTACCCGGACTCTCTTCACTTGTTCTTGTTGTAGAGCTTGTGTAGGTTTTGTTCGCTCTTTTTCCTTTCCTTTTTGGATAAAATAAAAGTGCGGTGACGACTATTGCTTTTTGAGTTAAGTTAATCAATAACTTACACTCACGATTTTACCGCTACAGGAAAGTGGCGACTCTGCTGGGGACAGATTGACCTCTTGTTGGTCCACCCCTTAAGGGGTTTAGCCTAATTTGATTTATTTACTGCTTTTTGTCTGACTTGCTTGTTATCTGTCTGTTCTGGTTGGGATGTTCTGAGAGATAAGCCCAATACACAGGCTTGAGTATACACTTAGGACTAGAGTGGAAAGTAGTGGGACCTACGCACCGTCTTGGTACGTTCGGTGTTCACGAAATTCACATCCAGACGAGGCTATCTTGAGAGATATTCTGACGTGCGTGTCTTGCGCATTTCAGGGTGTTGATCTAGAGAGTTGTCGACTCTGGCGACCGTCTCCCAAGAATTCAGCAATTCCTCTCCTCCCGACATGTGATAATGCAGACCAGAAATGGTAAACCCATTACACTTATCGATCCGAGGACCCAATGCTGGGAACTTGCTATAGGATATCCTTTTTGGGGGAATCAATGGACGACCTCTTTGTTTGGCGATAGTATTGTACCCCGAGGGATGGATGTACTATTGCTTCTCAAATCGAGAATTTGGAACTGAGGATCCCGACTTTTTAGTACCCACATGTGAGAATGGGCGGGTGTTTATAGGTTTGTAGGAAACCCTGACTTTCAACATGCCCGGTACTTTGGATTTCTTATCAGATATTGGTATTCAGATATTCTCTTCAGAGCGAACCTTTGAACCTGTGTGCTTCGAGTGATCTTGTTTGTGGTTGTTGCATTCATGCACTTTTGCATCCATGAGCATACATATGTATTTCTTCCCAGTTGCCTCAGAAACTCATTTCACTTGTCTCCTTCTTCAGTTATTTGTTCACCGTCAAGTTGTTTCCTCAACACAACTACGGAACTAGAGTTGCTGTCAGATTGAGAATGGAAAATCAAGAACAACACAACGCCGAAGTCAGAATGGAAATTGATGAGTTGAAGGCCGGTATGACCAAGCTCACATAAATGCTGCAAGTTCTGATTGCTAGAGGTGAACCACCTCAGAGGACTGTGATTGTTGAAACTTCAACTACTGCTGTTGACTCTCCATTGACTCAGCAACCAGCTTCTACTTGGCTAGAATTTGAGTTACCTCTGCATTACTCGCCACCCTTTGCAACTACTCATATGATTGTCTCGCCAGTATCTTTAGCTCCTTTGTTCACTGAACCTCAGCCTGTTGTGCATTCTGTTGCTCAAGCTATTCCTGAGAATCCCTTCGTGTACCATGCTGCTGGTCCACAATCTGAAAGTCAGGGAGAACCTGGATACATTGAAGAAGTCAGAGAGCAATGGAAAACTCTAGACAAAAGGATAAGAGTCGTGGAAGGAAGTGATGTCTTTAGCGCTGCTGCAATGGACATGTGTTTGGTTTCTGACTTGGTTATACCTGCAAAACTCCAAACTCCTGATTTTGAGAAATACAAGGGGCACACCTGACCTAGAACCCACTTGGTGATGTACTACCGCAAGATGGCTGCTCATGCCAAAAATGACAAACTGCTCATTCACTGTTTCCAAGACAGCTTGAGTGGGGCTTCAATGAAATGGTGTAAGGGACTTGAGAAGAACCGTATCCAAAGCTGGATGGACTTGTCTGATGCTTTCTTAAAGCAATGTAAGTACAATCTAGACATGGCACCTGATAGCCGTCAATTGCAGAACATGTCTCAGAAAGAAAGGGAATCCTTTAAGGAGTACGCTCAGCGCTAGAGAGAGCTAGCTGCTCAGGTGGAGCCACCATTGGCTGAAAAAGAATTGACTGGATTTTTCATGGACACTCTTCAGCCACTCTTCTGGGAAAAGATGATAGGCAGTGTATCGTCTGGTTTTGCTGACCTAGTCACTATTGGAGAAAGACTAGAAGAAGGTATCAAGAAAGGAAGGATTGCTAATGCTGAAGCCTTTAGTGGTGCTAAAAAGTATGCTAGGAATTTTCAAAAGAAAAAGGATGGTGATACCCATGTTGTTTCAGTTAAAGGTAAACCTCATCACAGACAATAACAATATGTAGCTGCAGTCACTCCTGTTGTTAATGCTCAACCAGCTCAAGCTCCTCGTCAGACTGTTAGACAAAATCAGAATCGCAATAGGGTTAACTTTGATCCTATCCCGATGTCCTACACTGAGTTGTATCCATGTCTTGTTCAGAAAGGTTTGATTACAACGAGGGATCTACCTCCTCCTCCAAATCCTCTCCCAACTGGCTATTGGGCTGATCTTCACTGTGAGTTCCATCGAGGTGGGGCAGTCCATAACTTGGAAGGTTGCTATGCATTGAAAGCTAGAGTACAAGAATTGGTGAACTCAAAGATTCTGTCCTTTGCTGATGATAATCCCAATGTTGTCAACAATCCTTTTCCAGAGCATGCCAAGTGAAGTTTGAGTCAGTTCAGACGGATCATCTCCTAAAGCCAGTGTTTCAGACAGGATAGCTCATCCTTGTTGCTGATTAGTCACTAGGCCTTGTTTCTTTCTGTTTGCATTTTTCTTTGATTGTATTGACTGTTTGCTTTCAAATTTTATTTGTACTTTCATGGTAATTTCAATGAAATGAGCATTGCAATGTTTTGATTCAAATTCATTTATATCCACTGTGTGCATCTTTATGCTTTCTTTTTCATAAAACAAAAAATATATCTCCTATTCACTTTCTTTATCAAGCTTTTGTTTATGCAAAGATTGGAGGGAGGATGATGAAAGCGAAATACCTAAAATTGTTGGGTTATATGCTTTCAAATTAAAACTTGGCTGATGATGTACATGCATTGTTTCAACTCCCAAACACTGGAGAAATAAGGAAGTTAATCCGTTGTCAACCCCTTCGAGCCTAGAAGTTTGAGTTTCTTTCTATACGAAAAAACCTGCAATCTTAACCTGGGGATGGGTAGTTCTCAGTTAATTTGGTTGTGCATTCAAATTCAAGTGAATCAATCAAGACACCTTTCAATAAAGGTTACAAATACAAGCTTTCCTTCGCACACATCAAAGAAGTGTCGAAGATGTCTTTCAAATCGAAAGCCAATTATGGTTCACCGAAATCATTAAGCCAGGCAGTCGCTATCTTTCAAAAAAAAAAGAGAATGAAAAATAAATGAAAAAATCAAAAGAAAAGCCCGCTAAGTCAAAACCTATGAAGGAGACTTAGGCAAAAACTGGGGCATCCCGCTGACTATAAGCTCAAATGACACAGTTCAGGAAAAAATTAGGGATACCAAAAAAATCAATCAAGAGGTTGTCAAAATCCTCAAAGACAAAACGAGTTGACTGAGGTCCTCATCAAAAACAACAAAATGTTGTAAGAAAGAGTGACTGTCATTTCAAAAATCCCTTGGCCCTTGAGCCATCATCATAATAGTGTTGCAATTCCAAAATCACTTGGAACCTGAATGCATAGTTTGAATTAACTGAGCATAGGACTGGAGATCATCATGAAGAATGGGTTGGGTACAAAATAAACTTTGAGCCTATATCATTTGTTTCAAAAACCATGAACCAGACCACGTTACAACCTTCAAAAGACCTAATTGAAGCCAGGTTTCTTTCGAAAGCATACTACAGCAAGGTTGCGTAAATTGACTCCTATGTTTGTTGCCAATCATTTGCTTTGATGTCTTACTTTTGCTATCTCTTTCACTTTGCATGTCTAAACCGTCGTGTTTTGACAAGTGATTCATTCTGCTTTACATCAATAATATCATTCCAAAAATGATTTTTGATTTCAAAATTGCATTGAGCTTTGCATTAAAATTACCATACTTGTTTGAATAATCCTATTTGCATGGAAACTTTCCTCATTAAGAAAATTTCAAACAGTTGAGAAACTTGGCTAGTAATCCTATCAAGGACACATTACTTCTAGATCCTGTTGCGAATCAGTTTAAGATTTGCTCAGTGCAAGTTATTCTCAGAATTGGTTAACCCGAAGGTCATTTCAAGACCCATACTGAGTTTAGCCTTCTCAACAGACTTTTCTAGAACTGAAGCCATGATCAGTTCATCCCCAACAATAGTCCAACTGAAGCCATGATCAGTTTATTCTCAGCAATCATTTCAAGAACTGAAGCCATGATCAGTTCATTCTTCCCCTACAACAGTCAAACTGAAGCTATAATCAGTTTATCTTCATCAGTCAATCAATCTGGGGGAGTCTTCTTCAAGAATCCTCAAGATGTCTTTCCTCAAAAGACCATCATCCTGATACAATTCATAAGTGTGACAGAGATGTGTTCAATATCTTCTCTCCAAGCAGAATGGGTCGTGTTCCCTGTGTTGAGGAATGAGAGTTCCATTCTTCCCTCACAAAAGAGTCTATCTCAGTTGCCTCTATCATTTGCATTGCATACATAAATCATTCATCTATCATACATAGAAATATTTTCATAGCTCGAAGTTTGCTTCGTGCTCATATGCATTTTTCTGAGGTTTTGTTGCTGTCAACATCTTACCTTGAGATCAAAGTCCAACTTACTTGGCGCCTACCAAAACTTTTACCTGCCTTTTCATTCAGTGCCATTCCTAAATATTGTCGTTTGCCTGTCTTTTCACCCAGTGCTATTCCTGGATTTCTTATTTACCTATTTTCTTTCTTTCCAGTGCCATTCCTGGATATTGTTGTTTCCCTGTGCATCTTGTCCTGTTGTTAAATGTTCGCTTTCTTCCATTCTAGTGCTATTCCTGGATCTTTGTTTTTCTTTCACTCCAGTGCCATTCCTGGATGTATGCCTCTTGTGTCTCCAGTGCTATTCCTGGATGTCTGTCTCTTTTGATCTCCAGTACCATTCCTGGATACCTTGTTCCTCTTGTTTCTCCTAGTGCTATTCCTGGAAGTCTTTCTGCTTGGATATCTTTCAGTGCCATTCCTGACAGTTTTTATCTATTCATTCAGTGTCATTCCTGAATGAGATTTTACCTTTACTTTCAGTGTCATTCCTGAAAGTCTTATCTGTTCATTCAGTACCATTCCTGGATGAGTTTTCTCCTTTGCATTCAGTGCCATTCCTGGATGTCTTTCTCACTATCATTCAATGCCATTCTTGAATGTAGTGGTTTACCTTTACTTTTAGTGCCATTCCTGAAAGTCCTTCCTTTATCCAATTCCATTCTTGGATATCTTTTCCTCAACAGAGTCCAATGCCATTCTTGGATACTTCTGATGTATTTTTCGGAACTTTTCTCACTTCATTCAATGCCATTCTTGGATGTTGAGATAACTTTTGTCCAATGCCATTCTTGGATACCTTTTCCCCAACCAAGTCCAATGCTATTCTTGGATATCTCTAATGTTTAAACCTTGCCATCTAATGCCATTCTTGGATGTCCCCAATGAAGTTGTTCAAGTGGAATTTTGTTTATATTCAATGCCATTCTTGAATGTTGTAGTTTCTTTTATACACTGCCATTCTTGGATATCTTATCCCCAATAGAGTGTTTTTTCACCTCCATCCAATGCTATTCTTGGATGACGCTGTTGTTTTTACCAGAACTTTCTTGTTGTTGTTCAATGCCATTCTTGAACATCTTTTAACATACCTTCGGTCTCGTTTGTAGTTTCTATCCAATGCTATTCTTGGGTGTCACTACTCGTATTCCAGGGTCTTGTCCCTCTCTTTCCAACTATTGATGGATACTTCTTGTCACCTTGAAAGATCTCCAGAAATAGCTTGTGTTCCCTGGTGTGTCTTTTCGCGTTATCTCTCTCAATTTACCGTAACCCTTTTGTTTCAAGTTTCCCCGCAGACTGTTTCATCATTTGCATTCATATCATCTTGTGGCATCTTAGGGCTTAAAAATGTAGTTTTTTGTATTTAAGTATCTTCATATCTCCCGATAGAAGAAACTTAAATAGGGGCAGCTGTAAGACCCTAATTTTTGACCCCTAAGATTCCACATATCATTCACATTTCATTTTTTGCATCTTATACCACAAACAATATCATGCTTTGGTTCCTTTATCCCTCTCTTCTTTGGGTCTATGCCTTGCAGGGTTTACCGAGCATCTGTGTGTTTCTTATTCACTTTATTGCTTTATTTGTTTATGTTCATTAACCTTTAATCAAAATCCAAAAATATGTTTGTTTCCCTTTTACTAACTTTTTCAGGAAGAGAATCAAGGATATCAAACAGTCCCTCAGCTCGAATAAATTTCATCTGAACAAACTCAAAGTTGATCTATAAACAATTCAAAATTCATCTGATCAAGAGTTTCCAATATTTAATTCATTATTATTCAAGAGACTCCAAGGTTCATGTGTTTATTTCCATGCCTTCTTTGACAAGCAAGAAAAATCGAGCCGGAATCAAGACAGCACAACAAAAAGCCAAATTCCCAAATTTTCACTGTGTTAATCGATTAACACATTTGGTTAATCGGTTAACGCGTGCGAATTTTGAAAAAAAATGGCAGCAAATTCAAACTCTACAGCAATTAGCACCAATTGGCATCAATTTTCATCATTTTGGAATATTCCATACCATCTCATTTTATTCCTCTACATCACTTTGATCATTTCCTACCATACACCTTCACTAATCACCACTCTTTTATGAATTTCCCTCCAAATTTAAATTCCAAGCCTAATTTTCATTTCCAAACCAAATTCCAATCCACCAAATTTTCCAAGCCTAAACTCTATAAATAGAGGCTTCATTTCACTCATTTGACAAGCTTTTGAGAGCCAAATTCACCTTGTCAAAATTCTTCTTGACTCTTTCAATTTTCCCCAACTACCAAAATTCACCCAAAGCTCAATTTCTTCTTTCATAAATTGGTAAGAATTCACATTGATTCTTACTAATTTAGAGCTAAACCTTCATCCATTCTTGTTTTTGTTCATAGATCAAGGCTTTGGAGTGTAGATCTTGCTGCAATTTGGAAGGATTTTCTGATTTGGAGGGGTAATTCACTTTCCACCATTGATAAAGCTTCATATTCATCATTCAAGATGTAGATCCTTGGTGCTTCTTGTTGTTGATCCTTTGGATCATATACTGTTGTTTGATTGCAGGTTTCTTTGTCTATTTTTACTGTAAAATTCGTGCAAATTCAGTTCATGATCACAAGGTGTTTGAAAAATGTTTTGAAAGAGGATCATGCTGAATTTTGCACATTTTTTTGCTTCTGATACAGTGTTAACCGATTAACCAAACACAGTGTAAATTGGTTAACCGGTTAACACCCTATTATGTGCAAAAATTACAAAATCTGCATTGGTTAACCGATTAACCAGTGTCCAGGATGCCGTTTTGGCTTGTTTTTTGAACGGTTTTGGTTCTTTTCCATTTCCTTCCCCTTCCCTTTGTTCTTAGCCTTAGATCACCTAATTGTGTGGTGTAATTTGGCTTTCTCTTCATCTATTTCTCTTTTCTTTTGATCGATGAAAGTCTTATGGATCATTAGAATTTCTTTGTCAAATTCTTGATCAAGACGAGATTGTTACTTTCTTTTCTTTTCGTGCGGTATTGCTTTCGGATGACGATCTACACATCGTTCATCTAGCATGCGTTAGCACAAAGAGCTATTGATCGGCCTCATTGTAGGGTAATTACTCCGTAAATTACTCGGCGATTGCTTAACATAGCACAATATTTGTCCCGCATCGGAAAACTATAAAAAATGGTTGATCATTTTTCTTTTGGTTCAAAACTTATGAGACTTATTGTTAGGAGGCTTTTGTCTTATCAATCCTCTAATGAGTTCTCATCAACCTTGACCTAAGTGCAATTATTCAATCATTATTGATCATTCACTCTAACAACTAATAACTAATCACTAACTTCTAACTTTTAATTTTATGCTTCCTTCTTGCTCCCTATCTCTCTTTTACTTTTATGCTTCATTTTTATCATTTCATATCATGTTTATGCTTCCGCAATTTTTACTTTGTCCGTTGGACACATGTTTATGCTTCCGCCTTTTTCTCTTTGTCCACTTGGACCAAAAACATTAATAAAGGCTAAAACCTCTAAAAAACTTGTGCTTCTAATCTTGGACTATGGTTACTATCCTTTGCAATGGACATGGAATTTTGCACCTAGACCTTGGACTTCAATGCTATTCTTGAATCCTTGAACTTAGACCTTGGACATCCAATGCAATTCTTGGAACCTTGGACTTAGAATTTAGGACCTTTCTCCCTTTGCTTTGGAATTATGGTTCGAAAACTTCGAAGACTTGTGCTTTTGCATGGTTTATGGTGAAGATAGCTACATTTTGTGGTTAGATCTTTCTTATCCTTAGCTCTTACTTTATGCTTTAGGATAGTCACTTCTTCTCCACCCATTCTTCAATTTTCAAAACTCTCTCCCTTTTTCAAAACCTTCTTGATTTCAAACTATCACCTCTTTTATAATCAAACCTTGACTTTGTCAAGTGACTTTACTCTTTTTCTTTCATTTCTTAACAAATGCTAAACTACATAAGCATATTCACACCTTTTTTCAAAAAACTTAAAAAACACCAAACTCATTCAAACCTCTTTTGTGCCCTCGTGCACTTTTCCTTTAAAACTTTTTCATAAGTTTAGACATGATTCATTTCTTTAAGTGGAATTATTCGTTTGGAAATGACGACTTGTCTTTACATTTAAAATCAACCAAAACAAACAAATTTCATTCTTTGTACCACGAACTACGGGGTTTTGATCCTACATTGCACATCGTGGGTACGTAGGCATGAGGCGACAAGTCTCTCCAAACACAAAAATCTTAAAACAATTTCTCTTCTCATCTCCTCAATCTCTTTTCAAGCAGACCTTTTTTTTCAGACCAAAAGCGGTAGATATTTCAAAGGGATCCTATAGAGTACTATAGACGTTTTGGGTGCTAACACCTTCCCATTGCGTAACCAACCCCCTTACCCGGACTCTCTTCACTTGTTCTTGTTGTAGAGCTTGTGTAGGTTTTGTTCGCTTTTTTTCCTTTCCTTTTTGGATAAAATAAAAGTGCGGTGGCGACTCTTGCTTTTCGAGTTAAGTTAATCAATAGCTTACACTCACGATTTTGCTGCTACAATACTACCCTCATTTGAGATTACCCTAAGATACTACAGCTCGCTCGGGTGAACCAGCCTGCTGTTGTTATCCCAGGGGGGATCAATGATTTTGAGGACAGGTACAAAATTTACCATAGTACAACCTTTGGGAATGGGTAGAGCCATGGCTCCATGCTCGTGACGCTGAACTTTTGAACCCATGTTTTTTCTATGTTTTTGTGTGCTGCGTTCATGCATTCATTTCATTAAAAAACTTTTAAACATAGAAAATTTTTCTCTTCTAGCCTCTCTTTTTTTCAAATTAAACTAAGATAATGATTGCAGATATCAGAGAGAAAGATCGGGTTATGGATTTCGGTAGAAGGAAAACTCACTAGTACACCTTCAAGGTTCCAAAACTAGAGGATTTAAGAAGGTTTGCAAGGATGATCACCAACCCGGATGCTTTTAGAGCTAAGTACAGAGGATTGTTGTCTCTGTTAAGGGTCCATGTAATTGAAGAAATACTGTCTACTCTGATTCATTTTTACGATCCGGTTAATCACTGTTTCACATTCCCGGATTATCAACTAGCACCAACACTGGAGGAGTACTCTCACCTGACTGATTTACCCATCACTGACCAAGCTCCCTTTTCTGGACTGGAAGAAATTCCAAAGGATCAAACCATTGCAAGAGTAATCCATTTGGATGAGTCAGAAGTCAGGACTCACATGACCGCTAAGGATGGAATCCCAGGTTTACCGGCCATGTTTTTGATAGAGAAAGCCATGTACTTTGATAGTATAGGAAACATTACTGCTTTCGAAGATATCTTTGTTCTACCCACCTACGGTTGTTCCTTTTTCCCAACATTGACAGCTTCATTGATATCAATGCCATTAAGATATTTTTGATTAAAAACCCCGTACCGACCTTGCTCGCAAATGCTTATCATTCTGTACACTTAAGGAATTTGTACAGTGGAGGAATGGTCACATACTATGTACCCCTGCTATACAAATAGTTCACTTCCCACTTACCCAAGTCTGCCGCTTTTTGGGATCATAAGAGTACTTTACGTTGGTCGCAGAGAATCATGTCTCTTACCAACTCTGACATAGATTGGTACACTCAGATCTATGACGGGATAAGAATCATCGACCGTTGTGGAAACTTCCCTAATGTACCCCTCATAGGAACCAAAGGAGGAATCAATTATCATCCAGTTTTAGTTCGTCATCAATTCGGATACCCGATGAGACATATTCCGCGTAATGTTTATCTGGAAGGTCTTTTCTTCAAGGAAGGAGAAAGTGACAGGGCACTAAAGACAGAAATAGTGCATGCCTGGAAACGTGTTCACCGGAAAGAAAGAGAGTCTCTAGAAAAACCAGACTGTATCTCTGTGGAACCTTATCTCCACTAGGTACAAACTAGAGCCCTCAAGCTGAGGATGCCTTACCCTCGTCAAGAAGTTCTTCCGTTAAAGGAATCTGTACTTTATTTTATGTTTGATACGGAAAAACTCCAGGTCACTCTCAACAAAGTTCAACGGGAAAAGAAGTCTTGGAAGAACAAGTATCGTATTCTCAATGTGGAGTGCACCAAAATACAACAACTATTAAAAGAAAAAGATGCTCTGATCGAGATTTTAGAGCAACATGCTGTAGAAAGTCAAGAAGATCGAAGGAATTTACTTGCTTCTTTCACTTGGTAAAGGAATGACAACCCGGCAACGGCTCAAGAGCCCCGATCAAAGAAAAGGAAAATACCAGAACCAGTACTTGAGCTCTCTTCAGAGAGGACTCAGGATCCATAAGTTTAGGCATTTCCTTTTACAGCACTTTGTAAATGACTGTATTTCCATTTCCGCAATCTTTGAATTCAATAAAATGGGGTCTCCCCACTGTATGATATTTGAAATCCAATTGTTGAAGTTTCTTTTGTTTAAATAAAAAATAACAAATTTAATAATTATTGCATATCATTCATCATTCTCACATAACGCATTCTTCCTCCCTACGAATCTCACGTTTGTGTCTCGATTCTAGAGTCAAACTGTCTCATTCATACAATACTCGGGCCAATCGACAAAAGAAAATGGATGATCTCGAGGAAGAGAACAGAGAGTTGGGAGAAGAAATTGACACTCTGAAAAAAGATCTAAGGAAACTTCACAATGACATGCAATCTCTGGCAGCAGCTCAGATACAACAACAAAGAATTGTGATCTCAGAGATCACATCTACGCCCATAGTGGAAAAGTATGATCCTCGATACAACATGCCTAAAGATCGTCCCTGGGGCATGCCACTCAACTATATCCCGGGAGGATATATTCTGCCGATCACGAAAGACCCGAAAACTGCAGCAGGAACCGCTGGGCCTGAAGGTTACAAACTTCGGGAAAGCGAGGATGCAAGGGGCTCGACAGCAACTAGGGGTGGCAAAACGGGCCACCCTCCCCGTCCCACCCCGCCTTAAGCCCGCCAAAGAAAAAGGCGGGGCGGGAAAGCCCGCCAAGTAGAAATGGGCATGAAAATCAAGCTCGCCCCGCCAAGGTGGCGGGTTGGCGGGCTGCGGGCTTGCCCGCCTACTTTTTTATTTATTTATTTATTTCATTTTTTTAATAGAATAATAGGCTTGTTTTTACATTTCAATTAGATTTTTCACTTAATTTTTTAGAACAATTTTTATAAAGCATCTTTTTAACAAATTTTACGTCAAAAAATATTGCATATATTCTCAAATAAATGTATAAAATAAAACAATCAAGAATTGGAATTACTAGAATTAACTAAATAATGGTGGGTTTAAGATGGGACAAGCTGAACGAATAGTTACGGCAGGCTTTGGCGGGCGGCGGGTTTTGGCGGGGCAGGCTTTGGCGGGCGGCAGCTTTTAGCGGGGCGGGTTTTGGTGGGCGGCGGGCCCAAAATTCCAACCCAACCCGCCATTTTTTGGCGGGTGCGCGGGCCGGCCCGGCGGGCCACGGCCCGTTTTGCCATTCCTAACAGCAACTCCTGAAGGTTACAAACTTTGGGATAGGGAAGCACCAAGAGTCACTGTCGTAATGACTATACCATCACCCGTGGTACACACTGTCCCGAAAGGACGAATTCCACGGATACCTTCTGGTGGAAACAAAAGTATGTATGATAGATTGAATGAGTTCCAGGAACAATTCCTGGAAATGTAGAAGGAACTGCATGCCATTCGTGGTCAGGATCTATTTGAAAAGGACGCCGCAGACCTTTGTTTGGTCCCCAATGTGAAAATTCTGCACAAATTCAAGGTGCCCGAATTCGAAAAATATAGGGGTAACTCTTGCCCTCAAAGTCATTTGGTGATGTATGGTCGAAAGATGTCAACTCAGACAGAGAACCAACAGCTACTGATCCACTACTTCCAAGATAGTTTAACCGGTGCCACACTCAAATGGTACATGGGTTTAAACAGCACCAAGATCGTCACTTTCAGAGATCTTGGCGCTGCCTTCGTTCAGTAGTATAAGTATAACCTGGACATGGCACCAGACAGAGATCAACTTAGAGTCATGTCACAGAAGGACAAAGAAACCTTTACGGAATATGCTCAGAGATGGCGTGAAATTGCCGCCCAGATTTGTCCACCTCTTGAGGAAAAAGAGATGACAAAAATCTTTTTGAAAACCTTGAGCTCATTTTATTACGACCGAATGGTCGCCAGTGCGCCCAACGACTTCAATGAGATGGTGAGCATGGGAGTACGTCTTGAGGAAGCAGTCCGAGAAGGACGTCTGGTCAAAGATGCAGGGCCATCAAGCAGTACCAAAAGATATAGTATTCTGCCCCGAAAATAGGGACCGTTGGCCACACGCAGGGGGCATTAAAAAAACCCTCTCATTTGAGAGGGTCAGGTATAAAAAAATCATCTTTTGAAACTCATACTCTTGTACTTGCCCTTCTCTCTCCCGATTCTTACTTTAGCATAGGAGTGCCTTGCAGGTACACCCCCTCCTCATCTCATACACACCCAGCATCACAGACGTTCCTCTTGGCCTACTTCAGGTTCTGATCAACCTTCACGATTAATACTCCTCTAACTAAAGAGTATGAACCAGGCCTTCTTTTCACCAGCGCTGCTTTGGCAGGGTCCATAGGAAGCATACCATGCTCAATGTAAACCATGGTGGAGGTGATCCAAAAGGGTTGGAAAATGTATGCTACCTATTACATCATCACCTCAGGAGTTTTGATGCTTGGATTTCTTAGGGTTTACTAGATGAAAGAGTGATTGATGTTGGAGATTTTTGTACATGTGAATTTATAAAAAAAACTTATGCTCTGGTATTATGCTCTCTTAATACATGCATGATTTCATGAGACTTGAACTTCACTAATTTTTTTATAACGAGAAATCGTATCGTACTTTTAGGCTCGTTACGCATATGATACGTCCATTTTTATTCGAGTTTTATTTGCATTTGACTATGTTTTGTGTGTTTTGCAGTTGACAGCTACATCTGTTGCAGAATCGGGAGAAAAGTCAAAAAAGAGTGAAAGAAGAGGAAAATCCAGCAAGAAAGAAAAGAATCTTCCAATTTACTGATATGGCGTTCGCCATGGCTATATGGCATTCACCATAGCTTGGCCTGCCACATAATTAAAAGGCCAGGACCATGGAATTCGCCATGGCCTGGTGGCGCTCGCCATGATAGTGCAGTTGCAGAATTCAAATTCTACAACTGTTTTGGGCAGTTATCCCATTCCTACTTTCCCTCCACTCAAGGAGCACGACTTGGCAGTTACCTCATGAGTTCTTGTCTATATATAGGACCCTCCGGTCATGTTCTGGAGACCGGATTTTTGATGCAGAAGCTCTGTCGAATTCCGTTTAGAGTTTTAGGCATATATTTACCTTCAAAGTGGCAATTACTCACGTCGAGGAATTGTCGCAATTTCTTTGTAATTTAAATTTTGTTACTGTACTTTCGGATTCAAACAAGCCTGCCGACATTTTCTTTGCAATTTAATTTCCGCATTTTATTTTACTGGTTTTTTTTACTTTTGTTTTGCAATTGATTTTCTTTGTTTGTATGTTATGTTTCTTTTAATGTTAATCACCGTAATTATGTTTGTGATAAAAAATACCATGTGTTGCTAAATTTGCTTGAGTTCAGCGTGTGACGACTGTCATTACTGACGGGACTCCGTAGAAAATGTAGGTGCGAAATTATTTGAATGTATGTTAGTTTTGGTCTTTGTTTCTATTTTTCATGCCTTATTATTTTGACACGAGAGTGAGGAATATACTAAGTTCGGACCGATAGCGCGAGAGTGTGAGGAATGAACAGATAGTAGAAACTAGGCATCGATCCTAAAAATAGCGAGAGCGCTTTATGCATTGTTTAGGATTTCATTAACTTCAAAAATGCGCTTTTCAATTAAAACGGGCGAGCGGGAGCGAAATCCCGTGGTTGTTAGGTGTGGTTCTTGTCGATAGCGCGAGAGTGTGAGACTGAGTTTTTAAGTTAGTACTTTCTACGGAACGAAGTGCAGTCGTAATTAGCACCGGACTTCTACAAGTCCCTTAGGTATGCGGAATCCATATTCCAGACTCGATTTTATTGTTGTTTCCTAAAACCTTTAGAATTAGTAATTTTTCCTTTTCGTTTAAATTTCGTAAATCCTTAGCCTTAGCTTTACACTGCAACTATTGATTGCATTAGTTTGATTATCCCTTCCCTGTGGGTTCGACAACCTTATTTAAAACTACGTGAACAGCTGTATACTTGCAGTCTTTATTTGACGGACACGTAAGTGCCTTCGGAGCGCATCAAATTTTTGGCGTCGTTATCGAGGAAGGCTGATTTAGTCAATATTGTGATTCCATTGTTGCGCAGTATAGACTAAGGCACCAAATTTGTTTCCTTTTTCTCTAATTTACCGGTTGTATGCCAAACACTCACTCTAGAGGCGACAAGCTTGAGCAACCAATTGACGATATCAAGCATTTTATTAATTTAAGACGCCGAATTAACAAATTTCGAATTAAGTATAATCTTCCTAAACCTGAAATTCCTTACCCAGAATTAGGAATACCCATGGCTGAGAACCTACAAAATCGTCCTCTTAAGGATTACGTTGTCCTATCGCAAGATGAACCGCATAACAACATTGCTGCCCTTGCCATCAATCGAAATGATTTTGAGCTGAAACCTTTGCTGTTACAAGCCGTTCAACATAACCAATTTTCTGGAAGTTCCACGGATGACCTGAACCTTCATTTATCTATGTTTGTGCAATATGCTGATATCGTAAAAGCAAATGATGTTAGTAACGAAGCCATACGACTACGTCTTTTTCCTTTCTCTTTAAGAGATAGAGCTAGAGCTTGGATCCAGTCTCTACCATCCAACTCTATCACTACGTGGGACGAGTTGAAGAAAGTCTTTTTAGCCCGATATTTTCCGCCGAGCAAAACTGCTATGCTAAGAGCCCAAATTAACGGATTTAGGAAAAAAGACAATAAATCTCTTTTCAATGCTTGGGAAAGATACAAGGACATACTAAGGCTATGTCCGCACTATGGACTTGAACAATGGTTGATAATCCATACTTTTTATAATGGTCTTCTTTACAACACAAAGCTGAATCTGAATGCTGCAGTTGGTGGCGCTCTGATGGACAAACCATGTGAAGACGCTTATGAACTCATTGAAAATATGGCTCAAAACCACTTCCAATGGGGAGGTGAGAGAACTCCGACAGAAAAGCCTGCTACGAAGAACGGAATGTACGAAGTTAACAGTTTGGACCGTGTCAGTGCTAAAGTGGATGCGCTTACTCAAAAGATCGAAAGTTTGACTGTAGCTCCAACAACCACCGTGGCCGCTGTGACACCAAGTTGTGAATTGTGCGGAACCCCTGGGCATAGTAATGTTGAATGCCATTTATTAGCCGATATTCCTACCGACCAAGTGAATTACGCCCAAGGAAACCCGTACTCAAACACCTACAATCCTGGCTGGAGGAATTGTCCAAATTTTTCCTACAAAAACAATAACGCTTTATTTGCCACAACTCAAGCCCTTGCAGTTCCTCCAGGATATCAGAAGGGAGCATCCGCTGCCCCTCAAGCACCAAGAAAGTCAAACGATGAGGTTTTATTAGAAAATTTCGTCGCAACCCAAACTCAACAAAACAAAGAGTTCACCAACCAAAATGTGCACACAAGTTAATTGTTAAAGCAAATGGAAATTAAGCTTAACGCCATGGCTACTCATAACAAAATGTTAGAAACTCAAATCTCTCAAGCATCCCAACAACAAGCAACAGTAGCAGCCCCTGCAGGAACATTTCCTGGACAACCACAACCAAACCCGAAAGGACATGCTAATGTTATTATACTGCGAAGCGGAACCGAACTAGGTGGACCGGTGGATCCCAGACTCCAGAATCCTGCCATGTATCAAAATCCTGGTAAAGGGAGCGAAAAGGTAGTAGAACCGAAAAATGACAAAAAGGAAGACAAAAACGAAGAGGTCGTAGAGAAAGAAACACCTTATGTGCCTCCACCACCATACAAACCACCAACACCTTATCCGTAAAGGCTCGCTAAACCTAAAAATGAAGGACAATTCAAAAAGTTTATGGAGCTTCTGAAACAACTCAATATTACTATACCTTTCACAGAAGCTATAACACAAATGCCTTCATATGCCAAATTCCTTAAAGAGATATTGTCTAATAAGAAGAAGCTCGAGGATAACGAAATCGTTATGTTCACTGCCGAGTGTAGCGCTATCATTCAAAATAACATGCTTCCTAAACTGAAAGACCCATGTAGTTTCTCGATACCCTTTGTAATTGGAAAGTACGTCATAGACAACACTCTATGCGATTTATGAGCCAGTATTAGTCTAATGCCCTTATCCACCTGTAAGAAGCTCGATTTAGGAGAGTTGCGACCAACGAAAATGTCTCTACAACTAGCGGACCATTCTGTTAAATTTCCTATAGGTATGCTAGAGAACGTCCCCGTTCGTATAGGACAATTCTACATTCTTACGGATTTTGTGGTAATGGATATAAAAGAGGATTCCAACATTGCTATTATTCTAGGAAGACCTTTTTTAGCTACAGCCGAAGCGATCATTGATGTTAAGAAAGGAAAGCTAACTTTTGAAGTTGGTGAAGAAAAAGTTGAATTTATTCTATCCCAATCTTGAAAGCTCCCCCTATAGATGATTCATGTTGTTTCCTCGACGTCATCGACGAATGCATAAAAGAAATGGAGATGGAACCATCTAAGTATACAGAAATACTAAAGATTACAGCACCTCCTATACTCGAAGATGATAATTGGTGCGAGCCATACGTAGATGGCAGTTTGAGGGAATGCCTAGCTCTAACACCCGATCCAATACCATGCCTGAAGAAACCTTCTGTAGAACTTAAGGCACTACCCAAAAACCTAAGGTATGAGTTCCTAGACACTTAACTGAAACAACCAGTGATAGTCAATGCTGACTTGGGACAGATAGAAATCGAAAATCTTCTACATGTTCTAAGAAAGTATCCTAAAGCACCAGGGTATAACATTTCGGACCTGAAAGGAATAAGTCATTCTATATGCATGCATCACATTATGCTTGAAGAAGATTGTAAGACCTCTAGAGAGCATCAAAGAAGGATAAATCATATCTTAAGCGATGTAGTAAAAAAGGAGGTACAAAAGTTACTAGAAGCAGGAATCATATACCCGATATCTGATAGTAACTAGGTTAGTCCTGTGCACGTCATGCCAAAGAAGGGAGGTGTCACGGTAGTTAGTAACAAAAAAGGCGAATCCATTGCAAAACAAACTCACACTGGATGAAGAATGTGTATAGACTATAGAAAGCTAAACAAAGCCACTCTAAAGGATCATTTTCCTTTACCTTTTATAGATCAAATGCTTGAGCAACTGGCTAAACATTCTCATTTCTACTACTTAGACGAATACTCAGGATTTTTCCAAATTCCTATCCATCCTGACGATCAAGAAAAGACTACATTTACCTGTCCTTATGGTACGTTTGCCTACAGACGAATGTCGTTCGGACTGTGTAATGCATCCGCAACCTTTCAGAGATGCATGATGGCAATCTTTGCCGACTTTATAGACAATATAATGGAAGTATTTATGGATGACTTCTCTGTCTATGGGCAAAGTTTTGAAGGATGCTTGTCGAACCTAGAAATGGTGCTCGAACGTTGCGTTAAAGTTAATCTAGTGTTGAATTGGGAAAAATGCCATTTCATGGTCCGAGAAGGAATTGTGCTTGGACATGTAGTATCCATCCGAGGAATTGAAGTTGATAAAGTAAAAATTGAAATTATAGAAAACCTTCAACCTCTGAAAACAGTTAGAGAAATTCGAAGTTTTCTAGGACACGCCGGTTTCTACCGACGATTCATTAAAGATTTCTCTAAGATAACCAAACCACTAACGGGCTTGTTAATGAAAGACGCTGAATTTATATTTGATGAGGATTGCTTGAAAGCGTTCAAACATCTGAAAACCTCTCTCACAACTGCACCTATTATGCAACTGCCCAATTAGAGTAAACCATTCGAAATAATGTACGACGCTAGTGATTATGTTGTTGGTGTTATCTTAGGACAAAGAAAAGACAAAAGGCTTCATGCTATATATTATGCAAGTAGAACCTTGGACAGTTCACAGATGAACTACGCTACCATAGAAAAAGAACTCATGGTTATTGTGTTCGCTTTAGATAAATTTCGTTCTTACTTGGTGGGAGCGAAAGTAATTGTCTATACCGATCACACCGCAATTAAGTACCTGTTGAATAAGAAGGATGCCAAACCGATACTTTTAAGATGGATCTTGCTTTTGTAAGAGTTTGATTTAGAAATCAAAGATAAGAAAGGAACCGAGAAATGTAGTAGTGGATCATCTTTCTAGAATCGAAGATCAAGAACCTGAGCGAGTCCTCCTCAATGACGATTTTCCATACGATAGACTTGTAGCCCAGTTAGAAAATGAAATCGAAACGAGTGAATGCTCTTTAATTATCATGATGCAGAAACAAATGAAGTTATGGAATCAATATGCTCAAAGACCACACTGTCGTGGTATGCTGACTTTGTCAACTACCTGCAGCTGGGGTACTTCCACCAGATTTATCCTATCAACAAAAGAAGAAATTCTTTCATGATCTCAAACACTATTATTAGGATGAACCCATACTTTTCAAGCGAGGCGCCGATGAATTTTCCGTCGATGTGTCCCAGAATCTGAAGTGAAAGATATCATATCTCATTGCCACTCCGCACCCTATGGAGGGCATGCAAGCATTTCGAAGACTTGCGCAAAGATTTTACAATCCGGCCTATTCTGGCCTAACCTTTGGAAGGACGTCCACATCGCGGTTATAAATTGTGACCGATGCCAGCGCACTAGTAACATTTCTAGATGCGATGAGATGACACTAAAGGGTATTCTAGAAGTAGAAGTCTTTGATGTTTGGGGGATAGATTTCATGGGCTCTTTTCCGTCATCCTTTGGCAACAAATACATACTCGTTGCAGTTGATTATGTTTTGAAATGGATCAAAGCAATAGCTTCTCCCACCAACGATGCATGAGTAGTCATAAGACTCTTCAAGAATGTAATATTTCCTAGATTCGGTGTGCCGAGAGTTGTCATTAGTGACGGTGGATCCCATTTCATCTCGAATATCTTTGGGAAACTATTGCTTAAATATGGAGTGCGACATCGAGTAGCAACACCATATCACCCTCAAACGAGTGGACAAGTTGAGGTTTCTAATAGAGAGATCAAGCAGATATTAGAAAAAATAGTTGCGACCTCTAGGAAGGATTGGTCTGCAAAACTTCATGAAGCTCTGTGGGCTTATAGAACAGCTTATAAAACTCTGATAGGAACCACCCCATTCAAACTAGTTTATGGTAAATCATGTCATCTACCTGTCGAACTTGAGCATAAAGTTTATTAGGCCATTAAGACCCTAAATATGAACTACACAACGTCAGGAGAGAAAATAATTCTGGATATCCATGAATTAGAGGAACTTAGATTGGACGCATACGAAAATGCCCGCATTTATAAGGAAAGAACCAAACAGTGGCATGACAGACGAATAGCTAGACGAGAGTTCAGCAAAGGTGACATAGTTCTCCTTTTTAACTCTCGACTCAAGCTGTTTCCTGGCAAACTTCGTTCCCGATGGTCAGGCCCCTTTGAAGTTATAAGAATTCTCCAAAGCAGAGCAGTAGAAATTAAAGAAAAATCTGATGAGACATTCATTGTGAATGGGGAGAGACTTAAACACTACCATAACATTGAAAGCAAAGATTTCTGCGTAAGCTATAAGTTAGAGGAGTTTCCCACTCTTTCGAAGGACTAGTTCGACCCTGATATCGAGCTACAGACATTAAACAAGCGTTGCGTGGGAGACAACCCACGACCTTTAGATTTTTAGACTTTACTTTTTATTTTTATCTTTTATCTTTGTTGTATGATTTTGTGTTTGTTTTCTATTATTATTACTATTATTATTATTACTACTATTTTTATTTTATTTTTGACACCTTCATGGTACAGTTCATTGATAGTGTACTCTTTGTCAACTTTCAGGCTAGCTTAGCTTAGGATAGCCGTTGTTGACTTAGAGTATGAAGCCCAATGCTGATGTGGAGATTTTGTTTAGGAACGATGCTCAGAGACGCCGATTTGATATCCTGGTTCAGAGGGAACTGGCACTACCTATATACCCAGATGGACTTACATTGACAACCCTAGGATTGAGGGACAGTGTTATGTACTTGCTCCACCAGATTGGTTGGGTGAACTTTGGTGTAAGGAAGAGATATAGCCCTTACCGTATGCTTACCCTAGAGTTTCTTAGATCACTTTATTATGACCCTAACCGAGGTCTTGGTTTTGGCTGAGGTTTAGCCACATTCAGGTTGTTTGAGATAAAGCACCGCTTTACCCATCATGAAATGGCCGACCTATTAGGATTCCCTAATGGACCTGATGCCCATTCTCTGACACCTGATGATGCCTTCACTGACCTCGACCTTCACTACTTCTGGAGAACCATTACCGGTAACTACCATCCCGAACCTCACACCATGTTCTATGAGAACATATATAACCCAACTTTTAGTTATTTCCATAAGATTTTGGCACACACCCTGTTTTGTAAGGAAGAGAATATCACCTCTGTTTCTAAGGATGAACTGTTTATTATGTACTGTGCTTCACAGGGAAGGCCTGTGAATGTTGCTTCCTTTATGTTGGCAAATTTGAACCGTATAACACACGAGACCGATGGTGATATCCTCGCTGAAGGTTTAGTTACCATGATTGTTGAAGCCATAGGTTTTCGTTACCAACTTAACCGTATCCGTGCCTATGGAGGCATCCGTCCGATGCACTTGAATTTCTGTTTTAACCGTGGTATGTTGGCTAACTTAGGACTAGCTGAATTTGAATTCCTAATTGACAACAAAGTGGTCCACAATTTTACCTTGCCTAACCCCGAGAGGACTGATGACACTAAATTATACTGTATTTTCGACTCTGATTTCAAATGCATATTAGTTGTTTTTCTATTATTTTTTTCTTTGTTATTGTTATGTTTCCCTTTGTTTTCAGGTTTTCAATAAAATCAAGGTCCCAGACAGAAAAGGATGTAAAAGGAGCAATAATTCAAGTTTGGCAGCAATTTACTCTTGTCGCGGACGCCCCAGGGTAGGCGACGACGTGTCCCATGATCTCCACAACTCAACTGCCACATTCCCACGATCAAGCACTCGCCTTGGCCATTTTCTTCATGTCACGGGCGCGGTAGACCTGTCGCGGGCGCGACAAGGCAAAATCAGTTTCCCGCCCATTTTCAAGCCAAGGCCACTTTTGTCTTTGCACCTTGCCAACTTTGCCTATAAATACTCTCAGGACTCAAATTTTAGGATCATCCAATCTTAGTTTACTTCATCCTAGGCATAAATTTCACTCTTGTAAAGCAGTAATCTTCTCACATCGAGGAGTTATTGCACTGTGTGTGATCGATTTTGTAATCAAGTCTTGGAGTGTCTGTAATCAAGTTGGAGCATTTTATTTTCCGTGCATTGTACCAGATTTAAAGACTCCGCTTTGGAGCAGGTTTTATTTTAATCACACTTACTTCCATTTATTTCTCGCACTTGCTTTATTTTGTTTATTTATTGTCTTGCCTTACTTTTCAATACTTTACTTTTCAAAAGACTTAATTCCATACATGATAAGAATTAATATGACTGTTATAACTACCATGGCTGGCTAAGTCTTAGATAGGTAAGAATGTAAAGACCATAATCACCGTAATACGTCTATATATTGATAGAAATACTTAAGGGCTGTTTTAATCTTTAACACAAGTTTTATGTACTTAAAAGCTATGTTGGGTAAGATCGAAAGCCGTCCAACCATTCGTGAACTTGTTTAGTTCTCAACTGATCAAATACAGCGAAAGCGCTTTGCTCAGTTGAGTAGGGATTTTTAACACTTTAGAAAAGAGATTTTAAAACTATTTTCGGACGCGTTAGTGGGATTAGAATCTGGTTCGTTTTGAACCTCTTTAGTTTAGAGATTTCAGGTCAAAATACTTTTCTGTTTAGTTTAGAATTTACATTTCTTAAAAGTAAGTTTTCCATGACTCTAACGCAATGCGCGCCTTTTTATAAGTGACAATAAAGGGGTTAGTTTAGAGGGTAGACTTGGTTCTGACTACGCGAAAGCGACAGTTCCTGTTAAATTAAATTATTTTCTTAAAATAGAAGATATTGCCCGTAAGTAGTTCTGCTGATGAATATAGAAATATTATCGGTTATGAGAATTACATTCAAACCTATTGTTTTGTACGAATTTTATTAGCTCGTCATTTACTTTTATTTATTTTCCTCTGCATTAGTAAACCCTGAATTGAACTGCCTTAGATAAGCACTATAACAAACAAAATTCGTTAGATCGACATTTGGTCTCTGTGGATACGATAACTTTTTATATTACTCTGACGCGATTCGTGCACTTACGAATACAACGCATCAAGTTTTTGGCGCCGTTGCCGGGGACCAATTTCGCCGAATTTCAAATTTCGTTTGTTATCACCGTTTAGACTAGGGTCGCACGAACTGGTCGATGCGAAGATCTCGCAGCTCCAGTAGTGTAATAGATCCTTTAGTGGAACCAGAACGTTACGCTCGCGCACGACTTTGGCTTCGTCGAATTAAGCAAGCTATAGCCGAAGATCGTAACCAAAGACCCCTTAAGGAATTCGCTCAGCCTGCTGACGAAGAACCGAGCTCTAGTATAGTTAACCCTACCATACCTGCCAATAATTTTGAACTAAAACCGTCCCTATTACAACTAGTTCAACAAAACCAATTCGCAGGACTACCATCTGAAAACCCAAACCAACATCTAAAAACCTTTGTCCAGTTGTCAAACACCTTTAAGACCAATGGTGCTAGTCCTGAGGCGATTCGTTTAAGACTATTTCCCTTTTCCCTTAGAGACAAAGCCCTAACTTGGTTAGATTCCCTTCCAGCCAATTCTATAACAACATGGGAAGACCTTAGGAGAACATTCCTTGCTAGATACTTTCCCCCAAGCAAAACAGCCGTTCTCCGAAACCAAATAACAAGATTTACCCAAAACCAAGGAGAATTACTATTTGAAGCTTGGGAAAGGTATAAAGACCTTCTAAGGGCTTGTCCACACCACAGTTTGGAGCAATGGTTGATTATACATACCTTTTACCACGGACTTCATTATAACACAAAGATGTCCATCGACGCTGCCGCTGGCGGTGCCCTGATGAACAAACCCTATCCTGACACTTGTAGTCTCATTGAAGATATGGCCCAAAACCATCATCAATGGGGAAACGAAAGAGCAACAGTGGAAAATAAAGAAGCCCAAGGAGGTAAACATGGGGTAAGCTCTATAGACATGATGGAAGCCAAAATGGATGCTATGGCCCTCAAGATTGATCAAATGTACGCACAACCAACTGCTGCAGCAGCAGTAGTGTCGGATTACGAACTTTGTGGTACTAAAGGTCATCAATCAGCTGACTGCCATCTGTTAAACGAGACTAACCCAGACCCAGTCAACTATGCCCAAGGAAACCCGTTCTCAAATACTTACAACCCTGGATGGAGGAATCACCCTAATTTTTCCTACAAAAACAATAACCCTATCCAAAACCAAGCACCTCCGAGATCAACCAACAATCAAGCACCTAGACAAAACCAACCTATGCAAGCAGTGCCACCTAAGCCAAATATCGAAAAAGTGCTGAATGATTTTATGACAGTACAAGCCCAGCAAAACAAAGAGTTCCAAAATTAGAATATTCATGTGAATGAGCTGCTTACCCAACTAGGAACCAAAATGGATCAAATGGCCACCCACAGCAAAATGCTTGAAACCCAGATCTCTCAGGTAGCCTTAAAGTAAGCACCCCAAACTACTCCTGGAGGACAATTTCCCGGACAACCTCAACAGAACCCTCGAGGGCAAGCTAATGTTGTTACCTTGCGAAGTGGAACCACTTATGAAGGGCCTAAAAACCTGACATTGAGTGACTCCGAAGTTTCCAAAAAGGATGCTACCCCCGAAGGTGAGGAGCCCGTAGAGATTGAGAAACCAAAAGACAGAGATAAAGGAGAAGTTACAGACAAAGCTTCAGCACCCCCTCAGCCATACAAACCACCAATTCCCTATCCACAAAGACTTAAACAAACTAAGATCAATGACCAATTCCAAAAGTTTGTTAAAGTTATAGAAAAACTTCATGTAGAGATTCCTTTTACAGAAGCCATCACCCAAATACCATCTTATACTAAATTCCTGAAGGACGTCCTCACCAATAAACGTAGACTTGACGATCCAAAACCAGTGGAGTGTAATTCCATTTCCGAGAACAAACTTGCCAAAAAAGACAAAGATCCGGGGAATTTCTCCATACCTTGTATTTTGGGGAATCATGTCATAGATAAAGCCTTTCTGGACTTAGGAGCCAGTGTAAGCCTAATGCCCCTTGCAGTTTGTGAACGATTGAAACTAGGAGATTTGCAACCTACTAAGATGTCTCTCCAATTAGCTGACAGATCTATAAAATACCCTGTAGGCGTATTAGAAGACATCCCAGTTAGAATAGGCAAGTTGTTCATTCCCACCGACTTCGTCGTAATGGACATCAAAGAAGATAAAGATATCCCAATCCTCCTAGGTAGACCCTTCCTATCAACTGCAGGAGCCATAATAGATGTCAAGAAAGGAAAATTGACTTTTGAGGTAGGTAACGAAAAAATAGAGTTTGTCCTAGCAAAGTTTCTCGTGGCACCAGTAATAGGAGATGCATGTTATGCAGTTGATGTTATTGATGAATGTGTCCGTGAACTTAATCAGGAAGAGCCAATAGAAAGAATAAAACTACCTTCAACGCCCATTGAGAAAGATGATGACAGTATGGAACCCTACATAGATGACAACCTTTTTGAATGTCTATCCTTAACTCCAGATCCTATACAAAGCCCCAGCAAACCAACCTTAGAATTAAAAGAATTACCCGAGAATCTAAGATATGAGTTTTTAGACAAAGAAATGGACATACCAGTTATAGTCAGTGTCGTTCTGAACCAAAATGAAACAAACCAACTCTTAGATGTCTTGCGAAGATATCCCTCATCATTAGGGTACAACATCTCAGATCTTAAAGGAATAAGTACATCCGTGTGCATGCACCGGATTTCACTTGAGGAAGATGCTAAACCTTCGAGAGAAACACCAAAGGAGGATTAACCCTATAATGAGTGAGGTAGTTAAGAAGGAAGTTCTTAAGTTGTTGGAAGCAGGGATAATATATCAGATCTCGGATAGTAAATGGGTAAGCCCTGTGCATGTAGTACCTAAAAAGGGAGGCATCACCGTGGTTCAAAACGAAAAAGGTGAGCACGTTACAAAACGGATAGAAGGAGGTTGGCGTATGTGCATAGATTACAGAAAATTAAACAAAGCCACTAGGAAAGACCATTTCCCATTACCTTTTATAGATCAGATGTTGGAACGTCTAGCTAGATATTCATACTTCTGTTACCTCGACGGATATTCAGGTTTTTTCCAAATTCCTATACACCCTGATGACCAAGAGAAAACAACCTTCACATGCCCATATGGAACTTTTGCCTATAGACGTATGCCTTTCGGACTCTGTAATACCCCAGCAACTTTTCAGCGTTGCATGATGTCAATCTTCGCTGATTATCTTGATGGAATTATGGAAGTATTCATGGACGATTTCTCAGTCTGCGGATTTGATTTCAATAACTGTCTAGTCAACCTTGAAAAGATCTTGAAGAGATGTGTCGAAGTAAACCTGGTATTAAATTGGGAGAAATGTCACTTCATGGTCACTGAAGGTATAGTTCTAGGACATATCGTTTCTGAAAAAGGCATTGAAGTTGATAAAGCTAAGATCGAGGTGATCGAGAATCTTAAACCACCCAAAACAATTAGAGAAGTTCGAAGTTTTCTCGGACATGCCGGATTTTACCGGCGTTTCATTAAAAACTTCTCTAAGATCACTAAACCTTTGACAGGTCTTCTGATGAAAGATGCCGAGTTCATTTTTGATGAAAAATGCAACGAAGCATTCAACCTTTTAAAACAAGCTTTAATCTCAGCACCCATTATGCAACCACCAGATTGGACAAAACTTTTTGAAATCATGTGTGATGCTAGTGATTACGCTGTAGGAGCAGTGCTAGGGCAAAGATCTGATAAGAAGTTACATGTGATTTACTACGCCAGTAGAACTCTAGATGTCGCTCAGCTAAACTATGCAACCACAGAAAAAGAACTCCTAGCCGTAGTTTTCGCCATAGACAAATTTAGATCCTATTTAGTGGGGGCCAAAATAATTGTTTACACTGATCATGCCGCCATCCGATACCTTTTGAATAAAAAGGATGCTAAACCTAGGTTACTCCGGTGGATACTTTTATTGCAAGAATTTGACCTTGATATCAGAGATAAGAAAGGCACCGAGAATGTAGTTGCCGATCACCTTTCTAGGCTTGAGTTCTTGAAACCTGATGTAGTACCCATAAATGATGACTTTGCTTATGACAGGTTAATCGCTAAGCTAGAAGCCATTGGAGATGTAAGTTTAGAAACCTTAGAAGATTCTGAAAAATCCCTAGCGGTAAATAATGTACCTTGGTATGCAGATTTTGTTAACTATCTTGCTGCAGATATAATACCTCCTGACCTCAGTTATCAGCAGAAAAAGAAGTTCTTCAATGACGTTAAACATTTCTATTGGGATGAACCACTCCTCTTTAAGAGAGGCACTGACGGAATCTTTCGCCGGTGTGTTCCAGAGGAAGAAGTGCACCATATCATAGAACATTGTCACTCAGCACCCTACGGAGGACACGCAAGCACATCTAAGACTCACGCTAAAATCTTACAAGCTGGTCTTTATTTGCCAACTATATGGCGTGATGTTCATACATATATAACCAAGTGTGACCCGTGTCAACGCTCCGGAAATATCTCGAGGAGAAATGAAATGCCATTAAGAAACATTCAAGAAGTAGAACTTTTTGATGTTTGGGGAATTGACTTTATGGGACCTTTTCCGTCATCCTTAGGAAACAAATATATTTTAGTCGCTGTCGATTACGTGTCCAAGTGGATTGAAGCTATAGCTGCACCCACAAACGACACTCGAGTGGTGATTAAGATGTTCAAGCAGAATATATTCCCTAGATTCGGAGTTCCCAGACTAGTCATAAGTGATGGAGGATCACATTTTATATCTAGGATTTTTGACAAACTATTGAGGAAGTATGGAGTTAAACATAGAGTAGCCACACCTTACCACCCGCAAACCATTGGGCAAGTAGAAGTATCCAATAGAGAAATCAAGCATATCTTAGAAAAAACTGTCTCGATATCCAGAAAGGATTGGTCACAGAAGCTTTCAGAAGCACTGTGGGCCAACAGGACAGCCTACAAGACTCCCATTGGAACAACCCCTTACCAACTAGTTTACAGAAAATCATGTCACTTACCCTTTGAATTGGAACACAAAGCATATTGGGCCATCAGAACCTTAAATTTTGACTACCTAGCAGCTGGTGAGAAACGCATATTAGACATACATAAGTTAGAAGAGCTCCGACAATCAGCCTATGAGAATGTCATCATATATAAAGAGAGAACCAAAGCATGGCATGACAAGAAGATCATTAAGAAAGACTTCAACATAGGTGACCCTGTTCTTCTATACAATTCAAGACTGCGACTTTTTCCAGGTAAGCTTCAATCTAGATGGACGAGCCCGTTCGAAGTTTCCAAAGTCCTAAAATCTGGGGCAGTGGAAATTAAGAACAAATCTTGCAGTCCGTTCGTAGTAAATGGACAAAGGCTCAAGCATTATGAAGGAGGCGACATTCCAGCATACTACTCCAGGTTCACGTTAACAGACCCACCTATCCTCGCACCAGATACATGACTTGAACTCGTCGAGCTAACGACGTTAAACAAGTGCCGCATGGGAGGCAACCCATGGTTATTTTCCTTTTTGTATTTATTCTTCTTTTATTTTGATTTACGTTTGTTTGCTTGTTTGTACATATACGTCTAACTTGTTTTGTGTGTTTGATTTCAGGGCCTGTTTTTCCTAACCTTTTCTTTCAGGATGCCACCAGTTGACGACATGCACGTGACCTTTAGAGACGACGCTCAGAGAGAGCGTTATGCGATGCTTTTACTCAGACCTATGGCACCCACTCGCTACCTAGACAGTGATTGCATGGAAGCTTTGGGCATAGAGCCCAGTGTCCGATACTTAGCCCACCAGCTCAAATGGGACCAGTACGCTGATGATTTGCATCCCACCCATAGGAACCTCACTCTGGAGTTCCTCAGCTCTTTTTCCTATGATCCGTACTTGGGACCAGATGGCCACACTAGCTTCAGGTTATTTGGCACAGAGTATTCGTTCACCCATACTGAGTTCGGTGATCTTCTTGGATTTGAGACTGGAGTTGGCGCTATCCCTGAGCTGCCCATAGGTTACTTCATGAATAGAGACGTGGAGAAATTTTGGAGTGACATCTCTGGAGGTGGAGGCCCTGACCCTGATACTCACATTTCACAGGTTATCCATAACCCAGCTCTCCGATACTTTCAGATGATCATTGCCCATACATTCTTTGGGAGAGCAGATACTGATGACCACGTTACTGAGGAGGACATATTTTTCATGTTTTGTGCGAATCATTCGCGTCGTTTAGCTTGTGGTAATTTTATGCTGTACTCTTTTAGTGGTGTTGCCACCTGGGCAGGAGGACCTATACACGTAGGAGGTAATGTGACTGAGATTGCTGCTGCTCTAGGCCTTGGCCGAAAGCTATTTCATTTGACTCCCTACTGCAGCCATACCACCATGGATATTGATTTTTGCTTAGATCGGGGACTGATGAGAAGGAACTCCTTTAATCCCTCTCAGTTCAGACTCCTGATCGATGGTGAGACCATACATCACTTCACTTTGCCAGATCCTGTTATGACCAGTGTCCATGACCCAGCAAACTGGACATATGCCTTAGAGGGACACGGTGAGACGGTAGACGCACCACGACCCTGCCCAGAGCCAGAATACATTCCAGCTCCACCAGCTGACAGGACCACGGTATGGTCAAATAATCATTCATTAGGTACTCCAGATATGCAGACCCAGATGGCGATGATGCGCCAGGAGATAGCAGATCTCCGACAGACTCTTACTGACCTACACCTAGGGATGGAAGTGTCAGAGCTGACCCACGCTACTGAGTACGATGTGCTATATGAAGACATGGCAGAGCTCCGTCGTGAGATAGCGAGACTCCGTGGAGATGACCAGACATCTTGATTTCCATTTTCGTATTATTTACTATATTTCTTATGCATTGATTTACTTCCAGTATCACCCAGACATATTTCCTACTATTTGCATTTGATTTATTTTCGATTTATAATTGAGTTTTTTTTATTTTATGCCTATATGCTAATATTTTCTTTCGTTTTATTTTTCTTTGACAAAATATATAAAAATTTTATTATAAAAAAAAAAAAAAAAATATATATATATATATATATATATATATATATATATATATATGCTTGTAAAAATTTTGTGCAAAACTACATTTTTAGGACATATGGAATGCTAAAAAGACCCCCCGAGGCCAAAGGGAGGACAAAAGCCCATTCAAAAGGACATTGAGGCCCATCAGCGAATTTACTCACGTAGCGCCCGCGACCTACCTGTCGCGCCCGCGACGGCGTCCCTGTAAATTCGGGGCAGAACTTCCATTTTCACCATTTTTGAACCTCTAACTTCTCCAAACCCATTTTTCCTCCGAAAATTCCCTATAAATCCCCATTGATTTCACATCTCTAACATTCAACCATCATCTTTTACCCTTCCATTTCAAATTCCATCAACAAAAACCCAAAAAAATTCAACCTTTATTATACCCATTTTTCCACCCTCTTCACCATCTTCATCAATGAAGTTCAACGGAATCACTCTTCGTGAAGGACAAGCCGGGAATAGGCAGAGGAGACAACTTCAAAAGCTTTAGGATCGAGAAATTCTCTCGACAAGGTATGTCGACGATTCTTGTTTGCACGCTTTAGGGATTCATCATAGCATTTTTCATTTGTTAGACTCTGTAGGTTTAGGCACTATTTTCACCGCAAAAGAACCCACCTATGAGAGGATGACGATTGAGTTTTTGAGTTCATTGGTTTATACCGTCCGTCCCGACACTGCTAGCACAGTCGGTACTGTGCATTTTAGACTGTTTGCTGTTGAGTATGAGTTCAGTACCGATGAACTAGCAGGCCTATTGGGATTCCCTCATGGGGAGGGTGCTGTTTGTGAGGCTCCTTCTAGTGCTGAATGGTCAGTCGAGGTATTCGCCTTCTGACGCAGGTTGTCAGATACTATTGCTGATTCCTTTAAGGGATTACTCGCCTCGACCATTCATAACCCGGCCATAAGAATTTTCAGATATCTTTTGGCATGCTCTATTTTTGGCCGGGAGAATCAAAACAAAGTTAATAGCAAAGAAATTTTGTTCTTGCAAGGATGCCTCACAAATATTAGAATTAATCCGTTCCCATTTATGATCGCCCACATGTGCTTAACGGTAAATAAGGGTGGACCGATAGTTTTTGGCGGATTGATTACGTCTATTGCTCGGGCACTGAATTTAAATGATGAGATAGCTACCTTGGAACCACTGCCCCCTTGCACAATTAATTTAAAATTTCTGAAAGACATGAAATTGTGTCGATCGAGGAGGGCTGGTGGTTTTGAGTTAATGATTCACGGGGTAGCCATCGAATTAATTGTTATACCATGCAGTAGATGTACAGATGTACGATTCGAGAGAAACTGGACCTATGACCTTACTGCACCACCTTTTCTAGGTCCAATTCCTCCTAACGACCATGACAACGAGGGGCCCGACACAGATGATGAGTATGACCATAGAGAGCATGTGTCCCCCCCTCTTCCTACACAATCACACACCGCACCATCTGCTTCTAACACTTTTGCAGGAGCTGCTCCCGGATTTTATATTACGGAGGAGATGTGGCGAGACCATATGGCTAGAAAAGCACGGCATGAAGACCTGCTCTCTTCCATTCAGCAACAGATGGCGGACCAAATGAGCTTTATACAAGAGTCGCGGCGGAGAGCAAACCAATCTTACGAGACCATCTCCCGTACTCTGCTTGCGATCACCAATGAGCAGTCCCGTCAACAGCAGTATAATCATCAGCACTTTCAGCTTATGGAGGCCACTCAGGGTTCCATCTTAGGTAACCTTCGTGAGGTGAAAGCTGCTCAGACAGACTTGATGGCTAGGATGGACCAGCGAGACCATCACCGTAGCAGATCCCGTGGTTCCGAGCATCCAGCACAGGGCGGCGAGGGCACCAGCGGTCCTCACTAGTTTTGCCAGGTTCCTTGCTCCTTAGCTTACTTCGAAACATTGGGGACAATGTTTGATTTAAGTGTGGGAGGAGATTTTATCGTTCTTTATTTTCATTTCTTTATTTCCGTCATTTTAGTAGTTTATTTTTATTTCCCTTCAGTTATTTACTTTTGTTTCTGTTTTAGGAAATGCATGTGTTTGAAGAGTCACTAGTATAAGTACGTTTTTGGTTCACCTTCATTTTTTTTCCACATTTTTAGCCCCAATAAATTTTTTTCTAGAAAAAAGTGTCGTTCTGAAAAATAATTTTGGACTTTAAGACAGGTTCGGGTTAGGATGCGGTGACTTGGGAGAACCTTTGAAACATCAGTATCGTCCTTACACCATGAACTTCGTAAATATAAGAATCATACCTGAAACCCCTTGTACCATGGCCCTAATTTCATTTGAAAATCATCCTTAGTAGTTTATTTCAGCAATCAGCTCCGGCCTAAACATGTTCTAAGTAGGAGACCGACGAATATAAGTGACTGATCTGAGTGCAAGAAAAAGAAAAAAAAAAGAAAAAATTGCTACAAAAACAAAAAGAGAAAAAAAAATATAAGATGTTTAACTTGCTCATTTCAGTTGGTTCAGAGGTATCTGGCACTGAACTCGGTAGGGCGGATTACGATCCGATCCCCCACAACTGCACTTGAGAAGAATAAAAGGATTTTACACAGTTCCCTGTGCCAGAAATCCGGTATGAAAAGATCAGAATCACTAACAGGTCACTCTACCATGAAGCATGTACGAAAAACGGGCTTAATGTGATTGCGCTTGAATGAAAAGGACTCAAAAGAGATGGAAAAGGAAGGCCTAAGTATTGTGGGATATAATGGGTAGATTAGTATAGGAGCGAAGTTTATGTCCGTATTTTCGGGATTAGTGTCATCACGGTGCCCTTGGTTCACTCAGTTAGTACCGACCGCTTCATCCAGACTCGGACTTAGAAGCCCTTTTCGCCCAAAAATCATCGATCGACACTGATTTTTCTATGAGCTTTAAATATTTTGCTTGAGGACAAGCAAAGGTCTAAGTGTGGGAGAATTTGATGACACTAAATTATACTGTATTTTCGACTCTGATTTCACATGCATATTAGTTGTTTTTCTATTATTTTTTGCTTTGTTATTGTTATGTTTCCCTTTGTTTTCAGGTTTTCAATAAAATCAAGGTCCCAGACGGAAAAGGATGAAAAAGGAGCAAGAATTCAAGTTTGGCAGCAATTTACTCTTGTCGTTTCCCTTGTCGCGGACGCCCTAGGGTAGGCGACGACGTGTCCCATGATCTCCACAACTCAACTGCCACATTCCCACGATCAAGCACTCGCCTTGGCCATTTTCTTCATGTCGCGGGCGCGGTAGGCCTGTCGCGGGCGCGACAAGGCAAAATCAGTTTCCCGCCCATTTTCAAGCCAAGGCCACTTTTGTCTTTGCACCTTGCCAACTTTGCCTATAAATACTCTCAGGACTCGAATTTTAGGATCATCCAAT
The DNA here is from genome assembly GCA_022829125.1 of Lathyrus tuberosus. Classification (NCBI taxonomy): domain Eukaryota; kingdom Viridiplantae; phylum Streptophyta; class Magnoliopsida; order Fabales; family Fabaceae; genus Lathyrus; species Lathyrus tuberosus. The sequence goes on along the minus strand of JALAZF010000164.1, from coordinate 4,620,773 downwards.
CTTAGTTTACTTCATCCTAGGCATAAATTTCACTCTTGTAAAGCAGTAATCTTCTCACATCGAGGAGTTATTGCACTGTGTGTGATCGATTTTGTAATCAAGTCTTGGAGTGTCTGTAATCAAGTTGGAGCATTTTATTTTCCGTGCATTGTACCAGATTTAAAGACTCCGCTTTGGAGCAGGTTTTATTTTAATCGCACTTACTTCCATTTATTTCTCGCACTTGCTTTATTTTGTTTATTTATTGTCTTGCCTTACTTTTCAATACTTTACTTTTCAAAAGACTTAATTCTATACATGATAAGAATTAATATGACTGTTATAACTACCATGGCTGGCTAAGTCTTAGATAGGTAAGAATGTAAAGACCATAATCATCGTAATACGTCTATATGTTGATAGAAATACTTAAGGGCTGTTTTAATCTTTAACACAAGTTTTCTGTACTTAAAATCTATGTTGGGTAAGATCGAAAGCCGTCCAACCATTCGTGAACTTGTTTAGTTCTCAACTGATCGAATACAGCGAAAGCGCTTTGCTCAGTTGAGTAGGGATTTTTAACACTTTAGAAAAGAGATTTTAAAACTATTTTCGGACGCGTTAGTGGGATTAGAATCTAGTTCATTTTGAACCTCTTTAGTTTAGAGATTTCAGGTCAAAATACTTTTCTGTTTAGTTTAGAATTTACATTTCTTAAAAGTAAGTTTTCCATGACTCTAACGCAATGCGCGCCTTTTTATAAGTGACAATAAAGGGGTTAGTTTAGAGGGTAGACTTGGTTCTGACTACGCGAAAGCGACAGTTCCTGTTAAATTAAATTCTTTTCTTAAAATAGAAGATATTGCCCGTAAGTAGTTCTGTTGATGAATATAGAAATATTATCGGTTATGAGAATTACATTCAAGCCTATTGTTTTGTACGAATTTTATTACCTCGTCATTTACTTTTATTTATTTTCCTCTGCATTAGTAAACCCTGAATTGAACTGCCTTAGATAAGCACTGTAACAAACAAAATTCATTAGATCGACATTTGGTCTCTGTGGATACGATAACTTTTTATATTACTCTGACGCGATTCGTGCACTTGCGAATACAACGCATCAAGGACAAATGTGCATAATAGGAACAACTGGCTATATGACCTTGAGGAGGAGAGTGAATCACCTACACCACCCTACAGTCCTCAACCTTATGAAGTACCTGATGCCAATCCCCCTGATGTCACTTCTCATGTCTCTGGAGCTCGTGCAGGTTATGTTGCTGCCATTGGTGCTCTACAGTGTCAAGTGGACACTATTAGGAATAATATCACTTCCATCCGAGGAGATCTCATTGGTTTCATGCATGTTGCTAATGAGCAGTTCGACCATTTGTTTCAGCAAGTCCATTATTTCAGTAGGCACTTTAGTAGATGAATTATGACATGTACCGATGGCGTTCTTGTTGCTTTTATGTTTTAGTTTGTTTTGGTTGTTATTGTATTTTATTCCGTTGTAATTTTTACTTTCTTTATCGTCGATTCATCAGGGAAGACATGTTGTTATGGTTATTGAATTAATGTGATTTTCATTTATGTAATTTATATTGGTTCGAAATCTCTCATGCTTGTTTTTATATTTCTGCAATCTTAATCTCACAATATTATTTCTGCAATTAGTCCTTTGTATTATATTTGTTTAAAATATTAAAAACCAAAAACATTCTGATTTTGAACCTTGAAATTGAAAATTGCGTATTTTTGCTTAATGGCGTTCACCATGGCATGATGGCGTTCGCCATCCGTTCATTATTTTTGAATTTCCAACGTTTAAACACATGGTGTTTGCCATGTTCTTAATGGAGTTCGTCATGGAGACGGATCGAGCAGTTTTTCTGCGCGTATTCAGTTACTGAATTTGCGCGTTTCCAAACTAAACCCATTTCAAATTCTCATACTTCTCTATAACCACCCAAATAACTCCCCATTAATCATTATCTTAACTCCCAACCATCCATATACCCTTTCTTCTTCTATATAAACCTTACAAACTCATTCTACATCATCACCACCATTCTAAAACTCCCATGCTCACTGTTTTTATTCCAAAATCTCTTAACCCTTTTCAAAATCTCTTTGACATACTTCCTTTGATGTAGCACCATACCTTACTTAGACGTATGAAATTCCATGCCTAGGAAATAAGACAATTTTCCCATATCTGACATTTCAAATTCCTTCTTCATCAGCTCTTTGAACTTCGACAAGTTCTTCAGGCTATTTCCAGTTACTAACAAGTCATCGACATATAAGCAGATGATTGTTATATCTTGTGCTACAACCTGAACATAGACACCATACTCAGACTTGCATTTTACAAATCCCAATTCGACTAAGTATGATTCGATCTTCTTGTTCCATGCCCTAGGTGCCTGCTTGAGGCCATAGAGCACTTTGTGCAATTTATATACTTTACTCGCTTCCTTCTGAATCACAAACCCAGGAGGTTGTGTGACATAGACCTCTTCGTCTAACGAACCATTCAGAAAAGCTGACTTCACATCTAAGTGAAATGTCGACCAACCTTGGTTACATGCCAATGCTACCACTAGTCGAACAGTCTCCAGTCTTGCTACTGGAGCAAATACTTCAGAGTAGTCAAGTCCTTCTCTTTGAAGAAATCCTCGAGCTACTAATCTTGCTTTATGTCTTGCTATTGACCCATCAGCATTGTGTTTCAACTTGAACACCCACTTTACTTCGATAGCTTTTATATGTGCTGGCAATTCGACTAACTCCCATGTGTTGTTTCTTTTGATTGCCTGTAACTCTTCAACCATAGCTAACTTCCACTGTTGAATTTTTAAAGCTTCGTTATGGTTGATTGGTTCAGCACCTGCAAGTAAAGCAAAATGAACTAATTCTCCATCTGGTGTGACTTCACCATCACCAGTCACTTCATAATCATGAAGTCTTGTTGGAGGAACTCTATTTCGCTGAGGTTTTTGGCTTGTTTCAGCCACAACCTCTGTATCGGGAATGTCAGCAACTGCTTCTACATCGACTTCGACTTGATTCTCAGCAATTTCTTCAACTTCGACTTCATCAGTTTCATCGTCGAAATCATAGCTCATCAATGGCTTGTTAATTGAATTGCCAGAATTCTAATCCCAGGCAGAATTTTCATCAATCACAATATCTCGACTCAACACAATTTTCTCATTAATTGGATTGAATAGCCTGTATGCACCAGTCTTATGATATCCTACCAGAATCATAGGTTCACTCTTGTCATCAAGCTTCCTTCTTCTTGCATAAGGAACATGCTTGTAACACATACAGCCAAACACCTTCAGATGATTCACTGATGGTCGTTTGCCACTCCACACTTCTTCAGGAACCTTGTTCTTTAACTTCTTGGTAGGGCACCTGTTCAGAATATAAACAGCTGTCGAAACAACTTCACCCCATAAGGATTTTGGCAAATTCTTCTGCTTGAGCATACATCTCGCCATATCCACTATGATTCTGTTTCTTCTTTCAGCAATTCCATTATGTTGAGGAGTATAAGGAGCAGTTACCTCGTGATCAACACCATGTTCTGCACAGAATTTTCCAAACATCTTCAAAGTGTATTCGCCACCTCCATCTGTTCGCAAAACTTTGATCCTCTTCTCACTCTGGTTTTCGACAAACATCTTGAATCTCTTAAAGATTTCAAATACTTCATCCTTTCTCTTGATCACATAGATCCACAGCTTTTGACTAAACTCATCGACAAATGAAACAAAATATCTGTTTCCACGAATGGTATGTTCTTCGAACGGACCACATGCATATGAATGTACAACTTCGAGTATGCAGGATGATCTCATTGGCATAGTCGAAACGAAAGAATTTCTGGATTGCTTTCCGACTAAACAACCTTCACAGAGTTTGTCAGGCATCTCAAGACTTGGAATACCAGATACCATATCTTGAGTAATCAGCTGATTGAGTGATCGAAAGTTCTAATGTCCAAACCTCAAATGCCACAACCAACTATCCATGGTCGACAATAATTTTTAGACATTGTACTTCAGCCGAACTGATCATGGTCTTAAACGTCCTGTTCTTCGACAACGGAGATTTCAAGACCAAATTGTTCTCGGTGTCGAACAATTTCAATACTCCATCTTTCATGACAACTGAGAAGCCTTTTTCGACCAGTTGTCCAACACTTAACAGGTTACACTTCATTCCAGGTACATAGAACACATCTCTGATCATAGCTTTCGCTCCATTACTCAGTTGAAAAACTATGTTGCCAGTACCTTCTGCTTGCAACGAACTGTTATCAACAAGTTTTATCTTGCTCTTCTTCAACTCATCAAAATCTGCCAACCAATCCTTTCGACCAGTCATGTGATTTGAGCAGCCTGAGTCGAGAAACCAGATCTTGGATTCGACATGGTTATCTGCTACTGCAGCCATAACCACCATACCACCTTCAGAATCATCTGAATCTTAGCGTGCAAGGTTTGCTCCTTCGTCCTTGCCTTTTTCCGATCCATTGTCTTTCCTGTACCAACAATGTTTGGCCAAATGACCCCTCTTTTCACAGTTATAACACCGTATACCTTTCTTATCTTCTTTGTCCTTTCGATAGTTTCCTCCTCCTCTTTTCGAGGATTCAGAAGCTCTATCTTCGACCTGATTCTTGTGAGGGTTCGACCAAGACTTCTTTCCTTGAGTCTTATCGACTTTGCCTTTGAATTTGTTGGAACCACCATTCTTTTTCCATGACTGATCCTGCAGTGCTTGTATCGAATCCTGAACTCCCTTTCTTTCGACAATCCTCATCTCATGCGCCTCCAACAAACCAACCAAATCTTCCACTTTTAGGGTTTCAAGATTGTTGGATTCTTGAATAGCTACGATAACGTGATCAAAGTGAGAGGTCAACGTTCTCATTACCTTCTCAACTATCATCTTATCAGTTATGGTTTCACCACAACCCTTCATGAGATGGACGAGTTTCTGAACTTTCGACACATATTCTGCGACTTTTTCGTCTTCTCCCATCGACAACAACTCATATTGTCGACGCAAGGTTTGCAACTTGACAACCTTGACTTTCTCACCTCCTTCATAATACTTCACCAGAATATCCCATGCCTCCTTCCCCGTTTCAGCATGAGAGATTCTGTCGAAGTTAGCAGCATCGACCGCTGTCTGAATGCAATAAGCAGCCTTGCAATCTTTCTTCTTGACTTCGTTGTGGGCTTTTTTCTGTTCTTCGGTTGCATTTTCAGCCAACACAGGAACACCGCCGGTAACCACTTCTAGGGTCTCATGGAAGCCAAATAAGGATTGCATCTGTTTTTTCCAACGGATCCAATTCTTGCCGTCAAGCATTGGAAGGGAATTCGGAATGCTCTTATCACCAGTCATCTTCGCAGCGGTTGATTTACTTGCCCTGAAAAACACGATCTCTGACGTGAAGTTCTTGAAAACTCGATCAAAAACAATAACTGAAAGCTCTGGATACCAATTTGTTAGTGCGTGAGGCACTTTTAGTGAGCAGAGAAAGAGAAAGAATAAGGAAAATAAGGATTTATATTATTGAATTGTGTAAATAATGATACAAACTAAGTCTATTTATATACAATCCTAATTGGGTTTGGGCCAACACAACTTGAATTATATCTAAATATTAAATCTAATCAAATCTAATCATATCAAATCAAATCTAATCTAATATTTCAACAACAACATGATAATGTCTATACCAAGTAATGATTTTTCAAATATACAAATAATTCAGCTAATCAATTATCAAGTATAGATAGTAAGGTTATTGAAAGTAATCAGTCGTGACTAAGTACTTATATTAGGTGAAACGTTATTAAATTGTCAATTTGTTAGCTTGCCTCTTGGCGTTACTCAAAAGCAATCCTATATTACAGCCTCAACATGACAAAACATAGTTTTTGTTTTTTGGGATAAACAATCATTTCTGTTTTTGAATTTGTGATGTGCTGTAAGAATAATTTTTAAATGTATTGAAATTATAAACAGGTTAATAACAATCTCTTTTATTAATCATTTTAATTTTATATATGTTTTTAACTAGTTAATATTTTTTTAGTTGTCAATTTAGTTTATATAATCGCTAATAAAAATACTTAAAATTTGTTTATAAGTTTGATATTTTTAAAAACTATAGTGACACCACATCAAACATTTATAAAAAATTTATTTAAAATAAAAACTATAGTTACACCACATTAATATTTTAAAAACTATTGTGACACCACATCAAATACTTAAACAATTATTTATAAATCAAAATAGTTTGTTTTAAAAACTATAGTAACACCATATCAAACATTGAAAATTTTTTAATTAATTTTTTATAAATTGAAATATTAAGTTTAATATCTTGCAACATAAATACATTGAAGAATAAGATTAAGTTAAAATTGTAATTTTTAAAAAATAAATATATTTCAAAAATATTTTTTATAGTAAAAAGTTATTTGAAATAGTTAAAAAATTAAAAAAATTTAAATTTGAAATTTTGATATAAAAAAATGTATACTAAGAATGAAATATCTAAATAATATTTTAAAAATAATTATTTAAACCAATTTTTAATTTTAATTTTTTTTATAAATTTTTTAAAAATAAAATAAATAGCACTATAAAAATTAATTTTAAAAAAACTGAAACAAAATATTGTTTAATGATATAAAATGATTATTTATATATAACTAGTAATGTAGTACATGATGTCCCTTGGCATTCATTATAAGCCGTTTAGCTAAACAATACTATAATTTACCGACATTTTCATTCATAGAAACTGCATCAGTTTATACAACAAATAAAATTTCACGAGAATCAAAACTTCATTTTATTTTATGTAGAACTAGTAACAGACCCGCACGGGTGTTAGTAGTTTTGTTTAAAAAGTAAATTTTGAAATAAGAATAAAAGAAAGTTATTATGTAATATGCATATTTTAAAAGTATAAATTGTTAATAGAATAATTTATATAAAAGAAAATGTATTTATAATGATGTTTAGAAAAAAGAATAATATTAATAGAAGCGGGGCATATTAAACATTGATATGAGCACATGATTGTGTCCAAGACAACAGCATTAACAACAACAATATTATAGATCTAAGAAACTCAATCCGAGAGACTTGTTATCTTGTAAATTTTCTACCCGCCATGTCTAAACTTATAGTCAACACCAAGGAAATAATTGTAATATTATATATTGTCAACACCAATGTTCTTTTATTTAGAGCTCCAAAAGGGGGAGAAAGGTTATTGAAATTAGAGGAACATAAATTGGCCTCCTCTTTGGTATTTCTTTTATTGTGTTGTAGTCCACAGGGCATCCTCCCTCCATTTGAGACATCATGAGAGCAAAATTGACAGCACCCTGCAATCAAGCAAATTTCAAAATATGAGACACCATAAAAAAATAATGATGCTCAAAAAAGAAACAATTAAGAGTGGATTAGCTGGATATAAATGTTGTTGAAAGGAAAACATCATAAGCATGAAGAAACCATTTCCAATTTGGACTTTTATTTTAAGCAAGTTCGGTATGCTAAAACTTTAGAACAAAAATCACTTAATCAAAAAAGCAAAGCAACTCAGATGGTAAGGCATCAGTTAATTAATTTTGTTCAGAAAAAAACTGCTTACATGCGGGTCTGTCCGTAAAATTTGAAAGGAAAACATCATAAGCATGAAGAAACCATTTTCAATTTGGGCTTTTATTTTAAGCAAGTTCGGTATGCTAAAACTTTAGAACAAAAATCTCTTAATCACAAAAGCGAAGCAACTCAGATGGTAAGGCATCAGTTAATTAATTTTGTTCGGAAAAAAACTACTTACATGCGGGTCTGTCCGTAAAATTGTTTGCAAAAGGAACATGTAATCAGGTGTATATCCAACCTTCAGCAAAGAAAAAGAAATACTACATCAGAGATATACTACAAAACAACAAAAAATTAAACTATTGTAAATTATATAAGAATAAAATTACAGTACTTCTAATCTTATGATTCTACTTAGCCTAATAAAAAATTACCTGCTTGGAATAATTCAGGATCTCGTCGAATTAATGGTTCGTCAAGTGGAGCAGGGAAGTTACCAAACTGGTTAATACCCTTCCTATCACCAATAGCCTGCAGCAAAGCCTGAGATGAATTAACAGAAATATAAGTTTTGATTCGATGATAATGGATGAAAATTTACTAAAAAACAATGCTCTAAGCTAATTGAAAATTTACACTGCATTGGCCTTTCAATTTGAAGTGTTTCTGAACCTTATTTTTCCAATTGCAAACAATATCTTCCTAATGTGTCTACACTAACCTGAAGTCTAAAATCTATACCAAACACTAATTAAATCTTACCTGTAAACTTCGTCGATACGAATTGAATTTGCAGCACATGGCATACGATAAAAGTGTCTCGTGAAGCAACGACAACAAACTGTGTTGCAATATATAAAAAAATGGTTCTTTAAACTTGTGTAATTTCATTTGATTATAATAGAAAATTTTAAATTTAGATAAATATATGTCGTGCAATATACTTATTATACCTGCCCTAGAGATAAAGTAAGGAGGAAGCTCCCCTATAGCCGTTCCCATGCCCCGTAGAACAACCTCCAACTGAACTTGAATCAAAAGGATGCTAAGTGGAACCTGTGAAACAAAGTGTAGTTTTGAAAGTGAGTACCATTTCTACAAAGTAGCTACTCTCAATTGCATCAGCACAAATTGCATCAACACCGACTTCGACGAATAAACTCAAACACCGACATCACCTCGACGCTTCAATTCCGCATCACCAACCATTGAAGCTTCAATTCCACACCTATAGCTTTACATACGACGCAACAGTAGCATCCGCCACAACCTGCAGATTTGGAACGAAATGTATCAACACTTGCGACAAACAATAAATATATGAAAAATAACAAACAATAAACACTACAGAGACATGTTATCCATTATGAGGGAAATAAAGTGTATTGTGGAAATTATCATTGAAATGTTAATGTTATAGGTAGAATAGAGCAGAGTAGGATAGAGCTAATTGAAAAATACAAACATGTTTCATAAGTTGTCTTAAATCATGAGCAGGCATATCAAGACCAATTGTTTCCTTAACTAAAAAACCTAAGAACTAACTATGTTCAGTTGATTTTTCACTTTGTCACTGTTTCACACCAAGACCAATTGTCATGTTTGTATGCCAGTGTGCGACTGCTTTACTATTGGAATGCAAATTTATGCTGAGAGATGCAAGTTTATTCAATTGGGCAGTAAAAAAATAAACTAATAAATCATGGTTCAAATTACCACCTCATACAGTGTCTAGTGGCAGTAATATATGACTTCTTTCCTGATGGAGTCATCAAAAATCATCATCATTATAAACTTAAAACTAATAGAAGGGAAACATGTCCATGTATCAGAAAAAGAAGAGATTACATGATATCATAAAAAGACATCCATGTATATAAAAAGATGATAACCATTGGCCCAGGCATCACAATTCTTAAAGGTTTACAAAATTCACATTGAAGTTTGAACAACTGTTATAACGTCACGATAAAAAATCAGAGGCAAGGACAAGTCCATATAAAATGAATTATGACCAAATTATTAACCCAACAATGATGCATATGTATAAAAAAGACAATTTTTTAAGATCAACATACGTTTGCTGACACTGCGGCCAAGGTTATTGTTCACACGCAAAGGATCAGTGACATTGAAATACTTGGAAACAAAGGGTTGCCTCTGATTTTCTGGACCAAAATTGCAAAACAGCATATACTGAGCTACATGCATCAAGAAATGATTTGCTGAGCAGCAATTCTCCAGCATCTTTTCGAGGAGGCTCAGCTGTAGGAATTGAAAAATGTTAGGCAATGAAGAAGAAAAACAATCAATACATATATGACGGGACTTAAATCTATATAAAATAGGAAACTTTAATTACAATGTAGCTACCTACCTGTCACATCTGGTAGTGAAATAGTTGGTACTGGACCCCATAGACTTACGCAGAAATTATCCCAGTCAAACTTACTAAAAAATTCCAAGAATCGATACAAAACCTACATAAGCAAAGACAGCTCCATGTTGAATCAATAGTCAAAAACACAAATTTAAAGGAAGTGGTGTCATGTCTTCTACCTCAAGTGGTCCAGCAAAGGAATTGTTGAAAACATGAAATATGTAAAGAACCAGGGTTTCTAATGCATAAGTAGAGATAAGTCCACGGTGGGCACCAAGTATTCGGCTCTCGTAGTAACACCAAGCTTTTATCAATATAATGCTACGTTTGAATAAATGATTTTGGTTGATCAGACTATCAACCTACAGAAGCAAATTCAAAATCTTGTAAATCGAAGTAAAAAAATAGTATCATAGTCATACTTCAAAGAAAATAGATAAATTACCCAAAAAAGTGAGACTGCCCTTTGAATTTTCCTGTATTCTTTCCTTCTTGCTTTCTCTTTCCCAACTCAGTTTCAACCATTTCAATAAGCATTTTCTCTGTTTCAATTTTGGCAACCTAAATGTGAACATACCAAGGTTAACAATGATACTGATTCAGATTGCATAAAGGAGATAAATACACACAAATAAACTACAGCTTCTTCCTTCAACAGCCATGCCATTAGCAAAAATGATGATAATGTGCTCACCATTCACAACATGAATTGTCTCCGCAAACCTGCATGAAATTCCAGGGACAAAACTCGTCAAAATAAATGATCTGCAATATATTTGCAAAAGGGAAATGTCATTCAAAGACCATTGCATATTCAAATTCCATCCAAGTTCTGCATACAATTCACTCGAACATAGCATGTTATCATTCAAACATTTCAAACCAGAATTCATTAGTTCATTCATCACATCCTAATTCACATTTTAATGGAAAGTTGATTTGAACATGTTTGTTGTAAAATACTGACCATTACAGTAGTCCTGTAAATTAGCAACTGCAACTTCTAATCCCCAGCTAACAGTTGCATTTCCCACCGCTGATGGGACATTTATACCATGTCTTCCAATATCTTCTTCAGCAAATGACCCATTGCAGTAGTCCTGTAAATTAGCATTAAAAATGAAACCTAAACATCATCTATCAATAAAAAAATAACAAATTATTTCATAGCGGGTAAAGTGAAGAGAAAGAAATACCTCATCTTCGATACCAGAGACTTGGCAAAGATAAATCTTGTACCTGTTAACGAAATTAATAATAGGAAATTGTGTTACAACAATAAGATTGAAGCAATGATGAAAAAACAAAGAGGAATGAGTAGAAGGAGAGAAGAACGATTGTTACCAGCAAAGAGAGTAAGAGTGAAAAGAGATGGAGAGAAGGGGCCGGCGGTGGTAGTGTTAGGGTTTGAGGGGGGAAAGAGGGAGAAGAAAGAATCGTGAGAGAAAGAGAGAGAAATGTGGAAGATGAGTGTATTGTTGGAGGGAAGAATATTATTTTAATTGGGACCAGTATGTTGTGAACACGTGGCTTCTTGTTAGGGAAAAGAAGTGAAGCTTTTTGTTGAATTAGGTAGTTACAGAAAAGTCCTTTTTGTAGTGTAATTTTTTTTAGTGGAAAGGGCAATTTAGGGAGTTTGGCCAACCTATTAGTAATGGGTAGATAGTTGACTAGTAAGAAACTCGTGCGTCCCCACGGATTAAAGTAGTTTTATTTAAAATGTAGAATTAGAAATAAAAATAATTTTTTTTTATTATTTAATGCATATACTACAAGAAAATGTAGGATTAGCTATCACTATTTAACTACAAATTAAATTTATAGCTAATTTCAATTTAAATTACACATATAAACTACCACCTATTTATTTAAGGGTTAAATATGTTTAAGGTCCCTATAAATATCCCACCTTTTAAGTTTGGTCCCTCTAAAATTTTTCTTTAAACATTGATCCTCCAAAAATTTGCCGTTTCCAAATATAGTCCCTGACGTTAATTTCATCTAACGGAAAGTGATGTGGCATGCCAACTGTGCAGATTTCATTTCATTGACCAGTCAATGATTTTTTATGTTAAATGCATTTTCCTCATTCTCTCTCTCTCTCACTTCTCTTCTTCTTTCCCTCTCCACCTTTTTTTCTACCCTCATTTCTCTCTCTCTCACACAATCCTTCTCTGTTACTGCTTCATATATCATACTGTTATTGTCTCTGCCAAATGTCTGCAACATCAACAATCATTCTTGCTTCAATTAAAAAACAATTTCACATTTGATCATTGAAGTTATTGGACATTGGATCAAATCAAATTGTTGATCATTTTCCATGCTTCTTAAATAGCATACCAACACTTAGTGTCTTAGTTTTGAGGAATAACAAATTTCATGGTTCTATAGAATGTTCAGAAGATATACCTTGGAAATCGATTCAAATTATGGACATTGCTTTCAACAACTTCAATGGAAAACCACCTAAAATGTATTTTACAACCTGGGAAAGAATGATGTATGATGAAGATCCCATGCACGAAAAGTACATGGACTCATATTATCATGATAGTGTAACAGTTACATGTAAAGGCCAACAACAGGTTTTGGTTAAAATTCTAACAATTTTCAAAGCCATTGATTTCTCATCCAATTTTTTTGAAGGACCAATACCTGAGTCATTGATGGACTTGAAACAATTAGAGTCATTGGACTTCTCAAATAACTCCTTGGTTGGTGAAATTCCAGTGCAACTAGCAAGTTTATCCTTCCTTTCTTATTTGAATCTTTCTTTCAATAATTTGGTGGGGAAGATTCCAACTGGTACTCAACTACAATCATTCCCAGCTTCTTCCTTTGAAGGAAATGATGAACTATATCGTCCTCCATTAGATGAAATGCCAGATGGTAAAACAAAGGAGTTCCATCCACAACCAGCATGTGAAAAATTAGTTTGTTCAATAGAGTGGAACTTTTTAAGTGTAGAACTGGGATTTGTTTTTGGGCTCGGAATGATCATTGGTCCTATCATGTTTTGGAAGAAATTGAGGGTAGGTTATTGGAAACTTGCGAACAAAATTCTGTGCAAAATATTTCCATGGGTGCATCTTGAATATACCACTGACAGAGGGCAAACTTACACAGTTTTAAGGTGGTAGTGGCATTAAGATCTAATGTGTGTGCTAAATAATAATATAGTATTTTATATTTCAGCATTTGTTGTTCTGTATGTTTGCTTCTATGTGATAATATATCACATGCTTTTAACAATGTGGAAGACTAATACTTGAAAGGCTTATACCTGTATGCAACAAATTTGAGTGACTAATACTTGAAAGGCTTAGAAAGCTAAATGATTTTTATATACTTATAGCAAAATAGTTTGTCAAGATAAATGTCATTATCTTTTGAAAGTATCAAAGATTTTGAATCATTAGACATGTACTGTAGAGTTACTCATTTTTACTATTAGCATTTCCCTGCAACTCTCATACCGGGTCATAAAATAGAAATAGTATTTGGAATGACATATCTATTATATGCTTAAAAAAAATACAAAGTTTAAGAATATCAGACATTTATATAAAACACTGCAGAATATGAATTCCTCTAGCTTCTTGTCTTTGCACATAACTAAGCTGAGGATGTTCAACCGAAACTTTTTATGCCTTCAAAGTTGTTTGATTTCTTCGATCAACATGAATAAACTTGGTGTTAAGTTATGTACCCATCCAGTTTATCTACGAGGATGAATTTGACTTCAGGTTTCATCCATTTAATTTGCATCTGTTATGTTTGGGTTTGTTTATACTGTTTTTTCCAACTGGGAAATAAAATAATATGCTACTTGTTTTTTGGGCCATCCTTGTTGATAGTATGTAGTTTATGATTCCTTTAATTGTTCGTAAAATAAGAAGCAGTTTAGTTTGATATTAACTTTTCATTAATATTTTGAATTTGCTAAGAAAAAGAAAAGAAAAGCAGTGTGATATTTGGATGTACTAATTAATTGCATGCTGTTTTTACTATTTTTCACAGGAAATAAGTACTGGAGTGGGCTTCTGCATGATTATTATGGTCCCAGAGCTGCTATTTATTTCAAAAATTTAATAGAAAGCTTAGAGAAAGGTGAGGTTTTCAAGCTAAAGGAATGAAGAAGAGAGTGGATAAAACTTACCAGTGATTGGCAAAGCCGTAGAAATATATTTCCGGTTGTACGTAGAGGAGACGCTTTAAACACTTCTCGGTGGCTCTTCAACAAATACCTCAACCTTAGCAATCCTGAGACACTGGAGAGCTGGACTGAATACTATTAAGTGAAATTTTAATGAACAGTTCTGTTAAATTAAATGTATATGAAACCAAAACCATGTTGTTAAGGTGGAAAAGGAAATAATGGTTTCCCAGTTGGTGCAAAATATGTATAATAAACTATGGTATTGAATAACAATTAACAGAAAAAGAAAAGAAAAGCAGTGTGATATTGATATTCAGATCTCAATGCATGCAACAGAGAAATGAGAAAGAGAGAGAGAAAGAGAAATGAGGGTAGAGAAAAAGGTGGAGAGGGAAAGAAGAAAAGGAGTGAGAGAGAGGAGAATAAATGTAATATAAAAAAGTACTTTTTGATTGGTCAATGCACACATGGCATGCCACGTCATCTGCCGTTAGTGAAAATTAACGGCAGAGACTACATTTGGAAACGGAAAACTTTAGGAGGACCAAACCTTGAAGAAAATTTTTTTAGGGACTAAACCTCAAAGTTGGGTTATTTTCAGGGACCTAATACTTATTTAACCCTTTATTTAAGCACTTGCATATATTACTTGTCTATTTTTTATTTAACAACTACTACTATTTATTATTATTATTATTATTATTATTAATTAAGTTACATTAGTATAAAGGTTATATATATATATATATATATATATATATATATATATATATATATATATATATATATAGGTTATGCTAATGCACACTCATGTAGGTGTGCATTAGCAACATACACATTAGTGTATTTTTGTGTGGAACCCACCAATTTTGGTTGTATGTTAGCATTTCTCAAAATATATATATATATATAACTTTATTATTTGAAAATATACAAAATATTGAAAATATATATAATATATTTCTATTTATTGTTTACAAAGGTGTTAAGTCTCACTGTATCTCACCACGTTCATGATTTTTCTCCGTCTCCGATCGACCCGTTCATCTCCGTCTCCGATCAACCTCGTTTTTCTCTGTATACGATCGATCTCGTCTTTCACCCTCTCTGGTCGACCTGGTCCTCCTCCTCCCCGATCGATGTTTTCTTCCTCAATCTTCGATTGAAATCATCGATCTCCTCAATTGCAAGCTCACCGTTTCATGAACCAATCCTTCATCTTTATCAATCTCAATTATCACATTTTTCATTAGTCTCTCACAATATTCTTCAACCTTCGTTCTTCAATTCTTCTTCTTCCTCACCGCACAATCCATTAAATTTCAGGTTTTCTCTTAATTCGTTTCTGAATCTAACTAATTTCGTGATTAATTGTTTTTTTAAATTCTTTTTGAATTGAATTTTGTTGCCAATTGTTTTCAAATTTTAACCTAGAATCTCGTAGCTTATCTTATGAGAATTTCATGCTAGGTTATTGATTTTATGTTGCATATTGATTGTAGAAGCTTGAACAAGTGGTGTGGTGTTGTTTATTGAAGTACCTGGAATGCAAAGGCCTGTGGCTGTTTCAGCTACACTGAGAAATCCTTAACAATACTTGGTGTTTATACTTTCAGCAGCAGAGATGATGGATGTTTTGTGTTCTTTGTTATTGTGTAGTTTATGAAATGTTTGCTGAAGAATCACAATTGCTCCATTAAGCGAGATTGTGTTTACCGTTAAGCGAGATGTAGCTATGGCTAATTTTCTTTTCATTATACCGGCAGAGAAGATTCAAGGTTGAACCTGTAATTACTTTGATATCTACAAAGAATACAAAGAACTCTAGTGACTCTCATTTAAGATCTCTAACAAGGTATGATTGAGATTTGATGTTTGAAGTTTTTTTCTACTGTCTATAAAGTTCTCATGGAATATTTGTGTACTGTTAAAACTTATAGGGTAGGTTTTCAAATTATTTTCTATCATATTTTCATTGGTTCATGATGGAAAAAGTGATGATAGGGTAAGATATGTCTGACAAATAAAGAGAGAACGTTTCATCGGTTCATGATGACCGCACGATGATACACAAAATAATTCAGCACCTTCCATTAGATCAGTAGCTGCAATAGTGCCAATGTGAAGCCCTGCTATTGGTGGCTCATCAGGGGCATCTGTGGGTAGTGGCTGGGGTGGTTCAAACAGCGAGGGTAGTTGGAGAGGTCCCTCGTATGATAGAGATCGATCTTCTACTCCTGGTTCCATAACAGGTATATGAGATTTTAAATTCAGCTCTAGTTTGAGGTGAATCTAATTATTTTATTTGGATTTCTTCTGCTAGTATTGTGCCTGCTTTGACATTAAATATAATTAGTTATCATGAATTCTCTTGTTATCAACATGTTGATTGGTTTCTTATGTGCATTTTGTTCTACATCTACCTGTTCTCTGTCTGCAATTCACATATCATTCAACTAATTGCTTCTGCCTGTCATTTTTCCAATTCTTTTTATTCAAAACTAACTCTGTTTCTTTATTTTTACAGGACGACCTGATTACAGATATAATGGGAAGCGAAACTTGATTTATAGGACAGATTTTTAGATTTTTAGATTAATAGGTTGAAATTTGTTTGTTTGCTTATAATTGTGAAAATATTGTACATTGTGAGCTATTTCCTGTTTTTAGGATGATGGTGCAGTCATTTTGAGTGAAGTGAAACTTTCAAAGAAAGGTGTTGTTGGACCTAGTACTCATGAGGTATACATGTTATATTGATGTATTCTGTCTCGCCTCTTTGCTTGAATCACCCTGTAAAATGCTTTTCTGTCTGCAGAAACAAGTTTGGGTTCAGAAATCATCTTCAGGGTCTTAAAATCGTTGTGGTAAGCCATTAGTTGTTTGCATCTAGTTTTATTGTCTTTTATCTCTTCTAAATAAAATTCAGAGCTTATTGTATCAATGGGGATCAGTAACTCATTCTGACATAAAGATTGATCTTTTTAATGATGTTATGTGAAACTTGTGGTTAGTTGTGATATGTTTGTGATTTTTTTGAACTGTTGTTGAACTGTAATTTGTTGTTGAATGGATTATTATTGTTCACAAAACCTTGATCTATTGTTCCTAATTCTTCTAAAACAATCATGTCAATTTGTAGCAATTTTCAATATTAAAATGGCTAGAAAAATGTCTGAAGTGGGTTAACCTTGAAATATGAATTTACATGAAACTAAAAGCTTTTAAATTCTTGTGTGCAAGTTAGTATACATACATCATACGAGCGTTTGTGTTTAGGAGTGAATGCAGAACTGTTACGTTATAGCAGTAGATTACTTAATTCTTTGATTATCACGCCGGCAAAAAGTTTAAATGAACTTTTGGATGTTTTACACACAAGCTAGTGAGCTTTAAGATGTGTTGATTTAAACTTTTTGGCGTCTTGATAATCAACATTCTAGTTGAACAAATGTGCTTTTGTAATTACCGACGTTGTTTTAGCCAGTGGTTTAAGGGTATTATCTACTTCCAATTTTGCATACAGATAATGGATACTCGGTCAGCGCAACAATTCCTTGAAAAATTTAGGGGATTATTCTTGCTACATTGAGCTAGGGATCCCTTTAACATATCATCCACAACCAATTCAGGTCGACATGGGCCTAAGCGCCTTGTTAGGTCTGTGCAAGTTCAATTTTTGTTAATACAGGATTACTTGAATGTGGTTTTCATTTTAGATTTTTTTAAATTTCTGTCTTGTAAATAATTTCAAACGTTTTTTACAGAAAAATGATCCAATTGTTGCCTGACGGAGCTTGCAGAATTGAAGGAATGCAAAATCACAGACCTCCTTGACATGATTATTTACCGAAAACAGACCGACATTGTTAACCATGTTGATGGGTTAGACCCTTGAATGGTTTGTCTTTCTTAATTGTTGAATATTTTGGTTTTGGCAAATGTTTGCGTGTTTAACTGTATAGTATAGTCTTGGTATTTGCCATGGGATAGTATGCTGGGAAGAGATAATCATTTAGTCCATTTCATTGGACATATATATATAGTTGAATAGTGTATGACCGACTTATTACTTGATTTTAACATGCACATGATGTACATTAGTTATATCTGTAATCAGGTCCAATAATTGTGAAATTTGTTTTTAGGTTGAAATTTGTTTGTTTGCTTATAATTGTGAAAATATTGTACAGTGTGAGTTATTTCCTGTTTCAGGACCAATTCAATATAAAGTTAAGCGTCTGCGTGATGGGAGGAGCTTAGCTATGCGGAAAGTGGATGCCATTCAGAAGGGAAAAGTCATATTCACTTTGATGGCTTCATTTCAGGTCATATTCTCTTTTCAAGCACAAGACTTCCACCAAATTATGTAGGGACTGTTTTAGTACTAGAAACATGAGAGTCATCATCATCTTTTGATATGGACACATAAAGTAGGGTGGAAGTTTACAATTTAGTCTTTAGAAATGGATTGTACAAGTTATGGTTTATTAATTATAAAATTGAAACAATTAAGTTAGACATATTTCTCCGCACCTGGTTTGCATGCAGAAGTACTTTCAGCACATGTCACAAGTTTCACAAGGACGGACTCGGAAAGAATCGGCCAGACTATTCTACGAAGTACTGGTATATTTAATGTGTTTTAGATAAGTATATGTTATGAAAAGATTTGGTGTCTTAAATCTTATTACAGTAAACTTATTTTTCAGGTTCTGAAAATTACAAATTATGTGGATGTGCAGCAAAAGGATGCTTATGGTGATATTGCAGTTAGGAAACTCCCCAAATTTGATAAAGCTTTTGGAGTTGATAGCTATTTTAAATGGTAGTGTAGTTAGAAATCATAGTGTTTTCTTTCATCTTTTTATAATATCACCATAATAAATTCAATATGCATAATAACTATAAAAATTTACAAATATCACTAATATAATATAAATATTTACAAATACTTTGTTGATTTAAATAAATAAATAAATAAATAAAAGGTATTGTGGTGTTAGTGTCCCGTAAAAAAAATAAAATTCAGTGATAAAAGTTACAAGAGTTGGTAGCTTAGTGTTTTCACTGCAATCTAACAGATTCTCCAATATTTCATCAGAAATAGGTTTGTTATTGTAGTGACCCGTGAGGATTTGAATAAGTATTTTAGAATAAAATACTATCATTCATTATAGTATGCTTTACTGTTAAATTATAGATGGCATATTTATACTTTAAAAATAGTTGACATAAATTAAGAAATTTCAAAGTGCCAATTTAGATAAATAATTGGAAACTGAAATTGATTCTAATATTTTTTTTTATATATATAATAGAATTGATTATATTCTACTATAGTCTAATAAAGAAAAAACAATGAAACGATATAAATCAAAATCAACCCTACATGTGATTATGATATTGTTAATTTAATACAATAATAGCACCGAGTATATGCATATAGAAAAGCATTAACAAATATTGAACTGATCTTAAATGGTAACCTTAGGGGAAAATTAGTAAGAGTAACGTAGGAGCTATTATTTACAGGTATCCGCCATATAGCAATATAACCCTCTTTCCGTATAAGTTCCCAACACATGCTAGCTGTAAGGGTCTCCATTTCTGTTAAGGCATAACAAATCCAAATATGACGTTCCGAGCTGATATCTCACTATATCAAGGAAAAGCAGTAGATAGACACCTCTCTTTGAAATGCTTGTCAAGTTCCTGCTTATCATCCGGTGTATTGTCTTTTGTGTACAACAGTGTAAAACATTCCCTTACCCTGAAAACAAAATAAGAAGGCAACTATAAATAAGAGAAAACAATCTCAGAACCACGAGAAGTAGCTAACAGAAAAAATTCACAACATAAATAAATCATTATTCACCCAAAATCAGAATATTATGTCTTAATTTTGGATATTAAACACATAAATACATAAACGTTACTGTACAAGCAGTAGATAGACACCCCTCTGTGCAAAGCCTTGTCAAGTTCCTGGTTATCATTTGGTGTAATATCTTTTGCATACAACCGTGTAAAACAATCCCTTAGCCTGAAAACAATTCAGTTCTAACAAAACACAACAGAAACACTGATTAGCAGACATTATTCAAGTAGCATCACATTATACCATGAAGATAATTACCTCTAAAACTGGCATTTGAAGGATGAGTCAAAGTGGCTCAGAAAACATCTTCAGAAATCATTAGTCAATGTAATACCATAGAAGAAAATGACAGGTGTAAGAAGGGACTTTTTATCATCATTGCCAGTGAAAATTGAGAATGATGAATAATACCTATGGGTCTGGAGAAGACATAATATGCAGCGGCAAAACGCAATCAAACAAATAGCCAATATACTGACTTCAATTAAAATATTAAAATGCATATAATGTAGCAACATGATTCCAAATTAAATACACATGAGTTGAAGTAGATACTGACAATAATAAACTATTTTATCATAGATTTGATAAGAGCCCTACATGAAAATCTAAAATTTTAAATATCAAATCTAAAAGCCCTAGCCGCATAAAGTTAGTCCAGCTAAAAGGTGCTCCGTCTTCATTATCTGAGTCGAATATACGTCTCCTTCTCATCCTTCTTCTTGTCCTTCTTAATCTTCTCCTGGCTTGTCTTCTTCGCATTGCGGCCGCTTCTTGGATCTCGGCAGCTTCCTCGGCCTGGAATAGTACTCCCTGTTGGATCTGGTGTATTTGTTGGACCTCATCAACCACAAGGATTACATGGGGAACGTGTTGGACATTTTGTGGTTGTTGATCTTCTGATGTTGGTTCGACCTGGACAGCATCATTTGAATTCATTAGTTTTTCTGTATCCTAAGGTGATGGTTGTGTGATAATAAGAAGAGAAAATAGGGTTTTATAATGGTTTATTTGATTCTTGATATTCTTTTTACATTGGAAATCTACAACTTTTTGGTGGGCTGTCATAATTGCTTGGTTAATTCAAAAGCCAATGTTGGTTATTGAATTGTGATGGTCAAGTTTATCAATCACGTTTTAATAAATTGTTATTGAATACTTATGGTCAAATTAATGATTTACATTGGTAATGAAAACATTTTAAAACCACAGTAATTACAACATTCACATAGTAAAGTCATGACTAAGTAACAGAATACTAATCAACATGACAACTAATCATATAGTACGAAGCAAGTATAAATTAGGGGAGAGAATTACCAGAGTCAAAAGTGTGAAAACATATGATGGTGCCATATCAAAGGATCTACTTAACTGACGTAGTACCTCCCCCAAGACTATCAATCCCAAAAACTTTGAAGCAGTGACCCAAAATCAAAATATTAGGTCTTAGTTTTGGATATTAAACACATAAATACAGAATCAAGAAAAAGCAGTAGATAGGCACCTCTCTTTGCAAAGCCTTGTGAAGTTCCTGCTTATCATTTGGTGTAATATCTTTTGCATACAAATGTGTAAAATAATCCCTTAGCCTGAAAACAATATAGTTCTAATAAAACACAACACAAACACTGATCAGCAGACATTATTCAAGCACCATCATATTATAACATGAAGATAGTTACCACTAAATCTGCCTCGGAAAACATTTGAAGGATGAGTCAAAGTGGATCAGAAAACATTTGTTGGATGAGTGAAACTGGATCAGAAAACACCCTCATTAATCAATAGTCAAACGACTACCATAGAAGAAAATGGCAGCCGTAAGACCGGACTTGTTATCATCATTGCCATTGAAAATTGAAAGGTACACAAGTGGATGAAATATATTTAAACCAAATAGCAGTCATGATTGTCAAGAGAAGAAAGGTCAGTGTCCAAGAAAAGTGGCTCAGAAAACACCTTCAGAAATCATTATTCACCCAAAATTAGAATATTAGGTCTTAATTTTGGATATTAAACACATAAATACAGAAACGTTACTGTACAAGCAGTAGATAGGCACCCCTCTGTGCAAAGCCTTGTCAAGTTCCTGGTTATCATTTGGTGTAATATCTTTTGCATACAACCATGTAAAACAATCCCTTATCCTGAAAAATAATATAGTTCTACCAAAACACAACACAAACACTGATCAATAGACATTATGCAAGCAGCATCACATTATAACATGAAGAGACTTACCTCTAAAACTGGCTCAGAAAACATTTGAACGATGAGTCAAAGTGGCTCAGAAAACATTTGTTGGATGAGTGAAACTGGCTCAGAAAACACCTTCGTAAATAAATAGTCAATCTACTACCATAGAAGAAAATGGCAGCCGTAAGACCGGGCTTGTTATCACCATTGCCAGTGAAAATTGAAAGGTACACAAGTGGATGAAATATATTCAAACCAAATAGCAGTCATGATTGTCAAGAGAAGAAAGGTCATTGTCGAAGAAAAGTGGCTCAGAAAACACCTTCAGAAATCATTATTCACCCAAAATCAGAATATTAGGTCTTAATTTTGGATATTAAACACATAAATACAGAAATGTTACTGTACAAGTAGTAGATAGACACCCCTCTGTGCAAAGCCTTGTCAAGTTCCTGGTTATCATTTGGTGTAATATCTTTTGCATACAACTGTGTAAAACAATCCCTTAGCCTGAAAACAATATAGTTCTAACAAAACACAACACAAACACTGATCAGCAGACATTATTCAAGCAGCATCACATTATAACATGAAGATACTTACCTCTAAAACTGGCTCAGATAACATTTGAAGGATGAGTCAAAGTGGCTCAGAAAACATTTGTTGGATGAGTGAAACAGGATCAGAAAACATCTACGTAAATCAATAGTCAATCTACTACCATAGAAGAAAATGGCAGCCATAAAACTGGACTTGTTATTTTCATTGCTAGTGAAAATTGAAAGGTACAAAAGTGGATGAAATATATTCAAACCAAATAGCAGACATGATTGTCAAGAGAAGAAAGTTCACTGTCGAAGAAAAGTGGATCAGAAAAACACCTTCAGAAATCATTAGTCAATGTGATACCATATAAGAAAATGACAGCTGTAAGACGGGACTTTTTATCATCACTGCCAGTGAAAATTGAGAATGATGAAAAATCATTATAGTTATAATAAAACACAACACAAATATCTGGTTGTTGCTTGAAACACGCTTACCACAATAGTTCTTGTTTCCATAATCCTCAGTTCCAACACCATCATTTTTAGATTAAACAAAGGAACCAGAATCGAGGAATGATGATACTAACCACTAAAACTGGCTCAGAAAACATTTGAAGGATGAGTCAAACTGGCTCAGAAAAGACACTCAGGAATCAATAGTCAATATACTACCATAGAAGAAAATGGCAGCCGTAAGACCGGACTTGTTATAATCATTGCCAGTGAAGATTGAGAATGAAGAAAAATACAGATTCTACAGAATGATTTATACCCCCCAAATGTTAAACACAGATTCTACAGTAACATTACAACGTTGATTTATACCTCTCGCAGCAGCAACATGGGGAAAGCTTTCAGCAATATATGCTTTTTACACGAAAAGTCTTCAAAACAAAAACAACAATATGAGTATATATAAACAAATTTAAAAAGACTCAACATCAATATATGATTTTCACACCAAACGTCTTCAAAACAAAAACAACATGAGCATATATAACATTTCTCCTATTGTACACTTGACATGTTATTCTCATTACCCATTGTAAACTTGTCATTGTTTTTTCAAAAGGGAGACACACTTTATCCAGTGTGTACTTGTATGTACACTGCATCCAAAGTTGATGCAAACTCTCTTTTGTTGTGCATATTTTCGTACCTCTCTTCTTGACCTTCTTTACCATATTTGTTCCACCCAAAAATCATCCGACAAAAACCCATAAATGTGGGTCACCGATTCCCACGACGACGAATATCAGCATCACTAAGGTGAGTTAGTGGTTCTCAACTGATTCGTTTTTCAACTGCCTCAAAAAACACCTTCATAAATCAATAATCAATCTATAACCATAAAAGGAAATGACAGCCATAATACCGGACTTTTAATCATCATTGCCAGTGAAAACTGGAAATGATGAAAAATACCAATGGATATGATGATTAAAGCCAAAATCGTATAATACCTGCAGGACTCTGAAAGTTGACCAACCAATTTAAAACCAACCAATGGGTATAATCATCTATAACAAAGGACAATATGACGCAAGACATGATAGTATGATGCAAGGAATGTAGGCCATGATGGAAAACCTGTATATGATCAATAACTCCATCAGCATTAATATTATAATGTAGGCCACTTTCATGAAGGTGAAGCTGGGATGTTCAAAATGGTACAGTTTCAGTGTTGAAGACAGAACAGAGAAATATCAGGAAAATCAAAACCCTAAAATCAAAATCAGAAAAATTGAAGAAAGCTAAAGCTATGCTTATTGTTACCTTGTTTGCGGTGCATCCATTTTAGACATAGCAGAGTTAAAACTCACATTGTATCAAAGTTAACCTAAAACAAAAAAACCACAGAGTGAAACTTAAAGCATAGTATGTTTCAATGACTTCTTTTTATTACTTAGAACATGTGTACTATTTTAACCATTCCATCTTCAAATATTTAAGTTTCAATGACTTCTTTTTATTGCTAAGATTCATCTCTTTGTATCACAAGTAACCCATGATTATTCAAATGAGATAATAAGGGATTCTTTTAGTTTAATCAGAGATTTTGGATTTAAATTCAATCATGTAAATATTGCAGTGTTAAAGTTTTTTGAGAAAATTTTTTACCACCTATTATAATCCTCTTCGATTTGTAAAATTAATCTCTACAATTGTGGGTAGAACTGAAAAATAAATATCACAAATATATTACTTTTAATGAGAATCTCCCTATCCACACTTCTCCGCCTACATGAATCGTACACTTCCTAGATTTCATGGCAAATTTTTGTTTTTTGTCTTTGACTTGTAGAAAAAAAAGCATTTTAAATTAATGTAAGATGAGTATGTATTATTTTAATCTTTTATTGGATATATAAAAGGTGAAAACTAGAACTGAAAAAATATAGTGGTTTTTCATAAAAATATTTAGATTAATATAATTTGTTCAATATAATAAGTTTATCTAATATACTTTTAATTCTCTTTAAAAAATACTTTGAGTTATCTATCTATATAAAATAATAATAATGTGTTGTGGCAAATAGATTCTTAACCCTTTTTTCTAAATCGACCACTTCATCAATTTAAAGGTAATTTGTGTTTAAAATGTACTTTTTTCAACCAAAATCTACAACATGTTTGTTACCAATTATCAATTACATCATTCTCTCTAAACCTCCAACTATCTCATTTTTTCTGGTTCCATTTCAATTCTATTATTTTTTTCTTCTTCAATTTTCAACCATGTCTTCTATTTAAACATGTCATATTGTTAAGTATTAACAAATGTGAGTAATGTGGATAATAGTCTCACATTGGATAGGAATGTGGTGACTTGAGCATTTATAAGTGAGAGAACTCATACACCTATTACCTTAAGGTTTTGGGTGAGTATATGGTGTGTCTCTCACAAAGGTGTTGCTCTAGAAAAGAAAAGTCCCACAATATTCAATGCTCCCTAGTAATAAATCTCCCCTAATAGCGATATCAGAGCCTGGTTCGAGTAAAGGATCGACTTACTTGTATCGAAAGTACTCCCCACAGGTGGTGGTTAGGAGGTGCCCCGTTGAAGAGTGTCAATGGAGGTACAAGGGTGTTGAGTAAGAAACACACAACAGAAAGTGCAGTTGCACAGTTGAAGCTTCCGCTTAAGGGGGAGCATTGTGGATAGACTCACACTTGAGGGGGAGTGTTAAGTATTAACAAGTGTGAGTAGCGTGGATAATAGTCCCACATTGGATAAGAATGTGGTGACTTGAGCATTTATAAGTGAGAGAACCCATGCACTTATCACCTTAAGGTTTTGGGTGAGTATGTGGTGTGTCTCTCACAGAGGTGTTGCTCTAGAAAAGGAAAGTCCCACAATGTTCAATGCTCCCTAGTAATAAATCTCCCCTAACACATATCACTTCAATCTGTTCCGACCAAATCACTGCAAGCATGCCTTCTAATTTCTCATCATGTCTACCTTGTTCTTCGTTATACAACCCATTTTCCCATCATCTTCCCCTTTCTCTATATCATACCCCTTCACACATCTGCGTTTTTCATTATTTTTTCATAACCTACTGCTTCTTTCATCCTCTTCCTCTTCGTCAAAATCATAGAAACTTCAAATATATAATTAATAGAAAAGAACTATAGAAACATGCCATCGAAGGAGCATCAAAGATGAATCGTCTTATCTAATAACAAAGAGCACATTGAGCCCATCTTCATTGATATAGAAGTAAGCAGATTTTCATGGTTACAAATTTCCCTATTTACAAATTTATGGGTTTTTGTTTTTCTGGTTTTCAATATTTAGGGTTTTCCAATACCCTAACATTCATTTGCAATATTTTGATTCTAAGATTTACTGGTTTTATTTATTTATTTAGGATTATAAATATTTAGGGTTTTAAATAACAATTTTGATTTGTTTTGAAATATTTGGATGTTCTGATTTTCTAGTTTTCTTTATTTAGACTTTCAAATTACTTTCCTTATATAGATTTATTAGAAACCTTTTTTTTTTTTTTTCTTTTTACCACTTTTAAAATCTCAAACTTTCCTGTTTGTTAACATTTTGTATATGTATTCCCAGGGAACTGATATTCATGTCATCATCCCAACCTTCTTTTATTTTTTTAGGGTTTATACATTTTGTTACAAAACTTGTTCTTATCAATTCTTTAAGTTTGATACGGTTTATACATATGCAATTTCCCGAAAATCGTTCAAATATGTGGTCACAATCTCTTCTTCAAGTGGTATGTAATAGATATCTGTAACAACGCACCTTCTTTATTTTGATTCCAATTTACTATATTTTGCACAAATCATTTATCAGGACTTTAACTAGTGTGTTTATTTGTTACAAGCTTCATGTGAAGATACCATATGTCAAGCTTAACAAACCATTCAACTAAGATTTTGAAAGTGCTAAATCAGGCAATTCAAGCAATGATGTAAAATTCTCTTTTTAGGTCAACGTGAGCATTTTTCTTTTGAAAATTTTTATTCAGATTATCCCCATAAATTTAACACCATTTTTAATCTTTAATCTGATTCAATTTTAAGCTTCAATGTGACTTTTCTTCTCCAACCTTTGGTTTCCTTCTTCAACTTTGATATCTCATTTGTTTGTATTACCCCATTTGTTTGATTTATTCCATTTTTCTATTTACTTGACCATCTAAAGTTTTTTTTTGTTTATAACTAATATGGATAACTAATGTGCTTCTATGTTAACTTGAAGAATCAACAATAATACAAAAGTACACTACATGTCTACTGTTCCAAAATTCACATTAATTCAATTAAGAAAAACTAATGTTGCAAGCTATAACCTACAATAAACACAACCAAACAATAAACACAACCAAGTTAAAAATTAATGTGGAAGGACATAACCAGGTTAACGTCAAAAGTGCTCGATTTTGCTTGTTGGAGTATCAAAGATGGATCCATCATTAACACTTAATCTGATTGTTGGATTGATACAAATTTTTGATTATTCAAGATTTGAACCTGCAGATTTGGCATGACCTTAATCATGTGAGACTCAAAGACTTGGTTGGAAATGATGGTGACTGGGATTGTCAAGTTCTGAATCAGTGGTTGTCGGAGTCGATTTTACAGAAAATTAAAACTTTGCTTCCTCCTAAGACTAAGTACGAGAGTGATGTAATTGTCTTTATAGGTTCTAGTATTAGTGGAGCTCGGTTAAGTATATGTATAGCAAGTTAGTTCAGTTGGATCACACTGGTGAAGATTATATTTGGAAGAGTATATGGAATCTTAGGATTCAAGAGCATATTAAGTCTTTTGTATCGTTCTTAGCTGAAGTTTATGAAGATCTCAAGTCGGATGCTGATGTTGTCAAGGTTATGATTGATGATTATGAAGATTCTGGTTCCAGCTACGTGTTTCTTCTTTTTATGCTTCATCAACTTTCTACCAGAAGCCTATGAATTTGAAGATAAGGATAAAAGGATACGTGATCAAAAAAATACATGGTACAAAATGAAAATATTCCTTCCACTACCTGATTTTGTGGGCGAAAGGATTGTACTATTTTTCACACTTGTCACTATTCTGTTAGTGGACATCTGCATTTCTCGTATTCCTGATTTTCCCTCCAACAGTTCCTTTTTCATGCTATAAATAGGACTTAGAGACTTGAAGGAAAGAGCCGAAATTTTACAAGATTGTTTCTACGTGAAAAGCTTTCAAATTCATGCTTATTTTCTTTAATTCTTTGTGTTTCATTTGTGTAAAATCTGCTTGTATAGAAGCAACCCTTGTAAAATACTATCTTTATTCAAACTTGTTGTTTGTATTTCCTTAAGGGACCGGTTAGGTCAGAATCCTTGAGAGGACTAACAGTTTGTCATTGTGGTTTGATAGTCACCAGTTGTTGTAAGTGCATTTGTAATCAGTTGATTATAGTGGATTAAGTCCTTGTGTATAAGGCAAAATCACCTTAGCGGGTGGACTAGATTAACTTTGAGTTTCAAGCGAACCAGGATAAACCTTTCTCATTTTTCAATCTTTTGATTGTTGAGTTTTTGAGTTGGTAAAAAGATTTTGTTTTTCAAACCCAATTCAAACCCCTATTTCTTGTGTTTTTTGTACCTTCAATTGGCATCAAAGCCCCAGTTCTGATTGTGATAAAAGTTTTATCAACACTTCACCGTGTTCAGTACCGATCTAGTTTGTTTGTGTGAGAAGCAATGGTTGATGTTGCTCCTGTTGTTAACAACAATGAGAAAGATCACTATAGTGCTAAACCACCGGTCTTTGATGGTGAAAAGTTTGATTATTGGAGAGACAAAATTGAAAGTTTCTTTCTTGGATATGATGTTGATCTCTGGGATCTTGTAGTCAATGGCTACACTCACCTAGTTGATGTTGCAGGTAACAAAGTAGCAAGGAGTGTTATGACAGATCAACAAAAAAAGGATTATAAGAATCATCATAAGGATAGAACGATATTGCTTAATGTTATCTCTTATACTGAGTATGAGAAGATAATAAACAGAGATACTGATAAGTCCATTTTTTATTATTTGAGGATGACTCACGAAGGGAATGCTCAAGTTAAGGAGACAAAGGCTCTGGCCTTAATCCAGAAATATGAGGCATTCAGAATGGAAGATGATGAAACCATTGAAACTATGTTCTCAATATTTCAGATGCTTGTCGTAGGACTCAAGGTTCTGAACAAAGGGTATTCTACTATTGACCATGTCAAGAAAATCATTAGAAGTCTCCCCAAGAAATGGAGACCTACAGTAACTGCCTTGAAGCTATCTAAAGATTTGAACAGTATTAGTCTTGAAGAACTTGTTAGTTCTTTAAGAAGTCATGAGATAGAGCTCGAGGAAGATGAACCTCAGAAGCGAGGTAAATTTTTTGCCTTGAAGTCCAAGCCTGAGAAGGCAAGGGCTTATCAAGCTGAGGAAGAATCAGAAGATTCTGATGAAGACTCAAAAGATGATGATGAGCTGTCACTGATTTCCAAAAGGGTCATCAGACTCTAGAGGCATAGGAACAATGGTCAAGGGAAGTTCAGAGGATCCAGGAAGACTGGTGGTCATTCTGATTCTTCACTTGGAAAGAAGAAGTAAGGTTCTGGAAAAGAGGTTATATGTTATGAGTGCAAGGATCCAGGTCACTATAAGAACGAGTGTCCTAAACTCGAGAAGGACAAGAGGCCCATGAAGAAGTTTTCTAAAGGTAAGAAGGGGCTCATGGCTACAAGAGATGACTCAGATTCAGAAGAAGAAGATTCTGAAGAGGAACAGGCCAACGTTGTATTGATGGCAACTACAGCTAATCCTAAAAGTTCTAAGGATTTCTGAGATAAATAAGCTTGGATTAGTCAGAGGCTTACCTAACCTGAAGTTCACTTCAGATGCTCTTTGTGAAGCATGTCAGAAAGGCAAGTTTTCCAAAACTTCTTTCAAAGTGAAAAATGTTTTTTCCACCTCCAGACCGTTAGAGCTTCTGCATATTGATTTGTTTGGACCAGTGAAAAATGCCTCTATCTGTGGTAAGAAGTATGGATTGGTCATTGTTGATAACTATATTCGTTAGACATGGGTAAAGTACTTGAAACACACGGACGAGTCACATTCTGTGTTCTCTACCTTCTTCTCACAAGTGCAAACAAAGAAGGATTGCAAAATAGTCAAATTCAGAAGTGATCATGGTGGAGAATTTGAGAATAAGCACTTTGAGAATATTTTTTATTCTTATAGCATTTCCCATGATTTCTCCATTCCTAAAACTCCACAGCAGAATGGGGTTGTAGAAAGAAAGAATAGGACTTTGCAAGAGATGGCTCGTACCATGATCTAAGAAACTGACATGGCTAAGCATTTATGGGCAGAGGCAGTTAACACACCGTGCTATATTCTGAACAAGATTTCTATCAGACTTATTCTGGGTAAGTCTCATTATGAATTGTGGAAGAACAGAAAGCCCATCATTTCTTATTTCCATCCTTTTGGCTGTGTTTGTTTTATGTTGAACACTAAAGAGAATCTTGGCAAGTTTGATTCTAAGGCACAAAAGTGTTTATTGTTAGGATACTTTGAACGCTCAAAAGGCTACAAAATCTATAACATTGAAACACGAATTATTGAAGAATCAATTAATGTTAGATTCAATGATAAGCTTGACCCTGAAAATTCAAAGCTAGTTGAGAAACTTGCAAATTTGAAGATCACTTTCTCAGAATCCAAGGACAAAGATTCTGAAGTCAACTAGAAGCCGTTGTTGGTAGATAAAGATGAAGAGTAGACTAAGAACTCCTCACTTTAAAAATTTGATCATGGGAGATAAAGATGCACCAGTCAAAAATCGATCTTCATTCAAACCTTATGAAGAAACTCTTCAAGGTTTGGTATCTTTGATAGAGCCAACATCTATTGATGAAGCTCTTCTAGATAATGAATGGATTCTGGCTATGCAAGAGGAACTGAATCAATTTACAAGAAATTACGTTTGGGATCTTGTTCAGAAACCAAAAGGCATCCAAGTCATTGGAACCAGATGGGTGTTTAGAAACAAGATCAACGAGAAAGGTGAGGTCGTCAGAAACAAGGTGCAACTGGCAGCACAAGGTTATAATCAGCAAGAAGGGATAGACCATACAAAAACCTTTTCACCAATTTCCAGGTTAAAATCTATTCGTCTTTTAGTTTCGCTTGCAGTCAATCATAACATCATTCTATATCAGATGGATGTTAAAAGTACATTCTTAAATGGGTACATTTTCGAAGAAGTGTATGTGCATCAACCCCTTGGCTTTGAGAGTTCTGAAAACCCAAATTTTGTTTTCAAACTTAAAAAGTTATTATACGGTCTGAAACAAGCTCCTAGAGCTTGGTATGAAAGACTAAGTAACTTCCTTTTAGAAAATGATTTCACCAGAGGGAAAGTGGACACAACGCTCTTTTGCAAAACCTTTAATAATGATATCCTGGTTGTGCAAATTTATGTTGATGATATTATATTTGGTTATGCTAATACTTCGTTATGCAAGGATTTTTCTAAGTAAGTGCAGGCAGAATTTGAAATGAGTCTGATGGGAGAACTTAAGTTCTTTCTGGGGATTCAAATTGATCAACATTCAGAAGGAACGTACATTCACCAAAGCAAGTATACAAGAGAACTTCTGAAGAAGTTTAACTTGTTAAAATGTAAGCTAGCAAAGACTCTAATGCATCCCATATGCATTCTAGAGAAAGAAGAGGTAAGTGGTAAGGTCGATCAGAAGCTATTAAAAGGTATGATAGGTTCTCTTCTTTATCTAACTACTTCTAGACCTGATATTTTATTTAGTGTTTTTCTGTGTGCTCGCTTCCAATCAGATTCTAGGGAAACTCACTTAATTGCTGTTAAGATAATCTTTAGGTATCTGAAAGGCACTACTAATCTTGTTTTGTTTTATAGAAAATCAAGTAAATAAAAATTAGTAGGCTATTGTGATGCTGACTATGCAGGAGACAAAATAGAAAGGAAAGTACTTCTAGAAGTTGTCAATTTCGGGGAGACAATCTGACTCGTGGTCTAGTAAGAGACAATTAACAATTGCGCTTTCAACAACTGAAGCTAAATATATCGCAGCTTATGGATGTAGCACTCAGATACTCTGGATGAAGAGTCAGTAGGAAGATTATCAGATCTTTGAAAGTAACATTCCTATCTTTTGTGATAATACTTCTTCTATTTGTTTATCCAAGAATCCTATCTTGCATTCTAGGGCTAAACATATTGAGATTAAACATCACTTTTTACGTGACTATGTTCAGAAGGGTATTTTCATTTAAAATTTATTGATACAGACCATCACTGGGATGATATCTTCACAAAACCCCTTGGTGAGCATATATTCGTTTTCATTTTGAAAAATATATTTATGAAATCTTGTCCAAAATGATAAGATGTTATCATAATGTTAAGCTTCCATAATTCTTGACTAAGATTCTGAAGTTGTGATGTTGTTTGTTTGTTTCTGAAACATGAGCTTTCTGAAGTGAGGAAGTTCCATGAATCTGAAAGATTTTGATCAGAAGGAAATCCTATTGATTTGTCTTCTGGACTCTGAAAAGGTACGCCATTTAATGATTGTCTTTTTGTTTGATAACATGTGGTCTTTAGTGGAGACAGCTGTCCTACCTCCCGAGCATGCGTAATGATGACGTGACACATTAGGTTTAACATTTCTGAACTAGGTTTAATCCCTACGTATTCCCCATTGTCTACGCATTTAATTATTGTAATTATTTTTTTTATTGCTTAAAATGTTTATATAAACCCACTACACTCACATTTCACACTACGCTCATATTACTCCCACACTTTTCTCTCTTTCAAACCTAAAACCGCTCTTTACAATTGTTCATCTTTCTTCATCAACCTTCAACTTTCAACCGTCAACAATGGTTGAACCTTCTCAACAAACTTAACAACAAGCTTCTTCCGTCGTCATTCCTAAAGAACCAGTCATCACTCTCGACACTCCAGTTGATGACCTTCATGTGTTATGTGAGACTATCGTTGATTTCTAAAACCTGAAAGACAATGGTCTTAACCTAACTGGAACGCTTGAATTCCAATGCTGAAATGCTTTCTTTGAAAGGCTAAAGGGTCCAGTTTACCCAGTCCTTGTCAAATATTTTTGGATTCATGCTGTGGTTGAAAAGGAAAAGATTACCTCCTATATCTTTGGCAGAAAGCTTGAGATTACGGAGAAGACCATCGCTTATTTGTTTTCTTATGATGGTAAAGGAAAAAGGATATTCAAATTCAAAACTTACCCTAAAAGAGATGCAATGACAACTTCAACATTTTTCAAGGAAGGAATTGTGATTGAAGAAGTGAAGAGTACTACTGCAAAGAATTTGAAGGATACCTTAAGGGTATGGTTCTATATTATTTTGGGCAGCATTTATAACAAATCTAACATCAACTCGGCTTACTGCATCAACACTTCTGTTGCGGTGAGAATCGGATAACAAGCTATTAATTAACTTGCATCGCATTTCTTTGAATTCACAACCGACTTTGATTTATCCAAAGGAAAGGTTCAAGATCCAGAAAAACCTAAAGGGGGGAGATCTAAGGTTCGGGGGTTGGTTATACTAAAGGAAGGTATTAGCACCCTAAGTATCTGTAGTACTCTATAGGAACCTCTTGTTTAAGTTTGTGTTATGTTATGTTTGCTTGCTAAAAGAAATCTGTACTAAGGTAAAGACCTAAGGGTATGTACACTAAGTTTGCTCGCCAAGACGTCGCATCTTGTGCCTACGTATCTGACTAAAGAATCAGAGCAACCATAGTTCACCTAACTAAGGGTGAAAGAGGAACGATTGACTATGGGCAAAGTTCCAAGGGGAAATGAGTATGAGCTCATTTTAGAGTTTTAAGAAACTCTCTAAATCTAAGTTATGATGGGAAAGGTGAGTTCTCATGATGATGAGAATCACATAGAGTTTAAGAACTCTATCCTATTTCTAGGTTATGATTCCGTGGCTCTTATGAGGCCAAGAAAAGGGAAAGGCTCTTATGAGGCCAAGGTGGTATGATTTATTTATTGGCTTATGAGTCAACTGAGGAGAACTTTCCTTTGGAATAGGTGTGTCAAACGAAACAGGCAACCAGAA
Source organism: Lathyrus tuberosus (assembly GCA_022829125.1). NCBI lineage: Eukaryota > Viridiplantae > Streptophyta > Magnoliopsida > Fabales > Fabaceae > Lathyrus > Lathyrus tuberosus. Next base: position 4,586,305 of record JALAZF010000164.1, on the reverse strand, counting down.
TAGTTGTCCACAAGACTTTATCAGAAAATATGTACAAGTCCCACCAAAGGGGGAAATGAAGAGTTAGTACTCACAGAAATTAAAAATGAAATGAAATAGAAATAGTCTCGTCTTAATCATGATTTAATCGAGAAATTGATAACCAATGATTCTTGACTTTCATCGACTAAAAAGTGAATAAATTGAAATAAAGAGAAAGTGGTCTCATATCGATCGAAATTTTGTCGATTCAATGAAATCAACCAAACCAGGAAGTTTGTTATATCATCGACCAAAATAAAGATAATGAAATCGAAATGAAAAATAAGGTTGGTCTCATCTTAATCAAGATTTAAATCGATTAATCGATTAATCTTAGATTTTTGACTTTCATCGACCAATAAAAAGTAAATGAAAATGTGCCTCATACATATCAAGACTTTTAGTCATTTTGAATAAATCAACCAAGTCATGATTTTGTAATATCATTGGCCTAAATATGAAAATGGGATTGAAATGAAAAATAAAGTCGGTCTCGTATTTAATCAAGATTTATATCGGTAAATCGATAATCTCGATATTTAACTTTCATTGACCAATAAAATAAAAATAAAATGGCCTCGTATAAATCAAGATATTTAGTGATTTGAAATAAACCACCAAGTCATGATTTTTATATATCATTGGCCTAAATATGAAAATGGAATTGAAGTGAGAATGAAGGTGGTCTCGTCTAAATCAAGATTTAATCGAGAAATCGATAATCTTAGATTTTTAACTTTCATTGACCAACCAAAAAAGAAAGATATGGCCTCATATAATCAAAATTTATTGATTTGCAATAATCAACAAAATTATGATGTTTTTCATGTCATTGGCCAAAAACGATAAAAGAAATTGAAAATCAAGGAGGAAAATCTAAGTAAAAATCTAAATAGAATGATAATCAATAAATTGCTAACAATAAATTACAAAAACTCTACTACAAAGCTAATCAAAATAATTGTAAAAGAACTCATCCAAGATTTTTTAGCAAACAACTTAGTAAAAATTATTTAAAAAAAGAAAGAAATGAAAAAAAAAACAAGAGGAAGGGCTGCGCTGAGAAAAACGGTGATGAATATGTTTAGAATGGATCATCTGGGCTCATGAACCCATCACCCCATTATCCATCAGCGAACAACAAAAATAAAAAAAGAAAACCATGAAATTGCATGGGCTAGAAGCCCAAGACTCGTTTTTCTAATTTTCTTCTTCTTAAAACTACCTCATTAATATTTTCTTTAAAACAAAACAAAATTTTTTAAGAGAAAAAGAAATAATGAGGAACAGGGTAAGCCCAGAAGAAAAACGGGGTCTCTGTCCCAAAAACCAAACGCACGCGGCGGTGCCATGGTGAGAATAAAATCTCAGAAGAAAGGTTTCGACGGTGGCCATGATTGTGAAATCAAGCTCAGAAGAAGTAACAACATCTCTTCATCATCGCGCGGAATCTCGCCCTCCCGGTAGTTTTGATTTTGTGGGTTTTGATTCAACTCTCGCTTCATCTCTCTCTGTCTATCGTCTCTTTTTCGTTCTGTTCACTGATTCGGTTATGGGTTGGGTTCAAAAACGTCTTCTTCCTCCCTACTTCGCTGTTTTTTTGTTTTGGTTTATGAAATGGGTGTGATTGTTTATGGTGATTCGACCGGGTGTGAAGGGTTGTGTTTTTGAGTTTGGTGTTGTTTTGGTGGGTTCAGAGTTTGAAGAAGAGGTTTCGGTTGGTGGAAAAAATGAAGGGTATGGTGGTTTTGAGATGAAGGTTTCGGATCGAGAGATTGGGAGAAGAAGAAAATGAACACCACCTCTGTAGTCTCCATTCACTGTTATCTCTTTTTCTTTTTAACGATGCAAATACTTGTTAATTAAGCATCCTCTTTGTTCGGTCCCTTTCTTCGCAGGCTGGGTGGTTTGACTTTTTCTCGACCGGTCGCTGTTGTGTGGTAGCTGTAGCAGAGCAGGTTTTGGCAAGGTTTTCGTACGGATCTTGGAGAGGCTTGGTCTTGGTGCAAGCAGAACTTTTGGAGCCTAGCGGTTTGCGGTTTGAACAACAAGTTTTGGGCAATGGTAGCAAACAGTTTCGAAAGGGCGTCTTGGATGAGGCTGGCAGCGGGAGGACGCGGATTTAACAGTGATAGCAGATATTTGACTTGTTGTTTTGGTACACGGTTTGTGGAATTGTTTTTTTTTTTGGTGATGTGTTCTTATGTAATGGGCTTTATAATTGTAACTTGGGCTTAGATTTCTTTTCCCTTTTTTTTATGAATATTGATGGACTTTTTGGATTATGATTTTGTAGAGATTTTTGTAAATTAAAAAAAATGTGGATAATGGAAGAAAGAATGGATAAAACATGGAAATTTGATAACTAGACTAAAAATGGATAATTGAAAAAAGAAAGTAGATAACAAAAGTGGATTTAGAAATAATGAATATGGATAATGGTTGACAATAAGATGGATATAACAAGAAAAGAGGATTGATTTGGTTATTGATTTATGGATATATGGAAAATGATCTGATGAACGGGTAATGGATAATTTGGATAATGAAATCAAAAATTGGATTGGATGGAAAATAGGTAATAGAAACAAGACACTGAAAATGGATTGACAGTGGATAATGGTTATTGGAAACAAATGAAAAGCAAAATGGTTAAAACGGTTAAGGGAATGGATATGCATTTCCACGCTTGAACAACACCTAAACCTTGACAACTGCACCTGACTGCCGCACATCCTGAATTACATGACCAAACACTTGCACACAACTTGAAATGTACCAACTGCTCTAATCTCTTTGATAGCTCTGCACCCTCAGTTGAACTAAAACAGTACTGCACACACCATGAACCAGCTTGCCTTAGGAGACTCAACCGAACGATACTCGTCAATCATAAACTCCAAGGGTGAGAAACCCTAATCCTTGTGCCTTGAGTGCACACTTATGAAACAAATGACTGGATGAGGACCAAAACCCTGATTCAGAATCGCTGCCACAGACTGATAACCTGGTACTGATAACAAACCACCTGTTTGACTGAGATTAGGTCAAACTTCCACTGAACCTCAAACCACACCACACAGACCCTTGTCCTGATGACCTTGTCTGGTCCTTGGGGAAGAACTTGTGATGAAAACAAATCACATTGGATTATTGAGGAGAGGAGGTCTCTTGAAACAAACCCAGATTTACAAGTGAAACAAAGCAAACAAAAGCTGATAAAACGGTTAGTTAACAATGCATAGGTGATTGATCTATGATGCTCATGCAAAAGATGTTATGACATCTAAGGGGTAAAATTTGGGGTACAATAGTTGCCCCTATTTAAATAGCTTTATTGGATGGCTCGAGGGATGGAAATCCTCGGGACATCAAAGTGAAAGGTATTTAAATATAGCAAACCAAAAATTTTTCCCTTAGATGGAATGCAGATGCTAAGGACAAGCGACAGACATGCAAATGCTGACATGCCATGAACTCATAATATGAAAATATGATGTCATGATTGTGCAAAAGTACAGACAAACAAGACACAAAAGAATAAAGAGCTACCAAACACAGGTGAGCTTCACTGGGGAAGGATGAAGGTTAGTATCCACAAGGAAAATTCACTGGGGATACAGGCTAACCAACGAAAGAGACTCACTGGGGAGACTCTGAGGAAACGCTGGGGATAGAAAATGAAACTGAGGGGAAACCCTACAGGTCCTTATTGGAGATAGGAGCCAGAGAGGTGTTCTCCACTGGGGAAAGATCCAGGGAGATGGACGACAGGTTCGTATGTGACCGGACGACACTGGGGAAAAAAGACACATTCTTACTGGGCATGAAACCAGAAAGAAGGCATGATCTCTACTGGGGGATCAATTTGAAATAAAAGGATAGACACCCGAAAAAGATTTTCTGGAAATTTCTTGTACTGAAGAGTTCAAACGGGATCTTCAAGAAAAGCCAGAAAAGACAGAGACAAACTCAGTGTGTGCCAAATGATGATCAATCACAAGGACTTTCAAAGAGATAATGATAATGACTGAACTTCAGCTGGGAACCAGATTAAAGTGCCAACAAGGATTGGACTCAGAAGTGATATGCCAGTATACACCAATTTGAGTTGGATAAAATAACAATTTGGATTATGAAGAATACCAGTATGAGATGGATTTGGGTGTGCCAATATGAGTTGGACTTTGACTACCAATATGAGCTGGATTTTAAATAATGGGTTCATATTTGACCTAGTTTTAAACAACGGGTTCACAATAACTCGAAGTTTAGGTTCACGATAACCTGATACAAACAACTGGTTCACGATAACCAGAGGTTTAAGTTCACGATAACCTGGGTTCAAACAACAGATTCACGATAATCTGAAGTTTAGGTTCATATTTGACCTGGTTTCAAACAACGGGTTCATGATAACCTGAAGTTTAGGTTCACGATAACCTGATACAAACAACTGGTTCACGATAACCAGAGGTTTAGGTTCACGATAACCTGGGTTCAAACAACAGATTCACAATAATCTGAAGTTTAGGTTCATATTTGACCTGGTTTCAAACAACGGGTTCATGATAACCTGAAGTTTAGGTTCACGATAACCTGATACAAACAACTGGTTCACGATAACTAGAGGTTTAGGTTCACGATAACCTGGGTTCAAACAACAGATTCACGATAATCTGAAGTTTAGGTTCATATAACCTGATTTCAAACAACAGACTCACGATAATCTGAAGTTTAGGTTCATATTTGACCTGGGTTCAAACAACAGATTCACGATAATCTGAAGTTTAGGTTCACGATAACCTGAGTTCAAACAACAGATTCACGATAATCTGAAGTTTAGGTTCATATTTGACCTGGTTAAACAATGCCAGTGATTACTGGACTTTAGGTATCCAAATGAGGAGATTGAGTATCAGATAGATTGGTACCGGGGTTGCATCAATGAAGATTAGACTTCCTAGGGAATATAAATTATGGTTGCAAAAAGGTTGGACGGCAAGGAAACAAAACATATCCGAGGGTATAGAACCTGAACTCGGAACACATCATCAAACAGGTTGACGGGAAGGTACAACTGAATTGAAGAGTTACATCACCAAAGGATTAATGGAAAGAAAACTGACATCGTCAAAGGATTGACGGAGCAACAATTGGTTCACTAAAGAGTGACATCATCAAAGGGTTGATGAGAATAAAGAAATCACCAAACATCATCCACGTCAAAGGATTGACGGAATGAAAACTAACTGATATCGTCGAAAGGATTGACGGGAAATAACATCATCCATGTCAAAGGATTGACAGAATGAAGAAAACTGACATCGTCGAATGGGTTGACGGCAAAAAACATCATCCACGTCAAATGATTGACAGAATGAAGAAATTGACTTCATTGAAGAGACACCTCGTCAAAGGAGTGACGGAAAGAAACGGATCACCAAACATCGTCCACGTCAAAGGATTGATGGGGAGGACACCTCAAACAGGGATCATATTAAATGGATTGATGGAGGATGATTGATTGAAGGTAACACCATTGGTAACTATAGAAGGGTGAATAAAACCAAGGACGGATAAGCTTCTCGGGAGAGATTGCCACTTATCGCTACAGAGGTAATGATAGAAAAACAAGCTTCTCAAGGAGATTGCCACTTGTTGTTGAGTATAAATTCCAAAGAGATGTTGATATTACAACACTGCTGGAGAAATAATTGTCTTCAATGAGGATCTATAAGAGATTCTTCTGCGAGACACAGTACAAAATAAATGCAAGTGCAAGATGGGCTCGGAAACCACACCTGCTAGGGAGCAAAGTTCAATCTAGGAACAAGCTAGAAAGAAACAGCCAAACAAGACTCCAATTGAGGAATGAACTCAAATGGGGACTTATCTTATCCACATGTGGAAAAATAACTGAACCAACCATCATCCATGAGAATCAAACTCTGTGGGGAATTCAGAAAAGAATGGGCACTTTATGCCTAGGGCTGACTTTCTATTGGAGTGAATAGACAAACCCAGTCACTTGGGGAGATAAACGCCAAAGTGAACCAAAACAGGTAAACACCAGAAAAGGAAGCAAAAATGCTAAGATGTTATGCATGTGAGTGCCTATGCCATGCTTATGCTCATGCTGACAAAACAGACAAAAGGGAGCGAGACCGGAGATGAAATAAACATCTCGACAAGGATACCCAGCCAACCTCATCAGATTGGACCATCACTGGGGATGAACAAGTAGGATCGTCAGATCTACTTCATTGGGAAAAGGAGTATTCCACTTGAGGTATAGCATCATGACTTCACTAGGATTGCCATCATGAGCTTGATTTCCTTACTGGAGGAGGAAGATCCATGGAGAATTGCCAAGATTTAGCTGGAGAGACAGCTTACTGGGAAGCTGGAAAAGGATATCACAAGAACAGGGTAGTTATGCATCCTGACTTATACGATGATCACCATAATGGACAACAGCTTTTGCAACAGGTAATCTTCAAATCTTCTCTGCCCCAGATTACATGGTATGTTGGGAGAAGATACCAAGAGGATTTTAGAGAAGAATCGGCATACGAAATGCCTCAATATCTTCAAACTCTTAGATTCGTGAATCTCGGTGTAACTGCCCCAGATTAACGGCGTTTGCACGACAGAGTCTTTGAACTTGCTCTTCAGGCTTACTGATCTGTGAAAGAGATGCCCCAGACTGATTGGCCTTTTAGAGATTTACCGAATCTCGACTTGATTACCCCTGATTAACGGTATTCGTGATATAAAGTCCTCAGACTGCGGTAGAAACGACTGGGGAACACACTTGCCCCTGTTGGTGGGTCACTGGAGTCCTTGCCTTGAAACAAACTTGTCATAAGATGACTTGGAGAAGACTTGCCCCAGAATTTTGAACTTGAAGAATTCTGGCGCTGATTCGATAGCTCTTGGAATAATGGATTGACGAATCCTTCCGCTTGGTTGCCCCTGACTGAGCTTCCTTAATCAAAACGAATTCCCTAGCTGGCTGCATTTGTCGGGATTCCTTTGATATTGAATTGTTTTGCAAACAAGTATTGTACATTAAAAATTGGCAATTTCAATGCAACATTCATGCAAGCTTTTGAAAACAAAGTTTATTGATGAAAACACACGCAGTGGAATGATTAAATAATCAAAAACAAAACGGGTCTAGTCATTTGCAGAATGACAAATGAAGTGATCAACATACGCAAATAGCAAAGATCATTAGGAGTCAGGTTAATCAACCTTGCCGTAGTATGCTTTCAAAACAACCTTACCTCAATTAGGTCTTTTAAGGGTTGTAACGTGGCTTGGTTCACAGTTTAAGAAACAAAGGATAATGGCTCAAAGTTTATTTGTACCCACCCAATCTATGTGATGAACTCCAATCTTACTCTCAGTTAACTCAAGCTATACATTCAGGTTCCTATGGACTAGGAACGAATTGATGATATTTGATAATGATTCAGACACCTAGGGTAGTCATTACTCTCTTACAGCATTTGATTATCCTTTAATATTGAGGTTTTTAGACCTTTTCTTGTCTTCGTTGAGGTTTTGAGACCTCTTCTTTGTTTTTGCTGAGGTCTTGAGACCTCTTCTTTGCTTGATTGAGATTATGAGATTCTGCTTTGTTTTGATTGTTGTACGAACCTCCTTGTATAAGGCGAAGTTTTGGGCTTCCCGTCTTTCTTGGCTTTTGCCTTGAAAAGGACTCGCCTTATTCTTCGATTAAGGATTTCTTGACGATCCTTCCTTATTTATCGCTTCGGGAACAACTTGTACAACGCTTATTCACTTGATTTGAGAGTGCTGACTGGTGTCTTGCATGAAGCGCTTGCATTAGAATGTATAACCAAGTAAAACTGAGAACTACCCACCCCAAGGTTGAGATTTAAGGGTTTTTTTGTGTAAGGAAAGAAAACTCCTACTTCTGGGCTCGAAGGGTTAACGAGGGATTATCTTCCTTATTTCTCCAGTGTTTAGGGATTGAAATAATGCTTTACATCCTCGGCAAGGTTTAATCGAAAGCATACCACAACTATTAGGGATGTAATCTTTTCGTCATCCTCCCCAATCTTTGCTTAAACAAACAGTTTGATGAGTGGGAAGAAAACAAGATAATGATATTTTTTTTGTTTTTTCACGAACATAAAAGTAAATGAGTGAAACGAATGGAATTAATCTAAAGATGCATAAAAACTTCATTAATCTTGCCAATTTGAAAGTACAACAAAGTTTATAAGCAAAAACAGATTCAAATATGCAAAGAAAAAGCAACAAAATTCTAAACAGTCAAAAGTTTGCCGGCTTCGGGGAACTGGAATTTCCTTCTTGATTTGCCAAGTTGAGATAACCGTCTTCAGAGTTGTTTGTCGAGATCAGCCTGAGAATCATCTTCACATCCACTCTCGGAAATTTCTTCCATCTCAGACTCTGATGAACTCGCCTGATTAGGTGAAAGATTGTTGATTATTGATTTGGAGTCAAGCAGAGTCTGAATCTTGTCTCTGGGTACGTCACAGTCTTCAGTTGCATTCCAAGGACATACCCTGAATATTATCATCTCACTTTGCCAAGGCTGCCACAATCTGATTCAACTGGTTTCTCACCAAGTCGAAATCTGCTCTGGTCACAAACTGGCTCTGCTCTTCTGTGTTCATGATCCTCCAAAATCTACTTCAAGTCCAATGATGGCTTCAGGAAGTCAACTGGGTAACAGACAGAGGACGGATGCAACTCAAGGCTGAGAAATGCAAATGCAATGCTAATGCAAGTCAAATGGTTTCAAGGAACTCGAAGGCAAGTTGCAAAAAATTTTGTGGAAAAACTGAAGTGTTTTGTTTCAAAATCCATGATCTTTATTAGTTTTTACAAAGGAAAAGGTATCAGAGTTCCTTGAAACCGAAAGGCTGTCATGAATAGACAAATGTATGCACAAACACACATATACAGATATTCACATATTCACACATATGTACAAGGAAACAAATGAGGGCCTAGGTTTGAAGATCACGAGCATGGAGCCATGGTCTACCCATCCCAAAAGGTGTGTACTATGGGTTTTCATCTGCAGAACAGGGTTCTAAAAAGTTCCCAGAGTCGACAACCCATCTTTCGTATTTTAAGGATTTCCCAGATGACTTGGTAATCAATAAAATTCTCAAGAGGATCTCGTCTGAGTGTAGTATCGCGTGACAACCAATTCAGAAATAGACTCCATCATGGTCACCGCACTACATCCTAAAAAGGCTTAGTGGGGTTTGGTAACTACGGTTCTCAATATCATGGGCTCCTAGTTAAGAGTAGCACGTTTTCACGAACGGATTCGTTCAACATAACTAGACTCTCAAGAGGGCCTCAACTGAGTGATGGTGTTCTCAATTCAACTTTTTAGGATTCGACTCCCTCAAAGCCTCCTTGAATACCATTGTCCTATCCTAATTGCACTCAAATCCGGGTATAGGATTTATCTTACCACTCAAGAACCAAGCCAACAAAAGAAAATCAAGCACAACAGGTATACAGATATATACAGATATGTACATGTATAGCAATCAAACATAAATAACACAAGTAAAACAAGGTGGGCTTAACCCTAAAAAATACTCTATCCCCAGTGAAGTCACCATTTCTGTTGCGGTGAGAATCGGATAACAAGCTATTAATTAACTTGCATCGCATTTCTTTGAATTCACAACCGACTTTGATTTATCCAAAGAAAAGGTTCAAGATCGAGAAAAACCTAAAGGGGGGGAGATCTAAGGTTCGGGGGTTGGTTATACTAAGCGAAGGTATTAGCACCCTAAGTATCTGTAGTACTCTACAGGAACTACTTGTTTAAGTTTGTGTTATGTTATGTTTGCTTGCTAAAAGAAATCTGTACTAAGGTAAAGACCTAAGGGTATGTACACTAAGTTTGCTCGCCAAGATGTCACATCTTGTGCCTACGTATCTGACTAAAGAATCAGAGCAACCGTAGTTCACCTAAATAAGGGTGAAAGAGGAACCATTGACTATGGGCAAAGTTCCAAGGGGAAATGAGTATGAGCTCATTTTAGAGTTTTAAGAAACTCTCTAAATCTAAGTTATGATGGGAAAGGTGAGTTCTCATGATGATGAGAATCACATAGAGTTTAAGAACTCTATCCTATTTCTAGGTTATGATTCCGTGGCTCTTATGAGGCCAAGAAAAGGGAAAGGCTCTTATGAGGCCAAGGTGGTATGATTTATTTATTGACTTATGAGTCAACTGAGGAGAACTTTCCTTTGGAATAGGTGTGTCAAACGAAACAGGCAACCAGAATAGTTGTCCACATGACTTTATCACAAAATATGTACAAGTCCCACCAAAGGGGGAAATGAAGAGTTAGTACTCACAGAAATAAAAAATGAAATGAAATAGAAATAGTCTCGTCTTAATTATGATTTAATCAAGAAATCGATAACCAATGATTCTTGACTTTCATCGACTAAAAAGTGAATAAACTGAAATAAAGAGAAAGTGGTCTCATATCGATCGAAGTTTTGTCGATTCAATGAAATCAACCAAACCAGGAAGTTTGTTATATCATCGACCAAAATAAAGATAATGAAATCGAAATGAAAAATAAGGTTGGTCTCGTCTTAATCAAGATTTAAATCGATAAATCGATTAATCTTAGATTTTTGACTTTCATCGACCAATAAAAAGTAAATGAAAATGTGCCTCATACATACCAAGACTTTTAGTCATTTTGAATAAATCAACCAAGTCATGATTTTGTAATATCATTGGCCTAAATATGAAAATGGGATTGAAATGAAAAATAAAGTCGGTCTCGTATTTAATCAAGATTTATATCAGTAAATCGATAATCTCGATATTTAACTTTCATTGACCAACAAAATAAAAATAAAATGGCCTCGTATAAATCAAGATATTTAGTGATTTGAAATAAACCACCAAGTCATGATTTTTATATATCATTGGCCTAAATATGAAAATGGAATTGAAGTGAGAATGAAGGTGGTCTCGTCTAAATCAAGATTTAATCGAGAAATTGATAATCTTAGATTTTTAACTTTCATTGACCAACCAAAAAAGAAAGATATGGCCTCATATAAACAAAATTTATTGATTTGCAATAATCAACAAAATTATGATGTTTTTCATGTCATTGGCCAAAAACGATAAAAGAAATTGATAATCAAGGAGGAAAATCCAAGTAAAAATCTAAATAGAATGATAATCAATAAATTGCTAACAATAAATTACAAAAACTCTACTACAAAGCTAATCAAAATAATTGTAAAAGAACTCATCCAAGATTTTTTAGCAAACAACTTAGTAAAAATTATTTAAAAAAAGAAAGAAATGAAAAAAAAAGAGGAAGGGTTGCGCTGAGAAAAACGGTGATGAATATGTTTAGAATGGATCATCCTGGCTCATGAACCCATCACCCCATTATCCATCAGCGAACAACAAAAATAAAAAAAGAAAACCATGAAATTGCATGGGCTAGAAGCCCAAGACTCGATTTTCTAATTTTCTTCTTCTTAAAACTACCTCATCAATATTTTCTTTAAAACAAAACAAAAATTTTTAAGAGAAAAAGAAATAATGAGGAACAGGGTAAGCCCAGAAGAAAAATGGGGTCTCCGTCCCAAAAACCAAACGCACGCGGCGATGCCATGGTGAGAATAAAATCTCAGAAGAAAGGTTTCGACGGTGGCCATGATTGTGAAATCAAGCTCAGAAGAAGTAACAACATCTCTTCATCATCGCGCGGAATCTCGCCCTCCCGGTAGTTTTGATTTTGTGGGTTTTGATTCAACTCTCGCTTCATCTCTCTCTGTCTATCGTCTCTTTTTCGTTCTGTTCACTGATTCGGTTATGGGTTGGGTTAAAAAACGTCTTCTTCCTCCCTACTTCGCTGTTTTTTTATTTTGGTTTATGAAATGGGTGTGATTGTTTATGGTGATTCGACCGGGTGTGAAGGGTTGTATTTTTGAGTTTGGTGTTGTTTTGGTGGGTTCAGAGTTTGAAGAAGAGGTTTCGGTTGGTGGAAAAAATGAAGGGTATGGTGGTTTTGAGATGAAGGTTTCAGATCGAGAGATTGGGAGAAGAAGAAAATGAACACCACCTCTGTTGTCTCCATTCACTGTTATCTCTTTTTCTTTTTAACGATGCCAATACTTGTTAATTAAGCATCCTCTTTGTTCGGTCCCTTTCTTCGCAGGCTGGGTGGTACGACTTTTGCTCAACCGATCGCTGTTGTGTGGTAGTTGTAGCAGAGCAGGTTTTGGCAAGGTTTTCGCACGGATCTTGGAGAGGCTTGGTCTTGGTGCAAGCAGAACTTTTGGAGCCTAGCGGTTTGCGGTTTGAACAACAAGTTTTGGGCCATGGTAGCAAACAGTTTCAAAAGGGCGTCTTGGATGAGGCTGGTGTAGCACCCCAAAATTTGCCCTACCTTTTTCTGGCTTGTGTTTCGCATTCATCTGCATATCCATTAGGTCATAATTCATTCTTTCATTTGCATTGGGTTCATAAGACGTGTGATCAAGGCATCTTCCTTTGGTTTGAGCTTTCCGTATTCAGAAGGTTATCAGTGCGCATTCAAAGTGGTTAGTTCTCAAGCGGGGTATATTCAAGGTCAAGTTGTTGTGGGTGGAATTCATCAGGTCAACAAACAGTGGGCCATGTGAGGTATAGGTTCAGAAAGTCAAGTTTCCATTGATCGGAAATTCAGAAGATGTTTGCAGTTAATCAGGTGCTTGTGAAGAGTTCAAGATGAGCTTTGGATTCATTTGGTCATTCATCCTTTGAATTGAGTTTGTAAACCTTTTTTATCCACCAATATCCGTTTTCTCTAATGTCCACCCTAATTTTCATATCCATCTATTATCCATCTTATTCAAAATATCACTAAATATCCATTTCTTTCTTCTAGTTCTTTTTCTACCATATCCAAAATCCATTTTTGTTCAATTGTCCATCAATCCATTTTTACCAATTTCCACAACCAATTTTATTTGTTCATTCAAATACAATTGTCCACTTTTATTTTCTCAATCATTCCCCTATCCTAATTTATCCATTTATAGAATCCTTTTTTTAACCATTTATTCAAATGATCATTTCACAAATAATATCCAAAACCATGTTTTAATTCATATCCATTCCATTTCTTTCTTAACGTCCATTATGAACCCATTTCCTATCCAAATCCCTTAATCCACTTTTTCATATCAAGAACAAGACCGTCCAGGACATATAATTGTGAAAAAAAACCATGTGAATGGGAGTGTTGATGGACTCATGCAGGAAAGACGACATTTGTGCAATTGATTCATTCTGCGACCAAGTGTCTAAGCATTGTTCAATGGATTCTGTTACTAGTCACAAACAAAGACTAGTGGCAGTAGCGATCGTATTCTAGAGGTATGGAGTATGGATGGCCTCTTGGACGGTTTGACAGCTCCAATTAACTTAAAAGTAAAAGTTGTGGTAGCTCACGATAAAGATATCAATCCACATTGTGCTACTAGCTTGCTTTATCAATCAAGCCGAACCCTTCAGTCATTAGAACTTTTCAGTCATAAAATGGACGCAATAATGCTCATTTAATTCATCAGGATGTCAGAAAAGTAAGATTGGTAATTTTAGCTCTTAGACCAAGTTGTTGATGCTGACAACTGGTATGGAAAGGTATTTTTTCAGTAAAATCAATACACCAGTACGTCATACAACGAGCAACAACAAAAGTGCAGGAGTTCAACGTACCAAAACAAGAATTATGCACTGAGAATACAACAAAATTTTCATTTCAAAACCCTCATCAGAAAATGGAAAATATAGCAGTAAGGTGAAGAAGAATTGCAACAACAGAAATTAAAAAGAAAGAAAAAGGGCTAACAGTGTCTAACCCAAAAACACACCTTCAATAATAGTTACAAAAACTCACTGCCAATTCCTTAACCGAAAAACTAACTTCAACAGCATTTCACAAATTCACTCTAACCAACTCTAACAAACCCTAACCGAATTTCAATTGTGCAGACTAACCTACCCTCACTGAATTCTATATAAAACCGGCATTACCTTCATTCTTGAGCTCCTCTTGATTCTACATAATTCCTCACTTTCATCACCTTCAATCTCTCTCATCTTCATTCTGTTTCTTCTTCACGATTCATTCTTCCCTCATCATTCTGCAAAATCTTCATTCTTCATCAATTCATCAATGGTGCCAATGATTCAACCTGCAACAAATCCATCAACAAGCCTCATGAGTTGAACCTATGAATTCACAATCACAACGCCTCATGTCAAACAACGACAACACCATTTCAGAATCGCAAAAACAGAAGACGGTAGAAGAAGATGCAAGGAGTAAGAACCGATTCAACAAATTGAACAAAGAGCAATGACATCGATTCGTAAGTCGCAGAAGGAGAAGTGAATCAAAGAGGAGAGAGCGTGAACGAGATATACCTGAAGCTAAGTTGTCACATCGTCATCGCACTTGAAGACGCCTCGGACGGACTCCGATAGGTATTCCGAACCTCTTCCTCCTTACTATTGCTTTTGAATTTGAGCGAGTTGCGTCGTTAATATTGAATGTGCTACGAATATTGTGTACTTCTGTTTCTTCTGCGTTTTCGTTTGCGTAATTGTTGAGCGAGAGATGTGAGCGGAAACGAGAGAATAGTAGAAACGGACGGAGGCGAGGTGTTGAGAACGGAAAAGACACGATGTGAGTGGACGTCATGGTTGAACGGAAAGAAACAGAGGTGAGGTTCTCGCGTGTTGCCGGCGACGAGGATTGAGTTGAAGCTGAGAAAACGATGGCGTGAGGATGAAGGTCGGAGGTGAGTGTCGTGAATGTTGAATGGAGTTGAGAGGAGATTTTGCGACGGATTAGAGCATTAAGTTTGTTTCCGGCGGGGCTTTTGTTTTCGGCATGGTGAAGGTGATGAAGTACAAATGGAGTGTTGAGCGAAGGAGGTTGTTAACAGAGATGTTGAGAGGTGGTAGGTGGTGTGTTGTGCAGAAGGCGAGACGGCGGCGATTTGTTGACGGTTGAGGTGAAGTGTGGACGGAGTGAGATTCACGGTGGAGGAAGGTTTGCGTGAGGGTTTGGTTGTATAAGGGACGGCGAAGTAAGGAGGGAGATGAAGAGGATGGCGAAGGGGGAAGCCATTGTCGGCGCAAGTTGTTGGAGATGTTGGTGAATACGGCGTAGGGAGAGAAGGGTGAGAGTGTTGGCTGAAGACTTAGGGTTCTTTTCTTAAGACCCTTTGTCTTGTTTTTACTTGGACCGGGTTTAAGGTTAGGCCCACACGTCCTTCGTTTCTCGCCTCCCAATCTCTGTCTGCACCCTTCTTTTATTTTTAGTTTTATTTTCAATTTAACTTCATCTTTTTTGTATTTTAGATAGTAAATAAATGATAATCTTGGATTTAGTGGTTTTTTAGAATTAAATATGACTTGGCATTATTTTAGGATAACTAGATTAGATTAATTTTCTAATTGGAACTTAGGTATGTTTTAGAATTAATTTTAGAATTAGGATTGTTAGCATTAATTCATAATTGTAGATTTTTAGAACTAATGTCCAATTGGAAATAAATCTTGGCTCTTAGCATTGATTAGAGGTTAATTAGTTGTAGACTAATTTTAGTTAATCTTGACTAATTGGAGTAGATTTTGGATAATGGTTTTTTAAATAATGATTTTTAGTTTAATTGCACAAATCGAATTTTTAGCTTAATTGTTCATTAGTTTAGATTTTAATTTTAGGTTAGGATTAATATTAGTTTTAACTCTAGATTTAACTTTAGGATTAATGTTCTTAGATTTAGTTTAGAAATTAATCGGAATCAATTTTAGGATTAACTTTAGATTTAATCTCAATTTAACTTTCTTACTTAGAATTTAATCTTCCTTTTTTTAGTTAGCATTTTAATTCTAACTTTGATTAATTGCCTTATTTCCCTCACTTTTGCTTGCATATACATTTGCTTTGCTAACATTTTCAGGGGCTTTGGTAAGTTGAAATTGAGTGTGGATAAGGAATCCACATTCAAACCTCTTTCCTTTCATCTTTTACAATTCAATCATGTGTTTTGCAAGCACTTATGTGCTTTCTTTGATTAACTCATCACTTTCCCTTTCGAGTTACAATTTATCTTCTACTTTAGAAGTAAATAGTTTAGCTCATTTCTTCTTTAGACTTTAGGTTTTGCAACCTCACAAACCTTTAGGATCACTCCCTTAACTAGCATTAGGATTGAGTCTTAGTTCACATAGATTCTTACCTTTTTCCTCTTTTGCGTCTTTCATCTTCTCATCTCAAAGAAAATACAAAATATCTAATAAGGGTAGGAATTTATTGCATTTAGGCCTTTCATATAAAGAAAAGATTATAAGGGGTCTTCTCTTATAATCTTAGAATGTGTAGCATATAGCCCATCTTGGGTCAATGTGTTAAACATTTGATCTTGTATGAGGGACTTAAATGCAATACTTGTTGAAGGTACAAATAACAAAAAACACTTCTTCATTTCATAATCAACAAAAACACTTAATAAACACAAGTATGCTAGTGTGTTTGAACCTTAACAATTGGAACTAAGTGTGGGGGTCTTCTTCACCCTTAGTGTGCTTTCTTACTCATTCCATCTTGGAATGTGAGGATGTACACATTCTAATGACTAAGATTTAGATACACTATCATATGCAAACAAATGAAAAAAAACTCTTAAAAGACAAAAACAAATAATAACGTTTTTCCTTCGGGAATTCTTTTCTCATCTTATTCACTCATTCCGTAAGGGTGCGTCATTTCCGTTCTACCGCAAACAGGTAACGCCTAAGTCTCCCTACAGCGAGCTGCAACACCTAAACTGCTAGGACGCGAACGTTGACGTATTCCACTAAAAAACACAAACAATCTATCCCTAGTGAGGGGAACTACGTCGCTCTGATTCTCATGTTCCCGATGAGATACGTAGGCAGTGGGGTAGGGCCCATGCGAGCACTTCTTTTATTTTCCCTACATTTGTTTCTCTTTCTCTCTCCTTTCCTTTTCCATTCCTTTTCCAGTTCTTTCTCAGTATTCTTTTCTATCACCCTTTGATTGAGACAAGCAAGCGTGGATCCCATCGGGTACGATGGACGCGAGGGGGTGCTAATACCTTCCTCTCGCGTAACCGACTCCCTTACCCTTTCTCTTGGTCGCAAGACCATGCTCTATCCTTCCCTTCAGGTTTATGCGGTGTTTCCTTTCCCTCTCGTGGGATAAATACACATTGCTGGCGACTCTGTTTCGGTGCCACTTTCGCGTTTGTACTAGGATGAAAATCCCGGGAGCGACAGCTGGCGACTCTGCTGGGGATTGACCGGTTGACCTATTGCTGGTCCATCCTAAGCGAGTCAATCCTAGCGCTTGTCTGTTTTTCTTTCATTGGGTGTTTACTATACTTTGTGTTGTATTTACTGTTTTACTGTATAGTTGTTTACTGTATATTACGGAATTTACTACATTTTAGCATTTTTATTCCATATGATATATTATGCTATGCTGGACTGTGTTGTTTTCTATTTGGCGGGATGGGATTTCTGAGAGATAAGCCCATTACACAGGCTTAAGTATACACTTAGGATTAGAGTGGAGAGTAGTGGGACCTACGTGCCGTCTGGAGTGCGTTGGGTATTCACAAAATTCACAGCCAGACGAGGCTATCTTGGGACGCATTCTGACGTGTGCGTCTTGCACATGTTAGGGTGTTGATCTAGAGAGCTGTCGACTCTGGTGACCATTCCCGAGGACTCAGTTGCGGCACTCCTCCCGAGATGTGACAGTGGCAGACCACATTCTGTGGCAAACCCATTGCACATTCTCGATCTGAGGACCCAATGCTGGGAACTTGCCATAGGGTTTCCTTTTTGGAAAGAGAATCAGTGGAGGCACTCCTCGATTGGTGATAGTACTGTACCCTGAGGGATGAATGTACTATTGCTTCTAGACCTCAGTGCCAGAAGCTAAGGACCTTTCATTTTGGAGAATCAGTTGAGGCCTCCTCGATTGATGATGATGTCAAACCAGAAATGGTGAACGTATCATCATTTCTCGACCTGAGAGCCCGGGATACTGAACATCCTAGCACCCACATGTGAGAGGGGTGGGTTGTTTACAGGTAACCTTGACCTTCTACATACCCGATATTCTGGATTTCCTATCAGTGTGGACTTATCAGCCTGATATTCTGGTATTTTGATCATCCGGTATTCTGGTTATTCTGGTATTCTCTTCAGAACAGACTCATGAACCTATTCAGTCATCAGCACAGCACAACAGTTATTCAGAATATGTGGAAGCTTTGATCCCATGTCTTATTGCATTCATATTATTGCATTGCATTTGCATCTTGCATCATTTTTGCATATCCTTTCTCCAGACCAGACCAGTGAGCTCATCCATCCTTTATCTGAACTGCAGTTTGATTTCCCAACTTTTGTATTGGACTTGAATCAACCTTGGGAAGGATCATGAACTCTGGGGAACAGAATCAGTTTGTGACTAGGGCCGATGTTGAATTGATGAAGCGTCAGTTGGACCAACTTATGGAAGCTATGGCCGTCATGACAAGGGGAGAGGCCCATATTCAAAGAAATGAGAATGTCATTCCACCTCCGGCGAGCAATGTTGCCCAAACTCAGTCGGTGCTGATCCTTGTCGAGAATCAAGTTGAGCAAGAACCTCCTTTTGTCCGAGACAGACATTCATCTTTTCTTGATGCCACAGACTATCAGAGCTTTGCATTCTCTGTGCCAGATGTCCAGGGGGTAGTTCCAAAGATGAACCCTAAGGATCCACGATCTATTAATGATGAAAGATACCGTGTATTGGAGGAAAAGATTAAATCCCTGGAGAGGCGTGAAACTCTTGATTTGAATGCTTCAAGCATGTGTTTGGTGCCCGGCCTGGTAATGCCTCCAAAGTTTAAAATGCCGAAGTTTGAAAAATACAAAGGAGATAGCTGTCCGAGGCTACATTTAGTGATGTTCTGCAGAAGAATGACCTCACATGTCGACAATGACAAGCTCATGATCCACTGTTTCCAAGACAATCTGAGTGGGGCATCTTTGTATTGGTATATGCAGTTGCATAGTGGTAGCATCCGATCATGGTCAGACCTAGCTAACGCCTTTGTAAAGCAGTACAGTTATCATCTTGACATGGCTCCCAGCCAAATGCATTTGCAAGACTTGTCTCAAGCAGATAGTGAATCATTCCGAGAGTATGCTCAGAGATGGAGAGAGTTAGTCGCTCGTGTTCAACCGCCACTTTCGGATAAAGAATTGGTTGATTTGTTCATGGATACCTTGCAAGGGCCGTACTTGGAAAAGATGATTGCCAATGGGGCAGCAAAATTTTCTGACCTGGTGATGGTGGGAGAACGTATCGAGAGCCTGATTAAGTGTGGAAAGCTCCAAGGTGTCTCGAACTTCCAAGCTAATGAAAATGAATCAGTTGTTAGTTCTCAGGAAGAATTCGAGGAAGAAAATAATTCCGTTCAGGAATCTTCACCACCTCGTTCTCAGTGTTCCGACATATCAACTGTTTAGAGTCAACAATCTTATGGGTCTTCATATCAGGGACAATATTCTTCTGCAAATCAGAGACCTTCTCAGAATCAACGGTCATATCGCCGCCAGCCACGTCAACACGCCCGACAAAGGCCAAGAAAGCCAAAGAGGCAGTTCACTCAGTTGCCAATGTCGTACAGTCAGATGTTGCCAGATTTGATCAAAGGTGGATTGATAGTGCCGAAGGAGTTGAAGCCAGTGCCTTTTCCGTATCCACCAGGTTTTGATGTCAACGCCCGTTGTGACTACCATGCTGGGGCGCAGGGGCATTCAACTGAAGACTGTAAGGTGCTCAGGAGTAAGGTCCAAACACTTCTTGACTCCAATATGTTCTCATTCACGCCTCATGGTATTTAGATCAGCAATTCTCCTTCATCCAGTCATGTGGGTTTATCAGTTCAGGTTATGGAGGAAGGCACTGAGAGCAGTTGTGCAGGTGATTATCAGACTGACTTCGACGAGCAATATTAAAGGTGGATAGCTCATTAGCAAATCAAGCTTGGAAAGCCCAGTTCCTCGAAGCTGGAAACCATTTAGATCATGTCATTTCTTTGCATTTGTAGTTTCTTTTCTGTTAAAATGTACAAACTCATTTGTAAAACTTGTTGTTTTCGATTGATAATGATAATGAAATGAATATGCATGTTTTGATTAAATCCAGTTGTGTTCACTTATACTTTTTATCGATATCATATTCTTGTTTAAGCAGGATCTGAGGGAGGATGATGATATTCAAAGACGCAGAACTTCCAATTGTATGCTTTTGGGACAAAACCCTGCTGATGATGTACAGGCATTGTTTCAATTCCTCAAACACCGAAGATATAAGGAAGATAATCCCTTGTCAACCCCGGTGAGCCTAGTAGTAGGAGTTTCTTTCTGAAAACGAAAAAACCCTCTATCTTAACCCGGGGCAGGGTAGGTGTCAGTTAATTTGACCAAGCGTTCAAATTTCAAAGGAGTGTTCTGTTCGAGGATCATTTACATCTACGGTTATCCCTCACCAACCGAAGAGTGAGACGGTCACAACCCTTTACAAGTCAAGACAAACCTGTGTCACACGATTAGTTCCAAAAAAAAAGAAAAAAGGAAAAAGCCCGCTAAGTCAAGACTTAAAAACAAGTGACTTAGGCAAAAGTTAGGGCATCCCGCTGGACTTCAAAATCGAAAAAAGATTCACAAAGGATCAGTCCAGGCAAAATCAGGGAAAAACAAAAACATGAAAAGCGAAAAGTAAAGAGGGAAAAAGAAAAATCCTCGAGCAAAGAACAAGTCGTGTGACTACAGACACCAAAGACAAAATGGGTGACTGTCACTCTGAAAACCGTGTGGGTTCCTTCCATCCTCTTACCATTCATAACCTTTTGAAAGGTGAGCGCTTGTGTTAAGTTAGCTGAACGTAGGACTGGAGAACATCAAGGAGATTGGGAGGGTTAAAATAAAACTTTGAGCCTTATATCTTTTCTTTCTTAAACCGCAAACCAGGCCACGTTACAACATGCGAAAGACCTAATTGAAGCAGGGTTGTTTCGAAAGTATACTTCGGTAAAAGATCGCATCGAAGCTGACTCCTAAAAGGGTTTTTCTTACCATTCATGTTGGTATCGATGTGACATTCTAATAAGTGATTCGTTCACTGCATGTCATGACATTTTTCCAGTGAACACACTTGGATTTCAAAACTGTCATATGCATTGTATCAAAGTTATCTTTTCAAAACGAATTGTTTTACTTGCGAGTAAGTGCTTGATCAGGAAAGTTTCTGCAATGGAAAGATTGATCTATCTAAGGTGCAAAGTTCCCGAGTACTCCGTTGAGCCGGGGCAAGTCATATCATACGGGCTATTCATTCCAAGATTCAGTTAATCTGGGGCAATTATGTCGAGAATCTGGGGCAATCAAGTCGAGATTCAACAAATCTCTCGAAGGTCAGTTAAAGGTATTCCTTCACAGATCAATCAGTCAGGGGCATAAATCATTTCAAGGTTGGGGCAGGTGACCCTAAGAGCACAAAAAGGTTATTCTCTCCGGAGGACGGTTAATCAAAAGTCACGGGGCACCGCTTTTGGCCATATCACATCTGCAGGGTTCACGTTGATAGTTAACACGTGACGTCCCCAGTAGAGTTTCTCACCTCGGTAGAGATGGCTGAAGTTTTATCACTCAGTAGAGCATTATGGAGATGGTGATTATTCTCCCCAGCAAGAGTTCAGGAGTTCGCTCTCCCCTATCCAGGTTGGTGAAGTTTATTGCTCTTCAGTGAGAGTTCATATTACCGTACAGGATAAGAGTGTTGGATTTATGCTTCCTCAGTATGCTGTAAAGTTTTTTTTGTCTCCCCAACAGAATAAGGGTAGAAGGTAAATTTCCAACAAAGGAGTAAGTCTGATCTGGTCCCCTAGCAGGGCTGATATCATCAACCATTGTCCCCCAAGCATATTTTTGGGTGGTGGTTAGCGTTCCCCAGTAAGTCAAAGGTCGATTGTCATTGGCACTTGTCATCAGCAAGATTCCTGGGATGTTTCCTCCAGCAGATGTTTGTGATTTATACTTTTCCGCAGAATGGAGGTTTAGTCGGGATCTTGAGCAGTTTATGACCCTGAAGGTGGTTCAGTTTGTTATCCCCAGCGGAGTTGGCCTCGTCTCTTCAGCATTTATTTTGTTGGAGTAGTCCTATTGGATATCATAAACATCATGGCATAATCATCATCGCATATCATTAGCATAGCATTGCATGAAGCCTTGTAAAACCGAACAGAAAATCCATAGCCCAACTTTGCTCGGCATCCTTCCACAGTCCACTTTGCTGGCGTCTTTCAAAAACCTGAAATCCTATCCCAATTGGCGTTTCCTTCAAACCTGAAGTCCAATCCCTATTGGCACTTCATTCAAAATCCAATCCCCATTGGTACCCAGAAAGATTTCTCCTTTGAAAAACACTCACCATCAGGTTTCACCTGCCATAGCCAGTAGAGTTCAATCATACTTGGCACATCCTTCTTTTCCTGGTAGCCCGAGCATGCGTCGGCATTTTGCATATAGTGATCATTGCATCCTCAAATCGCGTAGCATTTCTATTTCGTATGGAGCATTACGCCATAGAAAGAAAATTCCAACATATGCATGTGAAGCATAAGCCAGATTTGGCACCTTGCGCGAAAACCCAAATCAACTTTCAGTCAAGATGGTAACATATCCCCAGCAGACATTACAATCAACCCCTCTACTTACCTTTGTTTTGGGTCGTAGATCATACGTCGATCTTACCCTCGACCAGTCTTTGTCCATCAACCCCTTGATGACGACATTTCGGCCAGGTCTTTCCATCAAACCCCTTTGATGATGTGTTTCAGCGTATGGTTTTCTTTATGTCATCCCTATGACAATGTGCTTCCTAAGTCAGGTCTTCTTTCTGTCATCCCTATGACAATGTGTCTCCTTTGGTCAAGTCTTCTTCCCGTCAACCCTTTGACGATGTGTTCCGAGCTCAGGTTTCGTACCTTCGGATATTTTCAGTTTCTTCCCGTCAACCCTTTAACGATGTGTTCCGAGCTCAGGTTTCATACCTTCGGATGTTTTCAATTTTCTTCCCGTCAACCCCTTGACGATGTGTTTCTTGGGTTTCATCCTCTTTCTGTCATCCCTATGACAATGTGTTATCTTTTCAGATTTTCTTTACGTCATCCCCATGACGATGTATTCCTACGGTGGAATTTCCTTTCTGTCATCCCTATGACAATGTGTTATCTTCATCCATTCCTTGACAATGTTTGGCTGTCTCCCTTACAGAGTTATCTTCTTAGATCTTTCTTTTCCCCAGCGGAGTCGTCTTTGCAGATCTGTTGATTCTACTTTGTAAGTCCACCCGCAGCGTGGCAAGCCAGTAGTCGCCTGGCGTCGTACAAAAGACATTGTTAAAGTCCACCCGCAGTGTGGCAAGCCAGTAGTCGCCTGGCGTCGTACAAAAGACATTGTTAAAGTCCACCCGCAGTGTGGCAAGCCAGTAGTCACCTGGCGTCGTACAAAAGACATCTCTTCAGTGGTGGTTATCATCAGAGTTTCATTCAAGCAAAGTTCATTGGGTTGGGTTTATATCCCTTTTCTTCCTCTCCTCGCAGAGTGCAAATTTTGCGGTTCTTTTTGTATTCAATCACCTTGTACCTTGAATGTCTGAAAGTAGTTGCTATCATCCTTTCAGGTCCAAGTTGATTGAATAGGGGCAGCTGTAGCACCCCAAAATTTGCCCTACCTTTTTCTGGCTTGTGTTTCGCATTCATCTGCATATCCATTAGGTCATAATTCATTCTTTCATTTGCATTGGGTTCATAAGACGTGTGATCAAGGCATCTTCCTTTGGTTTGAGCTTTCCGTATTCAGAAGGTTATCAGTGCGCATTCAAAGTGGTTAGTTCTCAAGCGAGGTATATTCAAGGTCAAGTTGTTGTGGGTGGAATTCATCAGGTCAACAAACAGTGGGCCATGTGAGGTATAGGTTCAGAAAGTCAGGTTTCCATTGATCGGAAATTCAGAAGATGTTTGCAGTTAATCAGGTGCTTGTGAAGAGTTCAAGATGAGCTTTGGATTCATTTGGCCATTCATCCTTTGAATTGAGTTTGTAAACCTTTTTTATCCACCAATATCCATTTTCTCTAATGTCCACCCTAATTTTCATATCCATCTTATTCAAAATATCACTAAATATCCATTTCTTTCTTCTAGTTCTTTTTCTACCATATCCAAAATCCATTTTTGTTGAATTGTCCATCAATCCATTTTTACCAATTTCCACAACCAATTTTATTTGTTCATTCAAATACAATTGTCCACTTTTATTTTCTCAATCATTCCCCTATCCTAATTTATCCATTTATAGAATCCTTTTTTTAACCATTTATTCAAATGATCATTTCACAAATAATATCCAAAACCATGTTTTAATTCATATCCATTCCATTTCTTTCTTAACGTCCATTATGAACCCATTTCCTATCCAAATCCCTTAATCCACTTTTTCATATAAAAAACAAGACCGTCCAGGACATATAATTGTGAAAAAAAATCATGTGAATGGGAGTGTTGATGGACTCATGCAGGAAAGACGACATTTGTGCAATTGATTCATTCCGCGACCAAGTGTCTAAGCATTGTTCAATGGATTCTGTTACTAGTCACAAACAAAGACTAGTGGCAGTAGCGATCGTATTCTAGAGGTATGGAGTATGGATGGCCTCTTGGACGGTTTGACAGCTCCAATTAACTTAAAAGTAAAAGTTATTGTGGTAGCTCACGATAAAGATATCAATCCACATTGTGCTACTAGCTTGATTTATCAATCAAGCCGAACCCTTCAGTCATTAGAACTTTTCAGTCATAAAATGGACGCAATAATGCTCATTTAATTCTTCAGGATGTCAGAAAAATAAGATTGGTAATTTTAGCTCTTAGACCAAGTTGTTGATGCTGACAACTGGTATGGAAAGGTGTTTTTTCAGTAAAATCAATACACCAGTACGTCATACAACGAGCAACAACAAAAGTGCAGGAGTTCAACGTACCAAAACAAGAATTATGCACTGAGAATACAACAAAATTTTCATTTCAAAACCCTCATCAGAAAATGGAAAATATAGCAGTAAGGTGAAGAAGAATTGCAACAACAAAAATTAAAAAGAAAGAAAAAGGGCTAACAGTGTCTAACCCAAAAACACACCTTCAATAATAGTTACAAAAACTCACTGCCAATTCCTTAACCGAAAAACTAACTTCAACAGCATTTCACAAATACACTCTAACCAACTCTAGCAAACCCTAACCGAATTTCAATTGTGCAGACCAAACTACCCTCACTGAATTCTATATAAAACCGGCATTACCTTCATTCTTGAGCTCCTCTTGATTCTACATAATTCCTCACTTTCATCACCTTCAATCTCTCTCATCTTCATTCTGTTTCTTCTTCACGATTCATTCTTCCCTCATCATTCTGCAAAATCTTCATTCTTCTTCTTCGTTCTTCATCAATTCATCAATGGTGCCAATGATTCAACCTGCAACAAATCCATCAACAAGCCTCATGAGTTGAACCTACGAATTCATAATCACAACGCCTCACGTCAAACAACAACAACACCATTTCAGAATCGCAAAAACAGAAGACGGTAGAAGAAGATGCAAGGAGTAAGAACCGATTCAACAAATTGAACGAAGAGCAATGACATCGATTTGTAAGTCGCAGAAGGAGAAGTGAATCAAAGAGGAGAGAGCGTGAATGAGATATACCTGAAGCTAATTAGTCACATCGTCATCGCACTTGAAGACGCATCGGACGGACTCCGATAGGTATTCCGAACCTCTTCCTCCTTACTATTGCTTTTGAATTTGAGCGAGTTGCGTCGTTAATATTAAATGTACTACGAATATTGTGTACTTCTGTTTCTTCTGCATTTTCGTTTGCGTAATTGTTGAGCGAGAAATGTGAGCGGAAACGAGAGAATAGTAGAAACGGACGAAGGCGAGGTGTTGAGAACGGAAAAGACACGATGTGAGTGGACATCATGGTTGAACGGAAAGAAACAGAGGTGAGGTTCTCGCGTGTTTCCGGCGACGAGGATTGAGTTGAAGCTGAGAAAACGATGGCGTGAGGATGAAGGTCGGAGGTGAGTGTCGTGAATGTTGAATGGAGTTGAGAGGAGATTTTGCGACGGATTAGAGCATTAAGTTCGTTTCCGGCGGGGCTTTTGTTTTCGGCATGGTGAAGGTGATGAAGTACAAATGGAGTGTTGAGCGAAGGAGGTTGTTAACAGAGATGTTGAGAGGTGGTAGGTGGTGTGTTGTGCAGAAGGCGAGACGGCGGCGATTTGTTGACGGTTGAGGTGAAGTGTGGACGGAGTGAGATTCACGGTGGAGGAAGGTTTGCGTGAGGGTTTGGTTGTATAAGGGACGGCGAAGTAAGGAGGGAGATGAAGAGGATGGCGAAGGGGGAAGCCATTGTCGGCGCAAGTTGTTGGAGATGTTGGTGAATACGGCGTAGGGAGAGAAGGGTGAGAGTGTTGGCTGAAGACTTAGGGTTCTTTTCTTAAGACCCTTTGTCTTGTTTTTACTTGGACCGGGTTTAAGGTTAGGCCCACACGTCCTTCGTTTCTCGCCTCCCAATCTCTGTCTGCACCCTTCTTTTATTTTTAGTTTTATTTTCAATTTAACTTCATCTTTTTTGTATTTTAGATAGTAAATAAATGATAATCTTGGATTTAGTGGTTTTTTAGAATTAAATATGACTTGGCATTATTTTAGGATAACTAGATTAGATTAATTTTCTAATTGGAACTTAGGTATGTTTTAGAATTAATTTTAGAATTAGGATTGTTAGCATTAATTCATAATTGTAGATTTTTAGAACTAATGTCCAATTGGAAATAAATCTTGGCTCTTAGCATTGATTAGAGGTTAATTAGTTGTAGACTAATTTTAGTTAATCTTGACTAATTGGAGTAGATTTTGGATAATGGTTTTTTAAATAATGATTTTTAGTTTAATTGCACAAATCGAATTTTTAGCTTAATTGTTCATTAGTTTAGATTTTAATTTTAGGTTAGGATTAATATTAGTTTTAACTCTAGATTTAACTTTAGGATTAATGTTCTTAGATTTAGTTTAGAAATTAATCGGAATCAATTTTAGGATTAACTTTAGATTTAATCTCAATTTAACTTTCTTACTTAGAATTTAATCTTCCTTTTTTTAGTTAGCATTTTAATTCTAACTTTGATTAATTGCCTTATTTCCCTCACTTTTGCTTGCATATACATTTGCTTTGCTAACATTTTCAGGGGCTTTGGTAAGTTGAAATTGAGTGTGGATAAGGAATCCACATTCAAACCTCTTTCCTTTCATCTTTTACAATTCAATCATGTGTTTTGCAAGCACTTATGTGCTTTCTTTGATTAACTCATCACTTTCCCTTTCGAGTTACAATTTATCTTCTACTTTAGAAGTAAATTGTTTAGCTCATTTCTTCTTTAGACTTTAGGTTTTGCAACCTCACAAACCTTTAGGATCACTCCCTTAACTAGCATTAGGATTGAGTCTTAGTTCACATAGATTCTTACCTTTTTCCTCTTTTGCGTCTTTCATCTTCTCATCTCAAAGAAAATACAAAATATCTAATAAGGGTAGGCATTTATTGCATTTAGGCCTTTCATATAAAGAAAAGATTATAAGGGGTCTTCTCTTATAATCTTAGAATGTGTAGCATATAGCCCATCTTGGGTCAATGTGTTAAACATTTGATCTTGTATGAGGGACTTAAATGCAATACTTGTTGAAGGTACAAATAACAAAAAACACTTCTTCATTTCATAATCAACAAAAACACTTAATAAACACAAGTATGCTAGTGTGTTTGAACCTTAACAATTGGAACTAAGTGTGGGGGTCTTCTTCACCCTTAGTGTGCTTTCTTACTCATTCCATCTTGGAATGTGAGGATGTACACATTCCAATGACTAAGATTTAGATACACTATCATATGCAAACAAATGAAAAAAAACTCTTAAAAGACAAAAACAAATAATAACGTCTTTCCTTCGGGAGTTCTTTTCTCATCTTATTCACTCATTCCGTAAGGGTGCGTCATTTCCGTTCTACCGCAAACAGGTAACGCCTAAGTCTCCCTACAGCGAGCTGCAACACCTAAACTGCTAGGACGCGAACATTGACGTATTCCACTAAAAAACACAAACAATCCATCCCTAGTGAGGGGAACTACGTCGTTCTGATTCTCATGTTCCCGATGAGATACGTAGGCAGTGGGGTAGGGCCCATGCGAGCACTTCTTTTATTTTCCCTACATTTGTTTCTCTTTCTCTCTCCTTTCCTTTTCCATTCCTTTTCCAGTTCTTTCTCAGTATTCTTTTCTATCACCCTTTGATTGAGACAAGCAAGCATGGATCCCATCGGGTACGATGGACGCGAGGGGGTGCTAATACCTTCCTCTCGCATAACCGACTCCCTTACCCTTTCTCTTGGTCGCAAGACCATGCTCTATCCTTCCCTTCAGGTTTATGCGGTGTTTCCTTTCCCTCTCGTGGGATAAATACACATTGCTGGCGACTCTGTTTCGGTGCCACTTTCGCGTTTGTACTAGGATGAAAATCCCGGGAGCGACAGCTGGTAGCGGGAGGACGCAGATTTAACAGTGATAGCAGATATTTGACTTGTTGTTTTGGTACACGGTTTGTGGAATTGTTTTTTTTTTTTTGGTGATGTGT
Organism: Lathyrus tuberosus; assembly: GCA_022829125.1. NCBI lineage: Eukaryota > Viridiplantae > Streptophyta > Magnoliopsida > Fabales > Fabaceae > Lathyrus > Lathyrus tuberosus. Next base: position 4,557,368 of record JALAZF010000164.1, on the reverse strand, counting down.
TCTTATGTAATGGGCTTTATAATTGTAACTTGGGCTTAGATTTATTTTCCCTTTTTTTTATGAATATTGATGGACTTTTTGGATTATGATTTTGTAGAGATTTTTGTAAATTAAAAAAAAAAATGTGGATAATGGAAGAAAGAATGGATAAAACATGGAAATTTGATAACTAGACTAAAAATGGATAATTGAAAAAAGAAAGTAGATAACAAAAGTGGATTTAGAAATAATGAATATGGATAATGGTTGACAATAAGATGGATATAACAAGAAAAGAGGATTGATTTGGTTATTGATTTATGGATATATGGAAAATGATCTGATGAACGGGTAATGGATAATTTGGATAATGAAATCAAAAATTGGATTGGATGGAAAATAGGTAATAGAAACAAGACACTGAAAATGGATTGACAGTGGATAATGGTTATTGGAAACAAATGAAAAGCAAAATGGTTAAAACGGTTAAGGGAATGGATATGCACTTCCACGCTTGAACAACACCTAAACCTTGACAACTGCACCTGACTGCCACACATCCTGAATTACATGACCAAACACTTGCACACAACTTGAAATGTACCAACTGCTCTAATCTCTTTGATAGCTCTGCACCCTCAGTTGAACTGAAACAGTACTGCACACACCATAAACCAGCTAGCCTTAGGAGACTCAACCGAACAATACTTGTCAATCATAAACTCCAAGGGTGAGAAACCCTAATCCTCGTGCCTTGAGTGCACACTTATGAAACAAATGACTGGATGAGGACCAAAACCCTGATTCAGAATCTCTGCCACAGCCTGATAACCTGGTACTGATAACAAACCACCTGTTTGACCGAGATTAGGTCAAACTTCCACTGAACCTCAAACCACACCACACAGACCCTTGTCCTGATGACCTTGTCTGGTCCTTGGGGAAGAACTTGTGTTGAAAACAAATCACATCGGATTATTGAGGAGAGGAGGTCTCTTGAAACAAACCCTGATTTACAAGTGAAACAAAGCAAACAAAAGCTGATAAAATGGTTAGTTAACAATGCATAGGTGATTGATCTATGATGCTCATGCAAAAGATGTTATGACATCTAAGGGGTAAAATTTGGGGTACAACAACTTCCCATAAGCTCATGTTGTTCCTTTTAGAAGATGGCATCAAGCCAACGCTTATAACTCTTCTATTTAGACTTCTCAGGGATTCAGTGGTTCTTATGAGGAAGAACACTATGATGAAGATATCTGTTAGGATGCACGCTGAGAAGAATGAGAATAATGCTTTTATCAACCTGGTTCTGTTTCTTGTTGGAGATATTGTATGGATTGTCCCAAAAGAAGACTTGAAAGAGGTTAGCAAAGAGGTTTCCAAGTACAAGGTTTGTACTTGCTATGTTGGTCGTATATACCTTGAAGTAGAGAAGGATTTCGAAAGTGGAAAACCTGAGGATAATGTTCCTAATAATCAATATGATATTGGAACTTCATCTTCTTTTGGGGTGATTCCTGAGATTCTGAGGACTCTTGTTTAGCTGAAGGAAGAGAATGTCATGGTCAGACAACACTTGGATAGGAAGGATCAGATGTTTAAGCTTATCCTCTCCAAACTTCCACCGTAGAACTGAAACCCTTAGTTTTTTTCAAAATTTTTATGCATTTTTTTTTGTGTTATTTTGATTATGTGTTTTTGCTTCTGCTTGTTTTGTACTGTTGTGCCTTCTGGCGCTTTATCAATGAATTTATATTTTCTTTTCTTTATTGTCTTGTCATTGTTTGTTTTTTCTTTTTAATTAAGTGTTTTCGTTTTGAGCAATAACAAAAAGGGGGAGAAACATATTGATTTTGATATATATATATATATATATATATATATATATATATATATATATATATATATATATATATATATATATATATATATATATATATGTTCATGAATCAAAACTGAAACATTCTTTTTCTGCTAACAATTACTTTGAAAATACTTTTGTTAGCTATTTTTCAGGGAAAGTCACGCCAATCAGAAGCTATTGACATTCTCATATCAGAACTTAAGATTACCAGTTTATGAAGAAATGATTTATTTTATGAGTTTGAAAAATTAACTTCATGGTTTGAGAAAGACTTCCATTCAGAACTTAACAAAAAAGGCGTTAAGTTTTTAAAACCCTAACCAGGATCTGAAGATCTTTCAATAAGATTTCAAATCAGGCTAAGATTTCAAACCAGGCTTCTGAAGTGAAGTTCATCAGAAGTGTTAACTTTGATAACCAGTGTTATGGATAAATTCAAATAACTTCTAAAGAAAACCAGATTCTGATAGAGGATCATTCTGGTTCTGCGAAAAGGTTAATCAGGAAATTGTTCTTTCATTATGATTTTATCTTTTTTGGGAATGTACATCTCAGGGGAAGCTTTGTGCTTCTTTCTGATGTGTCTTTATGTGATTACCCAGTACAAATTTTTCATCAAAATACATAGTTTTGTCATCATCAAAAAGGGGGAGATTGTTAGAACATGATTTGGTTCTGCATCTATACGTTTAAGTTTTGATGATAACAAGGTAGTATTTGTGTGAGAACAATTTTGGTACTTTAACGGTTTGTTATTGTGTAGCTTTAACAACCAATTATGATTATGAGAATATGATGTGCAACGTCATAAGTTTTTGAACTCTGTGTTCCAAAATTCGCTTCTCCGCTGATTCACTTCTAAGAAGCTTCTGGGAATACGCTATGTTGCTGCTGCAACGTTCTCTCCATTTTTGCTTCTGGATGTGACTCTGACCATCTAGCTTTTGAAGAATGGAAAGCTTCTGAAGTTTCTGTTCTTAGCTGAAGTTTCTGAAGATCTCAAGTCAGACGCTAATGCTGTCAAGGTTCTGATTAATGATTATGAAGATTTTGATTCCAGCTATGTGTTTCTTCTTTTCATGCTTCATCAAATTTCTACCAGAAGCCTATGAATTTGAAGATAAGGATAAAAGGATATTTGATCAAAATAGTACATGGTACAAAATGAAAGTATTCCTTCCACTACCTGATTTTATGGACGAAATGACTGTACTTATCTTCACATCTGTCACTATTCCGTTAGTGGACAACTACATTTCTCGTATTCCTGATTTTCCCTCCAACGGTTCCTTTTTCATGCTATAAATAGGACATGGAGACTTGAAGAAAAGAGTCTAAATTTTATAAGACTGTTTCTACGTGAAAAGCTTTCAAATTCATGCTTATTTTCTTTAAGTCTTTGTATTTCATTTGTGTAAAATCTGCTTGTATAAAACAACTTGTAACACACTATCTTTATTCAAACTTGTTGTTTGCATTTCCTTAAGTGACCAGTTAAGTCAGAATCCTTGAGAAGACTTTGACAGTTTGTCATTGTGGTTTGTTAGTCACCAGTTGTCGCTAGTTCATTTGTAATTAGTTGATTATAGTGGATTAAATCCTTCTGTATATGGAGAAATCACTTTGGTGGGTGGACTGGATTAGCTTTGAGTTTCAAGCGAATCAGGATAAAAATCCTTGTGCCTTTCTCATTTTTCAATCATTTGATTATTGAGTTTTTGAGTTGGTAAAAAAAATTTATTTTTAAAACCCAATTCAACCCTCCCCCATTTCTTGTGTTTTGTGCACCTTCAGATATGTGACTCTAAGAGATAGAGTGGTTCATCTTGATTTGGTGCTCAATGTTGTTCATGTCTTCTTTTTATCCTTGATGAAGTTCTTTATTACGGTTTGGAAGAAGATTGTGACTTTACAAAGAAGATTTCTTTTTTTGGGGGGGGGGGGGGGGGGTTGAAGAATTTGTCTAATATTCCATGGATGAGTTTGGATGATGTTTGTAAGCCTAAAAATAGGGGGTATGAGTGAGTAGTCTTTGACTTATTAATATATATATTTTGGTTAAGTGGAGATGAATGTTTCTTGTTGAGGATCCTGTGCTCTAGAGGGATATTCTATTAGCCAGGTACAGATGTATTTCTCTCTTCTCTCTTAGTGGAGTTAGGGGTAGAGGTTTTCATTTTTCTTCGTCCTGGTGAAAAGAGATAACTCTCCTTGGGCCTAAAGAGGATTGTAGTTCTGATTGGTTCTCTAATGGTATTGATAGAAAATTAGGATTGAGACTTCAGACTTCCTTTTGAGAGGATCACTGGTTAGGGAGTATCCTTTTAAAATATAAGTTTCCTGGTCTGTTCTCTAATTCTCTCCCGCCAAAAGGGTTAGTGGGCAAGATAGCGGAGGTTATCAATGGGATCCTGACCTTGGACTTTAGATGGAGGAGGTCCTTCTTCCTTAGAGAGTTTCCCATTCTTGAGAAGTTTATGCCTTGATTAGAGATATTATTCTGACCCTGGACATAAATAAGTGGGTTTGGAAGTATTCTAGTGATGATACTTTTTCAGTGGCTTCCACTTCTCTAGTCCGAAGAGGGTGTGTGTCCTCCTCTTTGGCACCTCTTTTGCTTTAGAGTTATCAACTTTACCTTGTTTGGAGCATCTAAACTCCATCAAGATCTTGGTATTTTATTGGCAGTTATTTCAGGATAGATTCCCTTCTAGAGTCAATCTATTTGGGAGATGGGTGTTATCAGACACTAGTAGCCTCACTTGTCTGTTTTGCGGGTATTCGTATGAGACCGATTCTCACCTTTTTTACTAGTGAGATAGCATCGTGAGTGTGGTATAGAAATTTTAGGTGGTTGCACTAGTACGAAAAACACATATGACAACAGTTGGAAAAGACATATAATGACAGTTGAACGTCCATTGTCAGGTAGCGTGTGGTTGTAAGTGTGTTATTTACAACCACGGTCTATAGCCAATTGTAGTAAATTGGAAAACGTGCTACCTATAAACACAGTTGTATGTGGTGTGAAATCATATGCCTTGGAAACAAAGTATAAACTGTTTCTTTATGATCAAGAAACACGTAAGGGTGGAAAAGACGGTAAAAGAAGAAGAACAACAAGGATTGGTTATAACTATTATTCTTTACTTTCTCTTTAAATCACATTACAAGTAATCAAGAATAACAAATAACCCTCTCACCCTAATTAGGATTTACCACACTTAAGATGAGAGACTAGTATGCTATTTATAATAAACCTAACATACTAAACTAATGAGCTTTTTAACAATTACCCATTACAAGCTAACTTAGGGTACAAGCTAAATTAAACAATTGGACATAACAAACAGGCCCAATTTGACAACTACATACTAGAACGCATTTCGACTACAGCATGTAGGTCTTCGACAACAGCCTGTGAGCAGACTTCGATGGCATGCTAATCTCTATCGACAATACTAGAGTTCGATTGCGATGAGCTTGGAGGAAGATGCCTTCAACAAAGTATGAGATTGAAAAGTTCACAGGAGTGAACGATTTTGGTCTGGGGCACTTGAAGATGAAACCCCTACTGGTTCATCAAGGGTGTTTGGAAGCGTTGAAGGGAGAGGCAGCCATGAACGTTGCGTTAACGGAAACTAAAAAGACGGCCATGATAGAGAAAGCCCACAACATAATATTGTTAAGCCTTGGTGATAAGGTTCTCCGACAGGTATCAAAGGAGACTACGACATCGGGGTTATGGTTGAAACTTGCAAGTTTGTACATGACTAAATCTATGGTGAATCGACTCTACCTGAAGGAAGCTTTGTATTCATTCAAGATGAGTGAAGACAACGTGTTGGCTAAGCAGTTGAATATGTTCAACAAGCTGATTCTTGACCTTGAAAGTATTGATTGAAGATCGATGATGAAGATCAAGCATTATTACTGTTGCGCGCTTTGCCCAGAACACATGCTCACTTCAAAGAAACTCTTCTGTATGGAAGGGAGTCCCTGAGCTTTGAAGAAGTTCAATCAGCCTTATATTCTAAGGACTTGAATGAACGAAAGGAGTATAAACCTTCGACGGTTGGTGAAGGTTTGGCTGTTAGGGGAATATTCTTGCGAATGGAAGGTAAGTTTAACAAGAAGAAAGGTAAAAGTGGCAGAAGTCTTATAGTGGCGAGGCATTTAGTACTCGATGCTATCACTATAAGAAGGATGGTCACACAAGAAAGGTGTGCCCTGAACGCCTGAAAGATCATGGAGGTAAGGATAATGGCAACACAACCATTATTCAAGATGGCTTCGAATCATCTGATGTCCTGGTGGTTTCGAGCAACGACTCAAGAAAGGAGTGGATTATGGATTTAGGTTACACTTGGCACATGACTCCAAACAAAGACGTGTTTGAGGAATTTTGTGATCAAGATGGTGGATCAGTGCTGCTGGGAAACAACAAAGCTTGCAAAATTGCAGGTATTGGATCTGTGAGATTCAAGCTCCATGATGAATCAATAAGGCTATTGACTGAAGTCAGGTATGTACCTAATTTGAAGAGAAATTTGATTTCTCTTGGTGAATTCGACAAGAAGGGATATGCTTTTCATGGAGAGAAAAATATCCTAAGAGTCACGAAGGGGCCTAAGGAAGTCTTGAGAGGCATGAAGAAATAAGGCTTGTATACCCTTGAGGCTGAAGTTGTAAGTGGTTCCACAAATGTTGCATCCACGAAACCTTTGTGAAAGACAAAAATTTGGCACATGAGATTGGTCCATGTCAGTGAAAGGGGTCTGGTCGAATTGGGGAAACAAAATCTGCTTGGTGGAGACAAAGTCGAAAAGCTGAAATTTTGTGAACCCTGTGTACTTGGAAAACTTGTAGAGTGAAGTTCAACAAAGGCAAACAAAGAACTCATGGATCCCTTTATTACATCCATGATGATCTTTGGGGGCCTGCAAGGTGTCCATCACATTCAGGAGCAAGTTATTTTCTATCCATAGTTGATGATTATTCCAGAAAGTTATGGGTATTCATCCAGAAGACTAAGGATGAAACTTTTGAGAATTTCAAAGGTTGGAAGACTATGGTAAAAAATCAGACTGGCAGAAAGGTCAATAGGTTGAGAACCAACAATGGCCTTGAATTTTGCAATGAGGCGTTCGACAGTTTTTGTGCTGCCTCAGGTTTTGCAAGGCACAAAACTACTACAGGTAATCTATAACAAGATGGTTTGGCGGAAAGGTTTAATCTATTTATTTTGGAAAGAGTTAGATGCATGTTGACTAGTGCTTGGTTAAAGAAGGTGTTTTGGGTTGAGGCTATTTCGACAACAACATATCTAATAAACAAATGTCCTTTGACTGCCTTAGATATGAAGACACCTGAAGAAGTTTGGATGGGACATCCACCAGATCTCGACAAGTTGAGAGTATTTGGCTGCGTGGCCTATGCTCAAATTAGGCAAGACAAGGTCGAACCTAGAGCTCTAAAATGCATGTTCGTGGGATACCCTGAAGGAGTCAAAGCTTATAGGCTATGGTGCTTAGAGCCAGGTCACAGGAGGTGTATCACCAGTCGAGATGTAGTTTTCAATGAAGATGAGACGGCCTTCAAGAAAACTGATGATGCTGATGAAGAACTGAAACAGGGAGAGATTCCTATTGAGTTGGAACATGTTGATGCTGAATTACGTATTCCAGATGAATTCGAAGAAGAAGCAAAAGATACTGAGGAAGTTGAGGAAACCGTTAATGACTACCTATTGTCAAGAGATAGGTCGAGGAGAGTCATCAAGCCACCTCAGAGACTTGGGTATATAGATCTTATAGCTTATGCCTTAATCTTTGCAAGTGAGGTTCTAGACAAAGAACCTAAAGACTATAAGGAAGTTATGAGAGGTCGAAATAAGACTGAATGGCTGAAGGCCATGGATGATGAGATGAAATATCTTCATGATAACAACACCTAGAAACTGATCAAGAAACCTGTTGGATCTAGGTTAGTCAGCTGTAAGTGGATTTTCAAAGTTAGGGAAGGAATCGAAGGAGTGGCTTCGAAGAGATACAAGGCAAGATTGGTCACTAGGGGTTTCACTCAGTAAGAAGGTGTCGACTTCAATGATGTGTTCTCTCCTATTACGAAGCACAGGTCCATTCGAATGTTTCTTGCCACGGTGGCACATTTCGACCTTAAACTAGAACAGATGGATGTGAAGACTGTGTTCTTGTATGATGATCTAGATGAAACAATCCTGATGAGGCAACATGAAGGGTATGTTGAAAGGGGGAAGGAAGATTATGTGTGCAAGTTGAATAGATCTTTATATGGACTAAAACAATCTCCTCGATAGTGGAATAGGAGATCTGAAAAGTTTATGACACGTATAAGTTTCATTAGAAATCAGTTCGACCACTGTGTTTACTTCAGATTTGGACATGGTAATTCATTTGTTACTTTGTGCTTTATGTGAATGATATTCTAATAGCAAGCAACAATGTCGAAGATGTAATGAGGGTGAAGGCTGAACTCAATAAGAAGTTCGACATGAAGGATATGGGAGCTGCATCCAGTATTCTTGGGATTGACATCTGAAGAGATAGAAAATAGTAGAAATTATGCTTATCTCAAGAGGCATACCTACGGAAGATTCTCGAAAAGTTTAGTATGTCGAATTCAAAACTTGGTGTGACTCTGACAAACCCTCAATTCAAGCAGAGTATAGATCAGTGTCCCAATACTGATGTCGAAAGAGCTCATATGAATAGTATTCAATATGCTAATATAGTGGGTTCTTTGATGTATGATATGGTATGTAGTAGACCCGATATAGCATATGCAGTAAGTCTTGTAAGCAGGTACATGGAAAATCCTGGAAAGGCTCACTGGCAAGCATTAAAGTGGATTCTAAGGTACATAAATGGGTCTCTAAACATAGTCCAAATTTATGGTGGAACCTTGGGTGAAGATAGTAAAGTAGCAGTCGAAGGATATGTCGACTCTGATTATGCAGGTTGCATGGATTCCAGAAAATCTATTTCTGGATGTGTTCACTATGTTTGGCACAAAAATCAGTTGGAAAACAACACTTCAGAAGGTTGTTGCCTTATCAACCACTGAAGCGAAATATATTGCCCTAACTGAAGTTGTGAAGGAATCATTGTGGCTTGAAGGTTTTGCAAAAGAGCTGAAACTCCAAGGCTGAGTTATCACTGTTAAATGTGATAGTCAAAGTGCAATACACCTGTCAAAGAATTTAGACTATCATGAGCGAACCAAGCACATCGAAGTGAGGTTGTATTTTGTCAGAGGGGTAATCGAGCATGGATAAGTCCAAGTACTAAAGGTTTTGACAGATCATAATGTTGCTGATATGATCATCAAGACGTTACCCAGTTGCAAGTTTTCCACTGTATGCAGTTGATAAAGTTGCATGAAGAAAGCTAGTTTGTTTCTTGATGTTATAGAGTTTGTTCCAAGATGGAGATTTGTGAGATATTGGATCAAACTCTAGTATTGTCGACAAAGATTAGCATGTCGTCGAAGTTTTCTCACAGGCTGCTGTCGAAGACCTACATGCTGTAGTTGAAATGTGTTCTAGTATGTAGTTGTCGAATTGGGCCTGTTTGTTATGTCCAATTGTTTAAGTTAGCTTGTACCCTAAGTTAGCTTGTAATGGATAATTGTTCAAAATCCCATTAGTTTAGTATGTTAGGTTTATTATAATTAGCATACTAGTCTCTCATCTTAAGTGTGGAAAATCCTAATTAGGGTGAGAGGGTTATTTGTTATTCTTGAGTACTTGTAATTTGATTTAAAGAGAAAGTAAAAAATAACAGTTATAACCAATCCTTGTTGTTCTTCTTCTTTTACCGTCTTTTCTACCCTTGTGTGTTTCTTGATCATAAAGAAACAATTTATACTTTGTTTCCAAGGCATCTGATTTCACAACATTCTTGTTATGCCATGTTAACAACGACTTGTCACTTATTCGGGGAAATTTTTTCTTCGTAACTCTTTTGTGAGTAGCTATGTAAGGTTGAACTTCATCAAGATAATTAAATATATAGAAATGTTCTTCAATAACTACTTCCTGATACATTGACTTAACATTTAAACCTTGCGTACCTCTACCTCCATATCTGTCAGCATGACAAGAGTTTGGAATTCCTATAGACTATGTTTCTAACAAATAGTTTGAACAAAATTCAACAGCTTCTTTTGTGATGTACCTTTCAATGCTCAAAGCTTCCGGTTGGTGATGATTCTTTGTATATCCTTTAAAGATCTTCATGTATTGTTTTACTGGATACACCCACCTTAAATAAACTGGACCACAAAATCTGATTTCTCTAACTAGATGAATAAATATGTAAACTATAATGTCAAAAAATGATGGAGAAAAATACATCTCCATTTGGCACAAGATTATTGCAGCCTCATATTTTAATTCATCTAATTTTTTGAAATCAAGAAGTTTATTACATATAGCATTGAAGAATAAGCACAACCTGGTTATATTTACTCTTACATTTTTGGAAGGACGCCACGGATAGCCACTGGTAGAACTTGTTACATCAAGACATGACAATCATGTTATTTTAAGCCAATTAACTTGCGATATTTCATTGATACAAGTTTCTTGGTGTTTGATGAGTAACCTTGGGGAAATTTGATATTATGCAAAAACTCTAAAAAAAAATTCTTTTCCATTTTAGATAGGGTGTGACATGGCGGAGGCAAATAAGTTATTTTCCCTCTATCTTCTAAAGCCAATTGTTGTCATATACCCATCTCTACCATATCTAAACGAGAATTCTTACTATCTTTAGTCTTGTCTGAAATGTTTAGAAGTGTCCATATCAAACTATCACACACATTTTTCTCCACATACATCACATTTAGAAAATGTCTTACATCGAGGCTAAACCAATATGGAAGATCAAAGAACACTGATCTCTTTTTCCAAATATTTCTATCAACAAGACCTTTTTTATTCTTTCCAAAGAAAACATTAAGGCATTTTTGTCGTTGATAAACTTTATCACCAGTTAAAGGTTTAGGAGCGATTTCAAACTCTTGCCCTTCCTTAAAAGTCATTCGCAATCTATGATAAGGATGATTGAGTTTTAGAAATTTCCAATGTCCAAGGTAAACAGTCTTTTTTCCAAACTCAATTTGGTGGAAACATGTATTAGATTCACATATAGGATACACTTTATATCCTTTGACACTATATATAGACAAATTACCATATGTAGGAAAGTCGTTGATTGTGCAAAATAACATTGTATGCATCTTAAACTTTTCACCAGAATATGCATTATTATCATCAATGCCTTCCTCCCACAAAAGTATTAAATCTTCAATTAATGGACTTGGATAAATATCTATGCCATTTCCAGGTTTTTTGGTCAAAAAATCGTCATACTTAACAACATATACTTGCGCTTCATGCCAACCAAGGAGATAGGTTGTAAATTGTGAGAATAACAAGCCACAAAGAATGGTTAGTACTCATATTACTGTTGAATGCCAAACATGCTTTAATTTGATCCATTATATTTGACATTTTTCAACTCATTTGTTATGTTTTAATGTATTTATTCCATGTTTCAATGCTATTCTTCAATTATGTTACAAATACATTTGGTTGCTTTGATTTGTGTGTTATTGTGCAGGAATTAGGCATAAAACATCAAGAGTAAGACACAAGTGAATGAACAAGGAAGCCAAAGAAAAGGGAGAAGATTTAGCATGTTTGCTGGGCGAACAACAGCGAACAGCCAACGAATATTCGCTGGGAGAGGTTGCAGCAAAGCCCTAGCGAACCATCCCATATTTGAGGCAGTAGCTAAAGGACCATAAGTTCGCTGTGCGAACTTGTAGCGAAGAAACTCGCTGGGCGAAAAGTGTTCACAGAGTGAACTTAGATATTTCCTCAGGGGCAGTTTAACTATTCAGAAGCACTTCAGGTGCCATAAAGAGGTCTTCGCTGGGCGAAGAATGCGTTTGCTGGGCAAACTTGACAGATTTTAGTTGTACTATATAAGTACTTTTCACACTTTTTTGGGATCAAAACCCCATTTTCACATATAAACCCATATATTTAAGCATTTCTTCACCAAAGAGTGATATTTTGCAAATAGAAATGGGATTCGTATCCAAGATCGATTCTTCAACGTGGATGCTCATTCATCTTCTCTCATTACTTGTAAAGCAAGCTACCATGGTTATGGGTAGCTAATTTCCTTTGTATCAAAGGTAGAGGTAGTGTACCTAAGCATTATGCATTTCTTTTGGCTGGCCTTGTATGTGAACAAGTGATGATTAATATATGATGAATATTTTTGTTCTTACTGATCCATTCTTGTTTTATAAAACTTTAGACATAGATTTTATGGAACTTGACCTAAAATATTTATCTATCAATTTATAGATTGGAGAGATCGGTCTATGGTTGATATTTTCTTTGTATTGAACTTAAAGCTTACTATATTGGTTGTTATATGGAGAGATTGTGTAGAGATGAATACGATATTTCTCACGACGCCGCTCTAGAGAGAGACGGCATTGAGAGAATGCACGATGATATTAATCGGATCCGACTTCACATGCAAGATTAAGAGAATATGTATAAGTTAAGGTAGATGAAAACTACTTTTGATATACTTTGTTAATCAAACACTTTAGAATTTAAAGCTTTGCTACTAAAATCGTGACAATTTATGAAACAAACTTTGAAAACCTTTTTATTAAAATGATAAAATATTGAACGACAAGCATCCCATATCAGAACAATCCATGTGGAGACGATAAAAAAATGCCCCTATAGTATAATTCAAACAAAATGGCGCCGTTGTCGAGGATTGTTGTTGATATTGCAAGCATTTTAATAGTTTATTTATTTTAAGATCTTTGTATTATGATCTCTTATCTCTGTTTATTTTTCTTGTGCTATTTGATTTATTTGGTTAAGTGTCCAGATTCTGTTTATGCGAGAGAGTGTACACGCAGACCAACTCCTTTTCGATCCTGAGATTGAAAGAACCGCGTGGAAGCTCAATAGCAGAACTAGGTGGAGAAGACAACTTGCCAAAGAAAGACAAGAGCCCAAAGAAAATTCTTTATCTACACCCATTGTTACGCCAAACATGGAAGATCCACCACCACCACCACCCCCTGCTTCAACCTCACGTGTTAACAGTCCAAGACACAACGCTCAGTTCGCATGTAATGCCAACAATGGAAGGCATTTTGAGATGAAGACGAGAATCCTACCTCTTTTATATGCAAATCCCTTTGCGGGGATGGACCATGAGGATCCGTTTACTCATCTCACGAAGTTTTACGAGATAGAGGGTGCAACTGGAGCTCCGGAAGTCGAAGAGGAATCTTTGTTCATGAGACTATTTCCGCATTCCTTAATTGGCAAGGCAAAGGAGCCGTATCTTGACCACTCTACTTTTGTGATGATGGATTGTAACGTATTGGAGGAGAAGTTTCTTGAACAATTCTTCCCTCACAATTGATTTATGGAGGCCAAGACGGCGATTTCGGTATTTGCGTAAGGAGGAAGCGAATCTCTCAACGAAGCATAGGAGAGATTCAAATCTATGTTGAGAAAGTGAAAAGGCCATGGTTTTGATGACTTGACTCAAGTGCATATATTCCACAACGGACTTTAACCCGTTCATAAAACTCTTTTGGATGCTACGACGTGTGGTTCTCTAATGTCAAAAAGCGCGAAAGATGTAGTTGCCATCATTGATAGGATGGCAGTAAATGATCATCAAGGTCAACACAACCGTGGTACTTCGCAAAGAAAGTCGGGAATTATTGAGTTGGGAACTAATGATGCTATTCTTTCTCAAAATAAATTACTCTCACAACAAGTAGAGTTGTTGACAAAGCAAATGTCAAAACTTTCACAACAAATCAAAGAGATGCAAGAAGTTCCCAACAAAAATCAACATGTAGCAAGTTGTGAACTTTGTAAAAGTGTTCATCTTACCGGCTATTGTCCACCGGTCGTTGAAGAAACCAACTATGTGGGAAACCAAAATCAAGGCTATCAACCTAGACCACTGTATCAAAGCAATAACCAAGGCTACCAACCGAGAGGTAATAGCCAAGGTTACCAAGAAAGGTGGAGGCAAGAACCGAGTACTTCTAACCGTCAGCCTTATCAAAGTTACAACCAACCTTAACAAAACCAAGGCGGAAGTTCAAAGATAGAGGAAACTCTCAATCAATTTATGCAACTATCAATGTCCAACCAAAAGAGCACCGATTCCTCTATTAGGAATATTGAGGAACAAATTAGGCAATTGTCCAAACAATTGGCCGATCAATAAAAATAAGCCTTTCCGGATAAGTTGCAAGTGGATCCTAATGAGGTATGTAAAGCTATCCTCACTAGGAGTGGTAGGAAGATTGATTTGGTCATTGTTGAGAATGAAGTGGAGAATGAGGTTGTAGTTGAAAAGGAGGATGAAAAGGTGGAGGAGGAAGTTGAAAAAATTGTGAAGGATGATTAAGTTGAAAAGAAATGGAGAGATGAGAAAAAGAATAATGATAGGAAGGGGAAGGAGCAAGTGAACATCCCTATTCAAAATTTACCTTATCCATATGGTCCTACAAAAAGGGATAACACAAGGCAATATGCTTGGTTTATGGATATTTTTAACAAATTGTAAATCAATATTCCATTTGCCGAGGCATTGGAGCAAATGCCTACTTATGCGAAATTTATGAAGGATATCATCACCAAGAAGAAACGGTATACGGACCGAGAAACCGTTGTCAATTGTTAAAAGATTGGGACACATGGAGTTGAGGGCTACTAGAATGACTTTGCAATTAGCTGATAAATCTACTATCTTTCCTCACAGTGTAGCTGAAGATGTATTGGTGACAGTTGATAAGTTTTTGTTTCCCATTGAGTTTGTGGTTATAGACATGGATGAAGACGATGATGCTCCTCTAATTCTTGGAAGACCTTTCATGAAAACAGCAAGAATGGCTGTTGATATGGATGATGGTCTTATGAAAGTGCGAGTTCAAGATGAAGAAGTTTGCTTTAATCTTTTTGAAGCCATGAAGCATTCAAAAGACAAGAATGATTGTTTCCATATTGATGCAATGAAGGAAGTGATAGAAGAGGTGAAAAGGGAAGTTCATTGTGCTACCCCCTTGGAAAAAGTTCTTACTCATGCTTTGCTTAGTCTCAATGAGAGTAAAGAAAATGAGATTGAAAAGTGTTTGCGAGAAATTGAGGCATTAGAAGAAGTTCCTCCATTGGAAGAGCTTGATGAAGATTTGAAAAAAGAAAATGCGGAGGACACCAAAATTGAGTTTACAATTTTGCCCCCTAATTTAAAGTATGTGTTTCTTGATGATGGGGGCAGAAACCGGTGATCATAAGCAATGAACTAACCATTGAGGGGAAGAAAAATTGATTGTGGTATTGAAAGGGAATCAAATTCTATGGGTTGGACTCTTTTTTATTTAAAAGGAATAAGCCCATCCTATTGCATGCATAAGATCTTAATGGAGGATGACTTTAAGTCGATAGCTCAAACTCAACGCCGGTAAAATCCTACCATGAAAGAAGTGGTTAGGAAAGAGGTGGTGAAGATGCTTAAGGCTATAATGATTTATCCTATTTCTGATAGTCCTTGGGTTAGTCTGGTGCAAGTGGTTCCAAAGAAAGGTGGGACGACGGTGATTCAGAATGAAAAGAATGAATTAATACCAACAAGAACCGTGACCGGTTGGAGAATGTGTATCGATTACCGTAGGCTAAACAAAGCTATGAGGAAAGATCACTTTCCCTTACCTTTCATGGACCAAATGCTTGAGAGGCTTTCCGGTCAAAAATTTATTATTTTCTTGATGGTTATTCAGGTTACAACCAAATTATCTTAACCCGGAGGATAATGAGAAAAATGCTTTTACATGTCCATTTGGGGTCTTTGCTTATAGGAGGATGCCTTTTGGGTTGTGTAATGCAGCTGCTACTTTTCAATGGTGCATGCAAGCAATATTTTATGACTTGATTGAAAAGTCCATTGAAGTTTTCATGGATGACTTTTCGGTTTTTGCCCCGTCATTCGATCTTTGTTTGAAAAATATGAATATTGTGTTGGAAAGGTGTGTGAAAACCAATCTCGTGCTTAATTGGGAGAAGTGCAACTTCATGGTTACGGAAGGAATTGTGCTCGGCCACAAAGTTTCTTCAAAGGGCCTTGAAGTTGACCAAGCTAAAGTGGATGCTATAGAGAAGTTGCCACCGCCCTTGAATGTGAAAGGAATTAGAAGCTTTCTTGGCCATGCGGGATTCTATCGGAGGTTTATTAAAGACTTCGGAAAGATTGCAAATCCCTTGAGCAATTTGCTCAACAAAGATATGTCTTTTGAATTTGATGACTCTTGCATGATTGCTTTTAATTCTTTAAAAGAGAGTTTGACTACCACACCCATAATCATGGCTCCCAATTGGAAACTTAATTTTGAACTCATGTGTGATGCTAGTGATTATGTCGTTGGTGTGGTACTTGGTCAAAGAAGAACAATTTTTTTTCATGCTATACACTACGCAAACAAATTTTTGAATGAAGCTCAAATGAATTATGCCACTACGGAAAAAGAGCTTCCTGCGTTAGTGTATGCATTGAAAAAATTCCGGTCTTACCTCATTGGGTTTAAAGTGGTTGTTTACACGGACCATGCGGCGATTAAGTATTTGCTAACCAAACCGGATTCTAAGCAAAGGCTTATTAGATGAGTCCTTTTGTTGCAAGAATTTGATCTTGAAATTCGCGGCAAGAAGGGATCTGAGATTTTGGTAGCGGATTATTTATCCCATTTTGTGAATGTGGAAGTAACTAAAAATGAATTTGAGGTTAAGGAATAATTTCTGGATGAGAAGTTGTTTATGGTTCAAGTTAGGCCTTGGTTTGCCGATATTACAGATCACAAAGTCGTCGGAGTGATTTCGGAAGGCCTAACTTGGAATCAAAGAAAAAAAATTCTTGTATGATGCCAAGTCTTTTGTGTGGGATGAGCCTTACTTGTTCAAACTTGGTGTTGATAACCTTTTGAGAAGGTGTGTTATAATTGAGAAGATGGTCATTTTAACGGGTTAAGAATGGTAATGAAAGTCCTTCAATCGAGCTTTTATTGGCCTTCTTTGTTTAAAGATGCTCATGTGCATGCCCAAAGTTGTGACAATTGCCAACCGAGTGGAGGAATTACAAAATAGAATGAGATGCCATTACAAAGTATGTTGGAGGTGGAATTATTTGATTGTTGGGGAATTGACTTTGTTGGTCCATTTCCACCTTCATTTTCTTGTGAGTACATTTTAGTCGCTGTGGACTATGTGTCCAAGTGGGTGGAAGTGATAGCTTGTGCTAAAGCAGACGGTAAAACCGTGATAAAATTCCTGAAGAAAAACATTTTTTTGCGTTTTGGGATGCCTAGAGTGTTGATAAGTGATGGAGGATCCCGCTTTTGCAACGCTCCGTTGGAAAAAGCCTTGGAGCATTATGGTGTGAAACATAAAGTGACATCGCCATATAATCCTCAGGCTAATGGTCAGGCTAAAGTATCAAATCGTAAGATGTTAAGGGCCAAATTATGCATACATTTGATGTTATTTTGTGGCCCTTTCCAATAGTTTCCTTGATATTTTAGTAGTAAACCCATAAGTTTTAGTGTAAATATACAAGTTTCTAATTTTATTGTAAATATTGTGAATTACGATCATTTTGATGCTTTTTTGACAGGTCTTCTTGCTGATATATTATGGTAAGGACCTATGGTGAAGGAAAGAAGGCCTAAAAGATCATTTTCGAGGCGATCGTGTCAGTAAACCGCGCTTAGCACGCTTTTCAGCGCGGTTCCAACACGTTTTCACTGTTGAGGCAGTAGCTAAGGGCCTTCAACCGCGCTAAGCAGCCTCCAACCGCGCTTAGCTCGCTTTCTGGGTTTCTACCTCTCTTTTGCTGACCGCTTTTATCGCGCTCTTGATGGCGCTTAATGCGGTGCCACTTACCGCTACTTTTTCCACTTTGTATAAATATCTTCCTTAGAAGATATTTTGAACAACTTTTTCATTTTCAGCATTTTGGAGATTAGAAAGGGTTTTTAGGTCAAAAAAGCTTAGAAACTCAAGAAGAAGTGAGAATCAAATCTTTGGAGCATCAATCCTAGATTCTTCGACTTTGATGCTAGCAAAGCTTTCTTTTTTACTTGTTGATCAAGCTACCATGGTGATGGGTAGCTAAACACTTTTGTGTCAAGATTAGAGGTAGTTAACCTTGCTATTATGTATTTCTTTTGATCTTTTGTATGTGAACAAGGTTTATGATCAATAGATGATGAATATCTTTGCTTTTAATGTTGTATTTATGGTTTGAATCACTCTAGACATAGATTTTCCACGTCTTGATCTAATTTCTCCATCTATTAACCAACAAACTCTACACATAAATTTGAAAGTTAATATTTGCTTTGTATCAATCTTATGTTTATTGTTTCGATTGTTATTTCGAGAAATCATCTAGCAATTACAACAATAATACCCACAGAGCCGCTTTAGAAATAAACGGATTCGCGAGGATACGCGATTGTATTGATCGAAACTAAGTTCACATGCTTGATTAATCGGATATGTATGAAAGGGTTAACAAAATCTGATTTTGACATGCTTTTTTTAAAACAAAACATTCATTCTATAGTTTACTCATTGCTACAAAAACATATGTTACAAAACAAGAACTTTTTTAAAACCTTTCTCTTAGAATGTTAAACTATTGATCGGCAAGCATCTAGATATCTGAATAATCCCTGTGGATACGATAAAACAACCCACCTAAAATACTTTTCAACATGAGATCAAGAGGATTCTTGAGAAAATTGTGTCTTCTTCTAGGAAGGATTAGGCACACAAGCTTGATGAGGCTTTGTGGGCTTATCAAAACACATTTAAGTCTCTGATAGGTCTCACACCATTTAAAATGATCTATGACAAAACTTGTCATTTTTCGGTAGAGTTGGAGCATAAGGCTTTTTGCACCTTAAAATTCTTGAACTTTGATCCCACTTTAAGTGGTGAAAAGAGGAAAATGCAACTTCATTAATTGGATGAATTGCGACTTCAAGCTTATGACTCTAACAAAATTTACAAGGAGAAGGTAAAAAAGTATCATGACAAGAAGACTGTGAGAAAAGACTTTCATGAAGGACAAATGGTCTTATTATTTGATTCGCGATTAAAATTGTTTCTGGGTAAGTTGAAGTCAAAATGGTCCGATTCGTTTCAGGTTAGGGAAATTAAGCACTACGGAGCAATTGTAATTGAAGACCCTTCATCAAAATAAAGTTGGATAGTTAATGGGCAAAGGTTAAAAGTGTACCTTGGTGGTGAAGTTGTTACGGATGCGGGAACAATTTCTTTTAGAGATCCTTGAGTCGCTTTTGACCGTCGAGCTCAAACGACGTTAAACAAAGCGCTTGTTGGGAGGCACCCCAACATTGTGAGTATTATAGTTTTTTTTACTGCATTTGTTAGTTTTGTTATTGTGAAAGAGTGTTGTGATAAACAAAAAATTGAGAAACCAGAATTTTTGAAGTTACTGTCATGTTCGCCCTGAGTTCGTTGGGCGAAGAGTTGTTCGCACTGCGAACATGGCAAATTCTAGACTATTGGTAAATTTATGCTACAACACTTTTATGTTTTATTGTGTAGTACTGTTGCATTACCTTTTCTGTAGTTAACTTGAGGACAGACCTTTTTGAAAAGGAGGGGGCAATTATAGTAGACTATAGTTTTTATGGTTGATTGGTAGCTTGTTTTGAATTTAATGCTTCTTTTTTTGATGATAGAATGTGAGAACTTCTAGATTGGTTTCTATTTTCTAAAAGTATCCAATGAAAATTCTCCCAAGTTTGGATGGTGATGATAGTATTTGAACATGTGAATGCAAGCAAGGTACATGGTTACCTCTTTCTAGAATGCTAGAATGTTTAAGAATTTTGTTTCTTTGTGCAAATGTATTTTTGTTTCATTTTGCAACTTTGTTTGAATGTTTGTTTCACTTAGGTCCAATAGCCACAATTTGTGAGAAACCTCCATTGTTTACTATATGCTTAGGATGACTGATAAACTTTGTTTAATACATTTGATTCATGCTTAATCTTGTAATTATTTTGGATTTGTGGAAGCATTAGAAATAATCAAGGCATTTGTTGATATTGAGCACAACCATATCCAAAAAAAAGTAACTTGCCAGTGAGTAGTGAGAATTTGCTAACCCCTTTGAGCTTAATAGTTTAGATCCTAATTTAGTGATGAACTTGGTGTACGTACATAAATTAAAAGATAGTTCATCATTGAATTTTGTGGGATTCTAAAAGTTTCTCTTTAACCTTTGAACAATTGTTTTAAATTGATTTCCTTGCCATAAAAAGCAAGGAGCATTCACTTGAGGTTTGGTTGAATTCAAGTTGGGGAGAGTGAAAAGAAAAGTGGTAGGTTACTCAAAATTTTGAAATTTTTCAAACAAGCATTGAAAAGAAAATTGTGAATATGAATGTGAAAAAGAAAAAGAAAAAAAATGCTTGTTTGAAAGAGAAAAATAGAGATTGAATAATGTACATAAAGGAAGTTTGAAAGGGTGAGCAATTTAGAAAAGACAGTGTTGGATGAAGTTGTAGTGTGTACATAACCTTGTATAGTGAATGTTCTTTTTCATTGGCAACTTTGATTCCATGGCCTTAGACATGTCCCTTTTTGTGAACCTAACCAAGCTACAACCTTTCAAGCCCCTAGTGATCTTCTTGCTTCCATAATTTTAATGTTAATTGATTAGATGAATGTATGAATTATATTGTTAGTAGCATTGTTTGTTAGGTGAGTGAAATTGCCCCGCGGTTACAAACGTGTTAATTTCTTCATTCTTATTCAAAGAGGAGTGTTAGAGTGATTCAAGCATGAGAATTTAGTTATTATTTGAATCATTGCATGATATTTGTTTAAGAACTAAATTCTTTTTCATTGTTCGATTCTAGAAAATTGTGAACATTGCTTGTGCGCATTTGTTTGTTTAATTTGAGCCATAATTTCATTGTTGGTTGAATTAAATGCTTGAGCAAATCCTCTTGTAATCAATGAGAGGCATATTTTGCTTGAGGACAAGCAAACATCTAGTTGGGGAGAGTTTGTTGAATGCCAAATATGCTTTAATTTGATCCATTCTATTTGGCATTTTTCAACTCATTTGTTATGTTTTAATGGATTTATTCCATGTTTCAATGCTATTCACCAATTATGTTGCAAATACCTTTGGTTGCTTTGATTTGTGGGTTACTGTTTAGGAATTAGGCATAAAACATCAAAGAGTAAGACACAAGTGAATGGACAAGGAAGCAAAAAAAAAAGGGAGAAGATTTAGCATGTTCGTTGGGAGAACAACAACGAGCAGCCAATGAATATTTGTTGGGCGAGGTTTCAGCGAAGCCCCAGCAAACCATCCCAGATTTGAGGCAGTAGCTAAAGGACCATAAGGTCGCTGTGCGAACTTGTAGTGAAGAAGCTCGTTGGGCGAAGAAGTGTTCGCATGACGAACTTAGATATTTCCTCAGGGGCGGTTTAACTATTCAGAGGCACTTCAGGTGCCATAAAGTAGTCTTCGCTGGGCGAACTTGACAGATTTTAGTTGTACTATATAAGTACTTTTCCCACTTTTTTGGGATCAGAACCCCATTTTCACATAGAAACCCATATTTTTAGCATTTCTTCACCAAAGAGTGATATTTTGCAAATAGAAGCTGGATTCACATCCAAGATCGATTCTTCGACGTGGATGCTCATTCATCTTCTCTCATTACTTGCAAAGCAAGCTACCATGGTTATGGGTAGCTAATTTCCTTTGTATCAAAGGTAGAGGTAGTCTACCTTAGCTTTATGTATTTCTTTTGATTGGCCTTGTATGTAAACAAGTGATGATTAATAAATGATGAATATTTTTGTTCTTAATGATCCATTCTTGTTTTGTAAAACTCTAGACATAAATTTTATAGAACTTGACCTCAAATATTCATCTATCGATTTATAGATTGGAGAGATCGGTCTATCGTTGATATTTGCTTTGTATTGAACTTAAATCTTACTATATTTGTTGTTATATGGAGAGATCGTGTAGCGACAAATACGGTATTTCTCACGATGACACTCTAGAGATAGACGGTATTGAGAGAATGTGCGATGATATTAATTGGATCCAAATTCACATGCAAGATTAAGAGAATATGTATAAGTTAGGGTAGATGAAAACTACTTTTGATATACTTTGTTAATCAAACACTTTAGAATTTAAAGCTTTGCTACTAAAATCGTGACAATTCATGAAACAAACTTTGAAAACCTTTTTCTTAAAACGGTAAACTATTGAACGACAAGCATCCCATATTAGAACAATCTTGGCTCAAGGCCAAAATCCAGAAACAACGAATCAATTTTCTTCCATTGCAAATAACCAATTACACGGCGAATATTTCCATCATATTTTCTTTCATCTGCACTTCATCTAATATTCTTCGCATCATTCGCATTAGCAAAGAGTCTCTTGAATCTTGAAATTATTGGAAAGTACCACAACACTTTAGCAGGAGGACACTTCTTGCTAACACTGTCATTCTCATCACCATTGTTGTCTTTCAACTTGTAGCGCGACTCACCACATTTCGGACATTGATCCAAATTTTCATAATCTTTCATGTATAATATTCATTCATTAGGGCATGAATGTATTTTTACTTACTCAAAATCCATTGGACACAATATCTTATTGGACTTATAACAACGATTCGACAAATTGTTATCTTCTCGTAGAAGTTGTTTCAACAAATTAAGAAATTATGTGAAACTTTTATCTGACGACCCACTTTTTTCCTTCAGATTAAATAATTTTAACTACGTAACTAATCATGTAAAACTTGTGCACCCCTTTGTCATACCCTAATTTTTGACCCTAAGATCCCACATCATTTTTATTTCATTAGTATCATATGTGTGTATATTTTTATGTATCACAAACCCATTTAGAGATACAAAGATTTTTGTTTGTTTTATTTGATTACAAATTAGTGGTTTTAGCCTAAAAAAAGACTCAGGCAAAGGATCAATCAAGAATGGGCATGATTTTCAACTTACCCAGTCTCTCATTCATCCATGAAGATCAAGAGCTCTCATTCATCAATAACCAAGTACAAGATTGCCTCATTTCAAAATCTACAAGCCTCAAGATCCTCGGTGCACCAAAATTAGGGTTTTGACCTAATTCAGTCCCTGGGATGACTTTTCGAGCAAGGCATGATCAAAAACCTCAAGATATGTTTCAAGGACATCAAATGCCTCATATTAGTCCATTCATATGATTGTATTGATCCAAAGAACTTGATTCATAAACAATGTAAGAATTCAAATTCATCTGGGCCACAGACTAGGGTTTTGATGAAAAGTCAACTATACCTTTGACTATTAAGCAAGGCATGATCTCAAACCTTGGAACATGATTCAAGACACTCAAAAACACCTTTGGAGTCCATCCATGATGTTTAATTTAGCCCAAGGATTTTATTTCATAAAGGATCACAAAGTTCAAAATTCATCTAGTACAAAAAGTCAACTGTGGTCAAAATCAGGTTTGACTTTTGAAGTTTTTGGTCAAACATGGTCTCTTCAAGTCAAGAACAATGTATATAAGTGGTTTTTATCATGATTAATCAAGGAAAATCAAGAAAAATGAGGTTACTTGTAAAAAGGGCAACCATGGAGAACTTAAAATTTTTCTAAGTCATGAGGAATAATGATTTTTACCCTACTTTCCAAGGCCATAACTTCCAAACCAAGTAACCATTTTTTGATCCAAAGATCAAATTGAAGAGCTTGTTACATACTACAACTTTGTCACTTAGGGTGGATTCCCAAAAAAGTGCATAGATTTTAAGATATGAGGCCATGAAGTTAGGGTTTCAACACTTTTTGAACTTTGACACTTAGAAAATTTTTAGACATAATTTGTCTTGTGTTGGAGCCAACTTTGAGGCTATTTTTCACCATGATCCAAGATGAATCAAGACCAATTTCAAACATCAAAGTTGAAGTATGACATCTCAGCTTTCCAAAATGTCCAAGAACACAATCTAATTCCACTTGAGCAATGAGATATGAAGTACACAACATGCCTTAATGCAACAATTTTGGTAAGACAGATTTGGCATTACTTGTGATGCACAATTTTTTTGAGTCTAAGTCTGATGATCATACAATTCTAATTCAACAAGAATCTGAATAAATCATACAAAACCTGCAAGATAGAGCCACTAAGTCAAGAGGAATCCCTTTGAAATGATTAAACATTATCACTTAAGCCTTGAATTTAAGAGGCATTAGAATAGTGAATTGTCAAAGAAACCACTCTCACCAGTCAAAATCCACTCTTAAACAACAATAAAAACATCTGCAAAATGTGGAATTGGTCAAAAGGAGAGCTAGGCTAGTGGAAAAGATAATATACCTTGAGATAGAAGTAATGATGCATTGCCAAAACCGTTGAACATTGAGCTCATCCTTCAACCATCACTATTCCTCCAAAACAAATTTGTTCCCCTATAAATAGAAGCCACGTTTGATCATTCAGAGTACACCAAAACAATTACAACACTTGTTTTCTCATTCTTCTTCTTTCACTTCAAAATTTCAAAATTTCAAAGAGTGAGAATCGAGTTTTCAAAACTAGAGCTTCTCCACTCAAACTTTTGATTCAAACACCTCATATACATCATGTATAAGTGATCTAAACACTTAAACACTTTAAATAACATCAAATTCATCAAGATCACATCTCACCTTGATTAAGTTGCATTTGGATTCGAGCCAAGCAATCTAGGAGGTTTCAACTTGTTCTATGCATCTCAACACAATCCTTGAGGTCCAGGGAAGCTGTTAGGATCATTATTTCACATTTGTAACACCTCCAATTGAGGATTCGATTTACTCTTGCAAGGTAAGCCTGAACTTTTCAAACTCTATTATTCATGCATCATAAATGTTATTTCAAGTTACCAATGTGTTTCTGGTAGTTCACAGATCATTTACCCTCAATCAATTGTCATTTATATTTTATTTTTTTGAATCAAAAGGTATTATATTAATTCAAAATCAAGTAGATACAAGGTGATCAAAGATCCAACCATCTAACAAAACAAAAGGCTACCTATGTCATTAAGGAAGCAACATGTTTCCTAAGCTTCTTTGACCCCCACCCTCTATACAAAATTTTCTCTATAATATTTTGACTAACATCATCATAAGTATTTCTATGAACTTTATCTCCAAAAATCATATCATTCCTATACCACCAAATACCATACAAAGTTTCAGCAAAAGCTATTTTCAGTAAACTAGCTCTCCAACCCTTTTTCACTGTGCTTTTAATAATCCAATCAATCTCCTTATACCAAATCTGCGGATCATGGTGGATTCCAATCCAATTCAAAACAGACTTCCAAATATTCTTCGAAATCCTGCAGGAAAAAAAAATGATCGAGCGACTCATCATCTTCCTTGCACAAGCTGCATTTTTTATCAGCTATCATACCAAAACGCACAAGCCTATCCTTTGTGCCAAGCTTACCATGGCAAGCAAGCCAAAAAATGTGAATGGCTCTAGGCCTGGCACAGTTTCTATTAAGAAGAAACCTCCACTGCATTCTCTCTTGATCATCAATCAAGAGATCATACATTATCTTCATCTTAAATCTATTACCACTTAATAAAGACTCCCAGCAATTCTGAAAGTGGTTCGCAACCTCTCTTTGATTCAGCACATTTTTCATTAACCATGAATTGCCCTGCTTCACACCAACATCCATAACATTCAGATTTTTTATATAGTGGATATGGACCCACTTAACCCACAAATTATCAGACTTCTTGCATAAGTTCCACGTACATTTTAACAAAGTAACCTTGTTCCAAATTATTAAATTAGGAAGGCCAAGACCACCTTGTCTCTTAGGACTACAAACCTTGTGCCAAGCCACCGGGCTTTTTCTGCTGGCTTCAGTTTTCCCTGTCCAGATAAACCCTCTGCACATGCTGTCAATCCTCTTAAGGACACTCTTAGGAATAGGTAGACAATGCATCCAATACTGCACAATAGCAGTGATGGTGCATTTAACCAATTGAATACGGCCAGCCATACTAAGGAGCTTAGAAGTCCAGTGCTTGATTCTTGCCATGATTTTGTCAATAAGGGGAAGGTAGTATTTTATGTTAAGCTTCTTATTCGAAAGTCGTACTCCAAGATACCTAACAGGAAGCATTCCTTCTTCAAATGCAGTTACAACACTGATATTATCTTTGGTCTCTCTATCCACACTACCAAAAACGATTTTGCACTTATTCTGATTAACCACTAAACTAGTAGTGATAGAGAACTCCTTAATCACATCAAGCATCATCCTAATTGATATCTCATCACCCCTGCAGAAAAGCAAAACATCATCAGCAAATATGAGATTGGTAATGCCCAACTTCTCACATTTAGCTTGATGGTTGAAATTAGGGTCAAGTTGCATTTTATGCAAGAGTCTATGAAAGTATTCCATCATCAACACAAACAGCAAAGGGGAGATTGGATCTCCTTGTCTAATTCCCCTTCTAGTTGGCATATCTTCAGAAGCCTCTCCATTAATGTTGAAGCTGTAAGACACAGTGGTAACCACTTGCATAATCCAATTAACAAACCTGCCAGGCAAACCAATTTCCTTCATAACAGTTTCCAATGAATACCAGTCCACCATATCATATGCCTTCTGTAAATCAAGCTGCATCATGATTCTTGGAGTACCAGTCTTTCTATTATAACCCTTAAGCAACTCATAAGCCAACAAAATGTGGTTATGTATAACCTGGCCAGGAACAAAGGTTGCTTGAGACAAATTAATCACACTAGGAAGAACACATGCCAATTGTTTGGATTTTGAAAATGATTTTGTAGAATGTGGTACACCCAGCTATAGGCCTATAATCCTTAACTTTCTTAGCCTCTGCAGTTTTTGAAATAAGGGTGACATCAGTTCTATTGAAGGGGAGAAAAAGTCTATTCTGAACAAAGAACTCCTGCACTGCCTCCACAACATCATCTTTTACAATGCTCCAACAAGATTTGAAGAATTTAGAATTATAACCATCTACACTAGGAGATTTCAAATCCCCAATCCCCTGCAGGGCCATCTCAATTTCCTCAATAGAAACAGGTTTAACCAAGCTCTCTCTCTGCTCCATATTGAATTGTTTACCCAGCCTTAAAACTTCAATATCAATGTGCTTTAGGTTCTCACTTTTATGGCCCATTAAATCACCATAGAAATTAGTGACCTCATGAGTAATATCCTGCTGACCAGTAAGGACAGTTCCATCCTCTTTCTGAATCATTCTCATGCTATTGGCTTTATTCCTAGATTTAAGATAAGCATGGAAAAAGGCATTATTTCCATCACCTTGTCTAATCCAATCTATTTTTGTTCTTTGCATCAGACTCTTTTCCTCAAGCTCATTCCAGTAGATAACCTCCTCAGTAAGTTTCTTAATCTTCTCAATACTGGAAGCCTCCATGATGTTAGTCATAAGCTCCATAAAAGCTTGATCAAGCTCCTGCCTAGAAGTTTTGATCTTCCCCTGAATATCAGTATGTCTATTAAGTTTAAGCAGATCAGGCCTCAATCTCATAAGTTTCTTCCATAATCTCTGCATAGGTGTACCAGTCACAGTGTTTGACCAATTACTGTGAACCAAATCATAGTAACCAATGGCCTCTACCCAACTATTATTAAATCTGAACTATTTCTTCCTCTTCACAATATCAGGATTAGCAAGGTGAAGAATAGCATGATCAGATATGTGAGGAGGGAGAATAGTTAAGGTATTATCCCCATATTCCTGCAGCCAGTCCAAATTAGCAAGAAGTCTATCAATTCGGGAGTATATGGGATTAGCAGCTTGTTTATTAGACCAGGTATAAAATTCCCCTATACTGTCCATCTCACAAAGACCTGCGTTGTCCATCATAGTTTGCAGGTCCTTGCACTCAGCCTCAGTCACCAAATTACCCCCTTTTCTATCATTGCTATTAACCACATTATTATAATCCCCTACAGCACACCAGGGTCCTTGTTGGTTCTTATGGATGTTATCTAAGTCATTCCACAGCTTCTTCCTTTTATCTAACTGATTGTGAGCATAAACAGTTGTCAACCAAAATCTGAAGTTCCCTAGGGCATCATACACACTGCAATGAATAAACTGACATGTACTTTTAATATGCCTAATATCCACCTTAGTATCATCCCAACAAATCCAAATTCTACCATTTCTATGATGGTTGTAATTGTCAAGAAATTTACCTTTCAAATGGATCTTTTCTCTAATACTTGTAGCTTTAGATTCTTTGACTCTAGTCTCAATCAAAACAACAATGGTTGACTGCAACTTAAGGAGATGGGAGCTGATCTCCCTTAATTTTCCAGTCTTATTGAGCCCCCACACGTTCCAAGATACTAACATGGACCCCTGTCAAATGGACCTTGTGGACAATTCAAAGCACCAAATCCATTCAGGCAGTGAGTTATAGTGGAAGATTCTGCAATATCTACACCTTTTCCTCTGGTTCTCGAAGACTTGTTTACAACTGTCCAGATACCTCCATCTTCAACATCAGTTATATTGGGAGTCACCTCTTTCAAAGGAGTCTTATTCTCACTAACTTTCTATTCAGTAATAGGCTTCTGCTCAGGTTCTTTCTTCCTAGCTTTAGGTTTCCAAATTTTATGCTGGACTATTGTGACACACTGATGCCTAATTTTTTGGCATTTATCACAAAACTTAGGCCGCCATTCATATTCAATGGGTTGTTGTCTTGTATTTCTTGCATTATCAGTGATTGTAATTTCATCGAGCAGCTTCTGTGTAACATCAATTTCAACCAAAATTCTAGCATATGACACCCTTAGTCTATGCGTGGTACACTCATCAGTTACCAAAGGTATTCCTATCGCACTCCCTATCTTGTTTAGACTTGTTGCTCCTCAAAGCTTCAAAGGAAGTTTAGGTAATTTCACCCAAATTGGGATTGTGCGTAATAGGTCTTTCTTGATATCAAAATCTGGTTTCCATTCTTTCAGAATCAACGGCATATTCCTTACAGTGTAAGGCCCTTTCATCAGCACATCATCTAAATCTCCATGAGATTTGAATCGAAGGATAAAGTACCCATCATCATGGTAATACATGTGAGGAAGTTGAACGAAGTTCCAAGTCTTCACCATGAAGTTCTTTAGCGTGTGCATACTAACATCTTCGCCCAGAACATACACAATCAAAGCAGTTTCCCAGAATTTCAACTCTGACGCAATATCATCATCTTCAATCATTACTTTAACTTCGCCATTCACCACCTTAGGGGCAATGTACTCCATAGGTCTCCCCTTCGCTGGATTTCTGTTCCCACTAATCACATCAACCCATAGCTTCCGATTTTCCCCAATTGTAGCAATTTCTTCTTTTAGGGTTTCCCTTGACTTCGATTTATCTTCTTCAGCTAGTTCCAGTTTGTCCTGATTCAATATCTCTTCATCTTCAACATGTTTCTTTGAGTCCATCTCCGGTGAGGCTACCGACGATGGGGGATTCACAGGCACCGGGGACACCATCTTCGGTGGACGTCCACGATTCCTTCTAGATCTCGTCATGTTGAAAATGATTGTCATTTATATTACGTGTATAGGATTTCATTATAGTTTTTGCAAAACTAGGGTTCATCTGGTTCGTGTTTAATAATTCACTTCACACTAAAAACAAATGAAATTAAAAACTATCATTCGATTCCTTGTTTAAAAATGAACAATTTCATGTTTACATCTTTCAAAACCATTGCGTATTGAGTGAGATAGAGCCCTTTCTACAAAAATGGAGCTCGAGGAAGAAGATGAAGTTCATGGCACACATTTTTCTTTAATTTGGCATGCATTCTTAATATTTATTCAAATGGTTCTGTTTAATTATCACCAACGCATGTTGGCTCAATTGGCAAGGGTGTGTTTTGATGGTTTGATCCTTGGTGGCGTGGGTTCAAATCCCACCAACAACATTTTTTTTACCACTTTTTACATTTTCCCCATTTTTATTCCAAAATTCAAACATTTATTTCTCCTATCAAATTAATTCTTTTTGACCCAATCTTTTTCACACATATCACTCATACACCCTATTATTTTAATCCATCAAAAAATTCCAAAAAAAATTTATTTAATCACTTTTTATTAAGTTGAAAAGAAGTGCTTTTTTAGGTTTAACACCTTGAAAAATTGATTTTTCTTTCTAATTGTTTCAAACCTAATTCATTTTTTATTCTCACATGGATAAATACACTTTGTTCAAAACATTGTTACAAGATCACAACATGTTTATCTTGACTTACACATCGTTTATACAATGTTTAAATCATTTCCTTTTTGAAAATACCTCTGATTAAATCTTTCATTAGGGTTTCATCTTTTAATTTTTCTTTTCAAAACAAGCACCATGGACCTCTATTAGAGTGTAAGTCTCTCCCCTCCTCTAAAAAATTTCTTCAATTTCTCAAATCTTTCAATCTTTCAAATCTCAATCTTCAACTTTCATCAAACACAATCCTAGTGGCATTCAAATTTCAAAACACATGGGCCTCTATCAGAGTGTAATACCCACCACCTTTTCAATTCAACCATGCTTAGACATGGGTCTCTATCAGAGTGTAAGACCCACCACCTTTTCAATTCAACCATGCTTAGACATGGGCCTCTATTAGAGTGTAATACCCTCCACTTTCAATTCATGTTTATACTTGTTAAATACTTGTCATATACTTATTCATATTAAGTTTCTCTTGACATTTATAACACCTCATCCTTAGTTTAGACTTAGTTCAAACATTAGGGTTCCCTCAAGTACAACTTAGTTCAAACATTAGTTCCCCTTGGATGAGGACAACTTCACCATATACTCCATCTTGGGCTTCATACAAGATACCATCAATTCAAAACTTCCCCCAAGTTAGGTCAGCCCCCTCTCAAGCTACAAACAAATCTTTTGGCTTCACATCTTGGGCTTTGAACAAGATAGAAATAAACTTTTTAGCTTCACATCTTGGGCTTTGAATAAGATACAAATATTTTAGCTTCAACATCTTGGGCTTTGAACAAGATACTCAAATAAATAAACTTCTCCACAAAGATGAGACATTGAGTCATCTCTGTAGGAAGATATTTCTTCTATACACCACAATTCAAAATCAAACATTAAAAAAAAATTTCTCCATATAAGTGATGTAAGTGGCACACTTGTTGATTCAAAATCCATGTTAAGGTCCCTCTCTTATTATGGTTCAAAACTTTTCTTTCATCTAAGTGATGTAAGTGGCATACTTGTTGATACTATATCCAAGTTAAGGTACCTCTCTTAGCATGCAAAGACTCATAAAGAAAGATGTGACATTGCTTATGATTATTTAACATCCAAGTTCAAAGCTTCTTCCCTTATGATATTATTCTCAAATGTTTGTGATGAATAGGTGGGATATCTCCCTTAAAAATGACAATTTGTCTTTTCTTTCAAACCAATAAACTTTTAGCTTCACATCTTGGGCTTTGAACAAGATACACAAAATTTTTAGCTTCATCATCTTGGGTTTTGAACAAGATACAAATTCCACCCATAGTTAGGTGGAACTACGAATGTTCTAATTTCTCAACTTCCTTTTGAGAATATGTAGGCATAAGATTGCGAGATCTTAGCGAGCACACCTTTAAATAAAACCCCTTAGGTTACCGTACCTTTCATAAAACAAAAACTCCCAAAAACATCTCACAGTCTCATTCTCACCCATAGGTTAAAACTTTTCCAATCAACAGTAAACAACTTATGAAGATAAGATAACTAATAGTAAATGTGTACAAAAGGTTCCTATAGAGTACTATAGATACTTAGGATGTTAATAGCTTCCCTTAGTCTAACCGATAGGGAGAATATTTGCATGCAGGGTTAGTTTAGATTCCATCCCCTTCCTTTTATGCATCATAGGTTAAATAATATAAATTTGAAAGTGGCACAAGCACGGTTCACGGGGATCTCACCATCTCAGGATTGGTGGGGTCACGGAAATCGATCCACACCCTTATATTAAGGTCAATCCTTATCACTACATAAAGTATCATAAATTTAGGCTTTCATAAAAGACTATTCTCCAATATCACGAATCATATCTTCTAGTCAATCATCCACATCTTCATCAACTTCATGCATTTGTGAAGTCAAATTTTTATTTTTATCCACTTCTCCATGTCACGTCCATGATGTATAATTTTGACATATTCCATCACAACATAGGTGATGTAATATTTCTTCCTTTGAAAGTTTTTTGATATTTCCGCAATTAACATAAGGACAATAAAAGAGACCATTATTGTCAGAAAGGTTTTGTTCCGCAAATTCAATGAATTCAAGAACTCCTTTCTCATACACCGGGCCTAATCTATCAGCTTTCATCCAACAACGACCCATAACAAATTTTGAAATTTATATCAAAAGACTAATGTGAATGGCACACTAATGCTACATACACAATCCATGCCACTAATGCTACAATTCATGACATCAATCAACAACCCAACAACTTCATTTGAAAAACCAAAACCTAAAGCATATTCATAACCACATTTCTTTCTTCATTTGCAATAGAGTTATAAAAAAACGAAAACAAAAACATAGC
Source organism: Lathyrus tuberosus (assembly GCA_022829125.1). Lineage (NCBI taxonomy): Eukaryota > Viridiplantae > Streptophyta > Magnoliopsida > Fabales > Fabaceae > Lathyrus > Lathyrus tuberosus. Next base: position 4,524,656 of record JALAZF010000164.1, on the reverse strand, counting down.
CTTATAACAACAAAAACATCACAGCACGAAAACAAGATGTACACATGGTAACATCACATAGCCTTATAATAACAAAAGCACCATAAAATCTGAATAAAACCAAAACACAAAGTAATCCAATTGCAACAAAATGAAAATCCACACCGCATAAAAGAAAACCCCACCACAGCATGAGAGAGACCATGAAATGAACAATGAATAATAAAATATGAACACAGAAAGGTAATGTACCGTACTTCAAAGAGGAGGAAGAGATCAAGAAATGATTTTCGTTCCAAGAAACGAATGAAGATGGTGAAGATTGGATGTTCCAAGAAATGAAGGAAGATGAAGATTTCGCTATCGATATCGCTGTCGTCTGCTTTGTAACACCCCCAATCTATACCCCGAGTAATTAAAGCGATAACAAATAATCAGAGTATAATTAAAACATTCATGGCATAGACGGAAGCGTCACATCACAAGAGATGAAATATAACAACCTGCTCATATAGATATGCAACAATCAGGTAGCAACATAAACAGAGGAACGCAGTTCCTAACACCCACAATTCAGATACAGAATAAATGCGGAAAATCTGCAACTGAAATCTCATATATAAACATAGAAGTTTGTCTGCCATAAACAAAGTCATACATGTAAAATCCAAAAGATATATATACACATAGTCACATAACGATCTCCCCGACTATCCGGTGCTACATATCAGAGCCGACCGACAAAAGAATGAAGACATAATCTTCACAAAAAGACCTCCAGCATCTAATCTGCAATGCCTCATAGAGCATTCAAAACAGCAGAAGGGTGAGAAACACAATTATAATATAGTTGCATACAATTATGTAATAACTTGAAATACGCATGCAAAAACATTCTCACCACAACGTATACCATAATTCATATACAAAACAACACAATTCATAATTCACGCATCCATCACTAAGGCATATCAATCATGCTCAATACATTTATCACCAATATATATATATATATATATATATATATATATATATATATATATATATATATATCAACTCATCAATCCCATTCACAATTTCCCACACATAACCAATCCATTCATGACTTATGCAAATGCACAGAGACCGACACAACGACTCTATGCATGCGGTACCATTCCATCCATCATTATCATCATTAATTCACTCAGGAATTATTGGAATCATCACTTGTTACTTAGTGTAACTCCCCGTCGGGCAAACGATGTTCCCCGTCGCTTTAGGTCTTCTTGGTATAAGGCTCACGATATTTATGGATCGCTTTAGGTCCTCTTTGTATAAGACTCACGATCGTCTATAACGTCGCTTTAGGTCCTCTTTGTATAAGGCTCACGACCGTTACAGCAGATTCCCTCTGGAATCGTTTCGTCGCTCACACCCCACAAGGGCACACGACATCACAAGATGCATATCATGATGCTTGGCATACAATGACTCATGACAATCAAATGCATATATATATATATATATATATATATAACCATGTGAACCATCTCAACATCACTAATCATGCATTGAAATCAAACCCAAAACAATGCATTTATTTGCCATAAGGCCACAAACCATCATCACAACATTTCATCACATGCATTCACATCATATAATAGCACACAAGCTATACGTTATATATCAAAAGCATATCACATGATAACACATCAATCGCACACAATTACGACGGTAAAAGTCGACAAAACGACACGTTTCCAAATTCCCGACACAATTAAATCAGCCATTAATCCCAAAACCATTTTATAAGAAAGAACCTCTCATTAGCTTTTCAACGCATCCGACCGTGCTTCAATCCGAGTTACAAATCAAAAGTTAAGAAGGAAACAAAATGGAAAATCTGTCACGTTCGCTTTCCTATTCGCAATGCGAACCCCCAGCGAACCATGGCAGGGAAAAAACAGCAGAAAATTCGCAATGCGAACCCCTAGTGAATCTTCGCTTTCCCCTTCGCTTTCCTATTTGCAATGCGAACCCCCAGCGAACCATGGCAGAGAAAAAACAGCAGAAAGTTCGCAATGCGAACCCCCAGCGAACCTTCGCTTTCCCCTTCGCTTTGGTTCGCAAAGCGAACCTGCGAACCCAGAAATTCTCAGCAGCGCTGTTGTTCACCCCAAAATCAACATTTCCTCCACCAAAACACTTCCAAACCATAACATAACAACCAGAACATATTCCAATCATAACAACAAGTATTCTACAATATTTATATCGCATTTCAACCGCGAAAACATCGATTTCTATCATTTTTCTCATTTCAACCTAGAATTGAAAAGCTAGGAAAAACCAGCAAATATTCCAACACACACATACACAATCATACACAAGCATAGCATAACCGAGTTTCACACCCTTACCTGATTAATCGTGCTTCGAAGTGTCGGTTGAATCGGTTTCTTACACTCCAAGTTTTCCTCTTTTTCTTCTTCTCCCTCTCTATTTCTCTTAACTTCTTTTTCTCTCTTTCTAACCTCTATATTTCTATTTTAGGAAAAACAATAATATCTAACCAAGCAAAATGACCAAAATACCCCTACACTCAATTTTCTCGCAAACGCTCTCAAAACACGATAAAACATAATAACGATAACCATAACATATTTACCAAATAAAACCAAGAATAAAATAATATAAAAGCAAAAAAAAAATAATTAAATCGACTCGATTAAATAAATCTAACAAAAACCGGGGCGTTACATGCTTCGCTAGGGGATGTGTTACGAAGGAAATAAAGAACCCATTATGTTTTAATTTTGTAGGAAAGAATTTCACAACGATTGCAAATACGAACCGCGGTGAAATATGACACATATAATCACAGTTGGTAGAAACAATCATAGTTAAAAGTTTTCTAATTTTTATTTAATAATATATGTTAAGCGACACACGTTTTTTTTATTGAAAAAATGAAAAAGTATTGATACTGTGATTCGAAGCTTGTAACCCTTAATCTATAATCACATTTGTTATTATGAATCATGATAAAAAAAATATAATAACAAAAATATAAAAATCAGGTGTGTTAAAAATGAGATATTACTATGGTTGACACAATGGCCCTAGTAATATAGCGTTATCAAAGGTATATTTTGTAGCAATGTTGGGGGTGACGGGTAGTGATCCATAAATATCTTAGGCTGCTTTTTGAGTCTTTTCTTTCTTTATGAAGTAGGGTTAAGTATACGAGAGGTTATCTTATGGTTTAACATGCTCTTATCTAGTCTATTTAAAAAATCCGAAATGATGTTATCTTTAATGGAGTAAAAAAACAGTAAACGAAGTAGCGATGAAGAGTAATTTTTTGTCTTAGTTTTAGATTTTGAGTAGGTTGGAAGAGAACTCTTACACCTTTAAAGATCGACTTCAGAATTCTATCCTCTATCTAAATCTATAGCAGATTAAGTGTTTGCTCTAATTTAAAGTGTGGTGGTGAATCTCCTACTTCTCTTTTATTGGGATATGATCTGTCAATGTAGTTCTAAAGTAGTTATAGTAGTGGTGTTTTTGTTTCTGATTTTTGGTTGGACCCTTCTAGTTAGGCTTTTTGTCTTTGTCGAGTATTTTTTTTTTCATGAACACTACTTGTGCTTTGTGTTTTATGTTTTTTTTTTTCTCTAACTTCATTTTTTTATTAATATATTTATTTTGCCATTTAAAAAATGGCATTCAACAATGTGATGTTTTTCTCAGCTACGCATAAGAGATATTCAACAATGTGATGTTCAACAAGTGGCCTTAGGAGATTTTTTTTCTTGCTGTACAATTATATTTAGCTGATGCAGATGCAGATGCAGCATTTTGAAATATTGATTTATTTGAGAGATTAAAAGTAGAGCAATTTCTTACAATTACATAATCACCTCTCAAACTTATTCTTAGTCCTCCCCTTTTAAATTCAATTTATGGTTCCTTAAATTTTCTAAGGAAACCAATGAGGTAAAAAAAAGACTAATGATTGCTTTATATCATCACACCTAAAGGATGCTTCAAGTCTCCTACATGAAGCATATGTTCTCCTAAGGCCACTTTTCTGTTACCAAGTTCATCAACTACACTCAAATCCTTACAAACATCTACTTTGAAACTAACCACTGCTTCTGATTTTCCTGTCAAATGCACTTTCTCAAAAGCCAACAAGTGTTTCTGAGGTGCATTGTGCACTGCAGGAGGAGTAGAGAACAATAACACTGTTTGACTACTGCTCATTTTTCCCTTGTTCTTGATCCTGAGGTGAATATCAAAGGCCAAGTTCTGGCAATGCTCGTCCGCGACATCAAGAGACTTGCATTCTGAGGAACGGCATACATGGTCTTCGGCTAAAGGGACGGACACTGACTGAGGTGCTTTAACCAGTTTATGCTCGAAAGTTGAGTAGCTTATTCCGTCTCCAAATGCGTAAACAGTTTCGCCTTTATAAAATCTGTATGATCTACCGGGGTAACCCGTAGCAGGATCAGGCCTCATGTTCATATTCGTCATCGGTACTTTGTCTACATAGGATTGTGGATACCATGTCATAGGTAGCCTTCCACCTGAATTAGAAAAATAAGTGATGCATAAGTTTAAAATCGAAGTTGTTTGATCCAACAACTTTGAGTAACTGCATGCGTGAATGCATGAAAGTGTGACATTAACTTACTTGGGTTATGATACCCGAAGATGACATCGGCTATGGCCGCTCCACCAGCTTCTCCAGGATAGCCAACCCACAGGATGCTTGTGATTTTATCATTAGTTTTAGCAAATGAAACATCCATGCCTCCTCCAGACATTATAGCAAGAATCACAGGTCCCTTTGCTGCATTTGCAACTTCAGTAATTAACTGTTGCTGCTGTCCTGGAAGAAGAATGCTGACTCTGTCATGACCCTCTGCCTCTATCGCAAGATTCGCACCGACTATAATCACGGTTGCATCTGCTGAGGCTGCAATGTTTTTGGCGTCATCTAATACAGCATTGGTGCATTGAACATCATGGCAGCCAGCAGCATAGCTCGTAGGAACTAAGGCCGACAGGCCTTGCAAAGGGGATGTATATTTGCACGGAACGCCTGCAAAGTTTTAGGAACGTGTTTAATGCGATGTCAATGCAATTTCAAAAAATAAACAATGTCTTACATTTGGTCTTTACCTTCATAGTTTCCGATCATGGTCCTAGTAGCATTAGCATTTGGCCCGATTACTGCCAATGATTTAATGGATTTCGCGTTTAGAGGCAATGATCCTGGACAATTTTTAAGTAACACAATCCCTTGCCTTGCAGCTTCGCGTGCTAGCTCCTGGTTTGCTGAAGTGCAAACATCTTTTGGGCCAAGGTTTCCATAAAGTTGCTTGCTAGGATCACCATCGAAGAAACCAAGACGCATTAATGTAGCAAAGTTGTTCGACACAGCATTGTTAATGGCTGCTTCGCCTATAAGTCCTTGCTTCACAGCACCTTCTGTATATCGGCCAAGAAAACTTCCACAGTTCAAATCCAACCCTGCAAAATCGACATTTGTACACAACAATGGTGATAAATACTTGTTGCCTATAAATATTTGAATTTCTAATAATCAGATGTAGTTTACCTGCTAGAATGGATTTGGCTGCAGCTTCCTCAGGAGTCTTGGTGTAGTGCTGATCTTTGAAAAGCACATCGACAGAGTCACAATCCGAAACTATATATCTGCATAGCACATGCATATCTTTTGTTAACATTCAATGGAGTGTGAGATAAGATTTAAGAGGTTCGAAAAATGAAAAGGTACCCGTTTAGTTTCCATTTTCCGCGGATAACTCCTTTCAGAAGATCAGGATCAGCACAAGTCGGTTTTCCATTTACTTGATTGTAAGAGCACATGACACTAGCAACATTTCCATCTATCACACAGCTCTTAAAAGGTGGTTGGTATGTATCATCCAAATCTTGCTGTGTCACCTAACAAAACAAACAACAGAAAGAGTGACGAAAACGATTCTCCATATTCTATAATCCTCAAACACAGATTAACAAATGATAGATTACCACAGCATTGAAGGTGTAACGCTGAACACCTTTCCAGTCATCAACATCATAGGCAGTGTAGTGTTTGCAACATGCAGCAACCTTAAGCTTGTTGGAATCTCCATCATCAGTTTGTTGCAGACCTTTCACATACCCGGCCGCGTATTTGCTAGAAAGCAAAGGGTCTTCCCCGGGTGTCTCTTGACCTCTTCCCCATCTTGGATCCCTAAATATGTTAATGTTCGGTGACCAATATGTTAAACCAGCCAACCCTACATTGTGCATTGCTCTAGCTTCTGTTGAAACCACCTACAAATATTTTCCATAAACACCATTTAAAAGACATGTAAGATTTGACAAGAAAAACAAGAATAACAGAAAGAGAAATCTCACATTTCCTATGGTTTGGAACAAGGAAGTATTGAAAGAAGCTGCAATGGAAATAGGCATAGGAAAACTGGTTGATCCAGGCACAACATTTGAAAAACGAGTTCCAGGACCGACGTAAGAAACCCCATGAAGGGCCTCAGACCACCATTCGTATTTCGGAATACCAAGTCTGCTCACATTAACAGCAGAATTCACAAGGTTACCAACTTTCTCCTGCAATGTCAACCTCATAACAAGGTCTTTCACCCTTGCATTCACTCCCAAAGACTTGTCACAGAACCTGTAATTCGCCAATGTTGGATTCTTGACAACATCGCAGGCGAAAATCGGCGATGATTGGCTCGAAACTCCACCACAACTCAACAAAATTGTTGCAAACAGAATTAAGAAACATAGGAAACCAGATACATTAGTACCTGCAGAGGCCATTGTGACTTTGAGAACTAGAAAACACAAATTTTTTTGAGTCTGTTACTGAATTATATGTATCATATTAGAAGAAAAATGTATAACAAAAAAAAAGTTTTTAGTAGAGTCCGTGATGTGTGTTATGAAATATGAGTGAAAAAAAGAAGACTCTATTAATATATGCAAATGTTTTTGGCAGAGAGTGAACAAATACACGAGAAGGAATCTCTGGTTTTGTAGATTATACTAGTCCGTGAAAAATGATCAAAAAAGAGAAAAATTTACTGTACTATGTTTCATGGAGTGTAGTTTTTGTTTGGAAGCTCAACTTGCAGCATGTGTAATTTATAAGATAAATAACATTATTGCATTGTGTTCTATTATTATAATAACAACAATAAGATACTGGTTTGTTTTCGCACACTTTCTTTATTTCACATACTTTTATACTTTTTATTTCATTTTTGTTAAGTTCTTTATCAAATTTTTGTTTGTTTAAGAGTGAGGATATGTTAGATCCATGGAAAGAGACTTATAACTTAAGCCTTCGTTAGGCAGAAGACACTTAATTTTTAGATAATACCAATTTTTTTTGTAGAATGCTTTAACTCAGGAAAACTAAATCAGGAAAAAGTCTTTTAGGGATATATGAAATAATCTCATAGCATGTAATTAATTAATTTTTTTATATATAATATAGTCTCCATAGTGCTTTTTAAATATATGGTTTATTCAAACGTCTCTCACTCTCTTATATTTTCATATGATATCTAGAGCTTGTTGAAAGTTAACTGTTCGTCATATTTTACTCGATTGACCCAGTGATTTCTGATGAGAAATTTTTTTGGGTGACTCATTTCGGTCATCACCATACCGCCGATTTTTCGACCACAACTGGTACTACAACCATTAGCGTCGCCACTCCTGACGTCCTTCTGGTGAAATACCTATATCGCCAGAATCACTTCTTCCAGTTCGGCGAGTCCTCAAAATCTCACCGCCGTCCGCCTTCCCACGCGCCCTCACGCGCCATTTCTCCTTCCGCGCGTGGACCTCACGCACCAACGCTCCAACAACGCATGACAGCACGTCCGGCAACCCCTCTCATCACGGTTTCTATCGCCGGTGTTGCTGTCCTGCCTTTTTTCCAAATTTGTACTCAGTTTTTCGTTTCTAGCCATTAACTCTCATGGGACACACCAATTCCGCCACATTTACTAAGGTTCTGCTTATCCCGTATGTGAGACTAATCAGGACACTCACTGAATCATCTGTGCTTGCCTCCCACTCCCATGGTCGCAGTGGACGATATGGAGGACGCGGTGGCCAACACCATGGTATTCATTGTAATTACTACAATCGTTACAACCATATTGAAGCTGAATGTGGTACAAAGGCAAAAGAACAACAACGACAACCTAGGGTTCTTGCTGCTGCTCAACCAACTATCACCAAAGAAGTTACTATTCTAACCGTTGATTATAATGAGTTCATTCACTTCAAAACAACTCATCAACCATCATCTTTTGCCACCGTTGCTCAATCTGGTAATGGTAATCCTGTAGCCTTTGTCTCTACATCCTCATCCCTTGGTCCTTGAATCTTTGACTCTGGTGTCTCTAATCACATGACTAGTAATAAATTTCTTTTATCTAAATTGTCTTATTATGATTCTTTTCCTTTTATCATTGTGGCGGATGACTCTAAAATCAAAGTTCAAGGCCTTGGTCAGGCACACCCACTTCCAAACTTGTCTTTATATTCTGTGCTCTATATTCCTGGTTGTCCTTTCAATCTAATATATGTTAAAAAGCTCACTCGTACTCTTGATTGTTTAGTTTTATTTATTGATAAATCTGCTTATGTCCAAGATCGACGTACAAGACGGATGATTGGAACAAGGAGTGAGTCTGGAGGATTATATCATTTATCACCACCGGTGACATGTGTTTCTAATGTTTCTCAAAGCCTTACACATCAAAGTTTAGGTCACCATAGCCTTAATAAAATTGTCTTTTATTTCCTATTATTTCTAAGATTTCGTCATTTGAGTGTCAGTCATGTCAATTAAGCAAACATACTTGTCACACCTATTATCAACGAGTAAATAAAAGTGTCATGTCATCTTTTGCTTTAGTCTACTATGATATTTAGTGTCAAGTCAACTTTAGGATATTATTACTTCGTAACCTTCATCGATGATTTTTCACAATGTACTTGCTTATTTTTTTTATGAAAAACCTTTCAGATGTCTTCCATATATTCCAAGAATTTTATGCCGAAATTAAAAATTAGTTTAACACTTCCATTAAAAGTTTACGCACTGATAATGCTCGTGTATATGTGTCATCCTAATTTCAATCTTTTTTAACATTACATGGGATTATTCATCAATCATCATGTGCCCACACACCACAACAAAATGGTGTCGCTAAACGGAAGAATCATCATTCAACTGAAATTGCACAGACTCTTTTACTTCACCACAATGTCCCTTCTCGTTTTTGGGGGTGATGCTCTTCTCACAGCTTGTCACCTTATCAACTGAATTCCTTCATTTGTCCTTCGAGATCAAATTCTATACACTATCTTAAACCCACAATATGATCTCTAATCCATTCCTCTCCGCGTCTTTGGTTGCACATGCTTTGTTCATGACCTCAGTCTAGGTAAAGACAAACTTTCTGCCAAAGCTCTAAAATGTATCTTTCTAGGCTACTCACGTATACAAAAAGGATATCCTTGTTTTTGTCCTCAACTTCAACGATACATTGTTTCCTCCGATGTCATATTCTTAGGAACCTCAACATTTTTCTCCGCCTCTGTGTTACCTGATGAGAATGGTATTTCATATGCTTGAGATGTCTCTTCCACCATTCCTACACCCATTACACCTCCATTGCAGGTTTACCAACGACGAAAACCCCGTCCATCGGAGGTTAGAGATGATATTGATCCACCAACACCATCTCCTGCTCCAACTGCTCCTCCAATTACGTCACATGCACTTAACCTTCCAATAGAATTAGGAAAAGGTATTTGATCTCATCATCCCAATCATAAATATGCTTGTGTTTTAAATTATGTTTGTCTCTCTACTTCCTGTGTCTCTTTTTTGTCTGCTTTGGATTTTGTGTCTATTCCTAAGTTTACAAGTGAAGCTATGATTGATCCTAATTGGCATCAGACGATGGTGGAAGAACTGTCTGTATTACATTCAAATAACACTTGGAACATTGCTACTTTACCTCCAGACAAAACTACAATAGGATGTCGATGGGTTTATATAGTGAAGGTTGGACCAGATGGTCAGATCAAATGTTTCAAAGCCTGTTTGGTAGCCAAAGGATATACACATATATTTGGTCTTGATTACGGTGACACTTTTTCTCCGATAGCTATGATTAGTTTAGTCCGTCTCTTTCTGGCAATGACTGCTATTCATCATTGACTACTTCATCAGTTGGACATTAAAAATTCCTTTTTTACAAGAAGAATTGGAGGATGAAGTTTATATGGATCAGCTTCCAAGTTTTACTGTTCTAAGAAATTCTAAACTTGTTTATTGGCTTCCTCGTTCTCTTTATGGGTTGAAACAGTCCCCACGTGCTTGGTTTGGTCACTCCAGTTGTGCCTTAACACAATTCGGTATGACTAGATGTGTAGCATATCACTATGTTTTCTTCATTCATTCCTCCACCGATCAGCACATCTTTCTGATGGTCTATGTTGATGACATTGTTATCACTAGAGATGATACTGAGGGTATCCAGTGATTGAAAAATCATATTTTCAAAAACTTTCAGACAAAAGATTTGGGACCACTCAGATACTTCTTAGGTATTAAAGTTGCACAGTTCTCATCTGACATTGCAATGTGCAAGTATACCTTAGACATTGTCAATAAAACTGGTATACTTGATTATTGTCTTGTTGATACTCCTAAAGATCCCAACGTCAAGCTTCCTCCAAGTCAGAGGTAGCCATTGAAAGACCCGGGAAGATATCGATGGGTCGTGGGAAGACTCAACTATCTTACAGTCACCATACCAGATATTACATTTGCGGTGAGCATTACGAGCCATTTTCTGAATGCTCCTTGGGATAGTCATTGGGATGCAGTCATTCGAATTCTTAGATATATAAATAATGTACCAGGAAGAGGGCTATTATATGAATATTAGGGTGATGCTAAAATCATTTGTTATTCAAATGCAGATTGGGTCGGATCACCGTCGGATAGGAGATTCACATCTGGATATTGTGTTTCTATTGGAGGTAATATGATCTCATGGAGAAGCAAGAAACAAAATAGAGTTGCACTATCTAGTGTTGAAGTTGAATATTGTGATATAGTAGCTGCCTCAAAGGAGCTTGCGTGGCTGAAAATTTTACTCTTAGAACTTAGGATAAGAGATCTTCATAACACAAAACCCATATGTGATAATCAACCAACACTCCACATTGCATCTAATCTAGTTTTCTATGAACGGACCAAGCACATTGAAATAGATTGTCATTATATAAGGGACAAGGTACTATCAGGAGAAATCACCACAAATTTCGTAAAATCTGAAGGCCAATTAGCTAATATGTTTACAAAGTCTCTTATGAGTTCTCGAGTGGATTACATTTGTAACAAGCTCGGCTCATATGACATATGATCCAACTTGAGAGGGGAATGTTAAGAATATTTGTATATAAAATAGTCCCACATCGACTATAACATGTAATTAGTTGTGATCTCTCTATATATAATACAGTCTCCATAGTGCCTTTTAAACACACGGTATATTCAAACGTCTTTCACTCTCTTATACTTCAATGAATACAATTTAATAGATGTCATATAATTTTTTTTTTATTTTTAAAGTTCATGTTATAATCTCAAACTTCCAAAGTTTTTTCGACGTTCGATTGATTTCTTTGATAAGATAAATGTATAAAGTTTTGTCCAAAGTTTTTCCGACGTTCGATTGATTTCTTTGATAAGATAAATGTATAAAGTTTTGTCTAAAGTTCAAGTAAATCACTGAGGCTAGTCATAGGGAATGTAATCTCAAAGTCACAATCAACTTTTGGAAGTGCCGACAAATCTTAAATGATATAGTTATAGCTAACGAAGTGGTGAACATTGCAAAGAAGTGACATAAAAAAGTTGGTCTTGTTTAAAGTGAATTTTAAGAAGACATATGATTTAGTTGAACAAGGGTATTTGGATGTTGTGATGGGATATATGGGATTCCCAAGGATATGAGGGAATGGATTACGATGTATGTTCAATCACTATGAGATTTGTTCTTGTTAACGATAGTTCAATTGAAGAATTTGTGATGGGGAGAGGTTTGAGGCAGATAAACTCTTTGTCTATGTTCTTTTTCCTTATAATGGAAGGAGGTTTCAATGTTATGTTGAATGCTTCTGTTAGAGTCGCTCTTTTTACAAGTTATAATATTGGTATAGACTTTGAGTACATGACTTGACATCTCCAATTTGTAGAGGATATTTAGATTTTGTGCAATAAGAGTTGGGAGAATATTAGATCTTTAAAGGAAGATATAATCCTCTTTTAAATTATTTTAGGCTTGCTGGTTAGTTTTCACAAGAGCTTATTGGACAACATTGTTGTATAAATTTGTGGCTGATGAAGGCTTCAAGTGGTAATAAATTGTAAATTTGGCCAGACTTTGTTTTTTTACCTATGTTTTCTCATTGGGGGAAATCCTCAACGTTGTTCAGTATGGATTCCTATGATAGAGAAATAAAAAAAGATAAGAGTAAAAATATTTTTATGGGTGGTTAACTTGTTCTCATGAAATGTGTTTTCACGTCTCTATTTATTTATTTTATTTTCTTCGTTTTAGTTCTCACGTGTATTATTTCTTCTATTGAATCCTTATTTAAGTTTTTTCTTTGAGGGGTAATGGGGATGTCAATAATATTCACTAGTTTAACTAAAATAAAGTGTGGTCAAATAAAAAATTGTGCAGTTTGGAGGTTTACATGGTAAGAGAGTTCAATTTTTTCTTGTTAGGTAAGTGGTCGTGAGACAACATGTTGATCAAGACATGTTGTGGTATAGGGTGTTAGTTTTAAATATGAGGTAGAAGGTAGTTGTATTAAAGGTGATGGTAGTAAAACGTTCGTGTGATGGAGAGATCTATCAAGAGTTAAGAAATATTAGGTTGAGTGCGAGTTGTTGTCTACAAGGCAGGTTATCTTGCTCGGTGAATAATGGTTAATAATATTCCTTTTGGGAGGATTCTTTGTTGGATGGAGATACTTTTTGTTCTAAGTTTCATCACCTATATGAGTTATCGGCTGGCAATTTTTTTTTGTAGTAGATATGGAAACAATTAGGGTATGGGATCGGGGATCTAGAGTGGTCGTGGAAAATGAAAATTTATGTGTGAGAGGATGAATAGGTGGTAGTGTGATGCTCTTTGCTAGATAACATTATCATGTAGGTTAATATAACTAACCATGGGATATGGACCCCTGATCGTGATGTTGACTACTCTATGAGAGAACAATATCATATTGATCCAATGCCAACTCAAGAACTTATATTGAACAAAATTATACTGTTTAAAGTCTCTTTATTTGTGTGGAAGTTGTCAACAATAAGATCCCTAAAAAAGATAACTTGGTGAGGCAGAGAATAATTTCTCCATGCTCGTTGGAGTGTACGCGTGGTTGTGGGAAAGAGGAGAACATTGAACATTTATTCTTGGAGTGTGAGTTTTACGACAATATTTAGACTTGTGTCCTTCAATGGTTCGAGATTTTCTGCATTTTTCTGAATGTTATCACCGCTCATTCCCTCCGATTATGTCCCCCCCCCCCCCCCCCCCCCCCTCTCTCTTCTTTTAGTAAGAGGACTCGTCGATGCTTTCAAGTCCTCTGGTTAACGATCATCTAAGTTATCAAAAAAGAAAGAAATCAACAAACATTCGACGAAAAAAAAAAAACTAACATTGCTGTAATTGTAACAATATATTCAAACTAACATTGCTGTAATTGTAACAATATATTCAAACTCAAAACCTCTTATTAAATAGAAAGAAATCATTGTCATATCAACAAAGTGCTCTTAGATGATTAAATCATTTGTTTAAATTGTCCCCTATGATTAATAAATTAATTCAATAAAAAAAGTGATATTAAATAAGTTTTTATTTAAAATAAGAGAAAATAGTTAATTTTATTTATATTTTATTCAATAAAATAAGCTTTTAAACATATTTTCAAACCATGTGATAGGAGAGGCCTAACATTTTCTTCATTTGGGGTAATGTAGGGTTTAATTTTCTTGTAACAAATTGGAATACAGATCATCGATTGTCTGAGATGGTAAAATCACGTGAACAGAATCTGGCATCTAGTTTCAATTTTGATTAGACTCTAGAGTGAAAACAGAGAAAAAAGGCCTATAAGTAAATGAAGAAAAAAACAGAACAAGTTACGTAGAAGTGCAATGTTGCAGAAATTGGTCACAATTATTGCATGGAAAAGGGTTATCTATATGTTGCAGAATAGAAATTCCATATCCCAACTTGAACATGTGAGTTTTTTTAGACTATTACAAAATAAATGTTTAATGTTTGGTTGTGTCAACTTGTATTTTTTTTGGACAATGACATTGCCACTTGCACATCAAAGAAAAGCAAAAGACTAATATATTATGATTGTATAATTTAGAATAGTTTTGTATTTTTTGAGAAATGTGGACAGTTAAAAAAAGAGTAGATGCAAAGATGCCATGATGTATTCATGAATTATTGGAGTGCTGAAATTTCAATGGATTTTAGGAGTAGTTTCCTTTTCTAACTTTATTTGGTTGTAGGTTCAAATCTTCTTAGGAGAGGGTAAAAGGATGGGAGATATTAGAGGTGGATTTTTTTCCTTTGTATTGTACAATGTCTATAAAAATGTAAATATATTCTTTTTAAATTAAAAATTTTTTGTAATTTAAATTATTGTTTTTTATTTTTTATTTTTTATAAATATGATCATATTATTATTAAAATAAAAAATAATTATAAATGATATAAAATTTTAATTATGTAATATAAACAATATCATATCATCAATTTAGCTATCATGTCATAGAAAATGGCATCAAAATAGAATGCGGAACTAAAATCTCAAAATATTTAAACTAGAGAAATTAAAGTTTTGATTTTTAAAATAGAAGATCAATTTTTTTTATAAAAAAAAGTGAAAAATAGAAAGACAGAAATTATATTTAAATCTAAAAAAACAAGTATTGCCCTAAGGACACATATTAAGGAGTAATAAATAACTAATGGTCCCCACTAATTTTTCTTTGGAAGAAGTAGTATCATAAATTCTATTTCTTAAAATTTTGTAAGACAAAATTACCCTCAACCATATAATATATCACGGTGCCTTTTAGACTTCGTGATTAAATACCATTAAATAACATGCTGATTTTTTTTAATAATTTAAATAGATGATAAAAGCTAGAAGATAGCATATGACACATTCTTATGTATACAGTAAACGTATGCATATGGACTGAGTCTAATGAATTCCAACCAGTGGCTAAAAGGAAAGAGGTTCAAATTATATCAATATTCCAATACAAAAGATAACCAAAAAGAGATTAAATGTTTAATCAAATAAAAAAAAATTATAATAAAATAGATTCAGAGCCTTCATGCTTATGCCAACATCAACTTTGTTTTCTAAACTCTTAGAACTATCATTCCAATTGATAAATTGCCAACATATTCCTGTAAGAAACAAACAAAATAATATTAGTTAACTGATATAGATAATACTACAAAAGCATATTAAACTAGAAATCTAAGGAATTTAATAAATAAAATAAATAAAAAATATGTACCTAAATCTTTGGAAGAAGAACTGGATTTAAATTTGTATCCTTACAAATTTTTTTCTTCTTGTTTTTTGAATTGAATATTGGACGGACCTTTTAAACTCTTCTTGAAACTTCTGAAAAGCAAATCGTGTAAGAACACCATGAGCTTGCTCTTGCAAGGGTGACAGAAGCTTCATATTAATACTTTTGCACTTGTCTAACATTCTGTCATGGTCTTCTTTTTGCTTAATATCATCGATTGCTACATCAACCTAAAATTAAATTAAATTAATCGATATATAAGATCAAAAGTGATGAGTACTAATATATTCACAATTACACCATACCTGCTTTGTAAAATCACTTAAACTTGTGTGAGAATTTATAAATCTTTTAACAAATGCATTAATACTCTCTGATCTTCCGGTAGTTGTCATCCCACCAAAGAAATGGTCACGAAGATAAGCGAGTGCCAAATAATTCATGATTTCAGACAATCCTTTGATATGTTTATTTGACTGCAATTTATACTTAGCAACAACTTCTGGCCATTGATGCTCAAATTCTTCATATGTCTCCAATTTATACAACTCATAAAAATCAGAACACCATTTTGAATATTTGTCCCGAAGTATAGCATTAAACCAACTACTAAATTTAAAAGTGATGTGCCATATGCAAAAACTATGTTTTGTTGATGGCAAGTCTTTTGAAATTGCTTCTTTCATCCACAGATCTTGATCAGTTAATATAGTCTTCGGTGGCTTCTTCATCAAAGATATAAAAGTCTATAGAAAATTTAGAAACGTTAAAAAAGTATTGATTAAAAACTAAGATATCATCATCAATTAAAAACTAATATAAATGTAAGATTAGAAGTTACCTTCATTAACCAACGGAATGCATATATTGTTTCATTTCGTAGGAGTGCACAACCAAAAAGTATAGTCTTCCCATGACTATTTATACCCACAAAAATCCCAAATGACATTTCATAAGAATTGACCTTGTATGTGGTATCAAACACAATAACATCACCATACTTTTGGTACCAATCAAAACACGAAGCAGGGGACCAAAAAATATGCTCTAACCTTCTTTCTTCATCAAGTGTATATGCATACTGAAATTTAGAGCAACTCTTTTTTGCATCCTCGCAGTACTTGAGAAGATTCATGACATCACTTCTTTCAACTTTTTTCTTGGCTTTCACAAAAAGATTACGAACATCCTTTTCAATAAATGGAAGATATCCATGCTTCACATTTTTCTCTAGTTCTATGACACGCATCAATTGTCTAACCGAAAGCCCACCTTCTTTTAACAAGAAAATACGTTCAAAATCATCTTCAGAGATAGTTCAGTTTGCCGGTAAAAAACGCAATTCTGATTGAGTTAGCAAAACATGGTTATGTTCAACAACAAACTTTGTAACTCGCCACTCACTTGGAAATATATCATGAGACTTCTGCAATGAAATTCTTAAATAAGCTTTACATTCACACCTTATTGATTCTCTTTTTCTCTGTTCTTTTGATGGTTCTATGATTTTCAACAAACTTCTACCTTCACGATGCCAAAAAAAATCACGCCTACTCATAATTCCATTTTGTTTGATGAATCTACCTTTTCGAACTGAGAACCCGTGCTGATATGCATACCTCTTATAAAAGGCAAATGCTTCTTCCTCGCTAAGAAAAATTTGACCAACAAAAGGAACAATATTTGTCTCATTATAAGTTTCATCTCTATCAACTTCTTCTACAAATTCATTTGTCTCAATGTTTTGACTAGAAGACACAATATTTTCTTTCTCATAAGTTTCAATTTCTGCAATTTCTAATACATTCTGAATAGAAGGCACAATATCATGATCAATATGTTCATCAATTATTCTTGAATAATCATTCTCTAAAGAAATATCTTCAATTGGATATTCATTTAAATCAACACTTACTTTATCGGTGTTCATATCTCTAATACTAGTACTACTACTGTCACCCATTGTGTTATTTATCATCTACAAATAAAAGGAATAAATAAAAAAATATTACAAAAATTGTCGTAAACAAAAATAAGAAACATATACCAAAAAAATGTAAGCTTGATATTACAAAAATAACACAATGAGTAAATAAAAAAATATTAAAAAAAGTTTCGTTAAAGCATAAACGAAAAACATTCAGGAACATATATATACGTATATATTGGCAAGAGCTATGAAGAAAAAAAAAAAGCTTGATATTATTACCTGATACTGTGCTTTTGAGTTACAAAGGAAAGCTTATGCATTTGGGCTTTGAAGAAATGACAAATTCATGCTTAATAAATCAATTCATCAATTTGTTTTTCACAAAAATATGATAGAGATGTACAAAAGGAATGGTGGGAATAGAACAGACTGAAACAAATTAAGGAAGACAAATAGATACATTAAGTTTTAGGGTAATTTTGGTATAACAAAATTAAAAGCACACTTATTTATTTTTTTCTGACTGAAATTAATTATCTCTTTGTTCAAAATAAAATAGATGGGACCCATGCATCATTTATTACTCCTTAACATATGCCCTTAGGGCATATGTTAGCATTCCCCTTAAAATATATACATCTGTTTTGATTCAATTTGGATCAGTTTTGAAAAATCAATCTAAAATTCGATTCGAACCGAATGGTTTTCACGAAATAACTTTTTTTAGGTAAAATGGACAAAGAAGCACCAAGCAAATATGATTAAAGAAGATAAGATACAATTAAAATGAGGGTGGCTAAATCAAACCATCTAATGGACCTTGAATCTAAAAATAAGCAAACCTAACTTAATTTAATTACATTGTTTTTAATAAAAATAGATTGAAAAGCACCCAAAATCTCTGCAAATAAGGCAGAGATAAAGCCCATTGGTCCAACAAGGGCACTAAGGAAGTAAACATGTATGTCCCTAAATAAGCCACCACATGGAACCATAGTTGTGGTAGATGCACCAGCCACATACATTTAATCCCGTTGATGATTGTAGATTGCCAAATAACTTCCTTGATGGAGGGTGCATTGAGAATATGAATGTTGACTATTAAAGATTTGAGAAAACTAAAATCCTAAATTGAGAAAGAGGATTTGAGAGAGGTGTGGTTTTCAACAATTAAATGGCTAGGGCAATGATAGAGATTGCAACCATCCGAATAATGGTTTTGCTGTTGAATTTGTCTTGGTTTCTTGCAAATCAAATGGTGGAAATAATGTTGAGAATAGAATACTTAATGACAAGATGACATTAGGGAGACAACTGCTTTTCACAAAATATTCCAAAGGCCCAAGAGTGAAGTTACCTGCAAGTTGAGGCTTGTACACTGAGCCAACCAATTCCATAACTTTGCATGAAAAGATGCAAAGATGTTTCTTCACGTACAAGGCAATGGTTAGAAATTGAGTGTAAGTAGCACCCTCTAACCTTTAGATTTTTATCGGTGGGAAACTTGCCATGGATCAGTCTCCATGCAATAAGAGATTTTTTTGGCAGAATATCCTTGCACCAAACATGCTTTGATAAACTAGTTGTCCCTCCCTTGTGTGTTTTGAAATTGTAAACATCCTTGAGAGATATTAAGCCACTATCAATATTGAACCATAACAATTGGTCATGTTGATCAACATCATGAAAAAATGTGTTTCACCCACTTGGCCATGTCAGGGAAACATTGTATAGCTTCATAAGGAAAGTTTCACACATTTTTGATCAAGAAGTCACTAACCTTGTCCTTGAGAGGATAATCCAAGTTTAAGGGAAGATGAATGAGCTGATTCAGATCTTGAAGCCCAAGCCACTTGTCAACCTAAAAAAGAACCTTAGAATTTATGCATGTATCCATGACAAAATTTTCTTGCACTACAAGAAATCCAGACTTGATGCTGCTTCATATAGATGATTATATATGATGATGAAAGTAGTTTGAGATTCTTATGACCCTGTACCTAAGGATTTTAGCTCATTGCTCCATATTTTGAAGAAGATTCCATCAAAGGAAAAGGTGAAAACCACATTGAGAGCGATTAAGGACCTAAGCTCTAGCCCTCATTCACAATAAGGAAGACAAATTTCTTCTAGGCCACATTAATCATTTTCCTTTGAGATATATCACCAACCCAGATAATTTTTTTTATCCATCTTTATAAGCCCCCGACCAAATAAATGTGCAAGGAATATGTTGTAATGGAATATGTAAGCATGCTTTGAATAACTGACTTAACCAACTGAGCTCTTCTAGCAATATAGACAAGTGAGGTTTTCCAAGCAACCAACTTGTTCTTGATCTTATCTGCAATAAGTTGCAAGTATGCCACTTTTGGCTTTCCTTTGAAGATGGGGATGCCAACTTTCAAAAAGAACATATTGCCAATGCTAAAACCAATGAATTGAGAAATTTGAAGTAGCCTAGAATTGGAAATGGAACATGCATATATTGTGGACTTGGCAGCATTCACCACTTAGAGAAAGCATATGGAATATCTAGTGAATCAGTTCTTTAAAGCTATAAGATTAGATTGATAACCATTGCAATACACCATGAGGTTAGCAACATTTAAACAATGTAAATGCATTGTAGCATTCTTGGTGCCTTTGAACAACTTCAACTAACCATTAATTACCATGGAACCCTGTTTTGCAGGTGATATGCTTTTAACAAGAACAACAACTTTTGATGATGAAAACTAATTGATGATGTCAACTATTATCTTCTAATAAGTAAAGCTAAATGATTAAGCGGATAAAGATGCAAACCTAAAGTATGAAGATTTGATGGACTTCACTATCTGATGATGACAATCAAATAGAGTATAAGCTCAAGCCTCGTCTTAAGTAAATTCAAGCAAGTGTCTACAAAAGAAAGCATATGAAAAAGTATTGAAGTACAAGAAAGCCATATCCTGATTAGTCTGAGAGAATACTTAGTAAATCATAAAGGTGTTCTCGTAAAAGTACATGACTAAATCACACACACACACACACACACACACACACACACACTGTTAGATGTTAATCATGCCTTAAATTTCTCATATATACTTGGCATTTTTCAACTCTTTTATGTTGATTTATTGGAATTTTTACTTGGAAGTTTGCCATTCTTCAATTAAGTGAAAATACCTTGGGTACTTTTAATTTGTGTGTTATTGTGCAGAAAAAAGGCATTAAGTCATCAAAGAGTAAGACACAAGGAAAGTGAGTAAAGTTTCCAAAGGAAGGGAAGAAAATCAGTAAGTTCGCTAGGCGAAATTGCTAGCGAATGTTCGATGGTCGAACAACTGGCGAGGCACCAGCGAAGGCTCCCAGATTTGAGGCAGTAGAGAAAGTCCTCTAAGTTTACTGTGCGAACAAGCCAGCGAAGATTCGCTGTGGCAACGCTCCAGCGAAGACCTGGCGAAGCATCTCAGAAAAGAGGCAGTAACTAAATGGACCTAAGTTCACTGTGCGAACTTGTAGGCAAATAGTTTGCTAGGCGAATAATCATTCGCACTACGAACTTCTGAAATATCTCAGAGGCGGTTTAACTGTGCAGAGGCACATCCACTACAAGAAAATTGGCAAGTTGGGATGGTTAATATTGACAGATTACTGTGGTTTGAACCGCCATAATTTTCTAGTCGTGACGGTTTTGTTTCTGTTGCAAAAACGTGTGTCGCCAGGCTATATCGCGACGGTTTTTAAAACTGCCACTCCAACGGTCGTTCTATGTTGCGACGGGTAGGGAATTGTCGTAAATTGAAAATTACGGCGGTTACAACCGCCATAAATAACTTTGTTTTTGTTATCCAAAGATAAAAGCCGTAGGTATTTCCAAAGGTAAATCCGCAGGAAATTTTTAATCCGCAGGTAATTATGCAGCTAATATATTTGTAAAATTAAAAAAAAATCAAATGAACTTTTAGCACCAGTATTCCACAAATATTATTATAGTTTATAGTAACGGATTTTAGCCGATGGTATAGAACATATGGTTATACATAGGAAGTTTGACTGTAGGTATAGATCTCTGAGAGCTTATTGCTTTTTAGATACAACTATGTCCCATTATTTTACTAATATTATTATTCATTAAAAAAATTACTAATAATTCAAATCACACGATGAAAAGAACATTATCAGTATAAAAAAATAGTGCCATTAACCTTCAAACAGAATATAAAAACCATGAAAAATAATTAATCATGTGTCATTGAGAAAAATCTAATGTAACCAATTCTAAATCAAATATTTAATGTGATAATACAATCAAAATTATTAGTAGCCTAAAAGCTTATACTAAAATATTTTTAAAAATGTTACACTTTGCTAGCATCAACACTAAATGTTCAATTTGTTGCATCCAAATACGAATTAAACTCACTTCCAGGTGTAGTTAACAATCAATTAATCTCAATTGAAAAAATGGTGTGAAAGACTTATGAGAATACTAGAATAGATGTGCAATCTCTCACTGTTATCATGTTCTCATTAAGTTGTAGTAAAGTAGATTTCAAGGAAATTTCAATGGACGGAATTAACTAAAAACTCACACTTTTATTAATAGGTATCTAAAATACATTTGGCCTCAACAAAAATATTGCTTATACTACTTCACATCCTAAACATAAGCACTACAATAAAACCCATTGCCTCTAGGACCTGCATTATAATACGTAGACTATCTCAGTATGTAAGAAGCTATAACTAATCCATGACTTACACGATTGTAAATTAAATTCTATGATCATGTTTCCTCAAATATGGTTGATAATATCAATTTTTGAACAAAATTTTCCTTCAACCCTTGTTCTTGTTGATCCTACTCAATAACGTCGATCCTGCACCTGCAGAGACAAAACCAGTAGCAACCATTCAATAACAGATTTCTAAAACTTTTTCATTGGTGGTTCAGCGCTTAACTATAATCTGCAAAAACCATATACCTTTTTGTACTATGAATGTTTATATCCTTATTTCTAAAGCTGGACTTTTAACCTGGATGGCTACTGTTAGAGTTAGAAACAAGGACATGCACATTACAGATGGACGGAGACAAAAGCGGATTGGTGGCCGATTCTTGCTTTTTCCCCTGCCAGCTAGTTTCTTGCCAAAAATTGTTGAATTGAACACAAATTCAAAACTAGTTCAATTCAAATCTCACAACGATGCATAATCCATACAACTTCTCATCTGCATAATTTCATGATAGTATGCATAGGTCAATCAAATTCAATCAACTTATCATTGTTTATCAATGTTATAAGTCATGATCACCGCACTTACAATATATTGCTTAATCAATATGTTGTAAGTGACACGAACTCGTGCCATGCCGGCTTGTACGAGATCGACAGTATGGAGTCGTTCAAAGGGTATGGTACTTCTTTAAAGGAAAGATCCTCTTCCCTACAATAGTCACATCATTCATACATTATATCTTGATTGATAGAATGGCCTCCCCAAACATCATTTAACTATGATTTGGTGAGGATGTGTCATATTATGTTTCATATTAAGAGTATTTTGAAACAAAAAGCTAATCAATTATTATGAAGCATTATAATCACTTATCTATACCGAAGTTGTCGCTACCGACAACCTTGTCGTGTAGAGCACCAGTAGGGCGGATGTGTGACCTGAATGGTGTTCGCAGAACGTAACCTTCGAGTTGCACGAGAGGTTAATTGGGTTGAGTTTCTAGACTGAAGTTGTGAATCTTTTTTTATGAAATTCTGCTCAGTTTCCGTGACAAAACTAGCAGCTGAGTTTGATTTTGAAACTAACATGCTCAGAACTAGCAGTACATCCACTTCTACAATTGCAACAGCCTAGTCCAGCAAACAAGCTAAGACGAATGATCTATTGGGAACATTAATACACGTTGTCACAGTTTCTCTGAAAAATGGAGTTGCTATTTGGAAATTGGACTCTACAATTTCCCCATATGCAGATGACCAAATTCCGAGCTACATTTTCCTTATACAATTTGAGTTTTACACAGTCAAAGAGCCTTAAAACCTTTTGCAACACAAGACTTCAACCTAGCAGTAAGATCACAAAAGTTTCTTCTGTTATTACTACTCCCTGTCAAATTAATCCCATTTGATCCACACCTAGTCAAATCTAGCAAATCTACTAAGTACCGAGCAATGAATCCAGAGATACCGCAGATTTCCAATCAAAACAGTTCTCCATTTCCGCATCTGGTTCAGTGGCAGAGAGATGGTTTAAAACTTTATCCAGTTGTCCACCTGTAATTACATCCAGATCCTCGACTAGCAAACGGACGTTCCAACTCCAAACGCCATTGTTCCCACTTCCTGCATCAGAAACACGTTGATTTGGTTGTAAATTGCGGAACTGCAAAACATAAAAAGAAAACTATTAGAAAACACAAGCAACGGACAACTCCTCTACCTGCATCGGAGACCTTCACTTAATTAACGTAGTCTCCTCATCTTCTTCTTCAGATGAATCAACCACCACCGCAATCTCCTTATCTTCCTCAAACTTGGCTCTATTGATTGATGAAGAAAAGTCAATGCCTTGAAATAAAGAATCTACTTCAATAGTTGCAACAACAAGGAAAGAAAGTGATCTTTTTGCCCTCTCACAGGCACTTCTCAACCTCCTCAATGCTTTGGGATTTCCACTAATATTCATTTTGTTCTTTTTCTTGAAGTCTTGTACAAAGTAGTTCACCATTCTATTATCAAAATCTTCTCCTCCAATGTGAGTGTTTCCAACTGTCGCCTTTACTTTGAACACATCACCCTTAATAGTTAGTAGAGACACGTCAAACGTGCCGCCCCCAAGATCAAACACAAAAATATTTCTTTCTCCATCATAATCAGTCCTCTTGTCAAGACCATATGCAACAGCTGCAGCAGTAGGTTCATTCATTACCCTCATAACATTGAGGCCAGCAATAGACCCAGCATCTATGGTGGCTTTTCGCTAAGCATCACTAAAATAAGTCGGCACAGTAACAACAGCATTCTTAACAGGAGAATGTAAATATGACTCGGCAATTTCTCGCATCTTTGTGAGTATCATATTTGATACTTCTTCAGCACATAACTGTTTTTACTGGCCTTTGTACTTCACAACAATTATCGGTTTGTCATTGACATCGGCAATGACCTTGAATGGCCATAACAATATATCATCTTGAACATTAGTATCACTAAACTTCCTACCGATTAACCTCTTAGCATCTGAAAATATAAAATTGTGAATAAGGTTTAATTTGCTATGTTGGTCCTTAGACTAATATGAAAATTCTAAATAGATCAATGAACTTACTATAAATAATTTGTAATTAGGGTTTCAAGCTTTTAAAGGAGAAAAAGAGTAGAAATTACCAAAGACGGTGTTTTGAGGGTCGGCAGCAGCTTGATTCATAGCAACATCACCGGCCAAGTATTATTACAAGCTTTTCACGATACCAAACCTTCGAATGAATAATACAGTCAGGAAATTACAAAACTTGGGCCTCACTGTTATAGCTTAAAAGGAGAATTACAATCTAGCAACCTTAGAAAAACTAAAATCGTCCTACACATAATAAAAGCAACACTATTGAATCGATTGTAAATTCATAATCAGTAAAAGCAACACTTTTGAAAATCGAATAAATAACAAATAATGAATTATATAGAGAGGGATGGAGTGAATCTAACATTGAATCGATGAATGTTGGATTTGAAGTGGGAACGTGGGTCTTGAAGAGATTCGAACTGAGCCTTATAGGTATTGCAGGTTAACCTAGTACCCAAAGTGACAACGTCGTTTGAGGGTGATTGGAGGGTTTCATGGTTGGCGTTGAAGAGGTCTGAAACAGAAGAGTGAGGATTAAGGGTTTATGAAGTTTTTGTGCGAAGAGAAACGTGAGAGTTCTGGGGAAGGAGTTGTTTATTTTTTTTATTTACTTTTATAATTTTTTTCATTTGTTAATAAAGAGAAATTGACAATGGAATTTTGTGAATTATTAATAAACTTTAATAGTTTTTGTGAATTATTAAATTTAAAATAATAATTTTAATAATTTTATAATAATTTTAAAATAAGTTTAATTTATTTTATATTTATTTAAAACAATGGAATTTTTTTAAAAAGTGTTAAATAAAATTTTGAGAAAAATATTCAAAACATTTTATCATTTAAATCATATTTAAAAAAGTGAGAAATATACATATAATAATGTGTTTATCAAAACAATTTGTTAGTTCTGTTATTGGCAGCAATTTTGGTAAAACAATGTGGTTGTTCAAGATGTCATGTTTGATGTCTTAACATGTGCTTCTAACATTATGCATGTGGTGTGTTGTTTGGTATTGCAGTTTTTGTGCATGATGTCAAGACTGATGTCTTAACATCTGTTGACAGAACATTATGTTCAGTCTGTTATTTGTTTTAGGGCTGCGTGTTAATTGTTATGTTTTGAGAGATTGCAGGCGGAATTCTTGGAGAAGATTTATTCAGATGCAATCGTTTGTTTCTATATTTAGGGCGAAAAGATTTGAAGATAAAATCTGTTTTGATTGTGCATCAAATCTGAGTTTTTCACAGAGCCCAAGCCCAAGAATCTGTTTCTATTTAAAGGAGTCTCAACCCTACTTGGAAGTCATGAAGACTAGAGATTAAAGACTGAGTGTCAAGTGTTAGGGTTTGTGTTTTCGTCTGTTATTTGTGAGCCATTCATTCATCTGTTTTGATGTTTGAATTGGACTGATTTAGTTGAGTTGTAATTTTCCCACTCAAAGCTTTTAAGCACGAGTGTATTGTTCTTGGTTGAAGCTTTTAAGCAAGATCAAGGTATTGTCGTTGAATTGTGTCTTCTACTTTCTTTATTGTAAGTTGTTATCACTGTTGTGATTGAGAGGAAGGAGAGAGGTGTCTCATATCTAAGAGTATCTTAGATAGAAGTGTCATTGGGTAGTGATTAAGTGAGTAGATTGTCAACTGGTGTGTTGGCTGTAGAGTCTATGAATTGATACTACTAATAGTGGACTTCCTTCCTGGCTTGGTAGCCCCCAGACGTAGGTTGTTAGACCAAACTGGGTGAACAATTCTCTGTGTTTATTTATTACTTTTAAGTACTGTTACTTTTACTGTCTTGTTCATATAGCAGATATTGATGTTGTGACGTCTCACTCAACATCACATATCTGATACCAGAATTTTAATTGGTATCAGAGCAGGCATCATGCTCTGTATCTGGGTGAGATCTAGGGTTGTTACTTTCTGGTGCAATGGACAAGGAGAGTGGTGGATTTATGAATAGACCCCCCTATTCTAGATGGATCAAATTATGACTATTGGAAACCTCGCATGGTTACTTTTTTGAAGTCTTTAGACAACAGGGCTTGGAAGGCTGTTTTGAAATAATGGAAACATCCTTTCATTGTGGGAAAAGATGGTGTGTCAAAGCTGAAACCTGAAGAGGAGTGGACCAAGGAAGAAGATGAACTTGCTCTTGGGAATTCTAAGGCCTTGAATGCCTTATTTAATGGTATTGACAAGAACACTTTTAGGCTGGTCAACACATGTGAAGTGGCTAAGGAGGCTTGGGATATTCTGAAAATAACTCATGAAGGAACTTCCAAGGTCAAGATGTCAAGACTTCAGCTGCTAACAACAAAGTTTGAAATTTTGAGGATGAAAGATGAAGAGACCATTCATGACTTTCACATGAATATACTTGAACTGTCAAATGCTTCTAGTGCCCTAGGAGAGAGGATGTCTGATGAGAATCTGGTGAGAAAAATTCTCAGATCCTCCCCAAGAGATTTGAAATGAAGGTGACTGTTATAGAGGAAGCTCAAGACATCAGCTAGATGAGGGTAGATGAATTGATTGGGTCACTTCAGACATTCGAATTAGGATTGAATGACAGATCTGAAAACAAGGCCAAAAGCATAGCATTGGTGTGTAGTACTGAAGATGAAAAGAAAGAGTGTGATATTGAAACCCGGGAGGAGCTATCCAATGCAATCGTGATGCTGGGAAGGTAGTTTAATAAGGTGTTGAAAAGAATGGACATGAGCTATAAACCTTATGTCAAGAACATCACATTTGACATCAACAGGTCAGGTGATCAAATGAATAAAACCAAAGCAGGGGAGAAGCCTAATAATGACAAAGGAATCCAATGCCATGGATGTGAAGGTTATGGTCACATCAGAGCTGAATGTCCTACATACCTTAAACAGAAAAAGGGGTTGTCTGTCACTTGGTCTGATGAGGACACTGAAAGTGAAGATGAATCTGCCAAGCATGTCAGAGCAATGACTGGAATATGTGAGTCTGAGGATGATTCAAGTGATGGAGAGATTACCTATGAGGAACTAGTTGCATAATATAGAGAGCTATGTATCAGGAGTGAAGAAGTGTGTCAAGAAGGGGAGAAGCAAAAGGAACTCATAATCCAACTAAAGGCTGACAAGGCTGAACTGGAAAATGAAGTCAGTTTGCTGAAATACAACCTTGATCAAATGTCCAAATCTCTCAGAATGTGGAACAGTGGAACTGACACTTTGGATGAAATCCTTCAAGCTGGAAAGATGGCAGGAGATATGACATGGCTGAGATTTGATGGCAATAAGAAGAAACCCGTTTCAGATGCTAGTTCATCTGGACTTAAACATAACATGTCTCATCAGATGTCTCAACATCATGGGAAAATTCATGTCTCTGGACCTAATCATTTTGTGCCTCAACATCATGGCAGAAGACAGCCTCAACATCATGGGAGAAGACACCCTCAAGGGAGAAGACATCCCAACCATTTTAGAGGAGGATTTCAAAGATGGAGATGTCATTACTGTGGAAGGTTTGGCCACATAAAGCCTTTTTGCTTCAGACTGCATGGATTTTCTGAGCCCGATCCTCAACCTAGAACAAATCAAAGCATTCCTACAAATGGAAAACAATGGGTTCCCAAGGTTGCTGCTAACAACTTGATAGCTCACATGTCTCTAAGAGATTCTACCATAGGAGATTGGTATTTTGATAGTGGATGTTCTAGACATATGACAGGTGACAAGAACTGTTTGGTGGATATCAAATCTTACTTCACAAGTTATGTGGCTTTTGGTGATGGAGCAAATGGAGAAATCAAAGGGATTGGAAAGTTTAACTGTTCAGGAGTTCCTAATCTTGATAATGTGCTGCTAGTGGAAGGATTGACAGTCAACTTGATAAGCATCAGTCAACTGTGTGATGAAGGGTTCAAGGTCAACTTCACAAAATCTGAATGTTTGGTTACTAATGAAAAGGGTGAGGTAACCATGAAGGGCGTCAGATCTCTAGACAATTGCTACTTGTGGGATAAAGGTAAACTGTGTCTTCAACAAGAAATAAATAGGATCACCTCCTTGGAAAATGTCAGAGGAATACCTAAGCTAAAGCAGGAAGAAGGAAGAGTTTGTGGGAAGCAACCTAAGAGTAAGATGTTACACCAGAAGTTTCAACATCTCACTACTTCAAAAGGGCTGGATCCACCTCACTTGGACCTGATGGAATCCAAAAGTGTTGTTGAAATGACCAAACATTGTATTCAGCAAAAGCAGTCAAAACTTAAGATGTGCCTTGTTGATAAGATGGATGTTTATAAACTCCTATCTCAGAGTAAGCTGACTAAGTACAATGTCAAGCAAGATGTCATGACATTAGACTATGAAATCCTGAGCATATTGATCAGAAGTCTTGTGGAAGATAATGTGATAATTTTGAAACTTGTTGCCACTGAAAGAAAATTGGCTGAGACTGTGGATGCAATTAAGTTTAAATTCTTAAGAAGAAAATTGGGACTCCATATTTGTGAAGACTTATAGCAATTAAAGGCGTGTGGGAAAATCTTTTTGATTTTTAAAAGTCATTTACTGTTTTGTGGAAATATCATTAATTTCCTTTTATGTTTCCAAAAGCAGCCCACCTATCTTAGGCAATCATTCCAACATATTGTTCCCACACGCAACATACGTCTTACACCTTATTTGCTCTGCTCGTTCATCTTCCTTCTCAGTGAAAGAAACACTTCTGCTCCTAACCCCACCCTTTGCAAGATTTCTACAATGTCTCAACAACGCTCATCATCTTCTTCCAAGCAAGACTCTGAACAAACTCCCACGAATTCTAGGGTTTCTTCTGATGATGTTCATACTGATGCGGTTCTTGATGTTGCACCTCTTTCTATGATTTCCCCTCCTGAAGCTAAGAAGACTAGACCCAATAAGCTGCATGCAAGAAGCTCCAAACACACTCCTATAGGTAACTCTTCTGATTCCTCTGAGAATAAAAAATATGATGATAGCTCTGTTCGTAGCATAGTTACTGGTCTCTTGTATGGAGACAACAGGATTCCTGGAATCACTATTCCTCTGTCCCAAGAGGATCAAGGAAAGGAAGAAGTCTTCTCTGTTGATAGAAGTGTGGATAGGATTGTCTCTAGGGTTCTGGATGAGGGGTTTGTCGTTGCTGGGATCTCTAAGCCCCTTGCTCAAATTTCTGCCTCTCATACTTCTGAGGCTAATCAAGAAGGTAGTCATCAAACTGGGTCATATGGTAATGATAAAGATGGTTCAGAAGATAAACTTCAAAAGCTGGCTACCTCAGTTTTGGAGGATGCAGGAAATGATGTTGAACCTGATGTTGGGACATCTACTGCTGAGAGAATTTCCCCTAACAAGTCTGATGCTTCAGGTCTTAAAGGAAAGGAGACTGTTAATGATGAAGATATTGTGAATCTGGTTGATGTTCCATCTGATAATGATCTGATTGCAAGTGTACACCCTGGCATTGCTAAAAGGTTGAAATCAAGAAAAGGGAAAGCTGTAGATTCACCTTCAAAGGTAAGAACTAATATCAGTAAGAAGAAGACTCCTGTTGTAGGACCTACAAAGTCTTGGAGCAAAGTGTCTATCTCTTCCAAAAAGAGGAAGATCAGGATTGAGTCTGACTCAGACTATGATGTTGAGGATGATGTCCAGGACATCACTCATGTGAAAAAGCCTGTTGTGAGTAAAACTGCTGATAAAGTTCCTGATGCTCCACTAGATAATGTTTCTTTTCATTATGTTGTTAGTGTGCAAAAATGGAAGTATGTTTATCAAAGAAGGGTTGCCATGGAAAGAGAACTAGGTAGAGATGCTCTTGAGATGAAGGAGGTTATGGAATTGATCAATTATGCTGGGTTAATGAAGACTGTGTCTAGTTTTTCAAAATGTTATGATATGCTTGTCAAGGAGTTCATTGTGAACATCCCTGGAGATATTACTGATAGCAGAAGTGTGGATTTTAGAAAGGTTTATGTAAGGGGTAGGTGTATTGAGTTTTCTCCTACTGTTATTAACAGATACTTGGGAAGGAGTGATCAAGCTGAGAGTGAGTTGGAGGTCACTGACAATCAGATTTGCAAGGAGATTACTGCAAATCAAGTGACTGCATGGCCTTTGAAGGGAAAATTGGTTGCTGGACTTCTGAGTGTTAAGTATGCTATACTGCACAGGATTGGAGCTGCCAATTGGGTTCCTACCAACCATAAGACTACAATCTCTGTTGGGTTGGGAAAGTTCATCTTTGCAGTTGGAACCAAGAAGGATTTTGATTATGGTTCTTATATTTTTGATCAAACAGTCAAACATGCTGGAACAATGGCTGTGAAATTGCCAATTGCTTTTCCATCCTTAATCTGTGGAATTATTTTAAATCAACATCCTGGGATTTTGGCTGCTGCAGATATTGCTTGCAAAAGGGAGTTTGTATTGTCTCTCCACAACAAACTCTTTGCAGGACAACATGTTCCTGATATTTTTTCAACATCTGCAACTGTTGACAACAAGAACACTACCAAAGATGAGTTAATAAGTGAGTTGAAGGCGACTTGCAAGGAGCTGGAAACAGTGATCAGTATAAATACTGCTAGGAAGATGAAATTAGAGGCCTTGATCAAAAGTTCGAAACAGGTTGAAGCTAATGGGGAAGAGGAAGCTGGTACCTCTAGTGAGGAGACTGATGATCTTGAATGACTTGTTTCTAGGTCTACATCTAGTTTTGAAAAGGACTCTGTTGTGGAATGTTGGTGGTGTTGCTGGTGTTCTTTGTTGGTTCTTTTGTTTTTTTTTTCTATTGTTAGCTTTTTTGGGGTGCTTGTTATGTAATCTGAATTCCTTGGATATTGGTTCCTATGCTCTTATATGGTTATCTTGACTGGATGTTCCATGACATGTGTTGCATACTGTAGCTAACAAGGGAGAGCTAATTTGACTGACTGGTAGCTAGTATGACTAACTGTGAGTTGTGATGGGGAGTTCTTGATACTGACTGACTATTTTCCAATCTCTGTGTTTTGTTTTGTCCAATTGTGGCTAAAAAGGGGGAGAGAAGAGCCTAGTTATTGAGAGTTGTGTTTGTGGTTTCTTGGCTTGAGGGGGAGTTTGAGTTTTGATTGGTGTGCAGCTGCTGAATGTTAGTGTTATGTGTTATGGTGTGTTTCTGCTGCAGGTATCTATGATGTGTGCTGATATTGTTTTAGCCAAAATTAGCCAAAGGGGGAGATTGTTAGTTCTGTTATTAGCAGCAATTTTGGTAAAACAATGTGGTTGTTCAAGATGTCATGTCTGATGTCTTAACATGTGCTTCTAACATTATGCATGTGGTGTGTTGTTTGGTATTACAGTTTTTGTGCATGATGTCAAAACTGATGTCTTAACATCTGTTGACAGAACATCATGTTCAGTCTGTTATTTGTTTTAGGGCTGCGTGTTAATTGTTATGTTTTGAGAGATTCTGTTTGAGAGATTGTAGGCGAAATTCTTGGAGAAGATTTATTCAGATGCAATCGTTTGTTTCTATATTTAGGGCGAAAAGATTTGAAGATAAAATATGTTTTGATTGTGCATCAAATCTGAGTTTTTCACAGAGCCCAAGCCCAAGAATCTGTTTCTATTTAAAGGAGTCTCAACCCTACTTGGAAGTCACGAAGACTAGAGATTAAAGACTGAGTGTCAAGTGTTAGGGTTTGTGTTTTCATCTGTTATTTGTGAGCCATTCATTCATCTGTTTTGATGCTTGAATTGGACTGATTTAGTTGAGTTGTAATTTGTCCACTCAAAGCTTTTAAGCACGAGTGTATTGTTCTTGGTTGAAGCTTTTAAGCAAGATCAGGGTATTGTCGTTGAAGTGTGTCTTCTACTTTCTTTATTGTAAGTTGTTATCACTGCTGTGATTGAGAGGAAGGAGAGAGGTGTCTCATATCTAAGAGTATCTTAGATAGAAGTGTCATTGAGTAGTGATTAAGTGAGTAGATTGTCAACTGGTGTGTTGGCTGTAGAGTCTATGAATTGATACTACTAATAATGGACTTCCTTCCTGGCATGGTAGCCCCCAGACATAGGTTGTTAGACCGAACTGGGTGAACAATTCTCTGTGTTTATTTATTACTTTTAAGTGCTGTTACTTTTACTGTCTTGTTCATATAGCAGATATTAATGTTGTGACGTCTCACTCGACATCACATATCTGATACCAGAATTTCACAATTATATAAAAAATATTTATAATATATTAAAGTAAATTGAGTTTGCAGTTGAGGAGTCGATAAGGATTTTTTGTATGAATTGGGAGGAACAAATTTTCCCTTTTCATTTAGCGCTCAATCAAAAAAATTATTTTATAAAAAAAAATTTAAGTAAAAAACATAATAAGGACGGTTTTGTGATAACTGTCGTAACAACCGTCGAAGTCCAGTCCCTAACTGTCGTGACAACCGCCGCAGTCCAGGAATAAGGACGGTTTTGTTATAACTGTCGTAAAAAATATGCGACAGTTGAGCCTAACTGTCGTGACAACCATCGCAATCCAGGAATAAGGACGGTTTTGTGATAACTGTCGCAACTCAAGTGTCGTAAATCTCCTTTTTTCTTGTAGTGATCAGGTGCCTATTTTAATGTTCGCTAGGCGAGTAAACTGTTCGTAATGCGAACATGACAGATTCTAAATGTTATATTTAAGCACTTTTTGTCATTTTTGGGGATCATAACCCATTTTTACACACCATAGCCTAGTTTTCTGAGTTTTCATCATCCAAGAGTGATATTTTACATTGAGAAGTTAGATTCGCATCCGAGTTCGATTATTCGACGTGGATGCTTTTTCATCTCCTCTCGATACTTGTGAAGCAAGCTACCATGGTGATGGGTAGCTATACACTTTTGTGTCTAGATTAGAGGTAGTTAATCTTGCTTATATGTATTTCTTTTGATCTTTTGTATTTGAACAAGGTTGATGATCAATATATGATGAAGTTGTTTGTTTTTAATGTTGTATTTATGGTTTGGATCACTCTAGACATAGATTTTCCGAATCTTGATTTAATGTCTTCATCTATTAACAACCACACTCTAGACATAGATTTGGGAGTTAATATTTACTTTGTATTGATCTTAATGTTTATTGTTTCGATTGTTGGGTTGAGACATCGTCTAACGATTTAAACAATAATACTCACGAAGTCGCTTTAGACATAAATGGATTCGCGAGGATACGCAATTGTATTGATCGAAACTAAGTTCATATGCTTAATTAATCGGATACGTATAAAAAGGATTAACGAACTCTAATCTTAACATGTTTTTACCAATCGATTAAAACTGAAACTTTTTACCGTTGATTATAATTTTTATGCGATCATTTCGATACAAAATCAAACCAACCATTTTATATGTTCTATGTTTAAAACGATTCCAATTGTAGAACGGTGGTAATATCACACAATCCCTGCGTATACGATAACAAAAACCCACACTAATACTCTTTCAACAAAATGGCGTCGTTGTCAGGGATTGTTGTTTGATATTGCAAGCATTGCAATAGTTGATACGTTTTAAACTTTGTTTATCTCAGTTACTTTTTCTTGAGCTTCTTAATTTTTTTGGTTAAGTTTTGCAGACCTTGTTTATGCGAGGAAAGTTACCTGCAGATCAACTTCTTTTCGATCCTAAGATTGAGAGAACTACACGTAAGTTGAATAGAAAAACTAGACGGAGGAGGCAACTTGCCAAAGAAAGATGAGAGAGAGGAGAAAGTTCTATTTTTGCACCAACACCACAGTTTACGCCAAACATGGCAGCGCCACCACCACCACCACCTGCTTCAACACCATGTACTAACAGTCCAAGGCACACGGCTCAGTTTGCGCGCAATTCCCACAATGGGAGGCACTCTAAGATGAAGACCAGAATTCTTACTCTTCTATACCAAAATCCTTTCACCGGTATGGATCATAAGGATCCCTTCACTCATCTCACAAAATTTTACGAAATTGCGGGTGCAACAGGAGTGCCTGAAGCTGAAGAGGAGTCATTGTTCAAGAGACTCTTTCGTCATTCCTTAATCGGGAAGGTGAAGAAATGATATCTTGATCAATCGACTATGATTATGACGGATTAGAACGTGTTAGAAGAAAAATTCCTAGAACGATTTTTTCCACATAATCGTTTCATGGAAGCGAAAACGGCAATTGCGGTTTTCTCTCAAGGTGGAAATAAATATCTCAACGAAGCTTGGGAGAGATTCAAATCCATGCTAAGAAAATGCAAGGGTCACGGTTTTGATGAACTTACATAAGTGCATATTTTCAGAAATGGTCTCCAACCAGTTCACAAGACCTTGTTGGATGCTACTTCGGCCGGCTCTTTAATGACCAAAAGTGCTGAAGAAGCAATTTCTATCATTGATAAGATGGCACTCAATGATCATCAAGGGAATCATAATCGTGGTATTACGCAAAAGAAACCGGGAATGCTTGAATTGGGAACCAGTGATGCGATTCTTGCTCAAAACAAATTGCTATCCCAACAAGTAGAGTTGTTGACTCAACAAATGTCAAAGCTTCCACAACAATTAAAAGAGATGCAAGAATTTCCAAGCAAGAGTGTTCAGGTAGCTGTTTGTGAATTATGCAGGGGAGATCACCCTACCAGGTATTGTTCTCCGGTTGTGGAAGTGAATTATGCTGGAAATCCAAATCAAGGTTATCAAGGAAGACCACCTTATCAAAACACTCAACAACCTTACCAAAACAATCAAGGTTACCAACCAAGAGGGAATAATCAGGGTTATCAACAAGGGTACCATCAAAATCCTTATCAACCAACACAAGATTAAGGTGGAAGTTCAAAGATGGAAGAAACTTTCACTCAATTCATGCAATTGTCAATGGCCACCTAAAAGAGTACTGAAGCTTCAATCAAGAATCTTGAATCTCAAGTTGGGAAACTTGCAAAGCAATTAGCCGAGCAACAACCGGGGCCATCCTTTTCCGCTAACACTCAAACAAATCCAAAGGAACATTGCAAGGCCATTTTTACAAGAAGTGGAAGAATAATAGGTGGAGAAGTTGAAAATGAGGTGGTAGTAGAAAAGGAGAACGAGATTGTAGAAGAGGAAGTTGAAAAAAATGATGTAGAGGTTGAAGTTGAAAAAAATGATGTAGAGAAGAAGAAGAAGAAAGAGAAAAAAAGGAGTATGAGAGAGAAGTTTTACAAAGAAGGTTATCATATCCTCTTGCTCCTAAGAAAAAAGAAAACGATAGGCAATATGCGAGATTCTTGGACTTATTCAGTCGGTTGAAAGTAAACATTCCTTTCTCTAAGGCTCTCGAACAAATGCCTAAGTATGCCAAATTTATGAAGGACATACTTACGAAAAAAGAGGTACACGGATAAGGAAAACATTGAGGTACACGAACAAATGCCAATTGTAGTGCCGTTGTTCAAAGTATACTTCCGGGGAAGAAAAAATATCCGGGAAGAGTAGCTTTACCTATCACTATATGTAATGAGTTTAAATGTAGAGCTTTGATAGACATGGGTGCTAGCCTCAATTTAATTCCTTTGTCCGTGGTCAAAAGACTTGAGAACATGGACGTGAAATCAACCACTGAAATTCTGGCACAGATATCAGATGTCCTACACAGATGTTGAGACACTGATATCCAACACAATGAACAAGACAACAATAATAAGAGTGCAGAAAGTAAAGAAACACAGCGATATGTTTACCCAGTTCAGATCAACAATCCTACTCTGGGGGCTACCAAGCCAGGGACGAAATCAATATACGATAGTATCAATTCACAGATCATACAGCAACCACACCCGGTTATAATCTGCTCACTTAATCACTACCCTTCCTATGACTTCTACCTAAGACTCACCTAGGTATGAGGCCCTCCTCAAATCCCTCTACAATCACAACCCGTGATTGGTTCCTTTCAACACAAGTAACAAAACGAAATCCACACTTTCAAAACACACAATTCTCAATACTTCAAAGCTTATGAGAATTAACACACAAGAAACTCAATGCTTCAAAGCTTATGAGTAACTGACAGAACTTACAACACAAAAAACCAGTCCTTATACTGTTATCAGAATGATACCAGTTAGGCTCACAATTAACACTCGAAAACCCTAACAAAAACACACGTAAGTTCCACACCTAAACTAGGTTTACAACAGTCAATATATAGCAATAAATCTGGACTGGATTGGGCTTCAAAAACGCAGCAAAGAGACTGCTCACAAATCTGCAAAATAAACTCCAACAAAATAGGTCTTCAATCTAAAGTTTCCTAATATGTCTCCATAATTAGAAAGCGCTGAAAATACGAAAACCAACACAAAAACACAACCCAAAAATACTTTGGATGCCACATAGGATAACTAAATATTCACAGAATATTCAGTAACAATTAACAACAACAGAATCTTCCTTTTAAACTGAAATCAGATGCGATGTCCTATGAGCCAGTATGGGACATCTTTATTTGACATGTTGAATGCAGAAAATTAAAACATCTTGTTTCAACATCTTGCTGCTAGAATAGTTTTAGCAAAATAAATGCCAACCACAAAATCAACGAAATAACAATCTCCCCCTTTGGCTTATTTTGGCTAAAACTACACACCAAACAAATCTTGCAAAGAAAACACAAGTAAAAAATCCATATCAGAGACAGCAGCGAAATACCAACACATAATACAGCATAGCAACAAAGAAAAACTCCCCCTCGACTGTAGCAACACAACATTCCACATTCTCCCCCTCAGCTGCAGCACCAGCAACACTACTCCCCCTTTTTAGCCAGAAATATGACAAAGGCAAGTAGAACAATTATTAATATTTGAGAAATGGTCAAGTCATACACCAGAATAAACAGCATCAGAGAGTAGATGCACACCACATCACATGACCAAGTGTCATGCTCACACCGCAGCATCTTCCCCTTCATAACCACCTGCACACACTGCACTACCAGAACCACCTTTAATCTTTTCAATCTGGCAGTCAGAAGGAACATTAATTGCTATAGTTCTTCATGAATGCAAACCCCAAGTCTACTCCTCAGGTTTTCAAATTGAACTGCATCCAGAGCCTTGGTAAATATGTCAGCAAGCTGATTTTCTGTGCTCACATGCTCAAGAGTTATGACTTTGTCCTCCACAAGTTCTCTGATGAAGTGATGCCTGATATCAATGTGCTTGGTCCTGCTATGTTGAATAGGATTTTTAGAAATATTAATAGCACTCAGGTTGTCACAAAATAATGTCATGACATCTTGTGTGACATTATACTCAGATAACATTTGCTTCATCCACACCAGTTGAGCACAACTACTCCCAGCTGCTATGTACTCAGCTTCAGCAGTAGAAAGAGATACAGAATTTTGCTTTTTACTAAACCATGAAATAAGATTATTTCCCAAAAATAAACAACCTCCAGAGGTACTCTTCCTATCATCAGCACTTCTAGCCCAATCAGCATCACAGTATCCTACTAAAATGGAACTTGAGTCATGGGAGTACAACAACCCATAATCACATGTACCACTCACATACTTAAGAATTCTCTTAACTTGATTGATGTGATTGACCTTGGGTTCTACTTGGTATCTTGCACGTACACCAACAGCAAAGGTTATGTCTGGCCTACTTGCTGTAAGATACAGCAGACTGCCAATCATGCTTCTGTATAAACTTTGTTCAACATTCACTCCCTTTTCATCTTTGGATAACTTCAAGTGAGTAGGAGCAGGAGTTCTCTTCTGCTTGGCATTATCCAGTCCAAACTTCTTCACAATATTCCTCGCATATTTGCTCTGACAAATAAAAATGGAATCTTCCATCTGCTTGACTTGTAATCCAAGAAAGTAAGTCAATTCACCTACCAAGCTCATTTCAAATTCAGACTGAATTTGGTTGATAAAATGTTGGACCATTTCATCCGACATCCCACCAAACACAATATCATCTACATAAATCTGAGCAATCATTAGTTTCTCATCCTTCTCCTTGACAAAAAGTGTTTTATCAATACCACCCTTCCTGTATCCATGGTTGACTAGGAACTCAGTCAGCCTCTCATACCAAGATCGTGGAGCTTGTTTCAACCCATACAAAGCCTTCTTTAGCTTGAAAACATGATCAGGAAAATTTGGATCCACAAACCCTTTATGCTGCTCAACATAAACTTCCTCATTAAGATAGCCATTCAAAAAGGCACTCTTGACATCCATTTGAAACAATTTGAATTTCAACAAATATGCCACTCCTAGCAACAATCTGATGGATTCCAATCGAGCCACAGGAGAAAATGTTTCATCGAAGTCTACTCCTTCAATCTGTGTGTATCCTTGAGCAACTAATATAGCTTTGTTTCTGATAACAACTCCTTGTTCATCAGACTTATTCTTATAAACCCACTTTGTTCTAATCACATTTGTTCCTGCTGGTCATGGTACCAGTTGTCGCTCCCGAAAGATTCGCATCCAACGGTACAAACGCGAGAGTGGCGCAAAAGACACAGAGTCGCCAGCAAAGTGTATTTATCCCAGGAGAGGGAAAGGAAACACTGCGTAAACCTGAAAGAAGGGAAAGAGCATGGTCACGCGACCAAGAGAAACGGGTACGGGAGTCGGTTACACGAAGGGAAGGTGTTAGCACCCAACACGTCCATCGTACTCGATGGGATCCACGCTTGCTGTCTGCATCAAAGGGTGTCGTCGTCTGGAGCTCCGCTG
Organism: Lathyrus tuberosus; assembly: GCA_022829125.1. Classification (NCBI taxonomy): domain Eukaryota; kingdom Viridiplantae; phylum Streptophyta; class Magnoliopsida; order Fabales; family Fabaceae; genus Lathyrus; species Lathyrus tuberosus. The sequence goes on along the minus strand of JALAZF010000164.1, from coordinate 4,484,912 downwards.
CTACTGGACCGGAGAAGAAACGAGAACGGAAAGAACGGAGAAACGAAGAAGAAAAGAAAAAAGAAGTGACTCGATAGGACATCGCTCGTCCTATGCCTACGTATTCCCTCGTGCAATGGGAAAGTCAGAGTCAACGTAGTTCGGACGCGAACTAGGGGGGAGGTTGCTCGCCAAGACATCGCCGTCTTATGCCTACGTATCCTCAATCGGACGAGAGAGAGGAAATCAGAGCAGTCGTAGTTCGACCAATGGGTCAAAAAGAGACAAAGAGGTGATAAAGAAAGGTTGTGAAAGAAATATGCTCGGAGAGATCTCGCACGATCTCCTGCCTACGTATCTCGCTCGCACGCGAGAATCAGAGCGACGTAGTTCCCCTCACAAGGGGTGGAAGGAAAGGTGGAAGGGTCTCAATCGCATGGGTGCGAGAGAAGGGTCTCGATCGCAAGGGTGCGAGAGAAGGGTCTCGATCGCAAGGGTGCGAGAGAAAAGAGCCGGGACTCGCAGAAAGTCTAAAGGGGAAACTGAATCCTACAAGTTATCATGCAAAATGGCCCTAAGGTCAGGATTAGGAGGGAATTCTACCTAATGTTATCATGCTTGGATTGCTAGCCTAATGTCTATCCTACTCCGAGCTTAATCAGAAATTAAGTCGGACTAGGAGCCTTAAGGGAGCATGTGAATACAGAGTAATCAGCAAGTAAACACGAAGCATCGCAATCACAAAGAGAAAATTGAATACTAAAACATGTCAGGAGAAATTAACAATTAGCCAGGAATTAATCAACAATTAGTCTAAGTCAAAAATTAGAATTAAAATGCTAATTAAAAAGAAGATTAAATTCTAAGAAGAAGAGTTAGTTAACAATTAACCTAAAATTAATTCAAGTTAATTCCTAATTTAAAATTCATTTCCAACACCAAATTAAAGTTGTAAGTTCTAATTAAAATCTAATTACCTAAAATAGTTCTAAACTAAAAAGTAAAGTCTAAACTAAATCAAGTTGATTTCTAATCTAATCTAAAATTAAACAAATTAAAGTTTTTAAAAAAACAAAATCCAAAGTGAAATTAAAATTTTAATTAAAAGAGTTAACCAAAACCAAATTAGAATTAAAGTTTAAAAAAAAAAACAAGATCAAAATTAAAAATGATTCCAATATTATTATCTAATTAAAAAAAACTAAAATTAAATTGGAAAGCAAAACTAAAAAAAGAAACGATGGGTGCAGAAAGAAATTGGAGTGTGTGATCAGGAAACTGGGCGAATGGGCCCTATGCCTTAAGCCCGACGAATTTTGAGTATGAATCAAAGGGGTGAGTCAGTGGACTTGGGGGTGCGGAAAGGAAAGTGAATCAAATGGGCCCTGGCCCGGTTCAGAACGGGTAAGGATTTAACCTAAAAACACATCTTCCTCCGTCACCATCTTCATTCAGCCGTGACACCCATCATCTTCTTCCTAATCATCCTCTGCCGGGAACTCCCTCCGTCTCACCTTCTTTCCACTTCGTGCCGTCAACCATCTCTCACACGGCCACCACTCCAAAAACATCCTCCGCCGTCTCCACCATCTTCGCTCCTCACTCAAAGATTTCCTCGCTACTCAACAACTCTCGCCTTCTCCTTCTTATCCATCTTCAACACTATCTACAAACCTCATCTCTCTTTGCAAACCAGCTCGACAGATTCCAAATCCGGTATCGGAACAACCAAAAAACCGGCCACGACGGGATCGACCACCACAAAAAACCAAACTAAAAGCTCAGACAAAGCTCAGGCGGACAGTACGACCAAAACACACAAAGACTCAACGCCAACAACAACAAGAGAGTTTAACAGAAATGGGAATGTACGAGATACAATCAGAGAACGCAAAATCAAGATGAATCTAACGGTTTACACAAACTTGCAAACAGCTAATACAGTTAGAGCATTAAGAACCTTACCTAACGGAGCTCCTCCGCTGGGTCTTCGACGGTGGTGAAGCGAAGAATAGAGAACCACGGGAACTTTCAGGTGATGACTTCCTTACTCCTTTTATTGTCTCTTGTTTCCTCTTCTTCACTTTCGTTCTGCTTCTTGAGTAATCACTGTTGGCTGTTGTGAGATTATGGCGATGAGAATTTGTTGAAGATGTTTTCTGAAGGTGGCTCGCAAGGTTTTGGCCGCAGAGGAATGGTGATGATGTTCTTGAATTGTGTTTGAAATTTGAGCTTATTATGAAGTGGTTGTGAATTTTGCAGTTGATTTTCTTTGCAGGTTATGAAGAGAGTTGCGGATTTGAAGATGATGGAGCTAGGGTGAAGATGAATGGCTTATGGTCAGTGGTCCGTGTAGTTTGAAAAATAGAAGAATGATGAAGCTACTTTGATTCACAGGTGATGAAAGAAAATTTGCTTCAGAAATTGAAGAGTTGGTGATGCAGAATGATGGTCTTTTAGTGTTAGAAATTGAAGATGGCGAGAAAGATGAAGAATAGTGTTCTGTTAGAATCCGTTGCAGCTTGGTTTTATCATCTAATTCAGGGGTAGAATCGGTTTTTGAGGTGAAATTCTGTTATCAGAAACTTGTGAAATTCGTTGTGTGGCTGTAGTGGAATTATGTCACGCGTTTGTACGCTTTTTCCGTCATGGTTTATACACACTACCTTTTGTAATTTCTGTTAAAGGCTTTTTTGTTACTTGATTGATGCCCTGCGTTTTGCTTATGACTATACCCACGTGATGCCTTCCCTTTGCAGCTTCTATTTGTGACGTGGATTGGAAATATTAGCATAACGTCATAGCTTAAACGATGGCTCAAACGGCTTCGTTGGAAAATGACTTGGTAAGAGAGATAGATGCATCATGGCTTGTTGAAGTTTATTCAATTTGGGATGTAGCATAAGTGGCTTAAAGGCTTGGATGAAGTTGGAGGGCTCTTGTGGGTTGGAGGAATTGAGTAGCGCCTCCCCTTGTTATCAGCATGTGGCTTTACTCTTTTCCATTTTCATATTTTTTTTGTAATGTTGTAAAAAAACAAAAGTGGGCTTTTTATTGTAATGGACTTTGCGTGTGGGTTTATGAATGGATGATCAAAAAGATCTTATGAATAACAATGCATTAAAAAAAAAAGGAAATTGGATATGGAAATGGATAACAATAATAAAAATAAAATGGATATTTACATTGTGAATTGGGTTATTATGGATTAAAAGTGGTTATCGAAAAATGGATGAATAGGTTGGATATTTGTAATGGGAAATTGGTTAAAATGAAATGGATAAAAAAAAAGTTTAGAAAATGGACATGATTAAGAAAAATGGTTATGAGATGAAATGGGTAATGAGATGGATATTAAAAATGATGTGGATAAATTGGTTTAGAAAAATGGATTTGAAATTAGAAATGGTTTATGAACAAAAGAAAAGGTAAGTGGATAAAAATGAAAATGGTTGATGGATTAAAAACAATGAGTTTGGATATGGATTATGGATAGAAAATGGGTAACCAACTGAATTCAACACCAATCACCAACTTTCCACAAGCCTCTGACAAAATAGTCACAGCTACCACTGAACAATCTGGCCACTCACATGATCCACTGAAGAATCTCAATCAATAACTATCCACCAGCTCAACTGTAAACAAGAACTCCAATTCTCCCTGGTATGCTGATAAATCTCGAAGAAGGTGATTTGAACTGAGAAGAAATTAAACCCTGATTCACACCAATGAACCTCTGGCCCAACGCCTTTGATGAATCCTCTGGACCATAATACCTCAAAACCTGACGCACCTCTGAATAAGAAAATACTGATAATAAGAAAACCCTTCGATCCCATGTCTTAGGAACCCAATGCAAATGATATGAATATGAACTATGACCTAAAGATGGAAAAATGAGAAAGAAACATAAGCCAGAAAAAGGTAGGGCAAATTTGGGGGTGCTACACCAGTTCCCAGACTTTATTCCTCTTGAATTGGCAAAGCTCATCCTGCATAACACTTATCTAGAACTCATCTGTCAATGCCTCTTTGACATTCTTTGGTTCAAGCTTTGAAACAAAGCATGCATTTGACACAACCTCCCTCGTTCTGGTTCTTACACCTTCATTCAGATTTCCAATAATCAACTCCTTAGGGTGATCCTTCTGAATCCTTATAGAGGGTCCCCTGTTAGCATCCTCTACCTCTTCATTCTCAGGTCTAGTGTCGGTTTCTTGAGCATTATCTTCTACGGACTCAATGTCTTGTGAGCTTTCATTGTTCATGGGAAAGCATGCTCCAACATCATCTGGGACATCTTCATCTTTCCCAGAGTCATCGACCACCACATTTATGGATTCCATCATCACCTTAGTTCTGGAATTAAATACCCTATATGCTTTGCTGTTTGTAGAGTATCCCATAAATATCCCTTCCTCACTCTTAGGATCCATCTTTCGCCTCTGCTCACGATCTGCCAAGATATAGCACTTACTCCCAAACACATGGAAATACTTCACATTTGGCTTTCTACCTTTCCATAGCTCATAAAGAGTAATAGAATTACCTGATCTGATAGTCACCCTATTGTGTACATAGCAAGCGGTATTCATGGCTTCAGGCCAAAAATGATATGGAAGCTTTTTGGCATGAATCATGACCCTTGCACACTCTTGTATAGTCCTATTATTGCGTTCCACCACACCATTATGCTGAGGAGTGATCGGTGATGAGAATTCATGAGTGATTCCTTCAGACAAACAAAACTCTTCAAGCCTGCTATTCTCGAATTCTTTCCCATGGTCACTTCTGATTCGAACAACACCACAATCCTTTTCCCGTTGAATCCTTTAACACAACTCTTTGAAGGCTGCAAATACTTCAGACTTTTCTCTGATAAAGCTTATCCAGGTGAATCTGGAGTAATCATCAACGACAACATATGCATACTTCTTCCCACCAAGACTTTCAACCTGCATAGGTCCCATTAAGTCCATGTGAAGCAGTTCCAGAACTCTAGAAGTTGTGGTAAGATGTTAAAGCCTTTTATGTGACACCCTTGTTTGCTTCCCAACTTGACATTCACCACATATTCTATCCTCATCAATCTTCAGCTTGGGAATACCTCTAACAACTTCACTTGACATAACTTTCTTCATCCCTTTCAAATGTAAGTGACCCAATTTCTGATGCCACAGTTTGGTTTCATCTTCCTTTGACATCAAACAGGTAGACAAACTTTCCGATTCTTGAGGATTCCACAGATAGCAGTTATCCTTAGACCTGGTTCTCTTCATAACACCTTCATCTTTCTCATTGGTTACTAGACATTCAGATTTTGTGAAATTTACTTTGAGTCCTAGATCACACAGTTGGCTTATACTGATCAAATTTGCGGTCAGCCCTTTGACAAATAGAACACGATCCAGATTTGGTTGTCCTGTGTAGTCCAGCTTTCCAACACCTTTTATTTCACCTTTTGATCCATCCCCAAAAGTGACATAATTGGTGGAGTGAGGCTTGATATCTGACAAGAATTTCTTCACACCAGTCATGTGTCTTGAACAACCACTATCAAAGTACCAATCTTCCCTTGCAGATGCTCTGAGAGAGGTATGTGCTATGAGACCGGCCATCATATTTCTAGGAGTCCATCTTCTCTTTACTTTATCCCAACTCTGTCCTTTATTTTGTTGATGAGCAGTTTGGGGATAGCCGTGCAACTTGTAGCAAAAGGACTTTAAGTGACCAATCTTTCCACAGTAATGACATCTCCATGGTTTATACTTTGAACTACATACTTTTTTCTGATGATTCATCCGATGTTGAAACATGTGATGTGACATCCCCTCTTCTTGCTTTATTTTCTGAGGAACAAACTTTAATACAGGCTTCTTGTAGTTCTCTGCTTGATTGTTAAAACCAAGACCTTGTACATTTCCAGCATTTTTCCCAGTCTGAAGAATCTCATCCAGCTGCGTGGTACCATTGTTCAGCATTCTTATAGATTTGGTCATATTGTCAAGTTTTGACTTTTGCCATACAACCTCCTCTTTAAGACCAGCAATGATTGATAGATGTTCTTCCTTCTCAGCTTCTAGTTGAGCTATCAGAACCTTCTGTTCTAATATTATCTAGCATCTCTCTTCATTCTTGATACACAGCTTTGAGAACCCGGTGAAGACTTCTTGCTTAGTGAGTTCTCCAATATAAGATTCTTTGTCAGAATCAGACTCACAACTCGTTTCTCCATCAGCCTTACAATTCCGGTCAAGGCTGTCACCAATTTTGCTGATTCTTCTTCAAGATCACTCTCAGATTCTCCTTCTGACCAAGACACAGATAAGCCCTTCTTTTGCCTTTTGAGATACGTGGGACACTCAGTCTTTATGTGCCCAAATCCCTCACATTCAAAACACTGAACTCTCTTCCCTTGATTGGAGTCTTCTTCAGTTCTGGACCTTCTGCCTCCATCCTGGTTTTTACTGATGTCGAGTGACTTGTTCTGAACATTTTCTCTTGACTTCCAGTCAATTCTTTTCAACACTTTGTTAAATTGTTTTCCAAGCAATACCAGATCTTTAGACACCCCTTCATCTCTAACCAGGTCTCCTTCATCGTCTGAGTCACCAGCATTTGACACAAAAGCTATGCTCTTCTTCTTTTCATACTTTTCACTGATCCCCAATTCAAATGTTTGAAGAGATCCCACAAGTTCATCCACTTTCATCTTATCTATATCCTGAGCTTCCTCTATAGCAGTCACTTTCATGTCAAATCTCTTAGGTAGAAATCTGAGGATTTTTCTGACCAGTTTGCTGTCAGACATCTTTTCACCTAGGGCACTTGAAGCATTAGCTATCTCAATAATGTTCATGTGAAAATCATGAATGCTCTCATCCTCCTTCATCTTCAAACTCTCAAACTTGGTAGTGAGAAGCTGAAGTTTTGACATCTTCACTTTTGAAGTCCCTTCATGAGCAACCTTCAAGACCTCCCACGCCTCTTTAGCAATGGTGCAATGTTTAATCAACCTGAAGATATTCTTATTAACACCATTAAACAATGCATTCATGGCTTTGGAATTTCCCATGGACCCTTTGTAGTCTGCATCATCCCAGGCTTCCTCTTCCTTCACCACATCAGTAGGAGTACCTTTTCCATCTTTAACCTTTGGGGGTTCCCATCCTTTGATAACAGCTTTCCATGCTTGATCATCCATGGATTTGATGAATGCTATCATCCTTGGTTTCCAATAGTCATAGTTGGAACTATCAAGCAGAGGTGGTTTGTTCAAAAATCCTCCATCCTTGTCCATTGTACCAGAAAGTACCTTCCCTGAATCTCACCCAGAACCAAACAAGGGTGCAAGCTCTTGATGCCAATTGAAATTCTGGCACAGATATCAGATGTCCTACACAGATGTTGAGACACTGATATCCAACACAATGAACAAGACAACAATAATAAGAGTGCAGAAAGTAAAGAAACACAGGATATGTTTACCCAGTTCGGATCAACAATCCTACTCTGAGGGCTACCAAGCCAGGGACGAAATCAATATACTATAGTGTCAATTCACAGATCATACAGCAACCACACCCGGTTATAATCTGCTCACTTAATCACTACCCTTCCTATGACTTCTACCTAAGACTCACCTAGGTATGAGGCCCTCCTCAAATCCCTCTACAATCACAACCCGTGATTGGTTCCTTTCAACACAAGTAACAAAACGAAAGCCACACTTTCAAAACACACAATTCTCAATACTTCAAAGCTTATGAGAATTGACACACAAGAAACTCAATGCTTCAAAGCTTATGAGTAACTGATAGAACTTACAACACAAAAAACCAGTCCTTATACTGTTATCAGAATGATACCAGTTAGGCTCACAATTAACACTCGAAAACCCTAACAAAAACACACATAAGTTCCACACCTAAACTAGGTTTACAACAGTCAATATATAGCAATAAATCTGGACTGGATTGGGCTTCAAAAATGCAGCAAAGAGACTGCTCACAAATCTGCAAAATAAACTCCAACAAAATAGGTCTTCAATCTAAAGTTTCCTAATATGTCTCCATAATTAGAAAGCGCTGAAAATCCGAAAACCAACACAAAAACACAACCCAAAAATACTTTGGATGCCACATAGGATAACTAAATATTCACAGAATATTCAGTAACAATTAACAGCAACAGAATCTTCCTTTTAAACTGAAATCAGTTGCAATGTCCTATGAGCCAGTATGGGACATCTTTATTCGACATGTTGAATGTAGAAAATTAGAACATCTTGTTTCAACATCTTGCTGCTAGAATAGTTTTAGCAAAATAAATGCCAACCACAAAATCAACGAAATAACAACCACCATGACATTGCAACCTGTGGACAAGTCAAGAACTCGTCCTCATGGTGTTGTGGAGGATGTGTTATTAAAAGTGGACACATTTTTGTTTCCGGTTGATTTTGTGGTCATAGATATGGATGAAGATGAGGATACTCCAATCATCCTTGGAAGACTCTTCATGAAAATTGCAAAAATGTTGGTAGATATTGATAAAGGCATCATGAAGGTGAGGATTAAGTCTAGTGGAATAGAGGAAGAAGCATGTTTCACACTCTTCAAAGGAGTGATGTATTCAAATCAAGTGGAAGAAGACACTCATGAGGAAAAAGAATTAGCAAGAGAGGCTTTGCGGAAAAAGAAGGATGAAGATGCTAAATTAGCAATGATGAAATCGTGTTGGGACTTTTCCTTCTTAAGGAAAAGGGGATCAAGAATAGGTCATGATAATGGTTGAAGTTTTTGCAGTTGGAGTGCTTTTCTCGGAAGCTAATCCATGAGCTTTTAGTTTTGAGGCTTCAAGCCTCCGGACCGTCGAGCTCAAACGATGTTAAACAAAGCGCTAGTTGGGAGACACCCCAACATTGTAATTATTCCTGCATTTTTAATATTTTTTTGTATTATAAGTTGTTTAGAATGAGTGTGAAGGATGTGCTAGCAGGCAGAAAAATTTTCAAACTTCTGTCAGCTTCGCTGGAAAGTTCGCACTGTGAACCTGGAGCGAACATTCGCTGGCCAGTTCGCACGGCGAACATAGCGAGACAGACTTAATATGTCTGCTACCACATCACTTAAAAAGTGTGAAAAAAAGTGGGTGGGCCAGATGTTAGGGCCCAAGACCCATTATTCATACTTTGTGAGGAAACCCTACCCCACCTCACTTGCCACTCATTTCACAAACTCACCAAATTTGCAACTCTCACTCTCACAACATATCACGAGCTTTGAAGAATTCTGCAACCACTTACTATTTTTCCAAACAAATCCTTTCAATATCACAAGTTTGATTTCATTATCTCTTGATTCTTTATAGTAACATGCGGTTAGGGTTAATGTAGAGCATAAATTAAAACTTGATTCTAGGTTGAAATGTTGCCAATGCATGTTCTGTTCTTATTGATTATGTGTTTTTGCAAGTGGACATTATTAATTAGTAGGAATATTTGTTGCATGTGGAAGAATTGCTGTTAATTTAAGTGTAGGCAGAACCCGCAGAATCAGAAATTCGCAGGGTTCGGCATTAGTTCACCTTGCGAACCTGAGGTGAATTCTTGCCAGGACTTCTCCTAGCGAATCTGGGTTGGGCGAATAAGGGAGAAATTTCAATTTTTTTTGTAATGCTAATTTTTGATTCTGATGATAATTGTTTTGTTTCCTCACTAATGAAAACTGTGTATTGGATGGTTGGTTTTGTATGATGGTTTTGCAGATGGCTCCTAAGATCATGCCTTCCAAGAAACGGAAAGTCGGAAGCACATCACGTCCGACTCCAATACAGTTTGATTCATAATGATTTAAAGGAGCAAAGCAAGCTGCTCGATACCCCACGCTTGAGAGGAGGAGCATCCTGTCCGAAAAACGTTTCAACCTCAACCCACAAGGATCCTGCCGGGCGGTAGCAGAAATCCTGGAAAGCAAGAAGTGGGGGAAATTGATCACACCGGGAGATAGTTACAATGTGGAGTTGGTTCGTGAGTTCTACGCGAATGCACTCCCGAATGATGATGAGGTTTTCAAATGGACTACTTTAGTTTGCGGACGCGAGGTAAAGTTTGACCGCGACACAATCAACACGGTTCTAGGTAACCCTCTGACTTTAGGAGAGAATGAGATTGGTGTTTATCACCATACTTTGAGGTTGCATCGAGATACGAATATGATTACTCGCGATTTGTTGCTGGAAGGAAAGACTGTTAAATTGAACCCATCTGGGGTTCCTAAGAGGTATCACAAGGAGGACATGTGTCCTTTGGCCCAACTTATTTTGTTGTTGGTTTTAACCAATATTAAGCCAAAGTCGCACTCCTTCACTGTGCCTATACCCATTGCCCACCTTGTCCATAGTATTCTAACAAATGTGCATATTGATGTGGCCCGAATCATTACGGACAAGATGAGTGCAGTAGTTGAAAGCGGACTTGGTTCCGGATCTAGGAAAAACTTTTTCCTTGCTTGATTATGTCGCTTTGTGTGCATGCGAGGGTGAAAGTACCCTCCCTTCGTCAGGTGACGGTTCCTGCCGCTATTGATGACCGTTATGTGGACAAGATCTGTAGGCCAAAAGGATGGAAGGGAGGCCAGACTTCTAGCGCCGATACTGATGCTGGAAGTGCGTCTGGTTCAGGATTGGCAGGCTCTCATGGTTTTGATCCCTTTCAGAGGGATGTATGCAGTTATAACTGGGATTGGATGACGGCAACTCAGTGCGCCATGATTGACTTACATAACTCTATGCAGGTACTTCAACTACAGTATAGAGAACCCACAGTGGAGCACTCGATGATGTCTAGGGAGCAGTTCCTAGCACATGCTATGTGGCCTGAGGTCAGGCCACAGTTTGGCGAGGGGGCAGATGTAGGTCATGAGGATGGTGCTAAGGAGGCCAGAGATGATGATGTTGTTGGTGATGATGGTTCCGAGTCTGGATTTGTGGAGGTGTCTGGCTCTGGTGATGAGGTCGAGATGGAGGAAACTGAGTCCGAGGAGGACTAGTTCTTTTTTGTGGATGTCATTTTGAGCAATGATCCTATGCAACTTCCTTTGGTCTATAAAGTGAAGTTTCTGTTTACATTTGATCATTGTTGGATATTTATGATTATTGTATTATCGTTTGTTGTATTTTATCCACTTTGTGGAGCATTTTGAATATTGTTGTACTATGTACCATTTGGGGTACAAATACTTTTGTTGGTGTTTCTACACCATGGCACATTATTATTATTATTTTTATTTAGTTGAATTTTTCAGTTACAAATGTTCAGCTTGCGTTTTTACTTTCGTTTTTTATTTATTGTGTTAAGAGTTGAATTCTTCAGTTAGGAATGTTCAACTCTTAAAGTGTTATTGTTGGTATGCTTATTATTGTGTATTGTTGGTATGCTTGGGGAAATTTTAATGTTTCCATTTTTATTGTTGAAATGTAAGAATTTCTAGGTTGGTGATGATAGTTCATCAAGGAAGATTCTTCCAAGTTTGGATGACAATGATTGTATTTAAGCATGTAAATGTTGGCAAGGTTACCTCTTTCTAGAATGTAGAATGTTTAAGAACTTCTTTTCTTTGTACAAATGTAATTTTGTTTCTTGTTGCAACTTTGTTGAATGCTTGTATCACTTAGGTCCAAAAGCCAAAATGGTGAGAAACCTCCATTGTCTAGTAAATGCATAGGATGGCTGATAAATTTTGTTTAGTACTTTTGATTCATGCTTTATCTTATGATTTATTTGATTTTGTGGAAGCATTAGAAATGATCACGGCATTTTTTGATAATGAGCACAACCATTTCCAAACAGTAATTTACCTGTGAGTAGTGAGTATTCGTTAAACCTTTGAGCCTAAACAGTTTAGATCTCGTTTTAGTGATGAACTTTGTGTATGTACATAGTTTGAAAAATTAGATCATCATTGAATTTTGAGAGATTCTAAAAAAATCTTCTTGAACCTTTGAACATTGTTTTCATTGATTTCCTTGCCATAAAAATCAAGGAGCATTCACTTAAGGTTTGGTTGAAAATAAGTTGGGGAGAATGAAAAAGAAGAATGGTAGGTTACTAAAATTTTTGAAAAATTTCAAGCAAGCATGAAAAGAAAAAGAAAAAGTTAATATGAATGTGAAAAACAAAGAAAAAGAATGCTTGCTTGAAAGAGAAAAATAGAGACCAAAATAATTGTGCATAAGGAAGTTTAAGAATGTTTGTGATAGAGGAATGAAAGTGGTGAATGAAGTTGAGATGTGTAAATACCTTGTATAGTGAATGTTCTTTTGCATCAGAAATTTCGATTCAATGGCCTTTAGAAATGTCCCTTTATTGTAAACCCGACCAAGCTACAACCTTAAAAGCCCTTAGTGATCTTTTTGCTTCCATGATGTCTTTATTGATTGTTTAGATATTGTATGAATTGATTTGTATTGGCATCATTTGTCAGATGAGTGAAATTGCCCCGCGTTTATAAGCGCGTATTTCGTTCATTTCTTTTTCGAAGAGGAGTGTTAGAGTGATATGAGCATGATAGTTTAGTTGTGACTTGAAACATTGTTTGATATTTGTTTAAGAATTAAGTTCTTTTGCATTGTTCAATTCTAGGAATTTGTAATCATTGCTTGTTTACATTTGTTGTTTATTTGAGCCTTCAATCTCTTCTTGGTTGAGTTAAATGCTTGAGCAAATCCTCTTGTTTTCAATGAGAGGCATACTTTGCTTGAGGGCAAGCAAAGAGTTAGTTAGGGAGAGTTTGTTAGATGTCAATCATGCCTTAAATTTCTCATCTATACTTGGCATTTTTCAACTCTTTTATGTTGATTTATTGGAATTTTTACTTGGAAGTTTGCCATTATTCAATTAAGTGAAAATACCTTTGGTACTTTTAATTTGTATGTTATTGTGCAGAAAAAAGGCATTAAGTCATCAAAGAGTAAGACACAAGGAAAGTGAGTAAATTTGCCAAAGGAAGGATAGAAAATTAGTAAGTTCGCTAGGCAAACTTGCTAGCGAATGTTCGCTGGGCGAACAACTGGCGAGGCACCAGCGAAGGCTCCCAGATTTGAGGCAGTAGCAAAAGGCTCCTAAGTTCGTTGTACGAACAAGCCATCGAAGGTTTGTTGTGGCAGTGCTTCAGCGAAGACCTGGCAAAGCATCTCAGAAAAGAGGCAGTAGCTAAATGGACCTAAGTTCGCTGTGCGAACTTGTAGGCGAATAGTTCGCTAGGCGAATAATCATTTGCACTGCGAACTTCTAAAATATCTCAGAGGCGGTTTAACTGTGCAGAGGCACATCAGGTGCCTATTTTAATGTTTGTTAGGCGAATAAACTGTTCGCAGTGCGAACATGACAGATTCTAAATGTTATATTTAAGCACTTTTGGTCATTTTTGGGGATCATAACCCATTTTTACACACCATAACCTAGTTTTCTGAGTTTTTATCAACCAAGAGTGATATTTTACATTGAGAAACTGGATTCGCATCCGAGTTCGATTATTCGACGTGGATGCTTTTTCATCTCCTCCCGATACTTGTGAAGCAAGCTACCATGGTGATGGGTAGCTAAACACCTTTGTGTCTAGATTAGAGGTAGTTAATCTTGCTTATATGTATTTTCTTTTGATCTTTTGTATATGAACAAGGTTGATGATTAATATATGATAAAGTTATTGGTTTTTAATGTTGTATTTATGGTTTGGATCACTCTAGACATAGATTTTTCAAATCTTGATTTAATGTCTTCATCTATTAATAACCACACTCTAGACATAGATTTGGGAGTTAATATTTGCTTTGTATTGATCTTTATGTTTATTGTTTCGATTGTTGGGTTGAGACATCGTCTAACGATTTAAACAATAATACTCACAAATTCGCTTTAGACATAAATGGATTCGCGAGGATACGCGATTGTATTGATTGAAACTAAGTTCATATGCTTGATTAATCGGATACGTATAAAAAGGATTAACGAACTCTAATCTTGACATGTTTTTACCAATAGATTAAAACCGAAACTTTTTACCGTTGATTATAATTTTTATGCGATCATTTCGATACAAAATCAAACCAACCACTTTATATGTTCTATGTTTAAAACGATTCCAATTGTAGAACGGCGGTAATATCATACAATCCCTACGAATAAGATTACAAAAACCCACACTAATACTCTTTTAACACACACACACACACAAACATATTTTCAAACTAATTTTTCTCAAGAAAATATCTTCAAAAATGTCGTAATTTTGTGCCAGATGAATTGGGAGCTGTCACAATTGATGTGGGCAGATTTTTGTCTTTTCTAATTGGTTGGGACATATTTCTAATCAATTATCTCATTTAAAAATCAAGACTTACATGATTAGGATATCATCTTAATGATGTGCAATTACTAGATGTTTATTATTTCATATTTTGAACTTATAATCGATTATATTTGAAGTGTCTAATCGATTAACATTAGGTGTTAATTGATTATATTGTCTTAAAAAGCATAAAAATCAATTTCCTTTCTGAGCCAACCTCTAGCCTATAAATAGAAGTTCATTCCCTCATTTCAAACCATCCAGAATCGTGTTTTGACATTTCTCACTCTCTGTCTATAAACTTTTTCTTTTAGTTTCTCTCACTAATATTTTAGCTGAAGTGCTTCTGCGAGATAGTTCTTTTATGAGCGAGGATAAGTTGTAATTATGGAAGGGTAAAGTTGTAAGTTTCACCAAAGGAATTTTTTGTTTATACCTTGGTTGAATATTATCCATTTAGGTATTGTTTGGGTTAGAAGCTAAATCCGTAAAAGCATTTGATTTGGGGATTGTGTGATCAAGCCCTTATTTTGGTTAGAGATCAGTCTGTGGAAAAATATGATAGGTTCTTGGTTAGTCCGTGGTAAAACAAAGGTTAGGTTAAAGCTTAGCCCGATATTAAAAGCTTGGATAAGGTTCGAGATTAGCCCGGTCTTAAAATATCACAAGTTATTGGTTAGTCCGTGTAAAACCATGGTTTAAGGTTCGCGAGCTCAGCCCATGGTAAAGCTTGTAAAGTTTGTTTAGAGGCTTGAATACTAATCGCTCCAATATTCTCGTGGAAATAAGACCAACTTCTTCAATTTACTGCGTAGAAAGAGGACTAACCTCTTCGATCTACCATTTAGAAGAGAAGACTCAAACTGCTAAATTTTCTGTTTTATTATTTGGTTGGAAGTCAATCATATTTTCCTTGTATAAGGAGGTTCGTGAGTATTACCTACTAAAATCTCTCAAAGTTTATTGCATACTCTCAAGATCAATTCTTGAAGACAAAACTAAGTCATTTCATGATTGAACATGTATAATTCTTGGTGTTCCTGTCTTTCCCTCAACTCTTTACCTTCCGCAATTTATTTATCGCGGCTTAATATTTAAATTGTTTTCAAAATGATTTTTAACTCTAATCTTAATCTGCAATTTTTTTCAAAAACCATGTTTTTCTGGACCACACAATTTACCCCCTCCTCTCCTTTTGTGTGCGAAGTCACATGTCCAGCAATTACAAATTTGATAATGGCTCTACTAAGTACATATTCAACAATGTAAAAAAAAGAGGGTAGAGGGGCCTCCCTATCTCACTCATTTAGTGTAATGGAAGTAGCCTTGCATAGAACATCTGATAGAGATGGAAAGGGTAGTTTATCTCAATATGGTTTTAATCCACTTACATAAAGTTCTATTAATACCAAAGGCATGCAAGATCTTGATGAGGAAGGACCACTTAATAGTGTCAAAAGCTTTTGTGATATCAATCTTCAGGGAAATATTGGGCCTGTTTGTTTTAGCTTTAAAAAAAATGGATTTTTCTTTGTATTTTCAAAAATGGATTTTGTAAAACCGTTTTTCAAAATATTACAAGGTTTTCTATATTAATTTTTTTCTAAATTGCAAGACTAATTTTGATATCATACTACATAAACATACATTATTGAAGATCAAAACATAGCTGAAATCTTAATTTTTTAAAAAAGTTGTATCTCAAAAAGGATTTTTATGAAAAGCTATTTGAAATAGCTTCAAAATTAAGTGATTTTTTGAAATTTTGATATCCAAAATTTTTTTCGATAAAATATTGATGTCTAAAATAACATTTTAAAAATAACTATTCAAACCAAATTTTCATTTGAAGCTTTTATGAAAAGTTTCTTTGTAATTTTTTTTTTCACAAAATTTTGTTACACTATAAAAATCATTTTTTTAAAAAGCCAAAACAAACGGGCCCATTGTCAACAAAGGTTTTAAGGTTCATCATGTTAGCTGCTTCAAAAGCGATAAAAGTGCAGTTCTTAATGCACCTCCTTGGATAAACCTTATGTGCTCCATAGAGATGATGTTGGGAAGAATAATAGAAAGCCTATCAACGAGAATCTTGGAGATAATGTTAAACTTAAAATTTTCCATGGCATTTGGATTATAATGATCAATGGTGTATGAAGAGTTGGATTTTGGAATGTGAATTAAGTTATTAGCATTGAGGTTAAGAAGGAACAAACTTATTATGAGCATTTCTAACATATCCTGCTCCACTTCATGACAAATGATATACCAAAAAGTCTGAAGAAAGTAAAGCCCAAAGACATATGGACCAAGTGCACTGTCTCTATTGAGGCCAAAAATAGTTGCTTTAATTTCCTGCATTGAGGAAGCATAATCAAAAAATTATTGAGCCTATCATCAATGAGCTTAGGGACAACCTCTTCCACTAGGCCCAAATTAAGTAAATTAGAAAAACTAGAGCCAAAAAGGTTATAGTAGTTTTGGATAATGTGCTGAGCAATTTCCTGTTGATCTGTGGTCACCCTCTCTCCAATTTTTAGGGATGAAATTTTTATGTGGTGCTTTTGATCTTTTCCATTCTATGGAAGAATTATGTGTCTCTGTCTCCCTCATGGTGTCAATGAGTTCTAGCTTTTTCCTACCAATACAAATCTTGGCTAAGCAAGGCCACATCAAGCTTCCTCTGACCATCAAATTCCATCCCTCTGAGTCTATCATCACTGCCAATAAGCTGAGCCTATGCTTGAATGTCCAACATAACTTTCTCTTCCTTCTTGACATTCTGGTGAAAATTACCAACAACTGACTTGCTCCAGGTCTTCATTCTGCTCTTAAGAAGCTTAAATTTTCTATCGAGATTAAGCATATGGCATCCAATGATTCTAGTCTCCAAAACATCGACCACTAAAGCTTTGCAAGTTGTCATACCTGTCATATCCCAAATTTTACCCCTAGATTTCATTATCATTTGCATAACATTCTAGGTCAATATTTCATGCATAGCAAACCAATTATCAAGGTATGGCTTTGTTTTGTTTCATCTGTGAATTAGGATTTGCCTTGTGGAGCTCAAGGGATTGATCAATCAATGTTTTGGATGAATAATCAATCAATCAAGTTATCATACACTTAAGAGATCTCCCTTCATCAAATATCAAGTGCAATATGGCTTCATTACAAGTTCTTCAAGATTCAAATTCATCTGGCCATGAATTAGGGTTTTTCAACCAAAGTCAATTGCATCTTTGACTTTTGATCAATGCATGATCTCAAACCTTGGGACATGATTCAAGACATTCAAATACATCCTTGGAGCCCATCCATGATGTTCAAATAGCTCAAAAGATGGAAATCATTGAAGATCAAGAAGTGGAAATTCATCTGATACACAAGCTAATCACTGCAAAGTCAAACCTTTGAATTTAGGTTTTTTTGGTCAAATATGAACTTCTCAAGTCAAATTTCATTGGAAATATGTTTGATGATTGAGTTTGATCAATAAAATCAAGAGAATTGAGGTTACTTGAAAAAAGGGCAACAAAAGAGAAATTGAAATTTTTTCGAAGTTATGGAAGTATAATGATTTTTGTCCAACTTGCCAAAGTCATAACTTCCAATCCAAGCATCCATTTTCTTTGCTCCAAAGACTAATTTGAAGAGCTCATTCCATACTACAACTTTGTCCTTGAGGATGAATTCCCCAAAAGTGCTTAGATTTCAAGTTATGAAGCCATGAAGTTGGTGTTTCATTCAAATGTGAAGTTCAACACTTAGAAATTTTTTGATGTAAATCTGCCTTGTAAAAGTAACCAACTTGAGAGCCATTTTTCACCATGATCCATTTTGATTCAAGAAAACTCAAAACATGAAAGTTGTAGAGCATGTTTCAAGCTTTCCAAAGAGTCAAAGAACTCATTTTTCCCGTGCTTGATCTAGGAGATTCGAAGAGACAAAGTTGGCCATCCAAACATGAACTTTAGGTCATTTTTAATGGCAAGAACTTGAGAAAATCCAATCCAATGCTGTAAATCCCTTGATTACAGGTCTTGTAACTTGCAAATCTCTCCTTAATCAGAAGATTGTACAAGTTTTGGAGTTATTACACAAAATATTGAGCCATTATCCAAGTGATCATGCCATTTATGGAAGTTTTTGCCAAAAAGATCATACTTCCATTTGCATAAGCTACTTTAATCACAAAGTCCACTCTCCTTGAGCTTTGCAATTGTTTTTTCTGCAAAAACCTTTCCTCAAGGATCATAAGCAACCTCTCAACCACCCTACTTCATTGTACTTTGCATTGAAACCATGGAATTGCATGAACCATACCATTTGATTTCAACCAAACTAAAAACTCCAAAACTCCACAACCAGGTCAGCTCTTAATCCCTCAACCTCTCCTATAAATAGAGAGCATTTCTAACCTTTAAAACACATTGAAAACACACCCCAAAAACCTCATAAAGGCTCTCAATTTTAGAATCATCATTTTCACTTTTTTTAAGTTTAACTTGAAGTGAAGCTCGTGTTTCACAAACCAGAACCATTCCACTTCATTTAGCCATCAAAACACATCATACACATCCTAAATAACTCATCCAAACCCTCAAAATATTTCTGTACCGCCCCTATCATCACCTTCCATTTTCATCTTCATATTTGCTAGAAGGATCGTATGGAGGAATACAAGCTCTTACAGGCCAAACTAAGCATTCAAACACTCTCACCAAGGACCAAGGAAGCTCATAAGACCATCTTTTTGTTTCTGTAGCTACCAAGAAGAGGCATTGGACCTACTCCAATAGGTAAATGATCTTGCACCTTTAAACTCTTGATACATGCATAATTCTGGAATGGTTTGTAAAGCTAAAATGTAGACATGATGGTGTTTGATGTGTTTCTATTGTTGTTTGAATGTATCATGTTTATATGAGAAGTTATCAAAGTTAGAAATCTAGGGTTTCACTTCTGTTTGTGCCCTTCGTGTGTGCTATCCATTAGGTTTCAGAATGTAAAAATGGCATCATGTTATTCCTTGTGAAAAATTGATCAATCTTGGTGTTTATACTTTTTAAAATGGTTGAGAAATAAGAGAGATATTAATGGAGAAAGTTAGAGAAAATACGGAGATGAAAAGAAAAAAAACACGAGGGAGAGGAGGAGGAAGATGGGTGTGTGAGGTTAGGGATGCTGATGTGGCAATTATTTTATTTTATGCTGCATGTTTAATATTTATTTTATGGTTTACAATACTACCACTGGATGTATCACCACCCCAGTGGTAGCAGTGTGCAATTTCATTGCTTCTCTTGTCTAAAGGTGTGGGTTTGAATCCTGGTGGCCACCCTTTTGATCATTTTGCACATTTTTGCTTGTTATGAATTTCTGAAGCTTATTTAAAATATATTATGCTGAACCTCTTCCATGATCACACACACACACACACACGCACGCAACCTGGTAGTTTATTTTAAGCCTTGTAACCTAAATGTCATGGGTTCAAGCCCTTGGTGGCACTCTATTTTTTAGTACCTCTTTTATTTTTCATGATTTTCTCACAACTTTACATGATCATAAATTGTCCTTCCTTTGACCTTTTTGGGCCATTCTTTTTTCCAGTTACTCATGACATTGCGTATTTTATGAATCCTTTGAAGAAACTCCAAAAATATTTATTTTTCATACATTTTTGTACAGTTAAAGTTAGGCACATTTTTAGGTTTTATTTAAGTCCTGAAGTGATTTTTTTTACATGTTCCTTGATTCTAATTGTGCATGTTGATTCTTGTGAATATGATACACCATGTATAAACCTTGTGTGAAGTTGACAACATGTTTCTTTGAGTTTGGCATATGTTTTAAGTACTTTAAGGCATATTTTTCCATGTGCAAACAACTTGTTTTTCCATGTATGGTTTTGAAACTTATCTTTTGACCTTTGCCGCTATACTTGTTGATTTTGTCATACCTTATTGAACCATTGTGTGTAATGTACGCCCTTGTGCTTGTCCACCTTTGTCTATGTGTTCATAAATGCCTTAAACTTTGACAACGTGTCTTTATATGGTTCCTAACTTATATGCTTACCATGTTCAAACCTTTGTGATGTTTTAACCTTTGAATGTGATCATCATGAACCTTAACATGTACCGTGATTGTTATCTTGATACCTTGAACCAACTTGTAAATTGTATCCATGTTTAAGTATTGTTATAACTTATCCATGATTGTTTGAACTTGTAAATTGTATCCATGTTTAAGTGTTGTCATAACTTATCCATGTTTGAATGTTTAAATTGTATTCATGTTTAAGTGTTGTCATAACTTATCCATGTTTGATTGTTTAAATTGTATTCATGTTTAAGTATTGTTATAACTTATCCATGATTGTTTGAATTTTTAAATTATATTCATGTTTAAGTATTGTTATAACTTATCCATGATTGTTTGAGTTTTTGAATTGTATCCATATTTAAGTATTGTTATAACTTATCCATGATTGTCTTGAACTTTTGAATTGTATCAATGTTTAAGTATTGTTATAACTTATCCATGATTGTCTTAAACTTTTGAATTATATCCATGTTTAGGTATTGTTATAACTTATCCATGCTTGTTTGAACTTTTGAATTGTATCCATGTTTAAGTGTTGTCATAACTTATCCATGTTTGAATGTTTAAATTGTATTCATGATTAAGTGTTGTTACAACTTATCCATGTTTGTCTTGTATTCATGATTAAGTGGTGTTAGTAAACCCTAATCCATACCTTTACTATTTGTAACCTTAAAATTTTCACCCATGATACCATGTTGATGTTGTTATATCCATGATTGATTTGGATCCTTGTTTACATCCATGATACTTTAGTCTTGTTAGAACTATGTCTCATGTATGCTTAGGTGTTGTAACATCCTAGTTTGTTTACCTTGGTTGTTACCATGTTTATTTGTAGCTTCATTAAGTCTTGGATATTGTTACATCTTTTTTCATTGTTGTTACCTTGATCTTTTGTGACTTTGTCAAGTCTTTGTTTTAATTGTTGTCACATCTACCTTTGTGCTTTGGTTGTTACCATGTGCATTTGAACTTTGTCATATCTCATGTGTTTCCTTTATTAACATCATGTTTGAATGTTACCTTTGTTACTTACAATTAATATCATGTTTGAATATCATCCTTGTTCATCTCATCCATATTCACTCATATTACTCTTAACTTTGTCATGTTGTTCCCAAGTGATGTTAACTTGTTAGCCTTCATCCTTCTTTCTTCCCTTTTGTTACCAAATCCAAAGAAAATGTCTTTTTGTTGACTTTATGTCATAGTTAGCTTATCCTTACCTCAACTTCCCTTATGACTTAGTTAAACCATTAACTTTTTCAATTTAGCCTTAGGATAGAGTTTGTAAACTCTATGTAAGTGTTATTATTATCAACACTTACCTCCCCCCTTGGAACCTTGATCATAGTCAAGTGTTCTTCACCCTTAGTTAGGTGAACTATGATTGCTCTGATTCCACCCTTGTAAGGATACGTAGGCATAAGACCGCGAAGTCTTTGCGAGCATACTTAGTAAAACCTCTAGATCTTTCCCATAGAACATTCCCAACCAATAGCAAACAAATAATAACATAACCCAAATACAACAAGAGGTTCCTATAGGATAATATAGATACTTAGTGTGCTAATACCTTCCCTTGGTATAACCAACCCTAGAACCTTAGATCTTTCCGCATTGTTGTTACATTGCACATTTAGTGTTTTATTCGATTTTTCCCTTTTGTTTGGATAAATTAAAGTTCGGTTGTGAACATTCAATGTTTTGTGATTCAAGTTAATACAATAGCTTGATATCTGATTCTCACCACAACAATACCCCAACTTTGTCCGGGCATTTTAAAATTTTCATGCATGTGACTTTATTTTTACTTTGCATCATTGTACAACATAACATGCCCGTTATCATGAATAATGCCTAAAACATTAACCAGAATAAATTTTCGCATACACAGACAAACCAGTTGAAACATTCTCAAATTGCGAGTAAAATTAGTGGATGAAAATTTTTGAAATCGAGCCTGCAGACGTCAGTAATATTAATCTATGTTTCACATAGTTTAACCTAGTGTGCTTGTTTTAATTTTTCAACAACTTTTTCAGTCGCATTTTGATCAGCTGAGCTTTTTAATCGGTCAAAACTTATTTCAAAATCTGACTAAACATTGTATTTTTCCGAGTAGTTTATTTCATGCTGATCATTTTAGTGCATTCAGTTTAATTATTCAGGCACTTTTGCGCACGACTTTTATTCATAATCAGTCGTTTTATTTTTATTTTTACATCAGAATAAATAGTGTAATTAATTAGAATTATTTAGTTTCAGTTTTAATCAAGAGTTGTTATTTTTAATTTATTTATTAAGTAGTTTCTTTAGAAGAAAAATCCCACATATTAGGGACAATTAAAAAAAAGTTAAATAATTTGAATTGGATTCCATTTGCTACCATAATAAACACATGAATAGTCAAGCATTGGATGCTCTATCCCTCTCTGAGACGCGTGTCAAACAGATGGCAAATGAAGAAAAACAGTTTTAGCACTCAAAGGATAAAACGTGTTTGTCGCACCTCAAAAAATCAAAATACGACCCACGCGCAAAAGGCACGGAAGAAATGCGGTTCTACAAAGTCGCCACCGAACTTTATTTATCCTAAAAGAGGGAAAGGAAAATATTGAGAAAACCTTTAAAGAGATAAGAACATGGTCATTGCAACCACATTCAGGGTTCAGGAGTTGGTTACGTGGGGGGAAGGTATTAGCACCCCCTCACGTCCGTTGTACTCAACGGGAACCTCTTAATTCGAATTGTGATGAATATTAGCTAAGCTTATTTGTTTTCTTCTAAACGAGATAAAGCGAAAAGGTACGAGAAAAGAATTTGATTGCTAGGGGGAAAATGGACGGTTTTAGGATAGTGAGCTCGCCAAGGATTGGGGCCCTTGTGCCTACGTATGCTCATTCGGACGAGGATGAGAAATCAGAGCGCTCGTAGTTCGACTACGAAAAGAGGGTTTGGACAGAAAAGGTGGAAACGACAGAAAAAGAAAAAGGTAGAAAACGGAAGATGGAGGGAAGGTAGACGTGGAATGGCAGAAAAAGATGGAAGTGAGCTTGCCAAGAACATCGTAATCTTGTGCCTACGTATCTTACATTCGGACGAGAATGAAGAATCAGAGCATTCGTAGTTCGTGGATACGACCACGAAAAGAAAGGGTGTTGAAGGTTGGTTTGGATGACGATTACTCGAAGCTTAAGAAAGGCTCCTCGGACCCAAGTAATCGGGAGAGTGAGTCAAAGGCTCGACTCTCTCTCTTTTCATCTAAGTGGTTGAGAAAAAGGTTTGAAGGTTATCGAGTTTGAAGCATTTTAGAGGCGTCAGTTGTTCATACACGAGTAAGAGAACTCGCACCCAAACAACTGAAGAGAGATCAAAGGCTACATCTCCCTCTTTTTCAACTAGAAAAGAGTTTTGATAGTTGTTAATCGTTTTGAAGTTTGATTGAGAAAATCCGCTTGATGTTGGATCAAGGGTTTGTTTGTATTTGTGTGTGAAGAAGGTTGATTTGCGAGGCAAAAGGCACCCGGATTACAAGTTTGTTTTGAAAATGGCTCGACGACGAATCGAGGGTTTGTTTGAAAAGAGGTGTGAATCTATCCTAGTCCCTAGGGGTGCTCCTAGTAACGAAACCACGACAAAAAAGTGCGAGTGTGTGCATTGGGTTGATGGCGAATGCTAATAAGCAATCGACTTACGAGGTGTTTTGAAAATGGGCTCGACGACAAATCGAGAGTTAGTTTGAAAATGGTTTAGTCTATGCTAGTCCCTAGGGGTGCTCTTAGTAAGCAAACCACAATCAAAAGCGAGTAAGTGCGTACATTTGAATGGGGTACATGTAAGTTACACGGGATTGCACAAAATAAATGGGGTCATTGTAGGTTTTCCTAAGAGGAAGCCGTGTGTGTGAAAGGTGTCCTAAACTAAATCATGAGCAAGAATCAGACAAAATCTCCTATGCTAGGGTTTCTGTACAAGGTCCATAATCTGTTGCTCGAAATAGTAACCAACAGTCCACCAATTGAATCTTTTAGGGTTTCGATATTTTTAATGTGTTTTAGAATAATGTGAACAAGATATGAACAAGTATGGCAAGATGAATAATATGAACAGATGAATAATATGACAATAATAATATGAACAAGAACAATATGAACAAGATATATTGACGGAAAACTAAAGCAAGAATATATTGACGAGAATTAAAGTTAGTTGTTAGTCGTTAATCGTTAATAGTTATTGAATCAGATGAATCGGGTCGACTATAGCGCAAAACCATCGTAGCATGATCTATGACGAAGATCATGCTATAGGAGGCCACGCAAGCTACAATATTTGTGCTAAAACACGATAGAGAAATAATATTGTGAATCATTCTCTAAAGAAATCGTGCCACACGAAAAGAAAAGCGGATGATCTCGTCTTAATCACAAACTTTCGTCGATTAATCGAAGGTAACCAATCACGATCCCAAAGTATAGAAAATGATATCAATTATCATTTTCTACAGATTTGAAATCATGAAGGTTAAACAACCTCAATCAACCAACATTCGTAATATTAAAGACTTTCATTGATCAAGATCGAAAATGATAATAAAAATCAAGATGGAATGAGAAAAAAAATGGAGAAGTACAAAAATAATTAGACAAAATATTAATAGTGAAATATTTAAAAAAAATAATTGTTAGAAATTTATAAAATAGTGAAAACAAAATTTTAAAACAAGTTGACATAAAAGAGAAGAGGGGTGCCAAAGAGTAAATAGGATGGTGTGGCCATATGGGCTTCAAAGCCCATTAGCCACTTGAAACAAATAAAGATAAAAGGGACACGGGCTGAAAAGCCCAGCAATGTTTCTAGCACCATTTTTTTAAAAGAAGAAAAGAAATAATAAAAAAATGTTGGAGAAGCAACACACACAAAAGAAAACATGGTCCGTGTAAGGCAAAGGACTTAATAAAAAAAGAAACACAATCAGTTTTCATTCTTCACAAAAATGACCTGGTTTCCTTTAATGGCATCAATCTCAACCAAACAACATCAGGTTTTAAAACAAGGCACGGTTCATTTGAAGGAGAAAATCAATCAAGAACGTATGATGTGATAGAAAAGAAAAGGGGAAGGACGCAACCTATCCTTCATCGTTATCTGAAGCGATTCATCCCCACCTTATTGACGAACACATATATGCGTTTTAATTTCTCACTTAATTCATTCCATTTCCATTTCCATGTTCGAATCTTCTTTCTCTCTAGTTTATTGCATCTTCTTCCCTTTTCTGAAATGATTTAGGTTTAGATTGGAGTGGGTTTCATTTTTCTCTTCATCTCTTATTTCTCTGTTCTTGGTTTGATTTCGGGTTGAATGATTGAGGGGATTTGGTTAATAATGGATGTTTTTTTTTGTTGATTGAGAAGAGGTTGAAGGAGATATGGAAGGTTAGAGTTGGTTTACGGTTTTAGTTTAGGGTTGGAGAAGACGATGTGGACGAAGATTTTTTGAGTTGGAACGAATAAAGAAGGTGAAGGTGTTGTGGGAGAGATTTGACAGTGTTTTCTTGGTTCTTCTAAACTTGGCCATTAGAGTAAGGAAAAGGTTAAATTTATAGTGAGGAAAGAATTCTGAGCTAAGGGTATTTGTGGAAGGAATTTGGTGAAAGCTGCTGATGCATTTTTGTGCGTGATTTGTCATGGATTGGTTATGTGCTCTTCCGTTTTGCAAGTCGTTATGTAAAAGGTGGACCATTTTTACGTCTTGGCAAGGTGCATAACGGTATTGTCGCGTGGCTTGCGTTGAATTCTTTGTCGTATGCGTTTGTGGGGTACGGTGTGGAATTATGCAGGAAATTTGGTTCCTAGTATTGATGGTTGGCATTTGCTTGTAGTTTGGTATGTGTGGTATGTACATGTTTTGAGCTGTTTGTTTTTTGGAAAAGGCTAAAGTCATGCTTTCATTGCGTTGCAGGTTGTGAATGAAGAGTTTATTTTGGTGATTTTTTTGTACGTAATGTTGTGTAAGGCGTTGTTTAAACATGAGGCTCTGTGTAAGTAACGGTTCACGAATTGTGGGGTTAATTTTGGAACAGTTTTGCGCAAGTTTGTTTTATGTACAGGTCGGTTTTTTGTGGAGGCAGCTGGTGCGTGGTTCATTGCGTGAGGTTTGGCTACAATTTGTGTGTGTGGGATGTGGGGTCAAGGTAATGGTTGTAGCAGCTGATGGAACCGGCTAAAGCATCTTGGAATTTTCTTTCTCTTTTTTTTTTTTGTAATGCTTTTTCTTAGTATAATGAGCCTGTGATAAAAAGGACTTGGAATGTGGATTTGTTTAGCATGATGTATTGAAACATTGTGACTATATTTTTGCAAATTTTTTTGTAATATGGAATTGTACATGTATGGGTTGTGATTGGGCCTTTGAATGTTGAAATGGACTTAACATTATGATGGACTTTGAAATTTGTTGTTGGAGTTTATATATTTTGTGAATGGAATGAATTTTTTGGTAATTAAAAAAAATTACATGGGCCTTGAAGAACATTATTTGCACCCTTATGAGGAATAACTTTACCTAATTATCATTTATACCTCCACATTGATACTTGCACCTCCATATTAATCTTGAACCATGCCTGCAAACCAAATGTTTCGCATCTTCTATGAAATAACTAGCATCTTGAATCAGGTCCTTAAGAAATAAAATCAATCATGAAATTAATTTTGGACTTTTTGCGTTTAAAACCCTGAATTAATTCTTGAATAGCAATTCAGACATGAATCAATCACAAATCAATCTTGACTTTGCCATTCGTATTGATAAACCAGATCTTGAATCAAACAAGCAACACAAAATTGCATTACAAATGCACAACAACCTTAATTGAAAGAATCAAATTCCATACTATTCGCCACTACGAAACACTTAAACTCAACACAGCCTGATAATTTGACCCACACACAACTGATCTGAATTGGCTCAAACCCTAACCGAAGTTTCACACACATCACTTGAATCGTGAGTCACACTCTTGCCCTTGTGACACCGTGAGAATGAACAACAAAATCTCTCTATTTTTTGGATTTTCTGAATGATGGTTAGTGGATGGATGTACAAATGAAAATTATACACATGTAGGACATATTTGGGGTATGACAGATGCCCCTATCTAATTGGCTTAAACCTAGTAAGATGAACTACACCATTCATTCTTTCGAGGTAGAAGTCAATTAGATATGAAGAAGACTCCAAATTTGTCTGAAAAGAAAGAAAATGTTTAGGAGGTGGAATAGCAGATCAATGTCGACCCTCGAGTAGACACTGAATAACTTGCAAAGGTCGTTATCACCAAAAGGATGATAACAGCACTAACACCAAAAGGATGATAGACCTATCACCAAAAGGATGATAGGAAGCACACGCATAACTCGACTTGCTATTACTCAAAGGATAACAGTAAGTACTCACACGGCTCCGACACCAAAAGGATGACAGGTCTATCACCAAAAGAATGATAGAAAACACGCGCAACTCCGACACCAAAAGGATGATGGACCTATCACCAAAAGGATGATAGGGAACTCACACGACTCAACCTACTATTACCCAAAACGATAACAGTAAGCACTCACGCAAACCCTTCACCAAAAGGATGAAAATGAGGTCAAAGCTCGCTATTACCAAAAGGATAATAGTAAGCATCCAATGATTTCCGACACCAAAAGGATGACACACACAGAGATATCTGACACTAAAAGGATGACAGACCTATCACCAAAAGGATGATAGTAAACACAACTCCAACACCGAAAGGATGACAAATCTATCACCAAAAGGATGAAGGTCAGGTTGAATTGACAGGATTTGGCTACTACAAAAAGGATGATCGTACGACAATTGACAAAAGGTCAAGTTTGCTAGAGGTATGAGTAAGACTTGTTCGGAGACATCAACAAAAGGTTGAAGCACATATGGTCATTGAGGAAGACGATCCTTATCAACAAAAGGTTGAAAGGAGCCAACTCACTGGGGAACGCCCAAGAGGAAGGTAGAATTTTGTTTGTAGAAGAATCACTGACTGGTTTGAGGATAGCAACTCCATCAACAAAAGGTTGAAGAGACACACAATTCAATGAGGAACGCCCACTGACTTGCTTGGATATCATAGCTTTATCAACAAAAGGTTGAAGTAACTCTACGAGGAACACCCATGAACTTGCAGAAGATGCCTCTGTCTGGGCGGTATAACGTCTTAGAATCTTGCGATTGATCCTAGATCTTGACTTGTGCATGTATAATTGCTTGAAAATGTTCCATATCGAATGAAAGTGCAATGTAAATGGTGACGCGCGGAGATGCAAGTGCTAGGGAAGTATGATTTGGTTTTTGTATGCATGTGATGCACATGATGCTTATGATGTTGAATGCGGCGCGTATGATGCGTATGATGCATATGATTCTAGACAGGTGATTGGATATGTCTTGTTGATGCCAGCATGGTGGGCTTTTGGTAGTTACCAATGCGGATTGAACTTCGGGTGGTGGGAGGGGTTGATTTCCTCGACACTTAATTTGTTGAAGACGCCATGATTGAAGCAGACGAAGATGCTCTCGATGCCCCAAGTTTTATCACTTAATAAGTCATGAGTTCGTTCTGGGAGAACCACAACTATTATGCTTGATGGTCAGGATGGCCTGAAAAATGAGTGTAGCGACATGATCTACTCATGAAGATCGTGTTTTTGCTTTGAACTTGATAATTTCTAGTGTTTGGCAGGATCAGCTTGTCTAAGATGAAGGTACAGAGGGAATCTGTCTAGTTTTGCCCCAGTTTGAACATGGTAATGGTCTGCCCCTAATTAACCATTTCTGAAGCAGTCTAATCTTTGGAATTTAAGCTTTGATGTGCTTTTAGATGCCTTGCCCCTGATTGAGGGTCTTGAAGGATCTGCCCCTAATTGAGATGTTGAATGATTTGCCCTAGCCTATGGGTTTTGAGGTAATCTTGATTCGGGTCACAGCCAATGAGAGTTCAAGTTCCTCTTTGATTTCCCCTTATTGGAGTTGTTATGTATGTCTAGCACTGATTTGCAGTTAAAATTGCTCATTCACAAATGGTAATCTTAATGCAATGCTCATACAAGTTTTGAAAAAGAGTCGTTTATTGGAGTGTTGTGATAGTGTGAGACGAATAGACCGTTAGTCCAATCGTTGTGCTAATTTTGGTTGGTGAGTGAAAAATATAGCAAGTAGAATGATACAAATTCTAAAGATTAGCAAATACGTGGGGAGTCAATTTACGCAACCTTGCAATAGTATGCTTTCAGAATAAAACTTGCCTCAATTAGGTCTTTCAAGGGTTGTAACATGGTCTGGTTCACGGTTTTTGAAACAAAGGATATAAGGCTCAAAACTTGGTTTGTACCTACCCCTTCTTCATGATGAACTCCAGTCCTACGTTCAGTTAATTCGGCACAAGTTTGTCTTCTAAAAGGGTTGACGGTGTAAGCGTGATGATTTAAGGTATGCTCGAAATGGCAGCCACCTTATTTTGTTTTTGATGGATGTCAGTAACCTTTTTATTTTGACATGGTGGTCACTGGATCTTATTTTGTTTTTGTTGAGGATTTGAGGGCCTCTTTTGGTTTTGCTTTTGATCCCTAACTTTTGCATGGACTGATTTCGCTTTTCGAGTCCATCGGGATTGCCTTGATTTTTGCCTAAGTCTCCTTTTGAGGTGTTTGCCTTAGTAGGATTTTTATTTTTTTTATTTTGTATTTGATTTTGTTGGAGGATTGTGACTGCCAAGTCATGGGTCATTGATGAACAACCGTCAGGTCTTTTGGATTTTTCTTTGTGGTTCGAGTGCTTAATCAGTTTAACTAAACACTACTCTGCCCCGGGTTAAGTGTAAGGGTTTATAGATCCAAAGGAAACTGCTACTTCTTGGCTCAAAGTGGTTAACTAGGGATTAACTCATTGTCTCTCCAGTGTTTAGGGGATTGAAACAATGCCAATACATCATCGGCAGGATTTTATCCGAAAGCATACGGTATGCAATTATGGGTATTTCGTTTTCATCATCCTCCCTCCAATCATTGCTAAACAATAGTTGATAAAGAGAGTGAAGTGGATAAATATGTGTATGTGTTTTGCAGTAAATGGAAGAAATGAGTGAATACGACATAACTAATTCAAAACATGCATAATCACTACATTAATAAAACCAAATACGAACTACAATGTTTAAAGCAAACAGTACTTAAACAAACAAAGACAAAATACAAGAATGCAAATGATGGAATGTCATGATGACTGCCTTCTTCGGGGAGATAAACTTGACTTGACTTGACTTGACTTGATTTTATGCTGGCACTAGTTTGGCGGCGATAAAGGGTTGTTGATGACATTTGGAGACCTCCCATTGAATGTGAGAACCTTCTAATCGATCAGGTCTTAAACTTTGTGTTTGAAGGCTCGGCAGTCCTCAATCGTGTGCCCTGGAGCGCCCTTATGATACTCGTAGTGAGCATTAGCAGCATAATCTAGAGGAATGACAGTTGGAGGAGTAGGTCTCTCGGAGTAATCGCCCTCTTTTCCAATAGTCCAGCGAAGATCTAAGCATACGTCATTGGCAAACAGTCAAAGTTTCTTTCTGGCCACCTTGTCCTCTATAAACTAGGCTGACGCTGCTGTTGAGCAGCTCGCCGTTGTTGATTCTGAGGGGGATACTAATACCCTTGTTGATTGTACGACTGTTGCTGAGGAGCCTGTTGCTTAGGCATTGGAGCTTGAACAACTGGCTGATAAGGCATTGGAGTGTATTGCGCAGTAGCAACATATGGATACTGAAAGTAAGGAATTTGAAAAGGCATTGGAGTGGGAGCTATCTGTTGAGCTTTCCCTTTCTGAGCAGAGATGGCATTCGTTTCGCCCTCCTTTTTCTTGTATCCATTGAAAGGCTTTTTGGCTCTAGACTAACTTCTAGAACCTCCTTGGATCTTTCCACTCTTCAGACCATCTTCAATCCTCTCACCGACAGTTACCAAGTTAGAGAATCCAGCTGAAACACTACCAATCAGCTTTTCGTAGTATTGGCCTTGCAAGGTATTCATGAAGGTATCAATCAGTTCATAATCAACCAATGGTGGATGCACTCTTGCGGCTAACTCACTCCAGCGTTGTGCGTACTCCTTAAAGGATTCGTTGTCCTTTTGAGCCATGCTCCAAAGTTGAGTACGATTCAAAGTGAGGCAATTGTTGTATTTTTATTGCTTGACGAAAGAATCAGCTAGCTCAGCCCAAGTGCGCACACTGCTACGCTTCAGTTGCATATACCACTCGAGTGATGCTCCAGACAAGATGTCTTGGAAGCAATGGATCATTAGCTTTTCGTCTCTGGCATAGGCATCCCTCTTGCGACAATACATCTTCAGATGAATGTTTGGACAATTGAGACCTTTGTACTTGGAGAATTCAGGAACTTTAAAATAGGGAGGAATGATAACATCTGGCACCAAGCACATTTACAAAGCATTCAAGGAATTTGAGTTGTGTCCCTCCATGACTCGGAGTTTCTCAGCTATATCACGACACATCTTGATAGCTTCAGAATCTTGAGCAGCAGCAGGATTGACAAGTGGGATAGTAGCATGATAGTTTTGTACTTCATCATACTGATCTTGCAGATTTTCCTCAGCACAAGGAATGGGAATCTGAGTGACAGCAGGTTGGGCTTGTGGGATAGCTCCAACAGTAACTCCAGATGTTGGAAATGGTTGAGAAGTGGATCCTTCAGTTGCAGGAGTGAAGTTCATAGGTATTCCATAGTTGATGGGATTGGGAACCGGAACAGAGAGCCTTGAGGTAGATCCTTGCACAGGAACATTGTTGTTGTTGGCGGCAGCAGCTTCACGCAGTTCTTGTTCCTTTCTAGCCATGACGATGGCTTTGAGAATCTGGTCGATCTTGCCTTTGAGGGAGTCCAATTCCTCTATGAAGGCGGCTTGCTCTTGTTGAATTTGCTCCATCTTGCGTCTAGTATTGGCTTGAGTTGCGTACTAGCGTCGAGGAATCAGCTGGATTTACTGGATTTGAAGGAAGGCGAAATGAGTTTCTAATGTTGAAATGAAATGCAAGATGCATAACTGATGCAATGCAATGCAAAGCAATGACATGTATGCAATGCAAAATTCCAGATCCAAGATCGCAGGTTTGATCAATTCTGAGGTTGGCCGGAGGAACGGGTCAACAACCAAAGTCTCTATTTAAAGAAACCCCACGGGTAGGATTCTAAGACAGATAGGTTCCCAGAGTCGTGGATATCTTTCAAAGATATTATAGCCATAACGAAGCCTCATCCAACGATAATATCTTTGAAAGGATCTCTTCTAGGTGAGGTTTTCGTATCTTCCCGACGAGAAAGACTCCTCGGCGGCGTCCACTACACAACCATCGACACACGGGTTCTAAGTAGGTTCTCAGAGTCATAGATCGAGGTTGAAAATATTACTGTCAGGAAGTAATACGTTCAAGGGATCTCATCTAATTGGGGCGTTCGTATTAACCCAAAAGGAGTTAACACTACCAACCACCATGGATAAAACGGGTTAATGGTCCTTGGAATCAATGATTCAGGCTCGAAAACATTATTGTCATGGCAAATGCTCACCACAACAATAATATCTCCAAGGGAATCTACTCCAAGCGAGGTTTTCGTATCGGCCTCACGCGAAAGATACCATGCAAGTCTCCACTACACAACCACCATCCTAATCCTAGGGTTTTTCTCAGACTCGGGTAGAGCCATCTCACAAACTACCCATAATCAGAGCAGCCCAACAATGTCACAAAAGGTAACAGAAATAAGGATAAGAAAGCAAGTAAAAAACGAATAAACGAGAAGAAAACAGATAAGCGAAGCTAACGAGCACACAATTCGAACTAAGATAGGCTTGACTCTCTCTTGCATGGAGTAAATTTCCCCAGCAGAGTTGCCAGCTGTCGCACCTCAAAAAATCAAAATACGACCCTTGCGCAAAAGGCGCAGAAGAAATGCGGTTCGACAGAGCCGCCACCGAACTTTATTTATCCCAAAAGAGGGAAAGGAAAATATCGAGAAAACCTTTAAAGAGATAAGAACACGGTCATTGCAACCACATTCAGGGTTTGGGAGTCGGTTACGTGAGGGGAAGGTATTAGCACATCCGTTGTACTCAACGGGAACCTCTTAATTCAAATTGTGATGAATATTATCTAAGCTTATTTGTTTTCTTCTAAACGAGATAAAGAGAAAAGGTACGAGAAAAGGATTCGATTGCTAGGGGAAAATGGGTGGTGTAACACCTCAAAATTTTCCCCCCTTATTTATACCCAATAAGTGGCTTATGCTTCACATTTCATATGCATTTAGGTCATGAATATTACACATGCATCACTGGTATTCTCAAGGTCTGGGATCAAGGTAACTCTATTGTTGTGAGGTTCTCATTTCCATTCAAGGACGACTCAAGATGTTGTTTCTTCATCAGGTATGACTGGAGTAAGGTTTTGGATTCTTGATTAGGGTGAACCTAATTCTCATACAAGTTGTGGCTCATGTGGATACAAAAGTCATGATTAGGGTTTTGGTGGATACTCTAAGCTTTGACTATACAACCATCAAGAGAATCATCTTATTATATGCATCATCACTTGATTAAGGTTTATTTCCCTAATCAAGTGGACTTCAAGAGGGGTACCTTTTCTTATTGGGTAATTATTGTTGATTTTGCTCATGGAAATTGTGACATCCAAGAGGTTTATTGCAAGTTCGTTCTTCAAATTCAAATTCAAAATGGAGGGGAATTTGTTCATTATTTGAAAAGCAGGTTACATACAAGGTCAAGGCAATTCAAGTCCAAGATCCATTATCATTTGTTGCTTACGGTACAACACTTAAATTCGTCTTACAAGTCATAATGCTCATTGTGCTTTCATCTCTAAAAGAGAATTTGGGATTTGTTACAAGCATCGGTATTGAGAAACTCTTGGATTGAAGATAAGGAAAAGATGCAAAAGGGAATTTATAAGTCAAATATTTGCTTGGAACATACACCATTCATTTAAAAAAGGGGCAATATTACATTACAAAAGAGATCCAATTAGAAAATACAAAAATTACATTTGTTGACCATTTGTTGACTTTGGTCAATAGTTGACTTTTTGGTCAACTTTGACCAAAGTCAACCATGCTACTCCTAAACCCTAGGACCTATTCCCTTCCCCAACTTCATGACTCTCACTTTGATCTCCAAGTCACCGAATATTGCCCATGTACAAGGTTAGATAGTGTCGTTATCCCCCGATCATGTCTTGCCAAAAATCTGATGCAACCATACTCCAAAGCATATCCCAAGCTCTGATTCATGCCTTGCCTTATATTGATACACCAGGCTTAGGTCAAAGCTTCATAGCCTGTATAACCTGTCAACAACAGACATGCATCAAACCAAAACAAAAAGAGAGCATCCTTAGTGATACGCATATCATTGCATGGCATGATTCTAATTCCTATTTTAAATAGAATTCCGCACCAAACTGTAACTTTGAGTAAAATGCAACCAGAAATTATGCATACTCATAGTGTTAGGACTGTTGATCATCAGCTGTTCAATCTCTGAATGAGATAGCAAATAACGATGAAGGTACCTTGCCTACACTATTTAATGTTGTAAATACAAATAGTGTTTATGAAAATATCAAAAATGACTCCGAGTAAGTTGTTGGTCCACAAGAAGATAGTAGGTTGCTTCAATTATTAGACAGCAGCACTCGAGATTCTTTGACCCGCGCATTATTCAATTTAATCAAGCGTCCAGATGAGCAGCAAAGATGGATAATAATGGATGCACGTGTCAACCTTGCAAAGAATGTTGGAGAGGTGAGAACAGAAACAAAATTACTTCCACAGTGCTGGGAACAAATAAGTCACCTGCATCAACATCCACAATCAACAACCATTCACATATACACATACATAACACAAGATATGCAAAAAAAACCATGGAACACTTATTTGCAATTCAGTCATATCCCAGATAGCAGTACCATGTCAAAGCATTTCATTTTGACTCAATATTCCAAACTCAGTTCATGACAGTTAGGAGCATACTAGTTCAGCCCCAAATGTATTCATCAAACCAATTCAGTCACTATTTTTGACAGAAACCTTAGAAGTCATTCAGAAACTTTTAACCTTGGCAGTTCAAAGTGTTTGCCACGGGATCGTCATTATTGGGCCTGCGTGTGTGCTAACTTCGACGCCCCTAGATACAGAAGAGTTCATTCTGCTTCCTTGCAGCAACTGAAACAAGCACTCATCTCACTTCTGGCAGACAGCAAATGCCACCTGAATACAATACCACAAAGCATACATCATCGCAGCCATGAATTAAAATTCAAGATACAGTCAAAGTGCAACACATACATTGTCCACCCTAGGCCAATTCAAGCTTTTTTTTTTAAATAAATACATTGCCCTGACTTCTCTGTAAAAAGGAAGCTTTACCATTCAAAGTTCATTTAAATTAAATGGTAATGCCATGCCCTTTTTGGTCAGCCTTACTAACTGTCAAACATCAACAATAACTAACTGATTTTTTCTCTTACTCCTACTAACATCCATTAACACTAACCAATTAGCATTAGCATCACATCCTCATTTCCCACTTGGTATAAGTTCTAACAGCGTTTTAACAGGATAAGTGCAACCAAAGCTTTAATGTTTACTAATCTCACAAACCAACATGCGATAGCAGTCAAATACATTTTCACATCAAGGCAATAGTTAGCAATTCCAATCAAGAAGCCTTTCTCAATATGGCATGACAACATCAATAATTCTATCCAAGTTCAGCAATGCATTCATTCACCACTAGAAAGCTATAACAGTTTTTTCAACTAACCATTCATTAATAGAATTCAAACTTTTCTATAACTAACAGTCCAAACCAATTAATTGAAGTCCCATTCAAAAATCCACATAACAGTTAACTACCCATAACAAACACCTAACTAACTCTAACCACCTCTAACCAATTCCTAACTTCCCTAACTGTCATAACAGCGTCCAAACCTAACCCCAATCCAAAAACTATCAAAAAACTTCAGCCATATATAATTTCACCTCTTCACAATTGAACTCTCTCTCCAATCATTTTTTCCTCTCATCATCGCCAATCATCACTTCCCCATCCTAATCTTCAGTATTCTCCACTCACTTCATCATTCACCAGAACTCACCCTTTGAATTCTCAATTCTAGGAGAATTCTCTCTAAATTATCTCTTTCTCTCCAATCATTTTTTAGCATCACCAATCACCATTTTTACATTTTCATCACTCTCATCCTCTCTTTCAATTCTCTTCTTCTCCCTCACACTCACCCCACACCAAAAGCTCCTTCGACATACCTTATGGAGCTTCACATGGAAGCACCATGAAGGTAGAGCTTGGCCTCCTCTGACACCATCTCTGGTTTTCGTTCAATTGGAGCACAACACGCAAAGCGGCAACAAGCACGAAGCAAAAAGAAAATGAAGGTAGAAGAAGAAGAGTTCAGAAATTAGGAAGGAGAAGAAATTGAAGATTCCAAGATACAGGATTTTACCTGAATCAGAGCTTCTAATCTTGCGTTTATTTCACAAATCATGCGCTTTGGAACCTCCCCTCTGGTTTTCTCTTCACATCACCTTCGGATTACTCCCCAACTATCACCGGAACAATCCTCGATTCCGTAGGTAAACGCGAAATGCCATAATCTCTATTGTCTTACTTTGTTTTTTTACTGGTTTGTAGTATGAATGTTGAGGATCCATAACCACTAGATCCTGAGCTCTAATTTGTCTTTGATCGCCATTTAATTTCCAATTTGAACACCCAGGGTTCTTGAACACTTGTGTGCGTTTTGAGATATAGGTTAGGAATTTGTTGAAATTGATGCCAGATTGAGATTCAGAGGAGAGAGGCGAGCACTTGGTGTGTATAGGAGGCCGTGTAAGTTAACTCCGCCACCGGAGGCGATTCCCGACGCGGTAGGGGTCCAGTTTTCTTGCAAGGTGAATTGAAAGAGACGGCACGTGAAAGAAGTCCTAGTTTGTTCTTTATTTTCTTTTTCTTTTTTTTGGATAAATCAGAATAATAGCAATCCCATGCAC
The DNA here is from genome assembly GCA_022829125.1 of Lathyrus tuberosus. NCBI lineage: Eukaryota > Viridiplantae > Streptophyta > Magnoliopsida > Fabales > Fabaceae > Lathyrus > Lathyrus tuberosus. The sequence continues at coordinate 4,447,271 of JALAZF010000164.1, read as the reverse complement.
ATGGCCCAGAGTGCCTTGCTAACCGTACCCCCCTCATCTGGACCATTGGTGATTCTAATTGGAGTTTTACTAATTTGACGCCCCTCTCATGTGTGGGGTTTTTTTTCGTAATTCCCCTCTTTAATACACGTTTGAAAAAAGAATATTAAAAATAGTAAAAAGTGATTAAAAATCCTAATAAAATTCATGATGATTCTTGATTGCTTTATTTAATTTTTGATAATTTTTTTTTTCAGTTTTTGATAAATTTAGTATTTTTTTTCCCAATTTCTGTTTGGTGGATATCCAAATTGGCATACCTTGTGATTCAAGGCTTGAAAAATGGCTTTCTCCTCATAGTTGTAATCTTATTTTTTGTATGTGTTTTTAAACTTAATTGTAGGATTTTTACCTATTAAATTCATGCCTTGATCATAATTTTTAGGTCACTTGTTAAGTATTTTTTGTTACTTGTGTTTGTATGATCATTAAGTGAAAAATGCCTAATGTTTGCAATTAATTGAGCACTTTTGGTGCATCATTTGGATCCTATCTTTTGGATGTGATCACCTACTGGACTTAAAATGACTTGGTTGATTGTTCATAATTTTTAAAAGTTATTTTCTATTTTTCACCAATTTTCCAATGTGAACATATCATATGTAAGCATGCTAGAACTAGGTCAAGTTTAATGCTAATGTGTGAGCTCCTTAAAACCAATTTTGAAAGCATTTTTTATCCTATATACAATGACATTTTAGGTGCCTTTTTTATCCTTAAATGTTGCTTTTTTATTCATGACTTAAATGATTCTTTTTGAACCCTAAGTTGTTTACTCGATTACGATTGATGTTTGCTTAGGTGTTTTAGGTTGATGATGTATTTGTGCTATCCTCTTTAGGATATTTTTTTGTACATCATTTAACATATGGTTTAACATGAATCACAACCTGCCCTCATGAATTTGTATGTCACTTCATATGCTTCTAATTGGTATTGTGCTTCCATAAGTTTGAACATGAATGGAAAATTAACTTTGTTGTTTTCACTTGGACTTAGAATGTGCCATGTTTGTACAAAGTTTTTTACATTTAAATGTATCATTCCACCCATCATTTTCTACTGCCACTTGTATGGTATGTACCCCTAGGGTTCCGCTTTCATTTCTTATGGTCTAATTTTTCTCCTAAGGTAGAATTAGAGCACTTCCTTGTGCATTAGGACGTAGTTTTGTGACTTTGCTTTCGACTACTTGATAGTTGAGTTTGGCATGGAGATGGTAAGTTACTTGTAATACTTTGAATGCTATTTTATACTTACATGATTTTCTTTCCTCTCACTTTTCTTTTACTTCTCTCTTTTGTGATTGTTTAGAATAATGTTTACTTGTGGTTATTCACATGATCCCTTAGGATTCCTAGCTCAACTTAATTTCTGATTAAGTTTGAAGTATGAGAGACATTAGGATAGTAATCCATGTATGCTAACATTAGGTAGACTTCCCTTTCTTACCTCAACCATAGGGTCATCATTGTTTGATAACATTAGAATCCAGTTCCCTTAGTTTTTCTTTCGACTTTGAGTCTTTCTCCTCTCATCTCAAAACAAAATCAAAGACCTGTAATAAATACAACGAGTATTGTATGCCATGAGCCTTAAGTACATGGGAAATGGATGGTGGAGGGTCTCCCTTCACCTTTCTAAAGTGTTTAGCATACGTCCTATTGGGGGCGACCATGCGACACATTCGCTCCTATGTCATAGAATTTAGTGCAATATGAGTTACACACCGTAAATCAAAACACTTTCTCATAAAAGACAAAAACAAACACTCGTCTTCATTCGGGATTCTCTTCTCACCTCCTCAATCTCATCGTAAAGGACACGTCATTTCCGTTCTACCGCAAACAGGTAAACGCGTAAGACTCCATACAAAGAGCGGCAACACCTAAACTGCTGGAACACGAACTTTGGCGTCTTCCATTGAAAAACACAAAACAACAAGACACTGTTAGGTCAAACTACGACTGCTTTGACTTCCTCTTACCGGTTAGATTGAGGATACGAAGGCACGAGACGCGATGTCTTGGCGAGCAACCTTCCCCCGCAAATCCCGTAGTCCCCCAAACTACGTTGACTCTGGCTTTCTCGTACCTGAGGGAATACGTAGGCCTAGGACGACGATGTTCTATCGAGTCACCTTTTCTTTTTCCCCTGTTTCTTCGTTTCCCGTTCTTTTCCTTTCCTGTTAGCAGTTGAGCCTCAGATAACCTACACCCTTTGATCGATAACAACAAGCGTGGATCCCATCGAGTACGATGTACGTGAGGGGGTGTTAATACCTTCCTCTCACGTAACCGACTCCCGAACCCAGGCTATGGTTGCGAGGACCATTCCTTTCCCTTTGTTGAGGTTTTCTTCGATCGTTTCCTTTCCCTGCGTCGGGATAAATAACATTCGGTGGCGACTCTTCTGTCTTTTCTACCGGTTGATTTTCGCAGATGATTGAGACCCTTGTGCCTACGTATGCTCATTAGGATGAGAATGAGAAATCAGAGCGCTCGTAGTTTGACTACGGAAAGAGGGTTTGGACGGAAAAGGTGGAAACGACGGAAAAAGAAAAAGGTAGAAAACGGAAGATAGAGGGAAGGTAGACGTGGAATGGCAGAAAAAGATGAAAGTGAGCTTGCCAAGATCATCGCAATCTTGTGCCTACGTATCTTACATTCGGACGAGAATGAAGAATCAGAGCATTCGTAGTTCGTGGATATGACCACGAAAAGAAAGGGTGTTGAAGGTTGGTTTAGATGACGATTACTCGAAGCTTAAGAAAGGCTCCTCGGACCCAAGTAATCGGGAGAGTGAGTCAAAGGCTCGACTCTCTCTCTTTTCATCTAAGTGGTTGAGAAAAAGGTTTGAAGGTTATCGATTTTGAAGCATTTTAGAGGCGTCATTTGTTCACACACGAGTAAGAGAACTCGCACCCAAACAACTGAAGAGAGATCAAAGGATCCATCTCCCTGTTTTTCAACTAGAAAAGAGTTTTGATAGTTGTTAATCGTTTTGAAGTTTGATTGAGAAAATCCGCTTGATGTTGGATCAAGGGTTTGTTTGTATTTGCATGCGAAGAAGGTTGATTTGGGAGGCAAAAGGCACTCAGCTTAAAAGTTTGTTTTGAAAATGGATCGACGACGAATCGAGGGTTTGTTTGAAATGAGGTGTGAATCGATCCTAGTCCCTAGGGGTGCTCCTAGTAACGAAACCACGACAAAAAATGCGAGTGTGTGCATTGGGTTGATGGCGAATGCTAATGAACAATCGACTTACGAGGTGTTTTGAAAACGGGCTCGACGAAGAATCGAGAGTTAGTTTGATAATGGTTTAGTCTATGCTAGTCCCTAGGGGTGCTCCTAATAAATAACCCATAATCAAAAGCGAGTAAGTACGTATATTGGAATGGGAGCGGGGTACATGTAAGTTACACAGGATTGCACGAAATAAAAGGGGTCATTGTAAGGTAGCCCAAGAGAAAGTCGTGTGTGTGCGAGGTGTCCTAAACTAAGCCATGGGCAAGAATCAGACAAAATTTCCTTTGCTAGGGTTTCTGTACAAGATACATAATCCATTGCTTAGAATAGTATCCAACAGTCCACCAATTGAATCTTTTAGGGTTTCGATATTTTTAATGTGTTTTCGAATAATGTGAACAAGATATGAACAAGTATGACAAAATGAATAATATGAACAGATGAATAATATGACGATAATAATATGAACAAGAATAATATGAACAAGATATATATTGACGGAAAATTAAAGCAATAATATATTGACGAAAATTAAAGTTAGTTGTTAGTCGTTAATCATTAATAGTTATTGAATCGGATGAATCAGGTCGACTATAACGCTAAACCATCGTAGCATGATCCATGACGAAGATCATGCTATAGGAGGACACACAAGCTACGATATTTGTGCTAAAACACGATAGAGAAATGATATTACGAATCATTCTCTAAAGAACTCGTGCCACACGAAAAGAAAAGCGGACGATCTCGTCTTAATCACAAACTTTTGTCGATTAATCGAAGGTAACCTATCACGATCCCAAAGTATATAAAATGATCTCAATGATTATTTTCTACAGATTTAAAATCATGAAGGTTAAACAACCTCAATCAACCAACATTCGTAATATTAAAGACTTTCATTGATCAAGATCGAAAATGAAAATAAAATCAAGATGGAATGAGAAAAACAAAATTAATGGAGAAGTACAAAAATAATTAGACAAAATATTAATAGTAAAATATTTAAAAAAAACTAATTGTTAGAAATTTATAAAATAGTGAAAACAAAATTTTAAAACAAGTTGACATAAAAGAGAAGAGGGGTGCCAAAGAGTAAATAGGATGGTGTGGCCATATGGGCTTCAAAGCCCATTAGCCACTTCAAACAAATAAAGAAAAAAGGACGCGGGCTGAAAAGCCCAGCAATGTTTCTAGCACCATTTTTTTAAAAGAATAAAAGCAATAATAAAAAACGGTGGAGAAGCAACACACACAAAAGAAAACATGGTCCGTGTAAGGCAAAGGACTTAATAAAAAAACACAATCAGTTTTCATTCTTGACAAAAATGACTTGTTTCACTTTAATGGCATCAAATCTCAACCAAACAACATTAGGTTTTAAAACAAGGCACTGTTCATTTGAAGGAGAAAATCAATCAAGAACGTGTGATGTGAGAGAAAAGAAAAGGGAAATGACGCAACAAATCCTTCATCGTTATCAGAAGTAATTCATCCCCACTTTATTGACGAACACAGATATGCATTTCAATTTCTCACTTAATTCATTCCATTTCCATTTCCTGGTTTAAACCTTCTTTCGCTCTAGTTTATTTCATCTTCTTCCCTTTTCTGAAATGATTTAGGTTTAGATTGGAATGGGTTTCGTTTTTCTCTTCATCTCTTATTTCTCTGTTCTTGGTTTGATTCTGGGTTGAATGATTGAGGGGATTTGGTTAATAATGGAAGTTTGTTTTTGTTGATGAGAAGAGGTTGAAGGAGATATGGAAGGTTAGTGTTGGTTTACGGTTTTTGTTTAGGGTTGGAGAAGACGATGTGGATGAAGGTATTTTGAGTTGGAACAAATAAAGAAGGTGAAGGTGTTGAGGGGGAGATTTGACAGGGTTTTCTTGGTTCTTCTGAACTTGTCCATTAGAGTGAGGAAAAGGTTAAATTTATAGTGAGGAAAGAATTCTGAGCTAAGGGTATTTGTGGAAGGAATTTGGTGAAAGCTACTGATGCGTTTTTGCGTGTGATTTGTCGTGGATTGGTTAAGTGCTCTTCCGTTTTGCAAGTCGTTACATAAAAGGTGGACCGTTTTCACGTCTTGGTAAGGTGCATAACGGTTTTGTCGTGTCGCTTACGTTGGATTCTTTGTCGTATGCGTTTGTGGGGTACGGTGTGGAATTATGCAGGAAGTTTGGTTCATAGTATTGATGGTTGGCATTTACTTCTAGTTTGGTATGTGTGGTATGTACATGTTTTGAGCTGTTTGTTTTTTGGAAAAGGCTAAAGTCATGCTTTCATTGCGTTGCAGGTTATGAATGAGAGTTTGTTTTGGTGATTTTTTGTGTGCGTCATGTTGTGTAAGGCGTGGTTTAAGCTTGAGGCTCTGTGTACGTAACGGTTCACGAATTGTGGGGTTAATTTTGGAATGGTTTTGCGTAGGTTTGTTTTATGTACAGGTCGGTTTATTGTGAAGGCAGCTGGTGCGTGGTTCATTGTGTGAGGTTTGGCTGCAATTTGGCTGATGGAACTGGCTGAAGCATCTTGGAATTTTCTTTCTCTTTTTTTTTTTGTAATGCTTTTTCCTTAGTATAATGAGCCTGTGATAAAAAGGACTTGGAATGTTGATTTGTTTAGCATGATGTATTGGAACATTGTGACTATATTTTTGCAAATTTTTTTGGTAATATGGACTTGTACATGTATGGGTTGTGATTGGGCCTTTGAATGTTGTAATGAACTTAACATTATGATGGACTTTGAAATTTGCTGTTGGAGATTATATATTTTGTGAGTGGAATGAATTTTTTGGTAATTAAAAAAAAAATTACATGGGCCTTGAAGAACATTATTTGCACCCTCATGAGGAATAACTTTGCCTAATTGTCATTTACACCTCCACATTGATACTTGCACCTGCATATTACTCTTGAACCATGCTTGCAAACCAAGTGTTTCGCATCTTCTATGAAATAACTAGCATCTTGAATCAGTTCCTTGAGAAATAAAATCAATGATGAAATTGATTTTGGACTTTTTGCATTTAAAACCCTGAATCAATTCTTGAATATCAATTCATACATGAATCAATCACAAATAAATCTTGACTTTGCCACTCGTATTGATAAATCAGATCTTGAACCAAACAAGCCACACAAAATTGCATTACGACTGCACAACAACCCTAATTGAAAGAATCAAATTCCATATTATTCGCCATCATGAAACACTTGAACTCAACACAACCTGATAATTTAACCCGCACACAACTGATCTGAATTGGCTCAAACCCTAACTGAATCTTCACACACATCACTTGAATCATGAGACACACTCTTGCCCTTGTGATATATTGAGCATGAACAACAAAATCTCTCTATTCTTTGGATTTTCTGAATGATGGTTAGTGGATGGATGTACAAATGAAAATTATACACATGTAGGACAAATTTGGGGTATGACAGCGTCCCACTTAAAAAAGGGAGCTACCATAATAACCAATTGCTCATATATCTAAAAGGGTTAATCACCAAAAATAAGGCAATTGCCTCACTCTCACACTCATGATAAAAGAGGACATGCGACCCCCATGATGTGGCTATCCCTCTCCCACATTATTCTCTCTACATGAATAAAACAATAAAGGGAATATGACATTCTCACAGAAAAGACAAAAAGCTTCCATATTCATTCAAAAATAAAGATACTATACTACTCTCTCTATCTTTTCCTCCTTTATGATTCCATCCACCCATCCTGCTTCCAAACAACCACTTCATGTGCTCCCTCACCAAGCTTCTGCTACACATCATAACCATATTGTTTCTCCATCTTTTACAATAATAAACCATATATCACCTCCTCCATTCACCCTTACCATGTGAATCCACCAAATTGCCACCTACAACATCTTAAACTATGATTTACTTAACTCTCTGCACCCATCAGTGGCCCCACAATCATCACCAAGCTCTCCATCAACCTAACCTTGCACCATCACCAATTTTTACAAAAGCTCGTCACCACCAAAACTCACAGTGTAACTGAACTTCAAACACTCTATAATTCCTTGTTACTCTTCAACCCAAGCATCTCGAAACCACTATCGTGTGTAGCGGTAAAAATTGTGAGTATAAGCTATTGATTAACTTGACTCATAAAGCAAGAGTCGATACCGCATTTTTATTATTTACAAAGGAAAGGGAAAAAGAATGAACAAAACCCTAAGAAGTTCTAAAACAAGAACAAATAAACAGAGAGAGGGTAAGGGGTTGGTTGCGCAAAGGAAAGGTGTTAGCACCCAAAACGTCTATAGTACTCTATAGGAACCTCTTTGAAATATCTATGCTTTTTGGTTTGAAAATGATTTGCTTGTAAAAGATTAGGGAGATGTGAACAGAAGTATTTTTTTATTAATTTTGTGTTTGACAAGACTTCCTGAGCCTCGTGCCTACTTACCCACAAAGTGAAATGGAGGATCAAAACCTCATAGTTTGTGGTAAAAATAACAAAATAGTTTGTTTTGATTCATTTTAAATGAAAAGACAAGTTGTGATTTTAAGGAGAATACTACAACTAATCACCCATAAGTAATGAGAACTTTGCATCACAAGGAGAAGGGCTCCAACTTGGATAAAGATAAACAAGCATGCCACTAACTCTCACAAGTGGAAACGAGTTATCATCAATACTATGGGGATAGGAGAATTACATCTCAACTATGGAAATGACTCATGTCTAAACTTTATGAAAAATTTTAAAATAAAAAGTGCACAAAGGCACAAAATGATTGAATGAAATTTGTATATTTTTAAGTCTTTTGAAATGGTTTGAATATGCTTAAGATGTCTTAGCATTCATTAAAGAAAATATTTTGAAAATGCACTTGACAAAGTCAACGTTTATTATGAAAGTGATTCTAGTTTGAAAAAAGAAGATTTTGAAAAAGGGAGAAGATTTTGAAATTTTAAGAATGGGGAAGAGATGAAAAGACTATCCTATTGCATAAAATAAAAGATATGACAAAGAAAGATCAAACCAAGAGAAGATAATAAGCCCATGACATAAGCCAATCAAGAATTCCCTCCTTTGGAATAAAACCCAAGCAAGCCAAATAAGCAATCACAATCCAAGCATCAGATGAAATCAATAATAACCAGGATGAGTCTTCAAGAGGATCCTTAAGCCAATGGTACCAGATGAATCCTAATAGGTGTTAAGATGTACTTCCAAGCCAAGGTAAAGGTCTTAACTCTAAGGCCAAACTCAATATCAATGCATAAGGTAGTAACATCAAGTCCATGAAAGTAACAAAGTTTTTTTTAGGAGTTTTGATATTTATTAATGTTTTAGGAGAAAGTCCAAATGGATAAAATAAAAAGAGAAATAAGCATAAACACAAGTCCAAGTAGACAAAGAAAAAAACAATATGATAATATGATATGAAATGCTAAAGTAAAAGCATAAAGTAAATTGCAATAAGTAAATAGCATAATATAAATGACTTTAAGGTAAAGAAATAAAACAAAAAGTTAGTAAGTTAGTGATTAGAAAGGAAAGGCCAATTTTTTATTTTTTGGAGAACACTCAACTAGACATCCACAAGCATGAAAACATGGTCTTATACATTACTAATAGAAGGGCTCCAACTTGGATAAAATCAACAAGTATGCCACTAGCTACCATAGTTAACAAAAGATCCAGTCTATTTCACACAATACCATGGAGAATATGAGGCTGACAATCTCACTTACAAAAATGACATAGTTTCCGAATCGGGACAAATTTAGCGCTATGTTAAGCAATCGTAGCACAACCTATAAGGAAGGTCATACTATGGGAGGTCGGTCAATAATAATATTTGTGCTAATAAAAGCTAGAAAAATGACATGTAAGTCATCCTTCTAAAGATTATCACACCAAAAGGAAAACGAAGAGTGGTCTCATCTTAATAAAGAACTTCCATCAATGATCAAAGGCAACCTATCACTACTCCAAAGTGATGTGAGTGATCCAAATGATCACTTCAACAAAATGTTTGAAATAATAAAGGTTCAAACATCTTTGATCATCAACAATCTATGATGTTAAATATTTTCATCAACCAAAAGAAAAAAGAAGAAGGGAGATGAAGAAGAGGCAGCAAGGAAACAAACACAACAAGTTGAACCCAAGGATTGATCATGCTATCATCAAGATCAATCATCCATTTTGGTGGATTAGGGTTTTCACCCCATCAACACCCAATATCTATTGATCTTGATGAAACTTGACCAAATCAACTAAAATCCAAGTCAAACAGAAGTCAACAAAGGTCAACAAACACAAAAATGCAATAATATGAATTAATATGCATCAAAATGATTTTTAAAATGAATTTTAAAATGAAAATAAACATGAAAATGCAAATGATACATCAAATAAACACATAAATTGTTATTGACTGACCACAGGTAGGTGTGACTTCTACATAAGTCCACTTACGATTGCTTAACATAACACTAAATTGTCCCGACTCGGTTGAATTCTCATTAACACTAACATTGACATATTAATTGTGTTAACATCTAACTTTTTACTTTTATGCTCTTTACATATATATCATTTAACCTTTTATTTTTGCTTTTTGCTTTATGAATTTTATTACTTTCTTATTTCAAAAAGAACAAAAACATTATAAAATGGCTAAAATCCAAAAAAACTTTAATTTGATCTTTTGGAATTTGTGTTACTATCTCTTTCTTGAGGATTATTTTGAACTTTGGACCTTAGGACTCAGTGTTTTCCCTTTGCTTAGAGTGGTATTTGATATGTGTGATTCATCTGAGACCTAATGATTCCCCTGGACCCTTTGATCTTCAATTCAAGATCTGGATGTTCTTGGTGGCTTTATGAATTTGTGATTCATTTTAATATTTTGATATTCATATGCTCATGTGCTTGTTCATCTTGTGGCTCAATCCAAAGGGAAAGAAATGCTTGTTTTGAACAATGCCAAATGCTTGCTCCATCTTATGGTTTGTACACTTGCGCACATAAAGGCTTTCTCTTAGGCTACCTTACAATGAGACATTTTATTTAATGGCATTTGTTTTTTTGCTTTGGGATAGTCTCTTCATCTCCTTCCCATTTCTTTAATTTTTAAAACTTCTCCTTATTTCAAAAACTTCTTGTTTTCTAATTTCACACAGTTTCCTTAATAAACCTTGACTTTGTCAAGTGATCCAGAAAATATTTTTCTTAATAAATGCAAAAACACTTAAGTATATTCAAACTATTTTCAAACTTCTGAAAAAACAAACCTCATCAAACTTCTTTTTTGTGCCTCTGTGCTCTTTTCTTTAAGATCCTTTTTTTGAAAGATTAGATATTAGTTTATTCTTGTAGTGAGGCAAACCACTATATTTCTACAATATGTTTATAAGTGATTGACATTTTCCACTTGAATGTTGAGACATGTTTTTGAAAAAGTCCAAGTGAAAGTTCTCCATATCAAGATTATGCAAATGCCCATTTCCTCATACTTGTGGATAGTAAGTTGAGTTTTCCACTCGAATATGATAATATGTCCTTTCAAATTTAAATCAATTAACAAACAACACAATTTTTTTATAAACATCGATTTGCAAGTGGTTCATATGGAGTACCATATATGTGATGGGTAATAATACCTTCCTCTTGCATAACCAACCCCTGTATCCAGATTTCTCTTTTGTTTTACTCTTGTGGGTTTTATTCGATCTTTTCACCCTTTTCCTTTGGAAACAATAAAGTTCGGTGGTGGCTATTGCTTTTCAAGTTAAGTTATTCAATAGCTTAATCTCAAAATTTTCCTGCCACAACAACATGCAACATAACTCTAACTGACTCTTGCAGAGTTCTATTCTTTCTCTTCACCACTCCATTCTGCTGAGGAGTGATAGGTGTTGAGAATTCATGACCAATCCCTTCAGAGGAATGATACTCAGAGAATTTGGAGTTTTCAAACTCTTTTCCATGGTCACTTCTTATTTTCACTATCACACAACCTTTTTCTCTTAGGAGAGATGTTGACATAGCTCTTTGAATACATCAAAAGTATCACAATTTTCTTTAATAAATTTGACCCAAGTGTATCTTGAAAAATCATCCATACACACAAAGGTATATCTTATCCCACCGAGGCTTTCTACTTGTATAAGTCCCATTAGATCCATATGAAGTGACTATAGAAATTTTGAGGTGGCAAGATACTGGAGCTTTGTGTGGGACATCTTGGTCTGCTTACCTATTTGACACTCTCTATAAATTTTGACTTCTTCAATCTTGAGCTTTGACAATCCCTTGATACCATCTTCAAATATGATCTTTCTCATACTCTCAAGGTTGAGAAGACCAAGTTATTGGTGCCATAGCTTGGTCTCATCTACCTTGGATATCAAACATATTGAAGGTTGACTTTTGTTTTGAGATACCCATAAATAACAATTGTCTTTGGATCTTGATCTTTTGATTAACACTTCTTGATCTTTGTTGGAAACAACGCATTCTGATATTTAGAAACACACATTTAGACCTTGATAATATAGTTGGCTTATACTGATCAAGTTTGCAGTTAAACCTTGTACCATCAGCATATCATCAAGGCTAGGGAGACCGGGATAAACTAGTTTTCCTATACCCTCGATTTTTCCTCTTTCTTTATCACCAAACGTAACATAACTGTTAGAGTATGATCTTAACTCTTCTAGATAGTTATTTTTTCTAGTTATGTGCCTGGAATAACCACTATCAAAGTACCAATATTCTCTTGAGAAAACTCTAAAAGATGTGTGAGTTATGAGACATGTGATAATTTCTTTGGGTTTCCACACTTTCCTTGCTTGAGTTTTCTTGCCTTTATTTCTACTGAACCTTGGTTGATTATAAGAATTAGGGTATCCATATAGCTTATAACAATAAGGCTTTATATTACCATATCTTCCACAATAATGACATTTCCATGATGAGTTCTTGTTTCTTCTGTATTGAGGGTACATACTTTGAGCAAGATGTTGAGACATCTAATCCAACATCAGAACCTTAATTTTCTTCTCAAACGGAACACACTTCTTAGTGGGAACTTTTACTTCTTTGCTCATGGAGCTGTAGTCAAATCTTATTCCCTTTACATCATTAGATATTTTTTCAACTTCTAGGATTTCATCAAGAGCCTTAGAACCATTGTTCAATATATGCACAAACTTTTTCATATTATCAAGCGTGGATTTAAAAAAAAAAAAGGTCTCTTCCTCTTCCACACCTACAATTATGCATCCAAGTTTCTCTTTTTTCAGAAGTAAAGTACTTATAGTTTTCATTTGTTTCTCTACTACTATGCAAGCTTCCTTCCACTTAGTGTACAACAGTCTGTATGTTTCAGCTAATTCTACATCAGTGATTTCTTCATCACTTGACTCACTACCAAATTCATATTTTCCATTGAAAGCCATCACCTTGTTAGCTATTTCTTTTTCACTCTCATCATGAGAATCAGACAAAGTGATTGACATACCCTTTTTTTATTTGAAAATGTAGGACATTCAGTTTTAATGTGACCATAACCTTCACATTCAAAACATTGAATTCCTTTTCCTTTGTTGGGTTTGTCTTCATCTTTACTTTTGTGTTGGGGACTGTCATACCCCAAATTTTGTCTTCATCCTTAATATGGGAGTCCACTAAGATTTCCCATCATTGTGCAAATAATCACCACAATATGGATGTATCATTATGTCTCATTAGTCTCCCCAAAGATGGGTGAGCATCCACTACAATCAAACTTAGGGTTTCAAGCCCTCTCAGAGTTCTTAGACAAAGGACCAATCAAGAAATGACATGATCTTCGACTTTTCTAGCCTCTCAAACATCCCCAAAGGATTAAGAGGACTCCCACATTAAGGATTAAGCACAAGGCTGCTCCCTTCTAGGTGGATTAAGCCTCAAGATCGCCAGTGTCACCAAATTAGGGTTTTGGTTGACCAGGGCCTCCAGATGGAAATTTTCCTCTGGGCATGAGCCAATGCTTGAAAGCATAACCTAAAATACTCCATGGAACCTCATGGACCCAATCATCAAGTCAATTTGGCCTCAGGGGATGCATTCATCAAAAATCAGGAATTAGGGTTTCTTGACCTAATTCACCCCTAAGTTGACTTTTGGGACAAATCATGAGCCAAGACCTCAAGAGAAGATTTGAGGGTCCCCGATACACTACCTTGATCCATTTGCAACAATGGATTGATCCAAGAAGCTTGAGCAACAAGTTTCAAGTTCATCAGAACCACAATTAGGGTTTCGTAGGAAAAAGTCAACTGTGCCTTTGACTTTTGACCCAGGCATGCTCCCAAACCTTGGGACATGATTCAATACACCCTATAACAGCTATGAAATCAATCCATAAAGTTTGATTTAGGTAAAGGACTTGATTTCATAGAGGATCACACAGTTTGGAATTCATCTGACAAAAAGTCAACTGTGCACAAAAGTCAACTTTCACTTTTTGAGATTTTTCACAATTATGGTTCTTTGACCCTAAAATGATGTTAATGTATGATTGGAATCATCATTCATCAGGAAAAATGAAGAAAAGTTGGATAACTTGTAGAAGGGGTAACCATAAAAAACTTATAAATTTTCTAAGTTATGGAACAAAGTGGCTAGGGTACCAACTTTGGAGGATCATAACTCCTAAACCACAGGGTCATTTTTCCCTATTCAAAGCTGGATTTGTAGCTCTCATGTCCCTCTACAAAAGCTTCAAACAAAACTCATTCCAATTCCTCATAGATTTTAAGTTATGGAATGATCAAAATCACAAAAAGTGAAAATGTCACTTTTTTCCAACACTTAGTGAAATTTTCACTAAGTCAGAATCTGCCTTCACTTTTTTTTCCAAATGTAGGGGCATTTTTCACTTGGATCCAAAAGGTATCAAAACCAACTATGATCAAAAAGTTGTTGTATCATATGAGGGCTTTCCAAAATGACCAAGAGCTCCATCAAAATCCACTTGAGCCATGAGATATGACAATGCCAATATGCCTTGCTGCAAACTGTCATGGCAAGGCAGATTTGGGAGTTTTGCTCGATTTGCTCAAATTTTGCAAAGGACAAGCAACTCTATCTATTTGAACACCTCAAGGGGGGATCAAGGAGGAACCAACTCTGATCCCAAGCCTCCCAAGTCTTTGGAACCAAAAGTAGCATGCCAAACCTAGAAATGCCTAAAAGAGGGACAAGACTCCAATTTTGGATTGGAGCATTTAATGGATGCACCAAGGTGGCATGGACTGAGCCATTCCCAACTGAATTCAGTCAAGACTTATCCAAGACCAAGGGAACCATCAGCCTGTGCCCTAACCTCTAGTCAATGGCTAGAGGAGACTTGGATTCTCATTGATCAACATTGGCCAAACCTCTGTTGCAGTTGCCATTCACTATTGCAGCCAAAACAAACTTACTCTACTATAAATAGAGCTCAATTGTGCTCAGTTTGAGTACACCAAAGCACCACAACACTTGCTTTCCTCAAAATCTCTTTCTCTAGGCAAAAATACCTTCTTTAGCAAGGTAACTCTGAGTTTTTGAGTTAGAGAGCAATTCCAACACAGCTTATGATCCAAACACATCTAATATGTTATATCTAAGCTATCCAAACTCTCACAAGTAACCTGTAACACCAAAATCACAAAGTCACCTCTCAAAACCTTAAAATAGGACTTTTGTGCATTTTTCAAGCCATGTCTTCAGCCACTTCCCAAACCAGATAAAACCTCAAACACACTCCAAATATCATCCTTGAACTGTCCCAAATGGTTCCACACATCTGGAACATCATTTAAGAGAGTTGCTATTTTGGTCATTTTTGCCCCTTTTGCAAGAAAGGACCAATTTCCATTCCTGAGGTTTCCAGCTGGTTCCAACCACTCTAAAAGCTTCTAAGGGATCATTTGAGGGTGTCCAAAGCATCAAAACATTTCTGGAACAAGAGGCTTGGCAGATTGCACAAAAGCTCCAAAAAAAGGTAAGCATCACAACTTAGATTCTTTGAATCATGCTTTCTTTTGATGTCCACTGATCATGCATCTCTTATACATGTTATATGTGTTGTGTTTGCACCAATTTATCATGTAATTCATGCTTGTACCAAGAGATGGCACAGAAAATGAAAATCATGGCCTATTTCAAAACCACTATCGGGTTTTTCAATAGGAGCATGATCTGAAAAAAACACAACCACCATTGGATTCCTTGTGAAATTCTAGGCAGGATAGACCTAAATTTTGTCTCAATCCATGGAGAAATGAGAAAGTCATGGCCTTCACGTTTTCAACCAAAATCTTGCCTTGCCTTGCCTTGGGCCAGGCCAAAAACAAGGCAAGCCTTGTATATTTGTGGTTGTGTTTCAATCAACGGATGTATCACCACCCCAGTGGTAAGGCGCGCGCCCTATACACAAGAGGTCTGGGGTTCGAATCCCCCTTGCCCCAGATCCTCTTTTTTACCACTTTTTCATATTTTATTATTTTTAATGATTTGAAAAATTAATAACTCCCTCAATTTTAATTATTTTTTATTGGTTCTTTTTGCAAAAAATACAAAAATGTTGAAATATTTTATTCCACAAAAAAATTAGATTTATATTATTTATTTAATATAATTAGTATTTTTGTGAATAAATTCATTTTTAATTGTTTTTAAACATTTAAAAGTGGATATTTACTTTGAAAATCAAAACCAAATGAGTTCTAAATCATCTTGTGATTAAAACCTTATTTTTCAAACCTTAAACAAAAATCACAAATGGTTTATTCAAACTTATTTGGTATTTTATCATTTTATTTGATTTTCTTTAAATATTTACTTTTAAAGGAAAACAAAATTAGGGTTTTTTGATTTTTCACCCTCACAAATCATTTTCAAACACTCATGGGCCTCTAATAGAGTGTAAGACCCAATCCTTTGTAAATACAAACCTTTTTTGGGCCTCAAATGTTGTATAAGTCCCGTTGTATTTCAAAAGTTCAGCGCGATCATCGCCCGTTTAAAATAAATCATTTGGGTCTCTCCTCGAGCTATAAGACCCATTCAAAATCATTGGGCCTCTAATAGAGTGTATGACCCAATCCCCTTTTAACCAAAACCTTTTTGGGCCTCAGATATTGTATAAGTCCCTCTGCGTTAAAAGAAAATCTCGCCACGATCGCCAATTCAAAATCAAACCTTGGGCCTCTCCTTGAGCTGTAAGCCCCACCACTTGTATAAAAACAAATCTTTTGGGTCTCTTGAGAGAGTGTAAGACTCATCCCTTTGTACAGAAAACCTTTTTTTGGGCCTCAGTCACTTGTATAAGTTCCTGTACAAATTCAAAACAATAGTGCAATCATTGATAAAACCTTGGGCCTCTCCTTGAGCTATAAGCCCCAACAATCTTTTCAAAGCACTTTCTCCTTTGATTTTGAATATAATATTGTTATCAAAGCTTTTTTTGTTGAACAACTAACAAAACAGCATGGAAGCTCTACAACTGAGTAAGTGTTTACTCGCTTTCTTTATCCGCTTTCACATATATATATATATATATATATATATATATATAACTGTATTGTGGGGCTGCTCACTGTAAGTCTTCTTTCACAAACTTTTATATACTTGTCAAATATCAACTGTGTAATACTAGTATAGTTATATAGAGTTTTCCCCGGCAACTACGTCTAGCACTAGGTAAAGCCCTGTTGGTCACTCTCAAATACAAACAAAACTAGATCCCCATAGGATTACCAGACACAGTCTTCCCTCCTTTTGGGGTTAAACAATATGGAGACGTGAAAGGCAGCATTCTCGGTGAACCCTTTCTTAGACTGTCACCCTTAGAAATTGTCAAAGAAACTCTAACTCCCCAGAGATGACATTTTCTCCGTGAATGACATCTCTTGAGTTTCTTCCAAATTCTCGAACTTTCCTTGCTTGATCTATTCTCAGTGAATGGCATGTCTTGAATTTCTCAGGGTTTGGGGACCCACAGGCTTCCTAAAAACATCCCCGCCTCCTCTTGGGCATTATACAAGGACCCTTAGGCTTCTTAAAAGCTCTCACGCCTTCTCTTGGGCTTAGTACAAGGACCCAGAGACCTCTACAGGTATAGAAACAGAACCTAGTCATTAATTTGCTAGAGCTGTCTTTCTGAGTCAAGTGTCAGACCAGTTAATGGGTTGACCTTCATCCCTTAACATACCAGCCTTCTCTTGGGCATCATACAAAGATCATTCACTTATCTGAGAATCGATTTCTCAAAACACCAGTAGACTTGGACAGTCTCAATACCCTTTGGATTTCCCATTTCCTTAAAGAACAGGAGATAAACCCGATCTTCCGATCAGTACCAAAGTATAACATACCTTTAATCAGTCTCTTTATAAGAACTGGTTTTCTCTTTTATCCAACATACTTGACCTGTCACTCAACTGAAACAGTCGCCAGCACAGACATCCTCTTCTTGGGCTTTGTACAATGATTCTCCCCACACTCTCTTGTTGAGTATAAAAGAATCTCTTGTTGAGTCAATAACTTTTCAGCCTCCATCTCGGGCTTCGTACGAGATACAAAACACTCTCTTGTTGAGTATAAAAGACTCTCTTGTTGAGTCAATCAACTTTTCAGCCTCCATCTCGGGCTTCGTACGAGATACAAAAACTCTCTTATTGAGTATAAAAGACTCTCTTATTGAGTCAAACCCCTTTAGCCTCCATCTCGGGCTTCGTACGAGATATAAATCACTCTTTTGTTGAGTATAAAAGGCTCTCTTGTTTAGTCAAACCACTTTCAGCCTCCATCTCGGGCTTCGTACGAGATAGAAAACACTCTCTTGTTGAGTATAAAAGACTCTCTCATTGAGTCAAACAACCTCCAAACTCTCTTGTTGAGTCAATCATCTGTTCCAGACTCTCTTGTTGAGTCAAAACCCTTTAGCCTCTATCTCGGGCTTCGTACGAGACATATAAAAAACACCCTCTTGTTGGGTCAATAGCCTCCTCTTAGGCTTTGTATAAAGAAAACCCCGGTTGAGTCAATCAACCTTTTAGCATCAAAGTTGTGCCTTGCCACAGTATACAAACATCAACAACTCCTCTTTAGAGATGACAAATTCTCTCTAAAAAAACTCTTTAGCTTCACATCTTGGGCTTTGAACAAGATACAAATAGACCCTTCAGCTTCACGTCTTGGGCTCTGAACAAGATACATATACTCCCTTTAGCTTCACGTCTTGGGCTTTGAACAAGACACCAAAACAACATTTTTCCTCCCATAGAATAGGAGGAACTACGATCGCTCTGATTTCCCTGTTTCGTTAAACGGGAATACGTAGGCATAAGATTGAAAAATCTTAGCGAGCATACTAATCAAAAAACCCAAAATCTCGTACCTCCATACATCAATAAAAAAGAATCAGTCTTAAACCTCCCACCAATAGTCCAGGCATTTCATTTTTAACAAAATAAGCAGAGAGAGGCTCACAATCTAAACCGCATCTGTAAACCAACAGTCAGCTGTTTAAACTCAGTATGCAAGCAGGGTTAATTGGAGACATCTATTTCCCTTCCTTAGTCAGCTTAATAGGATAAAAAATGAATCGACCTGTAGTACCCCAGAGCGACAATGCTTAAGAACCACATCCAAAAATTGCTCGCTCCAGAAAAATGGCGCCCACCGTGGGACACTCTCAGGGCATCTTGTCCCTCTTATCTCTCTGGGTGAAACCTTAAATTCTCAAAGTGTCACAGAAATGGCGACTCTGCTGGGGAGTCGTTATCTGGTTAGGATCATAAAACTAGAGGTCTAGGATGATTAAGACAAATATATATACTATTTTTCCTAAATGATATATGTGTTTATTTTTCTGCTAATGGGAATGCATGTGATGCCGCATGTGGAAAGATTGAGTATACACCAAAGATAGGTGATGGCAATGCGGGTAATCTTGCAGGGAGTGAATCCCAGTTAAGAGTCCCCGATCGACCATCAAACTCAGTGGAGACTCCCTTTGCAGACACATTGCCTATACAGCTTCGGTTGTTGAAAGTAGTATGGTCGACTGGGTTATTCGAGAAGCTGAGGTTTTTAGCAGACTTAAGCCATTTTGTAGTGCGTAAGCTATCGGAAATAGTTGTCACGTGATACTACCCTCATCTGAGATCACTCTAGGATACATCAGCTCACTGGCGATCTGCTTGCTGTTGTCATCCCAAGAGGGGTCAATGATTTTGCGGACAGGTACAAAAAATCACCAGTATAAACCTTTGGGGGGGGGGGTAGAGCCTTGACTTCATGACACCGACCCTTTGACCCCATGTTTTTCTATGTTTTTGTGTGCTACATTCATATATTCATTTAAAAACATTAAAACAGAAAAAATCTTCTCCTAGTCTCTCTTTTTCAAATTAAGCTAAGACAATGATTGCAAATGTCAGAGAAAAGAGATTGCGCTAATGGATTTCGGTAGAAGGAAAACTCATAAGTACGCCTTCAAGGTTCCAAAGTTAGAGGATTTAAGAGGTTTGGCGAGAATGATCACCAACCACGAGGCTTTCAGAGCCAAGTATGGGGGACTATTGTCTCTATTAAGGGTCCATGTAATCGAAGGAATCCTGTCCTCGCTAATCCAGTTCTACGATCCAGTTTATTACTGTTTCACATTCCCAGATTATCAGCTAGCACCAACGCTGGAGGAGTACTCTCACCTGACTGACCTGCATATCACTGATCAAGCTCCCTTTTCTGGACTGGAAAAAATTCCAAAGGATCAAACCATTGCAAGAGCAATTTATTTGGACGAGTCAGAAGTCAGGACTCACATGACCACTAAGGGTGGCATCCAAGGTTTGCCAGCCCAGTTCTTGATAAAGAAAGCCCTGTACTTTGCTAGTATAGGGAACGTGGCCGCTTTTGAGAGCATCTTCGTTTTGCTCACCTACGGGTTATTTTTGTTTCCCAACATTGATAACTTTGTAGATATCAATGCCATTAAGATTTGTCTAATTGGCAACCCCATACTACCTTACTCGCAGATACGTATCATTCGGTGCACTTAAGGAATCTATACAGCGGAGGAATGATCACATGTTGTGTATCCTTGCTTTACAAATGGTTCACTTCCCATTTGCCCAAGTCTGCTGTATTTTGGGATCAAAAGAATACTTTACGTTGGTCGCAGAGAATCATGTCTCTTACCAACTCCGACATCAATTGGTACAATCGAATCTATGACGGGATCAGGATCATTGACCGTTGTGGAAATTTCCCAAATGTACCCTTTATAGGAACTAAGGGAGGAATCAACTATCATCCGGTGTTAGTTCGTCGTCAATTTGGATACCCGATGAGGCATGTCCCACAGAATGCTCATCTGGAAGGTCTTCTCTTCAAGGAAGGAGAAAATGATAGGGCACTAAAGACATAAATAGTGCATGCTTGGAAACACGTTCATAGAAAAGGACGAGAGTCTCTAGGAAAACCAGACTGTGTCTCGGTGGAACCTTATCTCCACTTGGTACAAACTAGAGCTCTCAAGTTGAGGATGCCTTACCCTCTTCAGGAAGTTCTTCCATTAAGGGACTCTGCCCTTTATTTCATGTATGAGACGGAAAAGTTTCAGGTTACTCTCAGCAAAGTTCAGCAGGAGAAGAGGTCTTGGAGGAACGAGTACCGTATTCTCAATGTAGAGTGTAGGAAAATACATCAGCTGTTAAGAGAAAAGGATGCTCTGATTGAAATTTTAGAGCAAAATGTTGTAGAAAATCAGGATGACCAAAGGAATTTGCTCGCTCCTTTCACTTGGCAGAGGAATGACAACCCGACAACTGCCCAAGAGCCCCGGTCAAAGAAAAGGAAAGTACCAGAACCAGCACCTGAGCTCTCCTCAGAGAGGACTCAGGACCCATTAGTTTAGATTTCCTTTTTCAGCACTTTGTAATCTAATGTATTTCCATTTCCGTAATCCTTTGAATTCAATAAAACGGGGTTTCCCCACTGTTTGATATTTACAATCCAATTGTCGAAGTTTACTTTGAATAAACAAAAACATACAATTAATATAATCATTGCATATCATTTATCATTCTCATGTAAACGCATTCTTCTTACATACGAATCTCACGTTTGTGTCTCGGTTCTAGAGTCAAACTATCTCATTCGTACAATACTCGGGCCAATTGTCAAAAAAAGATGGATGATCTCGAGGAAGAGAACAGAGAGTTGAGAGAAAAGATCGACACTCTGAAAGAGGATCTGAGAAAGCTTCATAACGACATGCAAGCTCTAGCAGAAGCTCAGATGCAGCAACAAAGGACTGTGATCTTAGAGATCACATCAACGCCCATAGTGGAAAAGTAAGATCCTAGGTACAAAATGCCGAAAGATCGTCCCTAGGGCATGCCACTCAACTATATCCAGGAAGGATATATTCCGCCGATCACTGAGGATCAGGGAACCGCAGCAGGAGCCGCTGGGCCTGAAGGTTACAAACTTCGGGAAAGCGAAGATACCCGGGCATGACAGCAACTCCTGAAGGTTACAAACTTCAGGAGACACCGAGAGTCTCGGCCATAATGACTATACCACCACCCGTGGTACACACTGTCCCGGAAGGACAAATTACATAGATACCGTCTGGTGGAAATGACATCATGTTCGATAGAATGAATGAAGTCCAGGAATAGTTCCTGGAAATGCAGAAAGAACTGCAAGCCTTTCGCGGTCAGGATTTATTTGGAAAGGACGCCGCAGACCTTTGTTTGGTCCCCAATGTGAAAGTCCCGCACAAATTCCAGGTGCCTGACTTTGAAAAGTACAAGGGTAACTCTTGCCCTCAGAGCCATTTGGTGATGTATGCTCGGCGAATGTCAGCTCAGACAAAGAATCAGGATCTGCTCATTCACTACTTTCAGGATAGTTTAACCGGTGTCGCGTTAAAATGGTACATGGGTTTAAATCGCGCTACGATCGGCACGTTCAGAGATCTTGGCGCTGCCTTCTTTCAGCAGTACAAATATAATCTGGGCATGGCGTCGGACAAAGATCAACTCAGATCGACGTCACAAAAGGACAAAGAAACCTTTAAAGAATACGCTCAGAGATGGCGTGAAATTTCCGCTCAGATTTCTCCACCTCTTGAGGAAAAAGAGATGACAAAGATCTTCTTAAAAACCTTGAGCTCATTTTACTACGATAGAATGGTTGCCAGTGCGCCCAGTGACTTCACCAAGATGGTGGGCATGGGAGTTCGTCTTGAGGAAGCCGTCCGAGAAGGACGTTTAGTGAAAGACGCTGGATCATCAAGTAGTACAAAACGATACGGTAGTGCTCTCCCTAAGAAAAAAGAGTAGGATATTGGGAATATCTCTCTCGGAAGGCAAAGGCGACATTATCAACCAGTAGCAGCTGTAACTCCTGCTATCAACCCTGCGCCTGTTTCTACGTATCAACCTCAGGTTGCACAGAGCCAATCTAATCAACAACAATATCAGCAAAGTGTATATGGGTATTTTTTGACGCCATTAAATGATTTGATATTTTTTAGTATTTTCGACAGAATTCGCAGCTGGAAGTATAAATTGAAGAAGATATTTGAAATATAAGACTTCGACATTTCGACACTGCTGGAAGGGTGTGTTGTTTCGACATGAAGTTTGAAATTTGAATGTAAAAGGGTGTTACCTTTGGCAGATTACGCGTGGAGCAAATCTGATGGAGAAAAGACATGCAAGAAGCCATGTGTCGTATTTTTAGGAAGTGACTGTTATTAGCAGTTATTTTATTTGTATATAAATAGGATAGTTGTGATAGGAATCAGTGTGTTCCAAACCTTGTACAAATTACCACAATTACTCAAAGTAACCGTGTGAGAGAAACGAGTGTTCTGGAAAATGTATGTATGGAAAACACCAGTTTACATTTATGCACTTTAATAAAATTCCAAGTTTTTCTTCATTTTTTTACACTCAAGTCATTTCCTGTACTTCAACAATTTACTTTATTTCTCGTTTAAACTTATCTTCAATTACCTTTTCGCCATATTATACCTTTGTTCTATTAGTCGAAAACCATTAAAAGAAACCTTAGCAAATATAAAACAAATACCTTCCTATTCAAATCAAAGACACTTTCAAAAGCACTTTGTCCTAGGATTTGTGTGGTTGGTCCTGTTAGTAAACTAATTTGCATAAATTAGAAAACCAGAGATTGTTCGTCAAATTTACCAGCGAACAAATTGGCACGCCCAGTGGGACCTAGTGCATTTGTGTAGTTTGTCTTTTGTTCTTATAGCAAATTCTTAGAAGAAAAAGTTTTTATTTCGTTGTATGATTCTAAGGAGTGGCAAGTTAGCCGTGAACAACGAAGAAAGACAAAAAAGAACAAGAATAAGAAGAATGGCAAATCAAAACGCGACTAATAATCAAAATGTTAACAACCCAACGCCTATTCCTTCGACAGGAGAAAATGCGGCGTCAGTTTTTGTATCAGAGGCGATACCATCATCAACGGGGTCGACACCAGCGTTTTCGGCATCCCAAAACGCGCCTAGTGTCTCTGCAGTTGGACCCCAAATGCCTCATATGACCCCTCCTCCTTTAGGGGGGTGTCCATAGGCCATTTGTGACGAATTTTTCAATGCCTCCACATAATAGAGAACAGCCTTATGGAATGCCAAAAACTATGATGGCAAGTTTGCACAATGCATCATTGTTATACTCTGATCCTTTGGTTAATGTTACTTCGCCCCTACAAGGATCAGGGTCTGGTGCGAACCACATAGGCAGAATGGGTCAGCCTGTGTCAACGGGATACCAAACTTATATGCCTGCAATCACTAACAATTCTGTACAAGTAATTAGGCAACAAATGGACGAAAGCAACCATGATATGGTGCAGATGCTAACGCAACAAATGGGCGCTGTGTTTAATCCTTTAATACAAAACACCACCCAAACGAACCAGTTATTAGCAGCGCAAATGACGCGCATTGCCGACTTCTTTGGTGTTCCTCAAACCCAACCAAGGGAACAAATAGTTCAGAATCCCAGAGTAGTTGTCGAAGAGGAAACCACAATAAACCAGAGGCCAGCGGATGTTCCTCAAGTAAACTCTAGAAACCAAGAGGTGTTGGTCGAACAGCCTCATGTCGAAATTCCTGTCCAACAAGAGCCTAGAAGGGTGTTAGTCCATAGAGACCAAAATGCTGATGATGTTGTGCAACAAGTGCGTTATAACAACATGCCAGCAGAAAACAATTTAGTGGCCATGGTCGAAAGGATTATGGCTAGAAATGGTGTGAATGTTGGGCTGCAAAGGCCTAGTTATACATCCCCATTGTCTGAGTATATTTTGTAACAAGAATTACCCCCAAGATGGAAAGTCCCCAAGTTTACCAAATTCTCAGGGGATACTAGCGAATCCACTGTCGAACATGTGGCCCGTTACTTGATCGAAGCAGGAGAAATTGCACGCAATGAAAATTTAAAAATGAAATATTTTCCAAGTTCTTTAACAAAAAATGCTTTTACTTGGTTTACGTCTTTGCCTGGGAATTCGATCCATACGTGGGTCCAGTTAGAAAGGTTGTTCCATGAACAATTTTACATGGGACAAACGAAAATAAGTTTAAAGGGGTTGGCTAGTGTTAAAAGAAAATTCTCTGAGCCAATTGACGATTATTTAAATAGGTTTAGATTACTTAAGGCGAGATGTTTCACGCAAGTGCCTGAGCATGAATTAGTCGAAATGGCAGCAGGTGGTCTTGACTATTCAATTAGAAAGAAATTAGACACTCAATATCTGAGGGATATGGCACAATTGGCGGATAGGGTGAGACCGGTCAAACGTTTAAAAGCCGAAAAAGCTAGAGTAACTAAAAATAAGAAAGAAATAGTGGCTTATGTGGGGGTATGTCAGGAAGATGATGATGACGAGAGCGAATCGTTTAGTTTTGACGAACAAGAAGTTGACTTAGCAGAATTGAAACAGGGTCCGCCATACTCCTGTAAAGTATTGGCTCCGTCGAATGGAAAAAACCCAGTCGAACCTGAAAAGAATGATAAGTTTCCTAAAAGGACTTATACATTCGATGTCACTAAGTGTGACGAAATATTTGACTTGCTGGTTAAAGATGGCCAAATGATAGTGCCACCTGGCACTAAAGTGCCTCCTATAGAACAACAGAAAAAGAGAGGTTTTTGTAAGTACCATAATTTTTTAGGTCATAAAACATCTCAATGTTTCCTTTTCAGGGATCTGGTGCAAAATGCCATTCGTGACGGAAGATTGAAGTTCGGCGACAAGTCGAAGCCATAAATGAAGATTGATTCAAATCCGATGCAGATGGTCGAAGCCCACTATGCTGAACCATCTACAGTGAACTTGGTGGAGGTCGAAGAGGGTTCTGACTGCAGCTTTGAGATGATAAAAGCCGCTGAAGGTTTCGACACAAATGTGAACATGGTAGAGATCGCTGAGATCCCTACGGATGAAAGTGATGTGGAGGAAATATCTGAAGACTTCATCAATAAACCAGTGATGATCAAGGTTACTGAATACCTTGGCGAAGGAAGCTTGAAGAATGGCATCAACAAGGAGGCCACTGAAGGTCTCAACAACGTGAACAAGGATGAAACCACTGAGGGTTTCAGCAATGCAAAGAATGGCGAAACTACTGAAAGTTCCCTCGAGAAAGAGAAGGAGGCCACTGAGGGTCTCAACATTATAAAGAATGACGAAGCTGCTGAGGGTTTTGTCGAAGATGAAAATAAGGCTACTGAGGGCCTTAATGGAGACAAAATGGAGTTTGGTGTTACTTTCGACCAAGCCAATACTGAGGTTGGCGAAGGTATCTCTAAGGTTAACGCAGAGGCTACTGATGGTCCCACGAAGCCAACTGTTTATGGGATTCTATGAAGGATAATAGAGGATCCTAGAGAAAAATATGTTGGTTTCTGTTGTCAACATGACATTAAGAAGCCATCTCCAGAAGGAGATAAAAAAGAGGGCCAGGGAGATTTTGACCTGGCAAAGAAGAAGCATGAAATTGAGGAGGGGCTCACTCTGAAGATGAACAAGTTAAGTATTGGAGATAAGCAAACAACCAATGTTAATATGGTGGAGGTATCCCAGAAAGCTCCAATGCAGACTGATGAAGAGCGCCATAGAGAGGAATATCAAAAAGTGGTGTATCCTAAAGAGGAAGAGAATTTGATTGAGTTCCTTCAAAGGTGTCAGAAGAAAAAATCTGAGGTTATGCTGTGCCCCCGCTGTAGCACTGTGTTCGACAAGAAGGCAGCAGATAATCTAGAGGGAATGGAAAAAACAAAAAGGAAAGGAAACTGGGGGGCAGTTCCACCTACGAGAACGGAGAGGTACGACCTAAGGCGAAATGATCAAAACCATCAAAAGTTTGGAGGAAGGCACCCAAATACCTTCAAACCCACCAACAAAGCTCCTAGTGATAAGTGGGTTCAACCAATCAGGGAGTCCCAGGGACAGAGAAAGTGGAAAAATTTTGAAGTTCAGAGGGGTTCTTCAATGGCTGGCAACAAGGAAGGCGAAAGGCCAAAACCAAGGCCTTATCCTTCAGAGAATTATAAAGGCAAGAATCCCATGTCGAAGTCCCAATGGAGGCGATTCCAAAGACAAAAAAGGGCGGAAAAGGAAGCTGCTGAGAAAGGGGTTGCTGAGAAAGTTGTTGTCGAAAGAAGCAAACCAGAGTCAAGTAGCAATGCCGAAGTGGTGAACCGAAAAGAGGCATCTTACAGCAACAATTCCTGCAATGCAATTGAACCAGTACAATCTAAAGAAAAAGTGGGAGAGGATGACGAAATGACTGACGACTTCAGGTCTGAGTCAGACGCGTCTCTCGACATCGTATGCAACGTGGTCTCTGTCCTTCCAAAAGAATACGACCAAGTCATGGAGGTCGAAGAAGAGGAGGATGTTATGGAGAGTGAAGTTATAGGGCACATGCCAGTATGTTACTATATTATGAATAACGGCTGTGTCGAGGAACATAATGCCTTTTTCGAAAGGCCAGATGACTCCATGCGTGGCCACCTCAAGCCTCTATTCATAAAGGGAAAAGTGGAGAACATGGGAGTGAACAAAATCCTGGTTGATGGAGGAGCTACAGTTAACTTAATGCCCCATTAAATGATTTGAGATTTTTTAGTATTTTCGACAGAATTCGCAGCTGGAAGTATAAATTGAAGAAGATATTTGAAATATAAGACTTCGACATTTTGACACTGCTGGAAGGGTGTGTTGTTTCGACATGAAGTTTAAAATTTAAATGTAAAAGGGTGTTACCTTTGGCAGATTACGCGTGGAGCAAATCTGATGGAGAAAAGACATGCAAGAAGCCATGTGTCGTATTTTTAGAAAGTGACTGTTATTAGCAGTTATTTTATTTGTATATAAATAGGATAGTTGTGATAGGAATCAGTGTGTTCCAAACTTTGTACAAATTACCACAATTACTCAAAGTAACCGTGTGAGAGAAACGAGTATTCTGGAAAATGTATGTATGGAAAACACCAGTTTACATTTATGCACTTTAATAAAATTCCAA
Organism: Lathyrus tuberosus; assembly: GCA_022829125.1. NCBI lineage: Eukaryota > Viridiplantae > Streptophyta > Magnoliopsida > Fabales > Fabaceae > Lathyrus > Lathyrus tuberosus. The sequence goes on along the minus strand of JALAZF010000164.1, from coordinate 4,419,371 downwards.
GTTTTTCTTCATTTCTTTACACTCAAGTCATTTCCTGTACTTCAACAATTTACTTTATTTCTCGTTTAAACTTATCTTCAATTACCTTTTCGCCATATTATACCTTTGTTCTATTAGTCGAAAACCATTAAAAGAAACCTTAGCAAATATTAAACAAATACCTGCCTATTCAAATCAAAGACACTTTCAAAAGCACTTTGTCCTAGGATTTGTGTGGTTGGTCCTGTTAGTAAACTAATTTTCATAAATTAGGAAACCAGAGATTGTTCATCAAATTTACCAGCGAACACAAAGGACACAACAGCCTCTTCAGCAGGCTCGTCCTCAGTATAACAACAACCGTACAACACGACCATCAGGGTTTGATCTTATACCCATGTTGTACGCAGAACTGTTTCCAATACTACTTGTCAAGGGGAATGTCTAAACCAAGTCTCCTATTACAGTACCGGAAAATACGCCTTTTTGGTTCAAGGTGGATCAGACGTGTCCTTACTATCAAGGGGGACCAGGGCATAACATAGAGAACTGTCTCAGTTTCAAATCTGACGTACAAAAGCTTATTAGGAGCGGGGTCTTATCTTTCAAAGATACGAATCCGAATGTTCTCACAAACCCGCTGCCTCAACACAAGAAAGCTGCAGTCAATTTGATATAGGGAGATTCTAGCGACAGCTATCAAATTCATGATGTACTCTTATTAAGGGCCAATCTGGTCAAGATGCATTGTAGACAGAGTGGATATGGCCATATGCCACCTCATAATTATCACCAGTGTGACATCTGCTCTAAAAACAATCAGGGATGTTCTGTGGTACAAGCTGCTCTACAGGAACAGTTGGATCTTGGGTGGATCCAAGAGCATCGAGTTCGTGGAGTCAACATGATCTATACAAATTTCAACATCATTCAGAGCCACGACATCCGTGCAATGAATGTCAACTTGGTGGAAATGCACTCAAGGCAAAGCCAGTATCATAATCTGCCACAGGACGATTACAATTCCTGTCTGACTTGCCCGGTAAACAAACAGGGATGCTCTTTCATACAAGAGGCCCTCCAGCGTCAGATGGATCTTGGGTGGATCCAGGACTACCATGATAGAAATCCTTATCAGATCAACATGATTCAAATCTTTGATATTTTTCTGATGAATACCAGCTTGGTGGAGTTACACGCCAGGCAAGTCCAACTCGGTTTTCTCACTTCTCACGATTATCTGAGCTGTAAAGTATGCAGTGAGAGTAACCAAGGGTGCGCTCTCGTTCAAAGAACTTTACAACACTTATTAAATCACTGGTGGCTTCTGATCTATATGGATAAAGACACGCAACAAATCAGTGTGCTTAATGGAAACCCCACTCGGCGTCAAAATCAGGATGTCCGATCTATGGGGACTGACCTGGTGAGGTTACACTGCATCCAAAGCGGGCGTGGCCAGGTGCCACCATATAACTATGAACGCTGTAGAGTCTGCTCGGAGAATAACCAAGGATTCTACCTTGTGCGGGCGGCTCTTCAAGGTCAGGTGGATCGTAGAGAGATTCGCCAATGTCCGAGTTCTGAGCCAATCGACTAGACACCGGACTACTTTGCTGATCAAATCAGAGACATTGTCATAATCTCTGATCATCAATAGAACAAGGATGTTTGTACCATTATCCCTCTACTGGACAAATCAAAAGTCCCTAGCCAGGAGCTGATTGAAGTTACTTATGACAGTCAAAAAAATCAGAAGGCTCCTGTAGTTATTTATCTACCAGGACCATTACCGTATGAATCAGCTAAGGCGATCCCTTACAAATACGGCGCGACAATAATCGAGAATGGAAAGGAAATTCCATTACCCTCCGTCGTGAACATTGCAGACATCAGTCGAGTAACACGGAGCGGTCGAATCTTTAACCGAGGAGTTGGAGAACCTAACAAAGAAAAGGAACTTCCGACAGAAGCTCCTGATCCACCAGTCGGTCAATCCAGTGATCCCGACCTTTCAAAGAACAACGATGAGATGCTGAAGCTCATCCAAAGGAGTGAATACAACATTGTTGACCAGCTGTTACAAACTCCTTCAAAGATCTCTGTGCTATCACTTTTACTCAGTTCCGAAGCCCACAGGGAGGCTCTATAGAAAGTCTTAGAGCAGGCCTTTGTGGAACAGGATGTGTCATTATGACAGTTTGATAGCATCATCTCTAACATCACTGCCTGCAACAACTTAGGATTCAGTGATGAGGACTTGCCAGAGGGGGGCAAAAGTCACAACATGGCGCTCAATATCACAGTCAAGTGCCAGGGCGATGCTTTAGCCAGCGTACTAGTAGACACAGGATCAGCCATCACCGTTATGCCGAAGTTCACTTTAATGTGACTATCATTCAAAGGATCCCCGATGAGGGGCAGTGAGGTCATCGTCAAAGCCTTTGACGAATCTTGGAAAGCAGTTATCGGCGAAGTCGACCTTCCCATAACTATCGGTCCTCACACTTTCCTAATCACTTTCCAGGTCATGGACGTCTGGGCAACATACAACTGTTTATTAGGAAGACCTTGGATACACCAGGCTGGGGCAGTCACTTCGACACTGCACCAGAAACTGAAGTTCGTCAAGAACGATCGACTCGTCATGGTCAGTGGAGAACAAGCCTTGATCATGAGTAACCTGTCATTATCTACTTGTAGAGAACCTGAGGAGGTTGTTGGAACTCATTTCCAAGCACTTTCGGTGAGCAATGAGAATCAATCAGAGAAGGGAACCTCGATTTCCTCATACAGAGATGCTCTCGAAGTGATTAAAAGTAACAATACGAAAGGATGGGGACAACTTGTCATTCGTACTGATAACAAAGCAAAGAAGGGTCTTGGTTTTTCTACAACCTGCACCCAGACAGCTGCTAACTATGAAAGTTTTCATCTCATTCAGGACTTCTTCCACAGTGGAGGTTTCCTTCACCTAGTGCCTCAAGTAGTCCATACCATCAATGAAGGGGATTCCTCCGATACGGATGAGGAATGGAAGTCCGATCTTAACACGGACGGTTATATGTCTCAGGAAAAGGTGCCTATGCCATTTTGCTATCCCGCACAGAGTCTGAGATTTATACCCAGGTCAGACGTTGAAATGATATACGGAGATTGTGATCCGGAAGGATGTCGTGCTCCCCCAAACTCATTAGAGGAAGACACTCTGATGAGGGACAACTTTGACTACGACTATTATGGCCCAATGGATGGCCTGCCTATCTGGCAGCCGTACCCAGGAAACTCAGGGCAAGAATGAAATTCTGGTATCAGACGTGTGATGTTAAGGTGTGATGTCACAACAACACACTCTGCACAATGGACAACAATAACAGTAAAATAACACCAAGAATTGTTGACCCAGTTCGGTTACAACCAACCTACTCTGGGGGCTACCAAGCCAGGGATGGAATTCACTACTTGTAGATATAATTTACAGACTCAACAACCCATTGACAGTCTTCTAAACTTATACTCTACTAATGACTTCCTACCTAAGACACCACTTAGGTATGAGAACACCACTCAATCCCTTACAAACTCTCAAAGAGACCACTTTGAGTACCCTTGATCTTACTTCACAGCTTCGATCAAGCAACCACTCTCTATTACTTCACAGCTTCTAGAGAGGACAGAATACGACACAATAATTCACCCTAGAATTCTGGTTACACAACTCGTACAAAATACTCAAGACACTCAGCCTATGCTCTTGATCTTCTCTCTGTATTTCTGTACCTTTTTCCTTTGGTCTTGTGCACTTTATATAGCTCCTTGAATTGGTCTTGGACTTGCTACAATATCTCCCAGATTTGTTATTTAAAATTGAATATTAAAACAGATTTTCTCCTAAAATCTTTTTAAATCTTCAACCTTTTAAATCTCCTACAAATCTGCAACAGATCTCCTATGCAACAGCAAATATCTATCCCAATATATTCGCATCCAATGAGACAACTTGCTCTCCACAATTCCAGCTAATACGCAACCCTAACAACATCATAGTCTGCTGTTGTTAATTCTGCAGATCTGATGTTACAACATCACCTGTGTGACATCAGACATCCAACTTCAGCAATTAATTACTTAACGCAGCCCAGTGTTAAGACTTCAATGTTGCAACATCAGCACCTTGACATCAACATTGAATATACTTTATTTTACCAAAATTCCAGCCAATCCAGGAACTAACAATCTCCCCCTTTGGCTAATTTTGGCTAAAATAATCTCTGCATATTCAGAGACTTCAGCAGCGGAATAATCTTCAAAAATTTGACTCTCATCAGCAGCAGTTTGACAATACTCATAGTCTTCATCACTTGATCTGCTGCAGCACCATCTTCATTCTTGACAACAGCCAATTGGTGCTCCCTCTGTAAAATATGAACCAGCTTCACAACTGTTCAGTAGCTCACAATGTGCAACACTTTTCTCCCCCTTGATGTCTTCTTGGCTGCACTCTTCAAATGTCATGATATCTTCACTAATTCAGTCAAAACTCCCCCTCAATAACAGCATCACATTAGCAGCATTTGGCAATAATACTCTTGACTATCTTGGCTATTTTCTCCCCCTTTTTAGCCACAATTAGGGAAACTTCAGTTAGAAGCCCTATTAACTATAGTCAGTACACCCTAGCTCTCATTGTTAGCCTCTCAGTTAGTAAACAGGCAAAACAAATCATAGAAGGAAACTAAAACCAAAACTAGTGCATAAAACAGCACAATATTCAAATTACATAACCAACAACAAAAAAAACTAAAAACTGAAACTACTATAAAAAAAACAACAGATGGAGATTAGTCTTCATCCGAGCTTGTACCAGCAGCATCTTCATCACCCTCATCTGACCTGGAAACCTCAGTGTCACCATTCCCATTGTCTTCCCCCTGTTCCAAGTCTTTAATCATCTGTTCAATCTTCATTTTCCTGTCAGTGCTGGTCTTGATAACCATATCAAGATCCTTGCAGGTTGCCCTTAATTCTTTAATCAGCTCAGATTTTGTACTGACCATCTTAATCCCAGAGCTTGATGTTGTAACAATGTCTGGAACATGACTCCTAGCAAACAGTTTGGGATGCAAAGATAAAGCTGATTCCCTCTTACAAGCTACCTCTGAGCTGGTTAAGATTCCAGGATGCTGATCTAAGATCATTCCACAAATAAGGGAAGGGAATGATATATGCATTTTGATGGCATTGGTGGCACCATGCTTTACTACTTGATCAAATATATAGCTTCTATAGTTGAGCTTGACCTTTTTCCCTACAGCATAGATGAACCTTCCTAATCCCACAGTTATAGTGGTTTTGTGATTAGTAGGTACCCAGTTGGCCGCACCAATTCTGTGCAATATAGCATACTTGATACTGAGTTTGCTGGCTGTTAATTTATTTTTCATAGGCCACACCTTAACTTGAGTAGCAGTAATCTCTCTACACACTTCATTATCAGTCACCTCTAGCTCACACTCCTCTTGGTCATCTCTTCCCAGATATTTGTTGACAGTACTAGGAGAGAAGTCAATACACTGTCCCCTAACAAACACCTTCATGTAGTTCACACTTCTATTGTCAGAAATGTCTATGGGAATGTTGACAACAAATTCCTTAACAAGTCCACTATAGCACTTGGAGAATCTGGTCACAGTCTTTAGAAGTCCAACTCCATGAATGAGGTCCATAATTTCTTTCATCTCCAAGATATCTTTTCCAAGCTCCCTTTCCAGAGCTAACCTTCTTTGGCACACAAACTTCCACAAGGATGCACTGCTCGCATAATGGAAGGATATGTTGTCCACTGGCACTTCAGGGACCTTATAAGAAATTCTCTTTAGAATGGTCTTTCTAACTGGTGTGATGTCATGGACATCTTCCTCAACTTCATCCTCAGACTCAGATTCTTCTCTAACCTTTCTCTTTTTGGAAGGTGTAACAACCTTGCTCCAAGGTTTTGTGGGACCAACAACAGTTTTCTTCTTTCCTTCAGTAGGCTTCTTAGGAGAGGATTCATTGGTCTTTCCTTTCCTTGTCTGTAGTCTCTTGGCAATACTTGGAACAGCATTTCCAATGACTTCATTGTCAGATAAGTCATCCACATTGATCACGTCCTCACTCTTTTCTTCTTCAGGAGTAGTTCTATCATTAATTCCCTCATGCACATCTTCTTCTTCTCCTCCTCTTTCAGAATCCTCAATGACAGACATGGCAAGTCTATGAAGATCAGATTCTTCTCCTTGCATGTCTACCTTTTTTGCTGGCATCTGATTCAACGGTACAGAAATTCCTTTCACAGGTATTCCTTTGTCCAGTATTTTGGTTGCCAGATTACCCATACTTTTATCAACATCAAACTTTTCTACCACAGTTTGAGACGTGGATGACCTAGGTGTTGATTTATCACTAAATAGGATGCTGGTAACTAGCTTCTTTGTTTCACTATTTTTAAAAGTAGTTGTGGCCCTTTTTGAAGCAAGTTTAGAAGGTCTAGGTTTACCTGATTCTGGTAACATTACGGAGATGGGTTGTATATTCAGAGCTTCGTCTTCAGAGTACTCATCTGTAGAAACCCTAGCGTTATTCCGCGAAGAACTTTTAGAAGGAGAAGCTGTCTGCTTTGACATGGTTCCTTTGAGGGAGTATAGAGTAAGATAATTCTTCTTGTTGAAGGGGGCGAACAGAAGAGAGATATGAGTTTTGATGAACCGTGATTTTGCTATAATAGGAAATGAGAGTCTGAGGTAAGGCGCCAGATTTTGTGTATTCTTTAAAGACAAATTACTAATTTTCTCCCTCCATAAAGATTTTCCTTTTAAACAATTCACATCAGGACTCATTAACTCTGAGTAACCTTTCAGCCTCCTGATGTCATAGTCTGATGTTGTAACATCAACTTGAACATCATTAGTTGAATTTCCTTCAAGAGAAATCCACTGATAGCAGTTGTCTTTGGTTCTGGCACCCTTCATAACAATCTGATTATGCTCATCAGAAACCACACACTCATGCTTAGTGTAGTTTACCTTGTAAACTTCATCACACAACTGGCTTATACTGATCAAATTTGCACTTAAGCCATTGACAAACATAACATTGTCAAGTTCAGGTCTACCATCACCTTGCACTTTCCCAACTCCTGCAACAATACCTTTTCCTCCATTGCCAAATATAACCTCATGAGAGGGACAAGGTTTATGTTCAGCAAACATGGATCTACATCCAGACATGTGTTTGGAACACCCACTGTCAAAATACCATGTTCCTTCTTTAAACTCTCTATCACCCATGTGAGCCAATAAGCACTTCACCTTCTCCTTAGGTACCCATTGTTTAACAACTTTGGGCCTGTGCTCTCTCCATCTGTTTTGAGGTTGAGGGTATCCATGCAGCTTGTAGCAAGAGTACTGCATATGTCCAAACCTTCCACAATAATAGCATCTCACCCTTTCATCTCTGAATCGTCTGCCATGATGAGATTGCTTATGCTGCCATTCATAATGTGGTCTTCTCCTACCATAACTGCCCTGCCATCTATTATGCTGGTATCTTCTTCCATAGGACGACTGAATCCTGTTTCCTTGATTGTCTCCCATGATGGTGTGGCTTTCTTCTTCCATAGATATAAGGAACAACATTGGTGTATCCATATCCATAACCATACCAGTTTTCCTGATGTTGAGACACCTGATGAGACATGTGTTGTTTGAACTGAGCAGCTTGCATGCTCTCGTGGTATTGTGGGGGCATATACTGACTAGCTCCTTGTGGCTGCTTTCTCTTTTGATAGGGACCAGTCTTCTTCTCAATCTTCTTAGGTTGTGAAACATCAGCTTTCTTAGGGGTAGAATCCTGCTTCTTTGGCTGATGTTGAGATGAAAGTTGTGACACTTCCTTCTTTGAACCTGAAGTGCTTCCTTCTGAAGTTTCTTTGTCCTCAGCCACATAACCTATCCCAGCTTTGTCTCCAGCAGCTTTTTCTGACTGAAGGATCTTGTCAAGTGTGTCTGTACCACAGCTCAGCATCCTAACAGACTTGGTCATTTGATCAAGGTGAGCTCTAACTAGCACCACTTCATTCTCCAGACCCATCTTTTCATTCTCTAGCTGAGCAATTTGTTGTTTGTGGCACTTGTTTTCTTGACAAATCTCAGCACTTTTTAAACACAACTCTTGATAGGTAGAAGCTAACTCCTCATAAGTTACTTCTCCATCACTAGAATCATCATCAGAAACCACAGCTCCTGTTAAAGCTCTCACATGCTTTGCTGACTCGCCTTCACTTTCACTATCAGAGTCAGACCAGGAAACTGTCACGCCCTTCTTCTACTTTTTCAAGAAGGTAGGACATTCTTTCTTGACATGTCCATACCCTTCACACTCAAAGCACTGAACTCCTTTATCTTGGGTAGTTTTCTCTTCATCCTTCTTGCTAGTGTCAGAAGTCATGTTCTTGACATTAGGCCTGGAGTTATTATTCATTCTCTTGAATACTTTGGTGAACTGTCTTCCCAACATCACTATGGCCTGAGATAGATCCTCCTGCGATTCAGAACTCTTTCCTTTTTCTTCTGCATCATTTGACACCAAGGCTATACTTTTTGGCTTCTTTTTTGGTTCTTCCTCATTCAACCCAAGCTCAAAAGTTTGAAGAGATCCAATGAGCTCATCTACTCTCATCTTACTAATGTCTTGTGATTCTTCAATGGCAGTAACCTTCATCTTATACTTCTTAGGTAGGGACCTAAGGATCTTCCTCACAAGCTTTTCATCTGACATCTTCTCTCCAAGAGCACTAGATGCATTGGCCAGCTCAAGAACACTCATATGGAAATCATGAATGGTCTCATCTTCCTTCATCTTCAGGCTTTCAAATTTTGATGTTAAAATCTGAAGTCTTGACATCTTGACTCTAGATGTTCCTTCATGAGTAGCCTGCAAGATATCCCAGGCTTGCTTAGCAACTTCACAGGTATTGATTAACCTGAAGATATTCTTATCCACTCCATTGAATATGGCATTTAGAGCTTTGGAATTTCCAAGGGCAAGCTCGTCTTCCTCCTTGGTCCACTCTTCTTCAGGCTTTGGCTTGGAGGTGCCTTCTTTATCTTTACCAGCATCATCCTTCTCACACATGACAGGAGCTTTCCATTCTTTAATAACAGCCTTCCAAGCCCTACTGTCCAAGGATTTTAAGAAGGTGGTCATCCTTGGCTTCCAATAGTCATAATTGGATCCATCCAAAATAAAGGGTCTGTTGACGAATCCTCCAACTTCTTTGTCCATCTTTACACCAGAAAGTAACTTCCCTAGATCTCACCCAGAGACAGACAGGATGCCTGCTCTGATACCAATTGAAATTCTGGTATCAGACGTGTGATGTTAAGGTGTGATGTCACAACAACACACTATGCACAATGGACAACAATAACAGTAAAATAACACCAAGAATTGTTGACCCGGTTCGGTTATAACCAACCTACTCTGGGGGCTACCAAGCCAGGGATGGAATTCACTACTTGTAGATATAATTTACAGACTCAACAACTCGTTGACAATCTCCTAAACTTATACTCTACTAATGACTTCCTACCTAAGACACCACTTAGGTATGAGAACACCACTCAATCCCTTACAAACTCTCAAAGATACCACTTTGAGTACCCTTGATCTTACTTCACAGCTTCGATCAAGCAACCACTCTCTATTACTTCATAGCTTCTAGAGAGGACAGAATACGACACAGCAATTCACCCTAGAATTCTGGTTACATAACTCGTACAAAATACTCAAGACACTCAACCTATGCTCTTGATCTTCTCTCTGTATTTATGTACATTTTTACTTTGGTCTTGTGCGCTTTATATAGCTCCTTGAATTGGTCTTGGAATTGCTACAATATCTCCCAGATTTGTTATTTAAAACTGAATATTAAAACAAATTTTTTCCTAAAATCTTTTTAAATCTTCAACCTTTTAAATCTCCTACAAATCTGCAACAAATCTCTTATGCAGCAGCAAATATCTATCCCAAGATATTCGCATCCAATGAGACAGCTTGCTCTCCACAATTCCAGCTAATACGTAACCCTAACAACATCACAGCCTGTTGTTGTTAATTCTGCAGATCTGATGTTACAACATCACCTGTGTGACATCAAACATCCAACTTCAGCAATTAATTACTTAACATAGCCCAGTGTTAAGACTTCAATGTTGCAACATCAGCACCTTGACATCAACATTGAATATACTTTGTTTTACCAAAATTCCAGCCAATCCAGGAACTAACAAAGAAGATCAGTCGAACAATAAAAATCAGCTGAACATCACTGAACAGAATACCTGTGTCCCCACCATGTCATAGGATCAACACTCAGGTCATTCAGAAAATATCCAGTATGACGATGAATTGGCAAAGCTTGCTGGACTAGAATTTATCAACTATGCTTTTCCCGAGGTCAACGTCATCGAGAGAGATGACTCCTCCAGTTCCAAAGAAGTAAGGGACACTTTAGGACAACCAAGTGGAAAATACGACTATATGGTCAAGTACACCGCTCCTGAGAGCTCTCGTATCAGGCTCGAAGACATCCAGCTAACTGGATGGGGAGATTTTCCTGAGAGCACAAATACTATGCAAAATGCAACAGAGGAATCCTCCTACGACAACTCTGCCTGGGAGACAGATTCCAATGATCCTGCTCCGCCAAAAATCAGCGTTATTTCTGAAGACTAATCAAGGAAGGTGCCAGACTTTGTGATTCACCGAGGAGTTTGCTGCCAATGGGTTGCTGTCGATGTTCCGAAGATTGTTCATAAGTCAAAGTAATTGCCGTCTTTAACCTTTCACCCTGCCCAGGTGAAACGGATGTTTTGATAGGGCTCACTTTCTGTAATTATCCCTCTTCGCTTTGCCCAAAGCAACTGAGTTTTATTTTATAGGGCTATAGTTTCAAGAACCGACTTGTTCATAAATAAAATAACGTCGTTCTGTAATTTCCGCATTAATTGTTGTTTTCTCTTTTCGCTTTCTCAGAAAATGGTAATCCTAAAAAACAAATAATAATAAACAAGAAGTTTTTCAAAAAAAAAATACACTGCACACACTTGCATTCTCTCTATCTCTTCTAAAAATAATCATCACGTCATGCAGATTGCCTGTTTTAAACCCAGTTGAAACATACGATCCGATGCCTTCTCCCAACTTTGAATTCCCAGTATTTGGGGCTGAAGAAGAAGAGGACGAAGAAATTCCAGAAGAGATCTCTCGACTACTCAGACAAGAGGAAAGGTCCATTGAACCTCACAAAGAGCCGTTAGAAATGGTAAACTTGGGTTCGGAAAAAGAGAGAAAAGAAATCAGGATTGGGGCACTGCTCAGTCCAACTGCCAAAGAGAGTTTGATAAAGCTTCTCAAACAGTTTCCCGATGTATTCGCCTGGTCCTATCAGGATATGCCAGGGTTGGATACCAGCATCGTGGAACACCATCTACCGTTAAGATCAGAATGTTCGCTAGTAAAACAAAGGTTGAGACGGACTCACCCGGACATGGCCATCAAAATCAAAGAGGAGGTACAGAAACAGATTGACGCAAGCTTCCTCGCCACATCAGAATATCCTCAATGGTTAGCCAACATAGTACCAGTTCCAAAAAAGGACGGAAAGGTCAGAATATGTGTCGACTACCGAGATCTAAACAAGGCTAGTCCAAAGGACGGCTTTCCTTTGCCACACATTGACATGCTGGTAGACAGTACAGTGAAATTCAAAGTTTTCTCCTTCATGGATGGATTCTCGGGCTATAATCAAATCAAAATGGCGCCGAAAGACATGGAGAAAACTTCCTTCATCACCCAATGGGGTACTTTTTGTTACAAGGTAATGTCGTTCAGTTTGAAGAATGCCGGGGAAACCTATCAAAGGGCCATGACTACCTTTTTCATGACATGATACACAAAGAAATTGAAGTGTATGTCGATGATATGATTGCAAAATCTAAGACAGAAGAGGAGCATGTGACCCACCTGTCAAAACTATTCGAGCGGTTGAGAAAGTACAAACTCTGCTTGAATCCCAATAAGTGCATATTTGGTGTTCGTTTAGGGAAACTCTTAGGGTTCATCATCAGCCAGAAAGGAATTGAGGTTGATCCTGACAAAGTCAAGGCCATTCAAGAAATGCCTTCTCCTAAAACTGAAAAACAAGTCAGAGGATTCCTGGGATGTTTGAACTACATCTCCAGATTCATATTCCTTATGGCTGCAACATGCACGCCAATCTTCAAATTACTCAAAAAGAACCAGGACTGCGTTTGGACAGATGACTGCCAAACCGCCTTCGACAGTATTAAGGAATATCTGTTGAACTCACTGATTCTATCACCTCTAGTGGAAGGAAGATCACTGATCATTTACTTAACAGTCTTGGAAGACTCAATGGGTTGTGTACTTGGCCAAAAAGACGAAACAAAAAGAAAAGAGTCTGCCATCTACTATTTGAGCAAGAAATTCACCGATTGTGAGACTCGGTACACTATGCTTGAGAAAACTTGCTGCGCTCTGGCTTGGGCAGCCAAACGTCTTCGCCAATATATGATTCATCACATTACTTGGTTAATCTCTGAAATGGATTCAATCAAGTACGTATTTGAAAAACCTGCTCTCACGGGAAGGATTGCCCGTCGGCAGATGTTGTTATCAGAATATGACATAGAGTACCATGCTCAGAAAGCCGTTAAGGGAAGTATTTTAGACGATCATTTGGCTCATCAACCGATTGACGATCAAGAATCAATCGGGTTTGACTTCCTAGACGAAGATGTCATGTATTTGAAAATGAAAGATTGCAATGAGCCGCTACCCAATGAAGGGCCAGAACCAGGTTCCCAATGGGGACTTATCTTTGACAGAGCTGTCAACCATTACGGAAACGAAATTGGGGGAATCATCATAACACCTCAGGGTACCCACATTCCTTTCACCGCCAGACTTACGTTCAAGTGCACAAACAACGGGCCGAATACGAAGCTTGTATCATGGGTCTCGAGGAAACGATTGATTTGAGGATCAAAAATTTGGATGTATATGGCGATTCAGCCCTCGTTATCAATCAGATCAAAGGAGATTGGAACACATACCAATCCGGATTGATTCCTTAAAAAGATTATGCGAAAAGGTTGTTACCCTTCTTTAACAGAATCGAGTTTCATCACATCCCACGTGATGAGAATCACATGGCTGATGCATTAGCTACTCTCTCTTCCATGGTTAGCGTAGGTCAATGGACTGACCTACCTAAGATCGACATAATGCGCCTTGAACGGCCTGCTCACATCTTCACGATCGAAGCAGTCATCGACGATAAACCTTGGTATCATGATATCAAATGCTTCCTTCAGAAACAAGAGTACCCACCTGGGGCACTGAGGAAGGACAGAAAAACCCTCAGAAGGCTGGCTGGCAGTTTCTTCCTGAGCGGTGATACACTCTATAAGAGGAACTTTGACATGGTCTTGCTCCGATGTGTAGACAGACCAGAAGCAGACATGCTGATGAAAGAAATTCATGAAGGATCATTTGGCACCCATGCCAACGGACACACAATGGCGAGAAAAATTCTGAGAGTAGGATACTATTGGTTGACAATGGAATCCGATTGCTACAAGTACATGAGGAAGTGTCACAAGTGTCAGATATACTCTGACAAAATCCATGTACCGCCAACGCATCTCAAATTTTTCTCTTCCTCATGGCCTTTTTCCATACGGGTAATCGACATAATTGGCATGATTGAACCCCAGGCTTCGAACGGACATCGGTTCATCCTGGTAGCCATTGATTACTTCACCAAGTGGGTTGAAGCAGCGTCATACGCCAATATAACCCAACAAGTGGTGGTCCGATTTATAAAAAACAATCTCATCTACCGTTATGGTGTTCCCAGCCAGATCATTACTGATAATGGATCTAACTTGAACAATAAGATGATGAAAGAGTTGTGCGCAGAGTTCAAGATCGAACACCATAACTCATCTCCCTACCGACCTAAGATGAACGGAGCGGTAGAAGCGGCTAACAAGAACATCAAGAAAATCGTTCAGAAGATGGTTGTAACCTATAAAGATTGGCACGAGATGCTACCCTTTGCTCTTCAAGGTTATCGTACATCTGTTCGTACTTCAACAGGGGCAACCCCTTTCTCTCTAGTATATGGCATGGAAGCAATGCTTCCCATAGAAGTAGAGATCTCATCAATCTGGGTATTAATGGAAGCTAAGCTTATAGAGGCTGAATGGTGTCAAAGTCGACACGACGAACTAAATCTGATCAAAGAAAAATGAATGACGACATTATGCCACGGTCAGTTGTATCAGCAAAGAATAAAGAAGGCGTTTGACAAAAAGGTCCGACCTCGCGTCTTCAGGAAATGAGACCTCGTGCTCAAAAAGATCCAGTCATTTCTCACTGATTCCTGGGGTAAATGGACTCCAAATTATGACGGCCCCTATGTGGTCAAGAAAGCTTTCTCAGGCGGCGCCTTGAGACTTGCAACCATGGATGGAGAAGAATTTGCCTACCCCACGAATGTTGATGTAGTCAAGAAATACTTCGCCTAAATAAAAAAATAAAAAAAAAGTCTCGGTGGATTGAAAATCCGAAAGGGCGGTCCCGGCAAAAATTAGAGACAAAATAAAAAAAATCATCCCGGTGAATTGGAAACATCACAGTACAAGCCATGAAAAAATTAGGGATAATGGCAAGTAACTATGTTCAACAGGGGCAAATCCCTCAGCGGCAGTTACACCATCCGTCAGAAAACTCCAGTCAAGGTCATCTTCGACAGAAGCTCAGGATGTCCAGAATTCAAAGTTGGTAGAAGGATAGTGGTCGTTATGTTTCAACGTAGCCCTTTTCCCTGTAAATTACCATTTTCTAACTTTGTAAATACTCTATGGGATCACGCGTTTGGCTGATTTCCATCCTATCAATAAAATTTGAGCCCTTGTGCTTTTGTTTGTAATTCTTATTTGTTTTAGCTTTACAAAACGACATTTTTTAACATGATCAACGATTCTTGAAATAAAACAAAAATGATTACTTGTCAAACTTTTTTTTGCTTTTAAAATAAAGATGGCAATTTCTTTTGACTATTGAACATCGAAAGAACATCGATCGTTTCTCCAGAAGTAAGCGAGCTTCAAAGTGCAGAATCAAAGTACTCATTCTAAACCAGTGCGCCTGAATGAAGGATCAGTTATGTCAGATGTGAATACTCCGACTGACATCCCCGGTAGAGTTCTTACCTCCTAAGCCCGACCAACGTTGTTCCCCGCAGGGACTATTTCTCCTAAGCAAGGCAGAATTGCTATTTTTGAACCCAGTGGTACCTTTTCGTCCCCCGCAGTGGCCGAGTATCCAGTCATGTTCATTCGTTAGTCTGTGTGTCGCATCAGTTTTGTCAGTATAGACATACATACATCATGCATTATTGATTTACATTCGCATTCATATTGCATCACTGTCTCTCTAGTCCGTCTTGTCCCCTAGTGATAGAAGTCTTCTCAATTGAGTTGTCAGTTCTGTCCTCGTTAGGAAATGTTGCGTCTGAACTATCTCTCTCCTCCAGTTTATTTCTGGATTAGAATCGACCTTTGACCACTTTGATAACTTGAACCTCTGAAAGGCCAGAGAACCTTCACCAAACATCACTCTTCGCCATTGAAGATGATATCTTCGCTTTCCCGGATTAAGGAAAATCCCCAGAGAAAGCCTCTTGGTCAGAAATTCGGCAGTACGGCAGTTTTTCTTTGAAAAATCCGCTGATGAAAAGGTCATCAGCACTTCCAAACTGGATTACATCGTATGGCATTTCTTCGAAAGAATCTCGAGGAAAAGTATGATGTAATACCCCCTAAACAGGAACAGTCTCTCAAGAGACTCATTTTCCCCAGTAGGGTCGACAAATGGCGTCTCTAATAGAGAAGTTTGTACACCTCTACAACTCAAATGACTGGGTTCCCCAACAATTCTGACATCAGATCTTTTTCCATCAAATGGCATCTCCCCAGGAAAACTCGCGAGAAGTTTGAGGAAAAAACCGCTACGAACAACGTCCCTTGTCAAGAAAGTTTATTGACAAAAGAAACTAAGACCAGTTCCTTGGTAGGAAACCAGGATTGAGGGGAAGTTTACTTCAGAAACTTAGACCAGTTCCTTGGTAGGAAACCAGGATCGAGGGGAAGTTTACTTAGAAAACTGAGACCAGTTCCTTGGCTGAAGACCAGGATCGAGGGGAAGTTTTACCTTTTCTAAGCATCATTGCTTAGCAAAATAAGAAGGATGCATGAATTACCATTCTTAACCACCCTCAAAATTTTGGGTATTTCGATATTTAATCCTCTTGCACCCCGAATGCCCGAATACCTTCGCCATTCACACCTTCGTGTTCAAGAAGATTAAATAGGGGAATATGTCATACCCCAAATTTTGACCACTAAGAATTCTCATCATTGTGCAAATCATCACCACAATATGGATGTATCATTATGCCTCATTAGTCTCCCCAAAGATGGGTGAGCATCCACTACAATCAAACTTAGGGTTTCAAGCCCTCTCAGAGTTCTTAGACTAAGGATCAATCAAGAAATGACATGATATTTGACTTGTATAGCCTCTCAAACATCCCCAAAGGATCAAGAGGACTCCCACATTAAGTATTAAGCACAAGGCTGCTCCCTTCTAGGTGGATTAAGCCTCAAGATCGCCAGTTTCACCAAATTAGGGTTTTGGTTGACCAGGGCCTCCAAATGGAAATTTTCCTCTGGGAATGAGCCAATGCTTTAAAGCATAACCTAAAATACTCCATGTAACCTCATGGACCCAATCATCAAGTCAATTTGGCCTCAGGGGATGCATTCATCAAAAATCAGGAATTAGAGTTTCTTGACCTAATTCACCCCTAAGTTGACTTTTGGGACAAATCATGAGCCAAGACCTCAAGAGAAGATTTGAGGGTCTCCAATACACTACCTTGATCCATTTGCAACAATGGATTGATCTAAGAAGCTTGAGCAACAAGTTTCAAGTTCATCAGAACCACAGTTAGGGTTTCGCAGGAAAAAGTCAACTATGCCTTTGACTTTTGACCCATGCATGCTCCCAAACCTTGGAACATGATTCAATACACCCTATAACACCTATGAAATCAATCCATAAAGTTTGATTTAGTTCAAGTACTTGATTTCATAGAGGATCGCACAGTTTGGAATTCATCTGACAAAAAGTCAACTGTGCACAAAAGTCAACTTTGACATTTTGAGATTTTTCACAATTATGGTTCTTTGACCCTAAAATGATGTTAATGTATGATTGGAATCATCATTCATCAAGAAAAATCAAGAAAAGTTGGATAACTTGTAAAAGGGGTAACCATAAAAAACTTAGAAATTTTCTAAGTTATGGAACAAAGTGGCTAGGGTACCAACTTTGGAGGATCATAACTCCTAAACCACAAGGCCATTTTTCCCCATTCAAAGTTGGATTTGTAGCTCTCATGGCCCTCTAAAAAAGCTTCAAACATAACTCATTCCAATTCCTAATAGATTTTAAGTTATGGAATGATCAAAATCACAAAAAGTGAAAATGTCACTTTTTTCTAACACAGTGAAATTTTCACTAAGTCAGAATCTGCCTTCACTTTTTTCCAAATGTAGGGGCATTTTTCACTTGGATCCAAAAGGTATCAAAACCAACTATGATCAAACAGTTGTTGTATCATATGAGGGCTTTCCAAAATGGCCAAGAGCTCCATCAAAATCCACTTGAGCCATGAGATATGACAATGCCAATATGCCTTGCTGCAAACTGTCATGGCAAGGCAGATTTGGAAGTTTTGCTTGATTTGCTCAAATTTTGCAAAGGACAAGCAACTCTATCCATCTGAACACCTCAAGGGGGACCAAGGAGGAACCAACTCTGATCCCAAGCCTCCCAAGTCTTTGGAACCAAAAGTAGCATGCCAAACCTAGAAATGCTTAAAAGAGGGACAAGACTCCAATTTTGGATTGAGCATTTAATGGATGCACCAAGGTGGCATGGACTGAGCCATTCCCAACTGAATTCAGTCAAGACTTATCCAAGACCAAGGGAACCAGCAGCATGTGCCCTAACCTCTAGTCAATGGCTAGAAGAGACTTGGGTTCTCATTGCTCAACATTGGCCAAACCTCTGCTGCAGTTTCCATTCACTATTGCAGCCAAAACAAACTTGCTCTACTATAAATAGAGCTCAATTGTGCTCAGTTTGAGTACACCAAAGCACTACAACACTTGCTTTCCTCAAAATCTCTTTCTCTAGGCAAAATTACCTTCTTTAGCAAGGTAACTCTGAGTTTTTGAGTTAGAGAGCAATTCCACCACAGCTTATGATCCAAACACATCCAATATGTCATATCTAAGCTGTCCAAACTCTCACAAGTGACCTGTAACACCAAAATCACAAAGTCACCTCTCAAAACCTCAAAATAGGACTTTTGTGCATTTTTCAAGCCATGTCTTGATTCAGCCACTTTCCAAACCAGATAAAACCTCAAAGACACTCCAAATATCATCCTTAAACTATCCTAAATGGTTCCACACATCTGGAACATCATTTGAGAGAGTTGCTATTTTGGTCATTTTGCCCCTTTTGCAAGAAAGGGCCGATTTCCATTCCTGAGGTTTACAGCTGGTTCCAACCACTCTAAAAGCTTCTAAGGGATCATTTGAGGGTGTCCAAAGCATCAAAACATTTTTGGAACAAGAGGCTTGGCAGATTGCACAAAAGCTCCAAAAAGAGGTAAGCATCACAACTTGGATTCTTTGAATCATGCTTTCTTTTGATGTCCACTGATCATGCATCTCTTATACATGTTATATGTGTTGTGTTTGCACCAATTTATCATGTAATTCATGCTTGTACCAAGAGATGGCACAAAAAATGCAAATCATGGCCTATTTCAAAACCACTATCGGGTTTTTCAATAGGAGCATGATCTGAAAAAAACACAACCACCATTGGATTCCTTGTGAAATTCTAGGCAGGATGGACCTAAATTTTGCCTCAATCCATGGAGAAATGAGAAAGTCATGGCCTTCACGTTTTCAACCAAAATCTTGCATTGCCTTGCCTTAGGCCAGGCCAAAAACAAGGCAAGCCTTATATATTTGTGGTTGTGTTTCAATCAACGGATGTATCACCACCCCAATGGTAAGGCGCGCGCCCTATACACAAGAGGTCTGGGGTTCGAATCCCCCTCACCCCAGATCCTCGTTTTTACCACTTTTTCATATTTTATTATTTTTCTTATTATTTTTAATGATTTGAAAAATTAATAACTCCCTCAATTTTAATTATTTTTTATTGGTTCTTTTTGCAAAAAATCACAAAAATGTTGAAATATTTTATTCCACAAAAAAATTAGATTTATATTGTTTATTTAATATAATTAGTATGTTTGTGAATAAATTCATTTTTAATTGTTTTTAAACATTTAAAAGTGGATATTTACTTTGAAAATCAAAACCAAATGAGTTCTAAATCATCTTGTAATTAAAACCTCATTTTTCAAACCTTAAACAAAAATCACAAATGGTTTATTCAAACTTATTTGGTATTTTATCATTTTATTTGATTTTCTTTAAATATTTACTTTTAAAGGAAAACAAAATTAGGGTTCTTTGATTTTCACACTCACAAATCATTTTCAAACACTCATGGGCCTCTAATAGAGTGTAAGACCCAAGTCTTTGTAAATACAAACCTTTTTTGGGCCTCAAATGTTGTATAAGTCCCGTTGTATTTCAAAAGTTCGGCGCGATCATCGCCCGTTTAAAATAAATCATTTGGGCCTCTCCTCGAGCTATAAGACCCATTCAAAATGATTGGGCCTCTAATAGAGTGTAAGATCCAATCCCCTTTTAACCAAAACCTTTTTGGGCCTCAGATATTGTATAAGTCCCTCTGCGTTAAAAGAAAATCTCGGCGCGATCGCCAATTCAAAATCAAACCCTGGGCCTCTCCTTGAGCTGTAAGCCCCATCACTTGTATAAAAACAAATCTTTTGGGCCTCTTGAGAGAGTGTAAGACCCATCCCTTTGGACAGAAAACCTTTTTTTGAGCCTCAGTCACTTGTATAAGTCCCTGTACAAATTTAAAACAACAGTGCAATCACTGATAAAACCTTGGGCCTCTCCTTGAGCTATAAGCCCCAACAATCTTTTCAAAGCACTTTCTCCTTTGATTTTGAATATAATATTATTATCAAAGCTTTCTTTGTTGAACAACTAACAAAACAGCATGGAAGCTCTGCAACCGAGTAAGTGTTTACCCGCTTTCATATATATATATATATATAACTGTATTGTGGGACTGCTCACTGTAAGTCTTCTTTCACAAACTTTTATATACTTGTCAAATATCAACTGTGTAATACTAGTATAGTTATATAGAGTTTTCCCCGGCAACTACGTCTAGCACTAGGTAAAGCCCTGTTGGTCACTCTCAAATACAAACAAAACTAGATCCCCATAGGATTACCAGGTATTCCCTCCTCTTGGGGTTAAACAATATGGAGTCGTGAAAGGCAGCATTCTCGGTGAACCCTTTCTCAGACTGTCACCCTTAGAAATTGTCAAAGAAACTCTAACTCCCCGGAGATGATATTTTCTCCGTGAATGGCATCTCTTGAGTTTCTTCCAAATTCTCGAACTTTCCTGGCTTGATCTATTCTCAGTGAATGACATGTCTTGAATTTCTCGGGGTTTGGGGATGCACAGGCTTCCTAAAAGCATCCTCGCCTCCTCTTGGGCGTTGTACAAGGACCCTTCGGCTTCTTAAAAGGTCTCATGCCTTCTCTTGGGCTTAGTACAAGGACCTAGAGACCTCTACAAGTATAGGAACATAACCTAGTCATCAATTTGTTAGAGCTGTCTTTCTGAGTCGAGTGTCAGACCAGTTAATGGGTTGACCTTCATCCCTTAACATATCAACCTTCTATTGGGCATCATACAAAGATCATTCACTTATCTGAGAATTGATTTCTCAAAACACCAGTAGACTTGGACAGTCTCAATACCTTTTGGATTTCCCATTTCCTTAAAGAACAGGAGATAAACCCGATCTTCCGATCAGTACCAAAGTATAACATACCTTTAATCAGTCTCTTTATAAGAACTGATTTTCTCTTTTATCCAACATACTAGACCTGTCACTCAACTGAAACAGTCGCCAGCACAGACAGCCTCCTCTTGGGCTTTGTACAATGATTCTCCCCACACTCTCTTGTTGAGTATAAAAGACTCTCTTGTTAAGTCAATCACTTTTCAGCCTCCATCTCGGGCTTCGTACGAGATACAAAACACTCTCTTGTTGAGTATAAAAGACTCTCTTGTTGAGTCAATCAACTTTTCAGCCTCCATCTCAGGCTTCGTACGAGATACAAAAACTCTCTTATTGAGTATAAAAGACTCTCTTGTTGAGTCAAACCCCTTTAGCCTCCATCTCGGGCTTCGTACGAGATATAAATCACTCTCTTGTTGAGTATAAAAGGCTCTTTTGTTGAGTCAAACCACTTTCAGCCTCCATCTCGGGCTTCGTACGAGATAGAAAACACTCTCTTGTTGAGTATAAAAGACTCTCTCATTGAGTCAAACAACCTCCAGACTCTCTTGTTGAGTCAATTATCTGTTCCAGACTCTCTTGTTGAGTCAAAACCCTTTAGCTTCTATCTCGGGCTTCGTACGAGACATATAAAAAACACCCTCTTGTTGGGTCAATAGCCTCCTCTTAGGCTTTGTATAAAGAAAACCCCGGTTGAGTCAATCAACCTTTTAGCACCAAAGTTGTGCCTCGCCACAGTATACAAACATCAACAACTCCTCTTTAGAGATGACAAATTCTCTCTAAAAAAACTCTTTAGCTTCACATCTTGGGCTTTGAACAAGATACACATAGACCCTTCAGCTTCACGTCTTGGCATTTGAACAAGATACATATACTCCCTTTAGCTTCACGTCTTGGGCTTTGAACAAGACACCAAAACAACCTTTTTCTCCTATTAACTACAATCGCTCTAATTTCCCTATTTCGTCAAACGGGAATACGTAGGGATAAGATTGAAAAATATTAGCGAGCATACTAATCAAAAAACCCAAAATCCCGTACCTCCATACATCAATCAAAAAGCATCAGTCTTAAACCTCCCACCAATAGTCCCGGCATTTCATTCTTAACAAAATAAGCAGAGAGAGGCCCACAATCTAAACCGCATCTGTAAACCAACAGTCAGCTGTTTAAACGCAGTATGCAAGCAGGGTTAATTGGAGACATCTATTTCCCTTCCTTAGTCAGCTTAATAGGATAAAAAATGAATTGACCGTTAGTACCCCAGAGCGACAGTGCTTAAGAACCATGTCCAAAAATCGCTCGCTACAGGGACCAATGTTCTTGAAGTTTTCTTGGCACTCTGTCTTCAATATTTGTCCTCCACTTTCTATCCACTCTCCTTAAAGCTTGGTTAAACTTTCTACTGACAAGAGCTATAACATCTAATAGACTTTCACATCAATCTTCATCATTTTTGGTGTTGGATGCAAATTTAATACTCTTGTTTTTATTTTAAGTTCTCTCGTTTATACCCTTGTACCTTAGCTCTCATATAGTAAAGCTTAGGATCTTTCAAGACTTTTGATTTAAAAGTTTAATGTCTTGAATGTATCTTGACCTTTGGTTCTGAACCTTTTAGAACCTTATATCCTGATTTCTTAGGTTCTGGTTTCTTTAGAATCTTTGACTTTAGAGTCTTAGGTTCAGGTTTCTTCAGAACCTTTGACTAAAAAATTTTAGGTTATGACTTGTTCAGAACCTTTACTTTGTCAGCAGTAGGTACAAAATAGGAATCTAGCCCTTTCTGAGCAGATCTTGAAGAGGAAGGTTATGTTGGTTTAATCAAGATTTCAGACCTTGGATTAAAAGGATTTTGAGAATAACTGAGACTTTCTCCTTTGCTTCTACTTATGCCATAAACCATGGATGCAAGTTTTGTTTTGTTAAAGCCAATTATGATAAACTCCTGAAGAGCCATTTCATGCTCAACAAGGGGTTTATCAGACATTTCTTTTATTAGAGCAATATGATCTCTTTCTAAAGCTTCATTTTTGTTTTGAGAAGATTTTAATTCATCTTTCAATAAATCATATTGTTTTTTCAAGATTTTCATATGTCTGGATTTTTCTTGACACCAACCCATAAGGTCTTGAATAAAAGTAATCAAATCAGAACGAGATAGTTTAGAAAATATCTCATCCTCTTTTTCAGAATCTGAACCAGAGTCTGAGTCAGATTCTATGTCTGAGGATGTAAGAGCCTTCAAAGCTAGATTGGCTTCTTCCTCATCTTTTTTGATTCGTATTCTTTGTCAAGTTCATCCCATGTTTCCATGAGACTCTTCTTGAACTTGTTCCTGAAGTTTTTCCTTCTTATAGCTTCCTTTCATTGACTTGTCCTTTTGCAATTCTGGATAGTTAGCAATGAAGTTACTAGGTTTCTTGGATTTGAAACATCCCTCCTGATCATCTTTCTTGTATCTTGAACTTAATCCTCTGAAGTCACTGCTTCTTCTTGAAAAATTTTTGTCCTTCTTTGCCAGATATTAAAATATTTTGATAATAAAGGTCATCGCTTCATCATCTGAATCTTCTTTAGAACCTTCTATATAAGAAACTTCTTCAGACTCCCAGACTTGAGAAGCCTTAGCAAATTTAGCAAAATATTTCAAATTAAGATACTTTTTGACTTCTTAGTAGGTTCATCTCCACTAAGCTCCATCCCCTGGCTCTGGAGGCTGCTTATAAGGCTTTTAAGACTTATTGTGTTTAGGTATTTAGCTTCTTGGATAATTGTCACCTTTGGTCTGTATCTGACAGGAATACTCCTAAGAATCTTCTTGACATGATCAGGGGTTGTATAACTTTTGTTCAGAACCTGAAGTCCAGACACCAGAACTTGAAACCTTGAGAACATGGTTTCAATATCTTCATCTTCCTTCATTCTGAACAGTTCATATTGTTGAACCAAGAGATTAACATTTGCTTTCTTTACTTGTTGATTTCCTTCACATGTAGCACATAGGGATTCAAAAATCGTTTTAGCAGTAGATTTGTCAATAATCTTGATGTACTCAGAGTGAGGTAGAGCATCTACCAAAATTCCTCTAACTCTATGATGTTTCATATAAGTCTTTTTCTGAGCAGGTGTGAGACTTTTTCTATCAGTTACCATACCAACTTCATTATCTGAATATCAATGTAATCCTCAAGAATGTCCCCCAGCTCGTCATCAAGACGTATGATGTGAGTTTACATCTTAATCTTTCACCATTCAAACTCCGTAGAGTCTCCACTAAAAGTTAGAGGTCTAGCTGTATAGTTATTCTTTTCTGAAGTACTATAATCATGATCAACAGTAACAAGTGGGTTAGGAGTACCACTACTAGTCCCAAATATTTCAGTCAAGATTTAATATGTTTTTCTCTCAAGATCTTTTATGTACCATTGTTAAGTGTTTAGCATAGACCATGCTCTGATGCCAACTGAAGGTGAGAAAAACACAAGAATGTGTTGAATTATGTTTGAATTTTTCTTTCTTTTAAAAGCTTTAGTCAGATTCTAAACACAAAGTCTAGAGTCTGAATCAGAGGTGAGTGATAAGAATCAGACAAGGAATTAAAGAAAGAATGATACACGCAAAGTTATCCTGGTTCCTATCACAAATCGAGATTAGTCTAATCCCATTGCCCTTCCAAGGGATTTCACTATAATCACACAAGATTACAATTTGCTCAAGTACACAAGAGACTTCCAATGCTCAAACACAAAGTAATATACTTCTAATGCTCAAGCACACAAGCAAGAGATTTCAGATACTCAAGCACACAAACAAGAGACTTCAGATGCTCAAGCACACAAGCAAGAGACTTCTAATGCCCAAACACTAAGTAAGATACTTCTAACAATCTACCTAACAGATAAAAGATTATTTAGGGTAATACACTTGATATACAAAGATAAGAAATTCTAAGTTAAATTTGTGCTTATGTTTTGACAAAGTGACAACTCTTTAAATGTCAATAGTTCATTTTTTTTGTTCTTCAAGTCTTCAACTCCTTATATAGAGAAGGAAAAATGTCATTTGAGAGTTTCTATAAGAGAGTCTTTGAGAAGCTTGATTCAGAGACATTGTGATGTCTCTTGAAATGGTTAATATCATTGAAAGGGCATTTGAAATTCCTTTGCTTCAAAAGGGATTATCAGTTACATCTCATCTGTCTATATGAAAAATAGATCAAGTCTTCACGTGATCAGAAGATGGAAAAATAGCCACAGAATCTGACAGTAACCTATCAGAATCACTTTGATCTCAACGCTTTGACTAGCTTCAGATTTCGACATTCAGAAGTTGACTTCTTCAGAGACTGGTCTTCAGAAGTCGACTTCTTCAGAGTCTGACCTTCAAACGCAGACTTCTTGAGAGTCTGGTCTTCAGCTTCTGATCCTCCAAATTCTGATCTTTAAGCTTCTCTTTAGATGTTCTCTAACAGAATCAATACTTAGTTTATTCACGAAATTTTAGTCATAATCCTGCACACTTGAACAAATATTAGTATGCGCAATTGTTCTTTAAATACTGTATTATTATCAAAACCTAAGAGTGTGTTTGGATGAAACATTTTAATGAGGGAAAGTAATTTTTTGAAGGAATTTAAAATGATTTGCCCAAAATCTATTGTTTGGATAAAAAATATATAGAATTGTTAAAATGATGTACATTTATAAAGTATTTTATTCAAGTTAAATTTAAAGAATTTCAAATGACACTCAAAAGTAAAAAATTTGAAATTGCTCATTCATTTTATATAATGCAAATGTTAATTCATTTATTATTAAATTTTCAAATTTTGCAAGATGATCCGCATATTTTACGAAAATTTCAAATTCACCCCTAACATTTTCAAAAAATTGTAAATAAGTCCATAATAATTTTGAAATTTTACAAATTGGCCCCTTAAAATTTTTTAAAATTACAAATAAATTATTTTAGGCTTAAATAATGTTTTCGTCCCTGTAAGTTGGCGAGTTTTTGGTTTTGGTCCCTGAATCTTTTTTTTTTCGGTCCAAGTCCTTAACATTTGATTTCTTTTTGCGATTAGAAACTTCAACTAGATTTATTTGGCAAGTAGGTGATGCCCAAGTATTTGGCAACTAGATTTGTCAAGTCCTAGTGAGCATGCAAGCAAAACTGCATTTCATCATGTGGTATGTAATACTAGATTTATTTGGCAAGTAGGTGATGCCCAAGTATTAGAAACTTCAACTAGCTTCCACCTAAAGTTTCAATATCTAGCTAGTCTAATTGTGGAATAAGTTATAACGCTACGTATATGCCTATATGATCTATTTGTTAGCAACAAGTTGAGCTTCTTTAAGTTTGGACTCATGATGGTGTGGGTTCCACAATTACATAGCTTGATTAAGAAGAAGTACGATCATTTGTGCTTTTCTTAGGATATAAGTCATGGAATAATTAGCTTTATGTCATTCTTCCTAATCAATGAGTATGGTATATTATTAAGAACTATGATAGTTAATAGTTAATGAGACAAACCATTTAGTTTAGGCCACGAAAAGGTACATAGTACAATTAGGGGTCTAATAATTTCTATTTGAGCATGGGTGGTGAGGAAATTAACTATTTTCGAAAAGAGATACTTGAGGATATGTTTAGCCACTTTAACATATCAATCTATTTAGGTGCGCATAAATTATATACGGTCACTGGGTTTATCATTATCAAATTGCCACGTTGATTCTTGTCTTTAATCTCTATTAATAAATTGATTTGTACATTAGAAAATTCAAATTAATTAAATGTTGTAGATTCAACCACATATTTACTTAAGAATATTTGGATGGTAAGAGATATTTTCTCTTTTAACTAGAAATTTTGATTTTGAATTTAACTCTAAGCACACATCAATATTAAATATTTGGAAAAAAAAATTTAAAGAAAATTTTATTGTTTATTGTAGCAATCCTCAACTACATGATCTTCTCCAATTTAAAGAATTAGTCTATATAATTACCTGGAAAAAATACTTGATTTCTATTATAGAAAACCGCACATTTAAAAAAAATTTTGACTAACAAAATTTAAACACAATGAAAATTAAAACTATTTCAATGTACTTCTAATTAAAAACTTTTGTGTAAAGAAATACATAATAATCAGAATTTTTAATTTAAATCGAGATAGAGAGGGAAAGAAAGGGAAGAAAAAAAAGAAAAATAAGGAGAGAAAGAGAGAGTTTTTTTTTTTGAATTCATAAACTCAATCTATTAATCAAAAATTGGCTTAAAGGCTTTACTTACTAGAGTATTAGGATTAGCAAGCTTAATGTTATTCTTTTGGATAATAGTTAATTGGGCTGATCTTTAGGTCAATTGGTTTTTGTTAAATATATAATTCATTGTTTTAGAAATGTTATATTTGATTTAGAAAGATTATATTTGATTTAGAAAGATTAGATTAGATATTTTTTGGCTTTAACTTGAGATGCAAGTTAACCTAAATCTATAAATAGGGAGGAATCCTTATCATTGTAATAATCAAGTTTGATAATTCACAGTTTGCAGTTGCAAGTGAATATTGAAAGTTTCCACAGTTTGTGGGCAAAAAGAATTCTGCAGGTTTTCATCTTCTTCTCCAACGCTACTATTTCTCATTTCTCTTTCTTTCTTTCTCAATTTTTCTTTTCGTTGCCATTCTGTGTGATTGTTAACAATCTTGAGATCGAGATTGAATAGGAATTCTCAAAAGGTTTTGGATTAATTCCAACATCTGGTATCTAGAACTCCGGTTGCGATTCAAGGAAGGAAAATCGTGATGGCGTTGAATCATCCGAACGGGCACTTTCCGGCGAGCCTTTCGATTCTCAAGAAAGATAATTATGAGAATTGGTGCAAGCAGATTAAGGTGGTTTTTTGTTATCAAGATCTTTGGGATCTTGTGAAGGAAGGAGTAGCACCGCTTGCAGAAAACGCGACGGATCAAGAAAAGGCTGCACACAAAGAATTGAAGAAGAAAGATTATAACGTTCTCTTTATAATCCATCAGTGTGTCGATCCTGATAACTTTGAAAAGGTTAGTGATGTAGAGTCAGCAAAGGAAGCGTGGGAGATTCTTGAAAAGTCGTTTGGAGGCGCAGAGAAGGTGAAAAAGGTGAGGTTACAAACTCACAAGAGAACATATGAGTTGCTTCAGATGGAAGACAATGAAAGTATAACAGATTTCTTCACCAGAGTTACAAAGCTGGTGAATCAAAACAAGGTATTGTCGTAACCCTAAATTTGACCTCCCTCTTTTGCCTTTTTGCATAAGCACGAACATTCGCATCGCTGGAATATGCATCCGCACTTTTTTCTATGTGTTTCTTGTTGCAGGATTTTTAGGGTTTTTTGCCCGATTAATCGCATCCTCACGAAGTCATTACATCATCAAATCAAGCTCAAAATAAAGGTTTCCATGTTTACTCATCAAAACAAGAGGTGGAAAATAAAAACCGGGACTTCAGTATCATTTCCCAAGCAAATTTGGGCAAAATTGGCTGAAGTAACCGGTTACCCTATGGTGAGTAACCGGTTACTCTATACAAAGTTGCAGATTTTGCTGCATTTTTTGGGACAGCAGCTGTGCACACTCTTTGGTCTTTGGTTCTACAGTGTTCTAGCAGCATATGGAATATTCTAGACATCTCTAGACATTTCAAGACTATCCAAGACATTCCAAGTGCATTTATTCCAATGCTTCACTATAAAACAAGTGCACCATATTCCTTGATTTCCAAGTATGTGGACCTTTGGATATTGGAGCTCACATTGGGATTGTTACCGAGTTGGTTCTAACTAACCGAGTTAACCACCTTGACTCGGTGAGTCAAGTGTAACTAACTCCTAGCCTAGTTCCAAACCACCCAAAGCTAAGTCCAAACCAAATTCCAAACCTCTCACACTCCAAAGCTAAACTCTATATAAACAAAGCTTCACCATTTCACAAGTCCTCCACAATTATTCACACAAATTCACACTTTCTTCACTCTCAATTCTCTCATATTCTCTGTGATTTTTTCTGCTACAGCTTCATCTTCATCTTAATTCTCTTCCAAAACCTCACCAAAGCTGAATTTCTACATTGAAGGATAATCACGTTTACATCAAAAGTGATTATTTCTTGAGCTCAACCTTCATCATCTTGCTATTATACTTGGATTTCTGGAGTTTTATAAGCTTTTGGATTCATCTCAAGTGATCATTTCAAGATTCTTCGGTGATAATTCTCATTTCGGAGTTTTCGTCGCAATTGGCTCGGTTTCGATACGTTTCGTCAACAAGTTGAAGATTCCTCTGGTTTTCTTTGATTTTCTGCATCAAAAATCCTTTGCAACAATTACCAAGCCAAATCTCCGACTTGTAGGTTGGTAGATCTTACTTTACTCATTGTTTTGATCGTTTTTGCGCGTTTATGATGTAATTTCGATTGTTTTTCGGTTTGATTTGCCATGCAATTGCTTGATCTTTGATCTCCATGATTAATTCTTGTAATTTGTGTTTAATTTCTCTTACATGATGTAATTTTCGTGTACAAGTTCATACCCTAGCATGTGGTGGTTGGTGTAAGTGATTAAGTGTTGAAAATTACTTTTAAAAAGTTTTTTTGCTGTTATTTTTGCCACTGTCACAGTGGTAACCAGTTACCATGTGGTGAGTAACCGGTTACTCAGTGTATTTTTCACCAAAAACGGAGTTTTCAAGCAAGTAACCGGTTACCCTGTGGTGAGTAACCGGTTACCACTATACAGAATGGCCATTTTTGTGTTTTTTCAAGCTTGTTTGACATCCTTTCTTCCTCTAACTTCCATGGATTGATATGCTTGATATTTGTGGATGTTTTAAGTGTTGTTTAACTTCTGTTTAAAGCATGCTTGTCAACTTTTGATGCTCAATTTTTCATTTATCAATTATTTGCAACTTTGGCAATGTTTGTTCATGAACATCTTGCATTCCATTGGATCACTTGTTAACATGTTTTGCAATGCATACTAATTATCATTTGGTACTGTTTTTGCATTTCATTTCTTGCTTTGCATTAAGTTTGTTCTTGATTGAGCAAATTTAATTTTGTATAATCAATAATTCACACCTTCTTGCTTTAATGATTTTTCATTCTCTTTGGAAAATTGTTAGCATAGTATTTCCCTTTGATTGATTGATCGAAACCATGTTTCGATTAGTTGATCTTCCCATTCCCTCTCTTTAGGATCTCTTTAGAGCTTCTCTTTCTGGATCCCCCGCGGAGTTGGAGTTTCGCACTACGCGCTACATTGGAGCACTATACAACTTGAAGTTGTTGTGTTGTCCGTTCCAACTTCTAGACTATACCCTGTGTGTTAGAAAAGGAATGAGAAGGGAGAATTCATACTCTCATTCTGATTACTTGAGGTAGGGGACGAATAACCCTGTGCTTGGCTTAGTCACCTCCATATCCAGGCGGTAGTGTACCTTTTTCCCCAGTCGAGTCGATCCTTGGTCACTCCTATCTCTTTCAATCTCTCTCTTTTAATCAATCACCCTTCTTCTTGGTTAAGATTATTTCCCCTTTTGGGTAGTAAACTCTCTTTGTTTCAATACCCTGTTCTCTTCTTACGGTCAATCATTGCTACTCGATTCCCCATAAGAGTCTCAATACCTTTTCTTCAGTTAAACGCAGTCTTCTTGTCAAACACCGAAACCCCTGCGGAATTCGCAACCTTCTCTTGGTTCTTCTTCCTTTGTTTGGTTAACCACTGCCTGTCAGTTAAAACACCAATTTGCCGTCTTCTCAGTTAACCACAATCTTCCTGTTAAAATACTGAGCCTTTCGGGTTAATCACCTTCTCTTGGTTAATCACCCATTTTTTCAGTTAACCACAGCCTGTCTGTTAAAATACTGAGCCTTTCGGGTTAATCACCTTCTCTTGGTTAATCACCCATTTTTTCAGCTAATCATAACCTGTCTGTTAAAATACTGAGCCTTTCGGGTTAATCACCTTCTCTTGGTTAGTCACCCATTTTTTCAGTTAACCACAGCCTGTCTGTTAAAATACTGAGCCTTTTGAGTTAATCACCTTCTCTTGGTTAATCACTCATAATCACAGTTCTTCTGTTAAAACCGAATCCCCAGCAGTTAGCAACCATTTCTTGGTTCAGATACTTGAACCCTTTGGTTAGTAACCTTCTTTTAGTTCCAATACCCTTTTTGTTGGCCAAGTACCGTTTGTTCGGTCAGTACCAATATCCCCGGTGGGTCATAACCTTTGCTTGGTACCACACCCGTCCTTTGGATTACAACCCT
Source organism: Lathyrus tuberosus (assembly GCA_022829125.1). Lineage (NCBI taxonomy): Eukaryota > Viridiplantae > Streptophyta > Magnoliopsida > Fabales > Fabaceae > Lathyrus > Lathyrus tuberosus. The sequence continues at coordinate 4,387,871 of JALAZF010000164.1, read as the reverse complement.
CATTCAGTTCTACACCTGTTCTTTTGGTTGATCATAGTCTATCTGTTAAAACCTTTTCCCCATAGAGCCTTACTCTCTCTCTTCGGTTAACCACTTCCAGTCAGTTAATACATCGAACCCCTTTTCTTTTGGTTTCAACACCATCACCTTTGTTTGTTCCCTAGTAGGGTCGCTACCTTCTGGTCCCCAGCACAATCCTTTGTTCTCTTACCTCCCCAGTGGAGTCTCCTTTATTTCCTTTTGCTCTTTTACCTTCTTGGTTTCGACACCATTCTTGCCTGTTATCCTCAGCACAATTATTGTCGTTTCCATTGCATTTCTTTCTTGGTTTTGACACCATTTCTTTTGCATCCCCAGCGGATCTTTCTCTTCTCCTTTTGTTCTTGGTTTTGACACCACTTTCCTTTCTTTGTTTGGTTTTCCGTCTTAGTTCCACGAACTACGGAAGCTCTGATTCTGCATTTTTTCGAATGTCAGGTACGTAGGCACGAGGGCCACAATCCTCCGCGAGCACTCTTCTTCCTTTCTTTCTTCTTCTCTTTTCTCTTCTCTCTCTCTTTTCTTTTAGGTAGAAGCCTTTAGATAGATAACCCATCCAAGCCTAGAAGCAAGCAAAATGGTTCCCGTCGAGTACGACGGATGCGTAAGGTGCTAGTACCTTCCTTTCGCATAACCGACCCCCGTTCCCGTTTCACTTCCCTTGGGTTTTATCGATATTTTCCTTGTCCTTTGGGACTAAATAAAGTTTGGTGGCGACTCTGTGTTATCTTTGAGTGTGCGATTCACTCAGGTATAAACCAGTCATCTTCAGCTGGCGACTCTGTTAGGGAGTCCTTGCGCTTGCAGGTTGGGGTCTCGCCTAGTTTTGTTTATTTTTCTTGCTTGCTTGGGTGTTTATATTTTGCGCTTTACTTGCTTTATGCTTTTATTTAGCTTTATGTTTATTTACTGCATTTCTTTACTGCTTTGAATATTCATATGCTGCATATTCTGGATATCTGCTGTTTTCAGCTGTTGTTGGGATAGGTAGATATTATTGGAGAGAAAAGTCCTAACACCGGGCTTAGCATACACATAGGCTAGATCGTGGATAATCGTGAGGCCTGCGTTTCTTGCGTTGGGTTATCACGAGAGCCACATCCCAGATCATGATTCGCTTGAGAATACTTCCGTCCTGTGAGAATTCACTACGGCAGGGGGTTTTCACTCTGAGTTCTATGGTTTGGGCGACCTTTCTAGGGACCACCTTGTTGTGTCTAGATCACACCTGTGAGGGGGATGGGTTTTTGCAGGAAACCAAGCCACTTCATACCTTTGTTCTCTCACGCACGCCAGATTTTGCACCGACACATCAGACTATGTGGCACCGACACAGAATTATATACAGATATCCGAATTGTTCAGATTTGATTGTTCAGACAGTCCTGGCTTCCTGTTGTTTGTGTTGCATATCATCATTTCATCATGTAAATTAATTTTTGCATGTGCATTTCCAGGTTTTCGAAGGCTTATTCTTTGTTGACATCATCATAGAGATGAGTACTGGCTGCTGAGGCATTTTCAGTTACAAGTTTGTGGAGCCTAAGCTGGGTATTTTGAGAGGTCTAGCAACCCGTGTGGTTGAAGATAACAGAGGTATTTTCAGGGATACTTATGGTAATCTATTGTCCATCCTCAATATTGAAGTGAACATCACCGCCATTCATACTCTGGTTCAGTTCTATGATCCGCCATATAGGTGCTTCACATTTCAAAATTATCAGTTAGCACCTATACTCGAGGAGTATGCTTATATTCTGGGGGTTGAGATCAAGAAGCAGGTTCCTTATGTCTACACCAGTAGTTGTCCGAAGTTTCCCCTTATTGCTGATGCACTTTGCATTAGTAAGAAGGAGGTGGAGGATAATCCCAAGACCAAAGGGAAAGGTATTCGAGGGTTTTGCTTCAAAGTTCTTGGTTGAAAAAGCCACTTCTTTTGCTAAGGATGGAAACTGGAAGGCTTTCAATGTCGTTCTTGCTTTGCTGATATATAGGATTGTCTTGTTTCCAAACATGGAAGATTTCATAGATCAGGTTGCCATCAGTATCTTCTTGTCCAAGAACCCTGTTCCGACACTTCTTGCGGATACCTACCATTCTATTCATTCGAGGAATGAAAATAAGAAGGGAATCATTGTCTGTTGTGCTCCTCTGCTGTACCGATGGTTCATGTCTCACCTTCCACAGAAGGGTCCCTTTGTTGAGAATAAGGGTAATCTCAAGTGGTCTCAACGAATCATGTCTCTTACTGCTAATGATATTTCTTGGTATTCTCGAGTCTTCGACGATATTAAGATCATTCTTCATTGTGGGAAATTCTCCAATGTACTCTCTTGGGTACAAAGGGTGGAATTAAGTACAATCCGAGACTTGCCTTCTGACAGTTGGGATATCCTACGGTTGCCAAGCCAGATCCTGGGGTAGTGGAAGAGTTCATCTTTCATGAAGGGGTTGATGACATGGGTTTGCTGAAGAGGTTTAGTGCCGCTTGGACTCAGATTCACTCCGAAGGAAGAGCCGATTTGGGTAAGAAGAATTGCGTAGCTAAGGAAGCTTACACACGTTGGGTTAAAGAGCGCGTCAAAGAGTTCTTGTTGCCATTTTCTCCCGAGCCTTCCATGAATGCCAAGCCTCCTGAACTTGCCATTGTTCCTCCATCTGAGGTCGACCAGCTCAAGCTGACTATTGAGAAGTTTAAGAAGGAGAATGCTGATCTTCGTCTCAACCTTGATAAAGTCACTTTCGAGAAGGATAACCTACAGATTAAGCTCTGCCAAAAACGTGAGCGCATGCTCAAAGAGGTGGAGGTTGAACAGAACAAGCGTAGGAAGGTGGGTGATGCTTTGAAGAGCACATATGAGGGACTTGCTTCAAAAAAGAGACAACTCGCCGATATCCAGTATCAAGCCTACAAAGATGAGTTGAGCTACAAAAAGCAACTTGAATAGCTTCGAGGGAAGCTATCCGAGTTCAAGACAAAGTGGCAAAGTGAGCAAGACCGTGCTAACCAGTTAGCAAAGGACTTTTCTCAATGTCAAGCCCAGCTCGATAAAGTCTTCGGTGAGATACAAAAGCTGCAGGATCAAGCACATCAGAGTCAAGAGCAGATTAGTCAGCTCAACACAGAGAGCACTCATTGGGAGCATCAAAGCCGTCATCTACAAAACCTCCTGGATCAGAAAGAGGCTTTTCTTCAGGATATGCTTCAGGGACCTAACCATTCTTTGCTGCGTAACCTCATGAAGGATGCGAAGTATTGGAGTGAGAGGCATGGCCGTCTAGCCAGATTTGTTGAGCATGCATTGGAGGACCTGCCTGGGTTGTTGAGGGATGCATATGATGATGTATTACCACACCAGCTTCCTTTGACTGTTTTCCACTTTTTGTTTGTTTGTAGGGTGGTATTTGATAGGATCCAGGCGGATTTTGTTGTAGCCCAAAAGGCAGATATTTGACTTGTACTCGACTTGTACTTCTTTCCTTTATTGTTGAATGAATGAATGAAGTTGCTTGCCAATTTTATCTTTTGCGCCTTTACTTGTATGCTTTATGATTATTGTCAACAAAGATAAGTTTAAGAATTCCTGGAATTTAAAACTTTATTTTTGCATGCATATCATACATTCATTTGCACACATATGCACATCCCTTCATACGAAACCGTTGCTCATCCTTGTCCGCCTTCCTTGTAGCAAGATGACCACTCGACATCGGTATTTTACTCGCTCAAACAAATCCAGAATCATGGCCGATTTCGAAGCTGAGAACACTGCTTATAAGGAAACTCTAGCTCAATTCCAAGGTCAGATGGATCAGTTTCAGACAAACATGGATGTCATTATGGAACTTCTTTCCGCTCAGAGGGATGCCACTGCTGCTGTCACTGTTATTGCAACCACTACTGATGCAACCGGTATCACTCCTATTGTGATTACGTCTCCTGTTGTTACAACTACTCCTGTTGTTATTCCTTCTCCTGCTATTGTTGAAGTACCAGTTGAGCCTGTGAATCAGTCTGTTGTTTATCTGACAAATTCTCAATCCGGTTTGAACAAGATGCCCGCTGGTTTTCCTTGGGGTATGCCTCCGAATTACACTCCTCAGATTGTAAACAATGGTAGTGCCTTCATACCATATCAGACCTTTGTTGCGCCCATGCCTAATGGGAATGTTGCTGCATATCCATGGGTCATGCCTATTCCAGTCCCACCTCCAGTGGTGAATAATGATCCTGAGAATCTTTAGGTTCAGACTCGTCAAGTTTCCGAATTGGCTGACATTTGAACCCCTAATGAAGAAGAGCATGTGTATAGGGGTCCTCCTTTCCAGGTTCCGATCTCATCTAAAGCTGCTCAAACTGCTGTTCAGAATGTTCATCCTGGGATGTTCTATCCTGGGGCATCTTCCTCAGCTGTTGTGGTACCTCCTCAGAATTATCCATTTGGTGTTCAGATGGGCCAGAATGCTGGTCAAATGGTTAATCCGGGTTTGGTGTATCCGTCTCAGTTTTCTACTCCGCAAGTGCATGCTCCCGCCGTATCTCAGCTGCCAAATCCTCAGATTCTTGTCGGGCCCACTAATCAGAGTAGACCTACTGACTACAAGTTGTTGGAAGATAGTATCAGAGCTATTGAAGGGTTTTCTGCTTTTGGCATGGAGGCCAAGGATTTGTGTTTGGATATGAATGTTGTGCTGCTGCAGAAATTCAAGATACCTGAGCTACCAAAGTATAAAGGTCTAAGTTGCCCGCGTAGTCACATCACTATGTACTGTAGGAAGATGGTGTCCTATATTGATAACGATGACCTGCTAGTTCATTGTTTTCAAGATAGTTTGTCTGGTGCTTCATTAGATTGGTACATGGGCTTGGAACGCAGCAAAATCCGTACTTGGAGGGATTTGTCTGAAGCATTCTTGAAACAATACAAATACAATCTTGATATGGCGCCTACTAGATTGCAGTTGCAGAACCAGTCTCAGCGCTCAGCTGAAACATTCAAGGAGTATGCACAAAGATGGCCCGAGATGGCATCTCGGGTACGACCGACTCTCTCTGACACTGAGTTGATTGACATCTTTATGGGTACATTGCAAGGTTCCTGCTATGAGAAAATGGTGGGTAGTTCTTCATCAAACTTTGCGGACATTGTAACGATGGGTGAACGGATTGAAAATGGTTTGAAGACTGGAAAGATTCCTGGAGCTGCTTCCCAGCAGCCGGCCACTAGAAAATCTCAAAATAGTCAGTTCAAGAAAAAGGAAGGCGAAGCCAATGCTGCGGTAGCTCAAGTTTCTCCTCAGTATCAAGCTCCCATGGCACCTATGTCATATCACCCGCATCCGTACATTGTTGCTGCACAATATCAACAACCTCCATATCAGTACCATCTGCAACAACCAGTTTAGAATGCTCAGAATCAGCAACAGACTCAACAGAACAGCAAAAGTCAACATAATCAAAACCGTCAGAACAACAACAATCAAGGAAATCGCAAGCGTCCGAATTTCGACAGAATTCCGGTGTCATACACTGAATTATTTCCTTACTTGGTTCACCAAGGGGAAATTGTTCCCAAGCAGATCGCTCATGCAATTCCTCCATTTGGCGCGAAGCATAATCCAAATGCGTCCTGTGCTTATCATGCCGGATACATAGGACATGCAACAGAAGACTATTTTGTTTTCAAAACCAAAGTTCAGGAACTCATTGATAAGAAGATTCTGACTTTCGCTGAGGAAGGACCTAACATTCAGAATAATCCGTTGCTAGATCACGGCGGACATGTGGTTAACATGATTGAGGATAATTCAAGGGCTGTATTGATCATGGATGTTGACGAGGTAAAAACCCCGATGACTTTGGTTTTCAAGAGATTGAATGAACATAGGCTGTTGAAAAGATTGCATGGTAAATGTCAAATTTGCAATGATAATCCCAACCAGTGTCGAAGGCTGAAGGGTTGTGTCCAGATTTTGATGAACCAAGGTGAAGTCCAATTTTCCAGGTCTAAAACCGTTGAGGAAGTTACTGCTATCGAGCCGTTCATCATCGTCTATAGGAAGGTTCCCGTTGAATCCCCTAAATAGAAGAAGGTGCAACCCACCGTTGTTTATCCGCCAAAGCCATTTCTGTATTAGAGTTCTAACGAGGTACCTTGGAGATATAGGTCTACTGTGTTTTCTGGAGACCAAGAGATAAGGTTTGCTGAGTCTGAGATCGTAAATGTTACAGCCGTTGGAGGTATGACTCGTAGTGGACGAGTGTTCGCTTCGAAAGACACTACCAAGCCTGTTCAAGTTCCAACTGTTATTCCTCCCAAGGAAACGTCTGTATCTGCAACCTCTGTTGCTCAACAAGGGGCATCTGCTACAGTTCAAGTGCCGACTATCCTGTCTGATGATGTTTCAAAGAGCAAAGAGACACTTGATGATCAAGAGTTCCTTAAGTTGATCAAGAAAAGTGACTTTAAAATTGTGGATCAGCTGGGACAAACTCCCTCAAGGATCTCAATCTTGTCCTTACTCATGAGTTCGCCCGCGCACAGATCAGCCTTGTTGAAGGTTTTGAACACTGCCCATGTTATGCATGATATATCCGTCGTCGAGTTCGATGATGTAGTGGCCAATATAACTGCAAGTCGGTATTTGGGTTTTAATGAATCAGAATTACCTCCTAAAGGAAATGCCCACAATAAAGCACTGCACATATCTGTCACCTGTACAGACATCCTCTTATCTCGTGTTCTGGTGGACACCGGTTCTTCCCTCAATGTGATGCCTAAGGGCACATTGAGTCAATTACTGGTAGAAGGGAGCGAGATGAGGCCAAGCTCCTTAGTTGTCAGAGCTTTTGACGGTTCTCGAAGGCAAGTTATTGGAGAAGTAGACTTACCCATCAAAGTTGGGCCGCATTTGTTTACCATTACCTTCCAAGTGATGGATATCAATCCGACATACAGTTGCCTATTGGGTCATCCGTGGATCCATGCCGCAGGGGTAGTTACATCCACTTTACATCAGAAACTAAAATTCATGTTTGACTATCAGTTGGCCATCGTCTGTGGTGAAGAGGATCTGATTGTGAGCGAGTTATCATCTTTCCGATACGTCGAGATCGAAGAAAGCATAGCTGAGGTGCCATTACAGTGTCTCGAGTTTGAAGATGTCAGCTCCGCTTCCGCTAGTCAAAATAGATCACCACAAATGACCTTAGCATCTGCTAAGAGTGCTAAAGAGACCATCGAGAGAGGTGCCTTGTCAGGATGGGGGCATGTGAATGATGTGGTTGAGAAGCACAATCGTTTTGGATTGGGTTACCATCCTGGTCGACAATCTGGTTCACATGGTCAGAAGCAGTGCAACTTGATCAAGTTCAGTAGCACGAGTTTTTAGATGGGTAACATCGTGGCAGCCCTTGATGATACTGGTCCCAGTAATCAGATTTCGAGCTTTGTGCGCAAGTGTCCGTCGGGTTTCAAGCTCAACAACTAGACATCTATCGTGATTCCTGTGGTTTTTCCATATAACATGTAATGCGTTTTGCTTTCTCATTCCATCATCCTCACCCGAGATGAGTGGATAGCTTGTAAAGGGCCTCACGCTTTTGCAATATTATGTGATCAATAAATAAAAGTTTTTTGCATTCAAAATCATGCTCTATTTTCTTTCTTTATTTTACTTTTTCACAAACAAATGGCAAAAGTTTCTTTTGTTTTCACTTTCAAAATAACTCATTCTAAACATATTCATAAACATGCAGAACTAATAAAAGCATTGATAACAACATGGAAAACATCCATTGTAATTCTGGGATTCCAATTAACCAAGCCGAAGAAGATGGTGAGGATGATTGTGAATTACCGGCTGAACTAGCAAGGCTCCTTGAGCACGAGCATAAAGAGATTCAGCCACACAAAGAGCCAGTAGAAGTGGTCAATATTGGTACTGATGGGGTCAGAATAGAAGTCAAGGTTGGCGCGTCTCTCGCAGAGCATCTACGCTCCGAGTTGGTCAAGTTATTGAAAGAGTATGTTGATATCTTAGCCTGGTCCTATCAAGATATGCCTGGGTTAGATACCAACATCGTTGAACATCACTTGCCACTTAAGCCCAGATGTCCTCCTGTCAAGCAGAAGCTCAGGAAGACTAGACCCGACATGGCACTCAAAATCAGAGAAGAGGTAAAGAAACAGTTTGATGTTGGGTTCCTCGCCACTTCCGAATATCCTGAATGGATTTCCAACATTGTCCCAGTTCCAAAGAAAGATGGTAAAGTCGGAATGTGTGTGGATTATCGAGATCTCAATAAGGCAAGCCCGAAAGATGATTTCCCCTTGCCTCATATTGATGTCTTGGTAGACAACACAACACAGTTCTCTGTCTTTTCGTTCATGGACGGGTTTTCAGGATATAATCAGATCAAAATGTCCACAACTGATATGGAGAAGACTACTTTCATCAAGCCATGAGGTACATATTGTTACAAAGTCATGCCATTCGGTCTGAAGAATGCAGGGGCAACATAGCAACGTGCCATGACAACCCTCTTTCATGATATGATTCATAAGGAGATTGAGGTTTACGTGGACGATATGATTGTTAAGTCTAAAACTGAAGATGATTTCCTGGTTCATCTGAAGAAACTGTTTGATAGACTCCGGAAAATTAGATTGCGGTTGAATCCTGTGAAGTGCACCTTCAGAGTTCGATCTGGTAAACTGTTGGGTTTTATTGTGAGTCAGAAAGGCATTGAAGTTGATCCTGACAAGGTTAGGGCAATTCAGAACATGCCGCCTCCCAAAACAGAAAAAGAAGTCTGTGGCTTTCTGGGCAGACTTAATTACATCTCAAGGTTTATTTCCCATTTGACGGCTACTTGTGAACCAATGTTCAAATTACTAAGAAAAAATCAATCGGTTGAATGGAACAATGATTGTCAAGAAGCATTTGACAAAATAAAACAATACTTGCAAGAACCACCGATCTTAGTACCGTCGGTTCCTGGTAGGCCTGTAATCATGTATCTCACAATTATCGATGAATCAATGGGATGTGTATTGAGTCAACATGACGACACTGGCAGAAAAGAACATGCAATTTACTATCTGAGCAAGAAGTTCACTGATTGTGAGACCAGATACTCACTCTTAGAGAAAACTTGTTGTGCTCTGGTCTGGGCTTCTCGACGCCTAGGACAATACATGATTTGCCATACTACTTTGTTGATATCCAAAATGGATCCGATAAAGTACATATTTGAAAAGCCTGCTGTCTCAAGAAGGATTTCTCGGTGGCAGATGCTGTTAACTGAGTATGATATCCAACATGTTACCCAGAAAGCAATAAAAGGGAGCGTCTTGTCTGACTACCTTGCTCATCAACCTGTAGAGGGTTATCAACAGATGAAGTTTGACTTTCCCGATGAGGATGTTCTGTTTATCCGAGATTATGAGACTCCAGACCCTGACATAGGACCCGAACCAGGGGCGCGATGGACGCTCGTGTTCGATGGACGCAAATGTAACTTACTCCTAGCCTAGTTCCAAACCACCTAACGCTAGGTCCAAATCAAATTCCAAACCTCTCACACTCCAAAGCTAAACTCTATATAAACAAAGCTTTACCATTTCATAAGTCCTCCACAATCATTCACACAAATTCACACTTTCTTCACTCTCAATTCTCTCATATTCTCTCTGATTTTTTCTGCTACATCTTCATCTTCATCTCAATTCTCTCCCAAAACCTCACCAAAGCTCAATTTCTACATTGAAGGATAATCACTTTTACATCAAAAGTGATTATTTCTTGAGCTCAACCTTCATCATCTTGCTATTATACTTGGATTTCTAGAGTTTTATAAGCTTTTGGATTCATCTCAAGTGATCATTTCAAGATTCTTCGGTGATAATTCTCATTTCGGAGTTTTCGTCGCAATTGGCTCAGTTTCGATACGTTTCGTCAACAAGTTGAAGATTCCTCTGGTTTTCTTTGATTTTCTGCATCAAGAATCCTTTCCAACAATTACCAAGCCAAATCTCCGGCTTGTAGGTTGGTAGATCTTACTTTACTCATTGTTTCGATCATTTTCGCGCATTTACGATGTAATTTCGATTGTTTTTCGGTTTGATTTGCCATGCAATTGCTTTATCTTTGATCTCCATGATTAATGCTTGTAATTTGTGTTTAATTGCTCTTACATGATGTGATTTTCATGCACAAGTTCATACCCTAGCATGTGATGGTTGGTGTAAGTGATTAAGTGCTGAAAATCACTTTTAAAAAGTTGTTTTTGCTGTTATTTTTGCCACTGTCACAGTGGTAACCGGTTACCATATGGTGAGTAACCGGTTACTCAGTGTATTTTTCACCTAAAACGTAGTTTTCAAGCAAGTAATTGGTTACCCTGTGGTGAGTAACTGGTTACCACTGTACAGAATGGCCATTTTTGAGTTTTTTCATGCTTATTTGACATCCTTTCTTCCTCTAACTTCCATGGATATATATGCTTGATATTTGTGGATGTTTTAAGTTTTGTTTAACTTCTGTTTGAAGCATGCTTGTCAACTTTCGATGCTCGATTTTTCATTTATCGATTATTTGCAACTTTGGCAATGTTTGTTCATGAACATCTTGCATTCCATTGGATCACTTGTTAACATGTTTTGCAATGCATACTAATTATCATTTGGTACTGTTTTTCCATTTCATTTCTTGCTTTGCATTAAGTTTGTTCGTGATTGAGCAAATTTAATTTTGTATAATCAATATGTAGCGAGCGATTTTGGATGTGGTTCTTAAGCACTGTCGCTCTGGGGTACTACAGGTCGATTCATTTTTTATCCTATTAAGCTGACTAAGGAAGGGAAATAGATGTCTCCAATTAACCCTGCTTGCATACTGAGTTTAAACAGACGACTGTTGGTTTACAGATGCGGATTAGATTGTGGGCCTCTCTCTGCTTATTTTGTTAAGAATGAAATGACGGGACTATTCATGGGGATTTTGGGTTTTTGATTAGTATGCTCGCTAAGATTTTTCCAATCTTATGCCTACGTATTCCTGTAGAGCTGATTGCACCACAGAACATCCTTGATTGTTCTTAGAGCAGATATCACACTGGTGATAGTTATGAGGTGGCACATGGCCATATCCACTCTGTCTATAATACATCTTGACCAAGTTGGCTCTTAATAAGAGTACATTATAAATTTGATAGATGTTGTTAGACTCCTCCTCTATCAAATTGACTGCAGCTTTCCCATGTTGAGGCAGCGGGTTTGTGAGAACATTCGGATTCGTACCTTTGAAAGATAATACCCCGCTCCTAACAAGCTTTTGCACATTGGATTTGAAACTAAGACAGTTTTCTATGTTATGCCTTGGTCCTCCTTGATGGTAAGGACAAGTCTGATCTGTTTTGAACCAAAAAGGCAGATTTTCCGGTACTATAAGAGGAGACTTAGTCTGGACATGCCTCTTGACCAGTAATAATGGAAGCAGTTCTGCGTACAACATTGGTATAGGGTCGAACCCTGGTGGTCGAGTAGTGCGGTTGTTGTTGTACGGAAGACGAGCCTGCTGAAGAGGTTGTTGTGTCCTTTGCTGATATTGTTGTTGAATCGGTTGGCTCTGAGCAACCTGAGGTTGATACGTAGGAATAGGCGTAAAGTTGATAGCAGGAGTTACAGCTGCTACCGGTTGATATCGTCGCCTTTTCTTTCCGAGAGAGATATTCCCAATATCCTGCTCTTTTTTCTTAAGGAGAGCACTACCATATCGTTTTGTACTACTTGATGATCCAGCGTCTTTTACTAAACGTCCTTCCCGGATTACTTCCTCAAGACGAACCCCCATGCCCACCATCTCGGTGAAGTCACTGGGCGCACTGGCGACCATTCTGTCGTAGTAAAATGAGCTTAAGGTCTTTAAGAAGATCTTTGTCATCTCTTCTTCCTCAAGAGGTGGACAAATCTTGGCGGCAATTTCACGTCATCTCTGAGCGTACTCCTTAAAGGTTTCCTTGTCCTTTTGTGACATCAATCTGAGCTCATCTCTATCCGATACCATGTCCAAATTGTATTTATATTGTTGAACGAAAGCAGCACCAAGATCTTTGAACGTGCTGATCGTAGCGCGGTTTAAACCCATGTACCATTTTAATGCGACACCGGTTAAACTATCCTGAAAGTAGTGAATTAGTAGCTCCTGGTTCTTTGTCTGACCTGACATTCGCCGAGCGTACATCACCAAATGGCTTTGAGGGCAAGAGTTACCCTTGTACTTTTCAAAGTCGGGTACCTGGAATTTGTGCGGAACTTTCACATTGGGGACCAAACAAAGGTCCGCGGCGTCCTTTCCAAATAAATCCTGACCACGAAGGGCTTGTAGTTCTTTCTGTATTTCCAGGAATTGTTCCTGGAATTCATTCATTCTGTCGAACATGCTTTCGTTTCCACCAGAAGGTATTTGTGGAATTTGTCCATCCGGGACAGTGTGTACCACGAGCGGTGGTATAGTTATTATGGCCGAGACTCTCGGTGCCTCTCGAAGTTTGTAACCTTCAGGAGTTGCTGTCATGCCCCTGGCATCTTCGCTTTCCTAAAGTTTGTAACCTTCAGGCCCAGTGGTTCCTGCTGCGGTTCCTTGATTCTCAACGATTGGCGGAACATATCCTTCCGGGATATAGTTAAGTGGCATGCCCCAAGGACGATCTTTTGGCACTTTGTACCTAGGATCAGACTTTTCCACTATGGGCGTGGACGCGGTCTCTGAGAGCACAGTCCATTGATGCATCTGAGCTTCTGCTAGAGCTTGCACATTGTTATGAAGCTTTCTCAAATCCTCTTTTAGAGTGTCGATCTCTTCTCTCAACTCTCTGTTCTCTTCCTCGAGATCATCCATCTTTTTCTGACGATTGGCCCGAGTATCGTACGAATGAGACAGTTTGACTCTAGAATCGAGACGCAAACGTGAGATTCGTAGGTAAGAAGAATGTGTTACATGAGAATGATGAATGATATGCAATGATTATATTAATTGTGCATTTTTTGTTTAATCAAAATAAACTTCGACAATTGGATTGCAAATATCAAACAGTGGGGAAATTCCATTTTATTGAATTCAAAGGATTGAGAAAATGGAAATACAGTAATTTACGAAGTGCTGTAAAAGGAAATCTTAAACTTATGGATCCTGAGTCCTCTCTGAGGAGAGCTCAGGTGTTGGTTCTGGTATTTTCCTTTTCTTTGACCGAGGCTCTTGAGCCGTTGTCGGGTTGTCATTCCTTTGCCAAGTGAAAGGAGCGAGCAAATTCCTTTGGTCGTCCTGATTCTCCACAGCATGCTGCTCTAAAATCTCAATCAGAGGATCCTTTTCTCTTAACAGTTGTTGTATTTTCTTGTACTCCACATTGAGAATACGGTACTTATTCCTCCAATACCTCTTCTCCTGCTGAACTTTGTTGAGAGTAACCTGAAGTTTTTCTGTGTCTGACATGAAATAAAGGACAGAGTCCCTTAACAGAATAACTTTCTGACGAGGAGCTCTAGTTTGTACCTAGTGGAGATAAGGCTCCACCGAGACACAGTCTGGTTTTCCTAGAGACTCTCGTCCTTTCCTGTGAATGTGTTTCCAGGCATGCACTATTTCTGTCTTTAGTGCCCTGACATTTTCTCCTTCCTTGAAGAAAAGACCTTCCAGATGAGCATTACGCGGGACATGCCTCATTGGGTATCCAAATTGACGATGAACTAACACCGGATGATAATTGATTCCTCCCTTAGTTCCTATAAGGGGTACATTTGGGACATTTCCACTGCGATCAATGATTGTAATCCCGTTATAGATTAGATTGTACCAATCGATGTCAGAGTTGGTAAGAGACATGATTCTCTGTCACCAACGTAAAGTTTTCTTTTGATCCCAAAATACAGCAGACTTTGGCAAATGGGAAATGAACCATTTGTACAGCAGGAGTACACAACATGTGATCATTCCTCCGCTATACAAATTCCTTAAGTGTACCGAATGATAAGCATCTGCGAGCAAAGTCGATACAGGGTTTCCAATCAAAAAAATCTTAATGGCATTGACATCTACGAAGTTATCAATGTTGGAAAACAAAAATAACCCGTAGGTGAGTAAAACGAAGATGCTCTCGAAAGCGGCCACATTCCCTATACTAGCAAAGTATAGAGCTTTCTTTGTTAAGAACTAGGCTGGAAAGCCCTGGATTCCGCCCTTAGTGGTCATGTGAGTCCTGACTTCTGACTCGTCCAAATAGATTGCTCTTGCAATGGTTTGATCCTTTGGAATTTCTTCCAGTCCAGAAAAGGGAGCTTGGTCAGTAATATGTAAATCAGTCAGGTGAGAGTACTCCTCCAGTGTTGGTGATAGTTGATAATCCGGGAATGTGAAACAGTGATAAACCGGATCGTAGAACTGGATTAGTGTGGACAGGATTCCTTTGATTACATGAACCCTTAACAAGGACAACAATCCTCCATACTTGGCTCTGAAAGCCTCATGGTTGGTGATTATTCTCGCCAGACCTCTTAAATCCTCTAGTTTTGGAACCTTGAAGGTGTACTTATGAGTTTTCCTTCTACCAAAATCCATTAACGCAATCTCCTTTCTCTCTGACATTTGCAATCATTGTCTTAGTTTAATTTGAAAAAGAGAGACCAGAAGAGAAGATTTTTTTTTAATGTTTTAATGTTTTTTAAATGAATGCATGAATGCAGCACACAAAAACATAGAAAAAACATGGGGTCAAAGGGTCGGTGTCATGAAGTCAAGGCTCTACCCCCCCCCCAAAGGTTTATACTGGTGATTTTTTGTACCTGTCCGCAAAATCATTGACCCCTCTGGGATAACAACAGTAAGCGGATCTCCAGCAAGCTGATGTATCTTAGAGTGATCTCAGATGAGGGTAGTATCGCGTGACAACTATTTCCGATAGCTTCCGCACTACAAAATGGCTTAAGTCTACTAAAAACCTCAGCTTCTCAGATAACCCAGTTGACCACACTACTTTCAACAACCGAAGTCGTATAGGCAATGTATCTGCAAAGGGAGTCTCCACTGAGTTTGATGGTCGATCGGGGCTCTTAACTGGAATTCACTCCCAGTAAGATTACCCGCATTGCCATCACCTATCTTAGGTGTATACTCAATCTTTCCACATGCGGCATCACACGCATTCCTATTAGCAGAAAAATAAACACAGATATCAATTAGGAAAAGCAGTATATATATTTGTCTTAATCATCCTAGATCTCTAGTCTTATGATCCTATACAGACAATGACTCCCCAGCTGAGCTGTCATTTCTGTGACATTTTGTGAACTCAAGGTTTACACCTAAGAGATGGGAAGAGAACAAGATCTCTATCGATCGTCCCCAGCAAATCGCCATTCTTCTTGGCAGTTTTCAGACTTAAGGTTTCAACCAGAGAGATAAGAGGGACAAGATGCCCTGGGGGGCCCCACGGTGGGCGCCATTTTTCTATAGCGAGCGATTTTGGACGTGGTTCTTAAGCACTGTCGCTCTGGGGTACTACAGGTCGATTCATTTTTTATCCTATTAAGCTAACTAAGGAAGGGAAATAGATGTCTCCAATTAACCCTGCTTGCATACTGAGTTTAAACAGATGACTGTTGGTTTACAGATGCGGTTTAGATTGTGGGCCTCTCTCTACTTATTTTGTTAAGAATGAAATGACGGGACTACTCATGGGGATTTTGGGTTTTTGATTAGTATGCTCGCTAATATTTTTTCAATCTTATGCCTACGTATTCACGTTTAACGAAACAGGGAAATCAGAGCGATCGTAGTTCCTCCTATTCTATGAGGAGGAAAAAGGTCGTTTTGGTGTCTTGTTCAAAGCCCAAGACGTGAAGCTAAATGTGGTTTGTATCTTGTTTAAAGCCCAAGATGTGAAGCTGAAGGGTCTATTTGTATCTTGTTTGAAGCCCAAGATGTGAAGCTTAAGGGGTTTGACTTTAGAGAGAATTTGTCATCTCTAAAGGGGGATATTTGGTCTATTTGCCACAACTGTTGGGTGACTGATTATAAAGGAGAATTACTTTAACTGGGATATGTGAATCCAGTAATGCCATAATTTCCTTTATAGGGGATTTTAACCTGGAGGAGAAGACTTTAACTCAGTTTAGAGCAATGCCATCTTTCCTTAGGAATTTCTCATGCTAAAAGAGGGACAGTGGCGTGGATGTAAATAATCCAGAGGCTTGCCGCTTACAGCTATTAGATGAAGGAAAAGGAGTTGTTGATGTTTGTATACTGTGAGCAAGGCAAAACTTTTGATGCTAAAAGGTTGATTGACTCAAATGGGGGTGTCTTTATACAAAGCCTAAGAGGAGGCTATTGACCTAACAAGAGGGTGTTTTTATGTGTCTCGTACGAAGCCCGAGAGAGAGGCTAAAAGGGTTGACTCAACAAGAAAGTGCCTTTGTAGGTGTCTTGTACGAAGCCCGAGATGGAGGCTAAAGGTGTTTGACTCAACAAGAGAGTCTTTGTACCTCGTACGAAGCCCGAGATGGAGGCTGAAAATTTTGGACTCAATAAGAGAGTCTTTTATACTCAACAAGAGAGTGATTTTTATCCCATACGAAGCCCGATATGGAGGCTAAAAGTTAAGTCACTCAACAAGAGAGTCTTTTATACTCAAAAAGAGAGTGTGAATAGGTTAGCTCCGCTGGGGAGAATCATTGTACAAAGCCCAAGAGAAGGCTAGTGTGCTGGTGACTGTTTCAGTTTAGTGACAGGTCCAATATGTTGGATAAAAGAGAAAATCAGTTCTTATAGTGGGACTGATTTAAAGGTATTGTTGTGCTTTGGCACTGATCAGAGGATCGGGGTTATTTCTTGTTCTTTAAGGAAATGGGAAATCCAAAGGTATGGAGACTGTCCAAGTCTACGGGCATTTTGAGAAATCGATTCTCAGGTAGTGAATGATCTTTGTATGTGCCCAAGAGAAGGCTGGTATGTTAAGGGATAAAGGTCAACCCGTTAACTGGTCTGACGCTTGACTTAGAAAGACAGCTCTAGCAAATTGATGACTAGGTTCTATTCCTATACATGTAGAGGTCTCTGGGTCCTTGTACTAAGCCCAAGAGAAGGCATGGTAGCTTTTAAGAAGCCGAAGGGTCCTTGTACAACGCCCAAGAGGAGGCGGGGATGCTTTTAAGAAGCCTGTGGGTCCCCAAACCCCGAGAAATTCAAGACAAGCCATTCACAGAGAATAGATCAAGCCAGGAAAGTCCGAGAATTTGGAAGAAACTCAAGAGATGCCATTCAAGGAGAAAAGATCATGTCTGGGGAGTAGAGTTTCTTTGACGATTTCTAAGGGTGACAGTCTGAGAAAGGGTTCACTGAGAATGCTGCCTTTATCGTCTCCATATTGTTTAACCCCAAAAGGAGGGAAGACTGTGTCTAGTAATCCTATGGGGATCAAGTTTTGATTGTATTTAAGAGTGACCAACAGGGCTTTACCTAGTGCTAGACGTAGTTGCCGGGGAAGACTCTAAATAACTGTACTAGTATTACACAGTTGATATTTAACAAGTATATAAAAGTTTGTGAAAGAAGACTTACAGTGAGCAGCCCCACAATACAGTTATATATATATATATATGAAAGCGGATAAAGAAAGCGGGTAAACACTTACTCGGTTGTAGAGCTTTCATGTTGTTTGGTTAGTTTGTTCAACAAAGAAAGCTTTGATAACAATATTATATTCAAAATCAAAGGAGAAAGTGCTTTGAAAAGATTGTTGGGGCTTACAGCTCAAGGAGAGGCCCAAGGTTTTATCAGTGATTGCACTGTTGTTTTGAAATTGTACAGGGACTTATACAAGTGACTGAGGCCCAAAAAGGTTTTTTGGTCAAAGGGATGGGTCTTACAGTCACTCAAGAGGCCCAAAGGTTTATTTTTGTACAAGTGGTGGGGCTTACAGCTCAAGGAGAGGCCCAAGGTTTTGAAGGAGAAGATCGCGCCGAATTTTTTGATAGTATCGGGACTTATACAATACACTGAGGCCCAAATTATTTTGGTTTTCAAAAAGGGTTGGGTCTTACACTCTACTAGAGGCTCAATGATATTTAAAGAATGGGGCTTATAACACGAGGGTAGGCCCAAGGATTTGATTTGTGAACTGGCGATCGCGCGCAAGGTTTTCTTTTAACGCAGAGGGACTTATACAATATTTGAGGCCCAAAATTGTTTTGGTTAAAAGGGGATTGGGTCTTACACTCTATTAGAGGCCCAAAGTGTTTAAAAGTTTTGTATGAGTGAAAATCAAGGAAACCCTAAATTTGTTTTCTTTTAAAAGGAAATACTTAAAGAAAATCAAATAAAAATGATAAAAATACCAAATAAGTTTGAATAAACCACTTGTGATTTTTGTTGAAGGTTTGAAAAATGAGGTTTTAATCACAAGATAAACTAAAACTCATTTGGTTTTGATTTTCAAAGTAAATATTCACTTTTAAATGTTTAAAAACAAATAAAAATGAATTTACTCGCAAAATTACTAATTATATTAAATAACTAATATAAATTTAATTTTTTTGTGGAATAAAATATTTTAACATTTTTGTGATTTTTTGCAAAAAGAACCAATAAAAAATAATTAAAATTGAGGGAGTTATTAATTTTTCAAATCATTAAAAATAATAAGAAAAATAATAAAAAAGTGGATAAAATAGCAAAAAGAGGATCTGGGGCGAGGGGGATTCGAACCCCAGACCTCTTGTGTATAGGGCGCGCGCCTTACCACTAGGGTGGTGATACATCCTTTGATAGAAACACAACCACAAATATACAAGGCTTGCCTTGTTTTTGGCCTGACCCAAGGCAAGGCAAGATTTTGGTTGAAAACGTGATGGTCATAACTTTCTCATTTCTCCATGAATTGGGACAAAATTTAGGTATATCCTGCCTAGAATTTCACAAGGAATCCAATGATGGTGGTATTTTTTTTCAGATCGTGCTCCTATTGAAAAACCCGATAGTGGTTTTGAAATAGGCCATGATTTGCATTTTCTATGCCATCTCTTGGTACAAGCATGAATTACATGACAAATTGGTGCAAACACAACACATATAACATGTACAAGGGATGCATGATCAGTGGACATCAAAAGAAAGCATGGTTCAAAGAATCCAAGTTGTGATGCTTACCTCTTTTTGGAGCTTTTGTGCAATCTGCCAAGCCACTTGTTCCAAAAATGATTTGATGCTTTGAACAACCTCAAATGATCTCTTAGAAGCTTTTAGGATGGTTGAAATCAGCTTGAAACCTCAGGAACAAGTTTGAGCTCTTTCTTGCAAAATGGACAAAAGTGGCCAAAATAGCAACTCTCTCAAATGGTGTTCCAGATGGGGGGAACCATTTGGGGCAGTTAAAGGATGGTATTTGGAGTGTGTTTGAGGTTTTATCTGGTTTGGAAAGTGGCTGAATCAAGACATGGCTTGAAAAATGCACAAAAGTCCTATTTTGAGGTTTTGAGAGGTGACTTTGTGATTTTGGGGTTACAGGTCACTTATGAGAGTTTAGACAGCTTAGATATGATATATTGGATGTGTTTGGATCATAAGCTATGGTGGAATTGCTTTCTAACTCAAACACTCAGAGTTACCTTGCTAAAGAAGGTATTTTTGCCTAGAGAAAGAGATTTTGAGGAAAGCAAGTGTTGTAGTGCTTTGGTGTACTCAAACTGAACACAATTGAGCTCTATTTATAGTAGAGCAAGTTTGTTTTGGCTGCAATAGTGAATGGCAACTACAGCAGAGGTTTGGCCAATGTTGAGCAATGAGAATCCAAGTCTCCTCTAGTCAATGACTAGAGGTTAGGGCACAGGCTGCTGGTCCCCTTGGTCTTGGATAAGTCTTGACTGAATTCAGTTGGAAATGGCTCAGTCCATGCCACCTTGGTGCATCCATTGAATGCCCCAATCCAAAATTTGAGTTTTGTCCCTCTTTTAGGCATTTCTAGGTTTGGCATGCTATTTTTGGTCTCAAAGACTTGGGAGGCTTGGGATTAGAGTTGGTTCCTCCTTGGTCCCCCCTTGAGGTGTTTAGATGGATAGAGTTGCTCCCCCTTTTCAAAATTTGAGCAAATCGAGCAAAACTCCCAAATCTGCCTTGCCATGACAGTTTGTAGCAAGGCATATTGGCATTGTCATATCTCATGGTTCAAGTGGACTTTGATGGAGTTCTTGGCCATTTTGGAAATCCCTCATATGATACAACAACTGTTTGATCATAATTGGTTTTGATACTTTTGGTATCCAAGTGAAAAATGCCCCTACATTTGGAAAAAAGTGAAGGCAGATTCTGACTTAGTGAAAATTTCACTAAGTGTTGGAAAAAAGTGACATTTTCACTTTTTGTGATTTTGATCATTCCATAACTCAAAATCCATGAGGAATTGGAATGAGTTATGTTTGAAGCTTTTGTAGAGTGCCATGAGATCTACAAATCCAGCTTTGGATGGGGGAAAATGGCCTTATGGTTCAGGAGTTATGATCCTCCAAAGTTGGTACCCTAGCCACTTTGTTCCATAACTTAGAAAATTTTCTAAGTTTTTTTGGTCACCCCTTTTACAAGTTATCCCACTTTTCTTGATTTTTCTTGATGAATGATGACTCCAATCACACATTAACATCATTTTAGGGTTAAGGAACCATAATTGTGAAAAATCTCAAAAAGTCAAAATTGACTTTTGTGCACAGTTGACTTTTTATCAGATGAATTCTAAACTGTGCGATCCTCTATGAAATCAAGTCCTTGACCTAAATCAACTTTGATGGATTGATTTCATAGGTGTTATAGGGTGTATTGAATCATGTCTTAGGGTTTAGGAACATGTCCTGGTCAAAAGTCAAAGGTACAGTTGACTTTTTCTAGGAAACCCTAATTGTGGTTCTAATGAACTTGAAACTTGTGAACCAAGCTTCTTGGATCAATCCATTGTTGCAAATGGATCAATGTGGTTTATTAGAGACCCTCAAATCATGTCTTGAGGTCTTGGCTCATGTTTTGTCCCAAAAGTCAACTTAGGGGTGAATTAGGTCAAGAAACCCGAATTCCTGATTTTTTGTGAATGCATCCCCTGAGGTTAAATTGACTTGATGATTGGGTCCATGATGTCCCTTGGAGCATCATAGGTTATGCTTTGAAGCATTGGCTCATTCCCAGAGGAAAATTTCCATCTGGAGGCCCTGGTCGACCAAACCCTAATTTTGATGACACTGGTGATCTTGAGGCTTAATCCACCTGGAATGCTGCAACATTGTGCTTGATTCTTGTTGTGGGAGTCCTCTTGATCCATTGTGGATGTTTGAGAGGCTAGACAAGTTGAAGATCATGTCATTCCTTGATTGACCCTTTGTCTAAGAGCTCTGAGATGGCCTGAAACCCTAAGCTTGATTGTAGTGGATTATCCATATTGTGATGATGATTTGCACAATGATGGGAAATCTTAGTGGTCAAAATTTGGGGTATGACACAATAATTCACACCTTCTTGCTTTAATGATTTTTCATTCTCTTTGGAAAATTATTAGCATAGCATTTCCCTTTGATTAATTGATCGAAACCATGTTTCGATTAGTTGATCTTCCCCTTCCCTCTCTTTAGGATCTCTTTATAGCTTCTCTTTCTGGATCCCCCGCGGAGTTGGAGTTTCGCACTACCCGCTACATTGGAGCACTGTACAACTTAGAGCTATTGTGTTATCCGTTCCAACTTCTACACTACACCCTGTGTGTTAGAAAAGGAATAAGAAGGGAGAATTCCTACTCTCATTCTGACTACTTCAGGTAGGGAACGAATAACCCTGTGCTTGGCTTAGTCACCTCCATATCCAGGCGGTAGTGTACCTTTTTCCCCAGTCGAGTCGATCCATGATCACTCCTATCTCTTTCAATCTCTCTCTTTTGATCAATCACCCTTCTTCTTGGTTAAGATCATTGCCCCTTTTGGGTAGTAAACTCTCTTTGTTTCAATACCCTGTTCTCTTCTTACGGTCAATCATTGCTTCTCGATTCCCCATAAGAGTCTAAATACCTTTTCTTCGGTTAAACGCAATCTTCTTGTCAAACACTGAAACCCCTACGGAGTTCGCAACCTTCTCTTGGTTCTTCTCCCTTTGTTTGGTTAACCACTGCCTGTCAGTTAAAACACCAATTTGCGCGTCTTCTCAGTTAACCATAGTCTACCTGTTAAAATACTGAGCCTTTAGGGTTAATCACCTTCTTTTGGTTAATCACCCATTTTTTCAGTTAACCACAACCTGTCTGTTAAAATACTGAGCCTTTCGGGTTAATCACCTTCTCTTGGTTAATCACCCATTTTTTCAGTTAACCAGAGCCTGTCTGTTAAAATACTGAGCCTTTCAGGTTAATCACCTTCTCTTGGTTAGTCACCCATTTTTTCAGTTAACCACAGCCTGTCTGTTAAAATACTGAGCCTTTTGAGTTAATCACCTTCTCTTGGTTAATCACTCATTTCCTTCTCGGTTAATCACAGTTCTTCTGTTAAAACCGAATCCCCAGCAGTTACCAACCATTTCTTGGTTCAGATACTTGTACCCTTTGGTTAGTAACCTTCTTTTGGTTCCAATACCCTTTTTGTTGGCCAAGTACCGTTTGTTCGGTCAGTACCAACATCCCCGGTGGGTCATAACCTTTGCTTGGTACCACACACGTCCTTTGGGTTACAACCTTCATTTGGTTCTGCACCCGTTCTTTTGGTTGATCACAGTCTATTTGTTAAAACCTTTTCCCCATAAAGCCTTACTCTCTCTCTTCGATTAACCACTGCCAGTCAGTTAATACATCGAACCCCTTTTCTTTTGGTTTCAACACCATCACCTTTGTTTGTTCCCCATTAGGTTCGCTACCTTCTGGTCCCCAGCACAATCCTTTGTTCTCTTACCTCCCCAGTGGCGTCTCCTTTATTTCCTTTTGCTCTTTTACCTTCTTGGTTTCGACACCATTCTTGGCCGTTATCCTCAGCACAGTTATTGTCGTTTCCTTTGCATTCCTTTATTGGTTTTGACACCATTTCTTTTGCATCCCCAGCGGATCTTTCTCTTCTCCTTTTGTTCTTGGTTTTGACACCGCTTTCCTTTCTTTGTTTGGTTTTCCGTCTTAGTTCCACGAACTACAGAAGCTCTGATTCTGCATTCTTTTGAATGTCAGGTACGTAGGCACGAGGGCCATAATCCTCCGCGAGCACTCTTCTTCCTTTCTTTCTTTTTCTCTTTTCTTTTCTCTCTCTCTCTTTTCTTTTAGCTAGAAGCCTTTAGATAGGTAACCCATCCAATTCTAGAAGCAAGCGAAATGGTTCCCGTCGAGTACAACGGATGCGTAAGGTGCTAGTACCTTCCTTTCGCATAACCGACCCCCGTTCCCGTTTCTCTTCCCTTGGTTTTTATCGATATTTTCCCTGTCCTTTGGGACTAAATAAAGTTCAGTGGAGACTCTGTGTTATCTTTGAGTGTGCGATTCACTCAGGTAAACCAGCCATCTTCAGGTATGTGGAGAGGTGTTGACATCAAGATCAGTTGTTGCAAAGATCTTGAGGTCATTGGCTCCAAAGTTCGACAACGTGGTAGTAGCTATAGAAGAGTCAAAAGACTTGTCAGTATTGACGAAGGAAGAGCTTTAAGGGACGCTTGAGTCTCATGAACAAAGGATAGCTAAAAGAGCTGTAGAAAAGTCGAAGAGTCATATGGCTTTGCAGGCACAGTCAGAAAAGGAAAGGACAGACAAAGGAAGTTGGAATGGAAACAAAGGTAGAGGAGGCTACAACAATTCAAATGGTCAAAATCAGCATGAACGAAACTGGTCGAATCAAAGAAAACCCTGGAACCAAGGCAACCAAAAAGGTGGTGCTGCAGGTAGAGGAAGAAGTGGTGGTCGAAAGCCGGACAAAAGTCACATTCAATGTTTTAATTGTCAGAAGTATGGTCATTATTATAGTGATTGTCCAGAAAAGAAGAAGAATTAAGAAAATGATGCAAAGCTGGCAAAACATGAAGGAGAAGAGATGTTGCTGATGCTCACAACAAGAGACGAAGAGAGATTCTAGGACCAGTGGTATTTGGACTCAGGATGCTCATCACACATGACAGGAAGGAAATATTGGTTTGTCAACATGAAGCCCTCGTCGAAGAACACAATGAATTTTTCAAATGATAACACTCTAATAACTGAAGGGGTTGGTGATGTTCTGATTATGAGGAAAGATGGCAAGAGGTCAACAATTTCCAATGTGTTGTACATACCAGGCATGAAGAGTAATTTACTTAGTATAGGGCAGTTGGTCAAAACGAACTACAAGGTGTTGATCGAAGACAAGATGATGAGAGTTCTCAACGCAGGTGGAAGGTTGATCTTGAAGGCTCCAATGTCTCAGAAGAGGACCTTCAAGATTGAACTCAATGTGATGGAGTAGAAGTTCCTAGCAACTGCAGCCAGTAGAGATGAGTGGTTATAGCATTTTTGACTAGGCCATCTCAACTTCAATGACATCAGAGAGCTAAAGAGAAGAAATATGGCTTCAGGATTACTTGAAATTAACATTCCAAGTGAAGTCTGTGTTCAGTCGAAACAACACAAGAATAGTTTTGGCAAGGATGCAGGAAGGAAGTCGAAGGCAATTCTGGAAGTCATATACTCTGATGTATATGGTAAAATCCAGGTGGATTCGATTGCAGGCAACAGATACTTTGTCACGTTCATAGATGATTACAGTCGAAAGCTGTGGACTTACCTCATCAAGAAGAAAAGTGATGTGATCGAGGTATTTTCCAGATTCAAATCTATGGTCGAAAGACAGAGTGGTCGAAAGTTGAAAATTCTGAGGACTGATGGTGGTGGAGAGTATGTGTTGAAAGAGTTCAGTGCATTATGTGAGAAAGAAGGGATTTTTCATGAGGTGGTGCCACCCTACACTCCACAGCAAAATGGAATTGCAGAAAGGAAGAACAGAACCATCATGAGCATGGTGAGAAATATGTTGAATTGAAAGCATCTACCCAAAGAATTATGGGGAGAAGCGGTTTCGACAGCAACATATATTTTGAACAGATGTCCGACGAAGAAGCTTGAAGGAATCACACCAGAAGAATGTTGGTCCGGTGTCAAGCCTAGCCTCAGTCACTTAAAGGTGTTTGGATCTATAGCACATAGGTATGTGTCGGATCAGTTGAGAAGGAAGCTTGATGACAAGTCAAATCAGATGATCTTGATAGGATATCATTTGACTGGAGGTTACAAGTTGTTCGACCCAGTGAATAAGCAGGTAGTGATCAGTAGGGACGTGATCATAGTGTAGCGAGCGATTTCGGACGTGGTTCTTAAGCACTGTCGCTCTGGGGTACTACAGGTCGATTCATTTTTTATCCTATTGAAGCTGATGAAGGAAGGGAAATAGATGTCTCCAATTAACCCTGCTTGTATACTGAGTTTGAACAGCGGTCTGTTAGGTTACAGATGCTATGTGGAAGTGGGGCCCAATCTTTGGTTATTTCGCTTGAGAACACGGTGTTTAGACTATTGGTGAGGTTTTTGATACTGTGTTTAAAATTGATGCTTCTGGGTTGATTTGGTGGAGATACTGGATTTTTGTTTTTTTATTAGTGTGCTCGCTAAGATTCTTTTCAATCTTATGCCTACGTATTCCCGTTTAACAAAACAGGGAAATCAGAGCGATCGTAGTTCCTCCTATTCTATGGGAGGAAAAATGTTGTTTTGGTGTCTTGTTCAATGCCCAATACGTGAAGCTAAAGGTGGTTTGTATCTTGTTCAAAGCCCAAGATGTGAAGCTAAACGGTTTTGAATTTAGAGAGAATTTGTCATCTCTAAAGGGGATATTTGGTCTATTTGTCATAACTGTTGGGTGACTGATTATAAAGGAGAATTACTTTAACTGGGACATGTGAATCCAGCAATGCCATAATTTCCTTTATAGGGGATTTTTAACCTGAAGGAGAAGACTTTAACTCAGTTTAGAGCAATGCCATCTTTCCTTAGGAATTTCTCATGCTAAAAGAGGGACAGTGGCATGGATGTAAATAATCCAGAGGCTTGCCGCTTACAGCAATTAGATGGGGCAAAAGGAGTTGTTGATGTTTGTATACTATGAACGAGGCACAGCTTTTGATGCTAAAAGGTTGATTGGCTCAACCAGGGTTTCCTTATACAAAGCCTAAGAGGAGGCTATTGGCCCAACAAGAGGGTGTTTTTATATGTCTCGTACAAAGCCTGAGAGAGAGGCTAAAAGGGTTGACTCAACAAGAGAGCGCTTTTGTATGTGTCTTGTACGAAGCCCAAGACGGAGGCTGAAAGGTGAATGACTCAACAAGAGAGTCTTTGTATCCCGTACGAAGCCCGAGATTGAGGCTAAAAGGAGGTTAACTCAACAAGAGAGTCATTTATACTCAACAAGAGAGTGTTTTGTATCTCGTACGAAGCCCGAGATGGAGGCTAAAATTTTGACTCAACAAGAGAGCCTTTTATACTCAACAAGAGAGTGTTTTGTATCTCGTACGAAGCCCGAGATGGAGGCTAAAAGTTTGACTCAACAAGAGAGTCGTTTATACTCAACAAGAGAGTGTTTTGTATCTCGTACGAAGCCCGAGATGGAGGCTAAAAGTTTGACTCAACAAGAGAGTCTTTTAAGGTTAACTCCGCTTAGGAGAATCATTGTACAAAGCCCAAGAGGAGGCTAGTGTGCTGGTGACTGTTTCAGTTGAGTGACAAGTCCAGTATGCTGGATAAAGAGAAAATCAGTTCTTATATGGGTAATGTTGTGCTCAGGGATTGATCAGAAGATCAGGGTTATTTCCTGTTCTTTAAGGAAATGGGAAATCCAAAGGGTATTTAGACTGTCCAAGTCTACGGGTGTCTTGAGAAATCGATTCTCAGGTAGTGAATGATCTTTGTACGATGCCCAAGAGAAGGCTGGTATGTTAAGGGATGAAGGTCAACCCATTAACTAGTCTGACACTTGACTCAGAAAGACAGCTCTAGCAAATTAATGACTAGGTTCTGTTCCTATATATGTAGAGGTCTCTGGGTCCTTGTACTAAGCCCAAGAGAAGGCATGAGAGCTTTTAAGAAACTGAAGGGTCCTTGTACGACGCACAAGAGGAGGCGGGGATGCTTTTAAGAAGTCTGTTGGTCCCCAAACCCCGAGAAGTTCAAGACATGCCATTCACCGAGAATAGATCAAGCCAGGAAAGTCTGAGAATTTGGAAGAAACTCAAGAGATGGCATTCACGGAGAAAAGATCATCTCTAGGGAGTAGAGTCTCTTTGACGATTTCTAAGGGTGACAGTCTGAGAAAGGGTTTACCGAGAATGCTGCCTTTCGCGTCTCCATATTGTTTAAACCCCAAGAGGAGGGAAGACTGTGTCTGGTAATCCTATGGGGATCTAGTTTTGTTTGTTTTTAAGAGTGACCAACAGGGCTTTACCTAGTGCTAGACGTAGTTGCCGGGGAAAACTCTAAATAACTATACTAGTATTACACAGTTGATATTTGACAAGTATATAAAAGTTTGTGAAAGAAGACTTACAGTGAGCAACCCCACAATACAGTTATATATATATATATATATATATATATATATATATATATATATATATATATATATATATATATATATGAAAGCGGGTAAAGAAAGCGGGTAAACACTTACTCGGTTGTAGAGCTTCCATGTTGTTTGGTTAGTTTGTTCAACAAAGAAAGCTTTGATAACAATATTATATTCAAAATCAAAGGAGAAAGTACCTTGAAAAGATTGTTGGGGCTTACAGCTCAAGGAGAGGCCCAAGGTTTTATCAGTGATTGCACTGTGGTTTTGTACATTGTACAGGGACTTATACAAGTGACTGAGGCCCAAAAAGGTTTTTTGTACAAAGGGATGGGTCTTATACTCTCTCAAGAGGCCCAAAAGTTTTGTTTTAGAAGGCGACGATCGCGCCGAACTTTTTGATGGTATAGGGACTTATACAATAAGTGAGGCCCAAAAAGTTTTGGTTTTCAAAAAGGGTTGGGTCTTACACTCTACTAGAGGCCCAATGGTTCTTAAAGAGTGAGGCTTATAACACGAGGGTAGGCCCAAGGGTTTGATTTGTCAACTAGAGATCGCGCCGAGGTTTTCTTTTAACGCAGAGGGACTTATACAATATCTGAGGCCCAAAAAGGTTTTAGTTAAAAGGGGGTTGGGTCTTACACTCTATTAGAGGCCCAAAGAGTTATTTTTGTACAAGTGATGGGGCTTACAACTCAAGGAGAGGCCCAAAAGTTTTTGTAAAAGGCGACAATCGCGCCGTTGTTTTTTGAAAATACAGTGGGACTTATACAATAACTGAGGCCCAAAAGGTTTGGTTTCAAAAATGGGTTGGGTCTTACACTCTATTAAAGGCCCAAGGGTGTTTGAAAAAAGTTTGATGAGGGTTGAATTAATCAAAAACCCTAATTTGTTTCCAAAATATATTTTAATTGAATAAAAATTCAATTAAAATGATCAAAATTATTAAACATGTGGAAAACAAATTTTGATCTTGGATTAATGTTTCAAAAATTAGGTTTTGATCCACAAAATGATTGGAAATCGCTAAAATTTAAAAAATCAAGAGAAAATATTTTAAATGTCAAAAATAATTAAAATATTAATTCTTTACAAAAATATCAAGTATATGAAATAAATAATATTTTTGGGATTTTTTGGGAAAATAAAATATTTTAACATTTTCGTGAATTATTAAAAAAAGAATCAACTCAAAATCATTAAAACTCAGAGAGAAATTAATTTTTGAATCAATTAAATAAAATCACAAAATTCAAATATTCAAATTTTCAAAAAAGGAGCCAAGAACAAGGGCAAGAACACGCGTCGCCCTCTGTTTATGCAGATTTGCATTTTCTATCCAATCTCACTAAATACTTGATTATATCATGCAATCTATATATCAATCTGCTCGTTTCAACCTCACGGTCATGTCTATGGTCTTTAATTTCATTTATTCTAAACATGGAATAAGAAATCAAAGAGAAACCTCAAGAACCCTAAAATTTGCATGAAGGTTCAGAAATTCCATACACGATTCAACAATGCAATTGATTGAGGGAAAACACTCCATGCATGATTATGAACATATGGCCAAATTATTGTGCAGCAAAAAATGCATGAATCATAGAGTTAGAAGAGCTCATGCTTACCTCTTGCAGCTGGTGATCGTGTTTTGTGTTAGATTTGTTACAGCTTGGTTCCAAGGTTATGGACAACTTCCCTAGGTGTTATGGAGTGTGTCTGGGTGCTTGGAGTGGATTGAATTGAGCGGGAACTTGATTTGACACCTCAATTGCAAATATGTCAAAGGCTTGAGCAGTTGGCTGGTGATTTTGTGATTTTGATGTTCCATTGGATCACTTCTATATGATGTTTATGAGGTGTGTGTGTGTGATTGGTTTGGTTGGAATAGCTTTCAAACTCAAAACCCGATAGTGACTTGTTTTGGAAGGCAATTTTGGAGTGAAGAAGGAGATTTTGAGAAAAGCATATGTTTGATGGCTTTGGTGTACTCAAACTAATCACAAATGAGCTCTATTTATAGTAGAGCAAATTTGTTTTGCAAGGAATAGTGAATGGCAACTGTTGCATAGGTTTGGCCAATGTTGATCAATGAGAATCCAAGTCTCCTCTAGCCATTGACTAGAGGTTAGGGCACAGGCTGTTGGTTCCCTTGGTCTTGGATAAGTCTTGACTGAATTCAGTTGGAAATGGCTCAGTCCATGCCACCTTGGTTCATCCATTGAATGCTCCAAAACAAAATTGGAGTCTTGTCCCCTCTTTAGGGATTTTTAGGTTTGGCATGCTATTTTTAGTTCCAAGGACTTCGGAGGCTTGGGATTAGAGTTGGTTCCTCCTTGGTCTCCCCTTGAGGTGTTCAGATGGATAAGTGTGTTTGTCATTTGCACAAATTTGGCAAATCGAGCAAAATGCACAAATCTGCCTTGCTTTGACAGTTTTTAGCAAGGCATGTTGCCATTGTCATATCTCATGGCTCAAGTGGAATTTGATGGGGTTCTTGGCCATTTTGGAGAGCCCTCATATGATACAACAACTGTTTGATCATAGTTGGTTTTGATACCTTTTGGATCCAAGTGAAAAGTGTCCCTACATTTGGAAAAAGTAAGGCAGATTCTGACTTAGAGAAAATTTCACTAAGTGTTGGGAAAAAGTGACATTTTCACTTTTTGTGATTTTGATCATTCCACAACTCAAAATCCATGATGAATTGGAATGAGGTGTAGTTGAAGCTTTTATAGAGTGCCATGAGAGCTACAAATCCAGATTTGGATGGGGAAAAATGGCCTTATGGTTTAGGAGTTATGATCCTCCAAAGTTGGTACCCTAGCCACTTTGTTCCATAACTTAGAAAAATTTCTAAGTTTTTATGGTTACCCCTTTTACAAGTTATCCCACTTTTCTTGATTTTTATTGATGAATGATGATTCCAATCACACATTAACATCATTTTAGGGTTAAAAACCATAATTGTGAAAAATCTCAAAAATTAGGTAAAGAAACCCTAATTCCTGATTTTTTTTTATGAGTGCATCCCCTGAAGCAAAATTGACTTGATAATTGGGTTCTTGATGTTCCATGGAGTATTTTAGGATATGCTTTGAAGCATTGGCTCATGCCTAAAGGAACAATTTCCATCTAGAGGCCCTGGTCGACCAAACTCTAATTTTAGTGACACTGGTGATCTTGAGGCTTAATCCACTTGGAATGTTGCAGCTTTGTGCTTAATCCTTGAAGTGGGAGTCCCCTTGATCCTTTGTAGATGTTTGAGAGGTTAGACAAGTTGAATATCATGTCATTCCTTGATTGATCCTTTGTCTAAGAACTCTGATAGGGCCTGAAACCCTAAATTTGATTGTAGTGGATGCTCACCCATCTTTGGGGAGACTGATGACGCATAATGATTCATCCATATTGTGATGTTGATTTGCACAATGATGGGAAATCTTAGTGGTCAAAATTTGGGGTATACACATAGATGATCTTAAAGAATGGGATTAGACTGAGAATGTCAAGAAGGATTCAGTGAGAATCTCTTGTGAAGAACCAGCCACTAAAGTCGAAAGAGAAGTTCGACAGGAACAAGTCATAGATGAAGCAGGTCTAAGCAGACCTCGACAAATAAGACACGTGCCTGCAAGGTTGCAAGAATGTGTAATTACATCAGATGATGTGGTTGATGAAGAGGGTGAGCTGGTACATTATGCTTTCTATGCAGATGTCGAACCAGACAATGCAGTCGAGGCATTGAAAGATTCGAAGTGGGTGAAAGCAATGAATGAGGAGTTAGAGTCCATTGAAGTCAACAACACCTGGTCACTTGTCGAATTTCCTAAAGTCAAGAAGGAAATTGATGTGAGGTGGGTTTGCAAGGTGAAGGTGAATCCTAAAGGAGAAGTAACTCGACACAAGGCGAGACTTATGGCGAAAGGATTTTTACAGAAGGAAGGAATCAACTTTGACGAAGTGTTTGCACTTGTTGCTAGGATCAAAACAATCAGGTTGGTTGTTGGTCTAGAAAATGTGAACAATTGGCACACGTGTTAGATGGACGTGAAGTGTGCATTCTTTAATGGCCCCTTAGACGAATAAGTTTATGTCGCACAACCAGCTGGGTTTGTGAAACGAGGCAAAGAAGGAAAGGTGTACAGCCTGCATAAAGCCCTGTATGGACTTAAGCAAGCTCCAAGAGCTTGGAATAATAAAATCGACCGCTTCTTAAGGGAGAAGAAATTTGTGAAGTGTACGACTGAGCATGGAGTATATGTAAGAAGAAGCAATAGTGAATTGCTTATACTATGCCTCTATGTCGATGACCTGTTGATAACAGGAAGTTGCAAGAAGGAGATCGAAGATTTCAAACATGACCTAAGTGAGGAGTTTAAAATGTCAGACTTGGGAAATCTCTTATATTTCCTTGGCATCGAATTCTACAAGACTAGCAGAGGTTTCATGATGCACCAAAGAAGATATACATGCAAAATACTCAAGAGATTTGAGATGCAAGATTTCAACCCAACTTTGACTCCAGCTGAGACCAGATTGCAACTGTCGAAAGATTCAGATAAAGATGATGTCGAACCAACCCAATACAGAAGACTTATTGGGTCACTTCGATACCTTTGTCACACAAGGCCTGACTTAGCATACAGTGTGGGTATGGTAGGTAGATTCATGCAGAAGCCAAAGGTATCACACCTAGCAGCAACGAAGAGGATATTGAGGTATCTGAAAGGAACTCTCGACTATGGCATTTTGTTTCCTGCAGCTTATGAAGGAAAAGAATGCAAGCTAGTGGGATACACTGACTCTAGTTGGTGTAGTGATGCTGAGGATAGAAAATCCATAATTGGCTATGTGTTTATGTTACGTGGTACACCAGTTGCTTGGAGTTCGAGAAAAGAGCCAGTAGTGGCATTGTCATCATGCGAAGCAGAGTATATAATTGTTTCTCTTTGTGCATGTCAAGCAACATGGATGGTGAACCTGGTCGAAGAGATCACAGGGAAGAGTCATGGAGCAATTACCATAAAGATCGACAGCATGTCAGCTATCAACTTTGCGAAGAATCCAATAGCACATGGTCGAAGTAAGCACGTCGAAATGAGGTTCCATTATCTTCGAGAGCATGTAGCAGAAGGGAAGATGAACTTGGAACACTGCAGAACTGAGAATCAGATTGCAGATATCATGACGAAGGGAGTGCAGGTCAAAGTTTTCAGAAGACTAAGAGCCATGATGAATATAGACAGTTTAGACACAATGAATTAGATGGTGTGTTAAATATGTAATTCATTGTTTTAGAAAGATTAGATTTAATTTAGAAAGATCAGATTTGATTTAGAAAGATTAGATTAGATATTTTTGGGCTTTTATAGTTTGGGCTTTAGCTTGAGATGCAAGTTAACCTAAATCTATAAATAGGGAGGAACCATTATCATTGTAATAATCAAGTTTGATAATTCACAGTTTGCAGTTGCAAGTAAATATTGAAAGTTTCCACAGTTTGTAGGCAGAAAGAATTCTGCAGTTTTTCATCTTCTTCTCCAACACTACTATTTCTCTTTTCTCTTTCTTTCTTTCTTTCTCAATTTTTCTTTTCGTTACCATTCCGTGTGATTGTTAACAATCTTGAGATCAAGATTGAATAGGAATTCTCAAAAGGTTTTGGGTTAATTCCAACAGTTCTGATCCCTTTGAATGTATATGATCTCACCCAATTTAAACTCACTTAGGGTTTTCTGAATACAGTTCATTTGGCTCCTAATGTAAGTTCTATCACCCAACACAACGCTTCCGCTTCCCTTTGTCCTTCTCACTATTTCCAAAATTCCAATACTATCAGTGAAAATCCTTATCTGATTCAGCCCCATTATCCTTGCCACCGTTATAACATGGATGATGGATTGGACTTCCACTATCAGGGGATTTAGATAACCCTTCTTATTCCAAGTGATTTAAGCTTTGCTCTCTCCTTTCTCCATTTGAATAATCGCCTCCATGTTCCAATCTCCATCAATCACCATGCTAGCGTTCATGCTAATGTAGAAAGTCACTCCTTTTGAACTCAAATTCTTCCACCCCGATGAGTTTGTAGTTTTGTTCATATCATTCATGTTGTGTTGTTTGCAAGTGTCGTTGAAGTTAGTCTCTGAATTCTTAATCGAATCATAAATCTTTATCTTCTCATGATGCTTGAAATTCGAATTATTCGTATTACCCTCATACTTTTTATATTTGAACTTCGAATTATTCGTATTACCCTCTGACTTATTTTGAATATCATCGTTACAGGAGCTTCCAAAGTACCTTCAACGGATTTGTCTTCATGGTCTTTGTTAAACATATTGCTTTCATTATCTTCATTGGTCTGACCCAGAATTTTATAGAATGAGTTGTCACCCGTATGCCATATATAAGTGTTCATGTAACACCCCAAATTCGATTAATTAATTTAATTTAATTATTTATAATTTTATTTGATTAATTGGTGTTTTTGAATCATTGTTGTGTGATTGTGGGGGTAAGTATCCTTGTAATAAAGGTATAGGGAGAGTAAGAGTTTGGTTTAGTTGTTTAGAAGTTATTAGAATTTTAATTAATTATTAGAATATATAGTGTTTTATTCAATTTAATTAAATAAAATAAAAAGATAATAGAATTGGGTCATTTGTGGGAATTGGAGAAAATAGGTGGTAAGAGTAGAGGAGCTAGTAATAAGTTTGGTAAAAATGTTAATTAAGCAAAAGTGATGGGGGTACTATATATTCTAAAAGTAGAGAGAAAGCTATGTTTTAGAGAAACATCTGATATATGTAAATTAAGAGGGAAAATGAGAGAAAGAGTAAAAGCTAGGAATTTGAATAGGGAACTCATAGATGGTATCCAACTCACTATCGATGCTGGAAATCTAAGGTAATGGGGAGAGAAAGGGCTATCAATT
Organism: Lathyrus tuberosus; assembly: GCA_022829125.1. Lineage (NCBI taxonomy): Eukaryota > Viridiplantae > Streptophyta > Magnoliopsida > Fabales > Fabaceae > Lathyrus > Lathyrus tuberosus. The sequence goes on along the minus strand of JALAZF010000164.1, from coordinate 4,353,260 downwards.
CAGATGTATTGCATGATTGGGTAGAGATGAAAGGTCCTTACTCTCTTTAGGGATTGTGTGATTTCTTCATGATAATTGTTGATGATATGTGTTCTGAAAATTTAGTGAAATGAGATGTGTTGGTCAATTTTCGTATGATGGTTTCATTTGTTAACTTTGTTGATTGTTCTTAGTTGTTAACTTTGAGATTTTTTCTAGTTAAGATTCGATTAGTTTTTGATTAATTGTTTGCGAATTTTACTAGAGTCCTTAATATGTGTTGCATAGAATTTTGACTAATTGTTGTTTACATTTTGGTACCAATTTCTCTTAATTCTTGTTGATAGTTTCCATTTGAATTTTGGTAGCTAACCTTGGTTATTTTGTCGATTTACCTTGACTAACTTTTGAGTTGTCTTTTTAGTGATTCACACTTGATTTGTTAAGTTGTTTAAAGGTAGGAAGTGCTGCTACATACATAGCTGGTGTGCACAAGGTGAGCGGTTAAATGTTGCATTTATGTCCAGAGTTTCTTACACCTATTCATTTCTGAAAAACAAGTGTTGTTGAAAGCTGTTTGAGCTTGTGATTGAATTTCATAGCTGTACAGGTGCATGAGCGCTGTTGTTGCTGTTGTTTTTTATATATTGTCTTGTTTTCTGTTTCTCTTTATGATGGACGAAGAGTCACTCAACTTCCTCATAGTTGAGATCACGACATCGTTTTCATTTTATGGTTGACGGAGAGTCACTCAACTTCCTTATAGTTGAGATCACGACATCGTCATATGTTGATTATTTTCTGTTGGAGGATGGAGAGTCACTCAACTTCCTCATAGTTGAGATCACGACATCGTTTTCATCTTATGGTTGACAGAGAGTCACTCAACTTCCTTTTAGTTAAGATCACGACATCGTCATTTGTTGATTATTTTTTGTTGGAGGATGGTGAGTCACTCAACTTCCTCATAGTTGAGATCACGACACCATTATTTCCTTGTTGGCGAGGAGTCACTCAACTTCCTCATAGTTGAGATCACGACATCATCATTTGTTATTTATTTTCCATTTATTTCTCTTTCAGGTAAGGACGAGGATTTACTCAGTTTGTTGCTTAGTTGAGATCACGACATCGTTCATTTTGCGATTGATTTATTCTGTGTTTACTTGTGTTGATTCACATGATCCCGTAGGATTCCTCGCTCCGCTTAATTTATGATTAAGTTGGAGGTAGGAGAGACATTAGGATAGCAATCCATGGATGACAACATTAGTTAGATTCCCCTCTTGATCCTGACTTTAGGACCACTTTTGCATGCCAACTTGTAGGACCGAGTTTCCTTTAGACCTTTTGTGTGTCTCTCCCTTTTCTCTCGCACCCGTGTGATCGAGACCGTTCCAGTTTTCCCGTAGTCCCACGAACTACGGATGCTCTAATTTCCTCTCTCTGGTTAGATTGAGGATACGTAGGCACAAGACGACGATGTCTTAGCGAGCACTATTTCCACCTATTTCCCGTAGTAGCGTGAACTACGGATGCTCTGATTCCTTATTCCCTAATGAGGATACGTAGGCACGAGGATCCCTATCCTCGGCAAGCACACTAATAACTAACTTCCCTTTTTCTCTCACACCCCTACAATTGAGACGTTAACCAATCAATCAATCAAACCTTTTCTCTTGCCCGAATGTAATCGAGACTCTTTCACCAAGCAAAACAAAACCGACCATGTAAGGTCGAACTACGACTACTCTGACTTCCTCTTTCTAGTTAGATTGAGGATACGTAGGCATGAGACGCGATGTCTTGGCGGGCAAACTTCCCCCACAAATAGCGTAGTCCGTCGAACTAAGTTGACTCTGACTTTCCCGCTCCCGAGGGAATACGTAGCCCTAGGACGGCGATGTCTTATCGAGTCACTTTTTCTTTTCTTTCCCCCGTTCTGTTTCCAGTTAGTAGTTGAGCTTCAGATAACCTACACCCTTTAATAGATAACAACAAGCCTAGATCCCATCGAGTACGATGGACTTGAGGGGTGCTAATACCTTCCTCTCGCGTAACCGACTCCCGAACCCAGACTGTGGTTTCGATGACCATTCCTTTCCCTTTGTTGAGGTTTTCTTCGATTATTTTCCTTCCCTGAGTCAGGATAAATAACGTTTGGTGGAGACTCTTCTGTTCTTTTCCGCTGGTTGATTTTCGCAGATGCGACACGATGCCAGCAGCGATTGGTTGTTGTTGGATGATATTCAATATGACAAATTAACCTGTTAAAGTGATATATGAATATATGTTGTGGAATAGATAGGTATCTTTATAAATCATTGTGTTCATACGATGATGTGTTATTGTTTTGGTGAAGTAACATGAATGAATGTCTATGAAGTTACATTTGTTGAGTTGCTGCTATTTGTTGTTGTTTATTGGTGTCGTAACATGGATTGATTGTTGCGTATGATGAATGATGTGATGCATAAATGATGAGATGTGTATGGGGATTTTTTCGTGACCCTTTTAGTGATAATTCATGTTGTTGAGAGTCATGCATCATAGCGTAAGAGATTTGGTCCAGTTTTGGTGTGCTCTGATGTTATGATGGGGGTCGAGAGCGAGTAGATGGTTCTATATGGGAACTGGTGAAGTGTTACCTATGGTGATGGTAACAATTTGGTGTACTCTGGTCCTATGGCGGGGATCAGAAGCGAGATGAACCTGAGTGTTCATGAATGGTACCACATGCATAATGAGACAGTTATGAAGTACATTTGCATACATGATTGCAAATGTAGTTGATTGTTCATGATGTTGATAATTGGATGTGATTATGTAAATGTTGTCATGATTTGGGTGTGAGAATATGTTATTGATGGATGTGTAATAAATGTGTGCTTGTTGTGTATTCTCTACCTTAGCATTCTTTACACTATTTATATTGGTTTTTATTTCTCACCCCTTTGCCTTGATGTTGTCCACCATGGACATTTTGCAGATACTCAGGCGCAGAGTTGGCTGCAGTAAGTGGAAGTTAGCTCCTGGATTTTCTTCGTTTAGTTTATCGTTGTTTATAAGTCTTGCTCTAATTTTGTAACATCGGGGTTGAGAACGTTTGATTGCTTTATTCAGTTTGTGTTTTTGCTAATTGAGAGTCGTATGTTATACTATTGACGTTTGAGCTTATGTCATAGTGGAGACTGAAAATTCTGGCATGCAGATACCAGATGTCACAACACTGGGATTAAAACACAGCTTAAACACACAACAATAAAAAACTGTAAGTGTCGTAACCCGAAATTTGACCTCCCCTTTTACCTTTTGCATAAGCATGTGCATTCGCATCTCTGGCATATGCATCCGCGCTTTTTCTCTGTGTTTTTTTTTGCAGGAATATTTAGGTTTTCAAAAGCCCGATTAATCGCATCCTCACAAAGTCATCATATCATCAAAGCAAGCACAAAATATTGGTTTCCATGCCTATTCATCAAAATAAGAGGTGGAAAATTGAAATCGGGACTTCAGCACTTGTTCCTAAGCAATTTGGGCACTTTTTGCCTAGAGTAATCGATTACCATGTTTTAGGCAAAAACAGGGTAATCGATTACCCTGTGCAGATTTGCAATTTTTGCTTCATTTTTGGGACATCAACCTTGAACTCTCTTTGTTCTTGGATTCTACTTGGTTCTAGAATCATGTGGAATATTCTATACACTTCAAGAATCCACTTGCATTTGCTACAATGTATCATTTCCACTCAAGACCACCATGCACCTTTACTTCCAAACATGTGAACCATTGGATTTGAAGCTTGCATTGGGATGTTCCCACCAAGTTAACAAATAACTAACTGAGTTAACCTCTAACTCAGTGAGTTAGATGTAACTAACTCCGAGCCAAATGCCAAACCACCCTTAGCTAGCTCCAAACCAAGTTCCAAACCTATCCCACTCCAAACCTCCACTCTATATAAAGAAACCTTCACTTTGTTGCAAGGGAGCCACCATTTTTCAATCACACTTCACTCTCTTCACTCTCAAATCCCTCACATTCTCTCTGAATTTTTTTGCAACTTCTTCATCTTCATCTCCATTTTCTTCCCAAACCTCACCATAGCTCAATTTCACCATTGAAGAGTAGTTACTTTCACCTTGAAAGTGATTATTTCTTGAGCTTAACCTTCATCATCTTGTTATTCTACTTGATTTTCTGGATTTTTATTAGCTTTTAGATTCATCTCAAGTGTTTGCTTCAAGATTCTACGGTGTGAATTCGTATTTTGGAGATTTCGTCGTAATTTGCTCGGTTTCGATACGATTCGGCTACAATTGAAGATTCCTCTGGTTTTCTTTGATTATCTTCACCAAGATTCATTTGTAACAACATCCAAGGCACATCTCAGCCTTGTAGGTTGGTCCTTCTTTGCACATTTTACTATTTCGAACGTTTTCGTATCATTCGCGATGTAGTTTCGATACTTTTTGTGTGTGAATTGATTATGTCATTACTTGATCCATGATCTTGATGAGTTAATTGATTCTATTGCTGGTTATTTGCTGTTGTTAAACTTGATTTTCGTGCACAAATTCATACCATAGCATGTGGTAGTTTGGATAAGTGATTAGGTGCTGAAAGTGCTTTTTGAAAAGCTGTTTTTGCCACTGTTACAGTGGTAATCGGTTACCTATATCAGGGTAATCAATTACTCTGCACAAATTTTCACTAATTCTGCCATTTTCAAGTAGGTAATCGATTACCTGCATTGTGGTAATCGATTACCACTATAACAGAGTGCCATTTTTGGGTTTTTTCAAGCTTGTTTGACACTCTGTCCTCCTCTAACTTCCATGGATTGATGTGCTTGATATTTGTGGATGTTTTAGGTGTTGTTGAGCTTCTGTTTTAAGCATGCTTGTAAATTTTCTGATGCTCGATCTTTCAATTTTATAATTGTACACATTCTCGGCATTGTATGAACATGATCATTCTTGCACAATTTCATTCACATAATAACATGATTTGTGATGCATATTGAATGTTATTTGGTACTATTTTGCACTTTCATTCATGTTTGAATTAAGTTTGTTCTTCAAGGGATGAGCTTAATCTTGTATAATCAATAATGCACCCTTTTGCTTTAATAATTTTTCATTTCATTTGGAAAATTATTAGTATCTTCTTCCCTTTGATTAATTAATCGAAGCCTAGTTTCGATTATTTGATCTTCCCTTTGGCGCTTCTCTTTAGGCTTCCTTTAGAGCTTTCTTTCTCTTTCTTCCTCGCAAAACCGGAGTCTCGCGCGACACTGGAGCATTGTACAAATTGGAGATGTTACGCTGTCCGTTTCAATTTCTGCACTACACCTTGTGTGTTAGAGAAGGAATAAGAGTGGAGAATTCCTACACTCATTCTGATTATTTCAGGTAGGGGACGAATGACCCTGTGCTTGGATTAGTCATCTCTATCTCCAGACGGTAGCGTATCTCCATTCCCAGTTGAGTCGATCTTTGATCACTTATAACTCTTTCAATCAGTCTTTTGATCTATCACCGTTCCATTGGTTCATGATCATTGGCAATCTTCAGAGAGTCAATCTCTTACTCTTCTTTTGTTCTCTTTTTCTTCAAGAGAGTTTCAAGCACCTTGTTCTTGTGGCTAATAATTTCTTTTGTTGATTCCCCATGAGAGTCGTAATCATTCTTTCTTTGGTTAATCACAGTCGTACTGTTAAAACTAATTCTCTTTATCCCCTGCAATCGCAATCTTTTTTTTTCTCTTCGGTTAAACACAGTTTTCCGGTTAAACACCGAAACCCTTGTGGAGTTCGCAACCTTCTCTTGGTTCTTCTCCCTTTGATTGGTTAACCACTGTCTGTCAGTTAAAACACCAATTTTCACTTCTTCACAGTTAACCACAACCCGTCTGTTAACATACTGAGCCCTTTTCGAGTTAATCACCTTCTCTTGGTTAATCACTTGTTTCTTTTAGGTTAATCACAGTTGTTTCTGTTCACACCGAATTCCCAGCGGTTAGCAACCTCCTTTTGGTTCAAATACCCCTTCGTTGGTTAAGTATTGCTTGTTTAATCAATACCAACATCCCCAGTGGGTCACAACCTTTGCTTGGTTCCACACCCGTTCTTCGGGTCACAACCTTCGCTTGGTTCTACACCAGTTATTCTGGTTGATCACAGTCGTACTGTTAAAACCAATTCCCTTTTTCTCTTCGCACATTTGCAATCTTTGCTTTCCTCGGCTAACCACTGTTTATCAGTTAATATACCAAAGTCCCTTCAAAGTCAAACACCTTCTCTTGGTTCAATACTCTTTCCTTTTGGTTCATCACAGCCTATCTGTTGACACCAACTCCTTGTTTCCCCCACAGAGTTTTAATCTCTTTTTTCTTCGGTTAACCACTGCCAGTCAGTTAACATATCAAACTTCTCTTTTCCTCTTGGTTTCAACACCTTTTCCTTTGTTAGATTCCCAACAGGGTTGTTAACCCTCTGATCCCCAGCATAGTCGCTTTGTTCTCCTACTTCCCCAGTAGAGTCCTTTTAATTCTTTTGCATCCCCAGCGGGTCTTTCTCTACTTCTTTTGTTCTTGGTTTTGACACCACTTCCTTCGTTGTCTTTGGTCCTCGAACTACATATGCTCTGATTCTTCATTCATTCGAATGTAAGATACGTAGGCACAAGATTGCGATGATCTTGGCGAGCATACTTCCACCTTCTTCCTTTCCTCTTCTCTTTCCCTGGTTCCCCAAACTACGGACACTCTGATTCTTCATTCATTAGAATGTAAGATACGTAGGCACAAGATTGCGATGATCTTGGCGAGCACACTTCCACCTTCTTCTTTTCTTATTCTCTTTCCCTGGTTCCATGAACTATGGCGCTCTAATTTCCTTATTGCACTATGAGGGTACGTAGGCACGAGGGCCCTAATCCTCCGCGAGCACTTTCTTTCTTTCGTTCTTTCTCTTTTCCTCTCTCTCCTTTCCTTTTAGCTAGATGCCTTTAGATAGATAAACCATCCAAGCCTAGAAGCAAGCGAAATGGTTCTCATCGAGTACGACGGATGCGTAAGGTGCTAGTACCTTCCTTTCGCATAACCGACCCCCTTACCAGTTTCTCTTCCCTTTGGGTTTTATTGATATTTTCCCTGTCTTATGGGACTAAATAAAGTTCGGTGGCGACTCTGTTGTATCTTTGAGTATGCGATTCACTCAGGTATAATCCCGCTAGCTTCAGTAAGTTGCAGAAAATAAACAACACCAAAGTTTTTAATCCAGTTCGGTGCAACTCACCTACGTCTGGGGGCTACCAAGCCAGGAAGGAAATCCACTATCAGTAGTATTAATTTGAAGATAAACAATTCCAGTTTACAACTCCTCACTTAATCTATACCCAGTGTAACTTCTATCTAGGAACTTCTAGATATAAGAACCTCTCTCACTCCCTAATCACCTCAGTGATATCAAATAATCACAATCCCAGTGACTCTATACAAAACAACCCAACAAAACAGAAGATCACACTTCCAAAACAATACTTGATCTTCCTTAAAAGCCTCAATCAAGATCAATACACTCTTTGCTTAAAAGCTTTAGAGTGAACAATGAACAATCAGTCAAACTCAATGCATCAGAAGATACATGAGTGACATACAATTAACAAACGAAAATCCTAGGGACCAACCAAAACAACGACTAATCCTTATTACACAAAATTCTCACGATATACTCTCTCTCTCTCTCTCCAATAGGGTTTTTCTTCTCTTTAAATAGCCTTCAGACCTACTGGACTTGGGCTTCTTGAGGCGCACAAATAGCAGCAATCGGTATAAACTGGCTGCAAATCAACCTGCATAATAATAGGAGAAAAATACAAACTTTCCTAAAAAGGCTTAAGGAATCTTTTTATGAAAATAAACAGAATTTGCAATAATAGAAATTCCCACAATATACTCCCATAAAAGTCGTCCATGAGTGCATCAGAACACACTAAAAAATCACACTAAAATTACCAAAATAGTCATGCCCTAACTATCTGGTATAACATGTCCTGGAACATGTCACAACATCATGTAGAACATGATGTCTGACTGACATGGCAGAACATCTGGTTCAACATCTTGCTAACAGCATGTTGTTTTACCAAAATGCAGCCAATCCAAAAACCACAGGACTTGCAGAGACTTTTGCCACATTACTTTAATTTAAATGTGGTATATTAATGAGACTTAATTATTGTGAAGCATGCTTATCTGATGATTTCTGTTGTGATGATACCCTAAGTGAAGATGAGCATGCAATGACAGGTGTATTAAAATGCTTTCCCTTAATTGATAAGTGTTGTGGACCATGTGTTGTGTTATGATGAGTGACATCCTAAACATGTGCATTATGATCAATACTTGAATTATTCTATGACTTAACTATTTCGGGGTTTAGGGTGTTACATAGTGGTATCAAAGCAGGTCGGTTCGTCTGGACGGGTTTTGTAATGATGTCCAATCCCTAGTATGTGACATGTGTGTGTACATTGTCAATGCATTATTTCTTCTAACATCTGTTTGATGGTGTGTAGAATGGATGGAAGAAATGATCGCGCTATTGTTGATGCTTTGGAGTCAGCGACTCAGGCACTGCATAGACAGTAGAATCGGGCAGGTGATTGAAGGTGAGAAAAACACAAGAAAATGGGGGTTTGAATTGGGGTTTTGAAAACCAAAAGCTTTTTACCCACTCAATAAAAGACACCGCTAATGAACAAAAAAGAGAAATACACTTCGAATTTTTTACTGGTTCACTTGAAAATCTCAACGTTAATCCATTCCACCCGTCAAGGTGATTTCGCCTTATACCCAAAGACTTAATCCACTATAATCAACTAATTACAACTGCACTAGCAATTGCTGGTGACTAACAAACCACAAAGACATACAGTCTATGTCTTCTCAAGGATTATAACCTAATTGGTCCCTTAAGGAAATACAAACAACTGTTTGATTACAAGGTTGTGTTTACAAAGATTGCTTCTACACAAGCAGATGTAAACAAGTTAAAAACACAATACACATAAAGAAAATTCTTCACAAATTTAGACAACAGTCTTGCATTTTTGCTTCATGCGCATAGTGCTTACAGTAATTCTTCAAGTCTTCAAGTCTTTATCTAGCCAAAAAAAGATCTGTTGAAGGGTAGATCTGGTATTCTTCATGAATGAGCTGGTGACTTGAGTAACAGTTTGATACAGAAGGGACAAGAATCGTACTACCTCAATTTCCTTACTCCACGAAATCCGATTAGTGGAAGGAATATTGGTTTATACCATGTACTATTTTTCCCATGTATAAACTTTTTCTTATCTTCTATTCTTCAGTGGCTTCTGGATAAATAGTTGTTTCAAGCATGAGTTAGAAGAGTTGATTTAGCTTGAATTTAGAAAATTCAATCATCAATTAGAAGCTTAATCACATCAATATCTGACTTGAGATTCTTCAGAGTTCTTTGAACCTTCAGCATTTAATCTTCAGAAGCTTGAGTTCAGAAACTTCAATCATCAATCAAAAGCTTGATCACATCAATATCTGACTTGAGATTCTTCAGAGTTCTTTGAACCTTGAGCATTTAATCTTCGGAAGCTTGAGTTCAATAACTTTAATCATCAATCAGAAGCTTGATCACATCAATATCTGACTTGAGATCCTTCAGAGTTTTTGAACCTTCAGTGTTTGATCTTCGGAAGCTTGAGCAGTCTTCAGAAGCGAATTGATCAGAGTCACACGTTAGAAGCAAGAGCCAAGAGAACATTATAGCAGCAACATACAGTTTTCTTAGAAGTTTCTCATTCGTGAATTTGAAAAGAAACGATTTAGATAAATATATTCAAAAACTTGTAACGTTTCATGTTCAAGTTTCAAAATCAAAGTTGTTTGCTAAATATACACAATAACAAACGGTTAGGGTGCAAAACTTGTTCTCACGCAAATACTGACTTGTTATCATCAAAACTAAGAGATACAGATGCAGAACCAAATATTGTTCTAACAATCTCCCCCTTTTTGATGATGACAAAACACTGTATTTTGATGAACAATTTTTTGTCGGGTAATCACCAAAACATTTGTCAGAAAGAAGCACAAAGCTCCCCCTGAGATGAGCAATTCTAAAAAGATAATAAAAATGAAAGAACACTTCCCTGATTAACCTTTTTGTTGGAGTAGATGAACCTTCTGTTCAAAAGAATTGGTTTATCTTTTAGAAGTTTCTTGAACTTGTCCTTACTGTTGTTAAGCATTTTAACGAGGATTTAACACACATCAACACATATCATCTTCTGATGAGTTTTACTTCTGATCTTGAATATTTTTTGAAGTCTTTTCTCACTCAAGATGATTCAGAACTTTTAGAAGCTAGCATATCTTCAGAGTTTGGGCTTCATACGTTCTGTTCTAATTTTTTAGGTGTTTATGATATATTGTGAGTTTTTCCTGAAAGAAAACAACTAACATAATATCCTTTTAAAACAAGAGTTAGTGCAAACATTTGAAATGTTTGGGTTTGATTTAAGAGAAAATAGGTATATCAAAATCAATACTTTCTCCCCTTTTTTATCAGCAATAAAAAAGAAAATATGCAATAACATGCAATCAGATGCAACAAAAAGATAATATTCCTTAGAGAAATATAAACGCCAGAGGCGCAAAAGTACATAAGCCAGGAAAAGATCAAAACAAGATAGCAACTCAAACAATCAAACAGACAACAACTAGGTGCAACTAAGGGTTAGGGTTGGATGAGGGAAGTCTGGAGAGAATAATTTGAAACATCCTTTCTTGATTATCCAAACGTTCCTTCATCTTGTCCTTGTCTTCCTTCAGCTCAGCAAGAGTCTTCAAAATTTCTGGAATTACTCCAGAAGTGGAAGTCACAGCAGCAGTATTCAAATTTTCAGCAACAACAACTTGTTGTTCAGGGCCACTATCTGCACGTTACTGGACATCTTCAGAGACAACTTGCTTGCCTTTATCAGCTGTGACATTAACCAAGGCAGTATTCTCAGTCTTGTCGTCGTCCTCTTTCTCAGGAGCAGGAAAACACAGAGGAGCAAATTTTTGCGTCAAGACTTCCAAGACAGGTACAAGGCACGTATGGAAATTCTTTTCAGCCAATTTGTATCCAAAATTCTTCATCCTTAAGATTTTGGAATCAACCCATTTCTTGTAGGTTTCCCAAGATGAATCACTTTCTGCTGGATTTACAGATTTGAGACTAACCTGTATAGTAGCATCCAGATGATTCTTGAACTCTAGATAAAATTTCCTCAACATCTTACCAACATTAGGATTTTTGGTCTTAGAGATGTTAGGGAATATGATGGTTAAAATACAAATATTAGGGTTGGAATCAGGACCATACATACTGGGTATGTCCAGTGAAGGAAGATCTTCATAAGCCTCTGATTGAGGAGTATTGGTCAAGTCATCAGGAGTACCCTCAGACAGTTGAAAATTTGGATTTTCTGATTAGGGAGCATTAACAGATGGAGATATGATAGGTGTTGGTAAAGATGGTGGATAAGGGTCATGTAGCCAAAAGAAGAACGTTGTTCAGGTAATTGTTTTTCAGACACAGTTGATTTGGAAGGTGATGGTGGTAGAGTTGAGATAGTGATGCTGATGGTGATTGAGTGGTTAATGTTGGTAAGACAACATTGGAAACACCAGAGGTAGAGACAAGAGAGGAGTCATTTACAACGGACTTACTGAGATCACTAGCAGGAGGAGAAGATGGAGTTATCTAAGAAGAGTGAGGAGTATTAAGAAGCATGGCTTGCAGTTGATCACCGACGAGAACTTCATTCACAATTATTGATGTAGTTTCTGTCTTCTTCTTTTTGGTTGATGGTTCTTCACCATCAGCAGTCATCTTCTTCTTTCCTTTTCTCTTCCTTTTTAAGATCTTTGGAAGAGTATCTGGAAGATTTCCCATGTCAATCCATACATCCAGTGCTTTATCTTTCCATCCAGCAAGGTAATGTGTTAACTCATCTGGATGATAAGTTCTAGAAAAAGATGGAAATCCAGGAACTGGAAGCCTCATAGCATCAATTTCTTCCTTTGATGGAAGAATGGCTAGATGAGTGATCTTTTCAATAAGCTTCATACTCTTCAGATTCTTCGCCCAGAAGACGTTTCCAATAGCCTTTACTAGTTCCTGATTTTGTCCAGCAATCAAAAAATCTTCAAATATTCCAAACTCAACAAGAATGTCATAAATGAGTCTAATGAGTCTGCGGTAAGGGATATGACTTCCCTTTTTGGTAGAGCCAGTTCTTGAGGTCAAAATTGAGTCTCTCAGGGATCTGAACAGAATGACTGGAAGATATATCTTTATTCCTTTCATCAGGAAGTACAAAACGTAGTTTTGAGAAGATTGATATAATCATAAGAGTGAGTAGGATGACGATGGTAAACACATCCTAACATGATTTTGAACCAAACTCTTAGAGAATGTTTTAGGAGCGATGAAGAAGAATCCTTCTTAGAACCCATAACAGTTCCTTCCTTGAAGATAGAAGCAGTGACTTTAGCTTCCCTTTGCTTATCCTCTCGAACATTGTAGATTCTTAAACCTTTTCCATCATGGGAGATTAAATCACAGATAGTCTTTTCCGTAATGATGATACGTCTTCCAAAAACAAAAGAGACGATGGCGTTCTTGCTTGCAGATGCATGAATCCATAAATCTTTAACCAGTATTAGAAAGGTGGGTCCTTGCATTCTCTTAAAGAATCTGCTCCAGCCTTGGAAATCAAGATTTTGAGTAAGATCGCACCCATTATCCTTCAGATTTTTGAAATCCGCCATGGTTTCACTAAGAACATAAAGATCATCCACCGGCGTGTCAAGAGTGATGGAAGATTTATCTGGCATCGTGAACCTTTTTTCTTGCTGCTGAGATTAGGAGGAACGTTGAGATGATTCAGCCATTAATGTTGAGATTTAAAGTTGAAGAAATGAAGATAGAAGGTTTTGGGTGAATAGTTATTCTGAGGAGTTTTTGGTTTGAAAACTAAAAGTGTGGGAGAAGTAAGCATAGTGTGAAGTGTAAATGACGTGATTTTATATAGGCATAAGAAAAAATAATTAAAATAATTAAGCATAATTACACTCAGTAAATGCACAATTATAGGGGGAAGGCGTAAAGATTTAACCTACTCTAAAGAAGGTTACAAAACCCAATGCGTCAAATCATGATTACGCATGCTCATCAAATGGGACAGTTGTCACCACTAGCGTTCACACGTTCTCAGATGAAAGGATAATAATTAATGTTGTAACTGTTCATAATCCAGAAGACAAATCAAAGGATTTCCTTCTTAAAAGAAACGTTCTAATTCATGAATCTCCTTCAGAAAGCTCATGTTTCAGAAGCAAACGTGTAATTTTTTACAAATAAATAAATAAGTAAATTCATCAGAATCTTATTTCAAAATTTCTGGTAACTTGACACATTGAAATTTCATCAACTCATTCTGGACACAGTTTTATAAAAAAAATTTCAGAATGAATACCAATCTATCCTCAGCAAGGGGGTTTGTGAAAATATCAGCCCACTGGTGGTCTGTATCCACAAATTTTAAATGAAAAATGCCCTTCTGAACATAGTCACGTAAAAAGTGATGTTTTACTTCCATATGTTTAGCCCTAGAATGCAAAATAGGATTCTTGGATAGACAAATAACATAAGTATTATCACATAAGATAGGAATGCTACTCTCAGAAATTTGATAATCTTCTAATTGACTTTTCATCCAAAGAATCTGTATGCTACATCTGACAGCTGTAATATATTCAGCTTCAGCAGTTGATAAAGAAATTGTGGATTGTTTTTTGTTGGTCCTTGAGATCAGATTGTCTCCCAGAAATTGACAACTTCCAGAAGTACTTTTATTTCTATTCTGTCTCCAGCATAGTCAACATCACAATAGCCTACCAGTTTGTACTCGGATGATTTTCTATAGAATAGCCCAAGGTTTGAAGTACCTTTTAGATACTTAAAGATTCTCTTAACAGCTGTTAAGTGAGTTTCTCTAGGATCTGATTGAAAACGAGCACAAAGGCACACATTGAAGAGGATGTCTGGTCTAGAAGCAGTCAGATAAAGGAGAGATTTAGTCATACCTCTGAATAGCTTCTGTTCTACCTTACTAATTACCTCTTCTTTCTCCAGAATACATGTAGGATGCATTGGAGTTTTTGCTGGCTTGCATTCTGACATATTGAACTTCTTTAGAAGTTCCTTGGTATACTTGCTTTGATGAATATATGTTCCTTCAGTTCGTTGATCAATTTGAATTCCTAAAAAGAACTTCAGTTCTCCCATCAAGCTCATTTCAAATTCAGCCTGCATTAACTAAGAAAATTCCTTGCACAAGGAAGTATTAGTAGAACCAAATATAATATCATCAATGTAAATTTGCACAACCAGAATGTCATTTTTATAGGTTTTGCAAAAGAGTGTTGTATCCACTTTTCCTCTGGTAAAGTTATTTTCCAAAAGAAAGTTACTTAGCCTTTCATACCAAGCTCTGTGAGCCTGTTTCAGACCATATAACAATTTTTTAAGTTTGAAAACGAAATCTGGGTTTTCAGAACTTTCAAAACCAGGAGGTTGGTGCACATACACTTCTTTAGAAATATACCCGTTTAAAAATGCATTCTTTACATCCATTTGATATAAGTGTTGTCATGATTTACAACACAGGAAACTAAGAGACGAATAGATTCTAACCTGGAAACTGGTGCAAAGGTTTCTATGTAATCTATTCCTTCTTGCTGACTATAACCTTGTGCTACCAGTCGTGCTTTGTTTCTCACGACCTCATCTTTTTCATTTAACTTGGTTCTGAATACCCATCTGGTTCCAATGACGTGGACACCTTTTGGTTTCTGAACAAGATCCCAAGCATTATTTCTGGTGAATTGATTTAGTTCTTCTTCCATAGCCAGAATCCAGTCGTTGTCTTGAAGAGATTCATCTATAGAGGTTGGTTAGATGAGAGAGACCAAGCCAAGAAGAGTTTCTTCAGAAGGTTTGAATGATGATCTGGTTCTGACTGGTACGTCTTTATCTCCCAGAATCAATTCTTTAGAATGAGAAGTTCTTGGTCTGCTTTTCTTTTGATGAGATGGACCAACAAAAGTTTCTGATTGAGTTGTTTCTGAGTCTTTAGTTTTAGCAGCTGTGTCTTTATCTCCAGAGTCTTTATCTTTAGGTTCTGAGAAGGTGGTTTCTAAATCTGCAAGTTTCTCAACTAGCTTTGACTTTTCAGGGTCAAGCTTATCATTGAATCTAACATGAATTGATTCTTCAACAATTCTTGTTTCTGTGTTATAGATTCTGTAGCCTTTAGAGCATTCAAAATATCCTAACAACAGACACTTTTGAGCCTTAGAATCAAACATGCCAAGATTCACCTTAGTGTTTAACATAAAACATGTACAACCAAAAGGATTAAAATAAGATATGTTGGGCTTTCTGTTCTTCCACAATTCATAAGGAGTCTTACCCAGAATAGGTCTAATAGAAACTCTGTTCTGAATGTAACATGCTTTGTTTACTGCCTCTGCCCAGAAATGCTTAGCTATATCAGTTTCTTGGATCATGGTACGAGCCATTTCTTGCAAAGTCCTATTCTTCCTTTCTACAACTCCATTTTGTTGTGGAGTTCTAGGACAGGAGAAATCATGGGAAATGCCATGAGAATCAAATAGATCCTCAAAGTATCTGTTCTCAAAATCTCCGCCATGATCACTTCTGACTTTGACTATTTTGCAATTCTTCTCTGTTTGCACTTGAGAGCAAAAGGTAGATAACACATAGTGCGAGTCATCCTTGTGTTTCAAGAACTTTACCCATGTCCAACGACTATAGTCATCAACGATAACTAATCCATACTTCTTTCCACTGATTGAAGCAGTTTTCACTGGTCCAAACAAATCATTGTGTAGAAGTTCTAATGGTCTAGAGGTGGAAACAACATTTTTTGCTTTGAAGGAAGTTTTAGAGAACTTTCCTTTCTGACATGCTTCACAAAGAGCATCTGAAGCAAACTTCAGGTTTGGTAAGCCTCTGACTAGTTCAAGCTTATTTAGTTGAGAAATCCTTCTCATGCTAACATGGCCCAAACGTCTATGCCATACCCATTGCTCTTCATTAACAGACATTAAGCATTTGTCATTCTGTTCACTGAGATCAGAAAGTCTAATCTTGTAAATGTTGTTTTTCCTCTTTTCGGTAAAAAGGATTGAGTCATCTTTCTGACTGACAGCCTTACAGGACTTTTTATTAAAGATAATATCATAACCATTGTCACTAAGCTGACTGATAGACAATAAGTTATGCATCAAACCATCGACCAGAAGAACATTAGTAATAGAGGGAAGTTTACCATTACCGATAGTTCCAGAGCCAATTATTTTTCCTTTATGGTTTTCCCCGAAACCAATGACGCCTCTAGGCTTAAGTTCCAAACTTTGGAACTTATGTCTTCTTCCCATCATGTGTCGCGAGCAACCACTGTCCAGGTACCATGATTGGTGTTTCAATTGAGCTGCTAAGGATGTCTGCAACATAAGCTATCTTTTCCTTAGGTACCCACTTTCTGGGTCCTTTTTTGTTAGTTTTCCCAGAGTATTTAACAACATGATATTTATGTTTAAAAATAGATTTATGTGTTGGTGGAGGTTTCTATGCAAGCTCAAAATAAACAGGTTTTGTACCAGCAGATACAAAGTGCTTGTAGAGAGGTTTTGGTTTTACCACGATACTTTCATCAATCTTAGAAGTATATGTACAACCTAAACCTTTCGTTCCATTTCTACTAACTCCATAGATTAAGGAAGCAATTTTTCTTTTATCTATGCTTTTAGTCAGAAAGTGCTGAAAAGCTCTGTCATATCTAAATACACAGTTGGTACCAGAAGCATCTGGACCTATTTCTTCTTCTAATTTTGAGATTTGACTTCTCAAAGTAGAGTTTGTACTTTCTAAAGAAAAGATTTTTTTCATTTAAAGAAGAAATATTCTCTTCATGCTTCTCACAAGTTTCAGAAGCAATTACTTGGACTTGTTTAAGGTCTTTGTATTTTCTTTGAAGACTTTGATACTTCTCCAGTATTTCAGAAAGACATGATTCTAAATCAGAATGAGAGAGATTAGAAAATACCTCTTTAGAATCATGACCGGATTCTGCTTCTGAGTCTGATGATACTTTGTCTTCGGGTTCTCCAGAGACTTCAGCATCATAAGTTGTTACCATCAATGCAACATTAGCTTGTTCTTCTTCAGAATCTTCTTCTTCTGAATCAGAGTCATCCTAGGTAGCCATGGGTCCTTTCTTGCCTTTGACAGAATTCTTTTTATGCTTTCTGTCTTTCTTGAGCATGGGACATTAATTCTTGTAATGACCTGGCTCTTTGCATTCATAGCAAATAACTTCTTTTCCAGAACTCAACTTCCTTTGTCCAGACGTTGAGTCAGAACCACCGGCAGTCCTTCTAGCTCCTTTAAACTTTCCTTGACCATTTTGTTTGTTCTTCCAGAGTCTGTTGACCCTTCTGGAAATTAATGAAAGTTCATCATCTTCTGAGTCTTCATCAGAATCTTCTGAGATTTCCTCAGCTTGATAAGCCCTTGACTTTTCAGAATTAGATTTCAAAGCAACTAACTTTCCTTTCCTTTGAGGTTCATCTCCCTCAAGCTTTATCTCGTGACTTCTTAAATAACTAACAAGTTCTTCAAGACTGATACTATTCAGATCTTTAGATAGTTTCAAGGCAGTTACCATAGGTCTCCACTTCTTAGGAAGACTTCTGATGATCTTTTTGACATGGTCAGCAGTTGAGTATCCTTTGTCCAGAACCTTGAGTCCCGCGACTAGCATTTGAAACCTTGAAAACATAGTTTCAACTGTTTCATCATCCTCCATTCTGAATGCCTCATATTTTTGGATTAGGGCAAGCACCATTGTCTCCTTAACTTGAGCGTTTCCTTCATGAGTCATTCTTAGAGAATCAAAAATGGACTTGGCAGTATCTCAGTTTGTTATCTTCTCATACTCAGTATAAGAGATAGCATTTAGCAGTATAGTTCTTGCCTTGTGATGATTCTTATAATCTTTCTTTTGTTGATCAGTCATAACACTTCTTGACACTTTTACTCCTGCAGCATTAACAGGATAATTGTAGCCATCAACAACAAGATCCCAAAGATCTACATCATAGCCAAGAAAGAAACTTTCGATTCTATCTTTCCAATAGTCAAACTTTTCACCATCAAAGACTGGTTGTTTGGCGTTGTAGTGATCTTTCTCTATTGGAATAGCGACGACTTCCATTATTTCTCACACACACACTGGATCGGTACTGAACACACTTAAGTGTTTGATAAACTTTTATCATAATCAGAACCGGAGCTCTGATGCTAACTGAAGGTGAGAAAAACACAAGAAAGGGGGGGTTTGAATTGGGGTTTTCAAAAACAAAAGCTTTTTACCCACTCAATAAAAGACACCGCTAATGAACAAAAAAGAGAAATACACTTCGATTTTTATACTGGTTCACTTGAAAATCTCAATGTTAATCCAGTCCACCCGCCAAGGTGATTTCGCCTTATACCCAAGGACTTAATCCACTATAATCAACTAATTACAACTACACTAACAACCGCTGATGTCTAACAAACCACAAAGACACACAGTCTATGTCTTCTCAAGGATTCTAACCTAATTGGTCCCTTAAGGAAATACAAATAACTGTTTGATTACAAGGTTGTGTTTACAAAGATTGCTTCTACACAAGCAGATGTAAACAAGTTAAAAACACAATACACATAAAGAAAATTCTACACAAATTTAGACAACAGTCTTGCATTTTTGCTTCATGCGCATAGTGCTTACAATAATTCTTCAAGTCTTCAAGTCTTTATATAGCCAAAAAAAGATCTGTTGAAGGGTAGATCTGGTATTCTTCATGAATGAGTTGGCGACTTGAGTAACAGTTTGATACGAAAGGGACAAGAATCGTACTACCTCAATTTCCTTACTCCACGAAATCCGCTTTGTGGAAGGAATATTGGTTTGTACCATGTACTATTTTTCCCACGTATAAACTCGTTCTTATCTTCTATTCTTCAGTGGCTTCTGGATAAATAGTTGTTTGAAGCATGAGTTAGAAGAGTTGATTTAGCTTGAATTTAGAAACTTCAATCATCAATTAGAAGCTTGATCACATCAATATCTGACTTGAGATTCTTCAGAGTTCTTTGAACCTTCAGCGTTTAATCTTCGGAAGCTTGAGTTCAAAAACTTCAATCATCAATTAGAGGCTTAATCACATCAATATCTGACTTGAGATTCTTCAGAGTTCTTTGAACCTTCAGCGTTTAATCTTCGGAAGCTTGAGTTCAAAAACTTCAGTCATCAATCAAAAGCTTGATCTCATCAATATCTGACTTGAGATTCTTCAGAGTTTTTGAACCTTCAGCGTTTGATCTTCGGAAGCTTGAGCAGTCTTCAGAAGCGAATTAATCAAAGTCATACGTCAGAAGCAAGAGCCAAGAG
The DNA here is from genome assembly GCA_022829125.1 of Lathyrus tuberosus. NCBI lineage: Eukaryota > Viridiplantae > Streptophyta > Magnoliopsida > Fabales > Fabaceae > Lathyrus > Lathyrus tuberosus. The sequence continues at coordinate 4,333,656 of JALAZF010000164.1, read as the reverse complement.
AACGTTGCAGCAGCAACATACAGTTTTCTTAGAAGCTTCTCATCCGTGAATTTGAGCAGAAACGATTTAGATCAATATATTCAAAAGCTTGTAACGTTTTACGTTCAATAGTCAGAATCAAAGTTGTCTGCTAATGATACAAAGTAACAAACAGTTAGGGTACCAAAATTGTTCTCACACAAATACTGACTTGTTATCATCAAAACTTAGAGATACAGATGCAGAACCAAATCTTGTTCTAACAGTGATGAGTTTTGTGGTTTGGGGAAGTTTTAGAGGAATAATTCGCTAATGTTCAAGGGCAGGTATGATCCGGAAGGTGCTCAGGTGTGGCTCTTAGAGATCGAGAAAATTTTTTGAGTGGTGGCATGTGTAAAAGAATAGAAGGTTTTGTTTGGTACTCACATGTTGTCTGAGGAAGCTGAAGACTGGTGGGATAATGCTCTCCAAAGATTATAAGTTGTTGGTGCTGAGATCACTTGGGTTGTGTTCAGAGTGCAATTCCTTAAGAAGTATTTCCCTAGAGATGTGTGTAGCAAGAAGGAAATTGAATTTCTTGAGCTTAAGCAAGGAAACATGACGATTGCTAAGTATGCCGCCAAGTTTGAGGAACTATTAAGTTCTGCCCTCACTATAATGGCGTAGCTATGGAGGGATCCAAGTGCATTAATTTTGAGAATGGAATGCAACTTGAGATTAAGCAGGGTATTGGCTACCAGGAGATTCATAGGTTTCCTACTCTAGTGAACAAGTGTAGAATTTATGGTGAGGATTGTAGGGCTCGTTCCGCTCACTACAAGAGTGTTAGTGAGAGGAAGGGAAATAATGAATTTAGGGGAAAACTATACAATGCTCCAACTGACAAAGGAAATCAAAGAGTTGCAGATGAGAAAAAGCCAAGTGGGGGAGGCACTCCTGCTTCTGCCAAGTGTTTCAAGTGTGGCGAGTTGGGCCACCGTGCTAATGAATGAAAAAATAATGTTATTAGGTGCTTTAAGTGTGGTAAGACAAGTCACCGTTTTGTAAATTGTAGGAGTGGTGGAACGATTTGTTATAACTGCGACGAGCAGGGTCATATCAGTACCAATTGTCAAAAGCCGAAGAAAGCATAGTCTGGAGGGAAAGTCTTTGCTTTGACTGGAACAGAGACTACTAGTGTTGGGCGTTTGATTCGAGGTACGTGTTTTATAAATAGTATTTCTTCGATTGTTATTATTGACATCGGGTGGAACGCATTCATTTGTTTCGCTAGATTTTGCTGAAAGGTTGGGTTTGAAATGGTCTTCTATGGATGGGAATATGATTGTTGATACCCCAGCTCTAGTTTTGGTAACCTCTTCATGGGTTTGTTTGAATAGTCCGCTTACTATCTATGGTAAGAATTTTGGTATGAATTTAGTATGTCTACCTTTAAGGAATCTTGATGTTATCCTTGGAATGAGCTGGTTGGAGTTCAATCATGTTCATGTTAATTATTTTGACAAGACGATGTCATTTCTAGAGTTTAATGCTAGTGATGAGATGTTCATGTTGGCTAAGCAAGAGAATGGGTTCGTAAATGATGATGTTGTAGTGTTTATGATATTAGCTTCAATGAAGGCTAAGAATAAAGCTGTAATTGGTGAGTTTCCAGTGGTGTGTGAATTTCTAGAAGTATTTCCAGACGATATCAATGATTTGCTGCCAGAGCACGAAGTTGAGTTTACTATCGACTTATTACCTGGTACTAGTCCTGTATTGATAGCTCGTTATCGAATGTCTGCTTCAGGGTTGAGTGAATTGAAGAAACAACTGGAAGACCTAATTGAAAAGAAGTTTGTTTGTTCGAGTGTTTCTCCATGGGGTGTGCTAGTGTTGTTAGTGAAGAAGAAGGACGATAATATGAGGCTATGTGTTGACTACCGACAGCTGAATAAGGTGACTATAAAGAACAAGTATGCACTTACGAGGATTGATGATTTGATGGATCAGTTGTAGGTGCCTGTGTGTGTAGAAGATCGATATATGTTTGGGTTATCATCAGATTCGTGTGAAGCCGAAAGATATTCTGAAGACTGCTTTCATAATAAGGTATGATCATTACGAGTATTCGATAATGGTGTTTGGTGTGTCCAATGCCCCTTAAGTGTTCATGGAATACATGAATAGAATATTTCATCTGTATTTAGACCGGTTTTTGTGGTTGTGTTTATAGATGACATCCTAATATAGTAGAAGTCTAATGAAGAGCATGTGGAACATTTTAGAATTGTCTTGCAGACATTGAAAGAGAACCAGTCGTATGCAAAGTTGTCAAAGTGTGAGTTTTGGTTAAGATAAGTGATTTTCTGTGGTCATGTGATTTCTAGTGGTTGTATAGTTGTGGATCCATCAAAGATAGATGTTGTGTTACAATAGGAGACTATGAAGTCTGTCACTAAGGTTAGAAGTTTCCTTGGATTGGATGGTTACTACACGAAATTCATTGAAGGTTTTTCAAAGTTAGCATTGCCTTTGACTCAATAGACTCGAAAGGGTGTAGCCTATGTTTGGGATGTGCATTGTGAAGAGAGATTCCAAGAAATTAAGAATAAGTTGATGTCTGCTCTAGTTTTGATTTTTCTGAATCCAAGTGAATCCTTTGTTGTGCATTGTGATGCTTCAAAGATGGGTCTTGGTTGGGTGTTAATGCATAATGGTCAGGTTGTGGCTTACGCTTCTAGACAGTTAAGAGTTTGTGAGAGGAATTATCCTACGCATGATCTTGAGTTGGTAGCAATGGTATTCGTGTTGAATATTTGGAGGCACTATTGTTGTACCCCAAAATTTGCCCTCACTCTACCTAACCCTAATTGGTTGGTGCTTCACATACATATGCATTATCCATTAGGCCATACATTCACAATTGTTCATTTGCATGAGATTCTAAGGCATGAGATCAAGGCTCTTTTAAGAACTAGGGTTTTCTATTGGCTTATGATTTATACTTCACTGAAGATTAATTCAACTGGTTCTTTCATGAATTATGGAGTTAGGGTTTGACCATCTTCTTATCAAGGTTCATCAAGCATCAAGGAAATTTTCCTCAAGGTTTCTCGAAGGCTTTCGTGTATACCTCAAGGAGATCAAGGTTTCTTATTCATGGTATTTGAGCTTGGTCAATTGAAGATCAGGAATGCCGAGGTTTCCATGCCAGGGTCTCTTTCCTTATTAATCTTCAAGGGTTCTTCAAGGCATTGCTATTATGTTTCTCATCAAGTCAAGATGTCTTTGTGAACTAAAGTACGGGATGTAAGACATAAGATTCATCGTATTCAAGGCGTTGTTTTCTTTTTCAGTATACTCCTTTCTTGTGGTGCAAGTCAGGTTATTCGTTAAGAATAAAAGTTGGTTTTCATTGAGAATTAAGAACTTTGGTGGAGTGTCCATTTGATGTTTTGAGTTCAAATTGTTCAAAAAGATTTGTTCAAAGTTTTAATCCTTGGATTTGATAAGAAGTGATTCAAATGTGCTAAGGTTGCGAATTCAAAGTTGGCTTCTAAAAAAATTCAAATACAAGAATGGCAAAACTTCCTTGGATTAAATTCAAGAGGGTTCAGTTAGTTCATGGGTATGGATTCAAGCATTCACAAAGCTGAAAAAGAATGATTGGCCATGGCAAAAGTTACATCAAAGGTTTTCCGATCATGCTATTTATATGTTCATTAGAAGTTTGTGGAATTTTACAAGATTCAAAATCCATTCAAAGTTTCAAGTACAGCCATCCAAGTTCATCCTATTTCGTGTTCATTCGAAAATTGCAAGCTTCGTAATTTTATTTATCCAAGTTCATCCTATTTTGTGTTCATTCGAAAATTGCAAGCTTCATAATTTTATTTATCTGGTTACTATTCGAAGGTTGTAACTTATAATTACTTCAATTACTCATCTGGCTTTATTCATCATGCTACTAAAAGCATGAGGCTGAACATGCTGCACTCTTAAGAGTAAGTCAAATATGGGAAATTTGAAGTATGCTACTTAGAAGAGATATGGCTGCGGATGTTGAAAAACAACGGGTGATTATTACTTTCCTTGATTGATATATCAAATTTTATGAAAAAATAAAGTTGTTCGTGAAGTAATTGGCTTTGTCAAAAGTCATCAAAACCAACTCATTACATGCCAAAAACACCACTTATCTAGAAGGACATTTGTTTTAAGGAAAAGAGAATGCATACAAAAGGTTACAACACTATTATACTGTTCAAATATTTGGTCTAGCATGAGAAGTATTTAATTTCAACATGCATGAAGTACATAGCAGACAAAATTTAGAACCATGTAAATCACCTAGTATGTCAATATTGCTCGTAAAGTATTAAGGACTACTACAAAACCAAAATACATTTAAATCCTAATCCAAATATCCTAAGATTGCCCCAAATGAAGGTCGATGCTCTCTATCCTGAGTCTGAATCTTGCAGAAAAGGATGCTTCCTTGGCAAATGGTGCGAATAATTCCATGCATAATGGTTACTCAAGTGTAAAATGTGGAGATGTTCATCTAAGGAGGCTTGATGCATCATTACAGCAAACAACACCTGCCAATGACAAGTGTGGGACTGATAAAGAGTCGCCGTCATACGAAAACTTCTAGATCACAGGAAGGTGGGAAATAAGAACTTCAAATTGGGAAGGTATACATAAGCGGCACCTGGTAACATCAAAATCACGCCCTCTTGCAGCAATATGTTTTGAAACCGTGCTGCTGTACATCAAGCTTCAGGCCAAAATTCTGAATCTCCAAAATGGATCAACAGTTGGCCAAATTCAAGGCAATACACATCTACTAGAGCCGTACACGGATCCTGCAAGTACATGACGGTTGTACGCCCAAACATACACATAAAGAAAGGAGAAAGAATCAATAGCAATTTCGAAATACAAATAGCATGAAGGTGAATGATTCAAGTAATATTCGTTTTAAGAGGGAGCTTACTCAAATTCGAAAATCCGCTCGTGTTTTGAGGAATCCAAATGATATTTCTTCTTCAAGATCTGTTCCTGCTACTCTGCTTGCGAATGAACTTTTGAATGAACTTTTGTTATTTGGAAGCACACGCGTGTTTTACAACAACAACAAGGAAGCAATATTACAACAACGCACATACGAACCCAAAGGAGCGAAAATAACAACTTCAACATACGCATAAAAGAGGAAGAAGGAATCAGGAACTGCTGCACCAAGAGAATTTGAATCGTACCTGTGCAGAGCTCGGGTTTCCTCGTATTAGCATCGCCGTCAAAGACAAGTTGGACGAACTCCGATAGCTAAATTTCCCTCACCTTCGTGTGTCGCTCAATTGTTGTTTTCACTTGCGAATTGCTCGAATTCCTCGTGAAAGCTCGTGTTGTTCGTTCCAATTTGGTTGATATTGTATGAATTCAATGAAAGACGTGGTTTTGTGATTGATTTGGGGGTTCGATCCAATCCTCTCCGCCACCGGTGCGCTGGTGGTGCAGCGGGGCCCTTTCCATTTTTCTTGACTCCGGTGAAACAGTGTGAGGGTCGGCCGCGCGAGAGAGAATTGGAATAGTAAGCAAGGATAGAGTGGCAATTTAGGGGGTTGGGGGTCTAAATTTCGGCCCAAAAATAGAAGTTCCAAAATTTTAAAAATAATTATAGACTCTCTGAATTAAGGGTTCCTAAAACTCAAGCAGAGTCTCAAAGTCTCTAACATTTTTAAAAATAGATTTTTTTAATCAATTTTTTTTTAAACTATTTTTTTATTTTTGGAAAAAATAGTTTTTTTTATTTCCGAAAATATCATTTTTTTTTTATTTTTGAAAAAAATTAATTTTTTTTTATTTTCGAATAAAATCGGTTTTTTTATTTTCGGAAAAAATCAGTTTTTTCTTATTCGGAAAAAATCGGGTTTTTTCATTGTCAGAAAAAATCAGTTTTTTTATATTCGAAAAAAATTGGTTTTTTTCATTTTTGGAAAACATCAGTTTTTTTCATTTTTGGAAAAAGTCCGTTTTTTCTTCGAAAAAAACAGATTTTTTCATTTTCGAAAAAAATCGATTTTTTTATTTACGAAAAAAATTGGTTTTTTTCATTTTTTATATTCGGAAAAAATCGGATTTTTTTATTTTCGAAAAAAATCGGTTTTTTTTATTTTTGGAAAAAATTGAGTTTTTTTATTTTCGAAAAAAACATTTTTTTTTTATTTTTTCTGAAAAAATTGAGTTTTTTTTTCGAAAAAAAATGTTTTTTTTTTATTTTCGGAAAAAATCTGATTTTTTTTTATTTTCGAAAAAAACATTTTTTTTTTTTTTTTCTGAAAAAATTGAGTTTTTTTTTCGAAAAAAAATGTTTTTTTTTTATTTTCGGAAAAAATCTGATTTTTTTTTTATTTCTGAAAAAAATCGCATTTTTTTTCAATTTTCGGAAAAAATCGGGTTTTTTAATTTTTGAAAAAAATCGGGTTTTTTATTTTCAGATCGATTTTTTTTTTTTACGAAAAAAATTGGTTTTTTTCATTTTGGGAAAAAATCGATTTTTTTTTTATTTTCGGAAAAAATTGGTTTTTTTTATTATCGGAAAAAATCGATTTTTTTCATTTTCGAAAAAAATCGGTTTTTTTTGTATTTTCAGAAAAAATTGGTTTTTTTTAATTTTTGGAAAAAATCAGTTTGTTTTATCTTCGAAAAAAATCGGTTTTTTTTATTTTCTGAAAAAAATCATTTTTCTTAATTTTCGGAAAAAATCGGTTTTTATTTTTTCGGAAAAAAATTGGGGTTTTTTTTTAAATTTTCGGAAATAATTGGCTTTTTTTTCTTCTGAAAAAACCGGTTTTTTTATTTTCGGAAAAAATTGGTTTTTTTTTTATTATTTTCGGAAAAAAAACAGTTTTTTTTATTTTCAAAAAAAATCAGTTTTTTATATTTTCTGAAAAAATCGGTTTTTTTATTTTTTGGAAAAAATCGGTTTTAGGAAAATAACAGTTTTAAAAAAATTTGTTTTAGAAAAAAATTGATTTTATAATATAAAATATTTTATTTCAAATAAATTAGATTTTGAGCCCTTCACTTAAACTCCATTAATGATAAAAATATAAAAGAACTTAAAAATAAGGGACCAAGAAAATATTTATTTAGTAAGGAACTTAAAAATGAAGCCAACAAGTGGTCTAAAGAAATGGGGCCAACAAGTGACTTAATTATTGGGGCTTTGTATTTAAGATTTTTTGACACCTCTAGGCAAGGACAAGAAATGGTTTGCTGAGGAGTTTCCTTGTTCACTCAAAAAAAGGGATTTGAAGTTCGGTTGGGTCATTTATCTTGGGCCTAACATGTTTTCTTTTTAACATACCCACCACCAGTTTTTTTTTAGCAATCTATTTTGTGATTATATTTTTTTCTTTGTGACTTATAAATTTTGTTTTGTGCTTTTATTTTTTCAATTAGGATATTAATGATAATTAAAAATTACAATTAATTTTTAAATTCTAATTAATCATCCATTTTAACTTTTGTTTTAATTTTAATTTTGATCCATTTTTATGTTGTTTTGATCTTAATTTTGATTAAGCTTAATGTTAGTGGCCATTAAATCTTATTGAAGTAAGTGATCATGATCATGATTAAATCCTTGATAATTTTATGGACTTTCGGTTAATTTTGTGGATGATTGTTGATATGCTTGTATGCCTTATTGCTTCATGCATTCCCTTAGGACATCCTGATTCAACTGTCGAATTAGGATTTGATTTTAGGCTCTGGTATATGCATGATAACACTAGGAGAGTCTCACTTCAACCTAACTTTAGGTTCATCTAGTATGATAATATTAGGTTAGTCTTTTCTTTTCACAAAACAAAAGTCTTTTTCTTAAAAAATACAAAAAAATACTTAATCAATACGATGCGTATTACTCACCAAGAGCCTTAAGTACATGGGAAACGATGAGCGGGAGTTTTCCTTACCTCTTCTTAAGGTACGTTGTACATGAGACATTTGGCTCACTAGTACGACGTATTCGCTCCTATTGTCATAGACTTTAGGTTAATACATGTCTCAAATCATTTTCTTGTCTCCTAACAAGACACTTCACAAATTCAAACCATTTTGCCTCTGGGCTTTTCCCTTTAAAACATTTTCAAAAAAGACATGCTACTTCTATTCTATCGCAAACAGGCAACGTCTCTAACTGCTAGAATGCGAACTTAGCATTGTCCATAAAAAACACATAACAAACCAACTTTTTCAACAAAAACTACAAAGTTCTGACTGCCTCTGGGATACATAGGCACTGGGTTGCAAAACTCGGACGAACTCAATAATAAAAAACCTTTTTCTTTTTCCCAAATAACTCATTCTCGCATTCTCTTAGCATGCAAGTCTTTAGATATTACACATCCTTTGATTAGAACAACAAGAGTGGATCTCGTTAAGTACAACAGACGTGAGGGGTGCTAACACCTTCCTCTTGCGTAATCGACTCCCGAACCCGAATTTGGTTGCGAGACCATGTTCATTACCTAACGAGGTTTTCTCGATGTTTTCCTTTCCCCAATGGGATAAATAAAGTTCGATGGTGATTGTGTGTCATTTTTCGCGTAGCGTCAACTATCTATTTGGCTCCAGATTTGAGGTGTTCAGTGATCACAAGAGTTTGAAATATTTATTAGATTAGAAGGAATTGAATATGAGGCAGAGGAGATGGTTCGTGTTTCTGAAAGATTATGATTTTGGCTTGAGTTACCATCCGGGTAAGGCTAATGTTGTAGCTAATGCATTGAGCATGAAGTCGTTGCATATGTCAATATTGATGGTTCGGGAGTTAGAGTTTATCGAGCAATTCTGAGACATGGGTTTGGTATGTGAAGAGACTCATAATAGTGTGAAGCTGGGTATGTTGAAGCTGGCGAGTGGTATTCTTGAAAAGATTAGAGAGGGTCAAAAGACCAACGTGGGATTGGTCGACTAACTTGTGTATATCAATCAAGATAAAGGTGGTGACTTCAGAATTGATGAGAATGGGGCGATGAGGTTCAGAGATAGGTTTGTGTACCGGATGTACCCGAGCTTAAGAAGAGTATTCTTGAGGAGGGTCACAGAAGTGGGTTGAGTATTCATCCAGGTTCCACTAAGATGTATCAAGACTTGAAGAAGTTGTTTTGGTGGCCAATAATGAAGAATGAAGTAGCTAAGTTTTTTTATGCATGTTTGACTTGCCAGAAGTCGAAAATTGAACATCAGAAGTTGTTGGGTCTGATGTAAGCGTTGAGTATTCTAGAGTGGAAGTGGGATAACATTTCCATAGATTTCATGACAAGTTTGCAAAAGATGAAGAAGAGATGTAATTCTATTTGGGTATGAAGGTGTGAAAAGTACACAAGAAGGGGGGTTGAATTGTGTTTCACGTTTTCTTATTATTTAGCTTCTGATCAGAGTTTCAGAATCAGAACTGATGTTCAGATTCTAAGTTGATTAAGTTGGCAGCAGATACAGCAGAAGTAAATAAAATAACAGCAGAAGACACAAAAGATTTATACTGGTTCCTCCCCTAACTGAGAGTAGTCCAGTCACCTTGCCTCACAAGAGCTTTTCATTATAACCACTTCATGATTACAATCGCTTATGCTTCTGCATAAGTCTTTTACAACTACTCAGACCAACTGTCTGTGACTTCTCTTGCTTAGAGCGCATGTCTAAGATTTACTATTTTCTCACACCGTCAGACTGAGTCGCGTGCTCATCTTCTCTCTGGTTGATACTTCCCCTTGCTTAGAGGACATGTCTAAGACTTTCCTTTGCTCACACCATCAGACTGAGCCGCCTGCTCATCTGTCTTCTGGCCGAGTCTTTCCTTAGCTTAAAGCGCATATCTAAGATTTTTCATTGCTCACACCTTCAGACTGAGCCACCTGCTCATCTGTCTTCTGGCTGAGACTTATCTTTGCTTAGACCAAATGCCTAAGACTTTACTTTTGCTCAATCATACTGGCTGAATAAGACTTTCACAACTCAAACGCTTAAGCAATGAGACTTATGTGGCTTAAGCATCTTGGTTCAAGACTTGTTGCTTGAATCCCAATGAGACAAGAATTTTTCTCTAGCACATAGCAAGAGACTTAATCTAAACTACTGAAGGCTCAGCATAATAGAGAACAAGGTGTACATGATGCAAGCATCAGAGGTACGGGAGATCACCATAACAAAGACCTAAAGCACTTAAGATTTCTAAATATATACAGGGGTAAGAAATCTTAAGGCGTTTACAATTACAACCTACAACAGAAAATCTGTCTATTACATAGAGTTTATAATTGCTTGATCTTGATACTCCTTCAACAGAAGAGTCCTTGTTAAAAATTCAGGCTTGAATCTTCAGCCATATATATAGCCTTTCCAGAAACTAGCTATTGAGAAGGTTGCTTGATCAAGTGTCTCTGCTTCTTCTCCAAAGTACAAGAGACGTTGAAGATGGATGCACGACATATTTCTAAATCCATTGTGTAACAAGTTTAACCTTTGAGTCTTCAAGAGGTTCTGTACTAATAGAGCAGTTTGGAGTAGACGTCCATAGAACGTACCAGTTTTTCTTGACCCTTGCAATATTGTAGACTCGAGCTGACAGGCTGATAAGACAACACAACATGCTTTTAGTAGTACGGATAGTCAATAGATTTATCACCAACTCTGAATGGTACCAGAAGCTGATATACAAATACTAAGTGTAGAAACTCGTCTGAATGCTGAGGCCTTAAGTTCAGAGTCTGTGTTAAGCCACACTTAGAAATTGTTCTTCAGACTCTGCCACCAGAAGCTAGCAATGAAGCAACTTCAAGTGTATCTTAGATAAATAGATTCTGATTATTTATGTACAAGAACAAGAACCTGCATAAATAAAACACACATCAAATAAACCATTGTTCTTTTAATACTTTTGTTATCATCAAAACTAAAAGAGAAAATATCAAGAACAAATCTTATTCTAACAGGGTGATTATTGATAGACTGACAAAATCGACTCATTTTATATCGATTAGGATCAACTATCCTTTAAAGAAGCTAACTGAGTTGTATATTGAGTAGATTGTTAGTCTGCATGGTATTCTATCGAGCATTGTTTCCGATAGTGATTTGAGGTTCACGTCGAGATTTTGGTAGAGTTTGCAAGAAGATTTGGGTACTAAGCTGAAGTTGAGTTTCACTTATCACCTACATACTGATGGTCAAATGGAGAGGACTATCCAATCCTTAGAGGATATGTTAAGGGCTTGTGTGCTAGAACAAGGAGGTGCTTAGGATAACTACTTGTCACTGATTGAGTTTACTTACAATGTTGGTTCTTGGATTGGCTAGAATTTTGGTAAAACAAAGTTGTTCAATGTTGAAGTCACATGGGTGATGTCTTAACATTGAGTATTAACATTGGTTTATGTTAAGTGTTTAACTTGTTGGAGTTGTGAAGTCTGATGTCACATGCGATGTTGTGACATCAGGTCTGCAGAAGATTAATAACATCGGGTTTAGTGATGTTGTTAGGGTTTGCGTTTTAGCTGGAAGTTGGGAGAGCTGTTAGTCTCATTGGATGCGGTTATCTTGGGATAGATATTCTCTGTTGCATAGAGATTTGATGCAGATTTGTAGGGAGGTTTAAAGACTGAGATTTAAAAAGATTTTGGGGATAAAATCTGTTTTGAAGATTCAATTTTAAATAACAAATCAGGTCAGATATTGCAGGTGATCCAAGCCCAATTCAGATGGCTATATAAAGCGCATCAACCAAAGGAAGACGACACAGAAAGTGGACAGAAGATAGAGAGATTTAACTGGAGGTTAAGCATTGTCTTTGTTCGAGTATTGTGAGTGATTTTGTGAGTGTAATCTGTCCTCTCTAGAGCTGTGAAGCAAGAGAGTTTTGTAACTTGATCAAAGCTGTGAAGCAGGATCAAGGTGTTTCTCAAAGTGTTTGATCTTTGAGAGGGTTTAGGGATTGAGTAGTGTTCTCATACCTAAGTGGGCTCTTAGGTAGAAAGTTCATTAGTAGAGATTAAGTTTAGGAGATTGTCAACGAGGTTGTTGAGTCTGTAAATTAGTTCTACAAGTAGTGAATTTCATCCCTGGCTTGGTAGCCCCCAGATTAAGTTGTTGAACTGAACTGGGTAAACAATTCTTTGTGTTCTCTGCTGTTGTTTTACATTGTCCATTGTAGAGTGTGTTGTTGTGACATCACACGTAACATCACATATCTGGTACTAGAATTTCAATTGGTATCAGAGCAGGCATCCTGTCTGTCTCTGGGTGAGATCTAGGGAAGTTACTTTCTGGTGTAAAGATGGACAAAGAAGTTGGAGGATTTGTCAACAGAACCCCTATTTTGGATGGCTCGAATTATGATTATTGGAAGCCAAGGATGATCACCTTTTTGAAATCCTTGGACAGCAGGGCTTGGAAGGCTATCATTAAAGAATGGAAAGCACCTGTTGTGTTTGAAAAAGATGATGCTGGAGGGCACGTAAAAGCCGAAGCCTGAAGAAGAATGGACCAAGGAAGAAGATGAGCTTGCCCTTGGTAATTCCAAAGCTTTAAATGCAATTTTCAATGGAGTGGATAAGAACATATTCAGGTTGATCAATACCTGTGAAGTTGCTAAGGAAGCTTGGGATATTTTGAAGGCTACGCATGAAGGAACATCTAGAGTTAAGATGTCAAGACTACAGCTTCTAACATCGAAGTTTGAAAGTCTAAAGATGAAGGAAGATGAGACTATCCATGACTTCCACATGAGTATTCTTGAGCTGTCCAATGCATCCAGTGCTCTTGGAGAAAAGATGTCAGAAGAAAAGTTTGTAAGGAAAATCCTTAGGTCCCTTCCTAAGAGGTACAAGATGAAGGTGACTGCAATTGAAGAAGCTCAAGACGTCAGCAAGATGAGGGTTGACGAGCTCATTGGATCTCTTCAAACTTTTGAGCTTGGGTTGAATGAGGAAGAACCAGAAAAGAAGTCAAAGAGTATAGCCTTGGTTTCAAATGCTCAAGAAGAGAAAGGGAATAGTGTTGAATCCCAGGAGGATCTATCTCAGGCCATTGTTATGTTGGGAAGGCAGTTTAACAAGGTGTTCAAAAGAATGAACAAGAACTTCAAGCCTAATGTCAAGAACATCGCTTCTGACATCAGCAAGTCTAAGGAGAAGGATGAAGAGAAGACTGCTCAAGACAAGGGTGTTCAATGCTTTGAGTGTGAAGGTCATGGACATATTAAGAAAGAATGTCCCACATTCCTGAAGAAGCAGAAGAAAGGAATGACAGATTCTTGGCCAGACTCTGACAGTGAAAGTGAAGGAGAGTTAGCCAAACTTGTCAAAGCTTTAACTGGAACAGTTGTTTCTGATGGTGATTCAAGTGATGAGGAACTGACTTTTGAGGAGTTAGCTTCTACTTATCAAGAGCTTTGTCTGAAGAGTGCAGAAATCTCTCAAGAAAGTGAAAAATAGAAGAAACAGACCGTTCAGCTTGAGACTGCTAAAGCTGATTTGGAAAATAAAGTCTTATTAGTCAAAGCTCATCTTGATCATATGACCAAATCTGTTAGGATGCTGAACAGTGGTACAGACACACTTGATAAGATCCTTCAGACAGCAAAGGTTGCTGGAGATAAGTCAGGCATAGGATTTGTGGTTGAGAAAAAGGTATCTGCTGAAGCAAGCACTTCAGGAACCAAGAAGGAGATGTCTCAACCAATGTCTCAACTTCAAACAAAGAGACAGGATCCTAAACCTAAGCAGGCTGCTCATCCTCAACCTCAAAATGTTGGGAAGAGACATGCTCATGGTCCTCATCAAAGGAAGGCACATGTTTCTAAAGCTAGGCAGTATATGCCTCCACAATATCATAAGAGCATGCAGGCTTCTAGGTTCAAACAGAACATGTTCCATCAGATGTCTCAACATCAGGGAAACATGTATGGCTATGGATATAATAATGCTGTGCCTTATTATTATGGGAGAAGGAAGCCTCATCACCATAGAAGACAGCCAAAAGGACAACATCCTTACCATAGAAGACAGTCAAACCATGGGAGAAGAAGACAACATTATGGGTGGCAGCCACAGCAATATCATCCTCAAGGTGGCAGAAGGTTCAACCACTTCAGAGAAGACAGAGTTAGGTGCTTTTACTGTGGCAGATTTGGACACATGCAGTTTTCTTGCTTCAAGCTACATGGTTATCCCAAGTCTAACCCTCAACCCAAACAAAAGGATAACAGGCCCAAGGTTGTTAAGCAGTGGGTTCCTAAAGAAGAGGTTAAGTGTCTATTGGCTCACTTTTCAGATAGACACTCTACTAAGGATGGTTGGTACTTTGACAGTGGCTGTTCAAAGCACATGACTGGTTTCAAAAACCAATTGGTGGATGTCAATCCTTGCTCCTCAATTGATGTTACTTTTGGAAACGGAGAGAAAGGGGTGGTACAAGGTGTTGGAAAAGTAAAGTGTCATGATGGACCTGATCTTGACAATGTGCTACTTGTCAAAGGGTTGAGTGCTAACCTGATTAGCATAAGTCAGCTCTGTGATGATGGTTATAAGGTCAGCTACACCAAAGATGAGTGTGTGGTGACAAATGAGCAGAATGAGGTAGTGATGAAGGGAATAAGATCCAGAGATAATTGCTATCAATGGGTACCTCAAGTGGACAGCTTATCTGGTGATGTTAAGGGTGATGTTGTAACATCAGGTTGTGACAACAAGTGTAAAAGTCTGTTGAAAGGTCAATTAGGGTCAATTACTCCTAATGTGAATCCTTTTAAAAATTTAAAAGGAAAGTTAATTTGGAGGGAGGAACTCATTAATTGGGATACACAAAATCAGGCGCCATACCTTAGACCATCATTCTCTATTGTAGCAATATCTCGTTTCATCAAAGATCATATCTCCTGACTGTTCGTCTCCTTCAACAAGAAGAATCATCTGTCTCTGAACCTATACTGCCTAAAGGGAACCATGTCAAACCAGATGTCTTCTCCATCAAAGAAATCTGTTTCTCAAAGCTCTTCGCGAGATAAGGCTAGGGTTTCGTCAAAAGAGGGGTCTGCAGAAGAAGCGTTGAATGTAGAACCCATCTCTATGATGCTCCCAGAGTCAGGTAAATCTAGACCTTCTAAACTTGTTTCAAAAAGGGCTGTGACTATCTTTAGAGATAATGAAACAAAGAAGCTTGTTACTAGTATTCTATTTAGTGATAAAACAGCACCTAGGTCATCCACTTCTCAAACTATTGAAGAAAAGGTAGATGTTGACAAAAGCTTAGGTCAGATTGTCGATGAGATCTTTGAGAAAGGGCTTCCTATAAAGGGTATATCTAGACCACTGAGGCAAATGCCTGCTGAACATTCTGAAAGGGAAAAGGAGGACATGTAAAGTGCCACTACAAATATTCATAGACTTGCTATGTCTGTTATTGAAGATTCTGAAGTGGGAGTGGAAGAAGATGATGTGCATGAGGAAGATAATGTTAAGGGGGATGTTAGAACATCACCTGTTGAAGCTACTCCTGGTGAAGAAAAGAATGAGGATGTGATCAATGTGGTTGATTTATCTGATGATGAGGTCATTGGTAAAGCTGTTCCAAGTATTGCTAAGAGAGTGCAGACAAGGAAAGGAAAGACTGTTGAATCCTCTCCAAAGAAGTCTTCTGAAGGCAAGAAGAAAACTGCTGTTGTTGGTCCTACAAAACCTTGGAGCAAGGTTGCTACATCCTCCAAAAAGAGGAAGATAAGGGAAGATTCGGATTCTGACTTTTATGTTGAGGAGGATGCTCATGACATCACACCTGTCAGAAGAACAATTTTGAAGAGAATCTCTGACAAAGTCCCTGAAGTACCAGTTGACAACATTTCCTTTCATTATGCCAGCAGTGCATCAATGTGGAAATTTGTATGTCAGAGAAGACTAGCCATAGAGAGGGAGCTTGGGAAAGAATCTTTAGAGATGAAGGATATTATGGAGCTGATTAATGAGGCTGGGTTGGTGAAGACTGTGACCAAATTTCCTAAGTGCTATGAGGGTCTTGTCAAAGAATTTGTTGTCAACATTTCTGGAAAAATTGCTGATAAAAAGAGCATTGATTTCATGAAAGTCTATGTGAGAGGAAAGTGCATTAATTTCTCTCCTAGTACTATCAACAAGTATCTAGGAAGAGATGATGAAGAGTATAGTGAACTTGAGATGGCTGATAATGAAATATGTAAAGAGATTACAGCTGGTCAGGTAAAGGTTTGGCCATTGAAAGGGAAGTTAAAGGCTAGTAAACTTAGCATCAAGTATGCCATTCTTCACAGAATTGGAGTAGCCAACTGGGTGCCAACAAACCACAAGACAACAATAGCTGTTGGATTGGGTAGGTTTATCTATGCTGTGGGGAAGAAGATCAAGTTTGACTATGGTAGCTACATCTTTGAGCAAGTGGTGAAACATGCTGAAACAAATGCTATCAAGTTACCTATAGCATTCCCATCTCTTGTTTGTGGAATCATCTTGGAGCAACATCCTGAAACTTTAACAAGTTCAGATATAGCTTGCAAGAGGGAGTTAGCCTTGTCCCTGCATCCTAAGTTGTTTGCTGGACATCATGTTCCAGACATTGTTGTAATATCAAGTTCTGGTGTTAAAAAGGCCAGTACTAAAGCTGAGTTGATTGAAGAATTGAAGGCAATATGCAAGGATCTTGATGTGGTTATCAGTACTAGCACTGCTAGGAAGTTGAGAATTGAGCAGATGATCAAATCCTTGGAACAAGGTGATGATGATGTTGAAGAACCGGGTTCTGAAGAAGGTGGTCCTAGCACTGATGATGACGATGGGGCCAGCTCTGATGAAGACTAGCTTCCCTGCTACGTTTTCTAGATAGTAGATTAGTTTTTTTTGCTGTTTTTGATTCTGCACTTGATGTGCCTAATATGTAATTTGAATATTGTGCCTGTTTATGCACTATTTATGTTTTTATGTTCTATGATTTGTCTTGTCTTGCATGCTGACTTTAGACTGACAATGAGAGCCTGTTTAGGACTAACTGTAGTGAGTAGGACTTACATGTTAAGGTTTGTCCAATTGTGGCTAAAAAGGGAAAGAGTTAGCCAAGAGTTAGTCAAGGTGTTGCAATGCCAAGAAGGAGAATTAGCCATTGTGCAATGCTAAGGAGTGTAGCTAGTGTGATGCTGAAATGCAGATTTTGAGGGGGAGTGTGTATGTTGAACAGTTGCTGGTATGCTGATTCTTGCCTTGAGGGGGAGCTTGCCAGTTAGTGCTGAAGTATGTAGCAGAGTATTGGAGTGTGCATTATGAAGCTGTGATGAAGAAATACTGATGCGAAGGTTGGTAAAATATTCATGTTTATCCGCTGCTGAAGTCTCTGATGATGCAGAGAGTGTTTTAGCCAAAATTAGCCAAAGGGGGAGATTGTTGGTTCTTGGATTGGCTAGAATTTTGGTAAAACAAAGTTGTTTAATGTTGAAGTCACATGGGTGATGTCTTAACATTGAGTATTAACATTGTTTTATGTTAAGTGTTTAACTTGTTGGAGTTGTGAAGTCTGATGTCACATGCGATGTTGTGACATCAGGTCTGCAGAAGATTAATAACATCAGGTTTAGTGATGTTGTTAGGGTTTGCGTTTTAGCTGGAAGTTGGGAGAGATGTTAGTCTCATTGGATGCGGTTATCTTGGGATAGATATTCTTTGTTGCATAGAGATTTGATGCAGATTTGTAGGGAGGTTTAAAGACTGAGATTTAAAAAGATTTTGGGGATAAAATCTGTTTTGAAGATTCAGTTTTAAATAACAAATCAGGTCAGATATTGCAGGTGATCCAAGCCCAATTCAGATGGCTATATAAAGCGCATCAACCAAAGGAAGACGACACAGAAAGTGGACAGAAGATAGAGAGATTTAACTGGAGGTTAAGCATTGTCTTTGTTCGAGTATTGTGAGTGATTTTGTGAGTGTAATCTATCCTCTCTAGAGCTGTGAAGCAAGAGAGTTTTGTAACTTGATCAAAGCTGTGAAGCAGGATCAAGGTGTTTCTCAAAGTGTTTGATCTTTGAGAGGGTTTAGGGATTGAGTAGTTTTCTCATACCTAAGTGGGCTCTTAGGTAGAAAGTTCATTAGTAGAGATTAAGTTTAGGAGATTGTCAACGAGGTTGTTGAGTCTGTAAATTAATTCTACAAGTAGTGAATTTCATCCCTGGCTTGGTAGCCCCCAGATTAAGTTGTTGAACTGAACTGGGTAAACAATTCTTTGTGTTCTCTGATGTTGTTTTACATTGTCCATTGCAGAGTGTGTTGTTGTGACATCACACGTAACATCACATATCTGGTACTAGAATTTCATACAATAATAGTTTCCATTCAAGTATTAAGATGGCCTCGTTTGAGGCGTTGTATGGTAAGAGGTGTCGGACACCTCTGTGTTGGTATGAATCTGGCGAGAATGTGGTGATTGGACTAGAGATTATGCAACACACTTCTAAGAAGATCAAGATAATCCAACAGAAGATGAATGCTTCACAGAGTCTCCAGAAGAGTTAGCATGATAAGAGGAGTAAAGCACTTGATTTTCAAGAGGGAGACCGTGTATTTTTTAGAGTTACTCCAGTAACCGGTATCGGTCGAGCTTTAAAGTCTCGCAAGCTCACGCCATGTTTTATTGGTCCATACCAGATCTTGCAGAGGATAGGAGAGGTGGCCTATCGAATTGCCTTGCCACCGCCGCTTGCTAATCTTCATGAGTGTTAGTGAGAGGAAGGGAAAGAATCAGTTTAGGGGAAAACTATACAGTGCTCCAGTTTCATGCCCTCCATTTCACAACTTCTTCTCTCTCTCTCACGCTCTCTCTCTTTGTCTCTTTCTCTCTCCCTCTCTCTCTCTCTAACCTCAGTACTCCTTTTCTATCTAAAGGCAAACGTGGAAACAACTTTTCCACCTTTCTCATCCATTTTGAAAGATCAAACATAGTGGTTTTGAAGAACACATGATGAAAACCTTGAGTGTTCATCACAATTAAACCCAGATTTTACAACCGTTCCTCAAATCCAAAAATGAATAAAGTAAACCCTACCTAATATCACTCTCTCATAGTGAATAGGGAAAAAACAATCAAAACATCAACCCTGAGCCCGGATCAGGCTCATCCCCATTAAACCCGAAATTCCCAATTCAACAATATTTAACCAAATTACATCCAAATTTTAATAATTAAAACAGTTAAAATGATAATACAAATAAGATTAGCAAGGAAAACAAAGGAAAATGAAGAACAGAGCCTCGCCAGAGCCTGAAACTCCGGCGAGAACTCCAGTGAGGCTAACCTCTGGTAAGTCTTCCTCCTGAACTCTCATATTTTACTTCTGCTAGGTTTTTGTACCTCCTTTCCTCAGTCTCTATCTTTTTCTTTTGCTCTGATGAGTGGCAGTGAGTGTTGTAGGAATTAGCCCATGCTTGCTCAAGTTCAGATGATGAACTTAAGAAGCTTTTAAAGAGAACTTTGGTAAGGGCTATAGGATTGGATTTAGCAGGGTTTTGATAGGGTATTTCTCGTGTCTCCAAATGAGTGAGCAGTAAGGTTATTATATAGGTGAGAGTTAGGGAAGATTAGTGATCCTTGTGAGTGAATTTTTAGGGGGTAAAAGAGTTAAGTATTGAGGTATTTGGGGGAAAAGTTTGTTATCCATGTGAAAGTGTGAAGGAGTGAACAAATCGTGAATTGAAGATGGTATGTGATAAGTGATGGAAGATGATTGATGGTGCTATATATGGATGGATGAATGATGAGTTGCTGCACGCGTTTCCCATTCCCCTTGTTACTTCTTTCTAATTTTCATTTTGTTTGGTGTATATGCTGTGAATGAATGCTAGTGTTAAGATGATGAATGGATGTTAATAAATCCATGTTGCTGCAAAACACTCGTGTCTCACAATTCCACTGCTTCCTTTTTTATTTTATGATTTGTTTATGCATAGTGTGTAATTTTGATGCAGGGTGAATGTAAATGTGATTTGGCATGGTGGCATGGTTGATGATGTTTCAAGTAACGTGAAGTTCATTTCAACAAAACAACTTCATTTTTTCTATTTTCTTCTTTTTTTTCTTTTTTCTTTTTGGTTTTTTAGTGTATGAAAGATTAATATATGAAATGTAATTTGTGACTATGATAGAAAATCAATTAATTAAATCCATTTTGCTTTAAATTTGTGTTTATGTGTGGTATGTTATTAACTTATGCTCAAATGTAATGGAAAAACAACTAATTTTAGACCATTTTCTTTTCATTCAAAACATTATGGTGTATGCAAAATTGGATAGTGTATACAATTGATTTAAAAATGTAAAAATATACATGAATAGAAAATGATATGAAGATTCAAATGATGACATGGAGTAGAAATAAAAAACTATGATTGATGTTATCTAATGCAAAGTTTCAAAAAGAAAGAAATAAGTCCTTCCAACTTAAATGATGATGATATGCATACAAGTAACAATGATCAAAGGCCAAAACAAATGACTTATATTATGGATAATGCAAAGCAATCCATAGAAGGGACCAAACTACCAACCAAAATGCAATGCAATGAGTAGCCGTGATGAACTTGGCCCTAAGTTCCAATTGATATAGGCCTTAAGAATGCAACATATGCAATGCAAGATAAAAAGGGAAATGGATAATGGTGGGATAAAATTAGGTTATGACAGACACTTCTCCATGTTGTTGTTTTGCTAAATGCAGTCAATCCAAAGAGTCCGTCCACTATGAATTACAATCTCCCCCCTTTGGCAAATTATGGCAAAATACCTCTTCAAGATAAATAGAACTTCTTCCATCATAACAAGTGATAACTAGTAGAACTATTGGGCTATCAGAGCATTCAATCAACACCAGTCATCTTCCAAATTATCAAAGTTATGCACCAGCAGTAACAATAGAAGTCAAAAGCAT
Source organism: Lathyrus tuberosus (assembly GCA_022829125.1). Classification (NCBI taxonomy): domain Eukaryota; kingdom Viridiplantae; phylum Streptophyta; class Magnoliopsida; order Fabales; family Fabaceae; genus Lathyrus; species Lathyrus tuberosus. Next base: position 4,312,688 of record JALAZF010000164.1, on the reverse strand, counting down.
CAACATACAGATGCTTACACATAATCTATTTAATTTGCTCCAAACCAAACAGACAATCATACAATCATTCACATACTTAGTCATGCATGAATCTAGTTAGTTCATAGTTAATAGCATACAATCCTACTAACTAACATATATCCGCATGCAATCATTCACATACTTAGTCACGCGCACACAATTAGTTAGTAGTTGATATCATAGATACATGGGTCAGATGTCTTGACCGATGCTCCACCATGGATCACATCATTAGCACTTACTAAAGATGGTTAGTACTAAGTAAAAACATGTGTTACCTCAGCACTCAACAACACTACTACTCTCCCTTTTACCATAATTTGGAAAAAGGTGAGTTCTTCAAACTAGCATCTAGAAGTGAGTTATGCATAGGTTAGTATGTTAGCACATGCATAAGTAGAAACATGAGAAAACAACTAGAACAACATCAAAAGATGCACAAGAATTAGATCTGTTTTAATAGAACAAAGATAAAAGGAGGATGCATAGCCTTTACAAATCCAATAAAATGCCCATATGCAAAATAATATGTCCAAAATATAAGGACCACCAATCTGACTCAACAAGATCAGAAGTTCCCTGAAAAGCAGTCTTCACTCTGAGTGAATCCAATGTATTTTAGCACAACTCCCTAACATTGATTTTTATTGATTCTCACAAATGCAGACCCCTTTTTCAAAGTTGACTGCATTTAATGACTTAGTGATAATGTCAGAGACACGTGTCAGAACATCTTGTCCCACATACTTCTTCAACATTTCCTTTATCTAGAGTAATTACTTATCATTGCTCCCGACAATAGAGTATTTAGTAGCAATGATCTTATCCTTGTTGACCCATGACATTATGTTATTGAAAAGAGAGAAACATCCATTATTATCATCATCTCCATTGAAACTTATCATGAGGTTCTTCATGACTGTCACACAGACTTCCTTCAGTATCTGAATCATTTCTTTAAATGTCAAAACTTCTTTTGAAAACCATAGCTCCTTCAATATTCTGTCAACCAGTCTTTTCTAAATGTTGAACATAATGACCAAGACATTTGCTTCAGTATCAGTCTCTGATAAAAGCATTCTAGATTCTTCAAAGTAACCAAGAACTACTGGCTCATCCTTCTTCTGAGTTGGTGAATTAGTTACCACTAAGATATTCAAGATATGTGATATATCTTCCTTATCACCTGTATCATCCTTTATTAGTTTTTCTTGGAAATCAGGATGATATCCAAAATCTTCAATCTTGCTTAATTCTAGGCCAAACTTCATTTGATGAACAACATGCTCCACCATATTGTTTAACAAGTCAACATCACACATGAGAACATTATCATTGTCTTTCACAATGACTTCCTCTAACAACTTAACATTTTTTCCAGAGATTAAAGCTTCTTTTAGCAGCATCTTTCTAAGGGACATCCTTATTTGACAAAAACACTTCACCACAATATCCTCATTAAGCAAAAATATGTTACCTACATTAGCATCCTTAGTAACCTCTTCATTGCTTGAATCAGACCTATCAAGACTATCCTTGATCATAAGACCAGCATTCTTATCAACATTGACATAGTTCTTAACCTCGTTATTAATGTTGTTACTCAAATTATATTACACGATGTTCTTTAATATGCTGGAAAAACAGAGTTCTTCAACTTCCTCATTTAAGTACCTATTAAGAGAAACACTATGCACATCCATCTGATATAGTTTGAACTTTAGAAAAACTGAAAGTCTTGGACTTAATCTGATGGTTCTAAGAAGAGGCAGACAATCATAGATATTCCCATCTTCAGCAGAGTTTCTTGATTTGTCAGCAACTTACTCCACATTAACATTATCTTTAATAAGGGCAGACCTATCCTTTACATATTTTGGGCCCGGAGTAATAAATTTATACTCTGTTCTATTTGAATCACATGTACTTGCATGTCTCTAATACATTCATGGGGATCACCCCAATACATATATTTTGTTGCTTGTCTTATCGCTTTCATATTTGATTTACTTTCAATTATTGAGTATCATTCATGATTGCACGCCTCTAAATCAAGTTTTGAAATGATTCGCTTTTAGCATGCATAAACCATTGGTTAGGTTTAAACTTGATCATGATGATTTTAATCAATTGCATGAGTCAGTGAAATAAGAGCCATATATGATATTTATTCAAGTTAGGTGGAAAGAAAGATCTCAAAGTCTCATTAAAATTTTGAAAACTTAGAATTTTGGATGTTTGATTCGAATCAAGCACAAATCCTCATTTGAATCATTTTGGACAGTTGGAAACCAGAAATTTTCAAAACAATTTGATTCGAAATACATTTTACACATGATTTGAATCATCAAACTCTAGGTCACCTCTGCCTCAATTGATTCGAATAACGCTTTACACATGATTCAAATCACGCAATTTTTCCACATTTTCTTAGTTAGCTCAACCTGTTTGATTCGAATAAAATTTAACACATGATTTCGAATCATAGGGTGTTTGATTTAAATCACACTTTCATCTTGATTCTAATCAACTGAAAAATGGATCAAAATTTTTTTTCTTTTATTTCACTTCACTTGTTCATTTGATTCAAAACACGAAATGCTCTTGATTTGAATCTAAGTGACTTTTTTCAACCCTTTTAAGTGCTTAATCTAAAACACATATAAAAACCTTTTGGTCATTTTTTCTCATGTAACGAATCATAGTGAGTATCATAATCAACATTGTGCTTCTGTGAAATATCAATTTCCTCTATTTTGAAAGTTCAAAGTTCTTTCATTTGTAATTTCCTCTCTCTCTCTCTCTCTCTCTCTCTCTCTCTCTCTCTCTCTCTCTCTCTTTCATTTTAATTTTTGTAAGTTATTGCATGTTTAGGTAATCGTTAATTCCTGTTGGTAGCGATTTATTACATAACTTTACGTTTTGTTAGAATTGGAACCTATTTGTGTTTTAGTGCTGATTAAAATATGCGGACTAGTGGTGTTAGAATCATGTAGCAATTGTTGATTTGTAAACCACACTTCTCGTATAATTTACGAGTTGCCAATTCATTGTAGTTTGTAATTCTTTGGAAATAATCTCTAATTAATCCAAAATATAGTTGTGAATTGTGTTTTTGTATTCGTGATTGATTTCCAATTAAGCATAAAGTATCTATTTTTGCTTTAAGTCTTTGGCATTTGAATAACTTTGATATTTCATTTTGAAATTTGGTCAAATTTTAAAAGGGTCTATTCACCTCTCCCTCTAGACTGTTTCTCTACTCCATATTCATACCTAACGTATTATCCTCATTGCTTATTTAGATATGGTTTCTGGTCCCTCATAGATTCCCTAGGCGACGACTCTTCAACCTAAGTATCTAAATTCATTGGCTCTTCAAACTTTTCTTTGGGAGATGACTCTCTTTAGATGAGTGTCTTTTCGTTAGTAGGGTTAGGAAACATACATAGGACGAAGCTAAATTTTATTAAAAAAATGTGACTTGGTCTGAAGTGGTATGTAATTTTAATTTTAGATAGACGATTGAGGAGACATCGACAAGGATGTCTAATATCGGCATTCCAACGATATAGTTATAGACGGGGTCACATTCAATAACCATAAAGTTTGTCCTAACGACTCTTTTTTCATGTTTGACCACGAATTCCACCGGGAGTTCAACATATCATATGGGTTTTGCGTTTATTAAATCAAAACATTGGAGATTTATCTTGTGGTATGGTTATAATGATGGTCGTAAGCATACGTTAGTGTACATTCTGATGTACATAATAACATATAACTTCCTTTGATCTACCAGCATGCATCGAACTCCATGCTTAATCGCTGATATTCCTATTATAATGGGTATGTGATGGTTTTGAACACCATTTATTATCTCTTCGTCATATAATGAAAATTGAGGCCTCTCACTAGCCGATAGTTTTTCAAAAGGCAGCTCTTTTCAAAGATTTTTCATCAAAAGAAAGTAGTAACTATTGGGTATCAGGTCTCTTACGATGACAAGAGACCGTACATTATCGCATTTTTCATTGGGAAGTACATTTATGGGTAAACTCTATAAAATGTAACAGAGTTACCCATTGACACAAGTTAGGGTGGAAGTGTCTTTCTAGCGTATAAAGATCCTTCAGGGTCATTCACGAGGGATTTAAGGGAAATTCAGGTTGAGGCCTCCTTCCATCATCGGTTGAAAGATACAGCACAATATATTTTGAACAGTGTGTACCAACTTGGTATAAGGTGAATAAGAGAGATATAGTGTTGTTTATAGTGTTCCCACTAATGATACCAATTATGTGTATGTGTGTGTGTGTGTGTGTGTGTGTGTATGTGTGTGTGTGTGTATGTGTGTGTGTGTGTGAGAGAGAGAGAGAGAGAGAGAGATAATGTTGTTCATAGTGTTCCCACTAACGACATCAATGATAAGAGAGAGAATTTCATTTATGAGTAACAATAAGCTTGTTTATCTGAATAAGATAGTAAGTTCTAGTAGTTGATAAGTGACCAATGATGGGTGCTTCGTTGAGGGGTGATACTTACAAATACTCCAATATTTAAGGTTCAAAGATTGTGTACCTTGATTTTGACATTTGTTCCCCTTTTATAGGTGGATTCTATAATTTTTAGAGTCTTTATGTGTAGGGTAGATGGCAGAGTATTATTTGTTTTGCTATCTGACAACTCTTATTCAATCACTCACCTTATTTAGGTGTTTCCTTTTGATATAACTTAGCATGATTCCAAGGCCTCATCATCCATTTATCGAGGGTGTTTCATCTTTATTATGTCTTGATCTTGTTCTAGGTTGTAGATCAATTCAAAATTTGTTCTCTATTGTGGGCCTATTTTCTCATTGGGTCGTTGTGAATATATGTACCGACCCAGGCAGGAACACATTCATCTAATTCAAAAGGAAAATTTGCAAAATGCCATATTAGAGTTTGTTGAACTTGATAATGGTAAAAGTAAAAAAATTATATTGACACTTTGAAATGAGTCGGAGATAGACGCGGAGTTCACATTTTTCTTTTGTTTGTAGTATAATCTATTTGAATAATTCAATTTATGTGGTTCTTAAAGATATTAGAAAAAATGGGAGAAGTTATGCTACACATGAGAGTGCTAATACTACTTATAAGTTTATAGAACCTGTTCCGGACTGGGCCAACGCCTGCCCCATAGTCGGGCAGGCCCAGCCCAAGCACTGGTACGGCCCAATATGGTCCATGAGTATCCAGCATCGAGCACGTCCCTTGTCCGCGCCGAGCACACCTATAGCACCCCTCACGGGCACGCAATAGCTAGACGATGTCAAGCAGAGTCTCTACGTCTAGGCGAGCACAGCTCTCCACGACCTCAGCGAGCTCCTCCCCGCAAGGACACGTTCTCTTGTAACCTCCTGCTCTCGAAGAAATTGGTCAGCCCTACTTTCGGAGATCTCGGGACCGTTACCCCAGGGAGAAGACCACGTGCTGGTCTTCACTACGCCACGTAATCCCTGGCAGTTACTTGGATTGGGCCTTGCAATCCAGCCCAGTGCAGGTAAGCGTTGGCCCCGCGCTGGGTCTCTCTATAAATACCCTCTCACTTGAGGGGGCCAGGTTACTACACATTCCAAACTCACACCTATTTTCTGTACTTGCTTTTCTCTGACGTTTCCTGACTTGAGCGTCGGAGTACCTTGCAGGTACACCCCCCTCCCGCCGTTTCACCACCACCGAAGCTGAAGGTTTCACGACGCTGTTGGCAATTATCTAAATGTCTGATCCAGGTACGATCAGTGGCGCCGACTGTGGGGACCACTGCTTCCTCATTTTTCCTTTAATGATAAACCAAAGCAATTTCTCCGTTCATCACCAGCATGGCCAACAACCCGTTTGCGAACAAAGCTCTGGACACCGTCCTTACGCAACTCGAGAATGGAAACCACCGCGAGGACAATGCTGCCCTCAACATCGAAGAAGGTGACGTAAGAGACGGGCATACCGCCTCCCCAGACTCCGAAGACACGGCTTACGGCGCCGCCCAGCAGGACGACCAGCAAGCCGCCTTTCAGCCAGTTGCTCCTCCACCTAATGCAGATCCGAGCACCATGGCCCTATTCGCCTTGGTCAACCAGACCAACCAGCTGATTACGCACCAGAATCTCAGAATTGAAGTACTCAAGCGAGGGCAAACACGACAATCTTCCCTGCGAAGACATCGTCGTCCACCTTCACCTCGTCGTTCTCCTTCCCTGCGAAGGACCCCTCTGGAAGAATCTCGGAAACCCTCACTAGTGCGCGAGGGCCGCCGGGCGCACCTCGAGCGTACCCAGCCAGAAACCTCCCAGAAGCGCCATTGTTCCCCGCCTCGGAAGGAACACAGGAACTCCTCGACTACCAAGAGGAGCAAGACCGCCGAAAAAGAGGCCGGTATTCATCTCCCCTCCGCGACAAGGACCTGGTCGACACCACCGATCCCCATCAAGGTCCCCAGCCGGAATTGACGATGACGACCAGAGGACCCCCCTGTCATGGGAGATCATGGACGCCCCAATCCCTGCGGGCATGGAGAAACCCCTGACACTGGGGACCTATGACGGCCTGGCCGACCCCGACGATCACGTAGAAAGTTTTGAAGTCATGCTCAACTTCAGAAGCGTCAGGGGAGCCATTAAGTGCAGACTTTTCCCCACCACCCTGCGGAAGGGCGCCATGACTTGGTACAAAAGTCTAGCACCCGGGTTGATCACGTCCTGGAAGCAACTAAGAGAATGCTTTACCAAACACTTCAAGGCATCTCGCTGACACCCGAAGACGGAGGCCGCGCTGGAGAGCATCTTCCAGGGGAAGAACGAGTCTCTCAGAAACTACATTGAGAGCTTCACCAGGGAGGCTGTCGAGGTCCACACGACCGACGACATAAAGAATTTTTTTATCATCCGGGGACTGCGACTTGGATCCGATTTCGCCAAGTCCGTGGGCCTCCGCTAACCTCGCCGTTTGGAAGACCTCCTCCAGCGAGCTCAGTCATACATCAAATTCGAAGAGTCAGAGGCAGCACAGATCGCCCTCGACTCGAGGCAGAAGGAAATCCCCCGCGGCCGTAGAGAAGAAGTGTAACACCCCCAAGCTATTAAAGCGATAAATAAAATTCAAAATTTCATCAGAGTATATTTATAAATTCACGGCATAGACCGAGGGGGTCACATCAATTTGAAACAAACATGCAACACCTGCTCATAAAGATATGCAACAATTCAGGTAGTAATACACCCACAATTCAGAAACAGAATGAAAGCGGAAAATCCGTAACTGAATCTCATATATATATATATATATATATATATCATAAGAGTGTATGTGTCATATACAACCATACATGTACAATCCAAAATATACATATACATAATACAAAATAATCACACTCGATCACCCCGACTACCCGGTGTCACATATCAGAGCCGACCGACAAAAGAATGAAGACCTAAGCTTCACAAAAAGATCTCCAGCAACTCTAATCTGCAATGCCTCATAGAGCATTATAAAACAGCAAAAGGGTGAGAAACACAATCATAATATAGTTGCATATAATTATATATTAACACAGAAATGCACAAGTAAAATATTCTCACCACAAATGCACCACAACCAAATACAACACAATACAATACAATTCTCAGGTATCCAATACCAATACACATCAGTCATACACAATACACTCATCATCCATACAATTATACATATTCCATCTCATCAATCACATTCACAATCCATACACAGTTAATCCATGATTTATGCAAATGCACAGAGACCGACACAACGACTCTATGCAATGCCTATGCGGTACCGACTTCCAACATTTCTCATCACTAGTTCACTCAGGAACTCTGCTGGAACCATCGCTCGTTACTTAGTGTAACTCCCTGTCGGGCATACGATGTTCCCCATCGCTCACACCCCACACGGGCACACGACGTTTATGGATCGCTCACACCCCACACGGGCACACGACCCGATCGCTCACACCCCACATGGGCACACGATTGTCTATAATCATCGCTTTCGGTCCTCTTATTTTTAAGGCGCACGATCCGATCAGATCGCTTTCAGTCCTCTTATTTTTAAGGTGCACGATGTTATAGCGGATTCCCTCTGGAATCAATCCGTCGCTCACGACGTCACAAGAATGCATATCATGATGCTTGGCATACAATGACTCATGACATTTAAATTGCACACATATACACCTCCATAATCATGCATATATCATCAATTATCACACATTGCATTTCCTTGCCCTAAGGCCACCAATCGTCATCACGATATGGATTTCATGCAATTTCATCACACAACAGTACACAGGTCATACAATATCCACACCAACAACATATTGCATATACACATCAAGTTCACACAATTAAAACGACAAAAGTCGACCAAAACAACATATTTTCTAATTCCCGACCTAATTTAATCGACCAACAATCTCAAAACCATCTTTATAAGCAAGAACATTTTATAAGCTTCCCAACGCATCAAACCACGCCTCAAACCGAACCACAAATCAAAAGTTAGTAAGAAAACAAAATTGCACAAACAGCCATGTTCGCTAGGCGGACCTTCTAGCGAGTATTCGCTATCACCTTCGCTAGGTGAATGTCCAGCGAACCCACTACCAGCTAGAAAACAGACACAAAGTTCGCTAGGCGAACCCCTTGGCGAACCAAGGCAGCAACCACCAGCACCCAAAACATACAAAGTTCGCTAGGCGAACAACGTAGCGAACCTTCGCTAACCTTCACTAACTGGTTCGCTAGGCGAACCCGCGAAAATTCATTTGCTACCACCTTCGCCCAAGGTTCGCTAGGCAAACCTTTGAAAACTCAGAATTCTGCAGCGCTGTTGAAAACCCAAAACCCATATTTTTCCACCAAAATCTCTTTCTAATCAAAACAAAACAATCAGAATATAACCCCATCATGGTAACAAGCATTCCACAACATTTACATCGATTTCTAACCGCGAAAACATTGATTTCTCATTTACAACCTAGAATTCAAAAGCTATGTAAAACAAGAAAACATACAAACTCACACATACATAATCACACACAAACATAGTATAATCGAGTTTCGTACCCTTACCCGATTTAATCGCGTGTAGAAAAGTCGGTTGACCGATTCCTAGATTTCCAAGTTTCTCTCTTTTTCTTCTCTTCTTCTTTCTCTCTACTTTTCTTCCTCTCTTTTTCTTTCCTTTCTATTTTCTCTCTATTCTTTCTATATTCTTAACTTAACAAAATAAAGCAAAATGACCCAAAATACCCCTACACTCAAATATCTCGCAAACGTTCCCAAAACGCGATAAAATATAATCACTATGAAAAATAACATATTTTCACATAAAATTCAGAAATAAAATAATATAATAATAAAATACTCAAAACGACTCAATTAATTAAAAAGACAAAACTGAAAAAACTGACTGGGGCGTTACAACTCTCCCCCACGTAGAAATTTTCGTCCTCGAAAATATTACCTGATAAGAACAACTCTGGATACGACTCCCGCATCCGACTTTCCAACTCCCAAGTCAAATTTCCCTCAGCAGCGCCTCCCCACGCTACCTTCATAAGTACAATATCCTTGCCCCTTAACCGCTTCACCTCGCGATCCAAAATACTCATTGGTAAAGCCTCGACCGTAAGGTTCTCCCTTACCTCAACCTCATCCATCGGAATCACATGCGACGGATCCGGAACATACTTCCGAAGCTGTGAAACATGGAACACATCATGCAAATTCGACAGATTCGGCGGCAACGCCACCCGATAAGCCACAACACCCACTCTCGCAGATATCTGGTAAGGACCAATAAACCGAGAAGTAAGTTTCTTTGATTTCAATGCACGACCAACACCCGTTACCGACGTAACTCTCAAAAATACATGATCGCCCTCTTGAAACTCGAGATCTTTCCTTCTACGATCATGATAACTCTTTTGCCTACTTTGATAAGCCTTCATTTTCTCACGAATAAGCTTCACTTTCTCTGTAGTCTGCTGCACCAACTCTGGTCTAACCACCGAACTCTCACCAGATTTGTGCCAACACCTCAGTCCATATAGTGCTTCAAACGGTGTCATTCCAATACTAGAATGGAAACTGTTATTATACGTGAATTCCACCAACGCAAGATAACTATCCCACGCACCACCTTGTTCCAAAACACACGCTCGCAACAAATCTTCCAAAGACTGAATCGTTCTCTCCGTCTGTCCATCCGTCTGCGGATGATAAGCTGAACTCAATCTCAATTTAGAACCCAACGCCTTCTGTAAACTTTCCCAAAATCTCGAGGTAAACTTTGGATCTCGATCCGAAACAATTCTTAACGGAACCCCATGCAACTTCACAATCACACTGATGTAAATCTCAGCCAACCTCTCCAAAGTAAAACTGATGTCAATCGGAATGAAATGAGTCGATTTAGTCAGTCTGTCCACAATCACCCAAATAGCATTATGCCCTCGCTGAGTATTCGGAAATCCCGTTACAAAATCCATAGAAATGCTATCCCATTTCCATTCCAGAATATCCAATGGTTGCAACAAACCACTAGGCCTCTGATGTTCCACTTTCGACTTCTGGCACGTCAAACAAGCATACACAAACTGAGCCACATCTCTTTTCAATCCAGACCACCAGAAAATCTTTTTCAAATCTTGGTACATCTTGTTCGCTCCCGGATGTATACTCAAATTACTCCGGTGTCCTTCCTCCAAAATCATCCGTTTCAAATCCGAATCGTCCGGAATACAAATTCGCCCACGGAACCTCAACACACCATTAACATCCACTTGGAAATCACCACTCGCATCTTTTCCGCCAACCAACATCAAATCCACCAATTTCACATCCAACTTCTATTTCTCACTTACTGTCATCAGAAAATCATTAGTAACCTTCAACATACCCAGCCTCACACTATCCGACGTTACTTCACATACCAAACTCAAATCTCTAAACGATTCTAAAAGCTCCCACTCCTTAACCATTAAAGCGGACATACGCAACAATTTCCGACTCAACGCATCGGCTACCACATTAGCTTTACCAGGATGGTAATTCAAGCCAAAGTCGTAGTCCTTCAAAAATTCCAACCATCTTCGTTGCCTCATATTCAACTCCTTCTGATCAAACAGATATTTCAAACTTTTGTGATCACTAAAGACTTCAAACCTCGCACCAAAAAGATAATGCCTCCAAATTTTCAACACAAACACTACAGCCGCTAACTCCAAGTCATGCGTAGGGTAATTCTTCGCATGCACTCTCAACTGCCTCGAAGCATACGCCACGACCTTACCGTCTTGCATTAGCACCCCACCTAGACCAATCAAAGACGCATCACAATACACCACAAACTGTTCAGTGGGATTCGGTAAAATCAAAATCGGAGCTGTTGTAACACCCCAAATCTACCAGGTAATTATAATAAGAATATCAGAGTATAAAAAAAAATTTCAACACAACATGGGATGTCACATTTCAACTTAAAACAACAAACAACTTATATTTCATTTAAAAGTGATACATAGCATTCGGCAATCCCAACTTATAAATCAGCTAACAACTTTATTCAACCAAAACAACGTTCAATTTATAATTATTCAACAATTAGTAATAACAACAACCTAGAAACAACAACATAAACATTCCCCCCGAGTGCTACGTATCAGAGCAAGACCAACTCGAACTAACAGCAACTAAAGGACTTCACAAACTTACTTCACTTCCACAGCTATTCTTCAGTACCTGCTCAATTACCCATAATAGGTAACATCATTACAGAAGGGGTGAGATATCAACCAACATAAACAAGTATATGATAAACAGTATATTAGATTAGAATCATACAAATTTCACCACTTCAACGACAATTATACAACAACCAACAAACAACTCAAATCAATACAAATTAGTAACAACAACAACTTAAATCAACCAACACATCGACATAACAACTTATAATACACAACTTCAATTCATCACACTTAACAGCAACAACCACAACTTTAACAATAATCCACAATCTATCCACCTACTTTATCGACTATTTACACATATCAACATTTACGACATAATCGCAACTTTAACAAATATACTCAACATATCCAACTTCTTCAACATCAACATAATCGACTTCATCAACTTAAACAACACAAACAACTTTATCAACTTAAGCAACATGAACAACTTTATCAACTTAAGCAACACAACCAACTTACTCAACTTCAACAACCACAATCAACACAAACGACATAAATAATGTGACACGGGATGCGACTCGACTATGCATATGCATGTGGTGCCATCGGAGTAAAACTCCCAACTTAAACATATGCCAGGTTATCGAGGCATTTCAACAAGGCATAAGCCTTCAACGTGGTAATTTTTCCAATCCAGGCCAACGTGGTGAGCATCAGCTCCAACTTAAAAATTGCCAATCTAGGCCAACGTGGTGTGAGCAACGGCTCCGACAAAATGCAAATGCCATGATGCAACGACTCAACACAAACAACAACCAACTCCGAACAACATATAACAAACCACATATCAACTTTAATTCAACACGATTCAACTTTGGCCATAGGCCTACAACTTATATACATCAACGTTGGTCATACGACCTACAACTTTAACATCAACATTGGTCCTTCGACCTACGACTTAAAAATGCCCACCAACCGGGACAAAACCACATAAGTAACTATACAAGAAATCCACACATACAACACAAATTCAACAAAATAAACTGACTAAAATCACCTACTAATTATTACTAACTACCTCGACAATTTTCCTTAAATTCCGGACAACTAAGTTTTCCGCCTAAATCGGCTAAACCGACTAAACTGCACTGTTTTTAACTTCTATTACTACTACCAGTTTATTATAAAATTCTGTTTTCTAATTAATTCCAAGCTTCTGTCATGAAAATTTACATTATTCTATTTCTGCCAAAAATTCTGTTTTTGCTACTTGTTCTATTTTCTGTTAGAAATTACTAAACTGCTACTAAAATAACTCTGTCATTATTACTATTCTGCTATTACTGATTCCCTTGCTACTTCCAATTTATCAACACTGCTACGGGAAAACTCTACTGAATATATATATATATATATATATATATATATATATATATATACTCTGCTACTAAATTAATTAAGTTAATGACTCTGCTAAACCCCTTTTTTTTTAACAAACTCTATGAAACCAACAATTGTCCCGGGGCACTATTGCTATCAAATATGCTACTGCCAAATTCTATACCAATTATTATTATTAGTATACTACTTAATTAAATTACATGGAACTAGTTTAATACTAAAAGCTCTAATGTTTTTATACTAATGGAACATGTATATATAAAAAAGTATAACATTAAAAAGTGTTCAGGTGACCCCCACAAGCATCAGGTGGCGTAAGCCACCTTTCTTCAACCATCAGGTGGCGCCAGCCACCTTCAAATCCCCATAGGTGGCGCAAGCCACCCCCCAATTTACCATGGGTGGCGCAAGCCACCCCTTCCCTTGTGAAATCCTCAGTTTCCTTTTTCCAAAAATTGTATCACTCTCGTTCTAACCCAGACCACACACAAAAATCAACCCGAAGCAATATCTTCATAGAAACACAGAAAATACAATTATTTTAAAATCAACATCGCAACACAAATTTATCAAGGCGCCGTAACATTCAATGCAGCATCAAACCAACAAGATCGAACAAATCAACAACAACTTATCAGAAATCAGTGGAAAACATTCATATAATCCCCAACCCTTATACCATTCATCATAACCCGGTTATAATAGTCGAACCCACCCTTACCTTGGATTGAAGGCAGCTCGACAATCGATCGGATTCCAGGAATTTTGGCACCGGTAGCGGTTTCTCTCGCAACTCCTCCTCTCACGTACGGTTCCTCTTCTTCTCTAACTGATATCCAAAAACTCCCCACTCTTTTCTATTTCTTTTGCTTTCCTCTTATTTTATTAAAATAATAATATTCAATTATAATATCTAATGGGCCTAAATATACACCCCCTAATTTACTAATTCCGACACGAAACCAAGCCCACTTAATCGAACACACTCCAACTACGATAATATTACTACTAATATTATTTCTTCGACTTTCCGACTAATATTCCGACTTAACGACTTAATTCTTCGAAACACAAAATTAACCGAACTAATAATTCGCGACCAACTACTTACTCTCGGCTTAATAGATTAATTCCGGTTATCAACCAAATGGTCCAACAATTCAACTTAGTTAATTAAATAAGATAGTCCAATAGATAAATAATATTATTCTTAATATTATTCCTCCGATTTAACCGACTAAAACCCGACTTTAACTTAATAATCCCAATACGCCTCTTAAAATAATACTGACAAATCCAACTACTCCGATTAATTCTCAACTTCGTCTAAATCCAATAATTAAATCCTTCAATAATTTAATTAACTAATTAATTAAATTCAGGCGTTACAGCTGTCGTCAATCTTCTCTTCAGCTCATTAAAACTTTCCTCACACCTAATATCCCAAATAAACGCTTGCCCTTTACAAGTCAACTAGGTCAAAGGAAGTGATAGCTTAGAAAAACCTTCAATGAACCTTCGATAATATCCGGCCAAACCCAAAAAGCTTCGAATTTCAGTAACAGATCTCGGAGCCTCCCATTGTAGAACTGCTTCTACTTTAGATGAATCCACAGCAATACCATTACCTGAAATTACGTGACCAAGAAAACTCACCTCTGACAACCAAAATTCACACTTGGACAATTTGGCAAAAAGCTTCTTTTCCTTCAAAACCTGCAAAACAATACGCAAATGCTCCGCGTGCTCCTCCCGAGACTTAGAATAAATCAATATGTCATCAATAAACACAACAACAAATCGATCCAAATGCTCGTGGAAAATACGATTCATGTACTCCATAAACACACCTGGCGCATTAGAAACCCCGAACGACATCACAAAATATTCATAATGACCGTAACGTGTCCTAAAAGCCGTCTTCTGAATATCTTCCTCTTTCACCCGAATCTGATGATACCCCGACCTCAAGTCAATCTTACTGAACACACAAGCACCAACCAACTGATCCATTAAATCATCAATTCTCAGAAGAGGATACTTATTCTTAATCGTCACCTTATTCAACTGGCGATAATCTATACACAATCACATACTTCCATCTTTCTTTTTCACCAATAAAACTGGAGCACCCCAAGGAGAAACACTTGGCCTCACAAACCTCTTCTCCAACAATTCATTCAACTGTTTCTTTAACTCAACCAACTCAGATGCCGACATACGATAAGGTGCCATAGAAACAGGTCTAGTACCAGGAACTAGATCTATAGAAAACTCCACCTCTCTCTCTGGCGGCAAGTCTGAAATATCCTCAGGAAACACTTCCAGAAATTCACACACAACAGGAAACACATCAAGCGACACTTGACTATCCACAGTCAACGATGCAAACAACCCAAACAACTGAGCTTCATCCGCCAAAAGTTTCTTCAGCTCTTTGGTAGATAAGAAACTCGAATCTTCATCTTCTTCAAGAGAAGGAAACCTTACTAGCTTATGATAACAATCAATATGTACCCGATTGAATTGCAACCAATTCATTCCTAGAACCACATCTAAACCCTCCAACGGCAAACACACCAAATCCATCTCAAAGTCTTTACCATAAATGGTCAAAGGACAACTTAAACAAACCAAAGAAGTAGTTACTGACCCTATTGCTGGAGTATCAATAACCATCTCACCATCCATCAAAGACAATGCAAGATTCAAACGCTTAGCGCACTCAGACGAAATAAACGAATGAGTCGCTCCAATATCAATAATAGCAACTAAAGGTGTACTATTAATAAAACAAGTACCTCTGATCAGACGATCTGCATTAGTAGTCTGAGTCCCTGCCAATGCAAAAACTTTCCCACCAGATGGAACTTGCTTCAGTTTCGGACACTTCGTGCTAATATGACCAGGGTCACCACAGTTGAAACACTTCGCCACATTCTTCCTTTTGCACTCAGCCGCTACATGTCCTACACCTCCACAATTAGAATACTTCCTCAAATCTTTCTTACATTCAAACTGACGATGTCCCACATCACCACACCTATAACACCTCAGAGGACCAGACATACCTCCACCACTTGACCTTTGATCAAAAGTACCCCTTTGTTTACCCTTATCAGCTAGTGTTACATACGGACCACTACGGAACTGTTGCTTCCCTTTCCTCTCGCTCACACTCTTATAGTGAGTAGAACGAGCCTTACTATCCTCTTCATAAATCCTACAACATTCCACCAAATCAGAAAACCTTCTTATCCTTTGATAACCGATTGCCTGCTTAATCTCAGGACGTAATCCGCTTTCATACTTCACACACTTAGAAAATTTTGCAGTCGCTTCAGCATAATGAGGATAAAACTGCACAAGCTCCACAAACTTAGCAGTATAATCAACGACAGACATATTACCTTGTTTCAATTCCAAGAACTCAATTTCCTTCTTTCCTCTTACATCTTCGGGAAAATACTTCCTCAGAAACTCCTGGCTAAACAATTCCCAAGTAACTTCTTCATCCCCAGCTTCCAACACCTGACGAGTACTAACCCACCAGTCATCCGCTTCTTCCTGTAACATGTGAGTTCCTAGTCTCACCTTAGTGTCCTCAGCACAATCCATAACTCGAAAAATCCTTTCAATCTCTTTCAACCAAATCTGTGCACCATCAGGATCATGTCTCCCTTTAAAGACAGGCGGTTTGTTTTTCCTTAACTCATCATTACCAGCAGCATTAGGTGCACCCTGCACATCCCGAGCCATTGTTTGCATCACAGCAGCCAAAGCAGCATCATTCCTACCAGCCATATTCTGTTCATTTCCAATAACAGCAACTATGGTTAAACAAACAGCTCATCCAAACACAACGGCCAACAAGGACTGACACAACTGACACGAACTGACATGGACTGGCTCTGATACCACTTAATGTAACACCCCCAAGCTATTAAAGCGATAAATAAAATTCAAAATTTCATCAGAGTATATTTACAAATTCACGGCATAGACCGAGGGGGTCACATCAATTTGAAACAAACATGCAACACCTGCTCATAAAGATATGCAACAATTCAGGTAGTAATACACCCACAATTCAGAAACAGAATGAAAGCGGAAAATCCGTAACTGAATCTCATATATATATATATATATCATAAGAGTGTATGTGTCATATACAACCATACATGTACAATCCAAAAGATACATATACATAATACAAAATAATCACACTCGATCATCCCGACTACCCGGTGTCACATATCAGAGCCGACCGACAAAAGAATGAAGACCTAAGCTTCACAAAAAGACCTCCAGCAACTCTAATCTGCAATGTCTCATAGAGCATTATAAAACAGCAGAAGGGTGAGAAACACAATCATAATACAGTTGCATATAATTATATATTAACACAGAAATGCACAAGTAAAATATTCTCACCACAAATGCACCACAATCAAATACAACACAACACAATACAATTCTCAGGTATCCAATACCAATACACATCAGTCATGCACAATACACTCATCATCCATACAATTATACATATTTCATCTCATCAATCACATTCACAATCCAAACACAGTTAATCCATGATTTATGCAAATGCACAGAGACCGACACAACGACTCTATGCAATGCATATGCGGTACCGACTTCCAACATTTCTCATCACTAGTTCACTCAGGAACTCTGCTGGAACCATCGCTCGTTACTTAGTGTAACTCCCCATCGGGCATACGATGTTCCCCGTCGCTCACACCCCACACGGGCACACGACGTTTATGGATCGCTCACACCCCACACGGGCACACGACCCGATCGCTCACACCCCACATGGGCACACGATCGTCTATAATCATCGCTTTCGGTCCTCTTATTTTTAAGGTGCACGATCCGATCAGATTGCTTTCAGTCCTCTTATTTTTAAGGCGCACGATGTTATAGCGGATTCCCTCTGGAATTAATCTGTCGCTCACGACGTCACAAGAATGCATATCATGATGCTTGGCATACAATGACTCATGACATTTAAATTGCACACATATACACCTCCATAATCATGCATATATCATCAATTATCACACATTACATTTCCTTGCCCTAAGGCCACCAATCATCATCACTATATGGATTTCATGCAATTTCATCACACAACAGTACACAGGTCATACAATATCCACACCAACAGCATATTGCATATACACATCAAGTTCACACAATTAAAACGGCAAAAGTCGACCAAAACAACATATTTTCTAATTCCCGACCTAATTTAATCGACCAACAATCTCAAAACCAT
The DNA here is from genome assembly GCA_022829125.1 of Lathyrus tuberosus. Lineage (NCBI taxonomy): Eukaryota > Viridiplantae > Streptophyta > Magnoliopsida > Fabales > Fabaceae > Lathyrus > Lathyrus tuberosus. Next base: position 4,294,204 of record JALAZF010000164.1, on the reverse strand, counting down.
CATCATAAGCAAGAACATTTTATAAGCTTCCCAACGCATCAAACCATGCCTCAAACCGAACCACAGATCAAAAGTTAGTAAGAAAACAAAATTGCACAAACAGCCATGTTCGCTAGGCGAACCCTCTAGCGAGTATTCGCTATCACCTTCGCTAGGCGAATGTCCAGCAAACCCACTACCTGCTAGAAGACAGACACAAAGTTCGCTAGGCGAACCCCTTGGCGAACCAAGGCAGCAACCACCAGCACCCAAAACATACAAAGTTCGCTAGGCGAACAACGTAGCGAACCTTCGCTAACCTTCGCTAACTGGTTCGCTAAGCGAACCCGCGAAAATTCATTCGCTACCACCTTCGCCCCAGGTTCGCTAGGCGAACCTGTGAAAACTCAGAACTCTGCAGCGCTGTTGAAAACCCAAAACCCATATTTTTCCACCAAAATCTCTTTCTAATCAAAACAAAACAATCAGAATATAACCCCATCATGGTAACAAGCATTCCACAACATTTACATCGATTTCTAACCGCGAAAACATCGATTTCTCATTTACAACCTAGAATTCAAAAGCTATGTAAAACAAGAAAACATACAAACACACACATACATAATCATACACAAACATAGTATAATCGAGTTTCGCACCCTTACCCGATTTAATCGCGTGTAGAAAAGTCGGTTGACCGATTCCTAGATTTCCAATTTTCTCTCTTTTTCTTCTCTTCTTCTTTCTCTCTACTTTTCTTCCTCTCTTTTTCTTTCCTTTCTATTTTCTCTCTATTCTTTCTATATTCTTAACTTAACAAAATAAAGCAAAATGACCCAAAATACCCCTACACTCAAATATCTCGCAAACGTTCCCAAAACGCGATAAAATATAATCACTATGAAAAATAACATATTTTGACATAAAAGTCAGAAATCAAATAATATAATAATAAAATACTCAAAACGACTCAATTAATTAAAAAGACAAAACTGACAAAACTGACTGGGGCGTTACAAGAATACTCTCCTCCCCGACGTGGAGGAGAAAGAAAGAAGGAAGGCCGCCCCCGGGACTCTCGCAAACCGAGAGGACCAGCTGGCTGGTTCACGGAATACACGCCGCTCAACGCTCCCCGCGCGCGGATCCTCTCCGAGTGCTCCAACTCGGAATTTCTAAAATGAGGCGTCTGTTTTCCGAAGCCAACGACCCCCAAATAAAACATGGACAAGTCCAAGTACTGCAGGTTCCACCGGAGCCACATACATGATACGGAGGACTGCATCCATCTCAAAGATGCAATTAAGATCCTGATCAAGGAAGGGCATCTAAAGAAGTACACCTAGAAGAATGACACCCCTCGTCCTAGTGCCCGGGAAGCCCAGAACATCGAGGAGACGACACCTCCTCCTGACGAGAGTTGGCTGCAGGTGGCCCTCAACGTCACTCGACCCGAAGACTTCTTTGTCCCCGAAGGCATCGAGGGCCAAGAGGCAGTTCGCAGCATGTGGGCAAACTTCCCCCACGAAGACCCCGTCGCTGCCCGCAGCATGTGGGAAGGTTTCCCCAAGACGACGGTCATATCCGGAGGTGGTTGCGAGAAGGTGTCCGTCGGGTCGATCAAGCAAAAATTTGACGAACTGGAGTCCGCAACCTCGGCGAAGACCACCACTCTCAAGAAGGTGCAAGGGAAATCAAACCCTATCACCTTCTATCTCGAAGAGCTGCCAGGCGGAGCGCCCAACGCCACCATCCCCCTCTTGGTCAGGGCACAGATTGCGAACTTTAACGTTCGCAGGATCCTGGTCGACCAGGGAAGTTCAGTCGACATCATGTACGCTCACCTGTTCGGGACCCTACAACTCGACGAGAGACATCTGACCCCGTACGTCAGTTCAGATCTGCAGGGGTTCAGCGGCACCACCACCAGACCATGGGGCTACGTTGAACTTATGGTCTCGTTCGGGGCCGAAGACACTGCCCGTCTAGTGAAGACCCGCTTCCTAGTGGTCGAATGTCCATCCCTCTACAACTGCATCCTCGGGAGGACCACCCTGGCCGAACTCACAGCAGTGCCATCAACGGTCCACCTCAAGATGAAGTACTACACGGCCAGGGGATGGGTGGTTACGATGCACGAGGACATAGACGCGGCCAGGAGGTGCTTCGACGCTGCAATCAAAGGCATGAGTTCCATCGGCACCAAGCCCAAGACCGGAGCAAAGTCATCCCTAGACACCGTACAGAGGCCTCTCTCGCGCGTCAACGCGGTCGACCTCGACAGTAGGTTCCTGGGCGAGCACGAAGAGGGCGGAGCAGCGGACCTCGACCTCCAGGCGGAAAACAACGGGCAGCCTCTCCACCCAACGCGCCCCATCCCAGACGGAGACTTCGAGCTCGTCGCCCTCGGGGATGATCCATTCTGGAACGTGAAGATTGGCACCGGGATCCCTGACCTAGCGAAGAAGCAGCTGAAGGCGTGTATCCGGGAGAACGCTGATTTGTTCGCATGGAGCGCCTCCGACATGCCTGGACTTGACCCCGAGGTGGCTTGCCATCAGATCGCAGTAGATCCGGCCGCTAGGGCCATAGTTCAACGTAGGCGTAGGAAGTCTCCCGAAAAAGCGGAGGCTGCTAAAAAAGATGTAAAAGACCTCCTAGAGGAAAATTTTATTTCTGAGGCCAGATACACAACCTGGTTTTCCAACGTTGTACTTGTCAAAAAGAATAATGGAAAATGGAGGATGTGTGTTAACTATACCGACCTTAATCAGGCATGCCCGAAAGACTGTTATCCTTTGCCTAACATCGACTAGCTGGTCGATAATTCTGCAGGTTACAAGCTATTATCCTTCATGGAGGCCTACTCGGGGTACAACCAAATCCCCATGGATAAGGCCAACAAACAGCACACAACCTTCATGACCGAGTCAGACAATTACTACTACAACAAATGCCCTTCGGCTTGAAGAACGCCGACGCGACCTACCAACAGATGATGAGCAAAGTCTTCGGGGAGAGATCGGCGATATGCTCGAGGTCTATATGGACGACATGATTGTCAAATCCGCAGAAGAATTCGACCACGCGGCCCATCTCACGAAGGTGTTCGACACGACGAGGAGATGTCGTATGAGGTTCAATCCCGACAAATGCACCTTCGGCGTTCGGGAGGGTAAGTTCCTCGGTTTCTACCTCACGGAGCGAGGAATCAAGGCCAACCCCGACAAATGTCGGGATTTCTCCGAGATCCCTACCCCAAACTCGAAGAAGTCAATACAATCATTGAACGGGATGCTGACCGCCCTCTCCTGCTTCGTCGCCAAGTCTGCACAATATGCACTCCTGTTTTTCAAACTTCTTTGACAAAAACCGACATTTGAATGGAGCGAGGAGTGTGAGCAAGCGCTCCTTCATCTCAAATGAGTCCTGTCATAGCCCCCGGTCCTCTCACGGCCTGAGAACGGGGATACACTGTTCTTATATCTCGCAATCACGAGTGAAGCGGTCAGCGCTGTCCTCATCCGGAAAACCCCAGACGGGCAGAAGCTGATTTACTTCACGAGCAAAGCCCTCCAAGGTCCTGAGCTCAGGTATCAGCAGATCGAGAAAGTCACCCTGGCCCTCGTCACCGCGGCCAGGAGGATGTGCCATTACTTCCTAGCCTACACTGTTGTCGTAAGAACCGAACAGCCTATAAGGCAGCTCCTTGGACGACCAGATATGGCGGGAAGAATGCTCAGGTGGTCGCTCGAACTCGCCGAGTTCGACATCCAATACGAGGGAAGGAAAGCCCTAAAGGCTCAGGTACTAGCCGACTTTGTGGCGGAGATGACCGTCCTGGAGCCTTCGACCAACGGATCCCAAAAGTGGACGATCTATGTCGATGGAGCATCCAGCACGAAGGGGAGCGGGGCGGGCATTATCCTCGAAAACGAGGAAGGCATCCTGATCGAGGTCTCCCTCGAACTATCTTTCCCGACGTCGAACAATCAGGCATAGTACAAGGCTTTCCTCGCCGGGCTTCGGTTGGCCAAGGACCTCAGCGCCAAGGAGGTCAAAATCTTCACTGACTCCTAGCTCGTAGCCTCTCAAGTCCGAGGAGAGTATCAGGCCAAGAACGACTGCCTCATCGAATACCTGACCTTGGTAAAGGAAAAGATGAAGAATTTTGCCTCCGCGGAAATGACCCACATCCCTCGCGAGCACAATACCCGAGCAGATGTCTTATCCAAATTGGCGAGCACAAAGAAGAAAGGCGGAAACAAATCCGTCATACAAGAAGTGCTTTCCCGCCCAAGCATCGACAAACCCATTCCGGTGGCGGACGTGAATGCCATTGGGGACATCAATTGCTGGATGACCCCGGTTTACGAGTACCTCACGACTGGTAAACTGCCCGAAGACCCCAAGGAAGCGGGGATGGTCAAGCGACGAGCGTGCTCGTACACTATAGTCGAGGATAAGCTATACTGCCACAGGTTTTATATCCCCCTCCTCAGGTGTGTCGAGGAGACCAAGGTCCCCGGTATACTCCAGGAAATCCACGAGGGAATCAATGCACAGCACCTCGGCGGGCGATCTTTAGCCCGAAAGGCACTTCGGATAGGGTATTACTGGCCCACCATGCAACAGGACGCCAAAGAGCACGCCAGGAAGTGCGACAGGTGCCAGCGGCACGGGGACATGCACCTCGCTCCCCCTAACGAGCTCAAAACACTGTTATCCTCGTGGCCGTTTGCGTGGTGGGGAATGGATATCCTCAGGCCCTTCGTCGTGGGGTCATACCAAAACAAATACCTCATCATCGGTGTAGATTATTTCACGAAGTGGATCGAGGCGGAAGCCCTGGCCAAAATCACGGCCTTCAACATACTTCGCTTCTACTAAAGGAACATCCTTGCTCGGTTCGGCGTGCCCCAAGCGATCGTCACCGACAACGAGACACAGTTCACTGACAAGAACTTCCAAGACTTCGTCACCAAACTAGGCACGAAACAACACTTCACGTCGGTCGAGCATCCTTAAACGAACGGGCAGGCCGAAGCAGCGAACATGGTGATCCTCTGAGGATTGAAACGTCAACTAGGTGACGCCAAACAACGGTGGGTCGAGGAGCTACACAACATCCTCTGGGCCTACCGAACAACCCCATATTCCACGACCGGGGAGACCCCCTTTCGTCTGACATACGGAACAGAAGCGGTGATCCCCGTGGAGATCAGGGAACCCTTGAGGAGGACGGAATCCCCCCTCAACGAGGATTCGAACGGGATTTTTAGGTAGGACCCCTCATCCTATGAAGGAACCAGAAAGACTAGCAAGAAGGCAAGCTCGCCGCGAACTGGGAGGGCCCGTACCGCGTCCGCTCGAAGACGGGGACGGGAGCCTGCTTCCCCGAAATTCTGCACGGGGAAGAACTTGCTCGACCATGGAACGCTGAGAAGCTTAAGCAATATTACAGTTAAACACTGCCCGCGACACACCAATGTTGCGATTATGGGGGCGCGCTATGGTACAAGTGCGACACCTCTATACGAGCACGATGATCAAGGACCGCGTTGTGCATGCGCGAGGACTTTGATCCGACGAGGATACCTCGATCGAGCTCCATCGTCGCCGTACTAATGAGGCAGAACACCCAACTCGCGATGGGAAGTTCACGCCGCGAAGCTAAGACCTCGACTGAGCTCTTAGCCTCGTTGAAGGTCAAAATACACCACCGACCACTCGACCAACTCTCCACGCGGTCGAGGATCGTCAAAGTCGAGAAAATTTTCGAGATCACCAAACTACTTAGACAAAAATAGGTAAAGTATAACAAATACAATAGCATCACACAAGCGAAAACATACAAACATCACACACGCAGATAAACAAAAATGCATTAAGCGGGCAGAAACCCATTGTACAGGTATTACAAAATCAAAAAACCCTTGGCACGTAGGCCGGGCAAAGATCGTAAAAATGGCACGCAGGCCAAACAAAAAGACCAAAAAGTGATGGCACGCAGGCCAAACAAAAAGACCAAAAAGTGATGGCACGCAGGCCGAGCAAACAACTAAACGACGATCTCTTCCTCGATCCGGTCAGCACCCTCCTCCTCCTCTGGCAGGTCCAACTTGCCATCGACCACACGAATGAACGGGTTAATCCTGTCGAGCGCAAGATGGACACCTGGATTCTCGGCCCCGACCTGCGCCGCAGCATTCTTGAAGCCTATCTCGAGGGCCTCCAGGCTATCCTGCTGAAGCTCCCGAATCTTAGCAATCAAATCTGTGCAGCTGGCGAAACCTTTCTCTTCGACTGACTCGTTCTCGGCAGGACGGGCAGCAGCTTCCAGCTCAGCATTCCTGGTCCGGAGGCAGTCACGCTCCTCTTTAGTCATCTTCAGTGCGGTGTTGGCCTCGTTCAGTTCACGAAGGACGCGGGCGTGGTGTTCGCACTTGGTCCGGGCCTCTTGTAGATCCCCCTCAACCTTGTCCTTCTCCTTCTCGAGGGCAGTATATTCATCCTTTAGCTTCTGCAGCTCGGAGGAAGAGGAGGTCCCCTCATTTAAAATCAAGGTAGTCTCGAAGATTCGCATCATGGCCACCAGGTCCTCGACAAGCTCCGCTCTCCGGGCCATTCTGTCCATGTCCAGAATTGCCTTTGTCTCGGCCTCAGCGACGACGGGAGGGCTTCCCCCGAAGAAGTCCCGCTGAAGATGACAGGAGGGCAACATGAACTTCTCCGTCGGAACAGGCTCCTCAAGATCCACGAGGACGGGCCCCACAGTCCTCGTCTTCTTGGCGGGGGTGCCCTCCGAAGGGGGAGAGTGGCTACACTGTTGAGAAGACGAGTTGCTCGTCGTACCGATCGACATTGTCGTCTGGATAACGTCTTGAACACGGCCCTTAGCTCGTTTAGGAGCTCGCTCAGCAGCCATCTTCATGATGCGCTCGGTGGAGTTCAACATTTGAGCTGCAAGGGAAAACATGAAGCAAGTTAGCACAAGGAAATAAAACTAAGTGTACGCCCGAACAGAACAAGGGGGCCCATACCTAAAAACCTCTTGGCCTCGTCGGGAGACTTGCACTCAAGGAGAGCCTTGGTGCTTATATAACGGGCCTCGGTCATAACTCTCCCCCGCGAGTCGAGGATAGATTTTCCGCCCCTAGTTACACACATTGCTCGGCTGAAATCGGTGGCGTACGCGACCATCTTTGCATACGCTTCTTTGTCATCCCCCGACAACTTGCTGGGCTTCACGAGGTAGGAATCCGTGCCAAGCGCGAAGTGCGTATCCTCCCACTCCAGGGGGAACTTAGACACAAACCTCTCATTCCCGACCTCGTCGGTCACAATATCATAAAGCGTGCCCACGGCCTCGTGCGTCGCAGGCATGACATAGTAAAATCTATCCTTAAAGTTACGAATAGAATCCAAATATGCCTTGAAAAGCTTCCTCGTCTGTTTGAAGGGGACCCAGTTGTGTCGCCCTTGATCAGCTGACCGTTGAAGGTGGAAGATGCGGAGAAATAGGGAGAGGGTGACCCCGATGTTGAGGTAGTCGCACACGATCTCGAACGCCCACATGAAGGCGAGCACATTGGGATGGAACTGAGACGGCGCCAGGTGCAACCGGTTGAACACCCCCAACTGGAAGTTGTTGAAGGGGAGACGAATACCGGCCTCTTTGAAGGCAAACTCGTACATGGGGAACCTTAGCCCACGGTATTTCGAGCATATACAGTGGTGTTCCCGAGGCTGGAAAACTGTCCACTTCGCCTGCTCGCCCACAGCGACGTCCTCGACGATGGCAAAAGCGTCAGTGTCATCAAGGGCAAATCGCGAACGAATACGTAAGGGCTCCTTGCCGGCCCAGTCGAAGGCCGGACGCAGGGGCTCTATCCCGGGGAGCTGCGCGGGGCCGTCTACGTCAGGTTCATTGTCTATCTGGATGATGCCCGCAAGCCTCACGACCATTTTTACCTGAAAAGCAGAGGAAATAGGTGAATTCGTTGGCCACAACCAAATCCACCCTTCCACCGCCAATCAAGTGAAAGGGCAGCGAGAGCGCAGGGGCCGCTCGGAACTACAGGGGAGCTACCTGTTGCACCCCAAAATTTGCCCTCCTTACCTTTTACTAACTGGCTTATGTTTCATTTCATTTTTTTTAGATTATCATGTATGCATATCATTAGCATGGGGTCAAGGTGCTTGAAACAGTTCAAGAAGGTCTTATCTGGTCTACTACATCATCAGAGGTTCACAGGTGGCAAGGGATTTCAAGTGGATTACTCCCTCCTAACCAGTGCATCAATTAGGGTTTGAAATTCTTGGGTTTATTGCTTCAATGGGCAGGCTCCTTGGGTTTTTATCATCACCAAATGGCATATCTTATCTTTGTTGGAGAGGATACACATCATATTCAGAGAAATTTTGATTTGGAGACTGTGCTATTTCCTCCTAGACGGAGGGTACCAAAACTAGGGTTTGCTATAAAGTCAGTTTATTTCTGATTTTTTGGGCAAGACTTGATTCCATGGTATTCCTTGGGTCCCTGAGTAACTAGGAGTGAAAGGTTGTCCATCAGTTTGATTCAGGAGAAGTTCAATTGGCCAATGGATTGAAAATCAGTTAACTTGTTCAAAAAGTCAACTGTGGTCAACACAAAGTCAAACCTCAGGATTTTTGGTCAACATCAAGATTATGGGGTGAAATTCATCATTTGATCAAGGGTTGATCATGATTCATCATGGAAACTTCAGAATCATCAAGAATCAGGAATTACTGAATTAGGGTTTTTGTAGGAAAAGTCAACTGTACTTTGACCAGGCCTAACTTCCACATACTTCATCAAAAATTCCTCAACCAAAGCCCATCTTGAAGGAAATTTAATTCCCTACAACTTTGTGTCTCACAAGCCAAGTCCAGAAATGCTTCATTTGGGAGATATGCACCAAGACATTATAGGTCATTTTGAAAGTCAACAAAAGTCAACCTTTTTCAAAAGCTCATAACTTGAACATGGAAGATCAAATTGACATGGGACCAAAAGGGTTGGTTATAGGACATCTTGAGGTTTCTAAAAAGTATTAGTTTGCATTAAGGAGCTAAAAATTGAAGGAGTTATGCTTAGTTAAAGTTGGACAATTTTGAGGAGGTGCACAAAGCAAACTATGCCTAAAATCCAAATTTTGACAAATGGGCCAGAAGTTTCTTAAACCAAACTCAAACATAAAGCCATGCACGACCCAAAGAGCATATATTTGGTTTTTACTCATTTTATTTTATTTTTATTGGATTTATTTAGTTAAAATTCAATATTAAGTAAAATAATTCAAAAATAATTAACTATGGATTATTCAGGCCCAACTCACCATCAGAAGAGTAACCCTAAGTATTTAAAACTCAGTCATGCATTGGTTAGGAGAGAGGCACATGAAATTAGAGGAGTTCTCAAGAAAACCCTAAAAAAGGATTTCTCACCACAACTCACGATCCACAAGGTTTTGGCCAAAAGTTCTTCCACAAATATTTTCCTGGAGATTTCTAGAATGAAAATCAACCTCCATTCGCAGCCAAAAGCACAGTTTGAAGGTATGCCATCTCGGTTTTGAAGGATTTTGAAGGATCCTAAAACTCCAATTTTTTACATGAATATTGTTGTGTTTTCATCACTGATCATTCTGATATAATTATTTTTAATTATGGATGCATGTATGGCTTGCTATGATGATTTAAAGTTTGATGCCCTAACATAATTCCATGTGTTTTTTAATATACACTAATAATTTGTGATTTTTAAGGCCATATTTGGATTCCTTGCGAAATTCTGGGTCAGATAGTGTACCCATACGCATTTTCTAGGCAGGTTGGGTGGTTGCAGGTGGCGGCCGGCGGTGGAGCTCCGACGAGGTGTGGTGGCCGGCCGGCCAAGGGTTCAAGGGAAGAAGATGATGGTTCAGCCGTTGATCTCCTTAATCCAACGTCCATGATCGTGCCACGTGGCTCCGTTTTTATGTTTTTAATTTATGAATTCCGTGTGTGCCAGCCATGGGAATTACCGTGCATCTCCGAATCATGGCCATTGTTTTTATTTCATTTTTGATCAAACGAACCACAGCATGCCACCTCATTTAATGAAGCACATGCCAGGCACATGGTAGTCCATGGTAGTCTCTTTTTATTTTTTTTTCGCTGATGGGCTGGGTTGCTGTTCGCACCCCCCATATTCAGCCCATGTTCCATTCCAGTGTATTTTTTTCCTTAACGCACCCCCAGCCCATTTTATCTCTCATTTATTTTATTTAATTTAACATTTCATATTTAATTTTTAAAAATACATTCTTGCATTTAAAAATTCCCATAAAATTCATACATCATTTTTATTATCTTATAAAATTTTTACAAATTTTATTTTTTATTTTTATTTTATTCTTATCAATTAAATTAATTGTTTAATTCAAGTTCTTTTTACATTACACATCTCATGCATACATAAATTTCTTTATTTTATTTTTCTGCAATCATAAAACATTTTTGACCCGTTCTTTTTGCATTTGTTCAACAACATTCTAAATTACATTAAAATATTTTTATTTCATTTTTAAATATTTTTCACATTACACTTTGGTCCTTCCTTTGGGCGCCCTAAACCCTATTTCCCACCTGATTTTTGCATGATTAATTGAAGGACTGATATCTTGATTTTTGCAGGGATTTTTTATATGTTGTTTTCCTCTGGTTGAGGAACCTTAATGTTTAATTTGGGAATTTTAGGAGTCATTTTTCTAATTATCGTATTTGTTTTCACTTAAGATTTTCTTGCAGGCGCATCTTTGACCTTATATGATTATCTTTTTGAAAAGGCACTTGTGCCATTTGCTTTAGGGCTGTCCTTTGTTTCTTTGAGTTCATGTTTGGATTATTATCATGGTTGTTTGCTTGTGCTTGATTTTCTTTCACCTCATCTCTCTTATTTATGTCTATTCTGTGCTAACCTTTTATGCAGGGACTAAGGTAAGTTCCTTAAGGATATGGATAAGTATCCATGGTTACCCTTACCCTTTTTTCTTTCCTATCTTTATTCTTTAGGGTTTAGGTCATCTTCAAACCTCACTAACCTTAGGACCACCCATGCATGATAACTTTAGGACTTATAGTCTCCCTTAGAGTTACCCTTGCGTCTCCTCTCTTCTCATCTCAAACTTCTTTAAAACACTTAATAATAATAAGGTGTATTGCGCACGAGCCTTAAGTATGGGGAATGAGAAATGAGGGGCTTCCTCTCATCTTTCTAGAGTGCTTAGCGAGCGTCCTGTCTTGGGACGATGCGTTAAGTATTCGCCCCCGTGCCCTAGACTTTGGTGCAATGCAGCTTAGGAACTAACCTAAGCCACTTCTGTCCTAAAAAACACAAACCAACATTAAACTTTTTTGTCCTTCGGGACCTTCAACTTAGTGGCTATTTTCGAAAAGGGCACGTTAACTTCCGTATGATTCGCAAACAGGCATCAACCCTAACTGCCGGACGCGAACTTAACGTCGCTCATAAAAAACACAAAAAGAACTTGGTCCGAACTACGTTGACTCCGAATTCCCCATTGCACAAAGGGGGTACGTAGGCCTAGGACGTCGACGTCCTACCGAGTCTGTCTTAGTTTTTCCCCCCGTTTTAGCACAGCCCTAGATGATAGTATAACTTACCCTTAGAATAGACAACAAGCGTGGATCCCATCGAGTACGATGGACGCGTGGGGTGCTAGCACCTTCCCCTCGCGTAACCGACTCCCGAACCCAGGTTATGGTTGCGATGACCATTCCTTTCCCTCTTCCTAAGGTTTATGCGGTGTTCCCTTTCCCTCTCTTGGGATAAATTTACACGGCTGGCGACTCTGTTTTTCCGCGCCACTCTCGCGTTTGTACCTGGATGAAAATCCCGGGAGCGACAACTGGCGACTCTGCTGGGGATACTGCTGGTTGACCTATGTTGGTCCATCCCTAAGCGAGTCAATCCTAGCGCTTGCTTGTCTTTGTTCTCTTTGGGGTGCTTTGTTTTTATTTTGCTTTATGTGTTGTATTTTATTTTTATTTTTACCGCATTTTCTGCATTTCATTTTCTATTACTGTCATACTGCTGTGCTGTGCTGGCTGTCTTTGTTTTGCAGGTTGGGTGGGTTTGAGAGCTAAGCCCAATTCCAAGGCTTGAGAATACCCTAGGACTAGAGTGGAAAGTAGTGGTACCTACGTGCCCGCTTGGTACGTTTGTGTGTTCACGAAATTCACAACCAGACGAGGCTATCTTGGGACGCATTCTAACGTGTGTGTCTTGCGCATGTTGGGGTGTTGATCTAGAGAGCTGTCGACTCTGGTGACCGATCATTGAGGACCTTAGTGGAAACATCCCTCTTTAGTGGTGACAGTGGCAGACCACATCCTGTGGCAAACCCATTCGCACCCGAGGGCCCGCTTTGGAACTCGCATAGGACGGCCCCTACGTTTTGAAGAGAATCAGCGGAGGCACTCCTCGATTGACTTTAGTACTGTACCCCGAGGGATGAATGCCCCTCGAACGTAGGGATACTTTAGCAAAAGACGCTTACGAATAATATCATCACAGTCCCTTCGATATAAAGATCATAGTCCCTCGATGCCCCTTCAAGTTGCCTACAAAAAATGATCTTGTCCCTCGATGACCCTACGGAAAAATGATGGTAGTCCCTACGAATTGCTAAGGTATCCTTACATGTTGCCTTCTATGACCATTTGATGACCCTCCGCTGTCCCTCCACATCCAATAGATAGGACTACCTACCCACTAATGGTATGGATAGTGCTATCTCTCAAGGAAAATGATAAGTACAAGAAATACCTTATAAATTAAGGGTAGGTAACTTTTAAATGCTCGCTCACAACTCAAAAAAACAAATACTTTTCACACCTCACACTTTCAAAAATATTTTCCAAAACAAACACTTTGTATACGTTCTTACACGAATTATTACAAAGTCAACTTTTACGAAATATTTTCTAAACACACACCACATTTCAAAAAAAAGCAAGTTAAAGTGAGCTAGCAATTAAGAGCCCGTAGATAACTACAGATGAAAAGGGGTGCTAACACCTTCCATTTTCATAACTTACCCCCCGAACTCAAAAATCTTTTCAAAACGGTATTTCCTGTTCTTTTCACCTTTCCTAAATAAATTGGATAAAAGAAAAGTCGGTGGCGACTCTTGCTAACCGCAACATGTTTTGCGAAAAAACAAAAGTATAAAGTCATTTCTCCACCGTACTATTGTTTCTCGACCTCAGTGCCAAAGCTGAGGACCTTCCGCTTTGGAGAATCAGTTGAGGCCTCCTCGATTGATGATGATGCCAAACCAGAAATGGTGAACGTATCATTATTTCTCGACCTGAGAGCCCGGGATACTGAACATCCTAGTACCCACATGTGAGAAGGGATGGGCGTTTGCAGGTTTGCAGGTAACCGAGACTTTCAACCTACCCGGTTTTCTGGATTTCTCATCAATGTCTGATTATGTGGGTTCCTCAGTGGTTCAGAGCTCTGGTTATCTGGTTTCTCGTTCAGCTAACAGCACAACACATCCAGCAGTGTGCCTTGACCCCATGTTTGCATGAGCATATCATTTTTCTTGCATTCTGACGTGTTTGACATTTTTTAGGGCTTGCATCTTACTCTTGATTCCGGTTTTCTGAGGTTACTTCAGTATGGATGTTCAAAGAAAGAAGACTGTTGCCTATTCATTCCCAGAGCCGACTTTGACATTGATTCACAAATTGATTAATATGGCTGGTTCCGGAGTTCGTACAGAGTTCAGTGGAAGGTATGGAAGACTTATGAAATTTGTCTATAATATCTCCCAGTATGAGAAGGATGCCATTCACACACTTCTTCAGTTTTACGACCCGCCTCTGCGTTGCTTCACTTTCCCGGACTACATCTTGGCTCCGACGTTGGAGGAATTCTCATTTATTTTGGGAATTCCTATTAGTCATGATATAGTTTTCTTTTCTGAAGAACACCCCGGTATAAAAGATATGGCTGTCGCTCTTCATATTAGTGAGCCTGTTCTGAACAGCAACATTGCGGAAAAACAAGGAGTTAAGGGTTTCCTATTGAAGTTCCTATTTGATCAAACTTGTATACATGTCAAAGAGAAGAACTGGACTGCTTTCCAAGTTATTCTAGCTGTGTGTATCTATGGGATTGTTCTGTTTCCGAATATTCCTGATCTGGTGGATATGCACGCCGTCAGGATCTTTATGTCGAAGAATCCTATACCTACCTTGCTAGGTGATGTGTACCATTCAGTTCACTATAAGAATGAGAATAGGCATGGGAAAACTGTGAGTTGCTGTGCGCCACTCTTAGCTACTTGGTTTTTGAGTCGTCTCCCTGAATCTGGCGCTTTCGTCGATACGAAAGATTCTCTGAAGTGGTCTAAGAGGGTTATGGGCTTGACTGCCGATAACATCATTTGGATTAATCGTGACTTGCTAGGAATGGAGATTATTTGCAAATGCGGAGAATTTCCTAATGTTTCCTTGATAGGGAGGAAAGGTGGAATTAACTATAATCCCTCCCTAGCTATCAGACAGTTTGGCTATCCTTTGAAGAATCCACCCGAAGAGCGAGATGTCCGAGAATCCTTATTCTTCAATGGTATTGAGGATCAAGGGTTGATAAGGAAAGTTGTGAATGCTTGGAAACAGGTGACTAAGAAGGGTAAGATTCCATTCGGGAAAAGTAACAATCAGGCTTTCCATCCATATAAAGAGTGGATTAAGAAGAGAGCAGAAGAGGAGCTTCTCCCATTCCCGGTGGAACCACCTCTGTATCCTTTGGTGATCGAGCCTCCTACCACCGTTGAGTTGGAGAAGTATAACACATTATGGGCTGAAAAAGAAAGGTTGCGGGAAGAGAATAGTGAGCTAAAGAGAGAGATTTATCAGTGGAAGCATGAGCGGGGTGAAGCTGTTCATACCGCCAAGTTAAAGACAGAGCTCCTTGCTAAAGCAGAAAAAGAGCTTGCTGACATGGTTGCATCCATGGAAAGAATGAAACAAGCTTTGGATGGTATCAGTAGCGTTCTCAGGTCCAAGGAGGAGGAATTAGGCAAGGCTTTGTTAAAGATTCACAGGTTCAATGATCACCAAGAAACTGCCATGGCTGAGAATAAAAGAAAGGAAGACGACTACATAGCTAAGATTGATCAGTTGAAGTCGACGCTCAAGAAGAAAGACGCCGAGATCTTATCAGGGATATTCAAGAGACAAGTAGTTGAAGGTCGACTCAAGGAAGCAATAGCCTCCGTGGAAGAACTGAAAGTCCAAGCTGAAGTGAAGAAACCTAGACATGAGGGTCCTAGCATAGATGGTGCTACTGGAGAAGACGCTTGGGAGCTACATTGCCGATACTTGGATGGGATCATACACAGGAGAGACCTTCTCATTCAAGGGCTAATTCAGAGGCCGAAGCATCCCGATACTAGAAAGCTGTTCAAGGAGATTCAAGACTGGTGCAGAAAGCATAATGGATGGGGAGGATTGACGCTTGTAAACTTTGATGATATGCCATAGTTTTTTGTTTTCTTTCATTGTATATGGATCACCACCAGGCTTGTTGGTTGGGACCTATGGTCTTTATATTCAGACTTGTTATCTCAGATTTGTGATTGTTGACATTTGGCTTTTCTCTGGTTTTCTTAATATATGAGAAGAAGTTCCATTGTATCTTGTTATTAAACCGAAATCAAGGGGTGGATCGCCCTGCTAATATTCAAACATGTTCATTTGCATTTGCATATTCATAATCATTGTGCATAATCATTTTGCATGACAGGTGTTTATCTCCGGTATTCTTATCTTGTTCTCATCTCAGAATTGCAGACTTAACTCCTCAGGCCGTTCAGGGTTGATCATGGAGCAAGTTCAAGCTGAGTTGAGGGAAATGCGAAGCCAGATGGGGCAATTTGGGGAAGACATGCTCCAGGAGCAGAGGATGCTAAGGGAAGAGATCAATCAGATGAAGACTCAGATGGGTTTGATCATGGAAATTTTGAATAGGGTGTTGAAAAAGGAAGACAGTCCTGTGCCCGCTTCCACAGCAGAGGATCTCACTCCTCCCATCTCTTTGGGGTCTCCTCTAGACCATGAACTGCCTCGTGGATCCTCCCCATCGTCAGAGCTTTTTCATCAACAACCATTTCTTGAGGGTCTTAATCCAGAAAAGCTTGAAAAGAAGTTTGATCAGATCCCGATGCCATACGCTCAGTTGCTTCGGCACTTGCTCAAGTTTCAGCTGATTGAAATGATTGCTGCGGGACCTCCACACACCAAGTTTCGTATGGGTTCCAACATCCAAGATAGGTGTGAATTCCATTCAGGGGCACCTGGTCATAACGTTGAAGATTGTAAGATGCTCAAGTATAAAGTCCAAGAGCTCATTGACTCAGGGGCAATCAAGTTTACATCAGTTGGCACTGGTAAACAAAGTGATGTTACTCCCAGTGTTGCAAAGGGACTGATGACTCCCTCTTTTGCCAAAGGATCCACCTCGCGTCAGGGATCTCTTCCACAACCCTTGTTTGTGCCTCAGCCGAGTGCAGAAAGGAAAGTGCAGGGCCAGACTGGGCGCCCAAATCAGCACCGACAGCAGAATTATCAGCAACAGGGGCAATCGAGACCAAGAAGGCCCAAAAGGATAATTGATCCTGTTCCTATCCCTTATAGTAAGCTGTTTACGCGCCTGCTTAAGAAGTCTCTGATTCAAACAAGGGGTACCGCGCCAGTACCGTACCCTATTCCTCCCGATTATGACATGACTGCTAGGTGCGAGTTCCACTCGGGAACGTTCGGGCACACGATTGATGAGTGTAATGTATTCAGGCATAAGGTGCAAGACCTGGTGGACTCAGAGATCATTGTATTCACTGATGATGATATGTACATCAATGGAAGCCTCCTTTCTCAAATGAACACTCAGTCTGCAAGTACGTCCAGGCAGAATTAAGCTTCCTCAGCAATAGCAATCTTCAGCTTCTTTACTGCATTTTCATTTGTAGTTTTTATTTTCTGTTAAAGCATCTTATGTATGCAAGACTTGTTTGTTTTTATGATGTTAATGCAATGAGTATGTTTTCCTTGAAGAAATCCATTCGTATTCACTCTTAAATGTTTATATGCACTGCAATATCAATTTTTCTTGTTAAGAACTCTTGAGGGAGGATGACGAAATAAGAACGCAGGTCTCTAATGGTACGCTTTTGGATAGAACCCTGTTGAGGATGTACAGGCATTGTTTCAAAACCATAAACACTGGAGAGATAAGGAGATAAACCCTCGTTAACCCCTTTGAGCCTCGGAGTAGGAGTTTCTTTCGTACGAAAAAACCCTCATATTTAACCCAGGGGCAGGGTGGGCGTCAGTTAGTTTGACCGAGCGCTCAAATTCCAAGGAGAGTGTGCAAGAGATATGAAACCCCGATGGTTATCCGTCAACAACTAAGGAGTGAGGCAGTCACAACCCTTTCAAGCAAGTAAGACAACCAGTGTCACACGCTTTGTTCAAAAGGGGAATAAAAAGAGAAAGCCCGCTAAGTCGAAGCTTGAGAACAAGCGACTTAGGCAAAAGTTAGGACGTCCCGCTGGACTTCAAAATCGAAAAAACTCAAAAGAGTCAGTCCAGGCAAAAATTAGGGATCAAAAAAGCAAAAAGAAAAAGCGAAAGGCGAAAAGAAAATCCCCGATAAGAACAAATTCGTGTGATTACATACACAAAAGATAAAAGGGATGACTGTCACTCCAAAACCTCCTTAGGGGTCAAACCATTAGTGGCATAGGTTCCTTGAAGATCATAAATCTTTCGAGAAATGAGCGTTTGGGTCAGATTAACTGAACATAGGACTGGAGAACATCACGAAGAGTGGGTGGGCACCGATAAACTTTGAGCCATAAATCCTTTTTCTGAAACCGTGAACCAGACCACGTTACAACCCTCTAAAGTCCTAATTGAAACAGGGTTTATTCCGAAGGCGTACTTCAACAGGAAAGCGTTCCTGACTCCTATAAGTTGTGTTAATAAGATTTGTTGGTATTGCATGTGCGCATTGTTTTGCCATTCAAAATTCAAGGTCGCGTCCCAGCTAGTGATTCGTTCACAAGGTTGGGCGACACATTTTCAATAAAAACTTCAAGGTTAACATGAGTGTTGCATTAGAATTCTCATAGATAACTTGTTCTATTTGCATACATGTGCCTAAGCATCAATGTAGCTTACACAGTGAAAGTCAGTCAAGAAGCTTGATCCTGCCAAGTTGGGTTGCTTGAAAATTTCAAAGGACAATCATATCAAGGGGCATGCTGCCAAGAGACTCAGTGTAGAGTGGGCTCTCCCAGTAAGTCGTGTTAAGATGTAGCTAATCTGGGGCAGTCACGTCGAGAAGTCCCTCTGAAATTTAATTATTCTGGGGCATTCATTCTAAGGTCAGGGGAAAAGTCACTTCAAAGATCATATTGGGACAGGCCACCTCTAGAGCGTGGGAGATTAACCACTCCTGAAAATGGTTAATTGAAAGCACCTCTTCAAGGCAGAATATTTCAGGTCATTGCAAATCCCTTTCGAGGTAAAGTACTCCATGGATTATGGAGACTGGGGCAGTTATGTCGAGATATGATAAACCTCTCCAAGAGTTTGAAGACCCTGGGGCAGTGCGAAAGCCCGGTCTTCTGTAAAATCCTCCTGAGGTGATGGTCTGGGGCAAGTGGAAAGTTCAAAGGGCCGTCTATGACCTTAGAAACAAGTCAGGATTGAAGGGCAACAAGATCGTACTTCCCCAGCAGCTTACTCTCCCCAGCAGAGCAGACCTTCCCTAGCAGGAGACTTAGGAGGTATTTTCCCCAGGTCAAGATGTTATTTCCCCACAAAGTCAAGGTCGTGGTCTCCTTTTTCAAAGAGTTATGTATAATCCCCAGTAGAGCGAATGTTCACCTGAGACTTCATCCCCAGCAGAAGTTATTGATCCAGAGAGTCGGTCACGGTGATCCTTCTCAACGGAGTTCTGGGATTCAGAGGACAATTTATTTTTGTCAGCCCGATCTGAATCATTCTTTTCTCTCTGGCATTTATTTTGCTGAAGGGACCCCTTTTGCATATCATAAGCACTTGCATTGCATCCTCAAACGCGTAGCATTTCCACTTCGTGTGGAGCATTACGGCAAAATTCAAACATTTGCATTCGAAGCATAAGCCAGGTTTGATGCTTTCTTTGCCAGATCTCTTTCTTAGCAAAGAGGGCATAACTCAGGAGACTTTGGAGTGGTGCGTTCCTTATATTTGTGTTCCCCGGCAGAGGCTTTTATTTAGACTTATCCATTCCCCAGCGAGATTAATCCCCGGTAAAAGTTGCTTGAAACCTTTACACCCGTCCGTGTACCTTTTTGATACCCGTCCGTATTGAGCTTTCTACACCCGTCCGTGTTGAAACCTTTACACCCGTCTGTGTACCCTTTTGATACCCATCCGTATTGAAACTTCTACACCCGTCCGTGTACCTTTTAGATACCCGTCCGTATTGAATCCTTTTACACCCGCCCGTGTACCTTTTAGATACCCGTCCGTGTTGAAACCTTTACACCCGTCCGTGTACCTTTTTGATACCCGTCCGTGTTGAAACCTTTACACCCGTCCGTGTACCCTTTTGATACCTGTCCGTATTGGCCTTTACACCCGTCCGTGTACCCTTTTGATACCCGTCCGTACCTTTACACCCGTTCGTGTACCCTTTTTGATACCCGTCCGTATTGACCTTTACACCCGTTCGTGTACCCTTTTTGATACCCGTCCGTATTGACCTTTACACCCGTCAGTGTACCTTTTTGATACCCGTCCGTATTGAATCCTTTTACACCCGCCCGTGTACCTTTTAGATACCCGTCCGTGTTGAAACCTTTACACCCGTCCGTGTACCTTTTTGATACCCGTCCGTGTTGAAACCTTTACACCCGTCCGTGTACCCTTTTGATACCCGTCCGTATTGGCCTTTACACCCGTCCGTGTACCCTTTTGATACCCGTCCGTGTTGAAACCTTTACACCCGTTCGTGTACCCTTTTGATACCCGTCCGTATTGGCCTTTACACCCGTCCGTGTACCCTTTTGATACCCGTCCGTGTTGAAACCTTTACACCCGTTCGTGTACCCTTTTTGATACCCGTCCATATTGACCTTTACACCCGTTCGTGTACCCTTTTTGATACCCGTCCGTATTGACCTTTACACCCGTCCGTGTACCTTTTTGATACCCGTCCGTATTGAAACCTTTACACCCGTCCGTGTACCCTTTTGATACCCGTCCGTGTTGAAACCTTTACACCCGTCCGTGTACCTTTTAGATACCCGTCCGTATTGAATCCTTTTACACTCGTCCGTGTACCCTTTTGATACCCGTCCGTATTGGCCTTTACACCCGTCCGTGTACCCTTTTGATACACGTCTGTGTTGAAACCTTTACACCCGTTCGTGTACCCTTTTTGATACCCGTCCGTATTGACCTTTACACCCGTTCGTGTACCCTTTTTGATACCCGTCCGTATTGACCTTTACACCCGTCCGTGTACCTTTTTGATACCCGTCCGTATTGAAACATTTACACCCGTCCGTGTACCCTTTTGATACTCGTCCGTGTTGAAACCTTTACACCCGTCCGTGTACCTTTTAGATACCCGTCCGTGTTGAAACCTTTACACCCGTCCGCGTACCTTTTAGATACCCGTCCGTATTGAAACCTTTACACCCGTCTGTGTACCTTTTTTATACCCGTCCGTGTTGAAACCTTTACACCCGTCCGTGTACCTTTTAGATATCCGTCCGTATTGAAACCTTTACACCCGTCCGTGTATCTCTTCAGTACCCGTCCGTAATTGATTTTCTGAATTCCTTGACACCCGTCAGTGTTTATCCCCGGCATAGTTAACATTCGTTTGTGTTTATTTCATGACTTTCCAATACCTTGGTTTTCAACACTCGTACGTATCGTGACAAGTGCAACATTTTTGTTCGTTCCCCTGTGAGTCGCCCCTCTTCTGTTGGTCGCAAATTTTTGGAGTTCTTTCAGTATTCAATCCCCGTGTATCCTGGAATGTCTGAGAGCCGTTGCTATCATACACTCAGGACCAAGTTGATTGAATAGGGGCAGCTGTTGCACCCCAAAATTTGCCCTCCTTACCTTTTACTAACTGGCTTAAGTTTCATTTCATTTTTTTTACATTATCATGTATGCATATCATTAACATGGGGTCAAGGTGCTTGAAACAGTTCAAGAAGGTCTTATCTGGTCTACTACATCATCAGAGGTTCACAGGTGGCAAGGGATTTCAAGTGGATTACTCCCTCCTAACCAGTGCATCAATTAGGGTTTGAAATTCTTGGGTTTATTGCTTCAATGGGCAGGCTCCTTGGGTTTTTATCATCACCAAATGGCATATCTTATCTTTGTTGGAGAGGATACACATCATATTCAGAGGAATTTTGATTTGGAGACTGTGCTATTTCCTCCTAGACGGAGGGTACCAAAACTAGGGTTTGCTATAAAGTCAGTTTATTTCTGATTTTTTGGGCAAGACTTGATTCCATGGTATTCCTTGGGTCCCTGAGTAACTAGGAGTGAAAGGTTGTCCATCAGTTTGATTCAGGAGAAGTTCAATTGGCCAATGGATTGAAAATCAGTTAACTTGTTCAAAAAGTCAACTGTGGTCAACACAAAGTCAAACTTCAGGATTTTTGGTCAACATCAAGATTATGGGGTGAAATTCATCATTTGATCAAGGGTTGATCATGATTCATCATGGAAACTTCAGAATCATCAAGAATCAGGAATTACTGAATTAGGGTTTTTGTAGGAAAAGTCAACTGTACTTTGACCAGGCCTAACTTCCACATACTTCATCAAAAATTCCTCAACCAAAGCCCATCTTGAAGGAAATTTAATTCCCTACAACTTTGTGTCTCACAAGCCAAGTCCAGAAATGCTTCATTTGGGAGATATGAACCAAGACATTATAGGTCATTTTGAAAGTCAACAAAAGTCAACCTTTTTCAAAAGCTCATAACTTGAACATGGAAGATCAAATTGACATGGGACCAAAAGGGTTGGTTAGAGGACATCTTGAGGTTTCTAAAAAGTATTAGTTTGCATTAAGGAGCTAAAAATTGAAGGAGTTATGCTTAATCAAAGTTGGGCAATTTTGAGGAGGTGCACAAAGCAAACTATGCCTAAAATCCAAATTTTGACAAATGGGCCAGAAGTTTCTTAAAAAAAACTCAAACATAAAGCCATGCACGACCCAAAGAGCATATATTTGGTTTTTCCTCGTTTTATTTTATTTTTATTGGATTTATTTAGTTAAAATTCAATATTAAGTAAAATAATTCAAAAATAATTAACAATGGATTATTCAGGCCCAACTCACCATCAGAAGAGTAACCCTAAGTATTTAAAACTCAGTCATGCATTGGTTAGGAGAGAGGCATATGAAATTAGAGGAGTTCTCAAGAAAACCCTAAAAAAGGATTTCTCACCACAACTCACGATCCACAAGGTTTTGGCCAAAAGTTCTTCCACAAATATTTTCCTGGAGATTTCTAGAGTGAAAATCAACCTCCATTCGCAGCCAAAAGCACAGTTTGAAGGTATACCATCTCCGGTTTGAAGGATTTTGAAGGATCCTAAAACTCCAATTTTTTACGTGAATATTGTTGTGTTTTCATCACTGATCATTCTGATATAATTATTTTTAATTATGGATGCATGTATGGCTTGCTATGATGATTTAAAGTTTGATGCCCTAACATAATTCCATGCGTTTTTTATTATACACTAATAATTTGTGATTTTTAAGGCCATATTTGGATTCCTTGCGAAATTCTGGGTCAGATAGTGTACCCATACGCATTTTCTGGGCAGGTTGGGTGGTTGCAGGTGGCGGCCGACGGTGGAGCTCCGGCGAGGTGTGGTGGCCGGCCGACCAAGGGTTCAAGGGAAGAAGATGATGGTTCAGCCGTTGATCTCCTTAATCCAACGTCCATGATCGTGCCACATGGCTCCGTTTTTATGTTTTTAATTTATGAATTCCGTGTGTGCCAGCCATGGGAATTACCGTGCATCTCCGAATCATGGCCATTGTTTTTATTTCATTTTTGATCAAACGAACCACAGCATGCCACCTCATTTAATGAAGCACATGCTAGGCACATGGCAGTCCATGGTAGTCTCTTTTTATTTTTTTTCCGCTGATGGGCTGGGTTGCTGTTCGCACCCCCCATATTCAGCCCATGTTGCATTCCAGTGTATTTTTTTCCTTAACGCACCCCCAACCCATTTTATCTCTCATTTATTTTATTTAATTTAACATTTCATATTTAATTTTTAAAAATACATTCTTGCATTTAAAAGTTCCCATAAAATTCATACATCATTTTTATTATCTTATAAAAATTTTACAAATTTTATTTTTTATTTTTATTTTATTCTTATCATTTAAATTAATTGTTTAATTCAAGTTCTTTTTACATTACACATCTCATGCATACATAAATTTCTTTATTTTATTTTTCTGCAATCATAAAACATTTTTGACCCGTTCTTTTTGCATTTGTTCAACAACATTCTAAATTACATTAAAATATTTTTCTTTCATTTTTAAATATTTTTCACATTACACTTTGGTCCTTCCTTTGGGCGCCCTAAACCCTATTTCCCACCTGATTTTTGCATGATTAATTGAAGGACTGATATCTTGATTTTTGCAGGGATTTTTTATATGTTGTTTTCCTCTGGTTGAGGAACCTTAATGTTTAATTTGGGAATTTTAGGAGTCATTTTTCTAATTATCGTATTTGTTTTCACTTAAGATTTTCTTGCAGGCGCATCTTTGACCTTATATGATTATCTTTTTGAAAAGGAACTTGTGCCATTTGCTTTAGGGCTGTCCTTTGTTTCTTTGAGTTCTTGTTTGGATTATTATCATGGTTGTTTGCTTGTGCTTGATTTTATTTCACCTCATCTCTCTTATTTATGTCTATTCTGTGCTAACCTTTTATGCAGGGACTAAGGTAAGTTCCTTAAGGATATGGATAAGTATCCATGGTTACCCTTACCCTTTTTTCTTTCCTATCTTTATTCTTTAGGGTTTAGGTCATCTTTAAACCTCACTAACCTTAGGACCACCCATGCATGATAACTTTAGGACTTATAGTCTCCCTTAGAGTTACCCTTGCGTCTCCTCTCTTCTCATCTCAAACTTCTTTAAAACACTTAATAATAATAAGGTGTATTGCGCACGAGCCTTAAGTATGGGGAATGAGAAATGA
The DNA here is from genome assembly GCA_022829125.1 of Lathyrus tuberosus. Lineage (NCBI taxonomy): Eukaryota > Viridiplantae > Streptophyta > Magnoliopsida > Fabales > Fabaceae > Lathyrus > Lathyrus tuberosus. The sequence goes on along the minus strand of JALAZF010000164.1, from coordinate 4,269,845 downwards.
GGGGCTTCCTCTCATCTTTCTAGAGTTCTTAGCGAGCGTCCTGTCTTGGGACGATGCGTTAAGTATTCGCCCCCGTGCCCTAGACTTTGGTGCAATGCAGCTTAGGAACTAACCTAAGCCACTTCTGTCCTGAAAAACACAAACCAACTTTAAACTTTTTTGTCCTTCGGGACCTTCAACTTAGAGGCTATTTTCGAAAAGGGCACGTTACCTTCCGTCTGAGTCGCAAACAGGCATCAACCCTAACTGCCGGACGCAAACTTAACGTCGCTCATAAAAAACACAAAAAGAACTTGGTCCGAACTACGTTGACTCTGAATTCCCCATTGCACAAAGGGGGTACGTAGGCCTAGGACGTCGACGTCCTACCGAGTCTGTCTTAGTTTTTTCCCCCTGTTTTAGCACAGCCCTAGATGATAGTATAACTTACCCTTAGAATAGACAACAAGCGTGGATCCCATCGAGTACGATGGACGCGTGGGGTGCTAGCACCTTCCCCTCGCGTAACCGACTCCCGAACCCAGGTTATGGTTGCGATGGCCATTCCTTTCCCTCTTCCTAAGGTTTATGCGGTGTTCCCTTTCCCTCTCTTGGGATAAATTTACACGGCTGGCGACTCTATTTTTCCGCGCCACTCTCGCGTTTGTACCTGGATGAAAATCCCGGGAGCGACACTACCCAATACATCTACCCCGACCAAGGACCTTCTTCAGGTCCCTTGTCCTGTCTCATCTCACCTCCCCGGGACATTCATCGTGTGTCCTCGGGATATTCATCGGTTCCTCGGGATATTTGTAACGCCTTGGTTTTTTGTTAGATTTATTTAATCGGGTCGATTTAATTATTTTTGTTTTTATATTATTTTATTCTTGGTTTTTATTTAGTAAATATGTTATGTTTATCGTTATTATGTTTTATCGCGTTTTGGGAACGTTTGCGAGGAATTGAGTGTAGGGGTATTTTGGTCATTTTGCTTGATTAGATATTATTGTTTTTCTTAAAATAGAAACATAGAGATTAGAAAGAGAGAAAAGAAAGTTTAGGGGAAATAGAGAGAGAGAAGAAGAAAAAGAGGAAAACTTAAAGTTTAAGAAATCGATTCAACCGACACTTCAAAGCACGATTAATCGGGTAAGGGTGCAAAACTCGATTATTATATGCTTGTGTATGAATACGTATGTGTGTGTTTGAATGTTTACTTGTTTCTCATAGTTTTTCAATTATAGGTCGAAATGAGAAAAATGAATAGAAATCGATGTTTTCACGGTCGAAAATCGATATGAATCACGTAGTATGATCGTATTATATGTATGAACATTGTTGATATTTGTTTTGATTGATTGAAAACGTTTTGGTTGGGAAAGTTGGATTTTGGGGTTTTAGAACCATGTAACCCGCAACAGAAAATTCTGGTTCTGGTGCGATTCGGCAGGCGAATTAGGGATTCGCCAGGCGAATTAGGTCTCGCCACTAGTTCGCCAGGCGAAGTGCTAGCGAAGGGGGATTCGCCGGGCGAAATCGTAAGTTGGCAGGCGAAAACGGGGAGACAGAAATATGTTAGCTACTGGAACTCTTGGGTTTTTATAAAATGGTGGTTCGCCACTAGTTCACCAGGCGAAGTGTTGGCGAAGGGGTATTCGCCAGGCGAAATCCTAAGTCGCCAAGCGAATCTGGCTGTTTCTCAATAAATTATTTTCTTTGAAAATTCATAACTTTTGATCCGTAACTCGGATCGAGACGTTCTTAGTACCGTTGGAAAGCTAATGAGATGTTCTTTCTTATAAAAATGGTTTTGAGATTAGTGGCCGATTTAATTGTGTCGGGAATGTGGAAACGTGTCGTTTTGTCGACTTTTATCGTCGTAATTGTGTGCGACTGATGTGTTATCATGCGATATGCTTTTGATATATAACGTATAGCTTGTGTGCTGTTATATGATGTGAATGCATGTGATGAAATGTGGTGATGATGGTTTGTGGCCTTATGGAAAATAAATGCAATGTTTTGGGTTTGATTGCAATGCATGATTATTGATGTTGAGATGGTTCACATGGTTATATATGTACATGCATTTGATTGTCATGAGTCATTAGTATGCCATGCATCATGATATGCACCATGTGATGTCATGTGCCTTATACAAAGAGGACCTAAAGCGACGTTATAGACGATCGTGTGCCTTATACAAAGAGGACCTAAAGCGATCGGATCGTGTGCCTTATACAAAGAGGACCTAAAGCGATACATAAACATCGTGTGCCTTATACAAAGAGGACCTAAAGCGACGGGGAACATTATTTGCCCGATGGGGAGTTACCCTAAGTAACAAGCGATGGTTCCAATAATTCCTGAGTGAATTAATGATGATGAGAATGATGGATGGAATGGTACCGCATGCATAGAGTCGTTGTGTCGGTCTCTGTGCATTTGCATAAGTCATGAATGGATTGATTATGTATGGGAATTTGTGAATGGGATTGATGAGTGGATATATATATATATATATATATATATATATATATATATATATATATATATATATTGGTGATAAATGTATTGAGCATGATTGATATGCCTTTGTGATAGATGCATGAGTTATGAATTATTTTGTTTTGTATTTGAACTATGGTGTACGTTGTGGTGAGAATGTTCTGCATGCGTATTTCATGTTATTACATGATTGTATGCAACTATATTATAATTGTGTTTCTCACCCTTCTGCTGTTTTGAATGCTCTATGAGGCATTGCAGATTAGATGTTGGAGGTCTTTTTGTGAAGATTATGTCTTCATTCTTTTGTCGGCCGGCTCTGATATGTGGCACCGGGTAGTCGGGGAGATCGTTATGTGATTATGTGTATATATATCTTTTTGGATTGTACATGCATGACTCTGTATATGACAGACAAACTTTTATGTTTATATATGAAATTTCAGTTGCAGATTTTCCGCTTTTATTTTGTATCTGAATTGTGGGTGTTAGGAACTGAGTTCCTCTTTTTATGTTGCTACCTGATTGTTGCATATCTATATGAGCAGGTTGTTATATTTCATTACTTTGATGTGACGCTCCCGTATATGCCATGAATGTTTTAATTATACTCTGATTATTTGTTATTGCTTTAATTACTTGGGGTATAGATTGGGGGTGTCACATTAAGTGGTATCAGAGCCAGTCCGTGTCGGTCAGCTTGACCAAGTTGTTTGCTGTGCGACAGTTGTGTTCTGGCGAGCTGATTGTTTAACCATAGTTACTGTTATTGGATATGAGCAGAATATGGCTGGTAGGAATGATGCTGCTCTTGCTGCTGCTATGCAAGCTATGACTCAGGCTGTGCGGAATACACCTGATTCTGGGGGGAATGATGAGTTCAGGAAGAACAAACCGCCTGTCTTCAAAGGAAGACATGATCCTGATGGTGCTCATATTTGGCTTAAGGAGATTGAAAGAATCTTTCGAGTGATAGACTGTGCTAAGGAACAGAAGGTGAGACTGGGTACTCATATGTTACAGGAGGAGGTTGATGATTGGTGTGTTAGTACGCGTCATGTGTGGGAAGCTACAGGTGAAGTTGTCACTTGGGCTTTGTTTAGCAGTGAGTTTTTGAGGAAGTATTTTCCTGAAGATGTTAGAGGAAAGAAAGAAATAGAGTTCTTGAAGTTGAAACAGGGTAACATGTCTATTACTGATTACACTGCTAAGTTTGTGGAGCTTGTTCAGTTTTATCTACATTATGCTGAAGCAACTGCGGAGTTTTCCAAATGTGTGAAGTTTGAGAACGGGTTGCGTCCCGAGATCAAACAGGCAATTGGTTATCAAAGAATTAGGAGGTTTTTAGATTTGGTGGATTGTTGTAGAATTTATGAGGAGGATAGCAAAGCCCGTTCTACTCATTATAAGAGTGTGAACGAAAGGAAGGAAAGCAACCGTTTTGTGGTGGTCCTTATGTGGCACCAGCTGATAAGGGAAAGCAAAGGGCTAATTTTTCTAAAAGGCCAAGTGGGGGAGGTATGTATAATCCTCCGAGATATTTTAAGTGTGGTGACTTAGGACATCGTCAGTTTGAATGTAGAAAGGATATGAGGAAGTGTTCCAATTGCGGAGGTATAGGACATGTAGCAGCTGATTGCAAGTGGAATGTGGTGAAGTGTTTCAACTGTGGTGAACTTGGTCATGTTAGTACGAGGTGTCCGAAACTAAACCAAGCTCAAGCTGGAGGGAAAGTATTTGCATTGGCAGGAACTCAGCCTACTAGTGCAGATCGTCTGATCAGAGGTACTTTTTTTATTAATAGTACGCCTTTAGTTGCTATTATTGATACCGGAGCGACTCATTAGTTTATTTCGTCTGAGTGTGCGCGGTGTTTGAATCTTTTGTTGTCGTCGTTGGGTGGAGAGATGGTTATCGATACTCCAGCATTGGGGTCGGTAACTACTTCTCTGGTTTGTTTAAGTTGTCCTTTGACCATTTATGGTAAGGATTTTGCTATGGATTTGGTGTGTCTGCCGTTGGAGGGTTTAGAAGTAGTTCTGGGAATGAATTAGTTGCAGTTCAATCGAGTTCATATCGATTGTTATCATAAGTTGGTAAGATTTCCTTCTCTTGAAGAAGACGAGGAATCGAGTTTCTTATCTACCAAAGAGTTGAAGAAACTTTTGGCGGATGAAGCTCAGTTGTTCGGGTTGTTTGCGTCGTTGACCGTGGATAGTCAAGTGGCAATTGATGTGTTTCCAGTCGTGTGTGATTTTCTGGAGGTGTTTCCGGAGGATATTTCTGATGTTCCGCCAGAAAGAGAGGCGGAGTTTTCTATAGATCTAGTTCCTGGTACTAGACCTGTGTCTATGGCACCATATCGTATGTCGGCATCTGAGTTGGTTGAGTTGAAGAACCAATTGAATGAATTGTTAGAAAAGAGGTTTGTGAGGCCGAGTGTATCGCCTTGGGGTGCTCCAGTTTTATTGGTGAAGAAGAAAGATGGAAGTATACGATTGTGTATTGATTATTGCCAGCTGAATAAGGTGACGATTAAGAATAAGTATCCTCTTCTGAGAATTGATGATTTGATGGACTAGTTGGCAGGTGCGTGTGTGTTTAGTAAAATTGATTTGAGGTCAGGCTATCATCAGATTAGAGTGAAGGAGGAAGATATTCAGAAGACGGCTTTTAGGACACGATACGGACATTACGAATATTCTGTGATGCCGTTCGGGGTTTCTAATGCGTCGGGAGTGTTTATGGAGTATATGAATCGCATATTCCATGAGCATTTGGATCAATTTGTTGTTGTGTTTATTGATGACATCTTGATTTATTCTAAGTCTCGGGAGGAACATGCGGAACATTTGCGTATTGTGTTGCAAATTTTGAAGGAGAAGAAACTTTATGCCAAGTTGTCCAAGTGTGAGTTCTGGTTGTCAGAAGTGAGTTTTCTTGGGCATGTGATTTCAGGTAATGGTATTGCTGTGGATCCATCCAAAGTGGATGCAGTTCTACAATGGGAGGCTCCTAGATCTCTTACTGAAATTAGAAGCTTTTTGGGTTTAGCTGGATATTATCGAAGATTCATTGAAGGCTTTTCCAAGTTAGCACTTCCATTGACCCAACTGACTTGTAAAGGTAAGGCGTTTATTTGGGATATTCGGTGTGAGGAAAGTTTTAGTGAGCTGAAGAGAAGATTGACTACAGCTCCGATTTTGATCTTACCGAATCCTAGTGAACCGTTTGTGGTGTATTGTGATGCGTCTTTAAGTGGTTTAGGGGGAGTGTTGATGCAAGAAGGTAAGGTTGTGGCTTATGCTTCGAGACAATTGAGGGTTCATGAGAAGAACTATCCTACTCATGATTTGGAATTAGCTGCGGTGGTTTTTGTATTGAAAATTTGGAGAGATTATCTCTGCGGTGCAAGATTCGAAGTCTTTAGTGATCATAAGAGTTTAAAATACTTGTTTGATCAGAAAGAGTTGAATATGAGATAACGAAGATGGTTGGAATTTTTGAAGGACTACGATTTTAGCTTGAATTACCATCCTGGTAAAGCTAATGTGGTAGCCGATGCGTTAAGCCGAAAATCTTTGCATATATCTGCTTTGATGGTTAAAGAGTGGGAACTTTTGGAAGAATTTAGAGATTTGAGTTTGGTGTGTGAATTGACATCTGATAGCGTGAGGCTTGGTATGTTAAAGGTCACTAATGATTTTCTGTTGACCGTTAGCGAGAAACAGAGGCTAGACGTGAAATTTGTTTATTTGATGACGGTTGGAGGTAAAGGTGTGAATGGTGACTTTAAAGTGGATGATCAGGGTGTTTTGAGATTCTGTGGTAGAATTAGTATTCCTGATGATTCGGAATTGAAAAAGATGATTTCAGAGGAAGGACACTGGAGTAGTTTGAGTATACATCCAGGAGCTAATAAAATGTATCAAGATTTGAAGAAGATCTTTTGGTGGTCCGGATTGAAGAGGGATGTGGCTCAGTTTGTTTATGCGTGTTTGACGTGTCAGAAGTCAAAGGTAGAACATCAGAAGCCTAGTGGATTATTGCAACCGTTAGATATTCCCGAGTGGAAATGGGACAACATTTCTATGGATTTTGTGACAGGGTTGCCGAATACTCAGAGGGGACATAATGCAATTTGGGTGATTGTGGATAGGCTGACTAAATCGGAGTATTTCATTCCGATTGACATCAGTTTTTCTTTGGAGAGGTTGGCTGAGATTTATATCCGTGTGATTGTGAGATTACATGGTGTTCCGTTGTGTATTGTTTCAGATCGAGATCCGAGGTTTACTTCCAGATTTTGGGAAAGTTTGCAAAAGGCATTAGGTTCCAAGTTGAGATTGAGTTCTGCTTATCATCCTCAGATGGATGGTCAGACCGAGAGAACTATTTAGTCATTGGAAGATTTGCTGAGAGCTTGTGTTCTTGAGCAAGGTGGTGCTTGGGATAGTTATCTTTCATTGGTTGAGTTCACGTATAACAACAGTTTCCATTCGAGTATTGGAATGGCACCTTTTGAAGCGTTGTATGGAAGAAGATGTAGAACACCTTTGTTTTGGCATGAATCAGGTGAGAGTTCGGTGGTTGGACCGGAGTTAGTTCAACAAACTATGGAAAAGGTGAAACTTATTCGTGAGAAGATGAAGGCTTCTCAGAGTAGGCAGAAGAGTTATCATGATCGAAGGAGGAAAGATCTTAAGTTTCGAGAAGGCGATCATGTATTTTTGAGAGTTACACCGGTGACTGGTGTTGGACGTGCATTGAAGTCGAAGAAGCTTACTTCTTGATTTATTGGTCCTTATCAGATATCCGCACGAGTGGGTGTTGTGGCTTATCGGGTGGCGTTGCCACCGAATCTTTCGAATTTACATGATGTGTTCCATGTTTCACAGCTTCGGAAGTATGTTCCGGATCCGTCGCATGTGATTCCGATGGATGAGGTTGAGGTAAGGGACAACCTTACGGTTGAGGCATTACCGATGAGGGTTTTGGATCGCGAGTTGAAGCGGTTAAGAGGCAAAGATATTGCGCTTGTGAAAGTAGCGTGGGGAGGCACTGCTGAGGGCAATTTGATTTGGGAGTTGGAGAGTCGGATGCGGGAATCGTATCCGGAGTTGTTCGTCTCAGGTAATATTTTCGAGGACGAAAATTTCTAAGTGGGGGAGAATTGTAACGCCCCGGTTTTTTGTTAGATTTATTTAATCAGGTCGATTTAATTATTTTTGTTTTAATATTATTTTATTCTTGGTTTTTATTTGGTAAATATGTTATGTTTATCGTTATTATGTTTTATCGCGTTTTGGGAACGTTTGCGAGGAATTGAGTGTAGGGGTATTTTGGTCATTTTGCTTGGTTAGATATTATTGTTTTTTTTAAATAGAAACATAGAGATTAGAAAGAGAGAAAAGAAAGTTTAAGGGAAATAGAGAGAGAGAAGAAGAAAAAGAGGAAAACTTGAAGTTTAAGAAATCGATTCAACCGACACTTCAAAGCACGATTAATTGGGTAAGGGTGTGAAACTCGATTACTATATGCTTGTGTATGAATATGTATGTGTGTGTTTGAATGTTTACTTGTTTCTCATAGTTTTTCAATTATAGGTCGAAATGAGAAAAATGAATAGAAATCGATGTTTTCACGGTCGGAAATCGATATGAATCACGTAGTATGATCGTATTATATGTATGAACATTGTTGATACTTGTTTTGATTGATTGAAAACGTTTTGGTAGGGAAAGTTGGATTTTGGGGTTTTGGAACCATGTAACCAGCAGCAGAAAATTTTGGTTCTGGTGTGATTCGCCAGGCAAATTGGGGATTCGCCAGGCGAATTAGGTCTCGCCACTAGTTCGCCAGGCGAAGTGCTGGCGAAGGGGGATTCGCCAGGCGAAATCGTAAGTCTCCAGGCGAAAACGGGGAGACAGAAATGTGTTAGCTACTGGAACTCTTGGGTTTTTATAAAATGGTGGTTCGCCACTAGTTCGCCAGACGAAGTGCTGGCGAAGGGGTATTCTCCAGGCGAAATCCTAAGTCGCCAGGCGAATCTGGCTGTTTCTCAATAAATTCTTTTCTTTGAAAATTCATAACTTTTGATCCGTAACTCGGATCGAGACGTTCTTAGTACCGTTGGAAAGCTAATGAGATGTTCTTTCTTATAAAAATGGTTTTGAGATTAGTGGCCGATTTAATGGTGTCAGGAATGTGGAAACGTGTCGTTGAGTCGACTTTTATCGTCATAATTGTGTGCGACTGATGTGTTATCATGCGATATGCTTTTGATATATAACGTATAGCTTGTGTGCTGTTATATGATGTGAATGCATGTGATGAAATATGGTGATGATGGTTTGTGGCCTTATGGCAAATAAATGCAATGTTTTGGGTTTGATTGCAATGCATGATTATTGATGTTGAGATGGTTCACATGGTTATATATGTCCATGCATTTGATTGTCATGAGTCATTAGTATGCCATGCATCATGATATGCACCATGTGATGTCATGTGCCTTATACAAAGAGGGCCTAAAGCGACGTTATAGACGATCGTGTGCCTTATACAAAGATGACCTAAAGCGATCAGATCGTGTGCCTTATACAAAGAGGACCTAAAGCGATACATAAACGCCGTGTGTCTTATACAAAGAGGACCTAAAGCGACGGGGAACATCATTTGCCCGATGGGGAGTTACACTAAGTAACAAGCGATGGTTCCAATAATTCCTGAGTGAATTAATGATGATGAGAATGATGGATGGAATGGTACCGCATGCATAGAGTCGTTGTGTCGGTCTCTGTGCATTTGCATAAGTCATGAATGGATTGATTATGTGTGGGAATTTTTGAATGGGATTGATGAGTGAATATATATATATATATATATATATATATATATATATATATATATATATATATATATATATATATATTGGTGATAAATGTATTGAGCATGATTGATATGCCTTTGTGATGGATGCATGAGTTATGAATTGTTTTGTTTTGTATTTGAACTATGGTGTACGTTGTGGTGAGAATGTTTTGCATGCATATTTCATGTTATTACATAATTGTATGCAACTATATTATAATTGTGTTTCTCACCCTTCTGCTGTTTTGAATGCTCTATGAGGCATTGCAGATTAGATGCTGGAGGTCTTTTTGTGAAGATTATGTCTTCATTCTTTTGTCGGTCGGCTCTGATATGTGGCACCGGGTAGTCGAGGAGATCGTTATGTGATTATGTGTATATATATCTTTTTGGATTGTACATGTATGACTCTATATATGACAGAAAAACTTTTATGTTTATATATGAAATTTCAGTTGCAGATTTTTCGCTTTTATTCTGTATCTGAATTGTGGGTGTTAGGAACTGAGTTCCTCTGTTTATGTTGCTACCTGATTGTTGCATATCTATATGAGCAGGTTGTTATATTTCATTACTTTGATGTGACGCTCTCGTCTATGCCATGAATGTTTTAATTATACTCTGATTATTTGTTATTGCTTTAATTACTCGGGGTATAGATTGGGGATGTCACAATATACATCCCAAACCTCCGTTAAATTGAACGGAACCCTAGAAACGTCCCTCCATTTTGGTCAGAAATTTCACCGGCTTACCAGAAAACCACCAAAGGAAAATAAATGGAAAAGAAAAGGATTAGAGGCTTACTTGGGACGGTGGGGGAGGGCGGACCGGTACAGTGGAAGCTGCGGCGCACGGTGGTGCACGACGGTTGAGCGGTGGCAGAGAAGAGAAGAGAAAGCCGGAGCGAAAAAGGTGGGAACGTGCAAATAACACGAACTCAAACCCCTTTTATAGGCCCCTCACAGAACTCGAGGAGTCCCTAGGCCTTTTGAGTACCCTAGGCCTAGCCGCCCTTAGGCATTAATGGCAGACAACACGTGGCACACATGTTCCCGCGTTAACCTTTTCATCTGCCTCGGTCCTCGGACTCACAACCCCTGATCTCCCCGTGGCGCCGACCACCAACGACATCACTATTCGAACAGAGTTCAAGAGTCCTGCCCGTCTACCATCCTGTGCCCGTGGCCTTCGTATTGCATTATGCACGACTTAGAGAACATTGCCCCCAGGCGACACGGGGATATCTCCTCGCAGAGGCTGGCCCTTAAGTCATTACTCCGACACCTCGGAGCAACGACTTGGGGGGCTCATGTTCCGGACTGGGCCAACGCCTGCCCCACAGTCGGGCGGGCCCAGCCCAAGAACTGGTACGGCCCAATATGGTCCATGAGTATCCAGCGTCGAGCACATCCCTTGTCCGCCCCGAGCACGCCTATAGCACCCCTCATCGGGCACGCAATAGCTAGACGATGTCAAGCAGAGTCTCTACGTCTAGGAGAGCACAACTCTCCACGACCTCAGCGAGCTCCTCCCTGCAAGGACACGTTCTCTTGTAACCTCCCGCTCCCAAAGGAATCGGTATGCCCTACTTCCGACGATCTTGGGACTGTTACCCTAGGGAGAAGACCACATGCTGGTCTTCACTACGCCACATAAGCCCTGGAAGTTACTTGGATTGGGCCTTGCAATCCAGCCCAGTGCAGATAACCGTTGGCCCCGCGCTGGGGGCTCTCTATAAATACCCTCTCACTTGAGGGGGCCAGGTTACTACACATTCTAAACTCACACCTATTTTCTGTACTTGCTTTTCTCTGACCTTTCTTGACTTGAGCGTCGGAGTACCTTGCAGGTACATCCCCCCCCGCCGCCGCCGTTTCACCACCACCGGAACTGAAGGTTTCACGACGCTGTTGGCCATTATCTATCTATCCGATCTAGGTATGATCAGAACCATTTGAGTTCACATTAAATTTGCATATGATGAGAGAGCTTATGGGGATTATAGATGGTCCATGTCACGTTTTACAATAGAAAACTCGAGATATACTTAATTATATGCACTTAATTAACACAATAAATGCGTTAGTTCAGAAGTTGAGAGATGATGGATGTGTTGGTTTGTTGAAAAGTATAATACTATTTTATGAAAAACATGATATTGATTCATTTGATTGTAATGTTATTAATATATAGTAGGGTTGGACAAACGAGTGGGTTGGGTCAGATTCGGGCCCAAACTTCCAATCCGGCCCAATCCATGGGTGCTAAACAGAGACCCACCTTCGACCATTTTCATTTTCGGTTTCCATGGTTTACGGTTTGTCGGATTCTGTGGTTTTTTGGATCGGATTGTTCGGTGAATTTATTCTTGCAGATTGATTTCAACATACAATAATCTGAAAAAAATTATTTAAAACACAAAAATCAAGAAAATAGCAAAGAAACTCATAAATTGATTTCGATCTAAAATAATCTGAATATTTACCAAGAGACTTGATAGATAAAATAATTTTTTTAAGATAAATAATCTGTGATATCAGTATTTACCATGTATTCTTCTTTTGCTTTGTTCTTGTATTCTTCTTCAATGTGAAAAAAACAGAAGTTGTGATATCTGTTTTAGAAGAAATTCGATCTAATGAACAAGATTCAAACGAACGTGTGTCTGTCATTGTTCATGCCTTCCATTTAACCTAAAAAATAAATCTCATAAAAAAACTGATTGAAAAATGAGGAGTGAGAAGAAGAATGATTGAAAGATCTTGACATAAAAAGATTGGAAGAGAAAAATCTGGGAAGAAAGTAAGATAGAAGGAGAAAAGAACAAATTGAAAGAGATAAAGAATCTAGAAGAAGAAACAGCTAGGTTGAAATTTACCCTTCTTAACTCTCTCAGCCCACCATTTATTTGCTTTAATTAAAAAAATTAAAATTAAATTGTTATTTCGGGTGGGTTTGGTTTTGATTGGGTCAATTTTACTCAACCGATCCGATCCAATTGAAACCGTGTGGAACTGCATATATCAACCGTGTAACCCATGATCTGAATGAATCTGTTAGCGGAACAATTGAGGGGGTCAACGAGGGAGCATTTCTTATTTGGGACACACCTTTATGAGAGACACACCACATACTCACCTAAAACCTTAAGGTGATAGGTGTGTGGGTTCTCTCACTTATATAGTGTTCAATCTTCCCTTTTCTAATCAATGTGGGACTTCTTCCTCACACTTGATTCTCAACACTCCCCTTCAAGTGTGAGTTTATACACAATGCTCCCCCTTATGTGGAAGCTCTCTCTTCCACATACACTTGTATCATCGTTGAACTCAATGGAATGCCTTCTACCCATACCTGCGGGAAGTGTTTCGATACAAGTAAGCCGGTCCCTTTCTCGAACCAAAGGCTCATGATACCATTGTTAGCGGAACAATCGAGGGGGTCAACGAGGAAGCATTTCTTATTTGGGACACACCTTTGTGAGAGACACACCACATACTCACCTAAAACCTTAAGGTGATAGGTGTGTGGGTTCTCTCACTTATATAGTGTTCAATCTTCCCTTTTCTAATCAATGTGGGACTTCTTTCTCACACTTGATTCTCAACAGAATCCACCCGTAAGCCAATTTTTTATTTCGGTTTTGCCGGTGTACTGACAGACCGGATTGTTTTGTTTAGCCCTAATATATAGTGTGAAGTCATGCACATCATCAAATACATTACAATTTACATCATCGTTGGTTAACCTTTTATAGTGAGTCTCTTTTGTGTTACAATTAATCAACAATTGTAAGAATTGAATCACATGTTTTGTGAGCAAATAATGGAGCTTTTAAGTCTAAGAAATAGTTTGTTTTCTATGAATATTTACAAAGTATTTAATATAAATAATACACGTGCTCTTGTATACAAATTATGTTATATTACGTAAACAAGAAAAAAATAGTTTGAGATATCAACTTCAACATTTTCATTGTTGTTGGTTGTCTAGATTTGAATAACTTGTCAACTATGTATGAATTATGTGAAGCTCTAAAAAAGATAGGGTAAACAAATACATATTACTTGATTGATCGACTATTTATTCTAATCTTAACTCTTTCAATTTCTACAATAATACATAAAAATCATTCTCGAGAAAAGATAATCATGATAAGATTGTGTAACAATATGAAGGATGATTCTTTTACCAATAATATGGTGTTTTACATTTAAAAAGAAATATAGTCGAACACTTCACATTTTTTTAGAAGGCAAAATAATATAAATAATAGACGATTGACATAAAATATACTAAAATTTATACTATCAAAATCAAAAAAAAAAAAAAAAAAGAAACATTTATGAATTCGAGTCTTTAAAATATCTCAAAGAGACACTATAATTTGAGGTTGAATATATCCTTTTATATTTTATTGTTTTGTTGAATTTATTTTGAATTTTTGATATAGTGTATTTAAATTTTATGAATTTCAATTATAATGTTTTAGTTAATATTTAATTATTTATCACTCTTTCTAATATTTTGGGCACCTGAAACATGTAGCTAATAATCTAAATGTGAATGCCAAATATTTTATGTCCAATATTCTTAAATGTCTCAGTCAAATTCAACCGGTCCAATATTCTTTTACAATTGGCTTAAATGCACTTTTGGTCCCCTTAGTTAGGCGTTTTTACACTTTTGATCCCTCTATTACAAAACCTGTGTTTTTGGTCCCTTTAGTTTATTGCGTTTTGCATTTACTTGGCCCCCCTTGCAAAACTGATGATTTGTCTTATTTTTAATGAGGTGGCACTTTGACTATGGTGCCATGTCAATAAATATGACTTTTATTTTAATTAAACCATTATTTTATTTTAAAATACATTTAATAATTATTTTTTTTATATTTTATCAATTGTTTTTTTTTTAATAATTGTTTTTCATATCTACTCAAGAACCATAATCCTCTTTTCTTCATCTCTTTTCATCTTCCCTATTCCATAATCCCTAGATTCACGATTTGATTTAACAACTTGTTGTATCTTGCAAAACAAAACCAGGAAAATGATGAAAAACTATTAAGCTCAGAACTATTAAGCATAGGGTCACTTTGAACAAGCTCATGATTTTCCTGTTTCTGCTTGTAGTATTCCACCTCATGTTTTCTGTCGTGTTCTTGATGTTAAGCTCCATGTAATTTTTTTTTTCTTTTGCTCAGTTTTTTTATTTTGGGGTTTTTGACTGGGAAAATTGATTATGAGGAAAAGGGTTTCTTAATTTCTTTGAAAGATGAGAAATTTATGAATAGGGTGATGACCCTTTTTGTTTTCCCCTTTTTTGTTTGAATAAATTGTAATGTGCTTTTGATTGGTGGAGAGAATAATACAATACCCTTTTGCTGGTTTTTCTTGTTTGTTGTTCTTTTGGATGAGTCATGTGTTAATGGAACATTGTGTTTTGGATTTTTCTTCACAGGCAGAGGAAGGGAGTGATGAAGTTTATTGCCAGGCTTATCTGTTATGTCAATCTAATTTTGGTCCAATTTATATGTTTGGATGAAATTGTGAAAAAGGGAATTAAAAACAATTATGGAATAAAATCCCCAATTTATAAGCCTAAACAAATTTATTAATAACATTATATGGAATTAAAAACATGACAAGACAAATAAGTTGTGACTTGTCAAATTTATTATGAGTTGGAATAAAATATTATATGCCATGTCGTTAAAAAATAAGACAAATCATCAGTTTTGTAAGGGGGACCAAGTAAATGCAAAGCGCAACAAACTAAAGGGACCAAAAACACAGGTTTTGTAATAGGGGGATCAAAAGTGTAAAAACGCCAAACTAAGGGAACCAAAAGTGCATTTAAGCCTTTACAATTTAAATGTAACTACAATATTTTCATAATCAAAACTTTTGAAAAAAGTTCATAATCAACTATAGTATTTTAAACATTTGAAAATCGTTTACCGTTATTTTTATATCTTTAATGACATCGAGATTTTTATCTGATATTATATTTCTTTTTAATTAACTATTTGTGATATTATTATTATTTTTCAACAGTAGTGAGATCATGAGACCTCATTTATTGTGAGATTTTCTATTTGATGTTCTACTTTTAGTCTTAGTAGTGTACTTTGAATTGGTGAAAAATGTGCCTGCTATGTTAAAATGTTAAGGTTTTGGAAGGATTGACTGATTCCACTGGTTCTTTTATTTAATTCTCTGATGGTTTACGTCTCAACCGCTCCACTCATCGACTCTGCAATAATAGAACTCGACAACAACAACAACAGAGTTCGTGCAACACTGAACCAAATTTTCTTTCACCCTTTTTTCTGCATTTCAACTGTTTGATAAAAGGTAGTGAAATGCAGAGAGACAACGAAAACTGGATACAAGTGGGAGCTAGGAGGAGGGACAGAGGAAAGGATCGCAAGAAGACCGAGAGGAATGCTACGACCACCAAAAGTATCACCACATGTTATGTTAACAGTGTCCCAGAGGATATCAACAAGAAAGAAATGGAGAAAGAGTTTGCAAGATGGGGGTAAGGTAGTGGATGTATATGTAGCAAAAAGAAGAAACAGAGAGGGCAAATTCTTCGGGTTCTTAAGATATGAAGGTGTGGAAAATCAAGAAAGGTTGGAGCTTCAACTCAGAAATGTTTGGTTTGGTTCTTACAGGTGTGAATATTTCAAGATTTGAAAGGAAAAACATGCATAAAGATTCGGATTCGGCGGTAAATCGAGAGTCGTATTCGCATAACAAAAAGGAGATGAAGAGAAGTGGCAATAATGCATATTATCTCAGAAAGGATTTCAGAGATGGTTTGAGGAAAGAGGGAAGAACATATGCGGATGCTATCAAATACAAAGGTAGAAACTCTGAACACAAATCCATAGCAATTGATAATAGAAGGAGACAAATGGAAGATAGAGGAGGCAAAAAGGAAACAGCGCAAGAATGGATTGGTTTATCAATTTCAGTAAGGGAAGAGGAAATGCAATGGGGTAAAAAAGGTTTCGTCGAAGTTGTTTCGGACGTAGAAAAGATCCATAGTCTTCAACAACGCATGATTGACGAAGGAATAAATACGGTGAAAGTTATCCCCATGGGAGGTGAAAAGGTATTCTTAAAAGTGGATGAGGAGGAAGTTTTCAAGGTTCTAGTAAAGGAGTCAAGTGAAGTCTTCAATAGTTGGTTCACAGTGGTTAGAGAGTGGGAAACTAGGGATGTTTCTGCAACAAGATATATCTTGTGTCGTATTTACAGTGTTCCGATTCATGTGTGGCGAAAGAAGACTTTTGAAGTATTATCGTTTTCTTTCGGCAAACTTATTAAGCTCGATGCCGTGACGGAGAATTTACAAAGACTTGATGTGGTGCGTGTGCTGATTAGAACCCCAGTTCTGGAATTCATTAACAAGATAAAGAGAGTTCAAATCAATGAGGAAGTATTCACCATTCGTATAACAGAGGAGAGTTGTGAATGCTTTTCTTCACAAACTGGGTCTTTTTTCAAGGAAAATTCAAAGGATGTAGAAGACGACGACTATGAAAACTCAGAAGCGTCCGATGAAAGTTTCATCCCTCCGTCGATTTTTTCCATAGAAGACGTATTAAGGGTAACAATATAAATATAGACATTAGATTAGACTTGAGATTGTAGATAAAATTTCCCTCATTTCTAGATGTATATAAGGTGCATAATACACCTGATTGTAATTTAAGCAAAACAGAATAACAAAATACAGTTACAATCCTGCATTCCATCTTCTTCTTCCACCTTGAGATGCACAATTTCTATGGTTGCATTCTCATTCATGTGCTTGTTTTCTGTAAACTCAATATGGTATCAGTAGAATTTTGCGTTTAATCTTTGTCCAAGATTTACGTTTTCTGCTTCCGCGTTTTATTCCTCTTTCTTCAAGCTTCATTCCGTGCTTGCTCTCATCTTCATGGAATATCAACAGCAGAATCCTTTCTTCATCCATTATTCAGATCATCCTGGCCTTGTTCTCGTGTCGAACCTCTTGACGGAGGAGAATTATCCTTCATGGCGTCGCGCAATGTTCATCGCTCTTCGTGCCAAGAACAAGGTTGGTTTCGTTGATGGCTCGATTCCGCAACCTCCAGAAGATGACCCTCAGTTTCAACTATGGCAGCACAATGATAATGTCGTTGCATCTTGGCTCCTGAACTCGGTCTCGAAAGAACTCACCGCAAGCATCATCTATGCCTCTACAACTGCGGCGATTTGGAATGACCTTCAAGAACGGTTCTTGCAGAACAATGGTCCACGATTGTTCCAGCTTCGCAAGGATTTCATCACTTGTACTCAAGGTACACTCTTTGTTGGTGCTTACTACTCCAAGATCAAAGGCCTTTGGGAAGAACTTGTTGAATTTCGTCCGATTCATCAATGTGTTTGTGGTGGTGTCAGTCCTTTGATTGAACACATCAATCGTGAGTATGTTCTAACTTTTCTCCTTGGTTTGAATGAAATTTTTAATTCAATTCGCAGTCAAATTCTACTCATGGATCCTTTGCCTTCAGTTAGTCGTGTGTTTTCACTTGTAATTCAAGAGGAGAAACAAAGAGTGATCAATTCTATTACAAGTGATACTACTGAAAGTTTGGCATATGCGGTCAATGATTCTAATGGTGCTAAGTCAAAAATTGGAAAGAAAGATCGGCCTCTATGCTCTCACTGTGGGATTCTTGGTCATATTAAGGACAAGTGATTTAAACTCCATGGATATCCTCCTGGCTATAGAAAGAACAAAAACATCTCATCTACACAGCCTGCTGCAAATGCTGTCAACACAGATATCATGGAGGATACAACTCCACTGAACACAGAGCAATATCAACAGCTCATTGCTTATATCCAAGGTCAAATGGCTCGAAAATTAAATCTTGGAGAGGCTTCTTCATCCAATGACTCAGTTGGTATGGTTTTTTCCTTAACACGTCATAATGATTGTCTATTAAAGCATGTCTGGATTGTTGATTCAGGAGCTACATCTCACATTGTGTACTCCTTGAATTTGTTCACATCCTATAAATTTCTAACTGACAAATTTGTGTCTTTGCCTAACAATACAAAAGTCCCTATATCTGCAATAGGCACAGTTAATTTAGGACCAAATTTAACATTACAAAATGTGTTCTATATTCCTCAGTTCAAAATTAACCTCTTGTCTGTTAGTCAGCTAGTCAAACAATCCAAATTTTCTGTTGTTTTTTCTAATAATGGATTCATCATTCAGGACAGTCACACGGGGATGGTGATTGGAAAGGGTGATCACACTCATGATCTTTACTTCCTCAGAGTTGAGATTGCTCTTGATAAGTGTTCTAATAATCATTTGTTCAATGTACCAACATTTCATGCAGTTGGTAACATTTCTATTTCAACTTGGCATGCTAGATTAGGTCACTTATCTGATCAAGTACTGCAAACCATTCACAATAAAATTCCTGATTTGTTTCCTGTAAATTCTTCATATAATAAAATTTGTCATGTTTGCCCTCTTGCTAAATTTCATCGTTTGCCTTTTACTTCTAACAATAATCATGCTAGTATACCATTTGAACTAATTCATTGTGATGTGTGGGGGCCTTTTAGGAAATATACATATAATGGCTCACATTACTTTTTAACAATTATTGATGATAATACAATGTACACTTGGATACACTTGATGAAACATAAGTCTGAAGCTACTATGTTAATCAAGATGTTTTTCAAATATGTCAAAACTCAGTTTAATGCCTCTGTTAAAGGAATTAGCAGTGATAATGCTAAGGAATTGCAGTTGGGTGAATTCTTACAAGCAGAAGGAGCCATACACCAGTTTTCTTATCCACATAGGCCACAACAGAACTCTGTAGAGGAAAGGAAACATTAGCATTTACTTAATGTTGCCAGAGCTCTATTGTTTCAATCAAAGGTCCCAATCCAGTTTTAGGGTGATTGTGTCACTACAAGTGCTTATCTGATCAACAGAACACCATCTCCTGGCCTGAGCAATCAGTCTCCCTATGAGTTGCTACATGGTAAACTCCCTGACTATGCTTCTTTAAGAGTGTTTGGATGTTTGTGCTTTGCCTCCACAATTCCTGCACATAGGAATAAGTTTAGCCCTCGTGCATTGCCGTGTATCTTGCTTGGATATCCATCAGGTACAAAAGGATACAAACTACTATGTCTAGAGTCTAGAAAGGTCATCATCACTAGAGATGTTCTCTTCCATGAATCCATTTTCCCCTTTCACACCTTTCAAGACACAGATCTGGTACCAAACCTTTTTCTGATATAGTACTGCCCAAGACAGTCACTGAACAAGCTTCTTCCCTTGATCCTTTGGTTCCCCCATTAACTCACAATACTATACCTGATATATCTGATACACCTTCAGCAAATGAAAATCTCAATGCTGACACATCTAACACATTGCCTATACCTGTTGATCACTTGTTGTCACCTAATGAACAAAATCAGGGTAACAATGTATTACTTGGTGAACAAAGTCAGTCCCTTAGAAGGTCAGTCAGACAGCATAAAACTCCTTCTTATTTGCAGGATTTTCAATGTAATGTTCAATATCCTATTCAAAGGTACTTATCATATGACAAGCTTCACCCTTCTTATCACCAATTCATCAATCAAGTTTCCACCATCTATGAACCTTCTTTCTATCATCAGGCAGTGTCTGATCCCAAATGGAGGCTTGCCATGGCAGAAGAAATTGCTGCTTTAGAAGCCAATAACACTTGGTTTGTTCAACCTCTCCCACCTGGCAAAAAAACTGTGGGATGCAGATGGGTATATAAAGTTAAGTATAGAGCTGATGGATCCCTTGACAGGTATAAGGCACAATTAGTGGCTCAAGGCTTCACACAACAAGCTGGGGTGAATTTTCTATACACATTTTCTCCTGTGGCAAAGCTTACCACTGTGAGAATTCTCCTCTCAGTTGCTGCTCAAAAACAGCGGAAGTTTCTTCAACTTGATATAAACAATGCCTTTCTAAATGGAGACTTATCTGAATAAGTGTATATGCAGTTGCCCAAGGGTTATCCAATCAAGGGGGAGAACCTAGTGTGCAAACTCAATAAGTCCTTATATGGTCTAAGGCAGGCTTCTAGACATTGGTATCAAAAATTTAGTTCTACACTCTTATCAGTGGGCTTTGAGCAATCACCTGTTGACCATTCCTTGTTCTTTAGTGGCACAGGTTCTACCTTGGTCATTCTACTTGTATATGTAGATGACATTGTACTTGCTGGCCCTAACATGGATAGACTAAAACTGGTGGAGGACATTTTAAAATAGCACTTCAAGTTGAAATTCCTTGGAGAGTTGAATTATTTTTTGGGTTTGGATATTGCTAAGTCTAGTAGTGGTATTCATCTTTGTCAAAGAAAATACACCTTGAAATTACTTCAAGATACATGTTATCTAGCATCTAAACCTATGGTTGTTCCAATGGATGTTGCATCCTCCTTCAATAACACTGATGGTGAGCTTTTAGAAGACATTTCTGGCTATAGAAGATTGATTGGGAAGCTCATGTATTTGACAATTTCAAGGCCTGACATCACTTATGCAGTGAATCGCCTGAGTCAGTTCATGCAACAGCCACATACTCCTCATTTAGCAGCAGTTCATCATGTTTTGCAATACCTTAAAGGCACACCAGGCAAGGGTTTGTTCTTTCCTTCAATATCCTTATTTCGACTTACAGCTTTTGTGGATGCTGACTGGGGTAGCTGTAAGGTGTCAAGAAGGTCTACAACAGGTTTTTATGTTTTCTTAGGAGAAGCTCTAATAGCTTGGAAGTCTAAGAAACAACCAACCGTTGCTCGTTCCTCAGCAGAAGCTGAATATCGTGCACTTGCCTTTCTCACTTCTGAATTACTCTGGATTAAACAACTGTTCAGAATTTTTGAAATTGCTTTGCAGTCTGTCATGGTGTTTTGTGATAGTCAGTCGGCTATTCAACTAGCTTCAAATCCATTGAGCCATGAAAGATCAAAGCATGTAGATATCGATTGTCACTTCATCCGTCAACATGTTCAATCACAGTTTCTCAAACTTATTCATGTTAAATCAGCACAACAACTTGCAGATCCTTTAACCAAGGCGCTTTCAAAACCACTCTATGAATTTCTCACTTCCAAGTGGGGTATGTTCGATATATACCTTCCCACTTGAGGGGGAGTATTAAGGGTAACAATGTAAATATAGACATTAGATTAGACTTGAGATTGTAGATAAGATTTCCCTCATTTCTAGATGTATATAAGGTGCATAATACACCTGATTGTAATTTGAGCAAAACAGAATAACAGAATATAGTTACAATCCTGCATTCCATCTTCTTCTTCCACCTTGAGATGCACCATTTCTATGGTTGCATTCTCATTCATGTGCTTGTTTTCTGTTAACTCAATAAGACGTTGAAAACAGAAAGAAGCTTGAGGAAAACTTCTGGCGTTTGTTACGAGAAGAAGAGAAAGGTGATAATGAAGAAATTGAGGGGCTCGAGGAAGACATTATTAATGTGAAAGAGAAAGGGAACAATGAAGCTTTGGGAATAGATGAGATTTCAAAAACAAGAATGATTACTGCAGCAAAAAAAGAAGGGATTTTGGCAGCCAAAGAAGTTAATCAGGAGGCCTTTGTCACAGAGGCAGAAGATGAGAAAATAGAAAACAAAAAGTTACCATTTGAAAAAGAAGTGAGAAATCAGAGATTACCAGATCATAACATTAATGAAGAGAGAGAATTATTATTGGAAAATGGTATAGAACGGCCATTGAAAAGTAATACAGAAAAAGGTGATATAATATCAAGTGGGCCTAAGGACAATACAATGGTACTAAACAACAAAAAAGGGTTGGATCGAGAATGCATGACGGGCCAAAAAGATATATCCAGCCCAATAAGCGTGATATGTCAAAACAAGGGTATAATTCTAAGTATGGGTAATCTGAATCAGCCAAACAACATAATTCAAGACCAACAAGGAAACAAGCATAAGGTTAGTATAGGTGCAGTGCAAGACAACGACCTCGATAAGAGGTATATAGTTCCAACTGAAATAGAAAATTGGGGGTCAAAATCCAAGGTACAAAAACTGGGCGTAAGCAACCCTAAGTGGGCTGAGGTGGAATTTAAAGCAACAATAAGCAATATATCAGAGATGGATAGCAGTGAACAAGCCGCAAGAAAGGAGAAACAAATTTTTAAGGACAAAAGAAGAAGAAGAACCGAAATCCTGAAGTTAAAGAAGAAAGAGAGAAGGAAAGGAAAAAAGATGCTATCTAAATGTAATTGCAACCAAAGAAAAAGGTCACAAAGCCAGGTATGTTTAAACTCAGATTTAAAGCTAATTAGTGAAACAGAACAAAAAAGTTGGGTGATGCTACATAGTGGTGCGGTAGAGGTGGCTAAAGACATCTGGGATTTAGGAAAAGATATAGGATTTATTCATAAGGGAGAAGAAGGAGAACTAGTGCAGGAATTAGCATAAGGACATGGGATGGAGATAAATTGGATTAACTGTAATTGGTAGATCCAGGTCTGGGGTGTATATCAACCTTGTCCCATGTGTCATACCCCAAATTTTGACCACTAAGATGTCCCATTATTGTGCAAATCATCATCACAATATGGAGGAACCATCATACTTCATTAGTCTCCCCAAAGATGGGTGAGCATTCACTACAATCAAAATTAGGGTTTCAAGCCCTCTCTGAGTGCTTAGACAATGGATCAATCAAGGAATGACATTATTTTCAACTTGTCTAACCTCTAAAATATCCACAATGGATCAAAAGGACTCCTACTTCAAGGATTAAGCACAAGGCTGCTCCCTTCTAGGTGGATTAAGTCTCAAGATCGACAGTGTCACCAAATTAGGGTTTTGGTCGACCAGGGCCTCCAGATGGAAAATTTTCATCTGGGCACAAGCCAGTGATCCAAAACATAACCTAATATACTCCATGGAACCTCATGGACCCAATCATCAAGTCAATTTTGCCTCAGGGGATGCGTTCATCAAAAATAAGGAATTAGGGTTTCTTGACCTAATTCACCCCTAAGTTGATTTTTAGGGCAAATCATGAGCCAAGACCTCATGAGAGGGTTTGAGGGTCTCTAATGAACTATATTGATCCATTTGCAACAATGGATTAATCCAAGAAGCTTGAGCAACAAGTCTCAATTTCATCTGCACCACAGTTAGGGTTTTAAGGAAAAAGTCAACTGTAACTTTGACTTTTGACCAGGACATGCTCCCAAACCCTAAGACATGCATCAATATACCCTATGACACCCATCGAACATGTCCATCAAGTTTGATTTAGGTCAAGGACATGATTTCCTGAAGAATTGCACAGTTTGGAATTCATCTGATAAAAAGTCAACTGTGCACAAAAGTCAACTTTGACTTTTTGAGATTTTTCACCAAAATGGATTTTTAACCCTAAAATGATGTTAATGTATGATTTGAATCATCATTCATCAATAAAAATCAAGAAAAGTTGGATAACTTGTAAAAGGGGTAACCATAAAAAACTTAGAAAATTTTCTAAGTTAAAAATAAAGTGGCTAGGGTACTAACTTTGGAGGGTCATAACTCCTAAACCACAAAGCCATTTTCTCCCATCCAAGGCTTGATTTGTAGATCTCATTGCCCTCTACAAAAACTTCAACTGGACCTAATTCCAACTCCTCATGGATTTTGAGTTATGGAGTGATCAAAGACAAGAAAAGTCACTTTGTTCCAACACTTAGTGAAAATTTCACTAAGTCAGATTTTACCCTACTTTTTGCCAAATGTAGGGGGATTTTTCACTTGGATTCAAAAGAGATCAAAACCAAATATGTTCAAACAGTTGTTGTATCATGTAAGGGTTTTCCAAAATGGCCAAGAACATTACCAAATTCAATTTGAGCCATGAGATATGACATTGGAAAGTTGCCTTGCTGAAATCTGCCAAGGCAAGGCAGAATTTGCATTTTTGCTCGATTTGCCAAAATCAGCCAAATCCAAATGCTCCTATCCACTTGGACACCTCATAGATTAAATCTAAAGGGGATAATCACTGAGCCAAGCCTCCAAAGTCTTTGGAACAAGAAATAGCATGTTGAACCTAGAATTGCCAAAATAGGGACAAGACTCCAATTTTGGATTGGAGCATTCAATGGAAGCATCAAGGTGGCATGGACTGAGCCATTTGCAACTGAATTCAGTCAAGACTTATCCAAGACCAAGGGAACCACAGCCCTGTGCCCTAACCTCTAGTCAATGGCTATAGGAGACTTGGATTTCCATTGGCCAACAATGAACAAACACCTGTTGCAGTTGCCATTCACTGTGGATCCCAAAACAAACTTGCTCTACTATAAATAGAGCTCAA
This sequence comes from Lathyrus tuberosus, assembly GCA_022829125.1. Taxonomy (NCBI): domain Eukaryota; kingdom Viridiplantae; phylum Streptophyta; class Magnoliopsida; order Fabales; family Fabaceae; genus Lathyrus; species Lathyrus tuberosus. Next base: position 4,245,046 of record JALAZF010000164.1, on the reverse strand, counting down.
TTGTGATCTGTTTGAGTACACCAAAGCCATCAAACAGATGCTTTCCTCAAAAACCTCTTTCTCTTGGCAAAAATGCCTTCTTTAGCAAGGCAACTTTGAGTTTTTGAGCTTGAGAGCTTTTCCATCACAATCAATCACACACACACCTCATATATATCATATGTAAGCTGTACAAACTATCACAAGTGACCTGTAATCACAAAATCACAAAGTCATCTCTCAAAACCTCAAAATAGGCTTTTGTTGCATTTTTCAAGCCATGTCTTGATTCAGTCACTTTCCAAACCAGGTAAAACCTCAAACACACTCCAAATATCATCCTTGAACTGTCCCAAATGGTTCCCCTCATCTGGAACACCATTTGAGAGAGTTGCTATTTTGGTCACTTTTAACCCCTTTTGCAAGAAAGGGACTGTTTGTGTTTTTGCAGGTACCAGTCAATTCCAATCACCCTAAAAGCTTCTAAGGGATCATTTGAGTGTGTCTAAAGCATCAAATCATTTCTGGAACAAGAGGTTTGACAGATTGCACAAAAGCTCCAAAATCTAAAAAAAAGAGGTAAGCCTCACAACTTGGAATCTTTCAAATATGCAATGCTTTGAAGTCCATTGATCATAAACATCTCATACATGTTGTATATGTTGTGTTTGAGCTAATTCACCATGTAATCCATGCTTGTACCAAGTTGTAGCATAGAAAATGCATTTATAGGTCATTTTCAAAACCACTATCGGGTTTTGAGGAGGGAGTGTGATCTGAAAAAACTACCACCACCATTGGATTCCTTATGAAATTATGGTCCAGATGCATATAAATTTTGTCTCAAACCATTAAGAATTGAGAAAGTTATGACCTTCACGTTTCTGACCCAAAACTTGCCTTGGGCCAGGCCTAAAACCAAGTCATGCCTTGTATATTTGTTGTTTTGTTTCAAACAATGGATGTATCACCACCCCAGTGGTAAGGTGCGTGCCTTGTAACCTTGAGGTCTTGGGTTCAAACCCCACCCATGCCATTTTGTGTTTTTTCACATTTTGCAATTTTTTCCAATATTTTCATGGTTTATTAATTAATTGGAAAATTAATAACTCTTACAATTTTAATTATTTTTGATTGGTTCTTTTTGCAAAAAATCACAAAAATGTTGAAATATTTTATTCCACAAAAAAATTGAATTTATATTATTTATTTAATATAATTAGTATTTTTGTGAATAAATTCATTTTTATTTGTTTTTAAACATTTTAAAATGAATATTCATCTTGAAAAATCAAGACCAAATGAGTTTTAATATCTCTTGTGATTTATACCTCATTTTTCAAACCTTAAACAAAAATCACAAGTGGTTTATTCAAACTTATTTGGTATTTTTCATTGATTTTCTTTAAATATTTACTTTTAAAGAATAAAATTAGGGTTTCTTTGATTTTCACTCAAACAAATCATTGTCAAACACTCATGGGCATCTAATAGAGTGTAAGACCCAATCCTTTTTTGACCAAACCATTTTAGGGCCTCAGTGTATTGTATAAGTCCCGATACCGTAAAAAATAAACGGCGCGACCGCCGCCTTTTGAAAAATAACCTTTTGGGCCTCTCCTCGAGCTATAAGACCCATTCAAAACTTTTGGGCCTCTAATAGAGTGTAAGACCCAACCCCCTTTTAACCAAAATCACTTTGGGCCTCAGATATTGTATAAGCCCCTCTGCGTTAAAAGAAAACCTCGGCGCGATCGCTATTTCAAACGGAAAAATCATCTGGGCCTACCCTCGTGTTATAAGCCCCACTCTTTTTCTTTAAACCTTTTGGGCCTCTTGAGAGAGTGTAAGACCCATCCCTTTGTACAGAAAACCTTTTTGGGCCTCAGTCACTTGTATAAGTCCCTCTGTACAAATTCAAACAGTGCGCTAACTGATAAAACCCTGGGCCTCTCCTTGAGCTGTAAGCCCTAAATCTTTCTTTTTCAAAGCACTTTCTCCTTTGATTTTGAATATATTGTTGTTTTCAATCTTTCTTTGTTGAACAACTAACCAAACAGCATGGAAGCTCTACAACCGAGTAAGTGGTTATCGCTTTCATTTACCGCTTTCATATACCTATAACTGTATTGTGGGGCTGTTTCACTGTAAGTCTTCTTTCATAAAATCATATCAACTGTGTAATAATAGTATAGATATTTAGAGTTTTCCCGGCAAGTACGTCTAGAACTAGGTGACGCCGTTTCGTTTATTCGTAGAAATAGACAACTAGATCCACAATAGGATCACCAAATACAGTCTTCTCTTCGGCTGTCCTCATTAGGAATTGTCAAGAAACTCTATTCCCAGAGATGAATGTATTCTCTGTGAATGGCATCTTTGAATTTCTTCCAAATTCTCGAACTTTCCTGACTTGATCTATTCCTTGTGAATAGCTTGCCTTGAATTTCTCGGGGTTTGGGGACCCATGGGCTTCTTAAAAGCATCGGCCTCCTCTTGGGCATCATACAAGGATCCACAGGCTTCCTAAAAGCAACCCCGCCTCCTCTTGGGCTTAGTACAAGGACCCATCGGCTTCTTAGAAGTATTCACAGCCTCCTCTTAGGCTTCGTATAATGATCTCTTCCTCCGGGAATGATAGCCTCCTCTTGGGCTTAGTACAAGGACCCGTCGGCTTCTTAAAAGCTTCCAGCCTCCTCTTGGGCTTCGTACAAATTGTCCCGACGACCTCCTAGAGGTATAGGAACAGAACCTAGTCATCTTCATAGAATAGTCCTTTCATAGAGTCTACTACTGTTTCTCAAAGCACAGTGCAAAAGATGACACTCTAGACACGGACAGTCTAATATCCTTGAGTCTCAAAGACATTCTCAAGTGACCCCTTCGTATAATAGGAAGAAAACCCGTAGACTCGGACAGTCTCAATACCCTTCGGATTTCCCACTTCCTTAAAGAACAAGAATAACCCGGATCCTCGAACCAAATCCTCGAGTACGGTATTGCTCATATAAGAACTGATTTTCTCTTTAAAAATCAGTATACTGGACCTGTCACTTAACTGAACAGTCGCCATAGCCTCCTCTTAGGCTTTGCATAATGATCATTCTCCAGTGAAGTTAGCCTCCTCTTAGGCTTTGTATAATGATTTTCCCCAGCGGAGTCAAACAACGTTTAGCCTCTCTCTCAGGCTTTGTGCGAGACACATAAGAGACTCCCTCGTTGAGTCAATCACCCCTTTCGCCTCCATCTCGGGCTTTATACGAGATACAAAAAGGTTCTTATTAAGCCAAACAAATTTTAGCCTCCATCTCGGGCTTCGTACGAGATACAAAAACTCTCTTGTTAAGTCAAGTAGCCTTCATCTCGGGCTTTATACGAGATACCAAAAGATTCCCTCGTTGAGTCAAAACCTTTTAGCCTCTCTCTCGGGCTTTGTACGAGACACATATTAGCCTCCTCTTAGGCTTTATATAAGAAAACCACTGGTTGGTCCAATCAACATTTTAGCATCAAAGTTGTGCCTCGTTCACAATACACAAACATCAACAACTCCTTCCCCTCCATCTAACTGCTGTAAGCGACAAGCCTCTGGATCATCTACATCCATGCCAATGTCCCTCTTTTAGTATGAGAAATTCCTAAGGAAAGATGGCATTACTCTACACTGAGTTAAAGTCTTCTCCTTCAGGTTGAAATCCCCTATAAAGGAAATTATGGCATTGCCGGATTTACAAATCCCGGTTAAGGTAATTCTCCTTTATAAACAGTCGTAACAGATAAACCCCTCTTTAGAGATGACAAATTCTCTTTAAAGTCAAGCCCTTTAGCTTCATATCTTGGGCTTCGAACAAGATACAAATAAACTCTTCAGCTTCACATCTTGGGCTTTGAACAAGATAAATATCACCTTTCGCTTCACGTCTTGGGCTTTGAACAAGACACCAAAACAACCATTTCCTCCCATAGAATAGGAGGAACTACGAACGCTCTGATTTCCCTGTTTCGGTAAACGGGAATACGTAGGCATAAGATTGAAAGAAAAATCTTAGCGAGCACACTAAACAAAAACCCAAAATCCCATACTTTCATATATATCCGTCCTAACATCTCAACCGATAGCCTAAAGCACCCCTCGTCAACAAAATAAACCTAGGAGAAACCCCGAATCTTTGTAGCATCTGTAAACCAACAGTTTTGACTGTTTAATCTCAGTATGCAAGCAGGGTTAATTGGAGACATCTATTTCCCTTCCTTCATCAGCTTTAATAGGATAAAAAATGAATTGAACTGTAGTACTAGAGCGATCGTGCTTTGCAACCACATCCAAAAATCACTCGCTACACCATGAAAATAATCAGTTATAATATCAGAGGTTTAGGTGGGGTGGCAAAAAAAAAAGGAATTTTTCAGTTTAATTAAAAATCACAAACCAACTTTGGTGTGCATCCAAGAACCAAAATGGAGGTAGTGGATAGAGCGGTGTGCAGCTACTTGTTGGGATCAAACAACTTTGAATTTGCAAGTAAACCGTCAGAAGGGAGGTCGGGAGGAATTCTGACTATTTGGGACAGTAATAAAGTCAAGGCCAAGAATGTGGAGATTTTAGATTATGTAGTGTGGTTTGAAGGGTTATGGGGTGAAGAAGAAAGAATAATAAATATTGTTAATGTATATGCGCCGTGAAACGGTAGAAGAAAAAGGGAGCTTTAGGAGAATCTAAAAGTAAAAATAGTAGAAAAAATGGAGACTGCATTTGTGTACTAGGTGACTTCAATGCGGTCAGATCCGCGGAAGAGAGAAGAGGGTCATGTGAATATAATAGGCGTGAAGATATAGACAGCTTTGACAGCTTTATTTCAGAATCAGATCTTATGGATATGCCCCTCCATGGAAGGAAATTCACTTGGTCAAGATCGGGAGGGGCAGCCATGAGTCGCATTGATAGAATCCTGATATCCGAAATGTGGGGTAGAAGATGGCTCAACTGTTCTCAATGGGCCTTACCTAAGGGGTTGTCCGACCATTGCCCTTTACTGTTATGTGATAAGTTTCAAGATTGGGGGCCGAAACCGTTTCACATTCTAGACTGTTGGAAGCAAATGGAAGGGTATCATAAGTTTGTTAAAGATAAATGGTTTAGTATGAAGGTGGAAGGTTGGGGCATGTTTGTGTTGAAGGAGAAGTTCAAGTTGTTGAAGAATAGTTTAAAACAGTGGCATAAGACACATACTCAAAATTTGGAGGGGAAGATAAAAGAAGCAAAAGAAGAATTTAATAGGTTGGAATTAAAGAGTGAGTCAGAGCCGTTATCTTTATCAGAGGAGTCTCGCAAACAAAAAGTCTTGGTGGATTTACACAAAATGTCGAGTCTTAACGGAAGTATACAATGTCAGAAGTCTAGGATGAGATGGCTGAAAGAAGGTGATGTAAATTCCAAATATTTTCATGGTTGCATAAATAGGAGAAGAAAAGAGAATGAAATTAAGGCCATAGAAGTGGATGGAAAACCAGTGTCAGAAGTGAAGGATATTAAGAGAGAAATTTTTGAACACTACAAAGGGATCTTCGAGAATAAATGTGGGAAAGTATGTCCTGATAATTTGGACTGCAGTGTGGGATTGTGATAGTACTAGAAGTCCTGGTCTGGATGGCATAAACTTCGGCTTCATTAAGGAGTTTTGGGATTTGATCAAAGTCGACTTTTTGAGGATGATGAAAGAATTCCATGTAAACGAGAAGATGGTAAGAGGAGTGAATAGCTCATTTATAACCCTTATTCCTAAGAAAAAGAATCCGATGAAGGTGTCTGACTATAGGCCTATTTCTCTAGTAGGATGCATCTACAAGGTTATCTCCAAAGTCTTGGCAAATAGGTTGAAAAAAGTAATAAATAAAATCATATCAGAAACGCAATCAGCTTTCATTGCGGGAAGACAAATTCTGGATGGGATCTTAGTGGCAAACGAAATAGTTGACGAGGCAATGAAAAGGAAGAAAGAAGTGATTATCTTCAAGGTGGATTTTGAAAAAGCGTACGACTGTGTAGATTTGAAATTTCGATTAGATTTGATGGGAAAAATGGGATTTTCGTTGAAATGGTGCAATTGGATATTCGAATGCCTAAGCTCCTCAATGGTATCAGTGTTGGTTAATGGAAGCCCAACTGAGGAGTTTAAAATGGGTCGAGGACTCAGGCAAGGAGATCCGCTATCTCCATTTCTTTTCCTGCTTGTGGCAGAATCATTTAATATGATGTTGAAAAAGACAATTGAAGTGGGGAAATTTCAAGGTTATAAATTCGATGGTGGTAACGAGAGGTTCTCACATCTACAATATGCGGATGATACTATGGTCATTGGAGAAAAATCGTGGACTAATATCTGATCTATTAAGGGGCTGATAGTGCTGTTCGAGTTGATGACAGGCCTGAAAGTTAACATGCTCAAGAGTAAATTAGATGGGATTAACGTACCTCAAGAGTGGATAAAGGAGGCTTCCAGTATTTTAAAGTGCGGTACAAGTTCATTACCTTTAGTGTACCTTGGTCTTCGGTGCTAATGCAAATCGACTGGAAACTTGGGATGAAGTGGTAAATACTATGAAAAGAAGATTATCTAGTTGGAAAATAAACATCTATCTATTGGGGGTCGAGTAGTCATCTTAAAGTCGGTTCTATATGCGATTCTGGTCTATTACCTCTCATTTTTTAAGGCTCCGACAGGTATTATTCAGAAATTAGAATCTATTTTTAAGAATTTCTTATGGGGGGTGCAGGTCAGAGAGGAAGATAAATTGGGTTAAGTGGGATCGGGTATGTAGACCAATTGAAGATGGTGGATTAGGCATAAGAAGGTTAAGGAGCTTTAACTTAGCATTAATGGGTAAATGGAGAGGGAGAATCATATCAGAAAAAGGGCATTTAGTATTTGGTATTAGTCAACAAGTACGGTCTGAATGTGGAGATGTTAAGTGCACAAAAAATAGGTTGCTCGGGTTGGTGGAAAAATGTGTGCAATCTGGAACTAGGAGGGATGCAAGAGACGAATGAGTATTTTGTCAAGAATGTTTACAAAAGCATTCTTCCTGGCTGTCCATCCGAAATAGTGAAACCATGGTCAAAGATTTGGAATAGAGCGACTCCGTCAAAATTTTCATGTTTGGTGTGGAAACTAGTATAAAACAAGATCGCCACGATGGATAATTTAGATAGAAGAGGAACGAATATGCAAGATCAGGTTAAATGTGTCGGAGGATGTGAATGTGTTGAGTCAGTTTCTCACTTGTTCTTTGAGTTTCAAAAATATTCAGGCATTTGGTATCATATATGCAGATGGATAGGAGTGTCAACGGCGTTCCACAACGAGGGCTGGTAGCATATGTTACAATTTGAAAACATGCTTGGTGGGGGAAGTGAGCTGAATTTGAAGCTTCGGGTTTTATGGTGTGCAGTTGTTTGGTGTATCTGGAGATTTAGGAATCATAGAGTCTTCTGCAACAAAAAAGTTCAGGACTCAAATTTGATAGAGGAAGTAACTATTCTTGCTTGGAGGTGGCTGAATCTAAAATCAAAACTGATAAATGATGATTTTGCAGCGTGGTGGACAAATCCCAAAGCTTGCTTGGGAGTCATCATGCCATGACTATGCTCTGGATAGGCTATTCCGGTAACTTAGATTGGGAGCATATTTTTTGGTTAGGTCTCTGATATAATGCAATTGGCCAGGAACATATTGGTTGCGTATCTCTAACTCTCTGTATGTTAGTGTTTCTTATGCCTAGTCCTGGTTCTCTGATTGTGGTAGCTTAAACTAACGGGGTTGCAATTGGTCCTAATTGTGGATGGTGGTTATGTTTGTGTTTGGAGTGTGTCCTCTAGCAATATGCGCTTCAGTTGTTTTGGCAGGTTTGGTGTAGGATTTTTATCTGGTATTGCTTTATGTTTGCAGTCTACGCTTCGGCGTCGTAGGCCATTCAAGATCTTTTTTTTCGGGAGCATCATCAGTAGTCTGAATCCGATCAGTTGTGGAGTTGAGATTAATCAATCGAAGAGGCTAGTTTGGCAAGTAATGTAAATTAATTCATCTGTTTCAGTTGGCTGGTGCGAGTCGGCTTGGTTTGGAGTATACTTGGTGAGCGTGTTCGAGTTGATGTTGTCAGTATTTTAATGTAGTGGTGCAACTTCTCTTAGCAGGGAGGTGTTATCAGCATGTTTTTATGAAATTTAATGTATCATTTGTTTGGAGATGCTTAGGTGGTAGTGCTTCCTGTCTGTTGTTAGCGGTTTTATTTTGGGTGGTGTTTTCTCCCCTGTCTGTTACCGGGGGTCTGTCAAAATTGAAGGTTTAGTTGGTCTGGTTTTGGATGTACTGCATTAATGGCATTCCTTGTGCTAGATTTTAATATATATCACTTTTTTTGCTGTTCAAAAAAAAAAATCTCTGATGGTAGATGTTGATGCAACATGGGAAAGGATTTAAGGAAATTGACAGCTTTGGTGGGCCACATCTGCAGCCTCACTAGTGTAAAAATGTTAAATGTTACTAATAGTCTTTATGTTTAATTTAATAGGTACTGTTTAATTTAGATTACTTTAAAGTTTCATAATGAATAAATATGTGTCATACCCCAAATTTTGACCACTAAGATTCCCCAGCATTGTGCAAATCATCATCACAATATGGATGAACCATTAGTCTCCCCAAAGATGGGTGAGCATCCACTACAATCAGAATTAGGGTTTCAAGCCCTCTCTGAGTGCTTAGACAAAGGATCAATCAAGGAATGACATGATCTTCAACTTGTCTAACCTCTCAAACACCCATAAGGGATCAAGAGGACTCCCACATCAAGAATCAAGCACAAGGTTGCAGCATTCTAGGTGGATTAAGCCTCAAGATCGTCAGTGTCACCAAATTAGGTTTTGGTCGACCAGGGCCTCCAGATGGAAATTTTCCTCTGGGCATGAGCCAATGCTTCAAAGCATAACCTAAGGTGCTCCAAGAGACATCATAAACCCAATCACCAAGTCAATTTAACCTCAGAGGATGCATTCACTAAAAATCAGGAATTAGGGTTTCTTGACCTAATTCACCCCTAAGTTGACTTTTGGGACAAAACATGAGCCAAGACCTCAAGACATGATTTGAGGGTCTCTAATGAACCACATTGATCCATTTGTAACAATGGATTGACCCAAGAAGCTTGATCAACAAGTTTCAAGCTCATCAGAACCACAATTAGGGTTTCGCGAGAAAAGTCAACTGTGCCTTTGACTTTTGACCTGGACATGCTCCCAAACCCTGGGACATGATTCAATACACCCTATAACACCTATGAAATCAAGAAAAGTGGGATAACTTGTAAAAGAGGTAACCATACAAACTTAGAAATTTTTCTAAGTTATGGAACAAAGTGGATAGGGTATCAACTTTGGAGGATCATAACTCCTAAACCACAAGGCCATTTTTCCCCATCCAAAGCTGGATTTGTAGCTCTTATGGCCCTCTACAAAAGCTTCAAACACAACTCATTCCAATTCCTCATGGATTTTAAGTTATGGAATGATCAAAATCACAAAAAGTGAAAATGTCACTTTTTTACAACACTTAGTGAAATTTTCACTAAGTCAGAATCTGCCTTACTTTTTTCCAAATGTAGGGGTATTTTTCACTTGGATCCAAAAAGTATCAAAACCAATTATGATCAAACAGTTGTTGTATCATATGAGGGCTTTCCAAAATGGACAAGAACTCCATCAAAATCCACTTGAGCCATGAGATATGACAATGCCAACTGTCATGGCAAGGCAGATTTTGGAGTTTTGCTCGATTTGCTCAAATTTTACAAAGGACAAGCAACTCTATCCATCTGAACACCTCAAGGGGAGACCAAGGAGGAACCAACTCTGATCCCAAGCCTCCCAAGTCTTTGGAACCAAAAATAGCATGCCAAACCTAGAAATCCCTAAAAGAGGGATAAGACTCCAATTTTGTTTTGGAGCATTCAATGGATGCACCAAGGTGGCATGGACTGAACCATTTCCAAATGAATTCAGTCAAGACTTATCCAAGACCAAGGGAACCAGCAGCCTGTGCCCTAACCTCTAGTCAATGGCTAGAGGAGACTTGGATTCTCATTACTCAACATTGGCCAAACCTCTGCAGCAGTTGCCATTCACTATTCCTTGCAAAACAAACTTCCTCTACTATAAATAGAGCTCATTTGTGATCAGTTTGAGTACACCAAATCCATCAAACAGATACTTTCCTCAAAATCTCCTTCTTCACTCCAAAATTGCCTTCCTAAGCAAGTCACTATCGGGTTTTAAGTTTGAGAGCTATTCCAACCAAACCAATCACACACACACCTCATAAACATCATATAGAAGTGATCCAAACACTTAAACAACATCTGGAACACTGATTTCTCAGAATCACCAGCCAACTGCTCAAGGTTTTAACCAAGTTGCAGTTGGGATACCATCTTCAGTTCTAACTTGTTTCAAACCATTCCAAGCACTCAGACACACTCCATAGCACCTAGGGAAGCTGTCCATATCCTTGGAACCAAGCTGTAACACCTCTAACACAAAACATGATCACCAGCTGCAAGAGGTAAGCATGAGCTCTTCTAACTCTATGATCCATGCATTTTTTGCTGCACAATAATTTGTCCATATGTTCATAATCATGCATGGAGTGTTTTCCCTGAATCAATTGCATTGTTTGAATCGTGTATGGAATTTTTGAACCTTCATGCAAATTTTAGGGTTCTTGAGGTTTCTCTTTGATTTCTTATTCCATGTTCAAAATAAATGAAATTAAAGACCATAGACATGATTGTGAGGTTGAAACGAGTAGATTGATATGTAGTTTGCATGATATCGTCAAGTATTCAGTGAGATTGGATAGAAAACGTAAATCTACAGAAACAGAGGGTGGCGCGTGTTCTTGCCCTTGTTTTTGGCGCCCTTTTTTGAAAATTTGAAAATTTGAATTTTGTTATTTTATTTAATTGATTCAAAAATTAATTTCTCTCTGGGTTTTAATGATTTTGAGTTGATTCTTTTTTTTTAATAAATCACAAAAATGTTAAAATATTTTATTTTCCGAAAAAATCCCCAAAATATTATTTATTTCATATACTTGATATTTTTGTAAAGAATTAATATTTTAATTGTTTTTGACATTTAAAATATTTTCTCTTTCTTGATTTTTCAAATTTTAGTGATTTCCAATCATTTTGTGGTTAGAAACCTAATTTTTGAAACATTAATCCAATATCACAATTTGTTTTCCACATGTTTAACAATTTTGATCATTTTAATTGAATTTTTATTCAATTAAAATACATTTTGGAAACAAACTAGGGTTTTTGATTAATTCAACCCTCATCAAACTTTTTTCAAACACTTTGGGCCTCTAATAGAGTGGAAGACCCAATCCCCTTTTAACCAAAACAATTTTGGGCCTCAGATATTGTATAAGTCCCTCTGCGTTAAAAGAAAATCTCGGCGCGATCGCCAGTTCAAAAATCAAACCCTTGGGCCTACCCTCGTGTTATAAGCCCCATTTTTTAAAATAATTGGGCCTCTAGTAGAGTGTAAGACCCAACCCTTTTTGAAGACCAAAATAATTTGGGCCTCACTTATTATATAAGTCCCGATACCATCAAAAAGTTCGGCGCGATAGTCGCCTTTTAAAACAAAACTCTTGGGTCTCTCCTTGAGCTGTAAGCCCCACCACTTGTACAAAATAACCCTTTGGGCCTCTTGAGAGAGTGTAAGACCCATCCCTTTGTACAAAAAACCTTTTGGGCCTCAGTCACTTGTATAAGTCCCACTGTACAACTACAACAGTGCAATCACTGATAAAACCTTGGGCCTCTCCTTGAGCTGTAAGCCCTAACAATCTTTTCAAAGTACTTTCTCCTTTGATTTTGAATATAATATTGTTATCAAAGCTTTCTTTGTTGAACAAACTAACCAAACAGCATGGAAGCTCTACAACCGAGTAAGTGTTTACCTGCTTTCTTTATCCTCTTTCATATACATAACTGTATTGTGGGGCTGCTCACTGTAAGTCTTCTTTCACAAACTTTTATATACTTGTCAAATATCAACTGTGTAATACTAGTATAGTTATTTAGAGTTTTCCCCAGCAACTACGTCTAGCACTAGGTAAAGCCCTGTTGGTCACTCTTAAATACAAACAAAACTAGATCCCCATAGGATTACCAAACACAGTCTTCCCTCCTCTTGGGGTTAAACAATATGGAGACGTGAAAGGCAGCATTCTCGGTGAACCCTTTCTCAGACTGTCACCCTTAGAAATTGTCAAAGAAACTTTAACTCCCCAGAGATGATCTTTTCCCCGTGAATGGCATCTCTTGAGTTTCTTCCAAATTCTCGGACTTTCCTGGCTTGATCTATTCTCGATGAATGGCTTATCTTGAACTTCTCGGGGTTTGGGGACCCACAGGCTTCTTAAAAGCATCCCCGCCTCCTCTTGGGCGTTGTACAAGGACCCTTCGGCTTCTTAAAAGCTCTCATGCCTTCTCTTGGGCTTAATACAAGGACCCAGAGACCTCTAGAGGTATAGGAACAAAACCTAGTCATCAATTTGCTAGATCTGTCTTTCTGAGTCAAGTGTCAGACCTGTTAATGGGTTGACCTTCATCCCTTAACATACCAGCCTTCTCTTGGGCATCATGCAAAGATCATTCACTACCTGAGAATCAATTTCTCAAAACACCAGTAGACTTGGACAGTCTCAATACCCTTTGGATTTCCTATTTCCTTAAAGAACAGGAAATAACCTCAATCCTCTGATCAATCCCTGAGCACAACATTACCCATATAAGAACTGATTTTCTCTTTATCCAACATATTGGACCTATCACTCAACTGAAACAGTCACCAGTACGCTAGCCTCCTATTGGGCTTTGTACAATGATTCTCCCAGCGGAGCTAACCTATTCACACTCTCTTGTTGAGTATAAAAGACTATCTTGTTGAGTCAAATCTTTAGCCTCCATCTCGGGCTTCATACGAGATACAAAAACACTCTCTTGTTGAGTATAAAAGACTCTCTTGTTGAGTCAAACACTTTTAGCCTCTATCTCGGGCTTCGTACGAGATACAAAAACACTCTCTTGTTGAGTATAAAAGACTCTCTTGTAGAGTCAAACACTTTTAGCCTCCTTCTCGGGCTTCGTACGAGATACAAAAACACTCTCTTGTTGAGTATAAAAGACTCTCATGTTGAGTCAAAACCTTTTAGCCTCTCTCTCGGGCTTTGTACGAGACACATATAAAAGCACTCTCTTGTTGAGTCAACCCTTTTAGAATCTCTCTCGGGCTTCGTACGAGACACATAAAAACACCCTCTTGTTGGGTCAATATCCTCCTCTTAGGCTTTGTATAAGGAAACCCCGGTTGAGTCAATCAACCTTTTAGCATCAAAATCTGTGCCTCGTTCACAGCATACAAACATCAACAACTCCTTTTGCCCCATCTAATTGCTATAAGCTGCAAGCCTCTGGATTATTTACATCCATGCCACTGTCCCTCTTTTAGCATGAGAAATTCCTAAGGAAAGATGGCATTGCTCTAAGCTGAGTTAAAGTCTTCTCCTTCAATTTAAAAATCCCCTATAAAGGAAATTATGGCATTACTGGATTCACATATCCCAGTTAAAGTAATTCTCCTTTATAATCAGTCACCCAACAGTTGTGACAAACAGACCAAATATCCCTCTTTAGAGATGACAAATTCTCTCTAAAGTCAAAACCCTTTAGCTTCACATCTTGGGCTTCGAACAAGATACAAATAGACCCTTCAACTTCACATCTTGGGCTTTGAACAAGATACGAACCACTTTTAGCTTCACGTCTTGGGCTTTGAACAACACACCAAAACAACCTTTTTCCTCCCATAGAATAGGAGGAACTATGATCACTCTGATTTCCCTGTTTCGTTAAAACGGGAATACGTAGGCATAAGATTGAAAAATCTTAGCGAGCACACTAATAAAAAAACCTAAAATCCCGTGCCTTCATACATCAATCGAAAAGCATCAGTCCTAACATCCTCACAAATAATCCAGACATTTCACTCTTAGCAAAATAAGCAGAGAGAGGCCCCACTTCCACATAGCATCTGTAACCTAATAGACCGCTGTTTAAACTCAGCATGCAAGCAGGGTTAATTGGAGACATCTATTTCCCTTCCTTCATCAGCTTCAATAGGATAAAAAATGAATCGACCTGTAGTACCCCAGAGCGGCAATGCTTAAGAACCACGTCCAAAATCGCTCGCTACAAAAAAAATGGCGCCCACCGTGGGGCCTTCTTCTCTTTCTTGCAGTTTTCGGTGGAAACCGTAAATTCAACAAACTGTCACAGAAATGACGACTCTGCTGGGGAGTCATTGTCTGTATAGGATCATAAGACTAGAGGTCTAGGATGATTAAGACAATATATATATATATATATATATATATATATATATATATATATATATATATATTGCTTTTCCTAATTGATATCTGTGTTTATTTTTCTGCTAATGGGAATGCGTGTGATGCCGCATGTGGAAAGATTGAGTATACACCTAAGATAGGTGATGGTAATGCGGGTAATCTTACTGGGAGTGAATTCCAGTTATGAGCCCCCGATCGACCATCAAACTCAGTGGAGACTCCCTTTGCAGATACATTGCCTATACGACTTCGGTTGTTGAAAGTAGTGTGGTCGACAGGGTTGTCTGAGAAGCTAAGGTTTTTAGTAGACTTAAGCCATTTTGTAGTGCGGAAGCTATCGAAAATAGTTGTCACACGATACTACCCTCATCTGAGATCACTCCAGGATACATCAGCTCGCTGGCGATCCGCTTGCTGTTGTTATCCAAGAGGGGTCAATGATTTTGCGGACATGTACAAAAAATCACCAGTATAAACCTTTGGGGGGGGTAGAGCCTTGACTTCATGACACCGACCCTTTGACCCGATGTTTTTTCTATGTTTTTGTGTGCTGCATTCATACATTCATTTAAAAAACATTAAAACAAAGAAAACCTTCTCTTCTAGTCTCTCTTTTTCAAATTAAACTAAGACAATGATTGCAAATATCAGAGAAAGGAGATTGCGCTAATGGATTTCGGTAGAAGGAAAACTCATAAGTATACCTTCAAGGTTCCAAAGTTAGAGGATTTGAGAGGTTTGGCGAGAATGATCACCAACCATGAAGCTTTCAGAGCCAAGTATGGAGGACTGCTGTCCTTGTTAAGGGTTCATGTAATTGAAGGAATCATGTCCACACTAATCCAGTTCTACGATACGGTCTATCACTGTTTCACATTCCCGAATTATCAGCTTGCACCAACACTGGAGGAGTACTCTCACCTGACTTATTTGCATATTACTGACCAAGCTCCCTTTTCTGGACTAGAAGAAATTCCAAAGGGTCAAACCATTGCAAGAGCAATTTATTTGGACGAGTCAGAAGTCAGGACTCACATAACCACTAAGGGTGGAATCCAGGGTTTGCCAGCCCAATTCTTAACAAAGAAAGCCCTGTACTTTGCTAGTATAGGGAACGTGGCCACTTTCGAGAGCATCTTTGTTTTGCTCACCTACAGGTTATTTTTGTTTCCCAACATTGATAACTTTGTAGATATCAACGCCATTAAGATTTTCCTGATCGGAAACCCCGTACCGACCTTACACGCAGATGCGTATCATTCGGTACATTTAAGGAATTTATACAGCAGAGGAATGATCACGTGCTGTGTACCCTTGCTTTACAAATGGTTCACTTCCCATTTGCCCAAGTCTGCTGCATTTTGGGATCAAAAGAATACTTTACGTTGGTCGCAGAGAATCATGTCTCTTACCAACTCTAACATCGATTGGTACAATCGAATCTATGACGGGATTAGGATCATTGACCGTTGTGGAAATTTCCCAAATGTACCCCTTATAGGAACTAAGGGAGGAATCAACTATCATCCAATTCTCGCTTGCCGGCAATTCGGATACCCGATGAGGCACGTCCCACGGAATGCTCATCTGGAAGGTCTTTTCTTCAAGGAAGGAGAAAATGACAGGGTACTAAAGACGGAAATAGTGCACGCTTGGAAACACGTTCATAAGAAAGGACGATAGTCTCTAGGAAAACTAGACTGTGTCTCGATGGAGCCTTATCTCCACTGGGTACAAACTAGAGCTCTCAAGCTGAGGATGCCTTACCCTCGTCAGGAAGTTATTCCATTAAGGGACTCTGCCCTTTATTTCATGTCTGAGACGGAAAAACTTCAGGTTACTCTTAGCAAAGTTCAGCAGAAGAAGAGGTCATGGAGGAACAAGTACCGTATTCTCAATGTGGAGTGTAAGAAAATACAGTAACTGTTAAGAGAAAAAGATGCCTTGATTGAGATTTTAGAGCAACATGTTGTAGAGAATCAGGATGACCAAACGAATTTGCTCGCTCCTTTCACCTGGCAAAGGAATGACAACCCGACAACGGCCCAAGAGCCCCGGTCAAAGAAAAGGAAAGCACCAGAACCAGCACTTGAGTTCTCCTCAGAGAGGACTCAGGATCCATTAGTTTAGGTTTCCTTTTTCAGCACTTTGTAAATCTACTGTATTTCCATTTCCGCAATCCTTTGAATTCAATAAAACAGAGTTTCCCCACTGTTTGATATTTCAATCTAATTGTCGAAGTTTACTTTGAATAAACAAAAATAATTAATAATCATTACATTCATCATTCTCATAAACGTATTCTTCTTACCTACGAATCTCACGTTTGCGTCTCGATTCTATAGTCAAACTGTCTCATTCGTACAATACTCGGGCCAATCGTCAGAAAAAGATGGATGATCTCGAGGAAGAGAACAGAGAGTTGAGAGAAGAGATTGACACTCTGAAAGAGGATCTGAGAAAGCTTCATAACGACATGCAAGCTCTACTAGAAGCTCAGATGCAACAACAAAGGACTGTGATCTCAGAGATCACATCAACGCCCATAGTGGAGAAGTATGATCCTAGGTACAAGATGCCGAAAGATCGTCCCTGGGGCATGCCACTTAACTATATCCCGGAAGGATATGTTCCGCCGATCGCTGAGGATCAGGGAACCGCAGCAGGAGCCGCTGGGCCTGAAGGTTACAAACTTCGGGAAAGCGAAGATGCCAGGGGCATGGCAGCAACTCCTTAAGGTTACAAACTTTGGGAGGCACCAAGGGTCTCGGCCATAATGACTATACCACCACCCGTGGTACACACTGTCTCGAAAGGACAAATTCCACAGATACCTTCTGGTGGAAACGACAGCATGTTCGACAGAATGAATGAGTTCCATGAACAATTCCTGGAGATGCAGAAAGAACTGCAGGCCCTTCGCGATCAGGATCTATTTGGAAAGGACTCCGCGGACCTCTACTTGGTCCCCAATGTGAAAGTTCCACACAAGTTCCAAGTGCCCGACTTTAAAAAGTACAAGGGTAAATCTTGCCCTCAGAGTCATTTAGTGATGTACGCTCGGCGAATGTCAGCTCAGACAAAGAACCAGGAGCTACTAATTCACTACTTTCAGGATAGTCTAACCGGTGCCGTATTAAAATGGTACATGGGTTTGAACCGCGCTACGATCGGCACATTCAGAGATCTTGGTGCTGCTTTTGTTCAACAATATAAATACAATTTGGACATGGCACCGGACAGAGATCAACTCAGATCGATGTCACAAAAGGACAAGGAAACCTTTAAGGAATACGCTCAAAGATGGCGTGAAATTGCCGCTCAGATTTGTCCACCTCTTGAGGCAAAAGAGATGACAAAGATCTTCTTAAAGACCTTAAGCTCATTTTACTACGACAGAATGGTCGCCAGTGCGCCCAGTGACTTCACCGAGATGGTGGGCATGGGAGTTCGTCTTGAGGAAGCAGTCCGAGAAGGACGTTTAGTAAAAGACGCTGGATCATCAAGTAGTACAAAACGATACGGTAGTACTCTCCCTAAGAAAAAAGAGCAAGATATTGGGAATATCTCTCTCAGAAAGCAAAGGCGACGTTATCAACCAGTAGCAGCTGTAACTCCTGCTATCAATCCTGCGCTTGTTCCTACGTATCAACCTCAGGTTGCACAGAGCCAACCTAATCAACAACAATTTTAGCAAAGGACACAACAGTCTCTTCAGCAGACTCGTCCCCTGTACAACAACAACCGTACAATGTGACCACCAGGGTTCGACCCTATACCCATGTTGTACGCAGAATTGTTTCTGTTACTACTAGTCAAAGGGCATGTCTAAACTAAGTCTCCTCTTACAGTAGCGGAAAATCTGCCTTTTTGGTTCAAAACGGATCAGACTTGTCCTTACCATCAAGGAGGACCAGGGCATAACATAGAAAACTGTCTCAGTTTCAAATCCGATGTGCAAAAGCTTGTTAAGAGCGGGGTCTTATCTTTCAAAGATACGAATCCTAATGTTCTCACGAACCCGCTACCTCAACATGAGAAAGCTGCAGTCAATTTGATAGAGGGAGAGTCTAACAACACCTATCAAATTCATGATATACTCTTGTTAAGGGCCAACTTGGTCAAGATGCATTATAGACAGAGTGGATATGGCCATGTGCCACCTCATAACTATCACCAGTGTGATATCTGCTCTAAGAATAATCAGGGATGTTCTGTGGTGTAATCAGCTCTGCAGGAACAATTGGATCTCGGATGGATCCAAGAGCATCGAGTTCGTGGAGTCAGCATGACCTATACGAATTCCAACGTCATTCAGAACCACGACATCCGTACAATGAATGTCAAGTGGTGGCGATGCACTCAAGTCAAAGCCAATATCATAATCTGCTGCATCACGATTATAATTCCTGTCTGACTTGCTCGGTAAACAAACAGGGATGCTCTTTTGTACAAGAGACCCTCTAGCGTCAGATAGATCTTGGATGGATCCAGGACTACCATGATAGAAATCCCTATCAGATCAACATGATTCAAATCTTCAATATTCGTTTGATGAATACTAGCTTGGTGGAGTTACACGCCAGGCAGGTCTAACTTGGTTTTCTCACTTCGCATGATTATCTGAACTGTAAAGGATGTTGTGAGAGTAACCAAGGGTGCGCTCTCGTTCAAAGAACTTTACAACACTTGTTAAACCACTGGTGGCTTCCAATCTATATGGATGAAGACACGCAACAAATCAGTGTGGTTGATGGGAACCCTACTCGGCATCAAAGTCAGGATGTCCGATCTACAAAAACAGATCTAGTGAGGTTACACTGCATTTAAAGCGGGTGTGGCCAGGTGCCACCACACAACTATGAACGTTGTAGAGTCTGTTCGGAAAATAACCAAGGATGTTACCTCGTGCGAGCAGCCCTCCAAGGTCAGTTGGATCACAAGGAGATTCACCCATACCTAGCTTCGGGGTCCGTTGACTGGATGCCGGACTACTTCGCAGATCAAATTAGAGACATAGTTGTAATCTCTGACCCTGAGAGGAACAAGGATGTTTGTGCCATCATCCCTCTACTGGACGAATCAAAGGTTCTTAGCATGGAACTGATTGAAGTTACTTACGACAGTCAGAAAAATAAGAAGGCTCCTGTAGTTATCTATCTACCGAGACCGTTACCGTATGAATCAGCTAAGGCGATCCCTTACAAATACGGTGCAACAATAATTGAGAATGGAAAGGAAGTTCCATTACCCTCCGTCGTGAATATTGCAGACATCAGTCGTGTAACACGGAGCGGTCGAATCTTCAACCGAGGGGTTGGAGAACCTAACAGAGAAAAGGAACTTCATACAGAAGCTCCCAATCCACCAGTCGGTCAATCCAGTAATCCCAACCTTTCGAAAAACAATGATGAGATGCTAAAGCTCATCCAAAGGAGTGAATACAACATTGTTGATCAACTGTTACAAACTCCTTCAAAGATCTCAGTGCTATCACTTTTACTCTGTTCCGAAGCCCACAGAGAGGCTCTACAGAAAGTCTTAGAGCAGGCCTTTGTGGAACAGGATGTGTCAATATGACAGTTCGATAGCATTATCTCTAACATCACTTCCTGCAACAACTTAGGATTCAGTGATGAGGATTTTCCAGAGGGGGGCAAAAGCCACAACATGGCGCTCAATATCATAGTTAACTTCCAGGACAATGCTTTAGCCAACGTACTGGTAGACACATGATCGATCATCAACGTTATGCCAAAGTCCACTCTAATGCGACTATCATTCAAAGGATCCCCATGAGGGGCTGTGAGGTCATCGTCAAAGCCTTTGACGGGTCTCGGAAAGCAGTTATCGACGAAGTCGGCCTTCCCATAACTATCGGTCCTCATACTTTCCTAATCACTTTCCAGGTCATGGACGTTCGAGCAGCGTACAGCTGTTTATTAGGAATACCTTGGATACATCAGGCTGGGATAGTCACTTCGACGCTGTACCAAAAACGGAAGTTCATCAAGAACGATCAACTCATCACAGTCTGTGGAGAACAAGCCTTTCTCGTGAGTAACTTGTCATTATCTACTTATGTAGAACCCGAGGTGGTTGTTGGGACTCAGTTCCAAGCACTTTCGGTGAGCAATGAGAATCAATCAGATAAAGGAACCTCGATTTCCTCATACAGAGATGCTCTCGAAGTGATAAAAAATAACAATACAAAAGGATAGGGACAACTTGTCATTCCCACTGATAACAAAACAAAGAAGGGTCTTGGTTTTTCTGCAACCTGCACCCAGACAACTGCTAATGATGAAAGTCTTCATCCCATTCAGGACTTCTTCCACAGTGGAGGTTTCCTTCACCCAGTGCCTCAAATAGTCCATACTATCAACGAGGGAGATCCCTCTGATACGGATGAGGAATGGAAGTCCTATCTCAACAAGGACGGTTATATGTCTGAGGAAGAGGTGCCTACGCCCTTTTGCTATCCCGCACAGAGTCTGAGATTTATACCACGGTCAGACGTCAAAATGATATATGGAGATTGTGATCCGGAAGGATGTCGGGCTCCACCAAACTCATTAGAGGAGGACACTCTGATGAAGAACAACTTTGACCACGACTATTATGGCCCAATGGATGACCTGCCTATCTGGCAGCCGTACCTAGGAGACTTGGGGCAAGAAAATCAGTCGAACAATGAAAATTAACTGAGCATCATTGAAAAGAATACTTGCGTCCCCACCATGTCATGGGATCAACACTCAGGGTATTTAGAACCTATCCAGCACGACGATGAATTTACAAAGTTCGCCAGACTAGAATTCATCAACTATGCTTTTCCCGAGGTCAACGTCATCGAAAGAGATGACTCCTCCAGTTCCAAAGAAGTGTGGGACACCTTAGGACAACCAAGTGGAAATTTTGACTTCATGGTCAAGTACACCGCTCCTGAGAGCTCTCATATCAGGCTCGAAGACATCCTGCCAACTGGATGGGGAGATTTACCTGAGAGCACAAATACTCTGCAAAATACAACTGAGGAATCCTCCTACGGCGACTCTGCCTGGGAGACAGATTCCAATGATCCTGCTCCGCCAGAAATCAACGTTATTTCTGAAGACAAATCAAGGAAGGTACCAGACTTTATGATTCACTGAGGAGTTTGCCACCAATGGGTTGCAGTCGATGTTCCGAAGATTGTTCATAAGTCAAAGTAATTGTCGTCTTTAACCTTTCACCCTGCCCAGGTGAAATGGATGCTTTGATAGGGCTCACTTTCTGTAAATATCCCTCTTCGCTTCGCCCAAAGCGACAAAGTTCTGTTTTATAGGGTTGTAGTTTCAAGAATCGACTTGTTCATAAATAAAATAACTTTGTTCTGTAATTTCCGCAATAATTGCTGTTTTCTCTTTTCGTTTTTCTCAGAAAATGGTAATCCTAAAAAACAATTCAAAATAAACAACCAGTTTTTCAAAAAAAATACACTGCACACACTTTTGCATTCTCTCTATCTCTTCTAAAACACGAATCATACTGTCATGCAGATTGCTTGTTTTAAACCCCGTTGAAACATACGATCCAATGCCTTCTCCCGACTTTGAGTTCCCGATATTTGGGGCTAAAGAAGAAGTTGACGACGAAATTCCAGAGGAGATCTCCCGACTACTCAAACAGGAGGAAAGTTCCATTGAACCTCACAAAGAGCCGTTGGAAACGGTAAAATTGGGTTCAGAAGAAGAGAGAAAAGAAATCAGGATTGGGGCACTGCTCAGTCCAACTGCCAAAGAGAGTCTGACAAAGCTTCTCAGAGAATTTCCCGATGTGTTTGCTTGGTCCTACCAGGACATGCCAGGGTTGGATACCAGCATCGTGGAATATCACCTACCGTTGAAATCAGAATGTCCGCCAGTAAAACAGAGGTTGAGACGGACTCACCCAGACATGGCCATCAAAATCAAAGAGGAGGTACAAAAACATATTGACGCAGGTTTCCTCGCTACATCAGAATATCCTCAATGGTTAGCCAACATTGTACCCGTTCCGAAAAAGGGCGGAAAAGTCAGAATGTGTGTCGATTACAGAGATCTAAACAAGGCTAGTCCAAAGGACGACTTTCCTTTACCACACATTGACATGCTGGTTGACAGTACAGCAAAGTTCAAAATTTTCTCCTTCATGGATGGATTCTCGGGCTATAATCAAATAAAAATGGCGCCGAAAGATATGGAGAAAACTTCGTTCATTACCCCATGGGGTACCTTCTGTTACAAGGTAATGCCGTTCGGTTTGAAGAACACCGGGGCAACCTATCAAAGGGCCATGACTACTCTGTTTCATGACATGATACACAAGGAAATTGAGGTATATATCGATGACATGATTGCAAAATCTATGACAGAAGAGGAGCATGTGACCCACCTGTCAAAACTATTCGAGCGGTTGAGAAAGTACAAACTCCACTTGAATTCCAACAAATGCACCTTCGGTGTCCGTTCAGGGAAACTTTTAGGGTTCATCGTCAGCCAAAAGGGAATTGAGGTTGATCCTGACAAGGTCAAAGCCATTCAAGAAATGCCTTCTCCGAAAACTGAAAAACAAGTCAGAGGATTCCTGGGACGTTTGAACTACATCTCCAGATTCATATTCCTCATGACCGCGACATGTGTGCCGATTTTCAAATTACTCAAAAAGAACCAGGACTGCATTTGGACAGAAGACTGTCAAACTGCCTTCGACAGTATTAAGAAATACTTGTTGAATCCGCCAATCCTATCACCTCCAGTGGAAGAAAGACCACTGATCATATACTTAACAGTCTTGGAAGACTCCATGGGTTGTGTACTTGGCCAGCAAGACGCAACCAAAAGGAAAGAGTCTGCCATCTACTATTTGAGCAAGAAATTCACCGACTGCGAGACTCGGTACACTATGCTTGAGAAAACTTGCTGCGCGTTGGCTTGGGCAGCCAAACGTCTTCGCCAGTACATGATTCGTCAAACTACTTGGTTGGTCTCTAAAATGGATCCAATCAAGTACGTCTTTGAAAAACCTGCTCTCACGGGAAGGATTGCCCGTTGGCAGATGTTGTTATCAGAATACGACATCGAATACCACGCTCAAAAAGCTATTAAGGGGAGTATTTTAGCCGATCATTTGGCTCATCAACCGATTGACGATCAAGAATCAATCGGGTTTGACTTCCTAGACGAAGATGTCATGTACGTGAAAATGAAAGATTACGATGAACCGCTACCCAGTGAAGGGCCAGAACCAGGTTCCCAATGGGGACTAATCTTTGACGGAGTTATCAATCATTATGGAAACGGAATTGGGGCAATCATCATAACACCTCAGGGTACCCACATTCCTTTCACCACCAGACTTACATTCAAGTGTACAAACAACAAGGCCGAATACGAAGCTTGTATCATGGGTCTCGAGGAAGCGATCGACTTAAGGATCAAAAACTTGGATGTATATGGCGACTCAGCCCTGGTTATCAATCAGATCAAAGGAGATTGGAACACATACCAATCAGGACTAATTCCTTACAAAGATTATGCAAGAAGGTTGTTACCTTTATTCAACAGAATCGAGTTTCATCATATCCCTCGTGAGGAGAATCACATGGCTGATGCATTAGCCACCCTCTCTTCCATGATTAGTGTAGGTCAATGGCATAACCTACCTAATATCGACATAATGTGACTTGAATGGCCCGCTTACATCTTCACGATTGAAGTAGTCCTAGACGACAAACCTTGGTATCACGATATGAAATGCTTCCTTCAGAAACAAGAGTACCCACCTGGGGCACTAAGGAAAGACAGAAAGACCCTCAGAAGGCTAGCTGGCAGCTTCTTCCTGAGCGGCGACACACTATATAAGAGAAATTTCAAAATGGTCTTGCTCCGATGTGTAGACAGACCAGAAGCAGACATGCTGATAAAAGAAATTCATGAAGGATCCTTTGGCACTCATGCCAATGGACATACAATGGTGAGAAAAATTCTGAGAGCAGGGTACTATTGGTTGACAATGGAATCTGACTGCTACAAGTACATGAGGAGGTGTCACAAGTGTCAGATATACTCCGACAAAATTCATGTACCGCCAACGCATCTCAAAGTTCTTTCTTCCCCTTGGCCTTTTTCCATATGGGGAATCGACATGATTGGCATGATTGAACCCAAAGCTTCGAACGAACATCGGTTCATCCTGGTAGCCATTGATTACTTCACCAAGTGGGTCGAAGCAGCGTTGTACGCTAATGTAACCCGACAAGTGGTGGTCCGATTCGTCAAAATCAATATCATCTGCTGTTATGGTGTTCCTAGCCAGATCATTACTGATAATGGATCCAACTTGAACAATAAGATGATGAAAGAGTTATGTGCAGAGTTCAAGATCGAATACCATAACTCATCTCCCTACCGACCCAAGATGAATGGAGCGGTAGAAGTGGCTAACAAAACATCAAGAAGATTGTTCAAAAGATGGTTGTAACCTACAAAGACTGGCACGAGATGCTACCCCCGTGCTCTTCACAGTTATCGCACATCTGTCCGCACTTCAACAGGGGCAGCCCCTTTCTCTCTAGTACATGGCATGGAGGCAGTGCTCCCCATAGAAGTAGAGATCTCATCGATCCGGGTATTGATGGAAGCTAAGCTAACAAAATCTGAATGGTGTCAAAGTCGACACGACGAACTGAATCTGGTCGAGGAGAAGCGAATCACGGCACTATGTCACAGTCAGTTGTATCAGCAAAGAATAAAGGGGTGTTTGACAAAAAGGTCCGACCTCGCTGTTTACCTTGAAAATTGGTAAACAACCGCTGATCTTCTAAAACAATAAGGTTCTAGTAACTTACAGGATCGATCAGATTGATCCTAGGACATGTGCTGTATGTGCATTTAGAATATTTCACGATTTGGTAAAGTAGGATTTTTTTCGACAATACTCATAAATAAAAAGGTGTTTGAAGTGTAAAGGACAATGATAAAGATCAAAGAAACAACTAAATCGAACGATACATCAAAAGAGAGAAAAGGCTGGATGTAAAGGTTTGATAAAAACTGGAATTAAATGCTGGAAAGGAATGCGTAAAGATCTTAAAGTGCAGAAAGATAAATGCTTGAAAGTAAAGTCTTTTTAAATGTAAACTTCAAAGTAAAGACTTGGTAATGTAATTGACTTGAAAAGTAAGAGTTTGTAAAAACAAAGATTTCAAAGTAAAGAATCTAAAACAGAAACTTCAAAGTAAATTGCATTGCAATAAAGGAAAATGGTGATTACAATCACGTACATTCTCACTTCACTTGTTTCTCGACACACTAGATACTTTGAGTGAATATAGAGTTACTTGTATAATTATGATTTTTTTCACACCTATTCTAACTCTAGGACTAACCTATTTATGATACTCTAAAGTAACCACCATTTGACGGGTTTACTCCTAGATTACGCCACTTGGCACTTTGCATGTCTTCAACTTCTGGATCTTCGCCACCTGTCCTCTTTTCAAATTCAAATAGTAAAACTTCCCTCCACTATCTAGTTGTAACCGCATCGCATTATCTATATCAGTTTCATCCTGTCGAATTGACTCTTTGAACTTAGAAATATTTAAAGTCTTGAAATCCTTCCATTCGACTCAGGCTTTCAGCAAACATGGTCGAAGACCTTCTAGTCGAAGCCTTCTTTTTTAGCTTATTATCTTAAAGAATATCTTCCCTTAAAGCCAAATTATTTGAAATCATGTAGCGTCGAAATTAGGAGCTAACAAATTGCCCCCCAAAAATGTCCTTTCGCCAGTATTGGTAGGAAGGTCATTTTTGGATAACATAATTTTCGATGTCTACTCATTCGATTATGGAAAACATGGTCTTAACTGACCAACCCACGATTTAGAAACTATTCAGTTTCTTTCAACCATGCTTATGACGTCATGTCATGATGGCAAATCGTCAAACGTCTCTTCACCCTTATTTACGAACAGTTTTCATCATCACTTTTCTTGGGATTAAGCATTTACAGTCTGCTCTTAACCACCACCATCCAACGATCTCAAAAGAGGACACGCGTCCCACTATCGTATCCATTTTAATGGTGGATTCACAATCCCCTCACCTTCCAAACGCCTATAAGTACCCTTTTCTTCCAACTTGAAACTCTTTGCATTCTCAGACTTTCTTTCAACTTATTTTTCTTGTTCTCTAAACTCTCTCAAGAAACCCCAGAACGCACTCTTACTTTTCTCTTCAACTCCCAACAATGGCGTTTTCACAACCCACTCACCAAGAAACAAAAAACTAAAAAGGTAAAACCACTCCGTTCAAGCAAACTCTCCCGCCATTTTCAAACATCCCCGGACCAAAGGTGCTAAAGAACCAATAGTTCATGTCGGAACCTCTTCTTGAAGAAGCAAGGAGCATTTATGAATCTCAGGTAATGATCCCTCTCCTTGTATCTAATAAACCCTATGCTTTAGGTGGCCCCCTAGCTGATGTAAAACCCACCAATGAAAAACTGGCTGAGTTCTTTCCTTCTTACCATAAATCTAGACCTTTAGGGCAAAAAAGCAACCCTAATGAGGATGGAGCCTCTCCTGATACACCCACTCTGACGAAAATGGATCTGAGGTACCTTCATGATGGTATGAGGTTGGTAAGAGCTGTCAACCTTTTAAAGGATTTTGACCTTTGGATGACCAGAATGGAAAGGGTCAAAGCTGATCATTGGAAAACCATTGGAATCTATGATCTGCTTATGCTGTCGAAGACCAACATCCCTTATTGTTTGAACTTGCCGGCAGTATTGCTTTACTTCTGGGATAGTACCCACTACACCTTTCATCTTCCTTGTGGGATGGTTACTCCCACACTCTTCGACCTTGCTGCCATTGCAGGTCTTCGACCAGATGGCATTTCATACGATCCTGATACTGATGCAGAGGATACCATAGGGATCTCTGACTCCAAGCTCACATATACCCACTTCATCAACCACCACAAACGTGATACTGCAAAAATAACTGATAAGGAACACATTGCCTTCCTCACTGTTTGGCTGTCGAGGTATGTTTTTTGTTCAAAATCCCTGCAGGTGGCCAAGAAGTATCTCACTCTGGCCAACCAACTTCACAACAATAGAGGAATTTGCCTTAGTGGGTTGATTCTAGCGAACCTCTACGAGTCTCTCAGCGAAGGGGCGACTCGACTCAAAGACTTGGAGGCCCAAGGTACTGTTCACTTGAATAGCCCTCTCTGGCTACTTCAGTTGTGGCTCAATGCAACTTTTAAAGCTAGCCTTCCCAGGAAAGGGTAGGTCGATGAGGATTCTGCTGAAATCAAAGAGAGGAGGGTCGAAGGTACCCGCCTGGTGAAACTCACGCCCAATGACGATGGGGAAACTCTCAAGAGAGCCTTCTCCAGTTATATTATGATGTTTGCAAAAAGGCATGAGTTCACACCTAGTATGGCTCCCTTTGCTGAGAGTAAATGTGGACATGAGTGGTTCAC
Source organism: Lathyrus tuberosus (assembly GCA_022829125.1). Taxonomy (NCBI): domain Eukaryota; kingdom Viridiplantae; phylum Streptophyta; class Magnoliopsida; order Fabales; family Fabaceae; genus Lathyrus; species Lathyrus tuberosus. The sequence continues at coordinate 4,217,067 of JALAZF010000164.1, read as the reverse complement.
AAGGCCATTCCCTGATTCCTCCACCAAACTCGACGCCAAATCTGTTTCAATCTGGGAAGCCTTTTTGATTCCTAGATTTATCGTTCAAAGGCTGAATCTTGGAAGAGACATGACAGTCTTAATTGCTTACCAACCAAATCTTGTCTCTCGACAGTTTGGGTTGGCTCAGATTTTCCCCAAGTGTCTACATGGGAAGAAAGGCCATGGGGTCCTTCACACTGCTTGTTTTGATGAAGGGGGTGCTGTAGTCACTTTCGACCGGTGGAACACTAGGAAAGCAACCCTTTCCCCTGTGTATTTTCAGTCCACATTCTTGTGCACCAAACCCTTCCATAACTGGTGGTCAAAGTACTACAGTGAGCAATTTCTTGATGTTGCTGCTTTCTCTTCCTTACTTGACCAAGCTTTTCTTGATGTGCAGGAGAAGACCAAGAAGAGTAAGTTCATTCATGTCAAAGAAATTCAAGCCTTTCAAAAGTACTTTGAAACTGTCTATCGACCAGATGATATTAGTCGAACCGTTCGTGAGGCTGCTGTCACTTTGAAGGAGAAATTTCTACAAAAAATGGATTGGTTGAAAATCCCTTCAAACGTTCCCCTTGAGAAACGTTATAAGGTAGCTTTTGAACTCTTTCCTCCAAAGTTCCCTCGACTGCCTAACGCTGATTTTGGAGTGGCACTTGCCCCCCCATTTCCAGACTGGTTTTTCTGTGGTGAGCACTTAAAACTCCTTCGACAGCAGTCTCAACCGAAAGCCCAACGGGTGGTTGCAACTAAACATACGCTGGACAGATTCAAAGGGCACCTTCATATAGGGGTCGAGGATGTCCGTGTTGAATCCTAAATATATGAAGGTTTGAGGCCCTTGATTTGTGATTTTTTAACTAACCACTCAATTATTAACCTTGTAATAATCATCTGTCTTTCAGCCATGGCCAGGAAGACCAGCTCATCGAAGGGTGCTGCGAAGGTCGAAAAGGACACTGAAGGCACAAAGGTACTTTATATCCCTTGCCTAAGTCTTTTTGTGTAACTAACCTTCTAATATTTGCGTCACCTTTTAGGCTGCTCGAAAACCTCCAACGCCTTCAAAAAAGGGAAAGAAAGGTGCTCAAGCAGTTGCTCCTTCGGATACTGATGATGAGTCCCCTAAGGAGATAGTAGTTAAGAAGAAAAGGAAGCTTGTCAAAGTTTCTGGAACTACCACCCAATCTCCCTCAAAGGCAGCAAAAATCCTTGAGAAGACACCTGCTGGTAGTGGTGTCAAGAAACAACTCTCCAGGGTTGCGTCGAAAACGACTGCTGGAGAGTGCGAACTCAAGTCCTGATGCTGCGGCTGTACAGGTATGCGTACTATCTTCATTCAGTATTTGGATTCCCTACTCAGACTTCTCCCAATCTTATTCCCTTTACTTGTGGTTTTTCAGGCTGATGTAGGTGGTTCTAACCCACCACAACCTTCCTTCAGATTTACAACAACTCTGCTGAATAACCAAGGTGAGCCAACGTATCACCCTACCTCTGACCTTGGTTCTGGATATAGTTCAATCAGCGAAATTAACCAACCTATGCCTATTACAGTTCCTCCTCCTGCAGCAGATGAAACAAACCAAAGTTCTCCTGCCATGACCACTACTCAACAATCCCAGACCGATGACTCTGATCATGAAGAGGATGATGTTTCTCATCAACAACCTCTCGACCAAACAGAGACTATTGGTAAGGACACAGAGGGAATGCCCACCGAAGCAGAAGAGGAGGAAGTCGAAGAAGATGAAGAACAAGAAGAAGAGAGGGAAAGGACTGAGCAAGATCAAGCCCACACACCTGTGGCTGGACCAGGTCCTGCTAACACTCTAACTCCTGGACCTACAGTCACTTTGACTGCTGGAGGACCCCCTACAGGAGACCCCTTGGCTGCCCTCAAATGGTCGAATCCTCGAGAGTATGCCAGGATGATACTTGGAAAGAAGTACAGCTCTTCAGGCACCAGCCTCAGCACTTGGACCAGCTCCAGATGATTATGCCAGCCTTATCCTTCAAAAATCAAGGACAAATTCTTCAAGGGGGACATCCACAATGTCTTACTTTCAGATCGAACTGCCCCTCTCTTTCTGAAAGATAGCCTCCAAAAACTGGACCTTTCGACCCGTAGTAAAGATGTTTCTAAATTCCTTATGGAGCTAACTGCTTTAGTAAATCAAATGTCTGAGGACTTCAAACTCCTTCCCAAGATCCAAGACAACATTGAAATCACAACTGGATTGGAAGCTTCAGCTTGGGATGAAGCACATGCATCAGAAGCTAGGGTCGAAAGTCTAGAGACTGAACAACAGAAAAGACAGGCAGAAGTGGAGTCGAACCAAAAGAACATTGATGACTAGAAGCAGCAAATTGAAGAGCTGCAGAACAAGATTTCTAATGCTGAAAAGCGCAACCTTGAGCTGGGAGAGTTCGACGACACTGAAATGGCCAGAGAGCTAAAGCGCACCATAGACTTCCTTGACAAGGCCCAAACGCTTGAAAAAGAACTTTCAGCAGCCAAACTCAACAAAGCTCTATGTGAGAAACGCCTTCAGAATCACAAGGTCAACTTCCTTGAGTTGAAGTCGAAGCTCCATTTCTGATTGTCTTATGATTTCTTGTTTGTAGTTCCACTTTTTGTTCATCATGTTTTATGGCCCTTTTAAGGCCCCATGTACAGGCAAACTTAATGCCTTATGGCCTTTATCTAAATTCTTCTGTTTGCTACTAACTCTTCGACTTGTAAAATATTTCTCTCAAACTTTGCTAACTGAGTAATTAAAGTATTCTGCCTCTTTTCTTGGAAATCATGAAAATAGCGGAGCTTTTAACAGCTTAGTGTTCCAACGACACAAGTTTCTATTCCATAAAGGAATATTAATAGCGCAACCCTAGGGTCTATTCCCAAGGGTCATTTCACGTATTTCCATCGTTGACTGGCCAATCCTTACAAAGCCTTGCCTCTATAAAACCCTCTTCCCTCTTGGGATGTTTTGCACCTACTACAGCAAGCATGAGTACTTCCTCAAAGAAGGCAATGACCAAGAAGGTGGCTGGAGAGACAAAGAAAGTTGAGGTAACATCCACTGCCCTCAATAACACTTCAACTGGAGCAACATCTCGCGCCAAGAAGAGAGAAACCAAGATGAAGGTCCCCAAGAAAGGACATTCCAAAGCACAAAACTCTGATGATGAAGCTGACGAAGATTATGTTGCCTTCCTCAACTCTATTAATTGGAGGGACTATGAATGATCTTTCTCCTGGGTTTCATGTTATTGTAACTGTTGTTTTTTTTTGTATGCCATTTTGGCCCCACATGGCCTATTTTGGCTTTTATAGTCTGAATGAAACTTTACGTTTTAATATGAATTTCTTGTAAAATAGGCTTATATTTTTTCAAATATTTCCCATTTACCCTTAAGACTCGTAGATCACCCTCCATCTCTTGAATCTCGTAAGCATTATTACTAAACGCCTTAATAATTTGAAAAGGACCTTCCCATTTAGGAGACCATTTCCCCAAAGTTCTGGTCTTTCGATCCATAGGTAAGATTACTTTCCACACTAGATCTCCAGCTGAAAAGGTTTTAATCTTGACCTTTTTGTTATAAGACTTCTCCACCCTTTTCTTTTGCCTTTTCAGCAACTCTAATGCATGGAGCCTTTCTTCATCTAAGTCTACTAATTCATCAAGCATCATATTCCAATAAGATTCAGATGGAATCTCATGATGCCTTTGAATCCTTATTGATTGAAGATAAATTTCCACAGGCAGAACTGCATCATGACCAAAAGTTAGTCGAAATGGGGTAGTATTAGTTGCCTCTTTAGGGGACGTTCAACATGCCCAAAATATTTGGTCCAATGTCCTGTGCCAATTTCTTGGCCTTTTTCCCACATGTTTTTTTATCAACCCAATAACTACTTTATTTGCTGCTTCGACTTGGCCATTAGCTTGAGCATAATAAGGTGTGGACGTTACAAGCTTGAATCCCATTTCCTTAGAAAACTCTTGCATTTTTCGACCAGTGAAGACTGATCCTTGGTCTGTTGTAATTGTCTCTGGGATTCCAAACCTATAGATGATGTGCTTCTGGATAAATTCAATCACATCTTCTTGATCAACATTTGGATAGCTTCTACCCATTTGGTAAAATAATCAATACCTACCAAAATGTACTTATGATTTTTAGATGAGACTAGTCGAATCTCTCCGACCAAATCCAAAGCCCATCCTCTAAAAGGCCAAGGTTTCACTATAGAGTGTAATTCACTTGCAGGGACATGTTGAATGCCAGCTTGAACTTGACATTCCTGACAACCCTTAGAAAATTCCATACAATCTTTTAACATGGTAGGCCAATACATGCCTTGTCGAAACAACAACCATTTCATTTTATGGCCTACCTGATATACCCCACATGCCCCACTATGGACAATCGAAAGGGCTAAGTATGCTTCTGCCTCACTGAGGCACTTAAGCAATACTCCCTCAGGAGTCTTTTTGAATAATTCATTACCCAACAAGACATAACTTAAATCTTTATACTTGATTTTCCTTTCTGTCGAAGCTATTGGATTTTTCAGGTAATCCATTATAGGTTTCCTCCAATCCTTGTCAGTTATACTATCAACTGCCAGAATTGCGAAATTGTCTTCATCAACATATCCAAGCTTAGTTTCTTCCAAATCTGATGAGGCTAATCCTACTGACACCACCTTTCCTTTGACTTCGACTTCGATTGCATCTTGTAATTTGTCTTTCGAAACTTTATACCCTGATGCAATCTGAGCCAAGTCATTAGCTACCTGGTTTTCCAATCTAGGGATGTGTCAAAAACTAACTGCGTCGAACTTTTTCAACAGCCGATTCACAACTACAAAGTACATAATCAAGTTTTCTTTTATGCACTTGTACTCTTTGGTCACTTGTTTTATGACTAGTTCTGAATCTCCCATTATTTCGACATGAGTTTCCCCCAATTCCAACAATACTTCAAGTCCAGCAATTAAAGCTTCATAATCAGCTTCGTTGTTAGAACAACGACCTTCGATTTTATACTTAAGTGTTGTTGGAATTTTATTAGGAGAAATAACAAGTACTCCTATGCCTGTCCCATCTTTGTGGCTCGACCCGTCGAAATATAACTTCCAAGGTTCCACATCAAGATAGTTCAGGGGGGTCTCATTTGTAGAATGGTCAGCTATAAAGTTTGCCACTATTTGTCCTTTAACAGCTTTTAAAGGCTTATAAGTTAAAGAATATTCAGTTAATGCTAATGCCCATTTTCCAATTCGACTATGCAAAATAGGTTTGGACAACATATGTTTAATAACGTCATAACGAGAAGAAACATACACATCAACTGGTTTTATATAATGCTTCAATTGGGTACAAGAGTAATACAAACATAAACATAATTTTTCAATAATGTTATATCTAGTTTCTGCATCATTTAAAACTCAACTAAGGTAATAAACGGCTCTTTCGACATCATCATCATCCTCTTGAGCTAACATGCTCCTTAAAGTTCTATCTGATGCAGCTATGTACAATCTCATAGACTTATTGCCACGAGGTGGTGAGAGAATAGGGGGGTGACTCAGGTACTCTTTGATTTTGTCGAAGGCTTCCTGTTGATCTTGCCCCCAGTCGAACCCATCCTTGCTAGCTCGAAGCAATGGTGAAAAGGCTTGCGTTTTCCCACTTAAGTTACATATAAATCTCCTCAAGAAATTTATTTTGCCCAAGAGAGACTGCAATTCCTTCTTTGTTGATGGCGCTTTTGCTTTCATAATGGCTTTGGTTTTATTCTGGTTAATTTCGATCCCCTTCTTGTGGACCACAAAGCCTAAGAAATCCCCTGCCTGCACACAAAAAGCACATTTGAGAGGATTCATTTTCAGACCATGCTTTCTCATCCTTTCAAAGGAATGTCGAAGATGGCTTATATGATCTTTTCCTGAAAAGGACTTAACAACAATATCATCAATATATATTTGCATAAAAGTCTCAATAAAATCATGAAAGATCGAATTCATTGCTCTCTGGTAAGTTGCCCCAGCATTTTTTAGACCGAAAGACATCACTACCCATTCATAAGTGCCTAATTCCCCTGGACATCGAAAAGCAGTTTTTGGGACATCTTCCTCAGCAATGAATATTTGGTTATAACCAGAATAACCATCCAATATGCTCAAGTATTCATGTCCTGCAGCAGAATCAATCAGCATTTCTGCCACAGGCATAGAATATTCGTCTTTAGGGGTTGCAGAATTTAGATCTCTAAAATCTATACAAACCCTTAAAGAACCATTATTTTTAATGACTTGTACAATATTAGCTAGCCATTCGACATACCTAGCTGTACGGATAAACTTGCATCTAAGTAGCCTTTCAATCTCCTCTTTGATTTTGGAAAGGATTGTTGGGGCAAACCGTCTTGGATTTTGCTTGACTGGATTTTTCCCAGGTATGATTGGCAACTTATGTTCAACAAGCTCTCTCCTCAAACTGGGCATTTCATCATAGTCCCAAGCGAAGCAATCCTTGAATTCCTTCAACAGCTGGACCATTTCGACTTTGAGTAGTGGGTCGAGACTAGCGCTAATATAAGTAGGCCTTTTTACTCCCCCTTCACCCAAGTCAATTTCTTCCAAAGGATCTTGCGTCAGCATTTTAATATTATCTGACAGTGGATCCTTTTCAAAACCTAAAGGCTCATTATCATGAACAACATCAAGCCTTTGGTTTTGGTCTTCAATTTAAGGCCCATCAGGTGGCTCAGGTTCAAAGTCCTTACCAGGGCCTTCTTCACAAATTTGTGTAGTGGCTTCAACAGCCATGTGGTTGTGTGCAGCCTCTAAGGCCGCTTGTAACTTAGATTCGGCCACATAGGCCGAAATTCTTTGTAGTGCGTCGAACTCAGTCATTGTTACTGAATTCACTTCCCCAGCCTGTGGGGTCGACCTCAGGCAGCCCATAGTACGGGACAATGCCTTCTTCTCTTATGACCTCTCTGTCCCATCGAAACCCCTCCAGTGGGTGCAAGTGTAATGAGCAGAATGCGTGGTCATCTGGGGAGAGATCGAATTCTGCTGGGGTACAAGGCGCAATATGCGCCAAATTTTTGTCGAACTCAGAACCATCAACATGATTAACAGGCACCTTAAAGTAGCCATGATCAGCTTCAATGTTTTCTACTATTCCATCAGGCCTCCAGATTGTTATTCGTTGGTGCATTGATGAAGGTACTGCCCCAATGCCATGGATCCATTCCCTTCCTAGAAAAAGGTTGTAGTTAGCTTTTCTTTTGACCACCATGAACAAGGTGGGTCTTGTCACTGTACCCACAGTCAAGTCAACCTGTAAGACACCTAGAGTGGTCCCAATCTTCCCTTCATAGTTGGAGAGGACCATGTTGTGAGGTTTAAGATCAGTGTCGAATTTACCAATTTTACTTAGCAAAAAATGTGGCATTAAATTGACAGTAGCCCCACAATCCACCAAGATCTTATTAACAACCACGTTCTCTACTTTCCCTGTAATATACAGAGGCTTCAAGTGTCCCTTCATGGCCTCAGTTGGTCGCTCAAAGAAAGCATTTTGTTCTTCGACATAGCTGTTGTTCATTACATAATAACACACAGGTTGGTGTGCTGCCATTTCTGCCTCAGCGTTGGCATCCAAGTTTTCCACTTCAGTTACTCTGTCATATTCCCTTGGCACACTACGCTGACAATGATGTTCAAAGAAGCAATAGAGTCTGAATCAAAATTGTGGGTCGATGCTTCGTCTTCAACTGTTTCAACCATAAATTTCTCAGCTTCTTCCTTCTTGGAAGTAAACAACTTTCGACCCACCGGCAGCTGGTTTGTTGTTCTCATGCCAACACCTTTATTGCTAGCTGGCAGGACATTAGTGCTGGTCTCCGTCGAATCTTTAGCCTGAGCTTCCCTTAGAGCCTTCCTTCATCTCTGTTCTCTCCTCCACTAGGACCTAGACATGAGATTTTTTCCTTTATAATTTTCAGAAACATAGGAAGCTTTGTTGAAGGACTTGAATTCTTTCCTATACTCAATTGAAGAACCTCTATCCACATCGAAACTTTTCCATCTTTGCTTCCCTTTTCCTACTGCTTCGACGGGTTTAACCCACCTTCGAGTTGGTACTTCGCACTGGGCTTGAAAGTAGCTTGCTTGGCCCTTGGAATTTGTGGTCTTGGGCCATATTGTTTTTGAGTAGCTTTCCTTGGGTCGAAACGCCCTGGCTTATGAGCAGCTCTCTTCTCACGTCCAAATTTAGCCTCTTTCCCTGCTTGGAGGCCATGAGCAGCTTCTTTGTCGAAGATAGCACTGCATCGAGGGCACAGCATGACTTCAGAGTTCTTCCCCTGGCACCTGTGGAGAAAATCAATGATGGTTTCATCCTCTCCGGGATAAGCCATTTTGTCGTAGTCCTCTTGTTCATCAATATCCATGGTCTGTCTGTCAGTAACTTCGACCATGTTTATGTTGACTTCATCTTTTAAACGCATTTTGGAAAAGTCAATATCAAGAATTTCAGCAGCCTCGTCCATCTGTCTAAAATGATCAGCAATCTCTCTTGTCACTATCTGCAATTTTGGTGCTTCAACTTCAGCATGGGTCTCGACTGTAGTTTCAGTGTCGAACCTTTGAACTTCAGAAGAGGTGCTAAAGTAATGTTCAACAGCCATACATATCAAATGCTTAAGCTGATAGCCATCCATTTCTTCAGCCTCTCTAATAAACACAACTTCATTGGTAAGGTCCTCAGTAACCTTCACCACCTTGGCATTTCTGCCAAGAGCTTTGTTGGTACTAACACTATCCGAACTGCTGTCAGATAATTCAACCAGTTCGACCATGTTGACCTCCTCAGGCTTTGCATAATTTGCTTCAGCTACTTCAAGAGGGTTGGTATCAATCTTCATCTGGGTCTTAGTCTTCTCCCCAAATTTGAGCCTTCCCTCCTGAATAGCATTCTGCACCAAATCCCTGAAAAGAAAATATTGAGACGTCTTATGACCCAAGTAATTATGGTATTTACAAAAACCTCTCTTTTTTCTTTGCTCTAAAGGTGGTATTTTAGCACCAGGAGGCACTAATATCTGACCATCCTTAACTAACAAATCAAAAATTTCGTCACATTTAGTGATGTCGAAAGTGTATGTTTTCTTTGGGAACCTATCATTCTTTTCGGTTTCGACAGGGTTTTTTCCATTCGAAGGAACTAATCATTTACAAGAATAAGGAGGGCCCTTCTTAAGTTCAGCAAGGTCTATCTCATTTTCGTCGAACCTAACGGACTCATCATATAGTTCTTCGATGCCCTCCTGGTATTCGACGTAAGCTACCTTCTTTTTTTTATTCACCCTAGCTTTCTCATCTTTGAGACGCTCTAGCTGTTGAACTCTGTCAGCCAACTGGGCCATATCCCTTAAATACTGGGTGTCCAGTTTTTTCCTGATAGAATAATCAAGGCCACGAGCGGCCATTTCGACAAGCTCATGCTCAGACACTTGTGTAAAGCATCTAGCCTTGAGTAGTCGAAACCTATTCAAGTAATCATCTATTGGCTCATTGAACTTTCGTTTCACACTAGCCAATTCTTTCAAGCTAATTTTCGTCTGACCCATGTAAAATTGCTCATGGAACAAACGTTCTAACTGGGTCCAATTACAAATCGAACCAGATGGTAACGTAGTGAACCATGTGAACGCATTTTTAGTGAGGGAACTAGGGAAATACTTCACCCTCAGACTCTCATCATTCGCAATCTCACCAGCTTCGATCAGGTAGCGCGCCACATGTTCGACGGTAGATTCTGTAGTATCTCCTGAGAACTTAGTAAACTTTGGTACTTTTGTCCTGGGAGGCAATTCAGCTTGAAGTATATAGTCTACTATAGGCGAAGTAAAATTTGGCCTAGAAAAACCTATATTCAGGCCATTTCGAGCCATTATTCTTTCGACCAAGGCTGCCAAATTGTTCTCTACTGCTACATTGTCGCGTCGAACCTGATTCACCACATGATCAGCATCTTGATTTCTGTTCACTAGCACCATCCTTGGTTCCTCCTCTTCAAGTATTGGAATTTGATTTCTAGGAGGCTCCTCCCTAGGTGGTTCGACCAACCCTGGATTCACTGGGTTCACTTGTTGAGCATTCTCCCTCATCTCGGCTCCCTGATTTTGGTGTTGAACAGGAGCTGGCACTCCCATGAACTCTGATATTCGTGCCATCTGGGTTGTCATCATTTGATTGGTTTGAGTAGTATTCTGGATCAATGTATGGAAAATTTCTCCCATCGTTTGAGACAAAGTATGTACCATTTGCATGTTGCTCTCATCCATTTGTTGCCTCAAATATGCTGCAGACTCATTTGTTAAGTTGGGCCCTTGAGCAGAATATGCCAAACCTATGGACTGGCTGTTTCGACCCATGTAAATTCTAGAACCTGACTCTTGTAAAGGGGAAAATATCACATTTTCTGAATATACTGGGGGTGCAGTACGCAGATTCTGCATCATTGCCGTTGGCATGCCATAGATTGGGTTCCTAGGCAAAGGCTGTGAAAATCCTGGGGTAGGAAACTGCCTGTACGTCGAACCTCCTCCTGGCGGAGTCTGAGGATTTGTCACTGATGGGCCAATGTACTCCAAGACTGGCTGAGTGTAAGGCCTCACGTATGTCGCCCCTGGTCCCACTGTCGAAGACGCTGGCTCTGTCACCATGGTTAACACTGTTGACCCTCCTGTCGAAGGAACTGGAGTTGGCGCCACAGTACTTCTTGGTAATTCTTGAGGATTGATGGTGATGTTCTGAACACTTGAACTGTTTGGCTGAGTATTAGTCCCAGCAGAACCGGGATTCAAATTTCCTTGGCCAAATGCCATTCTCCTCACGTTTCTTCTCTTTGGTCTATATTCGTTTGGATTGGCTACCTTTCCACTTCTCAAGTACATACGATAGTTTGCCACAATCTCGACCAATGAAACAAAAATACTTAAAAAGGTAGTTATAAAACTTCCTTTTGGCGGTTATTTAAAAGTTACAAACTTCCAAATCCACGTTTAGCACTGTCCCACTGGGCGTGCCAATTTGTTTACCTTGAAAATTGGTAAACAACCGCTGATCTTCTAAAACAATAAGGTTCTAGTAACTTACAGGATCAATCAGATTGATCCTAGGACATGTGCTGTATGTGCATTTAGAATATTTCACAATTTGGTAAGGTAGGCTTTTTTCGACAATACTCATAAATAAAAAGGTGTTTGAAGTGTAAAGGACAACGATAAAGATCAAAGAAAGAACTAAATCGAACGATACATCAAAAGAGAGAAAAGGCTGAATGTAAAGGTTTAATAAAAACTGGAATTAAATGCTGGAAAGGAATGCGTAAAGATCTTAAAGTGCAGAAAGATAAATGCTTGAAAGTAAAGGCTTTTTAAATGTAAACTTCAAAGTAAAGACTTGGTAATGTAATTGACTTGAAAAGTAAGAGTTTGTAAAAACAAAGATTTCAAAGTAAAGAATCTAAAACAGAAACTTCAAAGTAAATTGTGTTGCAATAAAGGATAATGGTGATTACAATCACGTACATTCTCACTTCACTTGTTTCTCGACACACTGGATACTTTGAGTGAATATAGAGTTACTTGTACAAATATGATTTTTTTCACACCTATTCTAACTCTAGGACTAACCTATTTATAATACTCTAAAGTAACCACCATTTGACGGTTTTACTCCTAGATTACGCCACTTGGCACTTTGCATGTCTTCAACTTCTGGATCTTCGCCACCTGGTCCTCTTTTCAAATTCAAATAGTAAAACTTCCCTCCACTATCTAGTTGTAACCGCAACGCATTATCCATATCAGTTTTATCCTGTCGAATTGACTCTTTGAACTTAGAAATATTTGAAGTCTTGAAATCCTTCCATTCGACTCAGGCTTTCAGCAAACATGGTCGAAGACCTTCTAGTCGAAGCCTTCTTTTTTACCTTATTATCTTAAAGAATATCTTCCCTTAAAGCCAAATTGTTTGAAATCATGTAGCGTCGAAATTAGGAGCTAACACTCGCGTCTTCAGAAAAGGAGACCTTGTGCTCAAGAAGATACAATCATTTCTCACTGATTCCTGGGGCAAGTGGACTCTGAATTACGATGGCCCCTATGTGGTCAAGAAAGCCTTCTCAAGTGACGCCTTGAGACTCGCAACCATGGACGGAGAGGAATTTGCCTACCCCACAAATGTTGATGTAGTCAAGAAATACTTCGCCTAAAATAAAATAAAAAAAGAGAGAGAGAGAGAAAAAACATCTCGGTGGATTGAAAACCCGAAAGGGCGGTCCAGGCAAAAATTAGAGACATGATCAAAAATCATCCCGGTGGGTTGTAAATCTCAAAGGACAATCCAGGCAAAAGTTAGGGATAATGGCAAGTAACTACATCTGATCAATTCTACTCCTCATCGGTAATGCCTGCCACTAGTCAGGAAAACTCATGTCAAAGTCATCTTCGACAGAAGCTCAGGATGGCCCGAATTCAAAGTTGGTAGAAGGATAGGGGTCGTTATGTTTCAATGTAGACCTTTTCCCTTAAATTACCATTTTCTAACTTTGTAAATACTCTATGGGATCACGCGTTTGGATGATTTCCATCCTATCAATAAAATTTGAGCCCTTGTGCTTTTGTTTGCAATTCTTATTTGTTTTAGCTTTACAGAACGACATTTTAACATGATCAATGATTCTTGAAACGAAACAAAAACGAATTTACTTGTCAAACTTTTCTGCTTTTAAAATAAAGATGGCAATTTCTTTTGACTGTTGAACATCAAAAGAATATCGATCGCTTCTCCAGAAGTAAACGAACTTCAAAGTGCATAATCAAAGTACTCCTTCTAAACCAGTACGCCTGAACGAAGGATCAACTGTGTCAGACGCGAATACTCCATCTGACATCTCCGACAGAGTTGTTATCTCCTAAGCTCGACCAACGTGTTCCCCCACAAGGACTACTTCTCCTAAGCAAGGCAGAATTACTATCTTGAACCAGCGATACTTTTTATCTCCCACTGTGGCCGAGTATCCAGTCATGTTCATTCGTCAGTCTGTATGTCGTGTCAGTTTTGTTAGCATATACATACATACATCATGCATTATTGTTTTACATTCGCATTCATATTGCATCATTATCACTTTAGTCGGTCTTATCCCCCTAGTGATAAAAGTTCTCTCAATCGAGTTGTCAGCACTTTCCTCGTTAGTAAATGTTGCGTCTGAACAATCTCCCACTTTGATAACTTGAACCTCTGAAGAACCAGAGAAAGCCTCACAACTAAAAACTCTCAGCAACACATTGATTTTTCTCTCCAAAAATTCAATGTTAATGAAGTCATAAGCACCTCAAAATTGGATCACATCATATGGCATTTCTCCGAGAAGATCTCTGAGAAAAGCATGATGTAATATCTCCAAGCGAAGGTAGTCTCTCAAGAGACTCGTTTCCCCCGATAAAGCTGACAAATGGCATCTCCAACAGAGAAGTTTGTACACCTCTACAGCTCAGACGGATGGGTTCCCCAGCAAGTCTGACATTAAAAGTTTTTCCCATCAAATGGCATCTCCCTAGGAAAATTCGGCGAGAAGTTTGAGGAAAACCACTGCGCATAGCGTCCCTTGTCAAGAAAGTTTATTGACGAAAGAAACTAAGACCAGTTCCTTGGTAGGAAACCAGGATCGAGGGGAAGTTTATTTCAGAAATTGAGACCAGTTCCTTGGTAGGAAACCAGGATCGAGGGGAAGTTTATTTCAGAAACTGAGACCAGTTCCTTGGTAGGAAACCAGGATCGAGGGGAAGTTTATTTCAGAAACTGAGACCAGTTCCTTGGTAGGAAACCAGGATTGAGGGGAAGTTTATATCAGAAACTAAGACCAGTTCCTTGGTAGGAAACCAGGGTCGAGGGGAAGTTTACCTTTTCTAAGCATCATTGCTTAGCAAAAGAAGAAGGATGCGTGAGCTACCATTCCTCACCACCATCAAAATTTCGGGTATTCCGATATTTAATTCTCTTGCACCCCGAATGCCCGAATACCTTCGCCATTCACAACTTCGGGACCAAGAAGATTAAATAGGGGCATCTTCCATACCCCAAATTTTGACCACTAAGATTCCCCAGCATTGTGCAAATCATCATCACAATATGGATGAACCATTAGTCTCCCCAAAGATGGGTGAGTGTAGCGAGCGATTTTGGACGCGGTTCTTAAGCGCTGGTCGCTCTCTGCAGTTTAAGCTTGAACTACAGGTCGATTCATTTTTTATCCTATTGTGAGCTGAATAAGGAAGGGAAATAGATGTCTCCAATTAACCCTGCTTTGCATACTGAGTTTAAACAGCGGTCTGTTAGGTTACGGATGTTATCAATGTGGGGGGGCCTTTGTACTGGTTATTCGTATTTCGCCAATACAGGTTTCTTTCTTTCTAGGGCTTAATGTTTCTGGCGGGGAACAAGGGTTAGGATGTTAGGACTGATGCTTTTGAAATACTGCTTTTGATTGATGGAGATATGGGATTTGGGTTTTTTGTTGATTGCGCTCGCTAAGATCTTTTCTTTCGATCTTATGCCTACGTATTCCCGTTTACCGAAACAAGGAAATCAGAGCGCTCGTAGTTCCTCCTATTCTATGGGAGGAAATGGGTGTTTTTGGTGTCTTGTTCAAAGCCCAAGACGTGAAGCGAAAGGTAGTTTATATCTTGTTCAAAGCCCAAGATGTGAAGCTGAAAGACCTCGACTTTAGAGAGAATTTGTCATCTCTAAAGAGGGGAGAAGGAGAATTACTTTAACTGGGATACGCGGATCCGAGCAATGCCATAATTTCCGAAGAAAGGGTTTTAACCTGAAGGAGAAGACTTTAACTCAGTGTAGAGCAATGCCATCTTTCCTTAGGAATTTCTCATGCTAAAAGAGGGACAGTGGCATGGATATAGATGATCCAGAGGCTTGCCGCTTACAGCGATTAGATGAAAGGAAATGAGTTGTTGATGTTTGTGTACTGTGAACGAGGCACAGCTTTGATGCTAAAAGGTTGATTGGATCAACCAGTGGTTTTCTTATACAAAGCCTAAGAGGAGGCTAATTTCCGCTAGGAAAATCATTATACAAAGCCTAAGAGGAGGCTATTTTGTGTCTCGTACAAAGCCCGAGAGAGAGGCTAAAAGATTTTGACCCGACGATGGAGTCTTTTGGTATCTCGTATAAAGCCCGAGATGGAGGCGATTTGACTCAACAAGGGAGTTTTTTTGTATCTCGTATGAAGCCCGAGATGGAGGCGATTGTTTGTTTGACTCTACGAGGGAGTCTTTGTGTCTCGTACGAAGCCCGAGATAGAGGCTAAAAGTTTGACTCAACAAGACAGTCTTTTTGTATCTCGTACGAAGCCCGAGATGGAGGCTAAAGGGTTGTTTCAGTTGAGTGACAGATCCAATATACTGATTTTAAAAGAGAAAATCAGTTCTTATATAAGCAACACTGTACTCAGGGATTTGATCTGAGGATCAGGGATATTTCCTTCTCTTTGAGGAAATGGGAAATCCAAAGGGTATTGAGACTGTCCGAGTCTGCGGGTTTCCTTCCTATTTAACGAAGGGGGTCACTTGAGAATGTCTTTGAGACTCAAGGAAGTTAGACTGTCCAAGTCTAGAGTTTTTTTCTTTTTTGTACTATGCTTTGAGAAACAGTAGTAGACTCTATGAAAGAACTGTTCTATGAGGATGACTAGTTTCTGTTCCTATACCTCTAGGAGGTCGTCGGGACAATTTGTACGAAGCCCGAGAGGAGGCTGGAAACTTTTAAGAAGCCGACGGGTCCTTGTACTAAGCCCAAGAGGAGGCTATCATTCCCGGAGGAAGAGATCATTATACGAAGCCTAAGAGGAGGCTGTGAATACTTCTAAGAAGCCGTAGTGTCCTTGAATAATGCCCAAGAGGAGGCCGATGCTTTTAAGAAGCCCGTGGGTCTATCATCTCCTTTCCATTAGGAGAGATAACTCTTTTAAAGATAAAAACCACTGGTAAACGTGCGAGGTTTACTATCCAGCGACTTTTAGCTTTTGAAGATGGTTCCTTAGTTAAGGTCCAAGATTATGACCGTAGTGGGTACCCAAACCCCGAGACATTCAAGGCAAGCTATCCACAAGGAATAGATCAAGTCAGGAAAGTTCAAAAATTTGGAAGAAACTCAAAGATGCCATTCACGGAGAATACATTCATCTTGGGGAGTAGAGCTTCTTGACGATTCCTAAGGAGGACAGCCGAAGAGAAGACTGTATCTGGTGCTCCTATTGGGGATCTATGCGTCTATTTCTACGAATAAATGAAACGGTGTCACCTAGTTCTAGACGTAGTTGCCGGGGAAACTCGAAATATCTATACTATTATTACACAGTAGATATGAGTTTATGAAAGGAGACTTACAGTGAGCAGCCCCACAATACAGTTTGTAATATGAAAGCAGTAAATGAAAGCGATAACCACTTACTCGGTTGTAGTGCTTCCATGCTGTTTGGTTAGTTGTTCAACAAATAAAGATTGAAAACAACAGTATATTCAAAATCAAAGGAGAAAGTGCTTTGAAAAAGAAAGATTTGGGGCTTACAGCTCAAGGAGAAGCCCAGGGTTTTATCAGTGAGCACAAGTGACTGGGGCCCAAAAAGGTTTTCTGTACAAAGGGATGGGTCTTACACTCTCTCAAGAGGCCCAAAAAGGTTTAAAGGAAAAAGAGTGGGCTTATAACACGAGGGTAGGCCCAGATGATTTTTCGTTTAAAAATGGCGATCGCGCCGAGGTTTTATTTTAACGCAGAGGGACTTATACAATAAGTGAGGCCCAAAATGTTTTGGTTAAAAGGGGGATTGGGTCTTACACTCTAATAGAGGCCCAAAGTGTTTTGAATGGGTCTTATAGCTCAAGGAGAGGCCCAGATGATTTTTATTTTTTAAACGGGCGACGATCGCGCCGTTTACTTGTACAAAGGGACTTATACAATGAGTGAGGCCCAAAATGTTTTTGTACAAGGGGGGATGGGTCTTACACTCTCTCAAGAGGCCCAAAAAGGTTTAAAGATGATTTATGAGGGTTGAATTAATCCAAAACCCTAATTTGTTTTCAAAAATGTATTTAATTGAATAAAAATTCAATTAAAATGATCAAAAATTGTTTAACACATGGAAAACAAATTGTGATCTTGGATTAATGCTTCAAAAATTAAGTATTGACCTACAAAATAATTAGAAAGCATTAAAAGTTGCAAAATCAATGTAGACAAAATATTTAAAATGCCAAAAACAATCAAAATATTAATTCTTTACAAAAATATCAATTATATGAAATAAATAATATTTTTGGGATTTTTTGTGAAAATAAAATATTTTAACATTTTTGTGAATTATTAAAAAAAGAATCAACTCAAAATCATTAAAACTCAGAGAGAAATTAATTTTTGAATCAATTAAACAAAATCACAAAATTCAAATATTTGAATTTCTAAAAAAGGCGCCAAGAACAAGCTGAAGAACACGCGCGTGTTCTTGGTTTCTCAGATTTGCATTTTCTAACCAAACTCCATGAATACGTAATCATATCATGCAATCCACATATCATTATGCTCGCCTCAACCTCACGATCATGTCTATGTACTTTAATTTCATTTAAATTAAACATACAACAAGAAATCACGAAGAGACCTCAAGAACCCTAATTTCTGCATGAAGGCTAGGATTTTTGATACACGATTCAAACAATGCAATTAATTGAGGGAAAACATTCCATGCATGATTATGAACATATGGCCAAATTATTGTGCGAGGAAATATGCATAGATTGAGAGATGGCCAAGTATGTGCTTACCTCCAAATCGTGACAGCAAGAGCAGATGTGATTTTGAGTTGGAGGTGTTACAGACAAGTTGTGATGATCTGGACAGCTTCCCTACAACATATGGAGTGTGTTTGAACACTTGGATTGAATTGAAATGGAATGGATCAGTTTATGGCATCTCAGCTGCAACTTCACTTCAAACTTGTGTGGATGGCAAGGGATTTTGAGATTTTGATGTTCCAGATGTTATGTGAGTGTTTGATCAGCTCATATGTGATGTATTTGAGGTGTGTGAGTGATTGGTTTGATTGGAATTGCTCTCAAACTCAAAACCCGATAGCTACCTTGCTAAGAAAGGCATTTTTGCCAAGAGAAAGAGATTTTGAGGAAAGCATCTGTTAGATGGCTTTGGTGTACTCAAACTGACCACAATTGAGCTCTATTTATAGTAGAGCAAGTTTTTTTTGCAAGGAATAGTGAATGGCAGCTGGTAAGTAGGTTTGGCCAATGTTGGCAAATGAAAATCCAAGTCTCCTCTAGCCATTGACTAGAGGTTAGGGCACAGAGCTTTGGTCCCCTTGGTCTTGGATAAGTCTTGACTGATTTCAGATGAGAATGGCTCAGTCCATGCCACCTTGATGGTTCCATTGAATGCCTCATTCCAAATTTGAAGTCTTGTCCCTATTTTGGCCATTCTAGGTTCAACATGCTATTTCTTGTTCCTTGGACCTTGGAGGCTTGGCTCAGTGATTGTCCCCTTTAGATTCAATCCTCTGAGGTGTCCAAGTGGATAGGAGCAATTGAATTTGGCTGATTTTGGCAAATCGACCAAAGTTGCAAATTCTGCCTTGCCTTGACAGATTTCAGCAAGGCAACTTGGCAATGTTGTATCTCATGGTGTAGGTTGAATTTGGCAATGTTCTTGGCCATTTTGGAAAGCTCTTACATGATACAACAACTGTTTAAACAAGTTTGGTTTTGACCTCTTTTGATTCCAAGTGAAAAATCCCCCTACATTTGGTAAAAAGTGAGGCAGAATCTGACTTAGTGAAAATTTCACTAAGTGTTGGAAAAAGTGACATTTTCACTTTTCAGCCACTTTGATCACTCCATAACTCAAAATCCTTAATGAATTGGAATGACTTGTAGTTGAAGTTTTTGTAGGTGATAATGAGGGCTACAAATACATCTTTGGATGAGAAAAAATGGCCTTGTGTTTTAGGAGTTATGGTCCTCCAAAGTTGGTACCTTTGCCACTTTATTTTTAACTTAGAAAATTTTCTAAGTTTTATGATTACCCCTTTTACAAGTTATCTCACTTTTCTTGATTTTTCTTGATGAATGATGATTCAAATCATACATTAACATCATTTTAGGGTTAAAAATCCATTTTGGTGAAAAATCTCAAAAAGTCAAAGTTGACTTTTGTGCACAGTTGACTTTTTATCAGATGAATTCCAAACTGTGCAATTCTTCAGGAAATCATGTCCTTGACCTAAATCAAACTTGATGGACATGTTCCATGGGTGTCATAGGGTATATTCAATCATGTATTAGGGTTTGGGAGCATGTCTTGGTCAAAAGTCAAAGTTACAGTTGACTTTTCTCTTAAAACCCTAATTGTGGTGCAGATGAAATTGAGACTTGTTGCTCAAGCTTCTTGGATCAATCCATTGTTCCAAATGGATCAATATGGTATATTAGAGACCCTCAAATCATGTCTTGAGGTCTTGGCTCATGGTTTGTCCCAAAAGTCAACTTAGGGGTGAATTAGGTCAAGAATCCCTAATTCCTGATTTTTTATGAATGCATCCCCTGAGGCAAAATTGACTTGATGCATGGGTTCATGAGGTTCCATGAAGTATATTAGGTCATGTTTTGGATCATTGCCTAGTGCCCAGATGAAAAGTTTCCATCTGGAGGCCCTGGTCGACCAAAACCCTAATTTGGTGACACTGGCGATCTTGAGGCTTGATCCACCTAGAAGGGAGCATCCTTGTGCTTAATCCTTGAAGTGGGAGTCCTTTTGATCCTTTGTGGATATTTAAGAGATTAGACAAGTTGAAGATCATGTCATTTCTTGATTGATCCTTTGTCTAAGCACTCAGAGAGGGCTTGAAACCCTAATTTTGATTGTATTAGATGCTCACCCATCTTTGGGGAGACTGATGAAGCATGATGGTTCATCCATATTGTGATGATGATTTTCACAATGATGGGAAATCTAAGTGGTCAAAATTTGGGGTATTACAGATGCCCCTATTTAATCTTCTTGGACCCGAAGGTGTGAATGACGAAGGGATTCGGGCATTCGGGGTGCAAGAGAATTAAATATCGGAATACTCGAAATTTTGATGGTGGTTATGAATGGTAGCTTACGCATTCATCTTCTTTAGCTAAGCAATGATGCTTAGAAAAGGTAAACTTCCCCTCGATCCTGGTTTCCTACCAAGGAACTGGTCTCAGTCTCTTTTGAAATAAACTTCCCCTCGATCCTGGTTTCCTACCAAGGAACTGGTCTTGGTTTCTTTTGAACTTCCCCTCGTTCTTGGTTTCCTACCAAGAACTGGTCTCAGTCTCTGAAATGAACTTCCCCTCGTTCCTGGTTTCCTACCAAGGAACTGGTCTTAGTTTCTTTTGTCAACTTCCCCTCGATCCTGGTTTCCTACCAAGGAACTGGTCTTAGTTTCTTTTGAAATAAACTTCCCCTCGATCCTGGTTTCCCACCAAGGAACTGGTCTTAGTTTCTTTTGTCAATAAACTTTATTGACAAGGGACGCTATGTGTAGCGGTTTTCCTTCAAACTTCTCGCCGAATTTTCCTGGGGAGATGCCATTTGAGTAGAAAATGTTTTGTTGTCAGACTTGCTGGGGAACCCATTCGTCTGAGTTGTAGAGGTACACAAACTCCTCTGTTTTGGAGACGCCATTTGTCGATTCTACTGGGGAAAGCGAGTCTCTTGAGAGACTGTTTTCGTTTGGGGTTACATCATACTTTTCTCGGGATCTTCCCGGAGAAATGCCATATGATGGGATCCAATTTTGAGGTGCCAATGACCTTCTCATCAGTGGTTTTTCGGAGCAAAACTGGCGTGCTGCCGAATCTCTGATCACGAGGCTTTCTCTGTGGATTTTCCTTAATCCGGGAAAGCAAGGATATCATCTTCAATGGCGAAGAGTGATGCTTATTGAAAGTTTTCTCTGGCTTTTCAGAGGTTCAAGTTATCAAAGTGGTCAAGGACCAACTTCTTTCCAGAATTAAACTGGAAGCGAGGTTGTTCAGACACAGTATTTCCTGACGAGGCAAGAACTGACAACTCGATTGAGAGGACTTCTACCACTAGGGGACAGGACCGACTAGAGGGATAGTGATGCAATATGAA
This sequence comes from Lathyrus tuberosus, assembly GCA_022829125.1. Taxonomy (NCBI): domain Eukaryota; kingdom Viridiplantae; phylum Streptophyta; class Magnoliopsida; order Fabales; family Fabaceae; genus Lathyrus; species Lathyrus tuberosus. The sequence goes on along the minus strand of JALAZF010000164.1, from coordinate 4,195,754 downwards.
TATGAATGTAAATCAATAATGCATGATGTATGTATGTATGTGCTGACAAAACAGACGCAACATACAGACTAAGAGATGAACACAATTGGATACTCGGCCATCGCGGGGCGAAGAAGTACCGTTGATTCAAAATAGCAATTCCACCTTGCTTAGGAGAGATAGTCCCGTTGGGAGCTATGTTGATCGGGCTTAGGAGATGAGAACTCGGCCGAGGATGTCAGACGAAACATGGTCTCTGACATTGCTGATCCTTCATTCAGGCCTACTGGTCTAGAAGGAGTACTTTGATTCTGCACTTTGAAGTTCGCTTACTTCGGGAGAAGCGATCGATGTTCTTCTGATGTTCAACAGTCACAAGAAATGCCATCTTTAATTTAAAAGCAGAAAAAAATTTTAACAAGTAAATTCATTTTTGTTTCGTTTCAAGAATCGTTGATTAAGCTTAAACAACGTCGTTCTGTAAAGCTAAAACAAGTAAAGAATTACAAACAAAAGCACAAGGGCTCAAATTTTATTGATAAGATGGAGATCAGCCAAACGCGTGATTCCAAAGAGTATATACAAAGTTAGAAAATGGTAATTTACAGGGAAAAGGGCTACGTTGAAACATAACGACCATTATCCTTCTACCAACTTTGAGTTCGGGACATCCTGAGCTTCCGTCGAAGATGACCTTTGACTGGAGATTTCCTCCGATAGATGATGCTGTAACTGTGAGGTACTTGCCTCTGTTGAACATAGTTATTTGCCATTATCCCTAATTTTTGCCTGGATTGTACTATGAGATTTCCAATCCATCGGGATGATTTTTTTTCATGTCTCTAACTTTTGCCTGGACCGCCCTTTCGGGTTTTCAATCCATCGAGACGTTTTTTTTTTAGTTTTAGGCGAAGTATTTCTTGACTACATCAACATTCGTGGGGTAGGCAAATTCCTCTCCGTCCATGGTTGCAAGTCTCAAGGCGCCGCCTGAGAAAGCTTTCGTGACCACATAGGGGCCATCATAATTTGGGGTCCATTTGCCCCGAGAGTCAGTGAGAAATGATTGTATCTTCTTGAGCACAAGGTCTCCTTTTCTGAAGATGCGAGGTCGGACCTTTTTGTCAAAAGCCCTCTTCATTCTTTGTTGATACAACTGACCGTGGCATAATGCCGTGATTCGCTTCTCTTCGATCAGGTTCAGTTCGTCGTGTCGACTTTGACACCATTCAGCTTCGGTGAGCTGAGCTTCCCTCAATAACCGGATTGATGGGATCTCTACTTCTATGGGGAGCACTTCTTCCATGCCATATACTAGAGAGAAAGGGGTTGCCCCTGTTGAAGTGCGGATAGATGTTCGATAACCGTGAAGAGCAAAGGGTAGCATTTCGTGCCAATATTTATAGGTTACAACCATCTTTTGAACAATCTTCTTGATGTTCTTGTTAGCCGCTTCTACCGCTCCATTCATCTTGGGTCGGTAGGGAGATGAGTTATGGTGTTCGATCTTAAACTCTGCACACAACTCTTTCATCATCTTATTGTTCAAGTTAGATCCATTGTCAGTAATGATCTCGCTTGGAACACCATAACGGCAGATGATATTGCTTTTGATAAATCGGACCACCACTTGTCGGGTCACATTGGCGAATGACGCTGCTTCGACCCACTTGGTGAAATAGTCAATGGCTACCAGGATGAACCGATGTCCGTTTGAAGCCTTGGGCTCAATCATACCAATCATATCGATTCCCCATATGGAAAATGGCCACGGGGAAGAAAGAACTTTGAGATGTGATGGCGGTACATGAATTTTGTCAGAGTATATCTGACACTTGTGACACCTCCTCATGTACTTGTAGCAGTCGGATTCCATGGTCAACCAATAATACCCGGCCCTGAGAATTTTTCTCGCCATTGTGCGTCCGTTGGCATGAGTGCCAAAGGATCCTTCATGAATTTCTTTCATGAGCATGTCTGCTTCTGGTCTGTCGACGCATCGGAGCAAGACCATGTCAAAATTTCTCTTATAAAGAGTGTCACCGCTCAGGAAGAAGTTTCCAGCCAATCTTCTGAGGGTTTTCCTGTCTTTTCTGAGTGCCCCAGATGGGTACTCTTGTTTCTGAAGGAAGCATTTGATATCGTGATACCAAGGTTTGTCGTTTATGACTGCTTCAATCGCGAAGATGTAAGCGGGCCGTTCAAGGCGCATGATGTCGATCTTAGGTATGTCATTCCATCGACCTACACTAATCATGGAAGAGAGAGTGGCTAATGCATCAGCCATGTGATTCTCATCACGAGGGATGTGATGAAAGTCGACTCTGTTGAAGGAGGGTAACAACCTCCTTGCATAGTCTTTGTAAGGAATCAATCCTGATTGGTATGTGTTCCAATCTCCTTTTATCTGGTTAATAACCAGGGCTGAATCGCTGTATACGTCCAAGTTTTTGATCCTTAAATCAATCGCTTCTTCGAGACCCATAATACATGCTTCGTATTCGGCCTCGTTGTTCGTACATTTGAACGTAAGTCTGGCAGTGAAAGGAATGTGGGAACCCTGAGGGGTAACAATGATTGCACCAATTCCGTTTCCATAATGATTGACTGCTCCGTCAAAGATCAGTCCCCACTGGGAACCTGGTTCTGGCCCTTCACTGGGTAGCGGTTCATCGCAATCTTTCATTTTTAGATACATGACATCTTCGTCTGGGAAGTCAAACCCGATTGATTCTTGATCGTCAATCGGTTGATGAGCCAAATGATCGGCTAAAATACTTCCCTTAACGGCTTTCTGAGCGTGGTACTCTATGTCATATTCTGATAGTAGCATCTGCCAACGGGCAATCCTTCCCGTGAGAGCAAGTTTTTCGAAAACGTACTTGATTGGATCCATTTCGGAGACCAACCAAGTAGTATGACGAATCATGTACTGGCGAAGACGTTTGGCTGCCCAAGCCAAAGCGCAACAAGTTTTCTCAAGCATTGTGTACCGAGTCTCGCAGTCGGTGAATTTCTTGCTTAGATAGTAAATGGCAGACTCTTTCCTTTTAGTTTCGTCTTGTTGGCCAAGTACACATCCCATTGAGTCCTCTAGGACTGTGAGGTAAATGATCAGTGGTCTTCCTTCCACTGGAGGTGATAGAATCGGAGGATTCAACAGATATTCCTTGATACTGTCGAAGGCGGTTTGGCAATCTTCTGACCAAACGCAATCCTGGTTCTTTTTGAGTAATTTGAAAATCGGCGCACATGTCGCGGTCATAAGGAATATGAATCTGGAGATGTAGTTCAAACGTCCCAGGAATCCTCTGACTTGTTTTTCAGTTTTCGGAGAAGGCATTTCTTGAATGGCCTTGACCTTGTCAGAATCAACTTCAATTCCTTTCTGGCTGACGATGAACCCTAGTAATTTCCCCGAACGGACACCGAAGGTGCACTTGTTAGGATTCAAGCGAAGCTTGAATTTTCTTAGACGTTCGAACAATTTTGACAGATGTTCAACGTGCTCATCCTCTGTTCTTGATTTTGCAATCAAATCATCGACATATACCTCGATTTCTTTGTGTATCATGTCATGAAACAGAGTAGTCATGGCCCTTTGATAGGTTGCCCCGGCGTTCTTCAAACCGAACGGCATTACCTTGAAACAAAAGGTACCCCATGGGGTAATGAACGAAGTTTTCTCCATGTCTTTCGGCGCCATTTTGATCTGGTTATAGCCCGAGAATCCATCTATGAAGGAGAATACTTTGAACTTTGTTGTGCTGTCAACCAGCATGTCAATGTGTGGTAAAGGAAAGTCGTCCTTTGGACTTGCCTTGTTTAGATCTCGGTAATCAACACACATTCTGACCTTTCCGTCCTTTTTGGGAACGGGTACGATGTTGGCTAACCATTGAGGATATTCAGATGTAGCAAGGAAACCCGCGTCAATCTGTTTTTGCACCTCCTCTTTGATTTTGACGGCCATGTCCGGGTGAGTCCGTCTCAACCTTTGCTTTACTGGAGGACATTCCGATCTTAGCGGTAAGTGATGTTCCACGATGCTGGTATCCAACCCTGGCATATCCTGATAGGACCAAGCGAATACATCGGGGAATTCTTTGAGAAGCTTTATCAAACTTTCTTTGACAGTTGGACTGAGCAGTGCTCCGATCCTGATTTCTTTTCTGTCTTTTTCTGAACCCAAGTTTACCATTTCCAACGGCTCTTTGTGAGGTTCAATGGACCTTTCCTCTTGTCTGAGTAGTCGGGAGATCTCTTCTGGAATTTCGTTGTCATTTTCTTCTTCAGCCTCGAATACCGGGAACTCAAAGTTGGAAGAAGGCATCGGATCGTATGTTTCAACGGGGTTTAAAACAAGCAATCTGCATGACGTGATGATTCATGTTTAGAAGAGATAGAGAAAATGTAAGTGTGTGCAGTGTATTTATTTTACTGCTTGTTTTTATTATTGAATGTTTTTTAGGATTACCATTTTCTGAAAAAGCAAAAAGAGAAAATAGCAAATAATGCGGGAATTACAGAACGACGTTATTTTATTAATGAACAAGTCGAATCTTGAAACTACAGCCTTATAAAACAAAACTCACTCGCTCTGGGCAAAGCGAAGAGGGAAATTTACAAAAAGCGAGCCCTATCAAAACATCCGTTTCACCTGGGCAGGGTGAAAGGTTAAAGATGGAAATTACTTTGACTGACGAACGAACTTCGGAACCTCGACGACAACCCATTGGCGGCGAACTCCTCGGTGAATCACAAAGTCTGGCACCTTCCTTGATTTGTCTTCAGAAATGACGCTGATTTCTGGTGGAGCAGGATCATTGGAATCTGTCTCCCAAGCAGAATTGTCGTAGGAGGATTCCTCTGTTGCATTTTGCATAGCATTGGTGCTCTCAGCTGTATCTCCCCATCCAGTTGACTGGATATCTTCGAGCCTGATACGAGAGCTTTCGGGAGCAGTGTACTTGACCATAAAGTCGTATTTTCTACTTGGTTATCCCAGAATATCCCAAACTTCTTTGGAACTGGAGAAGTCATCCCTCTCGATGACGTTGACCTCAGGAAAAGTATAGTTGATGAATTCTAGTCCTGCAAACGTTGTGAATTCATCGTCATGTTGAATAGTTTCCGAATGACCTGAGTGTTGATCCCATGACATGGTGGGGACACAGGTATTCTGTTCAATGACGCTCAGCTGAGTTTCATTGTTCGGCTGACATCCTTCTAATGAGTTTGGCAGAGCACGACATCCTTCTGGATCACAACCTCCGTATATCAGTTCGACATCTGATCTTGGTATAAATCTCGAACTTTCTGTAGGAAAGCAAAAAGGCATAGGCACCTCTTCCTGAGACATATAGCCGTCCTTGTTAAGGTAGGACTTCCATTCTTCATCCGTGTCAGAGGAATCTTCCTCATTGATAGCATGAACTGTCTGAGACACTGGGTAAAGAAAACCTCCACTGTGGAAGAAGTTTTGAAGGGGATGAAAACTTTCATCGTTGGCAACTGTCTGAGTACAGGTCACAGAAAAACCAATACCCTTCTTTGTTTTATTGTCAGTGGGAATGACAAGTTGTCCCCATCCTTTTGTATCGGTACTCTCGACCGCTTTGATAGCATCTTTGTATGAAGAAATTGAAGTTCCTTCTTCGGATTGATCGTTCTTGCTCACCGATAGTGCTTGGAACTGAGTTCCAATAACCTCCTCGGGTTCTACACAAGCAGATGATGATAGGTTACTCGCAAGCAAGGCTTGTTCCCCACAAACCGTGACAAGTTGATCGTTCTTGACGAACTTTAGCTTTTGGTGGAGGGTTGAAGTAATCGCTCCAGCCTGATGTATCCAAGGTCTTTCTAATAAACAACTGTATGTTGCCCGGATGTCCATGACCTGGAAAGTGATTTGGAAAGTGTGAGGACCAATAGTTATGGGAAGATCAACTTCGCCGATAACTGTTTTTCTGGATCCGTCGAATGCTTTGACGATGACCTCGCTGACTCTCATCGGAGGGCCCTCAAATGATAATTGCGTCAAAGTGGACTTTGGCATAACATTCAGGGCTGACCCTGTGTCTACCAGTACAAAGCATCGCCCTGGCAGTTAACTGTAATGTTGAGCGCCATGTTATGACGACGACCATCTTCAGGTAATTCCTCATCACTAAATCCCAAATTATTGCAGGAAGTGATGTTAGAGACAATGCTATCGAATTGTCTGATTGTTACATCCTGTTCCACAAAGGCTTGCTCCAAGACTTTCTGTAGAGCCTCTCTGTGTGCTTCTGAACTGAGTAACAGTGATAATACTGAGATCTTTGAAGGAGTCTATAACAGTTGATCAACAATGTTATATTCACTCCTTTGGATGAGCTTTAGCATCTCATCTTTGTCTTTTGAAAAGTCGGGATTACCAGATTGACTGACTGGTGGATCAGGAATTTCCGCCTGAAGTTCCTTTTCTTTGTTGGATTCTCCAACCCCTCGGTTGAAGATTCGACCGCTCCGTGTTACACGACTGATGTCTGCAATATTCACGACGGAGGGTAATGGAATTTCCTTTCCATTCTCGATTATTGTTGCACCGTATTTGTAAGGGATTGCCTTAGCTGATTCATACGGTAGTGGCCCCGGTAGATAGATGACTATGGGAACCTTCTGATTTTTCTGACCATCATAAGTAATCTCGATCCGTTCCTGGTTGGGAACTTTAGATTCGTCAAGTAGAGGAATGATGGCAAAAACATCCCTGGCCCTATGATGACTAGAGATTGTGACAACATCCTCAACTTGATCGGCAAGGTAGTTCGGCGTCCAGTTGATGGGTCCAGAACCCGGATATGGACGAATTTCTCCATGATCGATCTGACCCTGAAGAGCTGCTCTCACAAGGTAACACCCTTGGTTACTTTCTGAACAGACGCTACAACTGTCATAGTTGTGTGGTGGCACCTGGCCACGCCCACTTTGAATACAATGTAACCTCACTAGGTTACCTTCCATTGATCGGACATCCTGACTTTGACGACGAGTAGGATTCCCGTGATTGATACTAATCTGCTGAGTATCTTCGTCCAAATAGATTGGCATCCACCAGTGATTTAACAAGTGCTGAAGTGCCTCCTGGACAAGGGTACAACCTCGATCGTTTTTGCAACCCGCTTTACAATTTTGATAGTCATGTGATATTAAGAATCCAAGTCGGACCTGCTCAGCATGTAACTCTACCAGGTTGGTATCCATTACGCGGATGTCGAAGATCTGAACCATGTTGATTTGATAGGAGTTCCTATCATGGTAGTCTTGGATCCATCCAAGATCCATCTGACGCTGGAGGGCCTCTTGTATGAAAGAGCATCCCTGTTTGTTTACCGAGCAAATTAGACAGGAACTGTAATCGTGCCACGGCAGATTATGATACTGGCTTTGCCTTGAGTGCATCGCCACCAAGTTGACATTCATCGCACGGATGTCGTGGTTTTGAATGATGTTGGAATTCGTGTAAACCATGTTAACTCCACGAACTCGGTGCTCTTGGATCCATCCAAGATCCATTTGTTCCTGTAGAGCTGTTTGCACTACAGAACACCCCTGGTTGTCTTTAGAGCAGATATCACACTGGTGATAATTATGAGGTGGCACATGGCCATATCCACTCTGTCTACAATGCATCTTGACCAGATTGGTCCCCAATAAGAGTACATCATGAATTTGATAGACATTGTTAGTCTCTTTCTCAATCAGATTGACTGCAGCTTTCTCGTGCTGAGGCAGCGGGTTCGTAAGAACATTAGGATTCGTATCTTTGAAAGATAAGAGCCCGCTCCTAACAAGCTTTTGCACGTCGGATTTGAAATTGAGATAAGTCTCAATGTTATGCCCTGAACCTCCTTGATGATAAGGGCATGTTTGATCCGCTTTAAACCAAAAAGGCGGATTTTCTGGAACTGAAATGGGAGACTTAGTCTGGATGTGCCCCTTAGCCAGCAGTAACGGAAATAGCTCTGCATACGTTACGGGTATAGGATCAAATCCTGGTGGCCGTATTGTACGGTTGTTGTTATATGGAGGACGAGCCTGCTGAAGAGGCTGTTGTGTCCTTTGTTGGTCAGGTTGGCTCTGCGCAACCTGAGGTTGATACATAGGAACAGGCACGGGGCCGATAGTAGGAGTAACAGCTGCTACTGGCTGATAACGTCGCCTTTGCTTTCCGAGAGAGATATTCCCAATATCTTGCTCTTTTTTCTTAGGGAGAGCACTACCGTATTTTTTAGTACCGCTCGTTGATCCAGTGTCTTTTACCAAACGTCCTTCTCAGACGGCTTCCTCAAGACGTACACCATGCCGACCATTTCGGTGAAATCACTGGGTGCACTGGCAATCATTCGGTCATAGTAAAATGAGCTTAAGGTCTTTAAGAATATTTTTGTCATCTCTTTTTCCTCAAGAGGTGGACAAATTTGAGCGGCAATTTCATGCCACCTTTGAGCATACTCCTTAAAGGTTTCCTTTTCCTTTTGCGACATTGATCTGAGTTGATCTCTGTCGGGTGCCATGTCCAAATTGTACTTGTATTATTGGACAAAGGCAGTACCAAGATCTCTGAATGTACTGATCGTAGTACGGTTTAAACCCATGTACCATTTGAGTGCGGCACCGGTTAAACTATCCTGGAAGTAGTGAATCAGCAGGTCCTGATTCTCCGTCTGGGCTGACATCCGCCGAGCGTACATCACCAGATGGCTCTGAGGGCAAGAGTTACCCTTGTATTTTTCAAAGTCGGGCACTTGGAACTTGTGCGGGACTTTCACATTTGGGACCAAGCAGAGGTTTGCGGCGTCCTTTCCAAATAGATCCTGACCGCGAATAGCTTGCAGCTCTTTCTGCATTTCCAAGAACTGCTCCTGGAATTCATCCATTCTGTCAAACATAGTTTCCTTCTGGTACCAGAAGGTGTCTGTGGAATCTGTCCTTCCGGGACAGTGTGCACCACAGGGGGTGGTACCGTGACTACGGCAGTGAGTCTTGGCGCCTCCCGAAGTTTGTAACCTTCAGGAGTCTTCAGTATGCCCCTGGCATCTTCGCTTTCCCGAAGTTTAACCTTCAGGCCCAGCGGCTTCTGTTGCGATTCCCTGATCTTCAGTGATCGGCAGAACATATCCTTCCGGGATATAGTTAACAGGCATGCCCCAAGGACGATCTTTCGGCATCTGATACCTAGGATCATACTTTTCTATGATGGGCGTTGAGGTGATCTCTGAGATCACAGTTCTTTGTAGCTGAGCTTCTGCCATGGCTTGCATGTCGTTACGAAGCTTTCTCATATCCTCTCTCAGAGCGTCGATCTCTTCTTTCAACTCTCTGTTTTCTTCCTCAAGATCATCCATCTTTTTCTGACGATTGGCCCGAGTATTATACGAATGAGACAGTTTGACTCTAGAATCGAGACACAAACGTGAGATTCGAAGGGAAGAAGAATACGCGATGTGAGAATGATGAATGCAATGATTATATTAATTGTTTTTTTTTTGTTTAATCAAAATAAACTTCGACAATTAGATTGCAAATATCAAACAGTGGGGAAACCCCTTTTTATTGAAATTCAAAGGATTACAGAAATGGAAATACAGTAGATTACAAAGTGCAGAAACAGAAACCTAAACTAATGGGTCCCGAATCCTCTCTGAGGAGAAACCGGGTGCTGATTTTGGTATCTTCCTTTTCTTTGACCGGGGCGCTTGGGTCGTTGTCGGGTTGTCATTCCTTTGCCAAGTGAAAGGAGTGAACAAATTCCTTTGGTCATCTTGATTCTCTATAGCATGCTGCTCCAAAATTTCAATCAGAGCATCTTTCTCTTTTAGTAGTTGCTGTATTTGGATACACTCTACGTCGAGGGTGTGGTACTTGTTCTTCCAAGACCTTCTTTCCTTTTGAACCTTGTTGAGAGTAACCTGAAGCTTTTTAGTTTCCGTCATGAAGTACATGACAGATTCCCTCGGCGGAAGAATTTCGTAACGAGGATAAGGCATCTTTAGCTTAAGAGCTCTAGTTTGTACCCAGTGGAGATAAGGCTCCACCGAGACACAGTCTGGTTTTCCCAGAGACTCTCGTCCTTTCTTATGAACCTGTTTCCAAGCTTGCACTATTTCCATCTTTAGTGCACTGTCATTTTCTCCTTCTTTGAAGAAAAGACCTTCCAGATGAACACCCAGTGGGATGTGTCTCATCGGGTATCCAAATTGACGAAGAACCAATATCGGATGATAGTTAATTCCTCCTTTAGTTCCTATGAGGGGTAAGCTGGGGAAGTTTCCACAACGGTCAATGATTCTGATTCCCTCATAAATCCTATTACACCAATCTATATCAGAATTGGTGAGAGACATGATCTTCTGCAACCAACGTAAGACACTCTTGCAATCCTAAAAAGCAGCAGACTTAGGCAAGTGAGAGATAAACCATTTATAAAGTAAAGGTACACAGCATGTGATCTCCCCTCCGCTGTACAAATTTCCCAAGTGTACAGAATAATACGCATCTGCAAGCAAAGTCGGCACAGGGTTTCCAATGAGAAAAACCTTAATAGCGTTGATATCGACGAAGTTATTGATGTTGGGAAACAAAAATAATCCGTAGGTGAGCAAGACAAAGATGCTTTCAAAAGCAGTTGTGTTCCCTATACTAGCGAAGTATAGAGCCTTTTTGTCAAGAACTGGGCTGGCAAACCTTGGATGCCACCCTTAGTAATCATGTGAGTCTTGACCTCAGACTCGTCCAAATGAATTGCTCTTGCAATAGTCTGATTCTTTGGAATTTCTTCCAGTCCAGAAAATGGAGCTCAATCAGTGATATGTAAATCAGTCAGATGAGAATACTCCTTCAGCGTTGGTGATAGCTGGTAATCTGGGAATGTGAAACAGTGATAAACTGGATCGTAGAACTGAATGAGCGCGTCCATGATCCCCTTAATCACATGGACTCTTAACAATGGTAGCAAACCACCGTGCTTGGCTCTGAAAGCCTCTGGGTTAACGATCATCCTTGCTAACCTTCTCAAATCTCCTAACTTTGGAACCTTGAAGGTATACTGGCGAGTTCTCCTTCTACCGAAATCCATTAATGCAATCTTTTTCTCTGATATTTGCAATCACGTCTTAGTTTAATTTGAAAAACAGAGAGACTAGGAGAGAAAGTTTTTTGAATGTTTTAATGTTTTATTAAATGAATGCATGAATGCAGCACACAAAAACATAGAAAAAACATGGGGTCAGAGGGTTATTGTCATGAAGTCAAGGCTCTACCCATCCCCAAAGGTTTATACTAGGGTGATTTTTGTACCTGTACTCATTATCATCAGCTCCTCCCAGGAAGGCAGACAACAAGCGGATCGCCAGCGAGTTGTGTGCAATCTTAGAGTAAGCGCTATTCACCGAGAATAGATCACCAGCCTCAAATGAGGGTAGTATCGCGTAACAGCTATTTCTGATAGCTTCCGCACTACGAAAGGGTTGGCTTTTCTAGGTGTATACTCAATCTTTCCACATACGGCATCACCCGCATTCCCATTAGCAGAAAAATAAACACGTATAGGATTTAGGAAAAGCAGTATCTATATTTGTCCTAAACATCCTAGACCTTTAAAGCTATGAATCCTAAGTTCCTGACAGAAAATGGGTTCCCCGACGGAAGCCCCAATATGTGGTTCTCTGCCTAAGAGATGGACCAGCATAGGTCAATCTTTCTCTTCGGTAGAGTTCCCATTTTCCGTAGAAAACGGGGATGATGCCCTAAGGCAGAAAGATCTTGGCAATGACTCCCCAGCAGAGTCGCCATTTTACAAGGAAAACAGAAAGAAAGAAAGATCGGCCCCACGGTGGGCGCCACTTTTCCTGTGGTGGCCACCGCCATGAAAAAGATTCGTCCAAGGTTTTCACCTTAAATTTTAAGAAAGTCAGTGAACGGCCCCATGGTGGGCGCCACTTTTTCTGTAGCGAGCGATTTTGGACGCGGTTCTTAAGCGCTGGTCGCTCTCTGCGGTTTGAGCTTGAACTACAGGTCGATTCATTTTTTATCCTATAGTGAGCTGAATAAGGAAGGGAAATAGATGTCTCCAATTAACCCTGCTTTGCATACTGAGTTTAAACAGCGGTCTGTTAGGTTACGGATGCTATCAATGTGGGGGGGCCTTTGTACTGGTTATTCGTATTTCGCCAATACAGGTTTCTTTCTTTCTAGGGCTTAATGTTTCTGGCGGGGAACAAGGGTTAGGATGTTAGGACTGATGCTTTTGAAATACTGCTTTTGATTGATGGAGATATGGGATTTGGGTTTTTTGTTGATTGCGCTCGCTAAGATCTTTTCTTTTGATCTTATGCCTACGTATTCCCGTTTACCGAAACAGGGAAATCAGAGCGTTCGTAGTTCCTCCTATTCTATGGGAGGAAATGGGTGTTTTTGGTGTCTTGTTCAAAGCCCAAGACGTGAAGCGAAAGGTAGTTTGTATCTTGTTCAAAGCCCAAGATGTGAAGCTGAAAGACCTCGACTTTAGAGAGAATTTGTCATCTCTAAAGAGGGGAGAAGGAGAATTACTTTAACTGGGATACGCGGATCCGAGCAATGCCATAATTTCCGAAGAAAGGGTTTTAACCTGAAGGAGAAGACTTTAACTCAGTGTAGAGCAATGCCATCTTTCCTTAGGAATTTCTCATGCTAAAAGAGGGACAGTGGCATGGATATAGATGATCCAGAGGCTTGCCGCTTACAGCGATTAGATGAAAGGAAAGGAGTTGTTGATGTTTGTGTACTGTGAACGAGGCACAGCTTTGATGCTAAAAGGTTGATTGGATCAACCAATGGTTTTCTTATACAAAGCCTAAGAGGAGGCTAATTTCCGCTAGGAAAATCATTATACAAAGCCTAAGAGGAGGCTATTTTGTGTCTCGTACAAAGCCCGAGAAAGAGGCTAAAAGATTTTGACCCGACGATGGAGTCTTTTGGTATCTCGTATAAAGCCCGAGATGGAGGCGATTTGACTCAACAAGGGAGTTTTTTTGTATCTCGTATGAAGCCCGAGATGGAGGCGATTGTTTGTTTGACTCTACGAGGGAGTCTTTGTGTCTCGTACGAAGCCCGAGATAGAGGCTAAAAGTTTGACTCAACAAGAGAGTCTTTTTGTATCTCGTACAAAGCCCGAGATGGAGGCTAAAGGGTTGTTTCAGTTGAGTGACAGATCCAATATACTGATTTTAAAAGAGAAAATCAGTTCTTATATGAGCAACACTGTACTCAGGGATTTGATCTGAGGATCAGGGATATTTCCTTCTCTTTGAGGAAACGGGAAATCCAAAGGGTATTGAGACTGTCCGAGTCTGCGGGTTTCCTTCCTATTTAATGAAGGGGGTCACTTGAGAATGTCTTTGAGACTCAAGGAAGTTAGACTGTCCAAGTCTAGAGTTTTTTTCTTTTTTGTACTATGCTTTGAGAAACAGTAGTAGACTCTATGAAAGAACTGTTCTATGAGGATGACTAGTTTCTGTTCCTATACCTCTAGGAGGTCGTTGGGACAATTTGTACGAAGCCCAAGAGGAGGCTGGAAACTTTTAAGAAGCCAACGGGTCCTTGTACTAAGCCCAAGAGGAGGCTATCATTCCTGGAGGAAGAGATCATTATACGAAGCCTAAGAGGAGGCTGTGAATACTTCTAAGAAGTCGTAGTGTCCTTGAATAATGCCCAAGAGGAGGCCGATGCTTTTAAGAAGCCCGTGGGTCTATCATCTCCTTTCCATTAGGAGAGATAACTCTTTTAAAGATAAAAACCACTGGTAAACGTGCGAGGTTTACTATCCAGCGACTTTTAGCTTTTGAAGAGGGTTCCTTAGTTAAGGTCCAAGATTATGACCGTAGTGGGTACCCAAACCCCGAGACATTCAAGGCAAGCTATCCACAAGGAATAGATCAAGTCAGGAAAGTTCAAAAATTTGGAAGAAACTCAAAGATGCCATTCACGGAGAATACATTCATCTTGGGGAGTAGAGCTTCTTGACGATTCCTAAGGAGGACAGCCGAAGAGAAGACTGTATCTGGTGCTCCTATTGGGGATCTAGGCGTCTATTTCTACGAATAAATGAAACGGCGTCACCTAGTTCTAGACGTAGTTGCCGGGGAAACTCGAAATATCTATACTATTATTACACAGTAGATATGAGTTTATGAAAGGAGACTTACAGTGAGCAGCCCCACAATACAGTTTATAATATGAAAGCAGTAAATGAAAGCGATAACCACTTACTCGGTTGTAGTGCTTCCATGCTGTTTGGTTAGTTGTTCAACAAAGAAAGATTGAAAACAACAGTATATTCAAAATCAAAGGAGAAAGTGCTTTGAAAAAGAAAGATTTGGGGCTTACAGCTCAAGGAGAGGCCCAGGGTTTTATCAGTGAGCACACTGTTTGACTTTGTACAGCAGAACTTATACAAGTGACTGGGGCCCAAAAAGGTTTTCTGTACAAAGGGATGGGTCTTACACTCTCTCAAGAGGCCCAAAAAGGTTTAAAGGAAAAAGAGTGGACTTATAACACGAGGGTAGGCCCAGATGATTTTTCGTTTAAAAATGGCGATCGCGCCGAGGTTTTATTTTAACGCAGAGGGACTTATACAATAAGTGAGGCCCAAAATGTTTTGGTTAAAAGGGGGATTGGGTCTTACACTCTAATAGAGGCCCAAAGTGTTTTGAATGGGTCTTATAGCTCAAGGAGAGGCCCAGATGATTTTTATTTTTTAAACGGGCGACGATCGCGCCGTTTACTTGTACAGAGGGACTTATACAATGAGTGAGGCCCAAAATGTTTTTGTACAAGGGGGGATGGGTCTTACACTCTCTCAAGAGGCCCAAAAAGGTTTAAAGATGATTTATGAGGGTTGAATTAATCCAAAACCCTAATTTGTTTTCAAAAATGTATTTAATTGAATAAAAATTCAATTGAAATGATCAAAAATTGTTTAACACATGGAAAACAAATTGTGATCTTGGATTAATGCTTCAAAAATTAAGTATTGACCTACAAAATAATTAGAAAGCATTAAAAGTTGCAAAATCAATGTAGAAAAAATATTTAAAATGCCAAAAACAATCAAAATATTAATTATTTACAAAAATATCAATTATATGAAATAAATAATCTTTTTGGGATTTTTTTGTGAAAATAAAATATTTTAACATTTTTGTGAATTATTAAAAAAAGAATCAACTCAAAATCATTAAAACTCAGAGAGAAATTAATTTTTGAATCAATTAAACAAAATCACAAAATTCAAATATTTGAATTTCTTAAAATGGCGCCAAGAACAAGCTGAAGAACACGCGCGTGTTCTTGGTTTCTCAGATTTGCATTTTCTAACCAATCTCCATGAATACGTAATCATATCATGCAATCCACATATCATTATGCTCGCCTCAACCTCACGATCATGTCTATGTACTTTAATTTCATTTAAATTAAACATACAACAAGAAATCACGAAGAGACCTCAAGAACCCTAATTTCTGCATGAAGGCTAGGATTTTTGATCCACGATTCAAACAATGCAATTAATTGAGGGAAAACATTCCATGCATGATTATGAACATATGGCCAAATTATTGTGCGAGGAAATATGCATAGATTGAGAGATGACCAAGTATGTGCTTACCTCCAAGTCGTGACAGCAAGAGCAGATGTGATTTTGAGTTAGAGGTGTTACAGACAAGTTGTAATGATCTGGACAGCTTCCCTACACCATATGGAGTGTGTTTGAACACTTGGATTGAATTGAAATGGACTGGATCAGTTTATGGCATCTCAGCTGCAACTTCACTTCAAACTTGTGTGGATGGCAAGTGATTTTGAGATTTTGATGTTCCAGATGTTATGTGAGTGTTTGATCAGCTCATATGTGATGTATGTGAGGTGTGTGAGTGATTGGTTTGATTGGAATTGCTCTCAAACTCAAAACCCGATAGCTACCTTGCTAAGAAAGGCATTTTTGCCAAGAGAAAGAGATTTTGAGGAAAGCATCTGTTAGATGGCTTTGGGGTACTCAAACTGACCACAATTGAGCTCTATTTATAGTAGAGCAAGTTTGTTTTGCAAGGAATAGTGCATGGCAGCTGGTAAGTAGGTTTGGCCAATGTTGGCAAATGAAAATCCAAGTCTCCTCTAGCCATTGACTAGAGGTTAGGGCACAGAGCTTTGGTCCCCTTGGTCTTGGATAAGTCTTGACTGATTTCAGATGAGAATGGCTCAGTCCATGCCACCTTGATGGTTCCATTGAATGCCTCATTCCAAATTTGAAGTCTTGTCCCTATTTTGGCCATTCTAGGTTCAACATGCTATTTCTTGTTCCTTGGACCTTGGAGGCTTGGCTCAGTGATTGTCCCCTTTAGATTCAATCCTCTGAGGTGTCCAAGTGGATAGGAGCAATTGAATTTGGCTGATTTTGGCAAATCGACCAAAGTTGCAAATTCTGCCTTGCCTTGACAGATTTCAGCAAGGCAACTTGGCAATGTTGTATCTCATGGTGTAGGTTGAATTTGGCAATGTTCTTGGCCATTTTGGAAAGCTCTTACATGATACAACAACTGTTTAAACAAGTTTGGTTTTGACCTCTTTTGATTCCAAGTGAAAAATCCCCCTACATTTGGCAAAAAGTGAGGCAGAATCTGACTTAGTGAAAATTTCACTAAGTGTTGGAAAAAGTGACATTTTCACTTTTCAGCCACTTTGATCACTCCATAACTCAAAATCCTTAACGAATTGGAATGACTTGTAGTTGAAGTTTTTGTATGTGATAATGAGGGATACAAATCCATCTTTGGATGAGAAAAAATGGCCTTGTGGTTTAGGAGTTATGGTCCTCCAAAGTTTGTACCTTTGCCACTTTATTTTTAACTTAGAAAAATTTCTAAGTTTTATGGTTACCCCTTTAACAAGTTATCTCACTTTTCTTGATTTTTCTTGATGAATGATGATTCAAATCATACATTAACATCATTTTAGGGTTAAAAATCCATTTTGGTGAAAAATCTCAAAAAGTCAAAGTTGACTTTTGTGCACAGTTGACTTTTTATCAGATGAATTCCAAACTGTGCAATTCTTCAGGAAATCATGTCCTTGACCTAAATCAAACTTGATGGACATGTTCCATGGGTGTCATAGGGTATATTCAATCATGTATTAGGGTTTGGGAGCATGTCTTGGTCAAAAGTCAAAGTTACAGTTGACTTTTCTCTTAAAACCTTAATTGTGGTGCAGATGAAATTGAGACTTGTTGCTCAAGCTTCTTGGATCAATCCATTGTTCCAAATGTATCAATATGGTATATTAGAGACCCTCAAATCATGTCTTGAGGTCTTGGCTCATGGTTTGTCCCAAAAGTCAACTTAGGGGTGAATTAGGTCAAGAAACCCTAATTCCTGATTTTTTATGAATGCATCCCCTGAGGCAAAATTGACTTGATGCATGGGTTCATGAGGTTCCATGAAGTATATTAGGTCATGTTTTGGATCATTGCCTTGTGCCCATATGAAAATTTTCCATCTGGAGGCCCTGGTCGACCAAAACCCTAATTTGGTGACACTGGCGATCTTGAGGCTTGATCCACCTAGAAGGGAGCATCCTTGTGCTTAATCCTTGAAGTGGGAGTCCTTTTGATCCTTTGTGGATATTTAAGAGATTAGACAAGTTGAAGATCATGTCATTTCTTGATTGATCCTTTGTCTAAGCACTCAGAGAGGGCTTGAAACCCTAATTTTGATTGTATTGGATGCTCACCCATCTTTGGGGAGACTGATGAAGCATGATGGTTCATCCATATTGTGATTATGATTTTCACAATGATGGGAAATCTAAGTGGTCAAAATTTGGGGTATTACAGTGAGCATCCACTACAATCAAAATTAGGGTTTCAAGCCCTCTTTGAGTGCTTAGACAAAGGATCAATCAAGCAATGACATGTTCTTCAACTTTTCTAACCTCTCAAACACCCATAAGGGATCAAGAGGACTCCCACATCAAGAATCAAGCACAAGGTTGCAGCATTCTAGGTGGATTAAGCCTCAAGATTGCTAGTGTCACCAAATTAGGTTTTGGTCAACCAGGGCCTCCAGATGGAAAATTTCCTCTGGGCATGAGCCAATGCTTCAAAGCATAACCTAAGGTGCTCCAAGAGACATCATAAACCCAATCACCAAGTCAATTTAACCTCAGAGTATGAATTCACTAAAAATCAGGAATTAGGGTTTCTTGATCTAATTCACCCCTAAGTTGACTTTTGGGACAAAACATGAGCCAAGACCTCAAGACATGATTTGAGGGTCTCTAATGAACCACATTGATCCATTTGTAACAAAGGAATTGACTCAAGAAGCTTGATCAACAAGTTTCAAGCTCATCAGAACCACAATTAGGGTTTCGCGAGAAAAGTCAATTGTGCCTTTGACTTTTGACCAGGACATGCTCCCAAACCCTAGGACATGATTCAATACACCCTATAACACCTATTAAATCAATCCATAAAGTTTGATTTAGGTCAAGGACTTGATTTCATAGAAGATCGCACAGTTTGGAATTCATCTGACAAAATGTCAACTATGCACAAAAGTCAACTTTGACTTTTTGAGATTTTTCACAATTATGGTTTTTTAACCCTAAAATGATGTTAATGTGTGATTAGAATCAACATTCATCAAGAAAAATCAAGAAAAGTGGGATAACTTGTAAAAGGGGTAACCATACAAACTTAGAAATTTTTCTAAGTTATGGAACAAAGTGGCTAGGGTACCAACTTTGGAGGATCATAACTCCTAAACCACATGGCCATTTTTCCCCATCCAAAGCTGGATTTGTAGCTCTCATGGCCCTCTACAAAAGCTTCAAACACAACTCATTCCAATTCCTCGTGGATTTTAAGTTATGGAATGATCAAAATCACAAAAAGTGAAAATGTCACTTTTTTCCAACACTTAGTGAAATTTTCACTAAGTCAGAATCTGCCTTACTTTTTTCCAAATGTAGGGGCATTTTTCACTTGGATCCAAAAAGTATCAAAACCAATTATGATCAAACAGTTGTTGTATCATATGAAGGTTTTCCAAAATGGCCAAGAACTCCATCAAAATCCACTTGACCCATGAGATATGACAATGCCAATATGCCTTGTTGCAAACTGTCATGGCAAGGCAGATTTTGGAGTTTTGCTCGATTTGCTCAAATTTTGCAAAGGACAAGCAACTCTATCAATCTGAACACCTCAAGGGGAGGCCAAGGAGGAACCAACTCTGATCCCAAGCCTCCCACAAGTCTTTGGAACCAAAAATAGCATGCCAAACCTAGAAATCCCTAAAAGAGGGACAAGACTCCAATTTTGTTTTGGAGCATTCAATGGATGCACCAAGGTGGAATGGACTGAACCATTTCCAACTGAATTCAGTCCAGACTTATCCAAGACCAAGGGAACCAGCAGCCTGTGTCCTAACCTCTAGTCAATGGCTAGAGGAGACTTGGATTCTCATTGCTCAACATTGGCCAAACCTCTGCAGCAGTTGCCATTCACTATTCCTTGCAAAACAAACTTGCTCTAGTATAAATAGAGCTCATTTGTGATCAATTTGAGTAGACCAAAGCCATCAAACAGATGCTTTCCTCAAAATCTCCTTCTTCACTCCAAAATTGCCTTCCAAAGCAAGTCACTATCGGGTTTTGAGTTTGAGAGCTATTCCAACCAAACCAATCACACACACACCTCATAAACATCATATAGAAGTGATCCAAACACTTAAACAACATCTGGAACACTGATTTATCATAATCACCAGCCAACTGCTCAAGGTTTTAACATAGTTGCAGTTGGGATACCATCTTCAGTTCCAGCTTGTTTCAAACCATTCCAAGCACTCAGACACACTCCATAGCACCTAGGGAAGCTATCCATATCCTTGGAACCAAACTGTAACACCTCTAACACCAAACACGATCACCAGCTGCAAGAGGTAAGCATGAGCTCTTCTAACTCTATGATCCATGCATTTTTTGCTGCACAATAATTTGGCCATATGTTCATAATCATGCATGGAGTGTTTTCCCTCAATCAATTGCATTGTTTGAATCGTGTATGGAATTTTTGAACCTTCATGCAAAATTTAGGGTTCTTGAGGTTTCTCTTTGATTTCTTATTCCATGTTTAAAATAAATGAAATTAAAGATCATAGACATGATCGTGAGGTTGAAACGAGTAGATTGATATGTAGATTGCATGATATCGTCAAGTATTCAGTGAGAATGGATAGAAAATGCAAATCTGCAGAAACAGAGGGTGGCGCGTGTTCTTGCCCTTGTTAATGGCGACCTTTTTTGGAAATTTGAATATTTGAATTTTGTGATTTTATTTAATTGATTCAAAAATTAATTTCTCTCTGAGTTTTAATGATTTTGAGTTGATTCTTTTTTTAATAAATCACAAAAATGTTAAAATATTTTATTTTCCCAAAAATATTATTTATTTCATATACTTGATATTTTTGTAAAGAATTAATATTTTAATTGTTTTTGACATTTAAAATATTTTCTCTTTCTTGATTTTTCAAATTTTAGTGATTTCCAATCATTTTGTGGATAGAACCCTAATTTTTGAAACATTAATCCAAGATCACAACTTGTTTTCCACATGTTTAACAATTTTGATCATTTTAATTGAATTTTTATTCAATTAAAATACATTTTGGAAACAAATTAGGGTTTTTGATTAATTCAACCCTCATCAAACTTTTTTCAAACACTTTGGGCCTCTAATAGAGTGTAAGACCCAATCCCCTTTTAACCAAAACAATTTTCAGCCTCAGATATTGTATAAGTCCCTCCGCGTTAAAAGAAAATCTCGGCGCGATCGCCAGTTCAAAAATCAAACCCTTGGGCCTACCCTCGTGTTATAAGCCCCATTTTTTAAAAATCATTGGGCCTCTAGTAGAGTGTAAGACCCAACCCTTTTTAAAGACCAAAATAATTTGGGCCTCACTTATTGTATAAGTCTCGATACCATCAAAAAGTTTGGCGCGATTGTCGCCTTTTAAAACAAAACTCTTGGGCCTCTCCTTGAGCTGTAAGCCCCACCACTTATACAAAAATAACCCTTTGGGCCTCTTGAGAGAGTGTAAGACCCATCCCTTTGTACAGAAAACCTTTTGGGCCTCAATCACTTGTATAAGTCCCACTGTACAACTACAACAGTGCAATCACTGATAAAACCTTGGGCCTCTCCTTGAGCTGTAATCCCCAACAATCTTTTCAAAGTACTTTCTCCTTTGATTTTGAATATAACATTGTTATCAAAGCTTTCTTTGTTGAACAAACTAACCAAACAACATGGAAGCTCTACAACCGAGTAAGTGTTTACCCGCTTTCTTTATCTGCTTTCATATATATAACTGTATTGTGGGGCTGCTCACTGTAAGTCTTCTTTCACAAACTTTTATATACTTGTCAAATATCAATTGTGTAATACTAGTATAGTTATTTAGAGTTTTCCCGGAAACTACGTCTAGCACTAGGTAAAGCCCTGTTGGTCACTCTTAAATACAAACAAAACTAGATCCCCATAGGATTACCAGACACAGTCTTCCCTCCTCTTGGGGTTAAACAATATGGAGACGTGAAAGGAAGCATTCTCGGTGAACCCTTTCTCAGACTGTCACCCTTAGAAATTGTCAAAGAAACTCTAACTCCCCAGAGGTAATCTTTTCTCCGTGAATGGCATCTCTTGAGTTTCTTCCAAATTCTCGGACTTTCCTGGCTTGATCTATTCTCAGTGAATGGCTTGTCTTGAACTTCTCGGGGTTTGGGGACCCACAAGCTTCTTAAAAGCATCCCCGCCTCCTCTTGGGCGTTGTACAAGGACCCTTCGGCTTCTTAAAATCTCTCATGCCTTCTCTTGGGCTTAATACAAGGACCCAGAGACCTCTACAGGTATAGGAACATAACCTAGTCATCAATTTGCTAGAGCTGTCTTTCTGAGTCAAGTGTCAGACCTGTTAATGGGTTGACCTTCATCCTTTAACATACCAGCCTTCTCTTGGGCATCATGCAAAGATCATTCACTACCTGAGAATCAATTTCTCAAAACACCAATAGACTTGGACAGTTTCAATACCCTTTGGATTTCCCATTTCCTTAAAGAACGGGAAATAACCCTGATCCTCCGATCAATCCCTGAGCATGACATTACCCATATAAGAACTGATTTTATCTTTTATCCAACATACTGGACCTGTCACTCAACTAAAACAGTCACCAGCACACTAGCCTCCTCTTGGGCTTTGTACAATGATTCTCCCCAGCGGAGCTAACCTATTCACACTCTCTTGTTGAGTATAAAAGACTCTCTTTTTGAGTCAAACCTTTAGCCTCCATCTCGGGCTTCGTACGAGATACAAAAACACTCTCTTGTTGAGTATAAAAGACTCTCTTGTTGAGTCAAACACTTTTAGACTCCATCTCGAGCTTCGTACGAGATACAAAAACACTCTCTTGTTGAGTATAAAATCTCTCTTGTTGAGTCAAACACTTTTAGCCTCAATCTCGGGCTT
The DNA here is from genome assembly GCA_022829125.1 of Lathyrus tuberosus. NCBI lineage: Eukaryota > Viridiplantae > Streptophyta > Magnoliopsida > Fabales > Fabaceae > Lathyrus > Lathyrus tuberosus. Next base: position 4,173,159 of record JALAZF010000164.1, on the reverse strand, counting down.
CGTACGAGATACAAAAACACTCTCTTGTTGAGTATAAAAGACTCTCATGTTGAGTCAAAACCTTTTAGCCTTTCTCTCGGGCTTCGTACGAGACACATATAAAAGCACTCTCTTGTTGAGTCAACCCTTTTAGCCTCTCTCTCGGGCTTCGTACGAGACACATAAAAACACCCTCTTGTTGGGTCAATAGCCTCCTCTTAGCCTTTGTATAAGGAAACCCCGGTTGAGTCAATCAACCTTTTAGCATCAAAATATGTTCCTCGTTCACAGTATACAAACATCAACAACTCCTTTTCCCCCATCTAATTGCTGTAAGCGGCAAGCCTCTGGATTATTTACATCCATGCCACTGTCCCTCTTTTAGCATGAGAAATTCCTAAGGAAAGATGGCATTGCTCTAAGCTGAGTTAAAGTATTCTCCTTCAGGTTAAAAATCCACTATAAAGGAAATTATGGCATTACTGGATTCACATATCCCAGTTAAAGTAATTCTCCTTTATAATCAGTCACCCAACAGTTGTGACAAACAGACCAAATATCCCTCTTTAGAGATGACAAATTCTCTCTAAAGTCAAAACCCTTTAGCTTCACATCTTGGGCTTCGAACAAGATACAAATAGACCCTTCAGCTTCACATCTTGGGCTTTGAACAAGATAAAAACAACTTTTAGCTTCACGTCTTGGGCTTTGAACAAGACACCAAAACAACCTTTTTCCTCCCATAGAATAGGAGGAACTACGATCGCTCTGATTTCCCTGTTTCGTTAAAACGGGAATACGTAGGCATAAGATTGAAAAATCTTAGCGAGCACACTAATCAAAAAACCCAAAATCCCGTGCCTTCATACATCAATCAAAAAGCATCAGTCCTAACATCCTCACAAATAATCCAGACATTTCACTCTTAGCAAAATAAGCAGAGAGAGTCCCCACTTCCACATAGCATCTGTAACCTAACAGACCGCTGTTTAAACTCAGCATGCAAGCAGGGTTAATTAGAGACATCTATTTCCCTTCCTTCATCAGCTTCAATAGGATAAAAAATGAATCGACCTGTAGTACCCCAGAGCGGCAGTGCTTAAGAACCACGTCCAAAATCGCTCGCTACAATATGTCAAGTTAGAGAACGGTAATAGGAGGGGGTCAAGCTATTAACCTAATTTGGCTTAAATCATTGTACAACGATCTTCGCTTAGATTTTTAGAGAAGAACAAATAAGAAAAAGAAAGATGTACATACTACTTCTTAGATGTAACTTTTTTTATGCCAAAGGAATTATATTAAACAGCAAAAGAAGCGAAATTGGCTACAATAGAAAGATTGCCCAAAGTTGGGATATGATTAGACCAAGATCTAAAACCAAAGGTCTTTCCAATCCTGACCATAAAATGAGCATCAGTGTTCTGGTTTCTGCTGATGAAAACAATAAAAGAACTACTAAGAGAGCAAAGTAAAGATCTATAATCTACCACTATATGTTCTACATCAGCTCTAAACTCACAAGCATTAATACAGTCAACAATAACAAGTGCATCAGACTGAAAACAAACATTACTTAAATTAAAATTTTTTGCCAATTGTAGTCCCCATCGGATTTCCAATGCTTCTGCCACCGCCGGGTTTGCAAAACTCGTGATTATGTTAGAGGCTAACAGAAAGATGTTGTTGTCAGGGTCCTTTATAATGCATCCCATAGAGATCATCCCATTCTCAAAACACCCAGCATCCATTTGAATTATCCAACCATCATGCCTACCAATTCCAGCACTCCTTAGCTGCTTGACACTGAGCCCACTTTGAATATTTTCATTTTCCTGCATATGGTTCCAAACTTTCAACGCTAACTGGTACGGATCAACGGAAACAGAATTGAACACCTTTTCATTTCTAGATTTCCAGATCATCCAAAGACCAGTAAAGACTGTCCTCGCAACAACCTTCTCATCACAGTCCATAATTCTATCCAGCCAGTCAAACAGTACCCCTTCCGATGGAACACGTAATCCGATAGGTAATGCAAAGAAAGTTTGCTTGACAAATTCACATCGAAGAAAGAGATGAATAGTAGATTCTACATGGGAATGACATAAAACACAAGTGTCGTCAACAATAATACCTTTTCTTCCCATATTGGTTTTGGTTGTAAGAATATCCTTAGTAAGGCACCACACAAAATTCTTGATGCGCGGGTTGACATCAACCTTCCACAACTTCCTCCAGTTCAAGGAACTCTTACTCTTCGACGAGTTTGGATACTTCATTCTTCTCTTCAATGCGAGGTACTGGTATGGTGACTTAACAGTGAAAGATCCACCCTTTTCAAGCATCCAGATTAACTTGTCAGGCGGTAATCGAATTGAAAGAGGAATACTACAAATGTGATTCATATCATTGGTCTCAAAGTGATCCCTCAATTTCTGACTCATCCAACAACCGGTGACAGAATCAATAACTGGTGGAATTAGAGGCTTGTAACTTGGCATTAAAGGGATCCAATTGTCACCTTGGACTTTGACTGAATCACCATTGCCAATTCTCCAGCAGGACCCCCTAACTACCAACTCTCTTGAACTCAAAATGCTACGCCACCCATGACTTGGATTATAGCCCAACGGGGCCTCTAAAAGGTCGCATCGAGGATAGTATCTACCTTTGAAGAACTTTTCAAATAGTGAGCCATCTCCTTGCAGGAGTCTCCAAAATTGCTTACCAAGCAAGCTCAAGTTAAAGTCTTGTATGCTACGGAAATCCATACCTCCTTCCCCTTTTCTTTGAGACAAACGCTCCCAGTTCATCCAATGGATTTTGCTGCCACCTCCTTTTGATCCCCACCAGAATCTGGCCAGAATCTTCTCAATTTCTCTTCAACATTATTCCGAAAGTTTACAGCAGCTCATTTTAAATGTTGGAATTGCCTGGGCCACCGCCTTTATTGGAACCTCCTTCCCAGCTCTTGACAAGAAGCTCTATTTCTAGCCTTTGACTTTTTTCCATACCCTCTCAATAACCAGTTGAAAGACTTCTTTTTTTGATCGCCCAATCACTACTGGAACGCCAAGATATCTCGTGTGAGATGTAACTTCTTTGATGCCTAACTTGTTGCAGATCCCTTCTCGAACATCAGCCTCTAAATTTTTGCTAAAAGAAACTTATGACTTATCATTGTTCACCATCTGACCTGAGGCTTCTTGGTAGATTTGGAGAATTCTTTTGATGCGTTCAGCTTCAGCTTCATTGGCGCTGGAAAAAAGTAATCAGTCGTCAGTGAAAAACAGATGAGAAATGGTGGGAGCTTTCCTGGCCACCTTGACTCCATGGAGTTACTTCTCCTTCGATGCCTTCTTCAATAAGTTGGACAAAACATCTGCACAAATAACAAACAGGTAAGGTGAAAGTGGGTCTCCTTGACGGAGACCCCTCGTTGGAACAATCTTCTGACTGGGTTGGCCATTAATCAAGATCTGATATGAGACAGTGGTTATGCAGGATTTGATCAGATGAATAAAATTGACTGGAAATTCCATGACTTTGAGGGCTTCAAGCACGAACTCCCATTCCATTCTGGCATATACCTTCAACATGTCGAGCTTAAGAGCCATGATTCCTTTCTTTCCTTTCTTCTTATTCTTCATCCAGTGGAAACACTCCATTGCTATGAGTGCGTTGTCCGTAATGAGTCTTCCTTTTACGAAAGCACTCTGTTCCTCGCTGATCACTTCAGGAAGAATTTCCTTCAGTCTATTAGCTATTGTTTTCGTCACAACCTTCATAATAACATTACAAAGGCTGATGGGCCTGAATCCAGTGGAAGATGAAGGGTTCTTGTGTTTAGGAATAAGAGTTATGAAAGTAGAGTTTATTGCAGAAGGATCCCTATTATGATTCAACACCTCCAGAGCCATTTTAGTCACATCCTTTCCCACTATCTTCCAGTATTTCTGAAAAAACAACGCTGGGAGTCCGTCAGGACCAGGTGCTTTTGTAGGATGCATTTGCAACAGAGCATTGTGGACCTCATCTTCAGAGAACATATTGGCACTTAGATCCTTGTGGTCACGAGAAAGACATCCCTTGAGAAGGCTACAAACCTGATTCACCTTAGAAGGCCTAGCTGATGTGAAAATAGTGGAGAAGTACTTCACCAGAATCTTCTCACAATTTGAAATTCTGGTATCAGATATGTGATGTTGAATGAGATGTCACAACATCAATATCTGCTATATGAACAAGACAGTAAAAGTAACAGCACTTAAAAGCAATAAATAAACACAGAGAATTGTTCACCCAGTTCAGTCTAACAACCTACGTCTGGGGGCTACCAAGCCAGGGAGGAAATTCACTATTAGTAGTATCAATTTGTAGACTCTACAACCAACTCACAAGTTAACAATCTACTCACTTAATCACTACCCAGTGACACTTCTACCTAAGACACTCTTAGATATGAGACACCTCTCACTCCCCCTTAATCACAGCAGTGATGACAATAAAAAAATACAAATATTAGAAGATCACCCTTCAATGACAATACTTGATCTTGCTTAAAAGCTTCAATCAAGAACAAACACTCGTGCTTAAAAGCTTAGTGTGGAAAAATTACAACTCAACTAAATCAGTCCAATTCAAACATCAAAACAGATGAATGAATGGCTCACAAAAACGAACACAAAACACAAACCCTAAAACTTGAACACAGCTCTCACAATCCTTATTCTCCACGAGCAGTAGTTAGGGTTGATCATCTATAAATAGCAATACATTCCTTGGGCTTGGGCAATTGCAGATCCTTGATTTAATTTCCAATAAAAGCAAATTAATCTCCAAATCTTTATGCATGAAAATAACAACTCCCTATTCTTCATAAACAGATTGCCTCCAAAAATAACACTCCAATATATTACCACTTCAGTAAATTTCGCAGCAATCAGATAACAAAAACACACAAAAGATTGCTAAAAGTAGCGCAGCAAATAAAACCTAAAACCAGAACTGGAAGTTCTGTCAACTGATGTCAGAACATCGTGTTTGACATCATGCACACAGTCTGCAATACTAACAAACACCACCAACACTTCACCTGCAGAATGTTAGAGACAGCATGTCAAGACATCAAGTAGAACATCTTGATGCAACACATTGTTTTACCAAAATTGCTGCCAATACAGAACCAAAAAACTCCCCCTTTGGCAAATTTTGGCTAAAACAACTCCATATCAGAGATCCCTTCAAGAAAACCAGCAGCAGCACACTACACAACTCTACAAAGCTACTCAAAAACAACCAGGAAAACCAGCTGCACACTACCTTCAAGAAAACCAGCAGCATCACACTACACAACTCTACAAAGCTACTAAAAAAGTAGAGGCTACTCTCCCCTTTTTTAGCCATAATTTAGACAAACCAAAAACCGTATCAGACAGAAATTCCATCACAAACAAAGCTAAATAATAAAATGAAGCTGTCAGCAAGAGTAGAACAACCAAATAAAGTCAGAAAATAAGCACACACAGGTGCCAGTAGAAATCCAGAACAAGATACGAGCACACAAAGGTGCTTAAAGAAATCCAACCAAAACCAAAAAAAACAAACAATAAGGAAAATTTCAAAGCCAGAATCCTCAAGTTTCTCCAGAATCACCAGAATCCTCAATATCAGTCATGTCATTAGCACTCTCCTCATAGCCTCCCTTTTTACTAGCATTATTCCCACCATCACCTTCTTCCATTCTTAGAGTCATGATAATTCTTGCAAATTTTTGTTTCCTTTCTGTGCTGACTCTAATGACATCATCTAGTTCCATGCACGCCTTTTCCAACTCAGAAATCACCCCAAACTTGGATGGTGGCTGGTGTGAAGTTGAGGCAGATGTCTTGACAATGTCAGACAACATCAGACTGGGATAGAATACCAGGGTGCTGAGTCAAAATGATTCCACAGATAAGGGAGGAGAAGGCAATTGGCATCTTCACAGCGCAAGTGCCAGCTTGCTTCATTGTTTGATCAAAAATCACAGAACCATAATCAACTTTCTTCCTAGTTCCAACAACATATATAAACTTACCCAGATCAACAGAAATAGTGGAAGTGTGGTTGGTGGGGACCCAATTGGCTGCTCTAATCCTGTGGAGAATAGCATACTTCACACTCAGACAACCAGCTGACAATTTGTTAGGCTTCAAGGGCCAAGCCTTTATTTGATTAGCAGTTACTTCCTTACACACTTGATTATCTGTGACTTCAAGCTCACCACATTCTTCTTCACTTCTGCCAAAAAATTTGTTGATGATCACTGGGGAAAACTCAACACATTTTCCTCTGACATAGACTTTTCTAAAATCCTGATTCTTGTGATTAGAACAGTCTTCAGGAATGTTAACAATGAATTCTTTTACCAACACCTCATAACATTTGGAGAACTTTGTTACAGTCTTCATCAAACCAGCAGACTCAATAAGCTCCATGATCTCTTTAAGATCTAAAGCATCTCTTCCTAACTCTCGCTCCAGAGCTAACCTCCTTTGATGAACATATTTCCACCTATGAACACTGTTAGCATAGTGGAAGGAAATGTTGTCCAAAGGCACATCAGGGACTTTGTCAGATATCCTTTTTAAAGCAGTCTTCCTCACAGGAGTGATGTCTTGAACATCCTCCTCAACATCAAAATCAGAGTTAGAATCAGCCCTAGTCTTCCTCTTTTTGGAAGAGGTAGACACTTTGCTCCAAGATTTTGTAGGACCTACAACTGGAGTCTTCCTCTTACTGATATCAGTTCTCACCTTTGGAGGTGAATCTACAGCTTTCCCTTTTCTTGATTTCAACCTTTTAGCAATACCAGGAACCACATTAACAATTATCTCATTATCAGACAGTTCATCCACATCCACAACATCAACATTCTTCTTTCCTTTAGGACTAGATGTGTCTTCCTTAGTAGGAGATGTTTCAACATTAGCTCCAACATCAGTTTCAACATCAGCTCCAACATCAGTTTCTGCATCTTCCAGGACAGAGATGGCCAACCTGTGAAGATTTCCTTCAGGATTATCTGTGTCAGAAGGATCAGCAATTTGCCTATCATCTTTCTTAGCCTCAGAGTGAGGGGCGGAAATTTGAGCAAGTGGCCTAGATATCCCAGCCACAGAAATACCCTTCTCCAGAACCTTGGTAACTATCTGGTCTAGACGCTTATCCACTGAAAACTCTTCTTCCTCATTTTGATTTTTATCAACTTGAGGGAGTGGAGTAGAAATCCCAGGAACTGATTTGTCTCCATATAAAATACCAGTCACAACACTCCTAACTTCACTATCGTTTGCCTGCAGTTTGCTTGGCCTTGTCTTTTTAGGATCAGAAAGAGGAATCATGGACAGAGGAGCAATGTCAAGAGCATCATCAGGAGAGATCCCTTCCAAAGAAACCCTAGATTTTGAATGCGTAGGATTTTTGGCAGCAGACTTCTTGGACGAAGATGACTATTGTTGAGACCTTGTAAACTTCTGGCAACTGATTAACAAAGGAGTGGAAGGGCTTCTTTTTCTGAGAGAGAAGATGAACAACCAGTATGTAGCAAAATGGAGGTAACGTGTGGGAGCAAGGAGATGAAATGATTGCCTATGGAAAGGGGGTTGCTTTTGTTGGAAACTTAAAAGGCAGTAAATGAAATTTCCACAACAAAATAAATGACTTTTTAAATTTTTGAATTTTAATGAATGTTGTCCATACGCCATTAACTGTTGTTGACCTTCATATCTACACATGCCCAATTCTTCTCTTAAGGTTTCACATTGACTTGCATCCACATCCTTAGAGAAAATGTCAGCAAACTTCTTCTCTGTAGTGACATGTTCCAACTGACTGGCCTTGTTTTCTCCAAGTTCTCTTATGAACAGATGATGAATATTAATGTGCTTAGTGTTCCTCAGGTTGTCACAGTAAGATGTCATGACATCATGCTTGACATTGAACTTAGTCAGTCTTTGTTTCACCCCTTTCAGATGTAAGTGACCAAGTCTTTGATGTCCCAATTTTACATCATCACCTTTGGTAAGAGTACACATGGAGGAGTAACTGGAATCTTGAGGAACCCACAAGTAGCAGTTGTCTTTAGATCTGACTCCCTTCATCACAACTTCACTCTTTTCATTAGTCACTAAACATTCAGAATTTGTGAAGTTTACCTTGAACCCTTGATCATACAGTTGACTGATGCTTATCAAGTTGGCAGTCAACCCTTTCACTAACAGAACATCATCAAGCTTAGGAGCTCCTGAATAGTCCAGCTTACCAACCCCCTTAATTTCACCTTTGGTTCCATCACCAAAAGTCACTAGCTAGTAGAATGAGATTTAATGCCCACCAAAAAGTTCTTGACACCTGTTATATGTCTAGAACATCCACTATCAAAATACCAACCTCCTATGGTAGAACCTCTTAGGACCATGTGAGCTATTAAGCTGTTAGCAGCAATCTTGGGAACCCATTGTTTTCCACTTGTATGAATGCTTTGATTTGGTCTAGGTTGAGGATCAGGTTTAGGATATCCATGCAGTCTGAAGCAAAAAGGTTTTGTGTGACCAAATCTTCCACAGTAATGACATCTCCATCTTTGAAATCCTCCTCTGAAGTGGTTGGGATGTCTTCTCCCTTGAGGATGTCTTCTCCCATGATGTTGAAGCTGTCTTCTGCCATGATGTTGGGGCACAAAATGATTAGGTCCAGAAACATGGCCTTTCCTATGATGTTGAGTTATCTGATGAGGCACAAACTGCTTAGGTCCAGAAGCATGAACTTTCCCATGATGTTGAGACATCTGATGGGACAAGTTATGTTTGGGACCAGAAGAACTAGCATCTGAAGAAGGTTTCTTCTCACCATCAAATCCCAGCCCAGTCATATCTCCAGCCAGTTTTCCAGTCTGAAGAATATCATCCAAGGTATCAGTCCCCTTGTTCAACATTCTGATAGATTTGACCATTTGATCAAGCTTGGAGTTCAGCAGACTGACTTCATTCTCCAGTTCAGCCTTTTCAGCCTTTAGTTGAATTATAATTTTCTTCTGCTTCTCCCCTTCTTGACAAACTTCTTCACTTCTAATGCACAACTCTCTATATGATGCAGCTAGCTCCTCATAGGTAATCTCTCTATCACTTGAATCATCATCAGACTCACATATTCCAGTCATTGCTTTGACATGCTTGGCAGATTCATCTTCGCTTTCAGTTTCCTCATCAGACCAAGTGACGGACAAACCCTTTTTCTGTTTAAGGTATGTAGGGCATTCAGCTCTACCATAACCTTCACAGCCATGGAATTGGATTCCTTTGTCATTATTAGGCTTCTCCTCTGCTTTGGTTTTCTTCATCTGATCACCTAACCTGTTGATGTCAGATGTGATGTTCTTGACATAAGGTTTATAGCTCCTGTCCATTCTTTTCAGCACCTTATTAAACTGCCTTCCCAGCATCACGATTGCATTGGATAGCTCCTCCTGGGTTTCAATATCACACTCTTTCTTTTCATCTTCAGTACTAGACACCAATGTTATGTTTTTGGCCTTCTTTTCTGATCTGTCATTCAACCCTAATTCAAAAGTCTGAAGGGAACCAATCAATTTATCTACCCTCATCTGGCTGATGTCTTGAGCTTCCTCTATAGCAGTCACCTTCATTTCAAATCTCTTGGGGAGAGATCTGAGAATTTTTCTCACCAGCTTCTCATCAAACATCCTCTCTCCTAGGGCACTAGAAGTATTTGACAGTTCAAGTATATTCATGTGAAAGTCATAAATGGTCTCTTCATCTTTCATCCTCAAACTTTCAAACTTTGTTGTTAGCAGCTGAAGTCTTAACATCTTGACCTTGGAAGTTCCTTCATGAGTTGTTTTCAGGATATCCCAAGCCTCCTTAGCCACTTCACATGTGTTTACCAACCTGAAAATGTTCTTGTCAATACCATTAAATAAGGCATTCAAGGCCTTAGAATTCCCAAGAGCAAGTTCATCTTCTTCCTTGGTCCACTCCTCTTCAGGTTTCAGCTTTGACCCACCATCTTTTCCCATAATGACAGGATGTTTCCATTCTTTCAGAACAGCCTTCCAAGCCCTGCTGTCTAAAGATTTCAAGAAGGTAACCATGCGAGGTTTCCAATAGTCATAATTTGATCCATCTAGAATAGGGGATCTATTCACAAATCCACCACACTCCTTGTCCATTGCACCAGAAAGTAACAGCCCTAGATCTCACCCAGATACAGAGCAGGATGCCTGCTTTGATACCAATTGAAATTCTGGTATCAGATATGTGATGTCGAATGAGATGTCACAACATCAATATCTGCTAACAGCACTTAAAAGCAATAAATAAACACAGAAAATTGTTCACCCAATTCGTTCTAACAACCTACGTCTGGGGGCTACCAAGCCAGGGAGGAAATTCACTATTAGTAGTATCAATTTATAGACTCTACAGCCAACTCACAAGTTGACAGTCTACTCACTTAATCACTACCCAATGACACTTCTACCTAAGACACTCTTAGATATGAGGCACCTCTCACTCCCCCTCAATCACAGCAGTGATGACAATAAAAAAATACAAATATTAGAAGATCACCCTTCAATGATAATACTTGATCTTGCTTAAAAGCTTCAATCAAGAACAAACACTCGTGCTTAAAAGCTTAGAGTGGACAAATTACAACTCAACTAAATCAGTCCAATTCAAACATCAAAACAAATGAATGAATGGCTCACAAAAAAAAACACAAAACACAAACCCTAAAACTTGAACACAGCTCTCACAATCCTTATTCTCCACGAGCAGCAGTTAGGGTTGATCATCTATAAATAGCAATACATTCCTTGGGCTTGGGCAATTGCAGATCCTTGATTTAATTTCCAATAAAAGTAAATTAATATCCAAATCTTTATGCATGAAAATAGCAACTCCCTATTCTTCATAAACAGATTGCCTCCAAAAATAACACTCCAATATATTACCACTTCAGTAAATTTCGCAGCAATCAGATAACATAAACACACAAAAGATTGCTAAAAATAGCGTAGCAAATAAAACCTAAAACCAGAACTGGAAGTTCTGTCAACTGATGTCAGAACATCGTGTTTGACATCATGCACACAGTCTGCAATACTAACAAACACCACCAACACTTTACCTGCAGAATGTTAGAGACAGCATGTCAAGACATCAAGTAGAACATCTTGATGCAACACATTGTTTTACCAAAATTGCTGCCAATACAGAACCAACACAATTATGTCTGCCATATTTCCAAGTTTCTTCCTCATCCTTTAACCTTTTGATTGTGTTGGTTTTCCTCCGCTGATCCGTTTTTCCATGAAAAAATTTTGTGTTCTTGTCCCCCTCCATGAGCCACACAACACGACTCCGCTATCTCCATATTGTTTCTTCAATTTTTAGCAGCTTTTCTTTTTGAGAGTTTAATGCCTGATACATCTTCATCTCGTCCGGGTCACATGACCATGTTCTATCCTCTTTCAGTAGTTCCTCCAAGTGATTAATTTCCTTTGCTAAGAATCTTGTTCTATACTCTTTGAAGGAATGTCGAAGTGATTGAATATTCGCCACTTTCTGCCCAAAAGATCCCGCATTACCATTCTAAAGAGATTTAACTAATTCCTCGCATCTGTTATCCTTTGACTAGGCCTCTTCGAATCTAAATAGGTAAGGTCTTCTCTCCTCTATAGCCACCTTTTGAATCTTAATACGAATGGCAGAATGGTTAGATCCGTACCTTGACAGATGAGTTACATTAGTGAGAGGAAAGTAGCTTATGAAATCTTTAGAGTGGAAAGCTTTATCAAGCCTGCACTGAATGTTGGCTTCACCACGTCTTTTGTTGGACCATGTGTAAGGATAACCTGAGAATTTAACTTTCACCAAACCAGTTCTCTCTACTGTCTATCTACTCCAGTTTAATTGAGACGAAGATCTCCCCACTCCACCTTTTTTATCTGCTTCACTCGAGATATCATTGAAATCACCAAATAATAATAATCTTTCGTTACTTTCTTCCATAATGGACCGAATCAAATCCCAAGCCTCTCTCTTTTTGCCTTCTTCAGGAAACCCGTAGATTCCACCTAAAGACCAAGATAAATCTTCATCATCTTGCTTACAAGATCCACATATGTGATTCAACGAATGCGATGTTATGCCAATCTCCAGCTCATCAGACCACAACAGAATGAGCCCACCACCTATTTCCTTCCATGTGCCTCTGCAATCGACTGTAAAAATATTTCTGAACTTCAAATTTTGATTGAGTTTCGCCATTTCTTCCTTTTTCAATTTGGTTTCCATTAGAAAAACCAAATGGGGGTTTTCGGTACGAAGAAGCCTCGCAAGACTTCGAACTGCACGTCGGTTCCCCAGGCCCCTGCAGTTCCAACTCAGGTTTTTTATTGTTCTAGGCGATGTTGGCCCTCTAACACCACCTTTAGTGATTCATTTGTTGCTTTGTTCACAACCCCATCTTGTTTCCTTTTTTGTCACTCATTCCACAATCTTCGATTGGTCCTTCAGTGATCATAACATCTACTAGCTGTCTTTTGGTATGTGTTACCTTTGACAACTTCCCTTTTGTTGTTCCTTCTGCTTTAGTTACCTTTTTCCTGGACCATTTCCCCTTCTGCATTGTTGCATTGTTCCCCATTTTTTATTTATCTTCTCTTGAAACCATCACCACCCCTAACGACTCCGCAACCGTTTCCACATCCACTTGGGTTTCCACTACTTCTTTCTCATTTTCTGGACTTGTAATTTCAATCTCCTTTAATTCCTTGCCTTGTTGAACGTCATTGTCATCAACTTTGTTCTTACCTTTCGACTCGCGTCTGCTATGGCTCGATGAGATATTGAATAGCTCTTTGCTACAGGTGCTAGAGCCAGAGTCACGTTTCTTTGCTTTTTTTCCAACCTTTGGTAGCGGCGAAGCTCGTAGCCATTGGCCAAACGAGAGATCTGTTTCTTCTATTTCTTCATAGCCCTCTGTATTTAAATCTTCTACCACTTCGCAATCCTTGATTTGATGCCCCATTCTTCCACAAACAAAACAGAATGTAGGCAATCTCTCATATTTGAAATGAACTCTCAAATTTTTTTCTTTAAATTTAACCATTGTACCTCTTTTCAGCGGATATTTCAAGTTGATTTTGACCTTGATGCGCAGAAATATCCCGTTTCTATGAGCTTCCTTCGTGTCCATTTCTTCAAACTCTCCAATAATATTTCCAATCTTCCAAGCCATTGTTTCAGATCTCAATTTCAACAGCAATTCATAGATCCGTACCCAGAATGTAGCAAAGTGCATTTTGATTTCTGATGGTTGCTCCTCTCCAGATATGCGATTAAGCACGAGTAAAGACCTATCAAAACTCCAAGGTCCACTTTTTATAACATATTCCAGATCTCATTTGGAAGTGAACTTGAAAATGAATAGATTTTTGCTGAGATCTTGGATTTCTACCGGGTTTTTCAGTCTCCATGCGTTTAACATCGTTGTTTTGAATGCTTTTGTGTTAAAGCTGCTTTCGGTTCATAGTTTCCCTGCGAGCGTGCGTTGAAATGATTTGTCTTCTTTAATCTCATCTTCAGCTGCGATAACGCCTTCTTCTTCCTCTTTTGACAAAGTAATCGACCGCCATTTCTCCATGATGGTGGAGGGGGGAAACACAACTGCAAGCTTGTGCGGGTGAGGACCACTGAGGGCCAGGGAAGACCAGAGGATCTGGAGAATAGCCACCACAAATCAAGGGGATAAGGGGGGAGACGAAGCACGCTGAGTTGTTTTAGAGAGGGGGGTATGCCTTTTCTCTAAAAAAACACGTGGAGACGTAAGACGAGGTTCATAAAATTTTGGTAATAGTGTACACTACTTATTTGATACAGCTTTAAAAAAAGCATGTGCAAAGTTGCACACAAAGATGTGGATACATTGATTTAATTTTTCGGCTTTCTCTAAATATAGGGAGGGATGATGAACTAAATTAGTAAGTGTACCAGTCTCGTCAAATTAATAAAATAAGATTATATTAATGTAATTAAAAATAAACAACGGGGGTTTGAGTTATTATTAATACAAAAATAAGAATGAGAAACTCTCGGAGTAAAGATTGAAAATGAAAAACGACCATGTCTTTTTATTGAATCCTTTAATTATACTTATTGATGAAATGTGTATCAGATGGTTAACAATTTCATGATAATTACACGGTAAATTAACATGACCACTGCACTCAATTCCTTGGTGTATGGCTCATTAATTTAAACAATAATTCTCTGATTTCTTAGGTCAATTCAAAGTTAAATTAAATGTTTTAAGTTAATTAATTTTAGAGTCACAACTTATAATTACTCATTCCTAGTTAATTACTAAGTTGAACAATTGCCGTAGTTCAGACCCGTAGACGTAAGGTCAATAATCTCTACTCATCTAAAAATCACTTTGTGCACTCGTCAACACACAAATAACAATGAATATGAGAACAATTGAATAATAATTATAACATAAAGGAAATCGAATCATCACAAACATTCATATGATCCAACAAAATACAATTAGGGTCATCTCAAAAGGACCTAATTTAAAAGAACTTAGCTACTCATAATACAATTAATAATTACCATGAGTTTATAAGAAGAATGCATCAAAATTAATAAAAAAAATATGCTTTCCAATGGCTCAAATGCTCTCTAAAATCCCCCACAAAAGCTCTTGTCGTCACTTTATCTCTAGAATTTGAAACCCTAAAAAAGTCTCCACCTTTTCTATTTAAAGTGCCCAAAAACACGTCAGAAAAAGTCATCATCGCGACAACGTTATGTCTTATCGTGATCGCGATATTAGCTCATTGCGCCCACGATGATAGCATCGCATTCACATAAATTCAAATGGTGAAAATGCTTAATTTTCTTCTTTTTTCTTCAAAATTTTTCTGTGCCCAATTTTCTCACTCTTTTGCAACTTTGTTCAATTCTTCCACATATATTGTTTGGCTTTTGCTCATAATTCCAACCATTTCATCCAAAATACTCGCCAATATTACGTAATGACAAAGTGTCATCCCAACCCCCCAAACTTACTTTGTTGTTTGTCCTCAAATAACCTGTCTGCAAACTGGAAATTTTATCAAAAATAAAATGTTTCCTCTTACCAATGAACGTCACCTTTCCTTTTCTGATCAACACGTTTGTTCCCTACTTCAATCCAATTAATTCTGAAAATTTCTTCCAATAACACAAGTACTCAACATGTCTCTCATCTCACCTTTGTTCACTCAAATCATTAGGTTAATCACATAATCAACGTACAAAAGCATTTAACAATGAGTGTGTAAATTTTCTATCAAAATCAATCAAAGTCATATTTAAACACACACTTTTGAGATCTTTTTATGTTTGTAATGTGGTTTCTGCCACTATAGGATATTTTAGGATAGTAGACTTAAACCTTTGGAGTTAGGTACCTAGTTTTCCTTATGTTGCCTGATTCCTTTCATATCACTCTTTTCCTGGTCAATTGGTACTAGAAATACGTTTTGTTGGTCATATTCATCGTTCTTTTCTTTTTCAAAAACTTTTTTTTGAAGAAGTCGTTTTTAAGTTCTTGTTTTCTTTTTCTTTATTTTGACCAATTTCTCTAGTACCCTAACCCCAAACTTAAATATTTCTAACTTCCAAGAGCAAGCTCAAACTTATACATTCGCATCAAAAAAGGAAAATAATTTCTTCTACCTAACTTCAATGAAGGCGGAAAGATTAAATCTTTCAAGTCAACTGGCTATATAACGGGCTATGTCACCGAAAGAATGGTTATAGCTCAAAGTGGTTAGCAAAGGATATAATCATATTAATACAGGTTAACTTAAATGGATTAGATTTTTCACAAACATCTGCCTCTCTGAGTATTCATCAGACCAATAGACTAAGTAGAAACAAAGCAAATTCTAGAAAATAACTAATGTACGAATACTCTCATAAAAAACAAAAGTGAATGGAAATATTTGCCTTAAACCTTACTAGCTGAAGTATCTGGAGATTGAGTACAAGTAGTCGACTTCCCTTTTCTTCATCAAATGTCAATCTCCAAGGGAACTCTAATGTTGATTCTTGTTGTTTATTCTTTTTCTAATGACTTTTGTTTCTCTTTTTCATATTGGCACTGGTAAGGTAACAAATTATACTGAAGAAACAATAATAGCAAATTGGTTCATTAATTTAAAACATAGCAAAGTGCAAAAAGTGAATGAGTGTTTGTAGAGCTAGCTATTACTCTTCCTTGGATCAAAGTACGATAAAGGAAATAACTGAAATAAAAACTAATATGACATAACATCAATTTGTGGGTTGCCTCCCACTCAGTGCTTATTTAAGATCCTTAGCTTGAATGTTTGCTTATCTAATCAGGTTCTTCCTTTAAACTTGTATCAATGTATCTAATTGGTTTGAAATTACACTTGATTTTGTGCATACATTTAGTTGGATTTCTCCCATTTAGATCACATATGTTCCAGCTACATGTTTCCATATTCTTTCTCAACACTCTTTTAGGTTTTTTTTTCTAACTAGGTGAAAAACTACAACTTAGATCAGGTGGTCGTGGTTGTTTTCTCATGATAACATGTTTCATATTTAGATGGGGGTACTTTTTTCTCAAGGATATTGGATTTTTTATCTTTTGTTTACATTCCTTTACATAAATCTTCCACAACCTAAACTCTGTAGCACTGAGGATTCTCTTTATAATCAAAATCAACTCTCTCATTTCCATATCAATTAACATTCTACTTATTGCTAAGAACGGTCTTTCTAAAATTAATGGTGTTTCAGAGTCATTTGACATGTCAAGAATAACAAAATCACCTAGAAACAACAATTCATCTACTCTAACAAGTACATCTTTAAGAAATACATATAGATATGTGATAGAACGACCAGCTAACGTTAGAGTCATTTGAGTCGACTTTGGCTCACCAAAGTTTAACTATCTCATCATAAAAAATGGTGTCGGATTAATGATAGCTCCAAAATAATACAAAGCATAAACAATAGTTAGTGAACCAATAGAACAGGGAATAGTGAGCCTATCTGGATCGATGAGTTTGGGTGGAAGCTTTCGTTGAATGATTGCACTGCAATCTTTTGCCAAAGCGATATTCTCGTCATACCTCAATTTACGTTTTCCCGATAAGAGCTCCTTCATGAATTTAGCATAAATTTTCATATGTTCAAGAGCTTCACATAATGAAATGTTAACTTATATTTTTATCAGCATCTCCATAAACTATTTGAATTTACCTACTTCCAATTCGTTTTTTGGTTTCTTTTTCAAGATCAAGTAAGGTAGTTTGATGTAATTTGGTAACTCCGGGTTGGGTTCATTTAGGATTTGTTTCTTCGTCCTTCTCCAAGGTGAGTTCCTATCAATGAATTGGTCAAGGGTAAGTCCCCCTAACTTCATCTTCATGAGTTTCCTCACTTTTTTCTCCCTTTAATTTTTTTTCAACCTCTTTTTCAATCTTTTTTCTCACCCTCACTTGTTTCTTTTCTCTCATTGCTAACCTTTGGGTTTAAAGGTACCACCCTATTTCTCAACTCAATGGCTTTGCAAATTTCATTTTTTGGGTTATCTATAGTGTTACCAATAAATCCACCACTGGAACTAGCTTGTGCTGCCACTTGCCGAGATAATTGATAGTTTTGCATTTCTAGATTTTTTATCAATGCTTATGTGTTTTTGTTCATGGTATCTTGATTTCTTGCCATCTCTCTCTAAGTCTTAAACTTCTCTTCCTGAGTTTTTCTAACATGTTTGAAACTTGTTTGAGTGGCTTTCATGAATTGAGTTATACATTCTTCAAGTTGAGATGGTTTCCCTTGTTGTTGTGCTTGAGGAGTTTGAGAAGGTAGAGGAGTTCATTGGTTGTTACTCCACTTGGCGTTCGAGTGATCATGCCAACCTACATTATAAGTATTACAATAAAGGTTACCTCATTGAAAATTTCTAACATAGTACACCTCTTCTGTATATCCCTCTGGAACACAATTGACATTAGCATGCCCCTGCCCACAAAAATCACACTGTAGTGTCTGAACCCGACTTACATTGGTCAGAACAATAGTGGCTACAACTAACTGTTTTCTAATAACCTTAAGTTGTGCTAGAACTGATGTATATGAATATAATACAAGCACGCATTTTGGTTTGATTGTTCGATCACTTATTGAGCGATACTCATTAAGGCACATTCTTTCGATTAATTCTTTTACCTCGCCTTCATTTTTAGTCATTAAGGTACCTCCAACTGAGACATCCAAAAACATTCTCGTTTGAGCTGTGAGACCTCTGGTAAAATGTTACATCTTTTTCATACTGCTCATATTGTGATTCAGGTATCTTCGGAGTAACAACTTGAGTCTCTCCGGTGCATCAGACAATAACTCACAATTACCTTGATCAAAATGTGATATTTCTGCTCTTCTTTCTATAAACTAAGAATATGTGAAAAATGTGACGCCCCCAATCTACACCCCCAAATTAGCATTTCATTTAAAGCAATAAAAGAAAATTCGAAATTTGATCAGAGTATATTTGAAAACATGGCATAGACCAAGGGTCACATCAATTGAAACCAAAGAAATTCATACATTACCTGCCCATACAGATATGCAACAGTGGGGTAGCAAACATACAGGGGAAACTTCGTTCCTTACACCCACATTTTCAGAAATTAGAATTAAAGCGGAAAATCTAAAATCTGATTAACATATATACATAGTACACAATAGCACAAACAGCCACCCTAGCTACCCGGTGTCACATATCAGAGCCGACCGACAAAAAGGGTGAAGACACAAAGCTTCACAAAAGACCTCCAGCAACTCTAATCTGCAATGCCTCATAGAGCATTATAAAACGAGCAGAAGGGTGAGAAAAACAACCATAATATAAATGCATATAATTATATATATCAACATAAAAATACACATATACCACATATTCTCACCATTCTATCATACTACAAAAACATACATACTATGTTTACTATGCACCAATCATCACATCTCACTCAATATACATCATGCATAATTCACCAATCCAATCAAGACCCGACGATACCACGCATCACATAACTGGGAATGACAGCATAGTCATTCTACCCAATATACCTCACTAGGAACGACACATAGTCATTCCACTCTAGAACACCTCTCATTGGGAATGACAATATCGTCATTCTACCCCAATGAATATCCCACTAGGCACGACAACTCAATTGTATATCACTAGGAACGACAACATAGTCATTCTACCCCAGTGAGTACCACACTAGGAACGACATCAACGTCATTCTACCCCAGTGCACACCTCATTAGGAATGACATCATAGTCATTCTACCCCAATGAGTATCCCACTAGGAACGACAGCATAGTCATTCTACCCCAGTGGACACGACAACTCAATTGTACATCACTAGGAATGACAACATAGTCATTCTACCCCAGTGAGTACTCCACCAGGAACGACATCAACGTCATTCTACCCCAGTGCACACCTCATTAGGAATGACATCATAGTCATTCTACCCCAATGAGTATCCCACTAGGAACGACAGCATAGTCATTCTACCCCAGTGGACACGACAACTCAATTGTACATCACTAGGAATGACAACATAGTCATTCTACCCCAGTGAGTACTCCACCAGGAACGACATCAACGTCATTCTACCCCAGTGCACACCTCATTAGGAATGACATCATAGTCATTCTACCCCAATGAGTATCCCACTAGGAACGACAGCATAGTCATTCTACCCCAATGAGTATTCTAACACAATTGGAATTCATTCCACACACCAAATATTACTATTATAGCAATCCCATGATAATCAATACCCTACCATTTATCTTGCTGTGGATCTACGCCACAGAGGCCGCCATATCATACATTAATCATACACTCGAAACCACATACATTGATACTTACTTAAACAATGTATTTATCACTAACTACAACCCACAACAAATAGCATTTCATCATTTACACCCATATCAATTCACATCAAGAATTACTCACCATCAACCACAACAATCCATCATCACAACATCTCATAGCATAATACACATCAATTATGCACACTTACACCGACAAAAGTCGACAATCGACACTATTCACCTTTTCCGACATAATTAAATCGGCCAACAAATTCCAAAACATCATAATCACAAAGTACAGTTCAATACCTTTCCAACGACACCAAGAATGTCAAAATCAGATAAACGGAATAAAAGTTACAGACGAAAACGAAATGACATTTTCAAAAATCACATTTTTCCAATCTCCTGGCCATACGCGTACTGCCCCAAGTCCATACGCGTATTGCCCAAATTCCTCGCCATGCCATACGCGTATTGCCCAAGGCCATATGGGTATCACCATCTCTCCTTTTCTTTCTCTTACTATTTTTCTTTCTTTTCTAACTTAGTAAAATAAATGTGAAATGACCAAAATGCCCCCACGCTCAAATATCTCGCAACCGTTCCCAAAATGCGATAAAATATAATCATATCGAAAAATAACATAATTTCAGATAAAAGTCGAAAATAAAATAATATAATAATAAAATAATAATAAACGATTCAATTAAACAAAATACTAAAACTGGGGCGTTACAACTCTCCCCCACTTGGAAATTTTCGTCCTCGAAAATGTAACCGAGACGAACAACTCCGGACACGGCTCTCGCATTCGACCAACAAACAACAGGCCTACCACAAGGCACACCACAAACAACACGACACGACGACCACTACAACGACAAGATGCAAAGCCCATACAATGCACTTGACGACTAACACACAACTCAAAGAATATCCAAAACATAACTCACAGGTTCACTCTTGAACCAAAACAAAACAGGATCGTTACCCTCACCTTAGGTAACACTCCCCTAATCCCCCACACAGGAATTAGCTACTCGCACTCGAACCAACACAATGGGAACGAGGCAACTACTCAACAAGAACACAAAGGTCCACGACACGACAAGGTCTCAACAACATTAACAAAACAAGAACACTACCTCCTTGTCACACAACTTTATCACATCAATGCTACGATTCACCAATCGAACATATAACCAAAACATCCATCTGCTTAGTAACCCATGAACATTATTCAAACCTCTTACCTAACACTTCCATTCTGAAACATCCAATGGTCTCAACATTCCTACAGACTTTCAATATTCCACCTAAAAACTCTTACAAGTCGCACACACATATGAAATGTGCTACATCACGCTTTCACTGTGCACTCTGATGACTCGTAACCATCAAAACTACCAATCTCACGTCCCAAGTCTAACTTTTCACATACTTCCCAACAACTACTGTTCACATTCTTTCGGGTTATCTTACACACCAGACACAAGCCTCTGAATTGCTCAAACAATTCTAATTCCCAGATCACCAAAATAGATATATTAGAAATTTCCGACTTAACTCCTCTGATACAATAATAACTCTTCACAAATGATAATCCAAGTCAAATTCATAACTCATCACAATTCCAACCATTCTCGTTGTCTCTATTCCTTCCAACCAAACCCGCATTCGATATTCTTGTAATTACCACACGCTTCGAATCTAGAATCATAAAGATAATACTTCCAATATTACAACATAATACCACTGCAAACAATTCCACAATAGTACTGATCCTTTCACGAATCTTCAAATGTCGAAAACATGAACCACAACTTTACTCTCTTATATTAACACACCAGCTGTGCTCATCAAGATACATCCCAAACGATCGACTTCCCCTTTGCAAGTTAACTGAAGTAACGAAAACACTAATCTTGGAAAAGCCTTCCATACCCTTCGATAATAACCAACAAAATCCAACAAATTTCTAATCACCTTTAACTAACTTCGAAGCCTCTACTCAAACCATCACTACGCTTATCAAACACTCCAACAATTGCAATTCTAATCAAACTCAACCAACCCATTCCAGTTACCTAATTCCTGAAAGCGAATACTTATTCTCAATCGTCACTCCATACCCAATTCCTTCTCCTGATAATCCAAATTCCATCCTATCGCAACATCCAACCACAAAAAAAAAGAACTCTCAATGACTTCACCACTTAACCACAAACTAGAACCTCTAATCCATCTCATCCTCTGATATAAGAATTCTCATCGACTCAACAATGCAATCTGTAACCATCAAACAAAAATCTTGATTCCGCATCACCGTCAGATATATAACCTTCCTCAACTTGACAAAATAATCCGCAATTATTTCCTTAAAGTTCAAGTAATCCATGCCGCACCACTATCAAAGCCGGAAAGACACGTCCATTCCATCCAACATAATTCCCGTCCGCTATCAACAAGAGATTAAGGGTGATCAGTTCCTCAATTTGTCAATAGACAGCCGATAATCATGATGAGGCATAAACCGTCTCCACCAACTATAATAGCATCCTTACATCCTATGCACAAAACTACCTAAGGCACAAATCCTTAGTTGACGTAAACCTTACTTCTGCATCCCCTTCTTGAACCAGAACCACACTTATAACCTTGCAATACATAACACATTGAGCCAGCGCCCTACACCTGAAACAACATGAAGAAGTGCCAGCTTCTCCCCCACTTATCTCATTCTAATCATTCCCACTGTAAACACACTAATTCCATCCCAAGCCTTTAGCACAAATGCTCAAAGAACAATTTAAACAATCCAAAAGAAATTACCGACCCCCAAGCAGAAGTATCGATAACCATCTTACTATTCCAAGAAGACAACAACAAATTCCGTACCCATAATAGAAAAATAAAGACGTACTATTAAGAAAACAAGTACCTTGAGTCCGACGATCCGCACTAGTAGTCACATCTCCTGCCAATGCAACAACCTTCCTACCAGTCTGAGCTCCCTTCGGTTCCGTACACCTCGTACGGATATGACCTGTTTCACCGCAGTTGAAACACTTCATCCTAATTCTCTTACAATCAGCTGCGACATGTCCCGAACCTCCATAATTAGAACATTTTAGTTTATTCCTCCTACACTCCGACTTATGATGTCCCACTTCCCCACACTTGTGACACTTAATGTAACACCTCGGAGGACTAGACATTGCTCCCCCACTACGAGACTGTTGTTTCCCTTTCCTGTCATTCACATTCTCATAGGGAGTAGCATGCACCTTACGATTCTCTTCGTAACTCCAACAACTGTCCACCAAATCAGAAAACCTTCTAACCCTCTGATAACCAATTGCCCGTTTAATCTCCGGATGCAATCCGTTCTCATACTTCACACACTTAGAAAATTCAGCAGTCGCTTCCAGATAATGAGGATAGAACTGCACAAGTTCCACAAACCTTGCAGTGTAGTCAACCACAGACATATTGCCTTGTTTCAACTCCAAGAACTCAATCTCTTTCTTTTCCTTCACACCCTCAGGATAATACTTCCTCCGAAACTCCCAGCTAAATAAATCCCAAGTAACTCCTTCATCATCCACTCCCAACACTTGGCGTAAACTAACCCACCAATCAGCTGCTTCTTCCTCCAGCATATGAGTACCCAGTCTCACCTTGTCCTCTTCAGCACAATCCATCACATGGAAGATTCTTTCAACCTCCTCAAACCAAAATTGTGCACCATCAGGATCATATCCTCCCTTGAAGATAAGCGGTTCGCTCATCCCGAACTCATTATTACCCGTAACATTCGGTACATCCTGCACAGCCCGAGCCATATTCTGTTCATTTCCAATAACAGCAACTATGGTTAAACAAACAGCTCACCGAACCACAAAGACCAACAAGGACTGACACAACTGACACGGACTGGCTCTGATACCACTTAATGTGACGCCCCCAATCTACACCCCCAAATTAGCATTTCATTTAAAGCAATAAAAGAAAATTCGAAATTTGATCAGAGTATATTTGAAAACATGGCATAGACCAAGGGTCACATCAATTGAAACCAAAGAAATTCATACATTACCTGCCCATACAGATATGCAACAGTGGGGTAGCAAACATACATGGGAAACTTCGTTCCTTACACCCACATTTTCAGAAATTAGAATTAAAGCGGAAAATCTAAAATCTGATTAACATATATACATAGTACACAATAGCACAAACAGCCACCCTAGCTACCCGGTGTCACATATCAGAGCCGACCGACAAAAAGGGTGAAGACACAAAGCTTCACAAAAGACCTCCAGCAACTCTAATCTGCAATGCCTCATAGAGCATTATAAAACGAGCAGAAGGGTGAGAAAAACAACCATAATATAAATGCATATAATTATATATATCAACATAAAAATACACATATACCACATATTCTCACCATTCTATCATACTACAAAAACATACATACTATGTTTACTATGCACCAATCATCACATCTCACTCAATATACATCATGCATAATTCACCAATCCAATCAAGACCCGACGATACCACGCATCACATAACTGGGAATGACAGCATAGTCATTCTACCCAATATACCTCACTAGGAACGACACATAGTCATTCCACTCTAGAACACCTCTCATTGGGAATGACAATATCGTCATTCTACCCCAATGAATATCCCACTAGGCACGACAACTCAATTGTACATCACTAGGAACGACAACATAGTCATTCTACCCCAGTGAGTACCACACTAGGAACGACATCAACGTCATTCTACCCCAGTGCACACCTCATTAGGAATGACATCATAGTCATTCTACCCCAATGAGTATCCCACTAGGAACGACAGCATAGTCATTCTACCCCAGTGGACACGACAACTCAATTGTACATCACTAGGAATGACAACATAGTCATTCTACCCCAGTGAGTACTCCACCAGGAACGACATCAACGTCATTCTACCCCAGTGCACACCTCATTAGGAATGACATCATAGTCATTCTACCCCAATGAGTATCCCACTAGGAACGA
Source organism: Lathyrus tuberosus (assembly GCA_022829125.1). Taxonomy (NCBI): domain Eukaryota; kingdom Viridiplantae; phylum Streptophyta; class Magnoliopsida; order Fabales; family Fabaceae; genus Lathyrus; species Lathyrus tuberosus. The sequence continues at coordinate 4,148,116 of JALAZF010000164.1, read as the reverse complement.
CAGCATAGTCATTCTACCCCAGTGGACACGACAACTCAATTGTACATCACTAGGAATGACAACATAGTCATTCTACCCCAGTGAGTACTCCACCAGGAACGACATCAACGTCATTCTACCCCAGTGCACACCTCATTAGGAATGACATCATAGTCATTCTACCCCAATGAGTATCCCACTAGGAACGACAGCATAGTCATTCTACCCCAATGAGTATTCTAACACAATTGGAATTCATTCCACACACCAAATATTACTATTATAGCAATCCCATGATAATCAATACCCTACCATTTATCTTGCTGTGGATCTACGCCACAGAGGCCGCCATATCATACATTAATCATACACTCGAAACCACATACATTGATACTTACTTAAACAATGTATTTATCACTAACTATAACCCACAACAAATAGCATTTCATCATTTACACCCATATCAATTCACATCAAGAATTACTCACCATCAACCACAACAATCCATCATCACAACATCTCATAGCATAATACACATCAATTATGCACACTTACACCGACAAAAGTCGACAATCGACACTATTCACCTTTTCCGACATAATTAAATCGGCCAACAAATTCCAAAACATCATAATCACAAAGTACAGTTCAATACCTTTCCAACGACACCAAGAATGTCAAAATCAGATAAACGGAATAAAAGTTACAGACGAAAACGAAACGACATTTTCAAAAATCACATTTTTCCAATCTCCTGGCCATACGCGTACTGCCCCAAGTCCATACGCGTATTGCCCAAATTCCTCGCCATGCCATACGCGTATTGCCCAAGGCCATACGGGTATCACCATCTCTCCTTTTCTTTCTCTTACTATTTTTCGTTCTTTTCTAACTTAGTAAAATAAATGTGAAATGACCAAAATGCCCCCACGCTCAAATATCTCGCAACCGTTCCCAAAATGCGATAAAATATAATCATATCGAAAAATAACATAATTTCAGATAAAAGTCGAAAATAAAATAATATAATAATAAAATAATAAAAAACGATTCAATTAAACAAAATACTAAAACTGGGGCGTTACAAAAAACCTCTTTAGAAACATGTGTTCCAGCTCCTTCCAAGTCTAAATGGTAACGTTTGGTAAACATTGCAATCAGTCTTTTGCTCTGCCTCTCAGAAAGAAATCAAATAACCTTAATTTCACCTGATCTTTAGTCACATTCACTAATACAAAAATTATATACAACAATGCTCACGTCACTTCGAATATTCAATCAACCGAAATAATAGGTGATATTTAGGTGCTTGTATTTTTTCATTTATTAAATGACTTTTCACTACGGTTCTAAATAATAACCATGGTGTAAAGTAGGAAGGCGTCATGGGAAAAATTAGTGTCTAGCCATAAGTTCAAATTCCAACACCTACACTCTTAGCTCATTCACTTTTTTTAAATGTCTATTGGTGCGAGGGTGGTGGTGCTAAACACAATTTTGACAAACTTACTTGTTTTTCAATTTTCATTCTTTAAAGCTCTCAAAGAAGTGACTCAAGTTATTATCAAATTTCAAAGAGCTTTCCTTTGAGGCCGAGGAGAATTGAAGAAAAAGATTAATTGGGTGATTTGAGCTTCAATTTGTAAGTCCAAGAAGCAGAAAGATTGTGAGAAATTTAACCTGGCATTGCTTAGTAAGTGCAAGGACCGAACCGGATTCTTTTTTTTTTAGGGTTAATTATACGATCCCCCCTGTCATTAGGCCGATATTTGGTTTTGCCCCCTTGAAGTGACTTTTTTTAACGCCCCCTTATAAAACAAAGAATACATTTTTACTACACCCTATCCCTTGTTTGGGTGACTATGTATCGTGCAATTGGCTATGTGGCTAAACCATTGTCTATGTGGCTAGGTGACTGTGTATTTAGCAAATTATTATGATTTAATTATTTATTTAATTTTTAATTTTTTTTCTTTTTTTACGTTTTCTTAAAATATTTGTATTAATATTTTTTTTAAATTATTGTTTTAAATTTACCAAAATATCATATTTGGGCCTGAATCCATTTTTGGATCAATACCAGCCCATATACTCAACCTTGTTTTAACTCATTTTACTCTATGTGAAACTCATTTATAAACACTTGCATTTTATGTTAAACTTTCAATGTGGGACTTCTTTATATCATTGCAGCCACAACTCCACAAGTTTCTTTATATCAATCAAAACCAACAAACTAACCTCATCCAGTGCAACAGAGTATGTTCCTCCAGTTTCTTGGCAAATGATTGAACAAATATTGAACCTGAAAACTGGGAACCAGTAAGAGAAAACAGTAAATAATCAAAATAATCATTGAAAATATTCTGGTAAGGTACTGACAAGAAGCAAGGATAATTAAACTAATATTATTTGTATGTGGTGTATAAAATTCAGGAGTGAATTCCAATGCTTCGCTTGATATCGCATTATCATCACATCATTCACTCTTCACAGTTCCACATCGATTGGGTACATGAGTCATGACATGGCATTCTCCATTTATCCATGAGAATTTGTGGCAGGTAGAAACTTCAAATGAGTCGGAACTGCAAGACCTGTCACAGTGACACCATTCTGAAAACCAATGTCAAACAAAAATAAGTATATAAACGACTGCTAAGAGGGACACTTACCTAAGTATTCCTATCCCAGTGCAAGGTTTCCTTTATTTTATGAAGTTGACAACAAACAAAGCAAGTTCATTTTTGTGCCCAGTGTAGGAATGATCAGCTCCTTCTATGATATGTAATGTATGGTTTGGTAGAATCTGAGCAAACTACAATGCATCTTCAACATATATAACTGTGTCTGAAGAGCCACACATTGTAAGGACTCTAAAATTATCATATAAAAGTTCTTTACAAGACCTCCACAAATTATGCATATAAACTTTCTCAGAAAAAAAAAAGTTAGGGACTAGACAATATATTTTCTCTCACCTGCATTTTGTATCAATGTGAAGGCATGCTTCGTGCATATTTGTATTTAAGCGATCCACCAAACTTTCCAGAGTCACGCAAAACTTCCTGCAACAATAATGATTGTATAATTATTATAAAATAAGTGGGCTTATATAAGTGGAGAATGCCATGTCATGACTCATGTACCCGATCATCTATGGTACCCGATCATATAAGCCCATTCTGGTCGTTGCTTGTTGATGTTCCAGTTGGAGTTGTGGAGAGTGTAGGAATTTGTAGTAATGGTATTGAAGTGGAAGGTGATAGCAAGAGTCCTACATCGATTGTAACTCCAATTGTAATAGTGTTTATATACTAAACACACAAGTGTATTAATGAGTTAAAAACAAACTAAATGAATGGGTTGCTGCTAGCTATGAGCTTATGTGTTTGATCTTGGCCCAAATATATTAATTTTTAAAATAACAATTTAAATAAATAATATTTATACTAAAATAAATTAAAAATAAATAATATCTTATCCCTTATTCAATCTGTGCCATGTAATCAAGATAAATGCCACATAGACTATTTCTCAATGCCACATAGCCAATTGCATGATACACAGTCACCCAAACAATGGATAGGGTGTGGTAAAAATGTATTCTTTGTTTTATAAGAGGGCGTTAAAAAAATTACTTTAGGGGACAAAACCAAATCTCGCCCTAATGACAGAAGGATCATATAATTAACCTTTTTTTTTAAGATCTTGGCTTTCTGTTATGGCGACGTTCAAGCGCAAATGAAGGATTTCCTATGTACAATGTCAGGTAATAATATTTCAATTTGGTGGAAATATTTAATTGGTTTAACGGAAATTGGTCCGGTTAAATGTATATGGGTTTCTACGGCGGTTTCATGTAAACATGGGAGTGGTAGTAGTATTCGGTTTTGGAGGCATATATGGATTGGGCATACCCTTGATGCATCAGTTTTAGAATGTTTTTTCGTTTTGTTTCGAACCCGAATATGTTGGTGCAGAATGTTGGCTATTAGGTTGGTGATTAGTGGTGTTGTTTGTAGGTGATGGTTGATTATGCTGTCTGTGTTGATGCAGCAGCAGAATTACTACTCCTGCTGAAAATTCTGCAGGACTTACGGCCCAGCAACATTGGAGTGACCGATGGCCATGTGTGGTGGTGGAAATATGGAGATGGCTTTTTGGTGAAACATAGTTACGAAGTGTTAGGCATTCCTGGATACGGCGGAATCAGTGCAAGAAGATGGGATTTTACAGGTTCTTCATGATTTATGGCATTGGAAAATTTCTAGTAAAATCCAAATTTTCGTGGAGATTGTTCATCAACAAATTACAACAAAACATGAGATTTTTAAGAGGAATGTGATCGTGGTCTTTTTTGATTGAAATGTTTGCTAGAAAACTTTCGAAGTGGCATGGCAAATTGATTTCTTTGGCAGGCCGTATCACTTTGTTAAACTCTGTTCTGTCTAGTCTGTCCATCTTCTAGTTTAGCTTTTACAAAGTCCTTGTTGGTGTGCTAAAACGACTTAACGAGATCAGGAAGCGGTTCCTTTGGAGTGGAGGAGATTCTAGAGCAAAAATCCATTGGATTAAATGGGAGATGGTGTGTAGCCCTAAGGTTGAGGGAGGTTTGGGAGTGGTTAGGTTTGAGGATTTCAATGATGCCTTGCTGTCAAAGTGGAAGTGGAAGATTTTGGAGGATAATAAACCATTATGGAAACTTGTTTTGAGGAGTAGATACGGTTCTATCGAAGACCAGTTGTTGAAGATGGAGGATGTTCTGAATAGATCTTCCTCCTTTTGGTGGAAAGATCTGTTCAGAATAGGGAAGGCTTTTTCTAACGAAAATTCATTTTTTGCAGGAACTATCTCGTATAAGCTAGGCGAAGGAAATTCGGTTCAATTTTGGAGAGCTCGTTGGTTGGAAAACGTTACTTTAGGAGATCAATTTCCAAATTTGTTTTCTCTAAGTAACAACAAATCGGCTTTTGTTCGTGACATGGGGAGTTTTGAAAATGGTGAATGGCATTGGAAGGAATTTTCTTTCAGCAGAGAATTGCTCTTTGAAGAGTACCAGAACCTCTTGAAGCTAAAGGAGAAAATCAATACCATACAGCCTAGAAGGAACATCAGTGACTGTGTGAAATAGAGTGGGGATCCCTCGAACGGATATTCATCGAGAGCAGGCTACGCTGCCCTTCAGGAAGGCAGAAATCAGTCTTTTCTACATCAATTACAGCCAAGAACCTTTAAACTGTTGTGGGCCTTGAAGGTTCCGGCAAGAATCAAAGCTTTTGGATGGCGTCTAATGTGGAACCGTCTAGCTACGGTGGACCAATTAATAATACGAGGAGTTCACTTCAATATTAACAGGTGTGTTTTTTGTAATCTAGAAGAATAAAATTTTCTGCATCTTTTCTTTGAATGCACGGTTGTGATTGGAATATGGAGGTTCATTGCATCTTGGTGCGGAAACGTTGCGGTTTATGAGGGGAACAGTTGGAAATTTTTTTATGATTGGATTTATGGAGGTTACTATAAATCTTCTACTTCTGTTTTGGGTCCTCTTTGGATCTCTTCTTGTTGGAATATATGGAGGGAGAGAAATAGGATTATTTTTTAAAATGGGAGGCTAAATGTAAATGATTTATGTTGGGATATTAAGATATTGGTTTGGAAGTGGGTAGTTTGTTTTGATATTTCTCAGTCCAACTCCAACTTTCTAGCTTTTTGTACTAACTCTTTTGAAGGTGTTGGCTAGGATTGTGTTGGTTTGAAATATCTGGATTTTCTTTACTCTTGTTGGAGTTGGTCTTTTTGTGTAAGGGTGAATACCCCTTGTATTCATTTTCAATTCCAATTGATTTAAGAAAAAAAATGAATTGGTTTTCCCTTTATGTTTTAAAGAGGAAAATATTGTAGTTAGCCGTAACGACTTGTTTATTCTTGGTTGAGGTGCGAAGTTACTATTGGTAGCATTAATCCGATGGATTGTTTTAACTCTTTTATGGGTAGCTTGGGGTCAGAGAAGTTTTGGAATATAGGTGGTTGGTATGGTTTTGGACGTGTTGGTCTATTTGGTTTTGTAGAAATAAAATTCTTTTTGTCGGAACTTTCGTAGACGTTAACGAGTGGTTTTTTTTTTATTAAATTTAGATCTTGAGAGTGGTTTGCTTTGTCTATTATTAATCGAATTGATATTTTTCTATGAATAGATTGGTTATTCAGTGGTTGATTTTGTTTTTATTCTTTTATAATTAGGTTGGAGTACCCTAGTACCTCTCTTAATTCATTTTGCTTTTTCCAAAAGGGGACAACTTCGTTGTCCATCACAAAAAGTTGGGTAGTCTACCTTCAACCAATCCACTAATGTCATATTATTATATTATACTTAATTATTTATTTAATGATTTAAATTTTGTAAATTTCCAATACAATATAGTCTAATTTACTCTATCCAAAACTATAAAATTATGAAGCCTATATTTCACCATGTTTAATTCTAATGTAAATATCATCTTTTCGATAGTAAATTTTAACAATAATTAAAATGTGAGGGAAGTGTTTTCTGAAACCTGTATTAAGAATCGCAACAAGAATTAAAATATCATTCAACATTACAACAAAAAAGAAAACCAAGTCAATTGAGTAGATATGCCCCAATTCAAAGGAAAAATTCAAAGTTTATTGATTCTGTCTCTCTCTCTCTCTGCATCTCCTATGATTCTTTTTATGGTGTGAATGATGTGCTTTAACACCAAAGCTCCGCCTTTTTCACCTTTGAAATGCTATCAACAACTTCCACCGGAGAAATATGCCCCATCACTGTCACCCTCTTAGACTCTACATCTATACTGAATGATGTAACTCCTGTTTCATTTCTCAAATATTAATCAATGCTATATATACATTAATAGTAATAATGGATTTTCAATATATGTATATACCTTCCATCTTAGAGATATGTTTTTTCACTTTTCCAGCACATCCTTGACAGTGAATCGCAACCCGCATCACAACCACCTGCACTCTCATGCAATCTTAAATATTTTTATATACTATTATTATATCGATGTCGCTGTAATCAAATGTCTAATTGAGCTGGATTAACGGGAATATGATTATGACTCTTATGACATTTTATGCGTGTTAAGGGACATAAAAACAAACGGCTTAGCCTTAATTAATACCATTTGTATTGTTAAATAAATATTGTGTCTCTCTACAGAATATGGATGAGACATATGGTCGAGCAATATTCACGTGAAATTTTGGAACTTTTACAAATGACAAATCTAAACAGCACAAATAATGGAGATAGTAATTTGTTTCCTTGCAGAATCCACATGACACTAATTGGTGTGGTACAGTCCTAGGTAAACTTGTGTCAACCAAAGAGTTATAATGAAATAGTCTAGTAAATTTGTTTTAACCACAAAACCGAACCACCGTAGCTAAAAAGAAAAATATTCCAGCAATTTGTTGTCACAAATCATGACATCAAAATTGCAAGTTTCGAGCTTATCAGCATCATTTTATAGTAGTATGAAGGTTTGTAGTAATAATAAGTGCAACCGCGACTTAAAACCATGATAAATATATTGTAGACGAGAACAAATGAAATTTGTGTTGTATTTAATTAAACCTAGTGAAATAGAAAATGTGAACTTAACAAACCTGAAAAACATTATCTGTTGGTGTTTTCTGAAGTTCTCTTGGTTCAATAGCTTGATAATTTTGATTCTTCGCCGAGTTCTCTCTAAGCATGATCTTTGGAACAGGATTGGACATAGGAGACTCAACAAGTTTGGAATATTTGGCAAAGTTGATGATTCTTGTATCATCAAGAGTAACACACTTTTCAATCCTTTTAGGTACAACAACAGAACGAGGATCTCGTGTGTTCATACACACTGCTGTTGAGGATTGTGAATGGCACATGAAACCTCTTCTCATTTTCTTGTTACTTGTTTTCAAACTCATCGTAAGTATATGAAATGGTGAATAAAAAGTGCAAGGTTTGTAAACAAGAAAAAAGGGTATTGTGAGAGAAAGTGACAATAGAATAGAAGAGAAGAGAAGAGAAGAGAAGAGAGATCAATGCTGAAATTTCTAACTATAGGTTACTGCTGTTGTAAAAATGGTTTTGTCATTTTGTCTATTAAAGTTTATGTATATAGTGTCATATATAGTGTGTCCAAAATCTTGTCATTTTCAATGGTTAATGCTTAGAAAATGACCTATATCTTTTTTTAATGTAATAATCATTAGAAACTCACGCATATGAATACTCGGGTTATACCGTCCAACTTAAACATATCGATTTTTGTCGGTTGAGTTAAGACTATGATATGAATAAAATGGACGTGATAGAGAAGCATAGTGAGTCATGCATTAGGATGAAAAATAATAATTTAATTTAACAACTAAGTAATATTTATATATAATGACAAAAAAACAAAAAAAACAATTTGTTGAAGTTTAGTAATGTCGTATTCTAGCCAGCTCACATTATTTCTCCTATCTAGGGGGTATCACTGAAGTGATACAAATACAAACAAGAACCTGATATGTATCCAGCACACAAACAGAGTAACCTCAGGAAGCTAATATTACCTCGTTTGTGGATCTAGTACTCTTACTAGTTACTTGCATTGAACAAAAATGGTACAGTATTCATTAACCAGGACCAAGGGATTTTTTGGATATACAGTGATAAGAAAAAGTGAAAATGTTGTTGGATGAGAATTAATGATGAAAGGAGGATATACTGCCACACAGAAATGTCATGTTTCAAAGGTTGAGTTGAGCCCCTCATATGACACTGCTGCTAACAACCAGTGCTGTTCTTCACATGTTCAATAACGGCATCATTTGACCTTCTTTATTACTTGTTCCAATTCTTCTTAGTTTCTTTATTACTTATCTGAATTTCAATATACCTTTGGCAAACGGGTATGTTAGCCCGATTAAATCCGTCTCGCCGAAGCCAGGAAAAAAAAATAGGGTAGGGTGGTTATAGTTGATGGTGTAGGACTAAAATTTTAATATATCTTAAAAAAAATAGGTCGGCGGAGAGGGCTCACATACAGTGCATCTCTAAACTCTAAAAACGGGACATGATAGGCACATTAGAGATTAGTTTAAAAATCTTAATTCGCCTCACGTAAAAGTGCAGACAAATCTGACCTATCCAACGGCTTGGATCCATAACTCCTATTTTAATGTCCAACCACCAATACAAATGACTGCCCTGTACAACTAATTACTCAACTAGGCTTTCACTCTTCTTTTATATATATATATATATATATACACTCCAAAAATGATTTTTGGCAGCTCTACAAAGACAGTACTTTTCAATAAAAGCGCTGCAATACTTTAATTAAAAAACAAAAAAAAACGCTCAAAAAAGCGCTGCTAAAGATGGACTTTACACAACGCTTTTAAAAAGCGCTGCTAAAAGTTAAACTAAGGCTACCCTTTAGAAAGCGCTTTTAGGAAAGCCTTGCTAAAGGTCCTGCATAAGCTATACCTTAGACAGCGCTTTTGAAAAGTGTTTAAATTATAACCTTATTAAACAAAAACTATGTAGAAATAGGTGAACTTTTAAGATTTTTTTCATAAAGCTTTTTACAACCAAGATTTTTAGGTTCCTAACTTAGTGAATTTGCTATAGGGGTTACCCGAGAAGAGTGAAATTCGGATCGTTTTCAAGAATCTTACACTTTGTGGTTAAGTCCAGAAGTTGCTGACATCTACACAGGTACTTATAATTAGTTATTCTTTTGTGTTTGTTTAGCTTACTTAGTAAAACCATGGATCGAAAATGGATGTCTTTCAATCGATTGTCAAAAGAATACGAAACTGGGGTATCAGAATTCGTTAAGTTTGCGGTTGAACACGCCAAAGACCCCAGTCGAATCACATATCCTTGCTTAGGTTGCTGTTATGGTCGTCGGATTGACGCAGTTCAGTTGGAATCGCATTTAATGAGGCATGGAATTGATCGAAGTTATACATGTTGGATATTACATGGTGAGAGTAACGACAATATTGAATCGGGGGATAATACGACCTATGCTTCAAACGACAATGGCACAGATACACACGATTGTGATCGAGTCGAAGAGATTGCAGAAGCACTTGAAGAAGATCTTTAGGATTGTCCCAAAATGTTTGAGAGGTTGGTAAGCGATGCAGAGAAACCGTTGTATAAAGGTTGCACTAAATTCACAAGATTGTCTGCGGTATTAAAGTTGTACAACTTAAAGGCGGGCAATGGATGGTTGGATAAAAGTTTCACAGAGTTATTAGCTCTTATGAAAGATATGCTTCTGGAGGATAATGTTCTTCCCAATCGAACCTACGAGGCCAAAAAAATGTTGTGCTCTATTGGCATGAGTTATGATAAGATACATGTTTGTCCAAATGATTGCATTTTGTTTCGGAATGAATACGCATCGTTAAATGAGTGCCCTAAATGCAGTGTCTCTCGATATAAGAAAAAAATGTCTCCAGCAAAAGTCTTACGGTATTTTCTTATAATTCCGAGATTTAGACGCAGGTTTCGTAGTGAAACCAATGCAAAACACTTGACTTGGCATGCAGATGAAAGAATTATAGATGGAAAGATTCGGCACCCGGCAGATTCACCTCAGTGGATGAAAATTGATAATGGTTATCCTGATTTTGGAGAAGAAGCAAGAAACCTTCGCTTGGCATTATCTACTGATGGAATGAACCCACATGGTCTTCAAAGTATCTCACATACCACATGGCCCGTGATTATTATTATTTATAACCTACCTACATGGCTATGTATGAAGCGTAAGTACATGATGTTATATATGTTAATCGCCAGGCCTAAACAACCAGGGAATGACATAGACGTATAATTGACACCTTTAATCGAAGACTTAAAGATTTTGTGGGAGAATGGTGTGGAGGTTTATGATGGATATAGGAAAGAAAGTTTCAATTTGACGGCGATGTTGTTTGGCACAATTAATTATTTTCCAGCATACGGAAATCTATTAGGGTATAGCATTAAAGGTCAATATGCTGATAACACGAATTTATATCATATTTTTACTTCGATTTATGTTAGTTTCTTATTCCGTTTTTCGTCTAATATCCTATTTTCTCGAGATTATTTAAGCGTTTTTGCAGGTAATCACATTTTATAAGTCAAAGTATACTAAGTGTGGAAAAGAACCAAAACATGCAAGAAAAGAGCAGAAAAGAGAAGAAAAATTGAAGAAACCAAAATCTGCTGATATCACAACCGTCATGGGTGCGCCATGATTGTGGCAGTTTCAAAATGTATCACGACCGTAACACTGTATCACGATCGTCATGCGCTCAATTTACACGTTGGAGCAGAAACTTGACTACGAATTTTCAGAGAGCAGTTTTCACACGATGTTATTTTCCTCCGAAGATTGCTAGGTCCAAAGTGGAGTAACCGTCAGTGTGAGTGGCTAAATTCTCTCCAACCTCCACCTAAATTCAGCCTATAAATACAAGTCATTTCGAAGAACAAAGGGTGGCCAAATTCTCTTATCAAGTATACTGTCTTGCTGCCAAATTGTTTCCAGAGCTTTAGTTCCGTTTCTTTTACTTTGCATTTCCATTTCCTTGTCAACCATTACCGAACAAAGTAATAGTTTCTCACACTGAGGAACTATTACAACTTAGTTTTAGTTTTTTGTTTCATTGCCTTCAACCTTTGCAATTTATTTTATTCAAGCAAGAACCTACCGGCTTGTGGAGGGATTGATGTTGCTATTATTACTGACTTCCAGGTTTCCGTTATTTAATTCAAGCATTGTTTATTTCTTTCTTAATTATGTATGTGTTTATTTATTTCCTTGCCTTTGCGTTTAATTTCCTAATTATGTCGAGCTAAACCGATCTTATCGGTATGTAATGAAGTAACTAAAATGAATTAATTTTCTCTAAGCTAAAATCAATAATCAATCCTTCTTCTGGCTTCGATTTCTTAATTTAAAAACCCAACTTTTATTACGAGAGTAAAAAATGTAACATAGGTTAAAGTCGAGACCACGGGAGTGTGAGGCTTTACCCGGATAGCTGAAATCGGGCATTAGTTTTAAAAACAGCGGAAGCGCTTTAAAGTTAATTAGGTTCAATTAGTTTTCAAAAAGTATTTTTAACCTCATACGGGCTAGCGAGAGCAGACGTATTGACTTAGAAGTATAGTCCGAAGCAATAACCACGGGAGTGTGAGGTGAGGGCTTTTAAACCAGTTTTTCCTACAGATGAATAGGATGATAAATCTTTATACGCTTAGGTTTAATTAATTCCATGTAGGTTACCGAATTATATACCGATAACTTATTCATAACTAGTATTCCCAAATTTTAATTTCCCTTTAATTTCCCGTTTGAACTAAAAACCAAATTCTGATTAGCCTTAGATAAACATAGTAACGATAGATAACGGTGCGTTCGATTTCTAGTCTCTGTGGGATCGATAATCTTTTAAAACTACGCGATACAACTGTATACTTGCAGTTAGACCTATTTAGGCACACTATTTAGAGCAATCATATGCGTGTCATATTTGTGAAGAAAACACAGATTGGACGCATTTGGAATTTTGTCAGAAGAATGTCTTTCTCGGTCATCGGAGATTTTTAAATTCTAATCATCACTACCGTGGATTGAGAAAAGCATTCAATGGAAATCCAGAACAAGGTAGAGCTCCACCTACATTGACAGGTGACCAAATTTTTGAAAAGGTGAAGGACGTGACTACTCAGTTTGGAAAGCCTTTTGCACATACGCTTGTCAAACGTGGGTGGAAGAAGAGGTCAATTTTTTTTTAATTGTCATATGGGAAGTCGTTGTATGTAAGACATTTTCTTGATGTTATGCATATTGAAAAAAATGTATTTGAAAGTGTTATTGGGACTTTACTCAATATACAAGGAAAGTCGAAGGATGGCCTTAAAGCAAGAAAAGATTTGGTAGCGATGGGAATAAGAAATGAATTAGGACCCATGAAGAAAGGAAAACGAACATATATACCACCTGCTGCTTATACTCTATCTAGAAAGGAGAAAAAGATATTGTGTAAGTTTCTAAGTGATGTTAAAGTTCCAGAAGGATACTCTTCAGATATTAGAAGACTTGTGTCTATGAAAGACCTTAAGTTAAGAGTTTGAAGACACGTGATTGTCATGTTATAATGGAACATTTTCTACCAATAGGTATACGTTCTATTTTTCCAGAAAAAGTAAGACGCACAATAACTAAATTGTGTTTCTTCTTCAGGTCAATTTGTAGTAAGGTGATTGATCCTGCGATCTTACCAACATTGCAAAAAGAAATAGTCATTACATTGTGTGAACTTGAAATGTTTTTTCCTCCCTCATTTTTTGACATAATGGTACATCTAGTTGTTCATCTTGTGATAGAGACACAATTGTGTGGACCAGCTTATATGAGATGGATGTACCCTGCTGAACGGTATATGAAAATATTAAAAGGGTATGTGAAAAATCGAAGTCGACCAGAGGGTTGTATTGTTGAACGATACATTGTTGAAGAAGCGATTGAGTTTTGTACTGAATATTTGTCCAATGTTCAATCCATTGGACTCCCCAAATCTCACATTGTTGAAAAAAAAGAAGGAAAAAAGTTAATTAGAAATAAAATTGTGACTGTATCAAGGGCTGAACGGCAAGTGCATTTGTATCTTCTGCACAATGACAATGAGGTTGAGCCGTATGTTGAAATGCACAGGGATTTTCTTTGAGGTTTAAATCCGAATAGAAATGAAAATTGGATTGTACGAGAGCACAATCGAAGTTTTATACCATGGTTTAAGGATCATATTTATTCAAATTTTTGTGTAGATCCCGCTTCAATAACAGAAAGGTTGAGATGTTTAGCATATGGTCCAAGTTTGCATGTGTTTTCTTATAGCGCATACGCAATTAATGTATACACATTTTATACCAAAGAACAAGATGATAAAAGTACAATGCAAAATAGTGGTGTCACCTTGGTTGCTGAATCAATGGACATTTCAAGTGTGAAGGACTTAAACCCTAAATATGCAAATATGTCATATTTTGGGGTTATCGAGCGTATTTGGGTGTTTGATTATGAGAAGTTTCAGATTCCTATCTTTGGTTGCAAGTGGGTTGAAAATAATAGTGGCATACGAATGGATAAGTCAGGATTTTTGCAAGTGGATCTTAATAGGGTGGGGTATAAAGATGAGCCTTTTATTCTAGCCTCTCAAGCTAGACAAGTGTTCTATGTCACTGATCCAACTAGTACGAAATGGTCTATAGTGCTTTTATCTAACAAGGTAATTGATGATAACATTGGAGATCAAGGTGATATTGTTGGAGCGAATGAATCATATATTATAAGTGATCAAGATGAGAATGTTGGAGCGAATGAATCATATATTAGAAATGATCATAATGAGGGAATTTGGATCAATCCATCCATCTGTGTTTTTAAGAGACAAGTAGATCATCTTCCTACCCGGAAAAGAAAGAGATGTTAATAAAGAGGTAATAGTAAAATTATATATTCTGTCATGTATTTTTCATATTTGAGAATGATTATGGATTATGGATTATAGATTTATATGTTTTTCATGTGTTTGTCATTTATATGTGTTTATATGGATTATGGATTATTTATAATGGATTATAGATTATAGATTTATATGGATTATGGATTTATATGTGTTTTTCTTTATTACATGTCAAATGGCTACTAATGAGGAGAACTCACACGATACTTCCAAGAATGATACAAAAGAAACAATTCATGATGCGGAAGGAGATATTTCAAGAGGAATAACAATTATGAAAGGAATAATTCGTGCTAGAGACAAGGGAATAAAATACGATGTTCATTGGAAATGAAACGGGTCAACTAATTAAGCCTAATGGCGCAATGTTGACAAGTTACAATGGTGCACTTGTCCGTTCACAAGTTCCTATTACTTGTGACAATTGGAGAAATCCACAGTTAAAACCCGCCAAAGATAAAATATGGAGTGAGATACAGGTACTATATGTGATGTTATTTGTTATTTTTGACAATTATATCTTTAAATTAATTATACTAACACACTTTATGTATATTTTTTGTAGAGATCTTTTAACATTGGTGACGACCGGCAAAAATATTGTCTTCAATTAGCCGAAAAAAGACTTAGAGGGTTTCGAGCATTTTTAACCAACAAGTTTCTTAAGGATGACCAAGGAAACTTTGTTGAAGCGGAACGTCCGAAAAAGTATACGGACTTGATTGCACCCGAAGAATGGGGCACTTTTGTCGCCAAACGAAGAACTCAAGAATTCCACGTAAACTTAATTTCATTTATCATGAACATTGTAGTATATTCATGTAGTTATTACATGTGTTCTGATAGTAAATTGTTTATGCAGGTTGTGAGTGACGTAAATCGTCAAAGAGCCTCAAAACCTGCGTATCCATACAAGAAAGGGCGTTTGGGATATGCACGCTTGGAACAAAAAATAGTAAGTATATATAATTGATATGATATTTTTGTGTTATTATTCATCTTAATACTTGACTTAATGTGTAGCTTGAAGAGGAAAAAAGTGAAGCAACATCTCTTCCGGATCATGTTTTGGGGAAGGTTGCCCGTGTGGGAAAGGATGGAGTTGTTACTGAATGTGTTCAACAAGTTTTCAAACAATGTGTAAGTATAAAATTATTTGTTTAATTAAATAAAAAGTTCTTGTTTATCTAAAATATTTATGCTAAACTCTAATATTGAATTTCAGGAGACTCTATCTCAGTCCTTAACTCTCACGGAAGACCAGGATTGCAGGAGCATACTGAGTCGAGTATTAAATGTTCCTGAATATTCTGGTCGCGTGAGGGGTAAGGGATTTGGAGTCACTCCATCTGCCTTGTATAAGCGTCCAAAGACCAAAAATCCTAGCAATAGAGAGGTATGGAAACGTTGGAAGAATTGAGAGCTCAAGTTCGTGAACTGCAACAGGATAAAGAAAGATATATGTCGGAAAGGCGCGGTTCAGAATTTAAAGATACTAGTGACAAGGATAGTATCAATTTTCAACAAAAAATTTTGGAGGTAATTATATTTATTAAATTAGCATAATTTTTTATATTGACATATATGCATAATAACAATTTCATATTAATTTTTTTTTTGTTTAGGGCATTTCACCTTGTCTGCTATATTTATCAGCACCGACATATCGCATGGTTGGCAAGGGAAAAGTGCATAACACTTCGGGAGACGTACTTCACCATAGACCGCTCCCTACTGGTTTTTTGAAGGTTTCGATTGATATTGCTTTAGAGCGGGAAGCGTTACTACCTATACCTGACGATGTTTCAGATGCAACATTGGTGGGAGACGCAATAGGGTCGTATGTTGCATGGTCGTCAAACCTCATTGTCATAGATAACTCGGTATGTTGAAAAGCATTATTAACCTTTTAGTTTTCAAATGTTTTACTTGCATATAATTTATGTTATGCTTACTTTTACGTACATTTTATTTACATGGTATTGTTAGACCCCTACAAAATTCAAATCAAAAGAGACAGGGATTGTGCGGCAAACCGAATCAGTTGCATCAAAAAAAGAGGTACATTGATATATATGCATTAAAAATGTTGATTCTATGATCCGAATTCAAAAGCTTCATGATTTTATACTTTATGACTTATATGATTTTCAGATTCCTACACAAGAGGTGCAACAAGGGAGCAAGAACAAGAAGCCAGAATTAGCCAAGGCAAAAAAAGCTTATATTCCTCAATTTCGGTTGTGCCTTGAAACAATTGTAGGCACAACGGATTTGATGGAAGGTGGTATCTGTGAAATACCTATGGAAAAAGGTATATTTGGGCTTGCCTATTCAAAAACAATTGCTAAAGAAGACTTGGATCAAATATTTAAGCATTCTGAATTAGGCATCGGTGTTATGAATTCATACATCAGGTAATCCATCAATTTTATTTAATTAATTGATCAATTTATTTACTCATTTCAATGAATATTCAATTGTTGATTATGTTTTTATTTCAGGTTCTTGTATGAAAAATTGATGCTCCCGTGTCAATTGATAGAAAGATTCTCTTTCTTGTCTCCCAATTGTGTCAACGCAAATCTAATTGATCGAACTGCAAATTCGGTGAGAGATCACTTAGTAGATGCATTTGTGCCCAACAAAGATACAGAGAAGTTGTATCTTTTACCATATAATACTAGCCATTGGTTAGATTTTCATTCTAACTTCCTTTATTACAATCTTTCGCATTTTTATGTTGTGTATAACATTTCCATCTAAAATTTTGTTTTATTTTACAGTGGACACTGGTTATTGCTTGCGATTAATCCGATAAAAGAAATAGTCTATTATCTGGATTCGCTAGACGGTGATCAAACAAAATACCCGGAGATGAAGAAGATGATTGATACGTAAGTGATGCGATTGTTCTAAATATTCGCGTGTGTATTTATTTATTTATGTGAGATTGTTCTAAATATATGTTTACATTATGATCGATAGAGCCATACAAATATTTCGATCACAACGACAAACTCGAGTACTAAAGAGCAAAGCAAACAACATTACATGGATAAGAGTGGAGGTATATTTTTACATTTGTTATTATAATAGTGATGCTACTTGATAAGACAAGTTAAACTATATATCCTGATACATATGCATACTTTTTTTCTATGTGTAGTGTCCTCAGCAGCGTAATGGTATAGATTGTGATTATTTTGTATTGAGATTCATGAAAGAGATTATTCATTTGGACCAAATAGAGATTCCAATCATGGTATGGATTTATAAGTTATGATTTATTTTAAGACTTATTATCGGATATTTCATCTAAGTAATTACTTTTAACTAAATCAGGCATATTATGTTATATTATGTAGTACTTTGATGAATTCAAGTGTGCCACCTACACGAAAGATAAATTTGAAGAAATAAAGGAGGAATGGTGTCAATACATGGTTGAAATGAGAATTATATGAGGTATATTATTGTTTTTTTTTTGTGTTAGGTTTATGGAAGGTGTTGTATAGTTTTAGAAATTGTTGAATAGTTTTGGAAGTTGATGTATAGGTGATGGAAATGGTGTATAAGGTTTCAAATTGGTGCATGGAATTGGTGTTGTGTAGTTTGTATTGAGTTATATATATATATATATATATAATGGTTATTTTGGTGAATGAGGTTTGTGTTGAAATATATATAATGGTTATTACAGTTTATGTGTTGAATTTTAATCGTATACAAGGCCTATTGTTGAATTATAATGGTATACAAGGCCTATGTGTTGAATTATAATGGTATAAAAGGCCATGTGTTGAAATAAAAGCTTTTGTTAAATTATACAGGTTTAACAAAACGCTCCAAAATAATTGATTTTTAAAAAAATGCTTTTAACAGACAACGCTTTTTATAAAAGACAGCGCTTTTTAATACATGTTTAATAAAATGCTTTTATAAAAGACAACGCTTTTTAAAAAAAGCGCTGCCTAAAGGGGGTCATAACGTATACATAAGACAACGCTTTTAAAAGCGCTGCTAAAGGAGGCTTATGAAAGCGCTTTTCCTTGAAAAAGCGCTGCTAAAGGGGGTCCTACGAAAACATTTTTCTTTGAAAAAGCGCTGCTATATGGGGGTCCTACGAAAGCGCTTTTAAAAGCGCTGCTAAAGGGGGTCCTAAAGGGGATCTAAGACAGCGCTTTTCAAATGAAATAAAGCGCTGCCTTTACCTACAGCAGCGCCACCTTTGGCAGCGCTTTTAAGAGTTGCTAAAGGCCAAAAAAAAACTGCTAAAGGTCTTTTATATATATATATATATATATATATATATATATATATATATATATATATATATATATATATATTATTTATTTATTTATTTAGGTTTCATTACAGTTTTAGTCCCCCTATTTTACATGATTCACGAAAATTGGGCACCCTATTGTAAATTTATACAGTTTTAGTTCCCCTATTTTAAATTTAAACAGTTTTGGTCTTGTCATACCCCAAAATTTGTCCTACTTATTTTCATTTCCATCTGGCTCATGCTTAAATCATCTGCATGCATGGTTATCGAGTTATCCAATTACGTCATTCGTTTTAGCGTTTCATTCATCGCATTTCACATATTTTTCAGTGGGCCAAAGGTTATGTAATAATATGTTTAATCAGTTTAAGTGGATTTTCGGAGACGGGTATTATTTGGTGATTATTCGGGTTTATTTTCCATATAACTCATGGTGCAGATCATTTCTTTATTCCAGATTCATGGTTAGCAGGGGGATTTAAATTATTGTTACGTAATTCATAAGATTGCTTGAATTCTAAGTAAATGGCAAAGTTAGAATAAAAAGAAGATTTCATTCATTTATTGGAAATTCATGGTACAATGCATATTGCTTGAGATAAAATCAAAAGAATGGATTACACAGAAATATGATAAAAAAAAAACTACATATTTTGGGTACAATTTACTTTTTGGTCAAATAGTTGACTTTCTTGTCAACTGTTGACTTTTGGTCAACTATTGACTCGATTTTGATTCTTGGATTTTTCTAGACTTATTTTATAGGCATTTGATTAAAAGATTCATCATTATTCATCAAAAATGATTGATGTCGTGATTTTGTTATAAATGCTAATTTCCAACAAATTATATCTTCCATCAAGCTTCACTTCCATGACTTGTTTTTCACTTTCCAATGTTGCTTCAAGTTCATTCTTCCACTACAATGTTCACTTTGCTACAAAAGAAAATTGGGATCAATTTAGTCTCCATAAATTATAAGCGTAAGTCATCAAAAAGCAATCAAAAAGTCATGAAAAACTCGATAAAACATAGAAAAATTATGCACTATGTAGTGATTCCAAGACTTGTCTTTCAACACTTTCCAATCTTAATTCATGCCAAAAAAATAAGAATTTGATCCCTGAGTTTACACCATTCAAAAGTGTTTCTTTTCAACACAAGGTCACTTTTCAAAAGCACTTAAAGTCATGGGATAATTCACCAAATATTCAAGGCAAAAGTGGTAAAAAATCAAAGGCAAAAGCATTCAAAAATTCCAAGTTTCATGCATAATCACCAATGACCTTCTATCCTACATTCCAACATGGTACTTTTGCAAAAACCAAGCACCATGTGTCTCTAACTACCTATGCATCTACAATCATTCAATTACACAATTAACCCTTAACAATCATAACTACCAAGCTAACACATAACTACCAAACTAACACAAATTCCAATTTCCATTTTCAATCAAATTTCCATTCAATCCTAACCATTCATACCAATCAATCCAATTACTAAGGTTTAAATTAATTTCCAACCATTCATAAACCTCTTACTTAGATCATAATCCAAGTGTGCTCATTCATTTAAAAAACCTATATAAACATGTCATTTTTCACAATTTTTTGGTTTAACTCATATTAACTTTTTAACCTTTTTTCCACCATTTTTTCTCAAGTTCTCACATAATTCTCTCTTTTCTTCACTCCCTCACCATCACCAAAGTTCATATTCATCACAATCTATAATTTTACATTGAAGTTCTAAATTCGGTGGAACTTAGCCACAATCCAATTTCAGCAAATCATCAATTAAGTTTTAACAATTCAAGCATTATCATCCTCCAAAGTTCATCAAGATTCAAGCATATTCCTCAATATTATACATTCAAGATTCATCTTCTATATTCATTCTTCATCAAAAATGATCGTGAAGGCTGGATCAGATCTTGTGAAGGTGGGCCACCAAGTACGTCTGAGGTGCTGGTCGTATGAGGAGGAGGAAGGGGGTGTACCTGCAAGGTACTCCGACGCTCAAGTAAGACAGGGTCAGAGAAAAGGGGTAAGTACAAAGTATGAGTTCGTAGGGTGAATATTGGATACCTGACCCTCTCAAGAAAGATGGTTTATATAGAGCCCCCAGGGCGTGGCCAATGGTCCTATTTTCGGGGAGAAATAGCCGTTTTCCCGAAGAATAGGTAACTACCCAAACTAGCCGTTATGTCGGGCAGGGTGCCCAAAACTAGCCGTTATGTCGGGAATAAGCATAATTTCGGGCACCTGCCCATAGCTGTTTGGGGAGTGGACGAGTCGTGCGTAACGGGCATTGTTTCCGGGTAGGAGCGGTGCAGTCCTTGCACGGTTGGAGGGGCAGAAAGGTAACTTTTGCCCCTTTGTGGATTGGACTTAGGCAATTTGGGCCGCTCTGGAGCAAAAGTGGATTGGGCCATGTCTAGCCATTGGTCCAGTCCAGAACAGGAGCCCCCCAAGTCGTTGCTCCCGAGCATGGGAGTGATGACTTAAGGACAGCTCGTTGCTCCGGAGAGATAGGGTGAAGTCATCGTTCGATGATGAGGAAGGCCACATCGGGGCGCCCGCGACTGGTGGTGTTCGTGACCCCTAGTGTCCGTGCATTCATGACTGTGACTGTGTTGCCCGTCGTCCGGGGAGACTAATGGTTAGTCAGAATTGGAAACGTTGGGGCGCCACGTGTGCCTAGAGCTCCGTGTATCAGTTACTAGGCAATGATGGCTAGTTAATAGCCATCATGACCTACGAGCGCATCCACTGCACGTGCCCCTCTGTATAAAAGGGGAAAATCCGTCTCATTTTGGACTTTTCACTCTCGCTTTCCTTTGTCTTCTTTAGAGCATTTGCCTGTCACCGTCGTCTACTACTCCGACCACCGCACCAAGCTTCGAGCAACCACTTTTTGTCTTCTTAAATCAAGTAAGTTTCCGATTCTGTGCTTATTTTAACTCTTTTTGGTGGTCAATGGTAGATTGCATGTGGTTAGAGCTAGGTTTAGAGGACGAAATAGGCTAGTTTCTGGTGATTGTTGGTGGTGGACGGTGGTCGTGCCATTTTTCCACTTCTGACATGTCGTCGGATGTGTTAGTATGTTTTGGTGAGGAGGGCGGTTCACGGTGTCGTTGCGACGGCGATGCATGTGTAACCATCGTGATTGTTCATCTTCTGAGTGGGTGATGAATTTTCTGGTCGAATATTCCCAGATTCCGATTAAGCTTTGCGGTTTCCGTGAAGCTTCAAACAGAATCTGGGTATGAGTGCGGGGAAGCTCCTTGCTTGGGGATGATTTGTTACGAGCATCTCCTAGCGGGGAGGTTTCACTTTTTCTTCTGATGTTAGGGCATAGGTCGGGGACGTTTCCTCAGCCCTCTGCGTGCCCTTTCACTTGACTAGCGGTGGAAGGGTGGATTTGATTTATTGTCGAATTCACTTTTTTCTCTACTTTTCAGGTGATCGATATGGCGACGGGGCCAGATGGAGAGATTATCTTAGATTCGTCTGAGGAAGAAACAAGTTCTTCGGATAGTAGTAGTTCGACGGCTTCGAGTACCCCCAGTGAGGTCGGGAAGGAAGAGGAGTTGGAAGATATGGACGAGGACGTCGTCGAGGGTTCCGTGGAGGAATGAGAGGTGGCCGAACCTGCTGAACATGTGTCTACTTTTGCAAAGTACTTCGGGGACGTCTTTACGGAGGTCGGGCCAGAGGGGGAGTGGAAGGTGCACTTTCCCTCTGAGGATGACCGGGTCTGCATGAATTACGGGGACCGCTTTGCGATGTATGAATACGCCTTTAAGGAGTTGGGTCTGAGGTTGCCGTTCACCGATTTTTAGCAGTCGGTGTTCGTGCACTTGAAGTTGGCCCCCACGCAACTGCACCCTAACTCGTTGGCCTTCATCCGGGCGTTCGAGCTGGTGTGCGAGTACCTCGCCATAGGGGCAACTCTTCCTCTATTTTTCACCGTCTTCCATCTTCAAAGGCAGTTGTCGGGGAGGCAGTATGGTTGGGTCTCTTTGAAACAGCCTCGCAAATTGTTTAAACCATTTTCGGAGTCGATACGGACGTTTAAGGAGCGGTACTATGTTATCGAGCCCGTGTTCGAAGCTGCCCAGGATAATACATATGTCTGGAAGATCAAGGTTGATGAGGATGGAAATGACCTGCGCGACAAGACGGGGAAATTTATTGGGCAGAGAATCTACAAGTTCCCCATCCATTGGGCACCTGACCATTTCGCCAAGAGGCCTGGTGACTACGTTCTCCAACCGCACGAGCTACACGGGCAGGATGTCATGGCGTATGAGGAGTTAGTGAAGTACGTTAACTCCTTCCGAGTTACAGAATGCTGGACGAACAAGGGTAACCCGATCTTCGAGGAGGACGGCAGTCAGAGGGTTGAGTATCGGTTTATTAACACCAAAGCACTCCTGGTGTGCAAGACTCCTGCGGAAGTCGAGAAGCTGCTTGGTAGTCTTAGTTATTTTAGATTTGCTCGCATTATTTCTTTTCCTCGTAGCTAACGTGTTCGATTTTTATTTGTGCAGGTGAGATGCCTCAGGCCCATAAGCGGGTTGTGAAGAATGCTCTTGCGAGGAACAAGGCCGGAGTGGTTCCTATGAGGTCTCGATTCGCTGGTGCGCGTGCTCCCACTCCGGTTCAGTCTGCTGCGGGGCCCTCTTCTCCTACTCATGCTCCCCGGGGATCTCCCCTGCCTTTGACCAAACGATCCAAGCTGCCAAGGGTTACTGGCGCTATGGATCTCACCCGGGTACCGAAGAAAGGGAAGTTCGAGCTTCCTCCTTGTATCCTTAATAGGAGATTCTTTGAGGGGAACTCTTTAGTCGTGCCTCGAGCGGAATCTCTTCGTTTGGAAAGCATGGACCGCCCGAGTAAGAGGGCGTTGGTAGCTCAAGATGCTTCAGCTTTGGTTAGGATGCTGGAGATGGCAGCCGTTTATGCTGAAGGGGACTCTGCAATTGAGTCCGAACTTAATGTTGCCCGGGCTACCATGGCGTCCCTCAAAGAAGAGGTCAAGGGCACAGATGATGCTCGGAAGAAGGCTGAAGAGGAGGTGGCCAGGTTGAAGAAAGAGAATTCTACGCTGGCTGCGAAGAAGAAGGTGGACGAGGAGCTGGTCCAGCAGCTGAGGGCGGTCAACGCTGCGGGTGAAGATGAGCCTGAAGATGTGAAGGAATTAAGGACAAGGTTCGAGCTGGTCGCCCGTATGCTGATGGCCGAGGATGACAGTATTGCTGTCGCGGACGAATCCTTCAGAAATGTCGTGGCTCAATAGCGGCTGGTGAACCCCGAGCTTGACTTCTCTGTCGAGGGTACCCATTATCTGGCGCATATTGAGGATGGCCGAATTGTTATGCCTGACGCCTTTCTTGAAGGAAATGTCGAGGATCAGCCCGCGAAGAGCCAGGGGCCTCAGCCCGAGCCTGCCGATCAGATGGACGCGTGAGGGGTTTGTCTTTTTGTTGTTGTAATTTGTCCAGCCTGTGTGCCGCATAGTTGTTGTAATCTATTTGGGGGGCATGGCCCCCGTTTTATGTAATCCAGCACAGCTGTGGTCCTAGTGGCCACTTATTATGTTTAAATTATATGCCCGGTCTTGGTGGTCTGTTCTGTTATTAGCATGGTTTTACTTGATTTTATTTTCTACTAAGTGTTGCACTCATGCTTGTTGTGAAAGTATATTTTCCCGTGATAGGGAGTATTTGACTTATGTGAAGTTTTAGGGGATTGCTCGTTGTAGAAGTGTTCGGCAGTGAGGGGTACTGGTCGAACGGTCGGGGAATGTCCTGGCGGGGGTGCGGAGCTCAGGTCGCGTTTGAGGCCTGAGTTCGCGACATGAATATCCCATCGCGAGCTAGGGTTCTTCCAGTCATGGTACTTTGACTACGACGATGCTCGATCGAGGACTGCCGTCGAGCAGTTACTCGGCACTTTACCTAGCGGGGTTCTGCTTTGTTGGTATGCGACGCTTGTACCTAGGCGTGCATAGTGGTCGGTAGCTGATGTTCGTCGTCATGACGGGTCAAACTGAGAATTAGGCCTTAGTTATAGTATCGTTTTAGTTTTTCGGTGTTCCATGGTTGAGCAAGTTCTTCCTCTTTGAGATGTTCTAGGTAATAAGCCCCATTCTCCGTTTTTGCTCGGACACGATAGGGTCCTTCCCAGTTGGCGGCTAGTTTGCCCTCGCGAGAGTCTTTGTGGTTTCTTCTTTAAACAAGGCTTCCCACATTGAACTCTTGTCGTATCACCTTGGCGTTGTGCTTGATGGTAATTTTTTGTTTTAGTGAGGCTTCGCGGAGGGCTGCCCCGGTTCGGATTTCCTCGACGAGGTCGAGTTCTTCTCTTAATGATTTGTCATTCATCTCCTCGTCTAGGGGCAACTCTGTCCGCCTGGAGGGTACGTGAACTTCGACGGGAATTACAGCCTTGGTCTCGTATGCTAGACGGAAAACTGTTTCCCCGGTTGTAGAGTGTGGAGTTGTGCGGTATGCCCACAATGCGTTGTGCAGTTCCTCGACCCAAGCCTTCTTTGTTTCGTCTAGCCTTCGTTTGAGGCCTCGAAGGATGACTCGGTTGGCTGCTTCAGCCTGCCCATTTATTTGGGGGTGCTCGACGGATGCGAAGTGCTGCTTCGTGCCCAGTTGGGCGACGAAGTCCTGAAACTTCCTGTCCATGAATTGCGTCCCATTGTCCATCACTATCGCTTGGGGGATGCCGAAACATGCAAGGATGTTTCGTTTATAGAAACGCAGTATGTTGAGGGCAGTTATTTTGGCTAGAGCCTCTGCTTCTATCCATTTTGTGAAGTAATCTACGCCCACTATTAGGTATTTATTCTGATTTGATCCGACTACGAAGGGTCCTAGGATGTCTAGGCCCCACCAGGAAAATGGCCACGGGGAGGACATTGCCTTGAGCTCGTTAGGTGGAGCCAGGTGCATGTCCCCATGCCGTTGGCATTTATCGCACTTCTTCACATGTTCTTTAGCGTTGTGCTGCATGGTCGGCCAGTAATATCCTTCTCGAAGGGCCTTTCGGGCAAGGGACCTTCCGCCGAGATGTTGGGCGTTGATTCCCTCATGGATTTTGCGCAAGAGTGTGCGACCATTTCTTCCTCGACACATTTGAGCAGCGGAATGGAGAATCCTCGCCTGTAGAGTTTATCCTCGACCAGGACACAGGAGCAAGCTTTTCGCCTAACTACGCTGGCCTCTTTTGGGTCGGACGAAAGTTCGTCTTTAGCGAGATAGTTGTAAACAGAGGTCATCCAGCAGTTATTGTTGTTGATCACCTGTACGTCGAGGGTCGGGGAGGCCTTCTCGATACTGGGTCGAGGAAGTACCTCCTATATGACGGACTTGTTTTCGCCTTTCTTCTTTGTGCTGGCTAGTTTGGATAGAACGTCTGCTCGCACGTTATGTTCGCAGGGAACATGTTTCACTTCTACTATTGCGAACTTTGCCATTTCCCTTTTGACCAAGGCTAGGTATTCGGTCAGGCTGTCGCTTTTGGCT
The DNA here is from genome assembly GCA_022829125.1 of Lathyrus tuberosus. Classification (NCBI taxonomy): domain Eukaryota; kingdom Viridiplantae; phylum Streptophyta; class Magnoliopsida; order Fabales; family Fabaceae; genus Lathyrus; species Lathyrus tuberosus. The sequence goes on along the minus strand of JALAZF010000164.1, from coordinate 4,121,732 downwards.
TAATATTCTCCTCGGACCTGAAGGGCCACGAGCTGTGAATCTGTGCAAATGACGATTTCTTCTGCGCCCAGGTCCTCGGCTAGGCGTAACCCAGCGAGGAAGGCCTCGTACTCAACCTGGTTGTTAGAGGTTGGGAAGGACAGGGTGAGCGATACTTCAACGATGACTCCTTCGTTGCTTTCCAGTATGATGCCCGCACCGCTTCCTGCCAGCTGGAGGCGCCGTCCACGAAAATGGTCCATTTGCGTGTTTCTCTCACGGGGAAGTCTGCGAATGTCATTTCTGCGACGAAGTCGGCCAGAGCTTGGGCCTTGAGGGCTTTCCTACTTTCATATTGGATGTCAAATTCGGATAGTTCAAGCAACCATTTGAGCATTCGACCGGCCATGTCTGGCCGTCACAGCAGCTGCTTTATGGGTTGATTTGTTCGAACCACGATCGTGTGGGCCAGGAAGTAGTGTCTTAGTCTTCTGGCTACGTTGATGAGGGCCAGAGCCACTTTCTCTATCTGTTGGTACCTTAAATTTGGTCCTTGCAGTGCTTTGCTCGTGAAGTATATAGGCTTCTGTCCGTCAGGTGTCTCGCGGATGAGAACGGCGCTTATTGCTTCGGTTGCTACAGCGAGGTATAGGTACAGAGTTTCGCCATTGTCTGGGCGAGAGAGGACTGATGGCTCTGAGAGGGCCCGCTTTAGATGGAGGAGAGCCTTGTCACATTCCTCGGTCCACTCGAACACTGCCTCCTTACGGAGGAGTTTGAAGAATGGTAGGGCGTGCTGGGCGGATTTGGCCACGAAACGAGATAGTGACGCGAGCATCCCGTTGAGGGACTGGATGGATTTCTTTGACTTGGGTGTTGGAAACGCGGAGAATGCTTGGCATTTATTGGGATTGGCCTCGATTCCCCATTCTGTTAGATAGAAACCGAGAAACTTCCCTGCCCAGACACCAAACGTGCACTTCGCCGGGTTGAAACGCATTTTGTATTTCTTGGCCTGTTCGAAGACCTTCCTTAAATGGGCAGTGTGATCGGTTTCCTCGTGGGATTTTACGATCATGTCATCCATGTAGACTTCGAGCATGTCACCTATCTCTCCCCGGAAGACCTTGTTCATCATTCTTTGATAGGTCGCTCCAGCGTTCTTCAGGCCGAAGGGCATTACGTTGTAGTAATAGTTACCCGATTCGGTCATGAAGGCCGTGTATTTTTTGTCGGCCATCGCCATTGGAATTTGATTATAGCCTGAATAGGCGTCCATGAACGATAAAAGTTTAAAACCGGCGGAATTATCAACAAGTTTATCAATATTGGGGAGGGGATAGGCATCCTTCGGGTATGCCTTGTTAAGATCGGTGTAATCAATGCACATTCGCCATTTTTCATTAGATTTTTTCACGAGTACAACGTTAGACATCCAAGTGGTGTACTTAGCTTTCGAAATAAATTTGGCCTCGAGGAGGTCCTTTACAGCTTTTTCTACAGCCTCTGTTTTTTCCGGAGACTGCTTTCTCCTACGTTGTGCTACGGCCTTGACGGTCGGGTCAATTGTCAGTTGGTGGCAGGCGACGGACGGGTCTAAGCCGGGCATCTCGGTGGCGCTCCAGGCGAAGAGGTCGGCGTTCTCATGGAGGCATACTTTGAGCTGCTTCCTCGCGATGTCGGGTAGGCCTGCTCTAATCTTCACTCCCCGCTGAGGGTCGTCGCCGAACAAAATGATCTCGAAGTTGCCATCCGGGATTGGGCGCATCGGATGGGAGCTGTTGCGGGATGATGTAGACGGGTTGGCTGAAGCTGCTCGGTCCTCCTGTTGGTCTTCTTCAGGGAAGCGGTTGTCGAGGTCGATGGAGTTGACCTGGGGCAGAGGCTTGGCTTCCTTGGAGCTGCTGGGCAAGGCTGGCTTGGTTGATCCCTTTGGCTTGGATGTGATGGCGTTGAGCCCCTTTGTGGCTGCTTCAAAACACCGTCGTGCAGCTTTGATTTCGTCGTGGAGTGTGGCGACCATCCCTTTTGAAGTGTAATACTTCATCTTGAGGTGGACTATTGAAGGCACGACTACCAACTCGGCCAGAGTTGGCCTTCCAAATATGCACTGGTAAAGTGACGGGCAGTCGATCACCAGAAATTGCACCTTGACGGATCTGGCCGTCTCAGCTGATCCAAAGGTTATGATCAGTTCGACGTATCCCCATGGCTTGGTCACTGATCCATTGAATCCCTGCAAGTCAGACCCCATGTATGGGGTAAGGTGTGATTCGGCCAGCTGAAGTGTTGAAAACAGCTGGGAGTACATAATGTCGACCGAGCTCCCCTGGTCGACGAGGATTCTGCGAACGTCGAAGTTTGCCATTCAGGCTCTGACGAGCAAAGGTATGCTCGAGTTCAGGGATCCCCCGAGGATTGGGCCATGTCTAGCCATTGGTCCAGTCCAGAACAAAAAATAATCATCAAGCTTGAGAATTATTGGAAGCATAGCAAAAAGGCTTACTTTTGAAGTTTTTCGGGTTTCTCTTCAGCACTCCGTTAGCAACCTTTAACCGAAGCAAATCTTTGCTCTGTGTGTAATTCTTCATCTCTTATCATTGCCATGAATTGTTGAATGCTTCTTGCTTATTAATTTAAGCCACTATTATAAAATAATTTATTTAATAAGCACTTTTTTCCTTAAACCAAAAAATATAAATTCAAGTAGCATAAAAATTAACAAACCCATCATCTACCATCGTGTTACTCTGCTCAAATCACATCTCAACCCTCACGTTCAAAGCTCGTCACCCCTACTACAAGAGTTTCAACACCTGAAACTCTTAACAGTTGAGTTTAACCTCCACTATATCTCTCAACCTCTCTGCAGCAACGATAATCATCACTCGTTCTTAATTCTACCAACAACCATCAACAACCATAATTCAAACTCAACAAAAATAGGGGAAGAAGAAGAAGAATACGAGTGGATAATCTAAAAGCATATGGAAAAAAATTTATCTGGAAATCGTAACATATCTGGGTTTGTCTTCTACTCGTCGGCACCGGAAACACAACACTTACAGGAGGAAATCCCCCCCCCCTGTGTTGGTAATCACTCCAAACCTCCAATTTTGCTTCATGTTCTGTCAATTTTCCCTGATCTTGAAATTGAACCGAATTAGAACTAAAATGAATTCTGAATCAATTTGTATGTGGACCAAGATATCGTTCCAAACATGAACCATTCTGAGTCGAACCAAAATCGTGAGAGAGGAATGAATGCTTGTTGTTGCGTTGAGAATCACTGGTTGATCAAGAAGCATTTGAAAATATCACTTTGAATAAGTGATTATGCAAACGTGTTTTGGCGTATTTTCTCTTACTCCCTTTTTTCATGTTTCACGTCGCTATTGCATATTTCTCTTATTCCCTCTTTCTATTGCCTTTTTTTTCATTTTTATTATTTTATTTTTATCTTATTCAATTAAATGCCACATGTCATTATCTTGTTGGCTATTGGATTTAATTTTAGAGAATTATCTTGTGTATACACTCATAAACGTTACCGTGCTCCCCCATCTGATCTTAATCAAATGACCACCTGGTTTTTTTTGTTTGAATAATAATTGGGCTGGTTTATTAGGCCTAGATAGAATTACCATTCCACACCCCTTTAGCATTTAACACTCCATGATTTTTATTTATGATTTCTTTAAAATTTTATTTTTTGGATTTCCTCTTATAAAAAAATAATAATGTAATGGTAATATCATCCTAAGTTGAAATTTAGTCTTATATTTTAAGATTAATTTTTGGTTAGAAATCATTCAAATAGGAGATCATTTTATGCATACCTTTTAATTTTGAACATGATTTTGATCTAGGGCTTTTTAACCACTTTGGCTATGGTTGATTTTAGTCCAATTTGATCATGATTATATACTATCTACTTTTTTATTCATGACTTGGTTAACTTGTGAATTGAAAATGCTTTGATAATGCTTGGATAACTTGGATAATATTAGTACCTCTCTTCCTTGCATAGTTAATTGGTTAATTAATTAAACATGAATCCTTAGAAGTTTAGCTATCTAAAACACAAGATTAACTAGATTTTTAATCTAAGGGTTAACTTTAGATGAAATATTAGGATATAAACCCTTTTGGTGTTGCATGAAAAAAAAAGTGTGATTATCTTAGTATTTTATCTAATTCTTGGCAATATTCATTCTTTTCCTTATAGCATGATAAAACTAAAGTCCATTTTCACAAATAAATTCAAAACACTTTAAAAATATGATGAGAATTGTGCGCCACGAGCCTTAAGAAATGGGGAAGAATGAGAGGGGTGTATTCCTACTCTTATTCTGAGTGTCTTTGGATATGGAACGCTTGACCCAGTTGTTTGAAATATTCACCTCCATTAATAGAATTTAGCGCAATTCAAATCAAGACAAACTTTTATAATTAAAGGAAGAAAAAGGGGGAGAATGTAGACTCTCTCTCCCCGAATGTTCAGATATTGTTGTATAGCTCCCTGCCTGAATATCCATCTTTAAACTAAAATCAATCACAACCAATCAAATTCAAATTTTTGCCTTAGTGCATTCAAAATCTTTCAAAAAGGACGTGTTATTTCCGTTCTACCACAGTACAAACAACGCTTAAACCTTCAGCGTGCAAGTATACAAATAATGTTTAATTGCTAGAACGCGAACGTTAAAATCGTTCAATAAAAACAACCAACAAACAATTATTTTCTACTCCACGAACTACAGAGCTCCGATTTTCTCATTGCACTATGAGAATACGTAGGCACGGGATTTCAAAATCTTGGCGAGCGCATTAATTAAAAATTTATTTTCCCCTAAATTAAAACCAATGCAAGTAACCTTTAGATACTAACATTGATTCGTGCAAAGAACAATCAAAAGGTTCCCATTGAGAACGACAGATGTGAAGGGTGGTAATACCTCCCCCTTGCATAATCGACTTTTGAATCTGAATTTGGTTGCGACGACCATTTTCTTTTTTCTTTAAGGGTTTTATCGATATTTTCCCTTTCCTTTGGAATAAATAAAGTTTGTTGGCGATTAAATATTTTCGCGGTGCAGCAGGTAGTGACTATGTTGTATTTTCGAGCGTGCAATGCACTCTGGTATTTTCCGCGCCACGACAAGTCCCCCTCTTATACTTCTGCACTTAAATATAATGAAGTTTATATTTTTAAATGACTAGTTACTTGTGAAACATGACAAACCAAACATATTGTTGAATCTTATAGATAAAAATATATGTTAAAAAATGAGCATCTCATCGATTTTCTATGAAAAAAATATGATAGGGAGACTAAAACTGTTTGAATTTAAAATAGTGGGACCAAAACTGTTTGAGTTTAAAATAGGGGGACTAATTTCGTGAATCACTTAAAATTAGGGGACCAAAACTATAATTTAAGAAAATATTTAAAATATTATTAAATTAATGTAATAATAATTAAAATTAATTATTTTAAACAATTAAAATAATAATTATTTCAAAATTAGTAGAAATTTAGTAATAAAAAGTAACTTTATATATATATAATCAAACAAAGATTAGAAATGAATTAATAAAACTTGTTAAAAAATAAAGAAAAAAAGGTTGTTGTCGTTGATTGGGTCGTAGTATTTGATCGTCGGGTCCGCATCAACAAGGTGTTCTTTGTCGTTCACCCATATGAGATACTTTTTGGTTGCCTGCATTTTTTGGTGGTTGTGAAAAACTTTCTCTTTCATCTGTAGCATTTTGTATGTCACGGATTTCTTGTGACATGTCGATGAAGTTGTTATACGCCTCGTTGTAAAAATTTAATATGTTGTCCAACTTGAGCTAGTAGTGTGGTTATGTTGTTTGTAGGTTTGATGTTTTACTGGATGTAGGTTGAATGTGTTGGAAAATGGATATTGTTGTTGGGATGTTTGAAAGTCGTAGTTTGGTTGAGGTATTAGTGTTGGGAAAAAGCAAGCAAAACATAGAGAAAAAGGAAGAACACAATCATAACACAAGAACATAACGTGGAAACTCCAAAACTGGAGAAAAACCCACGACCATTGTCAATAGACAACCAGAGAATAACACTATGTGAAAATTGTTACAACACATAATATACCCTCAACTAACCCAGACCATCAGTACACCCACACCCTCCAAAACAAATATTTAACTACATCTCACAACACTCTAATACAAGAGCATAAGAGAACAAAGAAAGTCAAATACAAGCTTAAAGTGCTTTTGACTGGTGCATCATGGAATGAAGAACTTGAATCCTATATATAGCATTGGACTCCCACTTCCTTCACAAAAGTAAGCGATGTGGGACTTCAAATAACTTGTATCATATATATAGCCTTGTACTTTCTCTTCATTCACAAAACTAAGTGATGTGGGACTTCTTTAACATGTATATTTTCAACCAACCCCAACAATCTCCACCTTGATTGAAAATAATACATAAGTTTTTGTTGTCTTCACCAACAATCATACTCCACCATAAAGAGTATCAACATGTATATTTTCAACCAACCCCAACAATCTCCACCTTGATTGAAAATAATACATAAAATTTCATTGTCTTCACCGACAATCATATTCCACCATATAGAGTATAGTCACTTGAAGCTACACCACTCCAAGAATTTTCACACTGTCTTCACCGACAATCATAGTTTTAAAAACTATCATACTCTCTCATGAAAAATATATTTCACTTGAAGATAAACCACTTCAAGAATTTCACATTGTCATCACCGACAATAATATACTTTATCATGAAGAATAAATTTCACTTGAAGCTAAACCACTCCAATAATTTTATATTATCTTTACCGACAATCATAGTTTTAAAAACTATCATACTCCACCTAAAGAAGAGTATACTTCACTTGAAGCTAAACCACTTCAAGAATTTTCGCATGTCAAAAATCAGGTTGAAACATTATGGTGCAACTTCCTTGTTGGCAGGAAGCTCTTCAACCACTGACATAGTCTTGCACCTTGTGTAATCTTGATTTTATGAACACATCTTTGAATTGAACTTTCCACAAGTAAACAAAATTCTTCCATCAATTTTCTCTAGCCCAAACTGCACAGCGGTTGTGACTGCAGCTCAACAACTCTTTCACAACACTACCCTTCTTTTCTTATGTGGAAGATCAGACAAAACTGCAACCACAGAGCATACTAAAAACACTTATCCACGGATCGAACCAAAAGTTCTTATACCAGATGTTGGGAAAAAACAGAGCATAGAGAAAAAGGAGGAACACAATCATAACACAAGAACATAACGTGGAAACTCCAAAACCGGAGAAAAAACCATGATCGTTGTCAATAGACAACCAGAGAATAACATTATGTGAAAATTGTTACAACACATAATATACCTTCAACTAACTCATACCCCCAGTACACCCACACCCTCCAAAACAAATATTTAACTACATCTCACAACACTCTAATACTAGAGCATAAGAGAACAAAGAAAGTCAAATACAAGCTTAAAGTGTTTTTGACTGGTGCATCTTGGAATGAAGAACCTGAATCCTATATATAGCATTAGACTCCCACTTCCTTCACAAAACTAAGCGATGTAGGACTTCAAATAACTTGTGTCATATATATAGCCTTGGACTTTCTCTTCATTTACAAAACTAAGCGATTTGGGACTTCTTTAACGTGTATATTTTCAACTAACTGATGCTCCGCAAGTGCACGGATTTATCGAAGTAATATAAAAGATTGTCAAACCCACAGAGACCAATGTCAACCTACTGTAATCTATTGTTGCTTTGTAAAGCTAAGACTATGATTAAAATGGTATGAACGGAAATGTAAACGCTACTTACTAAAGGTTTGGAAATAACGATAAAACGAGCCCGAAATATGGATTTCTGCGCACCTAAGGGACTTGTAGAATACGGGTACTGATTATGACTATATGCCTATTCTGTAGAATATATCGACTTAAAGGCTCCGCCTCACGCTCTCGCGGTCTTAACTAAAGCCATATCTCTTAATCCCAAGATTTTGCTCTCGCTCGCCCGGTAACTAAGAAACACTATTTGAAAGCCAACAATATCCTAATCAACATCTAAAGTGCTCTTGCTGTATTTAGATATGATGCCTAATTTCTACTATCCGGTTCGCTCCTCACGCTCTCACGAATCTCGGCTCAAACCTTTATATACTTCTCACTCTCATGACAAAGCAATGTTAAATAACTTCTCACTCTCATGACAAAGCTACTTAAATTATGCATAGAAATTACAACCAAAATGACATACAATAATAATTTCGTACCTATTATTTTCTACGGAGTCCGGTCGGTAACGACGGTTCTCATACGTCAGACTCAAGACACTTTAACTAGACATGTAATTAAACATAAACAAACTAAACATGATAAACATAATTAAGGACAACATGCTTGAACGATTATAGAATACGATAACACCAATAATAATAAAGCGATAAATAAAGAACCTGTAAATGCGGGAAAATAAATGGAGACTTAAATTAAACGGATCTGGAAATAATTTTAATAATATGACGGCAAGATTGATGATCCAAGAGTACAACAGAAATAGAATACAAACTAGTGTGACAATCCCTCAATATGAGTTACTGTCACGTTTACAAGTGAATATATGCCTAAGACTACGAAAAAAATTTGATAGTGCTTCCGCGCAAACTTGGATACAAATGCAGACCTACAAGGGTGTATTTATAGAGGAAAATTGGCTCCAAGAAGGTCTGGTACGATTTGAATTCAAACTAAGCAAAACTGTCAAACTGTCACTGAAAAACTGCTCTCGCGCATAATAGCGACTGCCGTATGCCTAATGGCGACTGTCATTGCTTCAAAACTTGGTTTCCCTCTTTTTTTTGCTATGGCGAGCGCCATTCCTTTTACACTGGGAAGATGGCGGGCGTCATTCAGTTCAGGCTGGGGTAGAATCATGCATTTTCTTCACTTTTTCTTCTCTTTTAGCTCAGTTCTTATTCTTTCCTTCTATGGGGCTGATATAGGACCTGTCAAGGGAAAACAAAGGAAAACATAATAAATCAAAGCAAATAGTATGAAATACTTGATAAAATGGTACTAAAAGTACGCGTAATGAGTCGGAAAATACGATACGAATTCGAGTTATCAACACCCCAACACTTAAACCATTGCTTGTCCTCAAGCAATCAACCAACACAGTAAAAAGAAAATAAGCACGGTTCAAAACATAGGCACAACGAGACTCTAATCATACGTGGCTTCTAGGCTAATGTTTGATCGATAGGTACTAAATAGTGGAAACAAGGATATCGTAACGACACATTTCCACATTTGCGGATAAAGACTCCCTTCATATGCAATACCAATTCAAATCATGACATTATAACTCGACCTACATCCTTCATCCTATTTCACCTCTTTTTCATTCTCGCGCAATCACATTAAGCCCGTTATCCTTTGTACTTACATGGTAAGCGAACTTGTTTGTGTTATATGATCTCGACATTCAATCAATTTTTTTTCTTTTTTTCTTTTTCGCACATTATGTTTTCTTTTGCTTACGAATTTCACGAGTCCGAACCTTTAGGCTAAATGGTCGGGTGAGGACCACCTAACTTAGTGGGAACATGTCTTTCATTCGTTTTTTCTATAAAAATCACATTATTCAAATTTTTGAGATCAACACATATTTGCATCGGTTCGTTACTTAGTTTGTACATAAGGATGGTGTTGACTACTAGTATAAACTAATCAAGAGGCTACTTCTAAGAAACTAGGCATAAGGTCTTGGCATAATGTCTATTTAAATCAATATCACATACTTAGGGAATCTAAGGTGTAGGAACGGTACCGATATTTACAAAACTTTCCCAAGTCTATCTAACACAACCTATATACTTTCAGAGTGTCCTGCCATGAATCGAAACAAAAAATAGTTGGAGGTTAAAATTTTTTAAAATTTCGGGGAAATTGAATAACAAGCGAAAACCACGCATAAAGACTCGACAGCACATGCAAAGACTCGACAGAACATTAAAAACAAATAAAATTCCTAAAAGCAAGAAACAAACTAGAAAATGATAAACCTAACTAGAAAGCGGTAAAATTAAAGTGGTAGAGTTCCTCTCCCACACTTAAACCAAAAATTGTCCCCAATGTTTTAATAAAAAGTGGAAAAAGGAAAGATAGAACCTGTATGAATGCTACTGCATGCCAGATCATCTCTGATCCTCTCTTGTTGTCCATGTCTTCGCTGGCCACTTCTGCTTCGGCGATGGGCGCTTTGAGATACCTTCATTTGTTGAATTTTCTCTTTTCTGAAACAACTCACAATGCTGCCCATTTCCGGAGGAAGTACCTACAAAAAGTGTTAGAAAAATATAGTGCGGTATCAGTGTCACCACCAGCAGCGACATTCGCAGGAATGTCCGTTGGCACCTAGAAGAAGCTGAGACGAGACAAGCAATGCATTTCTTTATTTCCTGCAAACATAAACAATAAAAGTAAAACATTAAATTAAAAATCTCGTGGGTTACTCCCACGCAGCGCTTTGTTTAACGTCGATAGCTCGACGGCTAATAATCTTCGATTTCCATGGCCACTTATCAAGCCATCTCACATATCCCTCACCTTTTGTTTTCTTCCTTCTGTGGAGTGGTTCATTCTTTTGAACATGTGGTGGTGGTTCTGGATCTATCCTAAGTATCAGTTTTTCAAGTTTGGGCTTAGTTAATTCATCCACTACCTTAAATTCTAACCTTACCCTCTTAACAGTAATGATATCCCTAGTTTCATGGTCCTCAAATTTTCTCTTTTTATGCAAGACCTCAGACAAAGGTGTATCGGTGTGGATATTTTCCAATACCTCCACATATGTTTTGGATTTGGAGTCTACCTTAACTTCTACAAACCTTTGCGGGAAAGGAATTGGTGGGGTATAGGGAGGAGTAACAAAAATAGATGCTCCTTCTCTACCTCTTCGACAACCTCCCTTTCGGGTGGCGTCGGTGGATTTTTCTCAATCTCTACGCTTTTCTCACCATAACTCTCCTCAAATTCATTATCACTCTCCCTAGGATTTTCTATTTGTTCTTCACTACTGGTTGTTACAACATCCACATGTCTCTCAAGGGAGTGTCCTATAGGTGTCTGGGCAAGCAGAGAGATTTGAGTCTCCAATGCCTCAGTGTGAGCCGTGAGGGACTCGACCACAGTGTTCATCTGCCTAAAGGTTTCATAAGTATCGAGATGTTGTTTTCTAAACTCTTCATTCTGGAGAGTTTGTGTCTCCACAAAGCGCTCCATCATAGATTCTAGCCGATAATTAGTTGTTGTTTCAATGAAATCCTCCATTAATTTTTCGAGGTTGGAATTATGGGATTCTTGCGGTTCCTCAAAGTATTGGGAGTGGTAATCATAGAGCAAATTTGGTTGAGAGTGAGTGAGTGTCGCATTGAAATCCTCCATCAACATTTCGAGGTCGGGATTATAGGATTCTTGTGGTTCCTCAAAATATTGGAAATTGTAATCGTAGAGGAAATCTGGGTGCGGTTCCTCAAGATGTTAGGAGTAGTAATTATAAAGGAAATCTGGGTGATACATAGTTTTTTTTCAAACAAGAATGCCTTAGTCTATACGGTGCAACAACGGAATCACAATATTGACCGTTGGTCCCCGGTAACAGCGCCAAAAACTTGATGCTCTGCAAGTGCATGGATTTATCGAAGTAATATAAAAGATTGTCGAACTCACAGAGACCAATGTCAACCTACTATAATCTATCGTTGCTTTGTAAAGCTAAGGCTATGATTAAAATGGTATGAACATAAATGTAAATGCTACTTACTAAAGGTTTGGAAATAACGATAAAACAAGCCCGAAATATGGATTTCCACGCACCTAAGGGACTTGTAGAATACGGGTACTGATTATGACTATATACCTATTTTGTAGAATATATTGACTTAAAGGCTCCGCCTCACGCTCTCGCGGTCTTAACTAAAGCCATATCTCTTAACCCCAAGATTTTTCTCTCGCTCTCCCAGTAACTAAGAAACACTATTTGAAAGCCAACAATATTCTAATCAACATCTAAAGCGCTCTCGCTGTATTTAGATATGATGCCTAATTTCTACTATCCGATTCGCTCCTCACGCTCTCGCGAATCTCGGCTCAAACCTTTATATGCTTCTCACTCTCATGACAAAGCAATGTTAAATAACTTCTCACTCTCATGACAAAGCTACTTCAATTATGCATAGAAATTACAACCAAAACGACATACAATAATAATTTCGTACCTATTATTTTCTACGGAGTCCCGTCGGTAACGACGGTTCTCATACGTCGGACTCAAGACATTTTAACTAGACATGTAATTAAACATAAACAAACTAAACATGATAAACATAATTAAGGACAGCATGCTTGAACAATTATAGAATACGATAACAGCAATAATAATAAAGCGATAAATAAAGAACCTGTAAATGCGAGAAAATAAATGGAGACTTGAATTAAACGGATCTGGAAATACTTTTAATAATACGACGGCAAGATTGATGATCCAAGAGTACAACAGAAATAGAATACAAACTAGTGTGACAATCTCTCAATGTGAGTTACTGTCACTTTTACAAGTGAATATATGCCTAAGACTACGAAACAAATTTGACAGCACTTTCGCGCAAACTTGGATACAAATGCAGACCTACAAGGGTGTATTTATAGAGGAAAATTGGCTCCAAGAAGGTCTGGTACGATTTGAATCCAAACCAAGCAAAACTGTCAAACTGTCACTGAAAAACTGCTCTCGCGCATAATGGCATTCGCCGTATGCCTAATGGCGACCGTCATTGCTTCAAAACTTGGTTTCCCTCCTTTTTTTGCTATGGCGGACGCCATTCCTTTTACACTGGGATGATGGCGAGCGCCATTCAGTTCATGCTGGGGCAGAATCATGCATTTTCTTCACTTTTTCTTCTCTTTTAGCTCAGTTCTTATTATTTCCTTCTATGGAGCTGATATAGGACCTGTCAAGGGAAAACAAAGGAAAACATAATAAATCAAAGCAAATAGTATGAAAGACTCGATAAAACGGTACTAAAAGTGCGCGTAATGAGTCGAAAAATATGATACGAATTCGAGTTATCACTAACCCCAACAGTTAGTTGCACTTATGATCCTGAATTAGAGAGGTTTGTGGATGGTGTTTGTTGTGAAAACTACGGGTTAAATTGGTGTTGATGTTCTGTGTTTTACATGTGTTGAAATTAGGTGTTAAGGAATAGTTGATGTGTGTGTGTGTGTGTGTGTAAGTTGTGTTGGGATTTGGGTGTACATGTACAATTGGGTGTGTTTGAAGTTTGAGTAATATGGTTGTTCACATGAGTCAATTAGTAGTCTATTTTCAGAGGCAGTATCATGTACCAGGTAGGGGTGGAAAAACGGGCCGCCCGCCCCACCTCACCCCGTCTTAAGCCCGCCAAAAAAAAGGCGGGGCGGGCTAATGGGCATAAAAATCTAGCTCCCCCCGCCAAGGTGGCGGGTTGGCGGGTGGCAGGCTTGCCTGCCTACTTTTTTATTTTATTTTATTTTTCATTTTTTAAATAGATTAATAGGCTTGTTTTTACATTTAAATTAGATTTTTCGCTTATTTTTTAGAACAATTTTTATAAAGCATCTTTTTAACAAATTTTACTTCAAAAAATATTGCATATATTCTAAAATAAATGTATAAAATAAAACCATCAAGAATTGAAATTACTAGAATTAACTAAAAAATGACGGGTTTAAGGTGGGAAAAGATAAACAAATAGGTGCGACGGACTTTTGCGGGCGGAGGGTTTGGCGGGGCGGGCTTTGGCTGGTGGTGGTCTTTAGCGGGGCGGGCTTTGGTGGACGGTGTGTCCAAAATCCCAACCCAACCCGCCATTTTTTGGCGGGTACGCGGGTCGGCTTGGCGGGCAACGACCCATTTTGCCACCCCTAGTACCAGTTGATGGATTGAAAGGTGAAAGCTAATAGTCAACACATAAAGATTAGACGATGAAACCAACACATGAAAATATTTTTGTTTTATTTGAGACATTTATGTGTAAAATAGCTTTTCTTAACCGGTCTTATCATTAAATCAAATGTGAAAATAGGATATTCGGTGATTTAAGATACGATTATGTACTATGAAAGAATATATAATTTATTTTTTTATTTAAGCTGAGATTATTGTGACAAAGTAGGAACGAAGTTTTACATTATCTGTCTTATATAAGGAATAAAATTCTAAAGTTTCAAAATAATTAAACCACGAGAAATTTATTCCTTTTTATCTAATCAAACAAAAAGAAAAGAATCAATAATCATACTAGTATCTGTGGAACGATAATCTCACTATGCGATATAGACCGCCGCACTTGCAGCCTATCAACAGACTAGTCAAGAGCTTAGAGATTCTAGAGAATTTGATTTAAAACCAATAGTAAAATCATACATGTCCTAGACTATTTTAAAATTATGAGTCTTAATACCTTATTCAAACACTAAATGTCCAAAAAGATACCTTTCATGACTTGTGAGATACGATGATCGGTTTACTCACATACTAATCTCTGTGCATTACTGCTGCCACATATGACAGTAAAATTTGTCTAAAATACTTAAAGAATAATGTCTTTATGTTTGGCAAGATCTCACAATTAAGTCACACTTATGAGGTAGCATTGTACTCAACCTCCGTGTTATAATCAACATAACTAGTTTGCAATTAAAAATCATCCTTATTTGGTGGAAAGCTAACATCATTGTAAGTTATTACATCGATCTCTTACTTACCTTTAAATACGAAGAATGGATCTTTAGTTCTTCTCAAGTACTTAACGATATTCTTGACAACAATCTAATGACCATCACCGAGATCAGACTAGTACCTACTTGTTGTGTTAAAATCATATGAGACATATGGTCGATGATACAACAAGTCGTACAAGATAGATCCAATTTCACATGCATATTGAATCATATTCATGTGATCCATTTCTTCTTTCGTTGAAGGTGATTGTACTTTTGACAAACATACGTTGTGTGACATGGATATGAATCATTTCTTAAAATGATGCATATTAAAACGTCTAAACACTTTGTTTGTGTACGTACTTTGAATTAGGAAAATAAACTTTTGAGATATATCTCTATAGATCTTCATTCCTAATAGATAGGTAGCTTCACCTAAATCTTTCATAGAAAAGCGATTCCCCAACAAAGTTTTAACCTGTTGCAAGGTAAGGATGTCATTTTCAATGAATAACGCGTCATCTACACATCAAGAATACAAGTACACTTCTACTAACCTTCTTGTAAACACAATATTCATCTTTCTTTTTAATGAATCCAAGTTGTCTTACAGTTTTATTAAAAAGAAGATTCGAATTTTTTGAAGCTTGCTTCGATCCATAGATTGATCAATGCAACTTGCGTACCTTTTTGACATTCTTGAGAATTGTTAAAGACTTCTAGTTGTGTCATGTACACATCTATAAGGAGATTTCCATTAAGGAAAAAAAATCTTGGTATGTTGTCACTTTTTCTCCTCCTTGAAATTATAGGAATTTGATATAAAATAATATCTCTCCGAGCGTCCCAATTTGTTGTTGGTAAATTTATCTGATCTTTATAAATAAACTCGGCAATCAATCTATGATTCGAGATCTTTACAAATAATCTCGGCGAACAATCTAGGATTCGAGTTAGATTCTTTGAGACTCAGTTTATAGATTCATTGGTTCAAATTGATATTCAATTTATAACATAGGGGATTAAAAATCTAAGCTTGGAAGAAAATAAATGCAAAAATAGACCGTAAACTAGAATAAAAATGGTAAAATCAATATTAAGAGCGAGTTGCATGCATCATTTGAAATCACCGTTGTGAGATTTTGATATACAATGTGTGTAGGAATGTATTAGGCAGTTTTTTTAATAAAAATAATGTCACTTACCAGAGTGTTGGGTGTAAAACTTGATAACATATTGATCGACGGCAAGAAGATTCATGTGAATCCGCCGCGGTTTGAGAGGGGAGAGGTGCGGAAGCATTTTTCTGGCATGCAGATTGAAGGTGAATATGTTCAGAGAGGCTTGGTGGCTCATTCTGGGAAAGGTAAAGGGAAGGTCTTGAGGGGAAAGGAGGTTGATGGGTCAGTGTCTTATGCTGAGATACTGGTGAATAACAAGAATTAGGGTAAATCGGATGGGTCTGTTCCAACGCCGTGCCTGAGATTTTCACCCCTTAAGAAGATGACTGAGAGAATGGAGAAAGCTTATGTGGGAACAACAATTTTTCCAGGGATGCCCTATAATATTCAGCGGTGCTTCGAGTCAAAGGGTGTCTTTTCCATTAAGGCTACTCTTTTGGGTTCGAATTTATGTTTATTGGAAGATTTAGAGGGTGGATTCATTGACGACTTAATCGAAGAAGGAGGTAACTGGTTGAACCAATGGTTCAGTAGTGTGAGGAAGTGTAGGGTAGATGATGTGGACGCTGAGAGGTTCGTGTGGTGTCGAGCTTTCGGAATTCCTTGCAATGCGTGGTGTTTGGAGTTGTTCGAAACGATCGCTAATTCTTTCGGGGTCTACATTTGTTCTGATGAAAATACCTTGAAAGGGGTGAGTATGGACATAGCTAGATTTTTGGTGAGAGTTTCCTCTGATTTTATCCTTAAATATAAAGTGGAGGTCGATATTTATGGGAAAGTATTCACTATTTTTCTTCGCGAGGATTCTTTTGGTCTGGCCAGATTTGAATCGCAACTTCAAAAGAGCAAGAGTCACACCTCGGCCTCGTCGGATTCTGAGAAGGATTGGATTCGGGAGGATATACAGATGAGGGATGAAGAATTGAACTGCTACGATTTTCTTGAAGAGGAACGTGTTAGAAGTATGGATGAAGGAGGTGGTGATACTGGTGATGAAGCTGATGGTCCTTTGGATAATAAGGCTGTTGGTAAAAGGGTGGATAACGATACAGAGGTGGGGTAGTCGAACAGTGGTTTTTCTGTGATCAAGACAGGTAATGATATCCTAAATATAGATGGTGGTTTCGATGAGGCTATTGGAAAGCTTAAAGGTATTAATTGTTTGCATGTGAATAGTAATGGAAAAGTCAATGTACTTTCTGAGGTTTCTTGTCATTCTCAGAATTCTCGGGTGCCTTGTTCTTTTGATTCTAGTAACGTTGAGTGTGGTGGGTCCCATGGTAACATAAAGAAGAAATTAAAAAGAATTAAATATACTAATCTTAGCATGCCTAAAGTATTAAATACCAGGAGGGGTAAGTACGTCAAGAGCAAAAAGAAGGATAGGGGTTCGAAACTTTATATTACACGTGGTGGTGGTTCAAAGTCTATAGATCACGAGGTTAACACGGTCAACTGTGGCAGGGACGTTCATTCTAATTCATAGTGTAATGTTCATGGTATGTCTCCCTCAGTGGGCGCTTTTTATTATGATAATTCGGCTGATTCTGATATTATCAGAAGCAATGGTAGAATGTGGAATAATTTGGAATCGGATGTGGGGGGGGGGGGGGATTATGGGAGGGTATTGGTGCTTTGGGGGTTGTGGCAGTTAATAAGAAAAAAAGATTACAAAGCCATGATTGATGTTTTGGAGAAAGACGATCGAAATAGAAAGGGGGGAGGGAAGGCGAATCTATGTTTATGGAAATGATTATCGGATCTCTTAATATTAGAGGGGGTGGTAGTTTGACTAAAAGGAAAAGAATTAGCCAAATTATCAAAAAAGGGAATGTGGATGTGTTCCTTATCCAAGAATCTAAAATGGAATCGGTGTCGGTAGAGGTTGCTAAAAGTTTTTGGTATAAAGAAGAAATTGGTTGGTCTTTTTCTAGTTTTTCCGGTATGTCAGGAGGCATTGTTATTTTATGGAAGGAGGCCACGGTGGACGTGTTGTATAGCTTCAAAGGGGATGAATTTATTGGCATTAAGTTGAAATTGAGGGGTGAGTTCTTCTACGTGGTCAACGTTTATTCATCTTGTGAATTGTGCAAAAAGAGAATTCTTTGGAGGAGACTTCTAGATTTAAAAATGACTTATTCGGATGGAGAGTGGTGTATAGGTGGAGATTTCAATGCGACCATGTTTTCTTGGGAGCGGATAAGTAGAGGACTACGTGGCCGTAATGGTGAAATGGAAGAGTTCGCGGATTTTATATCGGAAAGTGATTTAATCGATGTGCCATGTAAAGGTAAGAGGTTTTCTTGGTTTAGTGGGGATGGCTCTTCGATGAGTAGGATTAATTGGTTCTTGTTATCCGAAGGTGCGATTAGTAGGTGGGGAGTCGTTGGTCAACTTATTGGCGCAAGAGATGTTTCGGACCATTGTCCTATTTGGTTTGTGGTGGATTATTCGAATTGGGGACCTAAATTGTTCATGTTCAACAACGAATGGTTCTCTAATAAGGAGTTTTTGGCTTTCATTGAAAAGGAGTGGAAGGGCTTGCAAGTGGAAGGTAGAAGTGACTTTGTCCTTAAAGAAAAATTAAGACTCCTTAAATGTAGCCTTAAGAGATGGAATGACGAGGTCTTTGGGAGAATTGATTTGGAGGTTGAAAAGTGTGTTAGGGATATTAATGAAGGTGACGAGGAGGCGGAGTTGGCTGAAGGATTTTTGACGGAGGATCTTATTGAATCTCGTAAGAAGGATAATAGTAGGTTTTGGATGAACTTGAGGATTAAAGATAATATGTTAATTAAGAAATCCAAACTTAAGTGGCTCAATGATGGAGATAACAATAGTAAGTTTTTCCATTGTGTTATGAAGGAGAGAAGAAGGCGTAATCACAATGGTTCTATTAACTCGGATAGGGAGGTGTTGGTGTCGGTTGAAGAGGTTAAAGAGGAAGTTAGGAATCATTTTGCATCCAAATTTGTTGAACCCGAGAGGGAAAGACCTATTTTGGAGGGAATTTCTTTTAGCTCTCTTAATCATGCGGAGAGGAATTTTCTTGAAAGTCTTTTCTCGGAAGAGAAGATTAAAGAGGCGGTGTGGAGTTGTGATGGTTTTAAAAGTCCGGGCTCAGATGGTTTTTCTTTTGTCTTCCTTCAAAAGTGTTGGTATTTTCTTAAGGATGATTTCTTTCGGTTTTTCAAGGACTTCCATAAGGGGGCGGTGGTGTCAAAAGCCATTGTTTCCTCTTTTTTAACTTTCATTCCTAAGTGCGAGAGTCCTTTGGGATTAGATGATTATCGCCCTATTTGCCTTGTCGGGAGTGTGTACAAAGTCTTATCCAAGCTTTTGGGGGCTAGACTTAAGGTGGTTTTGCATTCTCTTATTTCTCCTTGCCAAAGTGCTTTCGTTCCGGGAAGACAATTATTGGACGGAGTTTTGATTGCGAATGAAGTGGTGGATTTTCCGAGTAAGGAAAAGAATGAGTGTACCCTTTTCAAGGTGGATTTCGAGAAAGCCTACGATAAGGTTAGTTGGGATTTTCTTAGATATATCATGAGGAGAATGGGCTTTGGTGAGATTTGGATGGGTTGGATGAAGGCTATTATCTTTTCTAGTAAGATGTCGGTTTTGGTTAACGGGAGTCCTACTGAAGAATTCATTGTGGAGAGAGGATTGAGATAAGGAGATCCTCTCTCTCTGTTTCTTTTTGTTTTGGTAGCGGAAGGTCTAGCGGGTTTGGTGAGGAGATCGGTTGAGATAGGGGAGTATTTCGGTTTTAAAGTGAGGACGGATTGCGCCATTGATATTCTTCAATTTATGGATGATACTCTTTTGATGGGAGATGGGAGTTGGAGACACTTGTGGGCGATCAAAGCGGTCCTTAGAGGGTTTGAACTAGCCTCGGGTCTTGGGATCAATTTCAACAAAAGTAAACTTATTGGGATTAACGTCAATTCTAGTTTTCTTGAAGCCGGTGCTTTGTTTCTTGCTTGTAGAATGGAAGATAAAGAATTTAATTTCCTTGGTATTCCGATAGGCTCTAATCCTAGGAGGATTTCTTCTTGGTCCCACTTGGTTGCTAAGTTGGAAAGAAGGCTCTCTTGTTGGCATGGTATGTTCTTGAGTTTCGGTGGAAGAATCACCCTCTTTAAATCGGTGCTTAGTAGTATCTCTATTTTTCATCTTTCTTTTTACAAAGCTCCGGTGAAAATTTTGAATGACATCAAAAGAATCCAATGTGGTTTTCTTTGGGGAAGCGCGGAGGCGAAAAGGAAGATCCATTGGGTCAAGTGGGATTCTTTGTGTTTGCCTTATGACAAAGGAGGTCTTAATTTAAAGAGGATTGGGGATTTCAATTTGGCCCTCCTTCATAAATGGAGATGGAGAATTCTAGTTGGGTCGGAGAGTTTATGGTTTAAAGTCTTGAAAGCTCGCTACGGAGATATTCAAATGCTTATGTCTTTCAAGTTTCCTACTTTTCCAAAGTGGAGATCTAGTTCGAAGTGGTGGCTTGATATCTTAGCTCTTTCGAATCATTATCCCGACGATGTGTTCTCAGATAATTGTATTTTCAAACCGGGTAATGGTTTCCATACGGCTTTTTGGCATGTGAATTGGCTGGGGGCTGGTAGTTTGAAGTCTCTTTTTCCTAATATGTTCTCTCTTTCGCGGATGCAACATGCTTCTATTGCGGCTTTAGGTGGTTGGGTCAATGGCAGGTGGGAATGGGGGGACCTTGGGATTGACAACCAACTGCATTTTACAGATTTTTCTGTTACAGGAAGCAGCATGACCAATCGTGAGGATAGCTACGTTGTTAACAACCGGCCAAATATTGTTCTTTCTGAAGGTGGCACGGTACATGCTAACATTGTGTTTGATTTTGCGCAGCAGCAGCCTAGTATTTCGGTTCCTGGTCCTGGTTTTTTCCAGCGCTCCTCAGCTGGTCTACAGGGACAGTCGCAGGGTCAGTTGGGCGCGGTTTCGCCGCCTGGAATGGATGATCTTCATTATTTTTCTTCTGATCGGCGGAGGTTATATACTTTGTTGGGGAATTTCCATTTGGATTCTGGTGGAACTGACTTCGTGCAGTGGCTGCCGGATTTGGTTAATGGTTTTTCTATTAAATCCTTTTACTGCTTAACTGACTCTTTTCGTATTCCTCTTGGTCCACCTAACCGGAATGATATAGCTTTCGATTTGGTTTGGAAGATGGATGTTCCTATCAAAGTCAAAGCTTTTGCTTGGAGAGGCTTTTTGGATAGGCTACCGTCGAAGGTTTTTCTCCATCATAGAGGTATTGTTTCGGATGCTAACAATCTTAATTGTGTGTTATGTGCCAATGCTCCGAAAACTTTATATCATGTTTTTTTCTTTTGTCCGGTTGCCGGTTTAGTTTGGAGGGAGATGGCTAATTGGTTGGGTTTTCCTTTCCGTAAGGGGGACGGTGCTTTGGGTAGTTTTATGGATTGGACGGTTTGGTGTAAATCTAAAGGGGTTAAACCGGGTAAAGAAGGTTGCATTTGGCTTGCGGTGTGTTGGAACCTTTGGTGCCTTCGGAACGGTATTATTTTTAGAAACTGTTCTTGGAATGTGGTGGATATTGTGTGGACGATTAAGTTCACAATTTGGAGATGGTCCTTTATAGGTGAAATTACCCAACCCAATTGTAATTTGTACGAGTTCGATAAAGACCCTTTGTTTTTCTTGTCTTAGGTTGCAATTGGTTGGTAATCTCTCTTTTGTCGAGTTTCATCTCGTCTCTTTTATAATCAGGTTGAATATCCATTGTACTCGTTTTAATATATTGCTTGCTTACAAAAAAAAAAATTATGTGCATGCTAAAAAAACAATTGAAAAAAATTAAATCTTTTATACTATTTTCTTCATATCCATATCCACTATTTCATTCACGAAACATAATGCTCTTGACATGATCAATATCCAATAAAAATCATTCTTGTTATTAAGAAATTAAAAGTATATCCAATAAAAAGAATAGTTAAATCTATTACACATGAAAAACTATATTAGTTCCTATCTTTCATGTTTTGTGCCCTCATTCTACTCCCCCAAGACCTTCCTTTTTGCGCCATACGTCTACAAGACCTTTTCTTCAGCTCAACCACTTGTTCTTGCCACCTACTTCTCCAAATCTCTTCACCAACAACATCATTATTCATCCTACTATTTCTCAAACCCAACTCACTATCATATTGTTCACGAAGCATAGGATTCGACAAAGTCTGATAAGCCGCATTTAACCGAACAAACATTCTAGTTGATTCTTCTTTCATTGAAGGATCGTGACACACATCAGGATGATATTGAAGTGCCATTGATCTATAAGCTCTCTTAATCTCTTCCATTGTTGCACTCTTTGGATTCACAGATAACATTTTGTAGAAATTTGATCCATTCCTTGTTTCCTCCATTTTCTTTACTCTGCATGAAATTGCAAAGTTCACGTGACATGGTCTTTGTTGTGGAACGTAATGAAATGGCTTTGAATTTGAAATGCTTAGACTTGAACTGGTTAAAAATGAAGCATCCATTACTCTAGTTTTTTTGTGTGTGTTAGTTTTATCTTTGATATAGCTGGTTAAAGATGAAAATGGTTCACTACTTCACCTACATATTTATATAGGTGAATACTTTGTTCATGATTTAACTAAGTCGTGATGCCAATTATTATTTTATGTTGATACTAGTGGCCGGAACGGACGTTGAAATTTCAAAGACAATGAAAGTTTTGTACTATGTGTTGAATTATTCAAAGTTGAATGATTCTATGTACCATGCAATTTATTTATTTATTTTTATTCTGTATGTATCTCTAAATACATCGTATAATGATATTTAAAGAGAAGGGTTTGTTTCCCTAGTTTTATATGTTTTTTTTTCAAAATATTTTATAGATGGTGCATGTAATTTCTACAATGAGTGGCTTATGAATATGAAGAAAAAGTGAAAAACGTGGTAAAGGGAATAGCAACCTTATTTGAATGTTATATATACAATGGATGTGTTTATTTATTTATTTATGAATTTTGTATGATTCGGCAGGCTGGGTCAAAAGGTGAATTTTATTATTATTGGATGAAGGAAACTTCAACACAAAGTAGTCCAACATGAGGTATTTTCCTAGGAAGCAACTACTTTCTTCTTTTCCAGCCTAATGGACAATTAAAAATATCAAAATTCCTGTGGATTGAAAACCGTTTACCTGTCTAAGAAAAACAGGAAAACACTTTTTTATTACACGCCATGAGTATTTTAGACACCGTGTGAAATTTTTATAATGTTTTTAGTTTTTGAAGATATATCTCCGGACGCATCTTTTTTATATTTAAGAAAGGTCATTCTGAATGACGCCTCATGCATTTGCTAAAAATTTATTTCTGAGATATATCTCCTGAACGATTTGGAGAAAATATTAATATTAATCAGTTCAGTGAATGTTCCGGAGATATATCTGTGGGCGGCAATTTGAATTTTTCTGTCACCTTTACATGTCAGATTAGTCCAGAGATATATCTCTGGAAATATGTGATATATTTTCCAACTGCATGATCAGACTCCATTGTTGTCATACTTCTATTTCAACTCAAACCCTCACCCCTAAAAACCCTACATCTCAGCTTCATTAAAAACTACATCTCGACCGGTGATACACCTTCGTTTGTGACCTGGCTCTAGGCACCATAGCCATGAACATGCATTTTGGAGCTCTAGGTCCGACCTTGTTTTGCCTAATATGAGCATAGGCCACGCAGCCAAATACTCTCAGTCTGTCGAGACTAGGTGGATGTCTCGACCAAACTTCTTCAGGTGTCTTCATATCTAACGCAGTCGAAGGACATCTGTTTATCAGATATGTTGCTGTCGAAACAGCCTCAGCCCAAAACACCTTATTTAATCCAGCACTAGTCAACTTGCATATAACTCTTTCCAAAATAGTTCGATTAAACCTTTCCGCCAAAACATTTTGTTGTGGAGTACCTGCAGTAGTTTTGTGCCTTACAATACCTGAGGCAGCACAAAAGCTGTTGAACACCTCATTGCAAAATTCAAAGGCCATTGTCGGTCCTTAACCTCTTGACCTTTCTGCTAGTCTGATTTTCGACCAGAGTCTTCCAACCTTTGAAATTCTCAAAAGTTTCATCCTTAGTCTTCTGGATGAATACCCATAACTTCCTGGGATAATCATCGACTATGGATAAAAAATACCTTGCTCCTGAATGTTATGGACATCTTGCAGGCCCCTAAAGATCAGCATGGATGTAATTAAGGGATCCATGAGTTCTTTGTTTGCCTTTGTTGAACTTCACTCTGCAAGATTTTCCAAGTACACAGGGTTCATAAAATTTAGGCTTTTCGACTTTGTCTCCCCCAAGCAGATTTTGTTTCCCCAATTCGACCAGACCCTTTTCACTGACATGGCCCAATCTCATGTGTCAAATGTCAGTCTTCGACAAAGGTTTTGTGGATGCAACAT
This sequence comes from Lathyrus tuberosus, assembly GCA_022829125.1. NCBI lineage: Eukaryota > Viridiplantae > Streptophyta > Magnoliopsida > Fabales > Fabaceae > Lathyrus > Lathyrus tuberosus. The sequence goes on along the minus strand of JALAZF010000164.1, from coordinate 4,097,260 downwards.
TTGTTGAACCCTTTACAACTTCAGCCTCAAGGGTATACCAGCCTTGTTTCTTCACGCCTCTCAAGACTTCCTTTGACCCCTTCATGTCTCTTAGGATACTTTTCTCTCCTTCAAAAACATATCCGGTCTTGTCGAATTCACCAAGAGAAGTAAAATTTCTCTTCAAATCAGGTACATACCTGACTTCAGTCAATAAACTTATTGACTCATCATGGAATTTGAATCTCACAGATCCAATACCTGCAATTTTGCAAGCTTTGTTGTTTCCCAGTAGCACTGATCCACCATCTTGATCATCTAGCTCCTCAAACAATTCTCTGTTTGGAGTCATGTGCTAAGTGCAACCTGAATCCATAATCCACTTTTTTCTTGAGTCGCCACTTAAAACCACAAGAACATCAGATGATTCGAAGTCATCTTGAACAATGGATGTGTTGCCATTATCCTTACCTCCATGATCTTTCGGGCATTCAAGGCACAATTTTCTTGTGTGACCCTCCTTCTTACAGTGATAGCATCGAATACCAGATGCCTCGCCACTATAAGACTTCTGCTGACTTTTACCTTTCTTCTTGTCGAACTTACCATCCTTTGGCAAGATTTTTCCCTTAACGGCCAAACCTTCACCCACCGTCGAAGGTTTATGCTTCTTTAGTTCGTTCAAGTCCTTATAATACAAGGCTGATTGAACTTCTTCAAAGCTCAGGGACTCTCTTCTATACAGGAGAGTTTCTTTGAAGTGAGCATGCGTTCTGGGCAAAACGTACAACAACAATAGTGTTTGATCTTCATCAAGAATCCTCACATCGAATATTTTCAAGATCAAGAATTAGCTTTTTGAAGATATCCAACTGCTCAGCCAACATTTTGTCTTCGCTCATCTTGAATGAATACAAAGTTTGCTTTAGGTAGAGTCGATTCACCAGAGATTTGGTCATGTATAAACTTTTAAGTTACAATCATAACCCCGATGTCGTAGTCTCCTTTGATACCTCTCGAAGAACCTTATCACCAAGGCTCAACAATATTGCGTTGTGGGCTTTCTCTATCATGGTCGTCTTTTCTTTTTCCATTAATGCACGTCCATGGTTGCCTCTCCCTTCAATGCTTCCAAACAACCCTGCTGAACAAGTAGGGCTTTCATCTTCAAGCGCCACAGACCGAAATCGTTCACTCCGGTGAACTTTTGAACCTCATACTTTGTTGAAGGCATCTTTCTCCACGCTCACTGCACCAATTTGCTGTGAATTAGGAGGTCTTAAAACAAAATATACTCGGTTTCTTTATAGGAAAGAAACACACAAGGGTTAGGGTTAACAAGGAAAAACAACAAAGATTGGTTATAACTGCTATTTTTTACTTTCTCTATAAAACAGATTTCAATCTCATACTTTATTGAAGGCATCTTCCTCCATGCTCACCGCACCAATTTGTTATGAGTTATGATGCCTTGAAACAAAGTATAAACGGTTTCTTTATGATCAAGAAACACACAAGGGTTGGGGTTAAAGGAAAAAATAAAAGAACAACAAGGATTGGTTATAACTGTTATTCTTTACTTTCTCTTCAAATCAGATTACAAGTATACAAGAATAACAAATAACCCTCTCACCCTAATTAGGATTTGCCACACCACACTTATGATGAGATACTAGTATGCTATTTATAATAAACCTAACATACTAAACTAATGGGTTTTTAACAATTATCCATTACAAGCTAACTTAAATAATTGGATCCTTAACACAAGTCCCTATTCGACAACTACATACTAGAACACAATTTGACTACATCATGTAGGTCTTCGACAATAGTATGTGAGTAAACTTCGACGACATGCTTAACTAGAGTTCGATCCAATATCTCACAGTATGCAAGCCCCCTGAGACCATTATGAACAATATTACAAATTGTGACAAATTAAGGATTACAAGATAAGTTAATTACCATGAACTATGATAGTTAGAGTACTTTATTTAATATTAGATTATCATAGTGGGTGAATTTTAATCTTAAAGTGTCTTTATTTGGTACCAAACAAAGAAGTTAACTTACTCTCTTTGGTATCATGACAAAATTGTTGGGCAAGATAGAAACTAACTAGGTTTCTCACGAACTTCCTTTGATCCTGATCAACATTCTAGTAATCATCATAGGTGCCTACAATTTTTCGTCATCATCTTTCCTTCATCCATCATGTTGATCAAAGGAAACATAAAACCAATGGGAAATGGAAGTCTCATTATACTGTTTATTCAAGCTCAATATTGACAGATCATACTTCAATAATACATATCTTTTAACTTGTGGGGTGTCATTTGGAACTTCATGGGAATAACGAGTAATATGAGTTATTTTCCTTGCTTGTCAAGGTGGATTCCCTTGTTGTGGCTAATATGACAAGTTCTTAAAAGAATCATAATATTTATTTGCTTCCTATTCTCCTTGAAGCCCTATCTTTAATGGATTGAATAGATTCAAAGTGTGAGATCAAACATACTTACCAAGAAACTAATCGTTGTGCATATTACATTGCAAATATCGGTCAAAATGATGAGTATGGTTTGATAGAGTTTCTAACTCCTCATCCTTCTTTAATTTTATTCTTGTTTGGTGATCATACAAGAGTCTCATTTTATTTGTTGCTCCTTAGTTGTCCCTTTTTTTAATTAAAAAATCAATAAAAAATATCAATTTGCTTTTTCAATTTCTTTAAAAATATAAAAGAGAACAATAGTAGTGGATTAACTTGATAGATTGAATATAATATCGATATATTTTATCCACTGTATTTTTATATATTTTTTTCTAATTCTCAATATAAATATTATATAGTTTATGGACTAAGTAAAAGATAATCATGATATTTTTGAAATCAAATTAAAGGTTTATTAAGATTGTGTAACTACAACTTAAATGCTAAAAGCTATAAATGTATTTAATAAGTAGTGGGTGGTGTGGACAATTGGGCTTAGAAAATTTTAATACCAATAGGAAAGCCCATTAATATTTTTGAATGGGAAGAAACACAATAACCAAATCATATACCAACATATATCTAACCCTCTTATCACGCACACCCCACTATTTAAAAGAGAATACTCAATTTTCACGCTCACATCAACATAATCACATCGCTGCCTAAGAAAAGAAGAAGAAGAATGTACGCTGAATTTGTAAAGGTGGGTTCTCTATTTTCGTATGATTCTTTCGGAATTTGGGGTAAACAAAAATTAGGGTTGTTAGGTTATGGTTATGAATCTGAGTTTTAGGTATAGGGTTCAGAGTTTATACTTTTTATTTTCTTGTTAATAGAGATCTTATAAATTATTGGGTCTCGAATTGGGAGGAGAAATTAATGTTTTGTATGATTCCAAACTCTGATTGTTAGCTATTTTAATCAAGAGTTAGCTAAGGTTGTTAGTTAGAATTGGAAATTTTGAATGCTATGTGCTTTGGATTCAACTTATGTCATTGTTTCTTAAAGATACATTACAGAAATAATCCAGATAGCTTGCGTCATGGATAAAGATAGTTTTCTATGTTCAATCTATTACATATACTATTGTTATTCTTTTCTGACCCTTTTTGGGTGCATCATTTGATGACTTTGAGCCATGTTGTGTGTTTGAAGTAAATTGATTTATATATTAGCGGGAAGTGTTTGATATATGGTTGTCGTAGGAGTAGAAGTGAAACGTGTAGATGGAGCACCAGAGGAGCATTGCTCTGCCAAGCTAACCAAACAGGGAGAAGGTCTTTGCCAGTACTATACTCAGCACATCCATGACCAATAACTCCTTCTCCGTCAGAAGACTTATAATCTCAATCGTCTTGAGGCTCAACATAACGGGTTCAATTCTCGGGGTTTGTTAACTCTAACTTTAATCCTCTTTTTATTCTTTAGTTCCTATATTTATCAATCAGTTGCGTTTTTGTTTCTACTACTATTATATTATTCAATTAGTAAGAGAAGATCATGGTTGAGAGAATGGTTGAGTAATGTGAAATTTTACAAGGATGACTGTTGTAACACCCCACTTTCCCATTTTATAAAATCTAAGAATATTACAGATAAAATCAGAGTTTTCAACTTTTACAAGTAGGATGCTACACCAATAAAATCAACATCAAAACTTCTTTTCATTAAGTGAAATAAAACAACGGAAATAATCATTTCATAAGTTCACGACACACTTGCCAACATACTCCAAAACTCCACATTAAACTCGTGGTCCTCAAAATTATTGAATTTAAAAGAGATACGTAACAAAATTCATTACAAAATAACAATTAATAAAATCCCCGAAATTCTCGTGTTACGTATCAGAGCGACTCCTACGACTCGAACAGGCAACACGCACTCCAAGCAACTCAAGTACCTGGATTATCTGTACTTTCGAAGAAGCACAGACACAACAACAACAAAGGGGTGAGAACTACATTCAATAATAAACGGTGAATAATACATATTAAGGGTAGTTACTCACACCCAATCATACAATCACATAATCACGACCTACTTGTCACTCGCAACCATAATTCAATCAACATATAATAATAATGCAATGCGACTCAACAACAGACACAATGCATGTGGTACCAAAATCACCATGGTTCATTCAATCGAACCCGGATAAATCACATACACCCCTACTTGGCAATGATTTATCCCACCACACTCCACATTAGAGTTTAGATAAATCACATACACTCCTCCTGAGCAATGATTCATCACCACCGACACCATGAAATGCACAATAACGAATATGCACACAACGCACCTGCATAATAAAATTACACATTCTCACGATCCTCCTGATCACACATAAAATAGTCATTCACCACAACACAATTTACACACAAAACACATGTATAATAATCAGTTATACATTTACACGATCCTCCTGATCACGCGTAAGCCATACGCTTACCGTAATTCTCACCGGAATTACCTCACCTACAACACAACATCCTCACACACAAATTATGCACACGAGATTATCCTCAAGTAAAATACACGATCCTCATTGATCCCAAGTGGGTCATGCGCTCAACGCAATTCACCAAGAATTACCTCTGCTACCCTAAGACAGCTCGCACCTCGCACAAACAGTGCCACACAACACATTCTGCACGCCTCATAAGGCACTCGTCCACTAATTAGCTAATTACTAATTAATTCACCAAAACTACTAAATAAATTATTTTTATCACCAATCCTACATTTCTCTAGGTCTGACATCTATCCCCAACCTCTCAAACCAAAAGAAACCACTTCGGACGCGAAAACGGGAAAGAAATCGCGAAACGGCAAAATTCTACACCCTCGCTGGCCATACGCGTATTGCCTTGTGCTATACGCATATTGCCCAGCTCGCTCGCCCATCCCTACGCGTACACCCTCTCCTCTCGCCCTGCCATATGCGTATTGCCCTACCTATTATGCGTATGGGCAGAGACCTGTTTTTCATCAAAAAGCCCATTCTCAGATCCAATACGCGTATCCCTTTCTCATACGCGTAATGCCTCTCCCTTACGCGTAATGCCCAAGCTCCATACGCGTACCGTTACGCGTACAGGCAGAGGGTCGTACCAATCCTCCTTTTGGCCCTCCCATACGCGTAATGACCATAGTCGTACGCGTATTACCTTACCTGATACGTGTATGGCCAGATCTATTATGCAAACTCAGTTTCCCCACACCAGTCTGGGTTCTGCTACGGGATCCTCACTTTTCCACTCTAATTCAGTCCTAAAATTAGTTCTACATCAGTTTTATAACCTACAATTTCACTCTACATATTTTACCTATTATGACTAATCGAAATGCAGTCTTAGATCTAATTTCGTGCCCTCAACCTGCATCAAAATAGATCTGCAACCAAATGCATTCATACAGCAGCAACATTACAATTTATACACGAAAACTATACTATCATCAACGATTTAATACATACCAGACATCAAACATTCATATCATACTCAGAATTTCATCAACCAATAAGCATACGAAAATCCTACGAGGGAAAGGACCCATCACTACCCTTTCATGTTATTATCACCTGTATTGAACCCATTCTCCCCCCTTACCTCGAAATTTCTGATCAAATTCCTGCGAAATTGATGAAGATGAGTGCCCTAGCTCTTCCTTGTTCTTCCCTTGTTCCTCTTTCTCTTTTCCAATTCTGATTATGGCTAACTCTCCCACTAACCCTCACTAATCTTAGCTTAATTACTAAATTGCCCTTAATTCATCCACTAGCCCATTATCAAATTAATTAAAAATCAGATTTTAATTTACTAATAATATTAATAATAATAATAACCATAATAATAATAATAGTAATAATAATATTAATAATCTTAGCCATATTAATAATAATAATATTCACCTTACTATCGTTATTAACTATGCCCACACATAATCCAACATTACATTATTGTTATCCCGACATCTCAATTTACCGGTTCCGCTAAGGACACTACACCTACGCGCTCAACCACACACACACCCTTAGCAAGGCCAAACAAACAAAATAGCACTGACGACCAAATAATTCAAAATGGGGTGTTACAACTGCAAGTTACAGATCAATCATATAGGAGGAATCGAGAGTGGTACAGAGTTGTGAGGGTGACTTAGTCATTGACAAACACTCGTCTTTAAGTGGATTTGGGTGTGGGAGTGTGGATAGCATGGGGAGTGGTTTTGGGATTATTACTATATATACAAATTGACACAATGAAAAAAAAAGATAAACAAGGATAAGGTTTTATTTGTTTTTATTTTTCTATTTGAGATAGTTTTGTTGGAGTCTATAGTTTTGCAAAGAATGTTGCTCTATGAGAAGTGTATTTGTTGTTGTTGATGTCATTATGTTGATGATGTCATTGTTGTTTATGTATTTGTTGTTATTGATTCCATTGTGTTGATGATGCCATTGTTGTTGATGTCATTGTGTGGTTGATGTTTGTGTTTATGTCTTGATGTTGATTGTTTTATGTCTTGATATATGGCATTTTCTTCATCTAGTAGTGATGAAACTAATTATACAAATGAACCTTATACAAATGATTCTCAATCTATTGGCGAAAAAATGAAAAAAAAACAAAGAGGTGCTACAATGATGACACAATTAGCAAAAGTCCACAAGTCGGGTGTCAAATATCTTATTGAGTTTAGTGTCGTTTATACGATACTTAATGGTCCTCATACTTCACTTTTTAAGATTTATGTTGCGTTCCTTGGACATAGCAAAGTCAACATATTGATAAATGATTGGAAATAAGTACTAGAAAAGGTGAAAGATAGCATATGGAGAAACGTTAAGATATTAAATTTAATTTTCATCGATTCGATATTACTTTATATAATCATTAATATGTACTTATTAATGTAACTATGTAGTTGACATTTGAGTTTATCGATGATCCTAAGTTGAAAAAAATGGATCACTTATGTTGGTACGTGTTGGATGGGCTTTAAGTCACAACTCACAAGTGACTACATTAGGAAACCTATGCCTAATCTTGACAAGAAGGTTTTGAAAAAGTTTGTCAAGTCTCGTAGTTCTGAGGAGTTCTTTGTTAGTACTAATTGTATTTTTTGATAATTTTGTGCTTATGCTTTATAGATACAACCATGCAAGTTAATATTTTTACTATTTTTAAAACATGCTAAAAGTGAAGCAGGACAACTGAACAAAGCAAAAATAAACAAATACCCCCATAGATTGTCTCGTGGGGGATACAGGAAACTTGAGAAAATAATTATTGTTGAAAAAAATACAAAACTAGGAGATGGTGACTCCATGAGTCATGTCGCAACCCATCTCCATCATCACAACATAATAAGTGGAATAGAGTTCGACAAAGACCAAATGGAGACTGCACTTCAGATGTCTCAATATTAGTCACTAATAAAATTGTAAGTTGGATTTGTTGTGCATGTGTTAGGTGTTATTTAAATTACTTTGGTAATTAACAATGTATATCTTATTATGTTGTGTAGGATTCGTTGGTTATGTCAGCCCGTGAAAGTTCCTTTGTTCCAGAACCACGACATGATATATTAGTAGAAGCAATAGGAACAAAGGAGCATGGTGGGCGTGTCCATGGTGTTAGAGATAACATCAACCTGAGAGTGTGGTTTGGTATATCTCTTAAAAGCTCCGGACAGGTGCAAAAAAAATGATTAAAGAATTTCAGAGGAAATTGGAGAGTCAAAAGAAAGATTTTCAGGACGCATTAGCAGCGAAGCGGGAAAGTTGCAGGAAAGACATAAAAGATTTATTTCGAATATGTGAGAATATTGTGATATCTGAAATATATATTATTTTATGTTCATGTGTTTTCTATTATTCCATATGCTGATATTTGAAATATATGATATATATTATGTTGATAATGAAATATAGAGATTCAGAGGAACCGTCCCACAATGTACACATGAAGAGGATGATGATCAATTTCCCGCAAGAACTGTTATAAGTGGTGCAAACACAAAAGGAAGTTGTTCAACCGCCCCTACCAACAATGAGATCCATAACGAGTTATTGACTACTTTTGAACAATCATATACCAAAATGTTAAGTCACCTTATCGACAACACAAAACTAATTCCTCTAGAGTTCAAACATGATCGAGAGTTAGAGTGTTTTTATGTCAATCCTAAAGATATAAAGGATATGGTCATTAGAAACCGGTGGCTGGACATAGGGTTACTACAGTTTTGGTGCACGTAAGTATATAGAATTGAATATCTCATTGTGGTTTTGTACATTCATTTAATACTTAGTTTTTGAATTTCTTACTTATATTTTGAATATTGTTTAATCATTTAGGTACATTCGTCGTGTTTGTATATAATTAAATAAATCAGATATTAATGGATTCTTGGATGTAGTTGGTATTCGATTTACTAATAATTCTGCAAAAAGATTGAAGATTACATAACATCGCGGTTTGATGGGAAAAAAGAATATTACTTAACATCATTTCTTCATAAGTGAGTGTCGCTACGCAAAAAATGACACAGAGTCGCCACCGAATTTTATTTATCCCAAAGAGGGAAAGGGAAATATCGATAAAACCTTTAGGGAAAGAACATGGTCATCGCAGCCAAGTTTCGGGTTCGGAAGTCGATTATGTGAGGGGAAGGTATTAGAACCCCTCACATCCATCGTACTCGATGGGAACCATCTAAGTTGTCTAACTCGAATGGGTGTTTTAATCTAAAAGTCTACTTGCTAAAGGGAAAGAGGGTTGGTTTTTTATTAGGGTGCTCGCCAAGGATTGGGGCCCTTGTGCCTACGTACCTTCACTTAAAAGAAATGAAGAATCAGAGCGTCTGTAGTTCGGGGGACTACGGGTAAAAATGGGAAGTTTGCTTGCTAGGATCATCGCAATCTTATGCCTACGTATTCTTATTGGATTGAGAAATCAGAGCAGCCGTAGTTCGGCCTACGGTTTGTTGGTGTTTTTTATGGGTGATGCTATCGTGCGAGTTCTAGCAGTTAGGTGTTTTGCAGCTCGCTTGTGGAGTCTTAGGCATTACCTGTTTGCGGTAGAATGGACGGAGCATGTCCTTTTTGAAAAGTTTTTTTTATGGAACCCCGAAGGAGAAAATGATTTGGATTTGTGGAGTGTTTTTGTTAGAGTTTTGAAAAGAAGTTTGAGATGTGCATCATACTAAAGTCTATGGGTAGAGGTGAATATTTTGAATGACCAAGCCGAGCGTCTTGTATTCAGAATACTCGGAGTAAGTGTAGGAGGGGCTCCATTCTCACTCCTTCTCCACCTCGTACTACACACATCATGTTTATTAAGTGTTTTTGAATTTTATTGAGAAAAGTGTCACTTGACGTTAGATCAAGGGTTTTATTGCTTATTAAGAAAAAGTTTTAAGTGACGCAAACAAGGTTGATGGCGATGCACGAGGCAATCGACTTACAAGTTGGGGTGTGGCTTGATATGTGGATCAAGAATGTTTTTAGGTTTCGGTCCTAAAGATGGCTAACTAGCGGAAACAAAACGAAGGAAAACAAGACAATAAAGTACATCAAATGGGGGAGGGATACATGGAAATTTATAGGGGATAATCAATGCGAGAAATAAAGAAGCTCATTGTGAGGTAGCTTAAAAAGAAGCTACGTGGGTGCAAGTGTCCTAGACTAAACAGTAGATGAAAAAGAAGTTGACAGATATTTTTAAGGTTTTAGTTTTATGATGTTTTTGTGCTTTTGTAGTGGAATGAGAAACAATAAAGGGTTAGACGACAATATAATGAAGATGCATGAGTGATACAATGATAATGAATAATGTTCAAATGATGAGAATGTAAATGGAATAGTAAAGGAGAACGGTCTCGTCTTAATCACGGATCTTCATCGATAAATTGATAATCCATGATATTCAAGATCTCATTGACCAAAAACAAAAGGAGCAAATCCAATGGGAAATGGAAGCGGTCTCATCATAATCAAGATTTAAAATCGATAAATCGACAAATCCATAATCATATTTGATATCATCGACTCAAGATAAAATCGAAAAGAAAATCGATGATGAAAATCAAGGTAGAAATGAAAAGATAAATCAAGAAATAAATCTCAACAAAAGGATAACCGAAATATAATTGAAAAAGGTTTGAGGAAACAAAATAATATTTAAGAAAATATTTAATAAAATATAATCTAATAAATTATTTACAAAATAACTAATAGAAATTGTTAACAAAAATCTAAATAATCTAAGATAAAAGAACCCTAAATAGCTAAATTATAAACACAAATTATATTTTGAAATTACTAAACAAAACTAATCTAATAATTACTAATAATTAAAATTAAAATAAGAAAACACAATTAAAATATTAGTAAAAAATTTAAAAAAAAAAACAAGATTTGAAGAAATAGGCTGATGGAAAATGAAATAGGCCCAAGGAAAGGGAGCTGGATTGCTCCAAACTCCGCTTGGGTCGGATCGACCCTGAAGGCTGGTATACTGCTAAAAGGGTCATGAAGAAACCCTTCATTCACACACGGCACTAGGATGTTCAAACTAACCACAAAAACACGCGTTCAGAGGAAAAAACATAAGGGAGAAGAACGCATGTCATCAGCAACATGATAAAAAAAGGGTTTGATCTACTTATTCACTCAAAGCTCCTCTCTCTCACTCTCTAATCTCACGTGTCTCTTCATTCAAGAACCAGAGCTCTCATCTTCTCATTACCCTGGAAAATGAAAACGGTTTAAGCGAGGTTTGTGTTTGGATTTCAACCTCGGTTCGGTTATCCTCTTTATCGTCTCATTCTCTCACGAATTTTTTGTTGAAAAACTTTCAAATCAATCAAAAGAGAAATAAGGCGTTTCTGATAAGGTTGATGATTAGGGTTGTTGTTGGTTTTGTTTTGCAAGTGATGTTGATGATGGAAGAGGTTTTGTAAGTAGTTGTTGTTGTTTCTCATTCGCGGGTTGTTGGAGTAGGATTGGTAGCGGCCGGTTTTGTGAAGTTCCCTGAAGATGGTTTGTGGAAGAACTATGGTGGCTGATGGAAGGAGAAACTCGTGGTTGCAGGTGTTGTTTTGGGATTTGGAGTTGTGAGGTTCAGATTATTTGGGTTGTGTTGTTGTTAGAAAGTAGCAGAAAGTCCTCCAAAATGAAGGAGGGGGTTGGTGGTTTTATGCAGATTTTTGAAGGTTTGAATTGTTTTTTCCTTTCTTGCAGATAGTTCTTTCTTCTTGATTTTGTGAAAATCTGGTTTTGTCTTTTCGTTCTCAGGTTATTATTGTTCCACTTTCGTGTAAGCCTTGGTTGGCAGGTTGTGATGAGTAGCAGAATTGTTTTGTCACGGTACGGTTTTGGTCTGTTGTTATGTTGTGTACGTTGTTGTTGCTTGTGTACAGGCTTTGCAGAATGTGCAGGCTGTTGTTGTGTCGTTGTTGTACGCAGGTATGTTGTTGGCGTGGAGTGTGTAGTGTCTTCGTGTGGCTTGTGTTTGAGGATCGTACGGTTTAGGCTTGTGGTCTAGTGCGCGTGAGGTTTTATATTGGTCTGGTGTGGGGCCTGTTGTTCCTTATGTTGTTGGCTGAAGCTTAATTCATGAAGCTTGCATTTGTGTGGGACCAGCTGTTATACGGAGGTGTTTGATTCATGTGGGTATAGTTTTGATGTTGTGTAGTTGGTTTTTTCTTATTATTTTGGCAATTGTAATTGCAAAGCAATGTATTGGGCTGAACTCTTTTTATTGAAAACCTTTTCAAGTAATGGATTTGTGATTCTTTTGGCTGACTTTGCAAATTAACTCTAACAGTTTGTGAAATGGCTAATATGGTTTGTGTTGTATTTTGTGTAAAATGGCCTTCTTTGTTTTTGGAATTGTATAATGGGCTTCGAATTGTAATGGAAATGGTAATGGGTTTTGGACTATGATACATTAAAAAATGCCTAAATCATACATGCATTAATCAATTTAAAAATAACTTTCACCAAGCATGAATACTTCTTTAAAAACCAACCTTGTCTTGAATCTTTAAGCGATCCTGGAGAAACGAGACTAACCATAAATTAACCTTGAACTCCTGACTCAATCACACCATCAAGCAACAATGAACAACACTAAGACCTCGAGGAATGAACATTTTGCATTGACTTTGAACTACGAGGCCAAAATGCACCAAACTTGAATATTCTGTAATTTGATCCCACCACATAAATTTCAATGCAATAGTCTAGAGTCAGCACCAAGCCTTATTTGAAAAATGATTTGATCCTTGATAATTTTAAACCATGAAGCACTGACAACTTGACACTGTTTGATATCTTGACCCACACACAGATAACCTGAAATAACCCGGCAACCTCAATTGAAAATTCATACACAACCATTTGAATCAATCACATCCTGGCCTTGATCTTGAAACAAAACTCATCTGACCAAGATTAGGTCAGGCCTAACTGATCTTCAACCATCGCTGAGCCCACACACTCTTTATCCGATTTCAAGCGAATCTGAATTGAATGACACCTTTTCTCAACCAACAAAGGGATAAGACCCTAATCTCCAAGCTTTGGGTACATACTGATGAAGAAAACAACCTTGTAGCTTGATGAACTTTGATAGAAATGTGCTCATGATGATGAGAAATAAACTCTTGTTTCAAGCTTGAATGAAGGTACCTCAAAGCAAATAGGAACCTTAATCCAAAGAACCTCTCGATCTTGTGCCTTAGGAGCCCAATGCAAATGAATTAATGCAAAGTTATGACCTAATGGAATGCATAGATGACATGATATGATATGAAAGGCTAAGGTTAGGGTAAAAATGAGGGTGTGACAAATGCCCCTATTTAATTCTTCTTGGACTTGAAGGTGAGAGTGGCAGAGGCTTTCTTACAGTCAAGGTACAAGGATATTAAATATAATAATACCCGAAGTTTTCAGCCGAAAAAGGAATGGAATGGAAGTGATGAGTGAATTAGTGGGATGGCTTGAAAAGGCATTTGTCAGTGGGAAATGGTAGTTGGTTATGAGGGGATACGATGATATGCTTGAGATGTAATGCAGAATGATCATGAGTGTTTTTCCAGTCCTGAAAGGGGAGGCATCTCTGTAGGATCCTGAGGATATATAAAAGGTCGAGATAGGACTCAAGAATAAAAATATTGTGAGATATTCCTCCTACGAAAGGTAGAGAGGACTCAAGAAATAAAAGATGAGATATTCCTCCTACGAAAGGTAAAGAGGACTCAAACAGTAAGCGATGGGGGGAAAATGTCCACAGGAATGCCCTACCCTATACAGGAACTGGCTAAACAAGCATGCAAATGATGCAACTGTATGCAAAATGTTGGGGACATGAAAATGTGAGAGTCTGGACTTCGCTGGGAATATTGGCATATCAACTCGAGGGTTAAGAAAACAAATATACCATCGACTCGGGGGTCCTGAACAAATCAAAACAACAAGTCAACTCGGGGATTGAAGAAACAAAAAGATAAATTGTCATCAACTCGGGGGTTAAAAAAATAGGTAAAGGTAACAACATCAACTCGGAGGTCAAGAACTAAAACAAGATATCAACTCGGGGGTTGAGGAAGATAATAACAATGATATCAACTCGGGGGTCAAGAAAGTAAAGGTAACATTGACTTAGGGGTCATGAAAATGAAGACAACATTGACTCGGGGGTTGAGAAAATAATAACAATGATGTCGACTCGGGGGTCAAGAAAATAAAGACAACATTGACTCAGGGGTCAAGAACAACTCAAAATGTCAACACAGGGGTTGAGGAAGGAAATAGATTATGTTATGTATGCATATGATGCTTGTTAATTATATGTGATGCATATGCAAGCATGTCATTGGTTTTATGAAGGTGCCAATAGGGTGACTTTTGGTAGGTGCCAAGCAGTGTTGGACTTTTGGTTTATGATGATGCCAGCATGGTGGGCTTTTGGAGATGCCAAGCAGGGTTGGACTTTGGTTTATGATGATGCCAACAGGGTGGGGTTTTAGTGGGTGCCAAGCAAGGTTGGACTTTAGGAGGTTGCCAAGCAGGGTTGGACTTTTCGGAAGTTGCCAAGCAGGGTTGGACCTTATTTGGTGAAAAGATTTGACTTCCCAACACTCGGTATTTGACGGTGCGATGATCAGAAGACAGACGTGGATGCTTTTGGTGTCCCAAGTTTGATCCTTTGCAGAAGTTGTGTGCTTGTTCCTGAGAGGACCTCACTTCTAGCTGATGTACCACGATGGCTTGCAGATGATTGTGTGAGCGTAGCGACTTAACCAATGTCTGCCGATTGTGCTTTTGCTCTACCCCAAGGCTTTTTGACATCTGTTAAACTCCAAGGTTGCTTAGTGTCTGACATAGTCAGCTTGACCAACTTGAAAGTATGAAGGGAATTTAATCATTCGCAAATTGTCTGCCCCAGTCCGTAGGGTTTCTGAAGGAGTTCTCCTGGAAAGGTTTATACCACGACATAGTCTGAGATGATTTGCCCCAGTGTCTGAATTTTGCAGCGGTCTGCCCCTATTTGAACCTCGGAAGGACTTGCCCCGGATTCACAAGGTCACGAGAAAGTCTTGATTTGTGCCAGTACCAACGAATGATCAAGTTCCTCTTTGATTTCTCTTGGTTGGAATTTCCTTAATGTCAAGTATTGATTTGCAGCTAAAATTGTTTATTCAAAAATGGTAATTTTAATGCGACATTCATGCAAGTTTTGAAAAGTCATTTTATAAGAATGATGTGATAGTGTGTGACGAGTGAACCATTAGTCCAAACGCAGTGCTGATTTACTGGTGTATGAAAGATATAGCAAGAATATGACACTCGTGCTGAAGATTAGCAAATCTGTAGGAGTCAGTTTACGCAACCTTGTTGTAGTATGCTTTCAGAGTAAACCCCGCCTCAATTAGGTCTTTTGAGGGTTGTAACGCGGTCTGGTTCACGGTTATGAAACAAAGGATATAAGGCTCAAAATTGATTTGTACCCATCCCTTCTTCGTGATGAACTCCGGTCCTACGTTCAGTTATACTACACACATATATCTTCCAAAAGGGTTGACGGTGTAAGGGGGATGATGCAAGGTTTGCTCGAAATGAAAGTTACCTTATTTTTCTATGGATGGATATCAGTGACCTTTTGATGGTGATCACTGGATTTTGTTTTGCTTTGAGGATTTAAGGACCTCTTTTGCTTTATTCATTTTTTATCCCTAACTTTTGCCTAAGTCGCCTCTTTGGGGTGGTGGACTTAGCGGACTTTTCTTCTCTTTTTTTTGGGTTGTGACTACCAAGTCTTTGGTCGTTGAAGAACAACCGCTATAACAGGAGGTTTCATCTTGAAAATATGAATGTGTAGTCAGGATAACTGAACACTACCTATGCCCCAGGTTAAGTGTAAGGGTTTAGAAATCCGAAAGAAACTCCTACTTCTAGGCTCGAAGTGGTTGACTAGGGACTAACTCCTTATCTCTCCAGTGTTTAGGGGATTTGAAACAATGCATGTACATCATCGGCAGGATTTTATCCGAAAGCATACAATTTGCAATTGCGTATATTTTTTTTCATCATCCTCCCTCAAATCTTTGCTAAAACAACAATGTGATAAAGGAAGTGGAGTGGAGAAATACTTTTGTGATTTGTTTTTAATAAATGAGAAAAGATGAGTGAATACGAATGAACTTGTTCAAAACATGCATGCTCATTACATTAACAATACCATTAATAAAGCACAATGTCTAAAAGCAAATAGCACTGAACAAAAAGAAACTACAAATGCATAAATGCCATGATCTAAGATTTTCCAGCATTGAGGAACTGGGCTTTTCTCTCTTGAGTTGTTGTTGGGCTAGCTTTCTTGCTCATCGAGACCAGTATGATAACCTTCTTCACACCTACTCTCAGCAACTTCTTCCATAACATGGGACGACGGACCTGCCTGACCAGATGAAGAATTGATGTTGATTTGAAGACCTTGAGGCGTAAATGAGATTAGCTTGGACTCAATCAAATCTTGGACCTTGTTTTTGAGCTGTTTGCAATCTTTGGTTGAATGCCCCACTGCGCCAGCATGGTAACCACATCGTGCATTAGCGTCAAAACCTGGTGGGTATGGAGGAATCACAGGATCCAAGTCCTTTGGCACTATTAGTCCAGTATTGATCAAACGTGGCAGTATGTGACTAAATGACATTGGCAATGGATCAAAATGCCTTTTTGGTTTTTTACTATAGTAGCGTCGGCGTTGCGGAGCATGCTGCTGTGCAATCTGTTGTTGATGAGGGGGACCTCTATCGACAGGAGGATATTGACCATGTAGAGCAAATGGAATCACACAGGTAGACCCATAGGATTGCTGACTTTGAACAGTTGAGATGCTTAGATGATAAGGTAATGGAGGTGGAACTTGTGGAGCTTCCCAGATGGAATTAATTTCACCATCCTCTTCTTCCTCTTGGGAACTGATAACTGATTCACTTTTGCTAGCTAGGATATTTAAGGCGCCTTGGATCTTTCCACTCTTGAGGATGCATTCGAGGTAATCTCCAGCTATTACCAGGTCAGAAAATTTTGATGTCCCAGCGTCAGCCATATTTTCCAAGTATGGACCTTGCAAGGTATTCAAGAACAAGTCATCCAATTCTCTGTCTAAGATTGGTGGTTGAATGCGAGCAGCTACCTCTCTCCATATCTGAGCATATCCTCTGAAGGATCCATTGTCCTCTTGAGATAAGGCTTGCAATTGCATGCGGTTGGGAGCCATGTCAAGATTGTATTGGTATTGCTTCACGAAGGCGTTAGCTAGGTCTGACCATGATTTGATGTGGCTGCTCTCTAGCTGCATATACCAACTCAGTGATGCCCCACTCAGACTGTCTTGGAAACAGTGAATCATAAGCTTGCCGTTATGGACATGTGAGATCATTCTTCTGCAATACATCACCAAATGCTGCTTTGGACAGCTATCCCCTTTGTACTTCTCAAACTTCGGTGTCTTGAACTTTGGAGGTATTACAAGGTTGGGTACCAAACACATGCTTGAAGCATTCAGATCCAAAGTATCATGACCCTTTATGGCATTAAGCTTCTCCTCCAACACACGACATTTTTCCATAATCTCATCAGCTCGCTGGTCCTCGGTTTTCATCACAGGACTACCTTTTGGGAGTTTGGCTCAGAGAATGCAAAACTACGATATTCCATGGCATCAAGAGAAGAGAAATGTCCATCTCGGACAATGGTGTGTTCTTGAATAATAGGATCCTCAACAGGGACCTGCACATGCTGAGCTTGAGCAACATTGTTCACTCGAGGTGGAATGACGTTCCCAGTGACCGAAGTCCTTTGGATGTTACCATTTCTCTTTGCCAAGGCTGTCATAGCTTCCAGGAGTTGGTCCAACTGGCTTTTCATCAATTCAACATCTGCTCTTGTTGCAAACTGGTTCTGCTCTTCTGAGGCCATGATTTCTTCCAAAGCTACTTCAAGTCCAATACGGGCATCAGGAAGTCAACTGCGGGTTAAGGACAGAGGATGGACGAGCTCACTTGTTTAAGGTTGGAAAATGATATGCAAAATGATTAAGAAAATGCAATGTTATGAATGCAATAAGACATAGCATCAAAGATCACTAAATCAGAGGTTCACACCACTGGTATCAAGGTCACAGATGGAGGATAAAGGCTGATTATTTGTAACACAGGGTTCTAACCAGGTGTGGTCTAAGGTTTAATAGGGAGCCAAAGTCATAGGTTCACAAGAATGTTTATCACATACGACATGAGCATGTCGGTTGATAACTCCATCACATGAACCTCTTTTGGGTGAGATCTTCATATCGAACCTTGCGAGAAGAGCTTCTCGGGGACCCATACTACGAGACCATCGACATTGGGTTCTAGACAAGGGTTTCAGAGTCATGGACTTTCTCAACTGTTTGTTACGTATGTCAGTCATTGCCAGGCAACAACTCCATCAAGAAAGTCTCTTCTGAATGAGATCTTCGTATCGATCCTCACGAGAAGAGCTTCTCAGGGACACATACTACGCGACCATTAATCTTAGTTGGCCAATGGTTTAGGGTTCTAAAAAGGTCCTTAGAGTCATGGATTCCCTAGAAAACATTAATCAAACACGCCAAGAGCTTGACGGTCGTCAACATTCTCAATGGAATCTATTCTAAGCGAGGTTTTCGTATCGACTTTCACGAGATGAGCATCTCGGAAGCCCATACTACTCAACCTTTCCTATCTCAATTTTTACACTCTAGACTCGGATGTAGAGTCTTTCCCTCATAGTTTGCCACCAAGGGTACCCAATCCATACCACATCATTAAGAGCCATAAAAGATAAGATACAAGTAAATAAACAAATGGGAAAGCAATAAAGCAAAGCAAGCAAATAATAATGAAAACACCCAAACATGCAAAAATAACCTAGATTAGGCTTGACTTGCTTAGGACTCCCCAGCAGAGTCGCCAGCTGTCGCTACGCGAAAAATGACACAGAGTCGCCACCGAATTTTATTTATCTCAAAGAGGGAAAGGGAAATATCGATAAAACCTTTAGGGAAAGAACATGGTCATCGCAACCAAGTTTCGGGTTCGAAAGTAGGTTATGTGAGGGGAAGGTATTAACAAACCTCACATCCATCTTACTCAATGGGAACCATCTAAGTTGTCTAGCTCGAATGGGTGTTTTAATCTAAAAATCTACTTGCTAAAGGGAAAAAAGGTTGGTTTTTTATTAGGGTGCTCGCCAAGGATTGGGGCCCTTGTGCCTACTTACCTTCACTTAAAAGAAGTAAAGAATCAGAGCGTCCGTAGTTCGGGGGACTATGGGTAAAAATGAGAAGTTTGCTCCCTAGGATCATCGCAATCCTATGCCTACGTATTCTCATTGGGATGAGAAATCAGAGCAGCCGAAGTTTGGCCTACGGTTTGTTGGTGTTTTTATGGGCGATGCTGTCGTGCGGGTTCTAGCAGTTAGGTGTTTTGCAGCTCGCTTGCGGAGTCTTAGGCGTTACCTATTTGCGGTAGAACAGGCGTAGCATGTCCTTTTTGAAAAAAAAAAATTGATGGAATCCCGAAGGAGAAAATGATTTGGATTTGTGGAGTGTTTTTGTTAGAGTTTTGAAAAGAAGTTTGAGATGTGCATCGTACTAAAGTCTATGGGTAGAGGTGAATATTACGAATGACCAAGCCGAGTGTCTTGTATTTAAAATACTCGGAGTAAGTGTAGGAGGGGCTCCATTCTCACTTCTTCTCCACCACGTACTACACACATCATGTTTATTAAGTGTTTTTGAATTTTATTGAGAAAAGTGCCACTTGACGTTGGATCAAGGGTTTTATTGTTTATTAAGAAAAATTTGTAAGTGACACAAACAAGGTTGATGGCGATGCACGAGGAATACAACTTACAAGTTGGGGTATGGCTTGATATGTGGATCAAGAATGCTTTTAGGTTTCAGTCCTAAAGATGGCTAACTAGCGGAAACAAAACGAAGGAAAACAAGACAACAAAGTACATCAAATGAGGGAGGGATACATGGAAATTTACAGGGGATGATCAATGCAAGAAATAAAGAAGCTCATTGTGAGGTAGCTCAAGAAGAAGCTACGTGTGTGCAAGTGTCCTAGACTAAACAGTAGATGATAAAGAAGTTGACAGGTATTTTTAGGGTTATAGTTTTATAATGTTTTTGTGCTTTTGTAGTGGAATGAGAAACAATAAAGGGTTAGACGACAATATAATGAAGATGCATGAGTGATACAATGATAATGAATAATGTTAAAATGATGAGAATGTAAATAGAATAGTAAAGGAGAACGGTCTCGTCTTAATCACGGATCTTCATCGATAAATCGATAATCCATGATATTCAAGATCTCATTGACCAAAAACAAAAGGAGCAAATCTAACGGGAAATAAAAGCGATCACATCATAATCAAGATTTAAAATCGACAAATCCATAATCATATTTGATATCATTGACCCAAGATAAAATCAAAAAGAAAATCGAAGATGAAAATCAAGGTAGAAATGAAAAGATAAATCAAGAAATAAATCTCAACAAAATGATAACCGAAATATAATTGAAAAAGGTTTGAGGAAACAAAATAATATTTAAGAAAATACTTAATAAAATATAATCTAAAAAATTATTTACAAAATAACTAATAGAAATTGTTAACAAAAATCTAAATAATCTAAGATAAAAGAACCCTAAATAGCTAAATTATAAACACAAATTATATTTTGAAATTACTAATAAAAACTAATCTAATAATTACTAATAATTAAAATTAAAATAAGAAAACACAATTAAAAGATTAGTAAAAAAATAAAATAAAAACAAGATTTGAAGAAATGGGCTGATGGAAAATGAAATAGGCCCAAGGAAAGGGAGCTGGATCGCTCCAAACTCCGCTTGGATCGGATCGACCCTGAAGGCTGGTATACTGCTAAAAGAGTCATGAAGAAACCCTTCATTCACACATGGTGCTAGGATGTTCAAACTAACCACAAAAACACGTGTTCAGAGAAAAAACATAAGGGAGAAGAACGCATGTCATCAGCAACATGATAAAAAAAGGGTTTGATCTACTTATTCACTCAAAGCTCTTTTCTCTCACTCTCTAATCTCACGCGTCTCTTCATTCAAGAACCAGAGCTCTCATCTTCTCACTACCGTGTAAAATGAAAACGGTTTAAGCAAGGTTTGTGTTTGGATTTCAACCTCGGTTCGGTTATCCTCCTTATCGTCTCATTCTCTCATGAAATTTTTGTTGAAAATTTTCAAATTAGTCGAAAGCAAAATAAGGCGTTTCTAATAAGGTTGATGATTAGGGTTGTTGTCGGTTTTGTTTTGCAAGTGATGTTGATGATGGAAGAGGTTTTGTAAGAAGTTGTTGTTGTTTCTCATTCGCGGGTTATTGGAGTAGGATTGGTAGCGGCCGATTTTGTGAAGTTCCCTGAAGATGGTTTGTGGAAGAACTATGGTGGCTGATGGAAGGAGAAACTCGTGGTTGTAGGTGTTGTTTTAGGATTTGGAGTTGTGACGTTCAGATTATTTGGGTTGTGTTGTTGTTAGAAAGTAGCAGAAAGTCCTCCAAAATGAAGGAGGAGGTTGGTGGTTTTATGCAGATTTTTGAAGGTTTGAATTGTTTTTTCCTTTCTTGCAGATAGTTCTTTCTTATTGATTTTGTGAAAATCAGGTTTTCTCTTTTCGTTCTCAAGTTATTGTTGTTCCACTTTCGTGCAAGACTTGGTTGGCAGGTTGTGATGAGTAGCAGAATTGTTTTGTCACGGTACGGTTTTGGTCTGTTGTTATACTGTGTACATTATTGTTGCTTGTGTACAGGGTTTGCAGAATGCGCAGGCTGTTGTTGTGTCGTTGTTGTAGGCAGGTAAGCAGTTGGCGTGGAGTGTACAACGTCTTCACGTGGCTTGTGTTGGAGGATAGTACGGTTTAGGCTTGTGGTCTGGTGCGCGTGAGGTTTTATGTTGTTCTGATGTGGGACCTGTTGTTCCTTATGTTGTTGGCTGAAGCTTAATTCATAAAGC
Organism: Lathyrus tuberosus; assembly: GCA_022829125.1. Lineage (NCBI taxonomy): Eukaryota > Viridiplantae > Streptophyta > Magnoliopsida > Fabales > Fabaceae > Lathyrus > Lathyrus tuberosus. Next base: position 4,075,174 of record JALAZF010000164.1, on the reverse strand, counting down.
TTGCATTTGTGTGGGACCAGCTGCTGTACGAAGGTGTTTGGTTCATGTGGGTATAGTTTTGATGTTGTGTAGCTGGCTTTTTCTTATTATTTTGGCAATTGTAATTGCAAAGCAATGTATTGGGCTGAACTCTTTTTATTGAAAACCTTTTCAAGTAATGGATTTGTGATTCTTTTGGCTGACTTTGCAAATTAACTCTAACAGTTTGTGAAATTGCTAATATGGTTTGTGTTGTATTTTGTGTAAAATGGCCTCCTTTGTTTTTGGAATTATGCAATGGGCTTCGAATTGTAATGGAAATGGTAATGGGCTTTGGACTATGATACATTAAAAAATGCCTAAACCATACATGCATTAATCCATTTAAAAATAACTTTCACCAAACATTAATACTTCTTTAAAAATGAACCTTGTCTTGAATCTTTAAGCGATCCTGGAGAAACGAGACTAACCATAAATTAACCTTGAACTCCTGACTGAATCACACCATCAAGCAACAATGAACATCACTAAGACCTCGAGGAATGAACATTTTACATTGAGTTTGAACTACGAGGCCAAAATGCACCAAACTTGAATATTCTGTAATTTGATCCCACCACATGAATTTCAGTGCAATAGTCTAGAGTCAGCCCCAAGCCTTATTTGAAAAATGATTTGATCCTTGATCATTTTCAACCATGAAGCACTGACAACTTGACACAGTCTGATATCTTGACCCACACACAGATAACCTGAAATAACCCGACAACCTCAACTGAAGATTCATACACAACCATTTGAATCAATCACATCCTGGCCTTGATCTTGAAACAAAACTCATCTGACCAAGATTAGGTCAGGCCTAACTGATCTTTAACCATCGCTGAGCCCACACACTCTTGACCCGATTTCAAGCAAATATGAATTGAATGACACCTTTTTTCAGCCAACAAAGGGATAAGACCCTAATCTCCAAGCTTTGGGTACATACTGATGAAGAAAACAACCTTGTAGCTTAATGAACTTTGATAGAAATGTGCTCATGATGATGAGAAATTAACTCTTGCTTCAAGCTTGAATGAAGGTACCTCAAAGCAAATAGGAACCCTGATCCAAAGAACCTCTCGATCTTGTGCCTTAGGACCCTATACAAATGAATGAATGCAAAGTTATGACCTAATGGAATGCATAGATGACATGATATGATATGAAAGGCTAAGGTTAGGGTAAAAATGAGGGTGTGACAGTGAGTAATTTTGAAATTATGGTTTCTCTATTATATATAGTTAGTTTTCATGCTTATCCAAATACTAATTATATATGACATATGTTCATTCAATTAACATTTTTAATTGATCATCATATCTCTTCGGACGAATATGGTAACTACATTGTGTTCATTACACCATCCACGTTAACTTAAGATAAAACAAATTATAACTAGGTAGCTTTATGTTTATGATACTTTTAGTACTATTTTCTTTGACTTTGTAATTAGTTTAACGTGTAATATTTTTAAATCATTTTCAATATACAGGATTGTGGAATGACACTTTATTATGAACAATTTTAGAAGAAAAAAAGTCACATTTTGTACGCTCAAGGTAAGTGGATTACTTGTGTCTGTGTGTGTGTGTGGTTATATATTCAAGAACTGTTTAAATTTTTAGACGAGGAGATAAGCAGAGGGATACAAGTGTGGGTATTATGTAATGAAACACATGTTAAACATTGTCTCTACTGACATTGTTAATTAATGGGATCAAGTATATATTATGTCATAAAATGCTTACAATAACATGTTTTTAGCTTAAGTTTGCTATTATATTTCAAATCATGCGATATTCAATTTTCTTCACTTATTCTTGTAGACATTTAACGACATGACACTTTTCTCCCCTAATGTCTTAAACGACATCTGTAAATGTTGGCATTTTATTTTCAATGCGCTACATGAAAAAGGAAAGGGTGCTAATGTATGATTTTGACTTTGATGTTTTTAAATATATGATTTTGTCTTAATTTGATGTTTGTAATATATGACAATGGTATATACATATTTGTTTGTAAATAATATTTTTGGCTTTGATGTAAAAAATATTAAGTTAATATATGTATAAAATACAGGTTTAAAAAAATACAAGTTTGTAATATATGGGAAAATAAAATAAAATAAAAAAACAAAGTACTTCACCACGGTTATTAATAATAATCGTTGTAATAGGTAGCGCGCCAATTAATTAGATACCATACAACCATTGAGTTTCGAACCCATGACTTTTATATATATTGCACAACGGTTGTTTATTCTAACTGTTGTGATATATAGCGCACTACCTAGTTTATCACAATGGTCACACGTCCATGGTGGAAAACAACATACTTACAACCACACCCTACTTCACAACGGTTGGTCAACAGTAATGGTATCCATTTTCCAACCGTTGTGAAATGGGGTTTTCGTAGTACTGCAATCTCCGATGGACTAATATAAACTAATTTTCAAATAAAAGATTTTAAATATTTTTTATTTCTAAATATCAAAATTTACCCCCCCCCCCTATTGTATTTGAAGTCACTTGGTCAACATGTTATAGAAAGAATCGGTTTTTGCATCATTGATGTTGTTAGGGATAATGCAAGAAAGCTTATCAAGTTTGAATACAGTGGATATTTTTGTTAGTGCGTGAGGCACTTTTAGTGAGGAGAGAATAGAGAGAGAATAAGGAAATAAGGATTTGTATTATTGAATTATTTAAATAATGATACAAACTAGGACTATTTATATACAACCCTAATTGGGCTTGGGCTAACACAACTTGGATTATATTTAAATATTAAATCTAATCAAATCTAATCTAATATTCAACACACCCCCATAATCCATGTTGTCGAGCCTACGCTATTCATAGTCGATCTGAACTATTCCTAATTTCTTTCTCAAATTCAGGAATCTGTCGATCTTTAATCCTTTGGTGAAAATGTCGGCCAACTGTGCTTCACTTGAGCAATGCCTAACTTCAAGTTCACCTTGATTTACCTTTTCCCTCAAGAAGTGAAATTTGGCTTCGATATGCTTACTCCTTCCATGCAGAACTGGATTCTTCACCTGATTTATGGCTGACTTGTTGTCGATTTGCAACACAAGAGGTTTTTTCACTTCGACCTCCATTTCTTCAAGTACTGATCTTATCCAAATTGCTTGACATGCACCATAGGATCCTGCTATATATTCAGCTTCATACGATGACAATGCCACCACAGGTTGCTTCTTCGAACACCATGAGATTGGGGCACCAAATACTTGAAAGAAATAGCCAGTTGTACTTCTTCGATCTTCCTTATCTCCACACCAATCAACATCTGAAAAACAATTAACTATTGCTCATTTTCCTTCAGAATCTCGTCGAAATAGAATTCCAAAATGTGTTGTTCCTTTTAAGTATCTCAGAATTCTTCTTGCAGCTTTCGTGTGTGACACTCTTGGTTCACCCATGAATCTGCTCAATAATCCGAACGCGAAACCTATATCAGGTCGATTGTTGCACACATATCTCAGAGATCTAACTAGTTGTTTGAATAAGGTTACATCAACTTTGTCTTCCTCTCCATGCTTCTCCAACTTCAAGTTTGATTCGACAGGTGAGGATGCAGGATTCGAATCATCCATTCTGAATCTCTTGAGTATCTCTTTGACATACTTCCTTTGATGTAGCACCATACCTTACTTCAACATTTGAAATTCCATGCCTAGGAAATAAGACAATTTTCCCAGATCCGACATTTCAAATTCCTTCATCATCAGCTCTTTAAACTTCGACAAGTTCTCCAAGCTATTTCCAGTTACCAACAAGTCATCGACATATAAGCAGATGATTGTTATATCTTGTGTTACAACCTGAACATAGACACCATACTCAGACTTGCATTTGACAAATCCCAATTCGACTAAGTATGAGTCGATCTTCTTGTTCCATGCCCTAGGTGACTGCTTAAGGCCATAGAGCGCTTTGTACAACTTATATACTTTACTCGCTTCCTTCTGAATCACAAACCCATGAGGTTGTATGACATAGACCTCTTCGTCTAACGGACCATTCAGAAATGTTGACTTCACATCTAAGTGAAATGTCGACCAACCTTGGTTATATGTCAATGCTACCACTAGTCGAACAGTCTCCAGTCTTGCTACTAGAGCAAATACTTCAGAGTAGTCAAGTCCTCCTCTTTGAAGAAACCCTCGAGCTACTAATCTTGCTTTATGTCTTGCTATCGACCCATCAGCATTGTGTTTCAACTTGAACACCCACTTTACTTCGATAGCTTTTGTATGTGCTGGCAATTCGACTAACTCCCATGTGTTGTTTCTTTCGATTGCCTGTAACTCTTCGACCATAGCTAACTTCCATTGTTAAACTTTTAAAGTTTCTTTATGGTTGATTGGTTCAACACCTACAAGTAAAGCAAAATGAACTAACTATCCATCTGATGTGACTTCATCATCACTAGTCACTTCATAATCATGAAGTCTTGTTGGAGGAACTCTATTTTGCCGAGGTATTTGGCTTGTTTCAGCCACAACCTCTATGTCGGGAATGTCAGCAACTGCTTCTACTTTGACTTCGATTGGATTCTCAGCAATTCCTTCAACTTCGACTTCATCAGTTTCTTCTTCGAAATCAGAGCTCATCAATGGCTTGTTAATTGAATTACTAGAATTCTAATCCCATGCACAATTTTCATCAATCACAATATCTCGACTCAACACAATCTTCTCATTAATTGGATTAAATAGCCAGTATGCACCAGTCTTATGATATCCTACCAGAATCATAGGTTCACTCTTGTCATCAAGCTTCCTTCTTCTTGCATCAAGAACATGCTTATAACACATAGAGCCAAACACCTTCAGATGACTCACTGATGGTCGTTTGCCACTCCACATTTCTTCAGGAACCTTGTTCTTTAATTTCTTGGTAGGGCACCTGTTTAGGATATAAACTGCAGTCGAAACAGCTCCACCCCATAAAGATTTTGGCAAATTCTTCTGCTTGAGTATACATCTCGCCATATCCAATATGGTTTTGTTTCTTCTTTCAGCAATTCCATTATGTTGAGGAGTATAAGGAGCAGTTACCTCATGATCAACACCATGTTCTACACAGAATTTTTCAAACATCTTCGAAGTGTATTCGCAACCTTCATCGGTTCACAGAACTTTGATCCTCTTCTCACTCTGGTTTTCGAAAAGCATCTTGAATCTCTTAAAGATTTCAAATACTTTATCCTTTCTCTTGATCACATAGATCCATAACTTTCGACTAAACTCATCGACAAACGAAACAAAATATCTGTTTCCACCAATGGTATGTTCTTCGAACGGACCACATACATCTGAATGTACAACTTCGAGTATGCAGGATGATCTCATTGGCATAGTCAAAACGAAAAAAAATTTGGATTACCTTCTGACTAAACAACCTTTACAGAGTTTGTCAGGCATCTCAAGACTTGGAATACCAGATACCATATCTTGAGTAATCAGCTGATTGAGTGATTGAAAGTTCAAATGCCCAAACCTCAAATGCCACAACCAACTATCCTTGTGGTCGACAATAGTTTTTATACATTGTACTTCAGTCGAACTGATCATAGTCTTAAACATCCTGTTCTTCGACAACGGAGATTTCAAGACCAAATCGTTCTGGGTGTCGAACAATTTCAAAACTCTATCTTTCATGACAACTGAGAAGCCTTTTTCGACCAGTTGTCCAACACTTAACAGGTTACATTTCATTCCAGGTACATAGAACACATCTCTGATCATAGCTTTCGCTCCATTACTCAGTTGAAAAACTATGTTGCTAGTACCTTCTGCTTGCAACGAACTGTTATCAGCAAGTTTTACCTTGCTCTTCTTCGACTCGTCAAAATCTTCCAACCACTCCTTTCGACTAGTTATATGATTTGAGCAGCCTGAGTCGAGGAACCAGATCTTGGATTCGACATGGTTATCTGCCACTAAAGCCATAACCACCATACCACCTTCAGAATCATCTGAATCTTGGCGTGCAAGGTTTGCTCCTTCGTCCTTACCTTTTTTCGATCCATTGTCTTTCCTGTACCAACAATGTTTGGCCAAATGACCCCATTTTTCACAGTTATAACAATGCATACCTTTCTTATCTTCTTTGTCCTTTCTATAGTTTCCTCCTCCTCTTTTCGAGGATTCAGAAGCTCTATCTTCGACCTGATTCTTGTGAGGGTTCGACCAAGATTTCTTTCCTTGAGTCTTGTCGACTTTGCCTTTGGATTTGTTGGAACCACCATTCCATTTCCATGACTGAGCATGTAGTGCTTGTATCGAATCCTGAACTCCCTTTCTTTCGACAATCCTCATCTCATGCGCCTCCAACGAACCAACCAAATCTCCAACTTTTAGGGTTTCAAGATTGTTGGATTCTTGAATAGCTACGATAACGTGATCAAAGTGAAAGGTTAATGTTCTCATTACCTTCTCAACTATCATCTTATCTGTTATGGTTTCGCCACAACCCTTCATGAGATGGACGAGTTTCTGAACCTTCGACACATATTCTGCAACTTTTTCGTCTTCTCCCATCAACAACAACTCATATTGTCGACGCAAGGTTTGCAACTTGACAACCTTGACTTTCTCACCTCCTTCATAATACTTCACCAGAATATCCCATGCCTCCTTCGCCATTTCAGTATGAGAGATTCTGTCGAAGTTAGCAGTATCGATCGTCGTCTGAATGCAATAAGCAGCCTTGCAATCTTTCTTCTTGACTTCGTTGTGGGCTTTTTTTTGTTCTTCGGTTGCATTTTCAGCAAACACAGAAACACCGCCGATAACCACTTCTAGGGTATCATGGAAGCCAAATAAGGATTGCATCTATTTTTTCATCGGATCCAATTCTTGTCGTCAAGCATTGGAAGGGAATTCAGAATGCTCTTATCACCAGCCATCTTTGTAGCGGTTGATTCACTTACCCTGGAAACACGATCTCTGACGTAAGTTCTTGAAAACTCGATCAAGAACAATAACCAGACACTCTGGTACCAATTTGTTAGTGCGTGAGGCACTTTTAGTGAGGAGATAATAGAGAGAGAATAAGGAAATAAGGATTTATATTATTGAATTGTGTAAATCATGATACAAACTAGGACTATTTATGTACAACCCTAATTGGGCTTGGGCTAACACAACTTAGATTATATTTAAATATTAAATCTAATCAAATCTAATCTAATATTTCAACAATCTTGTGCCTCATTTGATGTTTTTTATGATATCATGTTTGTAGTTAAAGCATTTGATGATCAAACTCTCATGATCTGAAGATCTGAAAGCTCACATGTGATCATGTGCCTTAGTTTATTTTTATCTATTTAGGATTAATAATGTGTAATAAATGTAAGTAATGTAATGCGCGTGCACAAACACACACTTAAAAAGTTTTACAAACTTCATATGTTATAAAATATTCTTAAGCGTCATTTATGGCATATAGATAATCAATTAAGGGGCGTATATAATAAATCAGGAAGCAAAAATGGCTTATCTAATTGATTAGAACATGTTTCTAATTGATTATAGAGCAAACTCACCCTCTAATCGATTCAAAACCCTTTTAAATTAATTAGGCTCCAGATCTAGCCCATTCTTTCCTAATTTTCTATATCTAATTGATTAGAACGACAATCTAATTGATTAGGAGGACAATATAGTCAATTAGGGAGCGACTCTGACCCAAAATACTTTCTTTTTTTGTCCATTTTTTTTCTATATAAGGAGGAATTTTATTCACTTAGATACAACACAAGAAATATGATATTCTACTATTCTCTTACTCGCTTTCTTCTTAGAAACATTTTCATACACTTAATAGTATTTTAGTGTTGAGAAAGAAAAATACTTAAGTAAGAGTTGTGTAATTGCTATTTGAATCATACGGTGACATAATTGTAAATAAAGAGTTTTATTCTCTTGTAACATTGATAGTGCTATAAAGGTTGCAAGTTGAACATGGATAAAATGTTGGCGTAATAAGTTTGTGAGTTGATCTTGTGATAAAAGCTCAATTTGATAATGAAACTCTAAAAGGGGAATATTTAGGAACTAGAGTAGCCCGTATGGTTTAAAGTCAAACCCGTATAAATCCTGGTGTGCACTTTACTATTTCTTCGATTTTACTTTCTTGTTAGTTATCTTTTGCGCTTAAGTCTCTGCTTCATCACTCTTCTTAAAATTGACAAAGTAAATATATCAGAATTCACCCCCTTTTGTGTTTGACGTCACTTGGTCAACACATTCTAGATCACTTTTTCCTACACTCTAGCCAGTAAGTTAGCCTCCCTATATCAAATGTTTTCTTTAAATAAATACCTCTCACGTCATCTCATATTCTATTAGTCATATCTTGAATATTTGAGCCACAAATAATCTTGGAAAATACTTGTGTGTGCCATTTATTTTTGGATGTAAAGTAAAAAAATATATGATTTCATAGTAAATTGTATTAAGAGTAAGTTATGAGGATGGAAGGAAAATTTAATTTCCATGGGAGACCATATTACTCTCACTCAAAGTTGTAATCTGAGCCTTCCTCATAATCTACAACCATACCTTTATCCATCTATGTTGAGGTGGAACAAAATTGCAATTTTTTTAAGGATTTACTTCTACTGTTAAAAAATGTCATTTAATCTTTTGGAAAAACCTTTTTACTGCAAAAGACGATGGTGGTTTTAGATTTCGTAGTCTAAGTAGTTTTGACATGGGTTACATGATGAGGCTAGGTTGAGATTTGTTGATTAAAACATACACTTCTTTGGTCCAAATCATTCTAGTTAAATATAATCATGTCAATTTAGTTATTCCTTTCATTCAGTGTGGACCCTAAGATTTGCACATCTGACATGGTATGGTAAATAGTTGGCATTTGGTGGAGAATAATATGTATTAGATAATTGATAATGGACATTTTGTCGGTTTTGGCATTATGTTTGGATTATAGTGTAAGTTCTGTGGTTGGCAACAATTTTGTTAAAACAAGTATCACAATGAGATGTTGAGCAAAATGTCTTGACATATTGGTCAGACATCGTTAATGGTCCGCACGATGTCGTGACATGATGTCATGACATGTTATACCAGGTGTTAGGGTTTTATTTATTTGGAAGATTTTTTTTAAGTGTGAAATTCTATATGGTCTTAGTTCACACTCTGTCGCATTCCAAGGAGGGTTATTTTAGGAACATCCATTTTGTGCCAGAAGTACATTTGTTTCATAAAAAGGATCTTGGAAACTTTTTAAGAAACTTTCTATTTTGTTCCTATTTTCATGCCGAAGATTTGCAACTGCTGTTTTGGGAGATGCATTTTATTTAGATAAAAAACCCAAGCCCATGCTGATCAAAAGTTATAAAAAGAGTTGTTCTAAACCTAATGGATTATTGAAGTCGTATATTGACAAGAAGAGTTTTAGGTTTTAGTGTGTTTTTGTTATCTGTGATCCACTCCTATATCACTTTGATATCTGAGTTGGACTATGTTGATTGTGCATTTTTGAGCCATTCATGTACCTCTTAGGTGCTTGAATTGGACTATGTTTGAGTTGTAATCACTCATAAGCTTTTAAGCAAGAGTGGATTTTGTGTCATTGGAAGTGTGTCTTCTATTGTTCATTATTCTTGGTTTAATCATTGTTGTGTGATTGAGGGGAAGTGAGAGGGGCTTCATATCTAGGAGTTTCCTATATAGAAATAGCACGGGTAGTGATTAGGTGTGAAGTTTGTAAAACCAGAGGTTGTTTAGAACTTCAAATTAATATTATTATAGTGGATTTCCTTCCTGGCTTGGATACCCCCAGATGTAGGTGATGTTGCACCGAACTGGGTTAATAATTGACTGTGTTATTTACATTCAGCCATTTACTTTAACTGTATAATTGTTTGTGTTGTCATACTGTCCTGATCCCAGTGTCGTGGCATCTTACTCGACACCTGGTGTCTGATTACCAGAATTTCATATAGGATTTGGTAAACTATCATATATGTTTAATTTTGTTCCTTCATACTCTCATAACTATACGGTTAATGATTATGCTTCTTCTAAAGGCTGGAATTAAAATTCAATTAAGCAATTTCTTCCCCCTCATATTTGATCCAAAATGCTACTATTTAGCCTCCTACTCTTGTTAATGAGTGTTGGAATTAAACTTATGACTTTGAGTAATTCTGAATCAATCTTGATGAACAAGATTCAATCAACCAATCAAATTTTCTTCTTGTTCTTCACTCTTCACTCGAGTGAATCAACCAACCTTGTTTACAAGATTATATCACTGCACAATGGGGATGAAAACAAGAAACGAAAATTGAATTGGGGAAGAAGAATTTTTGCAGAGTAACTCTCTGCTTTCAAAACTACAATTTTATTCAAGTGAATCACACTTTACAACAATAGGTTTACTCCCTATTTATAGATTTAGCTTGCTTGCTCCCTAAGAAAAACCCAAAAACAAAAAGCCCAAAATACCTAATTCGACCACCACTATAAAAACTAGGTTTAAGATAAAATCCATGTCAAGGCTAACTCCTCGACACTTTGACAACTAGGTGTTTTGAAATACACACTAGGTTATTCGAAAACTTCCTAGTCCATGTCGAGCAACCTACTTCAACACAAGGAATTACAATTAAACATCGCCTAATTCATCGTGTCTAAACTATCCATATTCATCATAGACCTTAACTTCTTGAACACTTTGACCTGCACTCCCTTCATCATGATATCTGCAATCTGATTCTCAGTTTTGCAGTGCTCCAAGTTCATCTTCCCAACTACTACCTACTTTCGAAGATAATGAAACCTCATTTCGATGTCTTTGCTTCGTCCTTGTGTTATCGGATTCTTCACCAGATTGATGGCATACATGTTGTCGATCTTCATGGTAATTGCTCCATGATTCTTCCCTGTAATCTCTTTGACCAAATTCACCATCCATGTTGCTTGACATGTACAAAGAGGAAAAGCCATATACTCTGCTTCACACGACGACAGTGCCACTACTGGTTATTTTCTTGAACTCCAAGCAACTGGTGCACCACCTAACATAAACACATAGCCAGTTGTGGATTTTCTATCCTCAGCGTCACTACACCTGTAACACCCATATATAAAACTCATACATCAAAGCATAAATATTATATATAGATCCAAGTGTTTGGTACTGAAACACATAAGCTCCTAGTTAACACATTGTATACAAATAAATGCCCTAAAGTACAAGTACAAAAAACCTAAGGCATATTATACACAAGATGTTCAAAAGATAAAAACTAAGAACTAGATCAACAATGATCTCAAAATAAACTCCGCTACGGAAGCTAGCCATCAACAAGCAAGGAAAGATCACACGACCTTATCCTTACCCTTCTCGGGACTGGAAGCAGCTGAAATACATAAACAACGTGGGGTGAGATACATCAAATCTCAGTGAGTTCCATATCTTATGGATTCTCTTGGATTAAAAAGGTTCTAACAATCCTAACTCAAGTCCGGGGAAAAGGGGAAAGGACTCTTGAGTTCACATTTCAATTCTCACACTATATGGAAACATGCCATGAGTTTATCAACTCAAAAGTATCACTAATCGATAACCATACCAAGGTACCTCCTGTTCCCGTCCGCTTCTACGTCTAGAAGGCGACCCGAGTCATAGATCCTTGTAACCTACTTGACATACGAATGGATTCGGGTTCTACGGGCCATTAACCGTTATGAACCGTCACTTCACACGGGGCATTAACCGTCACAAGCATACGCTCCATGGGCGCCATTCGTACAGCACGGGGAATCAAACCTGCCAAGTAGTTGTGCATCCTTTTCAAAGGAGTCCGAGACTCATGAAACTACACTCAAGATAAACCGGTTACAATTACATGATTACATACAACAAATACGATTGTGTTCGACAATCACAAGGCTATAATACCTCCCGGCCTCTCTTGTCGGCTCAAACCCACAAAGGTTAACCACATGTTCCATACTAGTGTTTCCAACTTCTAAATTCTCCTATAGTTTATAAGGGGGTGTTAGAACAAGAATTGATTCTACATTCCAAATAGTTTTGATGATAACAAACACTATATTAGTTAGAACTTGCTGCTTCTTAATTCATTCTTTTTAATTATGTAGGGAAGTTCTAAAGTAAAGAAGTTCTGATATAGAAGCATCACAAAATCCCATCTGAGCGAAGTTCTAATCAAGCGAAGCAAACAAGATCTAAGCAAAGCGAAGTTCTAATCAAGCGAAACTCTGATATGGAAGAATCACTTGATCTAAACTAGCTAAGTTCTGATGAAGAATATCTCACGCTTCAGCACCAAAGTTGTATCAAGCCATAAACTCTGATATTGCATCAAATTAACGTGGACTCTGATACGCTATCCTCCAAATTTATGAGTATCACAAACCAACGGATTAAATCAGACAAGATCTGTATTTTTGGAAAGAAGCATTCAAAGGCATTATTGTCAATCTCCAAAAATAACTATCACATCTCCAACGGATCAATCACTCTCATCTATTTAAAGGAGCACCTGCAGATGACGAAATATACTTGCGCGCATACTTTCACAATTCATCAAGTATTCTCATTTGTTTTCACTATTTGATAAAATTATTGTAAAACTCACTGTTGTGATAAAGCTTATTAGAAGCATAGTATTTTAAGTTGAAATTCCTTGAGAAAACCGAGTTGTGGTTAAAACTCAAGAAGACAGTGACGGTTGTCCCTGTGTCTGTGTAATCTTAACTGATTAGTGGATTAAGTCCTCAAGAGAGAGAGGCGAAATCACCTTGGCGGGTGGACTGGAGTAGTTTGAGTTCAAACGAACCAGGATAACCAACGTGTCTCCCTTTTTGCTTTAATTTTTAAAAACCCAATTCAACCCCCTTCTTATGTTTTTTCGTTTCTTCAGGGGGTTTTCCTCACTCTTCCTATTTCTTTTTCCATATTAACATGCATATTCAATTACAATCATGTTAAACAACAATAGGATAGGTAAGGCATCTCACAATTTCATAATAGAATAATTATAACAATGACAACATAATTAAAACACTTTTGAACTTTCCCGATTATTTAGTCGGTCGGTAAAATTAACATTTTTCACTTCCATTGCATAGAATATTTCCTTAGCTTCACAACGATATACAGAACTCTTAGATCGGATAAACGAGTCAAAAGTTACGGATTTTTGAAGGAAAGAAAATATTTGACCCCAAGCAGATTCGCCTGGCGAATCGGTATTTCGCCTGGCGAATCCCCCCTTCGCCAGCACTTCGCCTGGCTAAACTCCCTTCCGCCAGCACTTCGCCTGGCGAATCTAGTGGCGAAACCCCAATTTCAGAAAATCAAAAGTTCCAGTAGCTAACACATTTCTGTTTCTCCAAATTCGCCTGGCGAATCCCTTTCGCCAGCATTCCGCCTGGAGAATCGGTGGCGAGACCTAACTCGCCTGGAGAATTCCCAATTCGCCTGGCGAATCACACCAGAACCATAATTTTCTCCTTACGGGTTCCATGGCCCCAAAACCCCAAAATCACCATTTCTTAACCCAAATCAATTTCAAACAGCACAAACAAGCATCAACAATGTTTATATGCATAATGTGATCATACTACATAATTTATATCGATTTTTAACCGTTAGATTATCGATTACCAATAATTCTAACCTAACTCAACATTTCCAAAACTCTAAAACTAATGTCCTAACTAGAACCCACCTTGGATGAGCAAGATGAAGATGATGAGAAGATTGGGTGAAGATTTGATGAATGGATGATGATGATTCTTGAAGTTCTTGGACTTTTCTTCAATTTCCACTTTCTCCTCTTTTTCTCCTTCTTTCCTTCTTTCTCTTACAATTTTTTTATTTTGTTTGGAAAGTGGGAGGAAAAGGAATAAGTAGAAAACTAGTATTAGTAAATAATACTACTAAATGTCCAAAAAGTCTCTTAAGTCCAAATTAGTAAAATACCTCAGAGTCAGATAATATTAATTGGATTTATTCTAAGTTCCACAATTACTCTAATTATTTTGTCAAATAATTTCTCAGAGTACATTGGCTAAGTCGATCACAATAAAATATTATCCGGAGAAAAAAAAATACGGGGTATTACAACACCAACTTAAGTTGTTGTATCCCATTAACTTGCATTTTTTCCTTCATCAGCTGCAGGAAACAAAATACCATAGTCGATAGTTCCTTTCAGATATTATAGTATCTTCTTCTTTGCTGATAGGTGTGATACCTTTGGCTTTTGCATGAATCTGCTTACCATACCTACACTATATGCTAGATCGGGCTTTGTGTGACAAAGGTATCGAAGTGGTTCAATGAGTCTTCTGTACTGCGTTGGATCGACATCATCTTTATCTGTGTCTTTCGACAGTTGTGTTCTAGGCTCAACTGGAGTTGAAGTTGGGTTGCAACCTTGCATCTCAAATCTCTTGAGTATTTTGCCTGCATATCTTCTTTAGTGCATCATCAAACCTCTACCACTCTTGTAGAATATGATGCCAGGGAAATATGAGAGATTTCCCAAGTCTAACATTTCAAACTCCTCACTTAGGTCATGTTTGAAATCTTTGATCTCCTTTTTGCAACTTCCTGTTATCAACAGGTCATCAACATAGAGACATAATATAAGCAATTCACTATTGCTTCTTCTTATGTATACTTCATGCTCAGTTGTGCACTTCACAAATTCCTTATCCCTTAGAAAGCTATATATCTTCTTATTCCAAGCTTTTGGAGCTTTCTTAAGTCTATACAGGGCTATATGCAACATGTATGCCTTTTTTCTTCGCCTAGTTTCACAAACCTTGTTGGTTGTGTAACATAAACTTCTTCATCTAAGGGGCCATTTTGGAATGTACATTTCACATCCATTTGACATATGTGTCAATTGTTCATGTTTGCTAGATCAACAACCAACCTGATTGTTTCGTTCCTAGCAACAAGTGCAAAAACCTCGTTGAAGTCGATTCCTTCTCTTTTAAGATATCCTTTTGCCACAAGTCTCGCCTTGTGTCGAGTTAGTTCTCCTTTGGGATTCAACTTCACCGTGTATACCCACTTCATATCGATTGCCTTCTCGTCTTGAGGCAATTCGATAAGGGACCAAGTGTTGTTAATTTCGATGGACTTTAGTTCCTCATTCATTGCTTTCACCCATTTCAAATCCTTCAATGCCTCAGCTGCATTGGCTGATTCGACATTTGCATACAAAGTATAGTGTATCATCTCACCTTCATCATCAACCACATCATCTGATGTAATCACACATTATCGCAACCTTGCAGGAATGTGTCTTGTTCTTTGAGGTTTGCTTGTGCTTGCTTGACCTCTGACTTTTTCCTGTCGAACTTCTCTTTTGACTTCACTTGCTGGTTCTTCACATAAGATTCTCACTAAATCCTTCTTTACATTTTCAGCCCAATCCCATTCCTTAAGCTCATTGTAAGTTCTGTGACTTTTGGGTTGGTTGCATTTTGGTAAAACAACATGCTGATAGCAAGATGTTGAACCAGATGTTCTACCACGATAGTCAGACATCATGTTTTGCATGATTTTGTGACATGTTCCAGGACATGTTATACCAGATAGTTAGGGCATGGCTATTTTGGTATTTTGAGTGTGATTTTTGAGTGTGTTCTGATTCACACGTATGCACTATCCAAGGAAGGATATTATGGGAATTTCTGTTTTAACAGATTGTGATGGTTTTCTGAAAAAGGTTCGTTGAGCCTTTTTAGGAAACTTTGTATTGTGTTCCTATTTTTGTGAAGGAGATTATGCTTATGATTCCAAGTTGCAGTGGCGGAACTATACTATAAAGTTTGGAGTGGCCACAAAATTAAACTATAATTTATAAATAAAATATTCATACCATATTGTATATAAAATATTTAAAATGCAATAAACACAAAGTTGAACATAAAATGATTAAAAACTATTACTTAAAAATACCTTATAGTAATGCTCTACGGTTTTTGAGTAGCTTGAAATCCTCAATAATAGTCTCAAAATCAATATTTGCAGCAATTTCTCTTTCAATGTTAACTGTCATGTTATCTTCTAGAAAATTAGCTTCCATTTTGCTTCTCAATCTTGTCTTGATAATTTTCATTGCCGAGAAAGATCTTTCAGTAGTGGTCGTAGATACAAGGAGAGTCATGACAAGACGGAGCAGTCTATCAATCAAATAATAAATTCCATTCTTTCCAGTTGCAGCTAAAGATGAACATAAGTCTTGAATAGTTGATAAATTATTCAAACTCGATGCTTGGCTAGCATCAATAATAAAATGCTGAAGTTGAAATTGCAAATTAATCCTCTCTTGCTCATTGAAGTTCATAGGATAATACTTTTCAACTAGTGTACAAATAGTATCAAAGTTAAAAGCCTTGTAATTATCCTTGGGAGGCAAAACACAACTTTGAGTTAACAAATTAATCGCTTGCTCACTAAATCTGCTATTCAACTCTTGTAATTGTTTGTCAATGGTAGCGAAAAATATTCCAACTCTAAAATAATTTTCAATGGTTACCTGGTTCTCTTCAAGACGAGAGCGTCCAAATCTTGTTATTGAATGAACATCATCAAGATCAGGAACCTCAATATCATGTTTTTCACAAAAAGACTTCACACAAGTAAACAATTTATCCCAACCAGCTTCTCTCAATTTTTGAATAAGAGCTTTTGTTGTACAAACCAAATACATAGCATTAACTACATCCTGGGATTGTTGTTGTAAGGCTTAGCAAAGAATATTTGTGACACCCATAATTTCTTTCATCAGATGCAATATGAATATAAAATCAAATGATTTCAAGTAATTGTAAGCACTATCAGCATCTCCACGTGAAGCATAATTTAATCATTCCTTTACAATTTTTTTTGAAACAATACAAGTTGATTCATACATATTTATCAAGCTACTAATAGAAGGGAAGTTTGATCCCCAATGAGTATCTCCAGCCCGTCTCAAAGTACTAATTTGATTTTCACCTTTACCAATTACAATCTCACCAATCTCTAACAAATGCTCAATTTCATCTAATTAGGAAGCTTGTAACTCATCATGATGCTTTGTAGAAGAACAAACAACATTTACAATATGAGTTAGCTTATCAAATAATTGATGAATTGGTTTAACTTCTCTTAACATGGTGGCCAGGGCAGGTTGCAATCGATGAGCAAAATAATGAACATAATATGCATAAGGACAATCCTTCATAAATAGTGCTTGTAAACTGTTCCATTTTCCTCTCATATTGCTAGCACCATCATACCCTTGACTACGAATGTTAGAGACATCAAGGTTGTGTAGAGAAAGTATATCACATACATTTTGCTTAAGAGTTAAAGATGTAGTGTCATTAACACGTGCAAGGCCAAAAAATCTCTCTTGTATAAAATCATTTTTATCAACAAATCTCAAAACAAGATACATTTTCTCTTTTTTAGATTCATCACGAGCTTCATCTACAACTATACAAATTTTGGAATTGTCAATTTCTTCACAGATATGCTTTTTCACCCTACTTGAAAGAATGTGCAAGATCTCTTTTTGAATTTTATGTGAAGTATACTTATTATTATATGTGAAGTTGCTCATTCCGGATATCGATTACTTCGTTGTTTTGATGCTTTGCTTATATTTGTCGTTTAATTTGAGTTCCCTGGGTTATTAATCATAAATCACATGCTAGAGTATTTGATCCATGCATTTATTAAGTTGAATATGTATCCTAGCTGTGTGAATTGATTCAGTTGTGTTTCTGACTTGATTCAAAGCATTTTTGTGCTTTCTGGCTCGATTCAAGACTTTCATGACTCGATTCATGAAAGTGTCTCAAACGTTCAATTTGGTTCTGTTTGCTCGAATCGATTCAACATCAGTTTTGAATCAATTCACATGACTGGAAATTCCAATTTGAATTGATTCAGTAAGGGTTTTGAATTGATTCAATGTGCTAATTTGAATTGATTCATTTTAGAGTTGACTCAAGTCACCTGCCCTAACTGAATCAAGTCATGGGAATTATGAATCAATTCACGCTGCTACTTTTAACTAACTTTTTTCACTTTTCTCTATCATCTATAAATAGAGATTTCATTCCATCATTTTAAAAGAAGAGATCAAAATTTTTCTAGAGAGAAAACCTTTGCAAAAACTGTTAGGTGTGAAAAGTGTTTATTTTCACAGTTTATTTTGACACCTTTTAAGCTCTTTTAATTGCTTTACTCGGGAAACGACTTATTATTTAAGCAAGACTTGCATTTTTTGTGAATATATGGTGCTTTGATGTGTTTGCTACTTTTTTGCAGAAACTCTGGTATTTTGATCGCGAATCGTTTCGACCGGATTGGAATTGGTGAAAATTCTAAGTTTTGTTTCTGAGGCCTCTTGACCGCCCGGCGCAGCAGAGGCGGTTGGGCACCCCAATTTCCATTTTTTCATTTCAAAGTTCCAGAAAGTTGACATTGATGCGCCTCCTGATTTCGCCCGGCACAAATTTGCATCGCCCGGCGCTTTTGAAGTTTCGCCCAACACTCCACAGGCGATGCCTCATCCCATGTTTTCTCCAATTTTCCAGCCAAGTTCCAGAAAGTTGACATTGTTGCGCCTCCTGATTTCGCCTGGCACTTTTTGCATCGCCCGATGCTCTCATCCTTTCTCCCGGCGCTTTTTGTAAAATATCTTTGCCACTTTTGGCACTGTTGCTGTCACGTGGGATGAAAGGTGGGCTTCGCCCAACACAATTTCTCACCGCCCAGCACTCCTTTCTGGGTTGAACTTCTATTTAGGCTTATGTTTGTTTCATTTTGGAAGTATACCCTATTACTTTTCATCTTCTCACTTTGTAACTTAGATATTTTTGGAGAGAAAACTCCATTAAAACCCATTTTCTTGCTTTCTTAGTTTTTATGCTTCAATCTTTGATTCTTGAAGATTGATGCTCCAAAAACTTTGTCCATTACTTGTTGCTCAAGCTACCATGAAGATGTGTAGCTAATTTCTCTCTTATGTCAAGGTTAGATGGTAGGTAAACCTCTCATTTGTATGTATATGGATTGATTCTAGGTTATGAACTCTTGGATGATGAATGTATGATGAAAAAATTTGCTTATTTTGTTTATTCTTTGTGTTGGATCATGATTGAGAAATGTGTTCCTACTCTTTACCTAGGTTTTTCATCCATCAATGTCCATTAGCTAGAGATAGTAATGTGTGTTGATGTTCACCAAATATTGAACTTTAATGTTGTCATTTTGATAGTTTGTGTGAGAAATCAACAAAGGATCAAAATGGCAAAACTCACAATATGTGTTAGAGATAAACATATTGGGAGGATATGTGATTGTATTTATCATTTAACCGAGTTCATTAGCTTATCGATTATATGTGTGCAAAGTGGTTTGTCGAACCCTAATCTTGACATGCTTTTATAAACCGTTAAAACAATCTCTTTACCGTTTTTAATTAAATTTGAATGCAAACGCTACGAAAACAACCTAAAACCCCTTGTTACTTTAAATTTTGAAACGTTACGACTGTAGAACGGCGGTAATATCACAAACAATCTCTGTGGAATGATAACACAAAACCCGAACTCTATTTGTATCTCAACAAATTGGCGCCGTTGCCGGGGATTATTAATTGATATTGCAAGCATTGAAATAGTTGTGAAGTTTTAGACTTGTTACAATTTTTCTTGTGCTTGTTGATTTGTTTTGTTTAGTGTGCAGACTTTGTTTATGCGACAGCAACTATCGGCGGACCAACTTCTATTCGATCCTGAGATTGAAAGAACCGCTCGTAGACTCAACAGCAGAACTAGACGGAGGAGGCAACTTGCGAGACAAAGACAAGAGCAAGAAGGAAGTTCTACTACAACAACACCACCATTCACACCAATCATGGCGCAACCACCACCTCCACCTCTTGATTCCACACCTTGTGTGAACAGTCCACGACACACCGCTCAGTTTGCTAACAACAATCAAGGAAGGCAAGCCGAGATGAAAACTGGAACTTTGAACTTGTTGTATGGAAGTTCATTCACCGGAATGGACCATGAAGACCCTTTTGTGTTTCTCACAAAATTCTGAGATTACATTAGCGGCCAGTGTAGATCAAGCACAAGAGTTACCTCTCTTTAAAAGATTATTTTCGCATGCTTTGCTTGGCAAAGCAAAGGATTGGTACCTCGATCAAACTCCCGCCGTGATGACCGATTGGAATGTCTTGGAGGAAAAATGTATTGAACGGTTCTTCTCTCATAACCATTTCATGGAGTCAAAAACCGCAATTTCAGTGTTCTCTCAAGGCACTAATGAATCTCTCAATGAAGCGTGGGAACGATTCAAGTCCATGCTTCGCAAATGTAAAGGTCACGGGTTTGATGAGTTAACACAAATTCATATCTTCAAGAATGGTCTCCAACCGAATTGTAAGACTTTGTTGGATGCCACTTCGGGAGGAAGTTTGTTGTCAAAGAGTGTCGGGGAAGCAACTGATATTATTAATAGAATGGCTCTTAACGATCTTTAAAGTCAGAGCCGAAGCAACTCTCAAAAGAAGCCCGGTGTCCTTGAATTGGGAACTAACGATGCAATCCTTGTACAAAACAAGCTTATATCTCAACAAGTGGAACTTTTGACTCAGCAGATTAAAGAATTGAAGGAACCTAGCAAGGGTAAACAAGTTGCTTGTTGTGAACTTTGCAAGGGAGAGCATGACACCGGATTTTGTCCTCCTCCGGGTTTTGAAGAAGTGAACTATATGGCAAATCAAAGGGATTATCAAGGTAGACAACAACCTTACCAATAACAACAACACAATTCTCAACAAAATTATCAAGGAAATCAAGGATATCAACCGAGGGCGAATTATCAACATAATCAAGGTTATGATGCCGGTCCTTCAAATCGGAAAAATCTATATCAACCTCCACCACCTCCGGTTGCTAGCTCTAAATTGGAAGACACTTTGACTCAATTCATGCAAATGTCTATGGCCAATCAAAAGAGTAGTGATGCGGCGATAAAGAATCTAGAATATTAAGTGGGGCAGCTTGCTAAGCAACTTGCCGAGCAACAATCGGGTCCTTCATTCTCCGCAAATACTCAAGTGAATCCTAAGGAGCATTGCAAGGCAATCGTTACACGAAGTGGAAAGGGGATGGTGACTAAAAATGAGAAAATGGTTGATGAAGAAAAAATTGATGGTATTGTGGAGGAGGATTGTGATGAGGAGGTAGTTGAAAATAAAAGTGAAAATGAAGGTGTAGTTGAAAATAAAAGTGATGACATGGTTGAAGTTGAAAATAATAGTGGTGAGGAGTTGAAGAAAAAGGAGAGACTTAGGAGAGTGAAGAAGGGAAAGGAACTAGTGAGCGCTATTCCGATCCAAAACTTACCATATCCTCATGCTCCTTCAAAGAAAGAAAATGAGCGGCACTATGCGCGTTTCATGGACATTTTCAAGCAATTACAAGTTAACATTCCGTTTGCCGAAGCTTTGGAACAAATGCCGAAATATGCAAAGTTTATGAAAGACATTCTCACGAAGAAGCGGAGGTATTCGGAACCGGAAACTATTGTTCTTGATGCGAGTTGTAGTGCCATCATCCAAAGAACTCTTCCTAAAAAAGAAGTTGACCCGGGGCGTGTGACTTTGCCGGTCACCATTGGTGACGTCTATGTTGGAAAGGGCTTAATTGATTTGGGCTCAAGCATTAATCTTATCCCATTGTCCATTGTAAAGAAGCTTGGGAACATTGAGATGAAAGCCATTCGTATGACGTTACAATTAGCCGACAAGTCCACAACTCATCCTCATGGGTTAGCTCAAGATGTCTTGGTAAAAGTTGACAAATTTTTCTTCCCGGATGATTTTGTTGTTATCGATATGAAGGAAGATGAAGATGCACCTTTAATTCTTGGCCGACCTTTCATGAAAACCGCCCGAATGATGATTGATGTGGATGACGGTTTAATGAAGGCGAGGGTTCAAAATGACGAGGTTTGTTTTGATGTTTTCGAAGCTATGAAGCATTCAAAAGATAAACATGATAGCTTTCGGATCGATGCAATTGAAGAAGCAACTTTGGAGGTTTCTAAGCATGTACATGAAATCTCTCCTTTGGAAATGGCTCTTAATGATTCTTTTGAAGTGTTTTCCAAAGAAGAAGAAAGAGCTCTTGAAGAGTGTTTAAAAGAGCTTGAATCCCTCAAAGAGTTGCAACCATGGGAGGTAGAACCGGAAGAGTTAAAGAAGGATGTGAAAGATGAGAAGTCACCACTTGAATTGAAGGTCTTGCCTTCCAATTTAAAATACGCGTTTCTTGATGACGGTGGTAACAAGCCGGTTATCATTAGTAACGTTTTATCCAAAAACGAGGAAGGTCGTCTAATTCATGTTTTGAAGAAATACCAAGATGCTATAGGTTGGGTCATTTCCGATTTGAAAGGAATTAGCCCGGCTTATTGCATGCATCGTATCTTGATGGAAGAAGATTTCAAAGCGGTAGCCCAACCGCAACGCCGCTTGAATCCAACAATGAAAGAAGTGGTGAGAAAAGAAGTGGTTAAGTTATTGGAAGCTGGTATGATTTACCCGATTTCCGATAGCCCTTGGGTTAGTCCAGTCCATGTTGTGCCAAAAAAGGGAGGAATGACCGTGATTCGTAACGAAAAAAATGAGTTGGTCCCGACAAAAACAGTGACGGGGTGGAGGATGTGCATTGATTATAGAAGGCTCAACACCGCGACAAGGAAAGGTCATTTTCCCCTTCCATTCATGGACCAAATGTTAGAGAGGTTATCCGGGCAGCAATTCTATTGTTTCTTGGACGGATATTCGGGGTATAACCAAATTGCGGTTGACCCGACGAATCATGAGAAGATGGCCTTTACTTGTCCCTTTGGCATTTTTGCGTATCGGAAGATGCCTTTTGGTTTATGTAATGCGCGGTAACTTTCCAACGGTGTGTTCAGGCTATCTTCTCCGACCTTATAGAAAAGACGATGGAAGTGTTCATGGATGACTTTTTGGTTTTTGGAGGCTCATTTGATTTATGCTTGACAAATTTGGAAACCGTGTTAGAGAGGTGTGTGAAGACAAATCTAGTGCTAAATTGGGAGAAGTGTAACTTCATGGTGACGGAGGGAATTGTGCTCGGCCACAAATTTTCGTCCAAAGGCCTTGAGGTAGATCAAGCGAAAGTTTAAGTGATAGAGAAGTTACCTCCTCCGACCAACGTAAAAGGGATCCGAAGTTTCCTTGGGCATGCCGGATTTTATCGGCGTTTTATCAAAGACTTTGCAAAGGTGGCTAGACCATTGAGCAACTTGCTAAACAAGGAACAGGTATTTCTTTTTAACGATGAATGTCTTCATGCTTTCAAAATTTTAAAAGAAAAGTTAGTTACCGCTCCAATAATAATCGCTCCAAATTGGACTTTGAATTTTGAACTTATGTGCGATGCGAGTGATTATGCTGTTGGAGCGGTACTTGGTCAGAGGAAGGAAAAAAGTTTCCATGCCATACACTATGCAAGTAAAGTTTTAAATGAGGCACAAGTTAATTATGCCACTACTGAAAAGGAATTACTTGCTATTGTGTATGCGCTTGAGAAATTTAGATCCTACCTCATCGGGTCAAAAGTTGTTGTTTACACCGACCATTCGGCGATCAAGTATTTGCTAACCAAACCGGATTCGAAGCAAAGGCTCATCCGATTGATCCTTTTATTACAAGAGTTTGATTTAGAAATAAAAGATAAAAAGGGTTCGGAAAATTTGGTGGCGGATCACTTGTCTCGCCTTGTCAATGTTAAGGTCACCATAGCTTAAAAGGAAATCCAAGAGGAATTTCCTGATGAAAAACTTTTTAAAGTCCAAGTTAGGCCTTGGTTTGCAGATTTTGCTAACCATAAGGCTACTGGTTGGGTGCCCGAAGACCTAACTTGGAATCAAAAAAGGAAGTTCCTTTCGGATGCTAATTACTACGTGTGGGACGACCCGTATTTGTTTAAATTAGGGAGTGACAACCTTTAAAGAAGGGGTGTCACGAGTGATGAGGCTCAAAGCATTCTTTGGCATTGCCACAACTCGCCGTATGGAGGCAATTTTAATGGTACGAGGACGGCCACTAAAGTCCTTCAATCAGGCTTTTATTGGCCTTCTCTTTTTAAAGACGCACATCTCCATGCCAAAAGTTGTGACATGTGCCAAAGAACGGGTGGAATTGGACAACGTGATGAAATGCCTCTCCAAAACATACAAGAGGTAGAAATTTTTTATTGTTGGGGCATCGATTTTGTTGGTCCATTTCCACCATCTTTTGGTAATGAATACATGTTGGTAGCAGTTAACTATGTTTCGAAGTGGGTTGAGGCGATTGCCTCACCTAAGGCGGATGGCAAAACGGTGATAAAATTTTTAAAGAAATACATATTTTCCCGTTTTGGCACTCCTCGGGTGCTCATTAGTGATGGTGGGTCACACTTTTGTAATACACCTCTTGAAAATGTCTTAAAACACTATGGTGTATCGCATAAGGTGGCGACCCCTTACCACCCGCAGTCGAATGGTCAAGCTGAGGTAACAAACCGTGAGGTAAAAAGAATCCTAGAAAAAATAGTGTCAAGTTCGAAAAAGGATTGGTCGCAAAAATTGGACGAGGCTTTATGGGCATATCGCACTGCTTATAAAGCTCCAATCGGTCTAACTCCGTTTCAATTGGTTTATGGTAAAACTTGCCATTTACCGGTTGAATTGGAGCACAAGGCTTTGTGGGCTTTGAAAATGTTAAATTTTGACAAAGACTTGGCCGGTACCAAAAGAAAAGTGCAACTTCTTGAGCTGGAAGAAATGCGTAATGCCGCATACCACTCAAGTTGGTTGTACAAAGAAAAAGTGAAAGAATACCACGACAAGAAGCTCCAGCAAAAGGACTTCAAGGCTGGACAATTGGTGTTATTGTTTAAATCTCGGTTAAGACTCTTTTCGGGAAAATTAAAATCCAAGTGGTCCGGGCCTTTTCGTGTGAAGGAAGTGAAAAACTTTGGAGCGGTTGTTATCAAAGACTTGGAAAAAAAAAAGACTGTTGGACCGTAAACGGTCAGCGTCTAAAAATTTACCTTGTAGGGAATTTCGATCGCGCTTCTAGTTCTGTTCTCCTTGATGTTCTTAATTGAGCATCTTGGACCGTCGAGCTTATCCGACGTTAAACAATCGCTTGTTGGGAGGCACCCCAACATTGTAAGTATTCCTTTCAATTTCTTGATTTTTAGTGTTTTTGAGTGTTGCTTTACCTTTTGATGTTGTATGAATTTTTCTGCATAAATTAAGATTGAGCTTTGGTGCATTTGCTGATCTGCTGCACCAAAGCAGAAAAAAAAATTTCTGGTGTAAAGCGCCCGGCGCTTTAATTGTGTCGCCCGACGGTTGTGTGTTTGATGGCCCCTCCTGGGCCAGGCGTGAGAATATGGGGGGGAATATGAAATGGTTTGTCTTTTGAATTTTTCTGAGGGTTTTTAATTTAATTGTTATGTTTTATTGGTGCTTTTACCATTGTGCCCCTTCTTGCTTTAAAACCTTGGAAAGTGTTTTGTTGGTTCTATCTCTCATTTGGAAAACTCACGAATTGTCTCTCCCTCTGCTCTCACGAATTCTCAACCTCTGTTTTTTTTTTCTCAGCACTCAAGGTATGCATGTTATTGTTTTGCTTTGAATCATGCTCTTTTCATCATTATGTCATTAAAAACCTTTTGGTTTGTTTGTTTTTGAAGATGACTTACTCAAACCCTAACTCAATTGCATGTTTTGATTGAGAAGCAAATTGCATGTTTTGATTTTCTTCCATGATTTCTGTTTAATTTTTTTTTCTCTGGTGTGGGTTTTGAGTAAGTGTTGAAGTGTTTTATTTTTTCTGGTGTGGGTTTTGTAACATCTTGCTGCTGCTGAAGTGTTTTACTTTTTCTGGTTTTCGCGATGTCGCCCAGCCATTGAGAGGCGCTGCGTCGCCTGCACGTCGCCCGACGGTTGAGGGGCGATGCAATGCCTGTGCGTCGCCCGACAGTTGAGGGGCATTTTGCCCTGTTCTGATCTTTGTTGCTGTTCCAGTTTTTTGTTTTCTGACAGGGCTGATGGTTTCTTTTGTCTTTGCATGCTGTTGTTGTTGTTTTTTGTGGCAGATGGCTTCTTTTGGACCTCAACGGCGAAAAGCGAAGAAGAGAAGTGTAGCATCCACATCCAATGTTCCAACGGAATTCGACAGCTCCCGATTTATCTCCGCTTACCATGAATCAAGGATCAAGTCTCTTGAGGGCAGAACTGTCCTCTCTGAAAAGAAGTTTGCTATCATCCGTGAGGGGGATTATCGGCGAATTCAAGCCATCTTTGAAAAGAAGAAGTGGGAAATTTTGTTGAACCCTGCTGATCGTGTTTGCTATCAGCTGATAAGAGAATTTTATGCAAACGCGATTCAGCCCGAAGACGAATTTTACAGGATCAAAACCTTCGTAAGGGGCAGGGAAATTAGCTTTAGCCGAGATGCCATCAACAAAATCTTGGGAAAGCCGAGTTCCTTGGGTAGCTTGCAAACCGACGATTACTCGAAACTGTTAACGAATTTGCATGATCACCAGGCTGTTGGTAGCGTGCTTTTAAAACCGGGATGCCAGGTGGATAAAAATGCTAAAGGGGAGCCGATTAAGTATAGTCAAAAGTACATGACTCCGGAGGCACAAGCCATCCTCCTTTTACTGTGCTACAATGTAAAGCCGCGACAGCACCGTTCTTCTGTCCCGCTTGATGTAGCACTCCTCATGTACTGTATTATGACGGATAAAGAGGTGGATGTTGCCAGGGTCATAGCGGGGGAAATGAAAAATTTTGTTGAAAATACCCGGAGGCCTGGAGTTCATGATGATGCTCCTATTATTTTTCCTTGTTTGGTTCAATCTTTGATCTATCAAACTGATATCCTCATTCCAGGTGTGATTAATGAAAAACTGAAGTTTTTGGTTGATGACAATTATTTGGATCGATTTTGTAAACCAAAGGAGGAAAGGAAGATGAAGGCAGCAGCAGAGAAAGGAAGTAATTCAGGTGTCCAGGCGGATACGAGTGACTCATCCGTTTTCGATATGAAAGCGGCATTCAACTATACTTGGGACATGGGTGAGTCACTCAACAGATCTAACCAATTTAATTTTGATTGTATGCAGTAGTTATATCATTATCAGACGCACCCGGCGGAGTACCTTCCTTTTCCTACAAGGGAGACGTACGACGCTTATGCAAATTGGCCTGGGGACCAGCGCCCATTCTTTTCGGAGGGGGCAAGCACCGGTGGTGTTGTTGCGGAGGATAATGATGATGATGATGGTGATGATGGCATGGATGAGATGCAGGATGATCTCAATGATTTGATTAATTAGGCTTCAAAGGGAAGGAATTTAAGTTTGTCTTATCAATTAATTATGGAGTTATTTTCAGTTTTAGTATGAACTTTTGTTTCAGTTTTTAGTATGTACTTTTGGATCGCTTTGGCGAGTACATTTTCGGTGTTGTTAGCACCATAATTATAATATTTTAAGTTGGTTAAATTTGGTTTAGTATAAATTCTGTTTATATAGTGTTAAATTCTATTTTTTATGATGGTTGTCCTTGAAATGTCGGAAAATTTTGTGTGTTAACACAAGGAAGAGAAAAGAATACCTTGTTGGCTTTCAACATGGATGGTGATGATATTATTCTTGATGGTGTGCACAACCAAAGTTTGGAATTTTGTGTGGTAGAATCATAGTGTGAATGTGAAGTTTTTACTTTTTGTAAAGTTTGTCAATGCAATGTTTGGTAAACTCTTGTTCGATGTGATTCAATTAGGACATAACCATATATGTGAGTGCCCTCCATTGTTCAAAAATTAATGAGGGATTTTAGTAATTGTTGCTCACTCAAACTTTTTATGTTTAATCTTACTTTTTGTTTTGAATTATGGAAACTTTGAAATGATCAAGGCAATTTTTGAGTATTATGAGTAGAACCATTTTTCCAAAAATTCACTTCAAGATTACCTTGTGAGTGTGTGAACATTTGATACTTCTCTTGAGACTAAAATGAAAAAAATTGTTTTCTTGAAGCATGAACCCTTACTTTAACCGTTTGGATGAGCATTTTGAATTGAGACATAATATTGTTGAAGTTGGGGAGATTGGTTCATTTTGATAAGAGAAGAAGGAATTATGGGCAATGTATTCTCAAAATATTGAAATAGAAAAATTGATATATAAAAAAAAAGAAGAAAAAGATATAATAAATAAATAAAATTGTGAAATTCAAAAGAAAGAGAAATAGAATGCATTGTGAGAAAAGTTGGGAAGTTTGAGCATAAAGGATTGTTTCGAAACAGAAAATGCTCTTCACAAATTATACCCCTTTCGTGTTTAATGGTCGTGTACATATGTCCCTTATTTCTTAACCAGACCAAGTTTCAACCTATAAAAGTCCTTTTGTGATCATTGTTTCCATTTTTGCTTGATTAATTGTGAGATGAGTGCATAAATTGTTTTGGATGTGGCACTGTTGCTTTGAGTTTATTTTGTCCTTTGTCTTTATTAAGCTAGGCTCATTTGAATAAGTTAGGTGATTCGTTTCGAACTTGAGGATACTTTGTGTTGCATTGTATGATTTTATGATTAGGATGAAGTCATATTCATGTTTTGATCCTTTGTATATTTTGAAAAATTTTGCGCGTGCATCTTTCGAGTTTGAACCATTTATGGTTTCGAGTAATTTGGTATTTGGAAATCTTGTTTGTGTTTGATTAACACTTACTTTTGTTTGAGGACAAACAAAGATGCAAGTTGGGGAGAGTTGTTAGGTGTGAAAATGTGTTTATTTTCACAGTTTAT
Organism: Lathyrus tuberosus; assembly: GCA_022829125.1. Taxonomy (NCBI): domain Eukaryota; kingdom Viridiplantae; phylum Streptophyta; class Magnoliopsida; order Fabales; family Fabaceae; genus Lathyrus; species Lathyrus tuberosus. The sequence continues at coordinate 4,046,157 of JALAZF010000164.1, read as the reverse complement.
TTTGACACCTTTTAAGCTCTTTTAATTGCTTTACTCGGGAAACGACTTGTTATTTAAGCAAGACTTGCATTTTTTGTGAATATATGGTGCTTTGATGTGTTTGCTACATTTTTGCAGAAACTCTGGTATTTTGATCGCGAATCGTTTCGACCGGATTTGGAATAGGTGAAAATTCTAAGTTTTGTTTCTGAGGCCTCTTGACCGCCCGACGCAGCAGAGGCGGTTTGGCACCCCAATTTCTATTTTTTCATTTCAAAGTTCCAGAAAGTTGACATTGCTGCGCCTCCTGATTTCGCCCGGCACAAATTTGCATCGCCCGACGCTTTTGAAGTTTCGCCCGACACTCCACATGCGATGCCTCATCCCATGTTTTTTCCAATTTTCCAGCCAAGTTCCAGAAAGTTGACATTGCTGCGCCTCCTGATTTCGCCCGGCACTTTTTGCATCGCCCGACGCTCTCATCCTTTCGCCCGGCGCTTTTTGTAAAATATCTTTGCCACTTTTGGCACTGTTGATGTCACGGGGGATGAAAGGTGGGCTTCGCCCAGCACAATTTCTCACCGCCCAGCACTCCTTTCTGGGCTGAACTTCTATTTAGGCTTATGTTTGTTTCATTTTGGAAGTACACCCTATTACTTTTCATCTTCTCACTTTGTAACTTAGATATTTTTGGAGAGAAAACTCCATTAAAACCCATTTTCTTGCTTTCTTAGTTTTTATGCTTTAATCTTTGATTCTTGAAGTTTGATGCTCCAAAAACTTTGTCCATTACTTGTTGCTCAAGCTACCATGAAGATGTGTAGCTAATTTCTCTCTTATGTCAAGGTTAGATGGTAGGTAAACCTCTCATTTGTATGTATATGGATTGATTCTAGGTTATGAACTCTTGGATGATGAATGTATGATGAAAAACTTTGCTTATTTTGTTTATTCTTTGTGTTGGATCATGATTGAGAAATGTGTTCCTACTCTTTACCTAGGTTTTTCATCCATCAATGTCCATTAGCTAGAGATAGTAATGTGTGTTGATGTTCACCAAATATTGAACTTTAATGTTGTCATTTTGATAGTTTGTGTGAGAAATCAACAAAGGATTAAAATGGCAAAACTCACAATATGTGTTAGAGATAAACATATTGGGAGGATATGTGATTGTATTTATCATTTAACCGAGTTCATTAGCTTATCGATTATATGCGTGCAAAGTGGTTTGTCGAACCCTAATCTTGACATGCTTTTATAAACCGTTAAAACAATCTCTTTACCGTTTTTAATTAAATTTGAATGCAAACGCTACGAAAACAACCTAAAACCCCTTGTTACTTTAAAGTTTGAAACGTTACGACTGTAGAACGGCGGTAATATCACGAACAATCTCTGTGGAACGATAACACAAAACCCGAACTCTATTTGTATCTCAACAAAAACACATCTTCCTTCTCCCTTTCAAATCTTCATCTTAATCATACCCATGGAAATTATTCTCTTGTGTGTGTGTGTGTGTGATGATTAATCTTAGGGAAACATTAGGGATCTAATTGTTCGTTGAAGTGTGCAGATTTGCAAGAGGTGTTTTGGTCTTGGAAATTTCTAGGGTTGAAATTTCTTGAAGGAAAAAGAAGAAGAAGCTTTTCTCCATTGTTGGGGAGTGTTTCTACAGATTTGTCAACTTGTTGAAGAAAGGGATTCAAGGCTTAGAATTTCAAGATTGGGTAAAATTTGGGAAATTCATCAAGAGAGGAATCCTTCAAAAGTTGAAAATCAAGATCTTGGGTAAAGATCAAGTTAGCGGTGGTAGCTAGTTACAAGCAAGTTCGTACACGAAGCAAGAAAGAAGATTACGTGGATTGTTATAATTTGTCTTTTTGCTTTTGTGGATTGTTGTAACAAAGAACCAAAATTCAATATTGTTTTAATGGAAGAAATAACTCTTCGATGGTTCTCCGTCGAAGACTAGATGTAGGTGCCTGCGAGGACGATAGCACCGAACTAGTATATATCCTGGTGCACTCTCTCCTTCTCTCCCTCTCTCTTTATCGTTTAAAATTGCATAGTTTTTATTTGTAAAAGTTTAGGTTTGATTAGATTTATTCTTCTAAAGGATCCAATTAATTGATTATTGTAAGAACATTGAATTTAGATTTGCCTTTAAAATTGAAGAATTGTTAAAGTCTTTAAGCATCTCGTTGAAACTTTAACCATTAATCAATTCATTGTATTCTACCTCATTACAAACCTTTGGTGTAAGTATAACGCAAATTCTCTTCCAATATCATAACAACTTTTCTAAACAATATTTCACCATATTCGGTTCCGCTTGCTTAATCTGATTTTTTGAAAAGAAGGGATTTTTGTAATTGTCTATTCAACCCCCCCCCCCCCCCCCCTTTCTAGACAAGTTACTCCATATTCAAACCAATAATATGGAGCATTTTCCAACACAACTTTTGCAACTTCATCATTGTAACATTCCAAGAGTTTTATCAATTCAAGAAAATTACCTTGGTTTAATGATTCTTTACTTTCATCATGACCTCTAAAAGCACAAGCTTAAAAAGTTAACCAACGAACTGTGTCAATTAAAGTCTTGAGACGTAGTCGATTCTTCATAATTTCAATCGAGCTTTGAGCTTGAATAATTTTCCTAATGTGCCCATCTTGATTTAATAGATCTTGACAAGCTTTCATATCATTGTTGTGTTGTAAGCAAGGATCATTCCCTATGTGTTTAAGAAATGTGCAATTCTTTCCATTTCTAACTTTCTTCCAACCTCTATAACCTATAGAAATGAAGACATATGAACCAGGACGTCCACTTGGTCTTTTGCTAAAAAGATAATATGGTAAGCAATAAGCAACATCTTTTGAAGGTGAATATTATAACCACAAAGGAAAAAGGCTAAACCAAGCATGTTGAAATCTTCTTTGATGGTCTTCTTTACCAGACAATGAATATCGCTCTAAATTCATTTGATATGGACCCCATTTCAAATAAGCTCTTCATATTTCATCCATTTGATTAAATGGATATTCCCACATCAGGGGACGTTTTCCAGGATCACGTTCTAAAGAATTCTCAATGTCATCCGGGCAAACTCTATTAACATTTTCTTCAATTCTTGGATTCTCAAGAACTCTTTGAGGTTCAGACATAGAAGTTAAATTTTCGTCATCTCTTTCTTTCCTCTTGAAAAAATAATCAATTTTTCTAATCTTCATTATCACTTTTGTGCTGCAAAATCAATTGAAGAAATTAACCAAAAAAAAACACTTTAGTTGAGTATTGTTCAACTTCAACTAAAATTTAAGCATAACACAACAAATTCCCAAAGTTCTTTAAATTCACAATAAAACTTATAAAAGAGAAACAATCCCAAAAATCCCTAAATTCACAATTCAATCTCACACAGTATTCTTTAAATTAACGCAATATTATCAATTTGATTGTATTATCAATTTGTGAAATTGAAGAAAAAAACCTAATATTCTATTATGTAAATAAATAAATGGAAGAAAAATCATTTACCCGAAAAGTGTAACGCCCCGGTTTTTGTTAAATTTATTTAATCGAGTCAATTTAATTATTTTCGTTTTATATTATTTTAATATTGACTTTAATTTGGTAGGCTTAAATACAGTTTTGGTCCCCCTATTTGTCAAAATTCACGGTTTTGGTCCCCCCATTTTATTTTTTAACAGTTTTGGTCCCCCACCCCTCACTGTTCATGTATTGTTCATGTACGGACGTGTACTGTTCATGTACGGACCAGTTACTGTTCATCATTTTTTTGGGCCAAAATTGGGGTGGGGTACCAAAACTGTTAAAAAATAAAATGGGGGGACCAAAACCGTGAATTTTGACAAACAGGGGGACCAAAACTGTATTTTAGCCTATTTGGTAAATATATTATTTTTCATTGTTATTATGTTTTATCGCGTTTTGGGAGCGTTGGCGAGAAAATTGAGCTGAGGGGTATTTTGGTCTTTTGCTTGGGTAAGTTTTATGTTTTCATTTAAATAGAAAGAAAAGAGAGAAAAATAGTAAGGAAAAGAAAAAAGAAAAGAAAGAGAAAGAGAAGAGAAGAGAAAAAGAGAAAGAAGGAGAAAAGAAGAGAAAACTTGAGAAAAGAAGAAAATCATCAAATCAAAAGCTTGGTCTTCGATTAATCGGGTAAGGGTGAGAAGTTTCGATTATATCTTGCTTGTATATGTATATGTGTGTGATTGTGTGAATGTTTTCTTGTTTTTCCATAGTTTTTCATTCTAGGTTGAAATGAGAAAAATGAATAGAAATCGATGTTTTCACAGTTAGAATTTGGAATAAGTTGTGTAGTATAGTCGGGTGAGGATAGGAATTAATCGGAAATGGTTGTTTGTGGGTTTTCGAGTGGTTTTAAGCGAGTTTGGAGTTGGGATTAATTGATAAAATTATGTTTCAAAATATTTCAAAAATAGAAAATGTGTTGGATGGCTTTTTAATGGTGAAAATATTGTAGTATGTTGAATTCTGAGATCGCAGCTTTTTACGGAATCGAAATCGGAGGTCCGGAAGGTATTTAACGATCGAAAACTGAGTTTTTAACAAATTTTGCGCAGTATGAGTCGACCTAAAGGACTATGAGTCGACCTAAAGAACCTTGAGTCGACCTAAAGACTCGACCTGAGCATACCTGCGCGTGACACAAATTTTCCAAAATGTCAGATTTTGTTTTCTTCATAACTTTTGAACCGTAAGTCCGTTTTGACCCCCGTTCGAATCGTTGGAAAGATAATGAAATATTATTTCTATTAAAAATGTTTTGGAGGGTAAAATATGATTTAATTAATTTGTGTTTTTGAGAATTAGTGGGGCGGTCGGGTGTTCTTATCGCGTATAATGCGTGCGGTCGGTATTTTATCGTGTGTTGTGCTATTGTTATATGACGTGGAACTTTTATGTGGTTTATATGATGTTGAAGCATGTGATAAGTTGTTGTAATTGTTGTGGCCTCATGGCAAAATACTTTGTTGAGTTGAATACAAATGTATGGTATTAATGTATGTTGCTGTGGGTAGCCTTCGTGGCGTGAATCCTAGTGTTGTGAGTATCATTGTATGATTGTAGGATTGTTGTGGTTGATGGTGAGTAATTCTTGATGTGAATTGATATGAGTGTAGGTGCTAAAGTGCTAATTGTTGTGGTTTGTGGATTATGATGAAATGCATTGTTTATGTGAAATTCAATGTATGTTGTTTGGTGGCCTTTATGGTTTGAAATGCATTGTTTGAAGTGTCTTCAATGCATGAATAATGATGATGAGATAATTCATATGGTTGAATTGTGAAGATGCATTTGATCGTCATGAGTTCTTGTGTGTCAAGCATCATGATATGCATCTTGTGATGTCGTGTACCCTTGTGGGGTGTGAGCGACGAATCGATTCCATAGGGAATCCGCTATAACATCGTGAGCCTTAAAAAAATAAGAGGACCGAAAGCGATGATTATAGACGATCGTGAGCCTTATACAAAGAGGACCGAAAGCGATCGGATCGTGAGCCTTATACAAAGAGGACCGAAAGCGATCGGATCGTGAGCCTTATACAAAGAGGACCGAAAGCGATCCGTAAACGTCGTGAGCCTTAAAAAAATAAGAGGACCGGAAGCGACGGGGAACATCGTTTGCCCGATGGGGTGTTACGTGAGTGATCCTCAGTAACAAGCGATGGTTCCAATAGTTCCTGAGTGAACTAGTGATGAGAAATGATGGATGGATGGTACCGCATAGCATTTGCATGGAGTTGTTATGTCGGTCTCTTTGCATTTGCATAAATCATGAATAGATTGATTATGTGTGAGAAATTGTGATATGCATTCGTGTTAAATGCATTGGTTATGAATGATATGTTTTGTGTATAGACATATGCATTATGTGTGAACATGTGGTTATGTGGGGATAATTGATATATGCTATATTTTGTGGTGATGTGGTGGTGTGGTTCCATATGTCATAATTGTGGTTGGATTATGTGTGATATGTTTTGTATTTGTGGCATGCTTTATGTGTTAGTATGTGATGGCATGGGTGAGATGAATTATACATGTGTTTGAATGTGTGTTTGCATATTATTATGCAATCTTGATTTAGTTGTTATTTCCCACCCTTCTGATGTGGTTTGATGCTCTATGAGGCATTTGCAGATTAGTGTCTTGGAGGCTTTTGTGAAGTTTAATTCTCCATTCTTTTGTCGGTCTTGGTGTCTGCTCTGATACGTAGCACGGGAGTCGGGGAACGCTTTAAGTTATTTGTATACAATTGTTGAATATGTTTTGTATTAGCTTTGTATGAATATTTTGACGTTATAAAATAATTTATTTTGTAAAACAAGTCAGTTATGGATCTTTCCACTTTATTCCATAATTGAGCTTTCCTTTTATATGGAAAAAGTTTCCCTTTGAGGGTATTCTATTTTGTGCTATGTATCAAAAATATATGAGCAGAGAATATGTTTTATTTCTTTAAGTGTGGCGTCCCTATTTCTATCGGAAAAATAAATTTTTATCTACTCTGATTTAATTATGTATTATTTATTTGCGATGGGAATTGGGGTGTTACAAAAAGTACACAGTTCAGAGAGCGACAAGCGGAGACCGGCGGTGTCGTAGAGAAGAGAAAGGGTGTGGAGCTGCTATAGTTTTTTGTTTTGTAAAAACATATACGATACAATTATGTATACTGTAAAATAGGTTTGATGGAAATTTTGTAATTTAATATTTAATAAAGGGCAATTATGTATTTTCTCAATATGAAAAAAATTTAAAAAAAATATTAGGGTGGTCGTGGCCCCCCTTGTCCCCACAGCGGTTCGCCCCTGCCAAGTTGATTCCTGATGAATTATGCCTCAAGAGCTCAAACCCACAAGGTCAGAAGGCTATTTAAAGAAGACCTAAACCTAATGAAGATACGACTTTCACTTTTGTAAAATAAGGGGAGGTTTTGTAGTGTTAGGTTTTGAGAGTCTTTTGTGTGTTAATTGTATGTCACCCTTGTATCTTTTGATACATTGTGGTAGACTGATTTTGTATTGTTAATTGTCCACTCTAAGGCTTTTAAGCAAGAGTGTATTGTTCTTAGTTGAAGCTTTTAAGCAAAACCAAGTATTGTAGTTGGAAGAGTGTTCTTCTTCTTTTTGGTTTCTTGAGATATTGTCACTGGGACTGTGACTGATTAGGAAGTGAGAAGGGGATCTCATATCTAGAGGGTTTCTAGGTAAAAGTTGCACAAGGTAGTGATTAGGTGAGAAGTTGTAAACAAGCGACTTTAGCTTTGAACTAATGCTATCATAATGAATTTCCTTCCTGGTTTGGATGCCCCCAGATGTAGGCGATGTTGCACTGAATTGGGTTACCAATTGACTGTGTTATTTATGTTTCTGCATTTTATTTTCAGTCTGGTTTATTTTACTTTTCTGTCAGACAAAAGATGTCGTAACATCTGTCTTGACATTATGTTATGATGTGAGGACATTAGTTTCAACATGTGGTACAGTGCCAGAATTTCAATTGGCATCAGAGCTGGCACCCTAGTCAGTTTTTGGGTGAGCTTCAGGGAGATTTTTTCTAGTTCTATTTATTTTGGATAGCAACTATTGGATATCTATCACCAAAGAATGTGCTTGGTTTGTTCCGTTTAAGGAGGAGTTTGAATGACTCATGTTGCTCTAGCAAATTTGGATTCCATATCCAATGGAGTTGAGTAGGATGTGTTCAGTTTGATAAACATATGTGTGGCAACCAAAGATGCTTGGGATCCTCTCAAAATCCTTCATGAAGGCACATTTTGTCAGCAGGGTTCAAAGGTCTCTTCCCGAGAGATGTGTCATTAATGTGACTGTTGTTGTAGATAAGATCAAGACTCTTGCAGCATAGGTGGACCTCTGATATGTTCTTGGGAATGACTGTTGTTGGTTTAAAAGACAAGAGCATGGATGTTGTTTCCTACCATGTAGGAGTTTGTGATCCATAATTTGATGAGGAGACTTTTCAACTTGGTTCTGAGGAAAGTGGATAAGTGGACATTGTCAAATGTCAAGAATATTCATCCTGGCATCTTCTAGAATCTGTTGCTCAAGGATAAGCTGGACTTGGTAGAGGTATTATATGTCATGAACTTGAAGGTGAATTATTTTACCTTGTTACGGACTTATTTAGATGGTGGGCCTCTGATGTTGTCCCCTGTATTGGAGAATCAATTCATGTTGAGCTGGTTGCCCCTTCAAGGTTTATGCATCAAGAGTATATAAGGAACATAAAAAGGTGGTTGTTTTGACCTCCAATCTTGGTCAATTCTATGAGGTTGTTGTCATACCCTAATTTTTTACCATAAGATTCCACCATCTGAGTGCATCATCTTGCATAGCGTCTTTAGGTCGTAGGTCTTGTGTGCGTTTATTATCACTAACCAGTCTGTGCTGGTGAAATATTTTCAAGTGTAGGTTCTTGCAGTCAAGCATTTCAGGGTGTAACCGTTGGGTTCTGATTCAAAAGTCCTAAGGTTTCTACTAGATCTGGGTCCCACTCCTAGAATTATTTCCCTTTCATGGGCCATTCTTGGATCAAGATCTAGAAGATGACGTGGTTGGATTGTTCGTGGTCGTGTCTTATGTGGGCCTTGGTTTCTTATTATTCTGTTATCCGTTATCAAGAATACTTTCAAGTTTTGATTTTTGGAGAGTTACAAGTTCAAGTTCATGTAAAGTCAAAATGTACCAAAAATTCAAAAGCTCAAGTCCATGTTACAAACTATTTGGCTCATGAATTAAGATAAAAAAATGCAGCAAGCCCACTATACATTGCCAAAAAGCCATGAGCCAAAATTCAAGTTGCAATTAATTCCAAAAAAAAATCCATGCTACATGCTCCTAAAGTTCCTTTCCAGTGTGCCACTTCATAGCCATAATTTAAAGCCAACGAGCCTCCAAACTTAATGCTACATCAGTACTTTCCCAAACAGTCACAGACCTGTTGAATTGAAAAAAGAAATAAATTAGAATATGTTTGAATATGTCGGAAACAAAACAAGAATGATATCATTGTCATTGAAAACATGTTCAGGTTATTTCCAAAATCACAAAATAATCAAAACCATTGAAGCCCTTTCCGAAAGAAGTCGGAAGATGTCGAACCGAAAATAGCAAGAAATCGGAACAGGTTCAAACATGTCTGAATTAGAATGGAAACTTTTGAATCACAAATCATAGCTGATATCCCTTTCCCAAAACCGAAACCGACAAATAAATCGTCACATTCAAAGTGTAATCAATTCATATTTGTCTATATAAGTGACACAAACATACACAGAAAGGGGGAACCAGTACAGCAGCAGTTCTCACGAATCACAAAACCACAAAAAAGAATACTCGAATCATTGCAGAAAAGAGTGAACATCGCAGAAAAATTCTCTCCTATCCTTCACACTCACGCACATCAGAGATATCAAAGAACAACATTCACATACCACACAACAACAACAGCATACAGTTTGCACGCATCAGCATAGAGAAAGGAAAGGAACGTTCGATACTTACCAACATAGCCAAACTTCGCCTCACGCTGCCGTTGCGTTTTCCGATTGCGTCCATCGTTGTAAGTCTTTTCTTTGCTTTACCTTTGTTGATTTGTAATTTATTGTGATGAATGTGTTGTTGTTCTGTTTACATGGAGTTTGTTCGAATTAAGAATGATAATTAATGAAAGAGATAGCATTAAGTGACGAGAATTAGGGAGAAGAAGGATTACAGAGTGATGAAATTAGGTACAGAGAGAGAGAACACAGATTGAGAGTGGAAGGTGAGTAAAGATGGTGGCTAAGTTATTAAATTAACCTGGGTCGATGGAGATCCGACTGATACCCGATCCAACCTCTTCAATCCAGCGCCCATGATGGGCCTCACTTGGCAATGTTTTTTTTTTGACCCAATTCATGTTTTTTAGTTAGTTTTAACTAAATTAGTTTTAATTAGAAAATTAATTTGTTAATTAGATTTATTTAGAGTTTTATTTTATCTTAGTCCTTACTTTTAATAAATTGTTAATATATTGTTTTTTTAGTTTATTTTAATTTAGGACTTAACTTCTCATTTAGTTTATTTGTTAAAAAATTGAAGAAAAATGTCAAAAATATTTACTTTTCTCTCTTGATATTTTGTTTATATTTTTTATATTTAAAAATCCAAAAAATATTTAGTTATCTTTTGATTAGTTAAAAAGAAAATTTATACTCTTATTTCGATCTTTGTTCTTTCTATTCTCTCACTCATATCTTGCGCTCATGATGTAACAATGTTATGTTGATCTTTATTCCTCGCCTGTATATTCAAACCTTTTTTCAAAATAAACTCTCGATCCACATCGATCCATTTTTTCCTTTGTAAGTCGATTGCTTTTTAAGCATCACCATCAACCTTTAGGTCCTTCCCTTATCCTAACCTTAGGATCGGAGTCACCGTACTCTATACATGTGTTCTGCCATGGACACTTAATCTACCCTCCTTTTCAACTTAACTTTAAATTTAGAGTCACCGCACTCTATGTAGCGTCTTGCCCTAGATGCTGCCTCCCCCTAGAACCTTGATCACAGTCAAGAGTTCCTCACCCTCTTTGAGGGGAACTACGAATACTTTGATTCCACTCCCGTGAGGATACGTAGGCACAAGATGTGATGTCTTGGCGAGTATACTTAGATACTAACCCCTAGGTCTTTCCTTTAGCAGATATCCTTAGCAAGCAAGCAATAGATAACATAAGTATTAACAAGAGGTTCATGTAGAGTACTACAGACGTGTAGGATGCTAATACCTTCCCTAGGCGTAACCAACCCCCGAACCTAGATTCTCTTAACTTAGGTTTTTAGATCTTTAACCTTTCCTCTGGATAAATCAAAGACCGGTGGTGAATATTTAAAGAACTGTGATTCAAGTTAATCCAATAGCTTGACATCCTATTCTCACCGCGATAGAAATGGCAACTTCACTGGGGATCTTTAAGAGGGTTAAGCCCACCTTGTTCCATTTGTGTTATTTGCTTGCTTGTATATCTTATATGTACATATTTATATCTGTATATATACCTGTAGTGCTTGGATTTTTCTGTTTGACAGGGTTGTTACATTTGAGTGGTGAGATAAGTCCTAACCCGGACTTAAGGATAGGATTGTGGTGTAAACAATAGTCTGCTGTTGGGAGTAGTCCTAACATGCCTGGCATATGATGACCACGCTTAGTCGAGGGCCCTTTGGGGTGATTAATGTCTGATGCGAGTAGTCGTATTGATGTCACTCATTCCGATGAATGTCAATAAGACTGAGGACCGTAGTTACCTTTACCCCCACTTGGCCTTTTTAGGACGTAGTTCGATGGCTATGAGGGAGTAGTCCCAAATAGTTGTTACGCGATACTACACTCAGACGAGTTTATCTTGAGAATATTATTAACCTGCACGAGTAGTCGTGTAGGCCGATAATATCCGAAGGATTTACGTAGACTCTGGGAACCTTGTAGAACCCGTTCTGCAGGTACAATTAAAACCATAGTACATACCTCTCGGGACGGTTAGACCAGGGCTCCATGCTCGTGATCTTCAAACCTAGGCCTTTGTTTGTTTGCCTGTATATGTGTACATGGGTATACCTATGTTTATGCATCCACACATTCATGCATAACCCTTTGGTTTCAAGGAACTCGATTGTTCTTTCCTTTGCAAAAGCAATAAAATCATGGATTATAAAAACGAAACTTTTTCACTCTTTTCGAAATGTTTGCAACTTGCTTTTGAGCTCCTTGAAACCATTGCAGCGCATTGCATCATTTGCATCTTTGCATGATTCATTGCATACATCCGTTTGTCCAGTGACTCATCTCCAGTTGTCTCTATCTTCCAGCGTTTCCTGTGAGTCGTCAAACTGATTCCTCGACACCGATATCGGACTGGAGCTAACTACAGACGCAGAATGTCAGAGCAAGAAGCACATAATGCTGAGGTTCGAATGGAGATCGATGACCTTAAGTCAAGCATGACCAAGCTCATTGAAATGCTCCAAGTCTTGATTGCTAGAGGAGAGCCACCTCAAAGAACTGTTATCCAGGAAGTTTTGGATGCTGATTCTCAGCCTGTTCAGGTGCCACCTTCAACTTGGCCAGAGTTTAGTTTGCCACCCAACTATTCTCCACCTCTTGCATCTACTGCTTTGATTGGTCAGACTGCCAGACCGACATTTCAAGCTCCTATTTTTGTTGAGCCTCAACCTATAGTTCACACTACTCGAGCTCCTTTTGAGAACCCTCTATATGAGTACAATGCTGCAAGTGTTCAAGGTGAAGACCGTGAAGACTTTGTTGAACCTGAGGTTGTCCGTGACCATTTTCAGACCATAGACAAGAGACTCCGAGCTGTTGAGGGTACTGATTTCTTTAATGTGGATGCAGACAACATGTGCTTAGTGTCTGACCTTATTATGCCTGCTAAGTTCAAAACTCTAGAGTTTGTGAAGTATAAGGGGCACTCTTGTCCAAGGGCTCATTTGGTCATGTATTTTTGCAAGATGGTTGCGTATACCAATAATTAGAAGTTGCTTATCCATTGTTTTCAAGACAGTTTGAGTGGAGCTTCTCTCAAATGGTATATGAATCTTGAACTAAACAATATTCACTGCTTCCAGGATCTTGCTAATGCTTTTATGAAACAGTACAAGTACAACCTCGACATGGCTCCCGGCCGCCGTCAGCTGCAAAACATGTCTCAGAAGGATAAAGAGTCTTTCAAGGAATATGTTCAGCGTTGGAGAGAACTCGCTTCTCAAGTTGAACCTCCTTTGGGAGAGAAGAAATTGACTGGAATGTTTATGGACACCTTATCTTCATTCTACTGGGAGAAGATGATTGGTAGTGTTTCCTCCAATTTCACTGATTTGGTTACTATTGGTCAGAGACTTGAGGAAGGACTTAAGAATGGTAAAGTATCCAAGGCTTCTGAATCTTCTAATGGTGCTAAGAAATCCTATGGAAACTTCTAGAAGAAGAGGGAAGACCACACTAATGTTGTCACGTTTGAGACAAGAAGGCCTCATCCCCGACCTCAGTATGTTGATCACCCTGATATTGCTGCTATTACTCTTGAGGTTACTGCTCCACGACCAGCTCCAGCTCCCCAATGTCCGGCTGTTGGACAGAATCAGTACCGTAATAGGAATAATTTTAATCCTATTCCAATGACGTACACTGAACTTTATCCTGGGCTAGTTCAGAAAGGTTTGATTACCACAAGGCCTTTGCCTCCTCCTCCAAATCCTCTTCCATCTGGCTATAGGACCGATCTTCATTGTGAATATCATCAAGGTGGTGCAGGTCATAACTTGGAAGGTTGCTTTGCGTTGAAGGCTAGAGTACAAGAGCTGATCAGAATTTATATTCTCTCCTTTTGTGACACCAATCCGAATGTCAAGAATAATCCTCTACCAGGGCATGCCAAGTGAAGCTTCAGTTGACTTCAGTAGACTTCAGTGTTTCAGACAAGACAGCTCACTCTTGTTGCTGATTAATCACTAGGTCGTGTTTCTTATTGTTTGCATTTCCCTTTATTCGTATTAGTTGTTTACTTTCGAATTCTATTTGTACTTTCATAATTAATAAAATGAGCATTACAACTTTTGGATTCAATTCATTTGTGTTTGCTATTTACATCTTTATGCTTTCTTTTCAAAAAAATAAAAAATATATTTTATCTCTTTTCCACTTTCTTTTTTATTATGCAAAGATTGAAGGGAGGATGATGAAAACGTAAATACCCATAATTGTTGTTGGTATGCTTTCAAATCAAAACTTTGCTGACGATGTAAGGCATTATTTCAATTCCCAAACACTGAAGAAATAAGGAAGATAATCCCTCATCAACCCCTTTGAGCCTTGAAGTAGGAGTTTCCTTTTCTTTACAAATAAAAACCAGCAATCTTAACCTGGGGCAGGGGAGTTCTCAGTTAACTTGATTGTGCATTTAAATACAAGAGTTTTATCCAGGACACATTTCAATAAAAGTTTACATTCACAGTTTTCCTTCGCACACAACAAGCAGTGTCGAAGATGTCTTTCAAAATCAAACGCCAATGATGGTTCATTGTAATCATTAAGCCATGCATTCACAACCTTTCAACTCTTCCAAATTAAATGAATAAAAGTTGTACAAGTTGTTCCCAAGGTGATAAATGAAGAAGGATCGCCCAGAAGTCCTTACTTAAAGAATGAGCCGAGTCCCTTTCGACGCAAAAGCTAAGAAAGATGGGAAACTCATGACCTAACCTTATACAATGAGAAATAAGAACAAGCTTGTATGACAACCAAAAGTTGTAAGGAAACAGTGACTTTCACCTCAAGAGTCCCTTAACTTCTGAACCATCAACATCATTATCATCAGTGCAATTCCTAACCTCTTGGGAATACGAGTGCATAGTCTAAGTTAACTGAGCGTAAGATTGGAGATCATCACGAAGATTGGGTGGGTATAAATAAACTTTGAGCCTTTATCCATTGTTTCATAACCCGTGAACCAGGCCACGCAGGCCCGGCCCAAGGGGTAGGCAAGCAAGGCCTTTGCCTTGGGCCTCCAATTTTTCATAGGCCTCTAACTGTACTAGTTTTCTTAAGAAATTTGTACTAACAGTCTAATGAAATGTAAAAAATATTAATTATTGAAAAAAACGTAAATTTTGGTCACCGCCATTTACTATTTTTGGCACGTGTTGTATGCAGTGCTGCAGCTATCACTTTTGCATCTGGCATTTTCTAATTATTTTGCAAGTTTATTTTAGCCTTTAAAATTACATCATTTTCTTTAAGATTTATTTGGATGGAGCACAGTTACAAGAAATTATCATCCAAACTATTATATTGGCCAATAAATTTTATTGTTATAATTTTTTCATTCATTTTTAATATATAATATTTTTATCATTTCTTAACATTTTCTACTAAAAAATATTCATTATTTTTGTTTTAAAGTAATATCAATTCTAAAATTAAAATTAAAATGAAAAAGAAAATAGTCAAAAATTTTAATTCTTTTCTCAACAAGTCGAACTTTTTATAAATTAAAAAAATGTTAAACAAAATAAATTATAATATAACAAATGATTTTTCATGTAAAAATATTTAAAAATAATTAAATTTAAAATATAATAAAGTTAATTTACTTAAAAGAATTTTAAATTTGCCTCAGACCTAAATTCGCCTCAGGCCTCAAAATGTGTTGGGTCGGCCCTGAGGCCACGATACAACCCTCAAAAGACCTAACTGAAGCAAGGTTATTTTGAAAGCATACTGCAGCAAAGTTGTGTAAACTGACTCCAAAAGATTTTTGCAGATAATTTGTTTTGTCATTACACCTTTTGCTTTACTTTTCACTTTGATGTCTTGAACCACCGTGTTCTGACTAATGACTCATATACTTTGCATTTTTCAAAAAATAATGTTGATTTCAAAAGTTGCATGAACTTTGCATTTACTATGTTTGTATGAACACTTTGTTTGCAAACTGACCTCCTCTTAAGGAATTTTCAAACATTTGAGAAACTTGGTCGGTGATCCAATCAGGGGCAAGTTTCTTCCATATCCTGTTGAGAATCAGTTCAAGATTTTTTGTTCAGTACAAGTCTTTCTCAGAATTGGTTTATTCAGAATATCTTTCAAAACTCAGACTGAGGCAAGCTTTCCAAGCGCACAATAGTTCAGTCATTTCCAGTATCAATCCGGGTGAAGCAATGATTAGTTCATATGCAACAATCAAATAATCTGGGGCAATTAACTTAAAGAATCCCCATGCAGCTTTCCATCCTTCCTACAAGGATCAGCAAATTGATACAGTTTACCAGTGTGGAAAAAATGTGTTCAGCAGTAGCATCTAGTCCCAAAGCAGAATGGCAGTGACATCCGTGTTGAGGAATCAGTCTTCCAGTCTTGTCTTCTCCACAAAAGAGTCGGGTCGTGTCATCGACGTCTGCATTATATCTGCATTTGCATCTGATCATATATCATAGCATAATTCATATACATATGCATAACAAGAGTGTCATCCTCATTTGCACTCATTTGCATTCTCCATAGGTTGTGTTTTTATCAGTGTCTTACCTTGTCGTCTAAGTCCAATTCACTTGGCACCTACCAAACAGATATTGTCGCGTCCATCCAATGCTTTCTTGGATTTCACCTTTTGTCCCATTTGCGTCTAATACCTTCTCAGATATTATGAGTCACACCTTTCATTCAAAGCTATTATTGGATTACTGGTTTCTTTGCATTCAATGCCATTCTTGAATGTAGTCTTTATTCACATTCATCTAAAGCCATTATTAGATATTATGATTATACCTCTCATTCAAAGCCATTATTGGATGACTGGTTTCTTTGTTCACAGTCATATAAAGCCATTATTAGATATTGTGATTATACCTCTCATTCAAAGCCATTATTGGATGACTGGTTTCTTTGCATTCAATGCCATTCTTGAATGTAGTCTTTGTTCACATTCATCTAAAGTCATTATTAGATATTCTGATTTTACCTTTCATTCAAAGCCATTATTAGATGTCTGGTTTCTTTACCATCTGATGCTCTTCTGGACGGGTCCCTCTTTCTGATGTTCTTCCAGATCGAGTCTTTGTTTCCATTCATCTAAAGCCATTATTAGATATTGTGATTATACCTTTCATTCAAAGCCATTATTGGATGTTTGGCGTCTTTTTCATCCAATGCCATTCTTGGATGATGTCTTTCCAGATCTTTCGCTTTGCTTATTCTGATGCTTTTCCAGAATGACGTTGCCTTTTACCATCTAATGTTTCCCCTGATATGTCTTCAAATCTCTTCCCGTACCCTTTATTGCTTTTCTAAGTGTTTTGGGTGTACCTTCAGGATCTGTTGTCTTACATTTATTTCACATCATTGCATGTCATATCATAAGCATTTTGTGGCATCTTAGGGCAAAAAATTGCGCATGTTTGTATTTAAGTCTCTCCTATTGCGTCGAGACGAAGATTTCAATCTTCATATCTCCGGATAGAAGAAACTTAAATAGGGGCATCTGTCATACCCTAATTTTTTACCATAAGATTCCACCATCTGAGTGCATCATCTTACATAGCGTCTTTAGGTCGTAGGTCTTGTGTGCGTTTATTATCACTAACCAGTCTGTGCTGGTGAAATATTTTCAAGTGTAGGTTCTTGCAGTCAAGCATATCAGAGTGTAACCGTTGGGTTCTGATTCAAAAGTCCTAAGGTTTCTACTTGATCTGGGTCCCACTCCTAGAATTATTTCCCGTTCATGGGCCATTCTTGGATCAAGATCTTGAAGATGATGTGGTTGGATTGTTCGTGGTCGTGTCTTATGTGGGCCTTGGTTTCTTATTATTCTGTTATCCGTTATCAAGAATGCTTTCAAGGTTTGATTTTTGGAGAGTTACAAGTTCAAGTTCATGTAAAGTGAAAATGTACCAAAAATTCAAAAGCTCAAGTCCATGTTACAAACTATTTGGGCTCATGAATTAAGATAAAAAAATGCGGCAAGCCCACTATACATTGCCAAAAAACCATGAGCCAAAATTCAAGTTGCAATTAATTCCTAAAAAAATCCATGCTACATGCTCCCAAAGTTCTTTTCCAATGTGTCACTTCATAGCCATAATTCAAAGCCAACGAGCCTCCAAACTTAATGTTACATCAGTACTTTCCCAAACAGTCACAAACCTGTTGAATTGAAAAAAGAAATAAATCAGAATATGTTTGAATATGTCGGAAACAAAATAAGGATGATATCATTGTCATTGAAAACATGTTCAGGTTATTTCCAAAATCACAAAATAATCAAAACCATTGAAGCCCTTTCTGAAAGAAGTCGGAACATGTCGAACCGGAAATAGCAAGAAATCGGAACAGGTTCAAACATGTCTGAATTAGAATGGAAACTTTTGAATCACAAATCATAGCTAACATCCCTTTTCCAAAACCGAAATCAACAAATGAATCGTCACATTCAAAGCATAACCAATTCATATTTATCTATATAAGTGACACAAACATACACAGAAAGGGGGAACCAGTACAGCAGCAGTTCTCACGAATCACAAAACCATAAAAAAGAATACTCGAATCATTGCAGAAAAGAGTGAACATCGCAGAAAAATTATCGCCTATCCTTCACACTCACGCACAGCAGAGATATCAAAGAACAACATTCACATACCACATAACAACAACAACATACAGTTCGTACGCATCAGCATAGAGAGAGGAAAGGAACGTTCGATACTTACCAACATAGCCAAACTTCGCCACACGCTGCCGTTACATTTTCCAATTGCGTCCATCGTTGTAAGTTTTTTCTTTGCTTTACCGTTGTTGATTTGTAATTGATTGTGATGAATGTGTTGTTGTTTTGTTTACATGGAGTTTGTTCGAATTAAGAATGATAATTAATGAAAGAGAGAGCATTAAGTGACGAGAATTAGGGAGAAGAAGGATTATAGAGTGATGAAATTAGGTACAGAGAGAGAGAGAACATAGATTGAGAGTGAGAGGTTGGTAAAGTTGGTGGCTAGGTTATTAAATTAACCTGGGTTGGTGGAGATCCGACTGATACCCAACCCAGCCTCTTCAATCCAGCGCCCATGATGGGCCTCCCTTGGCAATGTTTTTTTTTACCCAATTCATGTTTTTTAGTTAGTTTTAACTAAATTAGTTTTAATTAGAAAATTAATTAGTTAATTAGATTTATTTAGAGTTTTATTTTATCTTAATCCTTACTTTTAATAAATTGTTAATATATTGTTTTTTTTAGTTAATTTTAATTTAGGACTTAACTTCTCATTTAGTTTATTTGTTAAAAAATTGAAGAAAAATGTCAAAAATATTTACTTTTCTCTCTTGATATTTTGTTTATATTTTTTATATTTAAAAATCCAAAAAATATTTAGTTATCTTTTGATTAGTTAAAAAGAAAATTTATACTCTTATTTCGATCTTTGTTCTGTCTATTCTCTCACTCATATCTTGCGCTCATGATGTAACAATGTTATGTTGATCTTTATTCCTCGCCTGTATATTCAAACCTTTTTTCAAAATAAACTCTCGATCCACATCGAGCCATTTTTTCCTTTGTAAGTCGATTGCTTTTTAAGCATCGCCATCAACCTTTAGGTCCTTCCTTTATCCTAACCTTAGGATCGGAGTCACCGTACTCTATACATATGTTCTGCCATGGACACTTAATCTACCCTCCTTTTCAACTTAACTTTAACTTTAGAGTCACCGCACTCTATGTAGCGTCTTGCCCTAGACGCTACCTCCCCCTGTAACCTTGATCACATTCAAGAGTTTCTTACCCTCTTTGAGGGGAACTACGAATACTCTGATTCCACTCCCGTCAGGATACGTAGGCACAAGATGCGATGTCTTGGCGAGTATACTTAGATACTAACCCCTAGGTCTTTCCTTTAGCAGATATTCTTAGCAAGCAAGCAATAGATAACATAAGTATTAACAAGAGGTTCCTATAGAGTACTACAGACGTGTAGGATGCTAATACCTTCCCTAGGCGTAACCAACCCCCGAACCTGGATTCTCTTAACTTAGGTTTTTCGATCTTTAACCTTTCCTCTAGATAAATCAAAGACCGGTGGTGAACATTTAAAGAACTGTGATTCAAGTTAATCCAATAGCTTGACATCCGATTCTCACCGCGACAGTTATGAACAATTGTTCTGATGTTATTATGTTTGAGGAGTTGCCTGGGAGCCTAAAAGGGATATGTGCTCTTAAGGCTCTATAGAACTCAAATGTCAACTTGTTGTTCTGGTTTCCATCAAGAGGGAAACTGAGTCAGTATTATTCTTAAAATGTCTTGACATCATGGTGAACATCAGAATACTTATGTTGGAGGCATGAACTTGCTCTGAAGGTGTCTCTCTTCTAGGATTAAGTTGGTCATGTCAGATACTTCTGTTTCAACTTGAAGGTTTGTCTCAAAGGTTCAACTCAACCTATAGCTAACCAAGCAGTTGTTAGAGCTCTAGGAAGATGCAAATTGCCTTAGTTCTCATACCTTGTTGAGTTGTACCTAAGCAAGATTAGTTTTCTGGCTGTGGGTGGTCCAGACTCATGACTAGAGTAAAGGTGGTTCTGGTAGACTCTAAGTATCTCCTTCCAACCTTATGTGCCAAAAGGGGTAATCTCCAAAAGGTTTGTGAATAAGATTTTTTTTGTTCTGATGTAGTTTCCCATGGTATTGGGTTGTTGAGTAGTGAAATCAACATAACTCAGTTGTATGTTCAAGGTCTTAAAGGGATAACAGTTGATTCTTAATGAGTAGTATAAAGTGATGATGTGGAAGTTGAGTTTAGCGGCAGTTGCTATTTGTGCTCACTCCAAGGAACTGCTGCTCAAGCTTAATGTCCATGGAAGATGAAGTCATCAGTTGTTGTAACCTCTCATGTGGTTCCTATGAGGCCAAGTGAAGATCAACTGATAAAGGATCAAATACTGATAATGGTGGTTGTTGAGAGAACCATTTCTTGTTTGCATAAGTGTTTATACTGGTACTGTGTTGTCAGACAGGTTGTCTTGACATCATGCTTCTGTGTATAAGCTATTTTTGGTCCTTGTTGTGTATGAGAGTTTATTTATCTCTGTGAAGTTTTCCTTGAGTATTTCTGGCCTGCCTTTGCAGTCTGTTGCCTTACTGCTGTGTTTAAATGCTAGTTCTCAAGTGGGTCATGCAAGTGGATGTGCCTGAGCTGCTATGATGATAACAAATCCTGAATATTATCCAGATCCAAGGTTAAGGGTTTAAGGGACTAATGTCCAAGAAAATGTTGGAACATTATTGCAACAGATTATTCATGGGAGCTCGTCTTATGGAATTTGTGTTCACCAACAGATTCAGAACTGAATTATCTAGTTCTGATGGAGTTTGGAGTGAAGTTTTGGACAAGTCTGGTGATGATGATGGCTTTGACAATTTTGAAAGGAAGGCTCTGCAGTGTAGTGCAGGATGTCATACTAGATGTTATGGAGAACCATGGTTTCTCTGGGTATTCAATTGTGATACTGTGAGGTGAGGCATGGAAATGACTTTTGCATGTCTATGTGTTCCCTGGTGGTGAAGGAATATCATGTTATGATATCATTCTAGTTATTGGTGCTTAAAAAGGAAATGTATTTCTTCTGATGAGGATTGTGTGCTTGATGTCAAACCAAATATGCATGACATCGTGCATGCCAAAAGTGCTTTGGAGAGCTCTGGTTTCTCTTAAATATGTTTGAGGTTTATTTTTCCCCTGTGCGTATGCTCTGATATCTGAACTATGACAGTTCGTGATTGCTTGGATATGTCTTTGTGAACATATTGTTTGTGTCTGGGAGAATGCATTATTCTCTGCAGTTGGTTATGGTCTTCACAGAGAGTTGTGTACCTGTCTATTTTGTTGTTGCAAGGTTGCAGTATGTACAAAGCTTACATGTTCTCATGTAGCTTGTGTTGTTTGGTTATGTCACCTAATGTCTTGAGATTGTGTTTGAGCTGTTCAGCTCCACCTTGCTGATTTCTTCAGCTATGTAATTTAGAAGGAGTTGTTTGTGTTCTCACTGTGTGGTTATCTTATATGAATCCTGTTCGGTTTCTAGCATGCGTGCCTCTGGTTGATTAAGGATGGTTCTGCTTGAGAAATAATTTTGTCTTTGTGGATCAGTAAGAGTCTTTTTCTTCTTGGTCTAGGCATATTGCTGAGGAAGCTGTTGCTCCAACTTGTGTTAGATGCGAGAAGATTCCAATGTCAAACGCGATGTCATGACATTGTACTGTGACAAGCTGATCACAATCAGTAGTTTTAAGGATTCTCTCTCTGTACATCTGGACAACATTGCTATGACTGGTCAACATCCTATCAGGGGTATTTTAGGAGGTTGTGTTAATGAAAAGTTATAGCATCTACAGTTTAGGAGGCATGACACGCATTTTTTTGTGGGAGCGTGCGTTTCTCAAGAAAAACGGTTTTTTAATGACATGGAAAATGTCATTTCAAATGCTGCACTCAAAGCTTGAAAAGCAAAAAAGGAGAATGCCTCTGTTACCTAGGGTACTTTCACTTTGTTCCATAATGTTATCCGTGATTGTCCAGGCGTTATAAGCAAGATTTTTTTTTGTTTCAAACAATTTACAATTTCAGTCGTGTACCCAGGCGTGTTTTCAACATGAGCCAGAATTCCAAAACCACTAATGCTTCAAAGGAAGGTGTGTTGGATGCTAAGAATGACAAGAGTGCTGATTCGAAGAAGGTTGAGTCCAAAGTTGGGACATCTGTTGGCTCATCTACTGGAGCATCTAGGACAAGGAAGGCATCTGTTACAACAAAGAGGCCCTGCAAGAAAAACCATGACTCTGATGAGTATGGTGATGAAGATTGGGTTAATTTCATTAACTCAGGAGGTTGGAGTGGATTGATGGATCCATAGTTGCAGTGTTCTTTTGCTTTGTTTTTTTTTTTGTTGTTGTCTGTGTTGTAATAAGTCCCTGACAATTTGTTTGTGTCTGGTGTTTTATGTTTGCTTCCATTTGTACTGTTTGTAGTCTTTGCTGCCGTGTAATTCCAGTTCTTCTTGTTTACATTTACTCTATTGTCTTTTTGTCAATTTTTGGATAAAAATGGGGGAGTAAAGTGTTAGTTAGTATTATGTGTTATTTCTGATGTTAGATCAGATGACATGACTTCATGTCATGTGTTTTACTATTACTTAGGGAGAGTAGTTCTTCTGTGTTGTTGCTGGACTGTATGCAACTTTTTAGGGGAAGCAAGATAAACTTTCATGCTTCAACTGCTGCCACTGAGGTGAGATATGTGTGTGATGATGTGCAATCACATGTCATGACATGTTGAGGTTGTGGAGATCTTTGGTAATTTATTACTCAGGTACTCTGAGTAATATGTGTGGCTTCTGCTATATGTGTTTCTAATATGTGTGGCTTCTACTGTATGCATTTCTAATGCATGAACTTGGATAGTTCATGCTTATTTGTCTTTTGCTTTTGGTTTTCCCTTTCAAGGGAAATATTGGTGACAGAGGGAGAAATGGGCCCGTCTGAGGTTACTGAGCTGTGATATCAGACCACATGTCTTGACATATCTGCAGTTTAAAAGGGATGTAATTTCTAATGTTTTGTAACTGCACTTTATATCTGATATCTTTCTGATTGCAGGTTTTGTGGTATTATTCCTCTTCTCCAAAATTGTTGCGCAAAGATTGTTTTAGCCAAAATTTGCCAAATGGGGAGATTGTAAGTTCTGTGACTTTTGGGTTGGCTGCATTTTGGTAAAACAATATGCTACAAGATGTTGAACCAGATGTTCCGCCATGACAGCCAGACATCATGTTCTGCATGATGTTATGACATGTTCTAGGACATGTTATACCAGATAGTTAGGGCATGGCTATTTTGGTATTTTGAGTGTGTTCTGATTCATACGTATGCACTATCCAAGGAAGGATATTATGGAAACTTCTGTTTTGACAGATTGTGATGGTTTTTCTGAAAAAGGATCGTTGAGACTTTTTTCGAAAACTTTGTATTGTGTTCCTATTTTTGTGCAGGAGATTATGCTTATGATTTCAAGCTGATTCCTGATGAATTGCGCCTCAAGAGCCCAAGCCCACATGGTTAGAAGGCTATATAAAGAATACCTAAACCTAATGAAGATACGACTTTCACTTTTGTAAAATAAGGGGAGGTTTTGTAGTGTTAGGTTTTGAGAGTCTCCTGTGTGTTAATTGTATGTCACCCTTGTATCTTTTGATACATTGTGGTAGACTGATTTTGTATTGTTAATTGTCCACTCTAAAGCTTTTAAGCAAGAGTGTATTGTTCTTGGTTGAAGATTTTAAGCAAAACCAAGTATTGTAGCTGGAAGAGTGTTCTTCTTCTTTTTGGTTTCTCGAGATATTGTCACTGGGATTGTGACTGATTAGGAAGTGAGAGGGGGATCTCATATTTACAGGGTTTCTAGGTAGAAGTTGCACAAGGTAGTGATTAGGCGAGAAGTTGTAAACTGGCGAGTTTAGCTTTGAACTAATGCTATCACAGTGAATTTCCTTCCTGGTTTGGATACCCTCAGATGTAGTCGACGTTGCACCGAACTGGGTTACCAATTGACTGTGTTATTTATGTTTCTGTATTTTATTTTCAGTCTGGTTTATTTTACTTTTCTGTCAGACAAAAGATGTCGTAACATCTGTCTTGACATTATGTTCTGATGTGAGGACATATATTTCAACATGTGGTACAGTGCCAAAATTTCACTCATCTATGATCACGTCCCTGCTGATCACTACTTGCTTGTTCACTGGGTCGAACAACTTGTATCCTCCAATCAAATGATATCATATTAGAATCATTTGACTCGACTTGTCATCAAGTTTTCTTCTCAATTGATATGGCACATGTCTATGTGCTATAGATCCAAATACCTTCAGATGACTCAAGTTAGGCTTGACACCAGACCGACATTCTTCTGGCTTAATTCTTTCTAGCCTTTTTGTCAGACATTTATTCAAGATGTATGTTGCAGTCCACACAACTTCTCCCCATAATTCTTTGGGTAGATGCCTGTCTTTCAACATACTTATCACCATATTCAAGATGGTTATGTTCTTTCTTTCTACTGTAGAGTATATGGCGGCACCACATCATGTGCAATCCCTTCTTTTTCACATAATGTGTCGAAGTCTTTCGACACATACTCTCTACCACCATCAGTCCTTAGAATCTCGAGCTTTCGACCACTTTGTCTTTTGACCATAGATTTAAACTTGAAAAATACCTAGATCACTTCACTTTTCTTCTTGATCAAGTAAGTCCACCGTTTTTGACTTAAATCATCTATGAACGTGACAAAGTATTTATCACCTCAATTTAGGGGTGTGCATGGTTCATAAACCAAACCAAATTGAACCAAATATAGGGTTTAGTTTGGTTCTTAAAACAACTTTAATGAAACTGGTTTATTTTTTAAAAACTGGTTTATATTTGGATTGGTTTGGTTTAAAATCGGTTTATACCAAAAACCTATTTTTGGTTGGACTAGTTTTAAAACCAAAATTTCCCTAACTTGTTTTGATTAAAACTCAGTTTTCAATTCAAACAACCTTTTTCCTAGTGTCATCCAATCATTTTAAATCCATTTTTGAAATCAATAATCTCCCAGCGGTGGTAGATCTTAAATCTCAATTATGATATTTATAAAATCCAATCAACAATAGTTTGATTTTTGAAAGAATATAAAGTCTATAGAAATAACAAGAAATGGCAAGAAACAAAATAACAAATCATAACAAAACAAACATGCATTGTGACTTCAAAATCTAATTTTTTTTACCAGAGGATTTTTTTAAATGCATAGAATGAGGTAGTAATGAAATTACATAGATCAACAGGATATTAAATTGAATTAATAACCATCAATTATGAAACATATATGTTAAGAAATTGTTAAAACATTGTCTTAGATTTCAATTGAAGAAATCAAATATGAATTACAACATAATAAATTTGTTTTACTTTACTCTAATACTTATTATTTTGGTTATTTTTAAAAAATTTGCATGCCAGAAATTGAGAGCCATGATAAAAAAAATAGGGAGATTTCAACTTGAGAGGATTAATGAAGACCATTAATAAAACTGGTGGCAATGCACTAGCTAAGTGTTGCCTTGATATCTACAGTATATCGTTAATTTATGACCATGAATTAGAGACAATGTGAATATCACATTGGTTAACCATTTATGTATTGGTTTTAAAAAGTGGATATTGGTTTTTTGTGATTTTAATGAAATGGATCTGGACCAGTTTTAATCAAAATAATATGGACATTTAAAATAGGTGCACCATATTTCTAAAAATGGTTCTTGTGAACCAGTTTTTTTGCACACCCCTACCTCAAATCGAATCCACCTGGATAGGACCACATACATCAGAGTATATGATTTCAAGAATTGCTTTTAACTTGCTTTCTACATCCTTGCTGAAGCTATTTTTGTGTTGCTTCGCCTGCACACATTCTTCACACACTTCATTTGGAATGTCGATTTTTGGTAACTGTGAAACCATATTTTTTCTCTTCAGATCTCTGATGTCTTTGAAATTGATATGGCCTAGTCGATAATGCCATATCCATTCATCCCTGCAGCTGCAGTTGCAAGGCACTTGTGTTTCAATACATTAGTTTAATCCTGAAGGTTCTATTTTGAGAGATAGGAGCCTTCAAGATTAACCTTCCACCTGAGTCGAAAACTCTCATCATCTTGTCTTCGATCGACACTTTGTAGTTCTTTTCGACCAACTGCCTTATGCTGAGCAAAATACTCTTCATGCCTGGTATGTACAATACATTGGAAATTAGTGACCTATTGCCATCTTTCCTCATAATCAGAACATCATCAATACCTTCAGCTGCTAGAGTATTGTTATTTGAAAATTTCACCATGTTCTTCATTGAGGGTTTTATGTTGACAAACCAATCTTTCTGACTAGTCATGTGTGATGAACATCCTGAGTCCAAGTACCATTGGTCCTGAAATCTTTC
Source organism: Lathyrus tuberosus (assembly GCA_022829125.1). Taxonomy (NCBI): domain Eukaryota; kingdom Viridiplantae; phylum Streptophyta; class Magnoliopsida; order Fabales; family Fabaceae; genus Lathyrus; species Lathyrus tuberosus. The sequence continues at coordinate 4,019,507 of JALAZF010000164.1, read as the reverse complement.
TTCTTCTCTTGTTGTGACCATCAATAATATCTCTTCTTCTTCACGCTTTGCAAACTTTCCATCATTTTCTTGCCTCTTTTGTTTTTTTAGGACAATCACTAGAGTAGTGACCATACTTCTGACAATTGAAACACTGAATGTGACTTTTGTCAGGTTTTCGACGACCACCTCTTCCTCTACCTGCAGCACCACTAATCCATTGTCGCACGCGGGTCAAAAATGAGTTTAAAACGAAACGCAGTAAAAGAGAAGCAACACTCGAATATTGTATCCCAAGGACTCTTGGATTATGATTAACCTACTAAAATCGATTTGGGGGGAGGGGGGTTGTTTAGGTTTAAGTTTCAATCAATAAAACAGTGAAAAAAAGTTATTATAATTACGATTAAAAAGCTAATCTGCCAATTCGGTTTCTACCTATCATCGATTATTATAACTTCACTGCCCTAAGCAGATTTTATCTCTGTTAGATATCAATATCAATTAACAAGCGCGAATGAAATTATAAGAATTATATTTCCTGTTTGCCGAGTTAAGCACTCGGTTAAGAATAAAGCGAATTAACGGATTAAGCATATGATAACACGCAATTGAAATTAGGGAACATAAGTCAATCGAACCAAACAAATTTCTATGTGATAATCAGATTAAGCAAATGATAAACACAAAGAAGAATTGAAGGGAATAGAATTTAAATTGCAAAGTTATATTAATCTCAAGTATCGGAACCTAAATACAGCAGATCAACAAACGAGATTAGTACTCCATAACTTTCCGTACAAAGCTTCAGAAAAATTCGTGAACAGTGAATAACGAGAGAGTGAGTGAATAGTAGCAGTGGCTACTAGGTATAGAAAAGACATAACATTCGAGTTCTAACTCAACAGGGAAAAATTCGGGCCAAAACTAAATATTTCTTAAGTATGTAGCTTCTACAAATTATTTGAGACTTCTGAACTCCGAATCAACTCTTAATTTCAACACAAAACTTGTAGTTATTTCTCTTAGCTTTCTAACGCCTATTAGACCGCGTCAATCCGATTTTCATAGCTCAAGTTATGGTGTGCACGGTGAGTAGGTATCAAATAAACTGTTAATGTTGAAAACAAAATACGAATTTAAAATAAAGGCAAAAATAAACTTAAATCTAAAAACACAATAAAATAATAAAATAAACTAGAGAAATGCCCAAGTACAATAGTAGAAGAATGTGCATCTAAATGCACTGATCAAATTTCCCCACACTTGAACTTTTGCACTCCGAGCAAAATTATAAATTCAAAACAGAAAAACATTAAAAAAAAAGGGCATGCATGCATTTCCAAAGGTTTTCAAGATGACAAAAGTGTAAGTAAACTCCTAAGTCTACACTTCATGAAAAATGGTGTTAGTGAGAATCATTTTGTGAGAGTCAAAGCATATAAGAGGACAACTTACCGAAGAGTACATCATAAGTAGCAAAATCCTCCCAAGATAAAATTCACTAAACTCTCAAGTATTTAGGTTAACTGTTTACACTCAAAGCTCAACATGAAAGTTAGTACTACCATAAGCTCGAAAAGACTCTAACATCCACAATTGAAATACATGCACACAAAGATCAAAAGGACTTTTATTCAGGTCATAAATTGGCCAGGGTACGGGTGAGATAAATCCTAAGGGGAACTAGGCTAAGACTCAAATGGTCAAAAGAAAATTGAAGGAAACGGAGGGAGTTGAACTACAAAATACTTCATTCGCTTCCAAACAACTTTTTTGCTATTTCTCTTCTCTTTTCTCTATTTATTCTTTCTTTTTTCTTTTTCAAAAGGAAAATGTATTGATATCCCTCTTTTCTTTTTCTTTTTTTTTGTATTTTTTTTTCTTTTTCAATAATTTCTTTTCTACCAACCTTTGGAGCATCACAACTATATTGTTCAACCCCACCCAACTCCATACACAACTCTTTCAACCCTTTTAATAGGGTGATAACATTATTTTTCATTTTTCGGCTTGTAATGAGTTTAAATAAAAAAATAGGATAATCTGGCTAAAAAGGGTTTTCAAACAAGGGATAATATTAATATTTGCAGGCTTGGGTTTTTGGCTAACTGACTAAAAATAAAACAAAATAACATGCCTTTATCATATCAATATGCACAAGTAAACAAAAAGCTTTAATAGAGTCAATTCAAGTTCTAGAGACTAACATACATTAGTGAAATACACAAGAAACAAAAAGATGGATTTTTGAATGTTATCTATTAAAAAGCTAAAAATTTCACAAGGTTAATGATCTACCACAAATGATGCACAGTCTAGAGTTTAATCCTACATATCATACTAAGAATGCACAAAAAGAATAAATCACATCACACCACAAGTCTTTAATTAAGAGAACGGAGAAAATACTCACAATTGTAACTCAAAAACCACAGAAAAAACATGTATTATTTTTTTTGAAAGAAAGCAAACAAAAACAAAGAAACTGAATGAAATAAAACAAAGTAAATGGTTCCCTCCCCGACACTTAAAACAAACATTGTCCTCAATGAAAGAACATAAATATAAAATCAGAGAGAGGAGAGATAGGAAAGAGCACACCCGAGGAGTCAAGGCGGATAGATGGTCGCATAAACAACCTTTCCCAAAGAGAGCTCTTCTACGGTCTCTTCTTCCAAAGTGGGGCTCTCATGGAGTAGCTTTGGGCAGTGTCCATTATTCTTGAAATTTTTAGTAGTGCATTCGTCTTTTATTCTAGGATCAAAGAAGGATCTTCGATAAGTAAAAGTGTCAAATGGGCACGTGAACGTGGTCTCATTTTTCACAATATCAAGAATCAAAGGATTAAGGGGTCGCCTCACTACTTTTGTTCCATCTTCAAGTGAGACCCTATGTATACTCATGGGTGGGTTAAAATCACGAGTGTCAACCAAGGTCCATCCAAATCCCTTCTTAAGTTCCTGTAATAATTTCTCTTCCTGCTCAAAATCAAGCTTTGACGAATAATTTAAATCTTCAGGAAGTGATTCAGGGTCTAAAGAAGGTGGTATTTCAATGGACGGTTTGGTTGGGGCAACTGGGATGTCGAGAGCTTCAGCTACAACTCCATCCGTAGGAAAAATGTCAACCTGCAAGGCAACCTCAATCTCAGCACAAACAGAACAAAGGTTAGTGTCAGTACATGAATTACAATAGTAAGTATCATCAAAGTCAGACAATGATGAGAAATCAGTTGAAAACAAGTAAGAATATGTATGATCAACAAACTCAGAAAGCAATTCAATGTTGAAAATAGGATGTTCCTTCACGGAATGTTTCATAGAATCAAAGATGTTAAATTTAACAATAATATGACCAAACTGCATGAACATTGTTCCATCATAAACATCAAATTTTATTTTTGTTGTTTTCATGAATGGCCTGCCTAAACTGATGGGTGCCCTGTTTGACTTTGAATTTGCTTCTCCCTTCATATCTAGAATGAAGAAATCTGCAAGAAAAATCAAATCATTAACTTAAACAAGTACATCTTCCACAACTCCGACAGGGCGGGTATTGCTTTTATTTGCCAGTTGAATTATTAAACCTGTATTCTGCAAAGGACCAAGACTAAGATTATTATAAATAGAAGTAGGCATAACATTAATAGAAGCTCCTAAGTCTAACATGCAATTTTCGAATTTGCTATACCTAGTTGTGCATGGAATATCAAAAGTTCCAGGATCCTTGCACTTTTGGGGCATGGCCTGGGTGAGAGTTGAGACATTTCGCCCAGTTGTAACTCTTTCAGATACAAGTGTGGGCTGAATGAGGGCTGAAACATTTCTTCCCATATTAACTCTCTCATTTCCCTTCAAGCTCCTCTTGTGAGTACACGTGTCTTTCAAAATTTTTGCATATTTGGGAACCTGCTTAATAACATCAAGAAGTGGGATGTTTACTGCCACTTTTATCAATACATCAAATATTTCTTTATCCTTGTCCTCCTCATCCATTTTTTAAGTTATCACAACTCTCTGTGGGAAAGGAATTGGTGGTACACACTCTTTCTCAGCAACAACTTCAAAATCAAGCACAGACTCAACAACTTTTTTATTTTTTTCCTGGTGTTGGGGATGGGGATAGAGCTGGTTCAACACTCTTTCCGGATCTCAAAGAAACTTCATTGAAGCGGCAAGATGTCTAATCTGTGTCTGGAAAGTCTGAATACTAGAATCTGTCTGCTGCTGAAATTGGAGACTATTTATGACCATTTGCTTGACAAGTTCCTCTAGTGAAGGTCCGAAAGGTGCAGAGGTTATTACTCATGGAGGGTTATGTGGTGGTGGTAATGGTAACATCAATTGTTGTTGGCTAGGTTGTGGATTCCCATACCAAGGATTTGAATGGTTTCTCTAGTTGGGATGGTACCTGTTAGTGGATAGGTCATGAGTGTTGTACCTATTCTGATTGTTGCCTTGCTTGTAAAGGGCTGTTGTGTATGCTTAAAGCAACTTAGTGATCGACTCATCTTACAGAATATGACATGTATCAGTTGGGTGTTCAAGAGAAGTACAAAGACCACATAACTTTATTGCTTGAGCTTTACCCACTGCCAATTGCTTCACTAAAGAAGTAAGCTCATAAAGCCTGGTTTCTAGAGCTTTGTTGGAAGAAGAAACCTGAATCTCATTCACACATTTCGTTTGGAAAAAATTGTTTCTAGTTGTGAACTGTTGGGATTTAAGTGACATGTTCTCACCCAAGGATTTAACAGCAGCTGGAGTCTTATCAACAAGTGCTCCACCACTAGAAGCATCTAAAATGTTTCTCTCTATTGGTAGCAATCCCTCATAGAAGTATTGAATAAGTAATTGTTCATAAATCTGGTGTTGAGGACAACTCGACACTAACTGCTTGAATCTCCCCCAATATTCTGCCAATGACTCTGTGTCAAGCTATCTAATACCACATATTTCTTTTCTAATTGATGCAACTTTGGAGGCAGAAAAGTATCTTTTTAGGAAGACTTTCTTTAAATCATTCCAGGTTGTAACAGAATTTGGCTCATGATTATATAACCAATCTTTTGCAGCTCCTTGAAGTGAGAACGAGAATGACTCAAAGGTGTAGAACACACAACCTGGAATTCCTTCAACTGCATATGCATATTCTCACTTACAAGACCACTAAACATTGACAACAAGTGTATTAAACCAAATTTCAATTTAAAAGGTACATCAACAACAGGATATTCAATACATAAAGCATTATAATTCACATTAGGGGCAACAAGTTCTCTAAGAGTTCTTTGATCTACCATTTTAAACTCAATAGGAAAAAAAATTAGCAAAGAATGAGAAAACACATAACTAATTCAGCAATGCAACAACAATTAGAAAAATACCGACAATGTCCCTATTAAGCAGAAACAACTGGACAACAAAGAAAATGATTAAAATAAGATACCAAAAAAATACAAAAACACGAAATTTAATCTAATTAAGTCAATTAAGAATTTTGGGAATTTTTTCGGATTTTTTTGAAACTATAAAAATAATAAAAATTCATAAAAAATAGAAAAATGATGAATTTCAGATTTTTTTCATAAAGAATCGGCCAAGAATCAGAAAAAAATAGAAAAATAGAAAAAATAGAAAAATAGAAAAATAGAAAAAATAGAAAAAATAGAAAAAATAAAAAAATACAAAAAATACAAAAATACAAAAATAGAAAAATCATAAAAAATTCTTTGATCCCTGATTTTTTCTAAAGAATCGGCCAAGAATCGGACTAATCTGATACGATTTTCCTAAAAACTGATTTTTTTACGCTAAAATGCAAAAAGGCCAGAACGCAAGAACGTTGAAACTTAACACCAGTTACTATAATATTGGTTAAAATCTACAAGAGTTCTCGACAGCGGTGCCAATTTGATTCGTTGTCGCAAGCGGGTCAAAAACGAGTTTAAGACAAAACGCAGTAAAAGGGAAGCTACACTTGAATATTGTATCTCAAGGACTCTTGGATTATTATTAACCTACTAAAATTAATTTGGGGGGTGTTTAGGTTTAAGTTTAGATCAATAAAACAGTGAAAAAAATTAAGTGATTATAATTACGATTAAAAAGCTAATATGCCGATTCGGTTCCTACCTATCATCGATTATTATAACTTCATTGCCCTAAGCAGATTCTATCCCTATTATATCATAATATCAATCAACAAGCGCAAATGAAATTATAAGAATTATATTTCTTGTTTGCCGAAATAAGCACTCAGTTAAGAATAAAGTGAATTAACGGATTAAGCATACGGTAACACACAATCAAAATTAGGGAACATAAATCAATTGAACCAAACAAACTACTATGTGATAATCAGATTAAGCAAATGATAAACACATAGAAGAATTAAAGGGAATAGAATTTAAATTGCAAAGTTATATTAATCTCAAGTATCGAAACCTGAATACAATAGATCAACAGACGAGATTAGTTCTCCATAAGTTTTCATACAAAGCTTCAGAAAAATTCATGAACAGTGAACAACGAGAGAGAGAGTGAACAGTAGCAACGACTACTAGGTATAGGAAAAACATAACATTCGAGTTCTAACCCAACCGGGTCGAAAAACATAAAAAACCCGGACCAAAACTAAATAGTTCTTAAGTCTGTAGCTTCTACAAATTATTTGAGACTTTTGAACTCCGAATCAGCTCTTAGATTCAATATGAAACTTGTATCTCTTTCTCTTAGCTTTCCAACACCTATTAGAACACGTCAATTCGATTCTCGTAGCTCAAGTTATGGTCTGCACAGTGAACATATATCAAATAATTGATAATGGTGAAAATAAAATACGAATTTAAAATAAAGGCAAAAATAAACTTAAATCTAAAAACAAAATAAAATAGTAAAATTAATAAAACAAACTAGAGAAATGCCTAAGTACAATAGTAGAAGAATGTGCATCTAAATTTACTTAATAACCACCTCTTTGGTTGCTTTGGTATGAGGACTTTCTCTGATTCGACCAACCTCCTTCTTGCTGACTTCGACTAGTCAAATTATTGTAGCCTCCTCTACTTTTTTTGTCAAACCACCTCCCTTTTCCTTTCTTTTCTTTTGCCAATTGCGCCTTCAAAGCCACATCACTCTTCGACTTGCCTGCAGCTCTTTCAACCATCCTTTGTTCATGAGATTCAAGCATCCCTTGAAGTTCTTCCTTTGTCAAACTTGACAAATCTTTCGACTCTTTTATGGCTACTACTACATAGTCGAACTTTGGAGCCAATGACCTAATGATTTTTACAATAATTAATCTTGATGTCAATAATTCTCCACATACCTTGATTTGATTCACCAGTTTTGTAACCTTAGTAAAAAAATCTGTTATGCTTTCATTGTCTTCCATCTGAAGCAATTCATACGTTCTTTTGTGAGTTTGTAACCTCACATCTTTCACCTTCTCTGCACCTCCAAACAATTTCTCCAAGATTTCCCATGCTTCTTTTGTTGATTATACATTATTAACCTTTTCGAAATTATCTGGATCAACACGTTAATGAATTATAAAGGGAGGTTTATAATATTTCTTCTTCAATTCTTTGTTTGCAGCATTTTCTTGATCCGATGCGCTTTCTACAAGTGGTGTTACTCCTTCCTTCACAAGATCCCAAAGATCTTGACAACAGAAAACTACCTTCATCTGTTTACACCAATTCTCATAACTCCGACCCTTCAAAATTGGGAGACTCGCCAGAAAATACTCGTTCATATGATTCATCGCCATCGTGTTTTGCTTCCCAAGAATCACTCAGCCAGGCTCTGATACCATATATTGGAATTAAACCCAAGACATTGAGTAATTCCGAATCAATCTTGATGAATAAGATTCAATCAACCGATCAAATTTTCTTCTTGTTCTTCAATCTTCACTCGGTGAATCAACCAACCTTGGTTACAAAATTGTATCACTGTACAATGGTGATGAAAACATGAAAATTAAATTAAAATGGGGAAGGATGAGAATTTCTACAGAGTAACTCTCTACTCTCAAAACTGCAATTTTATTCAAGTGAATCACACTTTACAATAATAAGGTTACTCCCTATTTATAGATTTAGCTTGCTTGCTCCCTAAGCAAAGCCAATAAACAAAAAGCCCAAAATACCTAATTCTGCCAACACTACAAAAATTAGGTTTAAGACAAAATCCATATCGAGGCTAACTCCTCGACACTTTGACAACTAAGTGTTTCGACACACACACACACACATTAGGCTATTCAACAACTTCTTTGTTCCTGTCGAGCAAACTGCTTCGATACAAGGAATTACAATTCAACAATGAGGACTTTCCTATCTAGATATTTTCAAATGATTGATACTTTTCTATAAAATTAGCATACCAAGTTTTGTTAGTTGATTATTATAATATACATATTTCTCCAAATTTTAAACTCATATGGAAGTGGAAAGGTCATCATAAAATACAACATTTCTTTTGGAAATTTTCCTATGAAAAGCTTTTTACTAACGCAGAAAGGAAGAATTATGGAATAACAAGTTGCTACCTTTGTCACACTCTATGCAATCCCTTCCCCCTGAGACCATTATGCATATCATTACAAATTGTAATGAATTAAACATTTATGAGATAAGTTTATTACCATGAACTATGATAGTTAGAGTATTTTATTTAATATTAGACTATCATAGTGTGTGAATTATTAACTTCAAGTATCGTCATTTGGTACCAATCAATGAAGTTAACTTACTTTCTTTGGTATCATGACAAATTTGTTGGGAAAAATAAAAACTAATTAGGTTTCTCACGAACTTCCTTTAACCCTGAACAATATTCGAGTAATCATCACAGGTGCCTAAAATTTTTGTCACCATCTTTTTCTTCATCCATCATATGATGTTTAGTAAAAGAAACATAAAAACAATGGAGAATGGAAGTTTCATCACACTATTTTTTCAAGCTTAATATTGATGGATCCTACTTCAGTAATACATGAATTTTAAATTGTGGGGGTCTCATTAAGAACTCTAAGGGAATAACGAGTAGTATGAGTTATTCTCCTCGTTTGTCAAGGTGAATTCCCTTGTAGTGGCTAATATAACAAGTTCTTGAAAGAATCATAATATTCATTTGCTTCTTATTCTCCTCAAAGCCCTATCTCTAATGGATTGAATAGATTTGAAGTGTGAGATCAAACATATTTACTAAGAAACTAATCATTATGCATATCACATTACAAATATCAATCAAAATGATGAGTTTGGTTTGATAGAGTTTCCAACTCCTCATCCTTCTTTAATTTTATTCTTGTTTGGTGATCATATAAGAGTCTTATTTCTTCATGTTGCTCCTTATTTGTCCCTTTTTTTTAATTAAAAATTCAATAAAAGAGATTAACTTGATAGATTGAAAATAACAGATATATTTTATCCACTATATTTCTATATTTTTTTTTCTAATGCTCATATAAATATAGTTTATGGACTAAGTAAAAGGTAATATGATAATTTTGAAATCAAATTAAAGGTTTATTAAGATTGTGAAACTACAACTTAAATGCTACAAGCTATAAAAGTATTTGATAAGTAGTGGGAGGTGAGGATAGTTGGGCTTAGAAAATTTTAATACCAATAGCAAAGCCCATTAATATTTTTGAATAGAAAGAAGCATGATAACCAAATCATACACCGACATATACTTAACCCTCTCATCACGACACCCCATTGTTTAGAAGAGCGGACTCAATTTTCACGCTCACATCAACATAATCCATCGCTACCTAAGAAGAGAAGAAGAAGAATCTACGCTGAATTTGCAAAGGTAGGTTCTGTATTTCCGTATGATTCTTTCGGAATTTGGGGTAAACAAAAATTAGGGTTGTTAGGTTATGGTTCTGAATCTGAGTTTTAGGTCTAGGGTTCAGAGTTTACACTTTTCTTATAAATCCTTGGGTCTCGAATTGGGAGGGGAAATTAATGTTTTGTATGATTCCTAACTATGATTGTTAGCTGTTTTAATCACGAGTTAGCTAAGCTTGTTAGTTAGAATTGGAAATTTTGAATGCTATGTGCTTTGGATTCTTAGAGATTCATTGCAGAAATAGTTCAGATAACTTGCTTCAAGGATAAAGATAGTTTTCTATGTTTAATCTATTACATATACTGTTGTTATTCTCTTCTGGCCCTTTTTGGGTGCATCATTTGGTGACTTTGTACCATGTTGTGTGTTTGAAATAAATTGCTTTATATATCAGAGGGAGGTGCTTGATCTATGGCTGCTGTGGGAGTAGAAGTGAAGCGTGTGGATGGTGCACCTGAGGAGCATTGCTCTGCCAAGCCAACCAAGCAGGGCGAGGGTCTTCGGCAGTACTATACTCAGCACATCCATGAGCTACAGCTCCTTCTCCGTCAGAAGACCCATAATCTCAATCGTCTCGAGGCTCAGCGTAACGAGCTCAATTCTAGGGGTTCGTTAACTTTTAACTCTAGTCCTCTTTTTCATTCTTTAGTTCCTATATTTATCAATCAATTACTTTTTTTTGTTTATATTACTATTATATTATTCAATTGGTAAGAGAAGACCATGGTTTAGAGGATGGTTGGGTAATGTGGAATTTTAGAAGGATGATTGCTAGTTACAGATCAATCGTGTAGGAGGAATTGAGAGCGGTACACAGTGGTGAGAGTGACTTAGTCATTGACACTCTTCTTTATGTGGATTTGGGTGTGGGCGTGTGGATGGCATGGGGAGTGGTTTTGGGATGAATACTATATATACACATTGACACAATGAAAAAAAAGAAGATAAACAAGGATAAGGTTTTATTTGTTTTAATTTTTCTATTTGAGATTGTGTAATTGGAGTCTATAGTTTTGCAAGGAATGTTGACCTATGAGAAGTGTTTTTCGAAGTCCTAAACACAAATGATCAGATTTTGATAACTTACATCAGGTTATTGATGAATAATGATAATTAAATCAAACTGCTGATTATATTGTTGATTTATCAAATAAGTAATATAATATACATGGTAGACGCCAGCCCTCCCTCTACTTTTCAAATTTATAATTTCTATTACATCAAACTTATTAGGACGGTTATTAAAGAACCAATGCACTTTCGTTGCTGTAAAATCAGTTGTGCTCTCTGTGTTCTATATCACTTTACACATAATGACTTATACACCTTCAAGCATATGGTGTATTGAAGTTATTTTATTCATACATTTTCAATCTCATTGTCAAATGATTATGCAACGTAAAAAATAAATTTCTGGATGTGTCCCTGATTCAATTGCAATTTGGACAGTGAGGATGCTTCGTGAAGAACTGCAGCTTCTTCAAGAGCCTGGCTCATATGTTGGTGAAGTTGTCAAAGTTATGGGCAAGAACAAAGTTTTGGTCAAGGTCAGCTAATTTTCTGTTCTATTTTGGATAAAAAAATTTTTCCCTACACTTTACTGCTATATATCAATCTATTATTATCCTCTGCTTGACTTGACATTATTCATTGTTGCTATTATCTGTACCTCACTCTGGTAATGAGTCTGAATGTTGTTTGAGGCTTGAGCTTGGGCTTTTGAATCATCAATTGTCGCGGTCTTGTGAAAATATTTCATTTACCTCAACCAGAGTACTATTTGAAGGGCACATGCATCATCTGATCCACTGGCTTTAGTGTTTCTTTTATTTATTGATCTACAGCTCTGCATTTCTAATCCCCTTATTGATTAATCTAAATATTTTTGTTCATATTTGGAATTATACATTGTAGTCTTTCTTAAATGCAAAGTGAAAATTTCTGTTATAAAATATCGCTGAATTTGATGGCTCATGGGAGTTCTATATTAGTAAAATCACTCTAATAGTGACTAATATCCATTCTTCATTTTCCTGTTAGTCATGAACTCATGACTATATCTCATGGCAGGCAATATTCATCAGTGTATGAAATTAATAAAACAAGAACAAAAAATCCTGGACAAAGTACTGAGTTTGCCATTACTTTTATTCAGGTCCATCCGGAAGGGAAATATGTTGTTGATATCGACAAAAATATTGACATTACGAAGATAACTCCATCTACCAGAGTTGCTCTCCGCAATGACAGTTATGTGCTTCATTTAGTTCTTCCAAGCAAAGTTGATCCATTGGTCAATCTGATGAAAGTGGAGAAAGTTCCTGATTCTACATATGACATGATTGGTGGTTTAGACCAGCAAATCAAAGAAATAAAAGAGGCAAGTTCCATGGCACATTCTTTTGGTACTAGTATTTGAAAACTCATTACCCTTTCTTGGTCTCATGTATGTGATCAAATTTACAGGTCATTGAACTTCCAATTAAACATCCTGAGCTGTTTGAAAGTCTTGGAATAGCTCAACCAAAGGTAATTTCCTGTGTTATGGCTGAATTTTCCATCCTCTGTCAGCATAGTTGCTGTTAATATTTTTGTTTGCTTACTCTCTTTTACATATCACAGGGTGTCCTTCTGTATGGGCCGCCTGGTACCGGAAAAACATTGTTGGCTAGGGCAGTAGCACATCATACTGATTGTACATTCATCAGGGTGTCTGGTTCTGAACTAGTTCAGAAATACATTGGAGAAGGTTCAAGAATGGTCAGGGAACTTTTTGTTATGGCCAGGTTTGACCTCTTTACTCAACTTCACCCACTCATTGTTTGTCCCTCACAGCAAAAGTAATAGGGAGAAAAATAAGTCTTGATTTCCATGACCTTTATGGCTGAAGATATATCTGTTGGGCACAAGTTAACTTAACCTAGGATGAACATAGATATGCAGTCAACATAGTCAAACATGAGATCTTAAGTAGGATTGGAAGGCTGAGGGAGATCGTAAAACAAAGATTGTAGCATGGCACATAAGATCCCACTGAAGGGTAAAATTGTAGTTTCACTCATAGACAGACATAAAATTTTAATACATGAACAAAATAACCTATAAATCACAACATTTAACCAATTTAGTTTATAACTCATAACCATCCTTCCTTAAGTTAATAGAACTCTTTGTGGCCCTCTTTTTGAAGCCATTGTAGAGTTTTTCTAGAAATAAAAGATGAAACAGGGTAGTTGCAAGGAGAGGATGACAAAACAAAAACAGGGATGAAGGACGGCATTACAGAGGAGGGAGGTACGGACGATGCGTAAAGAGAGGGGGTAAACAGGAGGGTTGAAGGTGACGATAACAAAGGGGGTAAACAGGAGGGTTAAATAAAAATCCGGCCCATCTGTTAGAAAGGCCCAACAAAAATAGAAGCCCGTCACATTTGGTCTTACAATCCTGCTAAGAGATCTCGATCCTGACCACGCTGGCGACCAAAAACTATCAGATCCTACGACCCAACACTCGATATTGCCTACATTGTCTGTAGTAAATGAGTTTTTGAATTTTAAATCTGAAATTGTATAAACGATATGACTGTAATTCGGTGTGCCTATTTTGTATGTTCCTTTATTTCCTATTTCCACTCACTGGCCTCTAAAAAGATTAAATGAACATTTTTATCCTCTAAAAAAACTAGGCCTCTCAATTTTGATTCAAAAGTTTCCTTGCCCTGCTAATGTACAAGGACGAAATATGCAGTCTGAAGGCTTGCTTAACAAATATTATTATGAATTATGATGTAATGCTTTGCCTTTTTTCACAGGGAGCATGCTCCATCAATCATCTTCATGGACGAAATTGACAGTATTGGATCAGCCCGAATGGAATCTGGAAGTGGCAATGGTGATAGTGAGGTCCAGCGTACTATGTTGGAACTTCTAAATCAGTTGGATGGATTTGAAGCTTCAAATAAGATCAAGGTTATTTATTTTATAATGATACTATAATAGTTAGTTTATTAGAGGGAATTCAAAAACCGGCAGTGTGTTCTGCAGTAAATATAATTCTGTAACAGATGGACATGTATTATTAGTTCTATCTGAATCATTTGAGTTATACGTTCTCAATTTAGAGGAAATTCTGAAGAGAAAATTGCAATTATAGGTTTTGATGGCCACCAATCGGATTGATATCCTAGATCAAGCACTCTTGAGACCTGGACGGATTGACCGAAAGATTGAATTTCCAAACCCTAATGAAGAGGTTTGCATCTTTGTCTTCGTGTTGCCTTTTGATGTGATTGTACAAAGTAAGAGACACCTTTGACGTACTTGACAATTACTGAAAATGACCGACTGTATTTATTATTATGCAGTCTCGTCGGGATATCTTGAAAATCCATTCAAGAAGAATGAATTTAATGCGTGGGATTGACTTGAAGAAGATTGCTGAGAAGATGAATGGAGCATCTGGTGCCGAGTTAAAGGTATGTTCTTAATTAGCTCTACATTTTTTCCTTCCCCGCTGCTCTATTATCATCTAAAAAAGGTCTTTTACTCCGTTGAAGCAATTATTTGTGGTAAAACATTTCTCTGTTGCACTCATTGTTATAATGGCTGCCTTTCACTTTCATTTAGTATTCTCAACATGCAATGCATAATCATTCACTTTGTTTGATGAGTAAGGTTTCAGAGAATTTTTACAATGTAAAACAGAACTAAAGGTTTTAAGGAAACAGATCGGTGTGGGGTGGAGAGGCTTCAAGGAAACCCCCTTTATATGTTTTTTGGGCCAAAACAGTTGGGAGAAGATGGCTAATGATGGGATGGTTGGATAATACGAGGAATTAAACATGGATGGTGAAAGTTGCAAGTCTGACTTGGTGATTGGCTAACTTTGTCGTCTTGAACGATGGATTTGACAGTGATTTACACTTCACTGTGATTGAGGGTGGCTGGGTCATTGGCAAGCATTGCTGTCTTAAAGGATCAAGTGACACCTGGTGTCAAAATTAACTGACACCAAATCCTATCCTTCTATTTCATAAATATCTAAAGGATCATAACCATCCCTTTATTAGGTCACACGAACTTTCCTTTTTTGATTTTTTGTTTGCCACTCTATTCCGGAAGAATCAAGACACGCTTTGCTTAGAATGCTGTCTCTCAAGTTATCGCCTCATCAAGCATTTTCCCCTCATAAAAGTTGAAACTCGTAACCATGATGGGGCCAACACAAATAGATGGGTCATATAAATCAAACAGATAGTTAAATAAACAAGGTCATATGCTATAAATTAATGAGGGAAATGCAGATGGTTCAATTAATATAACTTATTGAGTTGTTGGGTTTGTCTATTTCACCATGTCACCGTCATAAGTTTTTTGTCAAACTGGTTACTATTTGATATTATATAATCTTCCTATACAAATAATGTATGTTTCAGTTTGAAATTAACTGAAACATTCGTCTGTTTATTTTGAGAGAGCTAAATCAAATCAGTTTCCCATCTTGATTGGCTTCACTAGGGGTGTCAGCTTCGGAAATAAAATGTACAACACATGCTTGTATTAATTTTTGAATTTTAAAAAACGTAAACAAATTTTAAAATAGAAAAGGTTATCTTTTAAAAATATAAATAAATAATATAGAAGAGGAGAAAATAATATAGTAAAGAGAAGGAGGAGCAAATAATAATAGTGAGGAAGTAGAAAGAAGATAGAGAAAATATACATATATTGGAGAAGTTGGTAGTGCTTCAAAGGAAGAAAAGCAAAAGTTTGATAAGGTTTTGTTTTTATTTTTTTATTCGAAATAATGTTTTTGGTGCTTAAAGGTTTGCCACGAATGCTTGCCCTTTAGTCTGTTTTTTCAAACTTCTGAATCAATGTTACAGAACTCTTTGGCTATATGGTGCTACTGTATCTCACAAAATTAGATTGAATTAGCCAATTGGAAATAATCAAAATATGACGAAACAGGTTACTGATGAATGATAATAGTCAAATCAAACCATTGATTTATTAACTTATTAATTTATAAATGATATGGAGGGCAGGCATGGGTAGTGGCTCCCTTCCCCCACATTTCAACTTCTTATTTTCTAGGATGGTTTTTATTTTTATTTTTTTAGTATAGAAACTAGGAAGGTTATTTAAGACATAGTGCATTTGTCGCTTTAAAATCAGTTAGCCTATCAATTGCTATTTCACTTTACATACACGCACGCATGTTCAAAGTTAATTAAAACTCATGAATCCTTGAAGAAATTACCATTGTTTATACACACTTCCTAGAATATGATGTATTAATAGTATATTTCTCAGTCCCCCATAGCTTTGGTCCACCCTTGAGAACTATTATATGCTAAACTGTGATAATAGTATGAGTGAGTTGATCAAATAGAATCTGCATCTTGAGTCTGACTCTGATATAATCATAATTAAACAATATAATTGGTGTATGGACATGTTCAACACGGCTTATATGTCTCACAAGTGTTTATACTGCACATAATAATGATCCACCAAACAATATAGCATTACACACACCAGGGAGGATGGTGGGAAAAAAACTATTGTACTGTGACTGAGTTTTTTGAACAAGACAGGAAATAATATTAGAAAGCTAAATAACTGAGTTGATGTTGACTCATGTGTATACTTATGAAAAAATGAGGAGATTTAATTACAATTTGATAATGACATACCCACAAATCCTGTAATCCAGATAGAATTGATGGTGTTATTGAAGAATTAATATGGACCATTGTATGAAATAGTTCATGAAACATCGCAATGGTAAAAGTGAATAGCTTTGATATTTAGTATTCATGCTAAAGAAAATGTAGAATAATTACTTTTAGTATTCATAATATAAGGCGTTTTATTTGAAGTGTGTACTAACCAAGTTGATATTCAATTTTGGATGTTCTTATGTAGGCTGTATGCACAGAAGCTGGAATGTTTGCTTTGAGGGAGAGGAGGGTGCATGTGACACAGGAGGATTTTGAGATGGCTGTGGCCAAGGTGATGAAGAAGGAGACAGAGAAAAACATGTCATTGAGGAAGTTATGGAAGTGATTTGTATTTTATGTTTCTGGTGCACATTGTCCTATGCAGATTAACGGAAAACACACACCTTATTGGTCTTTCAGTTTACAGTCACGCAGGTGTTCGCCTTGCTTATGTTGACTAAGTTATGTACCAAAATCATGATCATGTCATGTTTAATTGCACTTTTTTTGTTACTCTCTAGTTTGGATTTGTATGAATTAGTTCCATTATATTTTCTTTCTTCAAATTAAGTTCCTTTATTTTTTAAATAAGTGAATATGATTCTATGATCGGCATTTATCAGTTTTGATAAAAAAGTTCAATACAAAAGTTTAATGTCAGTCGGTTCTGGATCAAATAGTAGTTTAGAAGTTAACAATTTAAAAAAGGTTTTGATAAAGTTAAAATCTGGATTGAGATTTAAGAGATTGATATTAAATAAAATTTCACGTTTTGGTTAAGTTAAATGAAATTACGTTAAGCCACTTAATTGATTCAATTTTTATTGAGTAGTACAAGTGTTATCCTATGTGTCATGTCTCGATCTTCTATCATCATTCTCGTATTCTATATCTGATTTAACCTTTAGAATAAATATAAGGTGAAAAACTTATTTGATTGACATATATTTTGTAAAATTATCTTACAAAAGTTGGAAAATAAATTAAAACATTATAATTTTTTTTTGGGTTAAGTATGTTTTAGGTCCCTGTAAATAACCTAAATTTCGGATTAAAATTTTTGTTCAATGTTTCATCCCCTTAAAGTTTTCCTTCTCCAATTTTCATCTCTGACGTCTATTTATGATAACGGATGAAGATGTGGATGATGAACTAGCAATTTTTTTTAGATTATTGGATGTGTTGAAATATCCACGTCATCAGATGAATAGACACATCAGCAGATGTGAATGCCTTAAGTTCATTTTCTCTTTCTCTTTTGTTTACCTAATTTCATGTCTCTCGTTTTCCTCTTTCTCCTATGTTAACCTAATTTCATCTTGGTATTTTGATTTTTCGTCTTTGTTCTTCGTTTGGTTAAGTTCAGCAGAATTTGTTTGATGGCGTGTTCAAGAACAAGTGATTCAAAACACATTATCATGTCTAGTTGCTCTGTGCGAATCCGACAGGAAAGGAATTGTGGTTGTGATGCTCGTATGGTACATATGTCTGTAAAAATGGTCGCAACAAAGGTAGGCTTTTCTGAAGATGCCCTTATTGGCAGATTGAAGAAACTTGCGATTTATTTGTTTGGGATGAAGATCTGCTCGATTCAGATGTTAATGACAATGAACAAATAGAAAAGTATAGGATGAAGGAATTAGAGACAAATGAGTTGCTGAGGGAGTTGTATGAAGGTGCGAAGAAGAAGAATTTGAAGCTGCAAACAAAATTGAGAGCAGAGGCATTGGTTGGAAAAATAGAGCTTATATGT
Organism: Lathyrus tuberosus; assembly: GCA_022829125.1. Lineage (NCBI taxonomy): Eukaryota > Viridiplantae > Streptophyta > Magnoliopsida > Fabales > Fabaceae > Lathyrus > Lathyrus tuberosus. The sequence continues at coordinate 4,001,179 of JALAZF010000164.1, read as the reverse complement.
GTTGTGGTGTCTTTGCTGATTAATGTATTCCTTGTAATGAAGTGTAACTGTTGAAATTAGTAGTTGTGTAATTTTGTTTGATGAATGTAATGAAGTTGTTGTTGATGAAATTGTAATGAAATTTTGGTTGATTAATGTAATGAAATGGTTGTTGATGAAATTGAAATGAAATAGTTGTTGATGACCAAAGGTGTTGTTGCAATTAGTAATTGTCCAGCATAATGCAATTTAATGAAATTGGTATTGATGAATGTAGCCAAACTATTGTCAATGAAATGATGAACCCTTAATGTAAATGATTATAGTTGTGTAGAATCATTGACATAGACAGTTGATCCACCAAAATTAGTTGAAATAGACAGTATTCACACTTGATACATAATGTAAATTGACATCATGTAAATTGACAGTATTCACAATTGATACATAATGAGTTGAATTAGACATCATGGACATTAACTTGATCCACCAAATTAGTTTGTAGAATCTATTGAAATATAATTCAATCACAAGGGATACAGAATGACTTGAGCTTAACAAGTAGATCAACCAAAATTACAACAAAATATAGTTCATAGTCTGATCAAATACATGACCTTAGTTGTAGATGCACCAAGACTACACCAAAACGAGTACTTAAGAAAACAACTTAGTCAATTAATGTCTACAGATTACTTAACAACATTACATAGACAAAATTCACAACAATGAAAACAAAACAGATGGTCTTTCATCAGTCTGCTTCAGGTATAACAACTGGATCATCAGCTTTCTTTCCAGGGCTAAGTATGTTCTTGGTCTTCAAACTCCTTAGCCTATCAGACTGCCTATTTTCAACTGAACCCTCAGATTTAGTCTTGTACCTGCTATGGGTTTTAAACTTTAGAGGCTTACTGCATGCTGGTCTTGAAAGGACTGTTCTAATACCTGGTGGCTTGAATGGCTTGTTTTTGCAAATTTTGGGTTATTTTCTAAAGAAGACTTTGGCACCTGTAGGTTTTGGTGTAGTTGCCTTGAGGGGTGATTTGTTAACATTCAAAGGTTGAATGTCCAAGACATCATCACCCCGTAACAATGCTTCCAGAGTATCATCTAAACTTGTAGCAGGTTTAGGTGCAGTCTCCATGGGCTTAGTTATCACAGCATCAGATTGAGCAGGTTTAGGTGCAGTCTCCTTGGGCTGAGTCACCACAACATCAGATTCAGCAGGTTTACTTGCACTCTCCATGGGCTCATTCACCAGAGCAACAGGTTCACCAACAACATCTGGTTCTTTTTGCTCAGTTGTAGTCTTCATGGACTCAGCAGTGACAACATCAGTTTCATGGGCTCCATTGAAAGGTACACCAGTGACAACTTCCTTACCATCTTTGGCATGGCCTTCATTAGCAGGTGGATAAGTTGGACCACCTTCTTTGTGTCATACCCCAAATTTTGACCACTAAGATTTTCCATCATTGTGCAAACCATCATCACAATATGGATGTACCTTTATGCCTCATCAATCTCCTCAAGAATTGTTGAGCATTCCCTACAATCAAGCATTAGGGTTTTAAGCCCTCTCAGAGTGCTTAGACAAAGGATCAATCAAGAAATGACATGATCTTCAACTTGTCTAACCTCTCAAACACACATAAATGATCAAGAGGACTCCCACATCAAGAATCAGGCACAAGGTTGCAGCACTCCAAGTGGATTAAGCCTTAAGATCGCCAGTGTCACAAAACTAAGGTTTTGGTCGACTGAGGCCTCCAGATGGAAATTTTCCTCTGGGCATGGGCCATTGCTTCAAAGCACAACTTAAGATACTCCAAGGGACCTCATGGACCCAATCATCAAGTCAATTTCACCTCAGGGGAAACATTCATCAAAAAATCAGGAATTAGGGTTCTTGACCTAATTCACCCCTAAGTTGACTTTTGGGACAAAACATGAGCCAAGACCTCAAGACATGATTTGAGGGTCTCTAATAAACTACATTGATCCATTTGCAACAATGGATTGATCCAAGAAGCTTGACTCACAAGTTTCATTTTCATCTGGACCACAATTAGGATTTCGGGGAAAAAGTCAACTGTACCTTTGACTTTTGCTAAGACATGCTCCCAAACCTTGGGACATGATTCAATCCACCCTATAGCACATATGGAACATATCCATTAGGTTTGATTTAGGTCAAGTACTTGATTTCATCAAGGATCACACAGTTTGAAATTCATCTGATAAAAAGCCAACTGTGCACAAAAGTCAAGTTTGACTTTTTGGAATTTTCCATAATTATGGTTCCTTGACCCTAAAACAATGTTAATATGTGATTTGAATCATCATTCATCAAGAAAAATCAAAGAAAGTGGGATAAGTTGTAAAAGGGGTAACCATAAAAACTTAGAATTTTTCTAAGTTATGGAACAAAGTGGCTAGGGTACCAACTTCCAAGGACCATAACTTGAGATCCAAGCAACCATTTTGGATGGTCCAAAGATGGATCTGTAGCTCTCATGGCATACTTCAAAAGTGTCAACTACACCTCATTCCAATTCCTCATAGATTTCAAGTTATGATTGGATCAAAATCACTAAAAACATGAAAATGCATCTTTTTCCAACACTTAGAAAAATTATGCTCAAGGCAGATTTCAAGTGAAACACCAAAACTTGGAGGGCTGTTTCACATAGTTTTAGGCTGAATCAATTCAAGATGTAAACATCAAAGTTGTTGTCTATATTGCCTACAATCCAAGGAACTTATTGGCATGAAACAACTCAGCTTGAGCCAAGAGTTATGGCTGCTGCAAAACACCATATCAAGGCTGCCATGAAAAACCAGTCTGCATGTTTTCTTGCTTTACATGATTTCTGAGTCAAGGCTTAGGATCACTATGCCACATTCATCCAATTTGATCCTCATCCATCTGATCCAACTAACAAACTTGGACTGAAATGCCAAATGCTTGTCCTTGAGAATTGATGAGTTTTTGGCATATATGCCTTGAATTCAAAGGGAATTAATGTGGAATAGTGCACTTTCAAGATTCTCACTCTCCTCAGTCAAGTTCTCTGATTAAACAACAATTAAAATGACCGAGGAATGTGGAATCACTCAATACATAGCTGAGCTATTTGGGGCAGCTGTTACACCTAGTGCAAGAGGCATTTATGTCAAGCCAAGACCATTGAACCATGGCCTTATCCTCTGAGCTTCAAGAGAACCACTTCAACACAACTCCTCCACTATAAATAGAGGTCCTAACTGATCATTCAAATCACACCAAAGCAGCCTACAACATTGCTTTCTCTCATTCTATCCTTAAGTGCCAAATTTCTTTGTTTTTGAGCAAGTACTATCGGGTTTTGAGTTGCAGAGCCAAGCAACTTAAACCATCACTTCTAACACATCACATATGATGTATAGAAGCTGTCCAAACACCTAAACCACTTCTAAAACACCTGAATCAAAATCTCAATCTTCAACCTAGCCATTATGCAGTTGGGATACCACAACTAGATCCAAAGATTTTCAAAGTGTTCTAAGGCTTGCAATCCACTCCACAACATCCATTGAAGCTGTAGAGGTCATCAAATTACTTCTGGAACACACTTTGTGCAGAGTTCCAATTCTTCTTGCAGCAAGGTAAGCCTCAAACTCTCATAACATGATCCATGCATATTTCCTCGCATGATACTTTTGCCAATTGCTTATCATCATATGTTAAGTGTTTCCCCTAAAAAAATTTGACCATAACCCTCACAAACATGTCTGCACGATTGCTTTTGCAAAATTAGGGTTCATACATTCATGTTAATGTAACTTGCTACACACTGAAAATAAATGAAATCAAATATTGTCATCATGTTCCTTGTTAAAACACGCATGAATTTGGTGTTTGAATCATGTCAAATGGTTGAGAGATGAGTGAGATAGAGAGCTTCACACATCTGGCCCAAGGAAGAAGATGGCCATGGCTCCATTCTTCAGGTTTTCAAACCAAACTTGCCTTATATTTTTCCCTTGCCATATGTTTAATGAATTGGCATTGCGCCCTAGTGGTTGATCAGCTGATTTGTGAGTATTGGCAAGCGAGAGGTCTGGGGTTCGAATCCCCCTCGCCCCAGACCTCTTTTTTATCACTTATTCCATTTTTATTATTTTTCATATTATTTTTTAAATGATTTGGAAAATTAATAACACTCTCAATTTTAATTATTTTTGATTGATTCTTTTTGCAAAAAATCACAAAAATGTTGAAATATTTTATTCCACAAAAAAGTCAGATTTATATTATTTATTTAATATAGTTGGTATTTTTGTAAATACATTCATTTTTTTATTATTTTTAAACCTTTTAAAAATGAATATTCATCTTGAAAATCAAAATCAAATGAGTCCTAAATCATCTTGTGATTAAAACTTCATTTTTCAAACCTTAACCAAAAACCACAAGTAGTCTATTTAGACTTATTTGTTTTTTTTGTCATTTTATTCATTTTATTAAAATGATTACTTTTAGAAAAATGATGAAATTAGGGTTTCTTTGATTTTCACCCTAACAAACTTTTTTTCAAACTTTTTGGGCCTCTTGATAGAGTGTAAGTCCCATCCCTTTGTAAATAAACAATTTTGGGCCTCACATATTGTATAAGTCCCTCTGTATATTTTCAAAAGTTCGTCGCGATCGTCGCCTTTTTAACAAAATCAATTGGGCTTCTCCTTGAGCTATAAGACCCATCTTTATTTATTTTCAAACCTTTTGGGCCTCTAATAGAGTGTAAGACCCAGTCCCTTTTTTAACCAAAACCTTTTTGGGCCTCAGACATTGTATAAGCCCCACTGTGTTAAAAAAGTCTCGGCGCGATCGCCATTTCAAAACGAAAACCATTTAGGCCTACCCTTGTGTTGTAAGTCCCATTTCTTTTCTTTAAATAATCTTTGGGCTTCTCCTTGAGTTGTAAGACCCAACCCTTGTTGTACACAAACCTTATTGGGCCTTAATCGTTGTATAAGTCCCGGTACAATATTCAAAATAACGGTGCGATCACTGTCAAACTCTTTGGGCCTCTCCTTGAGTGTAAGCCCCAACAAACTTTTCAAAACAATTTCCTTTTGATTTAGATTCAAATATATGTATTGTTATCAAAACTTTCTTTAATTTCTTTGAACAACTAACAATACAACATGGAAGCTTGCTCACCTGTAAGTTTTATCCGCTTTCATTTACTTGCTTTAATATATATAACTGTATTGTGGGAAGCGGCGCATGGTTAGTCTTCTTTCATTCTTTTAAATACACGTCAAATATATATATAACTGTATTGTGGGAAGTTGCGCATGGTTAGTCTTCTTTCATACCTTTTAAAATACTTGTCATATATATCAACTGTATATATACTAGTATAGTTATTTAGAGTTTTCCTCCACAACTAGGTAAAACCCTATTGGTCACTCTTAAATACAAACAAAACTAGATCCCCCATAGGATTTCCAGATACAGTCTTACCTTCTCTTGGGGTTAAACAATATGGAACAAAGAGAAAGGCAGTATTCTCGGTGAACCTTTTCTCAGACTGTCACCCCTAGAAATTGTCAAAGAAATGCTACTCCCCGGAATTGATCTATTCTCTGTGAATAGCATCTCCTGAGTTTCTTCAAATCACAGAACTTTCACTAAGTGATCTATTATCTGTGAATAGCATTTCTTGAACTTTTCTTGGTTTGGGACCCACAGGCTTCTTAATATGCCCCCTCCTCTTGGGCTTTGTACAAGGACCCTTCGGCTTCTTAGAAGTTCTCACGCCTTCTCTTGGGCTTAATACAAGGACCCTGACGACCTCTTAAAGGTATAAGACAGAGCTTAGTCATCCTTTGCTAGAACAGTCTTTCCAGTGTCAGACCTCTGGCCAATTTAGGGTTGATTCTCATCCCTTAATGCCCGTGCCTCCTCTTGGGCATCATACAAAAGATAAAACTCGTCCACACCAGTAGACTTGGACAGTCTAATCCCCTTGAGTCTCAAAGACATTCTCAAGTTCCTTACTACTATAGGAAAAAACCCCGGGCATCCTGGATCGAGCTCCAGCAGAAACCCAGCCTCTCTCATGAGAGTTTCCCGACCAGGGTCAACACTACCTTAAATCAGAACCTCAAGGTATCTGGCATCTCAACTCTTCTGTAATCTTCAGCAAGAGTTGATTCCCCACTTGGACCTGCCTCGAGATCTCAATTATCCCCGACAAAAGATAGCCTCCTCTTAGGCTTTGTATAATGATCCTTCCTCAGCGAAGTCAGCCTCCCCTTGGGCTTTGTACAAATGATTCTCCCCAGCGGAGCTATCCTTTTCAGACTCTCTTGTTGAGTCAATCACTTTCCAGACTCTCTTGTTGAGTCAATCACTTTTTAGACTCTCTTGTTGAGTCAATCAAACCCTTAGACTCTATTGTTGAGTCAATCACCTTTTAACACTCTCTTGTTGAGTCAACCTTTTTTAGCCTCAATCTTGGGCTTTATACAGGACAGATAAAAGCACTCTCTTGTTGAGTCAACCCCTTTTAGCCTCAATCTTGGGCTTTGTACAAGACATAAATCTCCCTCTCTTGAGCTTGGGACAACTATCTTCCCTAGCAGAGTCATCTTCCCTAAGCAGAGTCAAACTCTTTTAGCCTCAATCTTGGGCTTTGTACAAGACAGATAATACTCTCCAACAGAGTTAAATCCTTTTAGCCTCAATCTTGGGCTTTGTACAAGACACATACAAACCTCCCCAGCGGAGTCAAACCTCTGTAGCCTCAATCTTGGGCTTTGTACAAGACAGATAAAACACTTTCCCCCGGAAAAGTCAAACTTCTAGCCTCCTCTTAGGCTTTGTATAATGATATCCCCAAAGAGTCAGTCTCTTTTTTGCCTCAATCTTGTGCTTTGTACAAGACACATAAGAAATCTCTTGTTGAGTCAATCAACTCCTAGCCGAGTCAATTAACCTTTTAGCATCAACCTTGTGCTTTGATCAAGGCACACAAAAATCAACAATCCTTCTTTAGAGATGACAAATTCTCTCTCAGTCAAACCTTTTAGCTTCAATCTTGGGCTTTGAACAAGACACCAAAACATCTTTTTCCTCCCTTAGAATAGGAGGAACTACGATTGTTCTGATTTCCCTGTTTCATTTAAATGGGAATACCTAGGCATAAGATTGCGAAATCTTAGCGAGCATACTAAACAAAAACTCTAGGTCTAGTACCTTTACACATCAATCAAAACTTAGGTCCAGTACCTTACCAAAAACATCGGGAGTAACCCGAACATCAACAAAAACTCACTCACTCTCTCATACTTCCCAAGAAACTTTCCCAACCCATTAACAGATAAACACCATCAATTACAAAGCGATACCTAAAGTTAATATCATGTGGATAACCATATATAGTATGGGTAATTGACAACTCCCTATTGTATAACCTGACCCCGGCTCTCCGAATCTCTTTAAGTGTTTGTTCAGTTAAAAATTCGCGTGCAAGGTTAGTTTTAGATAGCTTCCCTTTCCCTTTCAGCTTCACGGGATAAATAAGAAATCAGAAAGTAGCACCCCCTCCTCATTGCGGTGAGGAAAAACCCAACGATAAGGTGATCGCGTCACCGACAAAAATCGCTCGCTACAGAAAAATAGCGACTCTGCTGGGGAGTCATTGACTGTATAAGATTATTATAGCTCTTAAGAGGTCTAGGATATTAGTTTTAGGAATATATATATATATATATATATATATATATATATATATATATATATATATATATATCGCTTTTCCTAATTGATATCCGTGTTTATTTTTCTGCTAATGGGAATGCGAGTGATGTCGCATCTGGAAAGATTGAGTATACACCTAAGATAAGTGATGGCACTAGACGGGTAATCTTACAGGGAATGTCTCTCAAATAAGAGATCCCGGTCGACCATCGAATCAGTGGAGATACCCTTTGCGGATACAATGCCTATACGACTTCGGTTGTTGAAAGCAGATTGTTCGATTGGGTTATCTGAGAAGCTGAGGATTTTAGTAGACTGAAACCTTGTTACTATTTTGTAGTGTGAAAGCTATCGGAAATAGTTGTCACGCGATACTACCCTCATTTGAGATTACTCTAAGATACTACAGCTCGCTCGGGTGAACCAGCCTGCTGTTGTTATCCCAAGAGGGGTCAATGATTGTGAGGACAGGTACAAAAAATCACTAGTATAACCTTTGGGGATGGGTAGAGCCATGACTTCATGACACCGAACCTTTTACCCCATGTTTTTTCTATGTTTTTGTGTGCTGCATTCATGCATTCATTTCATTAAAAAACTTTAAACAAAAAATCTTCTCTTCTAGTCTCTCTTTTTCAAATTAAACTAAGACAATGATTGCAAATGTCAGAGAAAAAGAATGCGTTATGGACTTCGGTAGAAGGAAGACTCACAAGTACACCTTTAAGGTTCCAAAACTAGAGGATTTGAGAGGGTTGGCAAGGATGATAACCAACCCTGATGCTTTCAGAGCTAAGTACGGAGGACTGCTGTCTCTGTTAAGGGTCCATGTAATTGAAGGAATACTGGCTACGCTCATTCAGTTTTACGATCCGGTCTATCACTGTTTCACATTCCCGGATTATCAACTCGCACCAACACTGGAGGAGTACTCTCACTTGACTGATTTACCCATTACTGACCAAGCTCCCTTTTCTGGACTGGAAGAAATTCCAAAGGATCAAACCATTGCAAGAGCAATCTATTTGGACGAGTCAGAAGTCAGGACTCACATGACCATTAAGGGTGGAATCCAAGGTTTACCAGCCAAGTTTTTGATAAAGAAAGCCCTGTACTTTGCTAGTATAGGAACGTGGCCGCTTTCAAGAGCATATTTGTTTTGCTCACCTATGGGTTATTTTTGTTTCCCAGCATCGATAACTTCGTTGATATCAATGCCATTAAGATTTTCCTAATTGGAAACCCTGTACCGACCTTGCTCGCAGATGCTTATCATTCTGTACACTTAAGGAATTTGTACAATAGAGGAATGATCACCTGCTGTGTACCCCTGCTGTACAAATGGTTCATTTCCCACTTGCCCAAGTCTGCTGCATTTTGGGATCCTAAGAATACTTTACGTTAGTCACAGAGAATCATGTCTCTTACCAACTCTGACATCGATTGGTATAATCGAATCTATGACGGGATAAGAATCATTAACCGTTGTGGAAACTTCCCTAATGTACCCCTCATAGGAATTAAAGGAGGAATTAATTATCATCCAGTTTTAGTTCGTCGTCAATTCGGATACCCGATGAGACATGTCGCGCGTAATGTTCGTCTGTAAGGGCTTTTCTTCAAGAAAGGGGAAAATGACACAGCACTAAAGACAGAAATAGTGCATGCCTGGAAACATGTTCACAGAAAAGGAAGAGAGTCTCTAGGAAAACTAGACTGTGTCTCTGTGGAACCTTATCTCCACTGGGTGCAGACTAGAGCTCTCCAGCTGAGGATGCCTTACCCTCGTCAATAAGTTGTTCCATTAAGGGACCCTGTCCTTTATTTTATGTCAGATACGGAAAAACTTCAGGTTACTCTCAACAGAGTTCAATAGGAGAAGAAGTATTGGAAGAACAAGTACCGTATTCTCAATGTGGAGTGTACCAAAATACAGCAATTGTTAAAAGAAAAAGACGCTCTGATCGAGATTTTAGAGCAACATGCTGTAGAAAATCAAGAAGACCAAAGGAATTTGCTCGCTCCTTTCGCTTGGAAAAGGAACGACAACCCGACAACGGCTAAAGAGCCTCAGTCAAAGAAAAGGAAAGTACCAGAACCAGCACCTGAGCCCTCCTCAGGGAGGACTCAGGATCCATTAGCTTAGATATTTCCTTTTACAACACTATGTAAATTACTGTATTTCCATTCCGCAATCTTTGAATTCAATAAAACGGGGTCCCCCCACTGTTTGATATTTGCAATCCAATTGTTGAAGTTTATTTTTTATTAAAACAAAAAACTAAAAAAATATGTCTTTGCATATCATTCATCATTCTCACATAACACATTCTTCTTACCTACGAATTTCACGTTTGTGTCTCGATTCTAGAGTCAAACTGTTTCATTCGTACAATACTCAGGCCAGTCAACAAAAGAAAATAGATAATCTCGAGGAAAAGAACAGAGAGTTGAGAGAAGAACTCGATGCTCTGAAAGAGGATTTGAGAAAGCTTCACAACGATATGCAAGCTCTGGCAGCAGTCCAGATACAAAGAACTGTGATCTCAGAGATCACATCGACGCCTATAGTGGAAAAGTATGATCCTCGGTATAACATGCCTAAAGATTGTCCCTGGGGAATGCCACTCAACTATATCCCTGAAGGATATATTCCGCCGATCACTAAAGATCCGGAAACTGCAGCAGGAACCGCTGGGCCTACAGGTTACAAACTTCGGGAAAACGAAGATGCCAGGGGCATGACAGCAACTCCTGAAGGTTACAAACTTCAGGAGAGGGAAGCACCAAGAGTCACTACCGTAATGACTATACCACCACCCGTGGTACACACTGTCCCAGAATGACAGATTTCCCAGATACCGTCCGGTGGAAACGAAAGTATGTTCAACAGAATGAATGAATTCCAAGAATAGTTCCTGGAGATGCAGAAGGAACTACAAGCTATTTGCGGTCAGGATCTATTTGGAAAGGACGCCGCAGACCTTTGTTTGGTCCCAATGTGAAAGTTCCGCACAAATTCAAGGTGCCTGAATTTGAAAAGTACAAGGGTAACTCTTGCCCTCAAAGCCATTTGGTGATGTACGCTCGAAGGATGTCAACTAAGACAGAGAACCAACAGCTACTGATCCATTATTTTCAAGATAGTTTAACCGGTGCCGCACTCAAATGGTACATGGGATTAAACCGCACTAAAATCGTCACTTTCCGAGATCTTGGCGCTGCCTTCGTTCAATAGTATAAGTATAATCTGGACATGGCAACAGACAGAGATCAACTCAAATCCATGTCTCAGAAGGACAAGGAAACCTTTAAGGAATACGCTCAGAGATGGCGTGAAATTGTCGCTCAAATTTGTCCACCTCTTGAGGAAAAAGAGATGAAAAAGATATTCTTAAAAACCCTGAGCTCATTTTACTACGAGAATGATGGCCAGTGCGCCCAGTGACTTCACCGAGATGGTGGGCATGGGAGTTCATCTTGAGGAAGCAGTCCGGAAAGGACGACTAGTTAAAGACGCTGGATCATCAAGCAGTACTAAAAGATACGGTAGTGCTCCCACTAAGAAAAAAGAGCAAGATATTGGTAATATCTCTCTCGGAAAGCAAAGGCGACAATACCAACCAGTAGCAGCTGTAACTCCTGCTATCAACCCTGCGCCTGTTTCTACGTATCAACCTCACGTTGCTCAGAGCCAACCGAATTAACAACAATATCAGCAAAGGACACAACAACCTCTTCAGCAGGCTCGTCCTTCGTACAACAACAACCGTACAATGCGACCACCAGGGTTCGACCTTATACCAATGTTGTACGCAGAACTATTTCCGCTACTACTGGCCAAAGGGCACGTCCAAACTAGGTCTCCTCTTACAGTACTGGAAAATCTGCCTTTTTGGTTCAAAGCGGATCAGACTTACCCTTACCATCAAGGAGGGCCAGGGCATAACATAGAAAACTGTCTCAGCTTCAAATCCGACGTACTGAAGCTTGTTAGGAGCGAGTCTTATCCTTCAAGGATACAAATCCGAATGTTCAAACGAACCCGCTGCCTCAACATGAGAAGGCTGCAGTAAATTTGATAGAGGGAGAGTCTAACCACAACTATCAAATTCATGATGTACTCTTATTGAGGGCCAACCTGGTCAAAATGCATCGCAGACAGAGCGGATATGGGCATGTACCATATCATAATTATCACCAGTGTGATATCTGCTCTAAAGACAATCAAGGATGTTATGTGGTGCAATCAACTCTACAGGAACAGTTGGATCTCGAATGGATCCAAGATCACCGAATTCGTGGGGTCAACATGACTTACACCCATTCCAACATCATTCAAAACCACGACATCCATGCGATGAATGTCAACTTGGTGGCAATGCACTCAAGGCAAAGCCAACATCATGATCTGCCGCGACACGATTACGATTCCTGTCTGATTTGCTCGGTAAATAATCAGGGATGCTCTTTTGTACAAGAGGCCCTCCAGCGTCAGATGGATCTTGGATGGATTCAGGATTACCGTGATAGAAATCAGTATCAAGTGAATATGATTCAAATCTTTGATATTCACTTGATGAATACCAGCTTGGTGGAGTTACATGCTAGCAAGTCCAACTCGGTTTTCTGACTTCGCATAATTATCAGAACTGCAAGGGATGTCGTGAGAGCGACCAAGGATGTGCTATCGATCAAAGAACTTTGCAACACTTGTTAAACCACTGGTGACTTCCGATCTATTTAGAAGAAGACACGCAACAAGTCAGCATGATTAACGGGAACCCCACTAGGCATCAAAGTCAGGATGTTCGATCAATGGAAATGAATCTAGTGAGATTACACTGCATACAAAGCGGACGTGGCCAGGTGCCACCACACAATTATAAATGCTGCAGAGTTTGCTCTGAAGATAATCAAGGATGCTACCTCGTGTGAGCAGCCCTTCAGAGTCAGTTGGACCACAAAGAGATTCGACTGTGTCCAAGTTCTGGGTCAACCAATTTGATGCCAGACTTTATCGCTGATCGAATCAAAGATATTGTCGTAATCTCTGATCATAAGAGGACCAAAGATGTTTGTACCATCATCCCTTTACTTGATGAATCGAAAGTTCCCAACCGGAAACTGATTGAAATTACTTACAATGGTCAGAAAAATCAGAAGGCTCCTGTAGTTATCTATCTACCGGGACCATTGCCATATGAATCAACTAAGGCTATCCCTTACGAATACGGTGCAACAACAATTAAGAATGGAAAGGAAATTCTATTACCCTCCGTCGTGAATATTGCAGACATCAGTCGAGTAACACGGAGTGGCCGAATCTTCAACCGAGGAGTTGGAGAACCTACCAGAGAAAAGGAACCTCAAACGGAAGTTCCTGATCAACCAGTCGATTAGTCTAGTGATCTCGACCATTCAAAGAACAACGATGAGATGCTGAAGCTCATCCAGAAGAGTGAATACAACATTGTTGATCAGCTATTGCAAACTCCTTCAAAAATCTGTGTATTATCTCTTTTACTTAGTTCCGAAGCTCACAGGGAGGCTCTACAGAAAGTCTTAGAGCAGGCCTTTGTGGAATAGGATGTTACAATAAGACAATTCGACAGCATCATCTCCAACATCACTTCCTGCAACAACTTGGGGTTTAGTGATGAGGAATTGCCAGAAGAAGGCAAAAGTCACAACATGGCACTCAATATTACAGTCAACTTACAGGACGATGCTTTATCCAGCGTATTGGTAGACACCGGACCAGCTCTAAACGTGATGCCGAAGTCCACTCTAATGCGACTATCATTCAAAGGATCTCCGATGAGAGGCAGTGAGGTCATCGTCAAAGCCTTTAACGGATCCAGAAAAATGGTTATCGGCGAAGTCGACCTTCCCATAACTATCGGTCCTCACACTTTCCAAGTCACTTTCCAGGTCATCGACATCTGAGCAGCATACATCTGTTTGTTAGGAAGACCTTGGATACACGACGATGGGGCAGTCACTTCGACGCTTCACAAAAAGCTGAAGTTTATCAAGAACGGCCAACTCATCACAGTCCGCGGAGAGCCAGCCTTGATTGTGAGTAACTTATCGGTATCCACTTATGTAGAACCAGAAGAGGTTATTGGAACCCAGTTCCAAGCACTTTCGGTGAGCAACGACAACCAGTCAGAAAAAGGAACATCGATTTCCTCGTGCAAAGATGCTCTCGAAATGAGCAAAAGTAACAACGTAAAAGGATGGGGACAAATTGTCATTCCTACTGATAACAAGACAAAGAAAGGTCTAGGTTTTTCTTCGACCTGTACCCAGACAGCTACTAACGATGAAAGTCTTCATCCCATGCAAAACTTCTTCCACAGTGGAGGTTTCCTTCACCCAGTGTCTCAAGAAGTACATACCATCAACGAGGGAGATTCCTACGATACAGATGAAGAATGGAAATCCTATCTTAACGAGGACGGTTATATGTCTTAGGAAGAGGTGCCTACACCATTTTGCTTTCCGGCACAAAGTCCGAGATTTATACCGAGGTAAGATGTCGAAATGATATACGGAGATTGTGATCCAGAAGGATGCCGTGCTCCACCAAACTCATTAGAGGAGGACACTCTGATGAAAGCCAACTTTGACCATAACTATTATGTCCCAATGGATGGCCTGCCTATCTGGCAGCCGTACCCAGGAGACTCGGGGCAAAAGAGTCAGTCCAACGATGTATATCAGCTGAGCATCATTGAAAAGAATACCTGTGTCCCCGCAGAATCATGGGATCATTATTCATGGCATTTAGAGAATATCCAGTACGAAGATGAATTTGCAAAGATCGCAGGACAACAGTTCCTTAACTACGCTTTTCCCGAGGTCAACGTCATCAAGAAAGATGACTCCTCCAGTTCCAAAGAAGTGTGGGACACCCTGGGACAACCGAGTGGTAAGTTTGACTTCTTGGTCAAGTACACCGCTCCTGAAAGTTATCGCATTAGGCTTGAAGACATTCAGCCAACTGGATGGGGAGATCTACCTGAGGGTGCAAACACTGTGCAAGATACAACAGAAGAGTTTGTCTATGACAACTCTGCATGGGAAACATATTCCAACGATCCTGATCCACCAGAAATCAGCGTTATTTCTGAAGACAAGCCAAGAAGGAAGGTACCAAACTTTGTGATTCACCGAGGAGTTCGCCGCCAATGGGTTGCTGTCAACGTTCTGAAAGTTGTTCATAAGTCTAAGTAATTGTCGTCTTTATCTTAACCTTTCACCCTGCCCAGGTGAAACAGATGTTTTGATAGGGCTCACTTTCTGTAAATGTCCCTCTTCGCTTGGCCCAAAGCGACAAAGTTTTGTTTTATAGGGCTGTAGTTTCAAGAATCGACAAGATCATGAATAAATAAACGTCGTTCTGTAATTTCCGCATTTATTGCTGTTTTCTCTTTTCGTTTTTTCAGAAAATGGTAATCCTAAAAAACAACTCAAATAATAAAAACAAGCATTTTTCAGAAAACACACTGCACGCACTCTTGCATTCTCTCTATCTCTTCTAAAAAATAATCATCACGTCATGCAGATTGTTTGTTTTAAACCCCATTGAAACATACGATTCAATGGCTTCTCCCAACTATGAATTCCCGGTATTTGAGGCTGAAGAAGAAGATGACGAAGAAATTCCAAAAGAGATCTCCCGATTACTCAGACAAGAGGAAAAGTCCATCAAACCTCTCAAAGAGCCGTTGGAAATGGCCAACTTGGGTTTAGAAGAAGAGAGGAAAGAAGTCAAGATTGGGGCACTGTTCAGTACAACTGTCAAAGAAGGTTTGATAAAGCTTCTCAAAGAGTTTCCCGATGTATTCGCTTGGTCCTATCGAGACATGCCAGGGTTGGATACCAGCATCGTGGAACATCATCTACCGTTAAGATCAGAATGTCCACCAGTAAAATAAAGGTTGAGACGGACTCATCCAGACATGGCCATCAAAATCAAAGAGGAAGTACAGAAACAGATTAACGCGGGTTGCCTCGCCACATCAGAATATCCTCAATGGTTATCCAACATAGTACCAGTTCCAAAAAAGGACGAAAAAGTCAGAATGTGCGTAGATTACAGGGATCTGAACAAAGCAAGTCCAAAGGATGACTTTCCCTTACCACACATAGACATGCTGGTTGACAGTACAACAAAGTTCAAAGTCTTCTCCTTCATGGATGGATTCTCGAGCTATAATCAGATAAAAATGGCGCCGAAAGACATGGAGAAAACTTCGTTCATTACCCCATGGGGTACCTTTTGTTACAAGGTAATGCCGTTCGGTTTGAAGAATGCCAGGGAAACCTATCAAAGGGCCATGATTACTCTGTTTCATGACATGATACACAAAGAAATCGAGGTATATGTCGATGATATGATTGCCAAATCTAAAATAGAAGAGGAGCATGTGACCCACCTGTCAAAGCTATTCGAGCGTTTGAGAAAGTAAAAACTCCGCTTGAATCATAATAAATGCACGTTCGGTGTCCGTTCAGGGAAACTGCTAGGGTTCATCATCAGCCAGAAAGGAATTGAGGTTGATCCTGACAAGGTCAAGGCCATTCAAGAAATTCCTTCTCCAAATACTGAAAAACAAGTCAGGGGATTCTTGGGACGTTTGAACTACATTTCCAGATTTATATTCCTCATGACTGCGACATGTGCGCCGATCTTCAAATTACTCAAAAAGAATCAGGACTGCGTTTGGAAAGAAGAATGCCAAACCGCCTTCGAAAGTATCAAGGAATACCTGTTAAACCCACCGATTCTATCACCTCCAGTGGAAGGAAGACCACGAATCATCTACCTAACAGTCTTGGAAGACTCGATGGGTTGTTTACTTGGATAACAAGACGAAACCAAAAGGATAGATTCTACCATTTACTATTTGAGCAAGAAATTTATCGACTGCGAGACTCGGTACACTATGCTTGAGAAAACTTGCTGTGCTTTGGCTTGGGCAGCCAAACGTCTTCTCTAGTACATGATTCGTCACACTACTTGGTTAATCTCTGAAATGGATCCGATCAAGTATGTCTTTGAAAAACCTGCTCTCACGGGAAGGATTGCCCGTTGGCAGATGTTGTTATCGGAATATGACATCGAGTACCATGCTCAGAAAGTCGTAAAAGGAAGTGTTTTAGCTGATCATTTGGCTCATCAACCGATTGATGATCAGGAATCGGTCGGATTTAACTTCCCAGACGAAGATGTTATGTATTTAAAAATGAAAGATTGCGATGAACCACTACCCAGTGAAGGGCCAGAACCAGGTTCCCAGTGGGGACTTATCTTTGACGGAGCTGTCAATCATTATGGAAACGAAATTGGGGTAATCATCATAACACCTCAGGGTACCCACATTCCTTTCACTGCCCGACTGACATTCAAGTGTACAAACAACGAGGCCGAATACGAAGCTTGTATCATGGGTCTCGAAGAAGCAATCGATTTAAGGATCAAGAACTTGGATGTATATGGCGACTTATCCCTGGTTATCATTCAGATCAAAGGAGATTGGAACACATACCAATCAGGACTGATTCCTTACTAATATTACGCGAGAAGTTTGTTACCATTCTTCAACAGAATCGAGTTTCACCATATCCCTCGTGAAGAGAATCACATGGCTGATGCATTTGCTACTCTCTCTTCCATGATTAGTGTAGGTCAATGGAACGAAATACCTAAGATCGACATAATGCGCCTTGAAAGGCCCGCTTATGTCTTCATGATTGAAGTAGTCATAGACGACAAACCTTGGTATCATGATATCAAATGCTTCCTTCAGAAACAAGAGTACCCACCTGGGGCAGCCAGAAAAGACAGAAAGACTCTCAGAAGATTGGCAGGCAAGTTCTTTCTGAGCGGTGATACACTTTATAAGAGAAACTTTGACATGGTCTTGCTCCGATGCGTAGACAGACCAGAAGCAAACATGTTAATGAAAGAAATTCACGAAGGCTCCTTTGGCACTCATGCCAACAGACACACAATGGCGAGAAAAAATTCTGAGAGCAGGGTACTTGTAAGTTCTGTGTTGACAGCAACTTTGGTAAAACATACTGCTATGTTAAATGTTATGAATGATGCTTGAACATGTGAACAGAACATCTCTGTTCTGTAAAACTTACATGCAGGTTTATGGATGTCAAAGCAGATGTCTTAACATGTGATTCCAGAACTGATGTTGCTTCTGTTTTAGAATTATTGTGGGTTGTTTTGGAATATCTGATTGATTCGTTGATGGCGCAAAGTAAGGAGGAGTTTTTCTGGGTTCTTAAAGTGTTTTGTTACGATTTTTTGGAGATCTTTTGTTCTACGTTTTTGGAGAAAATCATGGGATGTTTAAAGCATTAAATTGGTTTGATTTGGATTTGATTTGGCCCAAGCCCATGTTACGTATTTCTTTATAAAGACCTGCTAAACCCTATTTGCTGATCAGAGAGAATAGTGTGAATTGTGCGCTTTGTTTTAAGGATTATGGTTTATGTCTTTTGTGATTTGTGAGCCACTCTTGTATTGTTCTAATACTAGAGTTGGACTGTTAGTTGAGTTATACTTTGTTAATCATCTATAAGCTTTTAAGCAAGGATGATTATGTGTCCTTGAAGTGTGTCTTCTATCTCTTGTGGTTTCTGTATTTGTCACTGTGTGTGATTGAGGGGGAGTGAGAAGGGTCTCATATCTAAGAGTGTCTTAGGTAGAAATTGCACGGGTAGAGATTAGGTGAGAAGGTTGCAAACTAGAGGTTGTGTGTTGAGAAACTTCAAACTAATTCTATTTAGTGAATTTCCTTCCTGGCTTGGTAGCCCTGAGACGTAGGTGTGTTTGCACTGAACTGGGTTAACAATTGCTTGTGTTATCTCTTTTCATTTACTGCTTTTGTTACATTGTTTTATGTGAATCAGTTCTTAGATATTTGTGTCGTAACATCTCCTTCGACATCACATATCTGATACCAGAATTTCAATTGGCATCAGAGCGGGAACCCTGCTCTATTTCGGGGTGGGATCTAGGGAAGATACTTTCTGGTACTATGGACAAGGAGGGAGGATTTGTGAACAGACCACCCATTCTAGATGGAACCAATTATGACTATTGGAAACCACGCATGGTGGCCTTCTTGAAATCCCAGGATAGCTAGGCTTGGAAAGCTGTCTTAAAAGGATGGAAACACCCTATTACTCTGGGGAAAGATGGACAACCTACCTCTGAGCTAAAGCCTAAAGAAGATTGGACTAAAGAAGAGGATGAATTAGCTCTTGGAAATTCTAAAGCTTTGAATGCATTATTCAATGGGATTGATAGAAACATTTTCAGGTTGGTAAACACTTGTGAGGTGGCTAAAGATTCTTGGGATATACGTAAAACTACTCATGAAGGCACATCTAAAGTGAAGATGTCAAGACTTCAGTTGCTCACCACCAAATTTGAAAACCTAAGGATGAAAGATGATGAAAGCATTCATGACTTTAATATGAATATTCTTGAGATAGCCAATGCTTCCAGTGTCTTAGGAGAAAAAATATCAGAAGAAAAGCTGGTAAAGAAGATTCTCAGGTCTCTTCCCAAGAGGTTTGACATGAAAGTTACTGCAATAGAAGAAGCTCAAGACATTAGCAAGATGAGAGTGGATGAACTTGTTGGATCTCTCCAAACATTTGAGTTAGGCACAGTGACAGACCTGAAAAGAAAAACAAAAGCATAACTTTTGTGTCCAATTCTGAAGATGGAGAGAAGGAAGGTGATATGGAAACTAATGAAGGAATATCCAATGATTTAGTGCTACTTGGAAGGCAGTTTAACAAGGTGCTGAGAAAGATGGACAGGCATTCTAGACAAAATGTCAAGAACAACTCATCTGACATCAACAAGTCAAATGACTTTGGAAGAAGAACAAGGGCTAAAGAAAAATCCACTCAAGGCAAAGGAATACAATGTCATAGATGCGAAGGTTTTAGGCACATTAGAGCTGAATGTCCTACATACCTCAAGAAACAAAAGAAGGATCTAACTGTATCTTGGTCTGATGAGGATTCTGAAAGTGAGCTTGAAGAAGAATCTGCCAAGCATGCTACTGCTCTTACTGGCAGATGTGTCTCTGATGAAGACTCTAGTGATGATGAGGTGACCTATGATGAGTTAGCTGTCTCCTACAGAGAATTGTGTCTCAGAAGTGAAGAAGTATGTCAACAAGGGGAGAAACAGAAGAAACTTATAATCCAACTGAAGGCAGAAAAGGAAGAGCATCTGGAAACTATCTCTAAGCTGGAAGATGAAGTGAGTTTGCTGAACTCTAAACTTGACAGAATGTCCAAGTCTGTCAGAATGCTGAACAGTGGGTCTGACACATTAGATGAAATTCTTCAGGTTGGAAAATTGGTTAGAGACATGTGTGGACTAGGATTTAATAAAGGAAAGGAACCTCTTTCAAACTTCATTCATCCCAAACCTAAAATAAAGATGTTGAATCAAATGTCTCAACATCATGACAGAAGGGAATTCAATCACACAAGAGGGAAATTTCAACGCTGGAGGTGTCATTACTGTGGAAGGTTTGGTCACATAAAACCATTTTGCTTTAAGCTGTATGGGTACCCTAAGCCTGCACCTCAGCCCAAACCCAATCAGGTCATTCCAAATGTCAAGGAGAAGAAACAATGGGTTCCCAAGGCTGATGTTACCTGTCTTATAGCTCACACCTCTCTTAAATTGTTCTGTTACGATTTGTTGGAGATCTTTTGTTCTACGTTTTTGGAGAAAATCATGGGATGTTTAAAGCATTAAATTGGTTTGATTTGGATTTGATTTGGCCCAAGCCCGTGTTGCGTATTTCTTTATAAATACCTGCTAAACCCTATTTGCTGATCAGAGAGAATAGTGTGAATTGTGCACTTTGTTTTAAGGATTAGGGTTTCTGTCTTTTGTGATTTGTGAGCCACTCTTGTGTTGTTCTAATACTAGAGTTGGACTGTTAGTTGAGTTGTGCTTTGTTAATCATCTATAAGCTTTTAAGCAAGGATGATTATGTGTCCTTGAAGTGTGTCTTCTATCTCTTGTGGTTTCTGTATTTGTCACTGTGTGTGATTGAGGGGGAGTGAGAAGGGTCTCATATCTAAGAGTGTCTTAGGTAGAAATTGCACGGGTAGAGATTAGGTGAGAAGGTTGCAAACCAGAGGTTATGTGCCGAGAATCTTTAAACTAATTCTATTTAGTGAATTTCCTTCCTAGCTTGGTAGCCCTCAGACGTAGGTGTGTTTGCACCGAACTGGGATAACAATTGCTTGTGTTATCTCTTTTCATTTACTGCTTTTGTTACATTGTTTTATGTGAATCAATTCTCAGATATTTGTGTCCTAACATCTCCTTCGACATCACATATCTGATACCAGAATTTCAGTACTATTGGTTGACCATGGAATCCGATTGCTACAAGTACATGAGGAGATGTCACAAGTGTCACATATACTCAGACAAAATCCATGTACCGCCAACGCATATCAAAGCTCTCTCTTCCCCATGACCTTTTTCCATATGGGGAATCGACATGATTGGCATGATAGAACCCAAGGCTTCGAACGAACATCGATTCATCCTGGTAGCCATTGATTACTTCACCAAGTGGGTCGAAGCAGCGTCATACGCCAATGTAACCCGACAAGTGGTGGTCTGATTTATCAAAAACAATCTCATATGACGTTATGGTGTTCCTAGCCAGATCATTACTGATAATGGATCCAACTTGAACAACAAGATAATGAAAGAGTTGTGCGCTGAGTTCAAGATTGAACACCATAACTCATCTCCCTACCGCCCTAAGATGAACGGAGCGGTAGAAATGGCTAACAAGAACATCAAGAAGATCGTTCAAAAGATGGTTGTAACCTACAAAGACTGACACGAGATGCTACCCTTTGTTCTTCACGGTTATCGCACATCTGTCCGCAATTCAACAGGGGCAACCCCTTTCTCTCTAGTTTATGGCACGGAAGCAGTGCTCCCCATAGAGGTAGAGATCCCATCAATCCAGGTATTGATGGAAGCTAAGCTAACAGAAGCTGAATGGTGTCAAAGTCGACACGACGAGATGAATCTGACCGAAGAAAAGTGAATAACAGCACTATGCCACGGTCAGTTGTATCAGCAAAGAATGAAGAAGGCGTTCGACAAAAAGGTCCGACCTCGCGTCTTCAGAAAAGGAGACCTCGTGCTCAAGAAGATACAATCATTTCTCACTGATTCCCGGGGCAAGTGGACTCCGAATTATGACGACCTATACGTGGTCAAGAAAGCTTTCTCAGACAGCGCCTTGAGACTCGCAACCATGGATGGAGAGGAATTTTCCTACCCCACCAATGTTGATGTAGTCAAGAAATACTTCGCCTAAATAAAAAAAAACGTCTCGGTGGATTGAAAACCCGAAAGGGCGGTCCAGGCAAAAGTTAGAGACATAAGCAAAAACCATCCCGGTGGATTGGAAATCTCAAAGTACAATCCAGGAAAAAGTTAGGGATTCATGGCAAGTAACTACGTCCAACAAAGGGGCAAATCCCCCAGCAGCAGTCCTGCCATCAGTCAGGAAAACTCCAATTAAGGTCTTCTTCGACGGAAGCTCAGGATGTCCGGAATTCAAAGTTGGTAGAAGGATAGTGGTCGTTATGTTTCAATGTAGCCTTTTTCCCCTTAAATTACCATTTTCTAAACTTTGTAAATACTCCATGGAATCACGCGTTTGGCCGATTTCCATCCTATCATTAAAATTTGAGCCCTAGTGCTTTTGTTTGCAATTCTTATTTGTTTTAGCTTTACATGACGACATTTTAACATGATCAATGATTATTAAAATAAAACAAAAAATGAATTTACTTGTCATACTTTTTCTGCTTTTAAAATAAAGATGGCAATTTCTTTTGACTGTTGAACATCAAAAGATCATCGATCGCTACTCCAGAAGTAATTGAACTTCAAAGTGCAGAATCAAAGTACTCCTTCTAAACCAGTGCACCTGAATGAAGGATCAGCTGTATCAGATGTGATTTTCTCATTTGATATCCTCGGCAGAGTTCTTATCTCCTAAGCCCGGCCAACGTTGTTCCCCACAGGGACTATCTCTCCTAAGCAAGGTAGAATTGCTACTTTTGAACAAATGATGCTTCTTCCACCCCAGCAGTGGCCGAGTATCCAGTCGTGTTCATCCACTAGTCTGTATGTCGCGTCAGTTTTGTCAGCATATACATACATACATCATGCATTATTGATTTACATTCATATTCATATTGCATCACTATCACTCTAGTCGGTCTTACCCCCTGGTGATAAAAGTCCTCTCAATCGAGTTGTCTGTTATTTCCTCGCCAGGAAATGCCTCATCTGAGCGATCTCTCCTCCAGGTTATTTTTGGGATGGAGAAGGCCCTTGACCACTTTGATAACTTGAACCTCTGAAAAACAAGAAAATTCTAGACAAACGTCACTCTTCTCCATTGAAGATGATATCTTTGCTTTCCCGGATTAAGGAAAATCCTAGATAGAGCCTCGCAACTAAAGACTCTCAGCAACGCAGTGGTCTTCTCTCCAGAAAATCAATGTTAATGAAGTCATCAGCACCTCAAAGTTGGGGTACATTGTATGGCATTCCTCCGAGAAGGTCTCGAAGAAAGATATAATGTAGCATCCACAAGCAGAAAGCAGTCTCTCAAGAGACTCATTTTTCCCTAGTAGAGTCAACAAATGGCGTCTCCAACAGAGACGTTTGCACACCTCTACAGCTCAGACCAATGGGTTTCCCCCAGCAAGTCTGACCTTAACCCTTTTCCGTCAAATGGCATCTCCCCAGTAAAAGGAAAATTCGGCGAGAAGTTTGAGGAAAACCACTACAAATAGCGTCCCTTGTCAAGAAAGTTTATTGACAAAAGAAACTGAGACCAGTTCCTTGGTAGAAAACCAGGATCGAGGGGAAGTTTACATCAGAAACTGAGACCAGTTCCTTGGTAGGAAACCAAGACCGAGGGGAAGTTTATATCAGAAACTGAGACCAGTTCCTTGGTAGGAAACCAGGATCTAGGGAAAGTTTATATCAGAAACTGAGACCAGTTCCTTGGTAGGAAACCAAGATCGAGGGGAAGTTTATATCAGAAACTGAGACCAGTTCCTTGGTAGGAAACCAGGATCGAGGGGAAGTTTATTTCAGAAACTGAGACCAGTTCCCTGGCTGAAGACCAGGATCGAGGGGAAGTTTTTACCTTTTCTAAGCATTATTGCTTAGCAAAAGAAGATGAATGCGTAAACTACCATTCCTAACCACTGTCAAAATTTCGGGTATTTCGATATTTAATCATCTTGCACCCCGAATGCCCGAATACCTTCGCCATTCACACCTTCAGGTCCAAGAAGATTAAATAGGGGCATCTGTCATACCCCAAATTTTGACCACTAAGATTTCCCATCATTGTGCAAACTATCATCATAATATGGATGTACCTTTATGCCTCATCAATCTCCTCAAGAATTGTTGAGCATTCCCTGCAATCAAGCATTAGAGTTTTAAGCCCTCTCAGAGTACTTAGACAAAGGATCAATCAAGAAATGACATGATCTTCAACTTTTCTAACCTCTCAAACACACATAAATGATCAAGAGGACTCCCACATCAAGAATCAGGCACAAGGTTGCAGCACTCCAAGTGGATTAAGCCTTAAGATCACCAGTGTCACCAAACTAGGGTTTTGGTCGACTGAGGCCTCCAGATGGAAATTTTCCTCTGGGCATGGGCCATTGCTTCAAAGCACAACTTAAGATACTCCAAAGGACCTCATGGACCCAATCATCAAGTCAATTTCACCTCAGGTGAAGCATTCATCAAAAAATCAGGAATTAGGGTTCTTGACCTAATTCACCCCTAAGTTGACTTTTGGGACAAAACATGAGCCAAGACCTCAAGACATGATTTGAGGGTCTCTAATAAACTATATTGATCCATTTGCAACAATGGATTGATCCAAGAAGCTTAACTCACAAGTTTCATTTTCATCTGGACCACAATTAGGGTTTCGGGGAAAAAGTCAACTGTACCTTTGACTTTTGACCAAGACATGCTCCCAAACCTTGGGACATGATTCAATACACCCTAAGCACCTATGTAACATATCCATTAGGTTTGATTTAGGTCAAGGACTTGATTTCACCAAGGATCGCACAGTTTGGAATTCATCTGATAAAAAGTCAACTGTGCACAAAAGTCAAGTTTGACTTTTTGGAATTTTCCACAATTATGGTTTCTTGACTCTAAAATAATGTTAATATGTGATTTGAATCATCACTCATCAAGAAAAATCAAAGAAAGTGGGATAACTTGTAAAAGGGGTAACCATAAAAACTTAGAATTTTTCTAAGTTATGGAACAAAGTGGCTAGGGTACCAACTTTCAAGGACCATAACTTGAGATCCAAGCAACCATTTTGGATGGTCCAAAGATGGATCTGTAGCTCTCATGGCATACTTCAAAAGTGTCAACTACACCTCATTCCAATTCCTCATAGATTTCAAGTTATGATTAGATCAAAATCACTAAAAACATGAAAATGCATCTTTTTCCAACACTTACAAAAATTCTGCTTAAGGCAGATTTCAAGTTAAACACCAAAACTTGGAGGGCTATTTCACATAGTTTTAGGCTGAATCAATTCAAGATGTAAACATCAAAGTTGTTGTCCATATTGCCTACAATCCAAGGAACTTATTGGCATGAAACAACTCAGCTTGAGCCAAGAGTTATGGCTGCTGCAAAACACCATGTCAAGGCTGTCATGAATAACCAGTTTGCATGTTTTCTTGCTTTACACGATTTTTGAGTCAAGGCTTAGGATCACTATGCCACATTCATCCAATCTGATCATCATCCATCTGATCCAACTAACAAACTTGGACTGAAATGCCAAATGCTTGTCCTTGAGAATTGATGAGTTTTTGGCATATATGCCTTGAATTCAAAGGGAATTAATGTGGAATAGTGCACTTTCAAGATTCTCACTCTCCTCAGTCAAGTTCTCTGATTAAACAACAATTAAAATGACTAAGGAATGTGGAATCACTCAATACATAGCTGAGCTATTTGGGGCAGCTGTTACATCTAGTGCAAGAGGCATTTATGCCAAGCCAAGACCATTGAACGATGGCCTTATCCTCTGAGCTTCAAGAGAACCACTTCAACACAACTCCTCCACCATAAATAGAGGTCCTAACTGATAATTCAAATCACACCAAAGCAGCCTACAACATTGATTTCTCTCATTCTCTCCTTAAGTGCCAAATTTCTTTGTTTTTGAGCAAGTACTATCGGGTTTTGAGTTGCAGAGCCAAGCAACTCAAACCATCAGTTCTAACACATCACATATGATGTATAGAAGCTGTCCAAACACCTAAACCACTTCTGAAATACCTGAATCAAAATCTCAATCTTCAACCTAGCCATTATGCAGTTGGGATACCACAACTTGATCCAAAGATTTTCAAAGTGTTCTAAGGCTTGCAATCTACTCCACAACATCCATTGAAGCTATAGAGGTCATCAAATTACTTCTGGAAAACACTTTGTGCAGAGTTCCAATTCTTCTTGCAGCAAGGTAAGCCTCAAACTCTCATAACATGATCCATACATATTTCCTCGCATGATACTTTTGCCAATTGCTTATCATTATATGTTAAGTATTTCCCCTCAAAAAATTTGACCATATCCCTCACAAACATGTCTGCACGATTTCTTTTGCAAAATTAGGGTTCATACATTCATGTTAATGTAACTTGCTACACACTGAAAATAAATGAAATCAAATATTGCCATCATGTTCCTTGTTAAAAAACGCATGAATTTGGTGTTTGAATCATGTCAAATGGTTGAGAGATGAGTGAGATAGAGAGCTTCACGCATCTGGCCCAAGGAAGAAGATGGCCATGGCGCCATTCTTCAGGTTTTCAAACCAAACTTGCCTTATATTTTTCCCTTGCCATATGTTTAATGAATTGGCATTGCGCCCCAGTGGTTGATCAGCTGGTTTGTGAGTATTGGCAAGCGAGAGGTCTGGGGTTCGAATCCCCCTCGCCCCAGACCTCTTTTTTTATCACTTATTCCATTTTTATTATTTTTCATATTATTTTTTAAATGATTTGGAAAATTAATAACTCTCTCAATTTTAATTATTTTTTATTGGTTCTTTTTGCAAAAAATCACAAAAATGCTGAAATATTTTATTCCACAAAAAAGTCAAATTTATATTATTTATTTAATATAGTTGGTATTTTTGTAAATACATTCATTTTTTATTGTTTTTAAACCTTTTAAAAATGAATATTCATCTTGAAAATCAAAATTAAATGAGTCCTAAATCATCTTGTGATTAAAACTTCATTTTTCAAACCTTAACCAAAAATCACAAGTAGTTTATTTAGACTTATTTGGTTTTTTTTTGTCATTTTATTCATTTTATTAAAAGAATTACTTTTAGAAAAATGATGAAATTAGGGTTTCTTTGATTTTCACCCTAAAAAATTTTTTTTCAAACTTTTTGGGCCTCTTGATAGAGTGTAAGTCCCATCCCTTTGTAAATAAACAATTTTGGGCCTCACATATTGTATAAGTCCCTCTGTATATTTTCAAAAGTTCGGGGCGATCGTCGCCTTTTTTAAAAAATCAATTGGGCTTCTCCTTGAGCTATAAGACCCATATTTATTTATTTTCCAACCTTTTGGGACTCTAATAGAGTGTAAGACCCAGTCCCTTTTTTAACCAAAACCTTTTTGGGCCTCAGACATTGTATAAGCCCCACTGTGTTAAAAAAGTCTCGGCGCGATCGCCATTTCAAAACGAAAACCATTTGGGCCTACCCTTGTGTTGTAAGTCCCATTTATTTTCTTTAAATAATCTTTGGGCTTCTCCTTGAGTTGTAAGACCCAACCCTTGTTGTACATAAACCTTATTGGGTCTCAGTCGTTGTATAAGTCCCGGTACAATATTCAAAACAACGGTGCGATCACTGTCAAACTCTTTGGGCCTCTCCTTAAGTATAAGGCCCAACAATCTTTTCAAAACAATTCCCTTTTAATTTAGATTCAAATATATGTATTGTTATCAAAACTTTCTTTAATTTCTTTGAATAACTAACAATACAACATGGAAGATTGCTCACTTGTAAGTTTTATCCGCTTTCATTTACTTACTTTAATATATATAACTGTATTGTGGGAAGCGTCGCATGGTTAGTCTTCTTTCATTCTTTTAAATACACGTCAAATATATATATAACTGTATTGTGGGAAGCTGCGCATGGTTAGTCTTCTTTCATACCTTTTAAAATACTTGTCATATATATCAACTGTATATATACTAGTATAGTTATTTAGAGTTTTCCCCGGCAACTAGGTCTAGAACTAGGTAAAGCCCTGTTGGTCACTCTTAAATACAAACAAAACTAGATCCCCCATAGGATTTCCAGATTCAGTCTTTCCTTCTCTTGGGGTTAAACAATATGGAACAAAGAGAAAGGCAATATTCTCGGTGAACCTTTTCTCAGACTGTCACCCCTAGAAATTGTCAAAGAAATTCTACTCCCCGAAGTTGATCTATTCTCTGTGAATAACATCTCCTGAGCTTCTTCAAATCACAGAACTATCACTAAGTGATCTATTCTCTGTGAATAGCATTTCTTGAA
The DNA here is from genome assembly GCA_022829125.1 of Lathyrus tuberosus. Lineage (NCBI taxonomy): Eukaryota > Viridiplantae > Streptophyta > Magnoliopsida > Fabales > Fabaceae > Lathyrus > Lathyrus tuberosus. The sequence continues at coordinate 3,972,709 of JALAZF010000164.1, read as the reverse complement.
CTTTCCTTGGTTTGGGACCCACAGGCTTCCTAAAAGCATCCCCACCTCTTTTTGGGCTTTGTACAAGGACCCTTCGGCTTCTTAGAAGTTCTCATGCCTTCTCTTGGGCTTAATACAAGGACCCTGACGACCTCTTAAAGGTATAAGACAGAACTTAGTCATCCTTTGCTAGAGCAGTCTTTCCAGTGTCAGACCTCCGACCACTTTAGGGTTGATTCTCATCCCTTAATGCCCGTGCCTCCTCTTGGGCATCATACACAAGATAAAACTCTTCCACACCAGTAGACTTGGACAGTCTGATCCCCTTGAGTCTCAAAGACATTCTCAAGTTTCTTACAACTATAGGAAAAAACCCCAGGCATCCTGGATCGATCTCCAGCAGAAACCCAACCTCTCTCATGAGAGTTCCCCGACCAGGGTCAACACTACTTTAAATGAGAACCTCAAGGTATCTGACATCTCAACTATTCTGTAATCCTCAGCAAGAGTTGATTCCCCACTTGGACCTACCTCGGGATCTCAATTAACCCCGAAAAAAGATAGCCTCCTCTTAGGCTTTGTATAATGATCCTTCCTCAGCGAAGTCAGCCTCCCCTTGGGCTTTGTACAAATGATTCTCCCCAGCGGAGCTATCCTTTTCAAACTCTCTTGTTGAGTCAATCACTTTCCAGACTCTCTTGTTGAGTCAATCACTTTTTAGACTCTCTTGTTGAGTCAATCAAACCCTTAGACTCCCTTGTTGAGTCAATCACCTTTTAGCACTCTCTTGTTGAGTCAACCATTTTTTGCCTCAATCTTGGGCTTTATACAGGACAGATAAAATCACTCTCTTGTTGAGTCAACCTCTTTTTAGCCTCAATCTTGGGCTTTGTACAAGACATAAATCTCCCTCTCTTGAGCTTGGGATAGCTATCTTCCCTAGCAGAGTCATCTTCCCCAAGCATAGTCAAACTCTTTTAGCCTCAATCTTGGGCTTTGTACAAGACAGATAATACTCTCCAGCAGAGTTAAATCCTTTTACCCTCAATCTTGGGCTTTGTACAAGACACATACAAACCTCCCCAACGGAGTTAAACCTCTGTAGCCTCAATCTTGGGCTTTGTACAAGATAAATAAAACACTTTCCCCCGAAAAAGTCAAACTTCTAGCCTCCTTTTAGGCTTTGTATAATGATATCCCCAAAGAGTCAGTCTCTTTTTTGCCTCAATATTGGGCTTTGTACAAGACACATAAGCAATCTCTTGTTGAGTCAATCAACTCCTAGCCTCCTCTTAGGCTTTGTATAAAGAAATCCTCTAGCCGAGTTAATTAACCTTTTAGCATCAACCTTGTGCTTTGATCAAGGCACACAAAAATCAACAATCCTTCTTTAGAGATGACAAATTCTCTCTCAGTCAAACCTTTTAGCTTCAATCTTGGGCTTTGAACAAGACACCAAAACATCTTTTTCCTCCCTTAGAATAGGAGGAACTACGATTGTTCTGATTTCCCTGTTTCATTTAAACGGGAATACATAGGCATACGATTGCAAAATATTAGCGAGCATACTAAAAAAAAACTCTAGGTCTAGTACCTTTACACATCAATCAAAACTTAGGTCCAGTACCTTACCAAAAACATCGGGAGTAACCCGAACATCAACAAAAACTCACGCACTCTCTCATACTTCCCATGAAACTTTCCCAACCCATTAACAGATAAACACCATCAATTACAAAGCGAGACCTAAATCTAATATGCTGTGGATAACCACATATAGGATGAGTAATTGACAACTCCCCATTGTATAACCTGACCCCGACTCCCCAAATCTCTTTAAGCGTTTGTTCAGTTAAACATTTGCGTGCAAGGTTAGTTTTAGATAGCTTCCCTTTCCCTTTCAGCTTCACGGGATAAATAAGAAATCAGAAAGTAGCACCCCCTCCTCATTACGGTGAGGAAAAACCCAGCGATAAGGTGGTCGCGTCACCGACAAAAATCGCTCGCTACACTTTGCTTGTTCCATTCTTGACAGATGTGTTGCTTTTATTTGGTGCTTTTGGTTCCTTAATCGTTGACTTCTTGGGTTCCTTAGTTGTTCCCTTGGTAGTAGCTCCTTTAGGCCTCCCCTGTAGGAAACAATCACAATATATACAATCAAAATAACATTCATAACAATCACAATATCAATCTAAAAATGTAAATAAAGACAATATGACAATACCCTTTTTTTAGGTGCCATTGTGACTTGACTTGTATGACTAGCTTGAGTAGGTATTCCTTGACTAGCTTGTGTGGGCATTTCTTGACTTGCAGCATTGGGCATTGTTTGGATTGCAACATTGGGCACTCCTGAACTTGAATCATTGGGCATTCCTTGACTTGCAACATTGGTACTTCCTGATGGAAGAAGCACAATCTGCTTGTTTTTCTTGCATGTTCTTTTGTTGCGTCTAAGCTCAAAACATAACTTGCATCTATGGTTTGTGTTAGTTCTTCTCCATTTTGTTTGGCTTCCCTCATCAGGTTCTCTTCTCCTAAGTTTTTTTGACCTCCCTGGGACTCTTTTGAACATAGGAGGGTATATAGCTGGATCATCAGTTTTTGGCCACTTATTTTGGCCATTCAAAGGAGTGATCCCTACTTCGTAACATCTGACATATGTTGTCTTGTGGTAACATTTATGAACATAGTTAATGGTATTATCTACTTTCCTATGGATTCCAGAAATTGCATGCCTACATGGAATTCCAGTGAGATCCCAAAAATTACATGAAAATGTCTTGTTATTCAGATCAACTACAAAACTATCAATGAACATCACATGGGTAACCTGGAATGTTAGTTGTCCAGCATAAGTTGCTGTCCAACTTGCACTCTTCTCAATCCCTCTATCCAATCTCCTAAGTGGCTTTGACATAATCCTACCATTATAACCATTAACCTTTTCTCTTAAAGTTGCAAACCTACCCATAAGATAAGACCTAATCCATTCAAACATTGTAATAATAGGTTTATCCCTTTGAAGCAGAATAGTGGCATTAAATGATTCACTTAAATTATTCATCAGTACATCACACTTAGAAAATAAAGGAAAGGCATGCTTACACCACTTTGTTTTTGGTATGGCCTCCAACCATTCATAGGCAACATTGCTGACTTCCTGGACTTTTGCATGAATTGTTCATGAGCTTCAAGATAAGTAGCCTTTGCTGCAGCCATCATTAGGTCCCTAAAGAGGGTACCACCACCAAACCTCTTTTTAAAGTTAGCATAAAGATGTATGGCACAAAATCTATACTCAAATGCCGGGTATTGTTCCTCAAACACTTGTACAAGACCCTCTATACAATTAGAACAACTACATAAAACACTTTAACAAGAAATGCAAATAATCCACAAAAAATAAAAAGTTGTACACTTGCCTTTTGTTGGTCAGAAATAAAACACCACCTTTGATCACCAATGTCTTCAATAAGTAGTTGCATAAACCAACTCCAAGTGTTTTTTGACTCAGTTTCTACAACTCCAAATGCAAGAGGTAGATACTGGTCATTAGGATCTCGTCCCACTGCAATCATTAGTATACCACCATATTTATGTTTTAGATGACAACAATCAAGTCCAATAAATGGCCTACAAGAATGTTTCAAGGCTTTCTTTGTTCCATCAAAGCACATGTAACATCTTTCAAATCTTGGTAACAAACCTGGACCTGGAGTTTGGATGTTCATCTTAAAAGTGTTTCCTTTTGAAGCTCTCCTCAATTCAGCCCCATAAGACCATAACAAACTATATTGTTTGTTAGAATCTCCCTCTACAATCCTCTTGGCAATTTGTTTTGCCTTAAAAGCCCTACATCCTGGAATTTCAGTAGCATATCTAACCCTAACATCAGTAATCACCTCATTCAACTTCATTTTATTGTTGTTCTTCATCCTATCTACAATCACCTTTGCAACCCAATCAGCCTTTGCACTTTTGTTAAAAAACTGTCTTCCACACTTATGTTTATCAAACAAGGTCTTAATTCTAAAGGTGGTAGATGTCAACACTTTGCTGCAAAGGACAGTGTAAGCACATAGAGATTTCTCCTTGCAAACCACCCTACATCTCACTGCATCATTCTTCAAAATCTAACATCCCTCCCATTCAGGACATTATGTTCCAAAATAGAATTCTTAAACTGCCTAAGTGATGAAAACTCCATTCCCACCTTGAACTTATAATCCTTTGTAATACCATCAACATCATTATACCTAACAACACCTGGCCTTTCATCATCACTATCATCTTCAGCTCCACTATCAAGCTCATCAGTTAAATACTCATCTTCAATTATATGTTCTTTGCCCATCCCTGGTGTAATTAAGCTTTCCTTAACTACCTCACTAGAACCAGCCACATCATCTTCAGCATGTACATTTGATGGGATACTATCAAATTGAACATTAATACCATCATCAAAACCCTCATCAATAGGATTCATCCTTTCCTCTTCACTATCTTCAAACTTAATATCTTTCAATGACTCATCACTAGAACTCTCATCCTCTGAACCAGAATCAACCTTATCTTTAAATTTTGGGCATTTGTTCCTCCTTCTTGCAGTCTCCATAAAGGTTTCAGCCCCCTTACTTGGTATCTCTTAAGTGTATATTTCAATATCATCCTTGCATTCGTTCATAAAAGCACCAATCTCAAAAGTATCACAGTCATCCTTAAATGGTTTTAGATCACTCTCTAAGGCACCTTCACCATGTTTCCACCACATCCTAACACTACTATATTCAAATCTAGGATCCATCCCCTTAATTAAATCACAGGCATAAAAAAAAGACCAACTTTGACTGTCCTGCCCATTAAAAGCGTATACCTCCCCACCCACATACTTTAGCATAGGGTCTTTTACAAAAGAACCCTTAGTGAAAAATATTACCTTAAAGACCCCCATCCCTACATATTGAAAATACTTTTACAGTCAATAATGGACCCACAACAAAAAACCCTAAAAACAGAATCTATATAGTAAAGAAAATAATTTAAGCCTCAATGATGAATACACCGCCATTAAAATACTATACCTATACCAAAGTTCAATAAAACAGAATCTAATAAAGAACATGTGGACCTACCTCAAGTTTCATTGTCGAGGGACCACAGATTTGCAGCAGCTTCCAAAAAGAATGTTGGGACCACAGAGCAACTCAAACGCAAAAACTGCAAAACAATGTTACCAAAACAAGGTTACGAAACAGACTTTAGGGTTTAAAAACGAAATGTTTGAAAAGGAAATTTTTTTGAGCTCACCTTGGGAATGAGAGAGAGCAGAATACCTTTGAGCAATGTCAATGTTAACTTTTAGCAAGTGAAAAGTTAATCTAGGGTTAAGTAAATCTAAAGTGAAAAGTCAGCAATGATACGAATGCAAGAAACACACATTTTGTGGCATGGTGTGGCAATGTGTGGCATTCTTACATCAACAAAAACATTAATCAAAATAAAAATGAATGACATATCAGCCTCCAAGTCATCAGCCGTTAGCTTAAATAGACGACAAGGATGAAATTTGGGGACGGAAAACTTTTGAGGGACTATTCTTTAAACAAAAATTTTATAGGGACCACGAAGTTTGGAATATTTAGAGGGACGAAAAACATATTTAACTCTTTTTTTGTTAAATTAAAGTACAACCACGAACTAGTTTTTCATATCATTGTTAGAGTTAGAGACGCTAAGTGGTCGGTTTCGTCTGACATAAGAATTTTATATTGGCTTAGGCAAAATCTGAATAATGGTTTGAGTAATTTTGTCCGACCTGATTCACCTACAAATGTTTATGAGTGAGAACAATTAACAGTTTATAAATCGGTTTTATAAAATTGAATTTACTTAAACTTGAATTCTAATATTTTCTTCTTACTCATTTTCTATTTACCAAGTCTTCATTTGTATGTTAAGTTGCAGATGATTAGTAAAATGTTTTTTTATTTTGATTCTTTTCTAGCAATTCATTGGTTTGAGACCCCTTGATTTGTATCACAGTTTTAAGTATTTACCACCTTATTGGCAACATAAAGGTTTTGAATTCAAGTTGGGTGTCATTTGCTTTTAATGTTATATGGATGGATCTCCTCCAGACATATGTCCTTCAGTATATTCATTTTAGGTTAAAATTTAATTAGTAGTTTTTGTTTTACCTGATTATTAGGGAGTAATTATTTGATTTGTTTGAGCAATATTTTTGTTTGAGGATTTCTTATTACACCACCTATGTTTCTTAAGCACCACGCGAATTTCCATTTTTGTCCCCAGTTTTCGGATATGCAAATCCGGACGCACCATTTTTTTCAAAAACGTTGATTTGTTCCGGATGTGCATATCAAGAATAATTCCTGATCTACAGATCCGGAAAAATAGCAGAACTTTATTTTATTTTTACAAAATCAGTTTTGTTGGTTAGTCGCAGATGTTAATATATCGTCTCAACTTAATATACATTCGAAAACATCCATATATAAAATAAAATGATATATATACATAATAATACTCCTGTCAAAATACAGAACATAACTTATGTGTAACTTTTTTTTATGAAATCATATTTAGATATCACTCTATGTTTGCTTGTTGTATATTGTAAGGTGGTGGCATCAATGGACTGACTTTGGGTCACATTTTATAGTTCTCGTTCAAACCATATATATATATATATATATATATATATATATATATATATATATATATATATATATATATATTTAAACGAGAACTATAAAATGTGGCATGACCTTTTTATGGAATAACCTTAAAAAATATTTAGCAATCTAATCTTATATATTCACTAAAATAACTCTTATTAACTAAGATTTGGAAAAAAAAGTATTAGTATATTTTTCCGGATCTGAAGATCAGGAATAATGATATGCACATCCGAAACAAATCAACGTTTAAAAAAAAAATGGTGCGTTCGGATGTGCATATCCGGAAAGTGGGGATAAAAAAGGAATTTTGCGTGGTGCCTAAGAAACTCATGTGGTGTATTAAGAAATCCTCTTTTGTTTAAGTTATTAAGTTCTACGTTTTGAGATACCATATTGGGTGATTATTTTAATTCCTATATAGAATGATTGAACATGCTTGTAGTTTAACTTATTCAATTAATTAAGTTTTCCTTCTCATAATTTTATGTCTTAAAACTCGGCAATTTATTTTCCCAAATATTTGGCAAAAAAATTAAAAAATTTTCCAAGTTTTATAGATGTATTTCCGAACGTACCGTTCTCTCATTTTTCTAAGATTTAATTCGAAAATGCATCTTCGTATTTGGTATAGGATTTGTTCGCAGATGCATCTCTGAAATAACCCTTTATTTCAAATTCAACGGGATATTCAGAGATGAAACTCTGAACGTGTTATATATATATATATATATATATATATATATATATATATATATATATATATATATATATATATATATATTGTTCTGGACTGGGCCAGCGCCTGCCCTACTGTCGGGCAGGCCCCAAACCCAATGACCAGCGAAGGAACAACGAGGCCCAACATCGCCTCCGTGTCGGGCACGTACCAATCCCCTTGGACGTCGGGCACGTGAGGAAGACCATAGGACTCAAGGAACTCCCTCAAGGAACTCCCTTCCACGACAAGGACCTGGTCGACACCACCGATCCCCATCAAGGTCCCCAGATGGAAGCGACGACGAAGACCATAGGACCCCCTGTCAAGGGAGATCATGGACGCCCCAATCCCTGCGGGCATGGAGAAACCCCCGCCACTGGGGACCTACAACGGCCTGCCCGACCCCGACGATCACGTCGAAAGTTTTAAAGCCATGCTCGATTTCAGAAACGTCAAAGTGCAGACTTTTCCCCCACCACCTTGCGAAAAGGTGCCATGACCTGGAACAAGAGTCTAGCACCCCGGGTCTATCACGTCCTGGAGGCAACTAAGAGAACGCTTTACCAAACACTTCACGGCATCTCGCCGACACCCGAAGACGGAGGCCGCACTAGAGAGCATCTACCAGGGGAAGAACGAGCCTCTCAGGAACTACATTGAGAGGTTCAACAGGGAGGCCGTCGAGGTCCACACGACCGACGACGTGAAGAATTTTCTAATCATTCGGGGACTACGACTTGGTTCCAATTTTTCCAAGTCCGTGGGCCTCCGCAGACCTCGCCGTTTGGAGGACCTCCTCCAACGAGCTCAGTCATACATCGAGTTCGAGGAGTCAGAGGCAGCACAGATCGCCCTCGACTCGAGGCGGAAGGAAGGCTCCCGCGGCCGAAGAGAAGAAGACTCCCCTCCCCGACGCGGAGGAGAAAGAAAGAAGGAAAGCCGCCCCCAGGACTCTCGTGAACCGCGAGGACCAGCTGGCCGGTTCACAGAATACACGCCGCTCAATGCTCCCCGTGCACGAATCCTCTCCGAGTGCTCCAACTCCAAATTTCTAAAAGGAGGCATCCGCTTTCCGAAGCCAACTTCCCCCAAACCAAATGCGGACAAGTCCAAGTACTGCAGGTTCTACCGGAGCCACGGATATGTCACGGAGGACTGCATCCATCTCAAGGATGCAATTGAGATCCTGATCAAGGAAGGGCACCTAAAGAAGTACGCCCAGAAGAATGACATTCCTCCTCCCAGTGCCCGGGAATCCCAGAACGTCGAGGAGACGACACCTCCTCCCGACGAGAGTCGGCTGCAGGTCGCCCTCAGCGTCACTCGACCCGAAGACTTTTTTGTCCCCGAAGACATCGAGGGCCAAGAGGCAGTTCGCAGCATGTGGGTGAACTTCCCTCACGAAGACCCCGTCGCTGCCCGCAGCACGTGGGAAGGTTTCCCCAAGACAATGGTCATATCTGGGGGCGGTTACGAGAAGTTGTCTGTCGGATCGATCAAACGGAAATTTGACGAACTGGAGTCCGCAACGTCGGTGAAGACTACCACTCTCGAGAAGGTGCAAGGGAAATCAAACCCCATCACCTTCTACCTTGAAGAGCTCCCATGCAGAGCGCCCAACGCCACAATCCCCCTCTTGGTGAGAGCAGAGATGGCGAATTTTGACGTTCGCAGAATCCTTGTCGATCAGGGAAGTTCGGTCAACATCATGTACGCTCACCTGTTTGGGACCCTCCAGCTCGACGAGAGACATCTGACCCCGTACGTCGGTTCAGATCTGCAGGGGTTCAACGACACCACCACCAGGCCATGGGGTTACGTTGAACTGATGGTCACATTCGGGGCCGAAGACACTTCCCGTCAAGTGAAGACCCGTTTCCTGGTGGTCGAATGTCTATCCCTCTACAACTGTATCCTCGGGAGGACCACCCTGGCCGAACTCACAGCAGTGCCATCAACGGTCCACCTCAAGATGAAGTACTACACGGCCAGGGGATGGGTAGTTACGATGCACAGGGACATAGACGCGGCCAGAAGGTGCTTCGACGCTGCAATCAAAGGCATGAGTTCCATCGGCACCAAGCCTAAGACCGGAGCAAAGTCATCCCCGGACACCGTACAGAGGCCTCTCCCGCGTGTCAACGCGGTCGACCTCGACAGCAGGTTCCTGGGCGAGCATGAAGAAGGCGGAGTAGAGGACCTCGACCTCCAGGCAGAAAATAACGGGCAACCTCTCCACCCAACGCGCCCCATCCCAGACGGAGACTTCGAGCTCGTCGCCCTCGGGGATGATCCAGACCGTAACGTGAAGATCGACACCGGGCTCCCCGACCTGGCAAAGAAGCAGCTGAAGGTGTGTCTCCAAGAGAACGCTGATCTATTCGCGTGGAGCGCCTCCGAGATGCCCGACCTTGACCCCGAAGTGGCTTGCCATCAGCTCGCAGTAGATCCGGCCGCTAGGGCCATAGTTCAATGTAGGCGTAGGTAGTCTCCCGAAAAAGCGAAGGCTGCTGAAAAAGCTTTAAAAGACCTCCTAGAGGCAAATTTCATTTCGGAGGCCAAGTACACATCTTGGCTGTCCAACTTTGTACTTGTCAAAAATAATAATGGAAAATGGAGGATGTGTGTTGACTATACTGATCTTAACCAGGCATACCCGAAAGACTGTTATCCTTTGCCTAACATCAACCAGCTGGTCGACAATTCTGCAGGTTACAGACTGTTATCCTTCATGGACGCCTACTCAGGGTACAACCAAATCCCCATGGATAAGGTCGACAAACAGCACACGGCCTTCATGACCGAGTCGGGCAATTATTACTACAACGTAATGCCCTTCGGCCTGAAGAACGCTGGCGCGACCTACCAACGGATGATGAATAAAGTTTTCCGGGGAGAAATCGGCGACATGCTCGAGGTTTATATGGACGACATGATCGTCAAATCCGCAGAAGAAGTCGACCACGCCGCGCAACTCAAGAAGGTGTTCGACACAGCGAGGAGATGCCGCATGAGGTTCAATCCCGACAAATGCACCTTCGGTGTTCGGGCGGGTAAGTTCCTCGGCTTCTACCTCACAGAGCGAGGAATCGAGGCCAACCCCGACAAGTGTAGGGATTTCTCCGAGATCCCAACTCCGAACTCAAAGAAGTCAATACAATCACTGAACGAGATGATAACCTCCCTCTCCCGCTTCGTCGCCAAGTCTGCACAATACGCACTCCCGTTTTTCAAACTTCTTTGACAAAAAGCAACATTTGAATGGAGCGAGGAGTGCGAACAGGCGCTCCTCCACCTAAAACAAGTCTTGTCGTAGCCCCCGGTCCTCTCACGGCCAGAGAACGAGGAGACACTCTTCTTGTATCTCGCCATCACGAGCGAAGCGGTCAGCGCCGTCCTCATAAGGGAAACTCCCGACGGGCAAAAACTAATTTACTTCACGAGCGAAGCCCTCCAAGGTCCCGAGCTCAGGTATCAGCAGATCGACAAAGTTGCCCTGGCCCTCGTCACCGCGGCCAGGAGGCTGCACCATTACTTCCTAGCCCACAATGTCGTCCTAAGAACCGGACAACCTATAAGGCAGCTCCTTGGACGACCAGATATGGCGGAAAGGATGCTCAGGTGGTCACTCGAGCTCGCCGAGTTCGACATCCAATACGAGGGAAGGAAGGCCCTAAAGGCTCAGGTATTGGCCGACTTTGTGGCGGAGATGACCGTCCCGGAGCCTTCGACCAACGGATCCCAAAAGTGGACGATATATGTCGATGGAGCATCCAGCACGAATGGTAGCGGGGCGGGCATTATCCTTGAAAACAAAGAAGGTATCCTGATCGAGGTCTCCCTCGAACTATCCTTCCCGACGTCGAACAATCAGGCAGAGTACGAGGCTTTCCTCGTCGGGCTTCGGTTGGCCGAGGACCTCGGCGCCAAGGAGGTTAAAATCTTCACTGACTCCCAGCTCGTAGCCTCTCAAGTCCGAGGAGAGTATCAGGCCAAAAACGACCGCCTCATCGAATACCTGACCTTAGTAAAGGAAAAGATGAAGAATTTCGCCTCCGCGAAAGTGACCCACATCCCTCGCGAACACAATGGCCGAGAATATGTCTTGTCCAAATTGGCTAGCATAAAGAAGAAATGCGGAAACAAATCCGTCATACAAGAAGTGCTTTCCCGCCCGAGCATCGACAAACCCGTTCCGGCAGCGGACGTGAACGCCATTGGGGACAAAAATTGCTGGATGACCCTGGTATACGAGTACCTCACAACAGGCAAACTGTCCGAGGACCCCAGGGAAGCGGGGATGGTCAAGCGGCGAGCGTGCTCGTACACTATAATCGAGGACAAGCTATATCGTCGCGGGTTTTCTATCCCCCTCCTCAGATATATCGAGGAGACCAAGATCCCCGGTATACTCCAGGAAATCCACGAGGGAATCAATACACAACACCTCGGCGGGCGATCTTTAGCCCGTAAGGCACTTCGGGCAGGGTATTATTGGCCCACCATGCAACAAGACGCCAAGGAACACGTCAAGAAGTGCGATAGATGCCAGCGACACGGGGACATGCACCTCTCTCCTCCTAACGAGCTTAAAACACTGTCCTCCCCGTGGCCGTTTGCGTGGTGGGGAATGGATATCCTCAGGCCTTTCGTCGTGGGATCGTATCAAAACAAATACCTCATCGTCGGGGTGGATTATTTTACGAAGTGGATCGAGGCGGAAGCACTGGCCAAAATCACGGCCTTCAACATACTACGTTTCTACAAGAGGAACATCCTCGCCCGATTCGGCGTGCCCCAAGCTATTGTCACCGACAACGGAACACAGTTCACCGACGGGAACTTCCAAGACTTCGTCACCAAACTGGGCACGAAGCAGCACTTCACGTCAGTCGAACACCCTCAAACGAACGGGTAAGCCGAAGCAGCGAACAGAGTAATCCTCCAAGGATTGAAACGTCGATTGGGTGACACCAAGCAACGGTGGGTCGAGGAGCTACACAGCGTCCTCTGGGCCTACCGAACAACCCTACACTCCACGACCGGGGAGACACCCTTTCGTCTGACCTACGGAACGGAGGCGGTGATTCCCGTGGAGATCAGGGAACCCTCGAGGAGGACGGAAGCCCCACTCGATGGAGACGCGAACAACAAAGCCCTGAGGGAAGAGCTCGATTTCGTCGAGGAGACACGGTCGGGCGCTTCTCTCCGAGAAGCTTCGCTAAAACAAAAAATAACTTTACATTATAACGACAAAGTCATCAAACGTGATTTTCAGGTAGGCACCATCGTCCTACGAAGGAACCAGAAAGATTCGCGAGAAGGCAAACTCGCCGCGAACTGGAAGGGCCTGTACCGCGTTCGCGCAAAAATGGGGACAGGAGCCTACTTCCTCGAAAATCTACACGGGGAAGAACTTGCTCGACCATAGAACGCTGAGAAGCTTAAACAGTACTACAGTTAAGCACTGTCCGCGACACACTAGCATTGCGTTTACGGGGACGCACTAGGGTACAAGCGCGACACCCCTATACAAGACACGATGATCAAGGGCCGCGTTGTGTGTGCGCGGGGACTTTTGATCCGATGAGGACACCTCGATCGAGCTCCGTCATTGTTGTACCAATTAGGCAGAACACCCAGCTCGCGATGGGAAGTTCACGCCACGAAGCTAAGACCTCAACCGAGCTCTTAGCCTCGTTGAAGGTTGGAATACACCTCCGACCACTCGACCAGCTCTCCACGTGGTCGAGGATTATCGAAGTCGAGCAAATTCCCAAAACCTCTATTACTTAGACAAAAATAGATAAAGTATAACAAATACGATAACATCACATACAAGCGAAAACATACAAACGTCACACGTGCAGATAAACAAAAATACATTAAGCGGGCAGAAGCCCATTGTACAGGAATTACAAACAAGTATCAAAAAGCCCCTGGCACGCAGGCCGGGCATAGGCATCAAAGAATAAAATTGCTCGCGGGCCAAACAAAATGAGAAAGGAAAAACCTACTCGGCGATGGTCCCCTCTAGCTGCTCGTGTTCGCTGCCCCTCCGCCGACCTCTTCCTCTTGCATCGGCTGCACGATCTAGCCGTCGACCACCTCATAGTCAGGGTCAGTACCTTTAGTTATGAGGTCGGGGTTGACAGCCCGAAGCTGCTGCACGGCGTTCCTGAAACCTATGTCAGCCGCCACAAGGTTATCTTGCTCGGCTTCCCTGAGTTTAGCTATTAGCGCTTCCCGCGAAGTCAACAACCTGTCTTCCTCGGTCTCCTCCTCAGCTGGGCGAACAACTTCTTCCAGCTCGGTGTTCCTCACCAAGAGACGTTTCCTCTCCTCCTCAGCATTCCTCAACCTCTCCTCCAACTGCTCTTGAAGCTCGACCTGGGCCTTGTTCTGGTTTTTACAGTCAGCCAGCTCCTTGCCCACCTTTTTCATTTCAGCTGAGATAGACTTGAAACTCTCTTGCAGCCTGTTCAGCTCGCCCGCTGGACATGTCTCGTCGTTCAGGACCAAAGCAGCAGCGCAAACCCGCATCACCGCGAACACATCCTCCACCAGCGCCCTTCTCCGAGAGACCCTGTCAACACCCAAGATGGTCTGAACTTCGGGTGCACCAACGCATAGGGAATTGTTCCCCATAAAGAAGTTCGGCCTCGAGTAGCAAGGCGGGAGCACAAATTTCACAGCAGGCTGGCTTTCATTCTCCGTGAGGTCGACATCCACCTGATCAGTAAGCTATTGTCTCTTCGGAGAGTTCTGAGTGCTGGGGGAGTCGGTGTCCTGGGGAGAGCCAGAAGAACCCCCGGTTGCTGGAGTATGACCGGGGACCTGCGATCGAAGCTGCTCGATACGGCCTTTACCTCCCTTCTTCGAAAGGCGGGCAACCTTCAACTTTTTGAAGCGCTCCTCAGCAGTCGACATCTTTCCTGCAAAGAAAACAAATGTGTCAGTAAATCGGAAACCCATACGTGAAGAAAAAACAAGTCGAAGAAGATTCCACCACCTAACATCTCGAGGGCGTCCTCGTCGAAAAACGTCTCGAGGAGGGCCCTCGTATTGATTAAACAGCGCTTCGTTAAGACCTGCCCGTCGTCACCCCCGGACGAATTCTCCGTCCGGCGTCACAAGCTTGGCTTTGTTGAATCCGTTGAAGAAGGCGACTATTTTCTCATACGCCAGATAAACCCCCTCGCCAAGTCGGCCAGGGCTGACAATGTAGCTGTCCGTCCCCTTTTTGAAATGTTCTTTCATCCAGAACAAGGGGAATCTCGGTTCAAGGACCTCCTCCGTCTGCCCGTCCACCTCGCGGGAAACCCGACGATACACCGAATTCACTACCTCAAGCGTGACCGGCCTCACGATGTAATACCGGTATTTAAAGTCCCGAACAGAGTCCAGGTAGGTGTGGAAGAGGCTGCTCACTTGTTTAAAAGACACCCAGCCGTGTCTACCGTCGAAGGCCTGTCGTTGGAGGTGGAAGATACGAAAGAAAAGAGGCACGGTTGCCCCGATCTGAAGATATTTACAAACGAGCTCGAAGGCTCAGATGAAAGTGAGGGAGTTAGGATGGAGTTGCGAGGGCGCCAGGCGTAGCCAAACGAACACCGCTTGTTGGAAATCCGTAAAGGAGAAGCGCCACCCCGCCTCGTCGAACATGAATTCATAAAGAGGGAACCTCATCCCTCGATAGGTCGAACAGATGCGGTGGTGTGCCTGAAGCCGGAACACCTTCCACGTCTTCGAGGAGCCCACCAGCCGGTGTTTGACTATACAAAAAATATCATCTTCATCCCCGTCGACGAACTGGGAGATCATGTTTAGCGGCTCGTGGCTAAACCACTCCACGAGGGGACGCTCCTCGACACTAGTTATCTCCGCCATCGGTGAGTCGGGTTGGTCGTCGGTGTCTAAAGATCCCACGACCACTGACAAGCCATCCATTTACCTGTAAAGCAGAAGGAAATGGTGAATTCAATGATCCAGATCAAATTCACCCCTCCACCGCTGATTAATTGAAAGGGCGAAGAAGGGGCGTCGGGGACCACGCGACTGCCGCGATCACACGATGTCTTCGGTTATGCGACGAATGACCCCGGTACTGCTCCCCGAGGATTCATCCCGCAGTTAGGAACGTTAGCGAGGACCCCGAGAGATTCATCTCACGTCCTCAAGACATTCTTCCTGTCCTCGTGGTTCTCATCACTTCCCCCCGCGGGATTTAACAAGAAAACTAAGAAATTCCGCCGTTTTCGCCGAAAATTTCGCGATTTCCATGGGAACTTCATCAATTCACCATGTAACCACCGTATAAAATGAAAAAGAAAGGAGAAAGATCGAGAAACTTACTTGAAGTATAGTTCCGGTACGGCGGTTCGCGGTGACTTGCAGCGGTGACGGTGGCAGTGAGAGAAGAAGGAATAGAGTCTGAGCAGAGAGAGTGAAAATGTGCAAATGACGCGGGATCACCCCTATTTATAAGGGCCGCACGAGACTCGAGGATTTCCTAGGCAATCGATTACGCTACCCTAGCGTAGCCGCCCTAGGTAATGATGGGGTGTGACACGTGGCGCGCGTTTCCCCACGCACGTCTTTTCATTCCCCAACACGCGTCCTTCCATTCTCCTCGCTTCAGACTTCTCGTATCCCTGAGACGTCGCCCAACCACGACCAGTATGGCGCGAGCAGATCAATTTGTTCCTGCCTGGTTGACCAACCGCTCCTCGTTTAAAATCCCTTCCCCGACGGGATACATCCTCGACATAGTACTAGCCCTTAAGTCATTACTCTGACACCTCAGAGCAACGACTTGGAGGGCTCCATTTCTGGATTGGGCCAGCGCATGCCCTACTGTCGGGCAGGCCCAAACCCAATGAACAGCGAAGGAACACCGAGGCCCAACATCGCCTCCGTGTCGGGCACGTACCAATCCCCTTGGACGTCAGGCATGCGAGGCAAAGACTGTCGAGCAGAAGCATATAGCCCGCGGATGCACCTCTCCTCGACACCCACGTGCTCCTCCCCGCGAGGACACGTTCTCTTGTAACTTCCCACTCCCGAAGGAATCGGTCTGCCCTACTTTCGGAGATTTAGGGACCGTTACACCAGGGCGAAGACCACGTGCTGGTCTTCACTACGCCACGTAAGCCCTGGAAGTTACTTGGATCGGGCCTTACAATCCAGCCCAGTGCAAGTAACGGTTGGCCCCGCGCTGGGGGCTCTCTATAAATACCCTCTCACTTGAGAGGGTCAGGTTACATTGCATTCTAAACTCACACCTGCTTTACTGTACTTGCTTACTCCCTTTTTTTCTTACTTGAGCGTCGGAGTACCTTGCAGGTGCACCCCCCGACCGTATCATCATCACCGGAGGTGAAGTCCATACGACGTTGCTGGCCACTGCATAACTGTCTGATCCAGGTACGATTATATATATATATATATATATATATATATATATATATATATATATATACACACACACACATATATATATATATATATATATATATATCACACCAGACCATTCCTCTTCTCCTTTATTTTCTGAAACTTTTTCATTCTCAAATTCAAGCAACATTGAAACTCGTAGCAATATACTTCCAGTCCATTTTTCAAGCTTCTTCAATGACAAGCACTACCTCTACTTCAAGTATTTCAATCCCAACTAACTTCAATTATTCATCCTCAACATTTTTTTGAGTAAGTTTCTTATTTAACTTATTTTGATTTTTGATTAATGTATTAGGTAAAATAATTTGTTATAAATGCATTAGGTAGTAGTCAAATTCGTATTCATAATAGATAGTTGTTAGAGACATACACTATGATTTGATTTCATTTTGGGTTGTTAGGGCAAGACTAGTATCAGTTTCTACCATTGATGCAAACACGAGTTTTTTCGGAGATGCATCTCTGAATTTGTGGTTTACTGATTTTCGGTGATGCATATACGATATTGTCCTGGATGCCAACTGATGTCTTTTTCTTGTATTATTTCAGGAAAAATGCTTGCAAACAACGACGACAGACTGAGACTCGCACGTGAAACCCAACATGCATCTGTTCGACGTGAGAGGGCTAGGCTTTAGAATGAGCAGGCCATAGTTAGGCGGGGAACCGTCCCTATGCCTCTTGAGGGGGAAACGTCGATTTCTAGGAACCACTTGTCATAAGGATCCTTATCCCAGAGGCACATCTCCCTTGATCATGCAGACCAGGAAGAAGCTTCTTCTACTGCACATGATGTTGTTCCTCCACTTGCAGACTCTTTTTCAAGACGGCCCTCTGACACCTCCTTACTGATATACTATAGAGATCATGTTGTTGGACATGTATGGGCTTGAGAGGTATTTTTGTTAACGATTGTTATTTATTTGTTTAAACACTTACCATACGACTGATATTTTATTTTTTTAACAGGAACACGATTGTTTGAAGTCTGATAACGACAACAGAAAAATTCTAAAGCTTTATCAGTCTAAGGATCATTGGTTTCAGAGTGTCCTCCAGTACTCCGATCTTGCAGGCTTGTACTTTTTCGGGTACAAGACCATTAGCCATGGAATGTATGGGGCTTTTGCTAAAAGATGGAATAAGGAAACATCATCTTTCCACTTTCCCATTGGTGAGATGAAGATTACACTAAATGTCGTCGTTTGCCTTCTACACCTTCCCATCAGGGGGAAATTACTTGATCATTCCAGGATCAAACGTGATGAAGCCCAGGAGATGATGGTCATTTATTTGGGAGCTGACCCAATAGATGCCCTGATGTAGTGTGAGAGCACCAGAGGTGCACATGCCAAATTTTATTACTTGGGGATGCTATATCAAAACAACTTGGAGTTGGTCGAGAATGTCGACCACGATGATCTATAAGTTACCTACCACCAGGAGTGTGCTTTGAGGTGTTTTCTCTTATTCTTGGTTGGCACGTCCATTTTTGTGGACAAAAGTGAAACCTACGTCGATGTGGCGTACCTTAAGTATTTCATCGACATGTCGACCATTTACGAGTGGGACTTGGGGGCCGCATGTTTGGCATACATGCACTCCATGTTGAGCGAAGGTTATATTTGGAGGACAAAGCAAATGACAGGATCCTACACCCTACTGATGGTAATTTCCATAGTTATTATTAACATTAAAACAAGTTATTTTTTACACTTGTTATTAATACTTTTTTCTTATTCATTTTCAGGGATGGATCTTATCTCACTTTCAGCGCATACACGAGTTTGATCGTCTGCTAAAGTATATTGAGGATTGACCACATGCTTGCCTATATTGCCCGCGCAGAGGGAATAATGTTATGCAGTCGTTCTGTGTGTATATTGACCATACTCAACATGATGACATCGACTGGACACCATACAACACTCACTGTTTCCTTCGACCCCATTTCATTTTACTCAGAATGGCTGGCATGTGCGACGAATCAGCTGTGCAAGTATTTGCCAGAGCGATGCATGTGTCAGTTTGGATATGTGTAGATCATTCTGAGATCCCCCTTCGTGGTTGCTCTTAACAACATCGTCCGCAAACATCTTAATAACATACTGGAAGATTACGAGAGTCGTCTGGTACTAGAGGAGTATTGGAGTATGCCAGTCACATGTCAGTGGCATTGTGTGGACGGTTACATGACTTGGTTTTATATTATGTTACACCCTGTCATGACACAAGACACTCCTGGATGTCCACCTAGGCCTGCTCATGAGGAGATCTTGGAGAATGAGCAAGTATGGACTGACCATGCCATTGATGTGTTGCCAATTCGTCAGAATATTATGCAGATTATGTGTGAGGGCATATAGTTTGGGTTGTTTGAGAGAGGTGACGATGATGTGGTTGCCCTAACACGTTTCATTCTTACCGAAACACATAATGCCTTGTGTTACCGACAAAAGAGGAGGAGTCAAGGGGTTAGGATTAGGCATACACAATAGATTATGCTTTTATTTGTATTTAGGGATGTTTTAGTATTTTTACCTTTACTTTGAAAACAATATTTGTAATATGATTGGATGTTTTTTATATTAATGCATTACCTTGTTCTATGATATTTGTGTTTATTAATGTTTGAATCAAATAATGACATGTTATTAAAATAAAATGACTTTGGACTAAAAAAAAATACAAACTTAGGACAATGTTTCTGCCCTAAAAACATGCAGAGAAGATTTCTGAGATGCAACTTCGAATGTACCGTAGAAATATTCACAAATGCATCTCCAGACCATTTTTTGGCAAAAATGTGACGGCTGCTTGATCTACAAAGGAAGAAAAGTGCTTTCGGAGATGCATCTTCTAATTTACTCCATAAATATTTGCAGATGCATCTCCGGACAATTTTTTGACAAAAATAAAATGACTGCTTGATTTACGAAGGATGAGGAGATGTAAGGTGCATTCGGAGATGCATCTCTGAAGAGTTTTAAAGATATTTTTGAATTTCCAGAGGTGTGAGGCACCATAAGGGTTACTTCAACTTTTGATATCCCAATAGAGATTAAATCAACAACTTTCTTGCAATAAAAAAAGACATATGAAAATAGCAACATCATGTAACAAGCAATTCCACACTTTGATGGTCACCACCGCGACCATTGAGCTATGTTAATGGATAAATATTTTTAGATAAAAAAAGTATTGGTCGATAGTTGAAGATGGAATCACAATTTATCCAAAAGAGATGACGTTGATAGCCATTCTGAAGAAGCAACATGATGAAAAAATTGGAAGATTTGATGGTAACAAATAATTTGTTTCTGGCTACTGATCGCACAGTCTTGAAAACTATTCTTGAGAAAGACATCAACATTTAAATTTGCAACTCAATGATACTCAAATATCAAGGGACAACAAAAGTGAAGTAACTTCAATGATACTCAAACGAATCGTGGGTGAGAATAAGTAATCAGAATTTTATAAACTTTATGAGATGAATGGTATCGGAAGACAATTTACTACAACTTATGCACCACAACAGAACAGGGTTTGTGAAAGAAAGAATCATTAACAATACGTAGATGCTCCAATTAACAACCTCAAGCCAAAAACATATTGTCTAGAATATGTTTTTGGCTTGAGGTTGTTAATTGGAACATCTACGTATTGAATAGAAGTCCAATATTGGCAGTGAAGAACATGACACCCGAAAAACCTTGAAGAGAAAACAATTAGTCGAGATGTGGTTTTTGAGAAACATATATTTCTTCGAATCAGTCAACATTCAAAAGCTTACCAGTTACCAGTTGTACAGTCCGGTCTCACAAAAAATAATAATTAGTCGAGCTGTGGTTTTCGATGAAAACCAAAACATGGAAGTGGACTATTAATAGCACCGAAGAGTACATTTTACTAATGAATGATGAAGTTGAAGAAGAAAAACATGACCATCCTTCAAATTCTACTTTCACAAGTTCACCATTTGCTTCCTCACCAAGTTCACAAGCAGAAGTGGAAGATGAAGAGCCAAATGAACCTAAACTCCAACACACATGAAGGCCAACATGGATGCAAGATTATAAGATTATCAGAGTTAATCAGATTGATGATTTAGTTTCTCACTTTGCTTTATTTTCAGGTCATGATCCTATTGTTTTTCATGATGCCACCAAAGAGTCAAAGTGGCAGAAGGCCATGGATAAAGAAATGGAAGCAATAAAGAACACTTGGGAATTAACAAATCTTCCAAAGAGACAAGAATCTATTGGAGTAAACAAAGCTCAATGCAGATAGTAATGTAGATAAATATAAGGCTCGACTAATAGTTAAAGGCTATACGCTAGAATATGGAATTGATTATATAGTTATTTATGAGTGTTTTAAGAAAATTAATCAAACAAACCGGGACATAATAACAACATCTATGATTTTGCAAAACTGAAGTTCATTCAACCTTAAGGTTTGTAAACTGCAATCCACACATGCACATAGTTATCTTCTTAACTCAATCAAATTTTTGGATTCTCTACTCAATAACATAACAAATGAAAAATCCAGAGTTAAGCAACTAAAAAATGCTAGAAGCATAAAAGAAATGCAGCAAAATCAGCTCTCATTTTGGCGAACTGGTTGCGCTAGTTATTCGCTCGAAGATCCGGTGGCCATCAAAAAGTCACCCTCACAGACAACTTCGCCTCCAACATATGCCTTCCCTTCCATCTTTGCTATTCCAAATCGCTTTTGCAGTTTGATAAGTGTCATTCTCATGACTAAGGTGTCTCCAGCAATCACAGGCTTCCTAAACCGTACTTTGTCTATACCGGCAAAGAAGAAATTCTCGCGAGAACCTCCCACTTCAGGTTGTAACATAACCAAACCACCAACCTGTGCTAGTGCCTGCATAAAACACCTCACATTCATCACCGCAAGCCATACCAACATACATATTCTATTCACAATCAATTGAGATCATATGAACATTCAGTTTGTCACAGTTGCAAATTGATCTTCATAAATAAATGTAGAGCTAGCTTATGTTTTTCTGAATTACAAACCTCAACCACAACCGCTAACAAATTCATAACTACTCTATCTCTTATCCATTGTTGGACCATCATAATTCACAAATCAATTGTAAATCTATAGCTCTAAAATACAAACAATCACACCAGCATTAGAGCAACATCACCTCCTAAGTATACAACCAAAAGAAAGTACTTTGTAATCAACTCAAAGTTCAATCCATAGATATTTGATTCAATCAACCATATGTATCAGCATAGCACATAAAGCACAACATTGTATACTTTGCACAAATATGAAGCACGGATACCAGAAACACGACACCAACATTGACACCGGTAATAATTTGAAAAAAATGAATACATTAAACGTAATCACAAGTGTCGTTTTGACACTAACACGGACACATATTTTTTTTCCAGAAGTGTTAGTGCTAGAGAGTGCACAATGATATATTTATAATGAAAAGGGATTTACCTCAACCATGAGCACACCAGGCATGATAGGTCTTTCTGGAAAATGTCCAGGAAAGAAGTTGTCATTTATTGTTACATTCTTAATAGCCACTGCAGAAACTCCAGGATTGTACTCAATCACTCTATCCACTAGAAGAAATGGAAACCTAAACAAAACACCACCAAAACAACAAACAAATTTAATAACAACAAAAAGGATTTAATCAACCAAATAAACACATTAAAGTGATGCATCAAATAAAAAAAATAACTTTTACCTGTGGGGTAGAATATCACGAATCTGATTGATATCCAATATGGTTGGAAATGCAGGATACCCTGCAACACACCATTAAAATGAGAAATTGAAGGTGGGGGAGAACTGAAATGAACAGATGAAAACAAAAACACATACTTAATTCAATTGGGGTGGCGTCATCTTTGGGAGCATTTGCGGAATCTGAAGAACAAGAGATTGCAAATCGTCTTGTGACATTGGTGTTCCTCGACTGGGTGGGTAGATGGAGAGATCTGGATGTGGTGAATCTGGGAGATGGAGATTTGGGGGCATAAGAATGGGGAGAGATGGTGTTAGAGAAAGTAGAGGATGCCATTGTTGAGGTTTAGTGAGTTTTGGTTACGAACTGTGTTGTAATGATTTATGTGAATGGGTTTGGGTGGGGTGTGAGTTGATATTAGGGGGTTAAACTAGGATTTCTTAGTACACAGGCGGAAGTAACAAAGATGCATGTGCAACAAACTAACGAGTGTTGTTGTAGTGTTGGGACGGAGTCTCCAACGTTGTTAATTGGTTCAACTACCAAAATAAACTTTGACATGTACTCTTTTCACACAATGAAACCAGTAGAAACCCCTGCCACGTGTTCTAGACCGCGGATACGTCAGCAGTTACGTTATAAAATATAAAAAAAAAGTAAAAAAATAAAAATTTTATTGTAAATTAAAAAAAAAATTAAAATCATAATACTCAATAAAAAACAATCGTGTTCAAAATTTTGATCAGCAACTTTATGTTCATTTTCCACAACTTAGAATCAGAAATTTCATGTTCCCGTTAATTTTCAATATTTTGATCAGTGAGTTTCTATTTCCGTTAATATTCAATATTTTGATCAGTAACTTCATGTTCTCGTTAATATTCAATATTTTGATTAATAACTTCATGTTCCCATTAATATTCAATATTTCCGTTAATATTCAATATTTTGATCAATGACTTCATGCTCCCGTTAATATTCAACATTTTGTTCAGTAACTTCATGCTTCCGTTAATATTCAATATTTTGATAAGTAACTTCATATTCCCGTTAATATTTAATATTTTAATCAGTATCTTCGTGTTCCCGTTAATATTCAAATTTTCTATCAATAATTTCAAATTCCCGTTAATATTCAATATTTTGATCAGTAACTTCGTGTTCCCGTTAATATTCAATTTTTCTATCAGTAACTTCAAATTCTCGTTAATATTCAATATTTTGATCAGCAACTTCATGTGTCCGTTAAGTTTGTGAGTGGGATATAGTTTTGAACGTGCATTTGTTTACAAACTGTCATAAAAATAAAAAATTTAAAAAAGAAAAAAAAACTTAAGAATAATAGTAAATTTAAGTTGAAATAGTAATAAATGTAGAAGATGAAAGTTAAACAATAATATTATGAATAATATGATTAAAATTAAAAACTACTATTAAAACTTGTATTAGATAAATTACTGTTTTAGTTTTTTTTTTTACAATTAAAACATAATTTTATAAGAGAGAAATCAAATATAAATATTATTTTATATAAATATTATATTTGACACTATTTTGACACTATTTATAAAAATATTTGAATCAATAAAAAAGTTGTTCCCATATATAAAAATATTTGAAACAAAATATTTTTTTTTTACAATAATCATAAAACTATTTGAATTGATAGTAAAATTATTTTCGTTTATAATAAGAGTATTTTCTCCCTTATATAAAAATTTTTTATAAATATTATTTTATTTTGACACTATTTATAAAAGTATTTGAATCAATAAAAAAGTTGTTCCCATATATAAAAATATTTGAAATAAAATATTTTTTTTAACAATAATCATAAAACTATTTGAATCCATAGTAAAATTATTTTCGTTTATAGTAAGAGTATTTTCTCCCCTATATAAAAAAAATTTAATCAACAATGTTCTTTTTTCGTATATAAATATTAATTTTATTTTGACACTATTTATAAAAATATTTCAATCAATAGTAAACTTGTTCCCGTATATAAAAATATTTGAATCAAAATATTTTATTTTGTTTTGACAATATTTATAAAACTATTGGAATCAATAGTAAAAAACATTTCGTTTATAATAATAGTATTTTCTCCTCAATATAAAAAAATTTAATCAACAATGTTTTTTTCCCGTATATAAATATTAATTTTATTTTGACACCATTTCTAAAAATGCTTCAATCAATATTAAACTTGTTCCCGTAGATAAAAATTATATACTCGATTAAAATTGTGACATAATATTAGGATTTATTCTATTCTTAATTATAATACTTTTTTTTTTAATATATATATTTTTAATATCTCTGTATGAAACTTGGTATGAGAATAATAGTCATACATTAATATCTCTGAATCACTATTTGTTGTAAATGATTATCTATCCATTCAAATTCTAACTCTATAAATAGTGCATATTAAAAGTGTGAGATATTGGATCGAACTCTAGTTTTAGCACGCCGTTGAAGTCCGCTCACATCCTGTTGTCGAAGACCTACATGATGTAGTCGAATTGTGTTCTAGTATGTAGGAGATCGAATTGGGCCTTGTGTTATGGATCCAATTGTTTAAGTTAGCTTGTACCCTAAGTTGGCTTGTAATGGGTAATTGTTAAAAAGCCCATTAGTTTAGTATGTTAGGTTTATTATAAATAGCATACTAGTCTCTCTTCTTAAGGTGTGACAAAATTTTATTAGGTTGAGAGAGGTTAATTGTTGGTATTCACTTGTAATCTTTGAACCTTATTGAGAAAGTGAATAGTAAAACAGATTTAACTAATTCTCTATTCTTCTTCCTCTTTTCTCTTCCTTTGTGAACCCTAATAAGGTTTCAGTTGTTTTTCCTTGTTAACCCTAACCCTTGCGTGTTTTTTGCCCATAAAGAAACCGTTAATATTTTGTTTCAAGGTATCGTTTTTCACAACAAATTGGTGCGGTGAGCGTGGAGAAGATGCCTTCAACAAAGTATGAGATTGAAAAGTTCACCGGAGTGAACGATTTCGGTCTGTGGCGCTTGAAGATGAAAGCCCTACTGGTTCAGCAGGGTTGTTTGGAAGCGTTGAAGGGAGAGACAACCATGGATAATGCGTTAACGGTAAAAGAAAAGACGATCATGATAGAGAAAGCCTACAACACAATATTGTTGAGCCAGGTTCTTCGACAGGTATCAAAGGAGACTACGGCATCGGGGTTATGGTTGAAACTTGAAAGTTTGTACATGACCAAATCTCTGGTGAATCGACTTTACCTGAAGCAAGCTTTGTATTCATTCAAGATAAGTGAAGACAAAGTTTTGGCTGAGCAGTTGGATATGTTCAACAAGCTAATTCTTGATCTTGAAAATATTGATGTGAAGATCGATGACGAAGATCAAGCATTATTACTGTTGTGTGCTTTGCCCAGAACACATACTCACTTCAAAGAAACTTTCTTGTATGGAAGGGAGTCCCTGAGCTTTGAAGAAGTTCAATCAGCCTTGTATTTTAAGGATCTGAATGAACGAAAGGAGCATAAACCTTCGACGGTTGGTGAAAGTTTGACCGTTAAGGGAAAATTCTTGCGAAAGGATGGTAAGTTCGACAAGAAGAAAGGTAAAAGTTAGTAGAAGTCTTATAGTGGCGAAACATCTGGTATTCGATGATATCACTGTAAGAAGGAGGGTCATACAAGAAAGGTGTGCCCTGAACGCCTAAAAGATCACGGAGGTAAGGATAATGGCAACGCAACCATTGTTCAAGATGACTTCGACTCATCTGATGTCCTTGTAGTTTCAAGCGGCGACTCAAGAAAAGAGTGGATTATGAATTCAGGTTGCACTTGGCACATGACTCCAAACAGAGAATTGTTCGAGGAGTTATGTGATCAAGATGGTGGATTGGTGCTGCTGGGAAACAACAAATCCTGCAAAATTACAGGTATTGAATCTGTGAGATTCAAGCTCCATGATAAGTCAATAAGGTTATTGACTGAAGTCAGGTATGTACCTGATTTGAAGAGAAATTTAATTTCTCTTGGTGAATTCGACAGGAAGGGATATGTTTTCCAAGGAGAGAAAAATATCCTAAGAGTCATGAAGGGGTCGAAGGAAGTCTTGAGAGGCGTGAAGAAACAAGGCTTGTAAACCCTTGAGGCTGAGGTTGTAAGTGGTTCAACGAATATTGCATCCATGAAACCTGTGTCGAAGACAGAATTATGGCACATGAGATTGGGCCATGTCAGCGAAAGAGGCCTGGTCGAATTGGGGAAGCAGAACCTGCTAGGTGGTGACAAAGTCGAAAAGTTGGAATTTTGTGAATCTTGCGTATTTGGTAAATCCTGTAGGGAGAAGTTTAACAAAGGCAAGCCAAGAACACATGGATCCCTGGATTACATTCATGCTGATCTTTGGGGGCCTGCAATGAATCCTTCACACTCAGGTGCAAGGTATTTTCTATCCATCGTTGATGACTATTCCATAAAGTTATGGGTATTCATTCAGAAGACGAAGGATGAAACTTTTGAGAATTTCAAAAGTTGGAAGGTTCTGGTCGAAAATCAAACTAGCAGAAAGGTTAAGAGGTTGAGAATCGACAATGGCCTTGAGTTCTCCAATGAAGCGTTCAATATTTACTGTGTTGAGTATGGGATTGAAAGGCATAAGACTGTAGCAGGTACTCCTCAACAAAATGGCTTATTTGAGAGATTCAATCGAACAATCCTTGAAAGGGTTAGATGCATGTTGGTTAATGCTGGATTGAAGAAGGTGTTTTGGGCGGAGGTTGTTTCGACAACGGCTTATCTGATAAATAGATGTCCCTCGACTGCCTTGGGAATGAAGACACCTGAAGAATTTTGGTCAGAACATCCACCTAGTGTCGACAGACTGAGAGTATTTGGTTGTGGCCTATGCTCATATTAGGCAAGATAAGGTCGAACCTAGAGCTCTGAAATGTATGTTCATGGGATACCCTGAAGGAGTCAAAGCTTATAGGCTATGGTGCCTAGAGCCAGGTCACAGGAGGTGTATAACCAGTCAAGATGTAGTTTACAATGAAGCTGAGATGGCTTTCAAGAAAACTGATGATGCTGACGAAGAGCTGAAATAAGGAGAGATTCCTCTTGAGGTGGAGCATGTTGATGCTGAATTGCGTACCCCAGATGAAGTCGAAGAAGAAGCAGAAGATGTTGTCGAAGATGAGGAGACTGATAATGACTACCTGCTAGCAAGAGACAGGTCGAGGAGAGTCATCAAGCCACCTCAGAGACTTGGGTATGCAGATCTTATAGCTTATGCCTTAATCTCTGCAAGTGAGGTTCTCGACGAAGAACCTAGAGACTATAAGGAAGTTATGAGGAGTCGAAAGAAGACTGAATGGCTGAAGGCCATGGATAATGAGATGAAATCTCTTCATGACAACAACACATGGGAACTGATCAAGAAACCTGCT
Organism: Lathyrus tuberosus; assembly: GCA_022829125.1. Taxonomy (NCBI): domain Eukaryota; kingdom Viridiplantae; phylum Streptophyta; class Magnoliopsida; order Fabales; family Fabaceae; genus Lathyrus; species Lathyrus tuberosus. Next base: position 3,944,653 of record JALAZF010000164.1, on the reverse strand, counting down.
GGAGCCAGGTTAGTCAGCTGTAAATGGATTTTCAAAGTTAAGGAAGGAAACGAAGGAGTGGCGTCGAAGAGATACAAGGAAATATTGGTCGCTAGGGGGTTCACTTAGAAAGAAGGTGTCGACTTCAATGATGTGTTCTCTCCTGTTGTGAAACACAGGTCCATTAGAATATTGCTTGCCATGGTGGCACAATTTGACCTTGAACTGTAACAGATGGATGTGAAGACTGAGTTCTTGTATGGTGATCTAGATGAAACAATCCTGATGAGGCAACCTGAAGGGTATGTCGAAAAAGGGAAGGAAAATTATGTGTGCAAACTGAAGAGATCTTTATATGGACTGAAACAATCTCCTCGACAGTGGAATAGGAGATTCGACAAGTTCATGGCACGCATAAGTTTCATTAGAAGTCAGCTCGACCGCTGTGTTTAATTCAGATTTCAACCTGGTAATTCAATTTTTATTTTTTTGCTTTATGTGGATGATATTCTAATAGCAAGCAACAATGTCGAAGATGTAATGAGGGTGAAGGCTGAACTCAATAAGGAGTTTGACATGAAGGATCTGGGAGCTGCGTCCAGGATTCTTGGGATTGACATCCGAAGAGATAGAAAGCAGTCAAAATTATGCTTATCTCAAGAGGCATACCTACGGAAGATTCTCGAAAAGTATGGTATGTCGAATTCAAAGCCTATTGTGACTCCGACAAACCCTCAATTCAAGCTAAGTATAGATTAGTGTCCCAATACTGATGTCGAAAGAACTTATATGAATAGCATTCTATATGCTAATATAGTGGGTTCTTTGATGTATGTTATGGTCTATACAAGACCTGACATAACATATGCAGTAAGTCTTGTAAGCAGGTACATAGCGACTCCTGGAAAGGCTCACTAGCAAACATTGAAGTGGATTTTAAAGTACATAAATGGGTCTCTGAATAGAGTCCTAATTTATGGTGGAGCCTTGGGTGAAGATAGTAAAGCAGCAATCGAAGAATATGTCAACTCTGATTATGCAGGTTGTATGGATTCCAGAAAATCTATTTCTGGATATGTGTTCACTATGTTTGGGACAACAATCAATTGGAAAACAACACTTCAGAAGGTTGTTGCCTTATCAACCACTGAAGCGGAATATATCGCCCTAACTGAAGCTGTAAAGGAAGCATTGTGGCTTGAAGGTTTTGCAAAAGAGATGAAATTTCAAGGCCCAGTTATCACTGTTAAATGTGATAGTCAAAGTACAATACACCTGTCGAAAAATTCAGCCTATCATGAGCAAACCAAGCACATTGATGTGAGGATGCATTTCGTCAGAGGGGTAATCAAGCGTGGAGAAGTCCAAGTGCTGAAGGTTTCGACATATTATAATGCTGCTGATATGATCACCAAGACGTTGCCCAGTTGCAAGTTTTTCCACTGTATGCAGTTGATAAAGCTGGATGAAGAAAGCTAGTTTATTTCTTGAGGATATAGAGTTAGATCCAAGGTGGAGTTTTGTGAGATATTGGATAGAACTCTATTTTTAGCATGTCGTTGAAGTCCGCTCATATGTTGTTGTCGAAGACCTACATGTTATAGTCGAATTGTGTTCTAGTATGTATGAGATCGAATTGGGCCTTGTGTTATGGATCCAATTGTTTAACTTAGCTTGTACCCTAAGTTAGCTTGTCATGGGTAATTGTTAAAAAGCCCATTAGTTTAGTATGTTAGGTTTATTATAAATAGCATACTAGTCTCTCTTCTTAAGGTGTGACAAAACTTTATTAGGTTGAGAGAGGTTAATTGTTGGTATCCACTTGTAATCTTTGAACCCTGTTGAGAAAGTGAATAGTAAAACATATTTAACCAATTCTCTATTCTTTTTCCTCTTTTCTCTTCCTTTGTGAACCCTAATAGAGTTTCAGTTGTTTTTCCTTTGTTTTTTCATGTTAACCCTAACCCTTGCGTGTTTCTTGCCCATAAAGAAAACATTAATATTTTGTTTCAAGGTATCATTTTTCACAACAAAAAGTTTTAAAACCTTAATTCTTTATTATTTAATATAAATATTTATCTTGCAATCAAAATTATAACTCTACCATTTATATCATTTAAAATACTTATAACTTTATTTTCACTATTTATTGTCAACGATTATCATCAATGCAAATTCAGACTCAATTAAAATACGTCAAATAATATATATTAAGTTAATTTTGGATTTAACCTATAAATATAAAAATATTTTCCACGGATGTGATGTATTGAGCAATTTAGTAAAATATATTATGAATGTTCTTCAATTAAAAAAATAATAGGAAGAATAATGGTTTCTATTAGAACCAAAATAGTTAAGGTATAACTAAATTACTAAGTAATTAATCTTTAATCTTTGCATAATGAAGACAGTTTGATTCATATTATGGCAGAACTTTATATACAGGATACTAAAGTAAGAAAGTACCCTTTGGCAATACATGATATATCAGTATGCAAACTGTCAAATAGCTTATCTTCTTTATCCATTTGAAAACAGAGCAGAGTAAACATAACAATACAGTGGATAATATAAAACAATAAGTCATCCATATGTCAATTGTCTAGGTAAGGGTAAAACATGCCCTTCGAGTTACGTGTCAAAATTTAATCAAATTGTAAATAAATTATTTTTCATATCATCCATTACAAATGATGTTTTACCGCATGCTTTCAATGTGTCAAATCAACCTATTAAAATGTATAGTCTCATTACACTTTTATCAGTTCAATTACTTGTTGTGGATTGTTTATCATAAAGGTAGGCCAGTGTTGTATACATACAGTGCGAAGGATAATAATAGTTTATGAACTTGACATTTCCCATTGTGTGTTGTAGGCCATTCTTTTCTATCAGAGTAGGTTTAAAAACCCTGCAATTTAAAAAGGTGAAGTTATTTGTTGGGCTGATCATGTATCCAATCTACTACTACTACTACTACTATACTACTACTACTACTACTACTACTACTACTACTACTACTACTACTAATAATAATAATAATAATAATAATAATGTTAACTAAAATAGATAGTAATACCAATATAATCATGTTTGTATAAAAAAAACATTGGACATACCAATATAAATTAGTCACCCGTAGACATGAAGATAAAATACATATGAAACATGAAAGAAAAATATTGATATACCATACCTTGTGAAGTTTGTCTTGAAGATATAAACAAAACTCAATATTAATTATTATAATATTGTACCATCAGTTTTAGACAGAGATGATAACTTGGTCTTCGGTTTCTTTTTCCCTACCTTAAACTCATTTCATCCTTCTTTTTTCTGTCACTACCATCAACCTAAACAAATTTTCCCAACAAAACCATATAATTATTAATGTTTAAAACACACACATACACAAAAGAACAATTAAACCCAACCTCTCTAATTTCTACTTTCAGTTTACCTTACAAAGTTTGAATCTAATATTCAGATTTCACTGCACAAAAATACACACGTCACATGTAACAACATCACATATTTGTTCATATCAATATATGTTTATCAACTATTTTCACAATAATTCCATCAAATACTTCAAATTCCACTCCTAACTTTTAACCTTCAAGTTATCAGCTATAACGTGATTATGGTTGACCTACTATCTCATTAAGCAAAAAGTTCAAAACTTTTGGCATAGTAAAGTAAATTAAATAAAAAAATAGGCAAGAAATCCAAAATCATATATTCTACTCCATGTATTTACAAATAATAATTAAAATTCAAAGAAAAAATGAATTTGAGGAATCAAAAGAAAGCACTCACTTTCATCTTGTTTTTCTTCGCCCGAACTTCTTATCTTTCTTCTCCTTCTCAAGATTTTCTCCTGAAAGAAATTGTCACAACTATGAAATCAGAACATGAAAAATCGAAATGAGTTTGAAAAAGTCATACTTCCTTGCTCTCAAAAATCTGCACTGTCATATAATAAACCAATAAAACCACATTAAATTTACAACACTCCCATTTCTGATCTTCATCATGTGAAAGCCAAAAATCTACACATACAGACTTTGTCCAAAATCTAAAAGTTTTGCATTGAAGTCCTCATCCAGTAAGATCAAAACTTCATAAAAAACATAAAACTTTCAAGCCATAAAAATCAATGTCGTTGAAGGGAAAATAAACTTAAATCTATCAAAGTTGGATGAAGAAAACCTTACTTCCAAGCATGAGTCTCCCACTTCAAGGCGACCTAACTGAAAGAGAAGACTGATAAACCTTACAAACATGAAATGGAACCTTGCAGAAAATTGAAAAAAGTCACACAACAACCCTTTCGAATCCGGCCACCACCAAACTCACAGCCGAAAACGCGTTGCCCCCCCACCACAGATTTGCCATCGCGAAACTCATTTTCTCCTTCTTGATTTAACTTTGAACCATGCTTTTGATTTTTGTTTGCAATAGAGATATGAGTCAGATTTGTGTTCAAAGAAGAAGTTGGTAGAAGAAAGAAATAGATGAAGCATAAAGAGGAAAGTTTAAAAAAAGGAAGAGTGAGAAGAAAAAGAAAAAGTGATGTGATCAGAAAAAGTTAGGTGAATAAAAGACATTGGTAACACCGAAAAGATAACAAAGTTTAATTGGATATGTTGCTTTGGAACCAAATAAAGTTAAAATTGGTTCAAAGTATGGGTGAAGTCAAACAAAGTAGTAGAAACGATAACTAAATTGGTTGCAATTGGTAGTTTGGTTCATAAAGTAAAATTTTGGACCAAAATTGCCCCCAAAATGAGGATGTGGCGAAAAGTAGGCAAGGGTTAAAAGAGTATTGTTACAGGTATAAGATTTTCTTATATGGTAGATAGATTATGGAGTAATTGTGGTATGAAAAAATAAATTATAAAGAATTTTACAAAATAGTTTTTCTTTAATGGTATTGAGATGATAAATTTACATAATTAAAAAGAAAGAATAATAAATATTAAAGGATATAACTAGAAAAATAATATTAATGATTCATTGTTATTATAAAATAATTTATATTACGATACAATTTTTTTCAAAATGATTTATAAAAAACAAGGAGCTAGTAATTTCTTTAAGGTAGAGTCAATTTTTTTCTAATAAAAAATGACAAAAATATATTCAAGGTTCTTTAAGTTATTTTATTGTAACAAGACAGTCTTTTATGTTTTTTTCGCTACAAGTTGGTCTTTTATGTTAACTAATGTGTTCAAGGTTGACATTTTTCACAAACTCTGTTTTAAAAAAGCTTATGTGGCACTAACGGCGCTGATGTGTCATTTAATAGTGTTGAATAGGTATTTACCTTATTCAAGAATACTTAAAAAGTTATAATCCCAAAATTAGATTACACAACCCTAATTTAGATGCCTGGGGTAGAAGAAAACACAGTGACTAAGGTAAAATAAAACACAGTGACTGAGGTAGAAGGAAAACGCAGTTGGAGACAAATCCATTGAAGGTGACGAAACCATGAAGCTGAGGTACGTTTCGTTGTATTTAAAGTCATTGACTGTGGTTCTCATTTTATGTTTAGTTTTTGAAAACAAAACACTCTATCAATCTTGCGTGTTAGATTTTAGGTTGATGTAATTTTGGGTATGTTGTTGATATTAGTAATGGTAGTGTTCATTTTATGGTATGCTGCTTATTTGCTTGTTGGAAATGTATGTTGTTGATGTAAACAGGTCAAAATGGTTATGGATGAATTTTATGTTGACTTTCATCACAGGGGATATTTCGTTGATGACAAATATGTAGAAGGTGATGTGTCAAACTGGAAGTGTGATGCTGATAGATGGAGTTACTTTGAAATTTTTGGGGTTGTTAAAGAGATGAATTATCCATGAGTTCTTGAAATTTGGTATGACTTTGTTGGAATACTGAAGGCGCTAGAAGATGAATTTGGTGCAATGAAAACATTGAACTGGTCAAAGACTAATGGAAAGGTTAACATATACATAGTTCACCCTATTGAACAACCTGATTCATTAGTTGTCATACCTAATAACTCATATCCCCAACCTGAGGATGATTGTAATGCACAACCTAGGGATGTTTCTAATGCCTAACCTAATTTAGTTGTCAATGACCAACATGAGGATGTTTCTAATGACAAACCTGAGGATGCTTGTAATGACCAACCTGAGGATGCTTGTAATGCCCAACCTGAGGCCTGAGTTAAGGCCCAACCTGATGTTGTTTCTAATGACCAACCTGATGACCAACCTGAGGCCCAACATGATAGTGATGACAGTGCATTGGGGCACAGGTTTGATGACTCCGATGATGAGGTTTTGAATGATAGATTTGATGAAGTCTTGGTAAGAGAAGGGGGTTTTTTTGTTGGCCAAAGTTATCAACATAATGATGAAATACTATCAAATAAAACACCTCAAAATAGAAAGAGGAAAGGTGGGAGACCATAAAAAAAGAAGGCAATAGGCAGTTCCAAAAAGCACAAGTGAGGACCTAAGAAAAAAAGGGTGGATGAAAGAAGTTCAGTTCCCCTAATAACTGATGTAGAATCAAGTGATGAAGATGTCTTGATCTTGGAATTAGGGAAAGAAAGACAGGTAAGAAGGTATGTCGGGGTTTGTTAGATTCTGACTATGTAACTGAAGAGTTAGAAAGTGAGGATGACATGAGTAGTGAATATTCAGATGAGGATGGGAAGGTTAAATACCCATCATTTGTCAGGGCTATAAACACTTGTCGAAGATTCCCCTTAGATATTAGAGTAAGTCTATGTTCAACTATAATACAAAAAGTGATGTGTTTGATGAACAATATGTCTGAAACTTTTAATAGTGTTATAATTGGACTAAGACAAAAGCCAAGTATAATAATGTTAGAGGAGATCAGAGGATACCTCATGGATAGATGGCCAACAAATATAGCCAAGAATGAAGATCATAGTGACTCTGTTCTTCCAATAATTAAAAAAGTGCTTAAAAGAAGGCAAGATATCTCAAGGTTTTTTATAGCAAGGTAATTCAATAATTAAATTACAATATACAAAACTGTTATGATTATTAACACTAACTCAATGGATTTCATTTGTTTCAAAGGTTATCAGGTGTTATGATTTATGAAGTAAGGCATACAAGTTTGATTGGAGAAAAATTCATAGTTGATCTCAAGAGGTTAGAGTGCTCTTGCAGGAGTTAGATGCTCACAGACATTTCATGCTACCATGCAATTACTTGCATCTAAAGTAGATCTCAAGACCCAACTGAGTACATTCCTCCATGTTATAAGAAGGAGACTTACCAGGCTTTCTACCAACCATTCATATATCTAAAAAATGGGGAAAACTTATGGGAACTGACACCATATTCTGACATACTTCCACCACCTTCCAGAAGAGCACCATGGAGGCCAAAAAGAAGAAGAAACAAAGATGCTGATGAAAAAAGAAAGGATTCAACAAATGTTTCAAGAAAGGGACTGTCAAATAAATGTTCAGTACGTGGTATTTCTGGCCACAACAAATCATCGTGTCCAACTGCACCAAGACAAGCCCAAAATACCACCACTGTTCAATCCCAAACTACAACCAATGTCCAACCCCAAATTGCCACCACTGTCCAGTCACAAACTGCCACCACTGTACAATCCCAACCAACCAAAAGAGTTTAAACAAGACAATCCCAAACAACCCAGCCAGTTCCAACTGTACAATCCCAACCAACCCAAAGAGTTCAAACTAGATAATCCAAAACAACCCCTCTAGTCCCAACTGTTCAATCCCAACCAACCAAAGAGTTTAAACTAGACAATCCCAAACAACCCCTCTAGTTCCAACTGTCCAATCCCAACCAACCCAAAGAGTTCAAACTAGACACTCAGCATCAACTCAAAACAAGTTGGATAAGCCCCAACTACAAGAATCCAAACACGACAACCTATCACAATTTCCCAATTACTTACCATGGGAAGGGGAAGATAAGGACATACAACAACATCTTAGCCACCAATAAGCCAGAGACCAAAGTTGGCCATAAAGAGAAAAAGCAAATAAACTATTATCAATGTGTTTTGGGAAGTCTGTTTTGGGATCTTATGTTTTGAGAATTATGTTTTGAATTCTATAACAATGTTTTGGTTTATAATTATGTATGTTTTGGGAATTCTATTTTGGTCTATAACAATGTTTTGAGAAATCTGTTTTGGAATCTTATGATTATATTTTTAATTCTACAACAACTCAATGGTTTATGTTATGATTATGTAACAAAAATAGTATAGAAAATTATGAACACAAAATAGGCAGAATTGAAGAAATTAACCATAGTCAATAAGTGTTACATCAAAGTACTAAAAGTCATGTATGTTGTACATATCAATCATGTTTTAATTGTAGCAAACAGGTCCTATTTGTTTTTAAATTGTAACAACCAGGTCCTTCAAGTTTTGTCTGTTGTACAAATTACGACCTTACTGTAACAAAACAGATATAGAATTGCAACACAAAATATGCATAATTGAAGAATTAACCATTGTCAACAAGTGTTACATGAAAGTACCAAAAGTCATGTCTTACAACACTAACATCAAAATTAACAATGATCACCACTTATGAACCAAAATACACATCAACGCTATAGAAATCAAAACTAACACCATTATGACATTTACTAGCATCTTTAACATCTTCAACATGTTCTTCATCATCAACCCAAAACCAAGTTGGACAAGCTCAAACTACAAGAATCCAGACACGACAGTCCATCACAGTTACCCGATTACTTGCCATGATAAGGGGAAGACAATGACGTACATCAACATTTCAGCCACCAACAAGCTAGAGACCAAAGTTGGTCATAAAGAGAAAAAGCAAATAGATTGTTATCAATGTGTTTTGGGAAGTCTGTTTTGGGATCTTATGTTTTGAGAATTCTATTTTGAATTCTATAACAATGTTTTGGTTTATGATTATGTATGTTTTGGTTTATAATAATATTTTGAGAATTCTCTTTTGGTCTATAACAATGTTTTGAGAATTCTGTTTTGGAATCTTATGATTCTGTTTTAAATTCTACAACAATTCAATGGTTTATGTTATGATTATGTAACAAAAATGGTATAGAATTTATGAACACAAAATAGGCAGAATTGAAGAAATTAACCATTGTCAACAAGTGTTACATCAAAGCACCAAAAGTTGCGTCTGTTGTACATATAATTTATGTTTTAATTGTAACAAACAGGTCTCATTTGTTTTTAAATTATAACAACCAGATCCTCCAAGTTTTGTCTATTGTATAAATTACGATCTTACTTTAACAAAAATGGTATAGAATTTCAAAACAAAATAGGCAGAATCGAAGAATTAACAATTGTAAACAAGTGTTACGTGAAAGTAACAAAAGTCATGTCGTACAACACTAACATCAAAATTAACAATGATCACCACTTCTGAACCAAAATAGACAGCAATGCTACAAAAATCAAAACTAACAACATTATGACATAGAATAGCATCTTCAACATCTTCAACATGTTCTTCATCATCTCCTTAGTGTATTTCTCATCCTTTTCAATGCCCCTTCTAAGCATCTTGATTTCTACACCCTTTTCATCACATTTGAAACATTTTGAAATGACTAAGGGTTGTATCTCTGGTTTGACTTCATCACTGTAATGGTTTTCATACCACTCAAAAAAATTGCAACCCACATTACTAGCTTCACCCTATTAACAATAATATAAACCAAAACATCAGTCAAGCTCAACAAAACCATCTCAGACACAAAAAAATAAATCAAATATGCAAAACTATGCACAACACGCGTACCACAAAGTATCTGCTCCCCAAAAATAGCTTCCCTAAGTTTCTTCCTTTCTTTTTAACTGTTCTTTGATTCCAGGTTGGGATGCACTCGAAATGAAGGTATCAGAGTTCTAACTTCTTAGATTTGGTCCACTGCTACCATATGAGGTCATTGATGGAGTGATGAGATTTAGGGTTCGTATGTTTGTGAATTAGAGATTTAGATTTCTTCTATTATTTTTCTCCAAAAATATAAGAAATAATAAAGCAAATACTTATTAAGCACTGTTAAATGACACATTAGTGTCGTTAGTGCCACATAAGCTTTTTGGAACAAAGTTTGTGAAAAAGGTCAACGGTAAACACATTAGTTAACATAAAGGAACAACTTGTAGCGAAAACAACATAAAGGACTGCCTTGTTACAATAAAATAACTTAAAGGACCCTGAGTATATTTTTACCTAAAAAAAATTAAGTCCTTGTTGTTCCAAAGGCTTTGTTGAACAAATACGATAAAAATTATTAAACATAAATATGGGTATGGTATCCGATAAGAGTCATATACCAATATTGATACGGAATACAACATTAAGAAAAAAAATTAAAATACGAGTATAAGAAACAATGAAGTAACATGAATATATATATATATATATATATATATATATATATATATATATATATATATATATATATATATATATATATATATATGGGACATATCGAGTGAGAATACTACTTTTATGTGAGAATGGTAGGAATAATTATTAGCCATTAGATTTAAAAATAAATGGTTGAGATTAAAATATTCATTTAATGAACATGTGTATCTCTTTCATCATTTAATTGAACATGACATAAATGATGGACGTGACACACATATCTCAATTATTTATTTTTAAATCTAAGGGCTAATAATTATTCATACCATATATATTATCCGATGTGGAACTCTTAACACATGACATAAATGATGAACATGACATAAATTATGAACGTGACACACATGTTCAGGCCATATATTATCCGATGTGGAACTCTTAACGCATGAAAAAAACACACACATATTACTAATGAACTTTTTTATCTCAACTATTTATTTTTAATCTAAAGGTTAATAATTATTCATATCATTCTCATTAAATATGTCCCATATATATATATATATATATATTTCATAGTTTTAAAATTAGCCATACTTCAAAGGATAAAAGTAAAAGATTTTTTTTTAAAGGCATAATCAGTCACCAAGTTCATTAACTTAATTTAATGTTTTACTTTAGTCTCTTAACTAAAAACGTTACAAAGTAGTCATTTAAAAATGATTATGTTACCTGAAATGGTCACTGTCGTTAGTTTTTCTGGAAAAAAACATTAACTTTTGCTTATGTTGTGTGACAGTTAGGCATTTGTTAAAAAACTGAGTCAACATATATATTAAAAAATTATCATTTTGTTTAAGTGGAAGAGGTTTTGTTTTCGGAGGTTAAAACCCCCACAAATTGTTAATAATGTGTAAAAAAATATAACACCAATTGCTACCACAATAATCAACAAATCCTCCCAAAAAACCATTAAACCACTGCAGGCATATCCTTGAGCCAAACAACTAGTGGCTTTTCAAAGAAATGATCCACCAAAACCAACATATCCATCTCCAATATAAAAACATCATATCTCATTATATTAATCATCCACTGCATTATGATCTTGCCTACATACCAAAAACCCCAAACATTCCTCTTCCTTCTGCTTTCTTCAAATCAACACCAAATATTGTCACTCTTTGCCAACAATCAATCATTGCCACACTCAATATTTTAATAAAAATCAAAACTTTCTTCAACATAAAACTTTATAATCTGTACTTCAATAAAAGTAAAAACTTTCAATAAAAATCAAACTTTCTTCAACATAACTTTCTTTCAATAAAAATCAATAATTTCGATAAAAATCAAAACGCACTACTACAAAATAGACCTTTCGTAACACCAATTTTACAACGGTCTTCGTGTTAACCATGGTAATAATTTATTTTTGGGCGTTTTTTTTTATTTACTAAAGAACATATCATAACGGTTATATGTAACAACTGTAGTGAAATGTACCTGAAGTGAAATGGTTCGAGTTCCAACACTAACAATTTTTCATTTATCGTGATAATAATGTGATTGACCTTGTATATCACCACTGTTCTTGTTGTCAATCATGGTGAAAGGTGCTACTTATTTATATATAAGCGAAAGTTTCTCTCGCTTCAGTACAAAATAATCGTCTCTTTCAAAATAAAACCCTTACAACTCTTTCACTTGTCTCTCTCAAAACGAAACCCTAACATCTTTGTTACTCGTCTCTCTCATATGGAAAACCCCAAAACGAAACCATAACATCAAATCTTAGCCAATGGCTATTTACAAGTTCGTTTTCACTATAGTTTTTGTTTCAAAATATGTTTATATATTATTGTTTACTTTTCAATAGCTTGTTTCATAATGTTTGAACTTTCTTCTTGTTTTGACTTGTAGGTAGGGATGCTTGTTTCAATAAAGAGGACACAGCTAAAGTTAGTGTTGCAAACTTGTGTCAACGATCCAAAATGACATAAATTCAAAATAGACACAAGTTTGCGACTCTAACTTTAGTTTCATCCTTCTTTTATCGTGGACACACCATTATGAGACATGTATGGTACATTTATGAAGCATTCTATGACTTGATATGTTTGTTATATCGTGTATGTTGTTTATGGTTTGTTGTTGATGAATGTTATCATTAATGTTTGTTTAAAAGACAAGTTTATTATATGTTATATGGTTTGAGTATTTTTCTAATCCCTTATCGAATATATAACTTTTAAGATTGCATTGAAAAATTATAATATGATAGAAAAAGTTATATTAGAAAACAAGTACACGTTCAATTCTTGACAAGAATTATTCAATCCTTTATTTGCATGTTGTTCTTTAACCATTAGAACTTTATGTAGTGATTGTAGTTCTTTAACCACCCCTCTCTCCACCTCTAGTTTTGTTTTCAAAGTAAATAATATTTTGCGAAATCAATTAGAGGTGAAGGTAGAATTGGTTGAAGAACTAAGATAATTAAACAAAGTTCTAACTGTTAAAGAGCAAAATGTGGATAAGGAGTTGAAGAACTTTTGTTATTCATTGAACATGAATTTGTTATTCTAATATAACTTAATTTGTCATAATATAACGTTCTAGTTTAGATTGAAAGGTTAAATGTTTAGTGAGCATTGGCAAAATAAACATTCCACATAATTTATAATAAACTCAAGTGTATATATCCCAATGATTGTTTAGAAAAACTGTTGTTAAATATTTTCCATTAAAGAATATCATAGTGGTTGTTTAAAGTAACCGTTGTGGTAGGTAACGTGCTATATAGATACAATCACGATCGCACGTCCATGGTAGAAAGCATCATACATACAATCACACATTTCCTCACAACGGTTGGACCAACGTGGTGGTATCCCTTTACCAACTATTGTGATAGGTGTTTTCCATAGTAGTGACTTTCTTCAACACAAAACTTTAGAACCTCTATTTCAATAAAAATTAAAATTTTCTTCAACATAAAACTTTAGAATCTCTATTTCAATAAAAATTAAAACTTTCTTCAACACAAAACATTAGAATATCTATTTCAATAAAAATTAAAACTTTATTCAACACAAACTTTATAAAAAAAATGTACCTACAAAGAAACAAAAATAAAAAATTAGAGAGAACTCAAATGGGAGAAAAACATAAGAAATAACTCACATCCATATTTAGTAGCAAAAGGAATATAGATTTTGCATGCAGTAGGAAGAAAAATAACTTCAGTGACATTCAAGACAACGCCAAACTGAACACTACTCTTGAATGCCGCACATAAACAAGAAGGAGCAGTTTTTAGAACATATTTAAAACTAAAACAAAAAAAAATCTAGTTTGGAATCTACTTGTGTTTAGAAGGAGGAGAGAGAAAGAGCGAGATGGAGAAGAGAGAAAGAGGGGTAGCGGATATTGTGACCTAGGGTTCTAAATGTGAACATATATTGAATGAATATTGAATAAAAAATAAAATAAGTTTAATAATAAAAATACAAAAAAGCAAAAAAAAAGCAAGGTTATATATCAAAATTGCCACGTAGGCGGTAGTTAACGTTTTTTCTTGAAAGTTTAACAAAAAGGACCAAAATTTGAAAAGAATCAAAGTCTCATTCATGTTTTACATCATGTAGCATCCATGCCAAAGTCCATGTAAAACATTTCGTTCACAACCAAACTTTTCAAACTTTGTCCTCATTACATGACATGATACATACATACATCACAAAATATCTTTAACAAACTTTTGCAAACTTTCTCTCTTTACATGCTCACACGTTTCCCTCATCTAAGCATACTTTTAATCACTCATTTCACCAATTCAATCCCCTTTTATTCCTAACAAAATTTCACATGATCACCTCACACACTTACATTCAAAGACCATAATCTCATGCTATAAGAAAGATGAGAATGAGAGTGACAAGAGGGGCCACAAATCACAGTAAAGTATACCAAAATTATGTCAAAAACTAAATTGAAATCTCACAATCCTTCACTACTCTCAACCGAACCATTACACCATCACCACTCTCACCTCTTTATAACACCTTCAATCATCTTAGTCACTCTGAACCATCACAACTACCTCCTTTCATCATCACATAAACATCCTTTCATAATCAGCATAACAGATTCACCTCCATCAATAACATCACAATCTCCTTTAACATAAAAAAACCAATAACACAACACACTATCAATACAACATAAACTGAAAAAACAGAGAAAAAAAACATAGAAAGCAAAATAGAAATGGAGGAAAGGAAAAAATAGACCAAGTTGTGTCACAATCGACCACAATGCGCAATTCGTCGTTGCCGCTTCCAACCACGCAACCACCCTTTCCATTTGTCAATTCACAAATGCTGCGAGATCTCCGATTTTAGTAGTTTTTTTCTTTGCATATTGAGCTCTGTTTGAACATTCCATTTGATGATTAGTTGTTGTGATATTGGTTTTGTAATGCTTGATTGATTTTTCATTTGATTTGATTTAAGAAGATGAAAGATAGGGTGAGAGGATTAGCGAGAGGTGAGGAAAAGAGAAATCTAAGCTTGTTTCTTTCTTTTTGTTTTATCCCTTTTTATTTCTTTTGTTTTTTATTTTTTAAATTTGAATGAAAATGCCACGTGTCACAACCCAATTGGCGCTAGATTCAAGATCTGAGCGGAATCATATATATGAGCCCCCAACATAGCCCTGAGATACTGACCACTTAATCACAACCAAGTGGCTTAGATGCATATCCCTTGATTGACTCGGGGTTTAATCCTGACTGTCTGATCTTCATCAGACGGTTAGGTGAATCCAAATCCTTTTTCTTTGTTTCTTTGACCCCTTTTCTTTTATTATTATTATTTTTTTAATTCTATTTTCATGTTTCAATTAATTAATTAGATTTATATTTAATTATCATTAGCATGAATATTAAACAATAAAAAACTCCATTTTATTTTTAATATTAAATCAAAGTATTTTTCACAACAGAATCAAAATTCTTTTTCGTAATTAAATCGGATTAAAAAAGAAAAACCGAGTGCACACTCTTTTTATCCTCAAATAATCAAAAGCTCAATGTACACCTTATTCAAATCGATTATTCGTCTTCCACCAAATTACATAATCAAACTTGGATTAAAAAAGGAAAATTGAGTGGAAACTCTTTTTATTGTCGAGTAGTCGAACACAAGGTGTACACTTTGTCTAAATATATTACTCGTCTTCCACAAATGTGATTTTAATAAATAAATTAATTAAAAAAGGAAAATTGGGTGCACACTTTATTTATCCTCGAGTAATAAAAAACTCGGTGTATTCAAGTCGATTATTCGTCTTCCAAAAATAACTTCCATAAATCAAAACTACTTTTCCGCCTTAGCACGGTGTAAAAACCTTTTCATTAGCGACGATGTTTTATCCATTCAGACACACGCATAAACAAACACTTCAGTCCTTCCAAGGGCGAGCGACAAGCAAAGTTTAACCGCTCGAATGCGACTTAAACATCATTCACTAAAATTAACCAACACACAAACATTTGCTACCCATAACTACGGAGCTTTGAGTTCCCCATCGCACATGAGGATACGTAAAATCGAGATTAAACATCTCGCTAAGCACTCTGATACATTTATTTTATAGTTTTTTCAGTACTTGTAAATACTTTTAATAAATAAGAAGAAAGCCAAACATTTTAAAGCTAACATATTTGCAGAACTAATTAAGCAGTTCTCGTTGAGTAAAACGGATGTGCGGGATGCTAATACCTTCCCAACACATAATCGAATCCCGATCCTGAATTTGGTTGTGATGACCATATTTTAGTGCTTCAAGGGTTTTATCGACGTTTCCGTTAAAAAATAAACTTCGGTGGCGACTTCATTGTCATTCGAGTTTTCATCCGCTCAGGTATTTTTTGCGATGCGATACTCCCACAAGCATCTTGTGATTAGGATGAGAGACTTTGATAGGTCATTCATTAAAATGAGCAGGGTATTCTAAGAGAGATTCATCCTAACCTTGACATACATTGAAAAAGCTAGTAGTTGACATTTTTTGTATTTCCTAGCAAAAAACGGATGCATCATTTTTCTCGCTAGATCCTGGTAGCTTGTTATGGAGAATCTGAGGAGGCTCATGTACCAACGTAATGCGACATCTTTCAATGTTCTAGCCATCAATTTGCATTTTAGCGAGTCATTAGCTTTGATGGTGGCCATCTTTGTTTGGCCGTTATGATGTGCTACCGCGAGTCGCTAGCTCCGATGATGGCCATATAAGTGTTGGCCGTTATGATGTGCTACTGCGAGTTGCTAGCTTCGATGATAGTCATCCGAGTGTTAACCGTTATGATGTACTCCAACAAGTTTCTCTTTTCGTCGAATGTGTCCAACGAGGATGGCTTGAAATTATTAGGAACTTGATCATCCAAAATTTCCGCGGCCAATGGTTAAGGGTCGATTGAGTCTTCCAATTTGTCGTCCTATGGCGGGGGATGATGTTGATTTTACTGCAAGGTGTGAACACTATCTTGTAACAATTTGTTCTGTTGGTACAATTTTTCCACTGCATCGAGTAGTTCCTCCGTGGAAGCATGCGATTCTTGATTGCTATTGCTCGCCCTAGTCCTGCAAGGATGACAAGTCTGTGTTGTTTGCAATTTGGTGTGGCCCAAACAAGATTTACCAGAGCCCCACGGTGGACGCCAAATGTTCACCCAAAGAACCCTAATTTGAATAACCCATTTGAAGCTGAACATAAAAACCACAATTGAAATTTATCTATTTAATTGAGTATGTATTTTTCTGATCCGGAGTATTCGAACAGGTCCATGTATGCTGGTCGTCAGATGGGCAAGGTGCTCGGAATGTTGATGAGGAGAGGAGGGGGTGTACCTGCAAGGCACTCCGACGCTCAAGTAAGAAAGGGTCAGAGAAAAGGGGCAAGTACAAAGTGTATTCTTAGGATGAATATTTGATACCTGACCCTCTCAAATGAGAGGGTTTATATAATGTTCCCCAGCGCGTGGCCAACGGTCCTATTTTCAGGGCGAAATAACCGTTTTCCTGAAGAATATGTAACTGCCCAAACTAGTCGTTATGACGGGCAGGATGCCCAAACTAACCGTTATACCGGGCAGGAAGGTAGTTGCGGGCGTCTGTTCGTCGGCTGTCGGGGAGTTGTAGCCGTGTGTGATGGGCAATAATTCCGGGCAGGACTGAGCAGTCCGTGATCGGTTGTAGGGGCAAAAGGGTACTTTTGTCCCCTTAATGGACTGGACCAAAGCGTTTAGGCCGTTACTGTAGCAATCATGGATTGGGTCGCGCATGGCCGTTGGCCCAGTCCAGAACAGTAGCCCCCAAGTCGTTACTTCCAAGCGTGGAGGTGATGACTTAAGGATAGCGTACAGTCCTGGGGAAGTGGAGTGTTTTGCTCGTTGGCTGTGGATGCCCGTGGTTTCTATTGCCCGCTGTGGCTGTTGGTCGTGGTCGTTAAGCGTTGCCCGTTACAGATGGATACCAACAGTCTAGTGGAATATGAAACGATACGAGGGTTGCCACGTGTGCCTTGGAACTTGTGCCGTTGCCGCTTAGGCAATGATGGCTAGCGGGTAGTCATCATGACCTATGTGCGCGTGGGGCTGCACGTGACCTCCTGTATAAATAGGAGGGAAAATTTTCATTCTGAACTTTTTCCTTCAATCTTCACCAATTTTCCTGGTCGCGAAAACTGCCCGTTGCATCCTTCGCCGTTTGAAGCTCCGAGCAACTTTTTTCAGCCTTCTATTTATAAGTAAGTTGTCTCTTTTCCTTGTTTTGCTTCTTATTGATGTTTGTTTAGACATTGCATGCGGTTAGGTTAGATTTTAGGAGACTTAGGGTTGTATATGTGGTAGCCGCTGGTGGTGGATGATGGCTCCGCCGTCTCCACCGCCGTTAGCCTATTGTTACGTTGTGTGTGAAGAGTCTGTCCGTGACGTCGTCACGATGGTGACGTGCACGTGACCGTTCTAGCGTTGCGTTTCATGGAGTTGTGAGTTGAATGAAAACCTTGTGATCTTGCTTTGGAGAAGTTCCTCGTGTGATAGGAGAGTTCCGAGCGTTGTCTCGCGGGGAGACTTTTTCGTAGTGTTGTCAGGGCTTAGGCCGGGGACGTCGTCCTCAGCCCTTAGAGCGCCCTTTCACTTGTTCAGTGGTGGAAGGGTGGATTTGATTAGCTGTCGAATTCACTGTCTTTCTCTGCTTTTTAGGTGATGGCGACAGGGCCCCGTGGAGATATTGTATTAGATTCGTCCGAGGAGGAGTCTGGTTCCTCGGGGAGCAGTAGCACTCGGTCCTCGAGTGGGTCCACCGAGCAGGACATGGACTATGAGCAAGAGGATGAACTGCTGGGCGATGATCAGGAAGAGGTGTCTGAGGATGACAATGTAGTGCTTGGCGAGGAATCCTTCAAGAACGCAGTGTCTCAGCTTCAGGTGGTGAATCCTGGTGTTGATTTGGTGACAGAAGGCACCGATTTCCTGGCGTACGTTAAAGACGGGCAAATTGTGATGCCAGAGTCTCTCCTTGCCGGCCAAGCTAGAAGCCAGACTTCTCCCCCCAATGATGAACGAGTCGAAGACACCGAGGAATGATGTTTGCAGATGATGATGTTTTGCCGGCCTGCGTGCCGTGTAGTTTGTTGTAATTTTATTTGATTTAGGGGGGCGTGGGCCCCCCTTTTTATGTAATTCGTACAATCTTTGGCCCTTGTGGCCTTTTTTACTTTATGTCCGGTTTATGTTGGCCGGCTTTGTTACTTATATGATTTTTGTTTATATTGCTGTGCTTTACATTAGCGGTGCATGTATGACTGCCCGTCGGAGGGTGTGTCTGTTAACAGAGCTTTCTTTTGAAAGATTGCTCGTTGTGTGTGAATTCGCCAGTGTGGAGAACTGGTCGAATAGCCGGGGAAGGTCCTGGCGAGGTTGCGGATCTCAGGTCGCGATTGAGGCCTGAGGTCGCGGCGTGAACGTCCCATCGCGAGCTGGGGTTCTGCCAATTGTGGTACCTGGGCGAAGGCGATGCTCGATTGAGGACCGCCGACGAGCAGAGCTCCGACTCATTTACTTGCGCGGGATTCCACTTTGTGCGTATGCATCGTTTGTACCTGAATGAGCATGATGACCGTTAGGTGGTCCTTTGACGCGAGGAAGCCTATTGTGACTTTAACTGTAGTAATGCTTAAGTTTTTCAGCGTTCCATGGTCGAGGGATTTCATCCCCGTTGAGGGTCTCGAGGAAGTAGGCACCATTCTCCGTTCTGGCACGGACTCTGTACGGCCCTTCCCAGTTGGCTGCTAGTTTGCCTTCGCGAGAGTCCTTGTGGTTTCTTCGCAGGACAAGGCTGCCCACATCGAACTCTCATCGTAAGACTTTAGCGTTGTGCCTGATTGGTATTTTTTGCTTAAGAGATGCTTCGCGGAGGGCTGCTCCTGTTCGGATTTCCTCGACATGGTCGAGCTCATCTCTTATTGCTTCGTCATTCATTTCCTCATCTAGAGGTGATTCGGTCCTCCTGGACGGTACGTGAATTTCAATGGGTATAACAGCCTCCGTGCCATATGCTAAGCGGAAAGGTGTTTCCCCGATTATAGACTGAGGAGTGGTGCGGTACGCCCATAAGACGCTGTGGAGCTCCTCGACCCAGGCTTTCTTTGTTTCATCCAGTCTTCGCTTGAGGCCACGAAGAATGACACGATTGGCCGCTTCTGCCTGCCCGTTGGTGTGGGGATGTTCTACAGATGCGAAATGTTGCTTTGTTCCGAGATGGGCGATAAAGTTTTGGAACTTTTTGTCCGTGAACTGCGTTCCATTGTCCGTGACAATTGCTTGGGGAATCCCAAAGCGGGCAAGGATATTCCGCTTGTAGAAGCGCAAAATGTTAAGTGCTGTTATCTTTGATAAGGGTTCTGCTTCTATCCACTTTGTGAAATAGTCTACGCCCACTATCAGGTATTTATTTTGGCTGGACCCCGTCACGAAGGGTCCTAGGATGTCTAGGCCCCACCAGGCGAATGGCCACGGGGAGGTCATGCTTTTCAGTTCGTTAGGCGGAGCTAGGTGCATATCCCCGTGCCGTTGGCATTTGTCGCATCTCTTCACATGCTCCTTGGCATCGTGCTGCATGGTTGCCAATAGTACCCTGCTCGGAGGGCCTTGCGGGCAAGGGACCTTCCTCCTAGGTGTTGGGCGTTAATGCCTTCGTGGATTTCTCGTAATACGTGAGGGACAACTTCCTCCTCTATGCATTTGAGCAGTGGGATGGAGAAGCCTCGTCGATAGAGTTTGTTTTCAAGGATGATGTACAAGCAAGCTCTTCGTCTGATGGTGCTGGCTTCCTTGGGGTCATCCGGAAGCTCGTCCCTGGTGAGGTAGTTGTACACGGGTGTCATCCAGCAATCGCTGTCCCCAATCGCGTGTACGTGTAGGGTCGAGGATCCCTTATCGATGCTCGACAGGGGAAGTATCTCTTGGATGACTGACCTGTTTCCGCCCTTTCTCTCAGTACTTGCTAGTTTGGACAAGATGTCTGCTCGCACGTTATGTTCGCGTGGAACATATCTCACTTCTACCGTTCTGAACCTCGCCATTTTTCCCTTGACCAGGGTTAGGTATTCAGAGAGACTGTCATTTTTTGTCTGATATTCTCCTGATATCTGGAGGGCTACGAGCTGAGAGTCCGTGTAGATGATGATTTCTTCAGCCCCTAGGTCTTCGGCTATGCGCAAACCAGCGAGGAAGGCTTCATACTCGGCCTGGTTGTTCGACGTGGGAAAGGACAATGTGAGAGAAGCCTCGACTATGGTCCCTTCGTCGTTCTCCAAAATTACCCCTGCCCCGCTGCCGGTCGAGCTGGATGCTCCATCTACATAGATGGTCCATCTGTTTGCTATGTGGATCGGGGAGTCTGAGAACGTAATTTCCGCTACGAAATCGGCCAGAGCTTGGGACTTAAGAGCTTTCCTGCTCTCATACTGGATGTCGAACTCGGACAGTTCCAATGACCATTTGAGCATTCTGTCTGCCATGTCTGGTCGTCCCAGTAATTGCTTTATGGGCTGATCCGTTCTTACCATGATCGTGTGAGCCAAGAAATAGTGTCTCAGTCGTCTGGCAGCGTTGACGAGGGCCAATGCTACCTTCTCTATCTGTTGATATCGCAACTCTGGGTCCTGCAGTGCTTTGTTCGTGAAGTATATTGGCTTTTGTCCGCCAGGATTCTAGCGAATGAGAACGGCGCTAACGGCCTCGGCAGTGACGGCGAGGTATAGGAACAAGACTTCCCCAGTATCTGGTCGTGATAATATGGGCGGTTTCGACAAAGCTCGCTTCAAGTGAAGGAGGGATGTTTCGCATTCCTCGGTCCATTCAAACGCTGCTTCTTTCTGCAAGAGCTTGAAGAAAGGAAGGGCGTGTTGGGCAGATTTTGCCACGAAGCGGGACAACGAAGTAAGCACCCCGTTGAGGGATTGGATGTTCTTCTTAGACGTGGGCGTTGGGAACTCAGAGAATGCCCGACACTTGTCGGGGTTAGCTTCGATTCCTCGTTCTGTTAGGTAGAAGACAAGGAATTTACCTGCCCGTACACCAAACGTGCACTTCTCTGGGTTAAAACGCATTCGATACTTTCTTGCTTGCTCGAAGATTTTACGAAGATGGGCGACATGATCTAGTTCCTCGTGGGACTTGACGATCATATCGTTCATGTATACTTCGAGCATGTCGCCTATTTGTCCTTGGAAGACTCTGTTCATTATTCGTTGGTACGTAACGCCGGTGTTCTTCTACCCGAAGGGCATTACATTGTAGTAATAGTTGCCCGATTCGGTCATGAAGGCCGTGTAAGTTTTATCGCTCGCGGCCATTGGGATTTGATTGTAGCCCGAGTAGGCGTCGAGGAACGATAAAAGCTTAAAACCTGCTGAGTTATCTACGAGCTTATCGATATTGGGGAGGGGGTAGGCGTCCTTCGGACAGGCCTTATTAACATCGGTATAGTCAACACGCATCCTCCATTTGCCATTATTTTTTCTTACAAGTACAACGTTCGAGATCCATGTAGTGTATTTGGCCTCAGAAATAAACCTAGCTTCTAGAAGGTCTTTGACAACTTTCTCCACGGCTTCCATCTTTTTCGGGGACTGTTTTCTTCTGTGTTGGGCAACGGCTTTGACGGCCTGATCAATTGTAAGCTGGTGGCAAGCGACGGATGGGTCCAATCCTGGCATTTCAGCAGCGCTCCATGCAAACAAGTCTGCGTTCTCCCGGAGGCATGCTTTTAGCTGTCTCCTGGCCAGGTCGGGGAGGTCTGCTCCGATCTTTACTCCCCGTTGGGGGTCTTCTCCGAACGGAACGATCTCGAAGTTGCCATCTGGGACGGGGCGTAGGAGATGACCGCTGTTGTGGGACTGGCTGCTCGAAGTCGTTGGGTCCTTGGCGTGATCTTCCTCGCTGAAACGGCTGTCCAAGTCAATAGATTCGACCTGGGGGAGCGGTTTTGGCTGCTCGGAGCTGCTGAGCAGGGGGGAACGACCAAAAGTCCTTGGTCCTGCTGAGTTGGTGCTTAGTCCTTTTGATGCTGCTTCAAAGCACCGACGGGCAGCTTCGACGTCGCCGTGGAGGGTGGCGACCATCCCTTTAGAAGTGTAGTACTTCATCTTGAGATGTACGGTGGAAGGTACAACAATCAACTCTGCCAGGGTTGGCCTTCCGAACATGCACTGGTATAGTGACGGGCATTCAATTACCAGAAATTGTGCTTTAATTGCTCGGGTTGTCTCTCCTGAACCAAAGGTTACGATGAGCTCTACGTAACCTCGAGGCTTTGTCACTGCTCCGTTGAATCCTTGCAGGTCGGATCCCACGTATGGAGTAAGGTGAGAGTCATTCAGCTGCAGCGTTTCGAACGGGTGGTTGTACATTATATCAACCGAGCTGCCCTGGTCCACGAGTATTCTGCAAACGTCGAAGTTCGCCATCTTTGCTCGGATAAGCAGCGGAATGCTTGAGTTCGGTGCTCCGCCGAGGAGCTTTTCCTTGTAGAAGGAAATAGGAACGGATCCTTTGTGAGTGGTGTCCAGCGTGGTGACTTCACTGGAGCTTTTGCTGATCAATTGATCGAATCTCCTCTTGACGGAGCCGACCGTGATTTTGTTGAATCCACCACCAGAAATGACCATGGCTGACGGGAAGGCCTCCCACGGGCTGTGAGCAGCGAGGTACGTGGGGACGGACAGACTATCAGGGATGCGGAAGTCCTCTAGCCGAGTTATGGACATAACGACCTGTACGTTGGTGTTATCAGAGGGCGGAGTCTCTTCTGCAACCTTTTGTTCTCCTGGGTTTCCTGTCGGGGAACATCTTTCTTTTTCGTGAACTGCTTCAGGTGGCCGTCGCGAATAAGGATCTCTATTGCATCTCTGAGGTGGATGCATTCTTCCGTTGTATGACCGTGACTCTTGTGGAAGCGGCAATACTTGGATTTGTCTACACCCGGTCTGGCCGGCAGCTGTTTGGGGAAACGGACTCCCGCTTGCTTGAATTCCGAGTTGGCACACTCGGACAAGATTTTCTCCCTCGAGGCAGTGAGGGGGGTATAGTCATGGAACAGCCCAGAAGGTCCCTTCTGTTCGCGTGCATCGCGAGGCCGATCGTCGCGTCTTTTATCTCCTCGACGGGATGTCGAGGTTTCTTCAGCTTTGGACGAGCGGGCACCTTCATGGTGTCGAGAGGCCCGGGCAGAGTGTGCAACAACCTTCTCTTCGTACTGTATATGTGACTGGGCTTGAAGGAGAAGGGCGTTAATGTTCCTCGGTGGATCGAGGCCGATGGCTTTCGCGAAGTCTGAGCCAGGACGTAATTCTTGCTCGAGCAGGAATTTCTTCATGTCGTCGGTCGTTGGCACTTGGACGACCTCCTTGTTGAACCGTTCAATGTAAGCCCGAAGAGGCTCATCTCTTCCCTGTACGACAGCTCCGAGGGACGCCTCGGTCTTTGAATGGCGTCGCGATGCAGTAAAGTGACGGGAGAAAATCCTCCCCAGCTGCCTCCAGGATGTAATGGATTCTTCTGGCAGTTGCTTGTACTATGTCATTGCTCCCTTCCGGAGCGTGGTCGGGAACAGGCAGCATTTGATGGCTCCTCGTACCCCTCTGTAGTCTAAAAGAGCATCTATATTTTCTATGTGCTCGTCTGGGTCAGTGGTTCCATCGTAAGTCCCTAGAGACAGAGGCTTCTCTAGTCCTTTAGGGAGACAGGTGGCCAAGATCCTGCGGGACAACGGGCCGCGAGGCTCGTCGTCGCTGTCTGAACTTGGAGTTGATGGTGACCGTTGTCTGCGCTCGCGGCGGCGGTCTCTGTGAGGCGATGGTGAACGTAGCCGGTCACGAGGTCTGACCGGTGGAGAATGCCTATCCTGCCTCGTTCTCTTGTGTCTTGGTGATGATCGATCTCGCGGGGAGATCTGGTCGCCCTTGCAAATGTGTTGTGATTCAGGCTCATGCCTCGATCTATGGTCTTCCCCACGCCTAGGCGGCGGGCTTCTTGATTTTCGGTGCTTACTCATTGGAGGAGAGGATCTTGGAAGAGATGCTTCCTCGAGAGCTCCTATTCTCTCTCCTTGCTGCAAGATAAGGAGGTTTGTGCGGTTGACAGCTTCCAAAAGAGCTGCAACGGCCAGGTCGGCGCTGGGAGGGCCAGAAGTTGGTTGTTCACCCGACGGTAGCTGTTTGCCTCCTTGCTTGGTGGGAGGAGGAGTTGGAGACACAGTAGCCCCGTCTCGAAGGAAACGGGGATCAGAAAGTAACAAAGATCTCCCGTCAGCGTCCATCTTGTTGACGGGAACGAGAACCGTAACGTCAGCACCTTTTGCGGAGTTCTGAGCGGCCATATGTGGGCGGATCAAAGAAAGTATGTTTTGATCTTTTAGTTTCCGAGGAGGAAAGAAAGAAGGGGAGAACAAGGAGTTCCCACAGACGGCGCCACTGATCCGGAGTATTCGAACAGGTCCACGTATGCTGGTCGTCAGATGGGCAAGGTGCTCGGAATGTTGATGAGGAGAGGAGGGGGTGTACCTACAAGGCACTCCGACGCTCAAGTAAGAAAGGGTCAGAGAAAAGGGGCAAGTACAAAGTGTATTCTTAGGATGAATATTTGATACCTGACCCTCTCAAATGAGAGGGTTTATATAATGTTCCCGAGCGCGTGGCCAACGGTCCTATTTTCAGGGCGAAATAACTGTTTTCCTGAAGAATAGGTAACTGCCCAAACTAGTCGTTATGACGGGCAGGATGCCCAAACTAGCCGTTATACCGGGCAGGAAGGTAGTTGCGGGCGTCTGTTCGTCGGCTGTCGGGGAGTTGTAGCCGTGTGTGACGGGCAATAATTCCGGGCAGGACTGAGCAGTCCGTGATCGGTTGTAGGGGCAAAAGGGTACTTTTGTCCCCTTAATGGACTGGACCCAAGCGTTTGGGCCGTTACTGTAGCAATCATGGATTGGGTCGCGCATGGCCGTTGGCCCAATCCAGAACATTTTCGTTTGAAGACTAACCCTATTTATATTGATCACTTTAGCTTGATGTTTGACAAGAGCCATGAATGTCGTTTATTCTCCATGATGGACCATAATAATCGGATACTCAATCATTATTATTTTCAAGAGACATGTTTAGACATGCTGACGTCATGCGATAAATGTCTATAAATGTGTATCTCGGATAACTCGTCTTTGGGACGATCTATATAGTGCCTATGCTAGTTGAGTGTCTGAACCTGTTTCATGCTTAGACCAGACCCATCATTCTCGATGCCCACCGATTTCCGTGATGTACACATTACTCCAATCATAAGGTCTAAAAGACGAAATGCTTAAAGATACAACAGTTAGACTAATCCAACTATATTCGCAGATTAAGATCCAAATTACATTCTAGACTATTTTGAGATGTACAAAACTTATCTTAAAATCTTAATCAATTGTATCACAGTGAATATGGTCTTAATATAAGAGAGCCCTAAGAACAATTCTATAGGAGATATTACCTCTGTCCTAAATTATAAGTTACTTTTCAAAAAATATTTGTCTCACATTATAAGTCACTT
This sequence comes from Lathyrus tuberosus, assembly GCA_022829125.1. Lineage (NCBI taxonomy): Eukaryota > Viridiplantae > Streptophyta > Magnoliopsida > Fabales > Fabaceae > Lathyrus > Lathyrus tuberosus. The sequence continues at coordinate 3,918,110 of JALAZF010000164.1, read as the reverse complement.
TAGAATCACAATACAACATTAATGACTTTTTTTTACTAATATATCCTTTATCATTTATTTATCTTTCTTCTTTCTATTCTTTTAGTCCGTTTTTTAATATAATTAATGAATGATAGTTTTGAAAAGCCATAAATCATTTCACTTTCCCATAAAATAATAATTGCATAAAATACCCAAAACGTTTTATAATTTAGCAAGGAGGAAGTAACAATTATTTCAATTAGGGGTGACAAACGAGCATGCTTGCCCTGTTTAGGCCCGTCTCGCAAAAGCCCGCAAAAAAACGGAGCAGAGCGGTCATAGTTAAGGATGTGTGGCTAAAACTTAGACTCACCTTGCAAAAAATTGAGAGCTGAACGGGAATAGCCCGCGGGCATTGCACTTTTTATGGCTAAATACGTAAAAATTTATGTAAATTCTCGTGCCCGCAAAAATCGGCGAAGAAAATAAGACGGAACGAAGTGGACATATTAGCGAGTGAAGATCTAAACTCTTGACACACTCCACATTAAAGTACGGGTAAAACAAAAATTTGCCACCCTTATTTTCAATCGTGGTTTGAATATTGATTCGATACATTTAAAGATACTAAGCATCTTCTACCATTAAACCCAACTTAATTGGTAAGAGAGGAGGAGGTGCATGAAAGTTAGCAAAAACTCAATGGATGATTATAATTTCTCATGTAAAGATAAATAAAAATTAGGAAAACAAACACTCTAGCAGTAAAGTTATACCAGTACTAGTTAATAAAACCGGCAATGTTGGCCTAGTTGCAGTTACAATATTGAGTGTCAGTTTTCAGTTTTAAGACTTGAATTTTACGACTAACATCCATCGGAGGAGCATAGGGGATCATCGAGTATGGAGTTTCACCAACACCACCACCGTCACCACAACAATTCATCTCCACAATGCTCCTCAAATTCCAATTCCATCTCTTCCTCCTCTTCCGTAACAACCACCACCACCACCAACAACAACCTCAACAACCCTAACCGAAACTCCAACGACCCTATGCACTCCTGGTGGGAATCCGTCTCCAAAGCCCGTTCCCGAATCCATTCCCTCGCTTCCATCCTCCCTGACCATAACCACACTCTCTCTCCCCTCGCCGATTCCGAACGCCCCGCTCTCTCTCTTCTCTCCTCCCCCACCGCTTACTCCGCCCTCTCCTCTTCCCTCTCCGGTTCCCACTCCGATCCCCTCTGTCACTGGCTTTACGATACTTTTCTCTCCTCTGACCCTCACCTCCGTCTCGTTGTCCTCTCGTTTATCCCTCTCCTCTCCGGACTTTACCTCTCCCGTGTCCATTCCTCCGATCCCCCTTCCCTCGCCGGATTCGAAGCTGTCCTCCTCGCTCTCTACGCCGCCGAAACCAAATCAAGAGCCGGGAAACCACTCCTTGTCACCATCCCCGATCTATCGATTCCCTCCATCTACCATTCTCCCCTCCGTAAACCCCTCTCCCCTAACCCTACTCCCTCCGTTGGTGTTATCTCCCCTCCTCTCGAACCTCATCTCGCCGTTAAATCGACAAAACGCGCCTGCATCGTCGGTGTCGCTCTTCATTCTTACTTCTCCCAGATCTCCCACATGCCTTCCTGGTCAAAGCTTGAATTCTGCCTATTCGCCGCCGGTTGGGCCGGTCAGGACTGCCCCTGCCGAAGAGAATTCGACCGAATCGAAAATCTCAACAATACTCTAGCTTTAAGCCATGAGAATGACGAAAGTGATGTCGAGATTGAGGAGGTTGCAGAAGCATTGAACAACTTGGATATTCATCATGACCCGGATTGTGAATCTCCAAAGGGAAATTCTAAAGGGGATAGAATCCCTTTACCTTGGGAAATTCTTCAACCTGCATTGAGAATTCTAGGACACTGTTTGATGGGTCCATTGAATTCTCAAGAGGTTAAGGATGCTGCTTCTTTTGCTGTTAGGTGTTTGTATGCAAGAGCTTCTCATGATTTAGTGCCGCAAGCAATACTCGCTACGAGAAGTCTCATTCAGCTCGATAACAGGACTAGGGATGCCGCAAAATCAGCTTCTTCTGCTGCTGCTTCAAATGTCAACACACCTACCAAAGCCAAGAAACCGGAAATGCTTCTAGTTTCAAAGTGATGATTATAAGATAAGATAACCCTTGCTGTATCTCTGTATAGTATATGGGTAATAGTGTTTCAATATTGTTTTATCTGTTATAGCTTTATACTCTAGCTGTAAGCATAGTTTCTGTTTGAATTATAGATTCTTTATAGCTGTGGGTTTTTGCCCCTTAGTTATTAAGTTTATGTATATTTTTCCTGTAGATTAGTTGTCTGTTTTAACTTTGTTTCTCAGTAAAATTATCTTGTGCTGTTGGTTGTGCTATTGTTTGATTGTAATGCAAATGAATTTGCTATTCTTGTGGTCTGAATCATTGTTGTATTGTACTCTAGATGTAAAGATTGAGGAGATTGAATGAGGTGTTCTTTGCGAGTCATAGTTTGCTTGCTGGTTGTTTTGCTGCCGCGTTTGGTCTCTCTACATTATAGTTGCCAGCTTGTGATGTCTTTGTTTTGTGACATTTGTAGTGTTTTCACGATTCAAATGTTATTTTTAATAATGCATCAATATTATATGTTGCGTCCATGGTGATAATATTGTCAGCAAAATCTATTTCTCTTGTATATATGTGATTTTTGGTTTGTTGAATTCTTCATAGTTGAGACCTAGACATCATTAGTTGGATAGAAATATGATGCCTTGGAACAGTTAAAAATATGAGGATGGTTAATTTGAGTTCCAATTAAAAGAATGGCTGCTAATGAATGTAAAACACTAGTTGCTTTAGGATCTTCATGACAGTAACAAATTATTGCCCCGTTTGCTTTGCCCTCGATAACTCCCGCAAGGGGTGCTTGACTGAATCATCAATTTTTTTGCATTAGTCAATTTTGGCCCAAGATATATTCGGTTTAGGTTTGTGTCAGTAAATAATGAGATTTGCTGACTGCTTAATTTAGTGATGATTTCGTAAGCCAATTTATTCTTGTAAGTTAATTTCTCATCTTTTGTTTTTGTTTTTGTTTTTGTTTTTTTTTTTTCATTTTAAACGGGTAAAGTACATATTTCATTATGATTTATTTTGTTTTGAAACTCTATTGGTCATGACAGTGAGTACTAGTGACAGAAGAGAAATGTTATCATGTTCTGCGTGATTGCACCAATTTTCTTGTCTTTGTTGATACCATGAACTATTAGTTTTATCAGCTGTTTAACTAGAACAACATTGGACGACACGATTTGGTCATATTACCATTGAGCATGAGCTGTGTGTTTACAAGAAGAGTATGTCTAATGTTTGTTTGTGGTGGCTGAATCTTGTAATCCATGTCATTGTGCATTCTCCGCCATTAGAAACGTTGATGGGAAGGGGAATTCAAAATTTAGAACACAGATAATAGATGCCTAAAGTATCTATTTGATATTTTCAAGATTGACTTTTAGGCCTATTTGATTTCCGTAGTAGAAATCCTTTGAAAATTTAAAGATTGACTTTTAGAAGAAATGTCAATGATGGGTTGGATAGAAGACTGATACATCAATAATTTCTCTGATCTGCACCCTCATGTTATCGGAAGCACGATTTTGGTAGTGTAATTTATCCGAAATACACTATTGAAAAACTTTTGATATTGTATTTAGACAGATTTTGGCAATATAGGGAGAATTTTTTACCCAAATATCCCTCATTTTCGAAAAAAAATCCCAAATACCCTAAGTTTCAAAAAATTTCTCAAACTGTCCCAGTTAGGGCATGGGTTTGTACATGGTCGCCAAATAAAATGGCGATACCTCTTTAAGGCTATAACCTTGTCGCCAATTGTACTGGAGACTGCTTATCAAGTCGCCAGTGCAATTGGCGACCCTGTACAAAGACAATAACCATGTCGCCAATTAAAGTGGAGACAGGGCGTGTGTTGTTTTTTTTTTATTGTGAAATATTACATTACTTTTTTATCGTACCTGGATCAGACAGTTGATAGTGGCCAACGGCGTCTGGAACGGCAGCTCCGGTGATGGTGAGAGACGGCGCGGGGGGGGGGGGGGGGGGTGTACCTGCAAGGTACTCCGACGCTCAAGTGAGAGAATGTACAGAATAACCGCGAATACAGAAAGAGTAAAGTGGTAGAAGAATGTTTCTAACCTGACCCTCTCAAATGAGAGGGTATTTATAGAGAGCCTCCAGCGCGGGGCCAACGGTTACATGCAGTGGGCTGGATCAACTAGGCCCACTCCAAGCAACTGCTAGGGCTTACGTGTAGTAGTGAAGACCAGCACGTGGTCTTCGTCCTAGAGTAATTGCTCCTAGATATCCGAAAGTAGGGCAGACCGAATCCTTCGGACGTGGGAGGTTACTTGGAACGTGTCCACGTGGTATGGACCGTTGGGTACTCCTCGCGGGGAGGAGCCTTCTGTGTCGAGGAGATATGAATCCCGTGTACTCCTCGCGGGGAGGAGCCTTCTGCGTCGAGGAGAGATGAAGCTCGTAGAATGGGCATGGCCTCGCGGGGAGGAGCCATGTCCGTCGAGGAGTGATGTGTAGCATTCTCGCGGGGAGAAGCTAGTCTGTCGGGGAGGCACATCTCAGCAGGGTGTGATGTCCTCCTTTCCTATTGTCCCAAGTGCCCGACACTGCCTAAGTGCCCGACGAAACTGTGGCTAGCACGTGGCAGTCGCGTGTCTTGTAGAAGGACCTTATTGGGCCTCCCCAAGCTGTATGGGTTGGGCCTGCCCGACTGTTGGGCAGCCTCGGCCCAGTCAAGAACAGGAGCCCCCCAAGTCGTTGCTCTGAGATGTCAGAGTAATGACTTAAGGATTATTGGCATGTCGGGGATACGCCAAGAGAAGAACCGAGGAGGCCATTCTCGTGCTCGACGTTCCTACAGTCGCACATAAGTCGGGCATCGGACAGCTGTGTTTGGTCGTAACGCCGGGGAGATGAGGGGTTTCAGATTCGAAACGTTGGGGAAAATTGAAACGACACGCGTGGGAGGATGAACGGATGCATGTGTGCCACGTGTCGTCTGTCATCATTATCTAGGGAGGCTAGGGCGGCTAGCTAGGGTAGCGCACTCAAGTGTCCTATGTCCCTCGAGTTCTGTGAAAACCCCTATAAGAACTCCTCCCCTCGTTCATTTTCCACTTTTTTCGTTTCTCTCTCAACAATCTCTCTCATTCTCTCCCTATCTTCTACAGCAGTCGTTCGCCGCCGTCAACTGCCGGAACTCCGCACCGGAAACCTAAATCGCCGCCTATAAGGTATTTGTTCAAAAACTAACCTTTTTCTTGCGTTTCCTCTTGATTTTAACTAGCGTATAACATTTCCTTGGTGAACTGATGAAGTTCCCATGAGAAATGAAAGGGTTCCTGGCGAATACGGCGGAAATCTTTTGTTGTTAAGAGAGGAAGTGTTAAGAACTTCTCTCGCTTTTGTTGAATGTCTCGGGGACAAGGGATGAATATCTCGGGGACGCGATGAATGTCCCGGGGTCCCCAATGGTCACTCTTTTCGTTAGCGTTATGGAAAAAAAGGGGCAGAATTTTTCGGGGAGGCGACGAGTTCCCCGGTGACCATGTTGATCCTCGGCCGACTATGTCGGGGAAACGAGAAAGCCTTGCCCCTTCCTCGCCCGTTCGCTTGAACAGCGGTGGAGGGGTGAATTTGATATGACCCATCGAATTCACCGCTTCCTTCTGCTTTTCAGGTAAATGGACGGTTTGGCTGCGAAGGTGGTCGTAGGATCCTTTGAAGAAGACGACCACCCAGAATCTCCCATGGCTCATATGGATTTTGCCCAAGAGCGCCCGCTCAAGGAGTGGGTCTGCGACGAAGCCCTAGAGATGTCATCCATCTTTGTCTACTGAGACGTGGAAGACGCGTTCTGTACCGTCGAGCATCGGTTAATTGGGTCTGATAAATCTTGGAAGGTTTTCCGCCCTGACGAGCATCACCGAATATGCTCGCCTTACCGAGGAATGCGTATCCCGTTATACGAGTTCATGTTCGACGAAGCGGGGTGGAGGCTGCCCTTCACGGATTTCCAAGAGGGGATCTTCGCCTGGTTGAAGCTGGCGCCCTCACAGATTCACCCGAACTCGCTGGCCTTTATCCGGGCTTTTGAGCTTGTTTGTAAACACCTGAAAATCGTACCGACAGTGTCCCTCTTCTTTCGAATATTCCATCATCAAAGGTCGTCGGTCGGTGGACGACACGGCTGGGTGTCCTTTAAGCAAAGCAAAGCTCTGTTCCACACGTATTTGGATTCTATCCGGGATTTTAAGTACCGTTACTATTTTGTGAAGCCGGTCACCCTTGGGGCTATTAACTCGCTGTACCGGAGAGTTACCCGTAAAGTAGACGGTCGCTCCGAGGAGGTTCTGGAGCCGAAGTTCCCCCTGTACTGGACGGAGGAACACTTCAAAAAAGGGGTGGATAAATACAAGGTGAAACACAACCAGTTGGACGTCGACGACCGGGCGGCTTATGATAAGATCGTCGCGTTCGTCGAAAGCTTCAATGAAGCTCGGTACGAAACACTGGATGGCGAGCCTATAACGGGAGCAGACGGGCAGGTGATGAAGCAACGTCGCTTGATCAATACCCGTGTTCTGCTCGAGACCTTCTCCGATGAAGAAGCAGATGAGCTGTTAGGTGGTGAAAACATCCTCGACCTCAGCCTTCCTCGCGTCTGTATACCTTGCCTTACTAACGTTTTCTTTCTTTTTGAAGGGAAAATGGCCGGAGCTGAGGAGAGGCTCAAGAAGTTGAAGGCGAAGAGGGCTCGGGAAGAACAAGCTCGGGGAGAGTCATCTCGTTCAAAGGGTCAAGGTGTTGCTCCTTTTGGGGCCATGCCCGAGGGTGTTTCCTCTGCTGCGATGCCCGAAGGTTCTAGCCAATCCCAGCCTGCTTTGACTGCGTCGGGGATTTCAGGTATGCGCACATCTCCTGCTGGGAGTCAGTCCCCGGGTACTCAAGGGATGCCGAAACGGCTACGGGTTTCGAATGCGGAGTTTGTCGACCTGGCCCACGAAGAAAGTCCCCCACCTCCTTCAAGCTTCGAACTCCCACCATGCCATCTCAAGCCCCGCTTCTTCTCTGAACTCACCTATCCTCGCGTCCCTCCCTCTGAAATCCAAGCTGTGCTGGGGACTGCTGCGGAAGCGAGGAGGAGAACGATCTTTGAGGACATGTCTGCCGTCATGCGGCTCTGTTCGACTGCTATTGTCCTGAACGATGAGACCCGCCCCGCTGCTGAACTTTCTCGACTGCAAGAAAGGCTCGAGACCTTGGAGGCTGAGCTGCTAGACCTGCGCGAAGAGTTGAAGGAATGCAGGGACCTGAATAAAGAACAGAACGAGCAGTAGCAGCGGGCGGAGACAAAGCTGAAGGAAGCTGAGGAAGCGGAGAAAGGTCATCTTCCCCGGATCACCGAGCTGGAGGCAGAGGAGAAACGGCTCAAGGAGCGGGTTGCAGAGCTGGAGGATGCTGTTCGGCCAGCCGAAGGCGAAACTGAAGAGGATAAGCTCCTAACCTCTCGGGCAGCTCTGGTGGCCCAACTCAGGAGAGTCGAGCAGGATCTCCGGCTGGCCGAGGATGATACTCTTGAAGCTGCGGGCATAGGGTTCCGAAATGCAGTGGCGCAGCTTCGGATCCTAAATCTCGGCCTTGTGACCGACGGGGCTGATGCCAACTGCGAGGTGGTCGATGGCCGGATAGTGCTGCCCGGGCAAGAAGGAAATGCCAACGAAGGAGGTGGGCCAGACGCTGCTGAGACTGCTGCAGAGACTGTCGTTGCGTAGGAGTATAGTTTACTTAGCCTGCGTGCCATTTTGTTGTTTTTGCCCGGCTTGTGGGCTTATTTGATGTAATATTCGTACAATGGTTATTTTTGCCCGGCTTGTGGGCTTATTGATGTAATATTCGTACAATGGGCTTTGCCCGATTCTAATACTTCACTTTGCCTCTTTATTTATTTTGCTTGTGTGTGATACTTTATACATTACTTATTTTTGCCTAAGTAGTTGAGATCGCTGGCGCCTTGGGAGTTTGCTCGACTCTAACGATCCTCGACTGTGTGTAGAGCTAGTCGGGTGGTCGGGGGTTGTACTCCGACCTTCAACGAGGCTAAGAAGTCGGTCGAGGTCTTAGCTTCGTGGCGTAAACTTCCCATCGCGAGCTGGGTGTTTCGCATATTTGGTACGTCAACGACGGAGCTCGGTTGAGGTCTCCTCATCGGGCCAAAAAGTCTCACGCACACACTTCGTGGTTTTTGGCCGTCGTGTGTTATATAGAGGTGTCGCGCGTGTACCGTCGCACGCCCCCGTGGTCACAATGTCGTACTGTCCCGAGCAGTGTCTAACTGTAATATTGTTTGAGCTTCTCAGCATTCCATGGTCGAGCAAGTTGTTCACCGTGGAGGTTTTCGAGGTAATAGGCACCCGTCCCCGTCTTTGCGACGACGCGGTATGGGCCCTCCCAGTTTGCGGCCAGCTTTCCTTCACGTGAATCTTTCTGATTTCTCCGTAGGACAAGACTGCCAACTTGGAAGTCTCGTTTGATAACTTTGTCATTATAACGCAAAGTTATTTTTTGTTTTAAAGAGGCTTCTTGGAGGGCAGCGCCGGTCCTTATCTCTTCGACCAGGTCGAGCTCCTCTTGCAGGGCTTCGTTGTTTGTTTCTTCGTCAAGGGGAGCTTCTGTCCTCCTCGAGGGTTCCCTGATCTCCACAGGGATGACTGCCTCGGTTCCGTACGTTAGGCGAAACGGGGTCTCCCCGGTCGTGGAGTGTGGGGTTGTTCGATACGCCTATAGGACGCTGTGCAACTCCTCGACCCACCGTTGTTTAGCCTCGCCGAGTCGTCGCTTCAGTCCCCGGAGTATCACTCTGTTTGCTGCTTCGGCCTGCCCATTGGTTTGAGGGTGTTCGACCGACGTGAAGTGCTGTTTTGTGCCCAGTTTGGCGACGAAGTCTTGGAAGTTCCTGTCGGTGAACTGTGTCCCGTTGTCGGTGACAATGGCTTGGGGCACACCGAATCGGGCAATGACGTTTCTCTTGTAGAAACGGAGTATGTTGAAGGCAGTGATTTTGGCCAGCGCCTCTGCCTCAATCCACTTCGTGAAGTAGTTCACCCCGACGATGAGGTACTTGTTTTGGTACGACCCTATGACGAAAGGTCCGAGGATATCCATTCCCCACCACGCAAACGGCCACGGGGATGACAATGACTTAAGCTCGTTTGGGGGAGCGAGGTGCATGTCCCCGTATCTTTGACAGCGGTCACATTCTTGACGCGTTCCTTTGCATTATGTTGCATAGTGGGCCAATAATACCCCGCTCGGAGTGCTTTTCGGGCTAGGGACCTTCCGCCGAGGTGCTGGGCGTTGATCCCTTCGTGGATTTCCTGGAGGATCCCCGAAACTTTGCTTTCTTCGACACACCGGAGTAAGGGAATGGAGAATCCTCGACGGTATAACTTACCTTCGACGACGGTGTACGCACATGCCCGCCTCTTGACTATCCCCGCCTCTTTGGGATCGTCGGCCAGTTTGCCCGAAATCAAGTATTCGTGAACAGGGGTCATCCAACAGTTTGCGTCCCCGATGGCGTTGACCTCTGTGGTCGGTGTGGGTTTGTTTATGCTCGGCTGGGACAGTATCTCCTGGATAACTGATTTGTTCCCTCCTTTCTTCTTAGTGCTCGCCAGCTTGGAGAGCACGTCCGCTCGAGTGTTGTGCTCGCGCGGGATGTGAGCCACCTCCGCGGAGACAAATTTCTTCAAATTTTCTTGCACCAAGGTTAGGTACTCGATGAGACTATCGTTTTTGGCCTGAAATTCTCCCCGAACTTGTGATGCCACGAGCTGGGAGTCTGTAAAGATTTTGACTTCTTTTGCGCCAAGGTCTTCCACAAGTCGAAGTCCCGCGAGGAAGGCCTCGTATTCGGCTTGATTGTTCGATGTCTTGAAGGACAGTTCGAGGGAGATCTCTATCAGGATGCCCTGCTCGTTTTCGAGGATAATGCCCGCCCCGCTACCTTTTGCACTGGAGGCTCCGTCGACGTAAATCGTCCATTTCTGGGAGCCATTGGTCGAGGATTCAGGGACGGTCATTTCCGCTACGAAGTCGGCCAGTACCTGAGCTTTCAAGGCTTTTCTTCCTTCGTATAGAAGGTCGAACTCGGATAGCTCAGGAGACCACCGGAGCATTCTCCCCGCCATATCTGGCCGACTGAGGAGCTGTCTGATAGGCTGCTCCGTCCTTACCACGATTGTGTGGGCCAGGAAGTAATGACGTAATCTTCTGGCTGCAGACACGAGGGCCAAGGCGACCTTTTCAATCTGTTGGTATTTGAGCTCGGGACCCTGAAGAGCTCTGCTCGTGAAATAAATCGGTTTCTGTCCGTCGGGGGTCTCCCATATGAGGACAGCACTCACCGCTTCGCCGGTGACGACCAGGTACAAGAAAAGTGTTTCCCCGTTATCTGGTCGGGACAAGACCGGGGGTTGTGACAAGACTTGTTTTAGATGGAGGAGGGCTTGTTCGCATTCTTCACTCCATTCAAAAGTTGCCTTCTGTCGGAGAAGCTTGAAAAAAGGGAGTGCGTACTGAGCAGATTTGGCAACAAAACGGGAGAGAGCAGTCAGCATTCCGTTAAGTGACTGGATCGACTTCTTCGAGTTCGGGGTAGGGATTTCGGAGAACGCCCTACATTTGTCAGGGTTCGCCTCGATTCCCCTCTCCGTGAGGTAGAAGCCGAGGAACTTTCCTGCGCGAACACCGAAGGTGCATTTGTCGGGGTTGAACCTCATGCGACATTTCCTCGCCGTGTCGAACACTTTCTTGAGATGAGCAGCATGGTCGACTTCTTCTGCAGATTTGACGATCATGTCGTCCATATGAAGGATAGTAATTTGAATCCTGCAGAATTATCGACCAGTTGGTCGATGTTAGGCAAGGGATAAGAGTCTTTCGGGCATGCCCAGTTAAGATCCGTGTAGTCAACGCACATCCTCCATTTTCCATTATTTTTCTTAACGAGTACAACATTTGAGAGCCAAATCGTGTACTTGGCCTCGGAAATAAAGTTTGCCTCTAGGAGGTCTTTTACAGCTTTTTCAGCAGCCTCCATTTTTTTCGGAGACTGCCTACGCCTACGTTGAGCTACAGCCCTAGCGGCCAGATCTATAGTCAGCTGATGACAAGCTACTTCAGGGTCCAGTCCGGGCATCTCTGCAGCACTCCAGGCGAACAAATCTGCATTTTCTCAGAGGCATGCCTTCAGTTGCCTCTTCGCCAGGTCGGGGAGTCCATAGCCAATCTTCACGCTTCGATCTGGGCTGTCACCGAGAGGAACCAGCTCGAAATATCCATCTGGGACGGGGCGCGTTGGGTGGAGAGGCTGCCCATTGATTTCAACTGGGAGGTCCTCGCCTGCAGCTTCTTCCTGCTCCCCGGGAAACCTGCTGTTGAGGTCGACCGCGCTGACCGGCGGGAGTGGAACCTGCATGACGTCTGGAGGTGCCTCAGCCTGAGTCTTGGGTTTAACGCCGCCGACGACACTCAAACCCTTGATTGCTGCGTCGAAACATCTTCTGGCCGCCTGGATGTCCCCGTGGAGAGTGACCACACGTCCACGCTTCGTGTAATACTTCATCTTTAGGTGGACCATTGATGGTACGGCCGTCAGTTCCGCCAACGTGGTCCTCCCCATGATGCAGTTGTAGAGGGACGGGCAGTCCACCACCAAGAAACGCGTCTTCACCTGTCGGGCCGTTTCCTCAATCCCGAAGGTGACCATCAACTCCACGAAGCCCCATGGTCTGGTGGTCGCGCCATTGCAGCCTTGTAGGTCTGACCCTACGTACGGGGACAAGTGTCTCTTGGTCAACTGGAGGGTCTCGAAGAGGTGGACGTACATGATGTCCACCAAGCTCCCCTGGTCAACCAAAATTCTGTGGACATCAAAATTGGCCATCTGTGCCCGTATCAGGAGGGGGATGTTGGCGTTAGGTGCCCCACCGGGAAGTTCCTCGAGGTAGAAGGTAATCGGATTTGATCTTCCCTTAACCCTCTCGAGGGTAGGGGCTCGAGGAGTTGTTGCTTTCAGTTCGTCGAATTTCCTCTTTATTGACCCCACGGTCAAATGGTCAGGGGCTCCGCCAGATATGACCAGGGCTTGGGGGAAAGACTCCCAGGTACTGCGGGCACTTATCGACTCTTCTGCTGGGAAGCTCTTCCACATGTTTCAGATAGCTTCAGGGTTGTCGAGTTCTCCCGAAAAGCCATCCGTTGTTGGGAGAGGGAGTTGACTCCTCGATATTCTGGGCCTCCTAGCCGCTGGGGCGGGGGGCCTCTTGCTGCTTGGGGTACTTCTTCAGGTACCCTTCTTTAATCAGCGTCTCGATTGCGTCCTTAAGGTGGACGCAATCGTCAGTAACGTGCCCGTGACTGCGATGGAACCGGCAGTACTTGGACTTGTCAGCATTGGGTTTGGGAGCCGTCGATTTCGGGAAGCGGATTCCCCCTTTGACGAACTCTGAATTGGCACAGTCGCTATAAATGCTCGCGCGGGACACGTTTAGCGGTGTGTAGTCTTTGAAAAGGCCAGACGGTCCCCGTGATTCGCGGGGCTCTTTGGTCCGGGCTTCCTTTTTTCTTTCCCCACCTCGCCTAGGTGGAGGGGAGTCTTCTCTTCTCCTGTCTCCACCCCGCCTGGGTGGAGGGGAGTCTTCTTCCTTGTTGCCGCGGGGGCCTTCTCTACGCCTCGAATCGAGGGCAATTTGCGCGGCTTCAGCTTCCTCGAACTCAACATGCGACTGAGCTCTCTCGAGGAGGCCTTCAAAGTTGCGGGGACGGTGTAGTCCGACGGATTCTGCGAACTTGGATCCTAGTTGCAAACCCTTGATGATGAGATACATTTTGATGTGATCGGTTACGTGGATTTCGACCGCTTCTTTGTTGAACCTCTCGATGTAGCTCCGGAGAGGTTCATCCTTCCCCTGAAAGATGACTTCCAGGGAGGCTATCGTCTTCGGATGTCGACGAGAAGCCGTAAAATGTTTTCTGAAGCGCTCCCTCAGGACCCTCCACGAGGTGATTGATTCAGATGCTAGGTTTTTGTACCAAGCCATGGCCCCTTTCCGAAGAGTCGTAGGGAATAAACGTTATTTGATAGCGCCGGAGACGTTCCTGAAATTGAGCAGAGCTTCAAAACTCTCGACATGGTCATCAGGATCAGATGTCCCGCCATATGTCCCCAAGGATGGGGGCCTCTCCACGCCCTTAGGAATAGGGGCGTCCATGATGTGCCTGGCCAGAGGGGTCTGGTAATCGTCATCCTCGCTGGCTCCCGGAGACACAGAGGGGGAGTGTTGTCCATGAACATAGTGACGTCTCGGGGAGTGGTCCTTTGGACGGCCTCTGGGCTCCTCGGCGTCCGACCTGCTCCTTTTATTTTTCGAGGAGCGAACTGGTCCCTTTGGTGGCGGGGAGCGGTGGCGTTTCTGAGGATGTTTCGGCTGAGTACGCTCCAAGCGTGGTCTGCGACCCCTGTGAACTGGGGAGGGGCTGCGAGATGCCTCTGGGGACTGCGAATGTCTTGGAAATGGCGGTGGCCGGTGCCTTCGCGGGGAAGTCCGACCACGACCTTTCTCCAGCGCCTCGATCCGGATGTTCTGGTTGAAGATCATCTGGTTGGTCTGATTGACCAAAGCAAACAGGGCAGCAGTGCTCGGGTCCGCATTTGGTGGCGGGTCCACGGACTGGAAAATGGGCTGGAGGACTGTTTCATGTCCGTCTTGGTGAGCTGTCTCGTACTCCACTTCCTCGGAAAATGGTGAGGCGATGAGTCCGTCTCTGATGTCGTTCTCCACGACAGGTTGGGCAGCGTTGTTGTCGACGCGGTTGCCATTACTGAGTTGTGCGATGACGTTGTCTAGAGCTTGATTCGCCGACGGGTTGGCCATGATGGTTGTTGAATGGAGAAAGCTTTGGTTTATCGAGCAGAAAAATGGGGAAGCTTATAATTTCCCACAGACGGCGCCACTGATCGTACCTGTATCAGACGGTTGATAATGGCCAACGGCGTCTGGAACGGCAGCTCCGGTGATGGTGAGAGACGGCGGGGGGGGGGGGGGGGTATACCTGCAAGGTACTCCGACGCTCAAGTGAGAGAGTGTACAGAATAACCGCGAATACAGAAAGAGTAAAGTGGTAGAAGAATGTGTCTAACCTGACCCTCTCAAATGAGAGGGTATTTATAGAGAGCCCCCAGCGCGGGGCCAACGGTTACCTGCAGTGGGCTGGAGAAAGTAGGCCCACTCCAAGCAACTGCTAGGGCTATGTGTAGTAGTGAAGACCAGCACGTGGTCTTCGCCCTAGAGTAACTGCTCCTAGATATCCGGAAGTAGGGCAGACCGAATCCTTCGGACGTGAGAGGTTACTTGGAACGTGTCCACGTGGTATGGACCGTTGGGTACTCCTCGCGGGGAGGAGCCTTATGTGTCGAGGAGATATGAATCCCGTGTACTCCTCGCGGGGAGGAGCCTTCTGCGTCGAGGAGAGATGAATCCCGTAGAATGGACATGGCCTCGCGGGGAGGAGCCATGTCCGTCGAGGAGTGATGTGTAGCATTCTCGCGGGGAGAAGCTAGTCTGTCGGGGAGGCACATCTCAGCAGGGTGTGATGTCCTCCTTTCCTATTGTCCCAAGTGCCCGACACTGCCTAAGTGCCCGACGAAACTGTGGCTAGCACGTGGCAGTCGCGTGTCTTGCAGAAGGACCTTATTGGGCCTCCCCAGGTTGTATGGGTTGGGCCTGCCCGACTGTTGGGCAGCCTCGGCCCAGTCCAGAACACTTTTGTTTGCACGATGATATAAAATGATCATTAATTTAATAAAATATTACATTAATTAATGTTGGTGACCGAGTGCACCCAACCGGCCACCAGTTCCACATCCCTTAGGGACCATCACTCGTTGCACTCGTTGTACTCGTCATAAAAGCCTGTGCCCTATTGGCGACTGTCCCTAATGCACGTAGCCTGTGCCCTAGATTGAAGACTGCCTCATGCATGCATAGCATGCTGGCAACATCGTCATAAAAGCCTGCAACATGTCGCCAAGTCAAATGGCGAGTTCATTAATGAGGATTGATTATGTCGCCAATTCAAATGGCGAGTTCATTAATGAAGATTGATTCTGTCGCCAATTCAAATGGCGAAATTATGACGCATTAAGTTTGTTATTTATATGTCTTTGCATGAATGCATGCATTATATCAACTCCTGTCAAATAATTTCTTAGTCTGTCCCAAACTACTCGTATCAAAATGTCATCTGCACTAAGTTACGTTGTTAAGGCACATTACAATGGAGAAACATATGTCTCCGATGTATCTGGTTTTGGTTTTCAAAACACCGTTTTTGTCCAATTCATAGTCACTAGAACCACAAGTTTTTTTCCATTTTCACCAAAGGTTGGAGTCCAAGTTAGGTCTTGGACCTATATCACAAATAATATATAGAAACCCTGTTTTTTTTTAAACCAACAAAGTTAAGTTTTATCCACTAAAATTGCGAGACGACGAAGATGTGGAAAATATGTTCGTTAGTCATGAACATTCTAGTTTTAATTACATTGAGTTGTATACATTTCTTTAACACAATATTCCATCTCAACAGTCCCAGATCATAAATCAGTCACCATGTGTAGATTCAGATGAAAGCGAATCAGAGTACTTAGACGATACTGAAGCAGAGGTCGACATCGTTGATGAAGAAGAAGAAGGAAGCGAGGAACTACTCGATCAGATATTGAACAACAATGATGAGGATGACGAAGAACTATCCATACATCCAGATCATGTCCATCGTCCGCCTCAACATATGACAGACATGGACTTGCAAATAGATGATCCTTCCGCAGATATATTTCACAACCCGTATATGCGGTCAGGGAACGCATTAAAAGAAGGAGACATGTTTCGTACCAAAGAAGATTGTGTACGAGCCATAAAAAAACTTCACATGGAAAACTCTGTTGATTATAGTGTACACAAAACGGATTCGAGAAGGTATGTAATTATTTGTCGTAATCCTCTGTGCAAGTTTCGACTTGTAGCTTCTTACACAAAGAGAAGCGATTGTTGGAAGATAGCTTCCATACAGCCACTACATAATTGCACTGCGACAAATATTGTCCAGGATCACCGAAAGTTAAGCGCAGATTTGATATGTCAAGATATTTTGCCCATGGTTAGTAAGGATCCTTCAGTTAAAGTGAGTATAATCATATCTCACATCGTGACGAGGTATAATTATACTCCCTCTTATAAGAAGGCGTGGATTGCAAGGACAAAGGCTGTTGAAAGGGTCTTTGGCAACTGGGAAGATTCGTACAAGGAGTTACCGCGATTTTTGGTAGCCCTGAAGACATACACACCGGGAACTGTTGCAATCATGCAGACAGCGCCAGCATGTAGGCCAGATGGTACCATTGTGACGGAAATGTCATCTTCCACCGTCTCTTTTGGTCGTTTCAACCCTGCATAAGAGGTTTTGCATTCTGCAAACCTGTTATTCAAATTGATGGAACATGGCTTTATGAAAAATACAAGGGCACCTTGCTTATGGCTGTTGCACAAGACGGCAACGGTAATGTCTTTCCTATAGCATTTGCTTTGGTTGAGGGTGAGACCACTTCTGCTAGGAGTTTCTTCCTTAAGAATCTAAGAACACATGTCGCTCCACAAACCAACCTCTGTTTGATTTCAGACAGGCATGCTGCTATAGAGAGTGCCTACAATAACCATGATAACAGGTGGCATAATCCTCCTTCTACTCATGTATATTGCATTCGACATATTCAACAAAACTTCATGCGTGCAATCAAAGACAAGTACCTTAGCAAACAGGTTATGAATGCTGGTTATGCGCTAACTCAACCAACATTTCAATACTACCTTAATGAAATAAGGATGTCAAATGCTGATGCCGGAAGCTGGTTGGATAACATTCCACTAGAAAGGTGGACAAGATCTTTTGATGGTGGTTGTCGATGGGGTCACATGACAACAAACCTTGTGGAGTCCATGAATGGGGTATTCAAAGGAATAAGAAACCTTCCAATCACTGCTTTGGTGAGATCAACCTATTATAGGTTGGCATCACTTTTCGCAACAAGAGGCGAAAGATGGAGTGCCGTGTTAGCGTCTAGTCAAGTATACAGTGAGAGCGTTATGAAATTGATGAAGGCTGATGCTATCAGAGCCAACACACATGCAGTTACAGTCTTTAACCGACATAGACAATTATTCAGTGTATAAGAAATAATGGATTTTAATGAGAGGAGGCCTAATTTATCGTATACTGTCAGGCTAAACAGATGTTAGTGTGATTATGGCAAGTTCCAGGCCCTCCGTGTACCTTGCTCACATGCCATTGCAGCATGCGCACATGCTCGTCAGGATGCTTATGGCTATCTATCTGATGTTTACAAGGTGGTTAATGTTATGAATGTATACATCGAAGGCTTTGCAGTGCTACCAATGAAGGATTATTGGCCTCCATACGAAGGTGACATAGTTTGGCACAACAACGATATGAGAAGAAAGAAAAAGGGGCGCCCAAATAGCAAACATATAAGAACCGAAATGGATATCGCTGATAAAATGATAAGACTATGCAGTATCTGTCGTCAGCCCGGCCACAACAAAAAACAGTGTCCCAACGTTGGAGGAACATCTGCATCATAATTTAGCTTATCTTTTCATTTGTTGTAACCAAATGTTTTCATATATTGATGTGTCTTTGTTACAACAGTTTTAACAACAAACAACACTAACACAAACAACTGTAACAACAAACAATAGTGTTAACAACAAACAATACAAGCAACTTAACACATTCCTAACAGATTACAAGAATCAAACTAATTTCATTCGGTCCAAACATGACTTCCCTCGCATCTTTGTCAGTCTTCACACGAACCCATCCACGTAGCCGATCATGTCTCTCAATACTTCGGATTTTCTCCACTTCCCCAATGTCTCCCTCCAACCACCGATTCAACTCTCTCTTAAGTTGATTGAAACCTTGTATGTTCCAAAACAACATGTCGATTGGTGGCTTGCCTCGCGAAAAAATAACTTTCCCCCACCGACGGCGATACATTTTCTGAGTAGAACAAACTTGGGAGAAGAGATGTGGAACAAACTGAGCTGAACACCCCTATTTATAGTGAAAAAAATTAGTTTCTAGGGAGTCTCCACTTCAATTGATGACTCCCTTTTGCTTTTGTACAGGGTCGCCAATTGCACTGGCGACTTGATAAGCAGTCTCCAGTACAATTGGCGACAAAGTTATAGCCTTAAAGAGGTGTCACCATTTCATTTGGCGACCATGTACAAACCCATGCCCTAACTGGGGCAGTTTGGGAAATTTTTTAAAACGTAGGGCATTTGGGAAAGTTTTTCGAAAATGAAGAGTATTTGGGTAAAAAATTCAGATTGAGAAACTGTTTGATACATCCTTACTGTTAACTCTTCTTGTACCAATAGGGCACCGAACCATGATTGATTAACTATCCAAACAAAACTAGTTTCCAATCACAAGTGAAATGATTGAGGACATTTGAAGGAAGTACAAAGAAATGCAACACAAGTGAAAGTATATAAACTAGCAAAGAGTGAAAGAAAATTACAGACAAGAAATGTAAGCCGAGAAAAAAGAAAGAGTGGAGATCTCTTCATTTCTAAAAATGAACATCTCTGTTATTATAAATAGACTTAAATGCACTTTTGGTCCCCCTAGTTTAGATTTTTTACACTTTCGGTCTCCCTATTACAAAACCTGCGATTTTGGTCCCTACATTTTGATGGTCTTTGCAATTTTGTGGTCTCCCTCCAATTTTGCTCCAAAACAGTACATGAACAGTGCATGTCCGTACATGAACAGTGCACTGTTCATGTACGGTTTTGGAGCAAAATTGGAGGGGGACCACAAAATTGCAAAGACCATCAAAATGTAGGGACCAAAATCGCAGGTTTTGTAATAGGGGGACCGAAAGTGTAAAAAATCTAAACTAGGAGAACCAAAAGTGCATTTAAGCCTTATAAATAAAGAATTTGTAGATGTAATTTTTTTTCAAAACTATAGGAATTGATATTTCTAACTACAAGTAAAATGAAATATAAGTAAATTCTTAAATTAATCTATGTTTTTGTAAATCTCTCATAGAAAACGCCTTTCACTATATTATCATGTCAAATTAATCTGTGTCAGATTTTCAATTAGGCCCTTAACTATATTACACGTTAGCCACCAACCATCACGCTGATTGATAATTTATATATTTTTTTTTAAGTTATAGTTTTTCTTTTATAGAAACTAAATACTTTCTGCGCGTAGATTAATCTTTTAACTTTGTGATATGTTAACTGCTATTTCATTGATAATATATTTTTTAAATTATAGGTTTTTTTTTAATAGAAACCGAGTATTCTTTATATAAAACTGTAGAGATTAATTCTTTAATTAAATAAAACGTTAACCGCCATGTGATTGATAATTCATCATTTTTTTAAAGTTATAATTTCTTTTTTTTTTTTAGAAATTAGATATCTTTGACACATGCGCAATTGGATAAACTAATCTTCGAGTCGGTAAAATCTCAATAAATGAAAAAGTTTTTCCACAATTGAATTATCAGGTTTGCTATTTTGACACTCATTTTTACACCTACACTGTATTTCCGTACTGCACGGACAAAACTGTTTATCGTCCGTACTGTACGGACATATACTGTTCATGTACGGAAATACGTTACTGTTCATATATGTACGACACCGTTCATTGTACGGACGGTACTGTTCATACTCGGACGGCACTGTTAACCGTCCGTACGTACGGTGTAGGGTGTAGAATGGGTGTCAAAATATCATTTTTGTTGAATTTAAGATTGCCGTATGTTTAAGGTCAGGTTTAAACCAAAAACCTCTGACTTCTGATTAGTCTGGAAAAAATCCCTTAACAATTTATAGAAATGTTGTTGGGTAGCTATAGGTCCTTTTTCTTTCAATCATTTTCTTCTTAATAACTAATTTTTATTTTTCTTCGCCAATATTCAATTTTATTTTTTCATCTTTTATCTTTTGTGTCAGTATTTCGGAATCTAAACACATTTATCCTTCAAAACAAGAATCTAAATCCCCACATTTTTATTCGCTGTGTTCATACAAAGGGTGACTTATTTGAAAATTAGTGCTAATACACAAAAATTAAATGAAAAAATTTACAGTCAATTAATTACTATTATATATTATATCGCATTAAATTCTAATTTTTGTTTAAGTATATAACATAATTGAATGATAATTTTTTATTAAATGACAAAATAAAATTATTTTACACTGTCAATCTATATAGATTAAACTCAGACAAAATTGATTTATGTATTTCTAGTGTTGTTTGTACATATAAAACTTATTTGATAGCATTTGAGTAAAGATAAATGATCTTACCAGATCAGAAAAGGATCAGCAGTCAGCAACACGTCGTGAGCTCTTTTATGCACCGGTGGTGGTGAAGAGAATGGGGGTGTACCTGCAAGGTACTCCGATGTTAAAGTTAGAGATGGAGTAGGAAGAGTAAGTACAGAGAAAATGTGTAGAGAATAGAATACCTGACCCTCTAGTGAAGAGGATATTTATAATGTGCCCCCAACGCAGGGCCAACGAGTACTTTGCGTTGGGTTGGATCGCAAGACCCAATACGAGTAATTGCCAGGGCCTACGTGGCGTAGGGAAGACCAGCACGTGGTCTTCGCCCTGGATCAACTGCCCTGTGATCTTCGAAAGGTGGGCTGACCAGTTCTTTCGGAAGTGGATAGTTGCCTGATGACGTGTCCCCGCGTGGGGGGCTCGTGGAGACCGTGGGGGAGACGCGTGAGGGCTCCCCGGGCGTGCATATGGGCTGGATCTCAATCAGGCCCTCCCCGATGAGGGGTTGGGTTGGGTCGTGCCCGACGGTGGGCCAGCCTTAGGCTCAGTCCAGAATAGGAGCCCCATAAGTCGTTGCTCCGAAGCAGAGGAGTAACGACTTAAGAGTCAGTTCAAACGTCGAGGACCCGTCCGGAGGAGCGTCAGGGTGTCCGAAACACCGAGCTGGGGGCGATGCGTGTGTCTAGGAGTAGGAGATGCTCGACAAGATAGGAGTTCACGGGGAGGTCTGTCCGTCAGTCGTACTACTGGCCCTTTTCCTTCTTCCCCCTCTGGATATGTCCACATATGGTGCTTTGGCCGACGATGTGGCGAAGACAGAAAGGAACGGGCCTGCCTGGTCCTCTAGCACGAGGGGGAGCTGAGAGGACACTCGTGTGTCTTCAAGGGCCACGTGTCACGAGTAATTAATGCATAGAGCGGCTACGCGTAGGGGCACTTGAGTTCCTAGTGCTGCCTCGCTTTCTGTGCTAGGATTATAAATAGGGGAAAGTCCCCTTCATTTTCACATTCCCCTTCATCTCAACCAGAATTTCTTCCAAGTCTCTCCAAGCTCCCTCCGCTCTCCAGACCGCGTCCGCCGCCGCCGTCAGCTTTTCTCTGTCGCCCAGATCTTCTTCCTTCAAGTAAGTTTCCGTTCCCTTTTTCCAGTTTTTATGAATTTACCGGCGACTTCTCTGGGGAGCTCATAGAGTTTAAGGGGGATGTACGAGTTTTTCGGCGACTTTCATAACGTTTCCGGCATAACTATGAGTTTTCCGGCAGAACTCATGAAGTTTCCGGCCGAACTATGCGTTTTTCGACCGTGTTCATGAAGTTTTCAGCCAAGACACCGGGAAGTTCATGAGGATTCTGGGAACTTTATGAAGTTTCCGATGAAGGCCTCGATGACCTGTGATGAAGGTCTCGGGGAGCCTTGCTCCCCGCAAGTGTGCGAATATTGCGAGGAGGTCTCTGTTAAGGAGTTTCCCCGTGTTTACTAGGGTCTTCTCACGCGAGGAGCCTTCCTGTCGAGGAGGCTTGCTGTCTCGTGTTGACGGGAGTTTCTTCGTGGATGAGTCTCTCCGTCGAGGAGGGGACTCGTTACTCTGTGTCGGGGAGAATTTGTATGGGGCTCCTCGTCCCTCTCTTCGCCCTTTCACTTGATTTGTGGTGGAAGGGTGGAATTGATCTTGGAAGTCGAATTCACCATTTTCCTTTGCTTTTCAGGTAAAATGTCCATAAGGATCGAGGGTGTCATTTATATCGACGACGAAGCCGAGTCCGACACACCCGTCGAGCAAGTTGGAGCCGAACGAGCTCGCACGCCCGAAGATTGGGCCGGGCAAGAAACTCTTAACATCGCGTCGCGTTTTGCCGTCGACGACACAGACGCCTTCGCCACCGTCGAGGATCGCGTCGAGGGCTCCTCCCCGAGTTGGATGGTCTATAAGCCCAAAGAACAGCATCGCATCTGCTCGAGTTTCATGGGGATGAGGTTATCGATGTACAAGTTCGCGTTTCAGGACGCGGGGATCCGTCTCCCCTTCAGTGATTTTCAGAAGGGGGTGTTCCAGTGGTTGCGTCTGGCGCCTTTACAGCTTCACCCCAACGCGATAGCTTTCGCGCGGGCGTTCGAAATTGTGTGCGAACATATATGTAATAGGGCCACGCTTCCTTTGTTATTCCGCACTTTTCACCAACAACGCGCATCTGCTCACGGTCGGCATAGCTGGGTATCCCTGAAGCAGCCAAGGAAGCTGTTCTGGGCGTACCATGATTCTGTCAGCACCTTCAAGGACAGGTTCTATGTCGTCAAACCCATCTCGCACGTGGCCGTCGACTCCCTGTACGACCTCGTGGTCATAGAGGAAGACGGGCAGCGCGAGGAGACATTAGTGTCTAAGTTTCCCCTCGAGTGGGAGGAAGACCACTTTGCGAAGGGCACAGACAACTACATTGTGAAGCACGGCGACCTGGATGCAGACGACCAACAATCTTACAAGAAGATAGTCGAATTCGTCTCCAGTTTCACTCCCGCCAAATGTGTTTACAAGGATGGGAGTTTCATCCTCGACGAGCGCGCAGAGGTTCGTCGTGAGGCTCGATTGATTAACACCAAGGCCCTCCTCGAGTGCGGGTCCCATAAGGAAGCCTTGAGGTTCTTAGGTAGTGAATGTTTGCTTTGATCGGGCGCTTGCCCTTTTCTCTTTTTTGTACTGACTTGTTTTTCTTTGTTCTCTGTCACAGGCCAGATGTCGAACATGCAAGAACATATCATGAAGCTCGCGACAACCAAAGGTGCGAAGAAGGCTGCCAAGGGTAGAGTCTCCCTGGTTCAGCTGATGCTGAAGCCCGACCAAGGGGCAAGTAGTTCCTCTTTCCCCCAATGTAGCCAGTCTCCTCCCCTGCAGGAGACTTCATCTAAAAGACAGTGCACCGAGGAGCCCGTACTTGTCGACCTCGTTGAGAGCGCACCCCGGGAGAAGTTTGTGCTGCCCCCTTGCCACCTCCATCGTGACTTCTTCTCTGGGGACAATTCCCCGACTATGGTCGAAGCCGAAACCATGGCGATCATGGGGATCGACAGGGTGGCCAGAAGGAAGGCATTAACCGAGGACATGGCCGCCATGATGAGGATTTTTGAAACGGACTTGGTCATCAATGATGAAACCAGCCCGACCTATGAGCTGAAAAAGCTGCAGGACGAGAACGCTGTCCTTTTTGCGGAGAAAAATAAGGTGGAGAACGATCTGCTCGAGGCTTAGACGAGGAACGAAGCCCAGGTGCGCCTTCTCCATGAGATGAATGAAATGAGGGAAGAGCTGAAGGGAACCAAGGAGGAACGGGATTGCCTTTTGACCAAAGTTGCTGAGCTGGAGGCCGATGTCAAGCCTGCTAAGGACAAAATGGAGAAGGAGAGAGCCCTTGCAGCCCGTGGTGCCCTAGTCGCCCGGATCCGAGAGCTCGAGCAGGACTGCTTGGGGGCTCTCAAGGTGGGATTCAACAATGCTTTGGAGTAGGTCCAGATCTTGAATCCTGGGGCTCAGCTTGTCCTCGAGGGAATTAGCCCTTTCCACCAGGTGGTTGATGGTAGGGTGGTTGTCCTCGAGGCATCCGACGAGGGAACTGGTCGGAGTGATGGGAATCCCCAGTCCGAAGAGGAAGTCGCTACTTGATTCCTTTTCTTCTTATTTAGCTGTTTGGTCTGCATGCCATTTGAATTATTTTGTCTGGCATACGTAGTTAGTAGCTGACTTTGCCCGACCTGCGTGCCAGGGGTTTTAAATTGTAATATTTGAACAGAGGCTCTGCCCGACATAATGCACTGTGCTCTATCTTTTGGTATGTTTATATTTTATGTGTGCTGATTGTATGTCGTATATGTGTTTTATATCCGCGTGTTTTCGTTTAAGTATTTGGGGCCTTTACTCGACGTTATTGGTCCTCCACAGTGCAGGGAATTGGTTGAGTGGTCGGAGTCTGATTCCGACCTTTGACGAAGCTAAGAGCTCGATCGAGGTCTTTGATTCGGGGTGTGAACTTCCCATCGCAAGCTGGCCATTCTCCCTAGTTGGTACGACAACTGTGGAGCTCGGTTGAGGTGTCCCCGTCGGATCAAGAGTTTGCTTGCACACACAAGAGCAGGATCTTATCTTCTTGTCTCGAGTTTAGGAGTCACGCCTGTACCCTAGCACGCCCATGTAATACTCTAGCATGTGTTTGATGATTAATAACTAAGGGAACTCAAATTAAATGACAAATATAAGCAAAACATCAAAATAGCAAAGTAACCGATATCCGATTCCGAAAAGAATGAATGGTATTTTCAAGATAAATATGCTCGGGTATATGAAACCTTTTCTATGAATAATGCAAATGCTCCTCTGGACCATAATCTTGCTGCCTCCTCTCGTCCAATTGGTGCCTCCTCATCTGCTGCTCGTAACACCGAGGTTGTTGCTTGTGCCGACTTGGATCGCTAGGGCGATCAGATCTTGGCGGAACAACGGACTTTATCTGCTCAGCATCATGTCAAGCTTGACTTCATTCTTGCTAAACTTGTTGCGTATAACTTTGGACCGTCCGAGGCATCTGCCGACCCCGAGGACCTTGACATGGAGGATTCTTAGTGCATCATTCTGCATTCTATCATTGTTGCATAATTATTTATCTTTCATTATGTTAAAACATTTTGAATTGTACTTTGGTTGCATCCACTGTGACCTTGCTACCTTCTAATATTAACTTCTTTTGTCCTAACCATTTCAATTTGCATGAGATGTGTATTTTGTTGTTGCATGTTGAGTTTGCTGGATTCTATCTTTATGATTCACTATGTGTTATTACCGCTTGTTCACTCTGTTTTTATCCCTCTTCCTTTTTGATATTGTCAAAGGGGGAGAGGGGGGGGGGGAGGATTATCGTTTGATAACAATAATTTGTGTGGTTAAGTAATTGTTGCAGGGGGAGCATGGCTCCGCTTTACTCAAATTAATCGGGTTGCCAAGCATAAAAAAGGGGGAGACTGAAATTGCTCATGATTCGGATATCGGTTACTTCGATATTTTGATGCTTTGCTTATATTTGTCGTTTAATTTGAGTTCCCTTAATCATCAAACACATGCTAGAGTATTTTATCCATGCATTTATTAAGTTGACTATGTGTCTTAGCTGTATGAATTGATTCAGTTGTCTTTTTGACTTGATTCAAAGCCTTTTTGTTTCCTGACTCGATACAAGGCTTTCGTGAATTAATTCATGAAAGTGCCTTAAAAGTCCATTTAGATTTTGTTTGTGCGAATTGAGTCAAAAGCAATTTTGAATCGAGTCATAGGTCTGGAAATTCCAAATTGAATTGATTCAGTAAGGGTCGTGAATTGATTCAAGACGCTAATTTGAATTGATTAATTTTGGAGTCGACTCAAGTCAACTGGCCTAACTGAATCGAGTCACGGGAATTATGAATCAAGTCACGCAGTTCATTTTAACTCACTTATTGTGCATTTTCTCTTGCACCTATAAATAGAGATTTCATTTCCTCATTTCTTAAGAGATCAAAATTTTTTCTGTGAGAAAACCTTTGCAAACACAACTTCCTTCTCTCTTTCAAATCTTCATCTTAATCATACCCATGGAAATTATTCTCTTGTGTGTGTGATGATTAATTGTAGGGAAACATTAGGGATCTAATTGTTCATTGAAGTGTGCATATTTTGCAAGAGGTATTTTGGTCTTGGAAATTTCAAGGGTTGAAATTTCTTGAAGGAAAAAGAAGAAAAAAAATTTCTCCATTGTTGTGGAGTTTTTCTGCAGATTTGTCAACTTGTTGAAAAGAGGGATTCAAGGCTTGGAATTTCAAGATTGGGTAAAAATTAGGAAATTCATCAAGAGAGGAATCCATCAAAAGTTGAAAATCAAGATCTTAGGTAAAAATCAAGTTAGTGGCGATAGCTAGTTACAAGCAAGTTCGTACAAGAAGCAAGAAAGAAGATAACGTGGATTGTTATAATTTATCTTTTTGCTTTTGTGAATTGTTGTAACAAGAACCAAAATTCTATATCATTTTAATGAAAGAAATAACTCTTCGATGGTTCTCCGTCAAAGACTAGATGTAGGTGCCTGCGAGAACGATAACACTGAACTAGTATATATCCTGGTGCATTCTCTCCTTCTCTCACTCTCTCTTTATCGTTTAAAATTGCATGCTTGGGTATCTATTTAGATTCATTGTTTTCATAGTTTGATTTGTAAAAGTTTAGGTTTGATTAGATTTGTTCTTCTAAAGGATCTAGTTAATTGATTATTGTAAGAACATTGAATTTAGAATTGCCTTTAAAATTGAAGAATTGCTAAAGTCTTTAAGCATCTCGTTGAAACTTTAACCATTAATCAATTCATTGTATTCTACCTCATTACAAACCTTTGGTGTAAGTATATCACAAATTCTCTTCCAATATCATAAAAACTTTTCAAAACGAATTTTCACCATATCCGTTTTCGCTTGCGTAATATGATTTTTTGAAAAGAATAGATTTTTTAATTCTCTATTCAACCTCCCTTCTAGACAAGTTACTCCATATTCAAACCAACAGTAGTCGCGATGCGAATAGGTCACGGGCAGTGTTTAACTGTAGTACTGTTTAAGCTTTCAGCATTCCATGGTCGAGCAAGTTCCTCCCCGTGCAGGTTTTTGAGGTAGTAGGCTCCGGTCCCCGTTTTTGCGCAGACGCGATAGGGGCCCTCCCAGTTTGCGGCGAGCTTGCCTTCACGCGATTTTTTCTGGTTCCTTCGTAGGACTATGTTGCCCACCTGAAATTTGCGCTTGATGACTTTGCTGTCATGTCACAAAGTTATCTTATGTTTAAGCGAGGCTTCGCGAAGGGATGCCCCTGACCTGATCTCTTCGACTAAGTCGAGCTCATCCCTTAGGGCCTCGTCGTTGGTCTCCCCGTCAAGGGGGACTCGGTCCTTCTTGTGGGTTTCCTTATTTCTACCGGAATCACTGCCTCGGTTCCATAGGTAAGTCGGAACAGGGTCTCCCCTGTGGTCGAGTGTGGGGTCGTTCTGTAGGCCCAGAGCACGTTATGCAACTCCTCGACCCACTTTTTCTTGGCGTCGCCCAATCTTCGTTTCAAGTCTCGCAGGATCACTCTGCTCGCGGCTTCGGCCTGCCCGTTCGTTTGCGGGTGTTCGACAGATGTGAAGTGTTGCCTCGTCCCCAGCTTGGTAATGAAGTCCTGGAAGTTCTTGTCGATGAATTGTGTCTCGTTGTCGGTGACGATTGCTTGGGGTACGCCGAACCGGGCAAGTATATTCCTTTTGTAGAAACAGAATATGTTGTGGGTCATGATTTTGGCTAAGGCTTCGGCCTCTATCCACTTAGTGAAGTGGTAGACACCGACTATCAAATATTTGTTTTGGTATGACCCTATGGTGAAGGGCCCGAGTATGTCCATCCCCCACCAGGCAAATGGCCATGGGGATGAGAGCGTTTTGAGCTCATTGGGCGGGGACAGGTGCATGTCCCCGTGTCGCTGGCACTTGTCGCACTTCTTGACGTGCTCTTTGATGTCTTGTTGCATGGTGGGCAAGTAGTACCCTGCCCGCAATGCTTTACGGGCTAGGGACTGTCCGCCGAGGCGCTGCGCGTTGATCCCTTCGTGGATCTCCTGGAGTATGTTGGAGACCTTGGACTCCCCGACACATTTGAGGAGGGCAATGGAGAAACCCCACTGGTATAACTTGTCCTCGACGATGTCGTACAAGCAGGCACGTCGCCTGACTATGCTAGCCTCCTTGGAGTCGTCGGGTAGTTTTCCCGTGCTGAGGTACTCGTATACTGGGGTCATCCAGCAGTGGCGGTCACCAATGGCGTTTACGTCAACGATCGAGGTGGGTTTCTCGATAATTGGCTGTGGAAGTACTTTTTGGACGACGAACTTGTTCCCGCCTTTTTCTTCGTGCTTGCCAACTTAGATAGGATATCCGCCAGAGTATTATGCTCGCGCGAGAAGTGACTTACTTCCGCTGAGACAAATTTTTTCATCTTCTCTTTCACTAGGGCCAAATACTCGATGAGGCTGTCATTCTTGTCCTGGTACTCGCCCCGCACCTGGGAGGCCACGAGCTGGGAGTCGGTAAATATTTTTACCTCTTTCGCGTTGAGGTCCTCGGCCAGGCGTAGTCCGGCGAGGAAGGCCTGGTACTCGGCCAGGTTGTTTGATTTCGGGAAGGATAATATGAGATAGACTTCGATCAAGATGCCTTCCTCATTTTCTAGGATGATGCATGCTCCGCTTCCCATCGAACTGAATACCCCGTCGACGTAGATCGTCCACTTCAGGGATCTGTCGGTCAAGGGTTCCGGGGTGGTCATCTCCGCAATGAAGTCAGCTAGCACTTGAGCTTTCAGAGCCTTCCTACCCTCGTACTGGATGTCGAACTCGGAGAGCTCGAGTAACCATTTAAGCATTCTGCCCGCCATGTCGAGTCGGCCGAGGAGCTGCCTCACGGGTTGGTTCATCCTTACCACAATCGTGTGGGCTAAGAAGTAGTACCGCAACCTTCTGGCCGCAGTGACGAGGGCCAGAGCAGCCTTCTCGATCTGCTAGTACCTAAGTTCGGGGCCTTGGAGGGCTTTACTGGTGAAGTATATCGGCTTTTGCCCTTCAGGGGTTTCCCTGATGAGAGCCGCGCTAACCGCCTTGGTTGTGACGGCGAGGTACAGGTATAACGCCTCCCCGTTTTCTGGTCGCGAGAGGATTAGGGGATGCGAGAGGACTTATTTGAGGTGGAGGAGTGCTTGTTCGCACTCCTCGGTCCACTCGAACGTGGCCTCTTTGCGCAGGAGTTTGAAAAATGGGAGTGCGTGTTGGGCCGATTTGGCCACAAAGCGGGACAGCGAAGTGAGCATCCCGTTTAGCGATTGGATCAATTTCTTCGAGTTCGGCGTAGGGAACTCGGAGAACGTCCTATCCGAGTCTTCGCCGAGCGTGATGAGCTCGAAGTCTCCATCTGGAATGGGGCGCAAAGGGTGGGCGAGCTGCCCGTTGCCTTCAGCTGGAGGGGCGTGATCCGCTACCTTATTTTACTCTTGCTTACTGAGGAAGCAGCTATCGAGGTCGACTGCGTTGACACGCGGGTGTGGCTTCTGCTCCTCGTTCTGGGCTGACTTTCTGGCGGTCTTGGGATTGATGTTGATTGAGTTTAACCCCTTGGTGGCAGCCTGAAAACATCTCCTGGAGGCCTCAATGCCCCCCGTGGAGGGTGACGACGCGGCCCCTGGTCGTGTAGTACTTCATCTTCAGGTGGACCGTAGATGGCACTGCTGTGAGTTCGGCCAAGGTTGGCCTTCCCAGAATGCACTGGTATAGAGAGGGACACTTTACTACCAGGAAGCGAATCTTAATTTGTTTGGCAGTTTCTTCGTTCCCGAAGGTGACCATTAGCTTGACGTAGCCCCACGGTGTTGTGGTGGTGTCGTTGAAGCCCTGCAGGTTAGAGCCGATGTACGGGGTTAGATGTGTCTTGTCGAGCTAGAGGGTAGTGAATAGGTGGGCATACATTATGTCCACTAAGCTCCCTTGGTCAACCAGGATGTGGCGGACGTCAATGTTCGCCATATGTGCCCTAATCAAGAGAGGGATGTTGGAGTTGGGGGCGCCGCCCAAAAATTCTTCGAGGTAGAAGGTGATGGGGTTTGATCTTCCCTGGACCTTCTCGAAGGTGGCGTTCTGCGGTGATCTCGCTTCTATTAGATCGCTGAACTTCCGCTTCACCGACCCCACATAGACTTTGTTGAACCCCCCGCCGGATAGGACCATGGTGGCGGGGAAGCTTTCCCATGGGCTACAAGCGGTCACAGGCATGTCAGGCTCGTAAGGGAAGTAGAAGTCCTCTGGTCGGGTGACACACAGAGCGACTTACAGCCCGCTATCGCCGGAGAACGGGGTCGCCTCCTCGACTCTTTTCGTCTCACGGGCCTCCTGTCGGGGGACTTCACTCCTCTTTGTGTACTGTTTCAAGTGCCCCTCCTTGATCAAGATTTCGATGGCGTCCTTGAGGTGGATGCAATCCTCTGTGACGTGCCTGTGGCTCCTCTGGAACCGACAATACTTGGACTTGTCGACGTTTGGCTTAGGGGGTGTCGGCTTCGAGAAGCGGACACTATAACTCCCCGATAATTATAATTTGTTTGATTGATGATTAATTGTGTTTAATCTCGTGTATTTGTGAATTATGTGGTATGTGGTGTATTTTGGTATGTTCATGTGTTGGGTAGTGTAGGACTATAGGAGTATTGTGGCTTACTCTTAATTTAAATAATTTAAATTAGATTATTTAGATTTAAAAACAATTAATTAGAATTTTAGTAATAATAAGTGGATAATTATTTTAATTAAATAATTTAGTTGGAATTAGTAGATTTAAATAATTAGTTATAATTATTTTATTAATTTAAAAGTGGATAATATGAGTAGAGAAAGAGTAAGGGCAAAGTGGACCATTCACGATGTTTAGTAAGAGTAAGGAAGGAAAACCATATTAGGGGTCTAAGGGTTATAGTAGGAAAGAAGAAAATTGGGAAAGGGAGAATCATTTGTGAGCGATCGTGTTTGGAGAAAAGAGGAATGGAAGAGGGAAGCAGAGCTAGGACTTAGAGAGCAGTTGAAGAATCATCACTAAGGTAAGGGTGGGGTTCTTTGATCACTTAAGGGATAAATAATGTATGTATAAGGGTAGACAAATCATTAGGTTCATATCTATGTGCTTCTCTCGTTGTGTTGATTGTTTTGGTGCAAAGTTGAGGTTTTGCGTGTCGGTGATTCTAATAATAAGTAAATTGTATAAATTGATTGGTTAAATTGAGTTTTCGTGTTGAAAATGATTATAATTGATGTATTGTCGTTATAGTGTGATTTTCCTTGTGATTGATATGCATTTTCGGGCTGTATGATACTGAAATCATAAGGGGTTTAGGGTCTGAGATATGCAGAAAACACAATAGCAGAATTGCAGTTCGCAGACACTATCCGGGCAAAGGACCCGTTTCGTCGGGCGAAGCGATCTTGCTTGGAGGTCTCGGGATGAAAATGAGAGGCGAGTGAAGGGTGGAAAATAGGTGCTACTTGAATTTGTATGCGGGAGAAATTTCGCTTCTGCTTCGCCGGGCGAGCATTGGGTGAAAGGGAAATTTTGTCGGGCGAATGGGGATTTCATCGGGCGAAGGTGAGTTTGCTGGCGCCTCGCTGGGCAAACATCAGGCGAGCAGGGACAATGTTTGGTTACCATTGGAACGAACAGAATTTTCTAAAACTTAAAAAATACATATCTGTTGATCAGTATGTCCATTTCAGTCGCTGTTTGAATCGTTGGAAAGCTGGTTTTGTATACTTTCTATTAAAATTATTTTCAATGCTAGAATTCCAACTATTCGACGCGTTAATTGTGTTTCCGTGTACATTGTGATGTGTTGAACGTTGACATGTTGAGTTCGGTT
Source organism: Lathyrus tuberosus (assembly GCA_022829125.1). Classification (NCBI taxonomy): domain Eukaryota; kingdom Viridiplantae; phylum Streptophyta; class Magnoliopsida; order Fabales; family Fabaceae; genus Lathyrus; species Lathyrus tuberosus. The sequence continues at coordinate 3,886,087 of JALAZF010000164.1, read as the reverse complement.
GTGCGAATGTGTGTTGTAGCTGTGGATTGCAATTATTGCATGTTATGGCAGGTATATACTGCGTGTTGGACAGTTATGGTTTGATGTATTAGCTGTATGATAGTCATATGCATTGGTCATCGTTGTATGTTGTCGTTGAATGCATATCATGTTGCATAAGTTGTATGATAAGTTGTGTGCCCATGTGGGGTGTGTGCACCTTATCCGAATTCCTTGAAATGGAATCATGTTGTTGTTGTTGAGGTAATCGTGTGCCCATGTGGGGTGTGAGCGATTACGGGTGATCGTGTGCCCATGTGGGGTGTGAGTGATCACAGATGTCGTGTGCCCATGTGGGGTGTGAACGACTTATATGAAAATTCAGACGGGAATTATGATCATGAAAAAGGGATCGAATTGGTACCACATGCATTGAGTCGAGTTGTGAGTCTCATTGCATTGCATCGTGTTATGTTGTGTTGTGGATTATATGATTGTCTGCTTGTGTGGGAAGTTGTAATTATGTTGATGTGGTGATGATAGGGTGAATTGTGTAATGATTATGTGCTCTTATATTCATATTATGCATTTCTTTTATTGATTTGAGAGTCTCACCCCTTGTGTTTGAATGTTGTCTCCACGCGGGTTACGTGCAGATAATCAAGGATAGTGCGGAGTTGCGGTTAGTGAAGACGAAGTCTTTCACTTTATGTTTTGAGTTAGCGTCTGCTTTGATATGTAACACTGGGGATTATGGAACGCTTTATGTTTTATTTCCGTTACAGTTATTATATTTTGTTTTAATTGACGATGAATATGTGGTTTAAACATGTTAAGTTTTGATTGTCAATTCCAAGAAGTTTTCCGCTGCTTATTGAGAAGAATTTTTAATAATGATTTCGTAGTACCGCTTATAATAATAAGTATATGTTACATGTTATTTGCTTAAGCAGGTGTATATTGGAAATAACATCCTAAGTGTTGAAATTTTCTTTATATTTTTACTCTGATATTTTATTATAATTTCACGCGGGGTTTTAGGGTGTTACATAGTGGTATCAGAGCAGGTCGGTCTGTCCGACCAGGTTGTTTAATTATGTTGTTCCCTAGTATGCGACATATGTGTGAAAACACTGTCGATGCTTATTTTGTTTTCCATCTACAGGTTGGGAATGGAACAAGTGGGGGAGAAGCGTCCGCTTCTCTTGGATATTTCCGTTGTTGAGAGATTAGATATCATGTTACTGCATGAGGGAGTTCAGTGTTGGATTGTTCATCTATTCAAGAATGGTGTGATCCTTGAGGGAAGACGGCCAGGTATCCTAGTTGTTCACTTCCTTGTGAGGGGGAGGGGGATGTTTTGGCTAGAGATTGGTTAGTGATGTGTGGAGTATCCTGACGTGTTTCCTAAGGATGAGCTAAGTTTGTCTTCAGTTGGAACAAGATGATGTTATTCTTGGGATAGATTGGTAGGAGTTAAACCCTATGTTTACCAATCATTTGGATGAGTAGTGTAGTGTGCTGCTGATTACAAGGTGCAGGAGTTGTGATAGTTGTGTTGTTTCCGAAACTAAAGGAAATACGGAGATAATGCTTATGTCAAATAAAGGTTCGTGCCTTAGGTAGCTTCGTGCACAAGATGCAAGGAACACTATTATAGTTTGGTAAAATGGTTTATGCCCCATCAGGATTGCCGACTGTCTATTGACAAATTGAGGAGTTGATCACCCTTGATCTCTTGTTGATAGTAGACGGGATCATGTTGGATGGAATAAACGTGTCTTACTAGCTGGGATGGTGTGAACAGTGAGCTGTTGGAGTTAAGCTAAGTGCTTACGATTGTTTTGATGAGTCGATGCAGATTCTTATACCTGAAGATGAGGCGGATTTGAGTTTCTTATCCTTCGGTCGAGTTGGGATGTCTCTGAAAAAGAACGAATAAGTATGGTTGATGGTTGCTTCTCAAGGAGTAGAGAGAGATGTGACGGCTAGAGTTATGCCAACGGTGTGTAATTTTCTGATGTTTTCCAGAAGATATCTGCGACTTGCCCAGAGAGTGAACTTAAATTCGACGGAAGTGAAGAGGCGAGGTTTATAACTACTAAGTAAGTATAAGAACTCTTGGGAGATGAGGCTCAGATGTTTTCCATGTTGTGATGATAGTGTTATGGAAATAGGCAGTAAAGCCACAACGATGGGCTGCCAGTTGTGCGTGATTTCTAGAAGTGTTTCCAGATGAAATATTAGATTTGCTGCTAGAGAGAGAGGTGGAATTCACTATTGATATTGTCCTTGGTACCAGACATTTCTATGGCACCATACAGGATGTCGGCATCAGAATTAACAGAGCTGAAGAAACAACTGGAAGAGTTAGTAGAAAAGAAATTTGTGAGACCAAGTGTATCGCCTTGGGGAGCTCCGGTGTTGATAGTGAAGAAAAAGAATGACAGTATGAGGTTATGTATCGATTACAAACAGATGAATAAAGTGACGATTAAGAACAAGTATCCACTTCCAAGAATAGATGACTTGATGGATCAGTTAGTGGGTGCCCGTGTGTTTAGCAAGATTGACTTGAGGTCGGGTTATCATCAGATACTTGTAAAGGATGAAGATATTCAGAAGACGGCTTTCAGGACCCGATATGGACATTATGAGTATGTAGCTATGCCGTTCGGAGTTACTAATGCACCTGGTGTATCATGGAGTATATGAATCAAATTTTCATGCTTACTTGGATCAATTTGTGGTTGTCTTTATTGATGACATTCTAATCTATTCTAAGTCAGAAACGGAACATGCTGAACATTGCGGATCGTGCTGCAAGTGTTAAAAGTAAAGAAGCTCTATGCTAAGTTATCTAAGTGCGAATTCTGGTTGAGAGAGGTAAGTTTTCTTGGTTATGTTATTTCAGGTGATGGTATTATTATGGATCCATCCAAGGTAGATGTAGTTCTATAGTGGGAGGCTCCGAAGTCGGTAACTGAGATTAGAAGCTTTTTGGGTTTGGCTGGTTATTACCGTAGGTTTATTGAAGGCTTTTTAAAGTTGGCACTTCCGTTGACTCAGTTGACTTGCAAAGGTAAAGCGTTTGTGTGGGATGTTCACTGCGAGAACAATTTCATTGAGCTGAAGAAGAGATTGACTACAGCTCCAGTTTTTGATTCTACCCGAACCAAATGAACCATTTGTGGTGTATTGCGACGCTTCTTTGATGGGTTTAGGAGGTGTGTTAATGCAGGATGGTAAGGTTATGTCTTATGCTTCGCGACAGTTAAGGGTCCATGAGAGGAATTATCCAACTCATGATTTGGAATTAGCTGCAGTGGTATTCGTATTGAAAATTTGGAGGCACTATCTTTATGATTCCAAATTTGAAGTGTATAGTGATCATAAGAGCTTAAGGTATCTGTTTGATCAGAAAGAGTTGAATATGAGACAAAGAAGGTGGTTAGAATTCTTAAAGAATTATGATTTCGGCTTGAACTATCATCCCGATAAAACTAATGTCGTGGCTGATGCTTTGAGTCGGAAGTCTTTGCATATGTCTGCTATGATGGTTAAAGAGTTGGAATTGATTGAGCAGTTCAGAGATATGGGTTTAGTTTGCCAACAGAAACCACATAGTGTGATGTTGGGTATGCTGAAGATCAACAATGAATTTCTCATTAGTATCAGAGAGGGTCAGAAGTTGGATGTGAAAATGGTGGACTTGATGATTGGAAATAAACAGACAAAAAGTAACGAATTTAGAGAGGATGAACAAGGTGTGTTGAGGTTCAGTGATAGGATTTGTATTCCTGATGATTCTGAGTTGAAAAGAATGATTCTAGAAGAAAGTCACATGAGTAGCTTGAGTATCCATCCAGGAGCTACAAAGATGTATCAAGACTTGAAGAAGATATTTTGGTGGCCTGGATTGAAGCGTGATGTGGCTAAGTTTGTATATGCTTGTTTAACTTGTCAGAAGGCGAAGGTGGAACATTAAAAACCTACTGGTTTGATGCAACCGTTAGAGATTCCAGAGTGGAAGTGGGACAACATTTCTATGGATTTTGTTACTAGGTTGCCTAATACACCGAGAGGGCATGATGCCATTTGGGTAGTGGTGGATAGACTGACGAAGTTGGCACATTTTATTTCGATTAATATTAGTTTTCCTTTGCAGTGGCTGGAAGAGATTTATATTCAGGTGATTGTGAAGTTGCATGGAGTTTCGTTGAGTATTGTGTCGGATAGAGATCCAAGGTTCACTTCCAGGTTTTGGGAGAGTTTGCAAGAGGCCTTGGGATCAAAACTGAGATTGAGTTAAACTTATCACCCGCAGACGGATGGACAGATGAAGAGAACTATATAATCCTTGGAGGATTTGTTGAGGGCTTGTATGCTTGAACAGGGAGGTGCTTGGGATAACCATTTTTTGTTGATTGAGTTCACTTATAATAACAGTTATCATTACAGTATTGGAATGGCTCCTTTTGAAGCATTGTATGGTCGGAGGTTTTAGACACCTTTGTGTTGGCATGAATCTGGTGAGAGTGTAGTACTTGGACCTGAGATTGTTCAGCAGACTACTGAAAAGGTGAAGCTGGTTCGAGAAAAGATGAAAGTTTCACAGAGTAGGCAGAAGAGCTACCATGATAAGAGGAGGAAAGATCTTGAATTTCAAGAAGGAGACCATGTGTTCTTGAGAGTCACCCCGGTGACCGGTGTTGGACATGCATTGAAATCGAGAAAGCTTACTCCTCGGTTTATTGGTCCATATCAGATTTCTGCAAGAGTTGGACCTGTTGCCTACGGAGTGGCGTTGCCACCCAATTTGTCGAATTTGCATGATGTGTTCCATGTGTCACAACTTCGGAAGTATGTTCCGGATCCGTTACATGTGATTCCGATGTATGATGTATAAGTAAGGGATAACCTTATGGTTGAGGCTTTACCAATACGGATTGAGGACCACGAAGTGAAGCAATTGAGAGGTAAAGAGATCACTCTTGTGAAGGTGGTGTGGGGAGGCGCTGTCGGTGGAAATATGACTTAGGAATTTGAGAGCAGAATGCGAGAGTCATATCTGGAGTTATTTGTATGAGGTAAATTTTTTAGGACGAAAATGTCCTAAGTGGGGGAGAGTTGTAACACCAGATAATTATAATTTGTTTGATTGATGATTACTTGTGTTTAATCTCGTGTATTTGTGAATTACGTGATATGTGGTGTGTTTTGGTATGTTCATGTGTTGGGTTGTGTAGGACTATAAGAGTATTGTGGCTTACTCTTAATTTAAATAATTTAAATTAGATTATTTAGATTTAAAAACAATTAATTGGAATTTTAGTAATAATAAGTGGATAATTATTTTATTTAAATAATTTAGTTGGAATTAGTAGATTTAAATAATTAGTTATAATTATTTTATTAATTTAAAAGTGGATAATATGAGTAGAGAAATAGTAAGGGCAAAGTGGACCATTCACGATGTTTAGTAAGGGTAAGGAAGGAAAACCATATTAGGGGTCTAAGGGTTATAGTAGGAAAGAAGAAAATTGGGAAAGGGAGAATCATTTGTGAACGATCGTGTTAGGAGAAAAGAGGAACGGAAGAGGGAAGCAGAGCTAGGGATTAGAGAGCAGTTGAAGAATCATCACTAAGGTAAGGGTGGGGTTCTTTGATCACTTAAGGGATAAATAATGTATGTATAAGGGTAGACAAATCATTAGGTTCATATCTATGTGTTTCTCTCGTTGTGTTGATTGTTTCGGTGCAAAGTTGAGGTTTTGCGTGTCGGTGATTCTAATAATAAGTAAATTGTACAAATTGATTAGTTGAATTGTGGTTTCGTGTTGAAAATGATTATAATTGATGTATTGTCGTTGTAGTGTGATTTTCCTTGTTATTGATATGCATTTTCGGGCTGTATGATACTGTAATCATAAGGGGTTTAGGGTCTGAGATATGCAGAAAACGCAATAGCAGAATTGCAGTTTGCAGACACTCGTCGGGCGAAGGACCCGTTTCGTTGGGCGAAGCGATCTCGCTTGGAGGTCGCCAGGCGAAAATGAGAGGCGAGTGAAGGGTGGAAAATTGGTGCTACAGGAATTTGTATCGGGGGGAATTTTACTTCTGCTTCGCCGGGCGAGCCTTGGGTGAAAGGGAAATTTCGCCGGGCGAAGGTGAGTTAGCTGGCGTCTCGCTGGGCGAACATCAGGCGAGCAGGGACAGTGTTTGGTTACCACTGGAACGAACATAATTTTCTAAAACTTTGATCCGTATGTCCGTTTCAGTCGCCGTTTGAATAGTTGGAATGCTGGTTTCATATACTTTATGTTAAAATTATTTTCAATGCCAGAATTCCAACTATTCGTCGCGTTAATTGTGTTTCCGTGTATGTTGTGATGTGTTGAACGTTGACATGTCGTGTTCGGTTGTGCGAATGTGTGTTGTAGTTGTGGATTGCAATTGTTGCATGTTATGGCATGTATATGCTGCGTGTTGGACAATTGTGGTGTGATGTATTGGCTGTATGATAGTCATATGCATTGGTCATTGTTGTATGTTGTCGTTGAATGCATATCATGTTGCATAAGTTGTATGATAAGTCGTGTGCCCATGTGAGGTGTGAGCGCCTTATCCGGATTCCTTGAAATGGAATCGTGTTGCTGTTGTTGTTGAGGAAATCGGGTGCCCATGTGGGGTGTGAGCGATCACGGATGTCGTGTGCCCATGTGGGGTGTGAGCGACTTATATGAAAATTCAGAAGGGAATTATTATCATGAAAAAGGGATCGAATTGGTACCACATGCATTGAGTCGAGTTGTGAGTCTCATTGTATTGCATTGTGTTGTATTGTGTTGTTGATTATATGATTGCCTGCTTATGTGGGAAGTTGTAATTGTGTTGATGTGGTGATGATAGGGTGAATTATGTAATTATTATATGCTCTTATATTCATATTATGCATTTCTTTTGTTGATTTGAGAATCTCACCCCTTCTGTTTGAATGTTGCCTCCACGCGGGAAACCTGCAGATAATCAAGGATAGTGCGGAGTTGTTGTTAGTGAAGACGAAGTCCTTCACTTTATGTTTTGAGTTAACGTCTGCTCTGATATGTAACACTGAGGATTATAGAACGCTTTATGTTTTATTTCCATTACAGTTATTATATTTTGTTTTAATTGACGATGAATATGTGGTTTAAACATGTTAAGTTTTGATTGTCAACTCGAAGAAGTTTTCCGTTGCTTATTGAGAAGAATTTTTAATAATGATTTCGTAGTACCGCTTATAATAATAAGTATGTGTTACATGTTATTTGCTTGAGCAGGTGTATGTTGGAAGTAACATCCTAAGTGTTGAACTTTTCTTTAAATTTTTACTCTGATATTCTTTTATAATTTCACGCGGGGTTTAAGGGTGTTACAGACACCGCCTCGCTGGAACTCCGTGTTGATGCATTCGGCCGAGATGCGCTCGCGTGGAGCTATGAGTAGCGTATACTCAGTGAAACGGCCCGCTGGTCCCTTTTGTTCTTGGGAGTCTCGGGGCCGGTCTTCTCTTCTTCGCTCCCCGCCTCGTCGGAGAGCGGTGGAATCTTCATGCCTGGAGCTCCTGGCACCCTCTTGGTTCTACGAGTCGCGGGCGCAGTTGGTGGCCTCTATCTCCTCATACTGGATGTATGCCTGGGCCTTGTGGAGGAGCGCGTCTAAGGTGTTGGGCCTTTCAATGTCGACTGCCTTGGCGAACTCGGTGCAAGGCCGCAGTCCTCGCTCGATCAAATATCTCTTCATGTCGTCCGAGGTGGATACCTGGATAACTTCTCGGTTGAACCTCTATATGTAGTCCCGGAGAGATTCATCTTTTCCCTGGATGATGGCTTCCAAGGATGCTTCCGTCTTCGGGTAGAGTCGGGAAGCGGTGAAGTTCCTGGAGAACTGCCTCTTCAGCTCCTTCCAGGAGGTGATGGACTTGGGGTCGAGGCTCTTGTACCATGCCATTGCACCTTTCCTCGGGGTCGTGGGGAAGAGCCTGCACTTGATGCCCTCCAGACGTTCCGGTAGTCGAGCATCACATTAATGCTTTTAATGTGGTCGTCCGGGTCGGTCGTACCATCATAGGTCGCCAAGGCCGGGGGTTTTTCCATCCCGATGGGCAAGGGAGTCTCCATGATGGCTCTGGACAGCGGCATGCGCTGGTCGTCCTCGTCGCTCCTGACAGGTGATCGCGACGGGGACATATCACATCAAGGGTTCCCGCCTCGGCGGGGAGGGCTCCTTGGCAGGCTCTTTGGCTTCTCGGCGTATCCGTCAGCTTTATTCCTCTTATGGGTGGGGGAGCGTCGCTCATTCTGGGGGGGATCAGTCGCGCTTCTGGGTGGCCACGGGATAAGGCCTTTCCAAATGCGGGCGACGCCCCGGCTGTCGAGGAGAAGGGCTCCAAGAGTCATCGTGTCATGGCCTCCACGGGGGAGGGGAAAGACTACGAAAATGGGGCGACGATGTCTGCGCGGGGGAGAGCGCGATTGTCGCTCCTTCTCGAGCGTCCTGATCCACTAATTCAATTGGAAAATCATCAGATTTGTCTGATTGATCGCCGCGAACAGAGCCACCATGGTCGGGTCAGCGTTGGGGGGCATAGGGATTGGCTGGTAGATAGCCGGCCTATCAAAGCGTCGGGCGGCATTGAAGGTCGCATCGTCCGAGGAGGGAGAGGCGGTGTGCCCGCCCTTAGGGTCGCCTTCTTCAACGTGAAAGGCCCCGTTGGGGTCGTGAACGTCACTGTTGGTGAACGTGGTGAAGGCGGTTTCTTGAGCTTTCTCGTCAGTGCGTGGGCTAGCCATGATCGTCGAATATTGAAAACTGCTTTAGTTTTTAAGTTTCTACGGGAGAAAGAACGAGAAAGTAAGAGTTCCCACAGACGGCGCCACTTATATTACCAGATCAGAAAAGGATCAGCAGCCAACAACACGTCGTGAGCTCCTTTATTCGCCGGTGGTGGTGAAGAGGAGGGGGTGTACCTGCAAGGTACTCCGATGTTAAACTCAGAGACGCAGTTGGAAGAGCAAGTATAAAGAATAGGTGTAGAGAATATAATACCTGACCCTCTAGTGAAGAGGGTATTTATAATGTTCCCCCAGTGCACGGTCAACAATTACTTTGCATTGGGTTGGATCACAAGGTCCAATACGAGTAACTACTAGGGCCTACGTGGCGTAGGGAAGACCAGTACGTAGTCTTCGCCCTGGATCAACTGCCATGTGATCTTCGAAAGGTGGGCCGACCAGTTCTTTTGGAAGTGGGTAGTTGCCTGATGACGTGTCACCGCATAGGGGGCATGTGGAGATCGTGGGGGGGGGACATGTGAGAGCTCCCCAGACGTGCAGATGAGCTGGATCTCAATTGGACCCTCCCTGACGAGGAGTTGGGTTGGGTCGTGCCCGACGGTGTGCCAGCCTTAGGCGCAGTCCAAAATAATAAATATCTTATATATAAAAGCTGTTAACTAAAAGATATAATATTTGATTTCTTAATATTTCTTTATTTATTTTATCAACCAACATTTTTCCATTAATTAGAAATGATATTCTTAAACAAATTTCACTTAAATCATTAAGTCTATTAATTATTTTTCCCATTAATTAAATATAACTTTTAAAACAATTTTTTCCACTAATATTCGATTTACCGGACCGATTAATTTGATTCGGGATTTTTTCTTAATCACAATTGTAAGGGATTTTTTCTTCCTATCAAATTTAGTCTCAATCACCAATTTCCTTTGAGAATGATTAGTAATTATTAATAGTTATTTTAATATTAAATTGTTATATTTAAATGATTTGTTGGTTAGTTAAAGTTTTCTCATTCCTATATCTAGTCCCCATTTATTTTTGAGAATTTCTTATTACACCATATAGGTTTTTTAAGCACCACGCGAATTTTTAGTTTTATCTCAAATTTTCGGATATGTACATTTGGACGCATCCTTTTTTTAAAACACATTAATTTATTCTGGATGTGCAGATCAGAAATAATTTCTGATATGCAGATTAGGAAAAATATATAACATTATATAACATTAAAAATGTTTGAAAATTATGTTTGAAAATATTTGAAAATTATATTCCTGATTTTTAAAAACCATTATATAACATTAAAAATGTTTGAAAATATCTCGACTAATAATTTTTTTTTATAAAAATTTTAGAGTGTGATTCCGATAACTAAGCAATTGGAATATTTGAGAGAATGCAAAAAGAAGCTGGAAAAAGTGATTGGTAAAGAAGGAACTGAAAATCATATGAAGAAAGTAGTGTTTTTCATGAGTGCTGGAACAAATGATTTTGCTCTTAATTATTTTACTCTTCCAGCAAGAAGAAGTGTTTTTTCTCTCTTAGGATATCAGCAGTTCTTGATTACTAAGAATTTATCTTGATCTGTAGATCAGGAATTATTTCTGATATGCACATCCGAAAAAAATAGTGCGTCTGAATGTACAGATCCAAAAATTAGGGACAAAAATAAAAATTCGCGTGGTGCCTAAAAAACCTATATAATGTAATAAGAAATTCTCTTATTTTTAAAAGCCACCAATGTTTTCCATTCAACTCATTCATTTTCTCTCTCTCCCACTTATGTATTTCTCCCAATTTTATTTTTACTAATGTACTTATTAATAATTAACAACTAAATTAAAATATTTCTCTTCACTCATATCATTACCATCTCTTTAACTTCCCATACACCTCATTAAAAAATATAACTTCCATTACTCTTCATCATTCATAACCTCACGATTTCTTTATTAAAACTAATTTATTAAATTTTCTTTCACAAAAATGTGAGAAATTGATTTCAATAACTGGATCCAAAAGGAAGAATAAAGATGCAAGATGGTGGTGAATGTGGTTATTTATTATAGCTTTTTATCATGTTGAAAAGGTATTCTTTCTGTTTTTTATTTTTTAATCAAACTAGTGGGATACCCGTACCTTCACATGAGTATTCGTCGGTAACGCACATTTGTCTATATTTAAAATTAAAAAAAAAAATAAAATTAATAAAAATTAGTAAATATAAAAAATCTAATTTATATTTTAAAAAATAGAATCAATGCCTATGAACACCGGTTGATATTTTTTATAAAAATATTTTTAAAATAATTTAGTTTTAGAAAATATGAAATAATAACATAATATTTGTAAATATTAATTTAATTGTATAAATAAATATTAGTAACATTAATAAATGTATTTTGTCCGTGTTTGGATTCATACATTATTTTGAATATATTTACCTTTATTTTCTTTAATTGTACCATAATTGTAATAATCCGTGCGTTTGCATGGATTATGGTGAATGATGCACAATTATTTTCAAAATGTAATAAGAATGAATTTTGTTTTTACATTATTTATAAAAATATTTTGATACATAAAAAACGTGTTCCCAAGAATAAAAGTATTTGGATCATCCATACACTTTTTCCATATATAAAAATAAAGTTCAATCTAAAGTATTTAAATTTTTACCGTGTATAAAAAATATTTGTTTCATATGATTTACTATATTATCAAAGATTTCATTTTCCCGTTTCAATAATTCAGTTTTTCCGTAGATATATATACTTTCTCTTACGATTTTCTAATTTATGTAAGTATTATTAAAAATATCTCTTTTGCGGGATACCCATAAAGATCATAATTAAGTGACAAAATTTTAAATAATTAATGATTTTTAAAAATAAATTTAAAATTTCAAGTATTGATATTTGACTCATTTCTAGAATAAAATATTAAATTTATCAATATTTTTCATAAATATTTAATACATAATAAAATGTATTTAATGATATTTATACAATGGATATGAACGATACATTTTAAAAAAGTTTAAAAACTTTAGTTTAATCCATTTTAAAAAATAATCAAACTCAAAAATCAATTATACACCTTTAAAATTATTTTGATTATTTTAAAATAAAAATTAAATATATATTTACCAACAATCACATATTTTTTATACCATGTGTCACATACTAAATTCAAATTGAGCTTGATAGTCTAGTGGGATACCTATAGGTTCGCACGAAACAATCGCGATAAGTAAAAACAATTATATCAGAGTACATCACCACAAGGGTGCCACATTTCATCATAAAACGTCAAAAATAACAGCCTGCTCCGTAACACGGGTTATATTGTCATAAATTCAATCGATATTATGCAGCGGAAAAAAAATCAAAACTCAATACAATTATAATTCAAAACGTCTTAACACATGAAACTCATAACATATTAACATCATGATTGTCAACAAGAAAAGAACACAATCGTTCGACTCAAACGTTCCGACCCGATGTTACATATCAGAGCAAGACCCTCTAATCAACGAAATAGCCAAAATACCGTAAAAGCTAAGTCTTCAGGCACCAAGTGAGCTAATCTTGATCACCTACACGTTACTCACGTGGAGGCAACATTCAAACAGGCAGGGTGAGTAATCACAAATCATTATATAAGATATAAAGAAAAAGATATAGTAGTCACACATATAATCATTAACTCATTCACAACGTCATCATACCATCAAGTCACAATCACCTCAAGACACTAATCAATTCACAACATCATCAACACGTCAATTACCCAATAATTATGCAATGTCACATAGTATGGAATGCAACAACATATACCCATGCATGTGGTACCAATTCGTCGTATTGATGGACACTGAGCCATCACCCTCCAAAGATCCCCACTAATAGGATCGATTCTACACAAGAACCGGAGCACGTCACAAAACACTTCAATCCACACAATGGGATTAAAGACACCACTGGACCGGAGTCCTAGTGTAGCGCGATTTTCGTGACCGCCCACATCCGTCTGCGGATGGGATTGGGTGATACTTTCTGATTTCTTATTTATCCTATGAAGCTGGAAAGGAAAGGGAAGCTATCTCAAACTAACCTTGCACGCAAATATTTTCTTTAACAAATGCTAAAAGATTGGGGAGTTCGGGGTCAGGTTATACAATGGGGAGTTGTTAGTTACCCATCCCATACATGGTTATCCATGGGTTGTTAGCAATTTTCCTTACTGTTCTACTATATTCTACTTACTGGTGTTTATCTGTTGTAAATGGGAAAGTTTCTCCTTTGGGAAGGTTGAGAGATGTTGAAAAGATATTTTTGTTGTTTTCGGGTTTTTTGATGTTTTTGGTAAGGTACTGGACCTAAGATTTTTGCTTAGTGTGCTCGCTAAGATTTCACAATCTTATGCCTACGTATTCCCGTAATGATAACAGGGAAATCAGAGCAATCGTAGTTCCTCCTATTCTATGGGAGGAAAAAGATGTTTGATGTCTTGTTCAAAGCCCAAGACAGAGGCTAAAAGGTTTATTTGTGGGAATTGATTTGAAAGAGTGAAAAGATTAAAGATTGAGATATAAATATCAGAAAAAAAAAACATCGGATGAAAATAAAAGTAATGTCCGGAAAAACGTCGGATGTAAAGAAAAGGAATATCTGGGAAAACGTCGGAAAAAAAAAGAGGAAAGGGTTTTTTCTGTGTTTAAAGAGATAAAAAAGGGTTATTTGAAATCCAAGAGGAAATGAGACTGTCCGAGTCTACTGGGTTGAAAAGGTTTATCTTGGTATGATGCCCAAGAGGAGGCTGATGTATTAAGGGATGAGAATTAACCCTAAATTGGTTTGATGTTTTGACTCTAGAAAGACTGCTCTAGAAAAGGATGACTAGGTTATGTTCCTATACCTTTATAAGGTCGTCGGGTCCTTGTATTAAGCCCAAGAGGAGGCATGAGAACTTCTAAGAAGCCGAAGGGTCCTTGTACAACGCCCAAGAGGAGGCAAGGATGCTTTTAGGAAGCCTGTGGGTCCCCAAACTAAGAGAAGTTCAAGACATACTATTCACAGAGAATAGATCAAGTCAGGAAAGTTCGAGAATTTGGAAGAAACTCAAGAGATGTCATTCACGGAGAAAAGATCATCTCTGGGGAGTTAGAGTTTCTTTGACAATTTCTAAGGGTGACAGTCTGAGAAAAGGTTCACCGAGAATACTGCCATTCTCTTTGTTCCATATTGTTTAACCCCAAGAGAAGGGAAGACTGTATCTGGAATCCTACGGGGGATCTAGTTTGTTTGTATTTAAGAGTGACCAACAGGGCTTTACCTAGTTCTAGACATAATTGTCGGGGAAAACTCTAAACAGATACAAGTATATATACAGGGGATATATGACAAGTATTTAAAGAGGGTATGAAAGAAGACTAACCATGCGCAGCTTCCCACAATACAGTTATATATATGAAAGCAGTAAATGAAAGCGGATAAACACTTACCCGTTGTAGAGCTTCCATGCTGTTTTGTTAGTTATTCAACAAAGAAATTAAAGAAAGTTTTGATAACAAATATGTATTTGAATTTAAATCACAAGGAAAGTTGTTTTGAAAAGAAACGATATGAATATCCGGGAAAACATCGGATTGAAAGAGATAAAATAAGAGATTGAAAATACGAATATCCGGGAAAACGTCGGATGTAAAGAGACGATGGAAAAAAGAAAAGGTTGCTCGCTAAGACTTTACAGTCTTATGCCTACGTATTCTCAAACGAGATCTTGAGAAACCAGAGCGGCCGTAGTTCGCCCTATCGGGGCACGAACTACAGAAAATAAAGTTTAAATCGCATGGCGGCGATAGGGGAAATTTAACCTAAAGTTATCATGCTTGGTTGAATATTCTAATGTCTGTCTCTAATCGAAAATTAAGTTTGAACTAAGAGATCCTAAGGGAACATGCATACGTGGCAAAACATCACGGAATAAATGAATACACAGCAAAGCATTGTGGAATAAATGAATACACGGCAAAGCATTGTGGAATAAATGAATACACGACAAAGCATCGTGGTAACTAACAGATATAATATACACAGAAAAACATCCGGAGATTAAAAGCATATACGCGGCAAAACATCGTGTGTGAAACTGAATACATGGAAAAACATCATGTGATAAAATATACACGGAAGAACATCGTGATATCATGGCAATTGAAAATATACACGGAAAAGCGTCGTGTGAATAAAAACATGGATAAGGAGTTCAAGAAAACTTAAATATTGGAGCAAGGTCCAATGCCTCTTCTCAAGTTTCCAGAAGCGAGATAATGATCCCCAAAGTATCATATAAGAACTCCTGCATCAGGTAAAAGACAAAGCAGAGAAAACCAGAGATCATAAAGAAATTCCCTAAGTCTTATCAAGTGGTTAGAATCGAATTTGAACATTTAATTAATTATTTACAAAAGTTTTACTTGAAAATAATCATAAGAATAAATTACCAAATAATTGAATAAAACAATTTAAACAATTAAATGATTAATTACAAATTAATTAAATCAAATTTAATAACTTAGAAATTATTAACATATTTTAGAATATTTAATCAAGATTAACTAAACTAAAAAAATAAAGTTGTATTAAAAAGAAAAAATGGGCCACAAGAAGAATTATCAATTAATTTAAATATTAATATTTAATAAGATTAATTAATAATTTAATTAATCAAAATTAAATAAAAATATCTAAATTAATTAATAATTAAACAATATTTTTACATTTCTAAATAAAACTAGAAATAAGAAAATTAAAAAAATAAATAATGAAAGAGAGAAATATATGTGGGAGAGAGTTGAGAAAACAACGTGAAAAATTGTTTTGGTGTGATTTTGAAAGTGAATTTGATGTGATATTTATAGGAAAAAATTTACTTGGAGAACAAGATAACAAGCTTAAAAATTAAGCTAACTTAGTTTTTAAGCTAGCTTAATTTTTAAACTAACTTAAATATCTATATCTATAACTATATATAAAGAGGATACACTCTTTTGGACTGACCTATTTTTTTTTTCAATATTACCCTTGAAACATCAATAAGTGAAACAATGAGTATACATGATAGAGCAGTTTTATATAAATTTACATGTATATTTGTTTTCTACGCATACACATTTCCATATAACTTCTCCACTATCCTCCACGGCAGTTTTCTTTTCAGTTTAAAATAACTTCTCCAGCGCAGTTTCCTTTATAGTTTAAAATCACATAAACTAATATAAAAATAGATCTATAACAATAACAGTAAAAAATAAATAGAGAAAAAATAAGGGAGAGAAGAAGAAGAATAAGGAAGTAGAAACAGAGGGATGCCTCATCTGATCTCAAATTCTTTGATATGGATGACCTTTTTCCTTCCAATTTTACTTTTAATAAAGAGTGGTTATTAGAAGTTACTTAAATATTCACTTAATAAATTCTGGTTCTTAAATCATTATCATTCTATAAAACCGCAACACAAGTTTTACATTATCTTAATCAACAACATTTTAAAGTGGCTACTGATACAATCCATACACCGATTTTCACTGGAAGATGGCAGTGGTGTGTAAAGAGGTACGGAAGATGACAGTTATATCATGGCATACACCTGTATGCAGAAACATCCATTACTATATGTATATGTTTTCTCAAATTTTTTCTTTCTTTTGTTCCTTTCATGAAAATGTCGATATATTACTTTCTGGTTGCTATGTGATTTAATTGTATCATAGAGTTTGTTTTGATGTGTCAAGTTTCCATTAACTATTTTTATGTTTTTATTTCAGACTTTGCATCCAATGTTGTTAATATATTTTTAAAATATATGCGAGAAGGAGCAGGACAATTCCTCACTACATAATAGATGATTCTAAATGATGTTTAATAGTGTCTTTAGTTTTTAAAAATATGTTTCAATTTTCTATTAAAAATTCTCATATGATATATTATTAAAAATTAATAACTAGCCAAAAACTATTCTATGTTTTTTTTCAATAAGAAATTAAATTGAAAAGGAGCACAAATACTCTATATTTAATGTTTTATAATTTATGATATATCTTTCTTGCATCTCTTTCAATGTGTAATTTCTTGATTGCTTACAAAAAAAAAAAAAAAGTGTAATTTCTTGACGTTTATCTCTCTTTTAGTTATCAATGTGTAATTTCTTCTCTCAATGTTACATTGGTTTACTTCATTTTTATATTCTCCACTTCATATAAAATATTTGATTTAAAATTATGGTTGACGAATCTCAATTAACCTTCATAATTTTGAATATATGAGAGAGAGATTTATACCACATTTAATAAAAAAATTAAAAGTAAAATTACACTAAAGGTCTTTTAAGTTATTTTTTATAATAGTTTAAGTTTTTTTCGCAACGACTTGGTCCTTTAGGGTGACTTTGTCATCCTTTTCTCAAATTTTAAACATTTAAAAATGTATGACTATTGTATTTCTGATTTCACTTCATCATTTTCATACCACTCAAAATAATTATATCCACAATTAACACATTCACTCTGTTAAAAAAGAGCAACGATGTACGCATTTAGTAACTTAAATGACCAAGTTGTTAAAAAAAATTAAAAGGACCAACCTGTTCAAAAAATAACTTAAAAAATCTCTGGTTTAATTTTTCCAAAATTAAATTATTATACACAATTGCATATCACAAGATTTATTAAAAAATAATTTAAATTAATATCAAAATTAAATTAAAAAAAATACCTTAATGTTCTTACACGTATGCACATTAAAAAAGCGGACAAACGGGCACGGGAGTGCCCGTTTGGACGCTAGTAATATATAATATAAAAACAAAATTGTATTAAAAACAAAAGTTTTTTAGAACAAAATATATAAAAAAAAACAAAAATTCATAAAAACAAAATATATATAAAAAAACAAAATATATGAATTTTAAAAATAATATAAATATATATTTATTTATATATATATATATATATATATATATATATATATATATATATATATATATATATATATAAAATATATATATACATATAAAAAAATATGAAACATATATAAAAAATATATAAAAAATAAACAGACAAAAAAAACAAATATATATATATATATATATATATATATATATATATATATATATATATATATATAATACAGAAATATATATATGTATATATATATATATATATATATATATATATTATATTATTATTATTTTTTATTTATTTTTATTTTCATTTTTATTTTATATATGTAAAAATAAAATAAAAATGAGAAATCGATTAAATCGTGCGAAAGATAGATGAATAATGAACATTTGTAAATTTAATTGAAAAACACGTCCGTTCATTGATTTTTCGCATAATTAACCAAAAAAGACAAAAATTTCAACGTATATATTTCGACTGAAAATTCAAACGATATGCATGACAGAAAAAGATGATATGATATGCAGATGACACGAAGTGAAAACACAATCGGGTTTTGACAACCGGGTGGTCAAAATTTGGGGTATGACACCTAGATATGCCAATTTAGAAAAACCTTCGATAAACTTGCGGTAGTAACCTGCCAACCCAAGGAAACTTCGTATCTCAGTAGCAGACTTCAGAGTCTCCCACTGCAGCACAACATCAATCTTAGAAGGATCCACAACAATCCCACCACTTGAAATCACATGACCCAAAAAACTTACTTCATTCAACCAGAATTCGCACTTCGACAGTTTTGCATATAACTTCTTCTATTTCAACACTTGCAACACAGTTCTCAAATGCTCAGCATGCTCTTCTTCAGATTTAGAGTATATCAAAATATCATCGATGAAAACAATAACAAACTTATCCAGATACTCATGAAAAATCCGATTCATATACTCCATGAACACACCATGTGCAGTAGATACACCAAACGACATCACAGTGTATTCTTAGTGACCATACCTCGTCCTGAAAGCTGTATTCGGAATATCATCACGTTTAACACGAATCTGATGGTAATCAGACCTCAAATCAATCTTACTAAACACACAAACACCTACTAACTGATCCATCAAATATTCGATTTCGGGAAGTGGATATTTATTCTTGATAGTCACTTTATTCAATTGCCTGTAATCAACATACAACCTTATACTACCGTCTTTCTTCTTAACTAACAGCATAGGAGCACCCCATGGAGAAACACTCAATCGAATAAACCTCTTCTTAAGCAATTCTTCCAATTGTTTCTTTAATTCACTTAACTCAGAAGCGGACATCCGGTAAGGAGCCATTGACACTGGACTCGTACCTGGTACCAAGTCCACTACAAACTCTACTTCACGCTCTGGAGGCAAATCACTTATGTCATCCAGAAACACATCTGAAAATTTACAGACAACAGGTAATTCGACACCCACAGCTTCACGATTAACTTGCAACGATGCAAATAATGCAAACATCAAGGCTTCGTCTTCTAGAAGCTCGTCTACTTGCTTCGCAGACAAGAACATCAACTCCCCATTATCAACAAACTCAGGAAATTCCATGGTCTTATTATAACAATTGATATGAACATAGTTGAGCTCCAACCAGTTCATTCCAAGGATTACATCGATTTGGTGCAAGGGTAAACACACCAAATCCATCACAAAACTTTTCCCAAATATCGTCAAAGGGCATCTCGAACACACAAAAGTAGTAGTAACAGAACCATTAGCAGGAGTTTCTATTACCATACTACCATTCATATCAGACAATTTTAAACCCAATCTAGTAGCACATTCAAACGAAATAAACGAATGAGTAACACCAGTATCAATAATAGCGACCAACTCAACATTATTAATAAAGCAAGTACCTCGAATCAAATTATATTTCTTGGGGACTTCTGAACCACTCAAAGCAAACACTCTGCCATTGGTCTGAGCAGCAGTAGCAGTCTTCTTCGACTTCTGACACTGGGTACTGATGTGACCCTTTTCACCACAGTTGAAACAGGTTGGATCTTCATCTTTGCAATCGGTAGCTCTATGGCTTTTCTTACCACATCTGTAACACCTTAACACATTACTGGTGCAAACTTCAGCACGGTGGCCTTGCTCTCCACACCTGTAACACTTAACAGAAGCGGGAGCTGCTCCCCCAATTTTCTTTTTCTCACCCGAAGCCTTCTGCTTCCCTTTGTCAGCTAGAGTCACATAAGGCTTTCCTCTAAACCGTCCCTTCTCTTTCTTCTCACTAAGATGCTTATAGTGAGCATATTGAGCTCGACTATCCTCATCATCGATCCTACTCTTATCCACCAGCTCAGCATACTTGTGAATCTATTGGTATCCATTACACTGCTTGATTTCTGGCCTCAGCCTATTCTCGAACTTAAGACATTTAGACATCTCAGCATCATCATGGTTGTAGTGAGGACAAAACTTCACCAGCGCCTCAAACTTTGCAGCATATTCAGCCACATTCATGTTTCCTTGCTTCAATTCAAGGAATTCCACCTCTTTCTTGCCGCAAACATCTTCCGGAAAATACTTCCCCAAAAATTCTCGCTTAAACACATCCCAAGTTATTTCAGTACCAACATCTTCCAGTCTCTGACGGGTGTTATCCCACCAATCCTCAACTTCTTCTGACAGAATGGGAGTACCAAACTAAACCTGTTGAGCGTCAGTACACCCCATCACTCGAAAGATCTTCTCAATCACCTTGAGCCACTTCTGCGCACTCTCCGGATCATGAGTGCCCACAAAAGTTGGCGGATTGTTCCTCTAGAACTTCCCCCAAAGCACGAAACTCGGCAGGAGCTCCACCATTTTGATTGTTCTGAGCCATCGCTTGGGCAAGCAATTCCAACGCATCAGCGATAACACAATCGTTTCTTCCATCCATCATGCACACCATCAACAATGTTAGAAAAAACAAATCATCGACAATGTACACACACTCATCGACTAACGGGGACTGACATCATACAAAACCTGGCCGGACGGACCGATCTGCTCTGATACCACTAATGTAACACCCTTCTACCCCAAAGAACAATCGCGATAAGTAAAAACAATTATATCAGAGTACATCACCACAAGGGTGACACTAGGGGTGGACGACAGGCCGGGTTGAGTGGATTCGGGCCCAAATGATCAACCCGACCCAAATCGCTGATGAGAATACAAAATCCATTTCCGCCCATATTACTGCTACGGATTTGACGGGTTACAGATCAAACGGTTTACGGGTTTGTAAGGTGATTTGGGCGGGTTTAAGGTTAAACATGCAGAATTTTTTCTGAAAGAAAAAATAAACAACAAATCAGTATTCTTAACCTCAGATCTATTTCATCATTCTTAGATCTATAAAAGTATTAGATCTATAAAATTGAATATTAATCAACTAAGCACAAACATTTTAACCAAAGAATAATAAAGCATAAAAAATTGACACTTTAAATGAAGAAAATGATGATGAAGAAGAAGGGGGTGAAAGTGATTTTGGCCATCTTCATTGTGGTCTTTCAAAGAATCAATTTTCACAAACAAATCGAGCCTAAGAGTTTTACAAACATAACGAAAATCTTCAACCTTGATCTCTGACAATTTTCTCGTCGACCCATTTCTTTCGTTGAATATAAAATGCATAGATAGAACTATTGAATTTGTTGAGAAATATGTTTCATTTGAAGGAAATTCCATAATGGGTCACTTCACCTCTAATTATATACTCTTTGAAGCTTGCAAAATGAGGGATAAAGATGATTGGAAACCATCTCAGACATATTTCTATCATGTTATTGATCTTTCTGGGAATGAGATTTTAGGAAGTGGTGTTGGGTTGTTGAATAAAATCAGAATATTTTGGTCGGGTTTTGGAGTTCTTAGAATCTATTGAAATTTGATTTGTTGGAAAAAGGTTGAAGTATTTGAATTTGTTAGATAACTATGGTCTTGAAAAACTGTGTTCTAACTTAAAAAATATGAGATAATGTTATATGGATTTCAAAGAACAATTTATTTAAAATAAATAATTCTAATATAAGTAAAACTGTGCTTTATTTTCTAATTTATAGCTACATCTACTATTTTACAGCTACCTACTAATTTACAGTTTTGATGTGAACATTACATTATTAATAATATAATACAAGCTTGTTTTATTGGAAATGATAAAAATCTCGAGCAGTGGAGTTTCAGAAGTTAAATTGTATTAATTATAATGGTGTATAGTACTTTTACAAATATAAAAATGCCTTTTAATTCTGAAAAGTTACTTACTCACTACACTGATATATTTTCTTTTGCGTGTACATTCACATTCACATGCGGGTGCGGGTACCGCTGGGTGTAGATTTTAAATCAGAACCCGCCCATTTAAACCTGAATGAAACTGCTTTGTCAACCCGTTCAACCGTTCATCCGACCCGAACCGCCCAATTGACAAAAATAATTTCTGTTTTTATGGATTTTAACGGTTTGCGAGTTTCTCCCTAGGTGCCACATTTCATCATAAAACTTCAAAAATAACAGTCTGCTCCGTAACACGGATTATATTGTCATAAATTCAATCGATATTATGCAGCGGAAAAAAAAAATCAAAACTCACCGAAGCACCGAATAATCATAATAAATCAATTAAATAAATATTATAATTATTTTGGGGTGTTACAAGTACTGGTGTGGTACGCAGATTTGTTTTCAAAATACAATAAAAACAAATATAAAAAAAGACAAAATTATTCCATTAAAGAAATTTATTATTTTTCAAAAATATACATGTAGAAGATGAAACGTAAGTAGAACAACAATTTTCCATGTGTATAAATATTTAAAAAATAAATAAAAATGTAAAATTTATAATCTTTTCCCAGTATATAAATATTATTTTTTACTTGAAATTATTTATAAAAATATTTAAATCAATAATAAAGTTAATCTCATATATATATATATATATATATATATATATATATATATATATATATATATATATAAAACTTAAATTAAATTTAAATAATTTAGGTATATGACTTTATTTTTTATTTTTTGACATAATGTCCATTTGTACAATTTTGTACTACTATGAATATATTATTTTAATGTATCTAATTGACGAAAAGACAAATGTTGGTGAATTGAGAATTTAGAAGAAGTAAGAATCAAGACTATTTTATATTGATATGTATTCATCTATATCCATGTATAATGTGTATACAATACACTAATAGACAATGTGAATACAGTACACTGATATGTATCCATTTTGATATGTATCAAAATAAATAGTATTAGTTTATAAATAGAAATAAATAAACATAATTAAATTATAAATAATAAATGATATTAAAATAAATAGATAAATTTTCATAAAGTGTAATAAAATTTATTAATATTGTAATCGTGACTCTGTGGTATAATCGACACAAAATAATAGTAACTTAAATTGATAATTTAATATTATTGATTATGATTTTGTTTCTACTAAAATATAATAAAATTTATTAATATTGTTAATGATTTAAAATTTAATATTATTGAATAGGACACAAAATAATAGTAACTTAAATTTACTATTATAATGATTTTTTGCTTTCATTAAATGTTTAATTATTTTTTTATAAAATATTATTTAACAATTTTTTTTAAACCTAAAGAGAAAATATTTAATTATCAAAGGCGGACAGTTGTTGTAGCAGCGGAAAGTTGGAAGTTAACTGACTGAAGTAATAGCCATGGGAAGGTTGTTTTCACATGAGAAGTTCAAATAATTTGAATTCCTGCAGTTTGTAAACGAAAATTTGAAATAATATTTAAATTTAGGTAAACTTGTAAAAAGTTTTGAGAAAGATTCGTGTTAGCTTATTTGTGTAACAATCGTGAATAAAATAGTAAAAATATGGATACATTGGAAAGCGGTAGGTAATATGTGTTGTGTATAAAAGTATACAGTAATAATAAATTCGTGATAACTGTGCATAAGGTGGAACATAATATATTAATATTATTAGAAATGACATTTGAGGAGATGTTGGGAGTGTTATCCTATCAAAGTAGTAAAAGAAAGTAGAGAAATAGAGACCCACATACATAATAGCATAGACCATGCTTTAGAATTCGGAAAAAACAAAATTCAAAATAAATTGACTGGCACCTTTAATATGAAATGTATCACGTAAGTTTAAAACATAACCCCGTAAACATTAACAGTCAAACTAAGTTCAATATTGTGAAAAGTAAATCTAAGTACTTATCCATCTTCAAACGTATTGTTTTTCAGGAAAATAGTCCAACTCTCGACCAGCTTAAATGAGTTGTTTTCTTCAGTAGGATACCAGAGAACAATATGATGAAGAGTATAAATATCAGAGATCTTGGACCAAATATATTTGTGTGTCCAGACAGGAAAATTTCAAAAGCGCTTCTCATAAAAAAAACCTCCCAAAAGAACCCCGTTTTATTTCTATCAAAGGGTTTAGATGTACTAATTACAATTATATGTAAGAAATTCCCACCATTGGAAATCCAAGAAAACATCCATTTACTAAAATCTCCGTCCTATGCCAACAATTCAAACATGTCCATATTATGAAAATAATAGTAAAAGAAGTAAAATCATCATACACTACATTATGCAGTTAGTAAGTACCATGTGGCGACTCGATCATTTCTAATTGAATCTCCATGGTTGACCGTCCAACCCATGTAACAACATGAACAATAGTAAATCAATATCAGTTTGAATTGATTTGTTAAGAACCATTATGTCAACAACAACAATAACTAATAGAAGGTTGTACTACCATCTTCATTATACCAATGTTGTTCACACAAAACACAAAAGAACATGAAAATTTTAGAACTTTTGACGAATTTCAACAAAATAATCAAAACCCAATAATTCAAAACGTGTAATAAACAAAACCCATAATTTAATTTAAAAATAAAAATATCAATAAAAAATTCAACTTACTTGCTTTTGTTGGACTCAAACTCAATGTGCATACAATCTTTTATTCCAATTTCCATCTATGCAAGGTATAACACATTGATTGTCAATAACTAATTGGAATTTTAAATTTGATAAAAGGATTGGCCAATGATCGTACCTGGATCAGACAATGGCCAACAGCGTCGTGAAACCTTCAGCTCCGGTGATGGTAAGGCGGCGGCGGCCGGGGGGGGGGGGGTGTACCTGCAAGGTACTCCGACGCTCAAGTCAGGTAAGGTCAGAGAAATGCAAGTACAGAAAATAGGTGTTAGTTTAGAATATGAAGTAACCCGACCCTCTCAAGAGAGAGGGTATTTATAGAGAGCCCCCAGCGTGGGGCCAACGGTTACTTGCACTGGGCTGGATTGCAGGGCCCAATCCAAGTAACTGTCAGGGCTTACGTGGCGTAGTGAAGACCAGCGCGTGGTCTTCGCCCTGGGGTAACGGTCCCGAGATCTCAGGAAGGTGGGCAGACCGAATCCTTCAGAAGTAGGAGGTTACGAGAGAACATGTCCTCGCGGAGAGGAGTCCTTGTGAGTCGGGGAGAGACGTGCCCTGCGGGGCTTGACGTCTCTATTCGACGGTCTCTGCTGCACGTGCCCGACACTACTGAAGGCTGGCACGTGTTCGACATAGGTATTGCTTACGGGCCTTATTGGGCCGTCCCAGGTCGTGTGGGTTGGGCCTGCCCGTCTGAAGGGCAAGCTCCGGCCCAGTCCAGAACAGGAGCCCCCCAAGTCGTTGCTCCGAGGTGTCGGAGTAATGACTTAAGGGTCAACCATCGTGTCGAGGACGTATTTGACTCGATCGTGGGACCGGGATGATAACAGTCGCGGGGACCTCTTTGGTTATGATGTGTTTATACTACGAGCAAGACATGTCAAACGGGACAACCTCGACGTCTGCTCGGGTTTGATATGCCGTCGCTGGGCGACACCGCGGGGATACGAGAAGTTGTGGAGTCGAGCAGCAGACATTGTGAAAGGACGCGTGTGAGAGAACGAAATGGCGCACGTGGGGAAACGTGTGCCACGTGTCATATGCCATCATTACTTAGGGCGACTAGTCTAGGGTAGCGTAATCGAGTGCCTAGGAACTCCTCGAGTCCCGTGAGGGGCTTTATAAATAGTGGTCAGCCCGTCTCATTTTCACTTTTCGCTCTCCCTTACTCAGATTCTCTCTCTTTTCCTTCTCTGTCTTCACTGCCGTTCTCCGCCATCTACCACCGCGCCGGAACTCCCTCAGCCGTATTTCAAGTAAGTTTCTTGATCTTTTTCCCTCTTTAAGGTGTTTTATATGGTGTTCCTACGGTGAGCTGATGAAGTTCTCGGGGAAACCATGAAATTTCTGACGAAAATGGCGGAATTTCTCTATGTTTTGTTGAACCTCGCGGGGAGATGGGATGAATTCCCCGGGGACAAGAAGAATGTCCCGAGATGAATAACTCAAGGCTCTCACCAATATTCTGAGCTGTGGGACGAATTTCCCCCGGGGTGGCGTACTGGCGACCTGAGGATGGTCCCGGGGACGCTCCTTCTCCGCCCTTTCACTTGATCAGCAGTGGAGGGGTGAATTTGATACAGATCATCGAATTCACCATTTCCTTCTGTTTTTAAAGTAAATAGAAGCCTTGTCCATGGCCATGGGATCTCTAGACGTCGACGAACAACCTGACTCCCCGATGGCGCCGATCCATAGTGTCGAGGAACGACCGCTCGAGGAGTGGGTCAGCGACGAGCCTCTAAATATGATTTTCGAGTTCGTCGACGGGGACGAGGACGACATCTTCTGCACCGTCGAGTATCTCTTGGTGGGCTCCTCGAAGACATGGAAGGTGTTCCGGCCTCAAGCGCACCACCGTATTTGCTTGACGTACCGAGGGGTGCGGTTTTCTCTATACGAATTTATGTTCGACGAGGCAGGATGGTGCCTGCCCTTCACTGATTTTTAGCAATCGGTGTTCATTTGGCTGCGGCTGGCGCCCTCGCAGCTCCATCCCAACCGCCTCTCATTTATCCGCGCCATTGAGCTCGTCTGTAAATATCTCCAGATCGGGGAAACTGTGCCCTTCTTTTTTCGCATCTTCCACCTGCAGCAACAGGCAACTGATGGCAGACACGGTTGGGTGTCTTTCAAATAGGTAGCAGACTGTTCCAGACCTATATGGACTCTGTTCGCAACTTTAAGTACCGATACTACATCGTGAGGCCGGTTTCGCTCGAGGCCGTGAATTCGGTGTATCGTCGGGTCTTCCGAGAAGTAGACGGGCAGTAGGAGGAAGCCCTCGAACCAAGGTTCCCCTTATTCTGGATGGAGGAGCATTTTAAGAGGGGCACAGATGGTTACATTATCAGCCCTAGCTGACTTTGCGAAGGGGACCGTCTGGCGTACGAGGAGATAGTCAAGTTCGTCGCCGGATTTAACAAATCCAAGCTCGTGACACCGGACGGGAAATTTGTCCGGGGTGATGATGGGCAGGTCCTAACGAAACCCCGGTTGATCAATACGAGGGCCCTCCTCGAGACATTCTCCAGTGAGGATGCCATGGAGCTGTTAGGTGGTGGAATCTTCCTCGACTTACTCTTTCTACCCGTTCTGGGATCGATTTACTGACATATTTCTTTCTCTTTTGCAGGTAAGATGTTGAGTACGGAGGAGCGCATCAAGAAGCTGACGGCTGCTCGTATTTAGAAGAAAAGTGGGAAAGGTCGTGTCCAGTAAATCCGTACGCAGCATCCCGTCCCCACTCTAGCGCCCGGGGATTCTTCCAACTTTCCTCAAGGTAGTCAGTCTCCTGAAAGTCAGGGGTCACCGAAGAGACAGCGACTCGCCGAGCATGTGGATGTCGATCTCACTGAGAACGAGAGCCCTCCCGCGGTGAAGTTTGTGCTCCCGCCTTGTCACTCGAGGCCGAATTTCTTTACGGGGAATAACTCCCTGTGCGTTGGTGCACCCGAAGTTCAGACCATCTTGGGTGTCGACAGGGCTTCTCGGCGAAGGGCGTTGGTGGAGGATGTATCCACGGTGATGCGGGTTTGCACTGATGCCTTGGTCTTGAACGACGAGACATGCCCGACTGGCGAGCTGAACAGGTTGCAAGAGAGCTTCAAGTCTATCTCAGCTGAGATGCAGAAGGTGGGCAAGGAGCTGACTGACTGCAAAAACCAGAACAAGGCCCAGGTCGAGCTTCAAGGGAAGCTGGAGGAGAGGCTGAAGATAGCTAAGGAGGAGAGGAAGGGTCTTTTGGCGAGGAATGCCAAGCTAGAGGAAGTTGTTCGCCCAGCTGAGGAGGAAACCGAGGAAGACAAGTGTAATACCCCAAATTTTGACCACTTAGATTTCCCATCATTGTGAAAATCATCATCACAATATGGATGTACCTTTATGCTTCATTAGCCTCCCCAAGGATGGGTGAGCATCCACTACAATCAAAATTAGGGTTTCAAGCCCTCTCTGAATGCTTAGACAAAGGATCAATCAAGAAATGACTTGATCTTCAACTTGTCTAATCTCTCAAACATCCACAATGGATCAAAAAGGACTCCCACTTCAAGGATTAAGCACAAGGCTGCTCCCTTCTAGGTGGATCAAGTCTCAAGATCGACAGTGTCACCAAATTAGGGTTTTGGTCGACCAGGGCCTCCAGATGGAAATTTTCATCTGGGCACAAGGCAATGATCCAAAACATAACCTAATATACTTCATGGAACCTCATGAACCCATGCATCAAGTCAATTTTGCCTCAGGGGATGCATTCATCAAAAATCAGGAATTAGGGTTTCTTGACCTAATTCACCCCTAAGTTGACTTTTGGGACAAACCATGAGCCAAGACCTCAAGAGATGATTTGAGGGTCTCTAATATACCATATTGATCCATTTGGAACAATGGATTGATCCAAGAAGTTTGAGCAACAAGTCTCAATTTCATCTGCACCACAATTAGGGTTTTAAGGGAAAAGTCAACTGTAACTTTGACTTTTGACCAGGACATGCTCCCAAACCCTAATACATGATTGAATATACCCTATGACACCCTTGGAACATGCCCATCAAGTTTTATTTAGGTCAAGGACATGATTTCCTGAAGAATTGCACAGTTTGGAATTCGTCTGATAAAAAGTCAACTGTGCACAAAAATCAACTTTGACTTTTTGAGATTTTTCACCAAAATGGATTTTTAACCCTAAAATGATGTTAATGTATGATTTGAATCATCATTCATCAAGAAAAATCAAGAAAAGTGAGATAACTTGTAAAAGGGGTAACCATAAAACTTAGAAAATTTTCTAAGTTAAAAATAAAGTGGCAAAGGTACCAACTTTGAAGGACCATAACTCC
The DNA here is from genome assembly GCA_022829125.1 of Lathyrus tuberosus. Taxonomy (NCBI): domain Eukaryota; kingdom Viridiplantae; phylum Streptophyta; class Magnoliopsida; order Fabales; family Fabaceae; genus Lathyrus; species Lathyrus tuberosus. The sequence continues at coordinate 3,856,919 of JALAZF010000164.1, read as the reverse complement.
TAAACCACAAGGCCATTTTTTCTCATCCAAAGATGGATTTGTAGCCCTCATTATCACCTACAAAAACTTCAACTACAAGTCATTCCAATTCATTAAGGATTTTGAGTTATGGAGTGATCAAAGTGGCTGAAAAGTGAAAATGTCACTTTTTCCAACACTTAGTGAAATTTTCACTAAGTCAAATTCTGCCTCACTTTTTGCCAAATGTAGGGGGATTTTTCACTTGGAATCAAAAGAGGTCAAAACCAAACTTGTTCAAATAGTTGTTGTATCATGTAAGAGCTTTCCAAAATGGCCAAGAACATTGCCAAATTCAACCTACACCATGAGATACAACATTGCCAAGTTGCCTTGCTGAAATCTGTCAAGGCAAGGCAGAATTTGCAACTTTGGTCGATTTTCCAAAATCATCCAAATTCAATTGCTCCTATCCACTTGGACACCTCAGAGGATTGAATCTAAAGGGGACAATCACTGAGCCAAGCCTCCAAAGTCCATGGAACAAGAAATAGCATGTTGAACCTAGAATGGCCAAAATAGGGACAAGACTTCAAATTTGGAATGAGGCATTCAATGGAACCATCAAGGTGGCATGGGCTGAGCCATTCTCATCTGAAATCAGTCAAGACTTATCCAAGACCAAGGGAACCAAAGCTCTGTGCCCTAACCTCTAGTCAATGGCTAGAGGAGACTTGAATTCTCATTGGACAACATTGGCCAAACCTACTTACCAGCTGCCATTCACTATTCCTTGCAAAACAAACTTGCTCTACTATAAATAGAGCTCAATTGTGGTCAGTTTGAGTACACCAAAGCCATCTAACAGATGCTTTCCTCAAAATCTCTTCTTTCACTCCAATTTTGCCTTCTAAGGCAAGTCACTATCGGGTTTTGAGTTTGAGAGCAATTCCAATCAAACCAATCACTCACACACCTCACATACATCACATATGAGATGATCAAACACTTAGATTACTTCTGAAACATCAATTTCACAAAATCACCAGCTGGTTGCTCAAGGTTTTAACCAAAGTGCAGCTGAGGTAGCACAAAATGATCCAGCCAATTTCAATCAAGTCCAACCATCCAAACACAATCCATAGGGTGTAGGGAAGCTGTTCAGATCATCACAACTCATCTGTAACACCTCCAAATCAAAAATCACTTTGGACTTGTTGTCACGACTTGGAGGTAAGCACATGCTTGGTCATCTCTCAAACTATGCATATTTCCTCGCACAATAATTTGGCCATATGTTCATAATCATGCATGGAATGTTTTCCCTCAATTAATTGCATTGTTTGAATCGTGTATCAAAAATCCTAGCCTTCATGCAGAAATTAGGGTTCTTGAGGTCTCTTCGTGATTTCTTGTTGTATGTTTAATTTAAATGAAATTAAAGTACATAGACATGATCGTGAGGTTGAGGCGAGCATAATGATATGTGGATTGCATGATATGATTACGTATTCATGGAGATTGGATAGAAAATGCAAATCTGAGAAACCAAGAACACGCGCGTGTTCTTCAGCTGTTCTTGGCGCCATTTTTAGAAATTCAAATATTTGAATTTTGTGATTTTGTTTAATTGATTCAAAAATTAATTTCTCTCTGAGTTTTAATGATTTTGAGTTGATTCTTTTTTTAATAATTCACAAAAATGTTAAAATAATTTATTTTATCAAAAAATCCCAAAAATATTATTTATTTCATATAATTGATATTTTTGCAAAGAATTAATATTTTAATTGTTTTTGGCATTTTAAATATTTTTTCTACATTGATTTTGCAACTTTTAATGCTTTCTAATTATTTTGTAGGTCAATACTTAATTTTTGAAGCATTAATCCAAGATCACAATTTGTTTTCCATGTGTTAAACAATTTTTGATCATTTTAATTGAATTTTTATTCAATTAAATACATTTTGAAAACAAATTAGGGTTTTGGATTAATTCAACCCTCATAAATCATTTCTCTAAACTTTTTGGGCCTCTTGAGATAGTGTAAGACCCATCCCCCCTTGTACAAAAACTTTTTGGGCCTCACTCATTGTATAAGTCCCTCTGTACAAGTAAACGGCGCGATCGTCGCCCGTTTAAAAATAAAAATCATCTGGGCCTCTCCTTGAGCTATAAGACCCATTCAAAACCTTTTTGGGCCTCTATTAGAGTGTAAGACCCAATCCCCCTTTTAACCAAAACATCTTGGGCCTCACTTATTGTATAAGTCCCTCTGCGTTAAAAGAAAACCTCGGCGCGATCGCCATTTTTAAACGAAAAAATCATTTGGGCCTACCCTATGTTATAAGCCCCACTCTCTTTTCTCTAAACTTTTTGGGCCTCTTGAGAGAGTGTAAGACCCATCCCTTTGTACAGAAAACCTTTTTTGGGCCCCAGTCACTTGTATAAGTCCCGCTGTACAAAGTCAAACAGTGCGCTCACTGATAAAACCCCGGGCCTCTCCTTGAGCTGTAAGCCCCAAATCTTTCTTTTGCAAAGCACTTTCTCCTTTGATTTTGAATATACTGTTGTTTTCAATCTTTCTTTGTTGAACAACTAACCAAACAGCATGGAAGCACTCCAACCGAGTAAGTGGTTATCGCTTTCGTTTACTGCTTTCATATTATAAACTGTATTGTGGGGCTGCTCACTGTAAGTCTCATTTCATAAACTCATATCTACTGTGTAATAATAGTATAGATATTTAGAGTTTCCCCGGCAACTACGTCTAGAACAAGGTGACGCCGTTTCACTTATTCGTAGAAATAGACGCCTAGATCCCCAATAGGAGCACCAGATACAGTCTTCTCTTCGGCTGTCCTCCTTAGGAATCGTCAAGAAGCTCTACTCCCCAAGATGAATGTATTCTCCGTGAATGGCATCTTTGAGTTTCTTCCCAATTCTCGAACTTTCCTGACTTGATCTATTCCTTGTGGATAGCTTGCCTTGAATGTCTCGGGATTTGGGTACCCACTACGGTCATAATCTTGGACCTTAACTAAGGAACCCTCTTTAAAAGCTAAAAGTCGCTGGATAGTAAACCTTGCACGTTTACCAGTGGTTTTTATCTTTAAAAGAGTTATCTCTCCTAATGGAAAGGAGAAGATAGACCCACGGGCTTCTTAAAAGCATCGGCCTCCTCTTGGGCATTATACAAGGACCCACAGGCTTCCTAAAAGCAACCCCGCCTCCTCTTGGGCATTATTCAAGGACCCTACGGCTTCTTAGAAGTATTCACAGCCTCCTCTTAGGCTTCGTATAATGATCTCTTCCTCCGAGAATGATAGCCTCCTCTTGGGCTTCGTACAAGGACCCGTCGGCTTCTTAAAAGTTTCCAGCCTCCTCTTGGGCTTCGTACAAATTGTCCCGACGACCTCATAAAGGTATAGGAACAGAACTTAATCATCTGCATAGAACAGTCCTTTCATAGAGTCTACTACTGTTTCTCAAAGCGTAGTACAAAAGATAAAACTCTAGACACGGACAATCTAACTTCCTTGAGTCTCAAAGACATTCTCAAGCACCCTTCGTTAAATAGGAAGGAAACCCGCAGACTCGGACAGTCTCAATACCCTTTGGATTTCCCGTTTCCTCAAAGAGAAGGAAATATCCCTGATCCGCAAATCAAATCCCTGAGTACAGTGTTGCTCATATAAGAACTGATTTTCTCTTTTAAAATCAGTATATTAGATCTGTCACTCGACTGAAACAGTTACAATAGCCTCCATCTCGGGCTTCGTACGAGATTCCAAAATTCTCCCCAGTAGAGTCAAACAACCTTTTCGCCTCTCTCTCGGGCTTTGTACGAGACATATAAGAGACTCTCTCGTTGAGTCAATCACCCCTTTTGCCTCCATCTCGGGCTTTATACGAGATACAAAAAGGTTCTTATTGAGCCAAACAAGCAACAACCTCCATCTCGGGCTTCATACGAGATACAAAAACACTCTCTTGTTGAGTATAAAAGATTCTACTGTTGAGTCAACCCTTTTAGCCTCTCTCTCGGGCTTTGTACGAGACACAAAATAGCCTCCTCTTAGGCTTTGTATAATGATTTTCCTAGCGGAAAGTAGCCTCCTCTTAGGCTTTGTATAAGAAAACCACTGGTTAATTCAATTAACCTTTTAGCATCAAAGCTGTGCCTCGTTCACAGTACACAAACATCAACAATTCCTTTCCCTTCATTTAATCGTTGTAAGCGGCAAGCCTCTGGATCATATATATCCATGCCACTGTCCCTCTTTTAGCATGAGAAATTCCTGAGGAAAGATGGCATTGCTCTACACTGAGTTAAAGTCTTCTCCTTCAGGTTAAAACCCTTTCTTCGGAAATTATGGCATTGCTCGGATCCGCGTATCCCAGTTAAAGTAATTCTCCTTCTCCCTTCTTTAGAGATGACAAATTCTCTCTAAAGTCGAGGTCTTTCAGCTTCACGTCTTGGGCTTTGAACAAGACACAAATAGACCTTTCAGCTTCACATCTTGGGCTTTGAACAAGATACAAACCACCTTTCGCTTCACGTCTTGGGCGTTGAACAAGACACCAAAAACCAATTTCCTCCCATAGAATAGGAGGAACTACGAACGCTCTGATTTCCCTGTTTCGGTAAACGGGAATACGTAGGCATAAGATCGAAAGAAAAGATCTTAGCGAGCGCAATCAACAAAAAACCCAAATCCCATATCTCCATCAATCAAAAGCAGTATTTCAAAAGCATCAGTCCTAACATCCTAATCCTTATTCCCCGCCAGAAACCTTCCGCCCAGGTAAAAAAGAAAGAAAACAGTATTGGCGAAAATACAAATAACCAGTACAAAGGCCCCCCACATTGATAGCATCCGTAACCTAACAGACCGCTGTTTAAACTCAGTATGCAAAGCAGGGTTAATTGGAGACATCTATTTCCCTTCCTTATTCAGCTCACAATAGGATAAAAAATGAATCGACCTGTAGTCAAAGCTCAAACCGCAGAGAGCGACCAGCGCTTAAGAACCGCGTCCAAAATCGCTCGCTACAGAAAAAGTGGCGCCCACCGTGGGGCTTTTCTCTTCAGCTTTAAAGGTCTAGGATGTTTAGGACAAATATATATACTGCTTTTCCTAATTGCTATACGTGTTTATTTTTCTGCTAATGGGAATGCGTGTGATGCCGCATGTGGAAAGATTGAGTATACACTTAAGATAAGTGATGGAGACGGGGTCGACCATCAACCTCAGTGGAGGCTGACCAATGCAACCCATTCTCTCACCTAGACAATGGGCCGATTGTTAAGTCTGAGAAGCTGAGGAGCCAAACCCTTTCGTAGTGCGGAAACTATCGGGAATAATTGTTACGCGATACTACCCTCATTTGAGGCTGGTGATCTATTCTCGGTGAATGGCACTTACTCTAAGATTGCTCTACAACTCACTGGCGATCCGCTTGTTATTTTGCTTTCCTGGGAGGAGCTAATGATAATGAGTACAGGTACAAAAAATCACCCTAGTATAAACCTTTGGGGATGGGTAGAGCCTTGACTTCATGACAACGACCCTCTGACCCCATGTTTTTTCTATGTTTTTGTGTGCTGCATTCATGCATTCATTTAATAAAACATTAAAACATTCAAAAAACTTTCTCTTCTAGTCTCTCTGTTTTTCAAATTAAACTAAGACTGTGATTGCAAATATCAGAGAAGAGGATTACGCTAATGGATTTCGGTAGAAGGAGAACTCACTAGTATACCTTCAAGGTTCCAAAATTAGGGGATTTGAGAAAGTTAGCGAGGATGATCGTTAACCCAGAGGCTTTCAGAGCCAAGCACGGTGGTTTGCTACCACTGTTAAGAGTCCATGTGATTAAGGGGATCATGGACGCGCTCATTCAATTCTACGATCCGGTTTATCATTGTTTCACATTCCCGGATTACCAGCTTGCACCAACGCTGGAGGAGTATTCTCATCTGACTGATTTACATATCACTGATCGAGCTCCATTTTCTGGACTGGAAGAAATTCCAAAGAATCAGACTATTGCAATAGCAATTCATTTGGACGAGTCTGAGGTCAGGACTCACATGACCACTAAGGGTGGCATCCAAGGTTTGCCAGCCCAGTTCTTGACAAAGAAGACCCTGTATTTTGCCAGTATAGGGAACATAACTGCTTTTGAAAGCATCTTTGTCTTGCTCACCTACGGGTTATTTTTGTTTCCCAACATCAATAACTTCGTCGATATCAACGCTATTAAGGTTTTTCTCATTGGAAACCCTGTGCCGACTTTGCTCGCAGATGTGTATCATTCTGTACACTTAGGAAATTTGTACAGCGGAGGGGAGATCACATGCTGTGTACCTTTGCTTTACAAATGGTTTATCTCTCAAGTCTGCTGCTTTTTGGGATTGCAAGAGTGTCTTACGTTGGTCGCAGAAGATCATGTCTCTCACCAACTCTGATATAGATTGGTGTAATAGGATTTATGAGGGAATCAGAATCATTGACCGTTGTGGAAACTTCCCCAGCGTACCCCTCATAGGAACTAAAGGAGGAATCAACTATCATCCGATATTGGTTCTTCGTCAATTTGGATACCCGATGAGACACATCCCACTGGGTGTTCATCTGGAAGGTCTTTTCTTCAAAGAAGGAGAAAGTGACAGAGCACTAAAGATGGAAATAGTGCAAGCTTGGAAACAGGTTCATAAGAAAGGACGAGAGTCTCTGGGAAAACCGGGATGTGTCTCGGTGGAGCCTTATCTCCATTGGGTACAAACTAGAGCTCTCAAACTAAAGATGCCTTATCCTCGTTACGGAATTCTTCCGCCGAGGGAATCTGTCATGTACTTCATGACGGAAACTGAAAAGCTTCAGGTTACTCTCAACAAAGTTCAAAAGGAAAGAAGGTCTTGGAAGAACAAGTACCGCACCCTCGACGTAGGGTGTATCCAAATACAGCAATTACTGAAAGAGAAAGATGCTCTGATTGAAATTTTGGAGCAGCATGCTGTGGAGAATCAAGGTGACCAAAGGAATTTGCTCACTCCTTTCACCTGGCAAAGGAATGACAACCCGACAACGGCCCAAGCGCCCCGGTCAAAGAAGAGGACTCGGGACCCATTAGTTTAGGTTTCTGTTTCTGCACTTTGTAATCTACTGTATTTCCATTTCTGTAATCCTTTGGAATTCAATAAAAAGGGGTTTCCCCACTGTTTGATATTTGCAATCTAATTGTCGAAGTTTATTTTGATTAAACCAAAAAAACAACAGTTAATAAAATCATTGCATTCATCATTCTCACATCGCGTATTCTTCTTCCCTACGAATCTTACGTTTGTCTCTCGATTCTAGAGTCAAACTGTCTCATTCATATAATACTCGGGCCAATCGTTAGAAAAGGATGGATGATCTTGAGGAAGAAAACAGAGAGTTAAAAGAAGAGATCGACGCTCTAAGAGAGGATATGAGAAAGCTTCGTAACGACATGCAAGCCATGGCAGAAGCTCAGCTACAAAGAACTGTGATCTCAGAGATCACCTCAACGCCCATCATAGAAAAGTATGATCCTAGGTATCAGATACCGAAAGATCGTCAGTGGGGCATGCCTGTTAACTATATCCCGGAAGGATATGTTCCGCTGATCACTGAAGATCAGGGAATCGCAACAGAAGCCGCTGGGCCTGAAGGTTACAAACTTCAGGAAAGCGAAGATGCCAGGGGCATACTCAAGACTCCTGAAGGTTACAAACTTCGGGAGGCGCCAAGACTTACTGCCGTAGTCACGGTACCACCCCCTGTGGTGCACACTGTCCCGGAAGGACAGATTCCACAGACACCTTCTAGTAAGAAGGAAATTATGTTTGACAGAATGGAGGAATTCCAGGAGCAGTTCTTGGAAATGCAGAAGAGCTGCAAGCCATTCGCGGTCAGGATCTATTTGGAAAAGACGCCGCAGACCTCTGCTTGGTCCCAAATGTGAAAGTCCCGCACAAGTTCCAAGTGCCCGACTTTGAAAAATACAAGGGTAACTCTTGCCCTCAGAGCCATCTGGTGATGTACGCTCGGCGGATGTCAGCTCAGACGGAGAATCAGGACCTGCTGATTCACTACTTCCAGGATAGTTTAACCGGTGCCGCACTCAAATGGTACATGGGTTTAAACCGTACTACGATCAGTACCTTCAGAGATCTTGGTACTGCCTTCGTCCAACAATACAAGTACAATTTGGACATGGCACCCGACAGAGATCAACTCAGATCAATGTCGCAAAAGGACAAGGAAACCTTTAAGGAGTATGCTCAGAGGTGGCGTGAAATTGCCGCTCAAATTTGTCCACCTCTTGAGGAAAAAGAGATGACAAAGATCTTCTTAAAGACCTTAAGCTCATTTCACTATGACCGAATGGTCGCCAGTGCACCCAGTGATTTCACCGAAATGGTCGGCATGGGTGTACATCTTGAGGAAGCCGTCCGAGAAGGAAGTTTGGTAAAAGACACTGGATCGACGAGTGGTACTAAAAAATACGGTAGTGCTCTCCCTAAGAAAAAAGAGCAAGATATTGGGAATATCTCTCTCGGAAAGCAAAGGCGACGTTATCAGCCAGTAGCAGCTGTTACTCCTGGTATCGGCCCCGCGCCTGTTCCTATGTATCAACCTCAGGTTGCGCAGAGCCAACCTGACCAACAAAGGACACAACAGCCTCTTCAGCAGGCTCGTCCTCCATATAACAACAACCATACAACACGACCACCAGGATTTGATCCTATACCCGTAACGTACGCAGAACTGTTTCCGTTACTACTGGCTAAGGGGCACATTCAGACTAAGTCTCCCTTTTCAGTTCCGGAAAATTCGCCTTTTTGGTTTAAAGCGGATCAAACATGCCCTTATCATCAAGGAGGTTCAGGGCATAACATTGAGACTTGTCTCAATTTCAAATCCGACGTGCAAAAGCTTGTTAGGAGCGGGCTCTTATCTTTCAAAGATACGAATCCTAATGTTCTCACGAACCCGCTACCTCAACATGAGAAAACTGCAGTCAATCTGATTGAGAAAGAGACTAGCAATGTCTATCAAATTCATGATGTAATCTTGTTAAAGACCAATCTGGTCAGGATGCATTGTAGACAAAGTGGATATGGCCATGTGCCACCTCATAATTATCACCAGTGTGATATCTGCTCTAAAGACAACCAGGGATGTTCTGTAGTGCAAGCAGCTCTACAGGAACAAATGGATCTTGGATGGATCCAAGAGCACCGAGTTCGTGGAGTTAACATGGTTTACACGAATTCCAACGTCATTCAAAACCACGACATCCGTGCGATGAATGTCAACTTGGTGACAATGCACTCAAGGCAAAGCCAGTATCATAATCTGCCGCGACACGATTACAGTTCCTGTCTGATTTGCTCGGTAAACAAACAGGGATGCTCTTTCATACAAGAGGCCCTCCAGCGTCAGATGGATCTTGGATGGATCCAAGACTACCATGATAGGAACTCCTATCAAATCAACATGGTTCAAATATTCGATATCCGCATAATGAATACCGACCTGGTAGAGTTACATGCTGAGCAGGTCCGACTTGGATCCTTAATATCACATGACTATCAAAATTATAAAGCAGGTTGCGAAAACGATCGAGGTTGTACCCTTGTCCAGGAGGCACTTCAGCACTTGTTAAATCACTGGTGGATGCCAATCTACATAGATGAAGATACTCAGCAGATTAGTATCAATAACAGGAATCCTACTCATCGTCAAAGTCAGGATGTCCGATCAATGGAAGGTAACCTAGTGAGGTTACATTGTATTCAAAGTGGGCGTGGCCAGGTGCCTCCACACAACTATGACAGTTGTAGCGTCTGTTCGGAAAGTAACCAAGGGTGTTACCTTGTGAGAGCAGCTCTTCAGGGTCAGATCGATCATGGAGAAATTCATCCATATCCAGGTTCAGGACCCATCAAATGGACGCCGAACTACCTTGCCGAGCAAGTTGAGGATGTTGTCACGATCTCTGGTCATCATAGGACCAGGGATGTTTTTTCCATCATTCCTCTACTTGACGAATCTAGAGTTCCCAACCGAGAACAAATCGAGATTACCTATGATGGTCAGAAAAATCAGAAGGTTCCCATAGTCGTCTATCTACCGGGACCACTACTGTATGAATCAGCTAAGGCTATCCCTTACAAATACGGTGCAACAATAATCGAGAATGGAAAGGAAATTCCATTACCCTCCGTCGTGAACATTGCAGACATCAGTCGTGTAACACGGAGCGGTCGAATCTTCAACCGAGGGGTTGGAGAATCCAACAAAGAAAAGGAACTTCAGGCAGAAATTCCTGATCCATCAGTCGGTCAATCTAGTAATCCCGACTTTTCAAAAGACAAAGATGAGATGCTGAAGCTCATCCAAAGGAGTGAATATAACATTGTTGATCAACTGTTACAGACTCCTTTAAAGATCTCGGTATTATCACTGTTACTCAGTTCAGAAGCACACAGGGGGGCTCTACAGAAAGTCTTGGAGCAAGCCTTTGTGGAACAGGATGTAACAATCAAACAGTTCGATAGTATTGTCTCTAACATCACTTCCTGCAATAATTTGGGATTTAGTGATGAGGAATTACCGGAAGAGGGTCACCGTCATAACATGGCGCTCAACATTACAGTTAACTGCCAGGACGATGCTTTAGCCAACGTACTGGTAGACACAGGGTCAGCCCTGAATGTTATGCCGAAGTCCACTTTGATACAATTATCATTTAAGGGCCCTCCGATGAGAGTCAGCGAGGTCGTCGTCAAAGCATTCGACGGATCCAGAAAAACAGTTATCGGCGAAGTTGATCTTCCCATAACTATTGGTCCTCACACTTTCCAAATCACTTTCCAGGTCATGGACATCCGGGCAACATACAATTGTTTATTAGAAAGACCTTGGATACATCAGGATGGAGCGGTTACTTCAACCCTCCACCAAAAGCTAAAGTTTGTCAAGAACGATCAACTTGTCACGGTTTGTGGGGAACAAGCCTTGCTTGTGAGTAACTTATCATCATCTACTTGTGTGGAACCCGAGGAGGTTATTGGAACTCAGTTCCAAGCACTATCGGTGAGCAAGAATGATAAATCTGAAGAAGGAACCTCGATTTCCTCATACAAAGATGCTATCAAAGCGGTCGAGAGTACCGATACGACAGGATGGGGACGGCTTGTCATTCCTATTGACAATAAAACAAAGAAGGGTCTTGGTTTTTCTACGACCTGTACCCAGACAGCCGCCAACGATGAAAGTCTTCATCCCCTTCAAAACTTCTTCCATAGTGGAGGTTTTCTTCACCCAGTGTCTCAGACAGTTCATGCTATCAATGAGGAAGATCCCTCTGACACAGATGAAGAATGGAAGTCCTACCTTAACAAGGACGGTTATATGTCTCAGGAAGAGGTGCATATGCTCTTTTGCTTTCCTACAGAAAGTCTGAGATTTATACCAAGATCAGATGTCAAAATGATCTACGGAGATTGTGATCCGGAAGGATGCCGTGCTTCGCCAAATTTATTAGAGGAAGACACTCCGATGAAAGACAATTTTGACTACACCTACTATGGCCCGATGGATGGCCTGCCAATGTGGCAGCCTTACCCAGGAAACTTGGGGCAAGAAAGTCAGCCGAGTAATGAAACTCAGCTGAGCGTCATTGAACAGAATACCTATGTCCCCACCATGTCATGGGATCAACACTCAGGTCATTCAGAAACTACTCAACATGAAGATGAATTCGCAATATTTGCAGGACTAGAATTCATCAACTATGCTTTTTCTGAGGTCAACGTCATCGAGAGGGATGACTTCTCCAGTTCCAAAGAAGTTTGGGACACTCTGGGATAACCTAGTGGAAAATACGACTTTATGGTCAAGTACACTGCTCCCGAAAGCTCTCGTATCAGGTTCGAAGACATCCACTCAACTGGATGGGGAGATACAGCTGAGAGCACAAATGTTATGCAAAATACAACTGAGGAATTCTCCTACGACAATTCTGCTTGGGAGACAGATTCCAATGATCCTGCTCCACCAGAAATCAGCGTCATTTCTGAAGACAAATCAAGGAAGGTGCCAGACTTTGTGATTCACCGAGGAGTTCGCCGCCAATGGGTTGCTGTTGAGGTTCTGAAGGTCGTTCGCCAGTCAAAGTAATTGCCATCTTTAGCCTTTCACCCTGCCCAGGTGAAACGGATATTTTGATAGGGCTCGTTTTCTGTAAATTTCCCTCTTCGCTTTGCCCAAAGCGACAGAGTTTTGTTTTATAGGGCTGTAGTTTCAAGATTCGACTTGTTCATTAATAAAATAACGTCGTTCTGTAATTTTCGCATTAATTGCTGTTTTCTCTTTTTGCTTTTTCAGAAAATGGTAATCCTAAAAAACATTCAATAACAAAAACAAGCAGTAAAATCAAAACACTGCACACACTTACATTTTCTCTATCTCTTCTAAACACGAATCATCACGTCATGCAGATTGTTTGTTTTATACCCCGTTGAAACATACGACCCGATGCCTTCTCCCAACTTTGAGGTCCCGGTATTCGAGACTGAAGAAGAAAATGATGACCAAATTCCAGAAGAGATCTCCCGACTACTCAGACAAGAGGAAAGGTCCATCGAACCTCACAAAGAGCCGTTGGAAACGGTAAACTTGGGTTCAGAAAAAGAGAGAAAAGAAATCAGGATCGGAGCACTGCTCAGTCCAACTTCCAGAGAGGGTTTGATAAAGCTTCTCAAAGAATTCCCCGATGTGTTCGCTTGGTCCTATCAGGATATGCCAGGGTTGTATACCAGCATCGTGGAGCATCATTTACCGTTAAGATCGGAATGTCCGCCAGTAAAGCAAAGGTTGAGACGGACTCACCCGGACATGGCCATCAAAATCAAGGAGGAGGTACAGAAACAGATTGACGCGGGTTTCCTTGCTACGTCTGAATATCCTCAATGGTTAGCCAACATCGTACCCGTTCCCAAAAAGGATGGAAAAGTCAGAATGTGTGTCGATTACAGAGATCTGAACAAGGCAAGTCCAAAGGACGACTTTCCTTTACCACACATTGACATGCTGGTTGACAGCACAGCAAAGTTCAAAGTATTCTCCTTCATGGATGGATTCTCGGGCTATAATCAGATCAAAATGGCGCCGAAAGACATGGAGAAAACTTCGTTCATTACCCCATGGGGTACCTTTTGTTACAAGGTAATGCCGTTTGGTTTGAAGAATGCTGGGGCAACCTATCAAAGGGCCATGACTACTCTGTTTCATGACATGATACACAAAGAAATCGAGGTATATGTCGATGATTTGATTGCAAAATCAAGAACAGAGGATGAGCACGTTGAACATCTGTCGAAATTGTTCGAACGTCTAAGAAAATTCAAGCTCCGCTTGAATCCCAACAAGTGCACCTTCGGTGTCCGTTCGGGGAAACTACTAGGGTTCATCGTCAGCCAGAAAGGAATTGAGGTTGATCCTGACAAGGTCAAGGCCATTCAAGAAATGCCTTCTCCGAAAACTGAAAAACAAGTCAGAGGATTCCTGGGACGTTTGAACTACATCTCCAGATTCATATTCCTTATGACCGCGACGTGTGCGCCGATTTTCAAATTACTCAAAAAGAACCAGGATTGCGTTTGGTCAGAAGATTGCCAAACCGCCTTCGACAGTATCAAGGAATATCTGTTGAATCCTCCGATTCTATCACCTCTAGTGGAAGGAAGACCACTGATCATTTACCTCACAGTCCTAGAGGACTCAATGGGATGTGTACTTGGCCAACAAGACGAAACTAAACGGAAAGAGTCTGCCATTTACTATCTAAGCAAGAAATTTACCGGCTGTGAAACTCGGTACACAATGCTTGAGAAAACTTGTTGCGCTTTGGCTTGGGCAGCCAAACGTCTTCGCCAGTACATGATTCGTCACACTACTTGGTTGGTCTCCGAAATGGATCCAATAAAGTACGTTTTTGAAAAACCTGCTCTCACGGGAAGGATTGCCCGTTGGTAGATGTTACTATCAGAATATGACATAGAGTACCACGCTCAAAAAGCCGTTAAGGGAAGTATTTTAGCCGATCATTTGGCCCATCAACCGATTGACGATCAAGAATCAATCGGGTTTGACTTCCCAGACGAAGATGTCATGTATCTAAAGATGAAAGATTGCGATGAACCGCCACCCAGTGAAGGGCCAGAACCAGGTTCCTAGTGGGGACTTATCTTTGACGGAGCAGTCAATCATTATGGAAACGGAATTGGGGCAATCATTGTTACCCCTCAGGGTTCCCACATTCCTTTCACTGCCAGACTTACGTTCAAATGTACAAACAACGAGGTCGAATACGAAGCATGTATCATGGGTCTCGAAGAAGCGATTGATTTAAGGATAAAAAACTTGGACGTGTACGGCGATTCAGCCCTGGTTATTAACCAGATAAAAGGAGATTAGAACACATACCAATCAGGATTGATTCCTTACAAAGACTATGCAAGGAGGTTGTTACCCTTCTTCAACAGAGTCGACTTTCATCACATCCCTCGTGATGAGAATCACATGGCTGATGCATTAGCCACTCTCTCTTCCATGATTAGTGTAGGTCGATGGAATGACATACCTAAGATCGACATAATGCGCCTTGAACGGCCCGCTTACATCTTCGCGATTGAAGCAGTCATAGACGACAGACCTTGGTATCACGATATCAAATGCTTCCTTCAGAAACAAGAGTACCCATCTGGGGCACTCAGAAAAGATAGAAAAACCCTCAGAAGATTGGCTGGAAACTTCTTCCTGAGCGGTGACACTCTCTATAAGAGAAATTTTGACAGGGTCTTGCTCCGATGCGTAGACAGACCAGAAGCGGACATGCTTATGAAGGAAATTCATGAAGGATCCTTTGGCACTCATGCCAACGGACACACAATGGCGAGAAAAATTCTCAGGGCTGGGTATTATTGGTTGACAATGGAATCCGACTGCTACAAGTACATGAGGAGGTGTCACAAGTGTCAGATATACTCCGACAAAATTCATGTACCGCCATCACATCTCAAAGTTCTTTCTTCCCCGTGGCCATTTTCCATATGGGGAATCGATATGATTGGTATGATTGAGCCCAAGGCTTCAAACGGACATCGGTTCATCCTGGTAGCCATTGACTATTTCACCAAGTGGGTCGAAGCAGCGTCATTCGCTAATGTAACCCGACAAGTGGTGGTCCGATTTATCAAAAACAATATCATCTGCCGTTATGGTGTTCCAAGCGAGATCATTACTGATAATGGATCTAACTTGAACAATAAGATGATGAAAGAGTTGTGTGCATAGTTCAAGATCGAACACCATAACTCATCTCCCTACCGACCCAAGATGAACGGGGCGGTAGAAGCGGCTAACAAGAACATCAAGAAGATCGTTCAAAAGATGGTTGTAACCTATAAAGATTGGCACGAAATGCTACCCTTTGCTCTTCACGGTTATCGAACATCTGTCCGCACTTCAACAGGGGCAACCCCTTTCTCTCTAGTATATGGCATGGAGGCAGTTCTCCCCATAGAAGTAGAGATCCCATCAATCCGGGTATTGATGGAAGCGAAGCTCACCGAAGCTGAATGGTGTCAAAGTCGACACGACGAACTGAACCTGATCGAAGAGAAGCGAATCACGACACTATGCCACGGTCAGTTGTATCAACAGAGAATGAAAAGGGCGTTCGACAAAAAGGTCCGACCTCGTATCTTCAGAAAAGGAGACCTTGTGCTCAAGAAGATACAATCATTTCTCACTGATTCTCGGGGCAAATGGACCCCAAATTATGATGGCCCCTATGTGGTCACGAAAGCTTTCTCAGGCGGCGCCTTGAGACTTGCAACCATGGATGGAGAGGAATTTACCTACCCCACGAATGTTGATGTAGTCAAGAAATACTTCGCCTAAAACTATAAAAAAAACGTCACGGTGGATTGAAAACCCGAAAGGGCGGTCCAGGCAAAAGTTAGAGACATGAAAAGAATCATCCCGATGGATTGTAAATCTCATAGTACAATCCAGGAAAAAGTTAGGGATAATGGCAAGTAACTATGTTCAACAAAGGCAAGTCCCTCAGCAGCAGTTACAACATCCATCGGAGGAAAACTCCAGTCAAGGTCATCTTCGACAGAAGCTCAGGATGTCCCGAATTCAAAGTTGGTAAAAGGATAGTGGTCGTTATGTTTCAACGTAGCCCTTTTCCCTGTAAATTACCATTTTCTAACTTTGTATATACTCTTTGGAATCACTCGTTTGGCTGATCTCCATCTTATCAATAAAATTTGAGCCCTTGTGCTTTTGTTTGTAATTCTTTACTTGTTTTAGCTTTATAGAACGACGTTGTTTAAACTTAATCAGCGATTCTTGAAATAAAACAAAAATGAATTTACTTGTTAAACTTTTTCTGCTTTTAAAATAAAGATGGCATTTCTTTTGACTGTTGAACATCAGAAGAACATCGATCGCTTCTCCCGAAGTAAGCGAACTTCAAAGTGCAGAATCAAAGTACTCCTTCTAAGCCAGTATGCCTGAATGAAGGGATCAACTGTGTCAGAGACCTTGTTTCGTCTGACACGCCTCGGCTGAGTTCTCATCTCCTAAGCTCGATCAACATAGCTCCCAACGGGACTATCTCTCTTAAGCAAGGTGGATTTGCTATCAACGGTACTTCTTCGCCCCGCGATGGCCGAGTATCCAATTGTGTTCATCCATTAGTCTGTATGTCGCGTCTGTTTTGTCAGCATATACATACATACATCATGCATTTTTTTTTGCATTCACATTTCATATTGCATCATTATCACTCTAGTCGGTCTTGTCCCCTAGTGGTAGAAGTCCTCTCAATCGAGTTGTCAGTTCTTGCCTCGTCAGGAAATACTGTGTCGGAACAACCTCGCTTCCAGTTTAATTCTGGAAAGAAGTTGGCACGTGGCCACTTTGATAATTTGAACCTCTGAAAGATCAGAGAACCTTCAACAGATGTCACTCTTCGCCATCGAAGATGATATCCTTGCTTTCCCGGATTAAGGAAAATCCACAGAGAAAGCCTCGTGATCAGAGATTCGGCAGCACGCCAGTTTTGCTCCAAAAAACCACTGATGAGAAGGTCATTAGCACCTCAAAATTGGACCCCATCATATGGCGTTTCTCTGGGAAGATCCCGAGAAAAGTATGATGAAAGATCCCAAATGAAAACAGTCTCTCAAGAGACTCGCTTTCCCCAGTAGAATCGACAAATGGCGTCTCCAACAGAGAAGTTTGTGCAACTCTACAACTCAGACGTTGGGTTCCCCAGCAAGTCTGACATCAAACCTTTTTCCGTCAAATGGCATCTCCTCAGGAAAATTCGGCGAGAAGTTTGAAGGAAAACCGCTACACATAGCGTCCCTTGTCAATAAAGTTTATTGACAAAAGAAACTAAGACCAGTTCTTGGTAGGAAACCAGGATCGAGGGGAAGTTTAAATCAGAAACTAAGACCAGTTCCTTGGTAGGAAACCAGGATCGAGGGGAAGTTCATTTCAGAGACTGAGACTAGTTCTTGGTAGGAAACCAGGATCGAGGGGAAGTTTAAATCAGAAACTAAGACCAGTTCCTTGGTAGGAAACCAGGATCGAGGGGAAGTTCATTTCAAAGACTGAGACCAGTTCTTGGTAGGAAACCAGGATCGAGGGGAAGTTTAAATCAGAAACTAAGACCAGTTCCTTGGTAGGAAACCAGGATCGAGGGGAAGTTCATTTCAGAGACTGAGACCAGTTCTTGGTAGGAAACCAAGAACGAGGGGAAGTTTATTTCAAAAGAGACTGAGACCAGTTCCTTGGTAGGAAACCAGGATCGAGGGGAAGTTCACCTTTTCTAAGCATCATTGCTTAGCTAAAGAAGATGAATGCGTAAGCTACCATTCATAGCCACCATCAAAATTCCGGGTATTCCGATATTTAATCCTCTTGCACCCCGAATGCCCGAATCCCTTCGTCATTCACACCTTCGGGTCCAAGAAGATTAAATAGGGGCATCTGTAATACCCCAAATTTTGACCACTTAGATTTCCCATCATTGTGAAAATCATCATCACAATATGGATGTACCTTTATGCTTCATTAGCCTCCCCAAGGATGGGTGAGCATCCACTACAATCAAAATTAGGGTTTCAAGCCCTCTCTGAATGCTTAGACAAAGGATCAATCAAGAAATGACTTGATCTTCAACTTGTCTAATCTCTCAAACATCCACAATGGATCAAAAAGGACTCCCACTTCAAGGATTAAGCACAAGGCTGCTCCCTTCTAGGTGGATCAAGTCTCAAGATCGACAGTGTCACCAAATTAGGGTTTTGGTCGACCAGGGCCTCTAGATGGAAATTTTCATCTGGGCACAAGGCAATGATCCAAAACATAACCTAATATACTTCATGGAACCTCATGAACCCATGCATCAAGTCAATTTTGCCTCAGGGGATGCATTCATCAAAAATCACGAATTAGGGTTTCTTGACCTAATTCACCCCTAAGTTGACTTTTGGGACAAACCATGAGCCAAGACCTCAAGAGATGATTTGAGGGTCTCTAATATACCATATTGATCCATTTGGAACAATGGATTGATCCAAGAAGTTTGAGCAACAAGTCTCAATTTCATCTGCACCACAATTAGGGTTTTAAGGGAAAAGTCAACTGTAACTTTGACTTTTAACCAGGACATGCTCCCAAACCCTAATACATGATTGAATATACCCTACGACACCCTTGGAACATGCCCATCAAGTTTTATTTAGGTCAAGGACATGATTTCCTGAAGAATTGCACAGTTTGGAATTCATCTGATAAAAAGTCAACTGTGCACAAAAGTCAACTTTGACTTTTTGAGATTTTTCACCAAAATGGATTTTTAACCCTAAAATGATGTTAATGTATGATTTGAATCATCATTCATCAAGAAAAATCAAGAAAAGTGAGATAACTTGTAAAAGGGGTAACCATAAAACTTAGAAATTTTTCTAAGTTAAAAATAAAGTGGCAAAGGTACCAACTTTGAAGGACCATAACTCCTAAACCACAAGGCCATTTTTTCTCATCCAAAGATGGATTTGTAGCCCTCATTATCACCTACAAAAACTTCAACTACAAGTCATTCCAATTCATTAAGGATTTTGAGTTATGGAGTGATCAAAGTGGCTGAAAAGTGAAAATGTCACTTTTTCCAACACTTAGTGAAATTTTCACTAAGTCAGATTCTGCCTCACTTTTTGCCAAATGTAGGGGGATTTTTCACTTGGAATCAAAAGAGGTCAAAACCAAACTTGTTCAAATAGTTGTTGTATCATGTAAGAGCTTTCCAAAATGGCTAAGAACATTGCCAAATTCAACCTACACCATGAGATACAACATTGCCAAGTTGCCTTGCTGAAATCTGTCAAGGCAAGGCAGAATTTGCAACTTTGGTCGATTTGCCAAAATCATCCAAATTCAATTGCTCCTATCCACTTGGACACCTCAGAGGATTGAATCTAAAGGGGACAATCACTGAGCCAAGCCTCCAAAGTCCATGGAACAAGAAATAACATGTTGAACCTAGAATGGCCAAAATAGGGACAAGACTTCAAATTTGGAATGAGGCATTCAATGGAACCATCAAGGTGGCATGGGCTGAGCCATTCTCATATGAAATCAGTCAAGACTTATCCAAGACCAAGGGAACCAAAGCTCTGTGCCCTAACCTCTAGTCAATGGCTAGAGGAGACTTGAATTCTCATTGGACAACATTGGCCAAACCTACTTACCAGCTGCCATTCACTATTCCTTGCAAAACAAACTTGCTCTACTATAAATAGAGCTCAATTGTGGTCAGTTTGAGTACACCAAAGCCATCTAACAGATGCTTTCCTCAAAATCTCTTCTTTCACTCCAATTTTGCCTTCTAAGGCAAGTCACTATCGGGTTTTGAGTTTGAGAGCAATTCCAATCAAACCAATCACTCACACACCTCACATACATCACATATGAGATGATTAAACACTTAGATTACTTCTGAAACATCAATTTCACAAAATCACCAGCTGGTTGCTCAAGGTTTTAACCAAAGTGCAGCTGAGGTACCACAAAATGATCCAGCCAATTTCAATCAAGTCCAACCATCCAAACACAATCCATAGGGTGTAGGGAAGTTGTTCAGATCATCACAACTCATCTGTAACACCTCAAAATCAAAAATCACTTTGGACTTGCTGTCACGACTTGGAGGTAAGCACATGCTTGGTCATCTCTCAAACTATGCATATTTCCTCGCACAATAATTTGGCCATATGTTCATAATCATGCATGGAATGTTTTCCCTCAATTAATTGCATTGTTTGAATCGTGTATAAAAAATCCTAGCCTTCATGCAGAAATTAGGGTTCTTGAGGTCTCTTCGTGATTTCTTGTTGTATGTTTAATTTAAATGAAATTAAAGTACATAGACATGATCGTGAGGTTGAGGCGAGCATAATGATATGTGGATTGCATGATATGATTAGGTATTCATGAAGATTGGATAGAAAACGCAAATCTGAGAAACCAAGAACACGCGCGTGTTCTTCAGCTGTTCTTGGCGCCATTTTTAGAAATTCAAATATTTGAATTTTGTGATATTGTTTAATTGATTCAAAAATTAATTTCTCTCTGAGTTTTAATGATTTTGAGTTGATTCTTTTTTTAATAATTCACAAAAATGTTAAAATAATTTATTTTATCAAAAAATCCCAAAAATATTATTTATTTCATATAATTGATATTTTTGCAAAGAATTAATATTTTAATTGTTTTTGGCATTTTAAATATTTTTTCTACATTGATTTTGCAACTTTTAATGCTTTCTAATTATTTTGTAGGTCAATACTTAATTTTTGAAGCATTAATCCAAGATCACAATTTGTTTTCCATGTGTTAAACAATTTTTGATCATTTTAATTGAATTTTTATTCAATTAAATACATTTTGAAAACAAATTAGGGTTTTGGATTAATTCAACCCTCATAAATCATTTCTCTAAACTTTTTGGGCCTCTTGAGATAGTGTAAGACCCATCCCCCCTTGTACAAAAACTTTTTGGGCCTCACTCATTGTATAAGTCCCTCTGTACAAGTAAACGGCGCGATCGTCGCCCGTTTAAAAATAAAAATCATCTGGGCCTCTCCTTGAGCTATAAGACCCATTCAAAACCTTTTTGGGCCTCTATTAGAGTGTAAGACCCAATCCCCCTTTTAACCAAAACATCTTGGGCCTCACTTATTGTATAAGTCCCTCTGCGTTAAAAGAAAACCTCGGCGCGATCGCCATTTTTAAACGAAAAAATCATTTGGGCCTACCCTGTGTTATAAGCCTCACTCTCTTTTCTCTAAACTTTTTGGGCCTCTTGAGAGAGTGTAAGACCCATCCCCCCTTGTACAAAAACTTTTTGGGCCTCACTCATTGTATAAGTCCCTCTGTACAAGTAAACGGCGCGATCGTCGCCCGTTTAAAAATAAAAATATCTGGGCCTCTCCTTGAGCTATAAGACCCATTCAAAACCTTTTTGGGCCTCTATTAGAGTGTAAGACCCAATCCCCCTTTTAACCAAAACATCTTGGGCCTCACTTATTGTATAAGTCCCTCTGCGTTAAAAGAAAACCTCGGCGCGATCGCCATTTTTAAACGAAAAAATCATTTGGGCCTACCCTATGTTATAAGCCCCACTCTCTTTTCTCTAAACTTTTTGGGCCTCTTGAGAGAGTGTAAGACCCATCCCTTTGTACAGAAAACCTTTTTTGGGCCCCAGTCACTTGTATAAGTCCCGCTGTACAAAGTTAAACAGTGCGCTCACTGATAAAACCCCGGGCCTCTCCTTGAGCTGTAAGCCCCAAATCTTTCTTTTGCAAAGCACTTTCTCCTTTGATTTTGAATATACTGTTGTTTTCAATCTTTCTTTGTTGAACAACTAACCAAATAGCATGGAAGCACTCCAACCGAGTAAGTGGTTATCGCTTTCGTTTACTGCTTTCATATTATAAACTGTATTGTGGGGCTGCTCACTGTAAGTCTCCTTTCATAAACTCATATCTACTGTGTAATAATAGTATAGATATTTCGAGTTTCCCCGGCAACTACGTCTAGAACTAGGTGACGCCGTTTCACTTATTCGTAGAAATAGACGCCTAGATCCCCAATAGGAGCACCAGATACAGTCTTCTCTTCGGCTGTCCTCCTTAGGAATCGTCAAGAAGCTCTACTCCCCAAGATGAATGTATTCTCCGTGAATGGCATCTTTGAGTTTCTTCCCAATTCTCGAACTTTCCTGACTTGATCTATTCCTTGTGGATAGCTTGCCTTGAATGTCTCGGGATTTGGGTACCCACTACGGTCATAATCTTGGACCTTAACTAAGGAACCCTCTTTAAAAGCTAAAAGTCGCTGGATAGTAAACCTCGCACGTTTACCAGTGGTTTTTATCTTTAAAAGAGTTATCTCTCCTAATGGAAAGGAGATGATAGACCCACGGGCTTCTTAAAAGCATCGGCCTCCTCTTGGGCATTATACAAGGACCCACAGGCTTCCTAAAAGCAACCCTGCCTCCTCTTGGGCATTATTCAAGGACCCTACGGCTTCTTAGAAGTATTCACAGCCTCCTCTTAGGCTTCGTATAATGATCTCTTCCTCCGGGAATGATAGCCTCCTCTTGGGCTTCGTACAAGGACCCGTCGGCTTCTTAAAAGTTTCCAGCCTCCTCTTGGGCTTCGTACAAATTGTCCCGACGACCTCCTAAAGGTATAGGAATAGAACTTAATCATCTGCATAGAACAGTCTTTTCATAGAGTCTACTACTGTTTCTCAAAGCGTAGTACAAAAGATAAAACTCTAGACACGGACAGTCTAACTTCCTTGAGTCTCAAAGACATTCTCAAGCACTCTTCGTTAAATAGGAAGGAAACCCGCAGACTCAGACAGTCTCAATACCCTTTGGATTTCCTGTTTCCTCGAAGAGAAGGAAATATCCCTGATCTGCAAATCAAATCCCTAAGTACAGTGTTGCTCATATAAGAACTGATTTTCTCTTTTAAAATCAGTATATTAGATCTGTCACTCGACTGAAACAGTTACAATAGCCTCCATCTCGGGCTTCGTACGAGATACCAAAATTCTCCCCAGTAGAGTCAAACAACCTTTTCGCCTCTCTCTCGGGCTTTGTACGAGACACATAAGAGACTCTCTCGTTGAGTCAATCACCCCTTTCGCCTCCATCTCGGGCTTTATACGAGATACAAAAAGGTTCTTATTGAGCCAAATAAGCAACAGCCTCCATCTCAGGCTTCATACGAGATGCAAAAACACTCTCTTGTTGAGTATAAAAGATTCTCCTGTTGAGTCAACCCTTTTAGCCTCTCTCTCGGGCTTTGTACGAGACACAAAATAGCCTCCTCTTAGGCTTTGTATAATGATTTTCCTAGCGGAAAGTAGCCTCCTCTTAGGCTTTGTATAAGAAAACCACTGGTTAATTCAATTAACCTTTTAGCATCAAAGCTGTGCCTCGTTCACAGTACACAAACATCAACAACTCCTTTCCCTTCATTTAATCGCTGTAAGCGGCAAGCCTCTAGATCATCTATATCCATGCCACTGTCCCTCTTTTAGCATGAGAAATTCCTGAGGAAAGATGGCATTGCTCTACACTGAGTTAAAGTCTTCTCCTTCAGGTTAAAACCCTTTCTTCGGAAATTATGGCATTGCTCGGATCCGCGTATCCTAGTTAAAGTAATTCTCCTTCTCCCTTCTTTAGATATGACAAATTCTCTCTAAAGTCGAGGTCTTTCAGCTTCACGTCTTGGGCTTTGAACAAGACACAAATAGACCTTTCAGCTTCACATCTTGTGCTTTGAACAAGATACAAACCACCTTTCGCTTCACGTCTTGGGCTTTGAACAAGACACCAAAAACCAATTTCCTCCCATAGAATAGGAGGAACTACGAACGCTCTGATTTCCCTGTTTCGGTAAACGGGAATACATAGGCATAAGATCGAAAGAAAAGATCTTAGCGAGCGCAATCAACAAAAAACCCAAATCCCATATCTCCATCAATCAAAAGCAGTATTTCAAAAGCATCAGTCCTAACATCCTAATCTTTGTTCCCCGCCAGAAACCTTCTGCCCAGGTAAAAAAGAAAGAAAACAGTATTGGCAAAAATACAAATAACCAGTACAAAGGCCCCCCACATTGATAGCATCCGTAACCTAACAGACCGCTGTTTAAACTCAGTATGCAAAGCAGGGTTAATTGGAGACATCTATTTCCCTTCCTTATTCAGCTCACAATAGGATAAAAAATGAATCGACCTGTAGTCAAAGCTCAAACCGCAAAGAGCAACCAGCGCTTAAGAACCGCGTCCAAAATTGCTCGCTACAACAAGTTATTGACCTCTCGGGCATCTCTGATAGCGAAGCTCAGGCAAGCTGAGCAGGATAGCCTCGTGGCAGCCGATATTGGTTTCAACAATGCCGTGCAGCAGCTTCGGGTCTTCAACCCTGGTCTCATTACTGAAGGGGCTGACCCTGACTACGAGGTGGTCGAGGGTCAGATCGTGCTGCCAATGCAGGAGGGCAAAGTTGGCGGAGGGGCGACGGAAAACGAGCAGCCAGAGGGGACTGCCGCCAAATAGGTTTTTACTTGCTTGTTCTGTTTGGCCTGCGCGCCATTTTTATAATGACTTGTGCCCGACCTACGTGTTAGGGTTTTTTTGACATGTTTGTAACATTTGTACAATGGGCTTCTGCCCGGTTTTAATACTTTTCCTTTTGCTTATCTGCGTGTGTGATGTTTGTGTATTTGCTATACTTTACTTATTTTTGTCTAAGTGATTTGGTGATTTTGGGAATTTGCTCGACTTTAACGATCCTCGACTGCGTGGAGAGATGGTCGAGTGGTCGAAGGTGTATTTAGACTTTCAACGAGGCTAAGAGCTCGGTCGAGGTCTTAGCTTCATGGCGTAAACTTCTCATCGCGAGCTGGGTGTTCTGCCTCATTGGTACGACGACAAAGAAGCTCGATCGAGGTGTCCTCGTCGGATCAAAAGTCTTCACGCACAGACAACGCGCCCCTTGATCATCGTGCCTCGTATAGAGGTGTCGCGCTTGTACCCGAGCGCGCCCCCGTAATCGCGACGTTGGCGTGTCGCGGGCAATGTTTAACTGTAGTATTGTTTAAGTTTCGCAATGTTCCAAGGTCGAGCAAGTTCTTCCCCGTGTAGATTTTTGAGGAAGTAGGCTCATGTCCCCGTTTTCGCGCGGACGCGGTACGGGCCCTCCCAGTTCGCAGCGAGTTTGTCCTCTCGCGAATATTTCTAGTTCTTTCGCAGGACGAGGGTGCCTACTTGAAAATATCATTTAATAACTTTGTTGTTATAACGTAGAGTTATTTTTTGCTTGAGTGAGGCTTCCTGGAGGGATGCCCCCGTCCTTATTTCCTCGACAAAGTCGAGCTACTCTCTTAGGGCCTCATAGTTTGTATCCTCGTCGAGGGGGACTTCCGTCCTCCTCGAGGGTTCCCTGATCTCCACGGGGATCACCGCTTCCATTCCGTAGGTCAGACGGAAGGGGGTCTCCCCGGTCGTGGAATGTGGGGTTGTTCGGTAGGCCCAGAGGACGCTGTGTAATTCCTCGACCCACCTTTGCTTGGCATCTCTCAGTCGGCGTTTCAATACTCAGAGGATCACTCTGTTCGCCGCTTCGGCCTGCCCGTTTGTTTGAGGATGCTCGACCGACGTGAAGTGCTGCTTCGTGCCCAGTTTGGTGACGAAGTCTTGGAAATTCCTTTCGGTGAACTGTGTCCCGTTGTCGGTGATGATCACTTGGGGCACGCCGAATCGGGCGAGGATGTTCCTCTTATAGAAGCGGAGAATGTTGAAGGCCATGATTTTGGCCAAGGCTTCCGCCTCGATCCATTTCGTGAAATAATCCACGCCGACGATGAGGTACTTGTTTTGGTATGACCCCACGACGAAGGGCCCGAGGATGTCCATTCCCCACCATGCAAACGGCCATGAGGACGATAATGTTTTGAGCTCATTTGGAGGGGCAAGGTGCATATCCCCGTGTCGTTGGCATCGATTTCATTTCTTGACGTGCTCCTTGGCGTCCTGCTGCATGGTGGGCCAGTAATATCCCGCTCGAAGAGCCTTACGGGCTAAGGATCGCCCGCCGAGGTGCTGTGCATTGATTCCCTCGTGGATTTCCTGGAGTATACCAGGGACCCTGGTCACTCGACGCACCTAAGGAGGGGGGTAGAAAACCCGTGGCGGTATAGCTTATCCTCGACTATTGTGTACGAGCATGCTCGCCGCTTAACCATCCCCGCTTCCCTGGGATCTTCGGGCAGTTTGCCCGTTGTGAGGTATTTGTATACCGGGGTCATCCAGCAATTGCTGACCCCAATGGCGTTCACGTCTGCTGCCGGAACGGGTTTGTCGATGCTCGGGCGGGAAAACACTTCTTGTATGACGGATTTGTTTCCGCCCTTCTTCTTTGTGCTCACCAATTTGGACAAGACATCTGCTCGAGTATTGTGCTTGCGTGGGATGTGGGTTACTTCTGCGAAGGTGAAGTTTTTCATCTTTTCTTTCACCAAGGTCAAGTATTCGATGAGGCTGTCGTTCTTGACTTGGTACTCTCCTCGGACTTGCGAGGCTACGAGTTGGGAGTCAGTGAAGATTTTGACCTCTTTGGCGCCAAGGTCCTCGGCCAGTCATAGCCCGGCGAGGAAAGCCTCATACTCTGCCTGGTTGTTCGATGTCGGGAAAGATAACTCGAGGGAGGCCTCGATCAGGACGCCTTCCTATTTCTTGAGGATAATGCCCGCCCCACTCCCTTTCATGCTGGATGTCCCGTCGACGTAGATTGTCCATTTCTGGGATCCGTTGGTCGAAGGTTCCGGGACGGTCATTTTCGCCACAAAGTCGGCCAGTACCTGAGCCTTCAGGGCTTTCCTTCCCTCGTACAGGATGTCAAACTTGGCAAGTTCGAGTGACCATCTGAGCATCCTTCCTCCCATGTCTGGTCGACCGAGGAGTTTCCTTATTGGCTGCTAGGTTCGTACCACGACCGTGTGGGCTAAGAAATAATGGCGTAATCTCCTGGCTGCGGTGACGAGGGCCAGGGCGACTTTCTCAATCTGCTGATACCAGAGCTCGGGGCCTTGGAGGGCCTTGCTCGTGAAGTAAATCGGCTTCTTCCCGTCCGGGGTTTCCTGGATGAGGACAGCGCTGACCGCTTCACTCGTGATTGCGAGATATAAGAACAGTGTCTCCCCGTTCTCAGACCGTGAGAGGACCGGGGGTTGCGACAGGACTTGTTTGAGGTGGAGGAGCGTCTGCTCGCACTCCTCGCTCCTTTCAAATGTCACTTTTTGTTGAAGAAGTTTGAAACACGGGAGTGCATATTGTGCAGATTTGGCGACGAAGCGAGAGAGGGCGGTCAGCATCCCGTTCAGTGATTGTATTGACTTCTTCGAGTCCGGGGTTGGAATCTCGGAGAAAGCCCTACATTTGTCGGGGTTGGCCTCGATCCCTCCGCTTTTTTGGGAGACTGCCTACGCCTACGTTGAACTATGGCTCTAGCAGCTGGATCTACGGTGAGTTGATGGCAGGCCACCTCGGGGTCAAGGCCAGGCATCTCAGAGGCGCTCCATGCAAGCAGATCAGGGTTTTCTCGAAGACATGCCTTCAGCTGCTTCTTCGCTAGATCGGGGAGTCCAGTGCCAATCTTCACGCTTCGGTCTGGGTCATCTCCGAGGGCGACGAGCTCGAAGTCTCCGTCTGGGACGGGGCGTACTGGGTGGAGGGGTTGCCCGTTGTTTTCTGCCTAGAGGTCGAGGTCAGCTGCTCCGCTTTCTTCATGCTTGCCAAGGAACCTGCTGTCGAGGTTGACCGCGTTGACGGGCAGGAGTGGCTTCTGCATAGCGTCCGGGGATGACTTCGCTCCGGTCTTGGGCTTGGTGTTGATGGAACTCATGCCTTTGATTACAGCGTCAAAGCATCTCCTGGCCACATCTATATCCCCGTGCATCATAACGACCCAGCCCTAGTCGTGTAATACTTCATCTTGAGGTGGACCGTTGATGGGACTGCCGTAAGTTCGGCCTGGGTGGTCCTCCCGAGGATGCAGTTGTAGAGGGTCAGACATTCGACCACCAGGAAACGGGTCTTGACTTGTCGGGTAGTGTCTTCGGCCCCAAATGTGACCATCAGTTCAACATAGCCCCATGGTCTGGTGGTGGTGCCGTTGAATCCCTGCATATCTGAACCCACGAAGGGGTCAGATGTCTCTCATCGAGCTAGAGAGTCCCGAACAGGTGAGCGTGCATGATGTCAACCGAACTTCCCTGGTCAACAAGGATCCTGTGAACGTCAAAATTCGCCATTTGTGCCCTGACCAAGAGGGGGATAGTGGCGTTGGGTGCTCCTCCTAGGAGCTCTTCAAGATAGAAGGTGATGGGGTTTGATTTCCCTTGCACCTTCTCAAAAGTGGTGGTCTTCGCCGATGTTGCGGACTCCAGTTCCTCAAACTTCTGCTTGATCAACCCTACTGACACCTTCTCGTAACCACCTCCGGATATGACCATCGTCTTGGGGAAACTTTCCCACGTGCTGCGGGCAGCGACGGGGTCCTCGTGGGGGAAGTTTGCCCACATGCTGCGAACTGCCTCTTGGCCCTCGATGCCTTCGGGGACAAAAAAAGTCTTCGGGTTGAGTGACGCTGAGGGCGACCTGCAGACGACTCTCGTCGGGAGGAGGTGTCGTCTCCTCGACGTTTTGGGCTTCCCGGGCACCGGGACGACGGGCGTCGTTCTTCTGGGCATACTTCTTTAGGCGCCCTTCCTTGATCAGGATCTCAATTGCATCTTTGAGATGGATGCAATCCTCTGTGACATGTCCGTGGCTCCGGTGGAACCTGCAGTACTTGGACTTGTCCGTGTTTGACTTGGAGGGTGTCGGCTTGGGAAAACAGACGTCCCCTTTCTGAAATTCCGAGTTGGCGTACTTGGAGAGAATTCACACGTGGGGAGCGTTTAGCGACGTGTATTCTGTGAACCGGCCTGCAGGACCTCTCGGTTCGCAAGAGTCCCGGGGGCGGCCTTCCTTCCTTCTTTCCCCCCCACGCTGGGGGGAGGAAAGTCTTAATCTCTGTGGCCGTGAGGGCTATCTCGTCACCGTGAGTCGAGGGCTATTTGAGCTGCCTGCGTCTCCTGGAACTCGATGTATGACTGAGCTCGGAAGAGCAGGTCTTCCAAGTTACGAGGCTTATGGATGCCCACAACCTTGGCGAAGTCGGTTCCAGTGCGTAGTCCCCGTGCGATCAGGAACTTCTTCATGTCGTCGGTCGCGTGGACCTCAGCGACTTCTTTGTTGAATCTCTCAATGTAGTCTTTGAGGGATTCATTTCGTCCTTGGAAGATGGCCTCCAGTGAGGCCACCGTCTTCGGGTGTCGACGAGAGGCGGTGAAATGGCTGGAGAACTGCGTTTTCAGCTGTCTCCAAGACGTGATGGATTCTGGAGCAAGCCTATTGTACCATGTCATGGCTCCTTTCCAGAGGGTAGTCGGGAAGAGCCTGCACTTGATAGCTCCCCTGATGTTTCTATAGTCGAGCAGGGCTTCGAAGTTCTCGATATGATCGTCAGGATCGGTCGTGCCATCGTAGGTCCCCAGTTATGGGGGTTTCTCCATGCCCACGGGGATATGTGTGTCCATAATTTCTCTGGATAGAGGAATCCTCTGGTCGTCTTCGTCGCTTCTGGCCAGCGACCTTGATGGGGAGTGGTGGCCTCGACCGGGTCTATGCCGCCGAGGAGTGCTTCTGGAATGGGTTTTCGGCCTCTCGCCGTCATCCTTGCTCCTCTTCCTGGTAGGGGAGGGCCTTGGTTCATTCTGAGGAGTGGAGCGAGGATGCTTCTGGGCGACTATTGGCTAGGGTCGTTCCAGGCGCAGTCGGTGGCCCTCACGCTGCGGGGAGGGGCTGCGAGAGTCTGCCGGGGGATTCCTTCGCGGGGAGGGAGAACGGAAAGGAGATGGTGGGCGGTGATGTCTTCGCGGGGAAGAGCGTCGTGGTCGCCCTCTCTCGAGCACTTCGATCCCGAGGTTCTACTGAGCGATCAATTGGTTGGTCTGATTGACCAAGGTGAACAGGGCCACCATGCCCGGGTCAACATTTGGAGGAGGAGCGACTGGCTGGTAGTCAACCGGCGGGACTTCCTGTTCGGTGGCGTCATGTGCCGTGTCTTTGGAAGAAGGGGAGGTAGTATGCCCATGTCTTACGTCGCCTTGTTCGACGTTGAAGGCAGCGTAGTCCTCATGGTGGTTTCTGTTCTAGAGTTACGCGAGGACGGTGTCCAGAGCTTTGTTCGCAGACGGGTTGTTGGCCATGTTGGTGATGAACGGAGGAAATGCTTTGGTATATCATTGAAGGAAAAACGGGGAAGCAGTGGTTCCCATAGACGGCGCCATTGATCGTACCTGGATCAGACAATGGCCAACAACGTCATGAAACCTTCAGCTCCGGTGATGGTAAGACGGCCCGGGGGGGGGGGGGGTGCACCTGCAAGGTACTCCGACGCTCAAGTCAGGTAAGGTCAGAGAAAAGCAAGTACAGAAAATAGGTGTGAGTTTAGAATATGAAGTAACATGACCTTCTCAAGAGAGAGGGTATTTATAGAGAGCCCCCAGCGCGGGGCCAACGGTTACTTGCACTGGGCTGGATTGCAGGGCCCAATCGAAGTAACTGCCAGGGCTTATGTGGCGTAGTGAAGACCAGCGCTTGGTCTTCGCCCTGGGGTAACGGTCTCAAGATCTCCGGAAGGTGGGCATACCGAATCCTTCAGAAGTGGGAGGTTACGAGAGAGCATGTCCTCGCGGGGAGGAGTCCTTGTGAGTCGGGGAGAGACGTGCCCTGCGGGGCTTGACGTCTCTGTTCGAAGGTCTCTGCTGCACGTGCCCGACACTGTTGAAGGATGGCACGTGCTCGACATAGGTATTGCTTACGGGCCTTGTTGGGCCATCCCAGGTCGTGTGGGTTGGGCCTGCCCGTCTGAAGGGCAGGCTCTGGCCCAGTCCAGAACAGCCAATATCCTACTTCTGCTAGATACTTTTACTATATCTTTACTTGTACTTTTAAAAGCCATAGTTTGTTACACTACTTTGCAGAAGCTACAGTATAGTTAAAAAATTGATTTTATGAGTGTCTACCTTACTTCCCTTGACGTGTATTACACTCATGTTGTTTGCATTGAAAAAGTGTCCAAATTCAATTTTTCTGCAACAGTTCCTCAAAACCTGTATTCATGGAAACAAATCAGTTAAAAAGTGAACATCAGTATCACCTCACATCTGTTACATCCATCAATACGGATACAAAAGACTACAGGAGCAGCTGCAACATTATGAAAAATTCATCACGATTTCCTTGTTTGTTGTAATAGTCATGAAGCTAGTAAATAAAATACATGAAACTTAGTATGACAAAACAATACCAGTCATTGCAGCACCGATTTCACTTGCCCTTTAAAATTCTCCAATGTCATATTTTGAAATATTGTTGATCTTCTACTTTTGATTCTGATTATTGTTAGTTTTCTGAGACCATAGCTCAACATTATCTATTGTTGTCAATTCATTTCCTAGCAAGATTCTCAGAACATTAACTCACTCACTTCAATTTTTAATACTAAAAAGTGTTATTATATTATGTGTACAAAACTACACACACACACACACACACACACACACACACACACACACACACACACATATATATATATATATATATATATATATATATATATATATATATATATATATATATATATATATATATATATAACATAAAAAATGAAACTTTGTTAATACTCCTATAACTCTTCTACTCAACCACATAAACACTTCCACCAAGAAACACAAAGAAGTCCATAAGCACTATTAAAACATAAGCTAGTTTAGCAAAATTAAGCTAGTTTAGCAATATTAAGAACATAAGCTAGTTTAGCAATATTATAGATCTTGGAGGAAGAAAATGAATAAATAATTCTTGGAGGGATAATATTTACAATATCAGGTACATCTATCAGATATATTTCTATAAGAATGTATATTATACATTATTCAAATATTCATCTTTAAATCTACTAATAATGACATTCTTACTAAGTTATTTCTCGTTATTTTGTAATGATATTATTATGTTTTACTATGTCATGAATGTAAAAGTTTGAGTTCAATTAATTAAATGTCTCAATCACAAGCTTATTGGCTCTGCGTTATAATATATTTAATTCAAGATGGTAAAAGTAGTTCGGTAAACATGATTTTTGCAGGTAGCAAAATAAGATACTGAGATACATAACATTGTGGAAATCTAAATATATTTCATTTGACATTTATTTGTAAAATTGTTTTTTTTTTCTTCTCATTTTGAATAGACTATTTTTATTTATAATTACAAATTACATGTTATGGCATAAAAAAACCCAGAAAACACTTACACTTGAAAATGATGAAGGAGAATGTCTTGTAACTATATCAACCTCACTCAAAACTATAAGAAAAGGAGAATGATAATACCTTTTTCTTCATTTCCAGCTGCTAGTTCTATTTTATGATTCTGCTTTTTGAATTTTTCCATTATTGCTTCCCTTTTTCTTCTACTCTCCTCTTTTGTTCTGTTCAGATATTCCTCTTTTTGCTTAGATAGTTGCAATGTATCCTCGTCTACATCCTCTTGTTCAATCTCACTGCCGCAATCAATATACATCAAAATCAAAACAAAATAAGCATGATATTCCAGAAAGAATTAAAAGAGGACAAAAGATAAATATCTAGAAAAATCCATGATAGAAACAAAAAAATTAGTAAAAAATGAAATATACCCTTTTAGTAAAAATTAGGGATCGTCCGCCGGAGAGTTAAGCTTGATTGGATCTGTAACAAAAATGAAATATATTTGTTAATAATGTATCAGGTATTTCATCACAACAACCATTAATAACATAATAGATGAGTCCTCCTGATGAGTCAGAAACACTTGCATACGAACTTGAACAGTGAAAACAGTGAATAAGAACCATAATAAGAATCAAAACAGTGAAAACTTCAAAAAGTAAAAAAAAATCAAACTGATATATGATACAAGCTTTAAGAACATTCGAAATATTCAAAACTCAATGCTTCAGATCCATACCTCAAGTCCCCTTTTTGACCAAGATCCACCACAGATCTACCACCGGGATATCGCTTATCGCTGTAAAATCGACGGTAACGCCGCCGCCATCTTCCCCCATTCCTGCAACACCAACAATCTTAAATCAAAACAAAAGAGCACAAACTTAAAAAGAAATCTAAAAACTTAAACTTGAACATAATCAGTTTCAAATGCTTCGGTTAGTTTTATTGGCTTCGGTTAGGGATTCGTTAGGGAGGTATATAAAGAAGAGGAAGAAGGAAGAGGGAGAAAGAAGAAGAAGGGGAATTATAAGAAAAGAGAGAGAGAAAGAGAGAGAGAGAGAGAGAGAGATAGAGAGAGAGAGAGAGGACGAGAGAGAAAGAGGATATTCAAAAATTATTTCTGATTTTTCAAAGCAAGAGTTTGGTTAGGTGGCCAAGTAGAAGTGAAGAAAAGATGTAGAGGAAGCCACGTGGTGCATTGTCAGGCCAGCATGGTAAATTGATAATTTCCAGAACATTCAATGTTCTTAGAAGGTTTTACTACCATCTTCATTACAACAATGTTGTTCACACAAAACACAAAAGAACATGAAAATTTTAGAGCTTTGGACGAATTTCAACAAAATAATCAAAACCAAATAATTCAAAATGTGTAATAAACAAAACACATAATTTAATTTAAAAATAAAAACATCAATAAAATTATTTAACTTGCTTTTGTTGGACTCAAACTCAATGTGCATACAATCTTCTATTCCAATTTCCATCTATGCAAGTGTTTGCCGTGAAAATTGGTAAACAACCGCTGGTCCACCAAATAAGAAATTGGGTAACTTGCAAGATCGACCATACAGAATCCTAAGACATGTGCTAAGTAATTTAAAATGATATTTGGAAAAAGATGAACACTTCGACAGTATCCATGGTTTAAATAAAGTTTGCTTCAAAAATTCTGAATATAAATGCAATACAGTGAAATGATCGAAAGTGCGTTGGAAATAACTTTGCGAAAGTAAAAGATAAACTTCTGGGAAAAAACTAACTGAATTGTATTGAATGAAAAAGATGGTGTTACATTAAACATACATTTCTCACACACTCGTTTCTCTACACGCGGGTACTTTGAGTAATTAAGGAATTTGTACAAACTTGAACACACACAAATCCTAACACTAAGACTTGCTATTTATAATAGTCGAAAATAACTACCTCTAACGGCCTACTAACTAGAGCGAGACAAATGGCATTCTGCATGTCTTCGTCTTATAAACGCGCTGCACGTGTCTTCTGCCAGCAATTGGATAAGAACAAAGTTCCCTCCCTTATTTGAATTCACATCTTGAATCGAACGTCATCAATAATGCTTCTGTCGAACAATATTCCCAAATTGCTAGAAATATTTCTAAGTCCATAAAATACTTCTTTCTAACACAAGGACACTTTTGACTAGAATTCCTGGGAACACTATTCCAGTCGAAGTGTTCCAAGTCTTCTCTTAAATCCTTATTTCCTTGATTAATTCTCTTAATCCAATACTAGGAGTCGAAATTAGGAGCTAACAAATTGCCCTCCAAAAATGTCATTTTCGACACCATTGAAGAAAAATGCATTTTTTGATAATGTCGTTCGACGCCTCATTTAGTCCTTGCATAGTTTCGACGTTACTTATAGTTCCAACGTTACAAAAATGTTCACCTTCCTTTTAGCAGGTCTATGACGTCATAGCCATCATTAAAATCTCTGACACGTCTCCTCAAGCCATGCAAGAATATCCATCATCATTATGTTTCCTAGAGTCTAGGAAATCATGGGGGTAGGCATTAATTGCCACCGTTCCATCAAGGATAGTGGGGAGGACACGCGTCCCACTTCCATTTTAACCATTAAGGTGATTCTGAAACCGTTTCCACTCCCAACCTTATAAATACCCCTTTCATCAACTCTTTTCATTTTTTTAAGCTCCCTACACTCTCAAATCTCCAGAAACTTTTCACTCTTCAAAGAACTCAGTCTCATTAATTCCAACAATAGCTTCAACAACACGTTCCACAAAAGACGCTAACAAGACTACCAAAGAGTCTAGAAAACCTGCAAGAGCTCCTAAGAAGATCTCTCAACTTCCCCCATTTGATTCAATCACTGGTCCGACCATGGTAGGAAATCAACAGTACCTGCCTGAACCGCTTACTGAAGAAAAGAGAAGAATCTACGCTTCACAGGTACTTATTCCTTTGACTGTTGATGGTAAGCCTCTGACGTTGTTTGGTCCTCTGTCTGATCCTAATGTGGATCCTAGCAAGCTTAGGGATTTCTTCCCTACTTACCACAAATACAAACCCATAGGTCAAGCTAAGAAACCTAAAGCTAGTAACGAGGATTCCAATCCTGCTAACTAGAACAACCCTTCGACTGAAGAGGCCATTGATCTTAGGTATATGAACAACTTTAGGGTATTTAGAGCTAGTCCATCCTTTAAGGATCCCTCGGACTATCTAGGATGGTTGAGTAAATTAGAAAAAACAAAGTCTGAGGTCTGGAAAGACATGGGTATTTATGATTTAATCATACTGTCGATGGTAGGACCTGACTATTACTCGAACATGCTTGTCTCATCCTTATATTTTTGGGACAACACCCATTATACTCTCCATCTTCCATGTGGAATGATGACACCAACTTTATTCGACATAGCTGTTATCACAGGGCTCAAACCAACTGGGAACACCTATGACCCTGATTTTATGTCTGAAGATAACATAGGCTTTTCGACCTCTAAGGCAGCGTATTCGACCCACATCGTTCATTATCATGATAAAAACATATAAGAGGTTTCAGATGTAGAACATATAGCTTTCTTAGCACTATGGCTGTCTCGTTGTGTCTTCTGTTCGAAGTCACTACAGGTTGCCAGGAAATTCCTAACTATGGCGAACCAACTCCATTCTGGCCATAACCTTTGTTTAAGCGAACTAATCCTAGCTAGCCTCTATGAATCTATGAGCGAAGGTGTTACCCAAATCAATTGTCTGGGTGACAAAGGAAATCTCATCCTTTCTGAACCTTTCTGGCTTCTACAATTATGGTTGAACGCTTCATTCGAAGCCTGTCTTCCCCATAAGAATCAAATCGATGAGGACGCTGACGAAGTGAAGAATAGGAGGGTAGAAGGTCCACGCCTGGCGAAGCTAACTTCTGTTGATGAAGGTCGACCTGTTCAACATACCTTCACTAAATTTATCATGATATTTGCTAAACATTATGACTTCTCACCCAATATGGCTCCCTTAGCTACAAGAAAATGTGGTCCTGAGTGGTTCACCAGGCCATTCCCAGCGTTGTCGAAGGCTCAAGAAGCAGAATTTACTGCAATCTGGGAAGCCTTCCTGACTCCTAGGGTTTTAACCCTCAGGTTCGATCTCTCGAAGAGTTTGGTCACTTTGATTGCTTACCAGCCAAATCTTGCTGCCCGACAATTTTGATTTGTTCAGGTTTTACCCAAACCCCTCTATGACAAGAAAAACTTCTCCTCCTCTACAACGCAGTTCATACCGAAGCCGTAACTATCAAACAAATTGTGCGGTATGTTGGTCGAACACAACTTCTTCCTGTTGCTTTTGAACCAAGCTTTCTCTGTACCCAACAATTTGATGACTGGTGGAATGCTTACTATGTAGAGGAATTTTTCGACGTGGCTGCTTTCACTCAGCACATTAACAAGGCTTTCCTCTTTGTGCAGGAAAAAGTCAAGAAAGGTACTTCGATGCACATCAAAGAAATCCAAGCATTCCAGAAATACTTTGAAACTTTTTATCGACCAGATGATCTTGGTCGAACTGTCCGTGACGCAACTGTTACTTTAAAGGATTTTTTTAAAGAAAATGGAGAACTTAAAGATCCCTTCGTACATTCCTCTTGAGAAACGGTACGAAACGGCTTTTAACATGTTTCCTCCCAAATTCCCTCAACTGCCAAATGCTGATTTTGGTGTGGCCCTTGCCCCTCTATTTCCAGACTGGTTCGTCTGTGGGGATTCTATCAAAATCTTTTGCCAACAATCAAAACCAAAAGCCCAGCGGGTGGTTCCGACCAAACATACATTAGACAGTTTCAAAGGGCATCTTCATATTGGGATCGAAGATGTTCGCGTCGAATCTGAAATATATGAAGGTGTGGATTGGGAGGATTTCGATCCAACATTTCTTCTTATTTATTTTCTTTCACCTATAATAACTGTTTCTATTTTACTTTAGCCGTGAAAATTCCACCAAAGAAACCAACAACTAGGAAACCAGTCGAGGTAAAAGAGGAAGGAGGAAGTAAAGCAGTAACAACAACAAAGGTATTTCGTATCTCTTATAAACTTTGTCTCTTTCCCATTTATTCCATTATTTTTCTAACATTTCCCTTTCAGGGCGCTCGAAAGCTACCCCTAACTCCCTAAAAAAGGAAAGCCAAGGAAGATGCGGACCAACCTGAAAGTGACAACTCAAGCCCTGGGGTTGATGCTCCCAAGGTACAAAATCTTATACCTTATCATTTTATTAGTAATCTTGTTCGACTTTTGACTTCGATTACCCTTTTCAGGATGATGCAGGAGTTTCTACTAAGCCAGTTGCCAAATCAACCAACACCACACTCCTTAATAGTGAAGGCGAACCGGCGTACCATCCTACTTCTGCGAAGGATTCTGAGAAGAGCTCGATGAGCGAAATTAATCAGACAGTTGGGGAATAGCGCGAAACTCCTCCGCCCAAGACTACCACCCAGAATTTTCATACCAGTGGATCTGAACACGCAAGTGAACAAGAAAAGGACATGCAAGCTGAAGCAGTTAAGAATGATATAGAGGTGGATCACCCTGAAGTCCATGTCGAATATGAAGCTGAAGACGGCTCCCCAAGAGTCGAACATCTGGATATCACTTAGCAAGATCAAGATGATGATATGGAAGAAAGGGAGAATCGCTCCGCATTCCCGAATTATTCGATGCCTATTGAGGAATTGTAGATGACGATGAAAATGTCGAAGAAGATGATGACAAGGAGGAAGAAGGGAGGAAGACACTCATGATGAAACAAACATCGAATCAACCCTTAATCCTGACTCGTCGATTGTGAAGGATTCAGGCAAACCCTTTGTGACCCTTTCTGTAGAAGAACTGGATGCTTTGAAAAAGAGCAACCCTCGCGAATACCTGGAAGCTTTGATTGGTTATAGAGGGAGTTCGTCTGAGAAGAGTCTTAGTTCCTCTTCAGTATCTGGTGGTCGATCCACTAACAATCCTTCCAGCGAAATACTTTCAAAAATCAAAGAATTTTTTTTTAAAGGTGACCTGTTTCGACTCATAGAGTCCGACCCTACTTCTCTTATTGCCTTGAAAAGTCTTCTAAAAAAGTTTGACATTCTGACCGTTTCTCCTGAAGTTGCGAACATCATCTTATCATCTTGGAGATGACTTCAATGATCAATCATGTTGCTGCTGATGTTGCCAAAATAAAGCAAAGCTCTAAAGATATCGAAAGTCATACTGGCTCTGTAGCAGTTGCATGAGATGCTTCCTCAGAGTCGACCAACTGATTGGTTGATTTGGAGAAAGCCCAAGAGAGAAACAAGGCTGAGATCGAAACTAATAATCGAAATATCAATTCCTGGGAGGAACAAATAAAAGATTTGCAGACCAAAATTTCGAAAGCCAAGAAACAAAATGCTGAGCTTCTGAAGTTTGACAACTCTGAAGTGGCTAAAGAAGCTGATGTTGGGCTGAGCTTTGCTGATAAAGCCCAGAAGTTAAAAGTAGAGTTGGAGGTTATGAGGTAGACCAAGTCCGTCTGTGAGAAGCGGTTAGAATTTCTGAAGGCGAAGTATTCCAACATGAAAGCCAACCTTCCATTTTAGTTCTAGTTCCCTTTTTTTTTTAAACTTTATCATCACTTTTTGGATTATGTAATAACTTTGAACCCTTCGTGGTTCTTCTGGATGTAACGGATTTAGCCATTTTGGCAACAAATTTCATTTTACCATGTTAGCTTCGATTATTTTTTTATGTGATTACTCTTTAGCTATTTTTATTTCTTGAAGTACAGGCTTGTATTTTTTCAAATACTTCCCGTTTACCCTCAAGATCCTCTTATCTTGATCTAACTCTTCGATCTCATAAGCACCATTCGAAAAGACTTGTATGATCTGAAAAGGGCCTTCCCATTTAGGGGACCATTTCCCCAACGCTCTGTCTTTTCGATCCATAGGTAGGATCACTTTCCAAACTAATTCTTCAGGAGAAAACATCTTAACTTTGACTTTCTTATTATAAGACTTCTCTATTCTCTTCTTCTGTCTTTTCAATAACTCTAAAGCATTGAGCCTTTCCTCATCCAAGTCAATTAATTCATCTAACATCATGCTCCAATATGACTCAGATGGGATCTCATGATGCCTCTGAATTCTTGTCGACTGAAGGTAGATCTCAACTGGTAATACCGCATCATGACCAAAGGTCAATCGAAAAGGCGTGGAATTAGTAGCTTCTTTAGGGGAGGTTCGACATGCCCAGAGAACCTGGTCTAAAGTCTTGTGCCAATTTCTAGGCTTCTTTCCCATATGTTTCTTAATTAAACTAATCACCACTTTGTTTGCTGCTTCACCCTGACCATTAGCCTGAGCATAATAAGGTGTGTAGGTTAATAATTTGAAACCCATTTCCTTAGCAAATTCTTGCATCTTTCGACCAGTGAATACTGATCCTTGATCTGTCGTAATGGTTTCTGGGATTCCAAACCTATAGATAATGTGTTTTTTGATGAATTCAATTACGTCTTCTTGGCCAAAATTTGGCAATGGTATAGCCTCGATCCATTTCGTAAAATAGTCAATGCCTACCAAAATGTACCTTTGATTTTTAGATGAAGTTGGTCGATTTTCCCAAACCAAATCCAAAGCCCAACCTCTAAAGGGCCATGGCTTAACTATGGAGTGTAATTCACTTGCAGGGACATGCTGTATACCTGCATGCAATTGGCACTCTTGGTATCCCTTAGCGAATTCGATACAATCTTTCAACATAGTAGGCCAATACATCCCTTGTAAAAAAAAAAGCCATTTCATCTTGTGGCCTACCTGATGAGCCCCACACACTCCACTATGGATAGTCGAAAGGGCTAAATACGCCTATGACTCACTAAGGCATTTAAGTAAAACTCCCTCAGGAGTCTTTTTAAATAATTCATTACCCAAAAGAACATAACTTAAAGCTTGATACCTGATTTTTTGTTATGTGGACGCCGCTGGGTTTTGCATATACTCCACTATTGGTTTTCTCCAGTCTTCGTCCGTCAAGCTATCTATTACCAAGATTTCGAAATTTTCTTTATCAGCGTACCCTAGCTTCGTTGTTTCCAAATATGATGGGGACAATCTGGCTGACACAACTCTTCCTCTGACTTCGATTGCATCTTGTAACTTTTCTTTCAAAATTTTGTACCCAGAAGTAATTTGAGCCTAGTCATTAGCCACTTGATTCTCCAGTCGAGGTATGTGTCGAATACTCACCACTTCGAACCTTTTTAGTAATCGATTGGCTATTACAAAGTACATTATGAGATTTACTTTAACACACTTGTACTCCTTTGTGATTTGGTTTATGACTAACTCTGAGTCTCCTATTATTTCGACTCGAGTTGCCCCCAATTCCAACAATATCTGAAGTCCGGCTATTAAAGCCTCATATTCAGCCTCATTATTCGAACAAAGACCTTCGACTTTATACTTGAATTTTGTTGGAATTTTATTAGGAGAAATAATCAAGACTCCTATGCCTGTACCATCTTTATGACTATAACCGTCGAAATAC
Source organism: Lathyrus tuberosus (assembly GCA_022829125.1). NCBI lineage: Eukaryota > Viridiplantae > Streptophyta > Magnoliopsida > Fabales > Fabaceae > Lathyrus > Lathyrus tuberosus. Next base: position 3,815,804 of record JALAZF010000164.1, on the reverse strand, counting down.
AATTTCCAAGGTTCGAGCTCAAGATAGTTTAACGTATTTTCGTTTATAGAGTGGTCAATAATAAAGTCTACTACCACTTGTCCCTTAACAGCCTTCAAAGGCATATAGGTTAGGGAATATTCAGTTAAAGCTAATGCCCATTTACCAATTTGACTATGCAAAATTGGTTTAGACAACATATGTTTAATGATATCAAAATGAGACGAAACATAAACATCAACATGCTTTATATAATGCTTCAACTTTGTACAAGAAAAATACAAGCATAAACACAAATTTTCAACTATGATTTACCTAGTTTCTGCATCATTCAAAACCCTACTAAGGTAGTAAATGGCTCTTTCGACACCATTTTCATCCTCTTGAGCCAACATGCTCCCTAAAGTTTTGTCCGACGCAGATATGTACAATCTCATACTCTTATTTCTATAAGGTGGTGTTAGAATCGGAGGGTGACTCAAGTACTCCTTGATTTTGTTGAAAGCTTCTTGCTGAGCTTACTCCCATTCGAATCCTTCCTTGTTGAGTCGAAGCACGGGTGAGAAGGCTTGAGTTTTTCCGCTAAGGTTCGAGATGAATCTCCTTAAGAAATTAATCTTTCCCAGCAGTGACTGTAATTCCTTCTTTGTTGATGGCACTTTCGCCTCCATGATGGCCTTGGTCTTATTCTGGTTTATTTCGATTCCCTTTTTGTGGACCACAAAGCCTAAGAAATCCCCCTCCTGCGCACAAAAAGCACATTTGAGAGGGTTCATTTTCAGACCATGTCTCCTCATCCTTTCAAAAGATTGTCGAAGATGGTCAATGTGATTTTTCCCTGAAACTGACTTAACAATAATATCATCAATATAAATTTGCATAAAAGTCTCTATATAATCATGGAAGATCAAATTCATCGCTCTTTGGTATATCGCCCCAGCATTCTTTAGACCAAAAGGTATGACTACACACTAATAGGTGCCTAGGACCTCAGGGCATCGAAACGCCATCTTTGGGACATCCTCTTCAGCGATTAATATTTGATTATACCCAGAATACCCGTCGAGCATACTAAGGTATTCATGGCATGTGGAAGAATCGGCAAGCATTTCCGCCACAGGCATTGATTTGTTGTCCTTTGGGGTTGCAGCGTTTAAATCTCTAAAATCTATGCAAACCCTCAAAGTATCATTCTTTTTAATAACAAGTATAATATTTTCTAACCATTTGACATACCTGGCTGTTCGAATGAATTTACAACGAAAAAGCCTTTCGACCTCCTCTTTGAACTTAGAGAGAATTGTCGGTGCAAACCGCCTTGGATTCTGCTTGATTGGCTTATTCCCAAGCTTAATTGGAAGCTTCAATTCAACCAGATCTCTGCTTAAACCAGGCATTTTGTCGTAATCCCATGCAAAGCAGTCTTTGAACTCCTTTAACAATTGGATCACTTCGACCTTGAGTTGTGGGCTGATATTGGAGCTGACGTATGTTGGCCTTTTCGTTGCCTCTCTCCTATGTCGATTTCTTCCAGCGGATCTTGCGCTAGAATTTTAATGTTGACTGCCAATGAATCTTCTCGAAACCCAAAGGCTCGTCATCGTAGATGGCGTCGAGCATCTGGCCTTGTACTTCATCCTGAACCTTATCAGGTGGTTCTGGATCGAAGTCCTTATCAGGACCTTCTTGGTGTAATCTTTTGTTGGTTTCGACAGCCATATGTTTCACTTCAGCCTCCAAGGCTGTTAGTAGTTTATTTTTAGCTATATAAGCCGAAATCCTTTTAAGTGCTTCGAACTCAGACATCATTGCCGAATTCGATACCCCATCCTGTAGGTTAGACTCCATACGTCCATTCATATGCAAGGTCATCTTCTCCCACGACCTCACGATCCCATTGAAAGCCATTCGTGGGATGCAAGTACAACGAACAGTATGTGTTGTCATCCAGAGTAAATGCAAAATTGGTCGGGTTGCATGGAGCAATATTGGCCAGGTGCTTTTCGAAATGGCGCCTGTCGACATGATTAATTGCAGCCTTGAAATAACCTTAGTCTACTTCAATGTTTTCTACAATTCCGTCTAGGCGCCATATAGTAATCCTCTGATGCATGGATGAAGGTACAACCCCAATCCCATATATCCATTCACGACCAAGTAACAAGTTGTAATTAGCCTTTATTTTGACAACCATAAACATGGTCGGTCTTGTAACAGTACCTATGGTCAGATCGACCTGAATCACCCCCAAAGTTGTACCTATCTTTCCTTCATAGTTGGAGAGTACCATATTATGGGGCTTGGTATTGGTGTCGAACTTCTCGATTTTCCTCAGCATGAAGTGTGGCATTAGGTTCACCGTCGCTCCACAATCCACTAAGATTTTGTTGACCGAAACGTCTTCGACCTTTCATATAATGAATAGAGGCTTCAAATGACTCTTCATTGCCTCGTCTGGGCGCTCGAAGAACGCGTTCTGTTCCTCGACGCAGTCCTTGTTCATCACGTAATAACACACAAGTTTATGTACATCCATTTCGATTTCGGTATTATTATCCATTTCTTCGAACTCAATTATTTGGTCGAATTCTCTGGGGAGTACTGACACCACATTCACTATGATATCCAAAGACTGCTCCGAACCTGTGTCAAAATTGTCACTAAGCATTTCATCCTCAGCAACTGCTTGATCATACTTTTCTTTGGCCTCTTCTTCTTGTGTGGCAAATAACTTTCTTCCCACCGACATCTTTTTAACAGGCTTTAGCTCCTCCCTGTCAGTCTTTTCGGTCGGTACATTGGTACTTGACTCCGCCTTTGTCCCAGCCTCTCTCTGAGCCTTTCTTCTTCTCTGTTCCCTTCTCCATTGTGATCTTGCATGGGATTTTTCCCTTATAATTTTCTGAGATGTAGGCTGACTGCTTCGAAGTCTGGATTTCTCTGCGGTATGCCATTGATGAGCCTCTATCTACATCGAAGTTTTGCCATTTCTGTTGGCTCTTTCCCCTGTTTTTGTTTGGTCTTGTCCACTTTCCATTAGAGAGCTCTGCAAACGGCTTAAAAGTGGTAGGTCTTGCACCTGGGACTCTTGGCTTAGCCTGTTCTTGCTTTGAAGAAGATCTCCTTAGGTCGAAGCATCGTTGACCATGAAGGGCTCTTTCTTCACGTCTTTCTTTGGATTTCCTAACTCCTTCAAGATTTTGGGCTGCTTTTTTATCAAACACAGCACTGCATCGAGGACACAACATCACTTCTGATTTTTTTCTTTTGGAAGCTATGGAGGAAATCCATAAGAGTCTCCTCTTGCTTTGGATAGGCTATTTTGTTATGCTCATCTTGTCGACGCTCCTCGTCGACTTCCATGGGGGTTTCTTATGAGATTCCCACCATGCTGATATCCATGTTGACATCATCAGTGATGTCCAACTTGTGTAACTTCATTTGAAGGCCTTCAGCAGCCTTGTCCATTCGTATGAAACCATCAGCAGTTTCTTTTGTTATCATCATTAAATTGGAATCCTCAGTGATTCCTCCATTAGAGTCTTTAGTGACTCCCAAATCGAAACCATTAGCAGTTTCTTTGGCGAAGCCTTGAGCAGTCTCACAAGCAAAATTCTTCACAAACTCCTGGTCGAGATCCTCAGTAATCCTGACCATAACAGCTCCATTGTTGCAGTCCTCAGTGACTTCGACCATGTTGACAGTGTTGTCGAGATCTTCAGTGACCTCAATCATGTTTACTTCAGTTGGCTCTGTGTAATGAGCGTCAACCACTTTCAAAGGATCAAAGTCAATCTTCATTTGATTCTTCGACTTCTCTCCAAATTCCAATCTTCCTTCCTGGATAGCATTTTGAACAAGATCCCTGAAAAGAAAATATTGAGAAGTTTTATGACCCAAGAAATTATGATACTTACAAAAACCTCTCTTTTTCCTTTATTCTAAAGGAGGCATTTTAACACCAGGAGGCACTATCATTTGACCATCCTTAACTAACAAATCAAAAATTTAGTCACACTTGGTAATGTCGAAAGTGTAAGTTTTCTTAGGAAATTTATCGCTTTTTTCTGGTTCGACAGGGTTCTTTCCGTTTGAAGGGACCAAGACCTTACAAGAGTAAGGTGGTCCTTGTTTCAATTCAGCAAGGTAAATCTCGCCCTTGTCGAAACTCACTGGCTCATTGTAAGGTTTTTGGTCCTCTTCATTGAATTCGACGTAGGCTATTCTTTTATTCTTATTTGCCCTAGCCTCCTCTTCTTTCAGGCGTTCTAGTTGTCGAACCCTATCAGCCAACTGGGCCATGTCCCTCAAGTATTGGATATCTAGTTTCTTCCTAATGGAATAATCCAGGCCTCTAGCGGCCATTTCGACCAACTCATGTTCTGGCACTTGTGTAAAACATCGAGCCTTGAGCAATCGGAATATGTTCAAATAGTCATCTATTGGCTCAGTAAATTTTCGCTTGATACTAGTTAATTCCTTTAGACTGATCTTAGCTTGTCCCATATAAAACTGCTCATGAAATAAACGTTCCAACTGAGTCCAATTATGGATCCAATTTGGTGGCAAGGTTGTGAACCATGTGAAGGCATTCTTTGTAAGAGAACTTGGGAAATATTTTACCCTAAGGTTCTCATTGTTCGAAATCTCTCCGGCTTCTATCAAATACCTAGCCACATGTTCGACAATGGACTCAGTGGTATCCCTAGAATAGGGGTGTTCGCGGGCAGATTTGGTTCGGTTTTAAGTGAATCTGATATCCAAACCGATCAAAAATATATGGATTGATTTGGATTGGATTTTCACATTTTTTCTATAAAATCCAAACCGAACCAAACCGAGAAATAACTAGTTGGTTTGGGTTGGATTGATCGGATACATTAGAAACAAATATGCGAAAATATTTTTGAAAATTTCTAATTTACATTAACTAATTTTCTATAATAATATAATTTTTTTTTTATGTATTTTCGTATTTTCATATGGGTTGTGAATGTCACAAATATGTTTCATTTTTCTTACTTCTTAAAGTTGAATATCTTATGCTAGTTTTCATTATAATGATATAAATTATATGAATTAATATGGTTAGTTCGGGTAGACGTGCTTGCGGCTAGAATTTAAAAAATCCGTTGCCCGAACCAATTAACATCGGGTTTCATTTGTTTGGTTCGGTTAATGTCCGAACTAAAAAAATGTTCAACCCAAACACCATGGTTTGGTTTGGATTTTCCCGAACCAATGAACACCCCTACCCCAGAAAACTTAGTGAATTTAGGAACTTTCGTTCTAGGGGGTAAATATGACTGAAAGATATATTCTGACAACGGTGATGTATAATTTGGCCTTCGTAGACCAAAGTTTACTCCATTCCGTGCCATAATCCTTTCGACCATGGCTGCCAAATTATTATCTGCTGCCACGTCGTTACGTCGAATTTGTTGTACGACATTGTCAGCATTCTGGTTTCTATTTACCAAAACTACCCTTGGTTCCTCTCTTATAGGAATTTGTGGTTGATTCCTAGGGAGTTCGACTCTAGGTCGTTCGACTATCCCCTGGTTTGCTAAATTCGCCTGGGGTATGTTTCCTGGGTTTTGTTGGACTTGGTTAATAGTAGGGTCCTCTTCGAAAATTGCCCATTGGTTTTCTACCATATACTCCCTTGGTGGATGTCGAGGAGGGTTTGGTACCCCAAAGAAATCTGCAAGGCGCGTCATCTGCGCTGCCATTTGCTGATTAGTCTGGGTAGTATTTTGAATGAGAGGCTGAAAAATTTCTCCCATAGTTTGGGACATCATTTGGACCATTTGATGGTTACTCTCGTCCATTTGATGGCTCAAATATGCTGCATTATTATTTGTCAAGTTTGGCATTTGGGTTGAATATCCCATTCCTAAAGATTGGCTATTTCGACCCATATTAACCCCAGATCCTGACCCTTGCATCGACGACGTTACTATGGGCTCCGAAAATGCCGGAGGGGCATTCTATAAGTTTAACATCATCGAAGTTGGCATCCCAAAAGGCGGGTCTCGACTTGGTAAAGACATCGAATATCCAGGGGGTTGAAATGGTTGGAAACTAGAATTTACGACCAGCGGGGGAGTCCTCGGTGGTCCCCTTGATTCGACATAATTTAGAATGGGTTGAGTATGGGAAATCGAATGCGTAGGGATCGAACTCGCCATAGATGGTATTATTTCAGAAACAGGCGCTGAAACCGTTGGTCCCCCAGTCGAAGATCCTGGGGGTGGTTCTACATTAATACTGGGCGTTGTTTGAGGATTCGAACTATTTGGCTGAGGGTTCGAATTATTTGGCTGGTTTGCACTCGCCATTTTCCTCATGTATCTTCTCCTTGGTCTATCTTCGTTAGTGGTGGCTACTTTATCACTTCTTAATAACATGCAACGAAGTTTTCGAAAGAGAAAAGACAATTGAATGCAGAACTATAAATTTTCAAAATGCAGAAAATTTGTTTTCAAAATTTACTTAGCACTGTCTCACTGGGCGTACCAATTTGTTTACCGTGAAAATTGGTAAACAACCGCTGGTCTACCAAATAAGAAATTGGGTAACTTGCAGGATCAACCATACAGAATCCTAGGACATGTGCTAAGTAATTTAAAATGATATTTGGAAAAAGATGAACACTTCGACAGTATCCATGGTTTAAATAAAGTTTGCTTTGAAAATACTGAATATAAATACAATGCAGTGAAATGATCGAAAGTGAGTTGGAAATAACTTTGCGAAAGTAAAAGATAAACTCTTGGGAAAAAACTAACTGAATTGTATTGAATGAAAAAGATGGTGTTACATCAAATGTATATTTCTCACACACTCGTTTCTCTACACGCGGGTACTTTGAGTAATTAAGAAATTTGTACAAACTTGAACACACACAAATCCTAACACTAAGACTTGCTATTTATAATAGTCGAAAATAATTATCTCTAACAGCCTACTAACTAGAGCGAGACAAATGGAATTCTGTATGTCTTCGTCTTCTAAACGCGCTCCACGTGTCTTCTGCCAGCAATAAGATAAGAACAAAGTTCCCTCCCTTATTTGAATTCAAATCTTGAATCGAGCGTCATCAATAATGCTTCTGGCGAACAATACTCCCAAATTGCTAGAAATAATTATAAGTCCATAAAATAATTCTTTCTTACACAAGGACACTTTCGACTAGAATTCCTAGGAACATTATTCCAGTCGAAGTGTTCCAAGTCTTCTCTGAAATCCTTATTTCCTTGATTAATTCTCTTAATCCAATACTAGACGTCGAAATTAGGAGCTAACAACAAGGTATAACACATTGATTGTCAATAACTAATGGACTTTTAAATTTGATAAAAGGATTGGCCAATATCCTACTTCTTCTAGATACTTTTACTATATCTTTACTTGTACTTTTAAAAGCCATAGTTTGTTACACTACTTTGCATAAGCTACAGTATAGTTAAAAAATTTATTTTATGAGTGTCTACCTTACTTCCCTTGATGTGTATTACATTCATGTTGTTTGCATTGAAAAAGTGTCCAAATTCAATTTTTCCACAACAGTTCCTTAAAACATGTATTCATGGAAACAAATCAGTCAAAAAGTGAACATCAGTATCACCCCACAGTTGTTACATCCATCAATACGGATACAAAATGCTACAGAAGCAGCTGCAACATTATGAAAAAGTCATCATGATTTCCTTGTTTGTTGTAATAGTCATGAAGCTAGTAAATAAAATACATGAAACTTAGTATGACAAAACGATACCAGTCATTGCAGCACCAATTTCACTTACCCTTTAGGATTCTCCAATGTCATATTTGGAAATATTGTTGATCTTCTACTTTTGATTCTGATTATAGTTAGTTTTCTAAGACCATAGCTCAACATTATCAATTGTTGTCCATTCATTTCCTAGCAAGATTCTCGAAACATTAACTCACTCACTTCAATTTTTAATACTAAAAAGTGTTATTATATTATGTGTACAAAACTACATATATATAACATAAAAAATGAAACTTTGTTAATACTCCTATAACTCTTCTACTCAACCACATACACACTTCCATCAAGAAACACAAAGAAGTCCATAAGCAGTATTAAAACACAAGCTAGTTTAGCAATATTAAGCTAGTTTAGCAATATTAAGAACATAAGCTAGTTTAGCAATATTATAGATCTTGGAGGAAGAAAATGAATAAATAATTCTTGGAGGGATAATATTTACAATATCAGGTACATCTAACATATATATTTCTATAAGAATGTATATTATACATTATTCAAATATTCATCTTTAAATCAACTAATAATGACATTCTTACTAAGTTATTTTTCATTATTTTGTAATGATATTATTATGTTTTACTATGTCAAGAATGTAAAAGTTTCAATTAATTAAATGTCTCAAGCACAAGCTTATTGGCTCTGCATTATAATATATTTAATTCAAGATGGTAAAAGTAGGTCGGTAAACATGATTTTTGCAGGTAGCAAAATAAGATACTGAGATACATAACATTGTGGAAATTTAGATATATTTCATTTGACAATTATTTGTAAAATTGTTTTTTTTTTCTCATTTTGAATAGACTATTTTTATTTATAATTACAAATTGCATGTTATGGCATAAAAAAACTCAGAAAACACTTACACTTAAAAATGATGAAGGAGAATGTATTGTAACTATATCAGCCTCACTCAAAACTATAAGAAAATGAGAATGATAATACCTTTTTCTTCATTTCCAGCTGCTTGTTCTATTTTTTGATTCTGCTTTTTGAATTTTTCCATTATTGCTTCCCTTTTTCTTCTACTCTCCTCTTTTATTCTATTCAGATTTTCCTCTTCATGCTCAGATAGTTACAATGTATCCTCGTCTACATCGTCTTGTTCAATCTCACTGTAGTAATCAATATACATCAAAATCAAATCAAAATAAGTATGATATTCCAGAAAGAATTAAAAGAGAACAAAAGATAAATGTCTAGAAAAATCCATGATAGAAACAAAACAATTAGTAAAAAAATGAAATATACCCTTTTAGTAAAAATTAGGGATCGTCCGCCGGAGGAGCTAAGCTTGATTAAATCTGTCACAAAAAGGAAATATATTTGTTAATAATGTGTCAGGTATTTCATCACAACAACCATTAATAACATAATAGATGAGTCGGAAACACTTGCATACGAACTTGAACAGTGAAAACAGTGAATAAGAACCATAAATAAGAATCAAAACAGTGAAAACTTCAAAAAGTAAAAAAAAATCAAACTGATATATGATACAAGCTTTAAGAACATTCAAAATATTCAAAACTCAATGCTTCAAATCCATACCTCAAGTCCCCTTTTTGACCAAGAACCACAATAGATCTACCACCGCGATATCGCATATCGCTGTAAAATCGACGGTAACGCTGCCGCCATTTTCCCCCATTCCTGCAACACCAACAATCTTAAATCAAAACAAAAGAGCATAAACCCTAAGGGTGTGTTTGTTATAATAGAAGTTGTGAAGAGAGAAAGAGTTTGAAGAGAGAAGTACAAGAGAAATACTTAATTTCTCCTGCTTGGAATGCAGAGAAGTTGAGCAGACAAATTAAATTTTCCTGGGCCCCACAGCTTTTACAAGTCTTCGCTGAATTGAGAAGAAATGAATAGTGATGCTTATGTTTTTTCCAATTCCATTATTATCCATGTTCAATAACCCTGTTGAAAAGTTATAAACCTCAATTGATGACTCTTAATTTTTCTAACAAACCTAATAAATTTAATTATTTAAATATTTTAAAATTAAATTCATATAATTAATTAAATAACTAAACATATTAATAATATAATTTATTTTGATTATAATTATAATATAATTTATTAATTGAAATTAGTAAAAAAATTAAATTGATTTGTATAAATCCTTTTTATTTAGGGCATATTTGTACTTTCACAAATAACTAATACTTCTTTCTTTCCTATTTCTCTTTCTTTCTATCCTATTCCAAACAATACATCAAATATACTCTGTTTCTTATCACTTTCTCTCTTTTCACACTCTTTCTTATCTTTTTCTCTTTTCTCATACTCTCTTCACAATCAAACACACCCTAAAAGAAAGCTAAAAACTTAAACTTGAACATAATCAGTTTCAAATGCTTTGGTGTGTTTTATTGGCTCTGGTTAGGAATTCGTTAGCGAGGTATATAAAGAAGAGGAAGAAGAAGAAGAAGAAGAAGGGGAAGAAGAAGATGCAGAAGGAAGAAGAAAAGAGAGAGAGAGAGAGAGAGAGAGAGAGAGAGAGAGAGAGAGAGAGAGAGAGAGAGAGGAGAGAGAGAGAGAGAGAGAGAGAGAGAGAGAGAGAGAGAGAGAGAGAGAGAGAGAGAGAGAGAGAGAGAGAGGACGAGAGAGAAAGAGGATATTCAAAAATTATTTTCTGATTTTTCAAAGCAAGAGTTTGGTTAGGTGGCCAAGTAAAAGTGAAGAAAAGATGTAGAGGAAGTCACATGGTGCATTGTGAGGCCAGCAGGGTAAATTGGGAATTTCCAAAATATTCATTGTTCTTATATGGTAGATTTGAATTCATGTTTGTTCATCTTTTCTCAATTTTTGTATTCAATTTTTTCAATCAATTTCTTTTTTTGGTAATATTTTTTCAATCAAATTTGAACTCCTGATTGTTCACCTTTTGTCAATTTTCGTATTTAATTTTTATATTTTTGTTGGTTTGTTTTCTACTAATTTCTTTTTTCAATTTTTAGAGAATTCATAGAGAAAAAATCTTAAATTTTATCATTTAACAAATGAAATGAGATAATAGGCAGAAGTGTTTTTTTTTCCTACTAGGTGTGGTTCTTTCTACAAGTTTTACAATTATGGAGAAAGAAATTACACATACATTTTATTATATTGTTTAATTTTTTCTTTTATTATATAATCATATAATGGATGTAGAAATTGCATATGAAATTAAGGTATTTTTTAATTTCTTCACAAAAAGTGAGAAATTGATTTCCATAACTGGATTCAAAAAAGGAAGAATGAAGATCAAGATGGTGGGTGGTGAGTGTGTGTTGAGATCTTCCTTTTTCTAAAGAAATAGAGACGTCGATTATTATAGTTTTGAATTAAATCAATGATATAGCTTCACATTTTTTTTGGAAATTATGATATTAAGTAGGCATTTATTTTAAAAAAACTATAGTAATAGAAAATGTTCATTTCAACTAAGAAATAGAGAAGATCTCTACTCCGTGAATGTGGTTACTTATTATAGCTTTTTGTCAAATTGAAAAGGTACATTTTTGTTCTTTATTTATTTTAATCAAATTTGAACTCATGATGTTTAACCTTTTCTCAATTTTCGTATTTAATTTTTTTAATCAAATTTAAACTTTTGAACATCTTTCTCAATTTTGTTGAATTGTAATTTTTTTATGTTAAAATAGGTTGTTTGATAGGGGTACTGAAGAAGTTGAATAGTAGAGTAAGTGTGTTGAAATTATTTTGCTATTGAAGTGTCGGAGGAGTAGTCTCGACATGGATTTTAGATTTAGGCCTAATTTTGTAGTGTTAGCAAAATTAGGTATTTGGGCTTTACTCAGGGAACAAGCAAACTCAATCTATAAATAGGGAGTAACCCCTATTATTGTAAAGTGATTCACTTGAATAAAATTGCAATTTTGAGAGTAGAGAGTTACTCTGCAGAAATTCTTCTTCTTCACCTATTTTGTATTGAATCCATAATTTCCTTTCTTCCCAATTCAGTTTTGTTTTCCTCTTCTCCATCATTGTTGTGTTGTAGAATCATCTTGCAATCAAGGTGGGATTGATTCACTCGAGTGAAGAGTGAAAAACAAGAAGATAATTCAATTGGTTGATTGAATCTTGTTCATCAAGATTGATTCAGAATTACTCAAAGTCTTAGGTTTGATTCCAACGTTTGCTATCTAAAGCATGGTTGAGCGATTCGTGGGAAGCAAAACATGATGGCAATGGCGATGAATCATTGGAATGGACATTTTCCGACTAGTCCCCCAAATCTAAAGGGTCAGAATTATGAGAATTGGTGTAAACAGTTGAAAGTTGTTTTTTGTTGTCAAGATCTTTGGGATCTTATGAAGGAAGGAGTAACACCACTTGCAGAAAACGCGCCAGATCAAGAAAAAGCTGCATACAAAGAATTGAAGAAGAAAGATTATAAAGCTCTCTTTATAATTCATCAATGTGTTGATCCAGACAATTTTAAAAAGGTCACTGGTGTAGAATCAGCGAAAGGAGCATGAGAGATCTTAGAGAAATCGTTTGGAGGCGCAGAGAAGCTGAAAGAGGTGAGATTACAAACTCATAAAAGAACGTATGAATTGGTTCAGATGGAAGTGTTTACTTGGAAATTTGGTAAACAAAACAAGTTTCTATTAATACTTAAAGGATAAAACTCGAAAATATCCCAAAACATATGTGTGTATTTAAACTTTCAAACAACATTTCGCTCTCAAAATCTAAGGGTAATATTTGGAAAGTAAAATTGTAACTTTGAACAAGACTTGAAATACAAGGTTTTGGAAATGAAAATGACTGAAATTGAAATGCAGAACGAAGTAAAATGACAAGAAACGTAATGTAAAGTCAAAATGTAACTTAATGCAGAAAAAAGGCTTGAATGTGAAAATGCTTGAAATTTATAAATGCTGGAACGCATATGTACATTTTCTTCACTTGTTTCTCAAATACACAGATACTTTTAGTTTACAGAAATATGAGTACAATTGCGGACCCCTTACAATATGAACACGAGCCCCTTTATATACTCCTAAAAAATAACTACCTAAGAACAGTCGACTAACCTTATCACGACACATTTCAGTCCCATGCTGCCGTTTCATGCGACAAGTTTTCACGTGTCTTCGCGTAACCGTCTATGTTAAATCAATTATCGCTCTTTCAACGCCATTCAAATATTTTAACTACTTTTATTTTATGAGATAGAGGGAGTAGTTAATAGATGATATTTAACTGATAATTCACATGAAAGAAATGTTTGTTGATATGGTGAGAGCCATTAGAAAAGAATAAAGGGTCAACTTTCTTCTAACTGCTCACAACCAACCTCGAAAGTTGAAACTAAACATCTTCAAACCTAAAGGCGCCAGAACTTGATTATGTATGCATCAGTAAACATGCGGCAACCATACACCAAATACTTAACCCCTTAAGTCATTGTAACATTTGTCGCAAAGACCTTTGAACTCATAGGTATTCATAGTCAAAATGTAGGAAAACAATGATCGTACTCTCTAAATGATAGGTAGCCATATCCCCTTCGTCTCAAAATGACTGTCATTTTAACAAATAAAATTTATTTAGAAATGAATGTCATATTTCTATTTTCCCAATTATATCCTTTAATTATTACTTTGTACACTACTTCCAACATATTTATAAGGTTAGTTTAGCAAAAGTGTAATGTCTTATAACAATATTATTACATTCCTTAATCTGTGTGCAAAAACCTTAAACGACGGTCATTTTAAAATGGAGAGAGTATTTAGAAGCCAAACATCAATTTTTCTCGAAATATTGTATTAAAATTCTTGAAACAACAACTAAAACACTTTCCTAGAATAAGAACAACCACAATATCATCCTCAAGTCGGCCAGATGAAATATTAGTTGACAAAAAGGTGATGTCACTAATTCCTTGGGTGTCACATAAAATCCTCTTTGAATTATCCATAAGACTTGATTTTAGGCAGCATTGAATCCTTTTAGACGACCCATTTGGTTTCCAAATAAATTTGTCTTTGGATTATCTTCTTTACTTGGACTAAATCACCATTCTATTCTAAAATTGTCATCTTGAGTGTATGATATAATCCTTTTAGGTTTGTCCTCAATACTTGAGTTGAGCCGTCACTCTACTCTCTCGAAGTGTCGACTTGGGTAGAAAAGGCTATGGAAGGGACTCAAGCCCATTCCATTAGAAATTCAATCTAAAATGTACAATCCACTTAAAGGAATTTGACATTCCCGACACATCTACAATGCCTCGCTAATAGAGGACTAGGCTAAGACAATTGCATAAATATATGCATGAAGAATTTCTTATCCCACCCCTTGGCCTTCATTAGGCACCATGCGCTCTGCCTAAAATACCCCCTAATCCCGGAGATGTATCTCTGGACACACCTTTTTTCCAGCTTTTTTTAATTAATTCCGTAGATGCATCTATGGAATATTTTCGTATGCGTATTTACGGAAGAAAACCAGAAAATCAACATTGCAACGATAAAATCAGCATTCATAAAATAAAATCGGAGTTACATTGATGATTTCGACAGAAATTTAAATACTACATTTCAATAGCCCGGTGGACGATGGCACATCTCTAAATGTCATAGACCATTCTTTGGACCGTCGCCTCCAACTCGAGCAGAATTTTCTCTTCGAAACCGAAATACGCTCGCCACATCGCCCTAACATCGTCTTGATTCTTGAGCTCAAACTTGCTGTAAACAACGATCCCTTTGTTGTCAACTGAAGGTGAACGATACTCAAGCTTCACAACCTTTCGTTTGTCAATGTAAGGTAGTAGACAAAGTGCAATCTTTACCTGAAATTCGATCTTCTCTTGCTCCCTTTGATTTGTTGCACGAAAAAGTTAGAGTTTTGGAGTGAAAAATGATATTGAGAATGAAGGGTTTTTAAGATTGGTGAAGGTGAGTGTTGAAGAAGAAAACACAACAATAGGGGGAGTGATCATGCAGGTTTCAAATATAGCAGAAACTTCTAGAGCTGTATCAACAGAACAATCTGGCGCTTAGACGTTCCAGAGGTGCATCAACGGAAGTTTCCCTGAACTGAATTATTTTGAATTTTTTCCAAGCGTTTACCAGTTTAAAATTATTCCATAGATGAAGCTCCATAAAAAACCAAATTTTGGCAAAAAATGGTGCGTCCGAATATGTATCTCCGTAAGTATGGGGCATAAAAGGAAATGCGCTAGGTGCCTAAGAGTATCAAGGGGTTGATTAAGAAATTCTCATATGCATGATCATTGATCCGTTTGGTAGTTAAGACTTTCACCATAGAGAAAAATATGTGTAATCTTCTACTCTACATACCTTTAACTCAACACTAGTTCATTAACTTAGATGCCAACGTATTTTTGTTAAATATATAATTCCTTGCGTTGAAGTCGAAATAATGTGTTTGTATGTGTAATCTTCTACTCTACATACCTTTAACTCAACACTAGTTCATTAACTTAGATGCCAACGTATTTGTGTTAAATATATAATTCCTTGCGTTGAAGTCGAAATAATGTGTTTGTATTCGACGGGTGTCGAAAGGTATTTTAGTGTGTGTCAAAATAGTATATGTCAAACGAATTTTTTATTAACTGTATTTGATAGAAAGTCAAATATAACTTGTGGAAGCATGCAATCGACGCATGTAGCTGTCAAAGGAGTCGACAAAGTCGAAGAAAATTGACTTAGTTTTAGTTGAGTTAGTTATTTTAGGATTACTTCGAGTGCATATAACCTCATCTATAAATAGAGAGGATCTCTATTTCATTTGTATTATGTGATAATAACAAGTTGTGATTAACACACATTGTAACAAACACTTAGTGTGCAGTTTTGCACAAAAATACATTCTTCTTCTTCCTCCAAAATTCTTCTTTTCTCTCATTTTCAATTGCATTCTTTTCTTTTTTCAATTCTTTGTGTAGTATAGAATCATCTAGCAACTAAAGAGTGGTTGTTTCACCAGAGTAAAGGGTGAAGAACAAGAGGTGTGATCAATAAGAAAGATTGATTTTTTTTTAATCAAGAGAAAAATGGTATTAATTCAAAAACCAGTTACAAGAGCAAGGCTATCTCAAGGGATTCAACCATCAAAAAAGGCAAAAAGAAACAAAAGAAGACTAGAGCTATATCATAAGATTAGCGATATGAGGTCTGAGTCTCTTACTATACCACCCCCTAGGGACAATTGTGTCAATAATATTATCCGCTATTTTTAATTTATCTACATGAGTACCAAAACAAGTGTCATTACGGAACTGCCACACACCATAGATGGTTTCCGTAACGGCAAGCTGAAAGATTGATTCTTATTCATGAATATTGATTCAGTTAACTTTAAGATTGGAGTTTTGTCAACATCTGGTATCTAGAGCACTGGGTATGTGATCTTTGGGACGCGTTGAATCACGATGAATAATTCAAACGGGAATTTTCCAGCGAACCTTCCAATCTTGAATGGAAAGAATTATGAAAATTGGTGTAAGCAGATGCAGATTGTTTTCTGTTATCAAGATTTTGGGATCTTGAGAAGAATGGAGGAACACCAATTGGAGATAATGCTACAGATGAACAGAAGGCTGCACACAAAGACTTGAAGAAGAAATATTATAAGGCTCTCTTTCTAATCTATCAATGTGTTGATCTATACGACTTTGAGAAAGTTGGTGATGTAGATTCAACAAAGGAACCACGGGACATTCTGGAGAAATCATTTGGAGGTGCTAAGAAAGTGAAGGAGGTGAGGTTACAAACTCACAAAAGAATGTACGAATTGATTCAGGTGGAAGACAATGAAAATGTGACTGATTTCTTTACCAAAGCAACGAAAATGATGAATCAAATCAAAACGTGTGGAGAAGTGTTGACATCAAAATATGTAATGTCAAATATTTTGAGGTAATTACATCCAAAGTTTGATCATGTGGTGGTAGCCATAGAAGAATTGAAGGATTTGTCAAGTATGACAAAATAAGAGCTTCAATGGACACTTGAATCTCACAAACAAATAATGGCTGAAAAAACTGCAAGCAAGTCGAAAACTGACATGGCTTTGCAAGCTCATTCTACTAAAGAAAAGAAAAGCAATGGAAAATGGAATTGAGGAAAAGGCAGAGGAAACCATCGAGAAGGTAGCTCATCAAATCAAAGACAATCTTGTAACCAAGGCAATCATAGAGGTGGTGGTGCAGGTAAAGGAAGAGGTGGTGGAAAAAAACTTGATAAAAGTCCTATTCAGTGCTACAATAGTCAAAAGTATGGCCATTATGCACGTCAATGTTGAGGAGGCAAGAAAGATCAAGAAAGTGATGCAAAGCTTGCAGAAGAAGACAAAGTGATGCTAATGGTCACAAAAAAAAAAGAAGAAAGATTCAAAAATCAATGGTATCTCAACTCAGGTTGTTTGTCACACATGACTGGAAGAAAATACTAGTTTATCAACATGAGTCCCTCATTGAAAAACAAGGTAAAATTTACAAACGATAATACCCTATCTACTAAAGGTATTTGTGATGTTCTGATCAGTAGAAAGGATGGTAAACGATCAGTAATTTCTAATGTGTTGTACATACCTAGCATGAAGAGTAATATGTTAAGTATAATTCAGCTAATCGAGAGGAATTACAAAGTATTGATCGAAGATAGAATGATGAGAGTGATAGATTCGAGTAACAGGTTAATCTTGAAGGCTCATATGTCTTAGAATATAACCTTTAGGATTAAACTTGATGTGTTGGAACACAAGTGCATGTCGATTACATCTAGCAGAGATGAATTGTTATGGAATTATAGAATTGGTCACTTGAATTTTAATGACATCAGTAATTTGAAGAGGAAGAACATGGTTACAGGCCTACCAGAAATTCATATTCCATAAGAAGTATGTGAAGAATGTGTTCAAGCAAAGCAACACAAGAATAGCTTCGACAAGGATTCAAGAAGCAAGTCGAAAGCCACTCTCGAGATAATCTACTAAGACGTATGTGGTCCTCTCCAGGTAGATTCACTTGGAGATAACAAGTACTTTATTACATTTATTGATGATTACAACAAAAAGTTGTGGACCTACTTAATCAAGAAGAAAACTGATGTGATTGATGTTTTCACCAAGTTCAAAGAAATGGTGGAAAGACAGAGTGGTCACAAGATTAAGGTTGTGAAGACATATGGAGGCGGAGAGTACGTCTCAAAAGATTCCGACACGTCATGTAAAAAAAGAAGGAATTATGCATGAGGTTAGGGATGGCAACGGGTCGGGTTGGGTGCGGGTTTCACACTACCCAAACCCGCACCCGAAATCACCACCCGAACCCGAACCCAAAAGCTATCCGGGTGGCAAAATAACACCCACGCCCACACCCGTTGGGTTCGAGTTTTTCAACCCAAACCCGAATCCGTTGCAAAAACACAAAAATACAACAACAACATTGAAATCATTTGAAATTATACATATATATATATATATATATATATATATATATATATATATATATAGCGGGTGTGGTTTCGGGTTTCGGGCGCGGGTTTCACACTACCCAAACCCGCACCCGAAATATCGGATGGCACCCGAACCCGAACCCAGTCAAGTTGGGTTTTCACCCGTTGACTCGGGTTCGGGTGCGGGTGGACCCCCCGGGTTTGGGTCTGCATGCCATCCCTACATGAGGTGGTGCCACCATATACTCCTCAACAAAATGGTACTGCTGGAAGAAAGAACATAGCCATTATGAATATGGTGAGAAGTAGGTTAAAAGGAAAGCATTTGCCAAATGAGTTATGGGGTGAGGCTGTGTCGACTGCAACACACTGTGAGAGCAAGAATTGTCTCTACAAATCAATCTATGTTTTGATGATAACAATAAATACTTGTGAAAGAACCATTTTATGGTCTAACGTGTGTTGTGTGCAGATCATAAGAACTAAAGACATCAGAATCAACATGCACCAGCTAGATGTACAATGATTGAATATATATATATATATATATATATATATATATATATATATATATATATATATATATATGCGAAGTTACTATGTGTAACTAAAGTCGCGAGAAGCAAGAACGCTTCTTTATCTAGTCATGATCAGCCAGATCCAAGGATGCCAAGATTGCTGTTGCAATGCTCTTGTGGATGCTCTCTGAAAGTGATTGAGATTCTGAAGATAGCGAAGCTTTTGAAGAAATACACTCTGAAAGAACCAAAGTGCGGAAGACTCCTATGACTTGAAGTTCTGATGGCTGAAGGCGCTGAAGACCAAGTGCAGAAAGAATCTGAAGACTTATGGGTTCTGAAGATCAAGGTTTCAAATATCAAGTTCTGAAGACTCTGAAGACAGGTTCTGAAGATTCGGAAGACTTGAAGCAGAAAAGAATAACATTCTTAAAGACCAAGTGCTGAAGTTCTGAAGACTGATTCCTAATGGACTTCTTCAATCGACTGAAGAATTGAAGCATCAGACATTCTGCTATGAAGACTCTACTCATTCTTCATCAAATTAACATCAGAAGCTACTGACATTTTGAAGTCTAAATATTACCGTTGTGAGTTAAATGTACACACTTCCCAAGAAAAGATGTCTGGTCACTTCTCACTCTGCAAAAAGGAGATGTGTCCTCACTCTGCAAAAAGGAGATGTGTCAGTACAACTCATTATATCACAACGTCTCTTTTCCAAACGACCAACAGTATTCTAAAACGGCTATATTTCCACTGGCTATTTAATGGAAAGAGTTTTTGCTTCTGAGGTGTCGATCACTTGTAGAATCATGAACTGAATGTTCATCTACAAAATTGACCAAGTCATTGTGAAGATAGCAACAACGATGAGTTCTCGTTGTAACACTTAGAATATCCAAATCTATCATTACTTCAGTAATGGCAATTGTTGTTGAAACTCAAGAAGACAAATCAACACAACAACAAAAATCAAGAACAGAAGCTGTTGATGAAGAAGGCAACATTGAAGATTTGTCAAGTCATCAACCTACCTTCTCGTATGGACTACATTGAAGATTTGAAGCAAGGAGTTGTTGCTTAAAGCTTGCTCAACAAAGAAGACGAAGAAGAAGAAGATCTACAAGATGTCAACAAATGCAATATTCAAATACATTCTTGTAGTTTCTTAGGAAAGCAAGGAGTTGTTGCTCAAATCTTGCTTGAACACATGTGTGCGTTCTTTGTACTTAAACATAGGAGAAACTTGCTTATTAAGAAGCACAATATGTAATCTCCAGTTTTCCAATTCGACTAAAGTAATTGAGACTCCTCCAGTGAACGTTATATCCTGAATTGATCCCTAAACGGTTCAACTGTGAGTTGAGGCCCTTGAGTAGATCACATGGTGATCAGATACTTGAGATGACAATGGCTGAGGGTCATTGTGGAAAATCCTGAAATATGGTCAGTAGCGTTATAATCATTGTGATGAATCCCTGAACGTCTAGCTGTGAAATCCCAGCAGTGGGTCTGCTCGGTCAATGAACGTTATATCCTGTTGGATCCCTGAACGGTTCATTGGGTTGTTAGTCACAGTGCGGCTGTGCAAGTTGTTAGTCACAGTGCGGCTGTGCAAATGGATAGTCACCGACATTGCCCGTGCAAGTGTAATCATGATTTGTTTATAATGGATTAAGTCCTTGTGTTCAAGGCGAAAACACCTGAGGAGGGTGGACTGGATTAGCCCGCGTGGTGAACCAGGATATATCGTGTGTCCTTCACTCTCTTGCTTAGTATCTCTATTTATGTTTCTGCATTGAATATTAGAACCTCATATTAAGCAAAGTCAGAACCTTGCTGCATATCTCTGATCAGCTTCCGCGCTGGAAGTTCTGGGTATCGTATTTAATGATCAGAACCTATATGGCTCTTATGCTTCATAATTAAGAGATTAGAATCTCTCAATGAACATTGAAGGTTCTTGAGCGTCTGCTTATGAAAATACGAAAAGTTAAGAAAAGAGTAAATACGCAATTCAAACCCCCCTTTCTTGTGTCTTTCTTGCACCTTCAATTGGTATCAGAGCTCCGGTTCTGGTATTGATTTACATCAAACACTTAACAGTGTCAGAAAAAGATCCAGATGTGGTGCGTAGAAGTACTTTGGGTAAGATTGAAATCCACTTACAATTTCTGTAACAGTTCAGCAGTTGACTGTGTACAAAATTGTAATCAATCTGATTACTTCATGAGCAATTCACTGATTCTAGATGAAGTCTCATTAAAAGTGAAGAATCAACTGATAAGATAAATTCATCAGATAAGAAATTGTATCTGTTGAATGCTCATTCTGGAAAATACGTGTGGATGAAACCACGTATATGCTTAAAAGATGAATCATCAGAAAGCAAGAAATCTTGTTTGCTGAAGACTAATTCTTTATGAGTTTTTGAGATGTTTTCAAGAAACGGATTAGGCCACCCTTGACTTTCTCGTTTAAAACTCATTATGAATCTCTTCATGTAAAGAAGAAAGATTGCTGCTCTAAGACTTTGAATTTTAGAATGAAATCTGCCAAAGCTAGAATCTGAAAAATTCAAATTACTAGAAAAGATTCTGAATGAAATCTTAAGTCTTAATTGATTCAGAAATCAATCTCTAACAACTTGAGATTATCCTTGTGAAATTAAATGTTGATAATCTGATTTTCATCAGATCAAGTGTTCTCAGAACAACTTGAGCTATGAAATTAGATGTTATCATTCCAGACATCTAGGTTCTCTAACTGATGTCTTAAAAGATGATGTTAATGATGTTCTTTTAAAGAAATCAATTAACTCATAGATATGTGTGACCAACCCCAAATAAGTTGATCAGCACCATGAGAACAAGAAGTTTCATGCAAACCATGTCTAGTGATGTACACATGTGTTGCGTGATGACGTTTTGGTTCTGAACAAGTTCTGAAACAACCTTGAGGAACAAAGTCAGATGCTGATAGGTTAAAATCTTCTTTGTATAACCTCTTAAAGATTCTCACTTATCTTGTGAAATCAACCGTCTTTCGAAGAAAAGAAATTCTCACAAACACAAACTGAATTCAGGCTATGAAAGGAGAACTCAACCAATTCTCAAAGTTTGTCGTTTAAGATTCAGATCCATAACTTAAAGAACTGTATCGGAACCAAACAGGTTCTATGGATCAAGGAAGTGAGAAGTGAGAAGCAATCAAAAACAGATGCAATCTTATGCGTAGGAATGGGGTCATCAAATAGAATTTATTGTTCACTAAAGTACTGCTCCCAAGCATATGAGTGTCAATTTTCTTTCAGAACATTCATTACATCGCCTTACTGAAAGGATTACATGTAATTGGCTAAGTTCAGATGAAGTGTTCACTCTGATCATGTTAAGTCCTAATCTCGGTTATTATAACCTAGAGAGTTGATGGACAAGGTTGAACAAGAAAAGAGAGAAAGCTGTAATTCAACTAGGATCACATTCCAAGAAAATATTCATTTTCCTCAGAAGTCAGAACACAAGCGTATCTTGAAGAACCCAAGAAACATCTGCAGCAAAAATCGGCAGAATCAAAAAGGAATGCTTTCATGAAAAGGTTTAGCTAAAAGTTTCTCTTCAAAAGTTAAGCATCCCTAAGGTACACTTTCTCTACCTCCTTCTCTGTAAACCCATAAAATACTTTTATAAATTGTCATGACTAGTTAAAATGTTTAGGACTCATTAGGAAAATTTTGCACTAAAAGAATATCTGTTAAATTTAGCTAGATAAAAGAAAATCCTTTAACAAAATCTACACGCAAAGGAACACCATAATAAATGCGAATCTTTTGAAAATTTAGCATATCTCTGACAAAGTAATAAAGTCTAAGATCTTATGTGTGCATATGTCCTCCAGTGAAATCTGTCCTAAGTAAAAGATTCTCCGCATCATGTCATTCACCCTGCATAATCTCTTCCTATAACCTATTAGTACACTCCAACTAGTACTCCTATTCCAGACCTAACTCTCTCTCTCCTAGAACCCCTTTATCTGACCTAGTTATTCTACGAAACCTGAATGTTCAATTAAATGGCAGCACATTTCTGCATCCATCTAAATATCCTTGGTGTACTCACATTGAATGATATATGTTCAGTCTCGGAATAGGGAAACGAGCTACCTTGACCAAAATAGCTCTTCACCTAAGCTACTGACTTTAAGCCGGAATAATTATGCTCTGACAAGTCAGGATTCCCTTTAAGTGTTGGAAACAATGAAAAATCCTCTTTGCATGCTTTCTTGACTATACGCCATTTAAACTTTGAAATTTGAAAGCATTTCGTCTAGAATTAATGACCTCATAAAAGTAGTTACTGCATCCACCTAACTCTTGCTAAGAATAAAGTACATACATATCTCCTTGATCTTCCTCAGACTTATAAATTACTTAACTGTCCTCACTCTTTGGACTTCTCCTAAGTATTCCAATCTTCTTAAGTCATGCTCAGCTACTAACTTATCCTGCTCAAACTCCTCCACTTGTCTATTTAAAACCATAGCTATTCCGAAAAGAATTCATCACTATCCCTTAGTCCTAACCTTCCTTTCATCCTCAATCTAAAATGACTCCAAGAACCTTTTATGGCAATGATGATCTTCTTGAAGTCATCAATGAAAAACAATCAAATCCAATAGATACTAATAGTGATTTTCATCTTGGTATTCACTTCCAAAAATGGAATGGATACATTCATATGCTTGGAGGCTCAATTTATCCGACCCTCTTAAAATCCTTTTGGATTAACGCCTCTGTTAGCAGAAATGATCTGACTATCTCCTTTTACATTTATAGTCTTCCAGTCACCATCAACGTCACAAAAATATCTGAAGCCATCAACTGTCAACTAGGAGGTGTCACTCCCAACCATGCATCCATTCGATGCACCTCTGATGCTGAAATGCAATATATGTTTGATAAAGGATCGGCCTTTGAACCCACAAATCCTGAAAAACTTGTGCCAATTGCCAGAGGATGGTTCAAATTCATCTTAACTAATATCAAGCCTCGTAATTCAAACAAAGACTTTCTGTACCATGATGATAAGCTCCTCATCATGTGTCTCCTTAGGCCAACTCCTATTGATCTATCTCAAATAATCTTTGATCATCTAAAGGAATCAATTCTTATGTCAAGATAAATGGATAAGTCATTTATTCCCTACGGAAGAGTCTTATCTGAAGTTCTCTTCAGAGCTGGTATTTTGCAAGCGATTTGCAGAATTCGGTGTGGACCAGACACTGTCCTGGATAGGAATTTTTGTGAAACCTTCGACTACAGATGGTTCTCATAAATTTAGAAGACTATCTATCATATTTAGGCTAAGTTATCTATATGAATGGTGTTTCAAGATCACATGCTCATTCTGTGTAATCGCAAATTAAATTAATAAAGTATGTGTTACTTTCAATTCTTCATGCCTACCCCTATATAAATGCACTTATAAAACATATAAGACAAAACTCTTGAAAGAAGAAAATATGTTTTCAACACTAGAGAACGATAAATACTCTCAGATATGCACTTATTGTGGATCCTTGACTCCCGTCAAGAATCAATTAGAGAATCCTATGCGTGATCTCCTAGCTTTTCAAGAATGGTAATCTGTCAGACTCTGTGCTAGTTCTATTTCACAACCTAAGATGTCTAGAAAATGATGAACCTGACGATTGGAGTCACGAGCATTTAATTGACTCTCTATTCGTTGCCTACTTAAGGCACCATGTTCTCTCCTCTATCCATCATTCCAAACCAGCCCAGTCAGTACCATTCCTCAGTATTTTCTCCAGGATGTCCACCTCTAGTCCTAAACCTACTAATTATGAAATTGCTAAGTTAAGAGTCCTGAATGAATTCTTTGTGAACACCATTTCTCTCAAGGAACTTGGCTTCACTAGAAATTCGTCCGAATTAAGATGTCAGAACTGGGAAGGTTATCTTGAGATGCTTCCATGTCTCATTTACACAGATCTTGTTAAAGAATTCTGGGAAAATGCTGATATGTTTTCTAACGAATACAACCAGCACATCATTCAGTCAGTTGTCTTTGGAATCTAGTGGTAATTAAACCCTCTGTCATTGCGGAAGCAATCAAGTGCGATGAAAACGGTGACACCACTGAAGACTACAAGGAAAGGAAAATATTCAATGATCTCATCTATAAAATTCATTGTGGAAGTGGTCCCTCCAACTGCGTCTCCACACTCAAACCCTCAGCCAAGGTCTGGCATAGAATAATGCAAACAAACCTTCGACCTAGAGAAGTAGGAGAACAAGTGCTAACTCATTCAGATAGACTATTCATCTTCTTTCTGATCTACAGAAGGAAAATAAACCTTCCCCTAACTATGTTCAATCATTTGAGAGAACAAATTCTGTTGTCTAAAAACAAACCCTCTCTCAGCATTCTGTATGGAAGAGTCATATCTCGAGTCCTATAAATTCAAGATGTGGTTACTAGGCTAAACCACTTAGGAGAAACCACTGAATGCTCACCCATAGATCTTACAAATCTATCGGAAAGTTCCTAAGGAAAAATAGAATTAAGTTATAAGATTTCCATATTGATATGCTGTGTACTCTTATTAAAATTATCAAATGAAGTATCTATGTTTTGATTATCTCAAGATTAAGCTCAACCTATGCTATGCATCTTAAAAACTATTTTATGTTGATGCTTCTATTTGATTGTTCACAAAAGAAATACTGTAATTAATCACTACAGATGAACTAAAACCTTCAATTAGTAATTAGATGATTCCGTCTAAAAGTCCTTCAAATGAATTTATTATGGTTAAAGATAGTTATCACTAAAAGACTTGGATTGCTCTTAACTGCTCAAATGCTGGCTCTATGGTTCAAAGTTGTTTAACATATCCAGTATATACATGATGATGTTAATATGCTTAAATGCTTAAATGCTCAAATGAGGTAGAAATATATGATGTTCATTAGAAAGAGGAATTATTTGCTTAAAAGCCCTTATGTTCTTGCACTTTTTGATGATGTCAAAAAGGGGGAGAAATATAAAGATTTTGATTGAAAAGAAGAAGAAATCCTAAAGAATGCAGAACTCAAACAAAGTACGTACTCATATAAAATGTGTTGCTACTAACGTTTGTTGTTTGATGTTTATCCGAGGAACTCTGAACAAGTTCACTAGGCATTCTAAGAACAGGAACAGGCTAAGAATGAAGAACTCCGATCATATAATAGAAGCTGTCTAAGAATCAGAAGAAGTAAGAAAACTTTGAAAGCAGTCAAGACAAAATACACATTCTCAAGATGCTTACTCAGAGGAACTGTGCAAATCAGAAGCCAAGAGTTGTCTGAAAATCTGGATTAAAGATCCAAGAAGGAAGTCGTTCTGATGTTTACCAAGAACCACTTAAAATGAAAACAATTTGGTATCAGACTAAATCAACAATTGGTATCAGACTCAGTACACAAAGACTAGTATCAAGACTCATCAATAAGAAGTAAAGCTGTGGATTACTGTCAAAATACCTTCATTGGTATCAATATCAGCACACTAATGAAATACCTCAAGTGGTATGAAAAGAAATTCTTCACTTGGTATCAAACTCAACTTACTCTGGAATAAGACTCAGCACATCACGTGGTATCAGACCAAATTAAATCATGAGTACCATATTCAAAATCAAGCATTGATTGATCATTTTAATTAAACCTTCAATTGGTATCTGATCAGAAATCAAGCTTTTATAAACCACTGAGTGTGACAATAACAAGGTTCTGAGATGAAGACCTATGTTCAAAAGTCAAACTCTGAAAAGTCATGTTCCACGTTGGTGATTAAAATCTTACAACTCTGAATCCCGATTCTGAAGATCCCAATATATGACTTATGGTAATTAGGGGGAGACTACCCAGAAGATGAAAATATAAAGTCAAAAATCTTCATATAGTCTGAAACTCAGGGGGAGTTTCCTTTAAAGACAGTGTCTGTCTCTGATAGATAGCAAGGCTATGACTATCAGTCAAGAACTGTTCTGACCCTATGCTTAATGGAATCTGTTGAAAAGTAGAAATGCTTCAGATGTCTATGAAGATAATATGCTCTGATACGACAACAAAGAAAACTGATTTCTAAAGATCTGAAGATGGAAGTTCTGATGAACTAGTCCAGATGCTAAAGGCTCTTCGTTTTCCTAAACACAAGATAGAGAAGTAACTCTTTTCTATTCCTGTTCTGAAAACTCAAGTTGTTACTCTGTATATCTTTGGATTATATAAAATCCTAGATGATCTCAGATAAAGCTTTGAGGATAACTCATTCAGGGGGAACTGTTGTTCCAAACTCTGAATTTGTTTGCTTTGGTGATTACCTTGTATAAAATGTTCAACCAAAATACTTGATTTTGTCATTATCAAAAAGGGGGAGATTGTGAGAGCAAGAATTGTCTCTACAAGTCAATCTATCTTTTGATGATAACAATAAGTATTTGTGAAAGAACCATTTTATGGTCTAACGTGTGTTGTGTGCAGATCATAAGAACTAAAGACATCAGAATCAACATGCACCAACTAGATGTACTATGATTGAATATATATATATATATATATATATATATATATATATATATATATATATATATATATATGCGAAGTTACTATATGTAACTAAAGTCGCGAGAAGCAAGAACGCTTCTTTATCTAGTCATGATCAGCCAGATCCAAGGATGCCAAGATTGTTGTTGCAATGCTCTTGTGGATGCTCTCTGAAAATGATTGAGATTCTAAAGATAGCGAAGCTTCTGAAGAAGTACACTCTGAAAGAACCAAAGTGCGGAAGACTCCTATGACTTGATGTTCTGATGACTGAAGGCGCTGAAGACCAAGTGCAGAAAGAATCTGAAGACTTATGGGTTCTGAAGATCAAGGTTTCAAATATCAAGTTCTGAAGACTCTGAAGACAGTTTCTGAAGATTCGGAAGACTTGAAGCAGAAAAGAATAACGTTCTTAAAGACCAAGTGCTGAAGTTCTGAAGACTGATTCCTAATGGACTTCTTCAATCGACTGAAGACTTGAAGCATCAGACATTCTGCTATGAAGACTCTACTCATGCTTCATCAAATTAACATCAGAAGCCACTGACGTTTTGAAGTCTAAATATTACCGTTGTGAGTTAAATGTACACACTGCCCAAGAAATGATGTTCGATCACTTCTCACTCTGCAAAAAGGAGATGTGTCAGTACAACTCATTATATCACAACGTCTCTTTTCCAAATAGCCAACAGTATTCTCAAACGGCTATATTTCCACTGGCTATTTAATGGAAAGAGTTTTTGCTTCTGAGGTGTCAATCACTTTTAGAATCATGAACTGAATGTTCATCTACAAAATTGACTAAGTCATTGTGAAGATAGCAACAACGATGAGTTCTCGTTGTAACACTTAGAATATCCAAAGCTATAATTACTTCACTAATGGCAATTTTTGTTGAAACTCAAGAAGACAAATCAACACAACAACAACAATCAAGAACAGAAGTTGTTGATGAAGAAGACAACATTTAAGATCTGTCAAGTCATCAACCTACCTTCTCGTCTGGACTACATTGAAGATCTGAAGCAAGGAGTTGCTGCTCAAAGCTTGCTCAACAAAGAAGACGAAGAAGAAGAAGATCTAAAAGATGTCAACAAATGTAATATTCAAATACATTCTTGTAGTTTCTTAGGAAAGCAAGGAGCTGTTGCTCAAATCTTGCTTGAACACATGTGTGTGTTCTTTGTACTTAAACGTAGGAGAAACTTGCTTATTAAGAAGCACAATCTGTAATCTCCAGTTTTCCAATTCGACTAAAGGAATTGAGACTCCTCCAGTGAACGTTATATCTTGAATGGATCCCTGAACGGTTCAACTGTGAGTTGAGGCCCTTGAGTAGATCACGTGGTGATCAGATACTTGAGATGACAATGGCTGAGGGTCATTGTGGAAAATCTTGAAATATGGTCAGTAGCGTTATATTCATTGTGATGAATCCCTGAACGTCTAGCTATGAAATCCCAGCAGTGGGTCTGCTCGGTCAATGAACGTTATATCCTGTTGGATCCTTGAACAGTTCATTGGGTTGTTATTCATAGTGCAGTTTTGCAAATGGTTAGTCACCGGCGTTGCCCGTGCAAGTGTAATCATGATTTGGTTATAGTGGATTAAGTCCTTGTGTTCAAGGCGAAATCACCTGAGGAGGGTGGACTGGATTAGCCCGCGTGGTGAACCAGGATATATCGTGTGTCCTTTACTCTCTTGCTTAGTATCTCTATTTATGTTTCTGCATTGAATATCAGAAACTCATATTAAACAAAGTCAGAACCTTGCTGCATATCTCTGATCAGCTTCTGCACTGCAAGTCCTGGGTATCGTATTTTATGATCAGAACCTATATGGCTCTCATGCTTCATAATTAAGAGATTAGAATCTCTCAACGAACATTGAAGGTTCTTGAGCGTCTCCTTATGAAAATACGAAAAGTTAAGAAAAGAGTAAATACACAATTTAAACCCCCCTTTCTTGTGTCTTTCTCGCACATTCACATACATACTAAACGGATGTCCGACAAAAGAGGCTTGAAGGTGTCATAACAGAAGAATGTTAGTCTGGTGCCAAACCTAGTTTAAGACACTTGAATATGATTGGATCCATATCACATAGGCATGTACAAGATCAGTTGAGAAGAAAGCAGGATGATAAATCGAGTTAGATGATCCTGGTGGGATATTACTCGACTGGTTGATAAAAATTGTTCAACCCAGTGAAAAATAGCAAGTCGTGATCAATGTGGATGTGATTGTAGATGAGCTTTAGAAGTGTGATTGGACTAAGAATATCGAGAAGGATTCATCGATAATCCTGTGTGATGAACCAACTAGTGAAGCTGTTAGAGAAGTTCGACAAGAAGCTTTCGAAGATCAAGCTGGCACAAGCATAGCTTAGAGAACCAGAAACATGTCTGCAAGACTACAAGAATGTGTAATCACCTCAGATGATGTGGTCGATGATGGAGATAAGTTAGTAAATTATGCCATCTATGAAGATACTAAATAAGTTGATGCAACTGAAGCATTGAAATACTCAAGGTGGATGAAAGCTATGGTGGATGAGAAAAAATTCATATAAGAGAATGATACATGGTCACTAGTAGAATTTCCAAAAAGGGAGAAGGAAATTGATGTGAAGTTGGTATAGAAACTCAAGTTGAATATAAAAGGTGAAGTACATCTACATAAGGCAAGACTTGTAGCCAATAGGTTTCTTCATAAAGAAGGAATCGAGTATGATGAAGTCTTTGCACCAGTAGTTAGAATTGAAACAATTAGGTTGGTTGTTGGTCTAACGAATATATATAATTGGTTGATACTTCAGATGGACATGAAATGTGCATTCATGAATGACCCTCTAGATGAAGAGGTGTATGTGACACAACCAATTGGGTTTTTAAAACAAGACCAAGAAAGAAAAGTATATAGGCTGCATAAAGCCCTCTATGGACTAAAACAAGCTCCAAGAGCTTGGAACAAGAAAATAGACGACTTTCTAAAAAGAAAGAGTTTGAGAAGTGTACGATCGAGCATTGTATGTATGTCATGAGAAACAAGAGTGAAATGCTTATACTATGTCTTTATGTCGACGACCCATTGATAACAAGCAGTTTCATGAAGGAGATCGAAGACTTCAAACAAGACTTAAGTAAGGAGTTTGAAATGTCATACTTGTGAAATATCCCATACTTCCTTGGTATCAAATTCTACAAGAGTACTAGAAGTTTGATGGTGCATCAAAGAAGATATGCAGGTGAAATACTCAAGAGATTTGAGATGCAATATTACAACCCAACTTCGACTCTAGCTGAGCCCAGATTGCAACTGATGAAAGATTCGACTGAAGATTATGTCAAACCTACACAATACAGAAGACTCATTGGATCACTTGGATACCCCTGTCACACAAGGTCAGGTTTAGCCTATTGTGTAGGCATGGTCAGCAGATTCATGCAGAAGCCAAAGGTATCTCATCTTGTAGCCACCAAGAGGATACTAAGGTATCTTAAGGGAACACTCAACTAAGGTATTTTGTTTCCTTCAGTCGATGAAGGAAAATAATTCAAAATTGTGGGCTACACTGACTTTAGTTGGCGTGGTGATGTTGAAGATTGAAAATCAACAACAGGATATATGTTCATGTTAGGTGGTGTGCCAGTCGTACAGAGTTCGAGAAAGGAACCAGTGGTAGCCTTATCATCATGTGATGATGAATACATAACAACTTCAATATGTGCATGCCAAGCAACTTGGATGATGAATCTCACCGAAGAAATTATAGGGAATAATCAGGGAGCAATGACCATGAGTATTGACAGTATGTCCGCTATCAACCTGGAAAATAATCTGATAACACACGAAAGAAGCAAACACATCGAAATGAGGTTCTATGACTTAAGAGAGCATGTAGCAAATGGAAAGTTGAGTTTGGAGCATTGTATATTAGAGAATCAGATTGCAGATATAATGACGAAGGTTGTTCATGTCGAATTATTCAAGAGATTAAGAACAATGATGGATGTAGATATCTTAGACGCAATGAATTAGGTGGTGTGTTAAATTTGTAATTCCTTGTGTCGAAGTCCAAATGGTGTGTTTGTATTTGTTTATCGTCGAATTTGGTAAACAAGCGCTAGTCTTCCAAATTTTTATATCTTTGGTTACTTACAGGAACAAATAGATTGATCCTAAGACATGTACTTTTATTTGTTTTAAGTTTTGTGATGTATGGACATTTTGACAATGTTTTTTAGTTGATTAAAGGTAAAGTTACAATTCTTAAAGAAATGTAGAAAATTAAATTGTAAAGTAAATGACTTTAAAGTAAATTTGTAGGAAGTATAAATGACGAAATCTTAAATGATTCAATGAAAATTGTTAAAGTATGGTGGTCACACGTACATTTCACTCAGGAAACTCTTTTCTCAATACACACAGATACTTTGAGTAAATTTGAGATTTTTTGTACAAGTTTCAACACACGAATCCTAACTTATAAGATTCCTATCTATAATAAATCGAAAATAACTATAATCTAACGGTATTTTCGTCAGAAAATGCAACGTCTTCGATTTTCATGCATTTTGCTGCTCAAAAACTCTCCACGTGTCTCCAAGAAACAGATAAGGCCAAAAAACAGTTATTAACCCCTTTTTGAATTGTATCCTTCAAACGCTACTTCAAGCAGATTTGTCGAAATCATGTTTAGACTAAAAAATATTTCTAAGTCCTAGACCATAGCTTCCTTTATGCAAGAGTATCTTCAACTAGGTTTTCAATATTTTTCTGTCGAAAACAATAAATTCCTTTTCAGAATATCTCTTCAAATTCCACTAGCTCATTTCAACTATTCATGTGCGTCGAAACTCCAGTCAACAAATTGCCCCCCAAAAATGTTATTTTCGATTATAAGGAGAAAGATACATTTTTTGAAACATTTTCAACGCTACAACATCCTCATTGCTATGACGTCATAGTCATTATGATTATGTCCCTTCAGACGTCTGTTTGAGACGTGCAAAAATCCAACTTTAATCATCACGCTTCTATTTCCCAGGAGATTGTGGGCTACGCCAACTGCCACCGTCCAATAAATATCCCCTTGATCAACACGCGTCTCACGATCCACACCCACTATCAGCACTATTTAAATGAAACGTTTCTTCTCACTCCACTATAAATACTTCAACTTATCTTCTTTCTCACTTTTTCCACTTCTGAACTTTTTCTTCTAAAGCACAAGAACAAACTTCATTTCCTTTCAACAAAACTTCAAGTAAACTCAAATCTTCTTCATTTCCAACATCAAAGGCGTCCAAAGCAAAGAACCCAAAAGATTCCAAGAACACATGCAATTGCTAGTCCTTTACCAGATATTAATACTAATGCTGAAAAACTTAGAGAATATTTTCCAACTTATCATAGAACTAAACCTATAGCAAGTAGGAAAAGATCTAAGGCTAGCATCGAAGCTGTGAATACTGAACCATGTAAGGTAGCTGATACCCAAGCAATGTCCTCAACTGAGCCTATAAAGAAACCCATTAGCCTAGATTATATGAGCAATTCTCTTAGAGTATTTCACTTTTGCCCTTTGTTAAAAGACCCTGAAAATTACTCGTCCTGGCTGGCGAAGATAGAGAAAAAGAAAACTCAATTTTGGAAAGATATGAAAATCTTTGACATGATTCAACTGTCGAAAGCTAGACCAGGTTATTGCTAAACTATGTTGCTAACCTCCTTATATTTCTGGGATAGCACACACAACAACTTTCATTTCCCTTGTGGAATGCTAACTCTTACACTTATTGACATTGCTGCATTTACTGGTCTTCGGCCCACCGGAGACGCTTTCGATCCCACCCACATGACTGAGGATACCATTGGCTTCGATGGAAATCAAGCCAATTTTACTCATTATATCTCTGACCACCACAAGAAGGAAACTGAAGA
Source organism: Lathyrus tuberosus (assembly GCA_022829125.1). Lineage (NCBI taxonomy): Eukaryota > Viridiplantae > Streptophyta > Magnoliopsida > Fabales > Fabaceae > Lathyrus > Lathyrus tuberosus. Next base: position 3,782,493 of record JALAZF010000164.1, on the reverse strand, counting down.
AGTTTCTGATGAAGTACATATTGCTTTCCTCGCACTTTGGTTATCTCGATGCATTTTTTGCTCGAAGTCTCTACAAGTAGCGAAGAAGTTTTTAACTATGGCGAACAAAATACACGCTGGTCACAAGCTGTGTCTTAGCCAAATGATTTTAGGTTGCCTGTATGAGTCTCTAGGAGAAGGTGTCAAAATCCTCAAGCAAATCTAACTTGGATCGAACCTAGCTACTATTAGCTAGCCCATTTTGGTAGGCTGGTGAGATCAAGAATAGAAGAGTCAAAGGGACACACCTTGTTTAACTAACTCCTACTGACAAAGGGATAAACCTGCAGAAGAATTTCACTGAACATGTAATGATATATGCCAAGCGCTATAATTTTACTCCCTTTATGGCTCCTTTCGCCAATAGGAATTACGACCCAGAATGGTTCACCAGAAAGTTTCCAGCTCCTTCGAAAGATCAAGAAGCAAAATATTTGGCCATATGGGAAGCATTCCTTACTCCGAAGTTGATAGCAACGAGGCTCATACCTTCAAAGAATCAAATTATCCTTCTCAGCTACCAACCCAATCTTGTCCAAATTCTACCCAAACCAATCTTTCTGAAGAAAAGCTCTGTTGTCCTTTACAACATGTACCATACTAAAGTTGAATGCAATGAAGAAATGTCTCAGTATATTAGAACTACTCAATTCACGGCCATTCCATTCAAATCATTATACCACTAATCCCAAGAGAATGATACTTGGTGGAAACATTACTACTCCACAGAAATGTTTGACGTTAATGCTTTTACTAAACACTTAACAACTGTTTTTGCTTATGTACAAGACATATCCAAGAAAGGTACTTCGAATCACATCAAAGAAATCCAAAAATTCTAAAAGTACTTTGAGACTGCCTATAGACCTAAGGACATTAGTCAAACCATACGTGAAGCAGCAGTCACTTTGAGAGAAAAATTTCTAAAGAAACTCCCCGATTTAAAATTACCTTCGTACGTTAAACACTAACACAATTATGAATTGGATTTTAACTTGTATCCACCAAGATTCCCTCGACTACCAACGGATGACTTCAGCGTGGCTTTTAGCCCTCCGTTTCCTGACTAGTTTGTCTGTGGGGACTTCGTGAAAATACTTCGACAAAACTCTCTAAAGCTATCAAAACGGGTGGTTCCAACTAAGCATACTCTGGATAGTTTCAAAGGACATCTTCATATTGGCATAGAGGATATTCAACTACTCTCTCCTATATATGAAGGTGTGGAATAAGAGGAATTTTCAATTTATTTTATTTTCTTCTAACAGCTTTTTGAAACCTTTTTTACTTGTAGCACTTGTTTTGACCTGTTCTTGTTTTAGTCGTCAAAAGAAAACAACTAGCCAAAGGCCCGGTGAAGAAAACTACAAGTTTGACCAAAGAAGAAGGTCAAGAAGAAGAAACCACCAAACCAACAACAAAGGTACACTTTGTGTTTTTCATATTTCGCTTGATGTTTTATCTTCATATGCTAATGCTTATGTTATTTTCAGATAAAACAAAAACCTCCTCTGACTCCAAAGAAAAGAAAAGCCAAAGAACCCCAGATCCAAGTAGTCGAATAAGATGATGATGATTTGTCACCAGATACCTCCAAAATGGCCAAGAAGAAAAAGAAGGCGAAGACTTCCGACGCCACCTCTCAACCAAAAACCAATATTATCAAGATCAAACCCAAGAAACCTGTTACTGCAAAGGTAATCGAGGTTGATCCTGAACGTGCTACCAAGGGTACTTCTGAACGACTCGAGAGTGACAACTCCAGCCCTGGTGCAGAAGGTCATAAGGTAAAAGAATCTCACCTTACTTTCTTTAGCCACTTCTTTATCTTCGACATAACATGATTCAAATCCTCCTGCAGGGTGGCCCAGATGTTACTACATAGTCTAACATCAAACATGCCATTCCTGGGAGCACCAATACTCATTCATATCATCCCATATCTAATAAAGAGTTGAACTAAGATTCTATGGGCAGAGTAAATAAACCCGCTGAGGAACAACCAGAAGTCTCACCCCCAAAAGACACAACCCAACATTCTCAAACTACTGACTCCAACCATGAAGATGACAAAGAAGAAGAACATCAAACCATGGATATCGAAGAAACCACACACATCAAAAACATAGAGGAAGTTGTGCAAGAAAAAGCAGACGATTCTTCTCTAGAAATCAACCAAGGCGATGATGCCCCAGACGAGGAAGAATACCAAGAAGAAGATCAACCCCTGTTTGACTATGCAAACAATCCTCTAGACGAAAAAGAAGATGATGATGAGAACCAAGGTGAAATGTCCAAGACCAACCAGGCTACCGAGACTACCAAAGCTTTCAAGGCTCCTTCGACTGGCACAACTGCTGCTCTTTCCCAAGAAGAATTGGAAAACTTGAAGAAAAATAAGCCAGCAAAATACTTTAAGGTCATCCTGAGCGCCCGGGGTAGTTCAACTGAAAAATGCTCTAGTTCTTCGACTGTCTCAAGTGGTCAATCTACCAATGAGCTAACTAATGAACTGCTTTAGAAAATCAAGGAGAAAACCTTTTAGGCTGACTTGCTCAAAGCCTTAGAAGACAGTCCTTCTGCTTGCTTTAGCATCAAAGACCTCTTGAAGCAAGTCGACATCTTAACTACACCTCCTGAAATTGCATAGGTCATTATGGAACTTGGGCTGCTCATCGATCACATGACTGCAGATCTCAACCACTGAAGGGACGTTTCGACCAAAATTCAGAACAAAATGAACACCCAAACAACTGAATGAGATGCTGCCACTGAATCCACCAACAAGGTTGCCGAATTAGAGAAAAACTTCAAACAAAATCAAGAAGAATTTGAAGCTTGTGCTAACAACATTGCTGCTTGGGAAAAAACAAATTAAAGAGTTGCAAGCCGAGATTCAAAAGGCTAAAGACCGCCAAGAAGAAATTCAAAAGCTTAATCGCCAAGAACTCGACAATGAGATTCGAGTAGGGGTACATCATGTCGAATGGGCCCAGGCTTTGGGAGAAGAAATTAACACTCTTAACTCTAAGAAGTCCGTCATTGACCGTCGCGTATCGCTCTCGAAGACAAAATATGAACAAATGAAGGCTACCCTTCCCTTCTAATTATCTTACTTGCTCATATTTGTAACTGCTTGAATTTTTATTTCAACTCTGAGATTTTGTAATGTAATGTCTTAGCCATTTTGGCATTTGAATTTAATTACCGTTTTGGCTTCAATATTGCATATGAATCATTTTGTTGATATCTTAACCTCCTGAAGCACATACCTGTATTTTTTCAAATATTTCCCATTAACTCTCAGGAGTCTTCGATCTTCAGCTAACTCTTCAGTCTCATAAGCATTGTTATAAAACACTTGGATGATTTGGAATGGACCTTCCCATTTTGGGGATCATTTACCCAATGTACTATTTTTTTCCATAGGTAAAATCACCTTCCTCACTAAATCTCCAATCGAAAACGGCTTGACTTTAACCTTTTTATTATATGCCTTTTCTACTCTCTTCTTCTGCCTCTTTAATAACTCAAAGGCATTCAACCTCTCTTCTTCTAAATCAACTAGTTTATCCAACATCATATTCCAATAGAAATCAGATGGGATCTCATTTTGTATTTGAATTCTAGTTGATTGAAGATAGATTTCGACTGGTAACACTACATCATGCCCATAAGCCAATCGAAATGGCGTAGAATTTGTAGCCTTTTTAGGGGAGGTTTGACATGCCCACAAAATCTAGCCCAATGTTTTATGCCAATTTCTTGGCTTTTTCCTTACATGTTTCTTTATTAACCAAATTACCACTTTATTCGCGACTTCGACTTGGCTGTCCGCCTGGGCATAATAAGGAGTATATGTTAGCAGTTCAAATCCTACTTCGTTAGCAAAGTCTTGGACCTTTCGACCAGTAAACACTGACCCTTGATCAGTTGTGATGATTTATGGGATCCCAAACCTATAAATTAGGTGTCTCTGGATAAATTCGATCACTGCATCTTGATCAACATTCACCAAAGGTATGGCCTCGATCCACTTAGAAAAGTAGTCAATACCCACTAGGATGTATTTGTGACCTTTAGAAGACGCTGGTTGAATCTCGCCAACCAAATCCAATGCCTAACCCCTAAAGGGCCAAGGTTTCACAATAGAATGCAATTCATTTGCAGGAACATGTTGTATACCTGCATGTATCGGGAACTTTTGGCACCCTTTGGCGAACTCAATGCAATCTTTCAGCATAGTAGGCTAATACATGCCTTGTCAAAACAAAATCCATTCCATCTTATGGCCTACTTGGTGATCCCCACATGCCCCACTATGGACATTCGACAAAGCCAGATAAGCCTCAGCCTCACTAAGGAATTTGAGTAAAACTCCCTCAGGCGTCTTTTTAAATAATTAATTTCCAATAAGAGTATAACTCAAAGAACGATACCTGACTTTTCGCTCCGGAGACATCGTTGGATTCTTCAAGTAGTCTACTATTGGTTTCCTCTAATCTGCATCTGTCAAGTTGTAGATAGCTAAGATTTCGAAGTTCTCTTCATCTGCGTAACCCAAATTTGTTGTTTCCAAATCCGTCGGAGACAATATGGTTGCTATTACTTTCCCTCGAACTTCAATCACATCTTCCAACTTTTCTTTAAAAACTTTGTACCCAAAAGCAATTTGAGCCAAGTCATTGGCCTCTTGATTCTTCAGTCGATGAATGTGTCTAATGTCCACCATTTCGAACTTTCATAATAGTCCATTTGCTATTACAAAGTACATTATTAAATTTTATTTGACACACTTATACTCCTTTGACAACTATTTTACAACTAATTCAGAATCACCAATGATTTCGACTCTAGTTGTCCTCAACTCCAACAGAATTTCAAGTTCGGCTATCAAAGCCTCGTATTCAGCCTCATTATTCGAACAAGGACCTTTGATCCTATATTTAAACTTTGTTGGAATTTTATTAGGAGAAATAATCAATATTCCTATACCCGTTCTATCTTTATAACTAGAACCATCGAAATATAATTTCCAAGGCTCAAGTTCCAGATAGTTTTGGCAGTTTTCGACTACGCAGTGGTCGACTATAAAATCTGCAACCACTTGTCCCTTCATTGCCTTTAAAGGCACATAGGTTAGGGAGTACTCAGTTAGGGCAAATGCCCATTTTCCAATTTGACTGTGCAGGATTGGCTTAGAAAGCATATGTTTAATGATATCAAAATGAGACGAAACATACACACCAACAAGCGCTATATAATATTTCAACTTTGTACATGAAAAATACAAACATAGACATAATTTTTCAATCATACTATATCTAGTTTCTGCATCATTAAGGACTCGACTAAGATAGTAAATGGCCCTTTCGATTCCATTTTAGTCTTCTTGAGGAAGCATGCTCCCTATAGTTACATCAGACGCAGAAATGTACAATCTCATACTTTTACTTCTACAAGGAGGCGAAAAAATTGTGGGATGAACAAGATACTCTTTAATTTTATCAAAAGCTTCCTACTGCACTTGCCCCCATTCGAAGCCTTCATTCTTTAGTCGAAGTAGAGGAGAAAAGGTCTGAGTCTTGCCGCTCAAGTTTGAAATGAACCTCCTTAAGAAGTTAATCTTCCCTGGAAGCGACTGTAGTTCCTTCTTTGTTGATGGTGCTTTCGCCTCCAAAATGACCTTCATTTTATTTTGATTTATTTCAATTCCCTTCTTGTGAACCACAAAGCCTAAGAAATCTCCAGTCTGTACATAAAACGCACATTTGAGAGGATTCATCTTCAGATCATACTTCCTCATCCTTTCTAATGACTGTTGAAGATGGACTATGTGATTTGTTCTTGACACGGACTTAACAACTATATCGTCAATATAAATCTGCATAAATGTTTCTATAAAATCATGAAAAATGGAATTGATTGCTCTTTGGTAGGTTGCCCCATTATTCTTTAAGCCGAAAGGCATCACCACCAATTTATAGGTGCCTAAAGACCCAGGACATCAGAATGTCGTTTTTGGCACATCTTCGTCAGCAATGAATATGTGATTGTACCCAGAGTATTCGTCGAGCATTCTAAGATACTCGTAGCCTGTAGCGGAGTTGACAAGCACCTGTGCAACAAGCATTGGATACTCATCCTTTGGGGTCGCGACATTCAGATCCCTGAAGTCAATCTAGAGCCTCAAAGTTCCATTCTTTTTAATGATGGGAACTATGTTAGCAATCCATTCGACATACCTCATTGTACGGATGAACTTTCATTTGAGAAGTCTTTCGACTTCTTGCTTGATTTTTGACAAGAATTATGGTGCAAACCGTCTTGGAGTTTGCTTAATTGGCTTCCTTCCAAGCTTGATGGGCAACTTTAGTTCTACCAATTCTCTACTCAATCCAGGCATTTCATCGTAATCCCAAGCGAAGCAGTCTTTGTACTCCTTCAAAAGTTGAATCACTTCGACTTTGAGTTCTAGGCCAAGGTTGGCGCTTATGTATGTCGGTCTTTTAACTGTACCTTTTCTAATTCAATTTCCTCTAGAGGATCCTATGCTAGCATTTTTATGTTGGATGCCAACGGGTCCCTTTCGAATCCTTAAGGCTCATCGTCATAGATGGCATCGAGCCTCTGGCTTTGCACTTCGTTTTGAATCTTATCAGGTGGTTAAGGTTCAAAGTCTATCCCAGGCCCCTCAAGGTGCATGTCAGCTTTGTTATATTCGACATCCATATATTTAACTTAGGCCTCTAAGGCCGATATTAATCTATTTTCTCCTACATAAGCCAAAATATTTTTCAATGCTTTGGACTCAGACATAGTCATCGAAATTTGGGTGTAGATGAAGGGAGTAATACGTTGCATCAGCAGGTGTCGTAACCCGAAATTTGACCTCCCTTTTTCTTTTTGCATGAGCATGTGCATTAGCATCACTGGCATAAGCATTCGCACTTTTTCTGTGTGATTCTTGTTGCAGGATTTTCAGGTTTTCCAAGCCCGATTAATTGCATCTTCACAAGGTCATCACATCATCAAAATAAGCATAAAATCAGGGTTTCCATGACTATTCATCAAAACAAGAGGTGGAAAATCGAAACCGGGGCCACAACACTATTTCCTAAGCAATCTTGGCAAATTTTGCCTAGAGTAACCGATTACTCAAATAGGGTAATCGATTACTCTGGACGAATTTGCAAATTCTGCTTCATTTTGGGATAACAACTATGCACACTCTTTTGTTCTTGTATTCTACATAGTACTAGGAGCATGTGGAATATTCTAGACTCTTCAAGTAATTCACTTACATTTATTCCAATGCATCACTTTAAATTAAGTGCACCATGTTCCTTGATTTCCAAGCTTTTCAACCTTTGATTTGGATTTACATTGGGATGTTCCCACCGAGTTAACTACCTAACTAACCGAGTTAACCGCTGACTCGGTGAGTCAAGTGTAACTAACTCCTAGCCTAATTCCAAACCACCCTAAGCTAGCTCCAAACCAAATTCTAAACCTCTCACACTCCAAACTAAAACTCTATATAAACAAACCCTCAATCATTTTTCAAGGGGGATCAATCATTTCACACAATTTCTCACACTTCACTCTCAATTCTCTCACATTCTCTCTGGAGTTTTTCCTGCAACTTCTTCAACTTCATCTCCATTTTCTTCCAAAACCTCACTATAGCTCAATTTCTCCATTGTAGAGTAATCACTTTCACCTTGGAAGTGATTATTTCTTTAGCTTTACCTTCATCATCTTGCAATTCTACTTGATTTTCTGGAGTTTTGGTAGCTTTTGGATTCATCTCAAGTTCTTGTTCCAAGATTCTACGATTCAAATTCGTATTTCAGAGTTTCGTCGCAATTTGCTCGGTTTCAGTACGATTCGGCTATAATTGAAGATTCCTCTGGTTTTCTTTGATTATCTTCTTCAAGATTCATTTGCAACAACATCCAAGGCACATCTCAGCCTTGTAGGTTGGTCTTTCTTTGCACATTTTACTGTTTCGAACGTTTTCGTATCACTCGCGATGTAGTTTCGATGTTTTTTGTGTGTGAATTGGTTATGCCATTACTTGATCCATGATCTTGATGTGTTAATTGATTCCATTGCTGTTTATTTGTTGTTATTAAGCTTGATTTTCGTGCACAAATTCATACCCTAGCATGTGGTAGTTTGAACAAGTGATTTAGGTGCTCAAAGTGCTTTTTGAAAAGCTATTTTTGCCACTGTTACAGTGGTAATCGATTACTCAAAGAGAGTAACTGATTACTCTTCACAAGTTTACACCAGCGTTGCTTTTTTCAACTAAGTAACCGATTACTCAAAGAGAGTAACCTATTACTCTGTACAGTTTTCACCAATTTTGCCTTTTTCAAGCAAGTAACCGATTACCTACTTAGGGTAATCGATTACCACTGTAACAGAGTGCCATTTTTGGTATTTTTCAAGCTTGTTTGCCATGCTTTCTTCCTCTAACTTCCATGGATTAATATGATTGATTTTTATGGATGTTTTAGGTGCTGTTTCACTTCAGTTTAAAGCATGATTGTGAATTTTCCGATGGTCGATCTTTCGATTTCATAATTGTTCACATTTTTGATATTGCATGAACATGATCATTCTTGCACAATTCTATTAACATAATAACATGATTTTGTGTTGCATTTTGAGTGTCATTTGGTACTGTTTTACACTTTCCATTCATGTTTTATTTAAGTTTGTTCTTCAAAGAATAAGCTTGATCTTGTATAATCAATAATGCACCTTTGCTTTAATAAATTTTCAATTCATTTTAGAAAATTATTAGCATATTCATCCCTTTTGATTAATTAATCGAAACTTCATTTCGATTATTAATCTCCCCGTTGGTGCTTCTCTTTAGGTTTCCTTTAGAGCTTTCTATATCTCTTCCCCCTTGCGGAGTCAGAGTTTGTGCGACACTGGAGCACTGTACAACTTGAAGCTATTACGCTGTCCGTTTCAACTTCTGCACTTCACCCTGTGTGTTTGGGAAGGAATAAGAATGGAGGATTCCTACTCTCATTCTAACTAATTCAAGTAGGGGACGAATGACCATGTGCTTGGCTTAGTCACCTCTATCTCCAGGCGGTAGCGTATCTCCTTCCCCATCTGAGTCGATCCTTGATCACTATTGCCTCTTTCTATCTCTCTTGATCAATCACCATCCTTTTGGTTAGAGATCATTATCTCTTGGGTTAGCATCCATCTCTTGTCTCATTGTTCTTTTCTTGCGGTCAATCATTGCTTTTTGATTCCCCTGAAGAGTCTCAATTCCTTTTCTTCGGTTAAACACAGTTTTTCTGTTAAATACCGACACTCTTGCGGAGTTCATAACCTTCTTTTGGTTCTCCCCCCTTTGATTGGTTAACCACTGTCTGTTAGTTAAAACACCAATTTGCACTTCTTCTCAGTTAACCACAGTCTACCTGTTAACATACTGAGCTCCTCTTGGGTTAATCACCCATTTTTTCAGTTAACCATAACCAGTCTGTCAAAACACTGAGCCCCTGTCAAGTTAATCACCTTCTCTTGGTTAATCACTCATTTCTTTGCGGTTAATCACATGTCCTCTGTTAACACCGAATCATCATCGGTTAGCAACCTCTTTTGGTTTGATATCCTTTTCCTTTGGTCGGGTACTATTTGTTCAGTCCGTACTAACATCCCCTTTGGGTCACGACCTTCGCTTGGTTCTATACCCATTCTTTTGGTTGATCACAACCTATCTGTTAAAACCTTTATCCCCTCAGAGTCAAACACATTCTCTTGGTTCAGTACTCTCTCCTTTTTGGTTCTTCACAACCAGCATATCGATGCCAAACCCTTTTCCCCACAAAGTCTTACTCTCTTCCTTCGGTTAACCACTGCCAGTCAGTTAACATACCGAACTCTTTTTTTCTTGGTTTCAACACCATTCCTTTGTTTGTTCCCTAGTGGGGTCGCTAACCTTCTGGTCCCCATCACAATTCTTTGTTCTCTTACCTCCCCAGTGGAGTCTTCTCTATTCCTTTTGCTCCTTTATTTTCTTGGTTTCGACATTATTCTTGCACTTTATCCTCAACACAGTTACTATGTCTTTCCTTTTGCACTCCTTTCTTGATTTTGACACCAACTTTTGGGAATCCCCTATGGAGTTTTCTCTCTTTCTTTTGCTCCTGGTTTTGACACCCCTCTCTTTTCTTTTTCCGTCTTAGTTCCCCAAACTATGGAAGCTCTTATTCTGCATTCTTTTGAATGTATGATACGTAGGCACAAGATCGCGATGATCTTGGCGAGCACACTTCCACCCTTCCACCTTCTTCCTTTCTCCTTTCTTTTCCCTGGTTCCTTTGAACTACGACGCTCTGATTTCCTCATTTCACTATGAGGGTACGTAGGCACGAAGGCCCTAATCCCCCGTGAGCACTTTCTTTCTTTCCTTCTTTCTTTCTTTTTCTTTCTTTCTTTCTTTATCTCTTTTTCTTTTGGGTTAATACCATTTTACCCCCTGTCATATAGACGACTTCTGGTTTACGCCCCTGTAATTTTTTTTTTGCAAATGCCCCCTTGCCATTCCAAGATTTCATCAATACACCTTTGAGAGAAATGGTGCATGCCAAGTGCATATGTGGCATGCTAAATGACTTTTTATTTATTTATTTTTTTTTAAATGACGACTAAGCTTATTTGGATGGCTTAGTTGGCATTTTTTATTATTATTTATTTTTTAAATTCCATGTGGCACCTTTTATTATTATTTTATTATTTTGGTGTTAAATTCCAAAATTCCAAAAAATGGCCTTTGAATGTGTTAAACTCATGACATATAGGCGACTTCTGGTTTACGCCCCTGTAAATTTTTTTTTTTTTGTAAATGCCCCCTTGCCATTCCAAGATTCCATCAATATACACCTTTGAGAGAAATGGCACATGCCAAGTGCATATGTGGCATGCTGAATGACTTTTTATTTATTTATTTTTTTTAAATGACGACTAAGCTTATTTGGATGGCTTAGTTGATATTTTTTATTATTATTTATTTTTTACATTCCATGTGGCACCTTTTATTATTATTTTATTTTCTTTTATTATTATTTTATTATTTTGGTGTTAAATTCCAAAATTCCAAAAAATGGCCTTTGAATGTGTTAAACTCATGACCTTTTGCATCAAGCACCAATGTCTTACGACTTAGTAGGGGTGGGAATAGGCCAGGCCAACTAACAGGGGCCTACGGCCTAGCCTACATAGGCTCAGGCCAGGCCAGGCTTTTTCTTAAATAGAAAATGCCTAGACTTTTTTATAAGCCTATTTAGCTAAAGAGGCTAGGCTACAGGCCGTAAGAAAAGCCTTTTAAGCCTATCAGGCTGGCCTATTTAAGAAAAAATCATTAAATTTATTATTATTATATTCTATTTTGTACTTTGAACTAAAATACGAAAATAAAACTTAGTTATCTTGAAAAACTTATGAAAATAAGTTGAAAAAACATTATAAACAATGTCATAAGTTGTTGTCATAAGTTTTTCTCATAAGTTATCTTCAACAAATAGTATCACCAAACTTATGCTAATAAGAAAACTTGAACGAGACAATGAAAACAAACATTTAATCTCATTGATCTTTTAACTTGTTAGTCTATTTAACATTAGTTGAATTTCCATTTACAGATGTTCAAATGAAGTAGGCTTTTAAATAAGCTAGTAGGCTAATCAGGCCTTCGAAAAGGCCAGGCTTAGGCCTAAAAATAAGCCTATGATAGGCTACAGGCCAGGCTTAGGCTTTGAATTTTTTAGCAGGCCAGACTCAGGCTTGGCAAAGCCTAGCTCGGCCTAGCCTATTCCCACCCCTACCACTTAGCCACATATTTCTTTTGTTTATTTATTTGCATCAAAATTATATATTACTTAACATAAATGTTAGTTAGTTAGTATAATTATATATTACAGCATTATAAAATTATAAGTATTATTACAGGATTATATGTTACAATATATATGTTACAGTATTGAATTTAAAAATATAAATAATTTTAAAAATAAATAATAATAATAAAAATGAATGGCTTAGTTGTCATTATTAATAAAACATTATTAATAAATTATTAAATGAGCATTTTTTTATTATATTATACTATTAAAACGTTATTAGTATTATAAAATAATATATTAAATTATTTTTACATATTAAATATATAAAACGTTACAGTATTATTAAATATGTAAAACGTTACATATAAAATTATTTTTATAAAATATATTAAATTATAAAATTATTAATATGTAAACGTTACAGGATTACATATTAAATTATTTTTACAATAAAATTATAAAATTATATTAAAGTAAAAAATTTATAGTTATAAATAAAATTTATATTAAAATTTACAGAATATTAAAAATTTAAAAATTAATAGCAACGTATAAATTTTTTAATAAATATATACATTTTAAAGTATATTAATATTAAAGTTTTTAATTAACTATTTTAAGTTGTTTTAATTAAATTATTTTTAATTAACGTCAGTTTAATCATTTAATAATTTTAATTTATTAAATAATGCTTATAACATTAATTATAACATTTAATCATATAACATTTATTAAATAATGTTTTATTAGTATTAACGTTACCAATATATATTTTTTATGCTAATCTTTAAACAAAATGAATGTTTAGCCTAGTGGTAAGACATTGGTTCTTGAACCAAAAGGTCTTGGGTTCAAAACCTTCAATAGCCATTTTTTGGAATTTTGGCATTTAACACCAAAATAATAAAATAATAATAAAAGAAAATAAAATAATAATAAAAGGCGCCACATGGAATTTAAAAATTAAATAATAATAAAAAATGCCAACTAAGCTATCCAAATAAGCTTAGTTGTCATTAAAAAAAAAAAAGTCATTCAGCATGCCACATATGCACCTGACATGTGTCATTTCTCTCAAAGGTGTATATTGATGGAATATTGGAATGGCCAGGGGCGTAAACCAGAAGTCGCCTATATGGCAGGGGGTAAAATGGTATTAACCCTTTTCTTTTTCTTTCTCTCTCTCTCTCTCTCTCCTCTTTCTCTTAGCTAGAAACCTTTAGATAGATAACTCATCAAAGCCTAAAAGCAAGCGAAATGGTCACGTCGAGTACGACGGATACGTAAGGTGCTAGTACCTTCCTTTCGCATAACCGACCCCCTGACCCGTTTCTCTTCCCCTGAGTTTTATCGATATTTTCCCTGTCCATTGGGACTAAATAAAGTTCGGTGGCGAATCTGTTTTATCTTTGAGTGTGCAATTCACTCAGATATAATTCAGCCATCTTCAGTTGGGGAGTCCTTGCGCTTGCAAGTTGGGGTCTTGCCTAATTTTGTTTGCTTTCTTGCTTGCTTGTGTGTTTATCTTTTGCGCTTTACTCGCTTTTTTTTATCTTTACGCTTTACTTAGCTTTATGTTTATTTACTGCATTTCTTTACTGCCTTGAATATTCATATGATGTATATTCTGGATATCTGCTATATATTCTGCTGTTATTGGGATAAGTAGATATTATTGGAAAGAAAAGTCCTAACACGGGGCTTAGCATACACATAGGCTAGAACGTGGATAGTCATGAGGCATGTGTTTTGCGCGTTGGGTTACCACGAGAGCCACATCCCAGATCGAGATTCGCTTGAGAATACTTCCGTCCTGCGAGAATTTGCTATGGCGGGGGGTTTTCACTCTGAGTCCTATGGTTTGGGCGACCTTTCTAGGGACCACCTTTTTGTGTCTAGATCACACCTGTGAGAGGGATATGGGTTTTTGCAGGAAGCCAAGCCACTTCATACCTTTGTTCTATCACACACATCATATTATGTTGCACCGACACATGATTATATGTGCAGATGTTCAGATTGTTCAGATTTGGCTGTTTAGATAGTGCTGGCCTTTTGTTTCTTGTGTTGCATATCATTTCATCATGTAAATTAATTTTTGGATGTGAATTTTCAGGTTATTCGAAGACTTATTCTTTGTTGACATTATCATAGAGATGAGTACTGGTTGCAAAGGTATCTTTAGTTACAAGTTTGTGGAGCCTAAGCTGAATACTTTGAGAGGTTTAGCGTCCCGTGTGGTTGAAGATAACAGGGGGCTTTTCAAAGACGGTTATGGTAATCTATTATCCATCCTCAACACTGAAGTCAACATTACTGCCATCCATACACTTGTTCAGTTCTACGACCCACCACTTAGGTGCTTCACATTTCAGGATTATCAGTTAGCACCTACGCTCGAGGAGTATGCTTATATCTTGGGGGGTTGAGATCAAGAAACAGGTTCCTTTTGTCTATACTAGTGGTTGTCCGAAGTTTCCCCTTATTGCTGATGCTCTTTGCATTAGTAAGAAGGATGTGGAAGCTAATCTCAAGACCAAAGGGAAGAGTATTCGAGGGGTTGCTTCGAAGTTTCTAGTTGCCAAGGCCACTTCCTTTGCTACAGATGGAAACTGGAAGGCTTTCAACGTCGTTCTTGCTTTGCTGATATATGGGATTATCTCGTTTCCGAACATGGAAGATTTCGTAGATCAGGCTGCCATCAGTATCTTCTTGTCCAAGAATCCTGTTCTGACACTCCTTGCTGATACCTATCATTCTATTCATTCGAGGAATGAAAAGAAGAAGGGAATCATTGTCTGTTGTGCTCCTCTTTTGTACTGATGGTTCATGACTCACCTTCCGCAGAAAGGTCCTTTTGTTGAGAATAAGAGAAACCTCAAATGGTCTCAATGAATCATGTCTCTTACTGCTGATGACATCTCTTGTTATTCTCGAGTTTTCGACGATACTAGGGTTATTCTTCATTGTGGGAAATTCTCCAATGTGCCTCTCTTGGGTACAAATGGGGGGATTAACTACAATCCGAGACTTGCCTTCTGACAGTTGGGATATCCTATGGTTGCCAAGCCAGATCCTAAGGAAGTGGAAGAGTTCATCTTTCATGAAGGGGTTGATGACATGGGTTTGCTAAAAAGGTTTAGTGCCACTTGGACTCATATTCACCTTGAAGGAAGAGCCGATTTGGGAAAGAAAAATTGCATAGCGAAGGAAGCTTACATACTTTGGGTCAAAGAGCGAGTTTAAGAGATCTTGTTGCCATTTTTTTCCGAGCCTTCCATGAATGTCAAGATTCCTGAACTTGCCATTGTTCCTCCATCCGAGGCCGATCAAATCAAGCGGACTTTTGAGATGTTGAAGAAGGAGAATACTGATCTTCGTCTCAACCTTGATAGCGTTACTTCCGAGAAGAAAAGCCAACAGATTGAGCTCCATCAGAAGCGTGAGCGCATGCTCAAAGAGGTGGAGTTGAACAGAATAAGTGAAGGAAAGTGGGTGATGCTTTGAAGAGTACCTATGATGGGCTTGCTTCAAAGAAAAACAACTCGCTGACGCTCAGTATCAAGCCTACAAGGATGAGTTGAGTTACAATAAGCAACTTGAAGATCTTCGAGGGAAGTTATCGGATTACAAGACAAAGTGGCGAAGTGAACAAGACCGTGCTAATCAGTTGGAAAAGGACATTTCTCAATGTCAAGCCAAGCTCAACCAAGCCTTCGGAGAGATTCAGAAGCTGAAAGATCAAGCACATCAGAGTCGAGAGCAGACCAGTCAGCTCAACTCAGAGAGTACTCATTGGGAGCATCAGGGCCGCCATCTGCAAAACCTCTTGGATCAGAAAGAGGCTTTTCTTCAGGATATGATTCAGGGACCTAACCATCATTTGCTGCGTAACCTCATGAAGGATGCGAAGTATTGGAGTGAGAGGTACGACCGTCTAGCCAGATTTGCTGAACATGCACTTGAGGACTTGCCAAGGTTGTTGAGGGATGTATATGCTGATGTGTTGCCGCACAAGACTCCTCGGGCAGTTTTCCACTTCCTGTCTGTTTGTAGGGTGGTTTTTTATAGGATCCATGTTGATCTTGTTGTAGCCCAAAAGGCAGATATTTGATTCGTACTTGACTTGTACTTCTTTCCTTTATTGTTGAATGAATACAGTTTCTCGCCAGCTTTATCTTTGCACCCGAAAGTGGCACCGAAACAGAGTCGCCAGCAATGTGTATTTATCCCAAGAGAGGGAAAGGAAACACTACATAAACCTGAGAGGAAAGGAAAAGAGCATGGTCTTGTGACCAATAGAAAGGGTAAGGGAGTCGAATACGCGAGAGGAAGGTATTAGCACCCCCACGCGTCCATCGTACCCGATGGGATCCACGCTTGTTGTCTCGATCAAAGGGTGTAAGGAAAGGATACTGGAAAAGGAACTAAAAGAAAGGAGAAAGAAAGAGAAACAAATGTAGGGAAATTAAAAGAAGTGCTTGAATGGGCCCTACCCCACTGCCTACGTATCTCATCAGGAGCATGAGAATCAGAGCGACGTAGTTCCCCTAACTAGGGATGGATTGTTTGTGTTTTTTAGTGGAATACATCAACGTTCGCGTTCTAGCAGTTTAGGTGTTGCAGCTCGCTGTAGGGAGACTTAGGCGTTACCTGCTTGCGGTAGAACGGAGATGACGCATCCTTACGGAAAGAGTGAATGAGATGAGGAGAGAAATCCCGGAGGAAAGACGTTATTGTTTGTTTTTGTCTTTTAAGAGTTTTGTTATTTTGTTTGCATATGATAGTGTATCTGAATCTTGGTCATTGGAATGTGTACATTCTCACATTCCAAGATGGAATGGGTAAGAAAACACACTAAGAGTGAAGAAGACCCCCACACTTAGTTCCAATTGTCAAGGTTCAAACACACTAGCATACTTGTGTTTATTAAGTGTTTTTGTTGATTATGAAATGAAGAAGTGTTTTTTATTTGTACCTTCAACAAGTATTGCATTTAAGTCCCTCATACAAGATCAAATGTTTAACACATTGACCCAAGATGGGGCATATGCTACACATTCTAAGATTATAAGAGAAGACCCCTTTATAATCTTTTCTTTATATGAAAGGCCTAAATGCAATAAATGCTTACCTTTATTAGATATTTTGAATTTTTCTTTGAGATGAGAAGATGAAAGACTCAAGGGAGGAGAAAGGTAAAATCTATATAAACTAAGACTCAATCCTAATTGATTAGTCAAGGGGAGTGATCCTAATGGTTTGTGAGGTTTCAAAACCTAAAGTCTAAAGAAGGAATTAAACAATTCACTTCTAAAGTAGAAGATGAATTGTAATTCAAAAGGGAAAGTAATGAGTTAATAAAAAGAAAGCACCTAAGTGCTTAACAAAACACAAAATTAAATTGTAAAAGAGATGAGAGGATAGAAGTTTGAATGTGGATTCCTTATCCACACTCAATTGCAACTTACCAAAGCCCCTACATGGTTAGTAAACATGTATAAGAAGTAAAAGAACATTTAATGCACCATAAAGATCAAAAGAATAAGATGAAAGATCAAATCCTATTAGTCACAACCAGAATGTGCATCATATGGAAAACAAATGATTATCATCAAGCAAGTTCAAGTGAGCAACCAACAATCATCATCCATGGCATTAGAACATGCTATCATAAGAAAAGGGAGATGAAAGATGAAAAGAAATGAAAGAAACATGCATAAGCGAACATGTAATCCAAGGATCAGAATTGAAATGAAATGAAAAAAAAAGGTTCATAAACATCTCACAAGTATTCATGAAGCAACTATCAAGACATTCAAGAGGTAATAGGAGAAGTAGAATTGGTGAATCAATGCAAAAAGAACCAAGTCAAAACAATTCACAATGATCAAGAACAAAATTAAACAATTTCATGTACTACATTTAGAAAGCACACAAATGGAAATTCAAAGAAAATTATACAACAGGGGCAAAACTGTTATAAAATAATGAAATAAAAATGCCAAAAATTTCATAAATGTCTTAATGATGTTCATGAATTTTTATGGAATTTTATAATGATATTTAGTATTTTTAAAAATTAAAAAGCAAACGTGTATGAAATGAAGAAAAATAAAATGACATGGAAATAAGGGAGGGGTGCATGCATAGCAATTATTCAGTTCAAATGGTTTGGGCTTGAAAAGCATAGGGTGTGAATATCAAATTGGTCTAGGTCCAAGTCTGCGCAATCCACACTAATTAACATGCACACTCAGTCAAACCTAGTCAAAGCAACTCACGCCATTAGATTAGGTCAAGTCAACACAAAGGTCAAAGTATACACCATCAACACACACGCGCGAGGGAACACGTAACATACTATACACCGCACCACACAAAGTTTAATTGAGTTCAGAAAATTGGCACGTGAGAAGCACATGTATTTTAATGTGCTGGCATGCTTTAGACCACACGATGATGCAAAATCAACGGACATGCTTAAAACCCACACAAACCCTAGCAATAACAGTCACCGGCCGGAGATGACCTCCGGTCATCTTCTCCGGCCAACAGCCACCACCTGCAAACTCACATGTTCACCAAAACACACAAATCGCATACCAAATTGAAGCTAAGCTCATGTAGATCAAGAATATGCTCATAAAAACAACAAAACATGCACACATAGCAAGAAAAGAGGAGGTGAACTTGTGCCCTAAGTTTTGTAACTACGCCTTTAGAAGGCCTATCAACTAGCCGGAGTAAGCAGAGCTTCTATCAAGCTTATATAAACAAGAAACAAGTGAAAATGAACAGAAATCGTGCAATCCAAGTTCAAGAGTTCAAACCTGAAATTGATGAGGCTTTGAATACACAAGAATACCAGAGGAAAATGCTTCTTCCTTGAGCTTCACTTGGCCAAATAAAGGCTTAACTGAAGTGGTTAATGATGATTCAATGGAGAAGAAATTGAAACTAAGCTTCCAACAAGTAGCACTGTGGAGAACTTGAGAGAACCAGAGAGAGTGTTGAAGTGGAATGAACAAGGTCGAGCTCGAGAGGCAGTTGCAATTGTGAAATTGAGAGAGAAGAAGGGAGTGTTTCTGAAGTTGATGTGAAAAATGAATCTCCAGATGAAATTAGAGAGTGTGATTTGGTTTTATAGTGAGCTCTAACCATGGTTTATTGAGTGAGTTAAATGAGTCACAGTTGAGTTAAGTGAGTCATCCCTAACTAACTGAGTCAAGTTAGTTAGGGAGAGCAATGGTTTGGTGGTGCTGGTTTATAGTAAGCTATGGTGAAGGTAATGAGAAAGTGAGATGGCATGGCTTTGTATCAAACTTGCTCAACAAGTTTGCCCTTTCCAATTTCATGCAAGGCACGTGCTAATGTGCATAGTGTAGATGATGTGTGCTTGGTTAAAAGAGGAAAACTGAGGTGAGGAAGTGTTTGTTGTGTGTGTGAACCAAAATCATGCACCAAGCTGTCAATGCATCAGTATCAACATAGGGTGGTTTGCAAGTGAAATTCTCTCTAACTAGTGCATAATTTGATGAGGTTTTGGGATCATTGGAAAGAAGAAGTGTAATCCTACAAGTTTCATGTGAAAAGTGAATTGAATTGAAACTTGGAACACACTCAAAAGTGACTTGGAACTTTAGAAAACAAGACTGGTGGATGGCGTGGCAACTGGTTGGTTGGCAAGGCAACATGGCGCCTGGGTTTTCAGCATAATCACCAGGACTTTGAACCCTTAAAACTATCTCATAACTTGATCAAACCAAAATTTGTCCAACATCAACATTGAAGAGGGCATTGCAAGGAACAACTTTGGTGTTGGAAAGTTTTTCATTTGGAGCTTTCTTCTTGGAGAAATTCAGCTTGACATTTGGCATACTAGGTGTTTGAGAAAATGACTGCGCATAGGCCTGTGAATCCTTGGTCATGACCTGGTTTTGAACCTACTTTGCTCAAACTTTGATCCACCATATCTCACTCAATTTTTATCCAATGGAGATGTTCTACACATGGATTTGAAGCTTGAAACAAGATCTTTTGTTGTGACCGAGTGGAATTTTCATTTGATGCTTCAATTTTAAATGGCCTTGGTTCAAACTCTAATGCAAAATGGTCCAAAATTACTATTTTTGGAAACCCTACTTTTTCCAAAAATGGCAACTTTCCACATCTTGATTTTTTCATGATTCCTTTGGAGTTTCTTGATCAAATTTTGTACATTGGACACATATAACATGAATTTCATGAATTTGGCCTCAAAAAGTCAAGAGTTGACTTTTTTCCTCTGATTATTTGACTTGGCCCCAATTTCCTGATTTTTTATCTTTCTTCCAATTGAACCACTTCTAAAACCAATTGAGAGGCAATTTTCCACACCCATACACTTAAGAACATGTAGACTACCATGACATCAAGTTTTGTCCAAAAAATCAAAGATGATATGATTTAATTGGAAACCCTAGTTTTGGTACCCACCTTCTAGGAGAAAAATGTGCAGTATTCAATTTCAAATTTCTCAGAGTATGTTGTGTATCCTCTTAAAGGATGATGACATATGCCACTTGAGGATGACTTTGAACCAATGAACTATCTCTTTTGAGGTTTTTTTCCTTCATTTGGTGGAGCTCCTCTTGGCTTGCCTTGAGTGAACTTGTTTGACCTCTTTGTGCCTTGAATGGTTCCTTGATTATCCACCTTTTACCTGATCACATGCCTTGATGGTAAGAAGGATGCTATGCTTCATTTTCCTATGTGAAAGATGCAATGCCATGCTAATGAGATGGATAGGATATATGATATGATAATGCTATGCTAGGATGCCAAAAAGGGAGAGCAAATTTTGGGGTATTACAGCTGCCCCTATTAAAACGCTGTAGACCTGAATGCCTGAAAGCGAATGCTTTCAGACTTTCGCGGTATATAGCGATTGAATACCAAGTATAACCAAAAATTTGCTCTGGATGATGAAGAACAAAAAGGATATAAACCCAACGAAACTGCTGGATTGAATCTTCAATGAAACGTTGTCGGAGAGATCTGTCTTTTGAACGACGCCAGATGACTACTGGCTTGCCATACTGTCGATGGACTTTCAACAATGTCTTTTTGAACGATGCCAAGAGACTACTGGCTTGCCATACTGTCGATGGACTTTCAACAATGTCTTTTTGAACGATGCCAGGAGACTACTGGCTTGCCATACTGTCGATGGACTCTCACCAATGTCTTTTTGAACGATGCCAGGAGACTACTGGCTTTCCATACCGTCGATGGACTCTCAACAATGTCTTTTTGAACGATGCCAGGAGACTACTGGCTTGCCATACCGTCGATGGACTTTAGCTGCTCTGCCAATCTGTCGTTGGACTTTCTGCCAAACTGTCGTTGGACTTTCACCAATTTGTACTGGATTTCTGCCAATCTGTCGTTGGACTTCTGCCAACCCGTCGTTGGACTTTCACTAATTTGTGCTGGATTTCTGCCAATCTGTCGTTGGACTTCTGCCAACCCGTCGTTGGACTTTCACCAGTTTGTGCTGGATTTCTGCCAATCTGTCGTTGGACTTCGAGGATTACCACACCGGCGTTTGGGATCTCAAATTTGCCACCTTCAGATGGACTTTTGCAGCTTTTACCAAACTGTCGTTGGATTTCAGTGCTTACCAAACCGGCTTTGGAAGCTTTGCCAAACTGTCGTTGGACTTCGGCGCTTACCAAACTGTCGTTGGAAGCTTTGCCAAACTATCGTTGGACTTCGGTGCTTACCAAACTGTCACTGGAAGCTTTGCCAAACTGTCGTTGGACATTGGTGCTTACCAAACTGTCGTTGGAAGCTCAAAATTACCAAATGATCACTCCACCTGCTGGAATGACATGAACAAACTATACGCATGCCAAAAATAAATTGGACTTTGGGTTGTAAATGAGCACTGCTGAGAATTACACCACCAGCTGGGTAACATCATATGTTGACACCTTGCTGAAGGAAAGATTTTGTCTATCTCTTTAGACCTTGCCGAGGAATGCCTTTTGAGAGGATTTTACAGAAGACCCAACGTCTTCAAACTCTACTGGGGATAATAAATTGGGAATATCTTTTGATGGGGAAATTCAAAATGCCCCATGCTCGGGAGAGTCAACAACTCCGCTGGGGATTATTCTTTGACAAATTTCACATGCTGAAACCTGTGGGAAATATGACACTACCACTTGCTGGTACATCCTGCCAAGAGTAAACTCCACAAGGGATGTTAGTACTAGAAGCTTAGTCTCTTAAGAGGATTTTATAGAAAACCAAGCGTTTTCAAACTCTTAGACGAACACCCTGTCTTGAACTTCCGAACACATCGTCTGCGAGGTACCAGAAGACTTGCACTCGTTATGGACATGGAGTGCTCACTGCATTAATAACCGTTATCAACATAGAAGAATTCAATCTTCGACAGCCGTTGTTGTCACAAAACCCGGTGAGGAAGCATGCACTATCACTTTACTGAGGAATAGATTCTGTTGACCGATAAGCCTCTTGCGGGGAGAACAACAACTCAGCTGGGGAGTATTGTTGCCAAGATTCAATGCTAAACTCCGTGGGGATACCACTATCAGAGATACGATCTTGTTGGGAATCAGGGCTACTCTGCCGGGGATATGAAAATCCTGGCTAGGACATTTCACTGCAACTTGCTGGAAAAGAGTCCCTAGAAATCTGCTGGGAAACCCAAAGCAACTCCACTGTAATCTGCTGAGGAATACGACTGTCAAGCTTAGGATAAGTACCACAACGCCCCATGTTAGGCGAGCTTTCCGTTTGACGATTCTGTTGGGGATAATGAGTTTATAACCAACTCTGCTGGAGAAAACCGCTTTAAAGCGTCTCGTGCCGGGGATAGTCTCTTAAGAGGATTTTACAGAAGACCAAACGTCCTCAAACTCTACTGGGGATAACAGATTTGAAACATCTACTGCCGGGGAAATTCAAAATGCCCCATGCTTGGGAAAGTCAACAACTTGCTCTTTGCTCCATGATACCAGACCGATCT
Organism: Lathyrus tuberosus; assembly: GCA_022829125.1. Classification (NCBI taxonomy): domain Eukaryota; kingdom Viridiplantae; phylum Streptophyta; class Magnoliopsida; order Fabales; family Fabaceae; genus Lathyrus; species Lathyrus tuberosus. Next base: position 3,759,534 of record JALAZF010000164.1, on the reverse strand, counting down.
GAAGAAAACGTCATAAGAGGATTTTACAGAAGATCAAGCATCTTCAAACTCCTGGTGACTTCACTGGGGATTGACCATCAACTTCGGTGTCTGCGAAGCAACTCTACTGGGGAATTTGCAATCGTTATCGACACAGAAAAGCTTGTAGCTGTTGGAAGTACTGAATGAGAGAATCGACTTAATAAGATACAACGATACCCAGTTGAACTCAATTCACCGATATCGAAATGCCGTGACCGACCGTCGACCGAATAATGGACTCAATCAGTAAATGTTGTGGCGAAAGGGTGACAAGTGAACCCTTCCCTGAACATGATTGCCCCAGTCTTCTGCGTGGGAATAAGTGATTACTCGTCTAGGAGAGAAATGACCCATGCTCTTGAAAAGGCTTCAATCTTGCTTTTGAGCCTAGTATGAGACTGCTATCTGCAAGCAAAAGGATATGCATGTATGCCTCGTGCTGGATATGACTTCTGCAATTGAGAAAATCCAACTCTGAACCATCCCTTGTTGGGGAGAAAGGTTTGTATGCAATCTCTCGCCGGGAACATGATTAACGAAGTCTGTTGAAGACAAGGGACCACAAATGCCTTGGGTTGGAATGCCCCTTTGCTTCAAGCCTTTTGGCTGATTGACTGCATATACGTGAACAACAGGTTTTCTTTCATTTGCCCCTGACCAACATGGTCCACCAAAAGAAACTGTCTCAAAAGGATTTTACAGAAGACTTGTCATCCAGAACGCCTCAATGTCTTCCAACTCTTGGAGAGATTCGTCGGATCTCGAAGTAACTGCTTCAGACTGTATGGTCTACAGAGAAGAAGTCATCTCAAGAGGATTTTACAGAAGACTTGGCATGCTCAATGCTTCAGTGTCTTCAAACTCTTGGAGAGATTCAATGCATCTCAAATTAGTTGCTTCAGATTGTATGGTCTACAAAGGAATTCGCCTTGAGAAGACTCATGAACAATCTCATATCACCGCGAGATATTCTGCCCTAATACTCTGAACCCTGGATAGGCTGATCAATCATCTGAATGGACTACCTTCTCATGCTCTTGGGATGGCCTGCCCCAGTATGAACCTTGAAGTGGTTTTTCCCCTGACTACTGATCCTCGAAGGAAGACCAAGCATGCCTGCATTTGTAGGGATTTGAGTCTCGAAGTAATTGCCCCAGTTTGGATGGACTCTAGAGAGATTTCTCGACGTGATTGGCTCAGATTGGCTACACCTTAAAGAGATGATTCGACGTGATTGCCCCAGGTCGGCTACGTCTTATCACAACTTGTTGGGAAAGCTCCCGTTCAACAAAGTTTCCTGAGGAAGTAACACTGGATGTGGCTGTCCTTTGGGAGTTTCAGGATTCTCAACTCGGCAAGATTAAGCTTCTGGACTGAATTCCCATATGTAAACTTCTTTTGATGTCAAACAAATGTATGCAAGCAGAAAATGTTTTATTCTGAGAATGAAATTTCTAATGCAACACACATGTTAATCTTGAAGTTTTACTAAAAAAGATGTCGCAAAGCTGTGAACGAATCACTGCTTAAGATACGACATTAATTTTTGAATGAAAGAATGCAATGCACATGCAACACCAACAAAGATCTTTTTAGCACAACTCATAGGAGTCATGAACGCTATCTCTTGGTAGTATGCCTTTGAAATAAACCTGTTTCAATTAGGAATTTTGAGGGTTGTATCGTGGCCTGGTTCACGGTTTTGAGAAAAAAAGGATTTATGGCTCAAAGTTTATTGGTGCCCACCCACTCTTCGTGATATTCTCCAGTCCTACGTTCAGCTAATTTGCACAAGCGATCACCTCTCAAAAGATTTTGTGATCTTTAAGGAACCGATGCATCTGATGGTTTGACACCTAATGAGGCTTTAGAGTGACAGTCACCCCTTTGTCTTTTGTTCGTAGTCACACGACTTTGTTCTTGCTTGAGGATTTTATTTTGTAATCCTTTTGTTTTTCGCTTTCGCATTCTTTTTTTTCTTATCCCTAACTTTTGCCTGGACAGATTCTTTTGAATCTTTGATTTTGGAGTCTAGCGGGATGCCCTAACTTTTGCCTAAGTTGGTTGTTTTCAAGTTTTGACTTAGCGGGCTTTTTCTTTTTTTTTTTCGGAACAAATCGTGTGACACTGGCTTGTCTTGACTTTGTTGAAAGGGTTGTGACTACCTCACTCTTTGATTGTTGATGAATAACCATTGTGGTTTCACATCTCTTGCCCTCTTGGCGGTGGAATAGAAGGTAATGGATCCTCAGATGCACACTCCTTTTGAAGTTTAAACGCTCGGTCAAACTAACTGACGCCTACCCTGCCCCTGGGTTAGATGCGAGGGTTTTTTCATACGAAAAGAAACACCTACTTCAAGGCTCAAAGGGGTTAAAAAGGGTCTATCTCCCTTATATCTTCAGTGTTTGGGGAGTTGAAACAATGCATGTACATCCTCAACAGGGTTCTGTTCAAAAGCACACAATTAGAGATTTTTGCGTTTTCAGATCATCATTCTCCTTCACAGCGTTTAAGCAAGACAGTGGGTATTGCAATGCACATATACAAACTTATGAGTGAATACGAATGGATTACTTCAGGAAAAACATGCGCGCTTTATTAGGATTAACATAAAAAGAAAGACAAATTTCATGCATGCATACAAATGTTAAGACAAACATAAAACGCTACACATGAGAATACAGTAAAGAAGCTAAATGATTGCCCTTGTTGAGGAGGCTTGACTCCGTCTGGACTTGTTGCTTCTGATGATGCTTTTTCTTTGTTAAGGAAGCTTTAGTTGACGTACAGACCATCTGCAGTGAAAATAATGATCACAGCATCGATCAGATCTTGCACTTTATGCCTGAACACCTTACAATCTTCAATGGCATGCCCCTGTGTCCCTGAGTGGAACTCACATCTAGCATTAGCATTAGGTCCCAGAGGAAGCTTGGTGTATGGAGATTCCCCAGCAATTAATTCAATTAGCCGAAACTTGAGCAAGTACCGAAGCAACTGAGCGTATGGCACCGGGATCAGATCAAACTTCTTCTCAACCTTCTCTGGCTTAAGACCCTAAAGAAACTGCTATTGATGAAAAAGCTCTGACGATGGAGAGGAGTCACAAGGCAATCCATAGTCTATAAGAGATCCTAAAGAGATAGGAGGAGTGAGAACCTCTGCTGCAGAAGCGGACACCTGATTGTTTTCCTTTCTTAACACGGCATCCAGAATTTCCATAACCCAGCCCATCTGAGTCTTCATCCGATTGAATTCTTCTCTCAATAGTTCCTGACCTCGGGACAACGCTTGAATGTCCACCATAAAATGCCCCAGCTATACCTTCATCTCAGTCACCTCTGATCAGAGTTGTTCCATATCTGAACCTTGATTGTGGTGAATCGAGTAGTTGGAAGAAGTCATGTTGGCCGTTTTCTGAGGAGAATACCAGGTCAGAATGAGAAATCCGCTCCGGAACACCTGTTATGCATATGAGTATGAGAATGCCATGCAGAATGCCATGTTCGAATATTTCCAAGGAATCATTATGCTTTGAATTGGAAATTTTTTTTAGAAAAACATAAGAAATGAATGGAAATGCTCAGTGGCAAGTCTCAAAGTTAGTATCCATTGGAAATACAAGAACATGTATGCGAAAATGATGCAGATGCAACAGACATGGGATCAAAGCTTCCACAGAATCTGAAAAATCATTGTGTTGTGCTGATGACTGAATAAGTTCATAGGTCTGCTTTGAAGAAAATACCGGAATACCAGAATATCGGCCTAATCAGAGCACCGACCCAATCAGAATACCGGGATGGTCAAAATGCCAGAATACCTGGCTGATAAGTCCACACTGATAGGAAATCCAGAATACCGGGTAGGTTGAAGGTCAAGGTTACCTGCATACCTGTAAACAACCCGCCCTTCTCACATGTGGGTGCTAAGATCCTCAGTATCCCGGGCTCTTAGGTTGAGAAATGATGATACGTTCACCCTTTCTGGTTTGGCATCATCATCAATCGAGGAGGCCTCAACTGATTCTCCAAAACGAAAGGTCCTCAGCTTCTGGCACTGAGGTCGAGAAGCAATAGTACATTCATCCCTCGGGGTACATTACCATCGCCAATCGAGGAGTGCCTCCACTGATTCTCTTTCAAAAAGGAAATCCTATGCAAGTTCCAAAGTGGGCCCTCGGGTGCGAATGGGTTTGCCACTGTCACCACTAAAGAGAGATGTTTCCACTAAGGTCCTCATGATCGGTCACTAGAGTCGATAGCTCTCTAGATCGACATCCTGGAATACGCAAGATGCGTACGCCATGATGGGTCCCAAGATAGCCTCGTCTAGCTGTGAATTTCGTGATTACCCAACGTACACAGATGGCACGTAGGTCCCACTACTCTCCACTCTAAATCTATGTGTATACTTAAGCCTGTGTACTGGGCTCATCTCTCAGAAATCCCATCCCGCCAAACAGACAGAACAGTGCAACACAGTATAATATATGAAATGTAAATGCTAACATGCTTTAAATATGGTACAAGTGATAAAATACAGTAAACGGCAAATACAAGATAACAGTAAACACCCAATGAAAGAAAAGCAAACAAGCGCTAGGATTGACTCACTTAGGATGGACCAGCAAGAGGTCAACCTGTCCCCAGCTGTCGCTCCCGAGATTTTCATCCTAGTACAAACGTGAAAATGGCACCGAAACAGAGTCGCCAGCAATGTGTATTTATCCCAAGAGAGGGAAAGGAAACACTGCATAAACTTGAGAGGAAAGGAAAAGAGCATGGTCTTGCGACCAAGAGAAAGGGTAAGGGAGTCGGTTATGCGAGAGGAAGGTATTAGCACCCCTATGCGGCCATCGTACCCGATGGGATCCACGCTTGTTGTCTCGATCAAATGGTGTAAGGAAAGGATACTGGAAAAGGAACTGAAAGAAAGAAAGGAGAAAGAAAGAGAAACAAATGTAGGGAAAATAAAAAAAGTGCTCGAATGGGCCCTACCCCACTGCCTACGTATCTCATCGGGAGCATGAGAATCAGAGCGACGTAGTTCCCCTAACTAGGGATGGATTGTTTGTGTTTTTTAGTGGAATACGTCAACGTTCGCGTTCTAGCAGTTTAGGTGTTGCAGCTCGCTGTAGGGAGACTTAGGCGTTACCTGCTTGTGGTAGAACGAAAATGACGCATCCTTACGGAAAGAGTGAATGAGATGAGGAGAGAAATCCCGGAGGAAAGACGTTATTGTTTGTTTTTGTCTTTTAAGAGTTTTGTTATTTTGTTTGCATATGATAGTGTATCTGAATCTTGGTCATTGGAATGTGTACATTCTCACATTCCAAGATGGAATGGGTAAGAAAGCACACTAAGAGTGAAGAAGACCCCCACACTTAGTTCCAATTGTCAAGGTTCAAACGCACTAGCATACTTGTGTTTATTAAGTGTTTTTGTTGATTATGAAATGAAGAAGTGTTTTTTATTTGTACCTTCAACAAGTATTGCATTTAAGTCCCTCATACAAGATCAAATGTTTAACACATTGACCCAAGATGGGGCATATGCTACACATTCTAAGATTATAAGAGAAGACCCCTTTATAATCTTTTCTTTATATGAAAGGCCTAAATGCAATAAATGCTTACCTTTATTAGATATTTTGAATTTTTCTTTGAGATGAGAAGATGAAAGACTCAAGGGAGGAGAAAGGTAAAATCTATATAAACTAAGACTCAATCCTAATTGATTAGTCAAGGGGAGTGATCCTAATGGTTTGTGAGGTTTCAAAACCTAAAGTCTAAAGAAGGAATTAAACAATTCACTTCTAAAGTAGAAGATGAATTGTAATTCAAAAGGGAAAGTAATGAGTTAATCAAAAGAAAGCACCTAAGTGCTTAACAAAACACAAAATTGAATTGTAAAAGAGATGAGAGGATAGAAGTTTGAATGTGGATTCCTTATCCACACTCAATTGCAACTTACCAAAGCTCCTACATGGTTAGTAAACATGTATAAGAAGTATAAGAAGTAAAAGAACATTTAATGCATCATAAAGATCAAAAGAATAAGATGAAAGATCAAATCCTATTAGTCACAACCAGAATGTACATCATATGGAAAACAAATGATTATCATCAAGCAAGTTTAAGTGAACAACCTACAATCATCATCCATGGCATTAGAACATGCTATCATAAGAAAAGGGAGATGAAAGATGAAAAGAAATGAAAGAAACATGCATAAGGGAACATGTAATCCAAGGATCAGAATTGAAATGAAATGAAAAAAAAGGTTCATAAACATCTCACAAGTATTCATGAAGCAACTATCAAGACATCCAAGAGGTAATAGGAGAAGTAGAATTGGTGAATCAATGCAAAAAGAACCAAGTCAAAACAATTCACAATGATCAAGAACAAAATTAAACAATTTCATGTACTACATTTAGAAAGCACACAAATGGAAATTCAAAGAAAATTATACAACAGGGGCAAAACTGTTATAAAATAATGAAATAAAAATGCCAAAAATTTCATAAATGTCTTAATGATGTTCATGAATTTTTATGGAATTTTATAATGATATTTAGTATTTTTAAAAATTAAAAAGCAAACGTGTATGAAATGAAGAAAAATAAAATGACATGGAAATAAGGGAGGGGTGCATGCATAGCAATTATTCAGTTCAAATGGTTTGGGCTTGAAAAGCATAGGGTGCGAATATCAAATTGGTCTAGGTCCAAGTCTGTGCAATCCACACTAATTAACATGCACACTCAGTCAAACCTAGTCAAAGCAACTCACGCCATTAGATTAGGTCAAGTCAACACAAAGGTCAAAGTATACACCATCAACACACACGCGCGAGGGAACACGTAACATACCATACACTGCACCACACAAAGTTTAATTGAGTTCAAAAAATTGGCACGTGAGAAGCACATGTATTTTAATGTGCTGGCATGCTTTAGACCACACGATGATGCAAAATCAACGGACATACTTAAAACCCACACAAACCCTAGCAATAACAGTCACCGGCCGGAGATGACCTCCGGTCATCTTCTCCGGCCAACAGCCACCACCTGCAAACTCACATGTTCACCAAAACACACAAATCGCATACCAAATTGAAGCTAAGCTCATGTAGATCAAGAATATGCTCATAAAAACAACAAAACATGCACACATAGCAAGAACAGAGGAGATGAACTTGTGCCCTAAGTTTTGTAACTACGCCTTTAGAAGGCCTATCAACTAGCCGGAGTAAGCAGAGCTTCTATCAAGCTTATATAAACAAGAAACAAGTGAAAATGAACAGAAATCGTGCAATCCAAGTTCAAGAGTTCAAACCTGGAATTGATGAGGCTTTGAATACACAAGAATACCAGAGGAAAATGCTTCTTCCTTGAGCTTCACTTGGCCAAATAAAGGCTTAACTGAAGTGGTTAATGATGATTCAATGGAGAAGAAATTAAAACTAACCTTCTAACAAGTAGCACTGTATAGAACTTGAGAGAACCAGAGAGAGTGTTGAAGTGGAATGAACAAGGTTGAGCTCGAGAGGCAGTTGCAATTGTGAAATTGAGAGAGAAGAAGAGAGTGTTTCTGAAGTTGATGTGAAAAATGAAGCTCCAGATGAAATTAGAGAGTGTGATTTGGTTTTATAGTGAGCTCTAACCATGGTTTATTGAGTGAGTTAAATGAGTCACAATTGAGTTAAGTGAGTCATCCCTAACTAACTGAGTCAAGTTAGTTAGGGAGAGCAATGGTATGGTGGTGCTGGTTTATAGTAAGCTATGGTGAAGGTAATGAGAAAGTGAGATGGCACGACTTTGTATCAAACTTGCTCAACAAGTTTGCCCTTTCCATTTTCATGCAAGGCACGTGCTAATGTGCATAGTGTAGATGATGTGTGCTTGGTTAAAAGAGGAAAACTGAGGTGAGGAAGTGTTTGTTGTGTGTGTGAACCAAAATCATGCACCAAGCTGTCAATGCATCAGTATCAACATAGGGTGGTTTGCAAGTGAAATTCACTCTAACTAGTGCATAATTTGATGAGGTTTTGGGATCATTGGAAAGAAGAAGTGTAATTCTACAAGTTTCGTGTGAAAAGTGAATTGAATTGAAACTTGGAACACACTCAAAAGTGACTTGGAACTTTAGAAAACAAGACTGGTGGATGGCGTGGCAACTGGTTGGTTGGCAAGGCAACATGGCGCCTGGGTTTTCAGCATAATCACCATGACTTTGAACCCTTAAAACTATCTCATAACTTGATCAAACCAAAATTTGTCCAACATCAACATTGAAGAGGGCATTGCAAGGACCAACTTTGGTGTTGAAAAGTTTTTTATTTGGAGCTTTCTTCTTGGAGAAATTGAGCTTGACATTTGGCATACCAGGTGTTTGAGAAAATGACTGCGCATAGGCCTGTGAATCCTTGGTCATGACCTGGTTTTGAACCTACTTTGCTCAAACTTTGATCCACCATATCTCACTCAATTTTTATCCAATGGAGATGTTCTACACATGGATTTGAAGCTTGAAACAAGATCTTTTGTTGTGGCCGAGTGGAATTTTCATTTGATGCTTCAATTTTAAATGGCCTTGGTTCAAACTCTGATGCAAAATGGTCCAAAATTACTATTTTTGGAAACCCTACTTCTTCCAAAAATGGCAACTTTCCACATCTTGATTTTTTCATGATTCCTTTGGAGTTTCTTGATCAAATTTTGTACATTGGACACATATAACATGAATTTCATGAATTTGGCCTCAAAAAGTCAAGAGTTGACTTTTTTCCTCTGATTATTTGACTTTGCCCCAATTTCCTGATTTTTTATCTTTCTTCCAATTGAACCACTTCTAAAACCAATTGAGAGGCAATTTTCCACACCCATACACTTAAGAACATGTAGACTACCATGACATCAAGTTTTGTCCAAAAAATCAAAGATGATATGATTTAATTGGAAACCCTAGTTTTGGTACCCACCTTCTAGGAGAAAAATGTGCAGTCTTCAATTTCAAATTTCTCAGAGTATGTTGAGTATCCTCTTAAAGGATGATGACATATGCCACTTGAGGATGACTTTGAACCAATGAACCATCTCTTTTGAGGTTTTTTTCCTTCATTTGGTGGAGCTCCTCTTGGCTTGCCTTGAGTGAACTTGTTTGACCTCTTTGTGGCTTGAATGGTTCCTTGATTATCCACCTTTTACCTGATCACATGCCTTGATGGTAAGAAGGATGCTATGCTTCATTTTCCTATGTGAAAGATGCAATGCCATGCTAATGAGATGGATAGGGTATATGATATGATAATGCTATGCTAGGATGCCAAAAAGGGAGAGCAAATTTTGGGGTATTACAAGGGTCAAACTCGTCAGACTCCTGGGTTGGCTGACATTGAAACTCCTGAAGAAGAAGAGCATGTGTATAGGGGTCCTTCTATTCATGTTCCGGTTTCAACCCAATCTGTTCAAACCGTCATTCAGAATGTTCATTCTGGAATGCTTTATCTGGGGCATCCTCAGCCGCTGTACCTCCTCACATTTATCCGTTTGGTGTTCAGATGGGTCAGAATGCTGGTCAGATGGTTAATCAGGGACTGGTATATCCCTCTCAGTTTGCTACTCCACAAGTTCAAGCTCCGGCCGCATCTCAGCTGCCAAATCCTCAGATCCTTGCCAGGCCTGCTAATCAGGGTAAACCTGCTGATTACAAGTTGTTGGAAGACCACATCAGAGCTATTGAAGGTTTTCTGCTTTTGGCATAGAGGCCAAGAACCTGTGTTTGGTTCCGAATATTGTGTTGCCGCAGAAATTCAAGATACCTGAGCTTCCAAAGTATAAAGGCTTGAGTTGACCATGTAGTCACGTCACTATGTACTGCAGGAAGATGGTGACCTATATTGATAATGATGAATTGCTATTTCATTGTTTTCAAGATAGTTTGTCTGGTGCTTCATTGGATTGGTACATGGGCCTAGAACGCAGCAAAATCCGTACTTGGAGGGATTTGTCTGAAGCGTTCTTGAAATAATACAAATATAATATTGATCTGGCACCTACTAGATTGTAGTTGCAAAACCAGTCTCAGCGCTCAGCTGAAACATTCAAAGAGTATGCACAAAGGTGGCGTGAGATGGCATATTGTGTGCGATCTACTCTCTCTGACAACGAGTTAGTTGACATCTTTATGGGTACACTGCAAGGATCCTACTATGAGAAAATGGTGGGTAATTCTTCATCGAAATTTGCTTACATCGTAACCATTGGGGAATGAATCGAGAATGGGTTGAAGACTGGAAATATTCTTGGAGCTGCTTCTCAGCAGCCGACTAACAGAAAATCTCAGAACAGTCAGTCAAAGAAAAAGGAAGGTAAAGCCAACGCTGTGACAACTCAAGTTTCTCCTCAGTATCAAGCGCCCATGGCTCCCATGCCATACTATCCATATCCGTACATTGCTGCTACACAATATCAACAACCCCGTACCAGTATCATCCGCAACAACCGATTCAAGATGCCCAGAACCAGCAATAACCGCAACGTCAGCAACAGACTCAACAGAACAAAAAAAAATCAGCAGAATCAGAACCGGAAAAATAACAACAATCAAGGAAATTGTAAGTGTCTGAATTTTGACAGAATTCCGGTGCCATACACTGAATTGTTCCCTTACTTGGTTCACCAAGGGACAATTGTTTCCAAGGAGATCGCACCTGCATTCCTCCGTTCAACCAAAAGCATAATCCAAACGCGTCTTGTGCTTATCACTCTGGATACATAGAACATGCGACAGAAGACTGTATTGTTTTCAAAACCAAGGTTCAGGAGCTCAATGACCAAAAGATTTTGACTTTTGTCGAGGAAGGTCCTAACATTCAGCATAATCCATTGCCCAATCACGGTGGACCTGAGGTAAACCTGATTGAGGATGATCCAAGGGCTGAATTGATCATGGATGTGGATGAGGTAAAGACCCCGATGACTGTGGTTATCAAGAAATTGAATGAATATGGGTTGTTGAAAGGGATTCATGGTAAGTGTCAGATCTGTAACGATAATCCCAACCAGTGTCGAAGGTTGAAGGGTTGTGTCCAAATTTTGATGGACCGAGGTGAAGTGCAATTTGCCAGATCTAAGCTTGTTGAAGAAGTCGCTACCATCGATCCATTTACCATCATCTATCAGAAGGTTCCTGTTGAATCTTCTAAGAAGAAGATACAACCTATCGTTGTATGCCCGCCAAAATCGTTTCCGTATCAGAATTCTAAGGAGGTACCTTGGAGGTATGGGTCTACGGTGTTTTTTGGAGATCAAGAGATGAAGTTTGCTGAGTCTGAGATTGTGAATGTTACCACCGCTGGAGGTATGACTCGCAGCGGATGTGTATTCGCTCCGAAGGACAAGTACAAGTTCCAACTGTTGTTCCTCTCAAGGATGCATCTACAACCCCTGTTGTTCAGCAAGGGGCATCTACTACAGTACCAGTGCCAGCTATTCAGTCTGAGAATGTTTCAAAGAGCAATGAGACAATTGATGATCAAGAGTTCTTAAAGTTGATCAAGAAAAGTGACTTTAAGATTGTGGATCAGCTGGGACAGACTCCCTCAAGGATCTCAATTTTATTTTTATTCCTGAGCTCCCCAGCGCACAAATAAGCTTCGTTGAAAGTTTTGAACACAGCCCACGTGATGCATGATATATCCGTTGTCGATTTTGATGACGTAGTGGCTAACATAACTGCAAGCAGATACTTGGGATTTAATGAATCAGAATTGCCTCCTAAAGGAGTTGCTTACAATCGAGCATTGCTCATATCCGTAACATGCATGGACGCCTTATTATCTCGTGTTCTAGTGGATACCGGTTCTTCTTTCAATGTGATGCCTAAGGGCACATTGAGTCAATTACTGGTGGAAGGGAGTGAGATGAGGCCGAGCGCTTTAATCGTCAGAGCCTTTGATGGTTCTTGAAGGCAAGTTATTGGAGAAGTGGATTTACCCATCAAGGTCGGTCCACATTTGTTCACCATTACTTTCCAAGTGATGGATATCAATCCTGCTTACAGTTGCCTATTGGGTCGCCCATGGATTCACGCCGCAGGGGCAGTTACTTCCACTTTACATCAGAAGTTGAAATTCATGTTTTACGATCAGCTGGTCATTGTCTGTGGTGAAGAAGATCTGATTGTAAGCGAATTGTCATCTTTTCAATATGTCGAGACCGAAGAAGGCGTAACTGAGGTGCCGTTACAGTGTCTCGAGTTCGAAGATGTCAGCTTTGCATCAACTAGTCAAAGTAGATCACCGCAAATGACTTTGATATCCACCAAAAGTGCTAAAGAGACCGTCGAGAAGGATGCCTTGCCTGGATGGGGGCATGTGATTGAAGTGGTTGAAAAGCATAATCGTTTTGGATTGGGTTATCGTCCTGGTCGACAATCTAATTCGCATGGTTAGAAATAGTGCAACTTGATCAAGTTCAGTAGCGCGGGATTTTAAAAGGGTAACATCGTGGTTGCCATTGATGATGTTGGTCCTAACAACCAGATTTCAAGCTTTGTGCACAAGTGACCGCCAGGTTTCGAGCTCAACAATTGGACATCTACCGTGATTCCTGTGGTTTTTCCAACAAACATTTAATGCATTTTGCTTTCTCATTCCCTCGTCCTCGCCCGAGACGAGTGCATAGCTTGTAAAGGGCCTCACGCTTTTGCAATATTATGTGATCAATAAATAAAATTTTTTTGCATTCAAAATTATGCTCTATTTTCTTTCTTTATTTTACTTTTTCACAAACAAATGGAAAAAGTTTCTTTTATTTTACCTTTTCGAAGTAACTTATTCTAAACATATTCATAAGCATGCAGAATTAATAAATGCATTGATAACAATATTGCAAACATCCATTGTAATTATGGGATTCCAATTAACCAAGACGAAGGAGATGGTGAGGAAGATTGTAAATTACCGGCTAAACTAGCAAGGCTCCTTGAGTACGAGCAGAAAGAGATTCAGCCACACAAAGAGGCAGTGGAAGTTGTCAGTCTTCATACTGATGATGTTAGGAGAGAAGTCAAAGTTGGCATATCCCTCGCAGAGTATGTACACTCCGAGTTGGTCAAGTTATTGAAAGAGTATGTTGATATATTCACCTGGTCTTATCAAGATATGTCTGGGTTGGATACCAACATCGTTGAACATTGCTTGCCACTCAAGCCCGAATGTCCTTCTGTCAAGCAGAAACTCAGGAAGACAAGACCCTACATGGCATTTAAAATCAGAGAAGAGGTAAAGAAGCAGCTTGACGCTGGGTTCCTAGCCACTTATGAGTATCCTGAATGGATTGCCAACATTGCCCAGGTTCCAAAGAAAGACGGGAAAGTCAGGATGTGTGTGGATTATCAAGATCTCAACAAGGCAAGCCCGAAAGATGATTTTCCTCGGCCTCATATTGATGTCTTGGTAGATAATACAACTCAGCTCTCTGTATTTTCATTTATGGATGGGTTTTCAGGATATAATCAGATCAAAATGTCCCCAGCTGATATGGAAAAGACTACTTTCATCACGTCATGGGGTACATATTGTTACAAAGTCATGCCATTCGGTTTGAAGAATGCAGGGGCAACACACCAACGCGCCATGACAACCCTCTTTCATGATATAATTCATAAAGAAATTAAGGTTTACGTGGACGATATAATTGCCAAGTCCAAAACAGAAGACGACCACCTGGTCCATCTGAAGAAACTGTTTGACAGACTCCGAAAGTTTAGACTGCGATTGAATCCTGCGAAGTGTACCTTCGGAGTTCGATCTGGTAAACTGTTGGGCTTTATTGTGAGTCAGAAAGGCATTGAATTCGATCCTGATAAGGTTCGAGCAATTCAAAACATGTCGTCTCCCAAAACAGAAAAAGAAGTCAGTGGCTTTCTGGGCAGACTTAATTACATTTCCCGATTCATTTTGCACTTGACGGCTACCTGTGAACCGATATTCAAATTGCTAAGAAAAAATCAATCGGCTGAATGGAACAATGATTGTCAAGAAGCTTTTGACAAAATAAAACAATATTTGCAAGAACCATCGATCTTAGTACCGTTGGTTCCTGGTAGGCCTTTAATCATGTATCTCACTGTTCTCGATGAATCAATGGGATGTGTATTGGGTCAACATGATGACACTGGCAGAAAAGAACATGCAAATTACTATCTGAGCAAGAAGTTCACTGATTGTGAGACCAAATACTCACTTTTAAAGAAAACTTGTTGTGCCCTGGTCTGGGCAGCTCGACGCCTAAGACAATACATGATTTGCCATACTACTTTGTTGATATCCAAAATGGATCCGATAAAGTATATATTTGAAAAGCCTGTTGTCTTTGGAAGGATTGCTCGGTGGAAGATGCTGTTAACTGAGTATGATATCTGTTAATTCACTGCTTTTGAGGTTGGCATTAATTTTGGTAAAACTAACTTAGCAGAAAGATGTTGGACAAGATGTTCTAACATGTTAGACTAACTGCAGGTTGAGTTGTTTGACAAGATGTCCTATCAGGAGGATTCAACATCTTTGTCTATTTTAGTTTTGAACTAACTGTTTTTGTTAGCAGGTGTGATTGGAATATGCCTAGGATTCCAGGTGGCATCTGAGATTGTGGAATCAGTGATTCTGATTCTAAATGGATTGGCATCTGAGATTGTGAAGGAGACATTTTTGGTAACTTGGGATTGAAGAAAGAATTAGGTCGCTAATTCTGAGGAAGATTTCTGCTGCGGTTTAGAAGCCCAAGTCCAGCTATGGTTTACAATATAAATAGGTTAGAGTTAACCTAGTTTTCCGTTCTTGTTGCAGCTGTTATAGAAGTACTAGGGTTTGTACTTGTGAGCCTCTCGTGTATTGTGTGAATACTTGAGAAGGACGTTCTTATTGAGTTGTGATATTTTTCAGTCACTGCTGTGATTGAAAGGGAATTGAGAAGGGTCTCATACCTAGGAGAGTCTTAGGTAGAAATCTAGGAAGGGTAGTTTCTAGGTGATAAGTTGTAAACGTTTGAGTTTAGCTTAGAACCAATTCTACTTAGTGATTTCATTCCTGGCTTGGTAGCCCCCAGACGTAGGTGTTGTTGTTCACCGAACTAGGTTAACAATTTCTGGTGTTATTTACTTTCTGCACTTTTTCATTTGTTCTTCCTTAGATCCGTGTGAGAAGCAGAGATCAAGTGTCACGACATCCTGTCTGACATCTTCGTGATCTGCTTAACCAGAATTTCAATATCCAACATGTTACCCAGAAAGCAATAAAAGGGAGCGTCTTGTCTGCCTACCTTGCTCATCAACCTGTAGAGGGTTATCAACAAATAAAGTTTGACTTTCCCTATGAGGATGTTTTGTTTATCAGAGATTATAAGACTCCAGACCCTGACATAGGACCCGAACCAGGGGCGCAATGGACGTTCGTATTCGACAGTGCCTCCAATGCTAAAGGTCGTGGAATTGGTGCTATCCTCATCTCTCCAACAGGTTTTCACCTTCCCTTCACTGCAAGATTATGCTTTGCATGCACCAACAATATGGCTGAATACGAAGCATGTATCTACGGTATTGAAGCGGAAATTGACATGAGAATCAAGATTCTTGAGGTCTATGGAGATTCTGCTTTGGTTATCGGCCAAGTCAGAGGGAACTTTGTGACTGGGGATTCCAAGATGGTTCCGTACCAAAAACACATAGCGAAATTGATTCCCTACTTTGATGAAATCTCTTTTCATCATATCCCTAGAGAGGAAAATCAACTAGCTGATGCACTTGCCACCCTGACATCCATGTTCAAGGTCAAGTGGAAGAATGAAGCTCCTTCTATCCGCATTGATCATTTGAACGAACCAGCACACTGCTTAGCAATCGAGGATCAGTTTGATGACAAGCCTTGGTTCTACGATATCAAGAGATATTTGGAAAGACAATAATATCCCGAGGGTATTATTATCACTGACAAGAAATATCTTAGGCGGCTTTGCGCCAAATTCTTCTTAAGTGGTGGTATACTATACTAGAGGAATTATGATTCTGTGCTACTCAGATGTGTGGATAGACACGAAGCATCTTCAGACTCATCAAAAACTATACAGCTGCGAAGGATTCTTGGGAAATCCTGAAGACTTCTCATGAAGGTACCTCTCGTATAAAAACCTCAAAACCTCAGCTGCTTACCACTAAGTTTGAGAACCTGAGAATGAGAGAAGATGAAAGTATACATGACTTTCATATGAATATTGTTGATATTGCAAACACATCTTGTGATCTTGGAGAGAAAATTCCTGAAGCCAAGTTGGTTCGAAAAATTCTAAGGTCTCTTACCAAAAGGTTTGATATAAAAGTGACAGCTATTGAAGAAGCTCATGACATAAACACCATGAAGGTAGATGAGCTTATGGGATCACTTCAAACATTTGAGATGGATATTAGTCAAAAGGATGAAAAGAAGAAAAGTCTTGCTTTGGTGACCAACCAAGAAGAGGGAGACACCAAAGAGGATTTGTCCAAAGCTGTAGGGTTCTTGGAAAAATAGTATCATCAACTGGCAAAGCAATTGGATGAGAAGTCTAAGATAAATGTCAAGGCTCAGACTTCAGACATCTACAGATCTAGAAACTTTGGGAGAAGACCCAGCTATGACAAGAAACTCGACCAAGGGAAGGGAGTTCAGTGCTTTGAGTGTGGAGGTTTTGGACACACAAGAGGTGAGTGTCCCACATATCACAAGAAGGAGAAGAAAGGTTTGTCTACTTCATGGTCAGAGGATGACTCCTCAAGTGATGGAGAGACTACTAAGAAGGTGTCTGCAATGACTGGAGTATATGATTCTGACAAGGAGTCAGATAATGTATCGCTCAATTCAAATGGCCTGGTTAAATTGTTTCAACTAGGACAAGATCAGCAGAATCTTATCTCACAACTGTGTGATGAAAGACGGAACCATCTGGAAACGATCTCAGAATTAGAGGATAAAGTGGAGTGGTTAAACTCCAAACTCAATAACCTGACCAAGTATATAAGGATGATGAACAATGGTTTAGACATGCTAGATGAAATCCTTATGTCAAGAAGAAATGCCGGAAGTGGAAAGGATCTGGGCTATAGTGATCAAGTTGAGATCAAAGGACATAGGACTGAAGGAAACTCAGCCTAAGTGATGTCAAGAAGGATGTCTCAACATCATCAAAGGCCTCAGAACAACTCTCTAGGAAAACAAAAATAGGACAAACAATGTTACTACTGCGGAAAGGTCGGTCATATACAGGCTCACTGCTACAAGCTGAATGGATATCCTAAATCTTCAAAGTAATCCAGAAGAAGAAGAAGGAAGACTCCCAAAGGAAAGAGGAAATGGATACCTAAGGGCCAAACTGTAGCCTTCATTGCCCATACCTCGCTTAGAGCCTAAGCCAAAGAAGACTGGTACTTTGACAGCGGACGCTCCAGATACATGACTGGTGTAAAGAAGTTCCTGGCTGATATTAAACCTCATCCCACTGGTCATGTCACCTTTGGAGATGATTCAAAAGGAGAAATCAAAGGTGTTGGCAAACTGAAGTATGAAGGTCAGCCTTGTCTTGATAAAGTTTTGTATGTTAAGGGATTGAATGCTAATCTAATAAGCATCAGCCAACTTTGTGACCAAGGTCTTAAGGTAAAATTTTCTGAATCTGAGTGCCTGGTTACAAATGATAAAGAATAACTTATTATGAAAGGTGCCAGATCCAAGGATAACTGTTATCTGTGGCCGCCTCACAAAACTCAGAGTTCTTCCACCTGTTTAGTGTCTAGGGAGGATGAAGTAAAGTTGTGGCATTAGAAACTGGGGCATTTACACCTAAAAGGAATGAAAGAAGTCATATCCAAGGAAGCTGTCAGAGGGATTCCAAATCTTAAGATAGATGAGGGAAAGATATGTGGAGAATGCCAGATTGGGAAACAAACTAGAGTGTCACACAAAAGGCTTCAACAACAAACCACATCAAGGAACTTAGAGCTTCTTCATATGGATTTAATGGGACCTATGCAAGTTGAAAGTCTTGGAGGAAAAAGGTATGCCTACGTAGTTGTAGATGATTTTTCTAGATACACTTGGGTGCACTTTATCAAGGAGAAATCAGAGGTGTTTGAAGTTCTTAAGGGATTGCGCCAGAGACTTCAAAGAGAGAAGGACTGTGGTATAATCAGAATCAGAAGTGATCATGGGAGGGAATTTGAAAATAGTAAGTTTGATGAGTTCTGCTCCTCAGAAGGAATTAGTCAAGAGTTCTCTTCACCCATCACTCCTCAACAGAATGGTGTGGTAGAAAGAAAAAATAGAACCATTCAAGAGTGTGCAAGGGTCATGATTCATGCTAAGAAACTTCCTTATCATTTTTGGGCAGAAGCAATGAACACATCTTGCTACATTCTAAACAGGGTAACCATCAGGTCGGGAACTTCTGCTACCTTGTATGAATTATGGAAGGGTAGAAAACCAAAGGTGAAATACTTCCATGTCTTCGGCAGCAAATGCTACATTCTGGCAGACCGTGAGCAGAGGAGAAAGATGGATCCCAAGAGTGAGGATGGAATCTTCCTAGGTTACTCCACAAACAGCAGAGCATACCGTATCTACAATCCAAGAACTCAAGTTGTATTGGAATCCATAAATGTTGTGGTTGATGACTCTCCTATGGAGGTTGAACCTACAAATGACATTGGAGCATTCTTCCCAATGGAGGAGGAAGATGTCACAGAGGATGTTGAAACACCTCAAGACAACTCTGAAGATAGTGCAGTACTCAACGATGACAATCATGAATCTATTATATCCGAGAGAGTCGACAGAGGACCTTCACTCAGAATACAAAAGGATCATCCCAAGGAACTCATAATAGGGGATCCAAATGGAGGTAGGGTGACTAGATCATGGGATGTGGTGGCAAGTGTCTGCTTTGTGTCAAAGATGGAACCAAAGAATGTCAAGGAAGCCTTGACAGATGAATTCTAGATTAATGCAATGCAAGAAGAGCTTGAACAGTTCAAGAGACATGATGTTTGGGATCTGGTACCCAGGCCCGAAGGATCAAATGTGATCAGCACTAAGTGGGTTTTTAAGAACAAGTCTGATGAACATGGAGTTGTCACAAGAAACAAGGCCAGACTCGTAACACAGGGATATACCCAGATAGAGGGAGTGGATTTGATGAGACTTTTGCACCTGTTGCTAGACTGGAATCTGTACGACTGTTCCTTGGAATAGTTTGTCTTTTGAAGTTCAAACTCTTTCAAATGGATGTTAAAAGTTCCTTCTTGAATGGATATCTCAGCGAAGAGGTCTATGTGGAACAACCCAAAGGCTTTATTGATCCAACATTTCCAGATCATGTTTACAAGCTGAAGAAAGCCTTATACGGGTTGAAACAAGCACCAAGGGCCTGGTATGAAAGGCTGACTGAGTTCCTTGTTACAAATGGCTACAGAAAGGGAGGAATTGATAAAACCCTTTTCGTCAGAGAAAAGGAAGGCAACCTTATGATAACTTAAATCTACGTTGATGACATTGTTTTTGGTGGAATGTCGGAAGAAATGGTCCAACATTTTGTCAAGCAAATGCAGTCAGAGTTTGAAATGAGTTTGGTCGGAGAATTAACCTATTTTCTTGGTCTTCAAGTCAAACAAATGGAAGACTCCATTTTCCTCTGTCAAGGGAAATATGCTAAGAATATCGTCAAGAAGTTTGGCTTAGAAAATGCAAAACACAAGAGGACTCCTGCCCCCACACACTTGAAATTGACAAGAGATGAGAATGGTGTAAGCATTGATCAGAGTCTCTATAGAAGCATGATTGGAAGTCTCCTATACCTTACAGCCAGTAGACCTGATATAATGTTCGCTGTAGGCATCTGTGCAAGGTATCAGGCTGAACCCAAAGGAAGTCATATTAATCAAGTGAAGAGAATTCTGAAGTATGTGAATGGTACATACAACTACGGTTTACTCTACACACATAGCTCTGACTATGTATTAATAGGTTACTGTGATGCTGACTGGGCTGGAAATGTATATGATAGAAAAAGTACCTCAGGGGGATGCTTCTTCTTAGGAAACAATCTAATTTCCTGGTTTAGCAAAAAGCAAAACTGTGTTTCTCTGTCCACAGCTGAAGCTGAGTACATTGTTGCGGGGAGTAGCTGTTCTCAAATTATGTGGATGAAACAAATGTTGACTGAATACAATGTCCCACAAGATGTTATGACACTCTTCTGTGACAACTTAAGTGCTATAAATTTTTCTAAGAATCCCATTCAGCACAGCCGAACTACACACATTGACATCAGGCATCACTTCATTCGAGATCTCGTAGAAGATAAAGTTATCACTCTGGAACATGTGGCCACAAAAAATCAATTAGCTGACATCTTCACTAAAGCTCTAGATGCAAATCAATTTGAGACGTTGAGAGGCAAGCTTGGAGTTTGCCTTTCTGATGAGGCATAACTTTCAGAAGGTTAGGGTGGGAATAATATTTTGCTCTCTGAATATGTATTCTCACCATAGCGAGAGGATTTTTCAATCTTCTCTCTCTTTTTTGTTTTGTTGTTTCTTTCTGGTTTTGTAAGGATTGAATGCCCAGGATATTGTGTTTCTTTTCTGGGTGTGTAAACTTTTATTTTGAGCTGGTTTATTGGTTATTGGTTAGTCCTTCTACCTTTGTCATATTGTGGCTAAAAAAGGGGAGAATTACTAACATCACTAACCACTGCTGACTTCTGATGATCTATTAACTACTGAGGGGGAGTAGATCTGAACTGTTTGAAGGGGATACATGTTTTGTTGTTGATTCCGCAGCTGCTCTGATAGTGGTCTCTCCCTGATATGTTTTTGCAGGTGAATGGAAGTTAGTTTTAGCCAAAATCTGCCAAAGGGGGAGATTGTTGAGTCCCTGCTTTTGAGGTTAGCATTAATTTTGGTAAAACTAACTTAACAGAAAGATGTTGGACAAGATGTCCTAACATGTTAGACTAACTGCAGGTTGAGTTGTTTGACAAGATGTCCTATCAGGAGGATTCGACATCTTTGTCTGTTTTAGTTTTGAACTAACTATTTTTGTTAGATGGTGTGATTGGAATATGACTAGGATTCCAGGTGGCATCTGAGATGGTGGAATTAGTGATTCTGATTCTATATGGATTGGCATCTGAGATTGTGAAGGAGACATTTTTGGTAACTTGGGATTGAAGAAAGAATTAGGTCGCTAATTCTGAGGAAGATTTCTGCTGCGGTTCAGAAGCCCAAGTCCAGCTGTGGTTTACAATATAAATAGGTTAGAGTTAACCTAGTTTTCTGTTCTTGTTGCAGCTGTTATAGAAGTACTAGGGGTTGTACTTGTGAGCTTCTCGTGTATTGTGTGAATACTTGAGAAGGACGTTCTTATTGAGTTATAATATTTTCAGTCACTGCTGTGATTGAAAGGGAATTGAGAAGGGTCTCATACCTAGGAGAGTCTTAGGTAGAAATCTAGGAAGGGTAGTTTCTAGGTGATAAGTTGTAAACGTTTGAGTTTAGCTTAGAACCAACTCTACTTAGTGATTTCATTCCTGGCTTGGTAGCCCCTAGACATAGGTGTTGTTGTTCACCAAACTGGGTTAACAATTTCTGGTGTTATTTACTTTCTGCACTTTTTCATTTGTTCTTCCTTAAATCTGTGTGAGAAGCAGAGATCAAGTGTCACGACATCCTGTCTGACATCTTCGTGATTTGCTTAACCAGAATTTCAATATCCAACATGTTACCCAGAAAGCAATAAAAGGGAGCGTCTTGTCTGACTACCTTGCTCATCAACCTGCAGAGGGTTATCAATAAATGAAGTTTGACTTTCCCGATGAGGATGTTTTGTTTATCAGAGATTATAAGACTCTAGACCCTGACATAGAACCCGAACTAGGGGCGCGATGGACGTTCATATTCGATGGTGCCTCCATTGCTAAAGGTCGTGGAATTGGTGCTATCCTCATCTCTCCAACAGGTTTTCACATTCCCTTCACTACCAGATTATGCTTTGCATGCACTAACAATATGGCTGAATACGAAGCATGTATCTACGGTATTAAAGCGGAAATTAACATGAGAATCAAGATTCTTGAGGTCTATGGAGATTCTGCTTTGGTTATCGGCCAAGTCAGAGGGAACTTTGTGACTCAGGATTCCAAGTTGGTTCCGCACCAAAGACACATAGCGAAATTGATTCCCTACTTTGATGAAATCTCTTTTCATCATATCCCTAGAGAGGAAAATCAACTAGCTGATGCACTTGCCACCCTGGCATCCATGTTCAAGGTCAAGTGGAAGAATGAAGTTCCTTCTATCCGCATTGATCATTTGAACGAACCAGCACACTGCTTAGCAATCGAGGATCAGTTTGATGACAAGCCTTGGTTCTACGATATCAAGAGATATCTGGAAAGACAATAATATCCTGAGGGTATTATTATCACTGACAAGAAAGCTCTTAGGCGGCTTTGCGTCAAATTCTTCTTAAGTGGTGGTATACTATACAAGAGGAATTATGATTCTGTGCTGCTCAGATGCGTGGATAGACACGAAGCAGACACAATCATAAGGTCCATACATGAGGTCTGCGAGGGTGTACATGCTAAAGGTCCTGCCATAGCCAAGAAGATCCTTCGAGCTGGGTATTATTGGACAAAAATGGAGGTAAATTATTACAACTTTACCAAAAGGTGTCACAAGTGCCAAATCTATGAAGACAAGATCCATGTGCCTCCTACTCCATTGAACGTTTTGACTTTGCCTTGGCCATTCTCTATGTGGGGTATAGATATGATCGAAATGACTGAGTCGAAGGCTTCCAACAATCACCGATTCATTCTAGTTGTTATCGACTACTTCACCAAGTGGGTTGAAGCTGCTTCCTACACAAACATTACACGGCAAGTGGTTGCCAGATTTATCAAGACAGAGATAATATGTCGTTATGGCATTCCTAGTAGTATTATCACTGACAATACAAGCAACCTGAACAACAAGATGATGAAAGAGTTGTGTCAATAATTCAAGATCGAGCACCACAACTCTTCACCATATCGGCCCAAGATGAACGGTGTCGTCGAAGCAGCAAACAAAAACATCAAGAGTATTGTCCAGAAAATGGTCAAGACTTATAAGGATTGGCATGAAATGCTTCCCTTTGCATTACATGGCTACAGAACTTCAGTTCGCACTTCCACTGGGGCAACTCCGTATTCGCTTGTGTATGGTATGGAGGTTATTCTTCCCATTGAAGTCGAAATACCTTCACTCAGAGTCATCATGGAAGCAGAACTTGATGAAGCTGAATGGGTCCAATCCAGATATGACCAACTGAATCTCATCGAAGAAAAGTGCCTTACAACCGTTTGTCATGGTCAGTTGTATCAGAGACGCCTCAAGCGAGCTTTTGATAAGAAAGTTCTCCCTCGAGCGTTCCATGAAGGCGAACTCGTGCTCAAGAGATATTCACCTGTTCACTCGGATCCACGCGGCAAGTGAACTCCCAATTACGAAGAACCTTTTGTTGTCAAGAAGGCCTTCTCAGGCGGAGCCCTGATCCTCACCACCATGGATGAGGAGGAGTTGCCATCCCCCGTGAACTCCGATACAATAAAAAAATATTATGCCTGAAAAAAATAGATAAAGAGCCCGCTAGGTTGATATCTGCAAGGACAATCTAGGCAAAAATGGGCGTCCTGATGGACCAAAAAAAGAAATGTCCATGCAAAAGTTAGGGACAATGAAAAAAAAAACAATAACAACCTGCTAAGTTGAAAACCCGAAAGGGCGACTTAGACAAAAATGGGTATCCCGGTGGACGAAAAAATAATAGAAAAATGTCCAGGCAAAAATTAGGGATAAAGGCATTGATTGTGAAAACTTGAGCCTCTCTTCGTCATAGCTAGATTTCAGACAGTGACAGAGCAGTCAAGTCATCGTCAACTGGCGCAAGACGTTGGAACCTAGACTTACAGTGGATGGTAGCCAATATTGTAATCAATGCAAAGCATAATTTCCCATTGCCATTTAAATTTATTTCTCAATTTTGTTGCAATTTTCCTCATCAAGGATTTTTGCATCCTTGTACACATCTTATGTACATATTTTTTCACATTCAATAAAATGCATCATTTGATTTCTCATTTGTTTTCTCTTCCGTATTTTGTTTGCAAAATAAACGTTTGTTTGTGATCACGTAATACTATAAAGCGTTGAGAATAATAAAATGCTAAAATCATTCGAGAAAGCATTATGCATTGCATATTTTACTAGTAACTCCTGCAGGATAATCGGTAATATCCATTGGCAAGCCTAATGCCCGACCAACACCGTGATGGTTCTTTGAAGATGAGGCCATCTCCCTGACAGAGCCATCATTTCCCCAGCAAACACAATTATGGTTCTTCGGAAAGGTTGATTACCTTCTATTCCTCCGGCAGATCCATAATGTCCCCAGTAAAGTTGTTATGATGTACCCCAAGAAGAGACACGATTGTCCTTTTTCCCAGCAAGGGTCGTGCATCATACCCAGCATGTCGAAACTGTCACACACCAGTAGCGGTATGACTTGGTTTCTTATCGTCCCCAAGCAGAGAAGATCCTCCGGACTGTGGCAATTCCCTAGACCACAGTCAGGGGTAGCTTAGAAATCAGAGATTTCTGGGTTTGTTCCCCAGTCAGAGTTAGTCATGGTGAGAAGATCAACCTGATTCCTACATCGCCAACAATGTCAGTGGTGATAGTCTAGAAATTTGTGATTTCTCAATTTCTTCCCCAGCAGAGTTGTCACCCTCTGTGGACTTTTTCCTCCAGCAGGTCATCTTCATCTGTGGGTTCTCTCCCCAACCGAGGATGTCGAGTTTGTTTTGCTACAATCTCTGCCTAACCACTGCGCAATACCTTAACCTGCACCTTTGCATGACATGATATCAAGCATCATGTAGAACAACAGATACATGGCATATGCATCAAGCATACTCCCTTTCTTTTGGCCTGTATCATATCCCAACAGATATTCAGTCAAACTTGCACCTCTCTTTTTGTCGCCGTCGGCCAAATTTTTGAGATACTCTTTTATTTAATCCCCTTTTACCCCGAATCATCGAAAAGCTGGCGTATTTCGTACATTCGGATCCAAGAAGATTAAATAGGGGCAGCTGTCGTAACCCGGAATTTTACCTCCCTTTTTGCTGCAAATTCTGCTGCATTTTGGGACATCAACTATGCACACTCTTTTGTTCTTGGATTCTACATAGTTCTAGCAGCATGTGGAATATTCTAGACTCTTCAAGTAATTCACTTACATTTATTCCAATGCATCACTTTAAGTTAAGTGCACCATGTTCCTTGATTTCCAACCTTGTCAACCTTTGATTTGGATTTACATTGGGATGTTCCCACCGAGTTAACTACCTAACTAACTGAGTTAACCGCTGACTCGGTGAGTCAAGTGTAACTAACTCCTAGCCTAATTCCAAACCACCCTAAGCTAGCTCTAAATCAAATTCCAAACCTCTCACACTCCAAACCAAAACTCTATATAAACAAACCCTCAATCATTTTTCAAGGGGGATCAACCATTTCACACAATTTCTCACACTTCACTCTCAATTCTCTCACATTTTCTCTGGAGTTTTTCTGCAACTTTTTCAACTTCATCTCCATTTTCTTCCAAAACCTCACTATAGCTCAATTTCTCCATTGTAGAGTAATCACTTTCACCTTGGAAGTGATTATTTCTTTAGCTTTACCTTCATCATCTTGCAATTCTACTTGATTTTCTGGAGTTTTGGTAGCTTTTGGATTCATCTCAAGTGCTTGTTCCAAGATTCTATGATTCAAATTCGTATTTCAGAGTTTCGTCGCAATTTGCTCAGTTTCAGTACGATTCGGATATAATTGAAGATTCCTCTAGTTTTCTTTGATTATCTTCTTCAAGATTCATTTGCAACAACATACAAGGCTCATCTCAGCCTTGTAGGTTGGTCTTTCTTTGCACATTTTACTGTTTGGAACATTTTCGTATCACTCGCAATGTAGTTTCGATGCTTTTTGTGTGTGAATTTATTATGCCATTACTTGATCCATGATCTTGATGTGTTAATTGATTCCATTGTTGTTTATTTGTTATTATTAAGCTTGATTTTCGTGCACAAATTCATACCCTATCATGTGGTAGTTTGAACAAGTGATTTAGGTGCTCAAAGTGCTTTTTGAAAAGTTATTTTTGCCACTATTACAGCAGTAATCGATTACTCAAAGAGAGTAACCAATTACTCTTCACAGGTTTACCCCAACATTGCTTTTTTCAACTAAGTAACCGATTACTCAAAGAGAGTAACTGATTACTTTGTACAGTTTTCACCAGTTTTTCCTTTTTCAAGCAAGTAACCGATTACCTACTTAGGGTAATCGATTACCATTGTAACAGAGTGCCATTTTTGGTGATTTTCAAGCTTGTTTGTCATGCTTTCTTCCTCTAACTTCCATGGATTAATATGATTGATTTTTATGGATGTTTTAGGTGTTGTTTCACTTCAGTTTAAAGCATGATTGTGAATTTTCTGATGCTCAATCTTTCAATTTCATAATTGTTCATGTCGCGGTCGGCAAAAATATCCAGTCGCCATCATATTTTTTTAAGGGAAATAAATGATAAACCTAAGATCCTAATCCCAAGGGCAGAGATTCCTAAGGTTCGGGAGTCAGTTAAGTGAGGGGAAGGTGTTAGGCACCGCTCACCTCCATTGTACTCAATGGGATCCTCCTTAAGTTCTAAGGTTTGTTTGTTTGTTGTCTAATTTTTATTTATTTTACGAAAGAATCCTAAGTTTTTTATTAATGTACTCACTGGGGTTTACAACCCTATGCCTACGTACCTTCAATTTTGAAGGATCAGAGTAACCGTAGTTCACCTCCCCTGTTCCTACCCCCTAATCCTATTCCTAACCCTAATCCCAAACCCAATCCACTATTTATACTCTTGGATAAAGAGTTTTATCCCTTAATCTATTGTTTATACTCCTAGATAAGGAGTTCTATCCCTTAATATATTATTTATACTCCTAGACGAGGAGTTTTATCCTTAATCTATTATTTATACTCCTAGACGAGGAGTTCTATCCCTTAAAAATCCCTTATCCATTATTTATACTCTCGGATGGAGAGTTTTATCCCTTAATCCCTTATCCATTATTTATACTCTCGGATGGAGAGTTTTATCCCTTAAATCCTATCCATTGTTTATACTCTCGGAAGAAGAGTTTTATCCCAAAATCCTTTATCCCTTGGCCTGTATTTATACTCTTAGAACCTAAGAGTTTTATCCCCATATCCCATCCCTTATTTAGGCTCCCGGACCAAGAGCATTATCCCAAATTTGAATCCCTAAAAAACCTTATTATTATTATAATACTTGCAAAAGAAGAAAGACAAAATTCCATAAGCAAAAACCCAAAATGCCATTTAGTGTTAAAGAAAATAAATCCCAAATTATCTCAAAGTAATTTTTAAATTTTCAATAATCCCAAAAAACCATATTTTATTCCCCAAAGTTAAACTAAATCTAATTTATTTTATTTTACCCTAAAACCCATATTTATAAAAAAATAAATTAAAAAAAAACTAATTTCCTTAAAATAAAGCCTAAACCTAAATTTTATATAAAAAAAAAGTTTCAACAAGTATCATCCCCTAAAAAAAATCAGAAACAAACTCTATTATATAAACCTTTACTTAAAACAAAAAGAATTAAATTATTTAAATCTCTAAACCATTTATTATAAAAACAAAATTAGAAAATAAAGAAAAATACTTATCCTAACACTAATATCCCAAATAACCTATTATTAACCCCAAATAGTTATTTGGATCCTAATTAACTAATTAAATTAAGTCATCAATTTAATTAAACAAAAAAACCAGGGGGTGTATTTTCCTTTCACAAGTAATTGGACCAGTGTAAAAGGGGTGTACTTAGCATCAGGGCGCAAGGCCCATCATCCAAAAACCCAGATTGGCAAAGGAAGTCCATGTGGAGAGAGTCTGACTTTGACTCTCTCCTGGACGTTAGATGGGAATCAAATGGCTCTTCTGGGAATTAACCGTGACCGTTGATCTCAAACTAGGACAGGCGAACGGTTATGATGCAGAGTCAACACAGGGAACATGGTGGACAACAATTCCTTGGATCACCTATTGACTGAGAACTCAAACGATCCGGATGCTGAGGAGTGAGCCACTTGTCACTCATCCAGCGTCACACGGAGGGAGTATTTAATCCCTATCTCTCTCAGACTCCCTTTCATTTTCATTCTTCTTTCTCTCTCTACCCTTCCCCTTCTCTCTCTACCTTTCCATTTCTCTCTCGCTTCTCTCTTCATCCTCCCTCCCCGGCCGCCACCCCAAACGGCCTCTGGCCACCACCAAACCCCCAAAACCACCGGCCAACCCAGATTTCCGGTTGATATTCAACCAAAATCTACAAATATCATGAACCCTAACCCTTTAACCCAGAAACCATCCCAGTTCTCTAGGGTTCGTGAAGAACCCTAGGAACCCTAACCCCACATTCAACCCAAAAACCCAGATTCCCCTTGAACCCCAAGAACCCTAACTGGGTACTTACGAACCCTAACCCTCTACCCCATGAACCCTAGGGTTTATATGAACCCTAATGTAGCACGATTTTTGTGGTCCTGAGTCACTATCGCACGGGCACTACAGTTCGATTCATTTTTTATCCTATTGAGCTCATTAAGGAAGGGAAATACATGTCTCCAATTAACCCTGCTTGCATACTGAGTTTGAACAGCGGTTTGTTAGGTTACAGATGCTATGTGGAGGTGGGGCCCAATCTTTGGTTATTTCGCTTGAGAACATAATGTTTGGATTATTTGTGAGGTTTTTGATACTGTGTTTAGATTTGATGCTTTTGGGTTGATTTGGTGGAAATACTGGATTTTGGGTTTTTGATTAGTATGCTCGCTAAATTTTTTTAATCTTATGCCTACGTATTCCCGTTTGATGAAACAGGGAAATCAGAGAGATCGTAGTTCCTCCTATTCTATGAGACGAAAAAGGTTGTTTTGGTGTCATGTTCAAAGCCCAAGACGTGAAGCTAAAGGTGGTTTGTATCTTGTTCAAAGCCCAAGATGAGAAGCTGAAGGGTCTATTTGTATCTTGTTCGAAGCCCAAGATGTGAAGCTAAAGGGGTTTATTGATGAGAGAGAATTTGTCATCTCTAAAAGGGGTATTTGGTCTGTTTATCACAACTGTTGCGTGACTGGTTATAAAGGAGAATTACTTTAACTGGGATATGTGAATCCAGCAATGCCATAATTTCCTTTATAGGGGATTTTTAACCTGAAGGAGAAAACTTTAGCTCAGTTTAGAGCAATGTCATCTTTCCTTAGGAATTTCTCATGCTAAAAGAGGGACAATGGCATGGATGTAAATAATCCAGAGGCTTGCCGCTTATAGCAATTAGATGAAGGCAAAGGAGTTGTTGATGTTTGTATGCTGTGAGTGAGGCACAAATTTTGATGCAAAAAGGTTGATTGACTCAACCGGGGTTTTCTTATACAAAGCCTAAGAGGAGGCTACTGACCCAACAAGAGGGTGCTAACAAGTGACTGACTCAACAAGAGAGTACTTTTATATATGTCTTGTACGAAGCCCAATACGGAGGCTCAAAGGTGATTGACTCAACAAGAGAGTCTTTTATACTCAACAAGAGAGTGTTTTTTGTATCTCGTACGAAGCCCGAGATAGAGGCTAAAAGGGAAGTGACTCAACAAGAGAGTCTTTTATACTCAACAAGAGAGTGTTTTAGTATCTCGTACAAAGCCCGAGATGAAGGCTAAAGGAGGTTGACTCAACAAGAGAGTCTTTTATACTCAACAAGAGAGTGTTTTTGTATCTCGTACGAAGCCCGAGATGGAGGCTGAAAGTGGGTGACTCAACAAGAGAGTCTGAAAAGGTTAGCTCTGCTGGGGAGAATCATTTGTACAAAGCCCAAGAGGAGGTTATTATGCTGGTGACTGTTTCAGTTGAGTGACAAGTCCAGTATGTTGGATAAAAGAGAAAATCAGTTCTTATGAAGGGAACGATTAAAGGTATTGTTGTACTTTGGGATTGATCAGAGGATCAGGGTTATTTCCTGTTCTTTAAGGAAATGGGAAATCCAAAGGGTATTGAGATTGTCCAAGTCTATTGGTGTTTTGAGAAATCGATTCTCAGGTAGTGAATGATCTTTGTATGATGCCCAAGAGAAGGCTGGTATGTTAAAGGGATGAAGGTAAACCCATAAACTGGTCCGACACTTGACTCAGAAAGACAGCTCTAGCAAATTGATGACTAGGTTCTGTTCCTATACCTGTAGAGGTCTCTGGGTCCTTGTATTAATCCCAAGAGAAGGCATGAGAGCTTTTAAGAAGCCGAAGGGTCCTTGTACAACACCCAAGAGGAGGCGAGGATGCTTTTAAGAAGCCTGTGGGTCCCCAAACCCCGAGAAGTTCAACACATGCCATTCACCGAGAATAGATCAAGCCAGGAAAATCCGAAAATTTGGAAGAAACTCAAGAGATGCCATTCACGGAGAAAAGATCATCTCTGGGGAGTAGAGTTTCTTTTACAATGTCTAAGGGTGACAGTCTGAGAAAGGGTTCACCGAGAATGCTGCCTTTCACGTCTCCATATTGTTTAACCCTAAGAGGAGGGAAGACTGTGTCTGGTAATCCTATGGGGATCTAGTTTTGTTTGTATTTAAAGAGTGACCAACAGGGCTTTACCTAGTGCTAGACGTAGTTGCCGGGGAAAACTCTAAATAACTATACTAGTATTACACAGTTGATTTTTGACAAGTATATAAAAGTTTGTGAAAGAAGACTTACAGTGAGCAGCCCCATAATACAGTTATATATATATGAAAGCGGATAAAGAAAGCGGGTAAACACTTACTCGGTTGTAGAGCTTCCATGCTGCTTGGTTAGTTATTCAACAAAGAAAACTTTGATAACAATATTATATTCAAAATCAAAGCAGAAAGTGCTTTGAAAAGATTTTTGGGGCTTACAGCTCAAGGAGAGGCCCAAGGTTTTATCAGTGATTGCACTGTGGTTTTGAATTTGTACAGGGACTTATACAAGTGACTGAGGCCCAAAAAGGTTTTCTGTACAAAGGGATGGGTCTTACACTCTCTCAAGAGGCCCAAAGGTGTTTAAAGAAAAATAATGGGGCTTATAACACGAGGGTAGGCCCAGATGATTTGTTTTTGAACTGGCGATCGCACCGAGATTTCTTTAACATACTGGGTCTTATACAATGGATTGAGGCCCAAAAAATTTTGGTTAAAAGGGGGTTGGGTCTTACACTCTTTTAGAGGCCCAATGATTTATTTTTGTACAAGTGGTGGGGCTTACAATTCAAGGAGAGGCCCAAGGTTTTTTGTTAAAAAAGGCGACGATCGCGCATAACTTTTTGATGGAATCGGGACTTATACAATACACTGAGGCCCAAAAAGGTTTGTATTTACAAAGGATTGGGTCTTACACTCTAATAGAGGCCCATGAGTGTTTGAAAATGATTTGTGAGGGTGAAAATCAAAGAAACCCTAATTTTGTTTTCCTTTAAAAGTAAATATTTAAAGAAAATAAAATAAAATGATAAAAATACCAAATAAGTTTGAATAAACCACTTGTGATTTTTGCTTAAGGTTTGAAAAATGAGGTTTTAATCACAAGATGAATTAAAACTCATTCGATTTTGATTTTCAAGGTAAATATTCACTTTTAAATGTTTAAAAAACAATTAAAAAGGAATTTATTCACAAAAATACTAATTATATTAAATAACTAATATAAATTTGATTTTTTTATGGAATAAAATATTTCAACATTTTTGTGATTTTTTGGAAAAAGAACCAATAAAAAATAATTAAAATTGAGGGAGTTATTAATTTTTCAAATCATTAAAAATAATAAGAAAAACAATAAAAAGTGGAAAAAATAGCAAAAAGAGGATCTGGGGCGAGGGGGATTCGAACCCCATACCTCTTGTGTATAGGGCGCGCGCCTTACCATTCGGGTGGTGATACATCCGTTGATTAAAACACAACCACAAATATACAAGGCTTGCCTCGTTTTTGGCCTGGCCCAAGGCAAGGCAAGGCAAGATTTTGGTTAGAAACGTGAAGGCCATAGCTTTCTCATTTCTCCATGGATTGGGACAAAATTTAGGTCTATCCTGCCTAGAATTTCACAAGGAATCCAGTGGTGGTGGTGTTTTTTTCAGATCATGCTCCTATTGAAAAACCCGATAGTGGTTTTGAAATAGGCCATGATTTGTATTTTCTGTGCCATCTCTTGGTACAAGCATGAATTACATGATAAATTGGTGCAAACACAACACATATAACATGTATAAGAGATGCATGATCAATGGACATCAAAAGAAAACATGATTCAAAGAATCCAAGTTGTGATTCTTACCTCTTTTTGGAGCTTTTGTGCAATCTGTCAAGGGCTTTGTTCAAGAAATGATTTGATGCTTTGAACAACCTTAAATGATCCCTTAGAAGCTTTTAGGATGGTTGGAATCAGCTGGAAACCTCAGGAACAAGTTTGAGCTCTTTCTTGCAACAGGGGCAAAAGTGGCCAAAATAGCAACTCTCTCAAATGGTGTTCCAGGTGTGTGAAACCATTTGGGTCAGTTCAAGGATGATATTTGGAGTGTGTTTGAGGTTTTATCTGGTTTGGGAAGTGACTGAATCAAGACATGGCTTGAAAAATGCACAAAGGTCCAATTTTGAGGTTTTGAGAGGTGACTTTGTGATTTTGGTGTTACAGGTCACTTGTGAGAGTTTGAACAGCTTAGATATGACATATTGGATGTGTTTGGATCATGAGCTGTGGTGGAATTTCTCCCTAACTCAAAAACTCAGAGTTACCTTGCTAAAGAAGGTATTTTTGCCTAGAGAAAGAGATTTTGAGGAAAGCAAGTGTTGTAGTGCTTTGGTGTACTCAAACTAAACACAATTGAGCTCTATTTATAGTAGAGCAAGTTTGTTTTGGCTGTAATAATGAATGGAAACTGCAGCAGAGGTTTGGCCAATGTTGAGCAATGAGAATCCAAGTCTCCTCTAGCCATTGACTAGAGGTTAGGGCACAGGCTGCTGGTTCCCTAGTTGTTGGATAAGTCTTGACTGAATTCAGTTGGAAATGTCTCAGTCCATGCCACCTTGGTGCATCCATTAAATGTTCCAAACCAAAATTGGAGTCTTGTCCCTCTTTTAGGCATTTCTAGGTTTGACATGCTACTTTTGGTTCCAAAGACTTGGGAGGCTTATGGATCAGTGTTTGTCCCTCCTTGGTCCCCCCTTGAGGTGTTCAGATGGATAGATTTGCTTGCCCTTTGCAAAATTTGAGCAAATCGAGCAAAACTCCCAAATCTGCCTTGCCATGACAGTTTGCAGCAAGGCATATTGGCATTGTCATATCTCATGGCTCAAGTGGACTTTGATGGAGTTCTTGGCCATTTTGGAAAGCCCTCATATGATACAACAACTGTTTGATCATAATTGGTTTTGATACCTTTTGGATCCAAGTGAAAAATGCCCCTATATTTGGAAAAAAGTGAAGGAAGATTCCGACTTAGTGAAAATTTCACCAAGTGTTGGAAAAAAGTGACATTTTCACTTTTTGTGATTTTGATCATTCTATAACTTAAAATCCATAAGGAATTGGAATGAGTTGTAGTTGAGGCTTTTGTAGAGGGCCATGAGAGCTACAAATCCAGCTTTGAATGGGAAAAATGGCCTTGTGGTTTAGGAGTTATGATCCTCCAAAGTTGGTACCCTAGCCACTTTGTTCCATAACTTAGAAAAATTTCTAAGTTTTTATGGTTACCCCTTTTACAAGTTATCCCACTTTTCTTGATTTTTCTTGATGAATGATGATTCCAATCACACATTAACATCATTTTAGGGTCAAAGAACCATAATTGTGAAAAATCTCAAAAAGTCAAAGTTGACTTTTGTGCACAGTTGACTTTCTGTCAGATGAATTCCAAACTGTGCGATCCTCTATGAAATCAAGTCCTTGACCTAAATCCAAATTGGTGGATTGATTTCATAGGTGTTATATGGTGTATTAAATCATGTCCTAGGGTTTGGGAGCATGTCCTGGTCAAAATTCAAAGCTACAGTTGACTTTTTCATCAAAACCCTAATTGTGGTTCAGATGAAACTGAAACTTGTGAATCAAGCTTCTTGGATCAATCCATTGTTGCAAATGGATCAATGTAGTTTATTAGAGACCCTCAAATCCTCTCTTGAGGTCTTGGCTCATGATTTGTCCCAAAAGTCAACGTGGGGGTGAATTAGGTCAAGAAACCCTAATTCCTGATTTTTGATGAATGCATCCCCTGAGGTCAAAATTGACTTGATGATTGGGTCCATGATGTCCCATGGAGCATATTAGGTTATTCTTTGAATCATTGGCTCATGCCCAGAGGAAAATTTCCATCTGGAGGCCCTGGTCGACCAAACCCTAATTTGGTGACACTAGTGATCTTGAGGCTTGATCCACTCAGAATGTTGCAGCCTTGTGCTTGATTCTTGCTGTGGGAGCCCTCTTGATCCTTTGTGGAAGTTTGAGAGGTTTAGACAAGTTGAAGATCATGTCATTCCTTGATTGATCCTTTGTCTAAGGCTCAAAGAGGGCTTGAAACCCTAATTCCTGTTTGTAGTGAATGCTCACCCATCTTTGGGGAGACTAATGAGGCATGAAGGTTCCTCCATATTGTGATGATGACTTGCATAATGATGGAAAATCTTAGTGGTCAAAATTTGGGGTATGAGACCTAACCCTAATTCAAACCCAGGAAACTCAGAAACACCAACAAATATCCACCAACGCACAAACAAAACAACAACAGATTAAAATCAAGCCCTAAAAGCTAAGTTCTTTTTCGGCTTACCTCCTCTGCAGTGTCCAATTAAGCTGCTCCTATTCCTCTTTTTCCTTTTCTGCTTCCTAATCCTTTCTTTGTTTCTTTTTGCAGGTTGAGCTCAAGGAATTTTAGGGTTCTAATGATGAACCCTAAGTCCTTTTTTGTGAAAGAGCTTTAAGTGGTGGTTGTGGATTTGAGCAGCAACAATGTTCGTTCCCTTAGGGTTTCTCTTCTTTTTAATTCTCCGTTTTCTCTTAGTTTATATAGACTTAGGATTTAGGTATAGAAAATTAATTAGATTGAATCTGTTTTAGGAACCTTTTGATGTAATCTCTGTAATTTGATTCGATTTGATTCATGTATTATAATTAGAATTAGGGTTTGATTTGTACCCTTTATATTCTCTTTGTATCAGATTCAAAAATGATAAATGGAAAGATTTGATTTTTATTGATTTGATCTGATTTGATTCTGTTTATCCCTGATTCAGCGCAAATTAGGGTTTGTGATGGGGAAGACGACCCACCAATTGGTCAACCATTTTGACCAAACAAAAATAAAAATAAAAGAAGAAATAAATAAAATAAATAATGAACTATCACTAATAATCAGCCACATAACCAAAAATAAAAACGGAAATCAATACTCAACTTAAGAAAAAATAATAAAACCCGTGATATAAAAACCATATTAAATAACTTAGCAATCATATTAATAAATAAATAAAATAATAATAATAATTGATCAAACCGAATTAGAAAAATAGTTAATAATAATAATGATACCTTAATCCTAATTATTAATAAAAACAACATCCCTAATTAAAAAACTAGACAAATAAACATTCAATAAAAATAATACAAATAATTAACTCTAAAGAATAATATCTGACTATCAAAAACCTAAATCTTTCTAATAAAAATAAAATCCCAACAATTAACCGTAAAACAAAATTTTAAATATTATCTAATAAATTAAACTTAAAACTTTTTTTTCTAACTAATTATAAAAGTTCCTTTATAAAAAAACCAAAACCCAAAATAGCCCTAAAAGTACTAACAAACCCCCAAAAGCCCAAATGGCATCTGAATGACACCCCCCCTGGCAGCACAAAAAATCCCAAAAAGAATAAAAACAATGGTCAAAATTTAGGGTACTACAGATGCCCCTATTTAATCGTCTTCGAATTAGAAAGAGGAAGTTGATGTATCTTCCTCTTTTGAAGAGGAGATGATTAAATACAAGAAGGGCCCTAATTTTGACCGCTGAGTCAGACAGGTACTACACTGACTATCCTAAGATCCCTAGTAATAAACCTGTGTCAAAATATCCAATTGAACCCCTTGATCGATCCCCTTTGGAGAAACCCCTCTTGATAAAACCCAATGATGAAATATAGCGTCACCCCTTGATAGAATCCTTTGATGACAAACCCAATAAAACCTTTTGACAAACTCTCTGATGGAACTCCTTAATACTTAAATAAAAATCCCTTGATAGAATCCCCCGATAAAATCCCTTGGTGAAATCCCTTTCCTCTTTAATACCCCCTTGAGACAATCCCTTAGTACATCCTCTAACAATAACCCTGATATGTTTGATGGCACACCCTCCATGGGTGAGATAAGTTGCTTAAATGAAAGGTGAAGACCTACTCACTGAGGATGATAATTCTGAAAGATCCTTTACTGAAGGGTTGTTCTCACGATATAGTCGAGAACTAAATCCTTAATGGTGATTATGAACCCTATGCATGTATACATGTTTGCGTCTATGAGTGTCTGTATGCGTTCTATTATGTACGATGTTTTATTTGGGCTAACGCCTCTTTTATTATATGCAATGCATGTGTGTCTCTGTCTGAAATAATACTTTTCATAACGTCCTGACTCCCTGACCCTTGAAACTTTGATAATTGTAGTAAGCCATGATATCCTAGATTCCTGTTTAACATGTCGTTAAAGAACCTCCCATGTTGGTTAGATTGTAACGTATATTCCTGTCAGTGTATAAACCCTATATCCTGCTTTGGAAGAATATGATCCCTTTGATGATTCCAAAAGCCGAAGTAAAATCCATTTTCCCTTTTTAAAGCTTTTATTTATACCCGATATTTTAATGCATTATTTCACAATTAATCGACACCTTGTAATCAAGCGGAATGATTTAGGAGGCAAAGAAATATATTTGAAAAACAAATTTTACTGAGAATGGGCCCGAGAATGGGCAACAATACGTAAGGAGGGTAATTCCCATAAGGAGATATTACCATGAATCCAGAAAAGATGTAAGATGGCAATAAGAAAAAAAATTTATTTACGTCCCTATTAAATGTAACACCAGCTAATATCCCTAAGTCTCCAAGATCACGACACTTCGCTTCTGAAGATGACGGCTAGAATGATCGTTCCCTTCTGAATTCCTGTTACGGGGTGACTTGAGTGTTTTCAGTCATATGCCTTTTGGATATCCCTAACTTTTTCCTGGACCGCTCTTTTTTAGAGTCTTAGTCCACCGGGATGACATACCATTTTTTTCGACTAAGCCGCCCTTTAGGGTTTTCGACTTGTCGGGTATCATTTTTTTATTCAAGTCCCTAATTTTTGCATGGGTTGCTCTTTCGAGTTTTCAATCCACCGGGACGCCCTAATTTTTGCCTAAGTCGCTCTTTAGGGTTTTCGACTTAGCGGGCTCTTATCCTCTTTTTCTAGGCATAACATTTTTTGACCGAATCGGAGTTCACCGGTCGTGGTAAGTCCGCTCCATCCATGGTTGTTAATATTAGTGCTCCGCCATTGGAGGCACTCTTCATGACATATGGCCCTTTATTGTGTGGGGTCCCTTTGCTGCGGTGGTCCTTATAGATGGGTAATATTTTCCTTAACACCAAGCTCCCTCTTCGAGTAGGCGAGGACGAATTTTCTTGTCGAACGCTTTCTTAATTCCCTGTTGATATAATTGCCTGCAGCCACACGTTTCCCTTATACGAGGTTTAGCTGATTGAGTCTAGTTTGCCCCCATTTTGCCTTATCCAGTTTAGCTTCCTTTATGATCCTAAACTCTGATTGATGGCCCATATCCTTATGCAAATATATAAGTTTCCATCGAGATCCAGGTCCAGGTCCTTCATAGGAGTCTGAAGTTTCATAATCCTTTATAACCATGACATCTTTGTCCGGGAAGTCCGTCTGCATGAGTTTCATAGTCGTCAACTGGTTTATGAACGAGATGATTTTCCAGTGTACTTCCTTTAATAGCCTTTGGGAGTGACGTATTGGATGTCACATTCAGTTAATAACATATGCCACCTAGCTATTCTCCTTGATACGTCATGTTTCCCTAGTTCACAACCCATTGAATTCTCAAGTATTGTTAAGTACATTATGAGTGGTCTCCTTGGGACTGGTGGCACCAATATAGGTGGCATTTGCAAATATTCCTTAATCCCATCGAAATCCTTTTGATAAACTTCATTCCATTCAATGATTTGATCCTTTTCTGAGTAATTTGAAGATTGGCCCACGAGTAGATGTAAGGTGTGAGATATCTCCCCAAAAATCCATGACCTTCCTTTTTTATCCTTGGAGCTGGCATCCCTTGAATGGCTTTCATTTTGTCCTTTATTCCTCTTTGACTGACCATGGACCCTAATATTTTTCTGGATCTGATTCCATAAGTACCCCTTGTAGGACTTAGTCGTAACTTGAATTTCCTTAACTGATCCAACAACTTTTACAAGTTAGTTATGTGATCTTCTTCTTTTTGTGACTTGGTAATCATATCCTCCATATGAACCTCTATCTCCTTATGAACCATGTTACCATAGCCCTTTGATAAGTTACTCCTACATTCTTTAGCCTAAAAGGTATTACCTTGTGACAAAAAGTCAAATTGTTTTTTGACTTCTTCCCAGATCTTGAGGATCATGTCTAGTCTAGTCCTCCTCGGCTTTCGCTTGATTGGCGTGCGTTCTGTCTTGAACAGTGATTTGTGCTCAACGATGTTCATATCACGTCCAGGCGTATTCTGGTATGACCAGGCGAACACATATGTGTACTCTTGCAACAACTCGATCAACCTTTCCTTTATATCCTTATTCGGAGAAGCACTGACTTTGACCTCTTTCCTATCTTCCTCAGTTCCCAGATTGATCACATCCACTGGTTCCTGATGAGGTTGTATTTCCTTATCCTCTTGCCTCAACAGTCTAGCTAACTCTTCGGGAAGCTCACACTCGTCCTCATCACCCTCTTC
The DNA here is from genome assembly GCA_022829125.1 of Lathyrus tuberosus. Taxonomy (NCBI): domain Eukaryota; kingdom Viridiplantae; phylum Streptophyta; class Magnoliopsida; order Fabales; family Fabaceae; genus Lathyrus; species Lathyrus tuberosus. The sequence continues at coordinate 3,720,227 of JALAZF010000164.1, read as the reverse complement.
CGCTTGGTTAATCGGTAATTCGAAGTCGTTTGAGATTATAGTGGTGTCATTTTTAATAGGTTCATTTTTAAATTTGCACGAGGGAGATTTTTTATTAGTATCCTTTTTTGAACTGATGGGAATGAAAATATTGAAAGAAGGTATATTGCCATTTTGAACAAACAGAAAATGAAAGAAAAAAAAAGATCTTGATTGAAAATAAAATGCAATTTTATTGATAGAAATAATCCAATGAAATAAAAGGCGGCCCTACAAAGCTTTGTCCACTTGCCTTGGGCATAGCAAGGAACTTATTATTATTTTAAGAAAAAAGTAAATTACTTCGAAACAGAAATCATCTCAGGAATCTCGATGGTTCGCCAATTGTCGAAATTAGGCATTCCTTTCTTCCTCTTCCATTAAGGCCACATGATCCTCAATTCCGAATCCCACACTATGGAAATTGTCTTTTATCCCTTCATTAACCGGTTTGTAACCTAGCCCGAATAAGCCCTTCTCCTTAGGTGACTCCCATTGTTTGCCCCAGTTCGTTAGGCCTCCCTTCTTAATAAGGAATTCATCTTCCATCCCTTCCATGGCATTGACTATTGCCCCAATGTGCCCCAGTAATGCATTATCTCCCAGATTTGGTCCCTCAAGGTCTACAACACCGACATCGTGATTTCCGGAATACCTTTTATTGTTATGGTGATCGGAGGATGACTGCCCAATCTTTCCTATCTTTAAACTGTTCTCAATCCTCTCTCCAATGATAACCAAGTCAGCAAATCCTGTTGAGACTGCCCCAATCATCCTCTTGTAGTATATTCCTTGTAGGGTGTCCATAAACATATCCACAAGTTCACTTTCCAATAATGGAGGTTGCACGCGAGAAGCTAGTTCCCTCCATCTTTGGGCATATTCTTTGAAGGACTTATTCCCTTTTTTAGACATGTTCTGCAAATGTGTGCGGTTAGGAGCCATGTTCACGTTGTATTGGTATTGCTTCAGAAAGGCGCTTGCAAGGTCTTCCCAAGTCTTAATGTGAATCCTCTACAATTGCATGTACCAGTCCAAGGATGCCCCACTAAGGCGGTCTTGGAAAGTATGCATCACCAGCTTCTTATTAGTAGCATGGGCACCCATTTTTCGAGCAAACATCCTAAGGTGATTCTTAGGACAACTGACACCCTTGTATTTCTTGAAGCCCGGAGCCTTAAACTTAGGGGGTATGACCACATCGGGCACCAGACATATTTCCAAAGCATTCACTCCACGAATATTGAATCCTTCCACGACCTTTAACCTTTTCTCAAGTGCTTTGTACTTATCATCAATCCCTCTCCTCTCCATAACAGTGGTTCCTTTATTTTCAAGGGCCACTTGTCTTGGATTCTCGCCCTCGTATTGGAAGTTCCAATCTGCGTAATTCTCACGTGGAAAAGGTATGTGAATAGAACGAGGTGCCCCATTGGAAATAAGTGGAGAGACGGTTCCCTCGAGAGATTGGTTAACATTTTTGTGCTTAGCAGTTTCGGTCTCCTCACATTCCAGATCATGGACAAACCCTAGTAGGGGGTTATTGTCTTCAACATGGGGGGTAGGAGCAGGAACCTTCCTTTGACGACTTGACTCGGTTCCTCTGGCTATCAAATTCTGGATGGCAAGTGTTAGTTGATCAATCTGGATTTTCATATCTTCCACGTTCTTCTTGACAGTATCCATTTCTTCTCTTAGAGTAACAGGCTCCTTCCCCATCTGATCCATAGCTTCCCTTCGGTACGCTCGAGTGTGAGGTCGGGAAGTCAGATTGTTATGCTCAATGACCCTGAGACGAAGTTTTTAAAAAAAGGATGATTTTCCCTTTATTCCTTTCTCCTTGTTTGAATGCATGTTGATGCATGGATGTATGAATATGCATGATGTATGCTAAATAATTTTAAAAATTTATTTGGGGGGAATTCCAAAATCCATTGTAGTTAGAGATGAATATAAAATTAGGAAAATAACCCAAAACAATAATCGCAAAATGGAAACTCCTGAACTTAAGAAGGCGTAAACTAAACTGATGCCCCCAATGCCTTCTTCAAATGAGCTTTAAACTCCTTCAAGTACCCTTGCATTTCCCTATCCTCCTTGTGGTGAGATAATAGGTCTTGAACGGGTACAGCTAAGTCCTTAGGCTTGACCTTTTTCTTTTTTTTTCTTTTTTTTCATATATGTTTTTTTTTGCCCTCATGCCCCTTGTGATGTTTTTCCTTCTCCTTGTAAATTTGAGTATAGTCCAAACTGTTACCGCGTAGGAGCTAGTTGAAGATCCTTGAAGAGGAAGTCACACAGAGAAGGATCATAAAATTGTGCAAAAGCAATTACGGCCTCTACCTTCATAGGGATCCCTAAGAGATCGAGGATCCTTCCACACTTGTGTATAAACATCCTTTGAGCCGACTTTGGCATTAAGTCTTAAAGGTCTTTGAGGCTTTGTAAATCAGCACTTAGCATTCTGATGCGTAGGGTAACCCTTTTATTTGAATCCATCTTTCCAATGTTTTTAGAACACATCTTGAAATTCCCCACAAAAATGCGTATATGCAAAATGTTTCTAAATGCATGATGACATGGACATTTTTTATTAAGTGTTTTATCTGGTTGGGGTAAGGTGAAATGCAAGCATGACCTAGTAAAGGTAGGCTCCCTATGATAGGTTAGATCTATGTTTTGTCTACCCAATCCCCTCACATGTAGGATATAAAGTTTGGACAGCATAACGACCTATAATGTACAGACTATACCCTTTTTTTACCATGAGAAAGAGCAAGCCTTCCTATGGTAATCCTTCGGGATAAGTCTCATCTGGGTAGGACCCTAGTAACAGCCCTTGAGGGTTGAATACATAGGGTCTCCCTGAGTTGGCAAGGGGTAGGCTAAAAGTTCTCAGAGTCTCGGACCACATCCAAATCATCCTCTACGTTAGGGGCTAGCCCTTCCATGAGGACACCTTTGGAAGGATCTATTATGAGTGTGGCATCAATGAATTGTTGGGATATCACATCCCCCCAAAACATTTTCGTTCCACGTCCTAATCTAGGGTTATACTCCAAGCTTGGGCTTTAGCTTCACACATCATATGCCCCAATCTAATGCATGATGACAAAATAAAAATATAACAAATATAATAAAATAAAAACAAAATATAAAACAAATAAAAAACATGAGAATAATAAAAAAACAATAAACACCTAAGACAAACAAACAAAACCCTAAAACCTAAGGTTAGTAGGGACTCTCTTTAGGGAGGAATCCCCAGCAGAGTCGCCAGCTGTTGCGGCCGACAAAAATATCGAGTCGCCATCATATTTTTTTAAGGGAAATAAATGATAAACCTAAGATCCTAATCCCAAGGGCAGAGATTCCTAAGATTCGGGAGTCAGTTAAGTGAGGGGAAGGTGTTAGGCACCCCTCACCTCCATTGTACTCAATGGGATCCTCCTTAAGTTCTAGGGTTTGTTTGTTTGTTGTCTAATTTTTATTTATTTTACAAAAGAATCCTAAGTTTTTTATTAATGTACTCGCTAGGGTTTACAACCCTATGCCTACGTACCTTCAATTTTGAAGGATCAGAGTAACCGTAGTTCACCTCCCCTATTCCTACCCCCTAATCTTATTCCTAACCCTAATCCCAAACTCAATCCACTATGTATACTCTTGGATAAAGAGTTTTATCCCTTAATCTATTGTTTATACTCCTAGATAAGGAGTTTTATCCCTTAATATATTATTTATACTCCTAGACGAGGAGTTTTATCCCTTAATCTATTATTTATACTCCTAGACGAGGAGTTCTATCCCTTAAAAATCCCTTATCCATTATTTATACTCTCGGATGGAGAGTTTTATCCCTTAATCCTTTATCCATTATTTATACTCTCGGATGGAGAGTTTTATCCCTTAAATCCTATCCATTGTTTATACTCTCGGAAGAAGAGTTTTATCCCAAAATCCTTTATCCCTTGGCCTTTATTTATACTCTTGGAACCTATGAGTTTTATCCCCATATCCCATCCCTTATTTAGGTTCTCGGACCAAGAGCATTATCCCAAATTTGAATCCCTCAAAAACCTTTTTATTATTATAATACTTGCAAAAGAAGAAAGACAAAATTCCATAAGCAAAAACCCAAAATGCCATTTAGTGTTAAAGAAAATAAATCCCAAATTATCCCAAAGTAATTTTTAAATTTTCAATAATCCCAAAAAACCATATTTTATTCCCCAAAGTTAAACTAAATCTAATTTATTTTATTTTACCCTAAAACCCATATTTATAAAAAATAAATTAAAAAAAACTAATTTCCTTAAAATAAAGCCTAAACCTAAATTTTATATAAAAAAAAAATTTCAACATGTATCATCCCCTAAAAAAATCAGAAACAAACTCTATTATATAAACCTTTACTTAAAACAAAAAGAATTAAATTATTTAAATCTCTAAACCATTTATTATAAAAACAAAATTAGAAAATAAAGAAAAATACTTATCCTAACACTAATATCCCAAAAAACCTATTATTAACCCCAAATAGTTATTTGAATCCTAATTAACTAATCAAATAAAGTTATCAATTTAATTAAATAAAAAAACCAGGGGGTGTATTTTCCTTTCACAAGTAATTGGACCAGTGTAAAGGGGGTGTACTTAGCATCAGGGCGCAAGGCCCATCACCCAAAAACCCAGATTGGCAAAGGAAGTCCATGTGGAGAGAGTCTGACTTTCACACTCTCCTGGACGTTAGATGGGAATCAAACGACTCTCCTGGGAATAAACCGTGACCGTTGATCTCAAACTAGGACAGGTGAACGGTTATGATGCAGAGTCAACACATGGAACATGGTGGACAACAATTCCTTGGATCACCTATTGACTGAGAAGTCAAACGATCTGGACGCTGAGGAGTGAGCCACTTGTCACTCATCCAGCGTCACACAGAGGGAGTATTTAATCCCTATCTCTCTCAGACTCCCTTTCATTTTCATTCTTATTTCTCTCTCTACCCTTCCTCTTCTCTCTCTACCTTTCCATTTCTCTCTCGCTTCTCTCTTCATCCTCCCTCCCCGGCCGCCACACCAAACGGCCTCCGGCCACCACCAAACCCCAAAACCACCACCCAACCCAGATTTTTGGTTCATATTCAACCGAAATCTGCAAATATCATGAACCCTAACCCTTTAACCCAGAAACCTACCCAGTTCTCTAGGGTTCGTGAAGAACCCTAGGAACCCTAACCCCGCATTCAACCCAGAAACCCAGATTCCCCTTGAACCCTAAGAACCCTACCTGGGTTCTTACGAACCCTAAACCTCTACCCCATGAACCCTAGGGTTCATTATGAACCCTAACCCTAATTCAAACCCAGGAAACTCAGAAACACCAACAAATATCCACCAACGCACAAACAAAACAACAACAGATTAAAATCAAGCCCTAAAAGCTAAGTTCTTTTTCGACTTACCTCCTCTGCAGTGTCCAATTAAGCTGCTCCTATTCCTCCTTTTCCTTTTCCGCTTCCTAATCATTTCTTTGTTTCTTTTTGCAGGTTGAGCTCAAGGAATTTTAGGGTTCTAATGATGAACCCTAAGTCCTTTTTTGTGAAAGAGCTTTAAGTGGTGGTTGTGGATTTGAGCAGCAACAATGTTCGTTCCCTTAGGGTTTCTCTTCTTTTTAATTCTCCGTTTTCTCTTAGTTTATATAGACTTAAGATTTAGGTTTAGAAAATTAATTAGATTGAATCTATTTTAGGAACCTTTTGATGTAATCTCTGTAATTTAATTTGATTTGATTCATGTATTATAATTAGAATTAGGGTTTGATTTGTACCCTTTCTATTCTCTTTGTATCAGACTCAAAAATGATAAATGGAAAGATTTGATTTTTATTGATTTGATCTGATTTGATTCTGTTTATCCCTGATTCAGCGCAGATTAGGGTTTGTGATGGGGAAGACGACCCACCAATTTGTCAACCATTTTGACCAAACAAAAATAAAAATAAAAGAAGAAATAAATAAAATAAATAATGAACTGTCACTAATAATCAGCCACATAACCAAAAATAAAAGCGGAAATCAATACTCAACTTAAGAAAAAATAATAAAACCCGTGATATAAAAACTATATTAAATAACTTAACAATCATATTAATAAATAAATAAAATAATAATAACAATTGATTAAACCGAATTAGAAAAATAGTTAATAATAATAATGATACCTTAATCCTAATTATTAATAAAAACAACATCCCTAATTAAAAAACCAGGCAAATAAACATTCAATAAAAATAATACAAATAATTAACTCTAAAGAATAATATCTGACTATCAAAAACCTAAATCTTTCTAATAAAAATAAAATCCCAACAATTAACCGTAAAACAAAATTTTAAATATTATCTAATAAATTAAACTTAAAACTTTTTTTTCTAACTAATTATAAAAGTTCCTTTATAAAAAAACCAAAACCCAAAATAGTCCTAAAAGTACTAACAAACCCCCAAAAGCCCAAATGGCATCTGAATGACACCCCCCTGGCAGCACAAAAAATCCCAAAAAGAATAAAAACAATGGTCAAAATTTAGGGTACTACATTTCACATTTTCTATATTGCATGAACATGATCATTCTTGCACAATTCTATTAACACAATAACATGATTTTGTGTTGCATTTTGTGTCATTTGGTACTGTTTTGAACTTTCCATTCATGTTTGATTTAAGTTTGTTCTTCAAAGAATAAGCTTGATCTTGTATAATCAATAATGCACCCTTTGCTTTAATAATTTTTCAATTCATTTTGGAAAATTATTAGCATATTCATCCCTTTTGATTAATTAATCGATACTCTGTTTCGATAATTAATCTCACCCTTGGCGCTTCTTTTTAGGTTTCCTTTAGAGCTTTCTCTATCTCTTCCCCCTCGCGGAGTCGGAGTTTGCGCGACACTGGAGCACTGTACAACTTGGAGCTGTTACGTTGTCCGTTTCAACTTCTGCACTACACCCTGTGTGTTAGGGAAGGAATGAGAATGAAGAATTCCTACTCTCATTCTGACTACTTCAAGTAGGGGACGAATGACCTTGTGCTTGGCTTAGTCACCTCTATCTCCAAGCGGTAGCGTATCTCCTTCCCCATCTGAGTCGATCCTTGATCATTATTGCCTCTTTCTATATCTCTTGATCAATCACCATCCTTTTGGTTAGAGATCATTATCTCTTGGGTTAGCACCCATCTCTTATCTCATTGTCCTTTTCTTGCGGTTAATCATTGCTTTTTGATTCCCCTGAAGAGTCTCAATTCCTTTTCTTCGGTTAAACACAAATTTTCTGTTAAATACCGAAACTCTTGCGGAGTTCGTAACCTTCTTTTGGTTTTTCCCCCTTTGATTGGTTAACCACTGCCTGTCAGTTAAAACACCAACTTACACTTCTTCTCAGTTAACCACAGTCTATCTGTTAACATACTGAGCTCCTCTTGGGTTAATCACCTTCTCTTAGTTAATCACCCATTTTTTCAGTTAACCACAGCCAGTATGTTAAAACATTGAGCCCCTTTCGAGTTAATAACCTTCTCTTGGTTAATCACTCGTTTCTTTGCGGTTAATCAAAGGTCCTCTGTTAACACCGAATCCTCATCGGTTAAAACCTCTTTTGGTTCATTACCCTTTTCTGTTGGTCGGGTACTGTTTGTTCAGTCCGTACTAACATCCCTTTTGGGTCACGACCTTCGCTTGGTTCTACTCCCATTCTTTTGGTTGATCACAGTCTATCTGTTAAAACCTTTATCCCCCCAGAGTCAAACACCTTCTCTTGGTTCAGTACTCTCTCCTTTTTGGTTCTTCACAGCCAGCCTGTCGATGCCAAACCCTTTTTCCCCACAGAGTCCTACTCTCTTCCTTCGGTTAATCACTGCCAGTTAGTTAATATACCGAACTCTTTTCTCTTGGTTTTAACACCATTCCTTTGTTTGTTCCCCAGTGGGGTCGCTAACCGTCCGGTCCCCATCACAATTCTTTGTTCTCTTACCTCCCCAGTGGAGTCTTCTCTATTCCTTTTACTCCTTTATTTTCTTGGTTTCGACATTATTCTTGCACTTTGTCCTCAGCACAGTTACTATGTCTTTCCTTTTGCACTTCTTTCTTGGTTTTGACACTAACTCTTGGGAATCCCCAGTCTAGTTTTCTCTCTTTCTTTTGCTCTTGGTTTTGACACCCCTCTCTTTTATTTTTCCGTCTTAGTTCCCCGAACTACGGAAGCTCTGATTCTGCATTCTTTCGAATGTATGATACGTAGGCACGAGATCGCGATGATCTTGGTGAGCACACTTTCACCCTTCCACCTTCTTCCTTTCTCCTTTCTTTTCCCTGGTTCCTTTGAACTATGACGCTCTGATTTCCTCATTGTACTATGAGGGTACGTAGGCACGAGGGCCCTAATCCTCCACGAGCACTTTCTTTCTTTCTTTCTTTCTTTTTTCTTTTTCTTTCTTTCTTTCTTTCTTTTTATTTTTCTTTCTCTATCTCTCTCTCCTCTTTCTCTTAGCTAGAAGCCTTCAGATAGATAACCCATCCGACCCTAGAAGCAAGCGAAATGGTTCCCGTCGAGTACGACGGATGCATAAGGTGCTAGTACCTTCCTTTCGCATAACCGACCCCCTGACCCGTTTCTCTTCCCCTGGGTTTTATCGATATTTTCCATGTCCTTTGGGACTAAATAAAGTTCACTGGCGACTCTATTTTATCTTTGTGTGTGCGATTCACTCAGGTATAATCCAACCATCTTTAGCAGGGTTGAATGCAAAATCAACAGGCCATCATGGAGCAATTTTTGCTAGATTTCTTTCGAAATTTTGCCTATTCACATGATTAACTTCAACCATAAAATAACTTTGATCTGCTTAAATGTTCTCCACTATGCCATCATTTTTCCATATCAAGATCCTCTGAAGGAGCGAAGAGGGTACTGCTCCGATGTCGTGTATCCACTAACGGCCCAACAACAGGTTGTAATTGGCTTTCGATTCAACAACCATAAACATGGTTGGCTTGGTAATGGTTTCAACTGTTAAATCCATCTGGATCACTCCCATAGTGCGTCCAATATTTTCTTCGTAATTTGACAAGGCCATGTTATGAGGCTTGAGGTCTGTGTCGAACTTTCCCACTTTCTGTACCATAAAGTGCGGCATCAGGTCCACTGCCGCTCCACCATCCACCACGGTCTTATTAATTCCCATATTTTCCACTTTTCCTCTAACGAAAAGAGGTTTAAGATGAATTTTCATTGCTTCATATGGCCTTTCGAAGAAAGCATTTTGCTCATCGACACAACCGTTATTCATTATGTAGTAACACACTGGCCTATGTCTGGCCATTTCAACCTCCATCACTTCCTTAGACTCTTTGACCTCAGTAATTTGGTCGTACTCCCTAAGTAACACAGAAACCACATTGCAGCTTATGTCCAAAGAGGGCTCCGACTCTGTGTCGAAGTTATCAGTTATCATATCATCATCCGCTGGTGGTAATTCTGACTTATCTTTAGATTCCTCCTTTCGAGCAGGGAAAAGATTCCTCCCTACTGGCTTTTTCTCTTCGCCTTTGTCTTTCCTTGGAGGCTAGTTGGTACTAGACTCCGCCAATGCTTTCTCATTGGCCTCCTTTTCCTTCTTTCGTCTCCTCTGTTGCCTTCTCCATTGAGACCTCGACATGGCGTTCTTGCCCTTGTAATTCTCAGATCTGTAGGCTTGCTGTTTTGACACCTGGAACTCCCTTTAATAGGCTATCAAGGAGCCTCGACCCACTTCAAAACTCTGCCATTTTCCCTGGCCTCACCCCCCTTCTCAACAAGCTCCATCCACCTTCCTTTGGGAGCATCAGCAGTTGGTTTGAAGGTAGTTGGTCTGTTCTCCTGGAGACTTCTACCTCCTTGCTCTTGCCTTCGAGGGACTCCCCTTTTGTCGAAAGTATAGGGACTAAGGGTATCTCTCCAGTTCCTCCTGCGACTATCCATTCAAACTCTTTCTATATTCTCCGCAGCTTTCTTGTCAAAGACAGAACTGCACCTAGGGCACAACATCACTTCAAAATTCTTTCGTTGGCAGTGATGGAGAAACTCCAGCAAGCTTTCATTATCCTTTGGGTACGCCACCTTCACTTGCTCCTTGTTTCTTCGGGCACTTTCCTCATCAGCTTCCATCTCAGCCTCCTTACTCACTTCGACCATGTCAACTTCTAGATTATTGCCATCAGTGATCTTTAGCTTTTACAATTTGACCCTAAGGCCCTCGGTAGCCTCAGTCATGTTACTCTCCTGACTCAAACCCTCAGTAGTTTCGACCATAGTAGTGTTTTTGTCACATCTTTCAGACGCTTCGACCATGTTGATAATGGTCGGCTCAGTGTAGTGGGCATCTGCCACTTAGAGGGGGTCTAAGTCGATCTTCACCTGAGACTTTGTCTCCAAACTTTAGCCTTCCATGCTTAATTTCATTATGTACCAAATCCCTGAAAAGAAAACACTGTGAGGTTTTGTGGCCTAAAAAATTGTGATATTTACAAAAACCTCGTTTCTTTCGTTGTTCTAACGCAGGCATTTTAGCTCCAGGAGGTAAAATCATTTGGCCATCTTTGACTAGTAAGTCGAAAAAATTGTCACACTTGGTGACGTCGAAAGTGTATGTTCTTTTAGGGAATTTATCATTCTTTTCTGGTTCGACATGATTCTTCCCATTTGCAGGCGCCAGAACCTTGCATGAATAGGGTGACCCTTGTTTTAATTCGGTCAGGTCAATTTCGTTTTCGTCGAAGTCTAAAGGGTCGCTATATGTTTCCTAATAATCTTCATTCAATTTGACATACACTACCCTTTCTCTCCTATTATTCTTAGTTGCATTGGCTTTTTCAGTCTTTAAGCGCTCTACCTGTCGAACTCTATCAGCCAACTGGGCCATATCCCTCAAATATTGGGTGTCTAATTTCTTTCTAATAGAATAATCTAAACCACCAGCGGCCATTTCGACCAATTCATGCTCGGGCACTTGTGTGAAACACCTTGCCTTTAGAAAACAGAACCTATTGAGATAATCGTCTGTTGACTCAGTAAATTTATGCTTAATACTAGCCAATTCCTCCAGACTAATCTTCGACTGCCCCATGTAAAATTTTTCATGGAACAATCTTTCTAGATGAGTTCAATTACGAATCAAATTCGTTGGGAGCGTCGTGAACCATGTAAAGGCATTTTTAGTGAGCGAACTAGGGAAATATTTTATTCTTAAATTTTCATTATTCGCAAGGTCTCCTGCCTTAGTTAAATATCTCGCCACATGTTCGACAGTAGATTCATTAGTGTCCCTAGAAAATTTTATAAATTTTGGGACCTTCAATCCCCTAGGTAATTCAGTTTGTAAAATATAATCCGACAACGGGGAAATATAGTTTGGCTTGTGAAGGCCAATATTGACCCCGTTTTATGCCATAATTTTTTCGACCATGGCAGCCAAGTTAATATCTCCCGCCATACCATCATATCGAACTAGATGTATGACTTCGTCAGTATCTTGATTCTTGTTAACCATCACCACCCTTGGTTCCTGCTCCCTTGGCACTTGTTGTTCGATTCTAACTCCTTGAATCGCCACATCTACACGAGGTGCATTTCGATGGGCTTGGTTAATGGTGGGATCCTCTTCAAGGATTTCCCTCTGGTTTTCGACCACCAACTCCCTTCGAATTTGTTGAGGAGCTTGTGGAACCCCAAAGAAGTCTGCGATTCGAGTCATCTGCGCTTCCAACTGTTGGTTCGTTTGGGTGGTGTTTTGAATCAAAGGATTGAATATTGTACCCATCTGTTGGGCAAGTATATGGACTATGTCATGGTTACTTTCGTCCATTTGCTGCCTTAAAACTGCTGCAGAGTTTGTAGTGAAATTGGGCATTGGTTTGGCAGAGAATCCCATCCTTGGGGGTGGGTTAATTCGACCCATATTATTAACAGCAGATCCAGACCCTTGCAAAGGCAAATAAGTGTTCACCACTGAGTCAGTGAACGCTGCAGTCGCACTGTGTAAATTCGCCATCATCGAAGTTGGCATGCCGTATGGCTGTTCGCGACCATTTCAAGGCATTGTGAATCCAGACACATAAGGCATGAATACACTAGTACCCACTGGACGAGGGGTCACCGGTTGACCCTACGTCCTTACAGAAGACAAAATTGGTCCAATATGAGCATTCGACGGAATGGCCGTCGTATTCGCCGTAGTTTCCCCCGTTGAAAGAGAGGGTTGTTCTCCATTGTTATTTGGCGAATTCTCCATCCTTCTTATGTATCTCTTTCTTGGTATTGCTTCGTTATTAGTGGCTATTTTACCACCTCTCAATCTCATACAACGAAATTAAGAGAGACACAAGAAATGAAAAACTTCAAAATATTTTAGAAATTTGAACAAAAAGCATTGGTCCCACTCGGCGTGCCAATTTGTTTATCTTCGAATTTTGTAAACAAGCGCCAGTCTTCCAAATTTTTGTCTTTGGTTACTTATAGGATCGACTAGATTGATCCTAAGACATGTGCTTTTATTCGTTTTAAGTTTTATGATGTATGAACATTTCAACAATGTTCTTTTGGTTGATTAAAGGTAAAGTTACAATTCTTAAAGAAATGTAGAAAAGGAAATTGTAAAGTAAATAACTTTAAAGTAAATTTGCAGGAAGTATAAATGACGAAATCTTAAATGATTCAATGAAAATTGTAAAAGTATGATGGTCACACGTACATTTCACTCAGGAAACTCTTTTCTCAATACACACAGATACTTTGAATAAATTTGAGTTTTTTGTGCAAGTTTCAACACACGAATCCTAACTGCTAAGACTCTTATTTATAATAAATCGAAAATAACTGTAATCTAACGGTCTTTTCGTCAGAAAATGCCATGTCTTCGATTTGATGCATTTCGCTTCTCAAAAACTCTCCACGTGTCTCCGAGAAACGGATAAGGCCAAAAAACTGTTATTAACCCCTTTTTGAATTGTATTTGTCGAACGCTACTTCAAGCAACTTCGTTGAAATCATGTCTAGACTAAAAAATATTTCTAAGTCCTAGACCATAGCTTCCTTTATGCAAAAGTATCTTCGACTAGGTTTTCAATATTTTTCTGTCGAAAACAACAAATTCTTTTTCAGAATATCTTTTCAAATTCCACTAGCTCATTTCAACTATTCATGTACGTCGAAATCCAGCCAACAGTATTCGACGGGTGTCAAAAGATGTTTTAGTGTGTGTCAAAATTACATACGTCGAACAGAGTTTGTATTAACTGTATTTGACATAAAGTCAAATACAGCTTGTCAAAGCATGCAGTTGAATCATGTAGTTGTCGAAAGAGTCGACAAAGTCGAAGAATACTGACTTAGCTTAGTTTTAGTTGAGTTAGTTATTTTGTGATTACTTGGAGTGTAAATAATCTCATCTATAAATAAAGAGGATCTCTATTTCATTTGTATTATACGAGAATAACATGTTTTGTATGAGCCTTGTGTGTTTCAGGAATCACAGTTGTGATTAACGCACATGGTAGCAAACACTTAGAGTGCAGTTTTGCACAACAATACATTATGTTAGGGGAGATTTTCATTAGGGAGCATTGAACATTATATGACTTTCCTTTCTAGAGCAACACCTTTGTGAGAGACACACCACATACTCATCCAAAACCTTAAGGTGATAGGTGTATAAGTTCTCTCACTTATAAATGCTCGAATCTCCACATTTCTAGCCAATGTGGGACTATTACACATATTACTCACACTTGTTATACTTAACACATTCTTCTTATTCCTCTAAAATTTCTTTTTTCTCTCATTTTCAATTGTATTGTTTTCTTCTTTGAATTCTCTGTGTAGTGTAGAATCATCTAGCAACTAAGGAATGGTTGTTTCACCTGAGTAAAGAGTGAAGAACAAGAGACGTGATCAATCAGAAATATTAATTCTTGCTCATCAAAATTGATTCGGTTAACTTCAAGATTGAAGTTTTCCCAACAATTGGCTCATCATCTTCGGAGCCACTTCGTCGTCTATTCAAATTATAAAGGTTGCACTATCAATTTTTTTAAATATACTTAAAAATTATTAGGGTTTTAAAAATAAGGAAAGAGAGAGAGGGACACTGTGAATGTAAGGCGGAGTTGTATATATGGTAGTGATATATTAATTATTCAATTAATCTAAAAAATATTTTTTTTTTTATAAATAAAACCAAAAAGAGTAAGATATCACACACCGAAGCAATTCTGATAATTTCAATGCATGATCAATTAAAGACCATGGTGCTGCAGGCAGACATCAACATCCTCACATGCAACTAACTTGTGTACTAAAAGAGCTTCCAATAATAATGACCGATTCGGTCCCCTCGATCCATTTTAGAACAGGTGCATGCTTTAATCTACAAGACACTCCCATGTCTCCTTTGCCATATATAGCTAGTGCCTGCACATATAAACTAGATCCTGACATATCGTAGGAGTTGCACATGTTGGTCTATTCCAAGTTTTCTTTAAGTATGTTAGTTTGACTGTACTCAACGGTAATCAAGTGTTAGCCAATTATGATAACGATCTGGTTTCGATTACAACGTTACGTTACACTGCCTTTATTGTCGTTATTACACGCACAATAGAATCGTACAGGTATATCTAAGCAATTTTATTTACATTGAAACGGTACTTATCCTCTCCCTCCACTCATCCATGCGAATGCAATGCAGTTAATTAATTCATGTTTATGAGTTATTAGTTCGTATGTCTTTTGTTGCAGACATTTCATGGAATCATGCAAGCAGTGTGTACAGGGTACAGACACCGATAACAGTTATGTTAAAGTTAAAAGCGACCAAACATTGATTCGCATTATGACACTTGTACGTACGTACGTATATCATTTGATGTGTTCTGATTCTGAATATGACATGAATTGAATTATTTAAAATCATTTAAGGTAGAAAATCAAAAATTGAGATTCAAGGCGTTCAGAAAGAATCATCAAAGCCTGCTGAGCTGATTCACTGACATAAAATAATCTATTTATGATATATGGTTCATATTAATGTTTTAAATTGGAAGTCGATAAATAATCTATTTATGATGTATTGTTCATATTAATGTTTTAAATTGGAAGTCGATAAGCCTAGGTCATGGTTTAAAGGATTATTGGCTAACTTCTAATCAAACAGCAAACAAACAACATTTAAAGCAGTTAATTTTCAAATCAAACAAAAAAAAAAGTAATTTTTTAATACACCATCCATATTTTTTAGACACCACGCAAAATTTCTTTTTTACCCCCTGATTCCGGATATGCACATTCGAACGCACCGTTTTTTTTAAAAACGTTCATTTGTTCCGGATATGCATATCAGGAAAAATTTCTGATCTGCGGATCCGGAAAAATAGCAGAACTTTTTTTTTTAAATCAGTTTTGTTGGTTTGTCGCATATGTTAATATATCGTCACAACTTAATATACATTCGAAAACATCCATATATAAAATAAAATGATATATATACATAATAATACTCCTGTCAAAATACAGTATATAAATGTAATAAAAATAGAATACATCAAACTAAAAGCTATTGTGTATGGCGAAGGATCTCTCTTGGCTCCCCTGCTCCTCTGCCCCTACCCGTCGTCCTGGCTCGATGTCTGCGGTACTGAAGTGCCCCCCGAGCAATCTCAATAATCCTATCCATGGCAAGTCTGCCACCAGAGCCCTCAGGGAGGTGACCGTTTGCAATGGCCGCCCGCGCTATCTCCTCTATCTCACGACAGGGAGGTAGGACATCCTGAGTATGGTCCAGCTCAGACTGCTGCTCCTCTAATATCTCCTGATGAGCAGGTCTGGGTGACGATCCCTCAGCAATGGGCACCATGCATGGGTGT
Organism: Lathyrus tuberosus; assembly: GCA_022829125.1. Classification (NCBI taxonomy): domain Eukaryota; kingdom Viridiplantae; phylum Streptophyta; class Magnoliopsida; order Fabales; family Fabaceae; genus Lathyrus; species Lathyrus tuberosus. The sequence continues at coordinate 3,704,251 of JALAZF010000164.1, read as the reverse complement.
GAGACGGTATAGAACCACATGATGTACCCGGCAGCAAGACACGCTCCGATAAGTATCGATTAGTAATGGTCGAACTGCATGTCAACCATCCTGAGAATAGCGAAACCTCGGCGAATGGGCGCGTCACACGGTGATCGGCATAGGCGTCATAAAAAATATCCTCAGTAGCCATCTGATCAAGATAAACTCTGTAGGGGTCGGGCGCCTAGTTCCCTCTGAGCAGGAGAAATGCAGCAGCACGCGGCATATCCCTCAGTGTACCCCTCGACACTCCCCCAACTAGTAATCTTGGGAAAGTGTTGTAATATCCACGCCTGAAATGGAAAACATAACATCGGTGTCAAACATTATAATGAATATAGAAAGAAAAGAAATGAAAAAAAAAGACATAGAATATAAGATTGTTACTACGTATAGTGTACAGCTGCCTACCACAGTCTTGGCTGCCCAGCGGCAACCATCTGAGAGCCTAGAATAGGTGAATGTCAGCGTAGCCTCCCCCCAGTTGTACCCATGGATCTCTGTGGGATCCAAAAGGTACCTGAGGTAAACGATATCAACGTAAGTGGCGCTAGTGTCCACAAACAGTTGTGTGCCAAGCAAAAACAGATAGTAGCATCTCAGGGCACGCTGCTTGTGGATCGCCACCTCAGCTGCATCACCTGTTGCCCATCCTGCCTCTGCAAGCTCCGCACAAAACCTGTGTGTCAGAAAGGAGAACCGGACGTGTGCGCCTCTCAACTGGGTCACCTCCGCAAGTGCCTCATTTGGGGTAGCCCCAAGCTCCTCAGTCAGCATCTCCATCGCGTCCACCTTTGACATCTTACCGTGACGGAGAAGGGTACTCGTGATCGGTAGATGTAAAAGGCACGAGATGTCATCGAGTGTGATCGTGAGCTCGCCGTACGGTAGATGGAATGAGGATGTCTCAGGGTGCCATCTCTCAACAAAGGCCATCAGCATACCGTACATGATCTAGGGATATCCAATCTTAGAAAGGCCTCCGAGACCAGAGGTAGCAAGTGCATACTAGAACCACTCATCCCCTGGCAGCTCCGCCATCATGTCTATAACCTTGCCCCATGGCTATAGAACTTCTGGGAATCCTTCTCCTGAAAATTTCCAAATAAAACAATGTTACAAATGAAAATATTTTCAACGAAAACAATTCTATAAATAAACCGAGAAAGGTTGCATGTCCTAGCCAGACATATCTGGCAATATGCTCAGAGTACCCCACGAGTAGGGACATATCAGACAGTCCCCCGGGGTAATCGTCCAGCTCATCGAAATCGTCATCGTCGTCACCACCCTCATGTGTTGGGTGATCACCCTTAGGAACAAGAACAGTGGATGAAATAGGAGCAGCTGAGGGAACTGGAGTCTCCCGACGACGCCTGCGTGGGGGCTGGGAACTTGATGAACCAGCAGTAGGAGCCCGACGCCTCCGAGATGTAGAATCGGCGGCTGATAGGGGAGTGGCCTGAACCTGTGATGTGGAAGGTTGTGGTGTAGGATGTGGTGTAGGTGTAGGATGTCCCTCAGCTGTAGGGGCTACCCCAACTCTCTCAGCGCCGGAACCCTCGGCTGTAGACTGCGTCCGCTCACGTCGGACATATGCATGATGAGCTGTCCGTCCATGTATGATACGATCGTCTCTGCCAGCCATGTAATCTGCAAAGCATAATAATAAATTAGAATTTTTTAAAAATAATTAAAAAAAAAATAGAGACCTTCCGGATTTGCACATCCGGAAGTACTCAGAATATTTAACGTTAGGTTTTTCCGGATTTGCACATTTGGAAGCACTCGGAATATTTAACGTTGAGTTTTTCCGGATTTGCACATCTGGAAGCACTCAGAATATTTAACGTTAAGAAGAAGAAGAAGAAGAAGAAGAGGAAGAAGAGGAAGAAGAAGAAGAAGAGGAAGAAGAAGAAGAAGAGGAAGAGGAAGAAGAAGAGGAAGAAGAAGAAGAAGAAGAAGAGGAAGAAGAAGAAGAAGAGGAAGAAGAAGAAGAAGAAGAGGAAGAAGAAGAAGAAGAGGAAGAAGAAGAAGAAGAGGAAGAAGAAGAAGAAGAAGAAGAAGAAGAAGAAGAAGAAGAAGAAGAAGAAGAAGTACGTATTTGAAGTTCTAAATACGCAGCCATGGCTAATGTACCATAGAAAAGGGCATTTTAATGCCATGATCGTCCGTTTAAAGCAGCAAACAATACCTACATTGTCTCTAACCTATGTTATTCATACTACCTAACAATTTCTTCACCTAAATGTCTACTCTAAAACGATTACTCGAAAATAACTCTGAAACTCTAAAATTCAAAAACTTACCGATTAAATTGTGATACAGAGGATTTGGAGTGTCTTGATCGTTGTAGAAGTTGCTCTGCGCCGAACTCGAGTGAAAAAAGTCGGGATTTGTGGGATTGAGAATTTGAGAGCTTGAGAGAGTTTGGTTGTTTGGAATATGAAAATGTAAAGAATGGGGGGAGGGAGAAGGTCTGGCGCAAATTAATAAGAAATTGTTCCGGATCTGCAGATCAGGGATTTTTCCTGATATGCACATCCGGAACAAATCAAAGATTTTTAAAAAAAAATGGTGCGTCCGGATGTGCACATCCGGAATCAGGGGGCAAAAAAGAAATTTTACGCGGTGTCTAAGAAATATGGGTGGTGTATTAAGAAATTTCCAAAAAAAGGTATATTTGGAACAATCGAAAGGGACATGGAGTTCAACATTAAGCTAGCTTCTTGGTCATGGCTTTCTCTCATTAAAAGAACCTATTGGTGTAGCTTTTATGAATTGTGTAAGACTCCCTTAGAATATTTAAAATAATTCATTGCCTTCAATAGTTAATTTCTTTGTAATTGTAATGGTGGAGTGATTCTTGTCTTAATGGGTTTGAGTACCCTGGTACTCATATCAATATATATTTTCTTAACAAAAAAAAAACGAAAAAAAGTTTAAAGTGGTTAGTCTTCAAATTAAAAAGAAATTTTGCAGAGGCTAATTTTGAACCAAGACAATGTTTTGAGTTAGTTATCATCCGAACTAAACCATCGTTTTGTACAAATTGACAAAGAACCAAATTGAAATTTATATCGGTTTAATCTCAAACCTAGTGAGTTATTATATTAGGCTAAACTCTAAAAACAAGTGAAGTTTTATAATAGGATGATCTCGAACCGATAGAGCTTTTAATCAGGTTGAGTTCAAGAACCGTTGTGAAAATTTTCATTGGGTGATCTTCACGAACCAAAAATGAATTTTTTTCTTCAATAATGGAGCTCACGAACTAAATAGATACTTATACAATTCTCCCAAATACAAACAAGAGTCTTTTTAAATGGTTTATCTCACAAAGCAAAATATCAACTTCCTAGAGAATGATTATTTACACTGAAAATTTCACTTTTTGTAAATTTACGATTTTGCCCTCACTCAGAACAAAGTTCTTTACTAGACTCAAGAACGCTCTCAAAGTAAAGCTATGGCTAAAATATGAGAGAAAATATAAAAGATTTAGAGGTGATGAGAGAAATGAAAAGTGATATTTTTCACGTGTTTGGGATGTGAAAAAAGTGAAAGAGAAGTGCTTTATTTATAGATTAAGGTGTGGTGTAAATTTGGAATCAATTCATGGGTTTTTTAATTCACCTAATCAATTAGGCACCTCAAATAATCAATTGTTGATGCCAAAAGTGGAAGGTTTTTATATAGACTTGTTAGAACAAGATTTGGTTCTGCAACTTATCTTGATGTTTTTATGATAACAATGGAGTATTTGTGTGAAGAACAATTTAGGTGCTCTAACATTTGTTATTCTGATGGTTTAACAAACATGTTCTAACTTTAATAAAGACCATGTGCTACATCACTCTGATATTCTTTATGGTAACTTCAATGTGAAGAAGCAAGAATTGGTTCTAATCTACTGTACGTCAGAAAGATTCCGAGAAGACATTATGTTGCTGTTGTAACGTCTCTTGGATCTAATCTAAGGATATGACTCTGATGTTCTTATGCTGAAGCCTGTAGTGCTTCTGAGGTCGTTAACTTCTGAAGACTAAGTGCTGAAGATTATGAAGACAAGGTTCTGCTGAACAACGTACTGAAGATCTAAAGACTTAAGGATTCTGAAGGTTAAAGGTTATGAAAACTAAGTGCTGAAGATTCTGAAGACAAGGTTCTGTTGAATGACGTGCTGAAGATTTGAAGACTCAAGTATTCTGATAACCATGGGTTCTGAACTAGAAGTGCTGAAGACTTTGAAGACAAGGTTCGGCTGAACAAGTTTTGAAGACTCAAGACTCCAAAGACCTAATGATTCATTCTTCTGATCATGCTTCAATCAAATCAATTCAGAAGCCTCTGATGAATAGAAGAAGATGAAACATTTGCGTGGGAAAATAGTACATAGTACAGATAAAGCATGTTCTTTTCCACTACCCTGATTTGGTGGTACAAAGGACAGATTCAGTGTACGATTTTCAAACCCAACATAACGGCATTATTTCAAGTCGCCAGTACTCTCATCATATTACTGACCTGCCCTCCAACGGATCTATTTTTGGGTATATAAAGACTTGATTGTTCCACGAAGAAGTAGTTGATGAGCATGAGCAAAAAAGAACAGATGCATGCGTACAAGCATGATTAATCATGAGTGAGCAGCAAACGAAGTAATACTCAGTGTAGAAGAAGAAATATCAGAAACACTGATGTATATGAAGATCATACTCAAGAAATGAAGAAACTTATGAGTGAGCAGTAAGCACTACAATACAATGAAGAAGAATGTATTACTGTAGATTTCTCTAAGTTAGATTGAGCAAAATGTATGTTTACCCTGCTTGTGTAGAAGCATAATTATTGTAAACAAAACTCTTGTTGCAAACAGTTGTTTGCGTTCCCTATTGGACCAGTTGGGTCAGAATTTTTCGGGAGACTAAGGCAGTGTGTCTTAGGGTAGTTAGTCACTTGCAGTTAGCTTGTGCATTGTTTCCTTAAGAGACCAGTTGGGTCAGAATCTTAAGAAGTCTAAGGATGGCGAGTCTTATAGGTTGTTAGTCACCAGCAGTTGGCTCGTGCAGTTGTAATCAGTTTGGTTATAGTGGATTAAGTCCTTGTCTAAGGCGAAATCACCTTGGCGGGTGGACTGGATTAGCTTGATAGTTTTTCAAGTGAACCAGGATATATCGTGTGTTTTTTATTGTTAGCTTATTTATGATCTTTGTTTAAGTTTCACAAAAAGCTTTCAAAATGGAAAACCCAATTCAACCCCCCCCCCCTTTCTTGTGTTTTTCTCACACCTTTAATTGGTATCAGAGCTCCGGTTCTGCTGCGATAAACGTTTTATCAGCACTTAACAGTGTTTAGTACCGATCCATAAATTGTGTGAAATAACATGGAAGTTATTATTGATACCACTACTAAAGGGGAAGATCATTACAGTTTCAAACCACCAGTCGTGATGGTGAAAAGTTTGACTACTGGAAAGACAAAATAGAAAGGCTTTTTCTTGGTTTTGATGCAGATCTTTGGGATTTGGTAGTTGATGGCTACATTCACCCAGTTGATGCTACATGTGCTTAAATATCCTGAACTGATATAATCAACCAACAGAAGCAAGAATACAAAGTCATCATAAGTCAAGAATCATATTGCTAAATGCTATCTCTTATACTAAGTATGAGAAGGTGATGTCAAATATATTCTTGATTCTCTTAAGATGACTGATGAAGAAAATGCTCAAGCTAAGAAGACAAAGACGCTTGCCTTAATCCAAAACCTTGAGGCATTCAAAATAGAGGATGATGAAACAGTTGAGATCATGTCTTCAAAGTTTCAAATGCTAATCGCAGAACTCAAGTTCTGAACAGAGGCTACTCAACTGCTGGACATATGAAAAAGATCATCAGAAGTCTGTCTTAGAAATGGATAAATATGGTAACAGCTCTAAAGCTATGAAAAGATCTCAACAGGGTAAGTCTTGAAGAGCGTGTTAGTTCTTTGAGAAATCATGAGATAGAGCTGGATGAAGAAGAAGAGCAAATCCATCGGTTTTAAGTCTGAACCTGGAAAGGCAAAGGCTCATCAAGCTGAGAAAGAATCAGAAGATTCAAATGGAAGATCAGAAGATAACATCAGAAGAATCAGCAAACTCTGGAAGCATAGGCAAGGAAACTTCAGAAGAATCAAAGGCCGCTCAGAGTCATCATCTGAATAGAAGAAGCATAACTCTGGAAAGGAGGTTATCTGCTACAAGCCAGGTCATCACAAGAACGCGTGTCCAAAAGTCAAAAAGAAGAAGAAGTCTAAGAAGAACTTCTCCAAAGCAAAAAAAAGTTTAAGTGGCAACTTGGAACGACTCTGATTCTGAAGAAGATGAATCTGATGAAGAACTAGGAGATGTTGTGCTAGTAGCAGCAACTGAAGATGAAGTTTCTGGAGAACCAGAAGACTATATATCATCAGAACCTAAATTAGAATCAGACTCAGACTCAGAGATATCTTAGCAACTCAGTTGAAACACCAGTCATGGTAACTGAACGGTAGTTGCTCATGACTCATGACGAGATGAAGGCATACTTTTCAAAGTCTGGAACTTAAGCCTGGAAGCTTCGTCAGTTTCTGGGGAAACCAGAAAGAAGAAATCATTAGCTCTGGATTCGTTGCTCAAAGTATTTATTGTTAGGATATTTTGTACACTCTAAAAGCTACAGAATTCATAACACAGAAACAAGAATTGTAGACGAATCAATTCATGTCAGACTTAATGATAAGCTTGGCTCTGAAAAGTCAAAGCTAATTAAAAAGTTGTAGATCTGAAGATCACGTCATCAGAATCAAAGAAGCAGAAGATTCAAGAAAAGAAGACGAAGATGTAAATTCTCCAAATCCAGATACAACCTTATCAGAAGCTGGAAACAACTCATCTCATCAGAAGAAGAACAGATAAAATATTTCTCTTTCTGAAGAATTTATTACTGAAGATAAAGTTGATCCAGTCAGAACTCACTCATCCTTCAGACACTCCGAAGAAATTCTTCTGGGTCTAGTGTCTCTGATTGAGTCAACATCAGTTGATGGAGCTTCAAGAGAAAAAGAGTGGATTCTGGTCATGCAAGAAAAACTGAATTAAATCACCAGAAATGACGTTTGGGATCTTGTTTAGAAACCCAAATATGTTCACGTCGTTGGAACTAAATGGGTGTTCAGAAACAAGGTAGATGAGAAAGGCTAAATTCAAAATAAGTCTGATAGTAGAATTCAAATTCTTTCTGGGAATTCAATTTGATCAAATATCATAAGGAACATACATTCATCAGAGCAAGTATGCAAAAGAACTTCTGAAGAAATTCAACATGATGGACTGCACACCAGCGAAGATTCCAATGCATTCAACATGTTCTCTGGAAGAGGAAGAATATGATCTCATGGTCAAGCAAGAGACGATCATCAATTACTCCTTCAACAGCAGAAGTAGAGTACGTATCCACGTCTCTATGCAGCACGCAGATGCTATGGATGAAGAATCAGCTGGAAGATCATCAAATAAATGAGAGTAACATTTCTATCTTTAATGATAATACTGCTTTAATATGTTTAAGTAAAAATCTAATCTTATGTTCTAGGACTAAGCACATAGAGATCATTTTATTAGACACTATGTCAGAAGGGAATCTTATGTTTAAAATTCTTAAGATACAAACCTTCAATGGGCTAATATTTTTACAAAACCCTTGACTGAAGATAGATTTCTATTTATTCTGAAACATCTGAAAAATGGACTATTGTCCAGAGTAAGATTTCCTCAGAATCAGATGTGTTTAGTCAGAGTCTGAAGATGTTAGATTTTCATTTAAACTCTAAAGCATTTGTTTTCAATCTCAGTCATCAGAAGATACTTTGTCAGAAGTGTCTCTGATCAGAAGGAAACCTTTTGGTTTTCCAGACTCTGAGGAATTCAATACGTGTCATTTGATTAAAGGATGATTAACGCGTGAGCAGTACTTTTTCTTGGAATTGGTTAAATCATGATTACGCTCATTTATTAATTTTCATTATTATGTTTAACACGTCATGTTCACTCAACTTCACTCCACACACAAGTTATATACCCACTCACACCACTTCACTCCTTTTTACATCTTAGAAACCGTAAACCCTCTTTCCCTTCAAACTGCTCTCTGTGCTTTCTTCATTTTTAACAACAAACTTCATCATCATTCCTTTTATCTCAACAATCAACATGATGACTACCTCTCAACAAGAAGTAGTTCAATTCGCCATTGAATTGGAACAATCTTTGAACCCCTCTACTGGATTATCATCTTCTTCAGCTCCTCCGTCTTCAACCTCAGCAACCACCTCAAATGTCATTTCAACATCATCATCATCACTTCCTGTGATTGACAAAGATCATATCACACAAAGGGACATTTCAGTTAACTGTATTATTGAGGCAAAGAAACTGACTGTTCTTAAAGAACTAGATGTTGATTTTGAAAATCCCTCTCCTAATGGGTATGATCTTTCTGCTGAACTAGAATCTCAAGGTTGGAATCAATATTTTCAAAGGCTCAAAGGTCCCATTTTTAAAGCTCTTGTGAAGGACTTCTGGAGACAAGCAGAATGCGGTCATCTTCATGTAGTTTCTCATGTTCTGGGAAAGAAGATAGTTATCACTGAGAAATCAATCTCAGACCTTCTGGAAATGGAATTATTGAAAAATAAGCAAGTATATGGAATGAAAGGAAACTGCAAGTTTGTGAAAGCAACCATTGACAAAACTATCTTCACCAACTACTCTCCAGAGAAATCAAAGTATACGGGTAAGGATCTACATGATAAACTAAGGATTTGGCACAAGATCATTCTGAGCTACATCAATCCAAGACCTCTATCAAGTTCCTCTGACTACTTCAACGCCAATCAGAAGTATATCTTGTACTATTTGATTACACAACAGAAGATGTGTCTACCTTCCATTCTGTTATATCATTTAAGGGATACGGTGGCCAAGACAAGGACAGTAGCTTTGCCAGAAAAATCTGTTCCCACTTACATTTCGTTTGGAAGGTTGTTCTCTGATATTTTTGTTGAAAGCGGATTAGTGGAATTTCTAACTAAAGAAGCCATGCATATAGAAGATTTGACGCCATGCATTGGAGATTCCCTAAATGCCACGACACTTAAGATTATGAGGATAATCAAGGAAGTACGTGTGAAACCACATTCGGTATCTCCTGCTTCTGTGATTAAACACATGATTCCAGTGAAGGATTATCCCTTGTATTCAAAAAGTGACAGCCCAGAGGTAATTGCTACTATTAAGGCTATGATGAGAGAAGCGAGACTTTACATGCCAAAGTTCAATTATGATGATCTTGCTCCTGCATCAACTCTAGCTGATCCTCCCAAAGGAAAAAGGAAACAAGTTGAAGGAATGTCTGAATCTAAGAAGAGGAAGAAGGATGATAAGATTGGAACTTCTGGGAATCTAGCTATGGCTTCTTACTCTAAAAGATCTAGTAAGCTTGTTTCTGTTCCCTCTATTTTAATAGCTGCTACACAATCTATTGATGCTTCATCATCACCAACCACTTCTGATACAAACACTACTCAAATTCCCACTCCCATTTCTCAAGTCGCATTTAAACCACCATCTTTTTCAGTTCCACCCCCAACGACCTCTTTATGTAAAACCACTATTCAACAAACTCAATTCTCATCAATCACCGCACCCATTCCGTCTGAAAGTATTCCCACTTCCACTTCATCCATAACCACCTCACTTCCTCAATTCCCAACACCTGATTCCCCACCTTCTCAAGACTTGTTATACTTTGCTTTCCATCAACCTAGAACAGACACTATTGAGTCTGTGTCTCAACACTCTGATCCTCATTCACCCCACCTCTATGAAGAAACAGGTTCTGAGACCATTGAAATTGTCACCTCTGAGCCTTATACAGTCTTAGACCTTCTTGAGCAAATACCTACTCCTGAACCAACAACTGAACAAATACCTCTTAAAATAACTTCTGCTGAACCTAACCTTGCTTTGATTGTTTATAAAAACCTGTTCCCAAAAAACATGATGAATACATTAATGTGTTTCGTAACAAGGCTTTAAAAAGGGTAGCCAAATTAAAAGCAGAAGCCAGCATAAGCACTAAGCATATGGAGCTTGAGTTCTCTTGGGGAGAGTTTTAGAATTGGTTAGACTCTGAGTTAGAGAGAATCTCAAATTTCTCAGAAGCGTCTAAAGTTACCTCAGTTCAACTGGGGAAAGACAAGGAAGAAGAAAAGGAAAGGATAAGGCAATTCAGGCTCCTTGCAACAAAGCAAAAAGAAGCTGAAGCAAAAGCTGTTGAAGCAGCAAGACTTCTAGCAGAAGAAGAGGCTAAAAATACTGAATCGGTCTGGATGGCACAAGAAGCTGAAAATGCAGAGAAAGCCAAACAAGCCGCTCTGATTGCTTCATCCTCTGAACCTGTTCTTGTGCGCTTGGAACGTGTAATTGATGAAATCAAACAAGATCATCAGAATATGAAAGAAGAACAGAAAATGTTCAAGGAAAGCAATGCTGAGCAGAAGGTAGTCAACAACTCCCTTCAGAACTTGCTTCAACAGATTCTGAACAAGCTGCCTGCAAATCCTTCATCCTCTGGAACTTAGGCACCTAGGCACTTAGGCTTTTATTTTCTTTGGCCCTGAACCTTAGGATTCTATCTTATTTTGTTTTGGCTTTGTCATTGTTTTGATCCTTGAATATATATGGTATTACATTAACATTTTGATTATGACAAAAAGGGGGAGAAAATTAAATGATTTTGATAGTTCTTACTCTCAGAATCTCGAACTCAAACATTACATAATTCCTATATAATTCTTTTTGCAACTAACTGTTTGTTTGATGTTTCAATTAAGGAACTCTCAAAAAATTCACTTAGCATTCTAGACAGGTTGAATGTAAAGACTGTTTGTTTGATGTTTCAATTAAGGAACTCTGAAAAAGTTCACTTAGCATTCTAGACAGGTTGAATGTAAAGATACTACTCTCTAAAGCTTGTAAATCTTATGGATAATTTCAACTCTGATATTTCATGGCTAAGAAGTTGTACACTTTGAGAATATATGATTATTCAAACAAATGTGTGAGAACAAGATTTGGTTCTGCAATATTATCTCTAAGTTTTGATGATAACGAATGAGTATTGGCATGAACAATTTTATACAACTAATGTTGTTACTTGTGAGAACCTAGCAAACAGGTTATGCTTTTGAGAATCAGCGCAATGTTTAAAGAAAGACATTTTGTCTATGCACTTAAAGGAGCTGAACGAAGATAACACAAAAGACTTTAATTTGAAAGGAAAAGAGTATGAGTTCTGAAGATCTGAAGACGAGGGTTCTGATGGAACGAAGTCCAGATGCTGAAGCCTCATGCTCTCTGATCAAGGTTCTGAAGACCTACCCAAATTCGACTCTCATGCTTCAATCAAATATTATCAGAAGCCTCTGAAGATATGAAGAAAGTGGATTAAGAGAACAAGGTTCTGAAGACAAGTTCTGAAGATTCTGGAAGCGCAGAGCTGATGATTCGAAGACTTGATAATCTCAAGAACCGAGCAATGTTTTCCCTTCTTACTCATGCTCACAAAAAGCCTCTGAAGTTGAGAAGCCAAGAAAACTTGCCACACTGTACAGCTGTACTACATTACAACGTTAAAATTCTTGAAGACTGTGCGAAATACAAACAAGACAATCTGACACAGACAGGATGCGCAGCATGCAGAAAAATTTGTACCTGTCCTCATGCTTCTAGCCATAAGCCTACTTAGCTATCATGATTCCATCTCAACGGCTCTTTTCACTCGGCTATAAAATGAAGCTCAAAGACTTGAAGAAAGACACATACGCGAACTGCTACAATACTTTCTAACTCTCTTCTTTCTTAAGTCATTCTTGGTCTAAAAACTTGTTTACATTATCAGCTTGATAAGAAGAAATTTTCTATAAACCCATTGTATTTGAACTTAAAGTTGTATTCCTTAAGAGAGTCTTAGTGATTAGATCTCTTGAGAAGTCTAGGGCGTGTATCTTAGAGATTGTGCCTTAAGTAAGACCTGTGTGGTTGGATTACTTGAGAAGTCTAGAACATGTGAGTTCTAGAGGTTGTTGTTAGTCACCAGCTGTGTTAGCTCGTGCATTGTACTATTTTGTTAAATAGTGGATTAAGACCTCGTTGAGAGAGGCAAAATCACCTTGGCGGGTGGTCAAGTGAACTAGTATAAACATAACGTGTTTATATCTCTTTGTTTAACCAAGTTGTTTTTCTTTAGAAAAGGGTTAAAGTTTTAAAGAGAAAGTTATTTTAAAGAAACGATTTATTTTGAAAAACCAATTCAAACCCCCATTTCTCGCGTTTTCACACCTTCAAAATGTTCCAATACTGTTCAGAAGTTATGAACTGTCTGAAAGTTAAGAAATCTGGTTTCATTAAACAGATGTTCCAGTACTGTTCAGAAGTTGTGAACTTTCTGAAAGTCAAGAAATCTGGTTTGATTAAACAGATGTTCCAGTACTGTTCAGAAGTTATGAACTGTCTAAAATTCAAGAAATTTGGTTTGATTAAACAGATGTTCCAGTACTGTTCAAAAGTTGTGAATTGTCTGAAAGTCAAGAAATCTGGTTTGATATCATAGTGTTCAGAAGTTGTGAACTCTCTAAAAGTATAAAATTCATATTTAAAGCATCAGAAGAAGAAATCTCCTTGAAAGCAAGTCAAGTCAATTCTCTGATTCAGAGATACCATTCAGAAGATATGCTATTCATCGATAATATTCTGATAAAATCAGCCAGGCTCTGAATCTGATAAGATTGGTGAATCTAAGTTGGACAAAAGAGAAGTCACTTCCAATCAAACTCTGAAACTAAAGAGATTGTGATTCTTCATCAAATTCTGATAAGAAGTTCTGATACGAGATGTATGGCATCATCCAATCAGACTCAACATCATGTTTTGATTTTTTGTCAAGATCTAATAGTAACAAGGTTCTAAGATGAAGACCTAGTGTTCTAGTTAGACTCTAATGAGATGTTGTAGGGAAGCATTCCTTCTCTATTGTTATATTCTGAAGAACTCAAATTTTATTTTGAGTCTTGGGATCAGGGGGAGACTCTGAACAAGCATAAATGAAAATTTGAGATTAACAGATTCAGGGGGAGCTGAGAACTTAAACTCTGAATTTGGCTATGGTGATTACCCTGTATAAATTGTTCTATCAAAATACATGGTTTTGTCATCATCAAAAAGGGGGAGATTGTTAGAACAAGATTTTGTTCTGCATCTTATCTTGATGTTTTGATGATAACAATGGAGTATTTGTGTGAAGAACAATTTAGGTGCTCTAACGTTTGTTATTCTGATGGTTTAACAAATAGGTTCGAACTTTAATAAAGACCGTGTGCTACATCACTCTGATATTCTTTATGGCCACTTCTATGTGAAGAAGCAAGAATTGGTTTTAATCTACTGTACGTCAGAAAGATTTTGAGAAGACACTATGTTGTTGTTGTAACGTCTCTTGGTTCTAATCTAAGGATATGACTCTGATGTTCTTATGCTGAAGCCTGTAGTGCTTCTGAGGTCGTTAACTTCTGAAGACTAAGTGCTGAAGAATGTGAAGACAATGTTCTGCTGAACAACGTGCTGAAGATCTAAAGACTTAAGGATTCTGAAGGTTAAAGGTTATGAAAACTAAGTGCTGAAGATTCTGAAGACAAGGTTATGTTGAATGACGTACTGAAGATCTGAAGACTCAAGTATTCTGATAACTAAGTGTTCTGAACTAGAAGTGCTGAAGACTCTGAAGACAAGGTTTGGCTGAACAAGTTCTGAAGACTCAAGACTCCAAAGACCCAATGATTCATTCTTCTGATCATGCTTCAATCAAATCAATTCAGAAGCCTCTGATGAATAGAAGAAGATGAAACGTTTGCGTGGGAAAATAGTACATAGTACAGATAAATCATGTTCTTTTCCACTACCCTGATTTGGTGGTACAAAGGACAAATTCAGTGTACGATTTTCAAACCCAGCATAACAACATTATTTCAAGTCGCCGGTACTCTCATCATATTACTGATCTGCCCTCCAACGGATCCATTTTTGGCAATATAAAGACTTGATTATTCCACGAAGAAGTAGCTGATGAGCATGAGCGAAAAAGAACAGATGCATGCGCACAAGCATGATTAATCATGAGTGAGCAGCAAACGAAGTAATACTCAGTGTAGAAGAAGAAGTATCAGAAACACTGATGTATATGAAGAACATACTCAAGAAATGAAGAAACTTATGAGTGAGCAGTAAGCACTACAACACAATGAAGAAGAATGTATTACTGTAGATTTCTCTAAATTGGATTGAGCAAAAATGTATGTTTACCCTGCTTGTGTAGAAGCATAATTATTGTAAACAAAAATCTTGTTGCAAACAGTTGTTTGCGTTCCCTATTGGACTAGTTGGGTCAGAATTTTTAGGGAGACTAAGGCAGTGTGTCTTAGGGTAGTTAGTCACTTGCAGTTAGCTTGTGCATTGTTTCCTTAAGAGACCAGTTGGGTCAGAATCTTAAGAAGTCTAAGGATGGCGAGTCTTATAGGTTGTTAGTCACCAGCAGTTGGCTCGTGCAATTGTAATCAATTTGGTTATAGTGGGTTAAGTCCTTGTCTAAGGCGAAATCACCTTGGTGAGTGGACTGGATTAGCTTGATAATTTTTCAAGTGAACCAGGATATATCGTGTGTTTTTTTTTGTTAGCTTATTTATGATATTTGTTTAAGTTTCACAAAAAGCTTTCAAAATGGAAAACCCAATTCAAACCCCCCCCCCCCCCCTTTCTTGTGTTTTTCTCACACCTTCAAGACTCGTTACCAATCATTAAGAGATTATCATAATCGATTATGGACTTGATTAGGCATCATCTAATTGATTAGGTAAAAGATCTAATCGATTAGACAATTGTAAAAATTCTCCTAATCAAACAGACAATCCCCTAGTCAACAAGTTAGACCCCAAAAACATTTTTTTGTGATTTAATTTCAAATATGAAAGACTTCTCAATAGTTTTTAGTGTGTGTATTTGTGCGTGCGCGTGTGTGTTTTAGCCATAATATTTTTAAAAATGCCTTTGTGTCTTTACAAAATAGTGATCACTCAAACAAACATGGGCATGCGAGCTTTCACACTTCCCCTCTTTCATACTCTGAAGCTTCAAGTCTTCTAGACGAGACTTGAGATATTTCCATCTTGATTGCCATCATCTGAGAGTTTGAAAGGTTAAACCACTAGTGATCCTTGAAAGCTTCGTTGGACCACAATGTTGATAAGTGGTATTTATACTGCTTATTATGTGTTTTTTATCAATAGTTCTTTTGCTTATTTTCTTCTTTTATTCTTTTTTTATTGCTTTCTGGTATGGTTTTATATTTTCAACAAATAAGGAGTGTCAAACGTCAAAGAGGAACAAAAAAAGGACAAAAAAACACAAGAAGAGCATTCCCCTAGTACACAAAACTCAGGCCATGTTGGCATCAGAGCTCCCTCCCATATGAAAAAGTAGGGTACAACACGGTGTTTACTGGTAAAAATAGTAAACAACCTCTGGTCTATCAATTTTATATATAAAAAATGAGTAACTTGCAGGATCGACCAAACTAAATCCTAGTACATGTGCTAAAATGATTTAAAAAGATAAGGAAATGATACTGGACATTTCGACTACGTTTGTATTTGAAAACACAAGCATTTCGACAAGACATGGAAAGAAGATAATATAAAGAAATAATTAAAAGGATGTTGGAAAGTAACTTAACAAAGTAAATGAGAAAAGGTAAGCTTCTAAATAAAAATTAATTGGATTGCATTGAATAAGAAAAATGGTGTTACATAACACGTACATTTCTTCAGCAACTCGTTTCTCTCTACACACAGATACTTTGAGTGATTTGAGAAATTTGTACAACTTTAACACACACAAATCCTAATGCTAAGACTTGCTATTTATAATGGTGAAAAATAACTACCCACTAATGGCCTATTAATTAGGGCGAAACACATGGCATCGTGCATGTCTTCATTCTCCAGATGTTCAACATGTGTTCTTTTCTCTCAAATGGATAAGGACAAAGTTCCCTCCATTATTTAAATTTTGAATCTCCAAATCGAAAGACGCTCATTAGCCTTCTGTCGAAGAATATTTTCAAACTCTTAGAAACATTTATAAGTCCCTAAACCATATCCTCTCTGCACACAAGTACTTTTCGACTAGGCTTCCTAACAACGACATTTTTGTCGAAGTCTCCTGGAACTTCAGAAATCCCATCTCTTAGAATAAAACTCTTAATCTAACATCAGGCGTCGTAATTAGGAGCTAACAAATTTCCCCTTAAAAATATCATCTTCGACATCATTGAAGAAAAAGGAATTTTTTGAGAATGTAATTCGACGCCTCATTTAGACCTTGTATGGCTTCGACGCTTGTTAGTGGTTCCAACTGTTCACTTTCCTTTCAGCAGACCTATGACGTCATAGACATTATTGCTAAATTTGACATGTCTTTTCAAAGCATACAAAAATATCAATCATCATTACCTTTCCCTAGGATCTAGGAGATCATGGGGGAGTAGGCACTTATTACCACCGTTTCATCAAGAAACGTGGGGAGATCACGTGTCCCATTATCGGTCCCAATATTTCACAATCTTTTAAACCGTTTCCACTTCCCCACGTATAAATACCATTTCCCACAATTATTTTCACTTTTGCATTCTCTTCCTCTCAAATTTCCCATCAACCTCTGCACTCTAAAACTCAACCTTCTTCATTTTTTCAAAAATGGCTTCCTTCACACGCTCCACTAAAGATGCTGCCAAGGTCACCAAGGATGCTGGAAAACCTACGAGAGCTCCAAAAAAGATTTCTCAACTTGCTCCATTTGACTCTGTTGCTGGACCTACCATGGTGGGGGACCAACAATATCTACCTGAACCTCTTGATGAAGAAAAGAGGAGAATTTACGCTTCTCAGGTACTTACTCCTTTAATTGTTTCTGATAAGCCATTGGCTTTGTTTGGCCTTTTAGCTGATTTGAATGTAGATCCTGCTAGGCTTAAGAAATATTTCCCCTCTTATAAAAAATACAAACCTGTAGGACAATGTAGAAAACTTAGGGCTAGTATTGAAAACCTTACTGATCCCAATGATCCTTCGACTGAAGAGGCTATTGACCTTAGATATTTGAACCATTTTAGGGTCTTTAGAGCAAGCCTGACCTTTAAGGATCCCTCTGATTACTTAGGGTGGATGAACAAATTAGAAAAAACGAAATCTGATGTTTGGAAGAAAATAGGTATTTATGACCTGATTATGCTGTCAAAAGTAGGACCTGATTACTGCTCCAATATGCTGATTGTGTCCTTGGACTTCTGGGACAGTACCCGCTACACCCTTCATCTCCCATGTGGCATGATGACACCTACCCTTTTGGACATAGCCGCTATCACAAGGCTGAAACCTACTGGGAATACCTATGATCCTGACTTTATGGCTGAGGATAGCATAGGTTTTACTACCTAAAAGGTGGCTTATTCGACCCACATAGCTCACTATCACGATAAGAGCAGAGAGGAAGTGTTGGACGTCAAACTTATAGCCTTATTAGCTATGTGGTTGTCACGCTGTATCTTCTGTTCGAAGTCACTGCAAGTTGCTAGAAAGTTTCTGACCATGGCAAACCAATTACATGCTGGCCATGACCTATGTTTGAGCGAATTAATCTTAGCCAGCCTCTATGAGTCCATGAGCGAAGGAGTCACCCAACTCAAAAGCCTAGGTAACAAGGGAAGTCTACTCCTCTTTGGACCCTTCTGGCTGCTTCAACTGTGATTGAATGCTTCGTTTGAAGCTTGCCTTCCCCATAAGAATCAGATTAATGAAGATGCTGATGAGGTGAAGAATCGAAGAGTAGAAGGCTCGCGTTTGGCGAAATTGACACCTGCTGATGATGGTCGACCTGTCTAGCAAGCTTTCACCAACTTCATCATGATGTTTGCCAAACTCTACGATTTTACACCCAGTATGGCTCCTTTTGCTGCAAGGAAGTGTGGTCCTGAGTGGTTCACCAGGCCATTCCCAGGGCCATCGAAAGCACAAGCAGTAGAATCCCTTGCAATTTGGGAAGCCTTCTTAAACTCTAGGGTCTTAACCCTCAGATTTAACCTTTCAAAAAGCCAAGTCACACTGATTACTTACCAACCAAATCTTGTCGACAATTTGGATTAGTTTAAGTCTTACCTCGACCGATCTATAACAAGAAAAGTGCTCTCCTTCTTTACAAGGCCAACCATAGTGAAGCAATGGCCATTAAGCAGATCGCACGATATGCTGGTCGAACGCCATTTCTTCCAGTAGCTTTCGAAATAAGCTTCCTGTGTACCCCAAAATTCGATGACTAGTGGAAGGCTTATTATGCCGAGGAAGTCTTCGATGTGGCTGCATTTTCACACCATATTAACAAGGCTTTCCTCTCTGTGCAGGAAAAAGTAAAGAAAGGTACTTCGACGCATATTAAAGAAATCCAAGCCTTCCAAAAATACTTTGAAACTGTTTATCGACTAAACGACCTTGGTAGAACTGCCCGCGACCCAACTATTACTCTGAAGGAATTTTTTTAAAGAAAATGGAGAACTTAAAGATCCATTCGTACGTTCCTCTTGAGAAACGATATGAAATGGCTTTCAATATGTTTCCTCCGAAATTCCCTTGATTGCCAAGCGCTGACTTTAGAGTGGCCCTTGCCCCTCCATTTCCAGACTGGTTCGTCTGTGGGAATTCTATCAAAATCCTTTGCCAGCAATCAAAACCAAAAGCACAGCGGGTGGTTCCGACCAAGCATACACTAGACAGTTTCAAAGGGCATCTTCATATTGGGATAGAAGATGATTGTATCTGAAATATTTGAAGGTGTGGAACGGGAGGATTTCGAACCAACATTTCCTTGTCTATTTATTTTCACATATAATGACTGTCTTTTCTGTTTATTTTAGCCACGAAGATTCCTCCCAAGAAGCCACCAACTAGAAAGCTTGCAGAGGTGAAGGAAGAAGAAGGAAGCAAGACAACAACAACAACAACAACAAAGGTATTTTCAAACCCTTTATTAAGTTTATCACTTTATGTTCACTATTTTTTAACATTTCCTCTTCAGGGCGCTCGAAAGCAACCCCCGACTCCCCGGAAAAGGAAGGCCAAGGATGACACATTAGTGATAATCGAATATGAAGATGAAGACTTATCTCTAACTGTTGAGCAACCTCTGAAGAAGAAGAAAAGGCAACCAAAGATAAATGAAGTCATTGCTCAATCTCAAGCGAAAGGCGTAAAGGTCTTATCAAGAAACCCACCAAACTAACCATCTCGGAGCCAACACCTGAGGAAATGTCGAAAAATGCTGCGGAGGAACCTGAAAGTGACAATTCAAGTCCTGGGGCAGAAGCTCCTAAGGTAAAGAAATGATTCACATATATACGTCATTGCCCTTAGTATTTTCTTTGGCTGTTAACTTTGATTACTTCTTTCAGGATGATGCTGGAGCTTCAATTCAACCAGCTGCCGAATCAACCAACCCAACAATACTCAATAGTGGAGGCAAACCAACATATCACCCTACTTCAGCAAAGGATTCTAAGAAGATCTCACTGAGCAAAATCAACCAAGTGGTCGAGAAATAACGTGAAACTTCTCCACCCAAAACCACCACTCAAACTTCTCACACCAGTGAATCCAATCACGAAAATGATCAAGAAAAAGACACACAAGCTGAAACAATTGAGGCTGACATGGAGGTGGATAACCCTGGGGTGCAAGTCAAAGACGAAGCTGATGATAGGTCCCCAAGAGTCGAAACTTCGGATGCCATTCAAGATGATGTTATGGAAGGAGGGGGTAAACATTTTATGTTTCCTAACCAATCGATGCCTATTGAGGAATTTATGGATGACGATGAAAATGTCGAAGGGGGAAGTGATCAAGATGACGAAGAGGAAGAAGACATTTAGGAAGAGATAATTGTCAAAACGGCTCCTAACCCTAACCTGTCAACTGCAAAGGATTCGAGTGAAGCCTCCATGGCCCTTTCTGCAGAAGAACTAGAGGCTCTGAAAAAGAACAATCCCCATGAGTACTTAAAAGTTTTACTTGGTTCTAGGGGAATTTCGTCTGACAAAAACCTCACTTTGCCTTCTGTATCTGGTGGTCAATCGACTGCTGATCCTTCAAGCCAGATATTGTCAAAGATTAAAGAAAAGGTTTTCACGGGTGACTTATTTTGACTAATTGAGTCTAACCCCACTTCTCCAATTACTTTGAAGAATCTCCTCAAAGAGGTTGATATTCTAACTGCTTCTCCAGAAATTGCCAATATCATCTTGGAGCTGACCTCAATGATTGATCGAATTGCTGCGGACCTTGCCAAAATCAAACAAATCTTGAAAGACATTGAAAATCAAACTGGTTCAGTCGCGGCTGTCTGGGATGCTGCTACAAAATCTACCAATCGACTGGCTAATCTGGAGCAAATCCAAGAACAGAACAAGACTCAAATCGAGGCCAATAACCAAAGTATCAACTCTTGGTAGGCACAAATTAAAGAGCTGCAAACAAATATTTCAAACGCCAAGAAGCAGAACGCTGAGCTTGAAAAGTTTGACAACTCTCAAGTAGCGAAAGAGCTTAACATAGGTCAGGATTTTGCTGACAAAGCTCAGAAACTAGAAGCAGCATTGGAGACCATGAGGTCGAACCAATCCCTCTGTGAAAGGCGGCTAGAACTTTTGAAGGCAAAGTACTCCACCATAAAAGATAACCTGCCGTTCTAATTCCAAAGAATTTTTATTTCTTTTTATACTTCATTATTGTTCCTTGGATTCCGTAATGCTTATTCGCTTTTTGATGTAACAAACTTAGCCATTTTGGCACCATGTTTTATTTTGCCATATTAGCATCGATCATTTACATGCGTGATTATTCTTTATCTATTTTTACTTCTCAAAGAGGAGGCTTGTACTTCTTTAAGTACTTCCCATTTACCCTCAAGATTCTTCTATCTTGATCTAACTCTTTGATCTCATAAGCACCATTCCAAAAAACTTGTATGATTTGAAAAGGACCTTCCCACTTAGGAGACCATTTTCCCAAAGATTTGTCCTTTTGATCCATAGGCAAAATAACTTTCCAAACTAATTCTTCAGGCGAAAAAGTCTCAACTTTGACTTTCTTATTATAAGACTGTTCCACTCTCATCTTCTTCCATTTCAATAGCTCCAAAACATTGAGCCTTTCCTCATCTAAGTCCACCAATTCATCCAACATCATATTCCAATATGACTCAGATGGGATCTCATGATACCTATGGATTCTCGCCGACTGAAGATAGATTTCAACTGGTAATACTGCATTGTGGCCAAAGGTCAATCGAAAAGGTGTGGAATTAGTCGCCTCTTTGGGGGAGGTTCGACATGCACAAAGGACTTGGTCCAAAGTTTTGTTCCAATTTCTAGGCTTTTTTCCCACATGCTTCTTAATTAGGCTAATCACCACTTTATTTGCTGCTTCGACCTGATCATTAGCCTGAACGTAATAAGGTGTAGAGGTTAAGAGTTTGAAACCCATTTCTTTAGCAAACTCTTGCATTTTTTTACCAGTAAACACTGATCATTGATCTATTGTAATGGTTTATAGGATTCCAAACCTATAAATAATGTGTTTCTTAATAAACTCGATCACGCCTTATTGGTCAACATTTGGTAATGGCACAGCTTCGATCCATTTCGTAAAATAGTCAATGCCTACCAAATCCAAAGCCCAACCTCTAAAGGGCCATGGTTTGACTTTGGAGTGTAGTTCGCTTGCAGGGACATGCTGTACACCTGCATGTACTTGGCACTCTTGGCATCCCTTAGCGAATTCAATGCAATCCTTTAATATAGTAGGCCAATACATCCCTTGTCGGAATAAAAGCCATTTCATCTTGTGGCCTACCTGATGAGCCCTACATGCCCCATTATAAACGGTCGAAAGGGCTAAGTATGCCTCTGACTCACTAAGGTACTTGAGCAATACTCCCTCGGGAGTCTTTTTAAATAACGCGTTACCCAAAAGAACGTAACTCAAAGCTCAATACCTGATTTTTTGACCAGCGGACGCCGTTGGGTTCTGCAGATATTCAACTATTGGTTTTCTCCAGTCTTCGTCTATTAAGCTATCCACAAATAAAATTTCAAAGTTCTCTCTATCTGTGTATCCAAG
Organism: Lathyrus tuberosus; assembly: GCA_022829125.1. Classification (NCBI taxonomy): domain Eukaryota; kingdom Viridiplantae; phylum Streptophyta; class Magnoliopsida; order Fabales; family Fabaceae; genus Lathyrus; species Lathyrus tuberosus. The sequence goes on along the minus strand of JALAZF010000164.1, from coordinate 3,681,874 downwards.
CTTCGTCGCTTCCAAATCTGATGTGGACAATCTGGTTGATACAACTCTTCCTCTGACTTCGATTGCATCCTCTAATTTTTCCCTCAAAACCTTATATCAAGAAGCAATCTGAGCCAGGTTATTTGCCACTTAATTTTCCAATCGAGGTATATATCGAATATTCACAACTTTGAACTTTTTCAGTAACTGATTGGCTATTACGAAGTACATAATGAGATTTTCTTTAACACATTTGTACTTCCTTGTAATTTGTTTTATGACTAACTCTAAGTCTCTCATTATTTCGACTCGAGTTGCCCCCAATTCCAACAATATTTCAAGTCCGACTATTAAGGCTTCATATTCAGCCTCATTATTCGAACAAACACCTTCGACTTTATACTTGAATTTTGTTGGAATTCTAATAGGAGAAATGATCAGGACTCCTACACCTGTATCATCTTTATGACTAGAACCATCGAAATACAATTTCCAAGGTTCAAACTCAAGATAATTCAACACATTTTCGTTTATAGAGTGGTCGACAATGAAGTCAGCTACCACTTGTCCCTTAACAGCCTTTAAAGGCATGTACGTTAAGGAATAGTCAGTTAAAGCCAATGCCCATTTACCAATTCGACTGTGCAAAATAGGTTTAGACAACATATGTTTAATAATGTCAAAATGAGACGAAACATCCACGTCAACTGGTTTTATATAATGCTTTAACTTTGTACAGGAAAAATACAAGCATAAACATAATTTTTCAACTATGTTATACCTAGTTCCTACATCAGTCAAAACCCTACTAAGGTAGTAAATGGCTCTTTCGACACCATTTTCATCCTCTTGAGCCAACATGCTCCCTAAAGTTTTGTCCGACGCAGATATCTACAGTATCATGCTCCTATTTCTACAAGGTGGTGCTAGAGTTAGAGGATGACTAAAATAATCTTTGATTTTGTCGAAAGCTTCCTGTTGAGCTTGCCCCCATTCGAATCCCTCCTTGTTTAGTTGAAGAAGAGGTGAGAAGGCTTGAGTTTTCCCGCTAATGTTCGAGATAAATCTCCTTAAGAAATTTATCTTTCCCAACAGTGACTGCAATTCCTTCTTTGTTGATGGCGCTTTCGCCTCCATAATGGCCTTGGCCTTATTCTGATTTATTTCGATTCCTTTCTTATGGACCACAAAGCCTAAGAAATCTCCCGCCTGCACACAAAAAGCACATTTGAGAGGATTCATTTTGAGACCATGCCTTCGCGTCCTTTCGAATGATTGTCGAAGATGGTCAATGTGATTCTTCCCTAAAACACACTTTACAACAATATCATCAATGTAAATTTGCATAAAAGTCTCTATGTAATCATGGAAGATTGTATTCCTTGCTCTTTGATATGTTGCCCCAGCATTTTTTAGGCCGAAAGGCATAACTACCCACTCGTAAGTGCCTAAGGCCCTAGGGCATCGAAACGCTCTTTTAGGCACATCCTCTTCAGTAATGAATTTCTACATATACCCAGAATACCCGTCGAGCATGCTAAGGTGGGGGTGATGCTTTTGAGTCACCGAAGTTCTATCCTTATCAACAGGAGATCTGCCAGTACAACTGGGATTGGATGGCCGCTTCTCAGCACGCCATGCTTGATTTACATGACTCTATGCAGGTACTCCAGCTGCAGATTCGGGATTCCGATGCGGAGCATACTATAATGTCGAGGGAGCAGTTCCTCGCACATGCTGGATGGCCTGAGGCCAGGCCAATTTCCGGAGGGGGAGAGGATTCAGCTGGTGGTCCTGCAGGTGATGATGCTGATGAGGATGAGATGGTTACCGAGGTTTTGGAGACGGAGTCCGATGAGGCCTGATTTTGTGATTTTCAGACTTGTGCACTTCCTTTGGTCTCCAAAGTGAAGTTTTCTTATATTTTGTATTTTTCAGCTTTTACTAGTCTATTGTATCCACATAGTGGAATATTTGGAATATTGGTGTACTTGTACCCTAGTGGTACCATTTTGGATATTGTAGGTGTTCTTACACCAAGCACTTTTATTAGTAATGTTTTGAGTTATTATTTTTGTTGTACTTTTACTTAAATTGTTAATATATTTTCATGTTAATGTTCCTTCTTTTATGATGGAATTGTGGAAGTAGGTTGGAGACTCTTGATTTTTAAAGAAAGATTCCTCCATGATGTGAGGGCTATGATGGTATCTTAAGCATTGTGTTGCGACAAGGTACATCGTTACCTGGTTCGAGAATTTTGTATGTTTTAGAACTGTGTGTCTTGTGCGATTGATAATGTTGTTTCATGTTACAACTTCCTTTGAATGCATGTGTCATTTTAAGTTCAAAAACCATTAAAGTGAGAAGCCTCCTAAGTGTTATTATATGCTAAGGATTGATGATGAATGTTGTTTTTTACTTTTAATTCATGCCTTATCTTGTGACCATGTGATTTTGTGGAAGTAGGAGAAGTGATCAAGGCACTTGTTGAAAATGAGCACAACCATGTCCATATAGTAATTCACCCGTGAGGAGTGAGCATTTGGTAGCCCCTTTGAGCCTAAACAGTTTAGAACTCAGTTTAGTGATGAACTTGTTTTATGTACCTAATTTGCACGTTTGGTTCATCACTGAATTTGGTAAGTTTCTAACATTTTCTTCTTGAACCTTTGAAATTGTATACTTTTACTTCCTTGCCTTAAAAAGCAAGGAACATTCACTTTAGGTTGAGTCGAAAATTAGTTGGGGAGAATAAAAAGAAGATGGGTGTCTTTTTGAGAAAGCCTCATAACAATGCTAAGTAAATGTTCTCGAATAAATTATTCGGGCTAGCAAAAGCAGACGAATTATCCATCAGAGAAAGTACACACGTTGTGAAAGTAAGTGTTGTACAAGATACAATTTTGTCTATTCTCTATAACACGATTTGTTTTTCTCATTTTCGATTCGGAGAATTAATTGGGTACGTCGGGAATAGGTAATCATATACCCCATATCATATCTTTTATTTATGTTAATTATATTTTCCAACATTGAAACTGCAATATTTATATCTCCTTAGCGTTAAATCTCTAGAGTAAAAATAGGTAATCAAACAATATCTCTCTGTGGATCGATATGTTTTGTACTACTTTGCATTGTCATACACTTGCGGCTTGCATCAAGTGTTTACTTTACACAAATGGCTAGCTTGATTCTGGAGGATAGCTTCATCAACTATCTTGTGCATCTTTGACTACTAGAGCTATCTTTAGCATTTGATTGACTTCAAGTGTTGTCATCATCTAAACTAAGCAACTACTAGTTTACTCACATATTTTCTATCCATAAGTTTCACCATCTTGGATCACTTATTGACTATACCTATAAGCACATAGATCCACATAGTAGACATGACACGTGCTCTTTTCAGGATCCCTCGTATTTATAGGTCCATAGTGGGAGATTTGCAGTGTGCAACTTTAACAAGACCAGACATAGCCTTCTCTCTTAATAAATCTATCGAATTTATGGCATCTCCCCTTAAAAGCCATTATCTAACTATCAAAATATTACTCGGATACTTGATTGGCACATCCACACATGGATTACTTCTTATCCTTGCATCACTGGAACATCATTTTACTGTCAGAGCCTATAGTGACTCCGACTTGACAAGTGATATAGATGACATGAGATCTACCTAAAGGTCTTGCATTTATTTTGGCCCTAACCCGATATCATCGTAGTAGCAAGGTCGAGCAATGAAACAAAATATCAAGGCCTAACACACGCAATCTCTAAGTTACTTTGGCTTTAATCTCTTGTGAGTGAACTCCATGTTCCATTTTTACCTCTTACAATTCTGTGTGATAATTTGAGTGTTATCTTGTTGTTCCACGATCTAGTTCTTCATGCAAGAACTAAACACCTAGAACTCAACATACATTTTGTCAAAGAACAACTTGTGTCTTGGTGTTTACTGGCAAAAATAGTAAACAACCTCTGGTCTATCAATTTTATAAAAAAAATGAGTAACTTACAGGATCGACCAAACTAGATCCTAGGACATCTGCTAAAACAATTCAAAAAGATATGGGAATGATGTTGAACATTTCGACTGCATTCATATTTGGAAACAAAGGCATTTCGACAATACTTACAGGAAAAGTAATACGAGGAAGTAATTAAAAGTGCATTGGAAGATGACTTAACAAAATAAAGAAAAGAAAGTAAACTTCTGAATGAAAATTAATTGGATTGTATTGAATAAGAAAAATGGTGTTACATAAACGTACATTTCTTCAGAAACTCGTTTCTCGCTACACACAGATACTCTGAGTAATTTTGAGAAATTTGTACAACTTTAACACACACCAATCCTAATACTAAGACTTGCTATTTATAATGGTAAAAAATAATTACCCACTAACGGCCTACTAATCAGAGCGAAACACATGACATTCTGCATGTCTTCATTCTTTAGATGTTCACCAGGTGTCTCTTTCTCTCAAATGGATAAGGACAAAGTTCCCTCCATTATTTAAATTTGAATCCTTGAATCGAACGACACCCATCAACCTTCTGTCAAAGAACATCTCCAAATTGTTAGAAATATTTCTAAGTCCCTAAAATACTTCTCTTTTGCATGAAGACGTCTTCGACTAAATCTTCTAGAAGTACCATTCCTGTCGAAGTCTCCTAAAACTTCAGAAGTCTCATTTCTTAGAATAAAACTCTTAATCCATTATCAGGCGTCGAAATTAGGAGCTAACACAAGGAAAATGAATATCAAGCATGTCCCTTCTATTGCCCATATTGTATATACACTCACCAAACAACTTAGTGTTAGATGTCAAACATGTTATATATTTGTATGAAATACTTGGCATTTTTCATTTCTTTCCAACGGTAAATTGTGAATTTAAGCGGTAAATTGTGTTGTAATGCTTACATTGGAATATAGGTGTGGAGCTTGTAATGTGTGTGTTAATATGCAGGTTTAGGCATGAAAGGATTAAGATGGGAGACACATTGATTGGATGCAAGCTGCCACTGAATTTGTGCTGCAATAGAGCATTCGCAGTGCGAAGAATCTGGCGAAGGACCAGCGAAGGTTCGCACTGCGAACGACAGCGAATGCGCCAGCGAATGATGGCAGAAAGTTCCACTTTTGAAATGACAAAGAGTTCGCATTGCGAACTCCTGGCGAGGGTCCAGCGAAGGCTCGCTGGTTGTTTCACAGTGCGAAGATGCTAGCGAAGGGAGGCAGTAAGTTCTGGAATTTGATTGTCCTGGCTCGCTAGTTTATTAGCAGTGCGAATGAGCTAGCGAATGATTCGCTGTGCGAAGGAATGGTTCGCACTATGAACACACGATTTCTGGTTGGGGCGGTTTAAGTCTCATAGGCACTTAAAGTGCCATTTTCTCTCATTCGCAGTGCGAATGATGTGCTCGCAGTACAAATCCTGCAAATTTCATAAGTGTATAAATAGATTTTTACTTTATTTGGTTGGGATCTCTTGTTCATTTTTCACTATAAAACTTAGTTTACAGTATTTTGATCATCAAAGAGTGTATTCTCACTTGGAGAAGATGAAGTCGCATCCATTCTCGATTATTCGTCGTGGATGCTCATTCATCTCCTCTCTTTACTTGTTATCCAAACTACCATGAGAAGTGGTAGCTAAACACTCAATGTTGAGGTTAGAGGTAGTTGATCCTAATTTTATGTATTGCTTTTGATCTATTATGTATGAACAAAGTCTTTGATCAATATAGATGATGTTGTTTTCTCTTAATGATCCATGTGTGATTTGTTTTGCTCTAGACATAGATTCTACAAATCATGACCTAATAATGTTATCTCTTAAAAACCAAACTCTAGACATAGATTTGGGATTTGCTATTCGCATTGTGTTGATCTTAATGATTGTTGTTTAGATTGTTAGCGTGAGACATCATCTAACGGTCTAAACAACGATACTCACGACTTCGCTTTAGACATAAACTTAGTCGGGAGGATACGCGGTTATATTGGTCGGAAACCGAGTTCATATGCTTGATTAATCGTTTATACGTGAAAAGGATTAGCGAAACCTAACCTTAACATGCTTTTATCAAAACTTTTACAAAATCTTTGTCACCAATTAATCTTTGCTACAAGTGAATGTTAACAACAATTGAGAAACTTTTGAAATCATTGAACTTAGAATATCACAACTATTGAAAGGCACGCATCAAATATCGAACAATCCCTGTGGATACGATTAAAAACAACCCCCACTAATACTCTACTAACACTTAGCACCTTTAAATTTCAAGAACTTTGTACCAAGCTTAAAATGGTCTCTCTCAAACCACCCTAAGCTCGGCGGTATTAGAGTATCATTATTTTAAGGCTTAAATAGTGTTTTCGTCCCTGTAAGTTAGCAAGTTTTTGGTTTTTGTCCCTATAATTATTTTTTGGTTTAGTTCCTATATTTCACATTCGCGTCGTTTTAGTCCTTAAAACCAAAATCCGCAGGAAAATCTGTTGGAAAATCCGCAGGAAACCTCAGATTTTCCAGCGAATTTTGGCTTTAGGGACTAAACAGCAAGCAAAAAGTAAGAAGTTTGTTACAACATTGCCTTACTTTGGTTAGAGTTTGTCACAATCCAATTATGTGTAACAAACTCTAACCAAACTCGCTAACTTACAGGGACGAAAACACTATTTAAGCCTTATTTTAATTCAGTTAGAAGTTTGTTACAACATTGCCTTACTTTGGTTAGAGTTTGTTACACATAATTGGATTGATGTAAATGAATATCATTGTATAAAATCTCGGTGAAGAGTAATAGTAAAAATAAATAAGAACAATAAATCATGAAGTGATTCATTTTTCCAATATTATTAAATCGGGTTGAATTGAATGGCATATTCTTTTAAAAAATTAAAAGAAATCCTGAGACTTTCGTTTAGAATTCAAAAACTTGATCATATAAACATGGTTTGTATGCCATCTTATTTTACAATGTTAAATTAACTTATACAAAATAAATGAACCTATTAAAAAAATGAGATCAACTAAATAAAAAGCTTGGGACAAGAGAAGTGAACTAGACACATAAGTTAGATGAAACATATATTAATTAGAAACACTCGAATAAAACTTATAATTAATTATTAATAATATCATTGGTTGAAGAATAAAATTTGTGATTTTGCTTTGGTCTCTCTCAAAAGTCCTAGATTAGATAGATATATTTCTTTTGCATTGCTTGTATCATTCTTAACATATTCTTAAACTGAAACCAATCGATTGTAAGAAAGGAGAAGAGTGTGACAACAATGAAGGGGAGATGGTGCGAAGGAGATGAAGGGCGGAAGGGGTGATAACAACAAACATAGAATACTAGGTGTTGCAGTGAGAATCGAATATCAAGCTATTAATTAACTTGAATCACAAATCATAAAGTTCACCATCGAGATTTGATTTATCCAAAGGAAAGGGTAAAGATCGAAGAAAACCCTAAGTGTGCAGTGTAACAACAAAGCTAAGAGATCTAAGGTTCGGGGGTTGGTTATACCTAGGGAAGGTGTTAACATCCTAAGTATCTGTAGTACTCTACAGGAACTTCTTGTTAGTATTTGTGTTAAGTTAAAGTTTGTTTGCTAAGGGGAAATGATGCTAAGGTAAAGAACTAGGGTATATACTAAGTATGCTCGCCAAGACATCGCATCTCGTGCCTACGTATCCTAAATAGGATGAAATCAAAGCATTCGTAGCTCACTTAACTAGGGTTGAGGAACTCTTGACTGTGGTCAAGGTTCCAAAGGGAAGTAAGTGTTCATCACTATGACACTTACATAGAGTTAACGAACTCCCTAAGTCTAATGTTGAAAAACTGACTAAAAGGTTGACTTTTACCAAAGTCAAAGGGGAAAGTGAGTACTCATAACAATGGTACTCACATAGAGTTTACAAACTCTAAACTTAATTCTAAGTTGTAAAATAAAATGGCTCTAACAAGGCCAAGAGAAATTATCCTAACAAGATCAAAAAGTGGGTAGGAAAGCAACTAAACTGTCCTAAGGTATGACTTACAAGTCAACAGGGAAACCTTCCTTTGGAATCAGGGCATAGACAAGCAACAGAGAAAAATAGGATCAAGTACCGGACACAACATGAAGTCGGGCAAAGCGAAATATCATGAACGATAATAAACACAACATAATGAGCCATGACATAGTTAATGCAAGGATCAAGATTAAGCTCAAACAGAAAGAAACTAAATCACAAGTTAATAAGTTAGTGACCAAAGAAACTTATAGAAAGTAAAAATTGAAGGGATAAAAAATAAATTCTATAAATTTACATTCTAACCATGATTTAAAAAAATCAAATATTAATCCAAAAAGAAGATATTTTGCTTTGATATTTATTCTTTTTTTTGTTGTTATCATTAAATATATTTTTTTAGTTACTAATCAAAATCTAGAATTAAAATTACTAGTATTAAAATTTGAGAAAACTAATCCTAAAATTTAAAATATTAATCCTAAAACTAAAAAACTAAACCAAAAATTTGGAAATACTTCCTTAAATGAGAAACTAGAAAAACAAAAAGAATGTGGAACTAAAGTAACGAATGGGCTGAGCCTAAATCTCCCCACAGAAAATCTTAAAAAATAAAAAACCAGGATTTCAATTAAAAATAAAATAAATAATAAAACAAACAAAACAAATAAAATCAAAAATAACCAACCCTCTTCCTCATCAACAATGGAAGGGCAAAGCTAAATTATCCCAAAACAAAACAAAAAGCAGTGTCAATAGATTCAATCCCACAAAACTAAATCCACACGAAATTGACTAAGGAGTCGCCGAGGTACGAACGCGTCGTTAGCGATAAACAAGGTACGCCAGAAATACAACAATGATTCTAACTCCTCTTTCACGATGAACTACGCCCGTCTCTGCTTCACCCTCGCCTTATTTCAATCACGGTTTGTTTCGTTCTTGGCTTCAGTTTATTTTACTTTCTCTTCTTCTTCCAATTTTGGGTTTGTTTGATTTGGGTTTTGAAGGGTTACAGGGAGGATTCGGTTGGTATTTTTGAGGTGTGGCTTAGGTATTTAAAAGGAATCTGTGGGTTTGTTGTGATGGTGGTTTAGATGTTGAAAGAAGAAGGAAAGTTGTGGGTCGAGAAGGAGAAGAAGAAGTCGTAAGGGTGGTGATTAAACAAGGTCGCATGGGATCATCGAGTGGAAATGAGTAGTTCTTATCTTTTAAATTTTTGTTCCAGTTTTCCTCCCCCCTCCCTTGCTGTTGTTGTTCCCTTTTTATCGTTTTTCTTTTCCTTCTTTTTTTTATCAGAATTGAATTCCTCCGTCCTCCAAGCATTGTGTGGTTCTTGTCTTTGATGCAAAGTTTTTGGATGGTTGTGCACAGGTTTTGTATCATTGATGTAGGTTGTAGCAATTATGTCATTGTATGAGTGTTGTCTTGATGAATGTGTTGTCATTGTTAATACTGTTTTGCAGGTCTGTTTTGTTGTGGCAGCAGTAAAATTTGGATTGTTTTGGAGTTTTGGGAATATGTAGTGTTGCTTTCATACGCAGCAGTTTTGGTTTTGACTTGGCGATGTGAGTTTGGTAGCAGCATGAAAGACTTTACAATTTTGGGATTGTGCAGGATATTGCAGTGATAAGTCACAGCAGTTGGTTTTGGTTTGTTGCAAGCCTTGGTGTGGTTTGATGTGAACAGAGTTTTGGTACGGTTGTTGATAGGTTTGGGCAGGTTTTTGGATGTAGTGTTTGGAGGTTCTTGGCATTGCAGGCAGTACGGGTAGTATGGTAGGAAGAGTCTTTTGTATTGTAGGTGCAGCATGGGTGAACCGTGACAATTTACTTGTCTTTGCAATGAGTTTTATGTAATAGAATTTTTTTTCGGCACCTTGTTATGGCTTTTGTAAATTGTGTAATGGGATTGGTAAGGTTTATGTGTAAACTGGTAGTCATGGCTAATTGTTGTTGTAAATCAAATTTGGCTTGTTGTGTGAAAGTTCTAAGAAGTGTACATTGTGAATCCTAGCTATTCTCATGGTTTCTCTCTTAATTTGTGAAATTTCAAGAGCTTGACATTTTTGTAAGAACTTTATAATGGACTTGGGCCTTTTTTATTTTTATGGAAATCATGAACATGTGTTTTTTTGGTAAAGTGGAGATTGATTTGTAAAGTAAAAAAACCAAAGGGCTAAATGAAATAAAATAAATGAAATGAATTAAAAAAAGAAATAGAAAAATGGATTGAATGATAGATAAAAAGAAGGTGAGAAGTGGTATGGAATTAAAATGGGAAATAATCGGGTTATGGAATATGGATTAATTAAAAAGGATGATAAAATGTAAATAAAGTGGATTAAAAGTAAGGTGTGGATAATGAAGTGAATTAAAGAATGGGTAGAACAAAAAATGATGAATTTGAAGAGTGAATTTGAAAAAGTTAATTGAATTTGGACTATTGAAATGAAATTATGGACATTGGTTTGGTATCAAATGGGTTAAAGCTTAAATGGGAAACTTGCACCAGAACATGAACCACACCCTCCATACTTGCACACGACTCAGCTGCCTTATCCTTTGGCGGCTCTATGACCTGACCAAAAACAAACCACGTCCAATTGGAACAAGACTGTGAACACCTACTTAACCTGTTAGCTTCAGATGAAACTCGACATGAACGATATTTGCCAATCATAAACACAAAGGGTGAGAAAATGCTAATCTTCCAGAATCCTGATCCATAATCTTTCCAGTCAATCCACAAATGAAACCTTAAACAACGACACCCTTGTGGCGATTCAGGGAACTAAAGTCGTGTCTGGATAAACGTCTGATAAGAACTTCTCATGACAATTGATGACCCAACACCTCCGCCTCAAATTTGAGTACAAATAACTGAAAGAGACGACCTCTAAATAATTGAAATCCACCTCAGCAGAAACCTCCTATCCAAACCCTAATTCCTAACACCGAAGAACCTAAAGTTAAACCCTTATTCCCTAGGGGAGACATGTCAAAACAAAAGCTAATGATTTGGTTAGTTATGCAAAAATGGTTGATCTAAGATGCTTATGCAAAAGATGATGACATCTAAGGGGATCAAATTTGGGGTATGACAGTTGCCCCTATTTAAATAACTTTACTGAATGGCATGAGCGATGACAATCCCCATAAAATCAAGGTGAAAGGTATTTAAATATAGCAAACCGAAATTTTTTCCCTTAGATGCAATGATATGCTAAGAACAAAAGAACTATGAGAATGCTGACATGCCATGAACTCTAATATGATGATAATGATGGGATAACAAATGCAAAAATGCAGACAAAAATGAAAGCAAACAAGGATAATGTCAACACAACGAATAACCACTCACTGGGGAAAGACAACAACACTGGGGAAGCTAAAATACGTTGGGGAAATCCAAAATGATTGATCAACAGGTTCAGACATGACCAGCTGACACTTTAGAATGAAAGGATCCTCACTAGAGGCAGGACCAAGAGAGATGATCTCCACTGGGGAATATCTAGAGCGGTTAATCGACATGTTCAGACATGACCAGGTGACACCCTAGAACAAAGACGAGTAGACAAACTCTTTACTGGGGATAAAACCAAAAAGAACTATGATCTCCACTGGGCTCCAGTTAAACAAAGGGTTGATCTTTTGCCAAGGAAATCGAACAAAACAAGAAAATGATCTTCTAACAAGAGATCAAAGAAATGAGGAATGATCTTCTAACAAGAGATCAGGCAGGCATTTGAAAACAAACAAACTTTCTAGAAATTTCTTAAATTGAAGAGTTCAAACGGGATCTTCAAGAAACACCAGAAAAGACAAGGAAATTACAAAACTCTGCACGTGTCAAATGAGTTGGACTTAGACCACAAGAAAAGGTTACAATCGGCTTCTAACAGGTCGATGCCAGTAACTACAGGACTTTAAAGGGGACGTTGGTTACAAACAAACTTCCGATATCAAGCAAAGTTCGATAAGAGCGCCAATAACAATTTGACTTTAGATACCAATAACGATTGGACTATGAAACAGTATCAATGACAGTTGGATCTTACAAGGATACCAATAACAATTAGATTTTAGACTGCGCCAATAATAATTGGACTTTGAAAAGGAATTGGTGACGATCAGATTAACAATACCGATAACAATTGGATTTTGAACAATGCCAGTAACTACTAGACTTTCAAATAATGCCAGTAACCACTGGACTTTAAAGAGAACTGGTGACGACCAGGGACTCCAATACCAATAATAATTGGAGTTTTAAACAATGCCAGTAACTACTGGACTTTAGATACCAATAACAATTGGATTTTAAACAATGCCGGTAACAACTGGACTTTGGATACCAATAACAGTTGGATTTTAACGATGCCAGTAACTACTGGACTTTGGATACCAATAACAATTGGATTTTAACGATGCCAGTAACTACTGGACTTTGGATTCCAATAACAATTGGACTTTAAACAATCCCAGTAACTACTAAACTTTACAGAGATATTGGTAACAACCAGATGAACAGAAACTGATAACAGCAAACTTGAAGGTGCCAATGATGATTGGACTCGCAAACAGTGGTGCTTGTAACAACTACACCTCACGGGATTACTGGTAACAACCAGACAATCAAATATCAAAAAGAGACTAGTAACAACTAGAATTCACAGGAGAAGCTGGTGACGAACAAACAAGCAAAATCAATAGGGAGCTAGTAACAACTAGACTTCAAAGGGGAGACTGGTGAAAAACAGACAACCAATACCAATAACGATTGGATTTGCGACGAGTACCAATAACAATTAGACTTTCCAGAGACTGCTAGTGACGACTAGGCTTCGAAGATGTGGTAACGACCAGATTCAACAATACTAATGACGATTGGGTTGTAAAATAGAGATACTAGTGACAACCAAGCTTCAAGGGAATATAGGTAACAACCATAGTTTGACAAAATATCGGTGACAACCGGATTTAAGCAGGAAATTGGTGACAACCAAGCGAGCAGTACCAATAAAGATTGTACATGCAACGAGTGCCAATAACAATTAGACGTTCACCGGAGACTGCTAGTAACGACTAGAGTTCAAAGATATGGTAACGACCGGTTTCAATGACGATTAAGTCATGAAACATAGATGCTAGTGACAACTAGACTTCAAGGGGATACAGTTAACAACCCAAAGTTTAACAAAAATCTAGTGACACTTTTGGCAGGAAAATTGGTTACGACCAACGATTTCGACATAGATGCCAGTTACAACTAGGCTTGGGGGGAAATTAGTGACAACCGAAGATCTCAACAAAGGTGTCAGTCACAACTGGACTTTACCGGGGATCTCACAAAAGAGATACATGCTAGTTGCTTTATGAGCAAATTTTCTCAAATAAAGAGAAAAAACCATCAGAGTCTTCATCAACTTTCTCAAAAAGATGCCATTTGATAGAAGTAAACTAGACAAAGGATTTGCTGAAGAATCATCTCTTGCAATAAAATCCTTGTAAAAAGGGTAACTCAAGTAAAGCGAAATCGTTTGTAAGGTCTTGACAAAATCCTTCTGACAAACTTCGAGGGGAGTACCCATTGTAATTGCAACAAGTTAAATAACACCAAGGACGGATAAGCTATTCGGGAGAGACTGCCACTTATCGCCATATAAACAAGCTTCTCAAAGAGATTTCCACTTGTCGTTTGGGTGTAAATTCCAAGGAGATGTTGTTACAACAACACTACTGGAGAATGCCTTCTGTTTTCAATGAGGATCTGTAATAGATTCTTCCTATGAGACATAGTGCAAAATAAATGCACACTCAAACTAGGTTCGACGACTTAATCAGGTTCAAAAGCAACATTTACTAGGGACCAAAGTTCAATTTAGGAACAAGCTAGAAAGAAACGGTCAAACAAGACCCCAACCATTGAGGAATGAACTAAAATAGGAATTTATCTTATCCAAACATGGAAAAGATAACTGAACTGACCATCATCCATGAGAATCAATCTCTGTGGGGAATTTAGAAGAGATGGACACTTTATGCTTAAGGCTGACGACCCTATTGGAGAGAAGAGACTAACCCAATCACTTGGGGAATAAACGCCAAAGTGAATGAAACAGGTAAACACCATAAAGTAGTAAAAACGCTCGTATTTTATGCATATGTATGAATGCATGTCATATTTATGCTTATGCTGCCAAAACAGACAAAGGGAAGCAAAACTGGAGATGAAATAAACATCTCAACAAGGATACCCAGTCAACCTCACCAGATTGGACCATCACTAGGGATGAACATGCAGAACAAGTAGCTTTACTTCATGGTTACAACCTTCTCTAGGGGAAAAAGTATTCCACTCGGAGTAGAACGTCATGACTTCACCTGAGGGATTGCTATCATGAGACTGATTTCCTTGTTGGAATAGAAAGATCCGTGGGGAACTTCCAAAATCAATTAAAGTAACAACTTACTGGGGAGATAGCAAAATAATATCACAAGAAATGTAGTTCTGCATTTCAATTGCAATAATGATCATCACAATGAGCAACGACTCTTGCAACAAATAAACTTCAAATCTCCTCTGCCCCAGATTACATGGTATGTTGGAAGAGAATACCAAGAGGATTTTACAGAAGAATTGGCATACAAGATGCTTCAATATCTTCAAACTCTTGGAGAGATTCACAAATCTCAACGTAACTGCCCCAGTTTAACTGTATTTGCAAAACAAAGTCCTCGAACTTGTCTTCAGACTATGGGAGTAACAACTGGGAAGCAAAATTGGTCCTGCTAGCTGGTTGATCTGTGAAAAAGTTACCCCAGTACTAACTATATTTGCACAACAATGTCCTCGGTCTGTGAGAGTAACAACTGAGAAACAGACTTGCCCTTGTTGGTGGGTCTTTGTTGTCCTTGCCTCGAAAGGAGTTAAGAAACAACTAACCACAAGATGACCTCAAGACGGCTTTCCCCAATATTCTGAACTTCTAAGAGTTCTACCCCTGATTCACCGACCCCTAGAATGGTTGATTAACAAATCTTTCAAATTGGTTCCCCAGGCTGAGCCTACTTTACCAAATCAAATTCCCTTGCTGACTGTATTTGTTGGGATTCTTTTGATATTGAAATATCTTGCAAACTATATTGTTCATTAAAATTGGCAATTTCAATGAAACATTTATGCAAGCTTTTGAAATTAAAGTTTATTGATAAAACACACAATAGAGTGATTCAAAGGTCAAAATGAAGAAGATCCAATCATTTACAGAATGATAGATAAAGTGATCAACACCAACAATTAACAAAGATCATTAGGAGTCAGGTTATCCAACCTTGCTATAGTATGCTTTCAAAACAACCTTACCTCAATTAGGTCTCTTAAAGGTTGTAACATGGCTTGGTTCACAGCTCATGAAGCAAAGGATAAAGGCTCAAAGTTTGTTTGTCCCCACCCAATCTTCATAATGAACTTCAATCCTACGTTCGGTTAACTCGGGCTATACATTCAGGTTCCTATAGGCTAGGAATTGAATTGATGTCAGCTGGTGATGGTTTAGACACCTAGGGCAGTCACTACTCCCTTACAACATTCAGTTATTTTTACCATCGAGGGCTTTCATGGTGAGGACTTAAGGTTAACCTCTTTTTTGGTTGTCATACAAACCTTTTTGTATAAGGAAAGGTCATGAGCTTCCCATCTTTCTTAGCTTTTGCCTTGAAAGGAACTCGGCTCATTCTTCGAGTAAGGATTTCTTAACGATCTCTCCTTATTTATCCTTTGGGAACAACTTGTACAACATTTGCTTATTTGATTTAAGAGAGCTGACAGGTGTCTTGCATGAAGCTCTTGTATTCAAATGTATACCCAAGTTAAACTGAGAACTATCCTGCCCCAGGTTTAAGATTTAAGGGTTTTTAATTCCGAAAGAAAACAACTACTTCTAGGCTCAAAGTGGTGGATTAGGGATTAACTCCTTATTTCTCCAGTGTTTGGGGATGGAAACAATGCCTTACATCATCGGCAAAGTTTAATTGAAAGCATACCAATAACAGTTATGGGTATAATATTTTCGTCATCCTCCCCAATCTTTGCTTAAACAACAATTTGGTAAAGATAAGTGGATGGAAAAAGGTTCTTTTTGTTTTATTTTATTTTATTTTACACAATGAAAGGAAAGAGAAAGAGTGAATACGAATGGACTTAATCAAAAGATGCATAAACATTTCATTAATCTTACCAATTCAAGAAACAACAAAGCATACAAGCAAATACACATTCAACATGCAAAGGAAATACAACATGAAATGTTAAAACAATCAAAAGATTGCCAGCTTTAGGGAATTAACTTCAACAAACTTCAACTTCCATATCCAAAAAGGGGGTGTAGCAAGCGATTTTGGACGCAGTTCTTAAGCGCTGGTCGCTCTCTGCGATTTGAGCTTACTACAGGTCAATTCATTTTTTATCCTATTGTGAGCTGAATAAGGAAGGGAAATAGATGTCTCTAATTAACCCTGCTTTGCATACTGAGTTTAAACAGCGGTCTGTTAGGTTACGAATGCTATCAATGTGGGGGGCCTTTGTACTGGTTATTTGTATTTTCGCCAATACGGTTTTCTTTCTTTTCATTTGGACAGAAGGTTTCTGGCGGGGAACAAGGATTAGGATGTTAGGACTGATGCTTTTTGATAGGTATGTGAGAGTATGGGATTTTGGTTTTTTGTTGATTGTGCTCGCTAAGATCTTTTCTTTCGATCTTATGCCTACGTATTCCCGTTTACCGAAACAGGGAAATCAGAGCGTTCGTAGTTCCTCCTATTCTATGGGAGGAAATGGGTGTTTTTGGTGTCTTGTTCAAAGCCCAAGACATGAAGCGAAAGGTGATTTGTATCTTTATCAAAGCCTAAGATGTGAAGCTAAAAGGGTTTGACTTTAGAGAGAATTTGTCACCTCTAAGGAGGGGTTTTTTGTCACAACTGTTTATAAAGGGGAATTACTTTAACCGGAATATGTGAATCCAGCAATGCCATAATTTCCTTTATAGGGGAGTTCCAACCTGAAGGAGAAGACTTTAACTCAGTGTAGAGCAATGCCATCTTTCCTTAGGAATTTCTCATGCTAAAAGAGGGACAGTGGCGTGGATGTAAATAATCCAGAGGCTTGCCGCTTACAGCGATTAGATGAAGGGGAAGGAGTTGTTGATGTTTGTATACTGTGAACGAGGCACAACTTTGATGCTAAAAGGTTAATTGGATTAACCAGTTGTTTTCTTATACAAAGCCTAAGAGGAGGCTATTGGTCCAACAAGAGGGTATTTTTGTGTCTCGTACAAAGCCTGAGAGAGAGGCTAAAAGGGGTGATCCTACAAGAGGATCTTTTATACTCAACAAGAGAGTGTTTTTGTATCTCGTACAAAGCCCGAGATGGAGGCTAAAATTTGTTTGGCTCAATAAGAACCTTTTTGTATATCGTATAAAGCCCGAGATGGAGGCGAAAGGGTGATTGACTCAACGAGGGAGTTCCTTGTGTGTATCGTACAAAGTCCGAGAGAGAGGCTAAACGTTGTTTGACTCCACTGGGGAGAATTTTGGTATCTCGTACGAAGCCCGAGATGGAGGCTAAATGTTTGCTTCGCTGGGAAGAATCATTGAACAAAGCCCAAGAGGAGGCTATGGTAACTGTTTCAGTTAAGTGACAGGTCCAGTATACTGATTTTTAAAGAGAAAATCAGTTATTATATGAGCAACACTGTACTCAGGGATTTGATTTGAGGATCAGGGATATTTCCTTCTCTTTGAGGAAACGGGAAATCCAAAGGGTATTGAGACTGTACGAGTCTGTGGGTTTCCTTCCTATTTAACGAAGGGGTCACTTGAGAATGTCTTTGAGACTCAAGGAAGTTATACTGTCTGTGTCTAGAGTTTCATCTTTTGTACTATGTTTTGAGAAACAGTAGTAGACTCTATGAAAGGACTGTTCTATGAGGATGACTAGGTTCTGTCCTATACCTCTAGGAGGTCGTCGGGACAATTTGTACGAAGCCCAAGAGGAGGCTGGAAACTTTTAAGAAGCCGACGGGTCCTTGTACTAAGCCCAAGACGAGGCTATCATTCCTGGAGGAAGAGATCATTATACGAAGCCTAAGAGGAGGTTATAAATACTTCTAAGAAGCTGTAGGGTCCTTGTACTAAGCCCAAGAGGAGGCGGGGTTGCTTTAGGAAGCCTGTGGGTCCTTGTACGATGCCCAAGAGGAGGCCGATTGCTTTTAAGAAGCCGATGGGTCCCCAAACCCCGAGAAATTCAAGGCAAGCTATTCACAAGGAATAGATCAAGTCAGGAAAGTTCGAGAATTTGGAAGAAACTCAAGAGATGCCATTCATGGAGAAAAGATCATCTCTGGGGAGTAGAGTCTCTTGAGAAGTGCTTTTAAGAAGCCCGTGGGTCCCCAAACCCCGAGAAATTCAAGGCAATGCTATTCAGCGAGAATAGATCAAGGTCAGGAAAGTTCGAGAATTTGGAAGAAACTCAAGAGATGCAATTCACGGAGAAGAGATCATCTCTGGGGAATAGAGTTTCTTGACAACTTCTATGAGTGACAGTCTATGAAAGGGTTCACAGAGAATGTTGCCTTTCATATCTCCATATTGTTTAACCCCAAGAGGAGGGAAGACTGTGTCTGGTAATCCTATGGGGATCTAGTTTTGACTATTTAAGAGTGATTGAAACGGCTTTACCTAGTGCTAGACGTAGTTGCCGGGGAAACTCTAAATATCTATACTATTATTACACAGTTGATATGAGTTTATAAAAGAAGACTTACAGCGAAACAGCCCCACAATACAGTTATATATATATGAGTTTATGAAAGGAGACTTACAGTGAAACAGCCCCACAATACAGTTATATATATATGAGTTTGTGAAAGGAGACTTACAGTGAAACAACCCCACAATACAGTTATATACATATGAGTTTGTGAAAGGACTTATAGTGAAACAGCCCCACAATACAGTTATATACATATGAAAGCGGTAAATGAAAGCGGGTAAACACTTACTCGGTTGTAGAGCTTCCATGCTGTTTGGTTAGTTATTCAACAAAAAAAGATTGAAAACAACAGTATATTCAAAATCAAAGGAGAAAGTGCTTTGAAATAAAAAGATTTGGGGCTTACAGCTCAAGGAGAGGCCCAGGGTTTTATCAGTGAGCGCACTGTTGAATTTGTACAGAGGGACTTATACAAGTGACTGAGGCCCAAAAATTGTTTTCTGTACAAAGGGATGGGTCTTACACTCTCTCAAGAGGCCCAAAGAGTTTTAAGAAAGGAAATGGGTCTTACTACTCGAGGGTAGACCCAGTTGACTTTTCGTTAAAAATGGCGATCGCGCCGAGGTTTTCTTTTAACGCAGAGGGACTTATACAATAAGTGAGGCCCAAAATTTGTTTTGGTTAAAAGGGGATTGGGTCTTACACTCTATTAGAGGCCCAAAAGTTTTGAATGGGTCTTATAGCTCGAGGAGAGGCCCAAGGTTATTTTTCAAAAGGCGACGATCGCGCCGTTTGTTTTTGACGGTATCGGGACTTATACAATATACTGAGGCCCAAAAATGATTTGGTCAAAAAAAGGATTGGGTCTTACACTCTATTAGAGGCCCAAATGTTTTGAATGGGTCTTATAGCTCGAGGAGAGGCCCAGTTGATTTGATTTTGAATTGGCGATCGCGCCGAGGTTTTTGAAAATACAATGGGACTTATACAATAAGGGAGGCCCAAAACTTTTGGTATTTACAAAAAAAAGGGTTGGGTCATACACTCTAATAGAGGCCCAAATGTTTTGAAAATGATTTATGAGGGTTGAATTAATCCAAAAACCCTAATTTGTTTTCAAAAATGTATTTAATTGAATAAAAATTCAATTAAAATGATCAAAATTGTTTAACATATGGAAAACAAATTGTGATCTTGGATTAATGCTTCAAAAATTAAGTATTGACCTACAAAATAATTAGAAGGCATTAAAAGTTGCAAAATCAAGGTGGAAAAAATATTTTAAATGTTAAAAACAATTAAAACATTAATTCTTTGCAAAAATTTCAATTATATAAAATAAATAATATTTTTGGGATTTTTTTTGGGAAAATAAAATATTTTAACATTTTTGTGAATTATTAAAAAAAGAATCAACTCAAAATCATTAAAACTCAGAGAGAAATTAATTTTTGAATCAATTAAATAAAATAACAAAATTCATATATTTGAATTTTCAAAAAATGGCGCCAAGAACACACGCGTGTTCTGGGTTTGCCCAGATTTGCATTTTCTCTCCAATCTCACTAAATACTTAATCATATCATGTAATCCACATACCAATCAACTCGTTTCAACCTCACGATCATGTCTATGACAATTAATTTCATTTAAATTAAGCATAAAACAAGAAATCATGAAAAATCCTCAAGAACCCTAATTTCTGCATGAAGGCTAGGATTTTTGATACACGATTCAAACAATGCAATTAATTGAGGGGAAACATTCCATGCATGATTATGAACATATGGCCAAATTATTGTGCAGCAAAAATTGCATGGATCATAGAGTTAGAAGAGCTCATGCTTACCACTTGCAGTTGGTGATCGTGATTTGTGTTGAAGGTGTTATAGCTAGGTTCCAATGATCTGGATAGCTTCCCTAGGTGCCATGGAGTGTGTATGAATGTTTGGAATGGATTGAAATGATCTGGAACTTGAGATGGTACCCCAACTGCAAATCTGTCAAGAACTTGAGCAATTGGCTGGTGATTTTGTGAAATCTGTGTTCCAGATGTTATGTGAGTGTTTGGATCACTTCTATATGATGTATGTGAGGTGTGTGTGTGATTGGTTTGATTGGAAAAGCTCTCAAACTCAAAACCCGATAGTGACTTGCCTTGGAAGGCAAAATTGGAGTGAAAGAAGAGATTTTGAGGAAAGCATCTGTTTGATGGCTTTGGTGTACTCAAACTGATCACAATTGAGCTCTATTTATAGTAGATCAAGTTTGTTTTGCAAGGAATAGTGAATGGCGACTGCTGAGTAGGTTTGACCAATGTTGGCAAATGAAAATCCAAGTCTCCTCTAGCCATTGACTAGAGGTTAGGGCACAGGCTGCTGGTTCCCTTGGTCTTGGATAAGTCTTGATTGAATTCAGTTGAGAATGGCTCAATCCATGCCACCTTGATGCTTCTATTGAATGCTCCAATCCAAAATTGGAGTCTTGTCCCTATTTTGGCAATTCTAGGTTCAACATGCTATTTCTTGTTCCCAAGACTTTGGAGGCTTGGCTCAGTGATTGTCCCCTTTAGATTCAATCCTCAGAGGTGTCCAAGTGGATAGGAGCATTTGGATTTGGCTGATTTTGGTAAATCGACCAAAAGTGCAAAAATCTGCCTTGCCTTGGCAGATTTTAGCAAGGCAACTTGCCAATGTCATATCTCATGGCTCAAGTTGAATTTGGTGATGTTCTTGGTCATTTTGGAAAGCCCTTACATGATACAACAACTGTTTGAATATGTTTGGTTTTGATATCTTTTGAATCCAAGTGAAAAATCCCCCTACATTTGGAAAAAAGTAAGGTAAAATCTGACTTAGTGAAATTTTCACTAAGTGTTGGAACAAAGTGACTTTTCTTGATTTTGATCACTCCATAACTCAAAATCCATGAGGAATTTGGACATAGGTCAGTATGAAGCTTTTGTAGAGGGAAATGTGATCTATAAATCAAGCTTTGAATGGGGAACAATGGCCTTGTGGTTTAGGAGTTATGGTCCTCCAAAGTTGGCACATTAGTGTCACTTTTTCCATAACTTAGAAATTTTTCTAAGTTTTTATGGTTACCCCTTTTACAAGTTATCCCACTTTCTTTGATTTTTCTTGATGAATGATGATTCAAATCATACATTAACATCATTTTAGGGTTAAAAAACCATTTTTATGAAAAATCTCAAAAAGTCAAAGTTTGACTTTTGTGCACAGTTGACTTTTTATCAGATGAATTCCAAACTGTGCGATCCTTTAGGAAATCATGTCCTTGACCTATATCAAACTTGATGGACATGTTCCATAGGTGTTATAGGGTGTATTTAATCGTGTCCCAAGGTTTGGGAGCATGCCTGGGTCAAAAGTCAAAGGTACAGTTGACTTTTCCCGCGAAACCCTAACTGTGGTTCAGATGAAATTGAAACTTGTTGCTCAAGCTTCTTGGGTCAATCCATTGTTGCAAATGGATCAACGTGGTATGTTGGAGACCCTCAAATCATGTCTTGAGGTCTTGGCTCATGATTTGTCCCAAAAGTTAACTTAGGGGTGAATTAGGTCAAGAAACCCTAATTCCTAATTTTTGATGTATGCATCCCCTGAGGCTAAATTGACTTGATGATGGGGTTTATGATGTTCCATGGAGCATTTTAGGTTATGCTTTGAAGCATTGGCTCATGCCCAGAGGAAAATTTCCATCTGGAGGCCCTAGTCGACCAAACCCTAATTTGGTGACACTGGCGATCCTGAGACTTGATCCACCTAGAAGGGAGAAGCCTTGTGCTTAATCCTTGAAGTGGGAGTCCTCTTGATCAATTGTGGATATTTTATAGGCTAGACAAGTTGAAGATCATGTAATTCCTTGATTGATCCTTTGTCTAAGAGCTCTGCGAGGGCTTGAAACCCTAAATCCTGTTTGTAGTGAATGCTCACCCACCTTTGGGAAGACTAATGAGGTATGATGGTCCATCCATATTGTGCTGATGATTTGCACAATGATGGGAAATCTTAGTGGTCAAAATTTGGGGTATGACATGGGGTCACTTCTTTGATTCTCAAGATCTTGCTTTTGATCAAATCACGCATGTGACTTGTTCCTTGTGGTATAAAACCTTAAGAGGTCTCACAGGTCCTTTGCCCTTATTGCCATCTGTCTTAGAAATTAAGATATCGACATCTAGTCTTCCTCCTTGGGGTGCTAGTGACTCTATCACATATTGCAACCTGAGCCTGAAACTCTTGCACTCCTCTACGAAATGCCCCATTGTCTCAGTGCAATATCAAAATTCAACCTCTAGATGGTCTTCTTCAAAGATTAAACTTCTATTGTGGATTAATTTTTGTATTGAGGCTTCTAATGCAAAACAAGTATCCAAATCATGTCCTCCAACCCTTTTATGGAATTCGCATGTTTCATTTGTATCAAGATTGTACCACGTATACGACGTTGGCGCAGATGTGAAAGGAGTTATCAATGAATTCTAGATTAGTAGTGGGTAGAGCTTACTAAGCGGCACAGGAACCCGTAAGTCATGAACTTTGTTCCTTTTGTTCTGATTCTGCCTCCTGTTCTGTCACTGCCTCTTGTTTCGATTTCAACGACCTTGAAGAGGAATAACCAATGGATGTTGATATGCCAACTTGGAATTCACAGGCTGATGATGACATCCTGAGGGGTAACCAAATGCTGGTAAATGGAGAATATTCACATGGGGTTACCCTAGACTTAGGGTAACACTGGATTGATGGGGAGTGACGACTTCCTCGGTTCTCACAAGGTGAGAGTGACATTTTGGTGCAGGACTAAATATTGGTTGATACAAATTTTCCTCATAGGAGCATCCTTGATGTGGAAGAACCGCAGGAGGAGGTTAAGTGATAAACTTCTTCAGATGCAACAGGGTAAGAGTGCCTCTTCTTCTTCATCAGGTTCTGCAAAGTCTCCAAGACCCAGTTCTTCTGACCTTTGAGAATTTTGATCTCCTCCTTCAAGGCTTCCTGACTTTTCAAAAGCTCGTTCATCATCGTCATTTGTCCAGAATGCGTGCTAGGTATCCTCTGGAGATATAGGAAGAAGAAGATGAAACTCCAGGCTGAGAAATGAAAATGTAATGCAAATGTGACGACATGCGCATGCAATGCAAAAAGTTTCATGGAACTCGAATATTTACAAACATCAAGAGATACCCAACAACTCATTTTCATTAATTAATAGAGTGGATTACAACATATCAGCACTTCTTACAAGTGTCTTAAACAGAAAGCTAAATAAAAGATAACAAAAAAGACCTAAGGAGATTTTCCTAGTAGCCTCATGTTGAGCTTCTTGATCTCTTCTTCCATCTGAGCCTTTTCAAGAATAAGCTTATCCACAATCAGCTTCCACGGAGTTGACTGAGGGCAAGAAGAAAATAAATTCTCTTGCGCTTTTCTCTTCTTACAAGAGAGTATTTCTTCATTCTTTATCTGTAATTGTCTCTGAAGTTCTGCATTCTCCTCGACAACCACTTGATACTTATGCTCCCAAGCATCTCCTGTTTATTGTGCTTTGCTCAAAGCAATTCTCAGCTCCTCCGTTTTAGACATGAAGACCAGGGTGGGTTCCTTCTTTAGAACCATGGGTTCTTGTCGGGAATAGGGCATCTTCAGCTCGATAACCCTTTTCTGGACCCATTGGAGACAGGGTTCCAATGAAACACAATTAGGTTTTCCTATATCTTTCTTCCCCTTCTTAAGTAAGTGGCTCCAAGCATTCAAGATCTTCTCCTTTAGCTCCTTGTTATCTTCATCCTCCTTGAAGAAAATACCTTCCACGTGAACACTGCTGGGCTTGTCCCTCAAAGGATATCCATTCCTCCTTTGGTTCCAAGAAGAGGCACGCTACCAAAATCTCCACAGTTGTCAATAATCATCACCCCATCGTAGACACGATTGTACCAATCAATGTCAGAGTAGGTGATAGCCATGATCTTCTGTAACCACTAACATTTCTTAGGATCCTAAAAAGTGTTAGCCTTAGGCAGGTGCGAAATAAACCACTTGTATAATAAAGGAACACAGCAAGTGATCATCCCTCTATTGTAGAAATTCCTCAGATGAACAGAATTGTAGGCATCTACTAGCAAAGTAGGCACATGGTTCTTCTTCAGGAATATTTTGATGGCATTGAGGTCTACAAAGTCTTCAAAGCTAGGGAACAGAAAGATACCATAGACGAGCAAGGAAAGAATAGCCTCGAATGCATCCATGCACAAATGATCAGTGTAATATTGAGCTTTCCCAACCAAAAACTCTGCAGTTAACCCAAAACTCCCCCTTTGGTAGTCATATTGTTTTGAATATCAACCAATCCCAAATGTGTGGCCTTATAAATATCCTGTTCCTTAGGGTCTTTCTCGAAGATAGGAAAATGAGACTTGTCAAGAATAGATAAACCAACTAGATGGGAGTATTCTTCCAGTGTAGGTACAAGCTGGTAGCCAGGGAAAGTGAAACAATGGTAGACTGGATCGGAGAACTGAAGTAGGGTGGAAAGGAGTCCCTTATCCATCTTCGTCTTCAATAATGACAATAGCTTCCCATATTTGCTCTCGAACCCTTCTGGATTTGTCACCAAGGTCCCCAACCTCCTTAGGTCGTCCAAGTCAGGACTCTTGTAAGTGTACTTCAAGGTTTTCTTCTTTTCGCTATCCATGAGAACCCTATGATGTTTACAAACAAAAGTTCTAACTTCCACAAAACTTTTGTGAAATGATGCTCATAAATGAATTTATGCACAAACACAGGTTAACACAGGTTCACATATATGCATATATATACAGGTAAACGGACAAGGGCCTAGGTTTAAAGAACACAAGCGTGGAGCCATGGTCTACCCATCCTAAAAGGTGTGTATTAAGGGTTTATGATCAGCAGAATAGGGTTCTAAAAAGTTCCCAGAGTCAACAACCCATCTTTCGGATATTATCAATTTCCCAACTACTCGGTAGTCGATAATATTCTCAAGAGAGTCTCGTTTGAGTGTAGCATCGTGTATCGAATATTTCGGGACTACTCCCTCATAGTCATCGCACTACGTCATAACAAGCCTAAAGTGGGGTAAATAGGTAACTAAAGGTTCTCAGCATCACAGACTCCTAGGTCGAAAGTAGTCATGTTTTCACGAATACTCGTTTAACAAAACTAATCCCAAAAGGGCCTCCAATGAGCGGTGGTTTCTCAAGTCAGATTGGTCGAGAATCAGCTCCTTATAAGCCTTCTTGAATATACCACCTTACTATCATAGGTTCACTCAAGTCCGGGTATAGGACTTATCCTCTCCACTCAAGGTAACCACCCTTCATACAAAAAACCCAAGCACAAACAGATATATATACAGATATTTACAAATATACAGATATACAAGCAAGCAAACATATATCAAACACAAATGCAAACAAGGTGGGCTTAACCCTCTTAGCAGAAATCCCCAGTGAAGTCACCATTCAGTTGCGGTGAGAATCAGATATCAAGCTATTAAATAACTTGAATCACAAATCATGAAGTTCACCACTGAGCTTTGATTTATCCAAAGGAAATGGTAAAGATCGAAGAAAACCCTAAGTGCACATTATAACAACAAAACTAAGAGATCTAAGGTTTGGGGGTTGGTTATACCTAGGGAAGTTGTTAGGATCCTAAGTATTTGTAGTACTCTGCAGGAACCTCTTGTTAGTATTTGTGTTAAGTTAAATTTTTCTTGCTAAGGGGAAATGATGCTAAGGTAAATACCTAGGGTATATACTAAGTATGCTCGCCAAGACATCGCATCTCGTGCCTATGTATCCTAACTTGGATGGAATTAAAGCATTCGTAGCTCACCTAACTAGGGTTGAGGAACTCTTGACTGTGGTCAAGGTTCCAAAGGGAAGTAAGTGTTCATCACTATGATACTTACATAGAGTTAACGAACTCCCTAAGTCTAATGTTGAAAAACTGACTAAAAGGTTGACTTTTACCAAAGTCAAAGGGGAAAGTGAGTACTCATAACAATGGTACTCACATAGAGTTTACAAACTCTAAACTTAATTCTAAGTTATAATACAAAATGGTCTAACAAGGCCAGTAGAAATGATCCTAACAAGATCAAAAAGTGGGTAGAAAAGCAACTAAACTATCCTAAGGTATGACTTACAAGTCAACAGGGAAACCTTCCTTTGGAATCAGGGCATAAACAAGCAACAGAGAAAAATAGGATCAAGTACCAGACACAACATGATGTCGGGCAAAGCGAAATATCATGAACGATAATAAACACAACATAATGAGCCATGAAATAGTTAATGCAAGGATCAAGATTAAGCTCAAACAGAAAGAAACTAAATCACAAGTTAATAAGTTAGTGACCAAAGAAACTTATAGAAAGTAAAAATTGAAGGGATAAAAAATAAATTCTATAAATTTACATTCTAACCATGATTTTAAAAAATCAAAGATTAATAAAAAAAAAAGATATTTTGCATTGGTATTTATTATTTTTTTTATTGTTATCATTATTTTTTTTTAGTTACTAATCAAAATCTAGAATTAAAATTACTAATACTAAAATTTGAGAAAACTAATACTAAAATTTAAAATATTAATCCTAAAACTAAAAAACTAAACCTAAACTTTGGAAATACTTCCTTAAGTGAGAAACTAGAAAAACAAAAAGAATGTAGAGCAAAAGGCCTTGGGGGATGTACGAGTTAAGAAGGGTGTGAACTAAAGTAACGAATGGGCTGAGCCCAAATCTCCCCACAGAAAATCTTAAAAAATTAAAAACCAGGATTTCAATTAAAAATAAAATAAATAATAAAATAAACAAAACAAATAAAATTTGAAAGAACCAACCCTCTTCCTCATCAACAATTGAAGGGCAAAGCTAAATTATCCCAAAAAAAAAACAAAAAGCAGTGTCAATAGATTCAATCCCACAAAACTAAATCCACACGAAATTAACTAGGGAGTCACCTAGGTACGAATACGTTGTCAGCGATAAATAAGGTACGCCTGAAATACAACAATGATTCTAAACTTCTCTTTCACGATGAACTCTTCCCGTCTCTCCTTCACCCTCGCCTTGTTTCAATCACGGTTTGTTTCGTTCTTGGCTTCAGTTTATTTTACTCTCTCTTCTTCTTCCAATTCTGGGTTTGATTGATTTGGGTTTTGAAAGGTTACAGGGAGGATCCGGTTGGTATTTTTGAGGTGCGGCTTGGGTGTTTGAAAGGAATCTATAGGTTTGTTGTGATGGTGGTTTGGATGTTGAAAGAACAAGGAAAGTTATGGGTTGAGAGGGAGAAGAAGAAGTCATAAGGGTGGTGATTAAACAAGGTCATGTGGGATCATTGAGAGGAAATAAGTAGTTCTTTTCTTTTAATTTTCTGTTCCAGTCCCCCCCCCCTCACTTGCTGTTGTTGTTGTTCCCTTTTTATCATTTTTCTTTTCCTTCTTTTTTTATCATAATTGAATTCCTTCTTCCTCCAAGCATTGTGTGGTTGTTGTCTCTGATGCAGAGTTTTTGGATGGTTGTGTACAGGTTTTATATCATTGATGCAGGTTGCAGCAAATATGTCATTGTATGATTGTTATCTTGATGAATGTGTTGTCATTGTTAATACTTTTTTGTAGGTCTGTTTTGTTGTGGAAGCAGTAAAATTTGGATTGTTTTGGAGTTTTGGGAAGATGCAGTGTTGCTTTCATACGCAACAGTTTTGGATTTGGCTTGGCGATGTGAGTTTGGTAGCAGCATGAAGGACTTTGCAATTTTGGGATTGTGCAGGATATTATAGTGATAAGTCGCAGCAGATGTTTTTGGTTTGTTGCAAGCCTTGGTGTGGTTTGATGTGAGCAGAGTTTTGGTACTATTGTTGACAGGTTTGGGCAGGTTTTTGGATGTAGTGTTTGGAGGTTCTTGGCATTGCAAGCGGTACGAGTACTATGGTAGGAAGAGTGTTTTGTATTGTAGCTGTAGCATGGGTGAACCGTGAAAATTTACTTGTCTTTGCAATAAGTATTTATGTAATAGACTTGTTTTTTTGGCACCTTGTTATGGCTTTTCCAAATTATGTAATGGGCTTGGTAAGGTTTATGTGTAAACTGATAGTCATGGCTAATTGTTGTTGTAAATAAAATTTGGCTTGTTGTGTGAAAGTTCTAAGAAGTGTACATTGTGAATCCTAGCTATTCTCATGGTTTCTCTCTTTATTTGTGAAATTTCACGAGCTTGACTTTTTTGTAAGAAATTTATAATGGACTTGGGCCTTTTTTATTTTTATGGAAATCATGAACTTGTGTGTTTTTGGTAAAGTTGGGATTGATTTGTAAAGTAAAAAAAAAACAAAGGGCTAAAGGAAATAAAATAAATGAATTGAATTAGACAAAGAAATAGAAAAATGGATTGAATGATAGATAAAATGAAGGTGAGAAGTGGTATAGAATTAAAATGGGAAATAATCAAGTTTTGGAATATGGATTAATTAAAAAGGATGATAAAATGCAAATAAAGTGGATTAAAAGAAAGGTGTGGATAATGAAGTGAATTGAAGAATGGGTAGAACAAAAAATGATGAATTTGAAGAGTGGATTTGAAAAAGTTAATTGAATTTGGACTTTTGAAATGAAATTCTGGACAATGGTTTGGTATCTAATGGGGTAAAGCTTGAATGGGAAACACTAGAACATGAACCACACCCTCCATACTTACACACGACTCAACTGCCTTGTCCTTTGGCTGCTCTATGACCTGACCAAAAACAAACCACGTCCAACTGGAACAAGACCGTGCACACCTACTTAACCTGTTACCTTCAGATGAAACTCAACATGAACGACATTTTCCGATCATAAACACAAAGGGTGAGAAAACCCTAATCTTCCAGAATCCTAATCCATAATCTTTCCAGTCAACCCACAGATTAAACCTTAAACAACAACACCCTTGTAGAGATTCAGGGAACTGAAGTCGTGCCTAGATAAACTTCTGATAATAACTTCTCATGACAATTGAACACCCAACACCTCCGCCTCAAACTTGAGTACAAATAACCGAAAGACACGACCTCTGAACAACAGAAATCCACCTCAGCAGAAACCTCTTATCCAAACCCTAATTCCTAACACTAAAGAACCTGAAGTCAAACCCTAATTCCCTAGGGGAGACAAGTCAAAACAAAATTTAATGATTTTGTTAGTTATGCAAAAATGGTTGATATAAGATGCTTATGCAAAACATGATGAAATCTAAGGGGGTAAAATTTGGGGTATGACACTAGGGTTCTTCTATTTATATCCATTGTGTTTTTGTTTTTGAATTTGTATTTCTCCTTCTCTGTGACTTTCTATTTCTCTTCTAGTTTAACCATTTAATTTAAAAAAATCAAAACGATGTCGTTTAAAATCCTACCCTAAAAAAAGATTTTAAACTGATCGGTTTGTAAAAACGAATAGTTTGCTAGTTATATCCAATTAGCACTTGTTCAATAAGATATAGGGTCTAGTAACCTGACCAACCTGGTTACCCTTTATTTATAGGATGAATTATTGAATTCTGCATTCCCATATCTTTGGAGAAACCCTCAAAGTTGAAAAATTATGATGGCATTAGAGACCTTAAGCTAGCATGTGGACACGATACTAAACTATAACCAAGCCGCAAGATTAGTAAAGTGCAAGCTTTTTATCCTCACATTGAAGGGAACATCCATGGCTTTGTTTAAAGCCCTAAAAGACGACTTTTTTAGCTTAGAGGAAATTATGTGACAAATTAACATCCTGTTTCACAATGTGATGGTGTCAATAGAATATAATGGTCATGCTCAACATTCATCATATGAAGAAAGAGTCACTCATGAAGTACATTAACATATTCACGATGGAAGTTCTATAAGTGAGAGAGGCCAATGACAAGATGAGATGCTACATATTTGAGAAAGGCTTAAGGTCATACTATAAGTTTAGAGAGAAACTTGGATTAGAATAACCACTGAGTATGAGTGAGGAACATACTCATGCTCAAATATACATAAAATATGAAAACAAAAGTTTCTAGATGAATATGCGTAAAGGATCATGACATTTGAATTCAAGGAAGTTAGGGTGAGACACCCTCATGCCGTGAATAACTCAGCATATACTGATAGAACAAATCACTATAGTTTTCATAAAATTCATGAACATGAGACTGACGAGTGCATCCATATGAAGGGAGTGATTTAGGACCTAATAAAGAAACAAAGAATTGGTAGATATATCAAGAAGCCCCATTGAGGGGACAATAAGAGGCACATATATTATCTACATAAAGCCACACATTATAGTGAATCTCCATGCAAACAAAAAAAAATCCCCTCATCAGGATGATAACTATCCTAGGAAGATAGTAGAAGAAATTGAAGGGCCCCCTCAAGGGAAAGGGAGGTAATGATGTGGAAAATTATAAGAGACGAAAATAGATCTCCGTAGCCTCTATATCGATAGGTTGCCACTTTATTTCATCCATAAGAAAAGGGTTCCCACCACCAAATAGGTCATCTAAGGAAACCTTCAAGAGTGAAATAGCAAATTGTTGTCGATTAATCAAAATCGGGAACTTGCTTTAGGAAAGAGCCATGAACGACCCAATAGGCTTTAGACACATCAAAGAGGCTAGGGGTATCTGAAACAAGATATTTCCATTGTTAATAACAACGACCATAATCAATTTTGATGATTTATGAATTCTCATTGACGAAGGGAGTTCATGTGAATTTATGTATGTCGAGTTATTCACTAAGTTAGGCTTGAGAAAAGAAGATTTATCAGCTTACACTGGAAAAGACTTACAAGGTTTAAACATAGAGGTAACTCGTCCTTGGGTATTTATTGAACTTTTGGTTACCTTTTGTCACGGTGCGAAAAATACCCAAGCGTATCTCACGCTCGAAGATACAACAGAGTCGCCACCGAACCTTATTTATTCCAAAGAAAATGGAAAATATCGATAAAACCCAATGGGAAGAGAAATGGGTATGGGGGTTGTTTATGCGAGCGGAAGGTATTAGCATCCCTCACATCCGTTGTACTCAATGGGAAACATATTGATTGTTCTCTGCGCAGATGGGTGCTATTATCTAAAGGTTACTTACGAAGGGGGGAAAAGGTTTTAAATTAGTGTGCTTGCCAAGGATTCGAATCCCCGTGCCTATGTATTCTTATAGTGCAATGAGAAAATCAGAGCTTTGTAGTTCATGGTAGAAAATACAGATGTGTTGGTTGTTTTTAGGGAACAATTATAATCGTATCCTAGAAGTGTATAGACGTTAGCTGATTTGATCCTCGTTCGGATGCTCCAATCTTTTAGTCTGACTGCTAAGGAACGGGTTATAACAGTTCTTTTTATGAAAATAAAGAAAATTGCTTTGAAAAAGGTTTGTGTGATAAAAGAAAAAAGAAAGAGTTGCTTAAATTGAAATGAACGGAAAAGAGTTTGAATAGGGAAAGAGTTGTTGTGAAAATATTGTTTGGACTGGGAGTGTGTGGTATGAATCCATTGAGTGGGTTTCTGAACCAGGGAGGAAATAAAAGTGGTGTTTAAACCAAAGGAACAATAAAGTTGGTGTTTAAACAAAAGAGAAAATAAGAGTGCAACGTTTAACCAATAAGTGGTGATTAGCCAAAGAAGAAAAAAGAGAGTGGTGATTAACCAATAAATGGTGATTATCCAAAGGGAAAAGGGTGTGGTGTTTAACCAATAAATGGTGATTAGCCAAAGAGAAAAAAGAGTGTGGCGTTTAACCAATAACTGGTGATTAGCCAAAGAAGATAAAAAAAGAGTGGAGATTAACACATAAATGGTGATTAGCCAAAGAGAAAAAAGAGTGTGGCATTTAACCAATAAATGGTGATTAGCTAATGCAGAGTTGTAGGTTTTTACCTAAATCTGAGGATCAAGACCTACAAGAGGGGTGTTTTCCTAAGCACAGGGCTTACAGAGCATGAATTAGGGTTGCCAGAACACAGGGCTCAACAGGGCAATGTATGAAGGTTGCCAGAGCACAGAGCTCTACAGGGAAATGCATGAGGGGTATTGGTTCAGAGATGGTTGTTTAACCATTAGGTGATTAACCCAATGAATGTATGGATGTCAAAGAGAATGTAGTGTTGGGTCCAAAGAGACAAGTATTGCAGATGTTGATTGTTGCGGTGTGGTCTGTGGGAAAGAATACTTGAAAGTTATTTGATTTAAATTACACAAAAGTCTATGAATGGAGGTGAATACTTTGAACAACTGGGTCAGGCGTCCCGTATCCAAAAATATTCAAAATGAGGATAGGAATACTCCATTTCATTCCTTCTCCAATACTTAAGGCACGTGGCACACAATTTGCATCATAACTAATAAGTTATTTTAAGAAAAATCTTTTTGTTGTGCTTGAAAGATGAAGCTCAGCAGTGATCAAAGCCTTGATGTTCAGAGTCTTCAGAGTCTTACATATGAATCTTGACTTGACTTGAGGTTCGCGTGCAAGTGTGTAGGTCTAACCCAATTAAGTGATCAAGGGACTTATGATCACTTTGAAGGTGTGAAAAACGCAAGAAATGGGGGTTGGAATTCGTTTTTCAAAATAATTGTTTCTTTTGAATAACTTTCTTGTCAAAAACTTTTACCCTTTTCTAAAGAACAACAGCTTAGTTAAACACAGAGATATAAACACGTTATGTTTATACTAGTTCACTTGAGAATCTCTCAAGTTAATCTAGTCCACCCGCCAAGGTGATTTCGCCTCTCTCAACGAGGTCTTAATCCACTATTCAACAAAATAGTACATTGCACGAGCTACACAGCTGGTGACTAACAACAACCTCTAAAACTCACACGTTCTAGACTTCTCAAGTAATCCAACCACACAGGTCTTACTTAAGGCACAACCTCTAAGACACACGTCCTAGACTTCTCAAGAGATCTGATCACTAAGAATCTCTTAAGGAATACAACTTGAAGTTCAAATACAATGAGTTTACAGAGAATTTCTTCTTATCAAGCTAATAATGTAAACAAGTTTTTAGACCAAGAATGACTTAAGAAAGAATAGAGTTAGAGAGTATTGTTGTTGTTTGCGTGTGTATAATTCTTCAAGTCTTTGAGCTTCCTTTTATAGCCGAGTGAAAAGAGCCGTTGAGATGGAATCATGAAGGCTAGGTAGGCTTACGGCTAGAAACGTGAGAACAGGTACAAAATCTTCTGCATGTTGCGCGTCCTGTCTGTGTCAGATTATCTCGTTTGTATTTTGCACAGTCTTCAAGAATATTAATGTTGTAATGTGGTATAGCTGTACGGTGTAGCAGGTTTTCTTGGCTTCTCAACTTCAGAGGCTTTTTGTGAGCGTGAGTAAGAAAGGAAAACATTGCTCGGTTCTTGAGATTATCAAGTCTTTGAATCATCAGCTCTGCGCTTCCAGAATCTTTAGAACTTGTCTTTAGAACCTTGTTCTCTTAATCCACTTTCTCCATATCTTCAGAGGCTTCTGATAATATTTGATTGAAGCATGAATAAAGTCTTCAAAATATCTGATGCTTCAAGTCTTCCGTCGATTGAAGAAGTCCATTAGGAATTAGTCTTCAGAACTTCAGCACTTGGTCTTTAAAAACGTTCTCCTTTTCTGCTTCAAGTCTTCCGAACCTTCAGAGCCGTGATCGAAAATAGTGAGGCTTCAGCATCAGGACTTCGTTCCATCAGAACCCTTATCTTTTGAACTTCAGAATTCATTTTCTTTTCGTATCAGAGTTGTGTGAATCATGTTTTATCTTTGAATTAAGTTCAGTTCTTCGAAGCATCTTTCATTGCGCCAATTCACAGAAGCAGAACCTGTTTTGCTAGGTTCTTACAAATAACAACATTAGTTGCACAAAATTGTTCATACAAATATTCATCTGTTATCATCAAAACTTAGAGATAATATTGCAGAACCAAATCTTGTTCTCACACACTTGACTAGATAACAGAAGCATATAATGATTCAGGACAAGTCTAAGACAACGTCCTATTGTGTCTTTCTTCATCCCTGACTTCATTAACCTTTTGAGTCTTTCTTCATCATCAGAATTCTGAGTTATCTGCACAGAGAAGAAAAATACAGAAAAACCATCTAATGGATTTATCTGTTAGCATGTAAGCAGCATTTTTTTTGGAGAATGACTATAGGATCAAAATTATCACATTTATGTAACTTTCTCCCCCTTTTTGTCATGAATCAAAAAGATAAACATAGGGTAGTCCAAGGGTGAAAAACACAGAACTAAAATCTTTAAAAGAAAAAGCAAGGTTTATTTGCTGTTAGAGGACAGTTTGTCCCAGATTTTCTTCATCATGATCTGAAGATTTTCATTGACAGTATCTTGCTTGTCAAACCTTTCTCTGAAGTTCTTATGTTCAGTTCTGATTTCATCAACAGCGTCTCCCAGACGCTTGATAACAGGATCAGAGGTGGAAGCAATCATAGCACTTTCTTTAGCCTTTTCAGCCTCTGCAGCTTCTTGTGCCTTTCTAGCAGCTTGCTCTTCTGCTTCTTTAGCAGCCTTTTCTCCAGCTTCTTTCTGCTTAGCAGCTAAGAACTTGAGTACTCTGACTCTTGCTTCAGCTTCTGCTCTCTCCTTAGATTTTGCTAGTTCAGTAGTTATGGTTGTGTTTGAGAAGCTTACAATTCTTGTAAGTTCCATGTCCAGCCATTTTTTAAAACATTAACAGGCACTCTCAAGTTCCATGAGCTTTGTGCTTGTACAAAGTTCCGCTCTTAACTTAGCAAACTTCTCAAGTGCTTTGTCATGAAATTGACTTGTACACACTTAAAAGGAAGTTGGAGGTGGAGTATTGTAGACAACCAGAGCGAGATTAGATTCGGCAGAGTTGGTTTCTGGTGGTGTTTGCTGAGATAAGTCAATCTCAGTAGCAGCAGGTTTAGGTGGTTGTTGTTGATTGTTGGGAGAGGTGACTTCTATTGTTTCCAGATTGTTATGAACTTTAGGAGAAGGAAAATCAGACGGCTGGGTTAAGGGTTCAGTTATGATTTTCTGATGAAAGGCATAGGCCATAGGTGAGACAGGTATGTCTTGTGAGGTTGTTAATGAAGGAATTTGTGGGGTTTCTGAACAAGACGATGATGATTGTAGGTTTGATGATTTGACATAGACTGATGGATCAGGATTTGATTTTAAACTTGTATTCTCGAGGATTTTTTATCTTTTACTCCTTTTCTGTTTCTGAGGCTTAGAAATGATGGTAGCATGCTTTCTTTTCCTTTTAGGAGACTCAATAAGAGTTGGTTCAGAATTTAATTGATCAGTCTGCTTATTTTGCTCTGTTTTTTCCCACTCTTCTTCTTCATGCTTGATTTCACAAACATCATATCCTCGTGCCTTTACTCCATCTATGTATACTGCTAATTCTTCACGTTGATAACTCATGTGATAGGTAGGGTAACCCGACACCGTGATCCTTCGTTTACTTAAATCCTCAGAGATGGTGAAAGGATTTACCTTTACTTTATTGATTATTCTTATTTGCTTAAGAGTTGTGGCATTTACTGGTTCTCCAAGGGTTGTGGTCAGATCTTCTGTGTATTTGACTTCTGTAACCAGAGTGTCGATTATACCACTTTCATAGAAAATGTTTGAGAGCATTCTTCCAAAAGGGATGTATCTTGGTATATCATTTCTGTATCCACCGGTTGTCCTAGTTTTTGTTACCATGTTTCTCAGATAATAAAATAGGATAGAGGGTAGGCACATTCTCTCTTTGGTGATCAGATAGTAAAGCATGTATTTCATGTTGGCATTGAAGAAGTCTGCAGCATGTGATGAAGGCCTAGGATTGATGCAGCCAAGAATGATTTTGTGCTAGATTTTTAAGTGTGCATGCAAATCTTCTCTCTTGTACTCCTTTTTGCTCAGTTGATAGTTAGCGTAGATGATTGGGTTGATCCTCTTTTCCATAAATGAAGATTTATTGTTCATCCCATATACTCTCTTGTTCTTCATAAACTCCAGGTTGTAAAGATAGACAATGGATTTTTCAGTGATGACGATCATTCTTCCCAGAACATAGGAGACAATATGGATCTTGTCACAAACTGCTTGTCTCCAGAAATCTTTTACAAGTGCTTCAAAAACTGGTCCTTTGACCCTACCAAAGTAAGTGGTCCATTCTTGAGCTTTTACTTCTTTGATCAGATTAAATCCATTTTCTGCAAGATTCTGGAAATCTACATGCATTTCCTTGAGCACAGTTAGATTCAAAAGATTGCAAGTGTCAGAAGCTTCTCTTTGGGTAATGTGTTCTTCGCTTATTTAAGAAGGATGGGATGAAGATGAAGCGACCATTTGATTTGTTAGAGATATTGTTGAGGATTGCTCGTTTGAGGAAGCTGACATTCTCCTTAATGATTCTTCAAGTTCTTGTGAGAACTTGATGGCTTCTTCTTGCATTGGGGTCATTATTTTGAGCGATTGAGAGGAAGAGTAGAGATTTAGGGTTTTGGTGATGAGCGAGAGTGATAGAGTGTTTTGAAGATTTAAAGAACACGAAGGAGGAAGAATGAACGTCGTTGGAATGTTCCCAAGAAAAATTAGAGGCAATCTAGGTTACGCGTGTTAACTATTCTCTAATGGATAGAGGGGTTCTGGTATTTATGAGATTGTGAAGTACTTGAGTGGATAGACACGTAAGGAAATAGGTGAATAAATGTGATAAAGTTGAGTCAATCTCGAGAGAAATGTTGTTCATTTAATTTGAATAGTTAAAGTGACTTAATTTTATTTAAATCAAGTACAAAAATAATTTTCCGAAAATATGACATGTCACAAAATTATCAGAACTTGAGATGCGTTAAGAGAATGGTTCTGATGATTTGAAAAATACTTTGCTCTGACTAAACACATGAGGTTCTGAAAATGTTTTATTCTGAACAGTACTTCATATTCAGGTGTTTTAAAATGATTAGAAATCTATCTTCAGCTAAGGGTTTTGTGAAAATATCAGCCCACTGATGGTCTGTATCAATAAATTTTAAGCATAGAGTTCCCTTCTGAACATAGTCCCTAATAAAGTGATGTTTTATTTCAATGTGTTTAGCCCTAGAATGCAAAATTGGATTTTTACTTAAGCAGATAGCAGTAGTATTATCACAGAAGATAGGAATGTTACTCTCATATATCTGATAGTCTTCCAGCTGATTTTTCATCCAAAGCATTTAAGTGCTGCATAGGGAAGCCGATATGTATTCTGCTTCAGCTGTTGAGAGAGCAATTGTAGATTGTCTCTTGCTTGACCATGAGATTAGATTGCTTCCTAAGAACTGACAGTTCCCCGACGTGCTTTTTCTTTCTAATCTATCTCTGGCATAATCTGCATCGCAGTAACCAGAAAGAGTATACTCTGATGTTTTCTTATACATCAGGCCAAGGTTAGTTGTTCCTTTCAGATACCTTAGAATTCGCTTGACAGCGGTTAAATGTGGTTCTCTTGGATCTGATTGGAATCTAGCATATAGATGTACACTGAATAATATATCAGGTCTAGAAGCAGTTAGATATAAGAGAGAACCTATCATACCACGATAGAGTTTTTGACAAACCTTAACTCCTGTTTCTTCCTTTCCCATGACACACGTTGGATGCATTGGTGTTTTAGCAATGTTGCAATCTGTCATATTGAACTTCTTCAGAAGTTCTTTTGTGTACTTGGTTTGATGGATGCAAGTGGCCTCTGATCTTTGATCAATCTGAATTCTAAGGAAGAACTTCAGTTCTCCCATGAGGCTCATTTCAAATTCGGCCTGCATTAACTTTGAAAATTCTTGGCATAGAGAAGAGTTAGCAGAACCAAAAATAATGTCATCAACATAGATTTGAACAATGAGAATGTCATTCTTATATGTCTTGCAGAAAAGAGTTGTGTCAACCTTTCCTCTAGTGAAATTATTTTCTAGTAAAAACTTGCTCAATATTTCATACCATGCTCTGGGAGCTTGTTTTAAACCATAGAGTGATTTTTTAAGTTTAAAAACAAAGTCTGATTTTTCTGAATTTTCAAAACTAGGAGGTTGTTTGACATAAACTTCTTCTGATATATAACCATTTAAGAATGCACTCTTAACATCCATTTGATATAGAGTGATGTCATGATTTACTGAAAAGGATATTACAAAACGTATTGCTTCAAGTCTTGCAACTGGAGCAAATGTTTTGTTGTAGTCAATTTCTTCTTGTTGACAGTATCCTTGAGCAACAAGTCGAGCTTTGTTTCTGATAACTTCTCCCTTTTCATTTAGCTTGTTCCTAAATACCCACTTGGTTCCTATTACATGAATATTCTTGGGTTTAGGAACTAGATCCCAGACATCATTTTTAGAGAACTGATTGAGTTCTTCTTCCATAGCCAGAACCCAGTCTTTGTCCATGAGGGCTTCTTCAATTGTAGCTGGTTCAATTAATGATACTAGTCCTACAAGTGTCTCTTCTAATGGTCTAAAGGCTGATCTGGTTCTGATAGGAGCATCTTTATTACCCATAATCGGTTCATCAAGATGTGACGTGGACAGTCTTCTTCTTCGTTGAGATGGGGTATTTGGAGTTACTTCAGTGGTTTCTTGTGTAGGATCTTGTTGTTCTTTAACTTCATCTGTCTTTTCCTTAGGTTCGGTGAATCTGATTTCCAAATCTGTAAGTTTCTCAACTAGCTCTGACTTTTCTGAGTTAGGCTTGTCATTGAATCTAACATTAATAGATTCCTCCACAATTCTTGATTCTGTGTTGTAAACTCTGTAGCCTTTCGAGCGTTCAGAGTATCCCAACAACAGACACTTCTGTGCTTTGGAATCAAACTTTCTAAGATTCTCTCTAGTGTTAAGCATAAAGCAGACACATCCAAATGGATGAAAATAAGAAATGTTGGGTAATTTATTCTTCCACATTTCATATGGATTTTTATTCAAGATAGGTCTCATAGAGATTCTATTTTGAATATAACATGCTGTGTTAATTGCTTCTGCCCAGAAGTGCTTAGCTATGTCAGTTTCTTGGATCATGGTGTGAGCCATTTCTTGTAAAGTTCGATTCTTTCTTTCTACAACTCCGTTTTGTTGTGGAGTTCTAGGGCAAGAAAAATCGTGAGATATTCCATGTGAATGAAAAAGTTCTTCAAAGTTTATATTTTCAAATTCTCCACCATGATCTCTTCTGTCTCTAACTATTTTACAATTTTTCTCATTTTGTACTTGAGTGCAGAAGGAAGCAAACACAGAATGTGATTCATCCTTGTGTTTTAAGAATTTTACCCATGTCCATCTGCTGTAGTCAGCAACGATGACTAGTCCATATTTCTTACCATTGAGAGAGGCCGTTTTTACAGGGCCAAACAGATCAATGTGAAGAAGTTCCAACGGTCTAGAGGTGGAGACAACATTTTTACCTTTGAAAGAGGTTTTTGAAAACTTTCCTTTCTGACATGCTTCACAAAGAGCGTCTGACGAATATTTCAGATTGGGCAATCCTCTAACAAGACCAAGCTTGTTAAGCTGAGAGATTCTTCTCAAACTGACGTGGCCAAGACGTCTGTGCCAGACCCATTGCTCTTCGTTTACAGAAAGAAGACATTTTACATTTTGATGTTTTAAATCAGATAACTTAATTTTGTAAGTGTTGTTTTTCCTCTTTCCGTTGAATAGGACAAATCCATCCTTCTGACTTACATATTTACAAGACGTTTGATTAAAAATGAGATCATAGCCACTGTCGCTAAGTTGACTTATTGACAACAGATTATGCATTAGACCTTCTACTAATAAAACATTCTTAATGGAAGGAAGCTTACCGTTTCCAACAGTTCCGGAGCCAATGATTCTTCCTTTCTGATTTCCTCCAAAACCGACAACGCCTCCAGGCTTAAGTTTAAGATCTTGGAACATAAGCTTTTCTCCCGTCATGTGTCGCGAGCACCCACTGTCCAGGTACCATGACTGGTGTTTCAATGGAGCTATTAAGGATATCTGCAACATAAATTATCTTGTTTTTAGGTACCCATTTTGTGGGTCCTTTCACATTAGTTCTTCTAAAGGTTCTGATCCCTTTAGATTTCCGTATGTTAGTGAAACGGTGTGGAGTTTGTGCATAGTTTTTGTGTTTAGGATATTTCCTTAGTGTGTGTGTTTGTGTAATCCCAGTGTTTGAGCCTTTTGGTTCTGAATGCTTAAGGCTAGTACCAAAGGGAATAAACTGTTTGAATAGAGGTATTATTTTTATGTTTCTGGTTTCATCATAGGGTTGAGATGGTCCTGAATATCCTAGGCCTCTACTGCCATTTCTACTGACTCCATAGATTAGTGAAGCCATTTTGCTTCTATCTACGCTTTTGGCAAGAAAATTTTTAAATGCGTTATCATATTTTTCTTCTTTACTAGTGTTAGTTGAGTTTGAAATAATTTCTTCTTCTAATTTAGATAATTTACATTTTAGGACAGTGTTTGAATTTTCTAAGACAAATATTTTCTTATTTTGTTCAGAAATGGTTTTCTTGTTTTTAGTAAGATCATCTGAAGAAGCTATAAAACTCTTTTTCAAGATTTTGAATTTGCTTTGAAGGTTTTGATATCTTTTTATAAGTTCAGTTAATCCTAATTCAAGTTCAGATCGTGATAAGGAAGAAAGTACCTCTCTTTCATCGTCGGAGTCTGATAATTCTTCCTCTGACGAGTCACTTCTGGTTTCTGCCATGAAAGCCATGTTGACCCGACCTACATCAGCATCATCTTCAGATTCCGAATCATCTCAGGTTGCCATGAGACCCTTTTTGGTTTTCCTAGGTCTTTCTTCTTTCTTGGCCTTTGGGCAGTCATTTTTGAGATGTCCAGGTTCTTTGCATTCAAAGCACGTAACATATTTTCCATAGTTTCTTCTTTGACCAGATGTAGATTCGAATCTTCTCCTTGGTCCTTTGAACTTGTTCCTTCTATATTTCCAAAGTTGACTTATCTTTCTTGATATGAGTGATATATCATCTTCTTCTGAATCTTCTTCAAATTCTTCCATTTCTTCTTCTGCCTGATACGCCTTCTTCTTTTCTGGCTTTGCCTTTAGTGTAATGGATTTGTTTTTCTTCTGAGGTTCATCTCCTTGAAGCTCTATTTCATGACTTCTAAAAGAACTGATAAGTTCTTCAAGACTGATATTATTCAAATCCTTAGCAAGTTTCAAGGCAGTCACCATTGGTCTCCATTTTGCTGGAAGACTTCTGATGATTTTCTTGACATGATCAGTAGTAGAATAGCCTTTATTCAGAACTCTGAGTCCGGCAACAAGCATTTGAAACCTTGAGAACATGGTTTCAACAGACTCATCTTCTTCCATTTTGAAGACTTCGTATTTTTGGATTAGCGCAAGAGCCTTCGTCTCCTTGACTTGAGCATTTCCTCCGTGAGTCATACGAAGAGAGTCAAAGATGGACTTTGCAGTTTCTTTGTTTGTGATTTTCTCATACTCGGTATAAGAAATTGCGTTCAACAGAATGGTTCTTGCTTTGTGATGATTTTTGTAAGTTTTCTTCTGAACATCTGTAAACTCACTTCTTTCAATCTTTTTACCTACAGAATCTACAGGATGACTATAGCCATCAAGTACTAGATCCCATAGATCTAGATCAAATGATAAGAAATAACTTTCAATTCTATCTTTCCAATAATCAAACTTTTTGCCATCA
Source organism: Lathyrus tuberosus (assembly GCA_022829125.1). Lineage (NCBI taxonomy): Eukaryota > Viridiplantae > Streptophyta > Magnoliopsida > Fabales > Fabaceae > Lathyrus > Lathyrus tuberosus. The sequence goes on along the minus strand of JALAZF010000164.1, from coordinate 3,639,305 downwards.
AAGATAGGAGGTTTTGCAGTGTAAGATTCTCTTTCAATAACATTTGTTTCAGAGGTTGTTGGTGGTGGTGTAGTCATTGTTTTTCACACTTGGATCGGTACTGAATATTGTTAAGTGCTTGATAAAAATTCAATCTTTTTATCACCTCAGAACTGGAGCTCTGATGCCAATTGAAGGTGTGAAAATGCAAGAAAGGGGGGGTTGAATTGGTTTTTCAAAATAATCGTTTCTTTTGAATAACTTTCTTGTCAAAAACTTTTACCCTTTTCTAAAGAACAACAGCTTAGTTAAACACAGAGATATAAACACGTTATGTTTATACTAGTTCACTTGAGAATCTCTCAAGTTAATCTAGTCCACCCGCCAAGGTGATTTTTCCTCTCTCAACGAGGTCTTAATTCACTATTCAACAAAATAGTACACTGCACGAGCTACACAGCTGGTGACTAACAACAACCTCTAGAACTCACACGTTCTAGACTTCTCAAGTAATCCAACCACATAGGTCTTACTTAAGGCACAACCTCTAAGACACACGTCCTAGACTTCTCAAGAGATCTGATCATTAAGACTCTCTTAAGGAATACAACTTTTAGTTCAAATACAATGAGTTTACAGATAATTGCTTCTTATCAAGCTAATAATGTAAACAAGTTTTTAGACCAAGAATGACTTAAGAAAGAATAGAGATAGAGAGTATTGTCGTTGTTTGCGTGTGTATAATTCTTCAAGTCTTTGAGCTTCCTTTTATAGCCGAGTGAAAAGAGCCGTTGAGATGGAATCATGAAGGCTAGGTAGGCTTACGGCTAGAAGCGTGAGGACAGGTACAAAATCTTCTGCATGATGCGCGTCCTGTCCGTGTCAGATTATCTTGTTTGTATTTCACACAGTCTTCAAGAATATTAACGTTGTAATATGGTAGAGTTGTACAGTGTAGTAGGTTTTCTTGGCTTCTCAACTTCAGAGGCATTTTGTGAGCGTGAGTAAGAAGGGAAAACATTACTCGGTTCTTGAGATTATCAAGTCTTTGAATCATTAGCTCTGCGCTTCCAGAATCTTCAGAACTTGTCTTTAGAACCTTTTTCTCTTAATCCACTTTCTCCATATCTTCAGAGGCTTCTCATAATATTTGATTGAAGCGTGAATAGAGTCTTTAAAATATCTGATGCTTCAAGACTTCCGTCGATTGAAGAAGTCCATTAGGAATCAGTCTTCAGAACTTTAGCACTTGGTCTTTAAGAACGTTCTCCTTTTCTGCTTCAAGTCTTCCGAATCTTCAGAGCCTTGATCGAAAATCGTGAGGCTTCAGCATCAGGACTTCGTTCCATCAGAACCCTTGTCTTTTGACCTTCAGAATTCATTTTCTTTTCGTATCAGAGTTGTGTGAATCTTGTTTTATCTTTGAATTGAGTTCAGTTCTTTGAAGCATCTTTCATTGCGCCAATTCACGGAAGCAGAACCTGTTTTGCTAGGTTCTTACAAATAACAACATTAGTTACACAAAATTGTTCATACAAATATTCATCTGTTATCATCAAAACTTAGAGATAATATTGCAGAACCAAATCTTGTTCTCACACACTTGACTAGATAACAGAAGCATATAATGATTCAGGACAAGTCTAAGACAACGTCCTATATCAAAAGTAATTAATTGATCTAGGATAAACTTGTTCAACTAATCAAAGGGTGATAATCATGCTAAGAACACATCAAGCACATGGATTTTATTTGAAGACCAAAAGCATTAAAAAGAATTATCATGAATATCCAATTTTTTAAATAATTTAAATTGAAAATTTTAAAGAAAAATTCTAAAAATAAATCTAATTAATTTTTTTAAAGAATGTATTATTTTAAAAATGACTTCAAATAATGTGAATTTTCTATGTATTTTAATATGTTAAAAAATTATTTTTAATGTATTTAGTTAATGTGTAAAAAAAAAGTAAGAAAGAGAACTAAAAGAAAAATAAAACATAAATCTGCAGGGGGTGCAGCCCATATACAAGGTGTTGGGCTGTAAAAAAACCCAATCTTGGCGCCAGATATGACTCAATGGTCTTGTCAAACAAAAAAGTCAGCAATCAACCAACCAAGCAATCCTGGACTTTAGATGCGATTGCAGGGTCAGATCTGATGGATGATAAGGAGTGTGAAGGTGTGAAAAGTACACAAGAAGGGGTGTTGAACTGTGTTTTGCGTTTTCTAATTATTTAGCTTCTGATCAGAGTCTTAGAATCAGAACTGATGTTCAGATTTTTAGTTAATTCATTTGGCAGCGGATACAACAGAAGTAAATAAAATAACAGCATAAGACACAAAAGATTTATACTGGTTCCTCCCCTAACTGAGAGTAGTCCAGTCCGCTTTCCTCACAAGAGTTTTCATTATAACCACTTCAGGATTACAATCGCTTATTGTTCTGCATAAGACTTTTACAACTGCTCAGACCAACTGTCTGAAACTTCCCTTGCTTAGTGCTCGTGTCTAAGACTATCCTTACTCACACCATCTGACTGAGCTACCTACTCATCTGTCTTCAGGTTGAGATCTCCCTTTTCTTAGAGCATGTTTCTAAGACTTCCCTTTGCTCACATCCTCTGGCTGAGCCACCTGCTCTTCTGGCCATCCAGACTGAGACTTCTTTTTCTCAAGCCACACTCGAGACTTCTTGCTCAATCTGACTAGCTAAATAAGACTTTCACAGCTCAAGCACTTAAGCAATGAGACTTACATGGCTTAAGCATCTTGGCTCAAGACTTGTTGCTTGAATCCCAATGAGACAAGACTTTTTTCTCAAGCACACAGCAGGAGACTTAATCTAAACTACTAAAGGCTCAGCAGAATAGAGAACAAGGTGTACACGATGCAAGCATCAGAGGTACGGGAGATCACCATAACAAAGACCTAAAGCACTTAAGATATCTAAATATGTACAGGAGTAAGAAATCTTAAGGCTTTTACTATTACAACCTAAAACAAAAAATCTACATATTACATAGAGTTGATAATTGCTTGATCTTGCTACTTCTTCAACAGAAGAATCCTTGTTAAAAAATTTAGGCTTGAATCTTCGTCCATATATATAGGCTTTCCAGAAACTAGCCGTTGAGAAGGTTACTTGATCAAGTGTCTTTACTTTTACTCCATAGTACAAGAGACGTTGAAGATGGATGCACATCAGATTTTAAATCCAGTGTGTAACACGTTTAACCTTTGAGTCTTTCAAGAGGTTCTGTACTAATAGAGCCATTGGGAGCAATCATCCATAGAACATATCAGCTTTTCTTGAGCCTTGCAATCCTGTAGACTCAAGCTGGCAGACTGATAAGACAATACAACTTGCTTTTAGTAGTACGGATAGTCCACAGATTTATCACCAACTCTGAATGGTACCAGATGCTGATATACAATTACTAAGTGTAGAAACTTGTCTGAATGTTGAGGCCTTCAGTTCAGAGTCTTCTTCAAACCACACTAGAAATTGTTCTTCAGACTCTGCCACCAGAAGCTAGCAATGAAGCAACTCCAAGTGTGTCTAAGTAAAATAGATTCTGATTATTTATGTACAAGAACAAGAACCCTCATAAATAAAACACACATCAAATAAACCTTTATACTTTTAATACTTTTGTTATCATCAAAACTAAAGAGAAAATATCAAGAACAAATCTTTTTCTAACAATCTCCCCCTTTTTGATGATGTTAAACACAAGTATTTAAAGGACAATGTTGGGCATTTAATTTTCTCTGCAACAACAAGGTATGAGATTTGTAAGCTCCCTCTTAGTCTGATAGCTCACAACTGAGTTTAATGTACTCTAGCATTAAGAACCATTTTTCAAGAAAAATAAATTAGTCTTCTTAATAACACCAGGGTCTGAGGTTTGTAAGCTTCCCCTGAGTCAAATAGTTCCAAGGTTGAGGTTTGTAAGCTCCCCCTTAGTTCATATTTAGGAACACCAAGACAACTGCATTTTAACTCCTTTTGGCAACACCAAAATACGAAGTTTGTAAGCTCCTTCTGAGTCTCATAGGTAAGTCAAAGATTTGATCTATCTTAACACTATGTACAAGAGAGTTAAAATATGTTGCCCTTGTTAACTTTCCTTAGCAACACCAGAATATGAGGTTTGTAAGCTCCTTATAGGTCTGATAGGCTAAGTCTGAGGTTTGTAAGCTCTTCCTTAGACCTATGTACAGAAAGTTAAAATTGCTCCCTGGGCAAGGTAACAGAAAATAAATGACTGATATGTACAAGACAGGTATTCAATGGATTCAATTTCCACTTAAATACTTACTATTATTTCTCCTCCCCCTTTTGTCACAACAAAAAGAATAAAAGGAAAAGAAGGAAAGAGTAAAAAATATCATTAATAAATGTAACTCAGATCATCATTACAGGATCAGTTTCCAAAAAGGAAGAATAATCGAGTAATAAGAGTCATTAAGGTTTATAAAGTGCACGCTTTGAAGTCTTAGTGGTCATTACAGTTCCAAGAATTAAACAAGGATTAATTTTAAACTCTTGGTATCCACATAAGTCATCATAAAAACATCCAACTCCTAAGTCATTTTCATCAATCACCAATCCTAAGAATATGGAGTCAGCATCTAAGAGTCATAAGGCATCTGTCGTAACTGACACAACTGAGATCTCTACAAGCTTGCCAATCCAATCCCCTCAGAGGCGAGGTACTTCTAAGTCCTCTACAATTGTACCTGTGCTCTTAACACAACTTGCTTCTGAAGAGGATACTTCAGCAGCACCTGAACGACCTTTAGAATGTGGTTCAACAATAGCTGCCTTGAAACCTTAGAGAAGAAGCACGAAGAGATCAAGGAAGAAAAGGAGGGTCAATAAGAAGTTCTACCACTCTCTTCCAGACATAGAAGAGAAAGAAGTGATTGATTGAGAAGATGAGGAGGTAGACTATAACAACAGTGGACGTCGTTGGGTACGCAATGCAATGGCTAGGGGTGAATTCTAGAAAACATATTGTACCCCTTTTTTGTTTTAAAAAAATTTAATCCTTTAGCTCAATTAATGAAAAAAATTTATCAGACCAATTACTTATTTAGCATACATTTACATTCCAGTATTTTCTTTAGATTTTCTGAAGGTACACTATCAAAGTGAAACCGACACAGAAATGAAAGTTAGAACAGATCAGACATAAATTTATAATTATTCAGAGAATCTTAATAGGTTAGATGTTTAGATTACATTACCAAGAGTTATCAGTAAAATACTAATAAAATTTATTCAGTACTTAAATAATATTAAACTCAAGACAATAAATGTAACACTTCTATAAAATGACTTTAGTAAGCTTTCTTCCATCATCACTTAATCCCTAAAACACCAAGATGTATAAGCAAAAGCAAATCTGAGTTCCAAAGAGAGATTTCAGGAAGGCAACACAATTGAATGTAGCAACTCAAGCAAATCAAAGCAAAGTAGCATCTGAAGAACCTGCAAGCAAGCAGACGCTTCAAAAGTGCTCTCCTCTTCAGCATCCTTTGTGAAGACACACAGAAGAAGAAGATCTTCTGGATCCAGACGCAGAAACAAATTGAGGAAGGAGGCTTTGGAGTTTGCTAAGGAAGAATGACAAGATTTCTTAGACAATCTAGACATGTCAGATGATCCTAGGGAGTTCCGTAGGACACATCCATTAGACTAGAAAAATTTAATTGTCTTGTCATATCTTCCTTTTTATTAATTAAATAAGTTGCAATCATTTCAATTCTTTTATCTGTTTCAGATTCTCAATGAACAACACAAATAAATATTAATCAGTTAAAACTGAACACAAGCATGAACAAACTCAGAATTTATTAATAAGATGCTTAATTTACAAAGATTTCAACAACAATACAAAGCATAACTATGCAGAAAATCTAACATCAGAATCTTTCGTAGATAACTTCAAACTTGTCTCTCCAAATCTTGGAAGAACTAGCCTCAGAACTTATGTTAACCCCTTGCTGAACAAGTAATTCAAAAATAACTCGTCCAAAAGGTATAGAGAAGGTTTTTCCCTTTTTAAAAGAAGAAAGATACCTCTTCAGATGGTGAAACATAAATTGAGGAAGATCAATCTTCAAATCAGAATTGAGAAGTAGAAGCAGATATTTTTCAATAGGGTCCACTTAGTCTAAATCTCTATCCTTAGGCAATAAGTTTGAATTCAGAATCTGACTCCAAACAACTGCATCAGGAAAAAGATTAGAGACCACTGATGTATTAGATGGATCTACAAAGATACGCCAAGTAGGAATTTAGTGTTCCCAAACAAGAGTTCCTGGGATTTCTCCAATCTCCTCACAATTGATCACATTTGCAATCGCTTTAGAGGTTACTGTTATAGAAACACCAACTACTTTAGACAGAATAACATACTCAGAATTCAGCTAAAAAATGGAGGCATTGATCCAAAACTCTTTGACAAGACTTAGATAAGTGAAACCACATAGCATCTCAAAGTAGTCATTCCACCTTTGTTTAGACACAGTCTCCCAGAGGCTGAAACCAATCTTAAGCAACTCATCAAAATCCACAAAATTTTCATTGATGATAATTAGCTGATTCAAAGAAGAATAAACTGAAGAACTCATCTCAAGTTTGGTTTGATCATCACACAAACAAGAAGAAAAGAAGAAAGAGAAGAAGAAGAAGAAGAAGAAGAAGAAGAAGAAGAAAGAAAAGAAACTGAATAAGAGTCATGAGTGATAGATGAATATTGAATTATCTTTTTTTAGACAGCTAACAAGCAACAATATCAACACAAACGTGAGAAAACTATTTTCATACATGTGATCATCATCTGATTTGATAAGACATTCAGTACAGACAAATACAACAGAGTTTCCTCTTAAAGATTTTTGAAGTTCTCCTTTTTTAAAAGAACCTCTCTAGAGATATCACAGAAACTTTGTATTTATATCTAAACAAATATATCATTGAATCAAAAGATAAGCCAGAAAAGAACATACCATATTTTTTTTTGTTTTTTTTGTTTTTGTTTGGCCAGACTCGATTCAGTATTCAGACTTGACCAATAGAGTCTGAACACCTCTTTGAGTGGATCCTGATTCAATGTTGTAAACACCAGTACTTAAATCTGGGTTGTTGGCTCTTCTTCCAATCAATGTTGTAAACAACCTTGTGGAGGATGCCTCTGCTTCTTTCCTTGATATTTGTAGCAGATGCATTATGATACTCATATTTCTATAAGACCATACATGTAAGTACAAATAGATTCTTCTATGCCTTATATCTCAATCTAACTACAGATCATAAGTCACTCTAGAGTATAAGTCTAGAATGAGATATGATGAGAACAGAATCTTGTTCTAAGCAATGTCAATAATCTCATTATCTTGGTTTAAATCTTTTGACTTTGAAATCATTGACAAGCTCAGAACCAGATGGTGTTAGGTATCAGAGATTGACATAAAGCAGATCAGAGTACTGTCTTAGTACAACTAATAGAACTCAAAGAGAAGTTGAAGACTTCTCATAGAAATGTCTTTTAAAACAATTTCCATGATGGTTCTCAACCAAGAAGCAATGGAGTTTCTTAAGATATCACCTTAAAGAACAAACTCCATATAATCAAATATTTTGAAATAAGATAGCTTAAAAACTTCTCTTATTTTTCAATACTTGATTTTTTATTTCAGAACACAGGTGTTTCTGTTCATCTGCATCCTGCAGTAATATCAACTTCAAACGATTAAACATTGACGAGCATCTAATATTAGGTTCTGGTAGAATTTTCTTCTTGCTTTCAGATTTGGGAAATCAGTTGAAATATAAATATTTCAAAAGCTTTTGAAGTTACTCTCCTATCAACATATATCATAATCCATTCGGCCAGTATGGAAGTCCTTCTGACAAGAAACCTAAGTTTCTCATCAGTAGTCATTCCAAAGAACTTAAGCTAAAAAGGAGAAAGTGATCTGTTGAATAGTTTTTCATCATCCAACTTCATTTCTTTCCTTTGAAGACTGCAAGACAAACCTTTATAACACATCAGATTCAAGATGTAAACATAAAAAAACAGCAACTTTAGATTTAAGTAAAGGAACAATCTTCTTAGAATTTACTTGAATAGATTAGATGAAGTGTAACTACTTCGAGCTTCAAAAACTAATCCCCACAAACCTAAGAACAAGACTTCAAAGATAGTCTGAGCATCAGACATATCAATGATGTTGATATACTCATAAGTGAGATAATGCATCTCCCAAAATGCAAATACCTCTGAAGATATTCAATATGCATCTTCTGAGTTGGTGAAAGAGGTTTTGAAGATGATCATCTTTAACACTATCAACTTCTATAGTAATACCTTTTTCAAGGATATTCTATAGACCTTCAGCAACCCGTTATCAATTCCAATGAGTTAAAAATATGTTTAGCATTTCCATCATTTAAATTCAATGGAATCACCCATTTGAATATGGTAGGAAAAGCCGTATGATATTTTTCATGTGGCACTTGATTCCTTCTTGAAGAAGAAATATACTTTTCTTATAAGATCTGTCATACCCCAAATTTTGACCACTAAGATTTCCCATCATTGTGCAAATCATCATCACAATAGGGATGTACCAACATGCCTCAATCAATCTCCTCATAGATGTTTGGGCATTCACTACTATCAAAGATTAGGGTTTCAAGCCTTCTCAGAGCTCTTAAACAGAAGATCAATCAAGGAATGACATGATCTTCAACTTGTCTAGCCTCTCAAAAATCCATAAAGGGGTCAAGAGTACTCCCACATCAAGAATCAGGCACAAGGTTGCAGCATTCCAAGTGGATTAATCCTTAAGATCGCCAGTGTCACCAAATTAGGGTTTTGGTCGACTAAGGCCTCTAGATGAAACTTTTCACCTGGGCATGAGCAAATGCTCAAAAGTATAACCCAAGATACTCCAAGGGACCTCATGGACCCAATCATCAAGTAAATTTAGCCTCAGGGGATGCATTTATAAAAAAATTAGGAATTAGGGTTTCTTGACCTAATTCACCCCTAAGTTGACTTTTGGGACAAAGCATGAGCCAAGACCTCAAGAAATGATTTAAGGGACTCCAATACACTACATTGATCCATTTACAATAATGGATTGATCTAAGAAGCTTGATCCACAAGTTTCAATTTCATCAGGACAACAATTAGGGTTTTGAGGAAAAAGTCAACTGTACCTTTGACTTTTGACCAGGACATGCTCCCAAACCTTGGGACATGATTCAATACACCCTATAACCCCTATGGAACATACCCATCAAGTTTGATTTAGGTCAAGGACTTGATTTCATAAAGGATCACACAATTTAGAATTCATCTGATAAAAAGTCATCTGTGCACAAAAAGTCAAAGTTTGACTTTTTGAGATTTTTCATAATTATGGTTCTTTAACCCTAAAACAATGTTAATGTGTGATTTGAATCATCTTTCATCAAGAAAAATCAAAGAAAGTGGGATAACTTGTAAAGGGGGTAACCATTAAAACTTAGAATTTTTTCTAAGTTATGGAACAAAGTGGCTAGGGTACCAACTTCCAAGGATCATAACTTGAGATCCAAGCAACCATTTTGAATGATCCAAAGATGGATTTGTAGCCCTCATGGCATACTTTAAAAGTGTCAACTACACCTCATTCTAATTCCTCACAGATTTCAAGTTATAATTGGATCAAAATCACTAAAAACATGAAAATGCATTTTTTCCAACACTTAGAAAAATTCTGCCCAAGGCAGATTTCAAGTGAAACACCAAAACTTGGGACACTTTTTCACACGGTTGCAAGATGAATCAATTCAAGGTGTAAAGACCAAAGCTGTTGTGCATATTACTAGCAATCCAAAGGGTCCATTAGCATGAAAAAACTCCATGGAAATCAAGAGATATAGCAGCTCAACGTCATGCTGCTGCAACTGTTTTGGAAAAAAACCAGTTTGCATGTTTGCTTGCTTTACATGATTTCTGAACTAAAGCCAAGGATCACTATGCCAAGTTCATCCAATCTGATCACAATGCATCTGATCCTACCAACAAACTTGGACTGAAATGGCAAGGGCTTGGCCTAGAGAATTGATGAGTTTTTGGCATATATGCCTTGAATTCAAAGAGAATTAATGTGGAATAGTGCACTTTCAAGATTCTTACTCTCCTCAGTCAAGTTCTCTGATTAAACAACAGTTAAAATGACTGAGGAATGTGGAATCAGTCAATACATAGCTGATTTATTTGGGGCAGCTGTTACCCCTAGTGCAAGAGGCATTTATGCCAAGCCAAGACCATTGAACCATGGCCTTATCCTCTTAGCTTCAAGAGAACCACTTCAACACAACTCCTCCACTATAAATAGAGGTTCTAACTGATCATTCAAATCACACCAAAGCAGCTTACAACATTGCTTTCTCTCATTCTCTCCTTAACTCCAAATTTCATTGTTCTTGAGAAAGCACTATCGGGTTTTGAGTTGGAGGCCAATGCAACTCAAACCAATGATTCACACACATCACATATAACATATAGAAGGTGTCTGAACACTCACCTCCCATCTGTAACATCAAAATCACCAAATGGCCATCCAATTGCACAAAACTCATGACTTGCTACAGAAGGAATCAGGCTGATTAATCCAGAGGTTTTCCAATCAACCTAAGCATTGAAACACATCCATTGAGGTATAAGGAAGCTATCCAAATCTTGGAACTCATCTGTAACACCTCCAAATTAAAATTAGATTCTCACTTGCAGAGGTAAAACTTGAACTCTCAAACTCAATGAATCATGCATCATAAACATGTTTTCTTCTTACCATTGTGTTTCTGGATGTTTGTAGATCATTTCCCCTCAATCAATTGTTGTTTACAATTCATGTATAGGATTTCATTGAGTTCATGCCAATTTTAGGGTTCTTCAGGTTTTATCAGACTATGTTTTGATTCACTTGATTTCAATAAAATTGGGTATTGCCATTGTGTTCCTCATCTGAAAATGCATGATTTTCATATTTGAATCGTGTGAAATGGTTGAGAGATGAATGAGATGTGGGCCTTCACGTATCTAAGCTTGAGGTTGAAGATGACCATGGCGCCATGCTTCAGAAATTAAACTTGTTTTACTATATAATTTTCCTTTGCCATATATTAAATGAATTGGCATTGCACCCCAGTGGTTGATCAACTGGTTTGTGTGTACTAGCGAGTGGAAGGTCTGGGGTTCGAATCCCCCTCGCCCAGACCTCTTTTTTATCACTTTTTCCACTTTTTATTATTTTTCATATTATTTTTATTAATGATTTGAAAAATTAATTTCTCATTCAATTTTAATAATTTTTGGTTGATTCTTTTTCTGAAAAATCACAAAAATAGTAAAATACTTTATTCTACAAAAAATAAAATTTATATTATTTATTTAATATAGTTGGTATTTTTGTGAATAAATTCATTTTAATTGTTTTAAACATTTTAAAAATGATTATTCATCTTGAAAATCAAGACCAAATGAGTTTTAAATCATCTTGTGATTAAAACCTCATTTTTCAAACCTTAACCAAAAAATCACAAGTGGTTTATTTAAACTTATTTGGTACTTTTATCATTTTTTATTAATTTTCTTTGAAAAATTACTTTTAAAAAGTGAAAATTAGGGTTTCTTTGATTTTTAATCATACTCAAAATATTTCAAACTTTTTGGGCCTCTTGATAGAGTGTAAGTCCCACCTCTTTGTACATAAATAATGTTTGGGCCTCAGTGTATTGTATAAGTCCCGATACCGTTTCAGAAATTTCGACGTAATCGTCGTTTTCAAACTTTTTCAATTGGGCCTACCCTCGTGTTGTAAGTCCCATTTCTTTTCTTCAAAACTTTTTGGGCCTCTTAAGAGAGTGTAAGACCCATCCCTTTGTACGGAAAACCTTTTTTGGGCCTCAGTCACTTGTATAAGTCCTTGTACAAATTCAAACAACGGTGCACTCACTGTTAAAATTTGGGCCTCTCCTTGAGTTGTAAGCCCCAATCTCTGTTCAAAATACTTTCTCCTTTGATTTTGAATCCAAATATATAGTTATCATCAAAACTTTCTTTAATTTCTTTGTTAAACAACTAACAAAACAGCATGGAAGCTCTACAACGGGTAAGTGTTTATCCGCTTTCTTTTATCTGCTTTCATATACATAACTGTATTGTGGGAAGCTGCGCATGGTTAGTCTTCTTTCATACCTTTTAAATACTCGTCATATATCAACTGTATATATACTAGTATAGTTATTTAGAGTTTTCCCCGGCAACTACATCTAGAACTAGGTAAAGCCCTGTTGGTCGCTCTTAAATACGAACAAAACTAGATCCCCATAGAATTTCCAGATATAGTCTTCCCTTTTCTTGGGGTTAAACAATATGGAACAAAGAGAAAGACAGTATTCTCGGTGAACCTTTTCTTAGACTGTCACCCCTAGAAATTGTCAAAGAAATTATACTCCCCAGAGTTGATCTATTCTCCATGAATAGCATCTCTTAAGTTTCTTCCAAACCCTCAAACTTTCATGGAATGATCTCTTCTCTGTGAATTACATTTCTTGAACTTCTCTTGGTTTGGGGGCCCACAGGCTTCCTGAAAGCATCCCCGCCTCCTCTTGGGCTTTGTACAAGGACCTTTTGGCTTTTTAGAAGTTATCATGCCTTCTCTTGGGATTAATACAAGGACCCTGATGACCTCTTAAAGGTATAAGACATAACTAAGTCATCCTTTGCTAGAGCAGTCTTTCCAGTGTCAAAGCTCAGGCCACTTTAGGGTTGATTCTCATCCCTTAATGCCTTTGCCTCCTCTTAGAGGCATCATACAAAAGATAAAACTCTTCGACACCAGTAGACTCGGACAATCTATACCCCCTCTTGAGTCTCAAAGACATTCTCAAGCACTGTAGAAACCCTGGTCACTCTGGATCAATCTCCAGCAGAAACTCAGTCTCTCTCATGAGAGTTCCCCAACCAGGGTTAACACTATCTCAAATCAGAACCTCAAGGTATCTGATATCTCAACTCTTCTGTAACCCTCAGCAAGATTTGATTCCCCACTTGGACTTGCCTGGAGATCTCAATTATCCCCGGCAAAATATAGCCTCCTCTTAGGCTTTGTATAAAGACCTTTCCTCGGCAGAAAGCAAGCCTCCTCTTAGGCTTTGTATAATGATCCTTCCTCAGCGAAGTCAGCCTCCTCTTGGGCTCTGTACAATGATTCTCCCCAGAGGAACTAACCTTTTCAGACTCTCTTATTGAGTCAATACCCTTTTACCCTCAATCTCGGGCTTCGTACGAGATAGTAAATCACTCTCTTGTTGAGTATAAAAGACTCTCTTGTTGAGTCAATCAACTTTCAGACTCTCTTGTTGAGTCAATCACCTTTTCAGACCCTCTTGTTGAGTCAACTCTCTTAGCCTCAATCTTGGCCTTTATACAAGATAGATAAAAATACTCTCTCGTTGAGTCGATCTTTATCCAAACCTGGTATAAAGATTTCCCCTAGCAGGAGCTAGCCTCTTCTCAGGTTGTGTAGAATACTTTCTCCAGCTTGTTCAGCCACAATCCTGGGCTTTGTATAGGACAGATAAAAAACACTGTCTTGTTAAGTCGAATCCCTTTAGCCTCAATCTTGGGCTTTGTACAAGACATAAATTTCCCTCTCTTGAGCTTGGGACAAATATCTTCCCTAGCAGAGTCATTTCCTCCTAGTCTTCTTCTAGGCTTTGAGGAATGATTCTTCTCCATGAAGAGACAAACTCATTTCAGCCTCAACCTTGGGCTTTGTACAAGACACATAAAAATATCCTCACCAGGGTCAGTTAAATTTCCTATTTCAGCCTTAATCTTAGGCTTTGTACAAGACACATACAAATCTCCTCGGCGGAGTCAAAATCCCCTTTTAGCCTCAATCTTGGGCGTTGCACAAGAAAGATTGAATATTTCCCCTGGAAAAGTCAAACTTATACCCTCCTCTTAGGCTTTGTATAATGATATCCCCAAAGAGTTAGTCTCTTTTTAGCCTCAATCTTGGGCTTTGTACAAGACAGATAAAACACTCTTGTTGAGTCGGTCCTATCCAGCCTCCTCTTAGGCTTTGTATAAAGAAATCCCCTAGCCGAGTCAATTAACCTTTTAGCATCAACCTTGTGCTTTGATCAAGGCACACAAAAATCAACAATCCTTTTTTAGAAATGACAAATTCTCTCTCAGTAATAACTTTTTAGCTTCAATCTTGGGCTTTGAACAAGACACAAATACCCTTTTAGCTTCAATCTTGGGCTTTGAACAAGACACAAATACCCTTTTAGCTTCAATCATGGGCTTTGAACAAGACACCAAAACATCATTTTCCTCCCTTAGAATAGGAGGAACTAAGATTGCTCTGATTTCCCTGTTTCGTTTAAACGGGAATATGTAGGCATAAGATTACGAAATCTTAGCGAGTATACTAATAAAAAACTCTATGTCCAGTACCTTCATATCAATTAAAACTTAGGTCTAGTACCTTACCAAAAACATCGGGAGTAACCTGAACACAAATAAAATCTCACTCACTCACTCATACTTCCCATGAAACTTTCCCAACCCATTACCAGATAAACACCATCAATTACAAAGTGAGACCTAAAAGCTAACATCTTGTGGATAACCACATATAGGATGGGTAATTGACAACTACCCATTGTATAACCTGACCCCGGACCTCCCAATCTCTTTAAAGCGTTTGTTCAGTTAAACATTCGCGTGCAAGGTTAATTTTAGATAACTTCCCTTTCCCTTCCAGCTTCACGGGATAAATAAGAAATCCGAAAGTAGCACCCCTTTCTCCTTGAGGAGGAAAACCCAAACTTCAGCGATAAGGTGGTCGCGTCACTGATAAAAATCACTCGCTACAAGATCAATATCTACACCACTGTTAAGTGTTAAGCACAAACTATGCTCTGATACCAATTGAAGGTGTGAAAAGTACATAAGTAGTGGGGTTGAATTGCGTTTCACATTTTCTTATTATTTAGCTTCTGATCAGAGTCTCAGAATCAGAACTGATGTTCAGATTTTGAGTTAATTCATTTGGCAGCGGATACAACAGAAGTAAATAAAATCACAGCATAAGACACAAATGATTTATACTGGTTCCTCCCCTAACTGAGAGTAGTCCAGTCCCCTTGTCTTGTAAAAGCTTTTCATTATAACTACTTCATGATTACAATCGCTTATGCTTCTGCATAATACTTTTACAACTGCTCAGACCAAGTGTCTGAGACTTCCCTTTCTTAGAGCTCGTGTTTAAGACTACCCTTGCTCACACCATCTGACTGAGCCACCTGCTCATCTGTCTTCAGGTTGAGACTTCCCTTTGCTTAGAGCACATGTATAAGACTTCCCTTTGCTCACATCCTCTGGCTGAGCCACCTGTTCTTCTGGCCATCCAGACTGAGACTTCCCTTACTCAAGCCGCACTCGAGACTTCTTGCTCAATAAGACTTTCATAGCTCAAGCACTAAAGCAATGAGACTTACGTGACTTAAGCATCTTGGCTCAAGACTTGTTGCTTGAATCCCAATGAGACAAGACTTTTTACTCAACCACACAGAAGGAGACTTAATCTAAACTACTGAAGGCTCAGCATAATAAAGAACAAGGTGTATATGATGCAAGCATCAGAGGTACGGGAGATCACCATAACAAAGACCTAAAGCACTTAAGATTTCTAAATATGTACAGGGGTAAGAAATCTTAAGGCTTTTACAATTATAACCTAAAACAGAAAATCTGCATATTACATGGAGTTGATAATTGCTTGATCTTGCTACTCCTTCAACAGAAGAATCCTTGTTAAAAAATTCAGGCTTGAATCTTTAGCCATATATATAGGCTTTCCAGAAACTAGTCTTTGAGAAGGTTACTTGATCAAGTGTCTTTGCTTTTGCTCCATAGTACAAGAGACGTTGAATATAGATGCACATCCGATTTTGAATCCAGTGTGTAACACATTTAACCTTTGAGTCTTTCAAGAGGTTTTGTACTAATAGAGTCATTGGGAGCAGACATCCATAGAACGTACCAGCTTTTCTTGAGCCTTGCAATCCTGTAGACTCAAGTTAACAGGCTAATAAGATAATACAACTTGCTTTTAGTAGTACGAATAGTCCACATCTTTATCACCAACTCTGAATGGTACCAGATGCTGATATACAATTACTAAGTGTAGAAACTCGTCTGAATGTTGAGGCCTTCAGTTCAGAGTCTTCGTCAAACCACACTAGAAATTGTTCTGAAATTCTGGTATCAGATATGTGATGTTAAGTGAGATGTCACAACATCAATATATATTGTATGAACAAGACAATAAAAGAACATCACGGAAGAACAATAAATAAACACAGAGAATTGTTCACCCAGTTCGGTCTAACTACCTACGTCTAGGGGCTACCAAGCCAGGGAGGAAATTCACTATTAGTAGTATTAATTCATAGACTCTACAGCCAACACATCAGTTACAATCTACTCACTTAATCACTACCCAATGACACTTCTACCTAAGACACTTTAAGATATGAGACACCTTTCACTCCCCCTCAATCACAGCAGTGATAACAATTGAACGATTGCAAAGTATAGAAGAACACTCTTCAAAGACACACCTTGATATTGCTTAAAAGCTTCAATCAAGAACAATACACTCGTGCTTAAAAGCTTTGAGTGGACAAACTACAACTCAAATAAACAGTCCAATTCAAACATCAAAGAGATGAGGGAATGGCTCACAAATAATAAAACACAAAGAGACTTAAACCCTAACACAAGTAACGTAGCTCTTAGAATCACACTTCTCTATCTTGCAAGTAGGGTTGATACACCTTTAAATAGAACAATCTTCATGGGCTTGGGCAGAATAAAATCTCAGATTGGAATTAACAATAAAGCAGATTTATTCTCCAAATATCTTTCCCTTAAATTAAAAACAAACTGTTTCTTCAAAATAGTAGAAAAAGATTGCTTCACATAAATAAATTACTCCATGATTTTCGCAACAATCAGAACACAAATCACACTGAAGATTGATAAAATAGCGCAACACACAAAACAACACATTCTGAACAGAATGTATAATGTTCTGTCATCAGATGTTAGAACATCTGCCTTGACATCACAAACAGAAACCAACTGCAGCACATGCAGAATGATAGAAGCACATGTTAAGACATCAGACATGACATCATGAACAAACACATTGTTTTACCAAAATTGTTGCCAATAACAGAACTAACAATCTCCCCCTCTGGCTAATTTTGGCTAAAACAATATCAGCACACATCAGAGATACCTGCAGCAGAAACACACTATAACACATACCACTAACATTCAACAGCTGCACACCAAACTCCCCCTCAAGCCAAGAAACTAGCATCAGAACATCACAGAACATCCACTACAGCACTAACAAAGCCAAAAGTCACTCAGTACCAAGAATTCCCCCTTACAACTCATAGTTAGTCATACTAGCTACCAGTCAGTCAAATTAGCTCTCCCTTGTTAGCCACAGTATGCAACTCATGTCAAGACAAGTCATGGAACATCCAAACAAGATAATCATATAAGAGCATAGGAAACAATATCCAAGATGTTCAGATTACATAACAAGCACCCAAGGTGCAATAACTATTAACGGAAAGAAAAACCAAAAAAACCATCAAAGAATACCAGTAACACCATCAATAGAACACAGCAGAGTTCCAGAACCAAGTCATTCATGATCATCAGTCTCCTCACTGGAGGCACCAGCTTCCTCTTCCCCCTCATCTTCAACCTGTTCCAAACTTTTGATCAAGGCCTCTAATTTCAGCTTCCTAGCAGTATTTATGCTGATCACTGTTTCCAGCTCCTTGCAAGTAGCCTTCAACTCACTAATTAACTCACCTTTGGTGGTATTCTTGTTGCCAACAGTTGCAGATGTTGAAACAATATCAGGAACATGTTGTCCTGTAAAGAGTTTGGAGTGAAGAGACAATACAGACTCCCTTTTGCAAGCAATATCTGTAGCAGCCAAGATCCCAGGATGTTGATTCAAAATAATTCCACAGATTAAGGATGGAAAAGCAATTGGCAACTTCACAGCCATTGTTCCAGCATGTTTGACTGTTTGATAAAAAAATATAAGAACCATAATCAAAGTCCTTCTTGGTTCCAACTGCAAAGATGAACTTTCCCAACCCAACAGAGATTGTAGTCTTATGGTTGGTAGGAACCCAATTGGCAGCTCCAATTCTGTGCAGTATAGCATACTTAACACTCAGAAGTCCAACAGCCAATTTTACCTTCAAAGGCCATGCAGTCACTTGATTTGCAGTAATCTCCTTGCAAATTTGATTGTCAGTGACTTCCAACTCACTCTCAGCTTGATCAATCCTTCCCAGGTAGCTGTTTATAACAGTAGGAGAAAACTCAATACATCTACCCCTTACATAAACCTTTCTAAAATCCATACTCCTTCTCTGACAAACATACTTCCATTTTTGCACACTAACAACAAAATGAAAAGAAACATTATCTAGTGGAGCATCAGGAACTTTATCAGCAGTTCTACTCACAACAGGCTTTTTCACATGAGTGATGTCTTGGACATCATCCTCAACATCATAGTCTGAGTCAGAATCAGCCCTAGTCTTCCTCTTTTTGGAGGAGGTAGACACTTTGCTCCAAGATTTTGTAGGACCTACAACAGGAGTCTTCTTCTTACTGATATTAGTTCTCACCTTTGAAGGTGAATCTACAACTTTCCCTTTTCTTGATTTCAGCCTTTTAGCAATGCCAGGGTGTACACTTGCAATCAGATCATTATCAGATGGAACATCAACCAAATTCATAATATCTTCATCATTAACAGTCTGCTTTCCTTTAAGACCTGAAGGATCAAACTTGTTAGGGGAACTTCTATCAGTAGAAGATGTCCCAACATCAGGTTCAACATCATTTCCTGCATCCTCCAGAACTGAGGTAGCCAGCTTTTGAAGTTTATCTTCTGAACCATCTTTATCATTACCAGATGACCCAGTTTGATGACTACCTTCTTAATTAGCCTTAGAAGTATGAGAGGCAGAAATTTGAGCAAGGGGCTTAGATATCCCAGCAACGACAAACCCTTCATCCAGAATCCTAGAGACAATCCTGTATGTACTTCTATCAACAGAGAAGACTTTTTTCTTTCTTTGATCCTCTTGAGACAGAGGAATAGAGATACCAGGAACCCTATTGTCTCCATACAAGAGACCAATAACTATGCTACGAACAGAGCTATCATCATGCTTTTTATTTTCTGAGGCATCAGAAGAGTTACCTGCAGGAGTGCGCTTAGAGCTTCTTGCATGCAGCTTATTGGGTCTAGTCTTCTTAGCTTCAAGAGGGGAAATCATAGAAAGAGGTGCAACATCAAGAACCGCATCAGTCTGAACATCATCAGAAGAAACCCTAGGATTCATGGGAGTTTGTTCAGAGTCTTGCTTGGAAGAAGATGAGGAGCGTTGTTGAGACATTGTAGAAATCTTGCAAAGGGTGGGGTTAGGAGCAGAAGGGTTTCTTTCTCTAAGAAGGAAGATGAACGAGCAAGGCAAATAAGGTGTAAGACGTATGTTGCGTTGGGAGTAATATGTTGAAATGATTGCCTAAGATAGGTGGGCTGCTTTTGGAAACATAAAAGGAAATTAATGATATTACCACAAAACAGTAAATGACTTTTAAAATTCAAAAAGATTTTCCCACACGCCTTTAATAGCTATAAGTCTTCACAAATATGGAGTCCCAATTTTTTACTTGCATCCACAGTCTCAGCAAATTTTCTTTCAGTGGCAACAAGTTTCACATTATCTTCCACAAGACTTCTAATCAATACGCTCAGGATGTCATAGTGTAATGTCATGACATCTTGCTTGCATTGTCCTTTGTCAACTTACTCTGAGGTAGGAGTTTATAAACATCCATCTTATCAACAAGGCACATCTTAAGTTCTGACTGCTTTTGCTGAATACAATGTTTAGTCATTTCAACAACACTTTTGGATTGCATCAGGTCCAAGTGAGGTGGATCCAGCCTTTTTGAAGCAGTGAGATGTTGAAACTTCTGGTGTAACATCTTACTCTTAGTTTGCTTCCCACAAACTCTTCCTTCTTACAGCTTTAGCTTAGGTATTCCTTTGACATTTTCCAAGGAGGTGACCCTATTTATTTCATGTTGAAGACACAATTTACCTTTATCCCACAAGTAGCAATTGTCTAGAGATCTGACACCCTTCATGGTTACTTCACCTTTTTATTAGTAACTAAACATTCAGATTTTGTAAACTTGACCTTGAACCCTTCATCACACAGTTGACTGATGCTGATTAAATTGGCAGTCAATCCTTTAACCAGCAGCACATTATCAAGGTTAGGCACTCCTGAACAGTTCATCTTTCCAACACCTTTGATTTCTCCCTTGGCTCCATCACCAAAGGTCACATAACTTGTGGAGTAAGATTTGATATCCGTCAAAAAGTTCTTGACACCTGTCATATGTCTAGAACATCCACTATCAAAATACCAATCTCCTATGGTAGAATCTTCTAGAGATAGGTGACCTATCAAGCTGTTTGCAGCAACCTTGGGAACCCATTGTTTTTCATTTGTAGGAATGCTTTGATTTGATCTAGGTTGAGGATCAGGCTCAGGAAATCCATGCAGTCTGAAGCAAAAAGGTTTTATGTGACCAAACCTTCGACAATAATGACATCTCCATCTTTGAAATCCTCCTCTGAGATGATTGGGGTGTCTTCTCCCTTGAGGGTGTCTTCTCCCATGATGTTGACGCTGTCTTCTGCCATGATGATGAGGCTGTCTTCTCCCATGATGTTGAGGCACAAAGTGATTAGGTCCAGAAACATGAACTTTCCCATGATGTTGAGACATCTGATGGGACATGTTATGTTTAAGTCCTGATGAACTATCATCTGTAATGGGTTTCTTCTTATTATCATCAAATCCCAACCCTGTCATATCTCCTGCCATCTTTCCAACTTGAAGGATTTCATCCAAAGTGTCAGTTCCACTGTCCAGCATCCTAACAGATTTGGACATCTGATCAAGTTTGGAGTTCAGCAGAGTGACTTCATTCTCCAGTTCAGCCTTGTCAGCCTTTAGTTGAATTATAATTCTCTTCTGCTTCTCCCCTTCTTGACAAACTTCTTCACTTCTAATGTACAACTCTCTATATGATGCAGCTAGCTCCTCATAGGTAATCTCTCCATCACTTGAATCATCATCAGACTCACATATTCCAGTCATTGCTCTGACATGCTTGGCAGATTCATCTTCACTTTCAGTGTCCTCATCAGACCAAGTGATAGACAAACCCTTTTTCTGTTTGAGGTATGTAGGGCATTCAGCTTTGATGTGACCATAACCTTCACAGCCATGGCATTGGATTCCTTTGTCATTATCAGGCTTCTCCTCTGCTTTACTTTTCTTCATCTGATCACCTGACATGTTGATGAGTCAGATGTGATGTTCTTGACATAAGGTTTATAGCTCCTGTCCATTCTTTTCCACACTTTATTAAACTGCCTTCCCAACATCACGATTGCATTAGATAGCTCCTCCTGGGTTTCAATATCACACTCTTTCTTTTCATCTTCAGTACTAGACACCAATGCTATGCTTTTGGCGTTCTTTTCTGATCTGTCATTCAACCCTAACTCAAATGTCTGAAGGGAACCAATCAATTCATCTACCCTCATCTGGCTGATGTCTTGAGCTTCCTCTATAGCAGTCACCTTCATATCAAATCTCTTGGGGAGAGATCTGAGAATTTTTCTCACCAGCTTCTCATCAGACATCCTCTCTCCTAGGGCACTAGAAGCATTTGACAATTCAAGTATATTCATGTGAAAGTCATGTATCGTCTCTTCATCTTTCATCCTCAAACTTTCAAACTTTGTTGTTAGCAACTGAAGTCTTGACATCTTGACCTTGGAAGTTCCTTCATGAGTTATTTTCAGGATATCCCAAGCCTCTTTAGCCACTTCACATGTGTTGACCAGCCTGAAGACGTTCTTGTTAATACCATTAAATAAGGCATTCAAGGCCTTAGAATTCCCAAGAGCGGGTTCATCTTCTTCCTTGGTCCACTCCTCTTCAGGTTTCAGCTTTGACACACCATCTTTTCCCACAATGACAGGATGTTTCCATTTTTTCAAAACAGGCTTCCAAGCCCTGTTGTCTAAAGATTTCAAGAAGGCAACCATGCGAGGTTTCCAATAGTCATAATTTGATCCATCTAGAATAGGGGGTCTATTCACAAATCCACCACTCTCCTTGTCCATAGCACCAAAAAGTAACAACCCTTGATCTCACCCAGATACAGAGCAGGATGAACTGCTCTGATACCAATTGAAATTCTGGTATCAGATATGTGATGTTAAGTGAGATGTCACAACATCAATATCTGTTGTATGAACAAGACAATAAAAGAACAGCACGGAAGAACAATGAATAAACACAGAGAATTGTTCACCCAGTTAGGTCTAACTACCTACGTCTGGGGGCTACTAAGCCAGGGAGGAAATTCACTATTAGTAGTATTAATTCATAGACTCTACAGCCAACACATCAGTTACAATCTACTCACTTAATCACTACCCAATGACACTTCTACCTAAGACACTCTTAGATATGAGACACCTCTCACTCCCCCTCAATCACAGCAGTGATAACAATTGAACAATTACAAAGTATAGAAGAACACTCTTCAAAGACACACCTTGATCTTGCTTAAAATCTTCAATAAAAAACAATACACTCGTGCTTAAAAGCTTTGAGTGGACAAACTACAACTCAAATAAACAGTCCAATTCAAACATCAAAGAGATAAGTGAATGGCTCACAAATAATAAAACACAAAGAGACTTAAACCCTAACACAAGTAACGTAGCTCTTAGAATCACACTTCTCTATCTTGCAAGTAGGGTTGATACGCCTTTAAATAGAACAATCTTCATGGGCTTGAGAAGAATAAAATCTCAGATTGGAATTAACAATAAAGCAGATTTATTCTCCAAATCTCTTTCCCTTAAATTAGAAACAAACTAATTCTTCAAAACAGTAGAAAAAGATTGCTTCACATAAATAAATTACTCCATGATTTTCACAACAATCAGAACACAAATCAAACTGAAGATTGCTAAAATAGCGCAACACACAAAACAACACATTCTGAACAGAATGTATAATGTTCTGTCATCAGATGTTAGAACATCTGCCTTGACATCACAAATAGAAACCAACTGCAGCACATGCAGAATGATAGAAGCACATGTTAAGACATCAGACATGATATCATGAACAAACACATTGTTTTACCAAAATTGCTACCAATAACAGAACTAACATGTTCTTCAGACTCTGTCACCAGAAACTAGCAATTAAGTAACTTCAAGTGTGTTTAAGTAAAACACATTCTGATTATTTATGTATAAGAACAAGAACCTGCATAAATAAAACACACATCAAATAAACCATTATACTTTTATAACTTTTGTTATCATCAAAACTAAAGAGAAAATATCAAGAACAAATCTTGATCTAACAGAGTGTGCATGCTACACTCTCACACATTGGATCAACAGATTTGTCTTGTAGTCTGTTTTGTCTTATTCGTTTCGTTCTAGCCAGTGACAACATGCCATGTGGCATAGAGTGAGAAAGGGGGAAAAGGAAAGTGGTAGGGACACAAGTCATTTGTGATGAATGATGATTAATCCCTTGATCAAATGCTTGTAGAATAGGTCTAGGAAAATTCAAGAGTCAAAACTGAGTCAATGGTTGACAGTTGACCAAAAAGTCTATTGTTTGACCAAAAAGTCAAATATACCCAAAAGATGTAAACTTTGACCCTTTTTTCTTGTAATCCATTCTTTTGATTTGTATCTCAATAAATATGCATTGTACAGTGAATTTCCAATACATTAATGAAATCTTCCTTTTATTCCAACTTTGCCTTTTTCTTCAAGCAAACCCCCGAAGTAAGTGACAATAATTCCAATCTCTCAGCTAACCATGAAAAAAGATGATCTGCACCACAGGTAATATTAGAAATAAGCCAAACTAAGATGTGGCGCCTCGTGATAAGGAGTACGCTCTTGATTGACCTACTAGTCGTGCGTGAAACACGTTTAGATGTGCATGCCACGAAAGTGGGTGTCGCGCATATTTATCTAATTTTCTATAAAAAATAAATTAGAAATTCTCATAATTCAAACATGAATGATCATAGGGATGAGTCTAGATGAACAGTCATAACTCCTAGTCATTCTGTAGCGAGTGATTTTTGGATGTGGTTGCGAAGCACGATCACTCTAGTACTACAACTCGATTCATTTTTTATCCTATTGAAGCTGATGAAGGAATGGAAATAGATGTCTCCAACTAACCCTGCTTGCATACTGAGTTTAAACAGTCAAAACTGTTGGTTTACAGATGCTACAAAGATTTGGGGTCTCTCCTAGGTTATTTTGCGAAAAAGGGGTGTTTTGGGCTTATCGGTTGAAATGTTAGGATGGATATATATATGAAAGTATGGGATTTTGCGTTTTTGTTTAGTGTGCTCGCTAAGATTTTTCTTTCAATCTTATGCCTACGTATTCCCGTTTACCGAAACAGGGAAATCAGAGCGATTGTAGTTCCTCCTATTCTATGGGAGGAAATGGTATTTTGGTGTCTTGTTCAAAGCCCAAGACGTGAAGCTAAAGAGTCTATTTGTATCTTGTTCAAAGCCCAAGATACGAAGCTAAAAGGGTTTGACTTTAAAGAGAATTTGTCATCTCTAAAGAGGGGTTTGTATGTCATAACTGTTTATAAAGGAGAATTACTTTAACCAGGATTTGTGAATCTGGCAATGCCATAATTTCCTTTATAGGGGATTTCCAACCTGAAGGAGATTGTGACTGTTTCAGTTGAGTGACAGATCCAATATGCTGATTTAAAGAGAAAATCAGTTCTTATATGAGTAATGTTTGCACTCAGGGATTTTGATTCGAGGATCAGGGTTATTTCCTGTTCTTTAAGGAAATGGGAAATCCAAGGGTATTGAGACTGTCCGAGTCTACGGGTTTCATCTCTTAGTTTTGGAAGGAGCTTGAGAATGTCTTTTGAGACTCAAGGTAATTAGACTGTCCAAGTCTAGAGTTTCATCTTTTGTACTATGCTTTGAGAAACAGTAGTAGACTCTTGGAACGACTGTTCTATTTAAGATGACTAATTTTCGTTCCTATACCTCTAGGAGGTCGTCGGGACAATTTGTACGAAGCCCAAGAGGAGGCTGGAAACTTTTAAGAAGCTGAGTGGTCCTTGTATGAAGCCCAAGAGAAGGCTATCATTCCCGAAGGAAGAAATCATTATATGAAGCCTAAGAGGAGGCTGTGAATACTTCTAAGAAGCCGACGAGTCCTTGTACAATGCCCAAGAGGAGACGGAGATGCTTTTAGGAAGCCAGTGGGTCCCCAAACCCCGAGAAATTCAAGACAAGCTATTCACGAAGAATAGATCAAGCCAGGAAAGTTCGAGAATTTGGAAGAAACTCAAGGGATGCTATTCACGGAGAAAAGATCATCTCTGGGGAGTAGAGTTTCTTGACAAGTGCTTTTAAGAAGCCTGTGGGTCCCCAAACCCCGAGAAGTTCAAGACAAGCTATTCACGGAGAATAGATCAAGCTAGGAAAGTTCGAGAATTTGGAAGAAACTCAAGAGATGCAATTCACGGAGAAGAGATCATCTCTTGGGAATAGAGGTCCAAAATTTGTACAGAGGAACTTATACAAGTAACTGAGGCCCAAAATTTGTTTGTTGTACAAAGGGGATTGGGTCTTACACTCTAATAGAGGCCCAGTTGATTTTTAAAAGGCGATGATCGCGCCGTTCACTTGTACAGAGGGACTTATACAATAAGTGAGGCCCAAAATGGTTTGTACAAGGGGGTTTTGGGTCTTACACTCTCTCAAGAGGCCCAAAGAGTTTAAAGAAAAGAAATGGGTCTTACTACTCGAGGGTAGGCCCAAAGTTTGTTTTTCAACGGATGATGATCGCGTCGAACTTTTTGAAATACAACGGGACTTATGCCATAAGTGAGGCCCAAAGTAGGTTGTATTTACAAAGGATTGGGTCTTACACTCTATTAGAGGCCCAAAGAGTTTTGAAAATGATTTATGAGGGTTGAATTAATCAAAAACCCTAATTTGTTTTCAAAATGTGTTTTAATTGAATAAAAATTCAATTAAAATGATCAAAATTATTTAACATATGGAAAACAAATTGTGATCTTGGATTAATGCTCCAAAAATTAAGTATTGACCTACAAAATAATTAAAAGTCATTAAAAGTTGAAAAATCGAGAAGGAAAAAATATTCAAAATGTCAAAAACAATTAAAATATTAATTCTTTGCAAAAATATCAATTATATGAAATAAATAATATTTTTGGGATTTTTTGGGAAAATAAAATATTTTAACATTTTTGTGAATTATTAAAAAAAGAATCAACTCAAAATCATTAAAACTCAGAGAGAAATTAATTTTTGAATCAATTAAATAAAATTACAAATTTCAAATATTTGAATTTATGAAAATGGCGCCAAGAACAGCTGAAGAACACGCGCGTTTTTCAGTTTTGCCCAGATTTGCATTTTCTATCCAATCTCACTAAATACCTGATCATATCATGCAATCCACATACCAATCAACTCGTTTCAACCTCACGATCATGTCTATGGCAATTAATTTCATTTAAATTAAGCATAAAACAAGAAATCACGAAAAATCCTCAAGAACCCTAAATTCTGCATGAAGGCTGGGATTTTTGATACACGATTCAAACAAAGCAATTACTTGAGGGGAAACATTCCATGCATGATTATGAACATTTGGCAAAAGTATTGTGCGAGGAAATATGCATAGATTGAGAGACGACTAAGTTTAGGCTTACCTCTAGGTCGTGACAGCAAGAGCAAATTGATTTTTGAGTAGGAGGTGTTACAGATGAATTATGATGATCTGAACAGCTTCCCTACACCCTATGGAGTGTGTTTGAATGCTTGGACTTGATGGAAATTGGCTGGATCACTTCATGGCATCTCAACTGCAACTTGGTTAAAACCTTGAGCAATTGACTGGTGATTCTAAGAAATCAGTGTTCCAGATGTTGTTTAAGTGTTTTATCAGCTCACATATGATGTATATGAGGTGTGTGGGTGATTGGTTTGAGTGGAATTGCTCTCTCATGAAAAACCGGATAGTGACTTGCTAAGAAAGGCATTTTTTAGAGTGAGAAGTGGATTTTGAGAAAGGAAAGTGTTGTAGGCCTTGGGTGTACTTAAAATGACCACAATTGAGCTCTATTTATAGTAGAGCAAGTTTATTTTGCAAGGAATAGTAAATGGCAACTGCTGAGTAGGTTTGGCCAATGTTGGCAAATGAAAATCCAAGTCTCCTCTAGCCATTGACTAGAGGTTAGGGCACAGGCTGCTGGTCCCCTTGGTATTGGATAAGTCTTGACTGAATTCAGTTGCTAATGGCTCAATCCATTCCACCTTGATGCTTCCATTGAATGCTCCAATCCAAAATTGGAGTTTTGTCCCTATTTTGGGCAATTCTAGGTTTAGCATGCTACTTCTTGTTCCAAGGACTTTGGAGGCTTGGCTCAGTGATTGTCCCCTTTAGATTCATTCCTCAGATGTGTCCAAAGTGATGACAAGGCTTGGAATTGGATGATTTTGGCAAATCGACCAAAAGTGCGAAAATCTGCCTTGCCTTGCCAGATTTCAGCAAGGCATCTTGCCAATGTCATATCTCATGGCTCAAGTTGAATTTGGTGATGTTCTTGGCCATTTTGGAAAACCCTTATATGATACAACAACTGTTTTATCATATTTGGTTTTGATAATTTTTGGATCCAAGTGAAAAATGTCCCTACATTTAGAAAAAAAGTAAGGCAAATTCTGACTTAGTGAAATTTTCACTGTGTTGGAACAAAGTGACTTTTCTTGATTTTGATCACTCCATAACTCAAAATCCATGAGGAATTTGGACATAGGTCAGTATGAAGCTTTTGTAGAGGGCAATGAGATCTAAAAATCAAGCCTTGGATGGAAAAAATGGCTTTGTGGTTTAGGAGTTATGATCCTCCAAAGTTGGTACCTTTGTCACATTTTTTCATAACTTAGAAAATTTTCTAAGTTTTTTATGGTTACCCCTTTTACAAGTTATCCCATTTTCTTTGATTTTTCTTGATGAATGATGATTCAAATCATACATTAACATCATTTTAGGGTTAAAAATCCATTTTGGTGAGAAATCTCAAAAAAGTCAAAGTTGACTTTTGTGCACAGTTGACTTTTTATCCGATGAATTCCAAACTTTACAATTCTTCAGGAAATCATGTCCTTGACCTAAATCAAACTTGATGGACATGTTCCATGGGTGGTATAGAGTGTATTGAATCATGTCTTAGGGCTTGAGAGCATATCCTGGTCAAAAGTCAAAGTTACAGTTGACTTTTCCCGCGAAACCCTAACTGTGGTTCAGATGAAATTGAAACTTGTTGCTCAAGCTTCTTGGATCAATCCATTGTCCCAAATGGATCAATATGGTATATTAGAGACCCTCAAATCATGTCTTGAGGTCTTGGTTCATGAATTGTCCCAAAAGTCAACTTAGGGGTGAATTAGGTCAAGAAACCCTAATTCCTGATTTTTGATGAATGCATCCCCTGAGGCAAAATTGACTTAATGATTGGGTTTATGAGGTTACATGGAGCATATTAGGTTATGTTTTGGATCTTTGGCTTATGCCCAGATGAAAATTTCCATCTGGAGGCCCTGGTCGACCAAAACCCTAATTTGGTGACACTGGCGATCTTGAGGCTTGATCCACCTAAAAGGGAGCATCCTTGTGCTTAATCCTTGAAGTGGGGGTCCTTTTGATCCTTTGTGTATGCTTGAGAGGTTTAGACAAGTTGAAGATCATGTCATTCCTTGATTGATCCTTTGTCTAAGAACTCTGAGAGGGTTTGAAACCCTAATTTTAATAGTAGTGAATACTCATCCATATTTGGGGAGACTGATGAAGCATAATGACACACCCATATTGTGATGATGATTTGCACAATGATGGGAAATCTTAGTGGTCAAAATTTGGGGTATGACACATTCTTTTTAATGATTTGTTAAAAATCTATTTTTAATTTGCACCAAACAAACCTTTTGGGATCACTTTAGATAAACATAGTTGAATTAAAATTTGATAATCATACAACTCTTTGAGGGATTAATTTTTTTTACTACTTGACACAACCGTGCACTTGCGGTTCACAAACAATCAAGTTTTTAATGCTGTTGTGGGGGAGATATTTTAATATCGTAGCTTTATTTCAACGTTGTTTAGACTAAGGAACTTTTATTTTCTGTTTTATTTGTTCAAATTTTGTATGCGAAGACTCGTCCGAATGGAACTTTGGTCGAGCCAATTAACGAGATCGAGTGTTTTCTTCACGAAAGACGTCGGCTCCTAGCTTTGTACGAGATGGATGAGGTAATGGACTTTAAACCTTTCAAGGACTATGGGGTTCCCACCGATGATGAACCACATAGTAGCATTTTGTGTCCGCCCATAGCGGCAAACAAATTTAAACTCAAGCCTTCGCTAATAGACATGGTTCAAGAAAATCGGTTTTTCAGGTTGCCTACGAAAAACAAAAATTTGTATATATTGATTTTTGTTGATAATTGTGGTACTTTGAAGGCTATCGGCATTTACCAAAATTACATCCGCCCTTAGACTATTCCTATTTTCATTACAAGATTAAGCTCGAGCTTGGCTTTAATCTCTGCCTACAAACTCTATAATATCTTGGGTAGAACTTAAAGTTGCTTTCCTTGTGCAGTATTTTCCGCCAAGTAAAATAGCCCAAGTAAGAGGGGAAATAAACAACTTTAGGCATGGAGATGGAAAGTATCTTTTTTACGAATGAGAGCGTTATAAGGATTTGTTGAGACTTTGCATGTTTCATGGGCGTGACAAATGGTTAGTGATACACACTTTCTATAATGGTCTCCTTTACTCTACAAGGATGATTCTTGATGCGGCCGCCGGTGGTGCGCTAATAAATAACTTGCAAG
Organism: Lathyrus tuberosus; assembly: GCA_022829125.1. Taxonomy (NCBI): domain Eukaryota; kingdom Viridiplantae; phylum Streptophyta; class Magnoliopsida; order Fabales; family Fabaceae; genus Lathyrus; species Lathyrus tuberosus. Next base: position 3,609,063 of record JALAZF010000164.1, on the reverse strand, counting down.
ATGTGGTGTATAATCTAATTGAAAATATGGCAAAAAAACAGAGCTTATAGGGTTCAGCCCGAGATAGAAGTTCCAAAGCCCCGCAAAATGGTGGGCTTTATGAGATTATCCAATTTGACAATATGAACGCAAAAGTTAACGCGTTATATCAAAAACTTGAGAATCTGATTGTGGATCAATTAGCAGGACCCTTCTGTGAGGTCTACGGGATAAATGGGTATAGCGTGGGAGAATTTCAGATGGTTCAAGTAGGAGGAACCAATCCAGATACTATTAATTATGTGAATAATTAAAGAGGAAACTCGTACTCAGATACCCACATCCCAGGGTAGTGAAACCACCCTAACTTCTCTTATAAAAACAACAAAAACGCCTTGGGACCAGCTAGGATCCCACAAGGCACAACACCTAGAAAGTCAAACTTAAATATCCTGATAGAAAGTTTTGTGGCAACACAAACTCGACAGAATGATAAGTTTAGGAATCAGAACCTCAACACTAATAGGGTGTTAAGACAGCTAACTTCTAAACTAGAATCTATAACCACCCATAACAAGATGCTTGAGACTCATATCTCATAAATAACACAATAACAAGCATTAACATTTGTTCCTCAAGGATCCTTTTTGGGGTGACCCGAGCAAAATCCTATGGGCCATGTAAATGTTGTTGTCACTAGAAGTGGAAAGCTGGTAGAAAGTCCTAAGAAGAGTGGGGTTCATGTAGAGAGTTCTGAAAAATCAGTCGAGAAAGTGGTAAAAGAAAAAGAGTGTCATTGAAAAGGAATTGGAAGAAGTTCTGATGCCTCCCAAAAAGGAGGTAGTTGAAGAGGTTGAGAAGGAAGCACGATATGTTGCTCCTCCTCCCTACAAACCTAAGATACCTTTCCCTCAGAGGATTGTTAAGGCCAAAGTAGAGGATCAATTTACAAAGTTTATGGATATGATAAAAAAACATTATGTGAATGTGCCATTTATTGAGGTTTTATTCCAAATGATGACCTTTGCAAAGTTCCTTAAGAAAATCCTCTCCAAAAAGAGGAGATTAGAAGAACATGAGATAGTAGCCATGACAACCACAACAAGTGCGATTACACAAAGTATGCCACCAAAGTTAAAAGATCCCGGAAGTTTTTCTATTATATGCCAATTGGGCTCAATAAGAATTGGGAATGCGCTTTGTGATTTAGGGGCTAGTGTTAGCTTAATGCCCCAAACTATGTGTAAGAGGTTAGGTATAGGAAAGATAAAACCAACTAGTGTGACTCGACAAATGGCGGATAGGTTGGTCAAGTTTCCGATCGGGGTGTTAGAGGATGTTCCTTTCAAAGTGAGGCACCTTTATATCCTCAATGATTTTATCATCATGGACATTAGGGAGGATCCCCATGTGTCTCTCATTATGGGTATGCCATTCTTGTGCACTGCATGTACTATAATTTATGTGAAGAAAGGGATGTTAAGTATGGAAGTATGAGAAGATATGTTGGAGTTTATAATGACCACCATGTTGGAGGACTCCTATACAGAGGTCTCATGTTATCTATTTAAGGTATCAAGGACTAGATATGAACACAAAATACCAAAAAAATGAGCTGAAAGATAAATGTGAAAAGGTTGAAAAAGATAAGAGAAATAAAAAGGAGGAAGAGGATCGAGTGAACAAAAAAGAGTTTGAGAGGGACTTGCCACGCCACAAAAGAAAATAAAAATGGAGTGGTAAGTATGAGAAGTTGATTGGAAAGTAGGCATGAAGCCCTAAAAATAAGGTTGAACCACCCTGAGTGTTCAAACACTCGGGCCATCGAGCTCAAACAATGTTAAACAAAGTGTTGCGTGGGGGAAAACCTACATTTTTGTAGTCATACTTGTGTTTTTGGTTGTTGTTGCGATAGGAAAATGATAGAGTCACCATCATCCTTTATTCGTTCCTAAGGAACAAGGAAATAATGATAAAACTAATGTTAAAGGTGAGACACTAAGGTTCAGGACACAGTTAAGTGAAAGGAAGGTGTTAGACACCCCTCACCTCCGTTGCACTCAACGGGAACCTTCTCTAGTTCTAGGGTTATTACTGGCCTAAAGGAATGTTTGCTTACTTACTTGTTAACTGCTTAATTTAATTATTTACAAGGGATATGTCATTATTAAAGAAAATGTTAGATTAAAAAGAAAGACACAAAATGCTTTTGGTTATTGTACACGCTAGAGTGTTACATATCTATGCCTGCATACCTGTTTACTGGGAAAAATAGTAAACAACCTCTGGTCTATCAATTTTATAAAAAAAATGAGTAACTTGCAGGATCGACCAAACTAGATCCTAGGACATGTGCTAAACGATTTAAAAAGATAAGGAAATAATGCTGAACACTTCGACTATGTTTATATTTGAAAATACAGGCATTTTGACAATACTTGAAAATAAGATAATACGAAGAAATAATTAAAAGGACATTGGAATGTAACTTAACAAAGTAAATGAGAAAAGGTAAACTTCTGAATAAAAATTAATTGGATTGCATTGAATAAGAAAAAATGGTGTTACATGACACATACATTTCTTCAGCAACTCGTTTCTCGCTACACACGGATACTTTGAGTGATTTGAGAAATTTGTACAACTTTAACACACATAAATCCTAATGCTAAGACTTGCTATTTATAATGGTGAAAAATAACTACCCACTAACGGCCTATTAATAAGAGCGAAACACATGCCAACCTGCATGTCTTCATTCTTCAGATGTCCACCACGTGTCTCCTTCTCCTAAATGGATAAGGACAAAGTTCCCTCCATTATTTGAATTCAAATATCCAAATCGAACGACGCTAATTAGCGCTCTGTCGAAGAACATTTCCAATCTCTTAAAATATTTCTAAGTCCCTAAACCATATCTTCTCTGCACAAAGGTACTTTTCGACTGGACTTTCTGGCAACGAAATTTTTGTTGGAGTCTCATGGAACTTCTCAAATCCCATTTCTTAGAATAGAACTCTTAATCCAATATAAGACGTTGAAATTGGGAGCTAACAAATTGCCCCCCAAAAATGTCATTTTTGACATTATTGAAGAAAAATGCATTTTTTGAGAATGTCATCCGACGCCTCATTTAAACCTTGTATAACTTCGACGCTTATTTGTGATTCCAACTGTTCACTTTCCTTTCAGCATACCTATGACGTTATAGCCATTATTGCTATATCTGACATGTCTTTTCAAATCACGCAAAAATCTCAATCATCATTACCTTTCCCTAGGGTCTAGGAGATCATGGGGGTAGGCACTTATTACCACCGCTTCATCAATAAACGTGGGGAAAACACGTGTCCCACTATCTGGCTAAACACTTCCCAATTTTTTCAAACTGTTTCCACTTCTCAACTTATAAATACCATTTCCCACAATTGTTACCACTTTTGCATTCTTTCCCTCTCAAATTTCCCAGCAACCTCTGCACTCTAAAACCCAATCTTCTTCATTTTTCAAAAATGGCTTCCTCCACACACTCCACTAAAGATGCTTCCAAGGTCACCAAGGATGCTGGTAAACCTATGAGAGCTCCAAAAAAGATTTCTCAACTTGCTCCATTTGACTCCGTTTCTGGACCTACCATGGTAGGGAACCAACAATATCTACCTGAACCTCTTGATGAAGAAAAGAGGAGAATTTATGCTTCTCAGGTACTTATTCCTTTAACCATTTCTGATAAGCCATTGGCTTTGTTTGGTCCTTTAGCTGATTTAAGTGTAGATCCTGCTAGGCTAAAGGAATAGTTCCCCTCTTATCATAAATACAAACCTGTAGGACAATGTAGGAAACCTAGGGCTAGTATTGAAAATCCTGTTAATCCAAACTATCCTTTGACTGAAAAGGCTATTAACCATAGATACATGAACAATTTTAGGGTTTTTAGAGCAAGCCTGACCTTTAAGGATCCCTCTGACTATTTAGGGTGGTTGAACAAATTAGAAAAAATGAAATATGATGTTTGGAAGAAAATAGGTATTTATGTCCTGATTATGCTGTCGAAAGTAGGACTTGATTACTGTTCGAATATGCTAATTTTGTCCTTGTACTTCTGGGACAGCACCCACTACACCATTCATCTCCCTTGTGGCATGATGACACCCACCCTTTTCGACATAGCCGCTATCACAGGGCTCAAACCTATTGGGAATACTTACGATCCTGACTTTATGGCTGAAGATAGCATAGGTTTTACAACCTCTAAGGCAGCTTATTCGACCCACATAGCTCACTATCATAATAAGAGCAGAGAGGAAGTGTTAGACATCGAACATAAAGCTTTCCTAGCTCTGTGGCTGTCATGCTGTGTCTTCTGCTTGAAGTCATTGCAAGTTGCTAGAAAGTTTCTGACCATGATGAACCAATTACACTCTGGCCATGACTTATGCCTGAGCGAATTAATCTTAGCCAGCCTCTATGAGTCCATGAGCGAAGGGGTCACCCAGCCCAAAAGCCTAGCTGACAAGGAAAGTTTACTACTTTTTGGACCCTTCTGGCTGCTTCAGCATTGGTTGAATGCATTGTTCAAAGCTTGTCTCCCCCTCAAGAATCAGATTGATGAATATGTTGATGATGTGAAGAATCGAAGAGTAGAAGGCCCTCGTTTGGCGAAATTGATACATGCTGATGATGGTCGACCTGTCCAACAGGATTTCACCAACTTCATCATGATGTTCGCTAAACGTTATGATTTTACACCCAACATGGCTCCTTTTGTTGCAAGGAAGTTTGGTCTTGAATGGTTCACCAGACCATTCCCATCGCCGTCGAAAGCACAAGCAGCAGAATCCATTGCGATTTGGGAAGCCTTTTTAACCCCTAGGGTCTTAACCCTCAGATTTAACCTCTCCAAAAGCCAAGTCACACTGATTACTTACCAACCAAATCTTGTCACTCGACAGTTTGGACTAGTTCAAGTCTTACCCCGACTTATTTATGACAAGAAAAGTGCCCTCCTTCTCTACAACGCCAATCATAGAAAAGCAATGGTCATTAAGCAGATTGCACGATATGATGGTCGAACGCAGCTTATTCCTGTAGCTTTCAAACCAAGCTTCCTTTGTACCAAAAAAATCGATGACTGGTGGAAGGCTTATTATGCCGAGGAATTCTTCGACGTGGCTGCATTTTCATACCATATTAACAAGGCTTTCCTCTCTGTGCAGGAAAGGGTGAAGAAAGGTACTTCGACGCACATTAAAGAAATTCAAGCCTTCCAAAAATACTTTGAAACTATTTACCGACCAGATGGTCTTGGTTGAACTGTCTGCGACGCTGCTGTTACTCAGAAGGAATTTTTTTAAAGAAAATAGAGAACTTAAAGATCCCTTCGTACATTCCTCCTGAGAAATGATATGAAACGGCTTTCAATATGTTTCCTCCCAAATTTCCTCGACTGCCAAGCACTAATTTTGGAGTGGCCCTTGCCCCTCCATTTCCAGACTGGTTCGTCTGTGGGGATTCTATCAAAATCCTTTGCCAGTAATCAAAACTGAAAGCGCAGCGAGTGGTTCCGACTAAGCATACACTGGACAGTTTCAAAGGGCATCTTCATATTGGAATTGAAGATGTTCGCATCGAATCTGAAATATATGAAGGTGTGGAATGGGAGGATTTCGACCCAACATTTCCTTGTCTATTTATTTTCAAATATAATGACTGCTTTTTTGTTTATTTTAGCCATGAAGATTCCTCTGAAGAAACCACCAACTAGAAAGCTTGTAGAGGTGAAGGAAGGGGAAGGGAGCAAAGCAGTAACAACAACAACAAAGGTATTTTCGCACCCTTTATTAAGTTTGTCGCTTTATGTTCACTGTTCTCTAACATTTTCCTCTTCAGGGCACTCGAAAGCAACCCCTGACTCCCTAGAAACGAAAGGCCAAGGATGACACATTAGTGATAGTCGAATCTGATGATGAAGACTTATCTCCAACTTCTGAACAACCTTTGAAGAAGAAGAAAAGGCAATCAAATATAAATGAATCCATTGCTCAATCTCAGGCGAAAGGCGTGAAGGTCTTGATCAAGAAACCCACTAAACTAACCATCTTAGAGCCAACTCCTGAGGAGATGTCAAAAAAGGCTGCAGAGTAACCTGAAAGTGATAACTCAAGTCCTGGGGCAGAAGCTCCTAAGGTACAAAAATGATTCACATGTATACCTTATTGCCCTTAGTATTACTCTTCAACTATTAACTTTGTTTATGCTTTTCAGGATGATGCAGGAGTTTCGACTAAACCGGCCGCCGAGTCAACCAACCCAACAATCCTCAAAAGTGAAGGTGAACCAACATATCACCCTACTTCAGCAAAAGATTCTGAGAAGAGCTCACTGAGCGAAATTAACCAAGTGGTCGAGAAACAACGCGAAACTTCTCCACCCAAGACCACCACTCAAGTGTCTCACACCAGTGAATCCGATCACGAAAATGATCAAGACAAAGACACATAGGCTGAAACAACTGAGGCTGACATGGAGGTGGATAAACCTAAGGTTCCAGTCGAGGGCGAAGCTGATGATAGGTCCCCAAGAGTCGAAATCTCGGATGCCGTTCAAGATGATGTTATGGAAGAAGGAGGTAAATATTTTATGTTCCCTAAGCAATCAATGCCTATTGAGGAGTTTATAGATGATGATGAAAACGTCGAAGGGGGTAATGATCAAGATGAAGAAGACAAAGAAGACATTCAAGAAGAGATAATTTCTGAAACAGCTCCTAAACCTAACCTGTCAACTGCAAAGGATTCGAGCAAAGCCTCCATGACCCTTTCTGCAGAAGAACTAGAAGTTCTAAAAAAGAACAATCCCCGTGAGTACTTAAAAGTTTTACTTGGTTCTAGGGGAAGTTCGTTTGACAAAAATCTCAGTTCGCCCTCTGTATCTGGTGGTCAATCCATTGCTAATCCTTCCAGTCAGATATTGCCAAAGATTAAAGAAAAGGTTTTCAAGGGTGACCTGTTTCAACTCATTGAGTCTGACCCTACTTCTCCAATTGCTTTGAAGAATCTCCTCAAAGAGGTTGATATTCTAATTGCTTCTCCAGAAATTGTCAATATTATCTTGGAGCTAACCTCAATGATAGATCGAATTGCTATTGATCTTGCCAAAATCAAACAAGTCTTGAAAGACATTGAAAATCAAACTAGTCCAGTCGCGGCTGCATGGGATGCTGCTTCAGAATCTACCAATCAACTGGATAATTTGGAGCAAATCCAAGAACAGAACAAGACTCAACTCGAGGCCAATAACCAAAGTATCAACTCCTAGGAGGCACAAATTAAAGAGCCGTAAACAAAGATTTTGAATGCCAAGAAGCAGAACGCTGAGCTCGAAAATTTTGACAACTCTCAGGTGGCAAAAGAGCTTAACGTAGGTCTAGATTTTGCTGACAAAGCTCAAAAACTAGAAGCAACACTAGAGATCATGAGGTCGAACCAATCCCTCTGTGAGAGGCAGCTAGAACTTTTGAAGGCAAAGTACTCCACCATGAGAGACAACCTACCGTTCTAATTCCAAAGACTTTTTATTTCTCATCATTATTCCTTGGATTCTGTAATGCTTATTCGCTTTTTCATGTAACGAATTTAGCCATTTTGGCACTAAGTTTTATTTTGCCATATTAGCTTCGCTTATTTTGCATGCGTGATTATTCTCTAGCTATTTTTACTTCTCAAAGAGCAGGGTTGTACTTCTTTAAGTACTTCTCATTTACCCTAAAGATTCTCTTATCTTGATCAAATTCTTCGATCTCATAAGCATCATTCAAAAAAACTTGTATGATTTGAAAAGGACCTTCCCACTTAGGAGACCATTTTCCCAAATATCGATCCATAGGCAAAATTACTTTCCAAACCAATTATTCAGGCGAAAAATTCTTGACTTTAACTTTCTTATTATAAGATTGTTCCACTCTCTTCTTCTTCCTTTTCAACCATTCTAAAGCATTAAGCATTTCCTCATCTGAGTCCACCAATTCGTCTAACATCATGTTCCAATACAACTCAAATGGGATCTCATGATGCCTTTAGATTCTTACGGACTGAAGATAGATTTCAACTGGTAATACTACATCATGGCTAAAGGTCAATCGAAAAGGTGTGGAATTAGTCGCCTCTTTGGGGGAGGTTCGACATGCCCAAAGAACTTGGTCCAATGTTTTGTGCCAATTTCTAGGCTTCTTTCCCACATGCTTCTTAATTAGGCTAATCACCACTTTAATTGCTGCTTCGACCTGACCATTAGCCTGGACGTAATAAGGTGTAGAGGTTAAGAGTTTGAAACCCATTTCTTTAGCAAACTCTTGCATTTTTCGACCAGTAAACATTGATCCTTGATCTGTCGTAATGGTTTATGGGATTCCAACCCTGTAAATAATGTGTTTTTTAATAAACTCGATCACTTCTTCTTGGTCAACATTTGGTAATGGCACAGCTTCGATCCATTTCGTAAAATAGTCAATGCCTACCAAAATGTACCTTTGATTTTTAGATGACGCTGGTCGAATCTCACCAACCAAATCCAAATCCCAACCTCTAAAGGGCCATGGTTTGACTATGGAGTATAGTTCGCTTGCAGGAACATGTTGTACACCTGCATGCACTTGACACTCTTAGTATCCCTTAGAAAATTCGACGCAATCCTTTAACATAGTAGGCCAATACACCCCTTGTCGGAATGAAATCCACTTCATCTTGTGGCCTACCTGATGAGCACCACATGCCCCACTATGAACTATCGAAAGGGCTAAGTATGCTTCTGACTCACTAAGGCACTTAAGCAAAACTCCCTAAGGAGTCTTTTTTAATAACTCATTACCCAAAAGAATGTAACTTAAAGCTCGATACCTGGTATTTCGATCAGTGGATGCCGTTGGGTTCTGCAGTTATTCAACTATTGGTTTCCTCCAATCTTCGTCTGTTAAGCTATCCACTACTAAGATTTCGAAATTTTCTTTATCAACGTATCCAAGCTTCATTGTTTCCAAATCTGACGAGGATAATCTGGCTGATACAACTCTTCCTCTGACTTCAATTGCCTCTTCTAATCTTTCCTTCGACACCTTGTATCCAGAAGCAATCTGAGCCAGGTCATTTGCCACTTTATTTTCCAATCGAGGTATGTGTCGAATATTCACTACTTCAAACTTTTTCAGTAATCGATTGGCTATTATGAAGTACATAATGAGATTCTCTTTAAGACATTTGTACTCCCTTGTAATTTGTTTTATGACTAACTCTAAGTCTCCCATTATTTCGACTCGAGTTGCCCCCAATTCTAACAGTATTTCAAGTCCGGCTATTAAGGCTTCATATTCAGCCACATTATTCGAACAGATACCTTCGACTTTATACTTGAATTTTGTTGGAATCCTATTAGGAGAAATGATCAAGACTCCTACACATGTACCATCTTTATGACTAGAACGGTCAAAATACAATTTCCAAGGTTCAAGCTCAAGATAGTTCGACACGTGTTCATTGATAGAGTGGTCGATAATAAAGTCAGCTACCACTTGTCCTTTAACAACCTTCAGAGGCATATACGTCAAGGAATACTCAGTTAAAGCCAATGCCCATTTACCAATTCGACTATGCAAAATTGGCTTAGACAACATGTGTTTAATGATATCAAAATAAGATGAAATATAAACATCAACTGGTTTTATATAATGCTTTAACTTTGTACAAGACAAATACAAGCATAAACATAATTTTTCAACTATACTATACCTAGTTTCTGCATCGTTCAAAACCCTACTAAGGTAGTAAATGGCCTTTTCGAAGCCATTTTCATCCTCTTGAGCCAACATGCTCCCTAAAGTTTTGTCCGACGCAGATATGTACAGTCTCATGCTCCTATCTCCACAAGGTGGTGCTAGAATTGGAGGATGACTCAAATACTCTTTGATTTTTTTTGAAAGCCTCCTGTTGAACTTGCCCCCATTCAAATCCCTCCTTATGTAGTCGGAGTAGAGGTGAGAAGGCTTGAGTTCTCCTGCTGAGGTTTTGAGATAAATCTCCTTAAGAAATTGATCTTTCCCAACAGTGACTGCAGTTCCTTCTTTGTTGAAGGCGCTTTCGCCTCCATAATGGCCTTAGTCTTATTCTGATTTATTTCGATCCCTTCTTATGGACCACAAAGCCTAAGAAATCTCCGCCTGCACACAAAAAGCACATTTGAGAGGATTTATTTTGAGATCATGCCTCCGCATCCTCTCGAATGATTGTCGAAGATGGTCAATATGATTCTTCCCTGAAACAGACTTTGCAACAATATCGTCAATGTAAATTTGCATAAAAGTCTCTATGTAATCACGGAAGATTGTATTCTTTGCTCTTTGATATGTTACCCCAGCATTTTTTAGGCCAAAAGGCATACTACCCATTCGTAAGGGCCTAAGACCCCAGGGCATCGAAACGCCGTTTTAGGGACATCCTCTTCAGCAATGAATATTTGGTTATACCCAGAATACCTGTTGAGCTTGCTAAGGTATTCATGGCCAGCGGCAGAGTCGACTAACATTTCTGCCACAGACATCGAATATTCGTCCTTTGGGGTCGCAGCGTTTAGATCTCTAAAGTCTATGCAAACCCTCAAAGTACTAATTCGTATTTTTAGACCCGATTCATATGCTACTTAGTGTCTTTTTATTATGTTTTCGCAGTATTATGTTATTTTATTGTCCCATTTCAGGTACCTCAAGTAAAATTGATCACAAAGGAGATTTAAGTAAAAAGGAAAGAAAATGAAGAAATTATAAGAAAAATGCCATGTGGCACCCACCATAACAAAGGGTGGCGCCTTCCACACATGAAGGAGGTGGCGCCCACCACCACAACAAAGGGTGGCGTCTTCCACACAATGAAGAGGGTGGCGCCCACCACCACTAAGCGTGGCACCTGCCACGTCCAATCAATGGCACCTGCCACTTTTCCTATATTTTCTCCACTTCTCCTGCATTTTCTCATTCAAACCAGTCACGTTCTCTATACATTTCGTTCAACCACTGTCCAAGTATTACGGATTGGTTGGAGATTTTTACGCGAGGAGTGGAGTATAAATTGGGGAGTTCATCTTCGTAACGGGGGTCAAAGTATGTGCGCGGAAGCGCTGTTCATAGTTTTAGGCAGAAATTACATTATAAAAGTGGTAGTTTTCTCACATTGAGGAACTACCACACAATTAGCGTTTAGGCCTACAATTTGTGTAACATGCTTGGATCAACAATCTTGCCTTCAATTTAATATCAATTTTATTTCAGGTTCACTTACCTTTACTGCATATTATTTTCCTGCTTTTATTTTTCCCAATTTATATTTATGCTTTATCTTTCTGCCACTGTTCTCTTTTCAAGCTTTTACTATTTTCTTCAAGCACCACTTTAAAACTACTTTAAACCGCTTATTAATTGACATGATGTCCTTGAATGCAATTATCATGTTTAATTTGTATATGTTTAAGTCCATGTCTAGTTAAATTATCTAGAGACTAACTTATGAGGACCGTCGTTATCGACGGGACTCAGTAGAAATTATAGGCGCGGAATTGTGAATGTATGTCATCTTGGTTTTAATTTCCAAGTTTAATTTAAGTAGATTTGTCACGAGAGTGAGAGGATATTTAACATTGTTTTGTCATGAGAGTGAGAAGCAAATTAAGGTTTAAGCCGAGATCCGCAAGAGCGTGAGGAGTGAACCTAATAGTGGGAATTATGCATCATATCTAAATACAGCGAGAGCGCTTTAGATAACGATTAGGATATTATTAGCTTTCAAAGTGTATTTCTTAGTTACTGGGCGAGCGAGAGCAAAATCTTGGGATTAAGAAGTATGGCTTTAGTTAAGACCGCGAGAGCGTGAGGTGGAGCCTTTAAGTCGGTATATTCTACGGAATAGGCGTATAATCAAAATTAGTACATGTTTTCTATAAGTCCCTTATGTGCGCAGAAATCATATTTCGGGCTCGTTTTAGTATTATTTTCAAACCTTTAGTAATTAGCATTTATATTTCCATTCGTACCTTTTTAATCATTAGCCTTAGCTTCACATCGCAGCAATAGATAACGGTAGGTTGACATTGGTCTCTGTGGGTTCAACAATCTTTTATACTACTTCGATATTTCCGTGCACTTGCGGACGCATCAAGTACCATTATTTTTTATAACAGGCACAATGTTTGCAAATCATTCGACATACCTAGTCGTTCGAATAAATTCACAGCGAAGAAGCCTTTCATGGATTAAGTAGAGAGGACAAAATGTGTGTCCTTACGCAATTCTATTCTTTGTCTCTCAACTGCGACATTGCTCGAACTTATAATTCGGGAGGTGGCATCAACTATGGCTGTAGTTTTATTGAGGTACAGATTTTGTTTCTTGCTGTGAATGGTACTTTTTACTTTCACTTGGTGTAGGGAGATTAAAAGTTTGGTATGGTAGGTATTGGCAGCAACACAGACACTCGACGAATTAGGAAATAAGTGGTTTCAACGTACGATCAATGTTGTAAGACAGTTCCTTAGGTTGTTTAAGGTATTCCACAGTTAGTTTTCATGTTCATACTATTGTAGTTTTGAAATGGTATTGTTTTCGTCAATCCGAGAACTAAATAAGCTTTTGGATCTACTTTTTTGGCTCTTGCTGCTGAAACAGTATTGTTATTGATTTGTGTTTTTATTTACTTAGAGTGTAAAGCCTTTGTTTTACATTCGAAACATTTTACTATTTTTGAGTTTGTAAATAATTAAATTAGCGTATTTGTCTTTGTTTAGTACTTCCTATTTAGAAGTTCCAGTAGCAAATAATGTGTTCTTAATAAGTGGAACATTGGTTTATTGTTGTTTTAACATACTCTTTGCAGGTCGTTCCTACAGTATAAACAGGCATCAGGGGTCGAGTTATAAATTCGAATCAGGTATTGTTAAATGTCACACACATACTTTCATTTCATGTTGTTCATTAGTTGGATAATTTCTAAGCACATCATATATGTTATTGCACAGTATTCTGTGAGTGAGCATTTCAAAAGTTCAGAACTGGGTGCTACAGATCCTGGGGTTTTCTTCTTCTATGACATATCACCAATAAAGGTACTGTCTTTCTAATTTTTTTATGGGATATAAAACTATCCATGGATGAAGAAGTCATCGCAGTTGCATCTCTACACAAATATAATAGTGATTAACATTTTGGCCTGATCAGAATGTGAGTTTCAATTATCTATGCTCAATATTTTGCTATTTCCCAATGACATAGAACACTGTTTTTGAATTACATAAAATATAAGGGTCACGACACTTAGCTACTTTTGAATCACATATCATTGTTATAACTAATAATCTAATTACGTAAATCATTTCAATTCAGGTGCAAATTGATAAGTTAACATAAGGTGAGGGACATTTGTAATGGTTAGATTGAATTCTGGACTGGAAAAATTATACATGTTTACATTTTCACCACAATTGTACATTTTAAGATTCTCACATCTTAATAACAAGTTAAAATGGTGTTTTCATGAAGTTGAGGGGGAATTTGAGATTCTCATTTTAATGTTGCGATATCTTATTATTTTGGTTCAGTATTTGAACCATTAGGTATTGTATCCTGATGTGAATTTCACGAGTTTTTGTGTATGTGTGTGCCCATGTGCCAATTCTATGAATAGTTTCTTTCTGAGTATTTATGGTTACCTTTTTTGCAGGTTTGTTAGATTTGAAGCAGATGGATGGACTTCTTTACTTGAGATATAAATGAGGACTCTATCCTTAGGTATTTGGTAATAACATTTTTAGTCATAACTGAATTTTAATACTCAGTTTGTTTGTGTATGTTCTTTGATTTGTAACTAGAATTACGACTTTTTTAATATTCGGCTTCTTCAAGTCAGCAACTACTATTTTTATATTTTTTTTCTTCTAATTTTGCATGTTGATTTGTAATTCAACAATTTCATGTTGATTCAATATTCAATATTTTTTGTTATTTTGATCTGGAGATTTGAATTTGAATGTTTAGATATTATACATTGTTATTTGAAGATGAATCTTAGTATTTATATTGAAGCTGGATGTTTCATCAAATGCTAATATTCAATTTTGACTCTAAAACACTTATATTCAGCTATTGGGATGTTAACAAATGGCTGGTATAAGAGACTGTATGACTGACTCTTAAAAAAGGTTTTCAAGTAAAGATATAGATGCTTTGGTGACATTGACTCATGTGAAATGAAGACAATTGTCATGAATTAAGGACTTATTGTCAATGTTATTGACACTCCAGATACATACATGTTAACTTCTTCTTTGTTTGGAAATGTTATTAACATGAATATGACATAAATATATGACCCCAATAATTTTTGCAGGATTATTTTAATTTTCTGTTAAATCTGAGTATGTTGCGAAACAATTACTCAAGTGTATTGATTTGGCGAAGGATAAAGTCCACGTTATCATTGTAGTGCTCTGTTAAAACACGCTTTAGTATGGAAGATGAAAATGTTCTATGTAACTTGCAAACATTATTTTGAAGAAAAATTGTAGACCACGTGATTGTGGTCTTTACTCATAAAGATGATTTGGAAAATGATGATTTGACATTGGACGAATATTTAGGCCCAAAACGTCTAAAGTATTTAAAGGTTTGCATTAGTATTATAACCTTTAGGTGAAGTTATTTATATGAATTTCTCTTATTGGAAGATTTAATATTGAGTTAATAAATCATAGGATTAAGTAACTTTCATGGACTGTTGTGTAAATCAACATATAAAGAAATTTGGAATAACACTGCATGAAAAATATGTTGTATATGAAAGAATTTTAAGAAATTTGGAATAATACTGCATATGTAGTACATGTTTTAAAGAATTTTGTCCATTTATATTAATTAGATCAGCCTTTTTTCTATAACTATGTATATTTTAGTGGCCTTTGATAGTTAAAACGTTAGATATAGATTGGTTCTCATTTATATCAATTGTATACAAATAATTGAGAAGCATTTATCTTAATTGATTTAAAAGATCAAGGAAACAAATGTATACAATTTTTTTTATAAATGGGAATAAATTACAAATATTTTTATTAACGGAAAAAAGTCTATTGTTGATACAATTATTTTTATAAATGGGAATAAGTTACAAATATTTTTATAAACAGGAAAAGTCTATTATTGATACAAATATTTTTATAAACGGTAAAAGTCTATTGTTGATACAATTATTTTTGTAAACTGAAAAAGTCTATTGATGATACAATGATTTTTATAAACGAGAATAAGTTACAAATATTTTTATAAACTGAAAAAGTGCGCGGTTCACACCCATACCCGTGCGGACGCACGGTTCAAATTTGGCATTTTCTATTTCATTACATTTTGAAACGAAAGCATGCGTACCACACCAGTACCAGTGAAAACGCACGGGTAACACACAAGTGACATCCAGAACGCACGGGTAACACACCAGTACCGTGTGAACGGACGAGTAACGCGCGAGTAACATACCAGTATCGTGTGAACGCACGGATAATCATAAAAATATCTGTGTGAACGCACGGGTTTTAACATTTTTTTATATATTTTAAACCATGGTCCAAATTTTAATAAATACAACATTAAACTTAATTCTTTCAAATTATTATCTATTTGGACTTTTATGTAAAATTATGTTTTTATTTATTTTCAACAAATTTTAATTTTAGATATTTATTTGTCTCATTTATTAAAATTTAGAAATCCTTTTATTATTACAACTCAATCAATCCTAAAAAAACATATATTTTTATATTTTTCACTATTGTTTTTTTACAAATTATGTGTTTAATAGTTTTTTTCTTTTTTCCAATAATATTTTCATATTTTCAAATTTGTTTGAATTCTCATGACAAATTGAGTAACATACCTGCGGTCCACACCGGTACCCGTGCGAATGCACTGATAATATACCAATACCGTGTGAATGCACAGGTATTCAGACCAAATGCACGGGTAACACATCAGTACCGTGTGGTAATGCACGGGTTCCCAGGACAAATTTTTTGTGAACGCACGGGTGGTACACAAGTACCGTGTAAATGCATTGATATCTAATATTGTTTTTTTGAAATTATTTTTAATTTAACATACAATTTTTTTAAAGATAATATATGAATAATTGAAATATATATTATTCATGTCTTTCTTTTAAAAATTGGAAATTTGATAAATTTTTTTTTTATTTTAAAAATATGTCTTTCATTTAAATATTTATCTTTGATTCACTTATATTTTTATCTTTTACTACTTTATGTTATTTTTTTTAAATTAAATTTAAATATTTTCTGTTTATTTTTTAAATTTCATAATCTAACTGGTGACAATTCCGCAGTCCACTACTCTTTTTACAATTTATAGTAAATATTTTATTTTCTTCTGTGCTTTTTATTTTTCTTAATGGCTTCATATACCTAACATCATTTATCTTCATAATTTGAATTTTTGTCTGTCTAACCTTTTGTGACTTATCAATATTTGATATTACATTTTTCTATTAACACTTTCCTTTAAAATTTGTGAATTTAAATTTTTCTCTGTCAAAATATATTTGTTCAAATTCAAAGGTCCGCAGCGGAACCCATGCGTCCGCAAAGGTATCCCACTGATTAAGGTTTAAGCCGAGATCCGCGAGAGCGTTAGGAGTGAACCTAATAGTGGGAATTATGCATCATATCTAAATACAGCGAGAGTGCTTTAGATAACGATTAGGATATTATTGGCTTTCAAAGTGTATTTCTTAGTTACTGGGCGAGCGAGAGTAAAATCTTGGGATTAAGAAGTATGGCTTTAGTTAAGACCGCGAGAGAGTGAGGCGGAGCCTTTAAGTCGGTATATTCTACAGAATAGGCGTATAATCAAAATTAGTACATGTTTTCTATAAGTCCCTTAGGTGCGCAGAAATCATATTTCGGGCTCGTTTTAGTATTATTTTCAAACCTTTAGTAATTAGCATTTATATTTTCGTTCGTACCTTTTTAATCATTAGCCTTAGCTTTACATCGCAACAATAGATAACGGTAGGTTGACATTGGTCTCTGTGGGTTCAACAATCTTTTATACTACTTCGATATTTCCGTGCACTTGCGGACGCATCAAGTACCATTCTATTTTATAACAGGCACAACGTTTGCAAGTCATTCGACATACCTGACCGTTCGAATAAATTCACAGCAAAGAAGCTTTTCGACTTCCTCCTTGATCTTCGAGAGGATTTCTGGTGCAAACCGCCTTGGATTTTACTTGATTGGCTTCATTCTAGATTTAATTGGAAGCTTTAATTCGACTAGCTCTTTGCTCAAACCAGGCATCTCGTCGTAATCCCATACAAAGCAGTCTTTGAACTCCTTTAACAACTGGATCACTTCGACCTTGAGTTGTGGGCTGATATTTGAACTGATATATGTTGGTTTTGCATAAATTGGATCGAGCCTCTGGCCTTGTATTTCGTCCTGAACCTTATCAGGTGGTTCTGGGTCGAAATCCTTACCAGGACCTTCTTGATTTACTTTTTGGTTGGCTTCGACGGCCATATGTTTGACTTCAGCCTCCAAGGACGCTTGTAGTTTATTTTTGGCTATGTAAGCTAAAATCTTTTCGAGCACCTAAAACTCATGCATCATAGTCGAATTCACTTCCCCAGCCTGTGGGGTTAACTCCGGGTGTCCCTTCATAAGCAAATTCATCTTCTCCTACAACTTCCCGATCCCACTGGAACCCATTTGTTGGATGTAGGTACAGTGTACAATACGCGTTGTCATCTAGAGTGAACGTAAAATCGGTTGGGTTACATAGAGCGATGTTATCCAAATTCCTGTCGAAGTTTCGACTATCGACATGGTTATCCGAAGCCAAAAAATAGCTCTGGTAGGCTTCTATGTTCTCAACAATACCATCTGTTCGCCAGATGGTGATTCTTTGGTGCATCGAAGATGGCACGGCTCCTATTCCGTGAATCCATTCTCGTCCTAATAATAGGTTATAGTTGGCCTTTGTCTCTACAACCATAAATATGGTTGACCTTGTGACTGTCCCTACCGTCAGGTCTACTTGGATTACCCCCAGCGTGTTGCCAACCTTCTCTTTGTAATTGGATAGCACCATGTTGTGAGGTTTGATGTCAGTATCAAACTTTCCTATCCTCCTCAACATGAAGTGCGGCATCAAGTTTATAGTAGCAGCGCAATCCACCATAATTTTGTTAACTGGTACGTCTTCAATCTTCCTAGTGATGAAGAGAGGCTTCATATGGATTTTCATAGCTTCACTGGGCCTTTCGAAGAATGCATTTTGCTCTTCGACACACCCGTTATTCATCACATAATAGCAAATTGGCCTGTGTGTGGCCATTTCTACATCAATGTTATCCGCTGTATCTTCGACCTCACATACCTGATCCAAAATAGGTCAAAATGTCAAAAGACTGCTCTGATCCAGAATACAAATTATCAGTGAGCAATTCATCCTCAGTAACCTTTCAACTATGCTCTTCCTTTCCTGCTTGTTCTAGTGTAGCGGCAGGCAATTTTTCGACAGGCTTGGGCTTTTTTTCGTCAACTGGTACATTGGTGTTGGATTCTGCTTTCGCCTCAGCTTCTCTCTGGGCTTTCCTTCATCTTTGTTCCCTCTTCCACTAGGACCTAGACATGGGGGTTTTCCCTTTGTAGTTCTCTGAGACATAAGCTAGTTTCTTTGAAGCCATTGAAGTGCCTTTTTCTACATCAAAACTATGCCACTTCTGTTTGCTCTTTTCCTTATTCTCATTTGGTTTTACCTACTTGCCGTTGGAAAGTTCTGCAAATGGTTTAAAAGCAGTGGGCCTTGCCCCTGGAACTCTAGTCTTCGGCTGTTCTTGCTTCGAAGCAGACTTTCTTGGGTCGAAACCTCATTGGCCACGAAGGGATTTCTCCTCGCACCTTTGCTTGGCCTTTCAAACTCCTTCGAGATTCTGCGCTACCTTCTTATCAAATACAGTGCTACATCTGGGACACAACATGACTTTTGACCTCTTCTTTTGACACCTGTGTATAAAGTCAATCAGATTTTCCTCCTCTTTTGGGAAGGCCAACTTGTTGTATTCTTCCTGTCGACGTTCATCATCAACCTCCATGGGTGTCTCTTGAAAAATCTCCACCATGTTGATTTCCATTTTGACATCCTCAGTGATATCAAGCTTACATAATACCATCTGAAGGGTCTCAGCAGCCTTATCCATCTGAACGAAACTGTCAGCGGTTTCTTTGGTTACCATCATCCACTGTGAATCCTCAGTGATTCCTTCGTCGGTGTCTTCAGTAACCCCTATGTCGACACCCTCAGTAATGTCCCTTGTGAAACTTTCGACATCCTCGCTAGCAAAACTCTTTATGAATTCTTAGTCGAGACCTTCAGTAATCTTGACCATGACTTCTCCATTGTTGAAATCGTCAGCGATTTCGACCATGTTGACATTGTTGTTGTGGCCTTCAGCAACCTCGATCATGTTAACCTCTGTTGGCTCTGTATAGTGAGCATCAGCCACTGGTAAGGGATCTGAATCGATCTTCATCTGGGTTTTAGACTTCTCACCGAACTTGAGCCTTCCTTCTTGGATATCATTCTGGACAAGATCCCTGAAAAGAAAACATTGAGAAGTCTTATGGCCCAAGAAATTATGGTATTTACAAAACCCTATTTTTTTTTCTTTGTTCTAGAGGAGGCATTTTAGCACCAGGAGGCACTATCATCTGACCATCCTTAACTAACAAATTGAAAATTTCGTCACATTTATTATTCTTTTATGGTTCGACAAGATTTTTCCCATTCGAAGGGGCCAACAACTTACAAGAATAAGGTGGTCCATGTTTCAATTCAGCAAGATCAATCTCTCCTTCGTCGAAATTTACTGGCTCATTATAATACTTCGTCATTAACTTCGATGTAAGCCACCCTTTTATTCTTATTCGCCCTAGCCTTTTCTTCCTTTAGGCGTTCTAGTTGTCGAACCCTGTCAGCCAATTAGGCCATATCTCTTAAATATTGGGTATCCAATTTCTTCCTAATGGAATAATCGAGGCCTCCAACGACCATTTCGACTAATTCATGCTCCGGCACTTGTGTAAAGTATCTAGCCTTGAGCATTCAGAATCTATTCAAGTAGTCATCTATTGGCTCAGTGAATTTTCATTTTATACTAGCCAACTCCTTCAGACTAATCTTCGTTTGTCCCATATAAAACTGCTCATGAAATAGCCGTTCCAACTGGGTCTAATTGTGGATCAAATTTGGTGGAAAAGTTGTGAACCACGTGAAGGCATTTTTCGTCAGAGAACTTGGGAAGTATTTTTTCCTAAGATTCTCATTATTCGTAATTTCTCCAGCCTCTATCACATATCTAGCCACGTGTTCGACAGTGGGCTCAGTGGTGTCCCCAGAAAACTTAGTGAACTTAGGGACTTTTGTTCTAGGGGGTAACTCCGACTGGAGAATGTATTTTGACAATGGAGATGTATAATTTGGCTTCGAAGGCCAAAGTTTACCCCATTTTGGACCATAATCCTTTCGACCATGGCTGCCAAATTATTATCTGCTGCCACGTCATGACGTCGAACCTGTTGTATAACGTTGTCAGCGTCTGGTTTCTATTCACCAAAACCATCCCCAGTTGTTCTCCTACAGGAATTTGTGGTTGATTCCTAGGGGGTTCGACTACTCCCTGGTTTTCCAAATTCGCATGAGGTACGTTTCCTGGGTTTTTTTGGTTTTGATTAATAGTGGGGTCCTCCTCGAACATTGCCCCTTGGTTTCCTACGATATACTCTCTCTGAGGGTGTCGATGAGGGTTAGGTACACCAAAGAAATCTGCAAGGCGCGTCATCTACGCAACCATTTGTTGATTAGTCTGGGTGGTGTTTTGGATTAGAGGTTGAAAGATTTCACCCATAGTTTGGGACATCATTTGGACCATTTGATGGTTACTTTCATCCATTTGTTGCCTTAAATATGCTGCAGTAGTATTCGTCGAGCCTGGTACTTGGGTTGAATATCCCATTCCTAAGGATTGGTTATTTCGACCTATGTTAACACCGGATCCTGACCCATGTAAAGGTGAAGTTACTATGGGTTCTGTAAATACTGGAGGAGCATTCTGTAAGTTCGCCATCACTGAAGTTGGCATCCCATTGGGCGGGTCTCGGCTAGGCAAAGGCATAGAAAATCCCGGGGAAAAATGGTTGGAAGTTAGCATTTTCCACTGGTGGGGGAGTCCTTGGTGGACCCCTTGATCCAACATAACTCAGAATGGGCTGAGTATGAGCGATCGAGTGTATTGGGATTGAACTTGCCATAGATGGTATGGCTTTAGATACGGGCGCAGAAATCGTGGATCCTCCAGTCGAAGACCCTGGGATTGGTTCTACGTTGATACTGGACATAGTTTGAGGATTCGAATTATTTGGTTGATTAGTACTTGCCATTTTCCTCGTATATCTCCTCTTTGGTCTATCTTCATTTGTGGTGACTACTTTACCACTTCTTAATAGCATACAATGTCGTTTTCGATAGAGAAGAGATAATCAAAAATACAAAATTTTAAATTTATTTAAAAACACAAGATATTTGTTTAGCACTGGTCCCACTGGGCGTGCCAATTTGTTTACTGGGAAAAATAGTAAACAACCTCTGGTCTATCAATTTTATAAAAAATGAGTAACTTGCAGGATCGACCAAACTAGATCCTAGGACATGTGCTAAACGATTTAAAAAGATAAGAAAATAATGTTGAACACTTCGACTATGTTTGTATTGGAAAATACAGGCATTTTGATAAGACTTGAAAAGAAGCTAATACGAAGAAATAATTAAAAGGACATTGGAATGTAACTTAACAAAGTAAATGAGAAAAGGTAAACTTCTGAATAAAATTTAATTAGATTGCATTGAATAAGAAAAAATGGTGTTACATGACACGTACATTTCTTCAGCAACTCGTTTCTCACTACACACGGAGACTTTGAGTGATTTGAGAAATTTGTACAACTTTAAGACTTTCTATAATGCTAAGACTTCAGCAACTCGTTTCTCACTACACACAAATCCTAATGCTAAGACTTTCTATTTATAATGGTGAAAAATAACTACCCACTAACGGCCTATTAATCAGAGCGAAACACATGTCAGCCTGCATGTCTTCATTCTTTAGATGGCCACCACGTGTCTCCTTCTCCTAAATGGATAACGACAAAGTTCCCTCCATTATTTAAATTCAAATATCCAAATTGAACGACGCTAATTAGCGCTCTGTCGAAGAACATTTCCAATCTCTTAAAATATTTCTAAGTCCCTAAACCATATCTTCTCTGCACAAAGGTACTTTTCGACTGGACTTTCTGGAAACGACATTTTTGTCGGAATCTCATGGAACTTCTCAAATCCCATTTCTTAGAATAGAACTCTTAATCCAATATTAGGCGTCGAAATTAGGAGCTAACAGTACCCTCAAGTATATTGAAGGATCGGAGCACCGTAGTTCATCTAGAAAATGTTTGTTTGTTTGTTGTTTTTAGATTTTGAGAGTTCTCGACGCATCAGGGGTGGAGAAGTGTTTGACTTGAAAAATGTCTCAATGCATAAGTGCAGAGGTCTTAAGAATTGAATGTGTGAATGTTGATTTTTTATTTTAGTTGCAAAAATGTTATGATTAGTTTGACTTAGAAAAATATGTTGAATGTTATATGTGTGTGTGCGTGTGTGTCATTATTTAGTAAGATGAGAAAATAGAATAAGTTATATGAAAATAAAAAAAGATTAATGAAAATATTTTTAATTAGGTGAATTTTAATTAGATTAATCAAAATCCTTATACTACTCGAAAATTAATCCTAATATTAATTGTCCTGCAATGGTCTTAATTAATTAAGATTAACTAATTAATTATATATATTTTTTATATATAATAAGATTAGGTAATTTAATCTAAACTTAACCTAATAAAATTATATTAATTAAAAAAACTAATTAAAAAACTTATGACCCATTACTCAACTTTTATGATATCACCCTTATAAAGGAAATTATGGCATTGTTGGATTCACATATCCCAGTTAAAGTAATTTCCCTTATAACCCATTACTCAACTTTTATGATGAATATGTGAGATATTCTCCCTTTAGAGATGACAAATTCTCTCTCTCAGTCAACCTTTTAGCTTCAATCTTGGGCTTTGAACAAGACACAAATACTCTGCTAGCTTCAATTTTGGGCTTTGAAAAAGACACTACATATATTTCCTTCCATAGAATAGGAGGAACTACGATTGCTCTGATTTCTCAGATATCTTTACGGGAATACGTAGGCATAAGATTGCGAAATCTTAGCGAGCACACAATAAAAAACTTTAGGACCAGTACCTTCCCAAAAACAACAGAAAACCCAAAAACAGCAAAAACACCCTCTCAACACTCCCAAAGGAGAAACTTTCCTAAGCCACAACAAATAAACACAAGATAACATTTCAAATTAACAGAGAAACATGCAATAAAAGGCCTATGGATAACCATATATACACTGGGTGTTAATAGCTTCCCTTTGTATAACCTGACCCCGTTCCCCGATCTCTTAGCATTTGTTAAAGAAAACATTTGCGTGCAAGGTTAGTTTTAGATATCTTCCCTTTCCTTTCCAGCTTCATAGGATAAATAAGAAATCAAAAAGTAGCACCCAATTCCAACCATTGCGGTAAGGTGGTCACGTCACCGACAAAAATCTCGCGCTACAGAAAAATGGCAACTCTGCTGGGGAACATTTTAGGATTATAGTTCCTAAAAGGTCTAGGCTTTGCTTTGCATTTATTTCTCTGTTTACTTATTTTCTCAGTTTTCTACTATATCATTTACTGTCATATTACTTGATACCCGTGTTTAAATTACTGTTAACTGAGAATACGATTAATACGCATGTGGAAAGTCTGAGAGAACATTAAGATAAGTAGTGGCGTCTCCAGTGAGGCTTATAGGGTGTGATTCCCGACCAAGTTGACCTGGCAGTCCACTGAATCAGTCGAGGTACCCATGTGGACTTGCTAATGTTGAACGACCGTTTGTCGTGAAAGCATAGCCTTCCCAGTGCGGTACCCATGACACTGAGGATTTAGTCATTTAACCATTTTAAACCATTATGAGGTGTGGTGACTATCGAGAATAGTTGATACGCGATACTACACTCAAAAGAGGTCCATCTTAGGATATTACAGCTCGCTTGAGTCAATCGACTTGCTATTAATATCCCTAAGAGGGGTCAATGATTTTGGGAACCTTTTAGAACCCGTTCCACGAGTACAAAAATTAACCAATTAGTACACATCTTTGGGGATGGGTAGATCCATGGCTCCATGCTCGTGACGACGAACCCCTAAACCCATGTTTTCAAGTGTTTTTGTTTGCTGCATTCATGCATTCATTAAAAAATCCTTTTCAAAAACAGAAAAAATATTTTTCTAAAAGAACTAAAATAATAATTGCAAATATCAGAGAGATTGCGTTATGGATTTCGGAAGAAGAAAAATGCACAAGTACCCTTCAAGGTTCCAAAACTGGATGATCTAAGGAAATTAGGGAGGATGATTACTAATCCCGAGGCTTTCATAGCAGAGCACGAAGGACTGTTATCTCTTCTAAAGATCAACATGATTGAAGGGATCCTGTCTACGTTGATTCAGTTCTACAATCTGGTTTACCACTGCTTCACTTTCCCGGATTATCAGCTCACACCAACACTAGAGGAATACTCCCACCTGATTGACTTACCTATCACTGATCGAGATCCATTTTCTGGACTAGAAGAAATTCCAAAAGAACAAACCATTACAAGAGTAATCTCTTTGGATGAGTCAGAAGTTAGGACTCACATGACAACCAAAGAAGGAATCCAGGGTTTACCAGCTAAATTCCTGATGGAGAAAGCCCTATACTTTGCTAGTATAAGAAATGTAACCGCTTTCGAGGATGTCTTTGTTCTGCTCACATATGGGTTATTCCTTTTCCCCAACTTCGTTGACACCAATGTAGTTAAGATATTCTTGATTGGAAACCCCGTACCAACCTTGCTCACGGATGCTTATCATTCTGTACATTTAAGGAATTTGTACAGTGGAGGGATGATCACATGCTGTGTACCATTACTCTACAAATGGTTTATTTCCCACTTACCCAAGTCTGATGCTTTTTGGGATCACAAGAGTAATTTGCGATGGTCGCAGAAGATTATGTCTCTCACCAATACAGACATAGATTGGTACAATCAGATTTACGAAGGGATGAAGATCATCGATAGATGCATAAATTTCCCCAATGTACCCTTCATTGGTACTAAAGGAGGGATAAACTATCATCCAATTTTAGCTCGCCGTCAACTCGGATACCCGATGAAGAATATCCCACATAATGCTCATCTGGAAGGTCTTTTCTTCAAGGAAGGAGAAAATGATAGGGCACTAAAGAAGGAAATAGTGCATGCCTAGCAACATATTCACAGGAAAGGGAGAGAGTCTCTTGGAAGACCAAATTGTTCCTCTACAGAACCTTATCTCCACTGGGTACAAACCAGAGCTATTAAACTGAGGATGCCTTACCCTCGTCAAGAAGTTTTTCCCTTAAAGGAATATGTCATTTATTTCATGTCTGATGCTGAAAAACTCCAGGTCGCTCTCAACAAAGTCCAACGTGAAAGAAATTCTTGGAAGAACAAATATCAGATCCTTAATTTCGAATGTACCAAGATTTAGGAACTGCTAAAGTAAAAGGATGCTCTGATTGAGATATTAGAGCAGTATGTTATGGAAAGTCAAGAGGAACAAAGGAATTTGCTCACTCCTTTCACTTGGCAGAGAGTCGTCGACCCGACAACGGCTGAAGGAGCCCAATCAAAGAAAAGAAAAGTTCAGGAACCAGCATATGAGCTCTCCTCAGAGAGGACTCAGGATCCATAGGCCTAATTTTCCTTACAACACTTTGTAAAATACTGTACTTTTCTTTGTAAAATACTGCAATCTTTTAAGTTCAACAAAAGGGTCTTCCCTGCTGTGTGATATTTGCAATATAATTGTTAACAGTTCTTTTAACAAAAAACTAAAAAATATATCATTTTCAGTCTTTGCATATCATTCATTGTTCTCACATAGCACATCTTTGTCTTTGAGTCTCACATATGTGTCGTACTCTAGAGTCAAACTGTCTGATTCGTACAATACTCGGGCTAATCGACCAAAGAAAATGGAGAGTATTGTCTTTCATTGTTTTCAATATAGGAATTCGGTGTGTTTAAAGCTGATTTTGAAGTTTATATGGGATTGTGGGTTTACGAGTAAATTGATGATTTAAGGGTATTTTATGGATCGATTATTAAGGGTTGAATTGAATCGGATAAAAGTAGGCCTTCGAGGCTAATTTCTCTGTTGATGTTGTTTTGACCTTGTAAGGAAAGGGATTTATGGGAGTTGTGAAGGTATTTGAATTTGTGAAGGTTTATGTGATTTTGAGGTTAGGATAGTATAATAAATCAGCCTAATAGCGGTAGGTTTTGTGTCTTTGTTGTCATTATACCTTAGGGATGTTTTGGGGATGTTTCTGGGGTAAATAAGGCTGGAATCGTAGGAGTTTTTGGGTCTGATATGCTACTGATGCGTAGCAGCGATTGCAGAAAATTGTGACTTTGCAAAGCGAATGATTCCTTCACAAGGCGAACGTTCGCCCCAGATTTGCACGGCGAACCTCTCAACGAATGACTTCGCTAGGCGAATAGAGGTGGAGAGGGAGAGACACAATGGGGTCTTTCTGGTTTTTGTATGGGATTTTGGGGTTCGCTGGCAGCTCGCTAGGCGAACACCCCAGCGAACAAGTTCGCAAAGCGAACTATCTAGCGAACGCCTGCTGTTCGCGAATTTTGTTTATGATTCATGTGTTGTCTTGATGTTTTGAGTTGTGATTATTCTGATGAATTACCATGTGTATATTGATGATTATAAGATGATGATTTATGACGTTTTGATGAATAAATGATGATATGATTAACATGATATTTTGATGAATGGTGATGCACGTAATGACTTTTATTGATGATGAGGATAATGATGTTGTGTATCATGCATTCATAGCATTTCAGACTTCGGTCTATGGTGGCTTCAATCCCATTGTGTGGATGTGAGGTAATTTTGACGTGCTCTGGATCTTGTGTAGAATCGATCCTAATGACGGGGATCTTTGGAGGGTGATGGCCTAGTGTCCATCGACTATGACAATTGGTACCACATGCATGAGTCTTGTTGTGCATTGCATTTAATTGGCATTGACGTGATTTATGATGTCGTGATTTTTGATGTTTTCCTTGTGATGACCCTGATGATGTTGTATATGATGATGACACCATTTTATGCATATCCTATTTTTATATTGATTATAATGAATTGTGATTACTCACCCTGCCTGTTTGAATGTTGCCTCCACGTGGGTAACGTGCAGGTGATCAAGCTTAGTTGTGGATGCCTTCGAGGACTTTTGGAGTTTATTTTGCTTTTGGTCGACGTAGAGGGTCTTGCTCTGATATTGTAACATCGGGTTGGGTCGTTAAGTCGAACCATGTTGAGTTGTTATTTGTTGTTATTTAATTGTTATAGTTTTAATTGAAAACCTTATGATTTTGGATTATTGTGGTTATGGTGGTTCCGCTGCTATTTGATGGCTTTTTTATTATTTTGAGGAAAACTCGTTGTTTATGGAGCAAATGTTTTATTTTGAGTTTATTGAGAAATGTGCACCCTTCTGAGGTGATTTTTACTCTGATAATCTGTGTATTTTGCCGTGTATACTCGTGGGGGTAGAAAAGGGTGTTACAACAACTACTCTCCATCCATGGTGGTGAGGATCAGGGCTCCGCTTGAGAAGGCCTTCTTAACAACAAAAGGTCTTTCATAATTGGGAGTCCACTTGTCGCGTGGATCCGAATGAATAGGGGAATATCTCTTGAGCATGAGTTCGCCTGCCCGGAACGTTCGAGGGAGAACTTTCTTGTCAAAAGCTCGCTTGAGGTGTCTCTGATACAATTGACCATGACAAACGGCTGTAAGGCGCTTCCCTTCGATGAGATTCATCTAGTCATATCTGGATTGGACCCATTCATCTTCATCAAGACCTGCTTCCATGATGACTCTGAGCGAAGGAATCTCGACTTCAATGGGTAAAACAGCCTCCATACCGTACACAAGCGAATATGGAGTTTCCCCAGTAGAAGTGCGGACTGAAGTTCTGTAGCCATGTAGCGCAAAGGGAAGCATTTCGTGCCAATCCTTGTATGTCTTGACCATTTTTTGGACAATTCTCTTAATGTTTTTGTTTGCTGCTTCGACGACACCGTTCATCTTGGGCCGATATGGTGAAGAGTTGTGGTGCTCGATCTTAAATTCTTAACACAACTCCTTCATCATCTTGTTGTTTAGGTTGTTTGCATTGTCAGTGATAATGATGCTAGGAATGCCATAATGACAGATTATCTCTTTCTTGATGAATCTGGCAACCACTTGGCGTGTAACATTTGCGTAAGAATCAGCTTCTACCCACTTGGTAAAGTAGTCGATAGCAACTAGAATGAATCGATGACCGTTGGAAGCCTTCGGCTCGATCATTCCAATCATATTTATACCCCACATAGAGAATGGCCAAGGTGAAGTCAAAACATTCAATGGAGTTGGAGGCACATGGATCTTGTTTCCGTAGATTTGGCACTTATGACATCTTTTGGCAAAGTTGTAACAATCTACCTCCATTGTTGTCCAGTAATATCCAGCTCGAAGGATCTTCTTGGCCATGGCAGGACCTTTAGCATGTACACCCTCGCAGCCCTCATGTATGGACCTTATGATCATGTTTGGTTCGTGTCTATCCACACATTTGAGCAACACAAAATCATAATTCCTCTTGTACAGTACACCACCACTTAAGAAGAATTTGGCGCAAAGCCGTCTAAGAGTTTTCTTGTCAGTGATAGTGATACCCTTGGGATATTCCTGTTTTTCCAGATATCTCTTGATATCATAGAACCAAGGCTTGTCATCAAACTCATCCTCGATTGCTAGACAGTGTACTGGTTCGTTCAAATGATCAATGCGGATATGAGGAGCTTCATTCTTCCACTTGACCTTGAACATGGATGCTAAAGTGGCAAGTGCATCAGCTAGTTTATTTTCCTCTCTAGGGATATGATGATAAGAAATCTCATCAAAGTAAGGAATCAATTTCGCTATGTGTTGTTGGTACGGAACCAGCTTGGAATCCCGAGTCACGAAGTTCCCTCTGACTTGGCCAATAACCAAATCCGAATCTCCATAGACCTCAAGAATCTTGATTCTCATGTCGATTGCCGCTTCAATACCATAGATACATGCTTCGTATTCAGCCATATTGTTGGTGCATGCAAAGCATAATCTGGCAGTGAAGGGAAGGTGAAAACATGTCGGAGACATGAGGATAGCACCAATTCCACGACCTTTAGCATTAAAAGCATCATCGAACACGAGCGTCCATCGCGCCCCTGGTTCGGGTCCTATGTCAGGGTCTGGAGTTTCATAGTCTCTGATAAACAAGACATCATCATCGGGAAAGTTAAACTTTATTTGTTGATAACCCTCTACAGGTTGATGAGCAAGGTAGTCAGACAAGACGCTCCCTTTTATTGCTTTCTAGGTAACATGTTGGATATCATACTCAGTTAACAGCATCTGCCACCGAGCAATCCTTCCAGAGACAGTAGGCTTTTCGATTATGTACTTTATCAGATCCATTTTGGATATCAATAAAGTAGTATGGCAAATTATGTATTGTCTTAGGCGTCGAGCAGCCCAGACCAGAGCATAAGTTTTCTCCAAAAGTGAGTATCTGGTCTCACAATCAGTGAACTTCTTGCTTAGATAGTAAATTGTATGTTCTTTTCTGCCAGTGTTGTCATGTTGACCCAATACACATCCCATTGATTCATTGAGAACAGTGAGATACATGATAAAGGCCTACCAGGAACTGGCGGTACTAAGATCGGTGGTTCTTGCAAGTATTGTTTTATCTTGTCAAATGCTTCTTGACAATCATTGTTCCATTCGACCAATTAATTTTTTCTTAGTAATTTGAACATCGGTTCACAGGTAGCCGTCAAGTGAGAAATGAATCTTGAAATGTAATTAAGTCTGCCCAGAAAGCCACAGAATTCTTTTTTTTGTTTTGGGAGGCGGCATGTTCTGAATTGCTCGAACCTTATCAGGATCAACTTCAATGCCCTTCTGACTCACAATAAAGTCCAACAGTTTACCAGATCGAACTCCGAAGGTGCACTTTGCAGGATTTAATCGCACTTAAACTTTTGGAGTCTGTCAAACAGTTTCTTCAAATGGACCAGATGATCATCCTCAATTTTGGACTTGGCAATCATATCGTCCACGTAAACTTCAATCTCTCTATGGATCACATCATGAAAGAGGGTTGTCATGGAACGTTGGTATGTTGCCCCTGCATTCTTGAAATCGAATGGCATGACTTTGTAACAATATGTACCCCATAGCATGATGAAAGTAGTATTTTCCCTATCAGCTGGGGACATTTTGATCTGATTATACCCTGAAAAACTGTCCATGAAAGAAAAGACAGAGAACTGCGCTGTGTTATCCACCAAGATATCAATATGAGGCAATGGAAAGTCATCTTTAGGACTTGCCTTATTGAGATCTCGATAATCCACACACATTCTGACCTTCCCGTCTATCTTTGGAACCGGGACGATATTGGCAATCCATTCAGGATATTCTGAAGTAGCCAGGAACCCAACGTCAAGATGCTTCTTTACGTCTTCTCTGATTTTAAGTGCCATGTCGGGTCTAGTCTTCCTTAGTTTTTGCTTGATAGGAGGACATCCGGGCTTGAGTGGTAAGTGATGTTCAACAATGTTGGTATCTAACCCAGGCATATCTTGATAGGACCAGGCAAAGATATCAACATACTCTTTCAATAACTTGACCAACTCAGAGTGTACACGCTTTGTGAGGGACGTGCCAACCTTGACTTCTCTTCTGACCTCATCAGTACCAAGATTGACAACTTCCACTGGCTTTTTGTGTGGCTGAATCTCTCTATGCTCATGCTCAAGGAGCCTTGCTAGTTCAGCCGGTAATTCACAATCTTCCTCATCATCTTCTTCGGCTTGGTTGATTGGAATCCCAAAATTACAATGGATGTTTTCCATGTTGTTATCAATGCATTTATTAGTTCTGCATGTTTATGAATATGTTTAGAATGAGCTATTTTGAAAATGAAAATAAAAGAAACTTTTGCCATTTGTTTGTGAAAAAGTAAAATAAAGAAAGAAAATAGAGCATGATTTTGAATGCAAAAAACTTCAATTTATTGATCACATAATATTACAAAAACGTGAGGCCCTTTACAAGCTATCCACTCGTCTCGGGCGTGGACGAGGGAATGAGAAAGCAAAATGCATTACATGTTATTTGGAAAAACCATAGGAATCACGGTAGATGTCCAGTTGTTGAGCTCGAAACCCGACGGGCACTTGCGCATAAAGCTTGAAATCTGATTGCTAAGACCAGCATAATCAATAGCTGCCAAAATGTCACCCTTTTGAAAACCCACGCTACTGAACTTGATCAAATTCCACTGTTTCTGACCAAGAGAACTAGATTGTCGACCAGGATTATAACCCAATCCAAAACGATCATGCTTTTCAACCACATCAATCACGTGCCCCCAGCCAGGCAAGGCACCTTTCTCGATGGTCTCTTTAGCACTCTTGGCGGATGCCAAAGTCATTTGCGGTGATCTACTTTGACTAGTTGAAGCAGAGCTGACATCTTCGAGCTCGAGGCACTGCAATGGAACCTCAGTTATGCCTTCCTCGGTCCTGAAGTATTGTAAAGATGATAACTCGCTCACAATTAGATCCTTTTCACCACAGATGATGACCAGCTGATCATCAAACATAAATTTCAATGTCTGATGTAAAGTGGAAGTAACTGCCCCTACGGCATGAATCCATGGGCGACCCAGTAGGCAACTGTACGCAGGATTGATATCCATCACTTGGAAAGTAATGGTGAATAAATGCGGTCCAACTTTGATGGGTAAATCCACCTCTCCTATAACTTGCCTTCGAGAACCTTCAAAGGCTCTGACAACTAAGGCGCTCGGCCTCATCTCGCTCCCTTCTACCAGTAATTGACTTAATGTGCCCTTAGGCATCACATTGAGTGAAGAACCGATGTCCACAAGAATGCGAGATAATAAAGCATCCATGCAGGTTACGGATATGTGCAATTCTTTGTTGTGGGAAACTCCTTTAGGAGTCAATTCTGATTCATTAAAGCCCAAGTATCTGCTTTCTGTTATGTTAGCCACTACATCATCGAACTCGACAACGGATATATCATGCATAACATGAGCAGTGTTCAAAACTTTCAACAAAGCTGATATTTGTGCAGGTGAGCTCATGAGTAAGGACAAAATTGAGATCCTTTAGGGAGTTTGCCCCAACTGATCCACAATTTTAAAGTCACTTTTCTTAATCAACTTTAGGAACTCTTGATCATCAATTATTTCCCTGTTCTTTGTAATATCCTCAGATGGAATGACTGGTACTGGTATAATAGTAGATGCCCCTTGTTGATCAACAGGGATAGCAGATGCAGGCTTCTCCCTAGGAGGAACAACGGTTGGAACTTGGACAGGCTTTGTAGTGACTTTCAGAGTGAACACTTGCCCACTACAAGTCATTCCTCCAACGGCAGTAACATTTACAATCTCATCCTCAGCAAACCTTATCTCTTGACCTCCAGAAAACACAGTAGACCCATACCTCCAAGGCACCTCCTTAGAATTCTGATACGGAAACGGTTTTGGTGGGCAAACAATGATAGGTTGTATCTTCTTTTTAGGGGATTCAACAGGAGCCTTCCTATAGACGATAGTGAATGGCTCGATGGTAGCAACAAGCTTAGCTCTGGTGAATTGAATCTCACCTCAGTTCATCAAAATTTGAACACAACCCTTCAGCCTTTGACACTGGTTGGGATTATTGTCACAAATTTGACACTTACCATGCAGCCCTTTCAATAGCCCATGCCCATTCAATCTCTTGCGAACCACAGTCATCGGGGTTTTTACTTCATCAACATCCATGATTAATTCAGCCCTTGAATTATCCTCAATCATGTTTACCGCAGGTCCACCATGATTGGGCAATAGATTGTGCTGAATGTTAGGACCTTCCTCAGCAAAAGTCAAAATCTTTCGATCGATGAGCTCTTGAACCTTGGTTTTGAAAACAATACAGTCCTGAGTCGCATGTCCTATGTATCCAACATGATATGCATAAGATGCATTTGGATTATGCTTCGGGTCGAATGGAGGAATTGTAGGTGTGATCTATTTGGGAACAATTGCCCCTTGGTGGACCAAATAAGGAAACAATTCAGTGTATGACACCGGAATTCTGTCGAAATTCGGAAGCTTACGGTTTCCTTGATTGTTGTTGTTTTGACGACTTTGATTCTGTTGATTTTTGTTGTTCTGCTGAGTCTGTTGCTGATGTTACGGTTGTTGCTGATTCTAAGCGCTCTAAATCGATTGTTGCGGATAATACTAGTATAGAGGTTGTTGATATTGTGCAGCAGCAATGTATGAATATTGATAGTATGGCATAGGAGCCATGAGTGCTTGATATTGAGGAGGAACTTGAGCTATCACATCGTTGCCTTCACCTTCCTTTTTCTTTGACTGATTATTCTGAGACTTTCTATTGGCCGGCTACTGGGAAGCAGCTCCAGAAATATTTCCAGTCTTCAACCCGTACTCAATCCGTTCACCAATGGTTACAATGTCAGCAAAGTTTGATGAAGAACTATCCACCATTTTCTCATAGTGGGATCCTTGCAGTGTACCCATAAAGATGTCAACCAGCTCATTGTCAGAGAGAGCAAGTCGCACACGAGACATCATCTCGCGCCACCTTTGCGTATACTCTTTAAATGTTTCAGATGTACGTTGAGATTGGTTTTGCAACTATAATTTGGTAGGTGCCAAATCAAGATTATATTTGTACTATTTCAAAAACGCTTGAGACAAATCCCTCCAAGTACGGATCTTGCTGCGTTCCAAGCCCATGTACCAATCCAATGAAGCACCAGACAAGCTATCTTGAAAACAATGAACCAGCAATTCATCATTATCAATATAGGATGCCATCTTCCTGCAGTACATAGTGATGTGACTACGTGGGCAACTCAAACCTTTATACTTTGTAAGCTCAGGTACTTTGAATTTCTGCGGCAGTACAACATTCGGAACCAAACATAAGTCCTTAGCCTCCAAGCCAAAGGCAGAAAACCCTTCAATAGCTCGAATACGGTCTTCCAACAACTTGTAACCAGCAGTTCTCTCTTGATTAGCAGGCCTGACAAAGATCTGAGGACTTAGCATCTGGGATGCGGCAGGAGCGTGCACTTGCGGAGTAGCAAACTGAGAAGGAAATACCAAACCCGGATTAATCATCTGACCCATATTCTGAACCATCTGAATAACAAACGGATAGTTCGGAGGAGGTACCATAACAGATTAAGATGCCCCAACGTAAAGCATTCCAGGATGAACATTATGGATAACAGTTTGAGCAGCTTGGGATGAAACCGGAACATAAATAGGAGGACCCTTATACACATGCTCTTCTTCATCAGGAGTTTCAATGCCAGTCATCACAGGAGTCTGGCAAGTCGGAACCTGAAGATTCTCATGACCATCACTCACCACTGGAGGTGGAATCGGAGTAGACATACCCCATGGATACGCAACAGTATTCCCATTAGGTATGGGCATAACAAAAGGCTGATATGGTACGAAAGCACCACCATTTGCAATATGAGGAGTGTAATTTGGAGGCATGCCCCAAGGAAAAGCAGCAGGCACCTTGTTCACACCAGACTGAGAATTTGACGGATGAACAGTAGACTAAATAACCAGCTCAATTGGCACTTCAATTGTAGCCGGAGAAGGAACAACAATAACAGGAGTAGCCGTAACAACAGGAGACATAGTCACAACAGGAGTGACAGCGGTTGCATCGGTGACGGTTGCAATAACAGTGGCAGCAGTAAAAGCATCCTTCTGAGCACGAAGGAGTTCCATAATAACATCCATGTTCATTTGAAACTGATCTATCTGACCTTGAAATTGAGCCAGAGTTTCCTTATAAGTAGCATTCCCAGCTTCGAAGTCAGCCATGATTCTGGATTTGTTTGATCGAGTGAAATACCGATGTCGAGTCGTCGTCTTGCTACAAACAGAAGACGGACAAGGATGAGCAATGGTTGCCGAACGAAGGGACGTGCATATGTATGCAAATGAATGTATGTTATGCATGCAAAAATAAAGTTTTAAATTCCAGGAATTCATAAACTTATCATTGTTGACAGAAATCATAAAGCATACAAGTAAAGGTATGAACGATAAGATTGGCAAGAAGCTTTATTCATTCATTCAACAATAAAAGAAAGAAGTACAGGTCAAGTACACATCAAATATCTGCCTTTTGGGATACAATAAAATCAGCACGGATCCTATCAAAGACCACCCTGCAAATAGACAAGAAATGGAAAACAGCCCAAGGAAGCTTGTGTGGCAACACATCGGCATATGCATCCCTCAATAACCCAGGTAAGTCCTCTAGTGCGTGCTCAGCAAATCTGCCTAAACGGCCATGCCTCTCACTCCAATACTTCGCATCCTTCATGAGGTTGCACAGCAAGGAATGGTTAGGTCCCTGAAGCATATCCTGAAGAAAGGCCTCTTTCTGATCTAAGAGGTTTTGCAGATGACGACTTTGTTGCTCCCAATGGGTACTCTCCGTGTTGAGCTGACTAATCTGCTCTCGGCTTTGATGTGCTTGATCTTGCAACTTCTGAATCTCACCGAAGACTTTGTCAAACTTAGCTTGACACTGAGA
Source organism: Lathyrus tuberosus (assembly GCA_022829125.1). Classification (NCBI taxonomy): domain Eukaryota; kingdom Viridiplantae; phylum Streptophyta; class Magnoliopsida; order Fabales; family Fabaceae; genus Lathyrus; species Lathyrus tuberosus. The sequence continues at coordinate 3,572,984 of JALAZF010000164.1, read as the reverse complement.
AAAGTCAGTTGCCAACTGATTAGCACGGCCATGCTCACTTTGCCACTTCGTCTTGAACTCGGATAACTTCCCTCGAAGCTCTTCAAGTTGCTTCTTGTAGCTCAACTCATCCTTATGGCTTGATACTGGGTATCGGCGAGTTGTCTCTTCTTTGAAGCAAGTCCATCATAGGTTCTCTTCAAAGCATCACCCACTTTCCTTCGCTTGTTCTGTTCAACCTCCACCTCTTTGAGCATGCGCTCACGCTTCTGATGGAGCTTAATCTGTAAACTTTCCTTCTCGAAAGTGACTCTAACAAGGTTGAGACGAAGATCTGCATTCTCCTTCTTCAACTTCTCAATAGTCAGATTGAGTTGGTCGGCTTCAGATGAAGGAACAATGGCAAGTTCAGGAGGCTTGGCATTCATGGAAGGCTCGAAAGAAAATGGAAACAAGATCTATTTGACGCGCTCTTTGACCCAAAGTGTGTAAGTTTCCTTGGCTATGCAATTCTTCTTACCCAAATCGGCTCTTCCTTCTAAGTGAATCTGAGTCCAAGTGGCACTAAACCTTTTCAGCAATCCCATGTCATCAACCCCTTCATGAAAGATGAACTCTTCCACTACCTCAGGATCTAGCTCGGCAACCATAGGATATCCCAACTATCAGAAGGCAAGTCTCAGATTATAGTTAATTCCACCTTTTGTACCCAAGAGAGGCACATTGGAGAATTTCCCACAATGAAGAATGATTATAGTATCTTCGAAGACTCAAGAATACCAAGAAATGTCATCAGCAGTAAGAGACATGATTCTTTGAGACCACTTGAGATTACCCTTATTCTCAACAAAGGGACCCTTCTGTGAAAGATGAGACATGAACCATCAGTACAGCAGAGGAGCATAACAGACAATGGTTCCTTTCTTCTTTTAATTCCTAGAATGAATAGAATGGTAGATACCAGCAAAGAGCGTCGGAACAGGGTTCTTAGACAAGAATATGCTGATGGCAGCCTGATCTATGAAATCCTCCATGTTCAGAAACAAGATAATCCAATATATCAGCAAAGCAAGAACGACGTTGAAAGCCTTCCAGTTTCCATCTGTAGCAAAAGAAGTGGCTTTGTCAACCAAGAACTTCGAAGCAAACCCTCGAATACCCTTCCCTTTGGTCTTGAGATTATCCTACACATCCTTCTTACTAATGCAAAGAGCATCAGCAATAAGAGGAAACTTCGGAAAACCGCTGGTGTAGACAAAAGGAACATGTTTCTTGATCTCAACCCCTAGAATATAAGCATACTCCTCGGTGTAGGTGCTAACTGATAGTCTTGAAATGTGAAGCACCTAAGTGGCTAATCATAGAACTGAACCAGAGTATGAATGGCGGTGGTGTTGACTTCTGTGTTGAGGATGGACAACAGATCACCATAACTGTCTTTGAAAACCCTCTGTTATCTTTAACCACGCGGGATGTTAGACCTCTCAAAGTGCTCAACTTAGGCTCCACAAACTTGTAGCTAAAGATGCCTCGACAACCTGTACTCATCTCTATGATAATTTCAACAAAGAATAAGTCTTTGAATACCTGGAAATGCATATGCAAAAAAATTAATTTACATGATGATATGATATGCAATACAAGCAACAAGAAGCCAACACTGTCTGAACAATCAAATCTGAATAATCTGGATATCTGCATATAATTCTGTGTCGGTGCAACATAATCTGATGTGTCGGTGCAAAATCTGACGTGTGTGAGAGAACAAAGGTATGAAGTGGCTTGGTTTCCTACAAAAACCCATCCCCCTCACAGGTGTGATCTAGACACAACAAGGTGGTCCCTAGAAAGGTCGCCCAAACTATAGGACTCAAAGTGAAAACACCCCGCCGTAGTGAATTCTCACAAGACGGAAGTATTCTCAAGCGAATCTCGATCTGGGATGTGGCTCTCGTGGTAACCCAACGCGCAAGACACGGGCCTCACGACTATCCACGTTATAGCCTATGTGTATGCTAAGCCCGGTGTTAGGACTTTTCTCTCCAATAGTATCTACCCATCCCAACAACAACAGAATATAGCAGATATCCAGAATATGCAGCATATGATTATTCAAAGCAGTAAAGAAATGCAGTAAATAAACATAAAGCTAAAGCATAAAGATAAAGCAAGTAAATCGCAAAAGATAAACACCCAAACAAGCAAAAAAAGCAAACAAAACTAGGTGAGACCCCAACTTGCAAGCACAAGGACTCCCCAGCAGAGTCGCCAGCTGAAGAAGGCTGGTTTATACCTGAGTGAATCGCACACTCAAAGATAACACAGAGTCACCACCGAACTTTATTTAGTCCCAAAGGACAGGGAAAATATCGATAAAACCTAAGGGGAAGAGAAATAGGAACGGGGTCGGTTATGCGAAAGGAAGGTACTAGCACCTAATGCGTCTGTCGTACTCGACGGGAACCATTTCGCTTGCTTCTAGGCTTGGATGGGTTATCTATCTAAAGGCTTATAGATAGAAGAATGAGAGAGAGGAGAAAAGAAATAAAGAAAGAGTGTGCTCATGGAGGATTAGGGCCCTCGTGCCTATATACCCTCATAGTGCAATGAAGAAATCAGAGTGCCTAGTTCATGGAACCAGGGAAGATAAGAAGAAAGAATGTGGAAGGGTGCTCGCCAAGATCATCACGATCTCGTGCCTACATATCTGACATTCGAGTGAATGCAGAATCAGAGCTTCCGTAGTTCGGGGAACTAAGACGGAAAAGGAAAAGGAAAAGAAAGTGGTGTCAAAACCAGGAACAAAAGAAAGAAGGAAACTCCTATGGGGATCCTAAAGAAATGGTGTCAAAACCAAGAAAGGAGTGCAAAGGAAAGACAGTAGCTATGCTGAGGATAAAGTGCAAGAATGGTGTCAAAATCAAAAGAATAAGGAAAATTCGGTATATTAATTAATAAACAGTGATTAACTGAAGAAAAAAAAGATTGCAATTGTGCGGGGAAAAAGGTTAACAGATAGATCGTGATCAACCAAAAGAACGGGTGTAGGACCAAGCGAAGGTCGTGACCCAAAGGACGGGTGTGGTACTAAGCAAAGGTCGTGACCCAAAGGACGGGTGTGGGACCAAGCGAAGGTCGTGACCCAAAGGACGGGTGTGGGACCAAGAGAAGATCGTGACCCAAAGAATGGGTGTGGGACCAAGCGAAGGTCGTGACCCAAAAAACGGGTGTGGGACCAAGCGAAGGTCGTGACCCAAAGGACGGGTGTGGGACTAAGCGAAGGTCGTGACCCAAAGAACGGGTGTGGGACCAAGCGAAGGTCGTGACCCAAATAACGGGTGTGGGACCAAGCGAAGGTCGTGACCCAAAAGAGTTTGGTGCACTGACTAAACAAATAGTACCTGACTGAAGAAAGGGCATTTGAAGCAAAAGAAGGTTAGTAACCCAAAGGTGTGAGTATTCGAACCAAGAGAAGGTTACTAACTCACAGGGGTATTGGTTTTAACAGAAAGAGCGTGATTAACCAAAAAAGAATGGGTGGTTTACCAAGAGAAGATGATTAACTCAAAAGGAGCTCAGTATGTAAACAGATAGACTGTGGTTAACTGAGAAGAAGTGCAAATTGGTGTTTTAACTAACAAGCAGTGATTAACCAAACAAAGGGAGAAGAACCAAGAGAAGGTTACGAACTCCGCAAGGGTTTCGGTGTTTTAACAAGAAGATTGTGTTTATCCAAAGAAAGAGTGCGATTGCAGGAGTAACAGAGAATTGGTTTTAACAGTACGATTGTGATCAACCAAAGGAAGAATGATCACGTCTCTCATGGGGAATCAACAAAAAAAGTGACTAGACATAAGAAAAGGTGATTCAAACTCTCTTGAAGAGAACAAAGGAAAGGTATTGAAACAAGAGCAAGAGATTGACTCTCTGAAGATTGCTAATGATCATGAACCGAGGGAACGGTGATGGATCAAAAGACTAATTGAAATAGGTAAGAGTGATCAAGGATCGACTCAACTCGGGGAAGGAGATACGCTGCCGCCTGGAGATATGGGTGACTAAGCTAGGTACAGGGTCATTCATCCCCTACCTGAAGTGGTCAGAATGAGAGTATGAATTCTCCATTCTCATTCCTTCTCTAACACACAGGGTGTAGTGCAGAAGTTGAAACGGACAACATAATAGCGCCAATTTGTACAGTGCTCCAGTGCATCGTGCGCCGTGCAAATCTCTGACTCAGTAGGGGATCAAGAAGGACCAGACTCTAAAGGATCCTAAAGAGAGGAAAAAAGGAGGATCAACTAATCGAAACAAGGTTTCGATTAATTAATCAAAGGGAAATGTCATGCTAACCATTTTCCAAAGAGAATAAAAAATTGTTAAAGCAAAAGGGGTGAATTATTGATTATACAAAATTAAACGTGTTCAATAAAGAACAAACTTAATACAAACAAGAATGGAATTGTCAAGTATTAACAAAAATCAATTAGTATGCATCGCTAATCATGTTAACACAAAGACAAGAAAAAAGTTAACATAAAGTGCTTTGAATAGATGATTAAATTGCAAAACAATCGAAGTAAATTAAGCAATTAATCGAGAAAAGGTCATGTCATGAAGATTCTGCACTAAAACAGTAGCAATAACATGTATACAAGTAAACATGTGAAGAAGTATGATTAAAACGTCCCAAACAGCCTTTAGAAACATGATTTTGGCCCATTAGTAGTGATGTAACCGGTTAAACGGTGAGGTAACCGGTTACATCAGCCAGAACTGCACTTCCAGGGGCGTGACAAGGTGATGTAACCGGTTACATGGTGTGGTAACCCGTTACATCAGCAAAAATCAACAAAACAGATTTTCAACAAAAACACTTTTGAGAAGTTCTTTTTTTTCATGCAATTGCAAGGCATCATAACATGAAAATAGGTGCATAATTTATAATAATTCACAACAATTAAAATCTATAAGAATCGATTATGCAAATCAAAGATTTAAGCAACTAAACATCAATTAAGCTACATTGTGAAAAATGCGAAAACTATTGGAAACGTAAAATCGAGCAAGAATAACCAACCTACAAGGTGGAGATTTGCCTTGGATGTTGTTGCAAACTGATCTTGATGAAGATAATCAAAGAAAACCATAGGAATCTTCAATTGTAGCCGAATCGTATCGAAACCGAGAAAATTACGACGAAATCTCCAAAATCGTTGAATCTGGAAGCAAACACTTGAGATGAATCCAAAAGCTTATAAAATTCCAGAAAATCAAGTATAATTGCAAAGTGATGAAGGTTAAGCTCAAGAAATAATTAGAAGTGATTATTCTTCAATGGTGAAGAGCTATGGTGAGGTTTGGGAAGAAAATCTAGATGAAGATGAAGAAGTTGCTGAGAAATTCAGAGAGAATGTGAGAGAATTGAGAGTGGAGTGTGAGAAGTAGTGTGAAAAATGGTTGCCCCTTATGAAAATAGTGAAGCTTTGTTTATATAGAGTTTTGGTTTGGAGTGTGAGAGGTTTAGAATTAGGCTAGGAGCTAGCTTAGGATGGTTTGGAATTAGGCTAGGAGGTAGTTACACTTGACTCACCGAGTCAAGCGGTTAACTCGGTTAGTTAGGAAGTTAACTCGCTAACAATCCCAATGTAAGCTTCACATCCAAAGGTTGACATGCTTGGAAATCAAGGAACATGGTGCACTTAATTTAGAGTGATGCTTGGAAAGGTTGACATGCTTGGAAATCGAGGAACATGGTGCACTCGGTAACAGTGATGTAACCGATTACATGGTCATGTAACCCATTACATCAGTAAACTTCATTCTCCTACCTTTGAAACATCATAACTTGAGTTCTAGGAATCCAAATGATGCGTTCTTGGTATCGAAAGAAAGCTTGAAGAATGAGGAACATTTTCATGAGGGAAGAAGAGTGAGAAGGAGCTTGGATCATAAAGAGAATTGCCCTTGAAAACATGTCCTCCAAGCTGAATTTCCTTACTTAGAAAAAACCCAAAAATCCCGATTTGGCAACTTCGCCTGATTTTATGATTTCTCTTTATTCCTCTTGATCAAACCTCATAATAACATGTATGATGACTTGAAATAACCAAATATGTCCCAAGAACTTAAGAGTTGACTTTTTTAGGGCAGCGGTTGACCTTTTGACCAGATGAATTCAACGTCTTCCCTATCCACTTCAAAAACCCTAGAAATGATTTGTGTTGAACCATGAGGCCTTTATGAATGGTTTGAGATGTATGAAGACCTTTGAATTTTGCTCGATGTGATAATGTGATGAATTTTTGAGGAGGCGATTAATCAGGCGTTGAAAACCTGAATATTCCTGCAACAAAAGCATAGAGAAAAAAGTGTGAGTGCTTATGCCAACGATGCGAATGCACATGCTTATGCAAAAAAGAAAAACAAGGAGGTCAAATTTCGAGTTACGACAACACCAAATATGACTTTTTAGTCAAATACACCACTCCCGAAAGCTTTCGCATCGAATACGAGGACATCCAGCCAATCGGATGGGGAGATCCTCTCGAGAGTGAAAACACTATGGAAGATGCGACGGAAGATTCCTCTTATGATACCTCTGCATGGGAAGAAGACTCCAATGATCCTACTCCGCTAGAAATCAGTGCCATTTCTGAAGACAAACCAAGAAGGGCATTACCAGACTTTGTGATTCACCGAGGAGTTCGTCGCCATTGGGTTGCAGTCGATGTCCCGAAATTCGTCCATAAGTCGAAGTAATCACCATCTTTATTTTGACCTTTCATCTTACCCGAATGAAATGGATGTTTTATAGGGCTCACTTTTTTGTAAATGTCCCTCTTCGCTTCGCCCAAAGCGACAGAGTTTTGTTTTATAGGGTTGTGTTTCAAGAATCCACAAATCATAAATAAATAATGTCATTCTGAATTCCCACATTTATTGTTGTTTTCACTTTTCGTTATTTTCAGAAAATGGTAATCCTAAAAAACAATCCAAAATAAAAACAAGCATTTTCAGAAAATACACTGCACACACTCTTGCATTCTCCCTGTCTTTTCTAAAAAGGGAATCATCACGTCATGCAGATTGCTTATTTTAAACCCCATCGAAACATACGATTCAATGCCTTCTCCCAACTTTGAATTCCCACTATTTGAAGCAGAAGAAGAAGAGGACGGAGAAATTCCAAAAGAGATCTCCCGACTACTCAGGCAAAAGGAAATGTCTATTGAGCCTCATAAAGAGCCGTTGGAAACGATCAATTTGGGTTCGAAAGAGGAAAAGAAAGAAGTTAAGATTGGAGCACTACTCAGTCCAACTGTTAGAGAAGGCTTGATAAAACTTCTCAAAGAGTTTCTAGATGTATTTGTTTGGTCCTATCAGGACATGCCAGGGTTGGATACCAGCATCGTGAAACATCACTTACCACTAAAAGCATAATGTCCTTCGGTAAAACAAAGATTAAGAAGGACTCGTCCAGATATGGCCATCAAACTCAATGAGGAAGTGCAGAAACATATCGATGCAGGTTTCCTTGCCACCTCAGAATATCCTTAATGGTTAGCCAACATAGTGCCAGTTCCGAAGAAAGACGGAAAAGTCAGAATGTGTGTAGACTACAGGGATCTGAACAAAGCAAATCCAAAGGAAGACTTCCCCTTACCACACATAGACATGTTGGTAGACAGTACAACAAAGTTCAAAGTCTTCTCCTTCATGGATGGATTCTCGAGCTATAATCAAATCAAAATGGCGCAGGAAGATTGTAGCGCGATTTTTGTGGTTTCGAATCACTATCACTTTGGAACTACAGTTCGATTCATTTTTTATCCTGTTGAGCTGATTAAGGAAGGGAAATAGATGTCTCCAATTAACCCTGCTTGCAAACTGAGTTTAAACAATCAAAACTGTTGGTTTACAGATGCTATTAAGATGTGGGCCCCTCTTCGGTTATTTTGTTAAGAATAGAATGTTTGGACCATTTGTGGGGTTTTAAGATGTTAGGTCTGATGTTTTTCGATTGATGTATGAAGGTACGAGATTTTGGGTTTTTTATTAGTATGATCGCTAAGATTTTACAATCTTATGCCTACGTATTCCCGAAACAGGGAAATCAGAGCGATCGTAGTTCCTCCTATTCTATGGGAGGAAAGAGGTGTTTTGGTGTCTTGTTCAAAGCCCAAGACATAAAGTTGAAGGTAATTTGTATCTTGTTTAAAGCCCAAGATGTGAAGCTAAAAAGGGTGGACTCAACAAGAGAGTCTTGAACAGGTGATTGACTCAACAAGAGAGTCTGAAGGTTATTTGACTCAACGAGAGAGTGATTTTCTGTTTCGTATGAAGCCCGAGATTGAGGCTAAAAGGAGATTAACTCAACAAGAGAGTCTTTTATACTCAACAAGAGTGTTTTTCTTGTTAGCTCTTGTATTGGTTGGAATTTTGGTAAAACAAAGTTGAACAATGTTGATGTCATATGTCTGATGTCTTAACATTGGTTCCTAACATTAGTTGTTGCAGGGTTGAAGTTTTATATGCTGATGTTAAACTTGATGTCTTGACATCAGTTATCTGAACATCAGAACATCAGGCTGTGATGTTTTAGGGTTGCGCGTGAAAGTTTTGTTTGAGAAGATCTGTTAGAGAGATTGTGTGCGAATATCTTGGAGAAGATATTTTCAGTTGCAATCAAATTTGGAACAGATCATGTTGCTACGTTTAAGGGCTGTTTGATTTAAAAAGATTTGAAGATCAAATCTGTTTTAAATTCTGTTTTTAAAACAAATCAAATCAGATTTTTGGAAGAGGTCCAAGCCCAAGTCAGAATTCTATTTAAAGCAACCTCAACCCTTGTTGGAAGGGAACAAAGACAAGAAAGTAAAGACTGAGAGTCAAATTTGTGTTTTCGTGTGTGTTTTGTAAACCTTTCATGGTTGAATAGGTGTTACTATTTTGGGTTGTAAGTGTATTCACTCTAGAGCTTTTAAGCAAGAGTATGTTGTTCTTGATCAAAGTTGTTAAGCAAGATCAAGGTGTGGTTTAAAGTGTAATCTTTGGATTGTGTCACTGAGGTGATTTAGGGAGTGAGTGGTTTCTCATATCTAAGTGGTCTCTTAGGTAGAAGTGTCATTGGGTAATGATTAAGATTAGTAGATGTCAACTGGGATTGTTGAGTCTGTAATTTAATACTACTAATAGTAAATGTCCTCCCTGGCTTGGTAGCCCCCAGACGTAGGTAGTTAGACCGAACTGGGTGAACAATTCATTGTGTTGATTTACTGTTGTTATAGCCTTGTTCATATTAGCAGATTGTGTTGTTGTGACATCACATTTAACATCACACATCTGATACCAGAATTTCAATTGGTATCAGAGCATGCATCCTGCTCTGCATCTGGGTGAGATCTAGGGCTGATACTTTCTGGTGTAATGGACAAGGAGAGTGGTGGATTTGTGAATAGACCCCCTATTCTAGATGGCTCTAATTATGACTATTGGAAACCACAGATGGTTACCTTTTTGAAGTCATTAGACAACAGGGCTTGGAAGGCTGTCTTAAAAGAATGGAAAGCACCTATTATTGTTGAAAAGGATGGTACTACAAAGCTGAAACTTGAGGAAGATTGGACCAAGGAAGAAGATGAGCTTGCACTTGGAAATTCAAAAGCCTTGAATGCCATCTTTAATGGTATTGACAAGAATATCTTTAGGTTGGTTAACACTTGTGAAGTAGCTAAGGAAGCTTTGGATGTCTTGAAGACTACTCATGAAGGAACTTCCAAGGTCAAGATGTCAAGACTTCAACTGTTGACTACTAAGTTTGAAAATCTGAAGATGAAGAAGGATGAAACCATTCATGATTTTCACATGAATATTCTTGAGCTGTCCAATGCTTCTAGTGCTTTAGGAGAAAGAATGACTGAAGAGAAGCTGGTAAGGAAGATTCTCATATCTCATCCCAAGAGATATAAAATGAAGGTGACTGCTATTGAAGAAGCTCAAGACATCAGCAAGATGAGAGTTAATGAGTTGATTGGGTCTCTTCAAACTTTTGAGTTGGGGTTGAATGAGGAGCCTGAAAAGAAGACCAAAAGCATAGCTTTGGTGTCTAATACTGAAGATGGTAAGAATGAGTGTAATTTTGAAACTCAGGAGGAACTGTCAAATGTTGTTGTGATGCTTGGGAGACAGTTTAATAAGGTGTTAAAGAGAATGGACAAAAACTATAGACCTAATGTTAAGAACATCACATCTGACAACAACAGGTCTAGTGATCAAGTGAAGAAAACAAGAGATGAAGAAAAGTTCAATCATGACAAAGGAGTTCAATGTTATGAGTGTGAAGGTTATGGTCATGTCAAGAAAGAATGTCCTACATATCTCAAAAAGCAGAAAAAGGGGTTATCTATTTCCTGGTCGAATACAGATAGTGAAAGTGAAGAAGAGAATGCCAAGCATGTTAAGGCATTGACTGGAATATGTGCCTCTAATGGAGAATCTAGTGATGGTGAGTTGACCTTTGAAGAGCTGACATCTTCTTATCAAGAGTTGTGACTGAAAACTGTCTGTCAAGAAGGGGAGAAGCAGAAGAAAATTATAATACAGCTTGAGACTGATAAAGTTAAACTTGAGAATGAAGTTTTGTTGTTAAAATCCCAGCTTGATCAAATGTCAAAATCCATCAGAACGTTAAATAATGGAACTGACACTCTGGATAAAATTCTTGAAACTGGAAAAGGAGCAAGTGATAAGTCTGGTCTAGGATATGAGGGTGATAAGAAGTTATCTGCAGAGGCTAGTTCATCTGGTGTTAAAAAGAACATTCCTCATCATCATGAAAAAGGACATGTTTCTGAAATTAAGAAGGTTGTTCCTCACCTTGGGCCACAAAATAATGGAAAGGGTTATGGTCCTGTACCTAAGAAGTTTTTGCCTCAACCTCAAAGAAAGCCTCAGGTTTCTGGAGCTAGGCAGTATATGCCTCCTCAATACCATAGGAGTATGCAGGCTTCTAGTTTCAAACATAACATGTTCCATCCGATGTCTCAACATCAAGGGAAAATGTATGGTTTCGGACCTAATAATGGTGTGCCTTATTGTTATGGCAGAAGAAGGCCGCATCATCATGGTAAAAGACGGCCTAATCATTACAAAAGACAAACTCATCATTACAGAAGACAGCCTAATTATGGGAGAAGACAACATCAATATTTTGACAGATGGCAGCCTCAGCAGTATGATAGAAATCATCATCAAGGTGGCAGACATTTCAATCACTTCAGAGAAGAGATTCAAAGAGTAAGATGTTACTATTGTGGAAGATTTGGCCATATACAATCTTCTTGCTTTAAACTGCATGGTTATCCCAAATCTGTTCCTCAACCTAGACAGAAGCAGAACAAGCCTCAGGCTATTAAACAATGGGTTTCTAAAGTTGTTGTCACATGTTTATTAGCTCACTCATCTGTTAGAACCCCAGCTATGGATGGTTGGTATTTTGACAGTGGTTGCTCAAAGCATATGACAGGTTTCAAGAATCATTTGGTGGATATCAGGACTTACTCCACAAATGATGTAACTTTTGGTAATGGAGAAAAAGGGGAAGCTAAAGGAATTGGAAAATTGAATTGTGAGGCTGGACCTAATCTTGAAAATGTACTTCTTGTCAAAGGATTGACTGCTAATTTGATTAGCATCAGTCAGTTATATGATGAAGGATTCAAGGTTAGCTACACTAAAGATGAATGTTTAGTGACTAATGAGAAGAGTGAAGTCGTTATGATGGGAGTTTGATCCATAGATGACTGTTATTTATGGGTTCCTCAAAAGTCCAGCTCATCATGTGATGTCCTGGATGATGTTGAAACATCAGTTGAAGAAGTCACAGCAGAAACTAAAGACAGAAGTGGGTCTCCCAGTCCTGTTGATGCTGAGCCTGAACCTGAACAATCTAATAAAGAACCATCTATTAGAGTGCAAAAGGACCATCCAAAGGAGATTATCATAGGTGATCCTAAATCAGGGGTTAGCACTAGATCAAGAGAGTTTGTGTCAAATTCTTGTTTTGTTTCCAAAATTGAGCCCAAGAATGTCAAAGAAGCTCTGACTGAGGAATTCTGGATTAATACCATGCATGAAGAGCTGGAACAATTCAAGAGGAATGGAGTGTGGGATCTTGTTCCAAGGCCTGATGGAGTTAATGCGATAGGCACCAAGTGGATTTACAAGAATAAATCTGATGAACAAGGAGTGGTCACCAGAAACAAGGCCAGATTAGTTGCTCAGGGATACACTCAGGTTGAAGGAATTAATTATGATGAAACCTTTGCTCCTGTGGTAAGACTAGAATCTATTAGATTACTCTTAGGGGTGGCTTGTAATTTCAAATTCAAGCTTTTTCAGATGGATGTTAAGAGTGCCTTCTTGAATGGTTACTTAAATAAAGAGGTGTATGTTGATCAACCAAAAGGATTTATTGATCCAACATTTTCTGACCATGTTTAAAAACTAAGGAAAGCTCTCTATGGTTTGAAGCAAGCACCAAGAGCTTGGTATGAAAGGCTTACTGAATTCCTGGCTGTGAATAGCTATAGAAAAGGAGGGATTGACAAGACTTTGTTTGTTAAAGAGGAAGGAGGAAAACTGATGATAGCTCAAATATATGTTGATGAGATAGTATTTGATGGGATGTCAGATGCAATGGTGAAACATTTTGTGGAACAGATGCAGTCTGAGTTTGAAATGAGTCTTGTTGGAGAGCTCGGCTCTTTTCTAGGTCTACAAGTTAGACAAATGGAAGACTCCATATTCATATCCCAGAGCAAGTATGAAAAGAACATTGTTAAGAAGTTTGGTCTGGAAAATGCTAATCACAAGAGGACACCTACTCCTACTCACTTAAAATTGTCCAAGGATGAACATGGTGTGAGTATGCATCAAAGTCTATACAGAAGCATGATTGGTAGCTTATTGTATCTCATAGCTAGCAGACCTGATATTTCTTTTGTTGTTGGAGTGTGTTCCAGATATCAATCTGAGCCTAAAGTTAGTCACTTGAATCAAGTTAAGAGGATTCTGAAATATGTGAATGGGACTAGTGACTATGGAATGCTTTACAGTCATGGATCAGGCACTGAGTTATGTGGTTTTTGTGATGCTGATTGGGCAGGGAGTGCTGATGATAGAAAAAGTAATTCAGGAGGTTGCTTCTTCTTAGGGAATAATCTGATATCATGGTTTAGTAAAAAGCAGAATTGTGTGTCTCTTTCTACGGCTGAAGCTGAGTACATAGCAGCAGGGAGTAGTTGTTCTCAACTTGTTTGGATGAAGCAGATGTTAACAGAATACAATGTCAAGCAAGATGTCATGACATTGTACTGTGATAATCTGAGTGCAATCAATATCTCTAAGAACCTTATTCAACATAGCAGAACTAAGCATATTGATATACGTCATCATTTTATAAGAGATTTGGTTGAAGACAAAGTAGTTGCTCTGGAACATGTTGCTACTGAAAAGCAGTTAGCAGATATTTTTACCAAGGCCTTAGATGCAAATCAATTTGAAAAATTAAGAAGCAAATTAGGAATTTGCATATATGAGGATTAAATGTGTTGGGAAGTGTCTTGTGCAGTTGTGATCTTTATTGCATATGTTTAGTTTAAAGGAAACCGAATTTTATTCAACTGCTGAAAGCATACAAGATTAGATTTTAGTACATCAAAAGCAACATATAAAGGGTCTAAAGATTATCCCAACCCCCTGCATCAAGAAAAGTTTTCCAATCTTCATCAGAAGCATGAAGTGGCACTGGAGGTTTTTTTTATGTATTTCATCCTTGTCTCTGATGTTTTTCTTGTTCTTGTTGCTCCTGAAGAAGTCCCAACGGCTGTCATTATTTTGTTCTTATTCTTCAGTGGATCTGGTTTCTTGACCTCCTGCATGTGTTTCTTCCCTGCATCTTTGATAGATTGAATCATACTTATTTGTTGTCTGGTGCTGTTAGAAGGAAGAAGGCTTGGATTTTATAGTTCTATAAGAATCCATTGTTTGTATCGCCTGGCCAGTCAAAGTTTTTGGAATTTGTGTTCCTTGGGAAGCTTGTTATTTGACCATGTCTTAATGGCTGTCAGATCTTTGTGTTTGATGTAGAAGTTGTCCAATTATGGCTAAAAAGGGGGAGAGTTAGCCTATGTGCCTATGTGTTGCCTAGTTGTCTAGTTGTGGTTCTAGGCTTGAGGGGGAGTGTGCATGGTTGAACAGCTGGTATGCTAGTTCTTGTTTTGAGGGGGAGTTTAGCTTTGAGCAGATGTTGGATGTGATTGATTCTGGTTGTGTTTTGGAATGTTAGGAGTATGAAGTTTTTCCGCTGCAGGTATCTCTGATGTTGGCAGAGATTGTTTTAGCCAAAATTAGCCAAAGGGGGAGATTGTTAGTTCTTGTATTGGCTGGAATTTTGGTAAAACAAAGTTGAACAATGTTGATGTCATATGTCTAATGTCTTAACATTGGTTCCTAACATTAGTTGTTGCAGGGTTGAAGTTTTATATGCTGATGTTAAACTTGATGTCTTGACATCAGTTATCTGAACATCAGAACATCAGGCTGTGATGTTTTAGGGATGCGTGTGAAAGTTTGGTTTGAGAAGATCTGTTAGAGAGATTGTGTGCGAATATCTTGGAGAAGATATTTTCAGTTGCAATCAGATTTGGAGCAGATCATGTTGCTATGTTTAAAGGCAGTTTGATTTAAAAAGATTTGAAGATCAAATTTGTTTTAAACTCTGTTTTTAAAACAAATCAAATCAGATTTTTGGAAGAGGTCCAAGCCCAAGTCAGAATTCTATTTAAAGCAGCCTCAACCTTTGTTGGAAGGGAATGAAGACAAGAAAGCAAATACTGAGAGTCAAATTTGTGTTTTCGTGTGTGTTTTATAAACCTTTCATGGTTGAATAGGTGTTACTATTTTGGGTTGTAAGTGTATTCACTCTAGAGCTTTTAAGCAAGAGTGTGTTGTTCTTGATCAAAGTTGTTAAGCAAGATCAAGGTGTGGTTTAAAGTGTAATATTTGGATTGTGTCACTGAGGTGATTTAGGGAGTGAGTGGTTTCTCATATCTAAGTGGTCTCTTAGGTAGAAGTGTCATTGGGTAGTGATTAAGATTAGTAGATGTCAACTGGGATTGTTGAGTCTGTAATTTAATACTACTAATAGTAAATTTCCTCCCTGGCTTGGTAGCCCCCAGACGTAGGTAGTTAGACCGAACTGGGTGAACAATTCATTGTGTTGATTTACTGTTGTTATAGCCTTGTTCATATTAGCAGATTGTGTTGTTGTGACATCACACTTAACATCACACATCTGATACCAGAATTTCATTTCTATCTCGTACGAAGCCCGAGATGGAGGCTAAAAAGGTGGTTGACTCAACAAGAGAGTCTTTTATACTCAACAAGAGAGTGATTTATATGTCTTGTACAAAGCCCAAGACGGAGGCTAAAAAAGGGATTGACTCAACAAGAGAGTCTTTTATACTCAACAAGAGAGTGGGTTTTTATGTCTTGTAAAAAGCCCAAGACAGAGGCAAAAAGTGGTTTGACTCAACAAGAGAGTCCTTTATACTCAACAAGAGAGTGTTTTTCTATCTGTCTTATACAAAGCCCAAGGCGGAGGCTAAAATAGGTTGACTCAGTAAGAGAGTCTGAAAAGGTTAGCTCTGCTAGGGAGAATCATTTTTACAAAGCCCAAGAGGAGGCTGCCTTACCGCTGTGGATTTTGGAGATCCTGAAGTGGGTCCAAGTGTGGGGAACTCTCATGGGAGAGAATGGGGTTTCTTCCTATGTTGGAAAGGAGCTTGAGAATGTCTTTGACAATTTCTAAGGGTGACAGTCTGAGAAAAGGTTCACCGAGAATACTGCCTTTCTCTTTGTTCCATATTGTTTAACCCCAAGAGGAGGGAAGACTGTATCTGGAATCCTACGGGGGATCTCGTTTTATTTGTATTTAAGAGTGACCAACAAGGCTTTACCTAGTGCTAGACGTAGTTGTCAGGGAAAACTTTAAATAACTATACTAGTATTACACAGTTGATATGTGACAAGGATATAAAAGGATGTGAAAGAAGACTTACAGTGAAGCAGCCCCACAATACAGTTATATATATATATATATATATATATATATATATATATGAAAACGGTGAATGAAAGCGGATAAACACTTACCCGTTGTAGAGCTTCCATGTTGTTTGGTTAGTTGTTCAACAAAGAAAGTTTTGATAACAACATATATTTGAATTCAAAATCAAAGGAGAAAGTGTTTTGAAATGATTGTTGGGGCTTACAGCTTGAGGAGAGGCCCAAGTTTTAACGATGATCGCACCGTTGTTTTAAAAACTGTACAGAGGGACTTATACAATATGTGAGGCCCAAAAAGTTTTTATGTACAAGGGGATGGGTCTTACACTCTATTAGAGGCCCAAAGAGTTTTAAGAAAAATAATTGGGACTTATAGCTCGAGGAGATACCTAGTTGATTTTGTTAAAAAGGCGACGATCACGCCATTGTTTTTGAAAATACAGTGGGACTTATACAATGACTGAGGCCCAAAAGGTGGTGTATTTACAAAAGGATTGGGACTTACACTCTATTAGAGGCCCAAAGAAATTGTTTTTGAAAAGGAATGAGACTTATAGCTCGAGGAGAGACCCAGATGATTTTATTTTAAACTGGCGATCGCACCGAGATTTTTTTGAAAGCACCGTGGGTCTTATACAATGACTGAGGCCCAAAATATTTTGGTTTTCAAACAGGGGGTTGGTTCTTACACTTTATTAGAGGCCCAAAGAGTTTTAAAAAGATTTGTGAGGGTGAAAATCAAAGAAACCCTAATTTTATTTTCCTTTAAAAGTAAATATTTAAAGAAAATCAATACAAATGATAAAAATACCAAATAAGTTTGGATAAACCACTTGTGATTTTTGTTTAAGGTTTGAAAAATGAGGTTTTAATCACAAGATGATTTGGAACTCATTTGGTTTTGATTTTCAAAATAAATATTCACTTTTAAATGTTTAAAAACAATAAAAAATGAATTTATTCACAAAAATACCAATTATATTAAATAAATAATATAAATTTGATTTTTTTTGTGGAATAAAATATTTCAACATTTTTGTGATTTTTCAGAAAAAGAACCAATCAAAAATGATAAAAATTGAGTGAGAAATTAATTTTTCAAATCATTAATAAAGTAATATGAAAAATAAGAAAATAGGAAAAAGTGATAAAAAAAGAGGTCTGAGGCGAGGGGGATTCGAACCCCAGACCTCTCGCTTGCCAATACTCACAAACATATTAGTGTTTCCACTAGGGCGCAATGCCAATTCATTATATACATGGCAAATGAAAAACATAAGGCGAACTTGGTTGGAAAACCTGAAGAATGGCACCATGGCCATCTTCTTCCTCAAGCTCGTGCATGAAGCACCCTATCTCACTCGTCTCTCATCCATTTGACATGATTCAAACACCAAACTCATGCGTTTTTTAACAAGGATCATCATGGCAATATTCAATTTTGTTGAAATGGATTGAATCAGAACATAACAAGTTAAAACCTGAAGAACCCTAAAATTAGCATGAACTCAAGGAAATCCTATATACGAATTGTAACCAATAATTGATTGAGGGGAAACACTCAACATATGATGACAAGCAATTGGCAAAAGTATCATGCGAGGAAATATGCATGGATCATGTAGATGTAGTTTTGAGGCTTACCTTGATGCAAGCTGAAATGGAACTCTGCACAGATGGTGTTCCAGAAGTGATTTGATGATCCTACAGCTTCAATGGATGTTGTTGAGTGGATTGCAAGCCTTGGATCACTTCGAAAATCTTTAGATCAAGTTGGAGGAATCCAACTGCAGAATTGAGGCATAATGGCTTGGTTGAAGAATGATTTTAAGCTAAAGGTGTTAAATAGATGGTTTAAGTGTTTGAACACCTCATATACATCATATGTGATGTGTTTGAGCAATTGGAATGGATTGCTTAAGGCTGCAACTCAAAACCCGGTGGTGGTTGCTCAAAAACAAAGAAACTTGGCACTTAAGAGAGAATGAGAGAAAGAAATGCTGTAAGTTGCTTTGGGGTGAGTTGAATGATCAATTGGATCCTCTATTTATAGATGATCAACTCTTGTCTTAGAGGAATAGTGAATGGCTACTGGATCATATCACATTCAATGGCTTTGGCTTGGTGGCATTTCTTCTCATGCAAGGCAACCTAGCCCCTCCCAAGAGCAGGGCTATGTCTTGACCAAATCCACATTCTTCAGATGTTTTTATTGTTGTTTAATTAGAGAACTTGACTGAGGAGAGTGAGAATCTTGAAAGTGCACTATTCCACATTAATGCCCTTGAATTCAAGGCATAATATGCCAAAATGCATTGATCTCAAGTTGGAAGATCCTTTGGCTTTTGGACTCAGCTTTGCAAGTTGGATCCTTTGGGTTAGGATCAGATTATATGACTATAGCATAGGGATCATTGGTCTTGAATCAGAAATCATGTAAAGCAAGCAAAAGTGCAAACTGATTTTTCCAAAACAGTTGCAGCAGCATGACTTTGGGCATGGATTTCTCTTAGCTTGATGCGGTGCATTCGCAAGTGCACGAATCACGTCAGAGTAATATAAAAAGTTATCGTATCCACAGAGACCAAATGTCGATCTAACGATTTCAGTTTGTTACAGTGCTTATCTAAGACAGTTCAATTCAGGGTTTACTAATGCAGAGGAAAATAAATATAAGTAAATGACGAGGTAATAAAATTCAGACAAAACAATAGGCTTGAATGTAATTCTCATAACCGATAATATTTCTATATTCATCAACAAAACTACTTATGGGCAATATCTTCTATTTTAAGAAAATAATTCAATTTAACAGAAACTGTCACTTTCGCGTAGTCTGAACCAAGTTTACCCTCTAAACTAACCCCTTTATTGTCACTTATAAAAAGGCGCGCATTGCATTAGAGTCATGGAAAACTTACTTTTAAGAAATGTAAATTCTAAGCTAAACAGAAAAGTATTTTGACCTGAAATCTCTAAACTAAAGAGGTTCAAGACGAACCAGATTCTAATCCCACTAACGCGTCCGAAAATAGTTTTAAAATCTCTTTTCTAAAGTGTTAAAAATCCCTACTCAACTGAGCAAAGCGCTTTCGTTGTATTTGATCAGTTGAGAACTAAACAAGTTCACAAATGGTTGGACGGCTTTCGATCTTACCCAACATTGCTTTTAAGTACAGAAAACTTGTGTTAAAGATTAAAACATCCCTCAAGTATTTCTATTAACATATAGACGTATTACGGTGGTTATGGTCTTTACATTCTTACCTATCTAAAACTTAGCCAGCCATGGTAGTTATAACAGTCATGTTAATTCTTATCATGTATGGAATTAAGTCTTTTGAAAAGTAAAGTTTTGAAAAGTAAGGCAAGACAATAAATAAACAAAATAAAGCAAGTGCAAGAAATAAATGAAAGTAAATGCGATTAAAATAAAACCTGCTCCAAAGAGGAGTCTTTAAATCTGGTACAATGCACGGAAAATAAAATGCTGGCAGGATTACTTCTACCAAAGTGCTCCAACTTGATTACAGACACTCCAAGACTTGATTACAAACTCGATCACACACAGTGCAATAACTCCTCGATGTGAGAAGATTATCGCTTTACAAGAGTGAAATTTATGCCTAGGATGAAGTAAACTAAGATTGGATGATCCTAAAATTCGAGTCCTGAGAGTATTTATAGGCAAAGTTGGCATGGTGCAAAGACAAAAGTGACCTTGGCTTGAAAATGGGCGGGAGCTGATTTTTGCCTTGTCGTGCCCGCGACAGGCCTACCGCGCCCGCGACATGAAGGAAACGGAAAAGGTCGTGGGAACGTGGCAGTTGAGCAGTGGAGATCATGGGACACGTCGTCGCCTACCCTGGGGCGTCCGCGACAGGAGAAGAGACAAGAGTAAATTGCTGCCAAACTTGAATCCTTGCTCCTTTTGCACCCTTTTTCGTCTGGGACCTCGATTTATTGAAAACCTAAAAACAAAGGGAAATATAACAATAACAAAGCAAAAATAATAGAAAAACAACTAATATGCATGTGAAATCAGAGTCGAAAATACAGTATAATTTAGTGTCATCAAATTCTCCCACACTTAGACCTTTGCTTGTCCTCAAGAAAAACATTTAAAGCTCATAGAAAAATCAGTGTCGATCGATGATTTTTGGGCGAAAAGGGCTTCTAAGTCCGAGTCTGGATGCAGTGGTCGGTACTAACTGAGTGAACCAAGGGCATCGTGATGACACTAATCCGCAAATACGGACATAAACTTCGCTCCTATACCAATCAACCCATTATATCCCACAATACTTAGGCCTTCCTTTTCCATCTCTTTTGAGTCCTTTTCATTCAAGCGCAATCACATTAAGCCCGTTTTCCGCACATGCTTCATGGTAGAGTGACCTGTTAGTGATTCTGATCTTTTCATACCGGATTTCTGGCACAAGGAACTGTGTAAAATCCTTTTATTCCTCTCAAGTGCAGTTGTGGGGGATCAGATCGTAATCCGCCCTACCGAGTTCAGTGCCAGATACCTTTGAACCAACTGAAATGAGCAAGCTAAACATCTTATTACTTTTTTTTTTCTTTTTTTCTATCTTTCTTTTGCAGCAACGGTGCAGATAAATTTTTTTCTTTTTGCTTTTTCTTGCACTCAGATCAGTCACTTATATTCGTCGGTCTCCTACTTAGAACATGTTTAGGCCGGAGCTGATTGCTGAAATAAACTACTAAGGATGATTTTGAAATAAAATTAGGGCCATGGTACATGGGGTTTCAGGTGTGATTCTTATATTTACGAAGTTCATGGTGTAAGGACGATACTGATGTTTCAAAGGTTCTCCCAAGTCACTGCATCCTAACCCGAACATGTCTCAAAGCCCAAAAAATTTTCAGAACAACACATTTTTTTTTTCTAGAAAAAATTTTATTATTTTTTTGTGGGGCTAAAAATGTGGGAAAAAATGAAGGTGAACCAAAAAATATACTTATACTAATGACTCTTCAAACACATGCATTTTCTAAAACAGAAACAAAAGTAGATAACTGAAGGAAAATAAAAATAAACTACTAAAACGACGGAAATAAAAACGATAAAATCTCCTCCCACACTTAAATCAAACATTGTCCCCAATGTTTCGAAGTAAGCTAAGGAGAAAGGAACCTGGCAAAACTAGTGAGGACCGCTGGTGCCCTCGCCGCCCTGTGCTGGATGCTCGGAGCGACGGGATCTGCTACGGTGACGGTCTCGCTGGTCCATCCTAGCCTGCAATTCTGTCTGAGCAGCTTTTACCTCACGAAGGTTACCTAAGATGGAACCCTGAGTGGCCTCCATAAGCTGAAAGTGCTGATGGTTATATTGTTGTTGACAGGACTGCTCATTGGTGATCGCAAGCAGAGTACGGGAGATGGTCTCGTAAGATTGGTCTGCTCTCCGCCGCGACTCTTGCATAAAGCTCATCTGGTCCGCCATCTGTTGCTGAATGGAAGAGAGCAGGTCTTCATGCCGTGCTTCTCTAGCCATATGGTCTCGCCACATCTCCTCCGTAATATAAAATCTGGGAGCAACTCCTGCAAAAGTGTTAGAAGCAGATGGTACGGTGTGTGATTATGTAGGACGAGGGGGGGACACACGCTCTCTATGGTCATACTCGTCATCTGTGTCGGGCCCCTCATTGTCATGGTTATTAGGAGGAATTAGACCTATAAAAGGTGGGGCAATAAGGTCATAGATTCAATTCCTCTCGAATCGTACATCTGTCACATTAAAGAGTACAGCATAAAGTTACCACAAGCTAAACGACGTGACTGATTCGCACAAAACATGAAAAATATGTCCTCCTCAGTAACGTGGTCATCAGCATATGCTCTCCCAAAGAATGTATGGGAAATGATCATCTGAAAGTATCGGAGAGCTGGGTTATGGATAACCTGCGAAATGTGAGTATCAGGGTCAGGGCCTCCACCTCCAGAGATGTCACTCCAAAATTTCTCCACGTCTCTATTCATGAAGTAACCCATGGACAGCTCAGGGATAGCTCCAACTCCAGTCTCAAATCCAAGAAGATCACCGAACTCAGTATGGGTGAACGAATACTCTGTGCCAAATAACCTGAAGCTGGTGTGGCCATCTGGTCCCAAGTACGGATCATAGGAGAAAGAGCTGAGGAACTCCAGAGTGAGGTTCCTATAGGTGGGATGCAAATCATCAGCGTACTGGTCCCATTTGAGCTGGTGGGTCAAGTATCGGACACTGGGCTATATGCCCAAAGCTTCCATGCAATCACTGTCTGGGTAGCGAGTGGGTGCCATAGGTCTGAGTGAAAGCATCGCATAACGCTCTCTCTGAGCGTCGTCTCTAAAGGTCACGTGCATGTCGTCGACTGGTGGCATCCTGAAAGAAAAGGTTAGGAAAAACAGGCCCTGAAATCAAACACACAAAACAAGTTAGACATATATGTACAAACATACGAACAAACGTAAATAAAAAATAAACGGAAAGAAAATAAAAACGAAAGAAACCATGGGTTGCCTCCCATGCAGCGCTTGTTTAACGTCGTTAGCTCGACGAGTTCAAGTCATGTATCTGGTGCGAGGATAGGTGGGTCTGTTAACGTGAACCTGGAGTAGTATGCTGGAATGTCACCTCCTTCATAATGCTTAAGCCTTTGCCCATTTACAACGAACGGACTGCAAGATTTGTTCTTAATTTCCACTGCCCCGGATTTTAGGACTTTGGAAACTTCGAACGAGCCCGTCCATCTAGATCGAAGCTTACCTGGAAAAAGTCGCAGTCTTGAATTATACAGAAGAACAGGGTCACCTATGTTGAAGTCTTTCTTGATGATCTTCTTATCATGCCATGCTTTGGTTCTCTCTTTATATATGATGGCATTTTCACAGGCTGATTGTCGGAGCTCTTCTAACTTATGTATGTCTAAGATGCGTTTCTCACCAGCTACTAGGTAATCAAAATTTAAGGTTCTGATGGCCCAATATGATTTGTGTTCCAATTCAAAGGGTAAGTGACATGATTTTCCGTAAACTAGTTGGTAAGGGGTCGTTCCAATGGGAGTCTTGTAGGCTGTCTTGTAGGCCCACAGTGCTTCTGAAAGCTTCTGTAACCAATCCTTTCTAGATATCGAGACAGTTTTTTCTAAGATATGCTTGATCTCTCTATTGGATACTTCCACTTGCCCACTGGTTTGCGGGTGGTAAGGTGTGGCTACTCTATGTTTAACTCCATACTTCCTCAACCGTTTGTCAAAAATCCTAGATATAAAATGTGATCTTCCATCACTTATGACTAGTCTGGGAACTCCGAATCTAGGGAATATATTCTGCTTGAACATCTTAATCACTACTCGGGTGTCGTTTGTGGGTGCAGCTATAGCTTCAATCCATTTGGACACGTAATCGACAGCGACTAAAATATATTTGTTTCCTAAGGATGATGGAAAAGGTCCCATAAAGTCGATTCCCTAAACATCAAAAAGTTCTACTTCTTGAATGTTTCTTAATGGCATTTCATTTCTCCTCGAGATGTTTCCGGAGCGTTGACATGGGTCACACTTGGTTATATATGTATGAACATCATGCCATATAGTTGGCCAATAAAGACCAGCTTGTAAGATTTTAGCGTGAGTCTTAGATGTGCTTGCGTGTCCTCCGTAGGGTGCTGAGTGACAATGTTCTATGATATGATGCACTTCTTCTTCTGGAACACACCGGCGAAAAATTCCGTCAGTGCCTCTCTTAAAAAGGAGTGGTTCATCCCAATAGAAATGTTTAACGTCATTGAAGAACTTCTTTTTTTGTTGATAGCTGAGGTCAGGAGGTATTATATCTGCAGCAGGATAGTTAACAAAATCTGCATACCAAGGTACATTATTTACCGCTAAGGATTTTTCAGAATCTTCTAAGGTTTCTAAACTTACATCTCCAATGGCATCCAGCTTAGCGATTAACCTATCATAAGCAAAGTCATCATTTATGGGTACTACATCAGGTTTCAAGAACTCAAGCCTAGAAAGGTGATCGGCAACTACATTCTTGGTGCCTTTCTTATCTCTGATATCAAGGTCAAATTCTTGCAATAAAAGTGTCCACCGGAGTAACCTAGGTTTAGCATCCTTTTTATTCAAAAGGTATCGGATGGCAGCATGATCAGTGTAAACAATTATTTTGGCTCCCACCAAATAGGATCTAAATTTGTCTATGACGAAAACTACGGCTAGGAGTTCTTTTTCTGTGGTTGCATAGTTTAGATGAGCGGCATCTAGAGTTCTACTGGCATAGTAAATCACATGTAACTTCTTATCAGATCTTTTCCCTAGCACTGCTCCTACAGCGTAATCACTAGCATCACACATGATTTCAAAAGGTTTTGTCCAATCTGGTGGTTGCATAATGGGTGCTGAGATTAAAGCTTGTTTTAAAAGGTTGAATGCTTCGTTGCATTTTTCATCAAAAATGAACTCGCCAACTTTCATCAGAAGACCTGTCAAAGGTTTAGTGATCTTAGAGAAGTTTTTAATGAAACGCCGGTAAAATCCAGCATGTCCAAGAAAACTTCGAACTTCTCTAATTGTTTTGGGTGGTTTAAGATTCTCTATCACCTCGATCTTAGCTTTATCAACTTCAATGCCTTTTTCAGAAACGAAATGTCCTAGAACTATACCTTCAGTGACCATGAAGTGACATTTCTCCCAATTTAATACCAGGTTTACTTCGACACATCTCTTCAAGATCTTTTCAAGGTTGACTAGACAGTTATTGAAATCAAATCCGCAGACTGAGAAATCTTCCATGAATACTTCCATAATTCCATCAAGATAATCAGCGAAGATTGACATCATGCAACGTTGAAATGTTGCTGGGGCATTACAGAGTCCGAAAGGCATACGTTTATAGGCAAAAGTTCCATATGGGCATGTGAAGGTTATTTTCTCTTGGTCATCAGGGTGTATAGGAATTTGGAAAAAACCTGAATATCCGTCGAGGTAACAGAAGTAGGAATATCTAGCTAGACGTTCCAACATCTGATCTATAAAAGGTAATGGGAAATGGTCTTTCCTAGTGTCTTTGTTTAATTTTCTGTAATCTATGCACATACGCCAACCTCCTTCTATTCGTTTTGTAACGTGCTCACCTTTTTCGTTCTGAACCACGGTGATGCCTCCCTTTTTAGGTACTACATGCACAGGGCTTACCCATTTACTGTCCGAGATCTGATATATTATCCCTGCTTCCAACAACTTAAGAACTTCCTTCTTAACTACCTCACTCATTATAGGGTTAATCCTTCTTTGGTGTTCTCTCGAAGGTTTAGCATCTTCCTCAAGTGAAATCCGGTGCATGCACACGGATGGACTTATTCCTTTAAGATCTGAGATGTTGTACCCTAGTGCTGAGGGATATCTTCGCAAGACATCTAAGAGTTGGTTTGTTTCATTTTGGTTCAGAACGGCACTGACTATAACTGGTCTGTCCATTTCTTTGTCTAAATACTCATATCTTAGATTTTTGGGTAATTCTTTTAGTTCTAAGGTTGGTTTGCTGGGGTTTTGTATAGGATCTGGAGTTAAGGATAGACATTCAAAAAGGCTATCATCTAAGTAGGGTTCCATACTGTCATCATCTTTCTCAATGGGCGTTGAAGGTAGTTTTATTCTTTCTATTGGCTCTTCCTGGTTAAGTTCACGGACACATTCATCAATGACATCAACTGCATAACATGCATCTCCTATTACTGGTGCCGCGAGAAACTTTGCTAGGACAAACTCTATTTTTTCGTTACCTACCTCAAAGGTCAATTTTCCTTTCTTGACATCTATTATGGCTCCTGCAGTTGATAGGAAGGGTCTACCTAGGAGGATTGGGATATCTTTATCTTCTTTGATGTCCATTACGACGAAGTCGGTGGGAATGAACAACTTGCCTATTCTAACTGGGATGTCTTCTAATACGCCTACAGGGTATTTTATAGATATGTCAGCTAATTGGAGAGACATCTTAGTAGGTTGCAAATCTCCTAGTTTCAATCGTTCACAAACTGCAAGGGGCATTAGGCTTACACTGGCTCCTAAGTCCAGAAAGGCTTTATCTATGACATGATTCCCCAAAATACAAGGTATGGAGAAATTCCCCGGGTCTTTGTCTTTTTTGGCAATTTTGTTCTCGGAAATGGAATTACACTCCACTGGTTTTGGATCGTCAAGTCTACGTTTATTGGTAAGGATGTCCTTCAGGAATTTAGTATAAGATGGTATTTGGGTGATGGCTTCTGTAAAAGGAATCTCTACATGGAGTTTTTCTATAACTTTAACAAACTTCTGGAATTGGTCATTGATCTTAGTTTGTTTAAGTCTTTGTGGATAGGGAATTGGTGGTTTGTATGGCTGAGGGGGTGTTGAAGCGTCGTCCGTAACTTCTCCTTTATCTTTGTCTTTTGGTTTCTCAATTTCTACGGGTTTCTCACCTTCGGGGGTAGCATCCCTTTTGGAAATTTCGGAGTCACTCAATGTCGGGTTTTTGGGCCCTTCATAAGTGGTTCCACTTCGTAAGGTAACAGCGTTAGCTTGCCCTCGAGGGTTCTGTTGAGGTTGTCCAGGAAATTGCCCTCCAGGAGTAGTTTGGGTGCTTGCTTTAAGTCTACCTGAGAGATCTGGGTTTCAAGCATCTTGCTGTGGGTGGCCATTTGATCCATTTTGGTTCCTATTTGGGTAAGCAACTCATTCACATGAATATTCTGATTTAGGAACTCTTTGTTTTGCTGGGCTTGTGCTGTCATAAAATCATTTAGCACTTTCTCAATATTTGGCTTAGGTGGCACTGCTTGCATAGGTTGGTTTTGTCTAGGTGCTTGATTGTTGGTTGATCTTGGAGGTGCTTGGTTTTGGATAGGGTTATTGTTTTTGTAGGAAAAATTAGGGTGATTCCTCCATCCAGGGTTGTAAGTATTAGAGAACGGGTTTCCTTGGGCATAATTGACTGGGTCTGGGTTAGTCTCGTTTAACAGATGGCAGTCAGCTGATTGATGACCTTTAGTACCACAAAGTTTGCAATCCGATACTACTGCTGCTGCAGCGGTTGGTTGTGCGTATATTTGATCGATCTTGAGGGCCATAGCATCCATTTTTGCTTGCATCATGTCTATAGAGCTTACCTCATGTTTACCTCCTTGGGCTTCTTTCTTTTCCACTGTTGCTCTTTCGTTTCCCCATTGATGATGGTTTTGAGCCATATCTTCAATGAGACCACAAGCGTCAGGATAGGGTTTGTTCATCAGGGCACTGCCAGCGGCAGCGTCGATGGACATCTTTGTGTTATAATGAAGTCCGTGGTAAAAGGTATGTATAATCAACCATTGCTCCAAACCGTGGTGTGGACAAGCCCTTAGAAGGTCTTTATACCTCTCCCAAGCTTCAAATAGCGATTCTCCTTGGTTTTGGGTAAATCTTGTTATTTGGTTTCGGAGAATGGCTGTTTTGCTTGGGGGAAAGTATCTAGCAAGGAATGTTCTCCTAAGGTCTTCCCATGTTGTTATAGAATTGGCTGGAAGGGAATCTAACCAAGTTAGGGCTTTGTCTCTAAGGGAAAAGGGAAATAGTCTTAAACGAATCGCCTCAGGACTAGCACCATTGGTCTTAAAGGTGTTTGACAACTGGATAAAGACTTTTAGATGTTGGTTTGGGTTTTCAGATAGTAGTCCTGCGAATTGGTTTTGTTGAACTAGTTGTAATAGGGACGGTTTTAGTTCAAAATTATTGGCAAGTATGGTAGGGTTAACTATACTAGAGCTTGGTTCTTCGTCAGCAGGCTGAGCGAATTCCTTAAGGGGTCTTTGGTTACGGTCTTCGGCCATAGCTTGCTTAATTCGACGAAGCCAAAGTCGTGCGCGAGCGTAACGTTCTGGTTCCACTAAAGGATCTATTACACTACTGGAGCTGCGAGATCTTCGCAGACCAGTTCGTGCGGCCCTAGTCTAAATGGTGATAACAAACGAAATTTGAAATTCGGCGAAATTGGTCCCTGGCAACGGCGCCAAAAACTTGATGCGGTGTATTCGCAAGTGCACGAATCGCGTCAGAGTAATATAAAAAGTTATCGTATCCACAGAGACCAAATGTCGATCTAACGATTTCCGTTTGTTACAGTGCTTATCTAAGGCAATTCAATTCAAGGTTTACTAATGCAGAGGAAAATAAATAAAAGTAAATGACGAGGTAATAAAATTCAGACAAAACAATAGGCTTGAATGTATTTCTCATAACCGATAATATTTCTATATTCATCAACAGAACTACTTATGGGTAATATATTCTATTTTAAGAAAAGAATTCAATTTAACAGGAACTGTCGCTTTCGCGTAGTCAGAACCAAGTTTACCCTCTAAACTAACCCCTTTATTGTCACTTATAAAAAGGCGCGCATTGCGTTAGAGTCATGGAAAACTTACTTTTAAGAAATGTAAATTCTAAGCTAAACAGAAAAGTATTTTGACCTGAAATCTCTAAACTAAAGAGGTTCAAGACGAACCAGATTCTAATCCCACTAACGCGTCCGAAAATAGTTTTAAAATCTCTTTTCTAAAGTGTTAAAAATCCCTACTCAACTGAGCAAAGCGCTTTCGCTGTATTTGATCAGTTGAGAACTAAACAAGTTCACAAATGGTTGGACGGCTTTCGATCTTACCCAACATTGCTTTTAAGTACAGAAAACTTGTGTTAAAGATTAAAACAGCCCTCAAGTATTTCTATTAACATATAGACGTATTACGGTGGTTATGGTCTTTACATTCTTACCTATCTAAAACTTAGCCAGCCATGGTAGTTATAACAGTCATGTTAATTCTTATCATGTATGGAATTAAGTCTTTTGAAAAGTAAAGTTTTGAATAGTAAGGCAAGACAATAAATAAACAAAATAAAGCAAGTGCAAGAAATAAATGAAAGTAAATGCGATTAAAATAAAACCTGCTCCAAAGCGGAGTCTTTAAATCTGGTACAATGCACGGAAAATAAAATGCTGGCAGGATTACTTCTACCAAAGTGCTCCAACTTGATTATAGACACTCCAAGACTTGATTACAAACTCGATCACACACAGTGCAATAACTCCTCGATGTGAGAAGATTACCGCTTTACAAGAGTGAAATTTATGCCTAGGATGAAGTAAACTAAGATTGGATGATCCTAAAATTCGAGTCCTGAGAGTATTTATAGGCAAAGTTGACATGGTGCAAAGACAAAAGTGACCTTGGCTTGAAAATGAGCGGGAACTGATTTTTGCCTTGTCGCGCCCGCGACAGGCCTACCGCGCCCGCGACATGAAGGAAACGGCAAAGGACGTGGGAATGTGACAGTTGAGCAATGGAGATCATGGGACACGTCGTCGCCTACCCTGGGGCGTCCGCGACAGGAGAAGCGACAAGAGTAAATTGCTGCCAAACTTGAATCCTTGCTCCTTTTGCACCCTTTTTCGTCTGGGACCTCGATTTATTGAAAACCTGAAAACAAAGGGAAACATAACAATAACAAAGCAAAAATAATAGAAAAACAA
This sequence comes from Lathyrus tuberosus, assembly GCA_022829125.1. NCBI lineage: Eukaryota > Viridiplantae > Streptophyta > Magnoliopsida > Fabales > Fabaceae > Lathyrus > Lathyrus tuberosus. Next base: position 3,543,314 of record JALAZF010000164.1, on the reverse strand, counting down.
CTAATATTCATGTGAAATCAGAGTCGAAAATACAGTATAATTTAGTGTCATCATAGCTCAAGTTGGATCAATTCTTGCTAACAAGCTCTTTGAATTCTTAGCAACATATGAAACAACATTGATGTTTACCTTTGGAATTGATTCCACTTCCAACTATGTGAAAAAACCTCACAAGTTTTGGTGTTTTCAACAAAATTTGTCTTGGATAGAATTTTGTCTAAGTGTTGGAAAAGTTGTACTTTCATGTTTTTATTGATTTTGGTCCAATCATAACTCAGAATCCACAATGAATTAGAGTGAGGTGTAGTTGACACTTTTAAAGTATACCATGAGAGCTACAAATCCATCTTTGGATCATCCCAAATGGTTGCTTGGATCTCAAGTTATGATCCTTGGAAGTTGGTACCCTAGCCACTTTGTTCCATAACTTAGAAAATTTCTAAGTTTTTTATGGTTACCCCTTTTACAAGTTATCCTAATTTTCTTGATTTTTCTTGATGAATGTTGATTCAAATCACACATTAACATCATTTTAGGGTTAGGGAACCATAATTGACCAAAAAATCAAAAAGTCAAACTTTAACTTTTGGGCACAGTTGATTTTTTATCAGATGAATTCCAAATTGTGCGGTCCTATATGAAATCAAGTCCTTGACCTAAATCAAACTTGATGGATTAATTTTATAGGTGTTATAAGGTGTATTGAATCATGTCCCAAGGTTTGGGAGCATGCCTAGGTAAAAAGTCAAAGGCACAGTTGACTTTTCCCGCGAAACCCTAATTGTGGTTCTGATGAATTTGAAACTTGTTGATCAAGCTTCTTAGATTAATCCATTGTTGCAAATGGATCAATGTAGTGTGTTAGAGACCCTCAAATCCTCTCTTGAGGTCTTGGCTCATGTTTTGTCCCAAAAGTCAACTTAGGGATGAATTAGGTCAAGAAACCCTAATTCCTGATTTTTTGATAAATGCATCCCCTGAGGCAAAATTGACTTGATGATTGGGTTCATAATGTCCCTTGGAGCATCTTAGGTTGTGCGTTGAAGCCTTTGGCTCATGCCCATAGGAAAATTTCCATCTGGAGGCCCTGGTCGACCAAAACCCTAATTTGGTGACACTAGCGATCTTGAGGCTTAATCCACTTGGACTGTTGTAGCCTTGTGCTTAATCCTTGAGATGGGAGTCCTCTTGATCCATTGTGGATATTTTAGAGGTTAAACAAGTTGAAGATCATGTCATTTCTTGATTGATCCTTTGTTTAAGAGCTCTGAGAGGGCTTGAAACCCTAAGTTTGATTGTAGTGGATGCTCACCCATCTTTAGGGAGACTAATGAGGTATGATGGCCCATCCATATTATGATGATGATTTGCACAATGATGGGGAATCTTAGTGGTCAAAATTTGGGGTATGACAAAGATATGGAGAAAACTTCATTCATCACCCCATGGGGCACCTTTTGTAACAAGGTAATGTCGTTCGGTCTGAAGAATGCAGGTGCAACCTATCAAAGGGCCATGACAACTCTGTTTCATGACATGATGCACAAAGAGATTGAAGTGTACGTCGATGACATGATATCCAAATCTAAACTCCGCCTGAATCCCAGTAAGTGCACATTCGGTGTCTGCTCAGGAAAACTCTTGGGATTTATCGTCAGCCAAGTATTTCTTGACTACATCAACATTCGTGGGGTAGGCAAACTCCTCTCCATCCATGGTTGCGATTCTCAAGGCGCCGCCTGAGAAAGCTTTCTTGACCACATAGGGGGCGTCATAATTCGGAGTCCATTTGCCCCCACGAATCAGCGAGGAATGATTGTATCTTTTTGAGCACAAGGTCTCCTTTTCTGAAGACGCGAGGTCAGACCTTTTTGTCGAACGCCTTCTTTATTCTCTGTTGATACAACTGACCGTGGCATAGAGTCGTTATTTGTTTTTCTTCGATCAAATTCAGTTCATTGTGTCGACTTTGACACCATTCAGCCTCTGTTAGCTTAGTTTCCATCAATACCCGGATTGATGGGATCTCTACTTCTATGGGAAGCACTGCCTCCATGCCATATACTAGAGAGAAAAGGGTTTCCCCTGTTGAAGTGCGGACAGATGTACGGTAACCGTGAAGAGTAAAGGGTAGCATTTCGTGCCAATCTTTGTAGGTTACAACCATCTTTTGAACGATCTTCTTGATGTTCTTGTTAGCTGCTTCTACCACTCCGTTCATCTTGGGTCGGTAGGGAGATGAGTTATGGTGTTCGATCTTGAACTCTACGCACAACTCTTTCATCATCTTATTATTCAAGTTGGATCCATTATCAGTAATGATCTGGCTTGAAACACCATAACGGCAGATGATATTGTTTTTTATAAAGCGGACCACCACTTGTCGGGTTACATTGGCGTATGACGCTGCTTCGACCCACTTGGTGAAGTAATAAATGGCTACTAGAATGAACCGATGTCATTTTGAAGCTTTGGGTTGGATCATGCCAACCATGTCGATTCCCCATATGGAAAAAGGCCATGGGGAAGAAAGAATTTCGAGATGTGTTGGTGGTACATGGATTTTGTTTGAGTATATCTAACACTTGTGACATTTCCTCATATACTTGTAGCAGTCGGATTCCATGGTCAACCAGTAGTACCCTATTCTTAGAATTTTTCTCGCCATTGTGTGTCCGTTGGAATGAGTACCAAAGGATCCTTCGTGAATTTCTTTTATCAGCATGTTTGCTTCTGGTCTGTCTACGCATCGGAGTAAGACCATGTCAAAGTTTCTCTTATAGAATGTATCACCGCTCAGGAAGATGCTACCTGTCAACCTTCTGACGGTCTTTCTGTCCTTTCTGGATGCCCCAGGGGGATACTTTTGTTTCTGAATGAGGCATTTGATATCGTGGTACCAAGGTTTGTCGTCTATGACAGCTTCAACCGTGAAGATGTAAGCGGGCCTTTCAAGGCGCATTATGTCAATCTTAGGTACGTCGTTCCATTGACCTACGCTAATTATGGAAGAGAGAGTGGCTAATGCATCAGCCATATGATTCTCTTCACGAGGGATATGATGAAACTCGATTCTGTTGAAGAAGGGTAACAACCTTCTCGCGTAATCTTTGTAAGGAATTAATCCTGATTGGTATGTGTTCTAATCTCCTTTGATCTGATTGATAACTAGGGCTGAGTCGCCATATACATCCAAGTTCTTGATCCTTAAGTCGGTCGTTTCTTCGAGACCCATGATACAAGCCTCGTATTCGGCCTCGTTATTTGTACATTTGAATGTCAGTCTGGCGGTGAAAGGAATGTGAGTACCCTTAGGTGTTATAATGATTGCCCCAATCCCATTTCCATAATGATTGATAGCTCTGTCAAAAATTAATCCCCATTGGGATCCTGGTTCTGGCCCTTCACTGGGTAGTGGTTCATCGCAGTCTTTCATTTTTAGATACATGACATCTTCGTCTGGGAAGTCAAGCTCGACTGATTCCTAATCGCCAATCGGTTGATGAACCAAATGATCGGCTAAAACACTTCCTTTTACGGCTTTCTGAGCATGGTATTCGATGTCGTATTCCGATAACAACATCTGCCACCGGGCAATTCTCCCCGTGAGAGCAGGCTTTTTGAAGACATACTTGATCGGATCCATTTCGGAGATTAACCAAGTAGTGTGACGAATCATATACTGGCAAAGATGTTTGGTTGCCCAAGCCAGAGCACATTAAGTTTTCTCAAGCATAGTGTACCGAGTCTCGCAGTCGGTGAATTTCTTGCTCAACTAGTAAATGGCATACTCTTTCCTTTTTGTTTCGTCTTGTTGGCCAAGTACACAACCCATTGAGTCTTCCAAGACTATTAAGTAAATGATCAGTGGTCTTCCTTCCACTGGAGGTGATAGAATTGGTGGGTTCAACAGGTATTCCTTGATACTGTCGAAGGCAATTTGGCAGTCCTCTGTCCAAACATAGTCCTGATTCTTTTTTAGTAATTTGAAAATTGGCGCGCATGTCGCGTTCATGAGGAGTATGAATCTGGAAATGTAGTTCAAACGTACCAGGAATCCCCTGACTTGTTTTTCAGTCCTCGAAGAAGGCATTTCTTGAATGGCATTGACCTTGTCAGGATCAACCTCAATTCCCTTTTGGCTGACGATGAACCCTAAGAGTTTCCCTGAACGGACACCGAAGGTGCACTTATTAGGATTCAAGCGGAGTTTATACTTTCTCAACCGCTCGAATAGCTTTGACAGATGGGTCACATGCTCATCTTCTATTTTAGATTTGGCAATCATATCATCGACATACACCTCAATTTCTTTGTGTATCATGTCATGAAACAGAGTAGTCATGGCCCTTTGATAGGTTGCCCCGGCATTCTTCAAACCGAACGGCATTACCTTGTAACAAAATGTGCCCCATGGGGTAATGAACGAAGTTTTCTCCATGTCTTTCGGCGCCATTTTGATTTGGTTATAGCCCGAGAATCCATCCATAAAGGAGAAGACTTTGAACTTTGTTGTACTGTCAACCAGCATATCAATGTGTGGTAAAGGAAAGTCGTCCTTTATACTAGCCTTGTTTAGATCCATGTAGTCTACACACATTCTGAATTTTCCATCCTTTTTCGGAACTGGTACGATGTTGGCTAACCATTGAGGATATTCTGATGTGGCGAGGAAACTTGTGTCAATCTATTTCTAGACTTCCTCTTTGATTTTGATGGCCATGTCTGGATGAGTTCGTCTCAACCTCTGTTTTACTGGTAGACATTCTGATCTTAAAGGTAGATGATGTTCCACGATGCTAGTATCCAACCATGGTATGTCCTGATAGGACCAAGCAAACACATCGGGGAATTCTTTGAGAAGCTTTGTCAAACTCTCTTTGGCAGTTGGACTGAGCAGTGCCCCAATCCTGACCTCTTTTCCCTCTTCCTCTGAGCCCATGTTGATTGTTTTTAATGGCTCCTTGTGAGGTTTAATGGACCTTTCCTCTTGTCTTAGTAATCGGGAGATCTCCTCTGGAATTTCCTTGTCATCTTCTTCTTCAGCCTCAAATACCGGGAATTCAAAGTTGGGAGAAGGCATCGGATCGTATGTTTCAATGGGGTTTAAAACAAGTAATCTACATTACGTGATGATTTTTGTTTAGAAGAGATGGAGAAAATGCAAGAGTGCGTGCAGTGTATTTTTTTTTACTGCTTATTTTTATTATTTGAATTGCTTTTTAGGATTACCATTTTCTGAAAAACGAAAAGAGAAAACAGCAACTAATGCGGAAATTACAGAACGACGTTTATTTATTTATTTATGGTTTTGTCGATTCTTGAAACTATATCCCTATAAAACAAAACTCTGTCACTTTGGACGAAGTGAAGAGGGACATTTACAAAAAGTGAGCCCTATCAAAACATCTGTTTCACCTGGGCAGGGTGAAAGGTTAAAACAAAGATGGCCATTACTTAGACTTATGAACGATCTTTGGAACATTGACAGCAACCCATTGGCGGCGAACTCCTCGGTGAATCACAAAGTCTGGTACCTTCCTTGATTTGTCTTCAGAAATAACGCTGATTTCTGGTGGAGCAGGATCATTGGAATCTGTCTCCCAGGAAGAGTTGTCGTAGGAGGATTCCTCAGTTGTATTTTGCATAGTATTTGTGCTCTCAGGAAAATCCCCCCATCCATTGGCTGGATGTCCTTGAGCCTGATACGAGAGCTTTCAGGAGAAGTGTACTTGCCCAAGAAGTCGTACTTTCCACTCGGTTATCCTAAGGTGTCCCACACTTCTTTTGAACTAGAGGAATCATCTCTCTCGATGACGTTGACCTCAGGAAAAGCATAGTTAATGAATTCTAGTCCTACAAACTTTTTAAATTCATCGTCGTGCTGGACGTTTTTTGAATGACATGAGTGTTGATCCCATGACATGGTGGGGACGGATGTATTCTTTTCAATAATGCTCAGCTGATTTTCATTGTTCAGCTGATTTTCTTGCCCCAAGTCTCCTGGGTACGGCTGCCGCATAGGCAGGCCATCCATTGGACCATAATAGTCGTGGTCAAAGTTATATTTCATCAGAGTGTCTTCCTCTAATGAACTTGGCGGAGCACGGCATCCTTTCGGATCACAACCTCCGTATATCATTTCGACGTCTGACCTCGGTATAAATCTCGGACTTTGTGTGGGATAGAAAAATGGAGTAGGCACCTCTTCCTGAGACATATAACCGTCCTCGTTAAGATAGGACTTCCATTCTTCATCGGTGTCGGAGGAATCTCCCTCGTTGATGGTATGTACTTCTTGAGACACTAGGTGAAGGAAACCTCCACTATGGAAGAAGTTCTGAATGGGATGAAGACTTTCACCGTTAGCAGCAGTCTAGGTACAGGTTGTAGAAAAATCAAGACCCTTCTTTGTTTTATTATCAGTAGGAATGATAAGCTGTCCCCATCCTTTTGCGTTGTTACTCTCAATTACTTTGGGAGCATTTTTGTATGAGGAAATCGATGTTCCTTTTTTTGACTGATTGTCATTGCTCACTGAAAGTGCTTGGAACTAAGTTCCAACAACTTCCTCAGGTTCTACACAAGTGGATAATGATAGGTTACTCATGATCAAGGCTTGTTCTCCACAGACCGTGATGAGTTGGTCATTCTTAACAAACTTCAGCTTCTGGTGAAGTGTCGAAGTGACTGCCCCAGCCTGGTATATCCAAGGTCTTCCTAATAAGCAATTGTATGTTGCCCGGATGTCCATGACCTGGAAAGTGATTAGGAAAGTGTGAGGACCGATGGTTATGGGAAGGTCGACTTCACTGATAACTATTTTTCTAGACCCGTCAAATGCTTTGACGACGACCCCATTGCCTCTCATCGGAGATCCTTTGAATGATAGTCGCATTAAAGTGGACTTCGGAATGACGTTGAGAGCCGATCTGGTGTCTACCAGTACGCTGGCTAAAGCATCGTCCTGGCAGTTGACTGTAATATTGAGCGCCATGTTATGACTTTTGCCTTCTTCCGGCAGTTCCTCATCACTAAAGCCCAAGTTGTTGCAGGAAGTGATGCTAGAGACGATATTATCAAATTGTCGTATTGACACATCCTGTTCCACAAAGGCCTATTCTAAGACTTTCTGTAGAGCCTCTCTGTGGGCTTCGGAACTGAGCAAAAGCGATAACACTGAGATTTTTGAAGGAGTTTGTAACAGTTGATCAACAATGTTGTATTCACTCCTTTGGATGAGCTTCAGCATCTCATCATCATTCTTTGAAAGGTCGGGATCACTGGACTGACCGACTGGTGGATTAGGAACTTCTGTTTGAGGTTCTTTTTCTCTGTTAGGTTCTCCAATTCCTCTATTGAAGATTCGACCGCTCCGTGTTACTTGACTGATGTCTGCAATATTTACAATGGAGGGTAATGGAATTTCCTTTCCATTCTCGATTGTTGTTGCACCGTATTTGTTAGGGTCGCCTTAGCTGATTCATACGGTAGCGGTCCCGGCAAATAACTAACTATAGGAGTCTTCTGATTTTTTTGACCATCGTAAGTAACCTCAATCAATTCTTGGTTAAGAACCTTCGATTTGTCAAGTAGAGGGATGATGGTACAAACATCTTTGGTCCTTTCATGATCAGAGATCACGACAACATCCTTAATCTGATCAGCGAAATAGTTTGGCGTCCAGTTGATAGACCCCAAAACTGGATATTGTTGAATCTCTTTGCGGTCCAACTGACTCTGAAGGGCTGCTCGCACGAGGTAACATCCTTGATTATTTTTCGAGCAGACTCTACAGCACTCGTAGTTATGTGGTGGCACCTGGCCACGGCCATTTTGAATGCAGTGTAACCTTACCAGGTCTATTTCCATAGATCGGACATCCTGACTTTGATGCCTAGTAGGGTTCCCGTTTGTCACACTGATTTGTTGCGTGTCTTTATCCATATAGATTAGAATGAACCAGTGGTTTAACAAGTATTGTAAAGTTCTCTGAACGAGAGCATAACCTTGGTCGCTCTCACAACATACTTTACAACTCAGATAATCATGTGAAGTGAGAAAACCGAGTTGGACCTGTCTGGCGTGTAACTCCACCAAGCTGGTATTCATCAAACGAATATCGAAGATTTGGATCATGTTTATCGGATAAGGATTTCTATCATGATAGTCCTGGATCCATCCAAGATCCATCTGACGCTGGAGGGCCTCTTGTACAAAAGAGCATCCCTGTTTGTTTACCGAGCAAGTCAGACAGGAATCGTAATCATGTTGTGGCAGATTATGATATTGGCTTTGCCTTGAGTGCATTGCCACCAAGTTGACATTCATCGCACGGATGTCGTGGTTCTGAATGATGTTGGAACTTGTATAAGTCATGTTAACTCCACGAACTCGGTGTTCTTGGATCCATCCGAGATTCAATTGTTCCTGTAGAGCTGATTACACCACAGAACATCCTTGATTATTTTTAGAGCAGATATTACACTGATGATAATTATGAGGTGGCACATGGTTGTATCCACTCTGCCTACAATGCATCTTGACCAAGTTGGCCCTTAATAAGAGTACATCATGAATTTGATAGCTGTTGTTAGACTCTCCTTCTATCAAATTTATCGCAGCTTTCTCGTGTTGAGGCAGCGGGTTTGTGAGAACATTCGGATTCGTATCTTTGAAAAATAAGACCCCGCTCCTAACAAGCTTTTGCACATTGGATTTGAAACTGAGGCAATTTTCTATGTTATGCACTGGTCCTCCTTGGTGGTAAAGGCAAGTCTGATCTGCTTTAAACCAAAAAGGCGGATTTTCCGGTACTGTAAGAGGAGACCTGGTTTGGACATTCCCCTTAACCAGTAAGAGTGGAAACAATTCTGCGTACAACATCGGTATAGGGTCGAACCCTGGTGGTCGCGTTGTACGGTTGTTGTTATATGGAGGACGAGCATGCTGAAGAGGCTGTTGTGTCCTTTGCTGATATTATTGTTGATTCGGTTGGCTTTGTACAACCTGAGGTTGATACGTTGGAACAGACGCAGGGTTGATAGCAGGAGTTACAGCTGCTACTGGTTGGTATCGTCGCCTTTGCTTTTCGAGAGAGATATTCCCAATATCTTGCTCTTTTTTCTTAGAGAGAGCACTACCGTATCATTTTGTACTACTTGAGGATCCAGCGTCTTTTACTAAATGTCCTTCTCAGACGGCTTTCTCAAGACGAACTCCCATGCCCACCATCTTGGTGAAGTCACTGGGCGCACTGGCAACCATTATGTCGTAGTAAAATGAGCTCAAGGTCTTTAAGAAGATATTTGCCATCTCTTTTTCCTCAAGAGGTGGACAAATCTGAGCGGCAATTTCACGCCATCTCTGAGCATACTCCTTAAAGGTTTCCTTGTCCTTCTGTGACATCGATCTGAGTTGATCTCTGTCTGGTGCCATGTCCAGGTTATACTTATATTGTTGAACAAAGGCAGCGCCAAGATCTCTGAAAGTGCCGATCTTAGTGCGGTTTAAACTCATGTACCATTTGAGTGCGGCATTGGTTAAACTATCCTGAAAGTAGTGAATTAGTAGCTCCTAGTTCTTTGTCTGAGCTGACATTCGCCGAGCATACATCACCAAGTGGCTTTGAGGGCAAGAGTTACCCTTGTACTTTTCAAAATCGGGTACCTGGAACTTGTGCGGAACTTTCACATTGGGGACCAAACAAAGGTCTACGGCGTCCTTTCCAAATAGATCCTGACCGCGAAGGACTTGCAGTTCTTTCTGCGTCTCTAGGAATTGTTCCTGGAACTCATTCATTCTGTCGAACATACTTTCGTTTCCACCAGAAGGTATCTGTGGAATCTATTCTTCCGGGACAGTGTGTACCATGGGTGGTGGTATAGTCATTATGGCCAAGACTCTCGGTGCCTCCTGAAGTTTGTAACCTTCAGGAGTTACTGTCATGCCCCTGGCATCTTCGCTTTCCCGAAGTTTGTAATCTTCAGGCCCAGCGGCTCCTGCTGAAGTTTTTGGATCATCAGTGATCGGTGGAATATATCCCTCTGGGATATAGTTGAGTGGCATGCCCAGGGGACGATCTTTCGGCATTTTGTACCTAGGGTCATACTTTTCCACTATAGGCGTTGATGTGATCTCTGAGATCACAGTCCTTTGTTGTTGCACTTGAGCTTCTGCTAGAGCTTGCATGTCGTTATGAAGCTTTCTCATATCCTCTTTCAGAGTGTCGATCTCTTCTCTCAACTCTCTATTCTCTTCCTCGAGATCATCCATCTTTTTCTGATGATTGGCCCGAGTATTGTACGAATGAGACAGTTTGACTCTAGAATCGAGACACAAACGTGAGGTTCATAGGTAAAAAGAATACGTTTATGCGAGAATGATGTGCAATGGTTATATTAATTGTATATATTTTTCGTTTATTCAAAGTAAACTTCGACAATTAGATTGCAAATATAAACAGTGGGGAAACCCCATTTTATTGAATTCAAAGATTGCGGAAATGGAAATACAGTAATTTACAAAGTGCTGTAAAAGGAAATCTAAACTTATGGGTCCTGAGTCCTCTCTGAAGCGAGCTCAGGTGCTGGTTCTGGTACTTTCTTTTTCTTTGACCGGGGCTCTTGAGCCGTTGTCGGGTCGTCATTCCTTTGCCAAGTGAAATGAGCGATCAAATTCCTTTGGTCATCCTGATTTTCTACAGCATGTTGCTCTAAAATCTCAATCAGAGCATCTTTATCTTTCAATAGTTATTGTATTTTCTTGCACTCCACATTGAGAATACTGTACTTGTTCCTCCAAGACCTCTTCTCCTATTGAACTTTGTTGAGAGTAACCTGAAGTTTTTTCGTCTCAGACATAAAATAAAGGACATGGTCCCTTAACGGAAGAACTTCCTAACGAGGGTAAGGCATCCTCAGCTTGAGAGCTCTAATTTGTACCTAGTGGAGATAAGGCTCCACCGAGACGCAGTATGGTTTTCCTAGAGACTCTCTTCCTTTCCTATGAACGTGGTTCCAAGCATGCACTATTTCTGTCTTTAGTGCTCTATCATTTTCTCCTTCCTTGAAGAAAAGACCTTCCAGATGAGCATTTCGCGGGACATGCCTCATCGGGTATCCGAATTAACGACGAACTAAAATTGGATGATAGTTGATTCCTCCCTTAGTTCCTATAAGGGGTACATTTGGGAAATTTCCACAACGGTTAATGATTTTGATCCCGTCATAGTTTCGATTGTACCAATCGATGTCAGAGTTGGTAAGAGACATAATTCTCTGCGACCAACGTAAAGTATTCTTTTGATCCCAAAATGCAGCAGACTTGGGTAAGTGGGAAGTGAACCATTTGTACAGCATGGGTACACAGCATGTGATCATTCCTCTGTTGTACAAATTCCTTAAGTGTACAGAATGATAAGCATCTATGAGCAAGGTCGGTACAGGGTTTCCAATCAGAAAAATCTTAATGGCGTTGATATCTACAAAGTTATCGATGTTGGGAAACAAAAATAACCCGTAGGTGAGCAAAACAAAGATGCTCTCGAAAGCGGACACGTTCCCTATACTAGCAAAGTATAGAGCTTTATTTGTCAAGAACTGGGATGGCAAACCCTGGATTCCCCCCTTAGTGGTCATGTGAGTACTGACTTCTGACTCGTCCAAATAGATTTCTCTCGCAATGGTTTGATCCTTTGGAATCTCTTCCAGTCCAAAAAAGGGAGCTTGATCAGTGATATGTAAATTAGTCAGGTGAGAGTACTCCTCCAGTGTTGGTGCTAGCTAATAATCCGAGAATATGAACAGTGATAGACCAGATCGTAGAACTAGATTAGTGTGGACAGGATTCCTTCGATTACATGAACCCTTAACAAGGACAGCAGTCCTCCATACTTGGCTCTGAAAGCCTCGGGGTTGGTGATCATTCTCGTCAGACCTCTTAAATCCTCTAGTTTTGGAACCTTGAAGGTGTACTTGTGAGTTTTCCTTCTACCGAAATCCATTAACAATCTCTTTATCTGACATTTGCAATCATTGTCTTAGTTTAATTTGAAAAAGAGAGATTAGAAGAGAAGATTTTTCTTTGTTTTTTTTTAATGTTTTTTAAATGAATGCATGAATGCAGCACACAAAAACATAGAAAAAACATGGGTTCAAAGGGTCGGTGTCATGAAGTCAAGGCTCTACCCATCCCCAAAGGTTTATACTGGTATTTTTTGTACTTGTCCGCAAAATCATTGACCCCTCTTGGGATAACAACAGCAAGCGGATCACCAGCGAGCTGATGTATCCTAGAGTGATCTTAAATGAGGGTAATATCGCGTGACAACTATTCCTGATAACTTCTGCACTACAAAATGGTTTCAGTCTACTAAAAAACACAGCTTCTCAGATAACCCATTCGACCACACTACTTTCAACAACCGAAGTCGTATAGGCAATGTATCTGTAAAGGGAGTCTCCACTAAGTTTGATGGTCGACCGGGGACTCTTAACTGGGATTCACTCCCCGCAAGATTACCCGTATAATGCCATCACCTATCTTAGGTGTATACTCAATCTTTCCACATGCGGCATCACACGCATTCCCATTAGTAGAAAAATAAACACAGATATCAGTTAGCAAAAGCAGTATATATATTTGTCTTAATCATCCTAGACCTCTAGTATTATGATCTTATACAGACAATAACTCCCCAGCAGAGTCGCCATTTCTGTGACATTTCGAGAACTTAAGGTTTCATCCCTTGGGAATGCAAGAAAGAATGCCTTCCACTGTGGTTGCCACTTTTCTGTGGCATTTTCTAAACTTAAGGTTAAGATTGTAAGAAAGAGAAGAAGGCCCCACGGTGGGCGCCATTTTACTGTAGCACGATTTTTGTGCTTTCGAATCACTATCGCTTTGGAACTACAGTTCGATTCATTTTTTATCCTGTTGAGCTGATTAAGGAAGGGAAATAGATGTCTCCAATTAACCCTGCTTGCAAACTGAGTTTAAACATTCAAAACTGTTGGTTTACAGATGCTATTAAGATGTGGGTCCCTCTTCAGTTATTTTGTTAAGAATAGAATGTTTGGACCATTTGTGGGGTTTTAAGATCTTAGGTCTGATGCTTTTTTATTGATGTATGAAGGTACGGGATTTTGGGTTTTTGATTAGTATGCTCGCTAAGATTTTGCAATCATATGCCTACGTATTCCCGAAACAGGGAAATCAGAGCGATCATAGTTCCTCCTATTCTATGGGAGGAAAGAGGTGTTTTGGTGTCTTGTTCAAAGCCCAAGACATGAAGCTGAAGGTAGTTTTTATCTTGTTTAAAGCCCAAGATGTGAAGCTAAAAAGGGTTGACTCAACAAGAGAGTTTTGAACAGGTGATTGACTCAACAAGAGAGTCTGAAGGTTGTTTGACTCAACGAGAGAGTCTTTTATACTCAACAAGAGAGTGATTTTCTGTCTCGTATGAAGCCCGAGATTGAGGCTAAAAGGAGATTGACTCAACAAGAGAGTCTTTTACACTCAACAAGAGAGTGTTTTTCTATCTCGTACGAAGCCCGAGATGGAGGCTAAAAAGGTGGTTGACTCAACAAGAGAGTCTTTTATACTCAATAAGAGAGTGATTTACATGTCTTGTATAAAGCCCAAGACGGAGGCTAAAAAAGGGATTGACTCAACAAGAGAGTCTTTTATACTCAACAAGAGAGTGGGTTTCTATGTCTTGTACAAAGCCCAAGACGGAGGCTAAAAGTGGTTTGACTCAACAAGAGAGTCCTTTATACTCAACAAGAGAGTGTTTTCTATTTGTCTTGTACAAAGCCCAAGACGGAGGCTAAAAAATGTTGACTCAACAAGAGAGTCTGAAAAGGTTAGCTCTGCTAGGGAGAATCATTTGTACAAATCCCAAGAGGAGGCTGCCTTACCGCTATGGATTTTGGAGATCCAGAAGCGGGTCCAAGTGTGGGGAACTCTCATGGGAGAGACTGGGGTTTCTTCCTATGTTGGAAAGGAGCTTGAGAATGTCTTTGAGACTCAAGGGTCTTAGACTGTCCAAGTCTAGAGTTTTATCCTTTGTACAATGCCCAAGAGGAGGCACGAGCATTAAGGGATGAGTATCAACCCTAAAGTGGCCAGGGTTTTGACGCGGGAAAGACTGCTCTAGCAAAGGATGACTAAGTTCTGTCTTATACCTTTAAGAGGTCGTCAGGGTCCTTGTATTAAGATCAAGAGAAGGCATGAGAACTTTTAAGAAGCCGAAGGTTCCTTGTACAACGCCCAAGAGGAGGCGGGGATGCTTTTAGGAAGCCTGTGGGTCCCCAAACCAAGAGAAGTTCAAGAAATGTAATTCACCGAGAAGAGATCATTCCAGAAAAGTTCAAGGATTTGGAAGAAACTCAAGAGATGCCATTCACGGAGAAAAGATCATCTCTGGGGAGTTAGAGTTTCTTTGACAATTTCTAAGGGTGACAGTCTGAGAAAAGGTTCACCGAGAATACTGCCTTTCTCTTTGTTCCATATTGTTTAACCCCAAGAGGAGGGAAGACTGTATCTGGAATCCTACGGGGGATCTCGTTTTATTTGTATTTAAGAGTGACCAACAAGGCTTTACCTAGTGCTAGACGTAGTTGTCGGGGAAAACTCTAAATAACTATACTAGTATTACACAATTGATATGTGACAAGGATATAAAAGGATGTGAAAGAAGACTTACAGTGAAGCAGCCCCACAATACAGTTATATATATATATATATATATATATATATATATATATATGAAAGCGGTTAATGAAAGTGGATAAACACTTACCCGTTGTAGAGCTTCCATGCTGTTTGGTTAGTTGTTCAACAAAGAAAGTTTTGATAACAACATATATTTGAATTCAAAATCAAAGTATAAAGTGCTTTGAAAAGATTGTTGGGGCTTACAGCTCGAGGAGAGGCCCAAGTTTTAACGATGATCGCACCGTTGTTTAAAAAACTGTACAGAGGGACTTATACAATATGTGAGGCCCAAAAAGTTTTTATGTACAAGGGGATGGGTCTTACACTCTATTAGAGGCCCAAAGAGTTTTAAGAAAAAGAATTGGGACTTATAGCTCGAGGAGAGGCCCAGTTGATTTTGTTAAAAAGGCGACGATCGCGCCGTTGTTTTTGAAAATACAGTGGGACTTATTCAATGACTGAGGCCCAAAAGGTGGTGTATTTACAAAAGGATTTGGACTTACACTCTATTAGAGGCCCAAAGAAATTGTTTTTGAAAAGGAATGGGACTTATAGCTCGAGGAGAGGCCCAGATGATTTTATTTTAAACTGGCGATCGCGCCGAGATTTTTTTGAGTGAGAAATTAATTTTTCAAATCATTAATAAAATAATATGAAAAATAAGAAAATAGGAAAAAGTGATAAAAAAGGGGTCTGGGGGGGATTCGAACCCCAGACCTCTCGCTTGCCAATACTCACAAACATACTAGTGTTTCCACTAGGGCGCAATGCCAATTCATTATATACATGGCAAATGAAAAACATAAGGCGAACTTGGTTGGAAAACCTGAAAAATGGCGCCATGGCCATCTTCTTCCTCGAGCTCGTGCATGAAGCACCCTATCTCACTCGTCTCTCATCCATTTGACATGATTCAAACACCAAACTCATGCGTTTTTGAACAAGGATCATCATGGCAATATTCAATTTTATTAAAATGGATTGAATCAGAACATAACAAATTAAAACCTGAATAACCCTAAAATTGGCATGAACTCAAGGAAATCCTATATACGAATTGTAAACAATAATTGATTGAGGGGAAACACTCAACATATGATGACAAGCAATTGGCAAAAGTATCATGCGAGGAAATATGCATGGATCATGAAGATGTAGTTTTCAGGCTTACCTTGATGTAAGCTGAAATGGAACTCTGCACAGATGGTGTTCCAGAAGTGATTTGATGATCCCTACAGCTTCAATGGATGTTGTTGAGTGGATTGTAAGCCTTAGAACACTTAGAAAATCTTTGGATCAAGTTGGAGGAATCTAACTACAGAATTAAGGCATAATGGCTTGGTTGAAGAGTGATTTTGAGCTAAACGTGTTACGAAGATAGTTTAAGTGTTTGAACACCTCATATACATCATATGTGATGTGTTGAGCAATTGGAATGGATTGCTTAAGGCTGCAACTCAAAACCCGATGGTGGTTGCTCAAAAACAAAGAAACTTGGCACTTAAGAGAGAATGAGAGAAAGCAATGTTGTAAGTTGCTTTGGGTGATTTGAATGATCAATTGGAACCTCTATTTATAGGTGATCAACACTTGTCTTGGAGGAATAGTGAATGGCTGCTGGATCAGATCACATTCAATGCTTTGGCTTGGTGGCATTTCTTCTCATGCAAGGCAACCTAGCCCCTCCCAAGAGCAGGGCTATGTCTTGACCAAATCCACATTCTTCAGATGTTTTTATTGTTGTTCAATCAGAGAAATTAACTGAGGAGAGTGAGAATCTTGAAAGTGCATTATTCCACATTAATGCCCTTGAATTCAAGGCATAATATGCCAAAATGCATTGATCTCAAGTTGGAAGATCCTTTGGCTTTTGGACTCAGCTTTGCAAGTTGGATCCTTTGGATTAGGATCAGATTAGATGACTATAGCATAGGGATCATTGGTCTTGAATCAGAAATCATGTAAAGCAAGCCAAAGTTCAAATTGATTTTTCCAAAACAGTTGCAGCAGCATGACTTTGGGCATGGATTTCTCTTGGATCAAGTTGGATCAATTCATGCTAATAAGCTCTTTGAATTCTTAGCAACATATGTAATAACATTGATGTTTACCTTTGGAACTGATTCCACTTCCAACTATGTGAAAAAACCTCACAAGTTTTGGTGTTTTCAACAAAATCTGTCTTGGACAGAATTTTGTCTAAGTGTTGGAAAAGTTGTACTTTCATGTTTTTAGGGATTTTGGTCTAATCATAACTCATAATCCATAATGAATTGGAGTGAGGTGTAGTTGACACTTTTAAAGTATGCCATGAGAGCTACAAATCCATCTTTGGATCAGCCCAAATGGTTGCTTGGATCTCAAGTTATGATCCTTGGAAGTTGGTACCCTAGCCACTTTGTTCCATAACTTAGAAAATTTCTAAGTTTTTTATGGTTACCCCTTTTACAAGTTATCCCACTTTTCTTGATTTTTCTTGATGAATGTTGATTCAAATCACACATTAACATCATTTTAGGGTTAGGGAACCATAATTGACCAAAAAATCAAAAAGTCAAACTTTGACTTTTGGGCACAGTTGACTTTTTATCAAATGAATTCCAACCTGTGCGATCCTCTATGAAATCAAGTCCTTGACCTAAATCAAACTTGATGGATTGATTTCATAGGTGTTATAAGGTATATTGAATCATGTCCCAAGGTTTGGGAGCATGCCTGGGTCAAAAGTCAAAGGCACAATTGACTTTTCCCACGAAACCCTAATTGTGGTTCTGATGAATTTGAAACTTGTTGATCAAGCTTCTTGGATCAATCCATTATTGCAAATGGATCAATGTAGTGTGTTAGAGACCCTCAAATCCTCTCTTGAGGTCTTGGCTCATGTTTTGTCCCAAAAGTCAACTTAGGGGTGAATTAGGTCAAGAAACCCTAATTCCTGATTTTTGGATAAATGCATCCCCTGAGGCAAAATTGACTTGATGATTGGGTTCATAATGTCCCTTGGAGTATCTTAGGTTGTGCTTTGAAGCCTTTGGCTCATGCCCAGAGGAAAATTTCCATCTGGAGGCCCTGGTCGACCAAAACCCTAATTTGGTGACACTGGCGATCTTGAGGCCTAATCCATTTGGACTGTTGCAGCCTTGTGCTTAATCCTTGAGGTGGGAGTCCTCTTGATCCATTGTGGATATTTAAGAGGTTAAACAAGTTGAAGATCATGTCATTTCTTGATTGATCCTTTGTTTAAGAGCTCTGAGAGGGCTTGAAACCCTAAGTTTGATTGTAGTGGATGCTCACCCATCTTTAGAAAGACTAATGAGGTATGATGGCCCATCCATATTGTGATGATGATTTGCATAATGATGGGGAATCTTAGTGGTCAAAATTTGGGGTATGACAAAGATATGGAGAAAACTTCATTCATCACCCCATGGGGCACCTTTTGTTACAAGGTAATGTCGTTCGGTCTGAAGAATGCGGGTGCAACCTATCAAAGGGCCATGACAACTCTGTTTCACGACATGATGCACAAAGAGATTGAAGTGTACGTCGATGACATGATATCCAAATCTAAAACAGAAGAAGAGCATGTGACACACCTATCAAAGTTATTCGAGCGTCTGAGAAAATATAAACTCCGCTTGAATCCCAGTAAATGCACATTCGGTGTCTGCTCAGGAAAACTCTTGGGATTTATCGTCAGCCAAAAAGGAATTGAGGTTGATCCCGACAAGGTCAAGGTCATTCAAGAAATTCCTTCACCGAAGACTAAAAACAAGTTAGAGTTTTTTGGGACGTCTGAATTACATCTCAAGATTTATGTCCCTCATGACTGCGACATACGCACCGATCTTCAAACTACTCAGAAAGAACCAAAGTTGTGTATGGATAGAAGATTGCCAAAAAGAGTTCGACAGCATCAAAGAATATTTGTTGAAACCACCTATTATGTCTCCTCTAGTGGAAGGAAGACCACTAATCATCTACCTAACAGTCTTGGAAGACTCCATGGGTTGTGTGCTTGGCCAACAAGACGAGACAAAGAGAAAAGAATGACGGCTTTATGCCATGGTCAGTTATATCAGCATAGAATGAAGAGGGTGTTTGAAAAAAAGGTCCGACCTCGTTTCTTCAAAGATGGAGACCTCGTGCTCAAGAAGATACAATCATTTCTCACTGATTCTAGGGGCAAATTGACTCCAAATTATGATGGCCCTTATGTTGTTAAGAAAGCCTTTTCAGACGGTGTCTTAAGACTCGCAACCATGGATGAAGAAGAGTTTACCTACCCCACGAATGTTGATCTAGTCAAGAAATACTTCGTCTAAATAAAAAAAACGTCTCGTTGGACTGAAAACCCGAAAGGGCAGTCCAGACAAAAATTAGAGACATAAATAATAGTCATCCCGATGGATTGAAAACCTAAAAAGGCAATCCAGGCAGAAGTTAGGGTTACATGGCAAGTAACTATATTCGACAAGATTGACTCCTCAAAGGTAACGTCATCCGTCAGGAAAACTTCAATCGAGGTCACCTTCAACAGAAGCTCAGAATGTCCAGAATTCAAATTTGGTGGAAGGATAGCGGTCGTTATGTTTCAATGTAGTCCCTTTTCCCTTAAATTACCATTTTCTAAACTTTGTAATGCTATATGGGATCACGCGCTTGGCTGATTACCATTCTATCAATAAAATTTGAGCTCGTGTGCCTTTTGTTTATAATTCTCATTTATTTTGCTTTACAGAACGACGTTTTTAATATGATCAATGATTCTTGAAACAAAAATGAATTTACTTTTTCAAAACGAGAAGTTCAAGTTTTACTTTTAAAACAAAGATGGTAACCTCCTTTCGATTAATGAGCACAAAAAAAAGGAATATCGACTGCTTCTCTGGTAGTGATCTAACTTCAAAATGCCGAATCAAAGTACTCCTTTTGACTAGTGCACCCTGAATAAAGGATCAACTACTTCAGATGGAATGATCCATCTATCATCCTCGGCAGAGTTCTTACCTCTGAAAACCAATTGTTGGTTTTTCTCCCCAATAAGGTCCACCTCTAAAAAACAAGAACGAATTTCTATCCCTAGTAGGTTTGTACCTCCAGAAACCGGAACGAATATTGGAATCCCTATTCCAAAACAAAAGTACAACTTTCAGAATCTCCAGTAATACCCCTATCTCCCAGAGTGGTCGGGTATCCAGTTGTATCCCTCACCAATCTGTATGTCGTGTCTGCTTTGTCAGCATAAACATACATACATTATACATAATTGATTCATATTCATACACATATTGCATCAATATCACTTTGGTCATTCTTATCCCCAAGTGATAAATGTCTTCTCTCTGATAGAGTTGTCAGTTTTCCTTTCTGCTTCAGATAGGATAAAATTCCGGTCTAAGTTCTTTCCTCGTCAGGAAAATGTACCGTCTAAACAATCTCTCTCCAGTGTATTCCTGGATTGAAATTGGTCCTCAACCACTTTGATAACTTAAACCTCTAAAAGAAAAGAAGTCATTCAGATAGACATTTTGAAACATCCCTCTTCACCATTGAGGATGATATTTTGCTTTCTCGGATTAAAGAAAATCCCCAGAGAAATCCTTTCCACCAAAAGACTCTCGACAATGCGGCGATTTCTCCTCGAAAAGTTTGCTTTCAATGGAGTCATCAACACCTCAAAATTGGATTACATCACATGGCATTTCTCCGAAAAGGTCTCGAAGGAAAGTATGATGTAAAGCCACCAAGCAAAAAAAAATCTCCCAAGAGACTTGTTTTCCCCAGTAGGTCGACAAATGGCATCTCCGCGCAGAAGTTTGCACACCTCTGTAGTTCAGACAAATGGTTCTCCCCAGAAAGTCTGACATCAAATCTTTTTCCATCAAATGGCATTTCCCTAGTAAAACTTGGAGATAAGTTTGATGAAAACCACTACAAATATCATTCCTTGTCAAGAGAAGAACTCGACAAGAAGAAATTGGGACCAGTTTCGTGGCTGAAGACCAGGATCGAGGGGAAGTTTATTTTCAAAAGAAAAATGAGACCAGTTCCATGGCTGAAGACCAGGATCGAGGGGAAGTTTATTTTCAAAAGAAAATTGAGACCAGTTCCATGGTTGAAGACCAGGATCGAAGGGAAGTTTATTTCAAAAGAAAACTAAGACCAGTTCCGTGGCAGAAGACCAGGATCGAGGGGGAGTTTTACCTTTTTCTAAGTAACATTACTTAGCAAAAGAGGATGGATAAGAAAATCGCTACCATTCATAACCACAGTCAAAATTTCGGGTATTCTGATATTTAATCCTCTTTTACCTTGAATGTCCGAACATCTTCGCCATTCACACCTTCAGGTCCAAGAAGATTAAATTGGGGCATCTGTCATACCCCAAATTTTGACCACAAGATTTCCCATATTGTGCAAATCATCATCACAATATGGATGTACCTTCATACCTCACCAATCCTCTTAAAGATTGTTAAGCGTTCACTATAGTCAAGAATTAGGGTTTTGAGCCCCTCAGAGCACTCAGATAAGGGATCAATCAAGAATGGACATGATCCTCAACTTGTCAAGTCTCTCAAACATCCATGAAGGATCAAGAGGTTTCCCACATCAAGAATCAAGCACAAGAGTGCAACATTTTTAAATGGATCAAGCCTCAAGATCATCAGTGTCACCAGATTAGGGTTTTGGTCGACCAAGACCTCCAGAGATAAATTTTCATCTGGGTATGAGCCAATACACCAAAACAACACCAAAGCCTTGTTTTCTCACTCTCCCTCTCTTACTTCAATTTTGAGTCACAATGGAGCAATTCGGGGATTCTTGAAACCAGAGTAAAAACCACTCAAATAACTATCCAAACACATCACAAATCATTTATTGAAGGTGTTCAAACCTTCATCCTCATTGTACAACACCAAAATCAGAAAGCCAACCTCTAAAACCTCAAAATTTTGACTTTTCTGCATTTTTCAAGCATGCCTTGATCCAATCACTTTCAAAACCAAACAACCCTTCAAATACTCTCCAAATATCATCCTTAAATTGTTCTAACAGGTTTCCCTCAACTGTAACACCATTTGAGTGAGTTACTATTTTAGTCATTTTTGCCACATTTGCAAGAAAGAGCCAGTTCTTGTTCCTGAGGTTTCCAGCTGGTTTTTATCATCCTAAAAGCTTCTAAGGGATCTATCAAGAGTGTTTAAGGCATTAGATTACTTTTGGCACAAGCATTTTGCAAGATAGCACAAGGAGCTTCAAGAGGTAAGTGCATAACAATTTGAAATCTTTAAGATATGCATTGATTTGATGTCCATTGATCATGAACATGTCATACATATCATATGTGTTGTGTTTGAACCAATTTACCGTGCTATTATTGCTTGCATGAAGAGGTAGCATAGAACTTGCAAATTTTGGCCTATTTTGAAACCACTATCGGGTTTTAAAATGTAGGCATTTTTAGAAAATTCTAAGACCACCATTGGATTCCTCATGAAATTCTAGGTAGGATCCATCTAAATTTCATCCATTTTCATGGAGAAATGAAGAAGTTATGGCCTTCTTGCAAATCCCCCAAAACCTGATTCTTGCCTTTGCCTGACCTGAAAACAAGGATACCCTTATGTATTTATGGGGTGGTTTTGATACACAGATGTATCACCACCCCAGTGGTGGCAGCGCATGTGTGTTTGTTTAGAGGGCATGGGTTCAATACCCACCCAGACCATTTTTTATTCCCTCTCTTTTTTGCTATTTTTTTCATTTTTTTCATGATTTTCTTAATTAATCTCAAAATTAATTTCTCCTTCAATATTAATTATTTTTTATTGATTATTTTTTTCAAAATTCACAAAAATGTTGAAATATTTTATTCTATAAAAAAATAAAATTTATATTATTTATTTAATATAGCTTGAATTTTTGTAATTAATTTCATTTTTATTTGTTTTCAAACATTTTAAAAATTAGATTTCCACCTTGAATTTTCAAATTCAATTGGATTCCAAGCTTTCATGTGATTAAACATGATTTTTCAAAATATTTTTCAAAGTTGACAACTTGTTTTTGAATATATTTGATATTTTATATCATTTTTTATTTAATTTCCATTGAAAATTATATTTTTCAATCCAAAATAGGGTTTTCTCTAAATTTTGATTTTCAAACTTCATTTCAAACACTTTTGGGCCTCTAATAGAGCATAAGACTCATCCCCTTTATAAATACACCATTTTGGGCCTCAGTCATTGTATAAGTCCCAATACGATTTTCAAAATAAACGGTGCGATCGTTGTTTTTCATCTGGGCCTCCCCTTGGGCTGTAAGCCCCATCTCTTGTATAAAAATAAACTTTTGGGCCTCTATTAGAGTGTAAGACCCATCCCTTTTGTACATAAATAATTTTGGGCCTCAGTCATTGTATAAGTCCCTCTGTGGTTTTCAAAAATCACGGTGCGATCGTCGCCTTTTCAAATAAATCATCTGGGCCTCTCCTTGAGGATAAGCCCCATTATTTCTTTTTTCACAAACAATTTTGGGCCTCTATTAGAGTGTAAGACCCAACCCTCTCTTTGTACAAAAACAATTTTTGGGCCTCCGTTGTAGTATAAGTCCCACAACGTCTTTCGGTATCGCAGTACGATCAATGTTATCAAATAAGTTATGTGGGCCTCTCCTTGAGCTATAAGCTCTAAACAAATATTTTTTTGTTAACAACTTTCTTTTAATTCAAATTCAAATTCAATGTTTTTTTCAAAACTTTCTTCAATTTCTTGAAACCCTAAAAGAGGGAATACAGTTGTAGTAAATACAACAGATCACATTATGCTTGGGATTCTTCTCAACAGGTAAGCCCCAACATCTCTTGCAGTGCTTATTTCTTATATATCTGTCAATATAATTGTCTGTATATATACTTGTGCATATCTTGCTTAGAGTTTCCCCACCAGTTAGGTCTATGTTTAGGTCAAACCAGAGGTTACTTTTCAACATAGTCAAAACTAGTTCCACATAGGAAATTCCCTATACAATCTTACCTCCTCTTGGGCTTATACAATATGGAACAAAGAAAGGCATTATTCCCGGTGAAACCTCTCTTGAATTTCTTCAAACCTTAGAACTGTTCAGTAGAGAAAGGACTAATTCTCGGTGAAACCTTTCTTGAACTTTTCTTAGGCTTGGACCCACAGGCTTCCTAAAAGCATCCTCAGCCTCTTCTTGGGCTTAGTACAAGGACCCACAGGCTTCCAAAAAGCATCCCCAGCCTCCTCTTGAGCTTAGTACAAGGACCCCCAGGCTTCTTAGAAGTTCCTCAGCCTCCTCTTGGGCTTAGTAAAGGTATAGGATAGAAATTAGTCATCTCTACTAGTTCAATCCTCAAGAGAGCCAAGAATTCCAAAACATCATACCATCATAGGGTTGATTTTCATCCCTTAAACCCTCAGCCTCCTCTTGGGCTTTATACAAGCAGACTTGGATAATCTCAGCCTCCTCTTGGGCATCATACAAAGATCATTCTCCATCTAAGAATTAACCTATTTATGTAATTAGACTTGGAAAGTCTCATCTCCTCTTGGATCTCACCAAGAAACCCTCAAATTTCCTAAAAGCACAGGAAAAACCCTCAATCAATACACTAATCTCCAGCAGAGTTAAAACCTCCATAGGATTTCAAACTCAACTTTTAAACTCCTCTGGCCCCACAACAAGGTGTAAACCTACACCTTAAAATTCCCCAACCAGGGTCAATTTACCATCAATAAATCCCCCAAGAGAATCAGAGCCTCATGGCATCTGATATCTCAACTCCTCCCTGATCCCCAAAAGGAGAAAAACCTTTGGATTCCCCAATACCATCTGGACCTGCTCCTAGATTTCCATAAATTCTCAGCAAGAGATAGCCTCCTCTTAGGCTGCATATAAGAATCCCCCCTATTGGAGTCAGTCAGCCTCAACTTAGGCATTGTACAAGACAGATAAAAACCTCCTCAGTAAAGTCAGTCTCTTTTAAGCTTCAACCTTGGGCTTTGATCAAGGCATACAAAAATCAACATCCCCTCAGATGAGACCATGAGTTCTCTCTGTAGGAGGATATTTCCTCTATACATCACTTATCAAAACAGACAACCAAAATCTTTTTCCCAGATAATTGTTGTAAGTGGCACACTTGTTGATTCAAAATCCAAGCTGGAGTTCTTCCTTTATCCTGACTAAAATCATCTTTCATCTAACAGCTATAAGTGGCAAGCCTCTGGATTCCATACATCTAAGCCAATGTCCCTCTCTTAGCATGAAAGATTCATAAGGGAAAAGTGGCATTGCTCTACACTGAGTTAAAGCTTTCTTCCTTCATGATATCACCCTTATAAAGGAAATTATGGCATTGCTGGATTCATATATCCCAGTTAAAGTAATTTCCCTTATAACCCATTACTCAACTTTTATGATGAATAGGTGAGATATTCTCCCTTTAGAGATGAAAAATTCTCTCTCTCAGTCAACCTTTTAGCTTCAATCTTGGGCTTTGAATAAGACACAAATACTCTTCTAGCTTCAATCTTGGGCTTTGAACAAGACACTACATATCTTTCCTCCCATAGAATAGGAGGAACTACGATTGCTCTGATTTCCTAAATATCTTTACGGGAATACGTAGGCATAAGATTGCAAAATCTTAGCGAGCACATAAATAAAAAATTTTAGGTCCAGTACCTTCCCAAAAACAACAGAAAACCAAAAAATAGCAAAAACACCCTCTCAACACTCCCAAAGGAGAAACTTTCCCAAGCCACAGCAGATAATCACAAGAGAACATTTCAAATTAACAGAGAAATATGCACTAAAAGGCCTAGGATAACCATATATACACTGGGTGTTAATAGCTTCCCTTTGTATAACCTGACCCCGTTCCCCGATCTCTTAGCATTTGTTAAAGAAAACATTTGTGTGCATGGTTAGTTTTAGATATCTTCCCTTTCCTTTCCATCTTCATAGGATAAATAAGAAATCAGAAAGTAGCACCCAATTCCAACCATTGCGGTAAGGTGGTCGCATCACCGACAAAAATCGCACGCTACAAAGCTCTACACCTGTCATGACACTAGAGTACATGAAACGGTAAAAAGCTCAAATGTTATTTTCAAACAAAAATAATCAATATAGTAGTTCAAAATACTTCTTGACACTCCCCGACAACAGCGCCAAAAACTTGTCGTGCGTAAAAACGATTGTGGTGTCACATGAAAGTAAACATTATGTTTTAATTGTAGCAAGTGATATTAGTAAGGATATCGTACCTGCAGGGAGTGAAAGAGGTTTAGATTGAACTTTTGTAAGTATTCTTGTTTAAAACTAACATGAGCAAAGTAACAAATAATAATAGGTAATACAAGTTTAGTTGTCCACAACATAAACTAATTGCAATAAGTGAAGGTTTGATTATATCAAGAGAGTGAATGTTGAGTTATGATCCATTAATATGCATAGTAGCCAAAATGTGCAAGTAATGAGATGTGTCGTGCCTCAAAAGGTCAGAACGTGATCTTTATGTGTATCTCTACAACATCAAAACTTGCATTAATAGGGCAGGGGAAAAATCTCTAATTCTCACTTATAACCCTGAAATACGTCTGGTTTATATTCTGAATATCCTCAATGGTTATAGCTTCTTATCTCTAAGCAAGCTGATTAAGTGAATATCTCTATCCTACTTATTTTCACCACTTTTGTTATGAAGTCCACTTGTTGTTGGATATCTCACAACAACAAGCTTTTACCTTTTCTAAGTTGATCCTTCAAAGAAACAGATTTATAGCATAAAAACACATAACAAAATAAGAAACTAACATCACATCATTTTAACATAAAGGCAACATTATATTAACTTCACATGGCTCAACAAACAAGGGTTTAGCTCATAGTGAGGTTAGTACAAACTGCTGAACTGAAACTAACAGGAACCATATTTAAATAAAATATGTAAAAGAAATGACAACCTAGTAGTAACTTAGAGATATCTTGTGTTGGATAAACAGCAATTGAAGACTCCAGTCGTGTCATCTCTAAGCAATGAGTATAGGATTGGGCTAGAAGAAGAACTCTCTCTTTTCTCATATAAACCTCACACTGAATAAAACTAAAACTACTGAACTTCTTTCTTGGTGAGTGTGTGTGGAACTCTTTCTTCAATTCCTAAGGTCAGCATTTATAGGCACAAGTGTGGATGTGAAAGATCGTAGGCCTCGGATCATGGGCTTTTGATGTAAAAAAGGTTCAGCCTATATTCAAATTACCATATTCTCTTTTGCCCTCCATTCTTCGTGAACAAGCATCCTGGTACAGACAGTGGCGAGGGACAAGGCATCTGGTACAGGCTGCTGCAGTAGGTAGTGACGCAGAGGTGCATGCGGTTCAATGTTTGTGTCCAGGGTGTGCTTTTGCAGTGGTGGTTCCCACCATACTACTTCTTTGTCTTCTTGTACCATTGATCTTATCCATTTGATTCTCTATTTATTCCAAGCACAATTCTACCATGCAAGCCCTAGAATTATGCATACTTCATGCTTTAGGCCGTTATCTTCTTGTGATCTTCAGCAACTTTTCATTTTCCTTTCAGCTTTCTCTTTCAGACATTGTCTAGACCAGTCATGCCTCAGCTTGCCTTAAACTGCCTTGAAATTCATTAACACGCACATGAAAACTACAAAAGGAGCACATATTATGCTCCAAGCAAGATAAGCTAAAAATACTAAAACTTAATAAATAAATATTAAATTCATCACAAAAACATAATTGAAGTGGGATAATAATAACACACTAGCATGTCCTCAGGTGATGCGACAAGGATTGACATGAAAGTACTAATCACAACCAAATTAGATCAAAACAAATTTATGCAGGGACCCTCTGAATTTTAAAATTTGATGGATCACTCCAAAAATTGGCTTAACTCAGTCTTGCAACTGATCTTAAGTGAATGCATGATTAGTTTTACATGACTCATTCAGTCACACCAGTACTCTTCAGCAAAATAAGTTAGCCCTAATGCAATTCTAATTAATTAATCCTGAGGTCCAAGGGTTATCTTTTGTTTTCAAGAGGGGGGTTTTAACTGATTCTTTCTTGACTTCTTTCATGAAATGCCATGGACCATACTTCCACTTATTTATTTATTCTTTTGCACAATGCTTAACCTTTTCACTATATGGGATCTCACTTGTAATGAGTCCATCATGCTATTGTGATGAAGACATTGGTTGTTCCTCCAGTTTCGGGCATATGAACTTATTATTTTTGAAGTTTACTTTGGCTTACTTCACTTACACACTTTGTGTGTTTATTTTATTTGTGTAATGTGTCTTTTGAAAAGAATTTAAGTCTTAGGGCATGGGCAGGCCTACACTCGCCTCTAAGATGATACCAATTATGCGCGAAGTTTATTGCACTTTCGAACAACAATGTCCTCTGCCTTATTTTTCCTTGCTTCCTTATTTACTCCACCTTTGCTTTCATTTGGCATTGGTTCTTTCTCTTTTATCAGCTCCAGGGGCGACTTCTAGCATGACAGGGCTTGCTGGTCACCTTCTTCTTTGGGCTTTTCTTGATGGGGGTCTTCTTCTTGGCTGGGGTTACTTTGACAGGGGTTTCCTTGACTGGAGTTGCCTCTGGAGTGGTAACTGGAGTAAGAACTAGAGTGGGAACTGGAGTCTCACCATCACTCATCTCCTTCTCAACTTCTTCAAACTTCTCACCTTCAGGGCTACCCTTTGGCTCTAATTTATAGGAACCAGGAGTAGACTCTTCAGCACTGGAATAGTACTTAGACCAGTCTTCCTCTTCTTCAATTGCCTCATCAGCAACCTTGTCATTCTCCTCTAGCACTTCTTCATTTTCCTATAGAATTTCATTTTCTTACCCGTTTACATTTTCAAAACTTTCTTCTGTCTCAACTTATTTCACAAGGGTGGTGTTCATCTCAGCATTGTCTTTATCGGCTTCACTAATCATCTCTTTTAGAATATTGTCTTCTCCTTCCTCCTCATGGTCAGTGTTATTCAAATCAAAATCCTTGGTTGGGATGTCAATTGGTGGTGTGACAATGGGTGACTCTTTCTTTGATTTCTTCTCCTTTTTCTGTTTCTTCCTCCTGGGTGGGCTTGGCTTGTCTTACAGAGGCGCCTCCTTGCTTGCCTCTGGAGCTTCCATATCCACATTTTTCTTACTAATATTCTTCTTATCCTTCTTTTTCTTCTTTCCCTCTTTCTTTTTTTAGCCTTTTTCTTAATAATAACCTACTCAGGTTCTTCTTTATTTTCAAGTTCTCCTAAGATCTGCATTAGGAAGCTGGGTGGATTCATCATCTTAGAGGGGTTTTGGGTGGCACACAATCTTTCTTGCCACTCAAAATGCTTTTTCTTAAATTTGAAGAAATCCATCTGGTCCTTTTGCATCTGCAGCAGAACATTCCACAACACAATATATGTCTCAAAAGTTGTTTCCTCAGCAGTCTTTTCCTGACCCGCCTCCGCATTTCTCTTCCACATTTTAGGTTTCATCAAAGTTTGGATTACTGCCTTGTCAAAGGCTGCTTGTGGTTAGCAGATATCGTCCGTGGCTTTTTCTGACACACCTTGTGCGCTTACACAATAGAGTGATGAGATAATGGGAGTATATTATACCATCTTTCTTTTTGGATCAGGCATGAATTTCTTGCACAATGATCTTTTCAATGTTGATTTTGCTCATAGAAGTAAAGTAGTGGAGCAACAAAAATCTTGACTTGCTCACACTCTTATTGTGAGTTGTAGGACGAAGAGAATGCTTTAAAAATTGATACCAAACCTTAACTTCAGGACGCGGATCCATCCTCCTCACAGTCTTCTCAGAACTTGATTTCAATCACCTTATTCCTTCAATGCACAGCGAGGCCATGATAATATCATAGTCTTGATCATCAAATTTTTCCAGCAAATCTTGATATTCATCAATTTTTTTAGGAAGACTCGGAGTCAAGTTGATGATGGCTTCAGAGTAGATAACTTTTGTTCCTCGAACGATTACTTCCATTCTTTCGTTGGTTGGGTCAGTCAGATTATAGTAAAACTCCTTCACAATAGAGATGTTGTAGGGACCGGGTTGTTTGCACAACTTGACCCACTTTAATCCCCGGATGATGATTCTGATGTCACCTAGCAAACCTGAGTTATCATCTTGAACATCTAATATGAATCCTCTCTCAGATAAGACTCATATCCCATAAAATTGGTCAATGAAGCACCGAAATGCTTCATTGTTGATGAAAGTTTCAGCAGCATCAACTTCTTTGTCAGAATAAACAATATGTGGAGTAGAATTATTCCTAGCAACCTTCTTGTAACGCATTCCAGTTTCAGTTTCCATGGTGATCGAGGGCAAAAAATTGGAATTAAGGCTTGAGTTGGTAAAGGGAGAGAACAATTCAAGAGAGAGAAATTGATAGAAATCTGAGTTTGTCTTTGTGTGTGTGTGTGTGTGTGTGTGTGTGTGTGTGTGAGAGAGAGAGAGAGAGAGAGAGAGAGAGAGAGAGAGAGTTGTGTTTGGTGGTTAGGACAAAGGAATGTGAAAGGAATATTGATGTGATGGAGGGAAAAGTTTTTTTTTAACTTTTTGAAAAGGTGTATGCTTCTCCCAGGTGGCGCGTTGTGGTTTCTACACAGACTAACGTGGCAGACAAGGGCATTTAATGTTGAAGTCATGGCTCGGAGCTCAACCATCCGCGTGAGTTTTAGCTTCTCTCTCCTCCATTAATATTTGACTTTTCCAATTAAAAATAATTGACCAACAATTTTTAGCTCAGCACAACCTTAGCTTCTCCACACTTAATCATTCTTCTCATCAGGCTTTTCCTTTCTCACTTCAAGTTTTAATAACTCCCAGATGTCATAACACCTCTTGACAGTCAACACTTCAACAGAAATGGGCTAATCACATATATTCAAAATAAATAAAGAAAACATGAAGTTGGGTTGTCTCCCAGCAGCGCTATTTTAAAGTCTTATAGCCTGACCAAAATAAGGAATTTAAGCAATGAAATTAAGGGTGCCCCTTATGTTGTTTTAGGGGTCACCAAAATAAGTTTTAATTCTTTGTCCATTAACCTTGAAATCTTCACCAGTTTTATCATCCAATAAATCAACATCCCCATGAGGGTAAATATTTACTAATTTGAAAGGACCAGACCACTTTGATTCCAATTTCCTAGGAAACAATTTCAATCTAGAGTTAAAAAGTAAAACTCTTTGACCTTCCACCAACTCTCGCTTCTGAAACTTACTGTCGTGCCACCTCTTAGTCTTTTCTTTGTACAACTCAACATTTTCATAAGAGAACTGACTATTCTCTTCTAACTCATTAAGTTGGAGCACTCTAGCTTGGCCAGAAGAGTTTAAATTGAAGTTCAGTTGCTTAATGGCCCAAAAAGCTTTGTGCTCTAACTCAATGGGTAAGTGACAAGCCTAACCATGGACAAGTCTGTATGAGGAAATGCCTAAGGGGGTCTTGTAAGCTATTCTGTATGCTCATAAGGCTTCATCCAAGTGCTTAGACCAATCTTTTCTTGTGGGGTTAACAACTTTTTCTATGATTCTTTTGATCTCCCTATTGGACAATTCAACTTGACCACTTGTTTAGGGATGGTAATCTGTAGAAACTTTATGCTTGATACCATATTTTGGCATTAAGTTTTCAAAACTTTTATTGCAAAAATGAGATCCCCCATCACTTATGATAGCTCGAGGCATGCCATGCCTTGACAGCATGTTTCTTAACAAAAATCTGATCATGACTTTATCATCATTAGAGGGGTTGCCACAGCTTCTATCCACTTGGATACATAATCAACAACTACCAATATTTATAGAATTCCAAAGGATTGGGGAAATGGTCTCATACAATCCATGCCTGACACATCAAATAGTTCTATTTCAAAGATGCTCCTGAGAGGCATCTCTTGCTTCATAGACACGTTTCCAATCCTTTGACATCTATAACAGGATTTAATAAAATCATGAGCATCCTTAAAAAGAGAACGCCAGAAATAACTAGATTGAAGTACCTTAGTTGCAATTCTTACCCATCCAAAGTGTCCTCCATAAGGTGCGTTGTGACAAGATGTCAGTATCGGCCGCGCCTTAGAATGATCCACACAGCATCTTAGCAATTGGTAACCATATTTCTTATACATAAAAGGCTCATCCCAAAAATAGCTTTTAGACACGTGAAAGAATATTTTCTTTTGATGGTAATTGAACTCTGGTGGGTTATACCCACTAACTAAGTTGTTGACAATGTCAGCGTACCATGGGGTCACGCCTTTAGTGGTCATCAGTAACTTCTCATTTGGAAATGTTTCTTGAATTCCTTTTATGCTCTTGTTTTGAACTTCCTCTAGTAGTCTTGATAAATGATCAGCAACTAGATTTTCTACACCCTTCTAGTCTTTGATTTCCAGGTCAAACTCTTGTAGTAATAACACTCATCTAATCAACTGTGCCTTAGCATCCTTCTATGCAATTAGGTACTTGATGGAAGCATGATCAGTGTATACTATCACCTTGGTACCAACAAGCACTACTACAAAACGCGTAAACAACGACGCCATGCTTACAACGCTTCATCCATACACCGTTGTGACATATCTAAACTAAGGCGCGATTGTATCTTATTTGTTTATTGAATAAAACTTATCAGTATATAACAACGGTTGATAAACCAACCATGGTGATTATCTGTATATAACAACGGTTGATAAATCAACTGTAGTGATACCTTCAAGCTTTCATGTGTTCGAACCTCAGCGCATTCATATATATTATTCCTTTTATGTTAAAGCGCGCCTTTACTTTTTTATTTACTTCTAATTAAAAAAATTAAAAGTTATGACTACGGTTGTTTTTATACACCGTTGTGATATATTTTGTATGTTTTTTTTTTAATTTTTAATTCTAAAAATAACTCTGGCGCTTTAATATGAAATTTCAATATGTAAATAATATATCATAACGGTGTAAATTCTTGACCGTCGCAGTAGTGTTTCAATAGTCTCCAAACTAGCTAGTCTCATTGTCTCTTTAGTATCCTTATTTCGATTCCATTGAAAATAGAAACCAGACGAAACCTTACACGATTTCAACCCTAAACCCTAACCTTCAATACTGTGAAACAATACACGATTCCACCAAAGCTTGCATCATCAGTATCCATTTGTTGTCATTTTCGTCATCATCGTCACAATAGTGAAGAAAATAGAAGATTACGCACATACCAACACCGTCGTCATCATCGTCACCGTCGTTGTCGTAAGGAAGGAAGACAACAATAACACCAACACCAACATCGTTTACTTCGTCATCACGTTTAGGGTACGTAAAATATTTTCCCCATGCATCTACAGTAAACTCTTTTGCCATTGTTGTTCATGTTGTTGTTGTTGTTTTTGAACTTAGATGTCGACCTTGTCGAGTTCTTCATCAGAAACCCAGAAGAAACTCAAACAAATGAAAGGTTAGCCAATGAAACTCAAACAACTGAAAGTCAAACGAAAAGATCACAAAGTGGTGTCACAGTGATGCCCCAATTCACATCAGTCCGCAACTCATCTGGTGCAAAAATTTCGATCGAGTTTGATTCGCACTACAGATTAGTGGATTGTCCACATTACGCTACTTTTAGGAGTTATGTTGCGTTCCTTGCACGTAGCAAAGTCAGTATACTGATTGATGATTGGAGAGAAGTGGATGGTAATGTCAAAGAAAGCATATGGACAGACGTTAAGGTATTTCATACTATAATTTTCATATATTTGATATCACTACCTATAGTCTCTAATTCATACTTATATATTGATTTAGTGTAGTTGAATTTTGAGTTTACCGATGACTCAAAATTGAAAAGAAAGTGGATAACTTATGCCGGTGTTCGTTGGAGGAGATTTAAGTCACGGCTCACGGCTGACTACATTACGAAGCCTAAGAGCGGTCTTCAACCTCCATGGATTCGGTATAGTTTTTTATCGAAGAAGGTGTGGCACAAGTTTGTGAAGAAACGCCGTTCTGAGGAATTCAAGGTTAGTACTAGTCTTATGTAACCTATAATGTTATGCTAATGAGTTATAGATACTAATCATACATATTTTTCACTATGTTAATAATAGGCTAAAAGCGAAGTAGGAATTTAGAACAAGGCGAAAAACATGTACCCCCATAGATTGTCTCGTGGGGGTTACAGGAAACTTGAGAAGAGGATCCTGCAGGAAAAACTACAAAAAGGAGGAGATGGTGACATTCCATCTCCACCTTCAAGACATGAGAAATGGAAGAGGGCTCGATTAAGACCTAATGGAGAGTACACCTCTGAGGCTTCAAGAGTAGTTGCTGAGAAAATTGTAAGTATATGTTTTGTTTAAATGCGTTTGCTTATGTAAATTGCTCATGAGTTGTTATTTAAATGCGTTTGCTTATGTAAGTTGCTCATCTTGTGTAGGATAACTTGGTTGTAGCGGCCCGTGAAGGCACATTTGTTCCGGAAGCACGACATGACATATTAGTCGAAGCTATCGGAACAGCTGAGCATGGAGGCCGTGTCCGTGGTGTTGGAGATGGTGTCGGCTTGAGGTCATACTTTGGATCTCAAAGAAGAAGCACCGAAACCGCTAAATTTCTTGTTCAACGACAAAAGATTGATAATGTTGAGAAGCAATTGGCAGAGCAAAGGAGGCTGTTTGAGGAGGAGAGGGAAAAAAGGGAGAAAGAAGTGGAAAGGTTACAAGAGATGTATTTGGTATGTGTCGTAAATCGCGCTTATTTTTGTATGATATATATTATATGTTCTAATTGAATATATTGTGCTTATTTTTGTTTTATGTTCTAATTGAATGTTATGATGTAGAGATTAAGTGAAAGTCTCGAACAACGAACTAATGAAGATCGTCGTTGCGTTGGTGATGATCAAACTCCAAGTAGAAGTGTCATAAATCACGCTTCTACAAAAGGGAGTAATTATACAGCCCCTCCCCCACCTGTAGATAACCTCAATGGGATATTAGACCCTAGTCCAAATGAAATAACAAGTTTATACTTGTCCATTTCAACAACAGACCTTGCGCAAGCTCTCCCGCTAGAACATTGCCCAAAATTGGATTTAGTGTATTACACTCCTGAAGATGTGAGGGATTTTCTCGCAGGATATAAGTGGCTTGACATATCTATTTTGTAAGTTTGGTGCACGTAAGTATATAGTCGAATATACATGTCATTATAGAACATTATAATTTTTTGTATTTTCTCCCTTAATTTATTCATTTTCTTTGACCATTTAGGTACATTCACCGTGTTTGTATAGAATTGAATAAATCAAGTACCTATGGAATCTTGGACCCAAGTTTTATTGCTTGGGCGTATAATGAAAAAAATATCAGAAAAAACTACTTGAAAAGCCGGCTAAATGACGGAGGAAAAGAATGTTACCTTGCACAATTCCTATATAGGTTAGTATTGTTGTAATTTATTTCTATATTTCTATATTTCTATATTCTATATTCTCGTGTTCATTCAGTGGTCATTGGCAATTGATCGTAATATCGTTTAGGACAAATACAGTGACATTATTGTGTTCCTTGCACGATCCACTCCATAAACCAATGAAAGATCTTGTATTAACGTAAGTGTCTTTATTTAATATCATTTTCTTTGGCATTAATTGTAATTAGTTTATCATGTAATATGTTTAATTCAATTTTCAATGTGCAGTATTGTGGAGCAAGTTAATATATTGAGGAATGTTAGAAAAAAGCCCACATACCTTGCTCCTAAAGTAAGTGGCCCGATTACCTATTTATTTCATTTACATTCATGCATGTGTGGTTGTATTCATGTTTTTATATTCATGTAATTTTTAGACGAGGAAACAACGCGGGAGTTACGAGTGTGGGTATTTTATCATGAAACATATGTTAAACATCGTCCTTGTCGGCACTGTTGATTCATTGGATACGGTAATATATGCCATAAAATATTTATATATATTAATATATAAGTTGACTATTGAATTATTATCATGCATGATATATCTTCAATTTCTTGCTCTTATGTAGATGTTTAACGACGAAACCCCATTCCCCCTTGAGGACTTTGTGGATCTTCGTAAACGTTGGGCGTATATCCACAATGAGCTTAAGGGTTCTGCTCCTGCTGTATGATATATCAGCAACATTTTTTTATGCACATATTTTTTGCTTTTGATACACATAATGTGAACAATAGTTTTGGCTTTTGATGCACATAATGAAATCAATAATATTGGCTTTTGATTTAAACAATGTTAGCAGTTTAAGTCTCTGATTCATTTAGCTTTTGATGTAAATTTCTTTTGATGTAAATTCTTTGATTCATTTATAAGGATAAAATATAGGAAGAATTGTGTTTGATGCACATATTGTGTTTGCATGTAAACAGAAGTTGTTTTGATAGGATAAATTATGGGAATAATTTGATACGCAGATAAATTTTATATTTAAAATAGTCTGTTTTTGGCAGCGGTTATAAACCTATCCGTAGTTGTATGTCAAACGCTAATATAAATAAAAAAATGTTGTTGCTGAGAATCGAACCAGATCACAGTTTAGTATATCACAACGGTTGACTAAACTAACCGTCGTGAAATGGTGCGCGTAAACTGGAATACAACAACGGTTCCCGGACCGTCATTGTACGTACCTCATATACAACAACACTCTACATAACAACGCCTTCGCCCCCGTCATTATATGTCATTTCCAACCGTTGTTAAATGGGTTTTTCGCAGTAGTGAAGATAGGATCTGAAATTGTCAAAGGAAAATACCACAACTAATAATTCCTTTTCAGTGTTGGTATAATTAATTTGCGCTTCAATAAGTGTCCTACTTGCATAATAGAAGGTATGGAACACTTGATTGTACCTCTGTCCCAACACTGCTTCTATTGCAAAGTCGCTTTCATCACACATTAATTCAAATGGCTTAGACCAATTAGGGTTCTTCATTATAGGTGCAGATATCAAAGCTTTCTTCAACATATTGAAAGCATGATCACATTCAGAACTGAAGACGTAAGGAAGGTCATGCTAGAGCAGTCAAAACAAAGGTTTGGTTATCTTGAAAAAATCCTTGATAAACCTTCTATAAAATCCAGCATGCTCTAAGAAGCTCTTTATTCCTTTGATGTTGACACGTGGAGGCAACTTCTCAATGACTTCAATCTTTGCTTGATCTACTTCCAATCCTCTCTTAGATATCTTATGACCTAACACTATTCCTTCCTTCACCATAAAGTGACATTTTTCCCAATTTAAAACCAGATTGCTCTCCTTACATTTAGCTAGCACTTTGTAAAGATTATCCAAACATTTTTCGATTGACTCTCCAAAAACTGAAAAATCATCCACAAATACTTCCATGGAGTTATCTATCAATTCTAAAAAGATAGCCATCATACAACATTGGAAAGTAGCTGGTGCGTTGCACAAACCAAATGGCATCCTTCTAAAGGCAAAAGTTCCGTAGGGGCACGTGAAAGTTGTTTGTCCTTGGTCTTTCGGATGTATGGCTATTTGGTTATAACCGGAATAGCCATCTAGAAAATAGTAGTACTCTTTTCCAACTAACCGATCAAACATTTGGTCAATGAAAGGCAAGGGAAATTGGTCGTTCCTGGTGGCTTTGTTTAACTTTCTGTAATCCATGCAAATTATCCATCTAGTTACAATTCTTGTTGAAATAAGCTCATCTTTCTCAGTGGTGACCATAGTTATGCCTCCTTTCTTCGGGACACACTAGATATGACTCTCCCACATGCTGTCAGAGATGGGGTGGATGATCCATGCGTCCAACTACTTGATGATTTATTCTTTACTACTTCATTCAGGATAGGGTTTAATCTTCTTTAACATTCAATGTTGTTTTAAGAATTTTTCTCCAACATAATTTTGTGCATACAAACAATAGGGTTGATCCCCTTGATGTCAGACAGCTGCCAAGCAATAGCTCTTTTATGTTTTTTGAGAAGATTCGGGAGTTGAAACATTTGTTCTTCGGATAAGTCTGTAGCTCTAATGACATGCAACTTTTGTTCTACCTCTAGGTATGCGTATTGCAAGTGAGGAGGAAACTGTTTGAGCTCTAGTTCAGGTGGAACATCTATGGATGGCTTGCATTGATCTTTCAACTCTTCAGTCAGCTTCAGTAATTCCAATGGATC
Source organism: Lathyrus tuberosus (assembly GCA_022829125.1). Classification (NCBI taxonomy): domain Eukaryota; kingdom Viridiplantae; phylum Streptophyta; class Magnoliopsida; order Fabales; family Fabaceae; genus Lathyrus; species Lathyrus tuberosus. The sequence continues at coordinate 3,505,321 of JALAZF010000164.1, read as the reverse complement.
TTCTTTATCTACCGACTTGCACAAAGGTCCAGTGATGATTCCTTCCTTCAAATGCTCATCTTACTTTAATCTTATCAATTCTTGCTCTAAAACATCAGTTGATTTGAGGAAACTTTTGTGAATAATGGTCTCCCAACTAGAGATCATTGAACATTCATCCATATCCTCCTCAGGTTATTGCAAAGCATTCAACACATTAAACACGACTTGTTGTCCATTAACTCGCATTATTAGCTCTCCTTTTTCCACATCAATTAATGTTCTTCCAGTAGCAAAGAATGGTCTTTCTAACAGAATAAGAGTATCTTCATCGGTGTTAAAATCCATAATGATAAAGTCAGCGAGAAACACAAACTTATCAACCCTCACTAGTACATCTCTAATTTTTCCTTGTGGATAGCATATGCTTTTATCCGCCAACTGAAGTGTAATAGTTGTTGGTCTAGCAGCACCTATGCCCAGTTTTTTAAAGACAAAAAAGGGCATCAAATTTATACTTGCAACAAGGTCACATATATCCCTTCCACAAAATGACTCTCCAATGTTGCATGGAATTATAAAACTGCCAGGATCCTTCAGCTTTGGTGGTAGTGTTCCTTACACAAGAAAACTACATTCTTGTGTCAAATCAATAGTAGAAAATTCACCTACTCTCTTTCTTTTGGTGAGCACATCCTTTTTGAATTTGGAGTAGCTTGGCATTTGTTGTATGGCTTAAATCAAAGGAATATTAATGTGCAGTTGCTTCAGAATCTCCATGAATTTTCTAAACTGTTGTTCTTCCTTTGCCTTCCTAATCCTATGAGGAAAAGGTGGTGGTGGTCTTTCTTGCAAAAAATTTGGTGTCTTGTCAACTTCAGGCATGACTCCCTTTTGTTTTTCTGAACTAGAAATCATACCCTTACTGCTTCTCTTGTCATTGTTTCCTCGTTGTTCCTCTGAGGTCGGTTCCTTAGTGGATTCTTTCTCAGCAGTGATGTCATGTGGAGTTAGTTTTCCACTTGACGGCTGACTTGTTGATCCTTCACATTCTTTACCACTCCATAATTTGATAACCTTGCAAGTTTCAACATTTTTGACTCCTAAGGTAGTGGCAGAGGCTTCAGTAGAACTGGGAAGAGTTGCCTTGTTTCTAGAACTAAGGGTAGTAGAAATTTTCCCCACTTGATTCTCGAGGTTCTTAATACTTGCTCATTGTGTTTGAAATAAATTTTTTGCCTTTTGAATGAAAGATTTCATAACATTCTCAAGCTGGTTACTTCCTTGATTTGGCTGATAGTTTAGTGTAGAATAACCAGGAGGAACTTGTGGTGCTTGAGTGTGTTGTGTTTCTTGGGGTTTGTTGAGCTGATTTTGAGTGTTTCTCCATGAAAAATTAGGATGATTGCGCCAGTCTGGATTGTATGTGTTGTTGTAGGGGTTGTTATACTTGTTGTTGCCAACACAGTTAACAGACACAGGGTTTGATCAACATTCTTCAAATAAGTTCGCTCCTCCACAGTATACACAGCCAATTGTTGTCGCGTTAGTAACCACCTTGATTGGTTCAGGTTTGGCTACTTCATGGGTAGTCATCATATTGTTCATCATCTAATGAATTTGGGCTATCTGAGCACCAAGAGCATTGGATTCAGAAACTTCATGGACACCAGCAGGTTTCTTTGATATTTGACTTCCTCCAGCCCTTGTCACAGGCCATTGGTAAGTGTTGGTCGTAATGTTCTCAATAAACTTGTATCCTTCTTCATAAGATTTGGACAACAACGCTCCACCACTGGAAGCATCTAATTATGTTTCTTGAAGATGGAATCAACCCATTGTAAAATGTTTCAAGCTCTATACAAATAGGTATCCCCTGGTGAAGAAATTGTCTAAGAAACTCCTTGAATCTTTCCCATGCAATAAACAGAGACTTGTCTTCTCCTTGTCTGAATGAAGTGATTTCATTTCTCATCTATGAATTATTGACAGGAGGAAACTACTTGAACAAAAAATTTTCAGCCAAAGTGTTCCAAGTATCAATGGAATTAGACTCTAAGGAATTTAACTAACTCTTGGCTCTATCCCTTAGAGAAGATGGAAAGAGCCTCAACTTGAATGCATCATCCGTTACGCCTAGAATTTTGAAATTATTGGCCACCTCCATAAATTGTCTCAAGTGAAGATGAGGGTCTTCATTAACAGATCCAGAATAACGATCAATAGCTTACAACATCTGAAACATCATAGGCTTGAACTCAAATTGAGCAGCAGTTATCTCAGGCCTAATGATTCCAGAATTTATGGCACTGGGATCAAAGACTGCATAGTCTCTGATGTTGCGTGCCTTATCATTAGTTATGCCAATGATGTTGGGTTCAGCCATGACTGCGTTTTCTGGAACTCACTCTTGGAATTCTTGATCTTCAGGAATAGGATTTCCTTCTTCTAGTTCTTATGTAGCACGTATCAATCTCCTTCATATTCAAAATGTTCTTTCAGGTTTAGGATCTTCTCTGTATTCTGGGGATAACAACCTGCGCATGTAAAAGATCTACACCTGTCGTGACACCAGAGTACAGGAAACGGTAGAAAACTCAAATGCAATTTTCAAACAAAAATAATCAATACAGCAGTTCAAAATACTTGTTGGCACTCCTCGGCAACGGCGCCAAAAACTTGTCGTGTGTAAAAACGATTGTGGTGTCACATGCAAGTATACATGTATGTTTTAATTGTAGCAAGTGATATTAGTATGGATATCGTACCCACAGGGAGTGAAAGAGGTTTAGATTGAACTTTTGTAGGTATTCTTGTTTAAAATAACATGAGCAAAGTAACAAATAATAATCGGTAATACAAGTTTAGTTGTCCACAGCATAAACTAATTGTAATAAGTGAATGTTTGATTAAATCAAGAGAGTGAATGTTGAGCTGTGATCCATTAATATGCGTAGTAGCCAAAATGTGTAAGTGATGAGATGTGTCGTGCCTCAAAAGGTTAGAACATGATCTTTATGTGTACCTCTACAACATTAAAACATGCATTAATAGGGCAAGGGAACAAATCTCTAAGTCTCACTTATAACCCTGAAATACGCTTGGTTTATATTCAGAATATCCTCTATGGTTATAGCTTCTTATCTCTAAGAAAGCTGATTAAGTGAATACCTTTATCCTACTTGTTTTAACCATTTTTGTTATAAAGTCTACTTGTTATTGGATCTTTCACAACAAAAAGCTTTTACCTTTTCTAAGTTGATCATTCAAAGAAACAGATTTATAGCATAAAAACACATAACAAAATAAGACACTAACATCACATCATTTTAAGATAAAGGCGACATTATATTAACTTCACATGGCTCAACAAACAAGGGTTTAACTCATAGTGAGCTTAGTACAAACTGCTGAACTAAAACTAATAGGAAACATACTTAAACAAAAGATGTAAAAGAAATGACAACCTAGTAGTAACTTAGAGATCTCTTGTGTTGGATAAACAGCAAGTGAAGACTCTAGTTGCACCAACTCTTAGCAATGAGTACATGATTGTGTGAGAAGAAGAACTCTCTCTTTTCTCACAAAAACCTCACACTGAATAAAACTAAAACTACTGAAATTATTTCTTTGTGAGTGTGTGCGAAACTCTTTCTTCAATTCCTAAGGTCAACTTTTATAGGCACAAGTGTGGATGTGAAAGATGGTAGGCCTTAGATCACGGGTTTTGATGTAAATAAGGTTCAACCCATTTTTAAATCACCATATTCTCTTTTGCCCTCCATTTTTTGAGAACAAGCATCCTGGTACAGACAGCGGTGGGGGACAAGGCGTCTGGTGCTGGCTGCTGCAGGAGGTAGTGGCGTAAATGTGCAGGCGGTGCAATGTTTGTGTGCAGGGTACACTTTTGCAGTGGTGGTCCCCACCGTACTACTTCTATGTCTTCTTGTGTCATTGATCTTATCCATTTGATTCTTTATTTCTTCCAAGCACAATTCTGCCACGCAAGCCCTAAAAATTTGCACACTTCATGCTTTTGGCCATTATCTTCTTGTGATCTTCAATAACTTTTTGTTTTTCTTTTAGCTCTCTCTTTCAGATACTGTCTAGACCAGTCATGCCTTAGCTTGCTTTAAACTGCCTTGAAATTCATTAACACACACTTGAAAACTACAAAAGAAGCACCTATTATGCTCCAAGCAAGATAAGCTAAAAACACTAAAATTTAATAAATAAACATTAAATTCATCACAAAAACATAATTGAAATGGGATAATAATAACGCACTAAAAGTGGATTATCAATTAGCACCAAGAAGATTTTCAAAAACTTTCTTTTTCTTTCCCATGGGCCCCACCACCTCAAATTTTGACCAATCCTTCTCCAAAACACAACCCCACACGCCTCATATGTCCGAATTTTTGACTTTTCTCTACTTATTACCAAAAACCTTTATCTCTCTTCATCTTCAACCTCTCTTGTCTCTCACCAAAAACCCTAAAAACTTCATAACCATTCCACACAAAGCTCCAACCTTTACCCCATGTTCCCAACTAAAAACCAAACCAACTTCATAAAACATTTCCCAAATTATCTCTCTAACCACATACCTAAGCCAAAACCTCCATCAAAGCACTTTGAAAAATCGTCAAATTCCAAACATGGCACCTAAGAAAGCAAACAAAAATAAGCAACCAGAGAGCTCAAGGCTAAAAAGAAGAATAGGAAACTCATCAAACATCAGTCCTCTTGGCTTCATATTAAATAAAGAAGTACACTGCAAAAGGTATCAATTTCTTTCTCAGAGGTGAATAATATTGACTTGGTACGCCAATGACGAAACCTTTAATACCTTAGGAATGAAAACCGATGTTGATTTTATATTAAATAATTTGGGGTTGCAATATCGTGTGCATTGTGACTTTTTGGTTTATGCAAACCTTACCTTAGAGTTTCTATGTACTCTAGAGGTTAACACTTTTCGGTTTATGCAAACATTATCTTAGAGTTCAAATGTACTCGAAAGATAATTATTTGACATTCGAAAGCGGGTTACTAAACAATTGAGTTCGAGGCGCCACTAATAAGGCGACTTGATCTCAATTGAGAAACAATTAAGATGTGGTGTCGCATAACAAGGTGTAACGCTCTTGATTGAACTATTATTTGTTCCTAAAACACGTTTAGATATGCACATCACAAAAGTTGGTGTTGAACATAATTATCTAATTTTCTATAAAAATAACTTAGAAATTCTCGCAATTCAAACATGAATGATCATAGGGGTGAGTCTAGATGGATGATCATAGCTTCTAGTCTTGCCTTTTTATTATTTGTTAAAAATCTATTTTCAATCTTCATCAAACAAACCTTTTGTGATCACTTTAGATAAACATAGTTGAAGTAAGATTTGTTAATCATACATCTCTCTGTGGGATCGGTTCTTTTTACTACTTGACACAAATGTGCACTTGCGGTTCACAAACGATCAAGAACATAACTCTAATAGTAAATCCCTTTAAAGTCAGTCTTGTTACAAGGATATCATGTCCATACTTGAATATATGGGGAAAAATGTACATAATAGGTCCTTCCACCCCCCCCCCCCATCTTTTAAATGGTTATAGCATAATGAAGTTGTATACGTCATCGCTGAATTCCACGAGGGTAAACCCAAATAACATCTCAGAGGATGAGTATTGGCTGAAAAAGACCTCATATAAGGATATTATTGGACTTTAATGGTCCAAGATGCCAAAGAATATATGATGAAGTGTAAAAGATGCCATAAGTACATAAATATTCACAATGTCCTTTCTTACAAACTCAATAATCTAACTGCTCTATCGTTATTCTCCTAGTGGGGGTGAACATACTATGTGGCATTTCCCATTGACTCTAAGACTATTAAAGTTTTTCATAGTGGCGGTGTATTATTTCACTAATTGGATTAAAGCTAAAGCCTTAGTTAAGATCACAACCACCAACATTCAAAAATTATTCAAGGAGAGTGTTTTAGCTAGATATGGGATTCCATAATCCATTGTCACAGAAAACTTTACCTAGTTCATAAATTAAAAATATTAACAAACTCTTCCAGAATATGGGAGTCAAACATCACTTTACATCAGTGAAGAACCCTCAAACTAACGGTATAGAATATGTTATCAACAGATTCATACTGAGAGGACTAAGAAAAAGATTAAAGGAATCTAAAGGCAACTAGGAAAAAGAGCTACCAGACGTTTTATAGGCGTACGTGACTACAAATCATTCCACCACTAAGGGAGACGCCCTTCATGGTCACATACAGTAATAAGGTTGTCTTCCCCGTTGAAATAGGGGAGCTCAATTAGAGAACAACGTTTCCTTTCCATGGAGAGGAAAACTCGCAATTGATTCAAGAAGAGATGGATTATATGGATGAAACAGATGTGTTCTTTCCCTCATGGGTACCATAATCAAATATACCATATCGGCAAAGTACAACAAGAGAGTAAAGCCCAAAGAGTTTCACCCCTACGACCTTGTCCTCTGAAGAGATGGCATCAATGAAAAAAATATTGTGGAAGGCATGGTGGCACCAAACTCAGAAGGGCTATACATGGGTGCTCGTTATGAGGATGTGAGATACAACCAAGCTCAAACTCTAATATAATTAATCCTTTTTCTACCTTATTTCATTTGTGTAAATATATATAATGTAATATTCTACATGATAGAATTGATAAATTAGATTTTCACTTATTATTGAAATCAATGGCAAGGTAAAGCTTACACCATTCATGTAAACGCTAACCTCGAACGTGAAGGTGTTGGCATAGTAAAGGGAAAAGTAAAATACATTATACCTCGAACGCACAAGTGTTGTAAAAGCTAAAAATATCAAACCTAGAATTCATAGGTGATGCATAAACAAAGACACCAAAAAGCCTCAAACGCGTAGATGGTGTACAATAAAAATTACTAAACTCGTCTAGAAGCTAGCCACTACAAAAAAAAAAGGCGATGATACCCTCAAACATGTCGGCCTTGAGCCAAGTTTTCACTTGGGGGAAGGGACGAAAAACAAATCCTTGGTTAGGATCATTACCCATCAACACCTAGAAAATAGTTGGACATAGATATTGAAACTTTAATAAATACCTTGAGCCATCAACCCCTAACAAAAGGTCGGCAAGGAGCTTGTATAGATAAGACCAACACACTTAATTTAATAGTTCGAATACACTTATCACTTTTTGTAGGTAATAAACGAAACTTTATATGAACAATGTAGAAAAGACAAATGTTTAAAGAAAATGACGATTTAAACTTGCACTAAAAATCTTTCCAGCATGGCCATTACAAATTAATAGTATAACAAACAAATCAAAATTAAGAAAATTAGGCCGCAAACCCAAAGAGAATAGTCTTTTGTCCACTACTTTCCAGTCGGGGTTGATAGCCTCTATGGATATCTTAATCTCACTATGGAGAAACTCAATGTGCTTTAGAGTGTTCTTAAATGACTAATTGACACAAACAATGCTAGAATCTGCAACTTTATTGTGTTGCATCTCCAAGCCCGCCATCTTCGTCTCCATCATTTTTAAGGCATCATTTTCCTCTTCAGAGCATCAGAAGATGGTGATAGTCAAGAAAAAGAAACGAAATAATTTAAGGGCCCGCGCTAAGGACCTGGTTTCAAAGTTTGTTGCTCTTGTGGAGAATCAAAAGTGCTTTGAGGGATCACTAGATGAAACCTTAGTTTCCTAAAGGATTTGGAGAATGAGGCACCATCGCTCAAGGACAAATTTGTGGCCGCCTCTAACTAGTATTTTAAGAGGGCGAAGGAACATGTGGCCTTCTTCTACCTGAACCTAGATTTGAATCATATGGACCTATTCACGGTGGTTTGATACGGCCAGTTGGTGAATAACGAGTATATCCCTTGACAAGCCCCTAACACCTTGATCCACCCTTTTTCTAATATCTCATGGCTTAGAGGATTATGCAATGGCGTAGTTTGTTTATTGTTTTTAGGTGTTATACCTTTTGTATCGGTCCCTTTTTTCTCTTACAATCTATTATCAGTTTTTATCAAGGTGCAAATGATTGGTATGCCTTTGATCGCCCTAGACAGAGTGGTGAGGGCTCTTTGTTAAGGGTTTTGCATGCTTTAGTCGCCAAAAAGAGGCGACATTAATATTTCCATGAAGATCCATTATATTAGTTGCTTCGAGGATAACAAGGATCCCCTGTGGAGGTAACATGTTATATCACTTCGAAGGGCAACGAGGATCCCCCGTAAGAATCCAACATTTGTAATCTCCTTATAGGGCGGCAAGGATTCCTCTATGAGGTCCCAACATTTTTTATTGTCTCAAAGGGTGATAAGAATATCCTTTGAGGATGCGGAATGTTATATCTCCTCTATAGGAGACAAGGATCCCTTATAAGGATCTGGTGTTTGTGATCGCCTCAAAGGGTATAAAGGATCCCTTTTAATGATCTAGTGTTTTTATCGCCTCAAATGGTGGCAAGGATCCCTCACAAGGATTGAGCGTTTTGATCACCTCAAAGGGCGGAAAGGATCCCTCGTAGGAATCCAGCATTTTGATCGCCTCAAAGGGAGGTAAGGATCCCTCACAGGGATCTAGTGTTTTGATCGCCTCAAATGTCGGTAAGGATCTATCATAGGGATACAACATGTTGATCGCCTAAAAAGGAGCTGAGGATTCCTCGTAGTGATCCAACATTTAGATCGCCTTGTAGGGCAAAAAATATACCTCGTAGGGATCTAAAGTTTTGATCGCCTCGTAGGGCGAAAAGGATTCCTTGTAGGGATCCAACATTTATGATCGCTTTGCAAGGCTGCGAGGACCCCACTATGAGGGCTCATCATCAATGACTTCCTCACAAGGTGGTTTCCTTAAGTTTCCTACAAAGAAAGAGAAGAGAGAAGTCAATACAGACATCTAAGAAATAATAAACTGATGAGCCTAATTAAAAACCCTTGTCTCCTCACAAGGCACAAGGGAAAAAATGGTGTCCCCAAAAAATGACATGTTCTTACAAACGACAAAGATATAATGTTCTCCTGATAAAAAAATAACTGCAAATAACAAACAACGATAAAGTAAATAATACATCAAAGGGTCTCCCCACTGAGCCTCTAGTCTTCTGCCTTCTCATTCTCTTAAAGGGGAGCCTTTTCCCTTTGGCGCGCTTCTTTCTGTTGCCTGATTCTTGAACTAACCTTCTTGGTATTTATGCCTAAGGTTCGTACCCTCTTTAGCTTGAGACTCTCTATGTATCACTTCTTGGAAATCTCTTGTTCTTCGTGGATGACTCTAACCCGCCCATCAGATAATGGATATTTCATGCATAAATATAAACTTGATAAGACGGCGCCCAACTGATTAAAATTTGGCTGCCTTATAATCATGGTATAAGCACAGAGAGAGTATATAACCAGATACATAATCTTGATCTCTTTTTCTTGTTCTCCCACTCCATAGGTGGTCCTCAACGTTATGTAATATTTCACTTGTACTTGCTCCCCAGAAAACCTAACTAGCGATCCCTTAAAATATTTTAGGTTGTCTTGGTTGAGGCGGAGTCTTTCAAACACATCTCAGTAAAGGATATTTGCAGCTCTCCCTTGATCTACCAGAACTCTTCTAATTTCCCAGTCATCGCACCTCACAGTGATGACCATGGGGTCATCGTTTTGGGGGTGGATACCTGATGCATCCTTTTCTAAAAAGGTAATTTTGACCTCTGGCGTCTTCATATCGCCTTTCTTTATCTCCTTGGGGAGATCCTTTATATTTAATACTTAGAAGGCATATTTTTTTTGGGAGGAGCTAGTTTCCCCGTCCCTAGCAAATCCTCCCACAATAATATTGAGCGTATGGCATACGACCTTGTCGCCCTCATCTTTAGACGACTCTTTTCCTTTTCTAGGCTTAGGGCTTCCTACATCCTCTCACCCGCGGGAGTTGGAACTATCTGACCCTTGAGAGAAATCTCATTTGACATACTTCTTAAGGTGTCCCTTCTGGATCAGCCGCTCGATCTCCTTCTTAAGCTTATAGCATTTTTTATGTTTGGTGTTCTTTAACTTTATGAAACATACACCATCTTCCTAGCTCATGCCCCATAACACCCGCCTTTGGGGATGGAGGCGGAGGGATATTACATAAGTGGAGAACCTCTCGCAAGATCTGTTCAAGGCGAGTGTTTAGGGGCGTGAAGCTCTCTACAACCTTTCCACCTCGCTTGAACGCAACTTTGTCATTGATGGGCGAGATGTACTTGTTCTTTCGTAAGTATTGTGAGACTTCAATGCTAGGTACACGCTCTTTTACATATGGGGCCTTCTTCTCGGCGTTACTCTCTTCGCCCTTTATGTTGCATTCTACCCTTGTGACCACATCTGCTAACGAAGATGTTGGCCTTTGGGCGAGAGACTCGTTGAAGTGCTCTGCTATGAGACCATTCTGAAACGTTCCCATGGACATTTCTTGGTTCGGATGGACGAATCTTATGGTGGCTTCATTGAAATGGGCAAGGTATTCCCCTAGCGGTTATGAGGGGCTCTATTAAATGTTAGCCATAATGGTGGTGGACATCTTTCTGTGTTGACTAGTTACGAACTGGTGCACGAGTTTCTTCACCAACCATTAGTAATTGGCAATGGAAGCTCAGGGTAGACCCATATACCATTGTAAGGTTACATCTCTGAAAAGGCCATACAATAACTTGTATTTTAGAGAATCATGCGCTCTGAGGATGACCATCTATGTGTTGATAGAGGTGACGTACCCGTAGGAGTCATTGCGACCATCAAACTTTGCCAAGGCAGGACGCCTGAAGTCTTCGGGGACAGGTGTTTCCCATATTAAGTTTGAAAGTTCCATCTCATCTGTCAGGGTAGCCATTGTCCTCTAGAGTTTGATTCTGGCAATGCAGTGCGCATTTCTGTCATGGCGTTGGGATCACATCTGCCTTCGATATCCTCCCATGTGGGGGGATTGTACTCTTCTAACAACCATGATTAAAAATAATTAGGTCTAAAAGTGGAGGTTTTTGTGAGTATTGAAGTGGTGATGATAATGGAAGGTGTGACCCAGTTAATTTTACCAGGAGCTCGCGGTGGGCGTCATTGTACTCATCAAAAAATACATAACATGTGGCACCCTATGGTGCTAGGGGTGGGCATAGGCCTTAGTGGTTTTTTGTGGGTAAGGGAGAAACCGTGTTCGGTGGTATTTTGTCTATGGAAACAGCAAGCTCACGCGAGGTGAAAAACATCGTATTCTTAGGGCATTTTGTGTATGTAATGAATTCTTCAATATAAGGGTCAGGTACCCTTTCTCTTTCCCTCTTATGTTTTTTTCTTCTTCCTGTGTTATATAGAAGCATCTGTACTCTAACAAACTCACCCTAAAATGACCTAACAAAAATTCAAAATTTAATCTTTAGGCAAAAAGCTGAATCCAGTTATGGGAGATGGTATCGCAGTTCAGAGCACAAGCAATTCGATTAAGGGTAATAAGGATAAGAAAAAGAAGAAGAAGAATAAGAATAGAGGTGGAAGCAAGAAGAAGATGACCCACGAACAAGTTTTGGCTTTTAAGTCTGTCACTGAATGGGTTTTCTTGGAGCACCCTTCTTCTTCTTTGGCTTTGGCTCCTTCATCTCTGGTCGATGATTTTGGGGTACAGAAGCCTGTAGGGAAAAACGGTGACAGAGTACTCTTTGAATTGCACTCGCACTCTAAATGTAGTGATGGATTTTTGTCTCCTTCTAAGGTTGTTGAGAGAGCTCACATGAATGGCGTAAGTTTTGTTTTGTTTTGTTTTTTCATTGTTCATCATAGTATTGCTTTTTGTTTTTGTATTTTAAGGTTGTTTTTTTAATTTTCATGTTTTGCTCATAGTCTAGTTAAAATAAAACAAAAATTGTGCTCAGATTTAAGTAGCATGAATTTAGATGACACTCAATGGCTCTGTGATTTTGCAAATTATTACCTGTGTCGACGTATTTCTGTCTGTCTGTGTTTCTGGTATTCGTGTTTCATAGTATCTGACGTTCAAAACATGACACTATGGATCAATGTTTTGTATATTGTTTGAGGTTTTCTTGGTATGAAAAACTAGCAGGTTCATTTTTTTAATTGACACTATTTGCTCATAACAGGTGAAAGTTCTTGCTCTGACAGATCATGACACTATGGCAGGCATCCCTGAGGCTGTAGAATCGGCTCGTAAATATGGCATCAAGATAATCCCAGGTGTTGAAATTAGTACAATATATTCTCCTAGGTAATTTTTTAATTCAAGATTCTTGATGTTTGTTGATTGGATCGGCGTTTAAGTTACCTGATTTACCAAGGAAAAGTGTGAAATTTATAAAACTATAGTTGTGTATGTCAATTGTATTTAACATCCTTTTTTCTCCAATGGTTCTGATGTTTGCGAATCTGTTGGCAGTGGAGACACAGACACCGAAGGAGAGGAGCCTGTTCACATTTTAGCATATTATAGCAGTATTGGGCCTTCAAAGTTTAAGAAGCTGGACAAGTTTTTGTCGAACATAAGAGACGGACGTTACCTTCGAGCTAAGAACATGATCTTAAAACTGAACAAGCTAAAAATGGCTCTTAAGTGGGAGCATGTTTGTAGGATTGCAGGCAACGGAGTTGCTCCCGGAAGGCTCCATGTAGCCCGTGCTATGGTTGAAGCAGGTTATGTTGAAAATCTCAAACAAGCCTTTGCTCGATATCTTTTTGACGGTGGACCTGCTTACTCCAAGTAATATTGCATTGCCTTTAGTTATTGATTGTTAGTTACTATTTGTCGTAGTTAAGAAAAACATTTCGGCATCATATGATATTACGATTGTGTTTTCAGGGGAAGTGAACCTGATGTAGAGGAAGCGATAAAAATGATTAGCGATACCGGGGGTGTCTCCGTTCTGGCTCATCCGTGGGCTTTGAAAAACCCTGTTGCCATTGTCCGGAGGTTGAAAGAAGCCGGCCTTCATGGGATGGAGGTCTACAAAAGCGATGGAAGGCTCGCAGGTACTTGAATTTTCTCATTTGTTTAACTGTCAAAATGGTGTTATAGCTTAATTTTCTTGAATGTTAATTTTTTATTCACAGCATATAGCGACCTGGCAGATACCTACGGACTTCTGAAAATCGGAGGAGCAGACTATCACGGAAGAGGAGGACACCATGAATCTGAACTGGGAAGTGTGAACCTTCCGGTACTAGTTTTGCATGACTTTCTTAAGGTAGCTAGGCCTATATGGTGCAATGCTATAAGGGAAATATTGGAGTGTTATGCTGAGGAACCTTCTGATACAAACCTAGAAACGATTACAAGGTTTGGTAGAAGCCGGGTTCTTAAGGGAGGTTCAACCTTGAATTATGGACAAGATTTGATTGATCATTGTTTACCTCTATGGTTGAGTAGCCAAGAGATGGAAAATGAAGAGTTTGAAGCTATCAAGTTGAAACTTTCCAATGTTTCTTCTTCTACTAGTGAGAGAGGAATTCAGGTTCTTATAGAGACTTAGAAGTTGTGTATTCTATTCTCTTACATAATTTTGTTAATCATTTGCAGTATTTTTGTTTCCCAATCTTATTGTTAAATTTGATGGGCAAGCTTAATTGTGCATTAATTTTTTTTTGTTGAAGTATTTCTATGATCATTTATTATTGTTGTATCCTTTAGAAAATACTGTATATTCAAACTATTGCGTTGAGCAATATTTAAATATGTATTTGGATTTTGGACCATATAAATATGTTGTTTTTGTCTTTATATATATTTGGACCCTTTAACTTGTTACCCCCACAATCAATCTAACAACCCCAACATTATGGCTCTTATTACCTTTATGCCCTTACTAATTTTTTTTTTTTTTTGGATTTTTTATCGCGTTCTTTGGAATTATTGGAATTTTCAAAGAAAAAAAATTTTAAAAATTTTACACTATCAAAAATTTCAACACTTTTATTTTTGATAAATTATAGTACTTCTATAAAAAATTATAACAAATCTATATTACCAATTTAAAAATGTTTTTTATCGAAAATTTTGAATGAAATATTAGAAATTTTGTTCTCACTTTTAACTTAAATTTACCAATGGACAATTTAAGAATTATAAAAATATAGGACTGTGATCCAGTGCAGTCAAGTTTACACTAACTATTGAATTTGTTTTTTTATTCATTCTCCACCATTAGATGATTTTATTACAAAAAATATTAAAAGGATATTGGTGGAGAGAGATAGACACATGTGACTGCAGGGATTAATTTCCGAAATATATGAAAGTGTTAGATTTAATTGGGGGATGATAAGTTAAACCTAATTTCCGAAATATATGAAAGTGTCAGATTTAATTGGGGGATGATAAGTTAAACTAGTAGAAGACTCGTGCGTCCGCACGGGTAAGTTGATTTCTATCTTAAATCATTCGATAAAAAATCTAAATGTATGTGGCTCTTTTTTAATACATCTTTACATATATTAACAATAATTGATAAATTTTGAATTAAAATATATTTGATATACATGTGCCTCCGCGCGGATAAATTAATCTAATATGATATAAAATATATTTAAATGGATCAGTTCGTTCATATCTTAGATCATTCGATAAAGCTTGATCGTTGCTGATATATAATTGTTTTTATAAAATCATTAATAATTGTAAATATTTAAAATAAATATGTAGCAAATTATTGAACTTAATGGGACCAACATGTGAAGATTACTACGGGAATCAACAGACTCTTCAAGGACTGGTGTGTAAACGACTGATTAGTTTTTCTCTAATATTTTCGGACTTGCAATAATACAGAAACTGTTTTGTATGCAGGGACCAATAAATTCCATACCAACCAGCCACGATGGTTATTATGGTGCACATCAAGGCGTTTGGTATGGTTCAGTTCTATTAAAGATGATTTTCTATCCCTTGTAATGTTTGATGAATGCTTATACAGTCAAAACTTGCAGGCACAACTGGATTTTTTGCGAACTGGTTTCACATATAATATGAGGGTTAGTATGGCTTTCAAGGGAATCACCATTGTAGTCTATGAAACTGTTGGGGTTGAGCAATTTAGTCATTGAAATTAACAAAATTCTAAAATAATTTCTAAAAATTAACACCGCTGATCACATTAGTCTTTTTGGTCTTTGAAATTTGTTCCAAAAGATTTGTGTCCGAGATGTTTCAATTCAAGGACCATCTCGAACTATTGTTGACTTCACACACAAATTTGCTTGGTCTCTACAATCTCATAAACTAAATTGGTGATTTACGCGTTACTAACTTTTTCTTCTTCTGAAGATCATTTATGTAGTAATGTGGCTTCTTCATTGTGGCAGGATGATCCTAATGTGAGAGCAGCACAGTTACACGAGGATCCATCAAGACAATTTAGAATATATTAACTGGATGACTTGATTTTCAAATAAGACCAAAACCACTAAAGATGTTAGGTGTAGACTCATATCTGAATCAAACACTGACAGCACCTTAACATGTTGTCAGGCAGAAAATTGTATCACTTCCTATGCCAATTGGTATCCATATCTGGTTGACAATCAGCAAATCACATTAAACTATAAAGCCTTAGAGACTCCATAGCTGAAATGAATGCATGTAGCAGTAACCACGGATTTTGACGCAGTGGTTTATTTTTTCTCATCTCCTGTTGTATTTCTTATGATGGATTTCAGATTGGATCACAATTAGAAGAATTTTAAAGCATTTGTTGGTTCAAAAAGTTATTATATTCAGGTAATTATCATAAAGCCAAAGGGGATAGGATCCTATGGAAAAAAAACCAAATTAAAGTTGCAACTACTTGAGGACTGTAATCCATTGGATGGTTATCATTTAATTAGTTTCTTATTCTACCTAGCTGGCATTAGTTGCATTTTCTTATTTTCAAATTCACAACCTTTTTTTTCAAATTCGGAAATGTCAAGGCCCTCCCATATATGGTTCAGCCAACAAAATATCTGTACCATTATACCCTGTCTTCTATTAAAATTGAAATATTAACGCGTTTCATACTTAATATATATTTTCAAGAAATAGATATACATATCCTTCTAATGAGAAAACATTGGCATACGCTTCTGAATTGAAACAAATTTTACGATGCTTCCATTTTTTTTGTGTAGAGACATGACATGACATTGGCACCCCTGATAAAAGTATCTAGAAGGGAAATCCCGAATTTGAGGATGCATTCTATATTGCACAGACAGCAACATTGTAGGGCATCCTGCTTGTTGGAACCTTTCAATAAAACTCCTGTTGTACATCAGTGTTCCGGAAGCCTTGCTGATAACTGTGGCAGGGAGCTGCTGAGGATCTCCAACAAGAACACACCGTGCTGCATCAAGAGAAAGGCATAAACTGACCTTTGTGCCTTCAATTCGACCGACATGCTCAATTATAGTGATGGCATCAGCCATTATATTATAAGACACAAAAACACCACAATACTTCAAAGCTAAGATATTCAAGCAAACTTAGTTATCCATAAAATTATCGATTAGTTTAGTTTTAAAATTGAATCGCATAAATTGACAGTACGGAAAATTAAGATGCAGAATCCGAAGGTTCCCTAACGTATGTACCAAAGCCAATTGATTTGACAGTATGAGTAAAAGAAACAGCAACCTTTCCAAGGCTCATATTAGTGAAAAGGTTCCCTAATGTATGTACCAAAGCCAATGGAAATATTGCTAAAACCTGCAAAAAAAAACAGAGCCATAAATAAATTTAACAATAATACAAAACAGAAACAGAACAAATATAGAACAGTAACATAACAAAGGGAGAGGATCTGCTGACCTGGTCTATGACTGATAAATCCTTCATAAATTGAGCAAGCTCATTAATAGATTCCACAAACTATAAAAGACAATAATGAAAACACTAAATCGATTAAAGAGACAACATAGTCAAAATGTGCAGTTGCTGACAGTCTATATGCAACTTTTTTTACCAGTTAGATCTTTTTCTCCCTTTCAATGTGAAAGCTTCACTCTTTTATTTTGGCCATCTGATGCTCGTTAAATATCTGGATATAAAAGATGTGATACTGAACAAAAATTAACATACATAATGTAATCAACTACACCCAATACATGGAATAATCATATGGATAATAGAATTTGTCATACATTCACTGGATTTCTTCCCTATATTCTGTAAGATACTTGTCGGGAATGACCGGTGTATGCTCGACCACATCTCCATATTCAACTTGCAATTTGGATCACTTACAGGCTTGTGATTCAGTCTTGGCCTTAATTCTTCCTTCAGAGGAAACCTATATGTTGTCAACCTACAGCTTGCTCGCTCGGCCCTCTCCAACAAATTCAGTACTGTGGAGTTTGCACAAAATTCTTGAACAGACATATGCACATTCACTCGAGCACGGCGACAGTTAATACAGACGTTCAAACACATCAGAAGATTCTAAACATTTAACTAAAATCTAGCACATACCTTATCATTCTCAATCATGATAACAAACACAGGCCCGTCCTGGGCACAATCAGGGTTGTAAGAATATGGACAATTTCAGCATGAGAAGGGAATTTGCAAGATGGTTTGATAGAATCAACACATCCAACAGAAGTAAAATCTTTACTCATTGCTTCGCACTGCCAAGTGACAACCCAACTAACCCACTCAACCAACTGAAGCACATAGGAAGAATGCTGACAGTGATCTTCCTTGTACCTCAAATGTGCGGCGAGTCCGAATTCTGCTTGTGAATGCATATCTTTCGTTCGAACTTGTACTTCGAGGGGAACCTTGTCTTCACCCATCACCACAGTGTGCAGAGATTGATACATGCGAAATTCAAAATCTAAGTCAAATGACATTGAGATAATCACTTGTCAGTGTGCACTACTGTTATTGACCTGCAACATACCCATTGAACTTGGGGCCACGTATGTAATCTTTCAGTTCTCCAGGTACCTCCAACCATAACTGGTGAACAACTTTTAAGGCTTTGTAATAGTCTTCCTCCTTTTCAACAATCAAGCGCAGCCCATAAATGTCATGGATATCATCTATGGTTCATTTCTTCCTGCAAATATGCAGACAAATGAATAATTGAGAATTTGAAGCGCACAAAAATAATAGTGCACCATGTCGGGTAAAGATGATGCTATACCTTTACATCAGTAGTTTTAAATTCAAAATAGTTTCATTCACATAAATATAGACATGAAATTTATATAAAACATTCTCGTCAAATCTGAAATGTCCAACATCAGCAAATAATGCTTCAGCTCCTGCAGAAATAAAACATTCTCGTCAAATCTAGATTCTAGATTTGATAAAAAGTGGTTATTATTAGTATAAATGATATGATTATGAACCTGTTGTACAGAGGACAATGCCACCAAGAGAAATCCAAGCTTCTTTTTTATTCCTGATGAAATAATGTACTATGTATTTTGGATTTAATGCTTTTATAACTGATGCATCATGCACAATGAAATTATACAGGCCAATACCGGCAATGAGAATGAACCATATACAGATTATGGGAGCAAAAGTGTAACCAACTTTATTAGTTCCGAATCTCTGAACCATGAAAAGGCCAATCAAGATTACCATTGATATCAGAATAATTTGATATGCATATCCGCGCAACCAACACAAACCAAAATCATTGATTAAGAACTATCTAAATTCATAACATGTACCTAAATCATAAAACAAGAGTACCTACTCTCAGTTATACTGATAGTAGCTTCCTTGATCCCTCCGACGGTGGATAATACTGTAACAAATTGAACAACATTGTTGGAACATTATGTGTGTTTGTAGGGTGTGTTACATTAATATTCAATAATGTTTGTGACATTATTACTAACCAGATATGCAAGGGGTAAGAACACCGTCGCCGATGACCATGGAAGTTCCGAGCAAAGTAATAATTAAGAAGAAAACCTTCGTACCATGACTGTTCTCAAGCATAGATTTAAGCTTTGATGCTCTCTTTTCACGGTTGTTTGGCAATTTCAACTTATAATCACACACCTCTGCATCCTCTTCTTGTTTATTCGGAAGAAGTCCCACTTTCGCGTAACGGCATATCAGAGAATACAAAGCAAATGTCCTACACTGAATTGATGATAGTCCCTTCAGCGTTCAACTATCTAGAGTTAACCCTTAATTTAAAAGTCATTGCATTTATGTGAAGTGCTTCAGAAAAAGCAATGATAGTTAAAGCTCCCTCACATTTACCAAACCAAAAATTACAGATTATACATGTCACCTCATAGAGAGATGGCATAATAACTTCCAATTTGTGACTTAATTAGTGTTTGAAAAACAAAGATAAAACTTAAATTATATTAATGCTCATTAGAATTGTCAAAGTTTACTTCTGATTTATTTCTAAAATAATAATAATTGTCTCCAAATCATGACAAGTTCTATTGAAAAAATATTCAAACAATTATAGAATCATTTTTGCAAATGCAAGTTAAGACTGAAGAAGTACTTACAGTTCTCGTAGTTTTACCAGATTTCCAAGTTCAGATGGCAAAGATTCTGAGAAGTTATTAGATCCAAAACCCATAGAAATTTAGAGATAACAAATCATAAACTTCATTTATAAGTATATGAGAAAATAAGCCTTTCCCAAGATGTTTAATAAGGAAGAGAGGTCTAGCTAACAACAAATCAACACAACAACGAATCCGTAACAAAAATCAGATGGAAATAGAAGAAGAAGACTCACCGAAAAAGTTGAATTCGCCGAGAAAATAAATTTCCACCACCACCTCCGGTCGCGATTTTCTTTCTTCCCGCATCCTCCACGTCACGAGTTTGAACGCGAACATCACTGTAGACCGCGACTGCCTTCGCCGGAATCGCATCTTCCACAGCCGAAATTACACGTTGCTTATGGTTTCTTCCAAACCCTAAAAGTTTCAGACAAGAGACGAGAGAGGAATTTATGGTTTGAAATGTGAGATAGGTTTCTTCCACACCCTGTAAGTTTCAGACGAGAGAGGAGAGAGGAATTTTTGGTTTGAAAGGGAGAACACAGAGAGAGAAAGGGGGCAGACGAGAAAGAGGGAGAAAGAGAGAGAGAATGAGTCAGAATTTTCAAAAAGAAAAAAGAGAGGGAATAGGGTGATTGAAAATTGAAATGGTTTTTTGAATTGCATGAGCCATTTGGCATAATGAGAGAATCCTATTGATCACTTATTTTTGTATTTAGTAAATTACCATGAAGGACATTTGTTAGTGTAACATAAAAATAATTAAAGGGTATTTTAGGGTGTTAATGTGTATCTTCCATTAATAGTTAGGTAGTTGATGCTCCATTTTGTGATTAGAAAATCAAAATACATGTTTTTTTTCACTCTCAAATGAATTTTCACTTTCTGGGACTAGGTTGATAATTTCAATTCGTGTTGCTCTTGGCACTGTGAATTTTGAAGTTCTATCACTTTTTTCCTGTAGTAAGGTTGTTGGTTTCGGGTCTGATTCAATTGAGTAATAATTACTGTCTCATTTGGGTCGGTTCAATGGATTTTTTTTTTAATTTCTTAATGCACCCTAGATCCTTCTACCGAACCATGTGAATTTCTACATATGCCTCCCAGTTTCAGAAATATATCTCCGAACGCATCTCTTCCACACTCAAGTAAAGCTATTCTGAGAGATACCAGATATAATGGATTATTTTTATTCCAGAGATGCATCTCTGAAACATTTTAAGACTTTAATTATTTACCAGTTCAATAGATATTTCGGAGATGCATCTCCGAAATTATAGGCGGCATTTTGAAATTTTCTGTCACCTTTACTTGTCAGGTATTTTCGAATATGCATCTCCGAAAATATCTGATATAGAAACCAGTTGCATGATCACTCAGCCATTGTTGACATACTTGAGTTTCAACCAAACCATTCACCCTAAAAATGTTTCATTCTCAATCCATTTTGCAGTAGTAGTAGCACTTATGTTCTTTTATTGTTTTAATTGTTTTTATTAGGTATGGTGCACCCCGATGTTTTCACAAAACATGTTGTTTCTACGAACGTCCAATGAGTGGTTGTTTCTCCGAATGTTCAAGGTGTTGTTGTGAAGGCGGTAGATGTTAACAACGACTTTAAAAACAAGCAAGAGTTTGAATCTCGTGATCAAATGTTTGAATGGATTCGTATGGAGGCCTCTAAACTTGGATTTGGTGTGATTGTCGGAAGGTTCGATAATGGTTCAAATAAAAGATGCGCCTTTGTGACAATAACATGCGAAAGAAGCAGGAAATATCAAACTCTTCTCCAGAATTTTAAAAGAAATGACACTGGTACAAGAAAATGTAAGTGTCCGTTTAAGGTCCGTGGTTACATGTTAGCAAAGAAAATTTGAAGATTTAATGTGATATGTGGTTTGCATAGCCATGATTTGTGTTTAAAATTAGTCGGTCATCCTATTGTATGTCGACTCAAACCGGAAGAGAAGGAGTGTGTTGCTGACATGACCTTTAATCTTGTTCAACCGAAAAATATACTTGCAACATTGAAACAGAAACAACCAGACAATATATCAAATATCAAACAAGTGTATAATATTCGGTACCTCACTAACAAGGCGTTTATGGAGGATAAAACTGAGATGCAACATGTTGTACCCCAAAATTTACCCTCCGATATTCTGATCATTTGCATATCCTTTTCATTGGTCTCTGTTTTCGCATTTTAATAAACATATCAATAATCATGCATTTTTCGTTAGAGTTTAATTTGTTTTATTTCCTTTTTTTTTTACTAACTATTTTCAATTATCTTTTTTATTATTTTTAGTTTTATTATTATTATTTCTTTTATTATTATTATTATTATTATTATTATTATTATTATTAATTTTATTATTATTAATTTTATTATTACTAGTTTTATTATCATTATTAGTTTTATTATTATTTGTTTTATTATTACTAAGCTTTATTATTATTATTATTACTTTTATTTTATCTTCATGGTAAGTGGGGACCACTACAATACAAACACTTCACATGGATTGCCAACTTGGATTTATCAATGGCCAAAAAGCATTCTTACACTTCACTTATCAATGGCCAAGAATCATTCTCATAAAGTCACATGGATTGCCAACTTGGATTTATCAATGGCCAAAAAGCATTCTTACACTTCAATTATCAATGGCCAAGAATCATTCTCATAAAGTCACATGGATTGCCACATCAACACTCCCACTTTATTCACACTATAAATAAGATCTCTCATTCTCTCATTTTGGACACACCAGATTCACCCCACACAAAGGCTGAATACTCTCTTAATTTTCTCCCTCAATTATTCTTGCAAATTTTCTGGAGAGAAGGCTCGTCTTCATTTTTCCACAACTCGTGTCATTGAAGAGGCAGTGGACCGTCTCCACTAGGGCCAATGATATTACAAAATCATGACTTAGTTGATTTATGCAAAATGACTACAAAGTCTTGATATGTATGAGGCTCATTTCTATATTTTTGTTGGTCAATGAAAGTTGAATATCAAAAGATTTTTGATCCTCCGATTAAATCTTGATCAAGACGAGACTAACTTTATTCTTCATTTCGAGTCCATTTTCTTTACTTTAGGCCGATGACATTGCACAAATCTTGACTTTGATTATTTCAAATTAATAAAGTCTTGATAAATATGAGCCCACTTTTTACTTATTTTTACTGGTCGATGAAAGTCAAAAATCTAAGATTATCGATTTATCGATTTAAATCTTGATTAAGACGAGACCAACCTTATTTTTTCATTCTGGTTTCATTATCTTTATTTTGGTCGATGACATAACAAACTTCATGGTTTGGTTGACTTCATTGAATCAACAAAACTTTGATTAATATGAGACCACTTTATTTTTATTTCAGTTTCATTTACTATTTAGTCGATGAAAGTCAAGAATCATTGATTATCGATTTCTCGATTAAATCATGATTAAGACGAGACAAACTTTGTACATACCCTTAGGTCTTTACCTTAGTACATATATTATCTTAGCAAGCAAACACAACATAACACAAATTAAAACAAGAGGTTCCCGTAGAGTACTACGAACGTTTAGGGTGCTAATACCTTCCCTAGGCGTAACCAACCCCCGAACCTTAGATCTCCCCCCTTTAGGTTTTTCTCGATCTTGAAGCTTTCCTTTGGATAAATCAAAGTCGGTTGTGAATTCAAAGAAATGTGATGCAAGTTAATTAATAGCTTGTTATCCGATTTTCACCGCAACAGAAATGGCGACTTCACTGGGGAAACAGTTAGACCTATTGCTGGTCCTTTCCTAAGAGGGTTAAGCCAATCTTGTTTTTATGTTATTCATGTTTGCTTATTTACTTGTATATGCTTATGTATGTCATATTTGCTTATATACTTGTATCTTTGTTCTTGCTTTATTATCCTGTTTATTTTGGGTTATCATGGTATCTATGAGTGAGATAAGTCTTATCCCGGACTTGAGAGAACACATATGTTTAGGAACCGTGGACATAGTCAAGGGAACTTCGAGGGAGAAATCCCAAAGGAGGGAACTTGAAGTCCACACTCAGTTGAGGCCTTCTTGGAGGTGGTAAATGTTGAACGAGCAATCGTGAATGCGTTACTACTTTCGACCTAGGAGCCAGAGATACTGATGACCATTAGTTACCATTTTCCCCACCTGGCCTATTTAGGATGTAATGCGATGATTATGAGGGAGTAATCCTAAATGATTGCTACGCGATACTACGCTCAGACGAGACTCTCTTGAGGATTTTATTGATCACCGAGCAATTGGGAAGTTGATAAAATCCAAAAGATGGGTTGTTGACTCTGGGAACTCTTTAGAACCTTGCTCTGCAGATACAAGAACCCTAGTACACACCCTGTGGTTGGTTCTTTACCTGGACTGTATGCTGTGATCTCGAACCCTTGATCCTGTTGCATGAGTTTTGTATCCTGTTTGCGTTGCATTGCATATCATTTGCATCTTTGCATGATTCATTGCATGTGTCTGTCTGTCCAGTTACTCATCTCCAGTTGTCTCTACCTTCCAGTGTTTGTCTGTGAGTCGTCAAGCTGATTCCTCGACACCGACACAGGACTAGAGCTAACATCAGAAGCATAATGTCAGAATCATTGATTATCGATTTCTCGATTAAATCATGATTAAGACGAGACAAACTTTGTACATACCCTTAGGTCTTTACCTTAGTACATATATTATCTTAGCAAGCAAACACAACATAACACAAATTAAAACAAGAGGTTCCCGTAGAGTACTACGAACGTTTAGGGTGCTAATACCTTCCCTAGGCGTAACCAACCCCCGAACCTTAGATCTCCCCCCTTTAGGTTTTTCTCGATCTTGAAGCTTTCCTTTGGATAAATCAAAGTCGGTTGTGAATTCAAAGAAATGTGATGCAACTTAATTAATAGCTTGTTATCCGATTTTCACCGCAACAGAAATGGCGACTTCACTGGGGAAACAGTTAGACCTATTGCTGGTCCTTTCCTAAGAGGGTTAAGCCAATCTTGTTTTTATGTTATTCATGTTTGCTTATTTACTTGTATATGCTTATGTATGTCATATTTGCTTATATACTTGTATCTTTGTTCTTGCTTTATTATCCTGTTTATTTTGGGTTATCATGGTATCTATGAGTGAGATAAGTCCTATCCCGGACTTGAGAGAACACATATGTTTAGGAACCGTGGACATAGTCAAGGGAACTTCGAGGGAGAAATCCCAAAGGAGGGAACTTGAAGTCCACACTCAGTTGAGGCCTTCTTGGAGGTGGTAAATGTTGAACGAGCAATCGTGAATGCGTTACTACTTTCGACCTAGGAGCCAGAGATACTGATGACCATTAGTTACCATTTTCCCCACCTGGCCTATTTAGGATGTAATGCGATGATTATGAGGGAGTAATCCTAAATGATTGCTACGCGATACTACGCTCAGACGAGACTCTCTTGAGGATTTTATTGATCACCGAGCAATTGGGAAGTTGATAAAATCCAAAAGATGGGTTGTTGACTCTGGGAACTCTTTAGAACCTTGCTCTGCAGATACAAGAACCCTAGTACACACCCTGTGGTTGGTTCTTTACCTGGACTGTATGCTGTGATCTCGAACCCTTGATCATGTTGCATGAGTTTTGTATCCTGTTTGCGTTGCATTGCATATCATTTTCATCTTTGCATGATTCATTGCATGTGTCTGTCTGTCCAGTTACTCATCTCCAGTTGTCTCTACCTTCCAGTGTTTATCTGTGAGTCGTCAAGCTGATTCCTCGACACCGACACAGGACTAGAGCTAACATCAGAAGCATAATGTCAGAACAACCCTCTGCCAGGGCAAGTGAAGCTTCAGTCGACTTCAGCTTAGCTACTTTCCGAAGACAAGCCAGCTCATCCATGTTGTTGACTAGTCACTAGGCCATGTTTCTTATTGTTTGCATTTTCTTTATTTTGTAATAGTTGTTTGCTTTCAACAATGTTTGTACTTTCACAATTAATGAAATGAGCATTGCAACTTTTGATTCAATTCATTTGTGTTTGCAATCTACTTCTTAATGCTTTCTGTTTAAAAAAAAATATTTTATCTCTTGTCCATTTTCTATTGATTATGCAAAGATTGGAGGGAGGATGATGAAACAAAATACTCATAATTACTGTTGATATGCTTTCAAATCAAAACTTTGCTGACGATGTAACACATTGTTTCAACTCCTAAACCCTGGAGAAATAAGGAAGTTAACCCCTCTTTAACCCCTTCGAGCCTGGAAGTAGGAGTTTCTTTTCTTTACAAATAAAAACCCGTAATTTTAACCTGGGCAGGGTAGTTCTCAGTTAACTGGGTTGTGCATTCAATTACACGAGCAGCATTCAAGACGCCTCTCAACAAAGTTCACAAATGTTCCTTCGCACACAGCAAGCAAGTGTCGAAGATGTCTTTCAAGTCAAACGCCAATGATGATTCACTGTAATCCTTAATCCAGGCAGTCACTAAAAAAAAGACAAAAAAAAAAGAAAAGAAAAGAAGAAAGAACAAGCTTGTATGACAACTAAAAGTTGTAAGGAAGCAGTGATCGCCATCTCAAGTCCATTGAATTTTGAACCATCATCGCTATCATCAGTGCAATTTCTAACTCATGGGAATTTGAGTGCATAGTTTGAGTTAACTGAGCATAGGACTGAAGTTCATCACGTAGATTGGGTGGGTACAAATAAACTTTGAGCCTTTATCCTTTGTTTCTTAAACCGTGAACCAGGCCACGTTTAACCCTCAAAAGACCTAACTGAAGCAAGGTTATTTTGAAAGTATACTACAGCAAGGTTGCGTAAACTGACTCCAAAAGATCTTTGCAGGTCACCTATTTTGGGTACTACACCCTTTGCTTAAACGTTTCACTTTAATGTCTTGAACCACCGTGTTCTGACCAGTATCCCATATACTTTGCACCTCTTTCAAAATGATTTTGATTTCAAAAGTTGCATGAACTTTGCATTTACCATGTTTGTACAAATACTTTTGTTTGCAAACTAGCTTTCTTCTTAAGGAATTTTCAAACAATTGAGAAACTTGGTCGGTGATCCAATCAGGGGCAAGTTCATTTCATATCATGTTGAGAATCAGTTCAAGATTTGTAGTTTAATGGCGACTTCTTAGAGTTGGTTCATACAGAAGATTTTTCAAGACTCATACTGGGGCAAGCTTTCCCAGTGTACAGTAGGACAATCATCTTTCAAGACTCAGACTGGGGCAAGCTCTCTAAGAGCACCATGAAACGGTCATTTTCAGAATCAAACAAGCTGAAGCAATGATCAGCTCATCTATAATAATCAGCTAGTCTGGGGCAATTTACCTGAAGAATCCCTAAGCAACGCTTTATCCTTCCTACAAGGATCATCAATTTGGATACAGTTTACCAGTGTGGCAGATGATGTGTTCAGCATCTCTAGTCCCAAGC
Source organism: Lathyrus tuberosus (assembly GCA_022829125.1). NCBI lineage: Eukaryota > Viridiplantae > Streptophyta > Magnoliopsida > Fabales > Fabaceae > Lathyrus > Lathyrus tuberosus. The sequence continues at coordinate 3,478,293 of JALAZF010000164.1, read as the reverse complement.
AGAATGACAATTATCTCCGTGTTGAGGAATCAGTCTTCCAGTCTTGTCTTCCCAGAGAGTCGACCCGTGTTGTCGTCGACATCTGCATTTGCATTTGATCACGAATCATCTGCATAACTCATATACATATGCATACCATGAGTGTTTCATCCTCATTTGCATTTCTCCCGAGGTCGTGTCGTTATCCACGTCTTGCCTTACCAAAACGTTACCTGTCCTTTTCATTCAGTGTCATTCCTGAATGTTGTCATTCTCTTGCGCATCTAATATTGTTGATAGATGTTGGTCTTCTCTCATTCCAGTGCTATTCCTGGATCTTTATATTCTTTCACTCCAGTGCCATTCCAGGATGTCCGTCTCTTGTGATCTCCAATGCCATTCCTGGATATCTTATTCCTCTTGTTTCTCCCAGTGCTATTCCTAGAAGTTTTGCCTACCTTCTGTAACCACAATCAAATTTGTTTGGATCTCTTTCAGTGCCATTCCTGAAAGTCTTATCTGTTCATTCAGTACGATCCCTGAACGAGCTTTCTCCTTTGCATTCAGTTCCATTCCTGGATGTCTTTCTCACTATCATTTGATGCCATTCTTGAATATAGTGATATGCCTTTACTTTCAGTGCCATCCCTGAAAGTTCTTCCCCTTATCGAATGCTGTCTTAGACCTCGGTTTGCTCACTTTTTATCTAAAGCCATTATTAGATATAGTGATTTATACCTTTCATTCAAAGCCATTATTGAATGACTGGTTTCTTTGCATTCAATGCCATTCTTGAATGTAGTCCCTGTTCACATTTATCTAAAGCCATTATTAGATATTGTGACTTGTACCTTTCATTCAAATCCATTGTTGGATGTCTGGTTTCTCTACCATCCGATGCCTTCCCGGATGTGTGTCTCTTTCTGATATTTTACTAGATCGGGTCTTTGTTCACTTTTATCTAAAGCCATTATTAGATATTGTGAGTTATACCTTTCATTCAAAGCCGTTATTGGATGTCTGGTTTCTTTGTCATCCGATGCCTTTTCGGATGTGTCTCTCTTTCTAATATTTTTCAGATAGAGTCTTTGTTCACTTTATCTAAAGTCGTTATTAGATATTGTAATTTATACCTTTTGTTCAAAGCCATTATTGGATGACTGGTTTCTTTGCATTCAAATCCATTCTTGAATGTAGTCTTTGTTCACATTCATCTAAAGCCATTATTAGATATTATGATTTGTACCCTTCATTCACAGCCATTATTGGATGACTGGTTTTTTTCCCATCTGATGTTTTTCCGGATGTGTCTTTCTCTGTCTATTCTGGTTTTTCTTGAAGATTCCGTTTGAACTCTTCAGTATAAGAAAATCCCAGAAAATCTTTTGTTGGTGTCTATCCTTTTATTCCAAATTGATCCCCAGGGGAGATCATGTCTTCTTTCTGGTTCCATGCCCAGTAAAGAGTGTACTTTCATTTCCCCAGTGTCGTCCGGTCACCTATAAACCTGTCGTACATCTCCTTGGACTTTTCCCTAGTGGAGAGCCCCTCTCTGTCTCCCATCCCCAGTGAGGGCCTGTGGGATGTCCTCTTTATTTTTCTATCCTCGGTGCATCCTTAGAGTCTCCCCAGTGAGTCTATCGTTGGACAGTCTGTATCCCTAGTGAGTCTTTCTCGTGAGTGCTAACCTTATCCTTCCCCAGTAAACTCACCTGCGGTGGATTGCCCTTCATCCTTGGTGTTTTGTTTGTCTGCCCCTTTGCATTTAGCATTCCATCATTTTCATCATATTAGAGTTCATTGCATGTCAGCATTTTTGTCCCTAGCATTGCATGTCAGTGAGTCTGAGGGCAAAATTTTCGGTTATCTATATTTAAATACCTTCCACCATGATTTCATGAAGACTATCATCACTCATGTCATCCAGTGAAGATATTTAAATAGGGGCAACTGTTGTACCCCAAATTTTACCCTCCGATATTCTGATCATTTGCATATCCTTTTCATTTGTCTCTGTTTTCGCATTTTAGTAAACATATCAATAATCATGCATTTTTCGTTAGAGTTTAATTTGTTTTATTTCCTTTTTTTTTACTAACTATTTTCAATTATCTTTTTTATTATTTTTAGTTTTATTATTATTATTTCTTTTTTATTATTATTATTATTATTATTATTAATTTTATTATTATTAATTTTATTATTACTAGTTTTATTATCATTATTAGTTTTATTATTATTAGTTTTATTATTACTAAGCTTTATTATTATTATTATTACTTTTATTTTATTTTCATGGTAAGTGGGGACCACTACAATACAAACACTTCACATGGATTGCCAACTTGGATTTATCAATGGCCAAAAAGATTCTTACACTTCACTTATCAATGGCCAAGAATCATTCTCATAAAGTCACATGGATTGCCAACTTGGATTTATCAATGGCCAAAAAGCATTCTTACACTTCAATTATCAATGACCAAGAATCATTCTCATAAAGTCACATGGATTGCCACATCAACACTCCTACTTTATTCACACTATAAATAAGATCTCTCATTCTCTCATTTTGGACACACCAGATTCACCCCACACAAAGGCTGAATACTCTCTTAATTTTCTCCCTCAATTATTCTTGCAAATTTTCTGGAGAGAAGGCTCGTCTTCATTTTTCCACAACTCGTGTCATTGAAGAGGCAGTGGACCGTCTCCACTAGGGCCAATGATATTACAAAATCATGACTTAGTTGATTTATGCAAAATGACTACAAAGTCTTGATATGTATGAGGCTCATTTCTTTATTTTTGTTGGTCAATGAAAGTTGAATATCAAAAGATTTTCGATCCTACGATTAAATCTTGATCAAGATGAGACTAACTTTATTCTTCATTTCGAGTCCATTTTCTTTACTTTAGGCCGATGACATTGCACAAATCTTGACTTTGATTATTTCAAATCAATAAAGTCTTGATAAATATGAGCCCACTTTTTACTTATTTTTACTGGTCGATGAAAGTCAAAAATCTAAGATTATCGATTTATCGATTTAAATCTTGATTAAGACGAGACCAGCCTTATATTTTCATTCCGGTTTCATTATCTTTATTTTGGCCGATGACATAACAAACTTCATGGTTTGGTTGACTTCATTGAATCAATAAAACTTTGATCAATATGAGACCACTTTATTTTTATTTCAGTTTCATTTACTATTTAGTCGATGAAAGTCAAGAATCATTGATTATCGATTTCTCGATTAAATCATGATTAAGACGAGACAAACTTTGTGCATACCCTTAGGTCTTTACCTTAGTACATATATTATCTTAGCAAGCAAACACAACATAACACAAATTAAAACAAGAGGTTCCCGTAGAGTACTACGGACGTTTAGGGTGCTAATACCTTCCCTAGGCGTAACCAACCCCCGAACCTTAGATCTCCCCCCTTTAGGTTTTTCTCGATCTTGAACCTTTCCTTTGGATAAATCAAAGTCGGTTGTGAATTCAAAGAAATGTGATGCAAGTTAATTAATAACTTGTTATCTGATTTTCACCGCAACACAACAACTCTTGAAACTGTTGGATGATAATAGTTACGTGTCCAGATACCGAACGTGCGATGATGGAGTTACTGTAAGAGATATTTTTTGGACTCATCCTGATTCCATAGAGTTGTTCAACATGGTTTTTTACAATGCTCATACTTGATTCAACCTACAAGACCAACAAGTGTAGACTTTCCTTATTTGAGATGGTTGGTGTTACCTCAACTAAGAAGACATATTATGTTGATTTTGTATTTTTTGAGTGTGAAAAAGAGGACAAATTTACTTGGGCATTAGAGGTGTGTCGGACACTATTGAAGGTCCAAGGTGAGATGCCTAAAGCGATTATTACCCACCGAGTTACCGCATTGATGAATTCGGTTGCAAAGGTATTTCCTTCTTCTTATGTATTACTTTGTCGGTATCACATAACAAAGAATGTGAGAAGTTGCGTTAAACCCAAAATAGGGACGAAACAAATAGAGTCTGAAGATGGAAAATTGGTGAATGTGGGTGTGGTTGTGGAAAAAAATAATGGATGCATGGAATCGTATAATAAATATTTCCACAAAAGAACTATATGCCAATTTCGTTATTCATTTCAGGAAAGTATGTGAAAGGTATCCAGATTTGTTGAAATATGTTGAAAGCACAATTCTTGACCAGGTGAAGGAGAAGATAGTTTGTGTGTGGACTGATAATCTTAGACACCTTGGAAATACAACAACTAACAGAGTTGAGTCGGCCCATGCTACTTTGAAAATTTTGTTGGGAAATAGTAAGGGAGATTTGTGTAGAGACTGGGACTGTGTGAACCACATGATTCAAATTTAGCTTAATAAGATACAAACAACATTTGGTCGGAGCATCACAGTTTTGGAACACATATTTAAAGACAACACTCTATATTCTCAGTTGGTTGGTAACATTTCTCGGGCAGGTTTGAACTATGTTTTTCATGAGGCTAAACGAGTTGATAATTTAGACTCTGATAGCGCAAAGTGTATATGCATTATTGTGAAAACATATGGTTTCCCACGTGCTTATGTTATTTCTAAAATGGTGAAACTTGGTGAACCAATAAGAATGAACGGGGTTTTCACTCATTGGAAGAGACTTAGGTTTGATGATGATGGATGCATGGATGACGGTAAATCGAATATCTCTATTTTGATCGAATGGGAAGTCATACAAGAGAGATTTTGAAGGCCGGTGACAACATGAAACTCCACATCAAAGAACAATTGAGGAAGATTGCTTATTCGGAAACCACCGACATGAAATCGCTTTCTCAACCGGTAAAAACAAAAGGTGCTCTGAAGAAAATGAAGCCTACACCAAATGACGACTCGACTACACGATCTCCTTCATATTTTGAACACGTTGACAAAGTTTTTCCCGACTCACGGACTCCAAAATCTCAAAAAAATGTTGTGAAAGGAGCCCGCATTAGCAAATCACCTCCGACGCCGCTTGCACCGAAGATTCCATTCATCGATGAGATGTCAATTTTTATGCACAAACATATCAAGAAGATCGTTAATGTTTTGGGGGACGGTAATTGCGGTTATAGAGCCATTTCAGCTTTACTCAGTAAAGGAGAAGATAGTCATACACTTGTCTGACATCAACTTATCCAAGAGTTGAAGATGCATAAAGAATCCTATACACGGTTATATGGAAAGAAAGAAAATTTTGATGCGGTTTATGAGTTTCTTGTTACATGCTTGAGCGGTCTGGCGCCGAAGGCAAAATGGATGCGCTTCCCGAAAATGAGTCACCTAATAGCATGTGCGTATGATACAGTGTATGTTGACTTAAAACACTACATTTTTTCGAAAACCTTTTTCCCAATGCGCACTGCACCACCCCAAAATCCAAATTATTGAATCATGTGTATTGGGTGGATTTCAAAATTAAGTCATTTTGTTCAAGTTTACTTGAATTCGGGATGCCCTATACCACTTACATCACCAGAGTAGATGACTCATTCAACCACAAAAGTCGAGACTTGGCCGGATCATTTTATGGAAAGGATGCAAGAAATCGAGAGATTGAACAACATTGAAAAAGAATCAAATGCACAAAAGTTCAAAGGGGCTCCACCTATAGATTTAGCCGGCGACACATGTTTCGATTCGTTTTAATTTCTTATTTAATCGGACAAATAATTGTATGTAATTGTGTCTCAATATAAATGAAGTGTTATATATTCACCTTTTATTCATATTTTGTCTTTATGTATTTTTTATCTACCCCATAACAACATGTGTGTTTTTGTCAATGAAAAAAATGTTATGTTATAGTGTTCTGTTTTCAAAATGGTTCAGGACAAGTTCCGGATATGCATCTTCGGAACAAGATAATAGGGTGCGGTTCCAGAGATATATCTTTGGAATAAATCTACCAGTTAATGAGTGGTCCAAATTAATCTATGACTTCTATAAATTTAGGTATGTCTCAGTGTCTCAATGTCACAAATAAATATATATTTGTATGTCGTAAATGTCTCTTTCTCCGACTCTACACTCGGGCGAACGTTCAAGCTCACCGACTTCACCTCCCTCGAAGATATCAAAGACGAAATCCATTATCTCCTACCTTACGGAGAGAATTGAAAGATTGTGAAGCTCGAGTACCATTCACCGTCGATTGACGACAAATGGCATATTGAGTTCAGAAAATTTGAGCTCAAGACGAAAGAAGATGTAAGGGCTATGTGGAATCCGTATTTCGGTTTTGAAGAAAAAATTATGCTCGATTTGGAAGCGACCATTTCGGGATCGGTCGAAAATATTCTGAAGATATGCAAGCTGAAACACCCCAAATGTGTTAGAATATTTATTTAATTTATTTAAATATAATATTCGTGAATTTTCGGTGAATTTTGGTGGTTTATGTTGACGTTGACATTTTGTGGAGTTTTGGTTATTTAATTAAATAATAGTATATAATATAGTATATATTAGTATTATTATTAATTTAAATAATATTAGAGGAATTAAGGGTAAGATGGACTTTTGAGGGGGATTAGTGAGGGTATTATTGGGAAAGCCCATTTTAGAAGCCCAAAGGTTTAACAAAAAGGAGAATTTGAGAGGAATAGGTTTCATTTGGTCAGAACGTGAAAAGAAGGGAAAAGGTCAGAGCTCTGAGGAAAGAGGGAAAAGCTTAGGATTCGAGAAGGTTTCCAAGAACTCAAGAAAGAAAGCTTGGAATCGACAATCTAAGGTATGGGGAGTATTGCCTTTCATTGTTTTCGATATAGGAATTTGATGTGTTTAAAGCTGATTTTGAAGTTTATATGGGTTGTGGGTTTTTGAGTAAATTGGTGCTTTAGGGAAATTTTGTGGATTGATTATTAAGGGTTGAATTGAATTGGATAAAAGTAGGCATTCGAGGCTAAACCTTTTGTTGATGATATGTGGGATCTTGTAGAGAAAGGGATTTATGGGGTTTATGAGAATCTTTGGGGTTGTGAAGGTTTAGGTGATTTTGAGGTCAAGATAGTATAATTAATCGGCCTAACAGTCGTAGGTTTTGTACCCCTGTTGCCATGATACCTTAGAAATGTTTTGGGGATGTGGTTGAGGTAAAAGGAGGTTGAATTCGTGAGGTTTTTGGGTATGTTATGCTACTGATGCGTAGCAGTGATTTCCTGAAATTGCGAGTTCGCAAAGCGAACAATTCCTTCGCAAGGCGAACATTCGCCCCAGACTCGTAAAGCGAGCAGCGCAGCGAATGCGAGATGATTTTGTTTGATGACACTGAGATGAACTCTAATTGTGATTTTTAGTTCGTACGACGAACTTCCCAGCAAATTACTTCGCAAAGCGAACCGAGGTAGCGAGGGAGACAGAGTAGGGTTCTCTAGTTTTTTGTATGGGATTTTAGGGATTCGCTGGCAGCTCGTAAAGCGAATTCCAGAGCGAACGAGTTTGCAAAGCAAACATTCTAGCGACCGCCTACTGTTCGCGAATTTGTGTTGTGATTTCTGTGCTGTCTTGGTGTTTTGAGCTGTGATTATTCTAATGATTTACCATGATGTTATTGATGATTTTGAGGTGATGATTTCATGATGTTTTGATGATATGATTAACATGATATTTTGATGAATGATGATGCGTGTGATGACTTTTATTGATGATGATGATATTGACGTTGTGTATCATGCATTTATAGCATTTTAGGGCTTCGGTCCAGTGGTGGCTCTAATCTCATTGTGTGGATTGAAGTGTATGACGTGCTCCGGTTCTTGTGTAGAATCGATCCTAATGACGGGGATCTTTGGAGGGTGGTGGCCTAGTGTCCATCGATTGTGACGATTGGTACCACATGCATGAGTTTTGTTGTGCATTGCATTTATTTGGCATTGATATGATTTATGATATCGTGATTTTGGATATTTTCCTTTGTGATGACCCTGATGATGTTGTATATGATGATGACGTCATTTTATGCATATCTTGTTTTTATATTGATTATAATGAATTGTGATTACTCACCCTGTCTGTTTGAATGTTGCCTCCACGTGGGTAACGTGCAGGTGATCAGGCTTAGCTGTGGATGCCTTCGAGGACTTTTGGAGTTTATTTTGCTTTTGGTCGATGTAGAGGGTCTTGCTCTGATATTGTAACATCGGGTTGGGTCGTTGAGTTGAACCATGTTGAGTTCTTATTTTTGTTGTTATTTGATTGTTATGGCTTTTAATGAAAACCCTTTTTATTTTGGATTATTATGGTTATGGTGGTTCCGCTGCTAATTGATGGCTTTTTGAATATTTTGAGGAAAACCCGTTGTTTACAGAGCAAATGTTTTATTTTGAGTTTATTGAGAAATGTGCACCCTCCTGAGGTGATTTTGACTCTGATAATTTGTGTATTTTGTCGTGTATATTCGTGGGGTAGAAAAGGGTGTTACATTAATGGTATCGGAGCAGGTCGGCCCGTCCGGCCAGGTTTTTACTTGATGTCAGTCCCCTGTCAGTCGATGAGTGTGTGTACACTGTCGATGTTTTGTTTCTTATAACCTTGTTGGCGGTGTGTAGGATGGCTGGAAGAAATGATCGTGCTATTGCTGATGCGTTGGAACCGGTTGCTCAAGTAGTGGCTCAGCTAAATCCGAATGGTGGAGCTCCAGATAGGTTTCGTGCTTTGGGGAAGTTTCATAGGAACAATCCACCGACTTTTGTGGGTGCTCATGATCCAGCAAGTGCACATAAGTTGTTGAAGGAGATCGAGAAGATCTTATGAGTGATGGGGTGTACTGATGAGCAACAAGTTCAGTTTGGAACGCATATGCTGTAAGAAGAGGCCGAGGATTGGTGGAATAACACCCGTCAGAGACTCGCAGATGTTGGCACTGTGATAACCTGGGTTGTGTTTAAGCAGGAGTTTCTGGGAAAGTATTTTCCAGAGAATGCTCGTGGCAAGAGAGAAGTGGAATTCCTTGAGCTGAAGCAAGGAGACATGACTGTGACGGAGTATGCCGCGAAGTTCGAGGCGCTGGTGAAGTTCTGTCCGCACTACAACCGTGCTGATGCTGAAATGTCCAAGTGTCTCAAGTTCGAGAATGGGCTGAGACCGGAAATTAAGCAGGGTATTGGGTATCAACAGATCTGCAGGTATGCTGACTTGGTTGACAAGAGCAGAATCTACGATGAGGATAGCCGAGCTCGATCTGCTCACTACAAGCAGTTGAGTGAGAAGAAATGGAAGTATAGGGGGAAACCTTATACAAATTCAGCCGACAAAGGGAAGCAGAAGGCTTCAGAGGGGAAAAAGACAAGTGGGGGAGCAGCTCCTGCTTCTGGAAAGTGTTATAAGTGTGGCGAGCAAGGCCACCGTGCTGATGTGTGTACCAATAATGTGTTGAGGTGCTACAGGTGTGGTAAGAAGGGGGCATAGAGCTACTGATTGCAAAGATGATGGTCCAACCTATTTCAATTATGGGGAGAAGGGTCACATCAGTACCCAGTGTCAGAAGCCGAAAAAGACTCCCACTGATGCTCAGACCAGTGGAAGAGTGTTTGCTTTGAGTGGTGCAGAAGTTCCAGAGAAGGACAACCGAATTTGAGGTACTTGTTTTATTAATAATATCGAGTTGATTGCTATTATTTATACTGGTGCTACTCATTATTTTATCTCGCTTGAAAGTGCTAATAGATTGGGTTTGAAGTTATCTGATATGAATGGTAATATGGTAATAGAAACTCCAGCTAATGGTTCTGTTACTACTACCTTTGTGTGTTTGAAATGTCCTGTGACGATTTTTTAGAAGAGTTTTGTGATGGACTTGGTGTGCCTACCCTTGCACCATATCGATTTAATCTTTGGAATAAACTGGTTGAAGTTCAACCGTGTTCATATCAATTATTATAACAAGACTGTGGAGTTTCCTGAGTTTGGCGATAGTGGAAAATTGATGTTCTTGTCTGCTAAGCAAGTAGACGAACTTATGGAAGACGAAGCCCTGGTGTTTGCAATGTTTGTATTATTACAGATTGATCGTGAAGCTACGAATTTCGACTTACCTGTTGTATGTGAATTTCCAGATGTGTTTCCAGATAACATCAGTGATTTGCCTCCAGAACGTGAAGTAGAGTTTGCAGTGGACTTAATACCAGTTACGAGTCCAGTGTCTATGGCTCCTTATCGGATGCTAGCTTCTGATAAGTGAATTGAAGAAATAGTTGAAAGAGCTGCTTGAGAAAAGGTTTGTTCGACCAAGTGTTTCTCCGTGGGGTGCTCCGGTGCTGTTAGTGAAGAAGAAGGACGGAAGTATGAGGTTGTGTGTTGATTATCGACAGTTGAATAAAGTGACTATAAGGAATAAATATCCACTTCCGAGAATCGACGATTTGATGGATCAACTAGTAGGTGCCTGTGTGTTTAGCAAGATTGAGTTGAGGTCTGGTTATCATCAGATTCGTGTTAAGCCTAATGATATTCTGAAGACGGCTTTCAGGACGAGGCATGGTCACTATGAATACAATGTGATTCCATTTGGTGTATCCAATGCACCTGGAGTGTTCATGGAGTACATGAATCGGATCTTTCATGAGTATTTGGACAAGTTTGTGGTGGTGTTTATCGATGATATCTTGATATATTCTAGATCTGAAGAAGAATATTATGAGCATTTGAGAACTGTGTTGCAAGTACTGAAGGAGAAGAAGTTGTATGCAAAGGTGTCAAAGTGTGAGTTCTGGTTGAAGGAAGTGAGTTTTCTGGGCCATGTGATTTCAAGTGGTGGGATTTCCGTTGATCCTCCAAAAATTGATGATGTGTTACAGTGGGAGGCTCCGAAGTCTGCTACCGAGATACGAAGTTTTATGGGATTGGCGGGTTATTACCGCAAGTTTATCGAAGGCTTTTCTAAGTTGACATTACTTTTGACTCAGTTGACTCGAAAGGGTCAAGCTTTTGTGTGGGATGTAGCTTGTGAGGAGAGTTTTGTGGAATTGAAGAAGAGGTTTACGACCGCCCCAGTGTTGATTTTGCCTAATCCAAGCGAATCTTTTGTGGTGTATTGTGATGCGTCAAAGATGGGTCTTGGAGGAGTATTGATGCAGAATGGACAAGTTGTTACCTATGATTCAAGACAATTGCGAGTTCATGAGAGGAATTATCATACACATGACTTGGAATTGGCCGCTGTGGTGTTTGTGTTGAAGATTTGGAGACATTATCTGTTTACCTCTAAGTTTGAAGTGGTCAGTGATCATAAAAGCCTAAAGTACCTATTTAATCAGAAAGAATTGAATATGAGGCAGAGAAGGTGGTTAGAGTTGTTGAAGGATTTTGATTTTGATTTGAGTTATCATCCGGGAAAAGCAAATGTAGTGGCCGATCCATTGAGCAGAAAGTCATTGCATATGTCGATGCTCATGGTGAAAGAGTTGGAGTTACTTGAACAATTCCGAGATTTGAGTTTGGTATGTGAAGCCACTCCCGACAGTGTGAAGTTGGGAATGTTGAATTTGACGAGTGGCATTCTGGAAGAGATCAGAGTGGGACAACAATCTGACTTGAAGTTGGTTGACCAGTTGACATTGATCAATCAAGGTAACGGAGGAGAATTCCGGATTGACGAGAATGGTGTGATGAATTTTTGGGATAAAGTATGTGTTCCAGATGTTCCAGAAATCAAGAAGAGTATTTTAGAAGAAGGACACCTAAGTGGGTTGAGTATTCATCCCGGTGCTACGAAGATGTACCAGGATTTGAAAAGGTTGTTTTGGTGGCCAAGTATGAAGAAGGATATTGCGGAGTTTGTTTATGTTTGTTTATGCGTGTTTAACTTGTCAGAAATTGAAGATTGAGCATCAGAAGCCTTTAGGTATGATGCAACCATTGAATATTCCAGAATGGAAATGGGATAGTATTTCCATGGATTTTGTGACGGGATTACCGAGAACTGCTAAGGGAAATGATTCAATTTGGGTGATCGTGGATAGATTAACTAAGTCGGCTCATTTCTTGTCGATGAAGATTAATCATTCTATGTAGAAGTTAACCGAGATGTACATCGAAGAGATTGTGAAGTTGCATGGGATACCTTAGAGTATTATGTCGGATAGAGATCCAAGATTTACATCTAGGTTCTGGAAGAGTTTGCAAGATGCTTTAGGTACTAAGTTGACGATGAGTTCTGCCTATCATCCGCAGACGGATGGACAGACAGAAAGGATTATCCAATCCTTAGAGGATTTGCTGAGGGCTTGTGTGTTGGATCACGGAGGATCTTGGGATAGCCATTTACCGTTGATTGAGTTCACATACAATAATAGTTTTCATGCTAGTATTGGAATGAGGCCCTATGAAGTTTTTTATGGGAGAAGATGTAGGACTCCTTTGTGTTGGGATGAGTCAGGCGAGAGTGTTGTACTCGGACCTGAGATTAAGCAAGAGACGGTCGAGAAGATTAAGATGATCCAAGAAAGGATAAGAGCACCGCAGAGTCGTCAGAAGAGTTACCATGATAAGAGGAGGAAGGTACTTGAATTCCAAGAGGGAGATCACGTGTTTTTGAGGGTGACGCCAGTGACTGGTGTGGGTCGAGCTTTGAAGTCTAAGAAGCTCACTCCATGTTTTGTTGATCCATCGAATCGCTTTACCGCCGTCACTTGCGAATTTGCATGACGTGTTCCATGTGTCTCAGTTGAGGAAGTACATTCCAGATCCGTTGCATGTGATACAGATGGATGATATACAAGTGAGGGATAACCTGACATTGGAAGCTCTACCTGTGTGGATTGACGGTCGAGAGATGAAGCAACTGCGGGGTAAGGATATAACTTTGGTGAAGGAGTTGTGGGGTGGACCGGCTGGCGAAAGTTGGACTTGGGAACGTGAAGATCAGATGAGGGAGTCGTATCCGACCCTATTTCTTTGAGGTAATTTTCGAGGGCGAAAATTCTTTAAGTGAGGGAGAGTTGTAACACCCCAAATTTGTTAGAATATTTATTTAGTTTATTTAAATATAATATTCGTGAATTTTTGGTGAATTTTAGTGGTTTGTGTTGACGTTGGCATTTTGTGGAGTTTTGGTTATTTAATTAAATAATAGTATATAATATAGTATATATTAGTATTATTATTAATTTAAATAATATTAGAGGAATCAAGGGTAAGATGGACTTTTGAGGAGGATTAGTGGGGGTATTATTGGGAAAGCCCATTTTAGAAGCCCAAAGGTTTAACAAAAAGGAGAATTTGAGAGGAATAGGTTTCATTTGGTCAGAACGTGAAAAGAAGGGAAAAGGCCAGAGCTCTGAGGAAAGAGGGACAAGCTTAGGATTCGAGAAGGTTTCCAAGAACTCGAGAAAGAAAGCTTGGAATCGACAATCTAAGGTATGGGGAGTATTGCCTTTCATTGTTTTTGATATAGGAATTCGATGTGTTTAAATCTGATTTTGAAGTTTATATGGGTTTGTGGGTTTTTGAGTAAATTGGTGCTTTAGGGCAATTTTGTGGATTGATTTTAAGGGTTGAATTGAATTGGATAAAAGTAGGCCCTCGAGGCTAAACCTTCTGTTGATGATATGTGGGATCTTGTAGAAAAAGGGATTTATGGGGTTTATGAGAATCTTTGGGGTTGTGAAGGTTTAGGTGATTTTGCGGTCAAGATAGTATAATTAATTGGCCTAACAGTCGTAGGTTTTGTACCCCTGTTGCCATGATACCTTAGGAATGTTTTGGGGATGTGGTTAAGGTAAAAGGAGGTTGAATTCGTGAGGTTTTTGGGTCTGTTATGTTACTGATGCGTAGCAGCTGTAACACCCCACTTTTCCCATTTTAAAAATTAGCACAATAATCAAGAAAATAATCAGAGTTTTTGCACCAAAATAAAGTAGGATGCCACATTAGCAAAACAACATCAAAACTCCTTTATTAATTGAAATGAATCAGCGGAAATATTTATTCATTTATTTAATTTACGGCCATCTGCCAAATACACCAAATATCCCACATAAAATCGTGGTCCGCCAAAATGATCATCCAAAAGAAAGATACGTAACAAAAGAATAACAAATAACAAATAAATGGAAATCCCCAAAATAATCCCGTGTTACGTATCAGAGCACTCCTATAGACTCGATCAGCAACACCAATATCCAAGTTAGCTAAGTACCTGGATTATCTGTACCTCCGAAGAAGCACAAACACAACAACAACAACAAAGGGGTGAGAAATCACGTTCAAATATTATAGCTGAATAAATACATGATAAACGGGTAGTCACCATACACAAGCACCATCATCTATCAAATACGGCCTACTGCCCAATATCATCAACAACAATAAATAATAATGAAATGCAACACAACACCATGCATGCGGTACCGACTCATTGGTTCATTCAATCGAACCCGGATAGATCACATACACCTCTCCTTGGCAATGATCTATCCCCACCATTCTCCATATAGGAGTACGGATGAATCGCATACACTCCTCCTGAGCAACGATCCATCCCACCAATCACCATGAAATGCAATGACACCAAATGCATATAAACACATGTATACGACATAGATACATGCACACGATCCTCCTGATCACACCATACATACCAACAACGCAACATTACACCATTTACTTCATACACACCAACTACTCAATTAATTAATTAATTAATTAAAAATTATTAAACTGATTATTTTCATCACCAAATTATCGTTTCTCAACAACTGACTTCTACCCCTAACCTCTCAAACCGTTAGAAATCGAAACGGGTGCGAAACGGGAGAAGAATCGCCAAACGGTAAAATTCTACATTCTGCCAGCTTATACGCGTACAGACCCAAGTCATACGCGTATCCTCAATTCTCCGCCCATCCATACGCGTAAGGCTCCATCTGTTACGCGTATCTCTTCACAGTGCCCAAGGCCATACGCGTACTGCCTTATGTCGTACGCGTACGGACAGAGACGTTTCCTCACTGAGTTTCCCATATTCCAATACCATACGCGTATTGTTCTCTCTTACGCGTACTGCCCAGTGCCCTTACGCGTATGGCCCCTTTCCCTTCACTCCCATACGCGTATGGCCTAGCCCCATACGCGTATGGCCAAATCTATTACGCATTTCACCAGAGACCTCCCTATTCTGCATTCTGCTACGATTTTCACATGTTTCCACTTCTAATTAGTCCTATAATCGTTTCTACATTGATTTTAGGTTCTATTTTCCTTCTTTCATTTGCATCCTATGTTACTACATCAATTACAGGCCTGAAAATCCAAATCGTTTCCCCCAATCTGAGTCAACAACAACAGATACATTCATACAACAGCAACAACAGCAGAAAATCTCATAATCACAGATCGAATCAAACACAAATTCATTATCAGTTCAGATATATGCAACAATTCATCAACGCAGTATTTTTCATACAATTCCCTACGGGGTTAAGGACTCCCCACTACCTGATCATGAGATAAACACCAATATTAAACCCGTTTCTCCCCTTTACCTCGAATAATTGCTTAATTTCCTGCGAAAATTGACAATTGGGGAAGATGATCCAAGCCCTAGCACACCTTGTTCTTTCTCTTCTCTTGGTTCTCTATTCTCTTTCTATCTCTACAATTCTTACTATTCCAACTTTTACCAATTACTACTAATTAGGCTCTAATTACCAAGTTACCCTCACTAATCTCATTAACCCAATAATCATTTAATTATATTAGGTCCTATTTTTACTAAATAATTTTAATAATAATAGTAACCAAAACAATATTAATACTAATAATAATAATAACATGAAATATACCATTATCCTAATAATAATTAATAATATTTCTATATTATTAATATCACTCCCCACGCACTCAAACACACACCCAACCAAAGCCAACAAATAAAAATAATACCGGACATCTAAATAATCAAAATGGGGTGTTACAACTCTCCCCCACTTAAATTATTTTCGTCCTCGAAAATTACCTGATGGAAACAATTCTGGATACGACTCTCGCATCCTGCTTTCCAATTCCCAGGTCACACTGCCTCCTGCAGCACCTCCCCAAGCCACTCTCACCAGAGGTATCTCCTTTCCTCTGAGTTGTTTCATCTTACGATCCTCGATCCTCAACGGCATCATCTCCACAGTGAGGTTCTCCCTGATCTGAACTTCGTCTCTCCGAATCACATGAGACGGATCCGAAACATACTTCCGAAGTTGCGACACATGAAACACATCGTGCAAGTTCGAAAGCTCCGGTGGCAACGCCGCCCTATAAGCAACTGCACCAACTCTCCGCAAGATTTGATACGGTCCAATAAACTTAGGATCCAACTTCTTGGATTTCAAAGCGCGACCCACACCGGTCACTGGGTTAACTCTTAGGAATACGTGGTCACCTTCACTGAATTCCAATTCCTTCCTCCTATTGTCATGGTAACTTTTCTATCTACTCTGAGTCATTTTCATCTTTTCACGGATCATCTGAATTGTCTCAGTAGTCTGTTGCACAATTTCTGGTCCAAGCACCACACTCTCACCTGTCTCATACCAATATAGCGGTGTTCTACATCTCCTACCATACAAAGCTTCAAAAGGTGCCATTCCGATGCTAGAATGGTGACTGTTGTTATACGTGAACTCAATCAATGGCAAATGAGTATCCCACGCACCACCTTTTTCCAATACACAGGCTCTCAGCAAATCCTCTAACGACTGAATGGTCCTCTCTGATTGACCATCGGTCTGTGGATGATAAGCCGAGCTCAACTTCAACTTAGAACCTAAGGCTTCCTGCAGACTCTTCCAAAATTCTGAAGTAAACCTCGGATCCCTATCCAACACTATGCTCGACGGAACACCATGCAACTTCACAATTATCCTGATATAAATCTCCGCCAGCTTCGACAATGGAAAACTGATGTTAATTGGTATAAAATATGCGGACTTCGTAAGTCGATCCACCACTACCCAAATAGCATCAAAGCCTCTCGCCGTATTCGGCAACCCAGTTACAAAATCCATAGCAATACTGTCCCACTTCCATTATGGAATCTCCAACGGTTGCATCAATCCTGAAGGTTTATGATGCTCCACTTTTGACTTCTAACATGTCAAACAGGCATAAACAAACTGAGCTATGTCCTTCTTCATACCGGACCACCAAAACAACTTCTTCAAATCATGGTACATCTTTGTAGCTCCCGGATGAATACTTAAGCTACTCCGATGACTTTCCTCTAAAATTGCCCTTTTCAATTCCTCATTATCCGGCACACAAATTCTACCCCGGAATCTTAACACACCAACATTATCAACTTTGAAATCACTATCGGTATCCTCTCCTCCTGTAGGCATCAAGTCTACCAACCTCACATCCAGCTTCTGCTTCTCCTTAATCATATCCAAAAAGTCATTATTCACCTTCAACATACCCAACCTGATACTTCCTGGTGTAGTTTCACAAACCATACTCAAATCCTTGAACTGTTCAATCAATTCCAATTCCTTCACCATTAACGCAGACATATGAATTGTCTTCCGACTCAGAGCATCTGTCACCACATTAGCTTTTCCCGGATGGTAGCTCAAATTAAAGTCATAGTCTTTCAAGAATTCTAACCACCTTCTCTGCCTCATATTCAATTCCTTCTGGTCGAATAAATATTTCAAGCTCTTGTGATCACTAAACACTTCAAATCTCGACCCATACAAATAATGCCTCCATATCTTTAACACGAACACCACTGCAGCTAACTCAAGATCATGAGTAGGATAGTTCCTCTCATACACCCTCAATTGCCGTGAAGCATAAGCCACTACCTTGCCATTTCGCATCAACACACCGCCTAATCCCATCTTAGATGCATCACAATACACTACAAAAGAATCATTCGGACTTGGTAAAATTAGCACTGGTGTTGTAGTCAACTTCTTCTTTAGTTCCTCAAAACTTTCCTCACAGGCGGCATCCCAGACAAAAGCTTGATTCTTCCCCCCATCAGTTTTCTGTTTCCCCTTATCAGCTGGAGCACTGTAAGGAGTACCTCCAAATCTCTGCTTGTTTTTCTTCTCATTTATAGCTTTGTAATGAGCAATTCTGGCTCTGTTGTCATTATCATAAATTCTGCTTCTGCTCACCAGCTCTGGATAGTTTCTTATCTTCTGACAAGCAATACCCAATTTGATCTCGGGACGCAGCCCGTTCTCAAACTTCAGACACTTCGATGTCATAGCCACTTCAGTATTATAATGAGCACAATACTGAACCAGCTCCTCAACTTTGCAGCATATTCGGCAACTGTCTAGTCACCCTGCTTCAACTCCAAAAATTCCACCTCTTTAGCACTACGGATGTCTTCCGGAAAATACTTTTCCAGAAACTCAGCTTGAAACATAGCCCAAGTAATCTCAGTACCTGCAGCTTCCAATCTCTGACGACTGTTGTCCCACCAAGCCTCAGCCTCTCCCTCCAGCATATGAGTACCAAACCGTACCTTTTGAGCATCACTGCATCCCATGGTCCTGAAGATCTTCTCCACATCCTTCAGCCATTTTTGTGCAGCCTCTGGGTCCAAGATACCTCCCTCATATGTAGGCAGCTTGTTACTCTGAAATTGTGCTAAGTCACGAAACTGAGCACCTCCACCCTGGTTGGCATTCTCTACAGCTTGTGCCATGGCTTGCATAGTAGCAGCAAGAGCAACATCATTCCTTCCTGCCATACTGGACAACAATCATCACAAGGTTAGAACACCAAAATCAACTCCCATTCTAAGGACAGACTCAACTACTACACTGGCCGGACGGACCGACCTGCTCTGATACCAATTGTAACACCCCACTTTTCCCATTTTAAAAATAAGCACAATAATCAAGAAAATAATCAGAGTTTTTGCACCAAAATAAAGTAGGATGCCACATTAGCAAAACAACATCAAAACTCCTTTATTAATTGAAATGAATCAGCGGAAATATTTATTCATTTATTTAATTTACGGCCATCTGCCAAATACACCAAATATCCCACATAAAATCGTGGTCCACCAAAATGATCATCCAAAAGAAAGATACGTAACAAAAGAATAACAAATAACAAATAAATGGAAATCCCCAAAATAATCCCGTGTTACGTATCAGAGCACTCCTATAGACTCGATCAGCAACACCAATATCCAAGTTAGCTAAGTACCTGGATTATCTGTACCTCCGAAGAAGCACAGACACAACAACAACAACAAAGGGGTGAGAAATCACGTTCAAATATTATAGCTGAATAAATACATGATAAACGGGTAGTCACCATACACAAGCACCATCATCTATCAAATACGGCCTACTGCCCAATATCATCAACAACAATAAATAATAATGAAATGCAACACAACACCATGCATGCGGTACCGACTCATTGGTTCATTCAATCGAACCCGGATAGATCACATACACCTCTCCTTGGCAATGATCTATCCTCACCATTCTCCATATAGGAGTACGGATGAATCGCATACACTCCTCCTGAGCAACGATCCATCCCACCAATCACCATGAAATGCAATGACACCAAATGCATATAAACACATGTATACGACATAGATACATGCACACGATCCTCCTGATCACACCATACATACCAACAACGCAACATTACACCATTTACTTCATACACACCAACTACTCAATTAATTAATTAATTAATTAAAAATTATTAAACTGATTATTTTCATCACCAAATTATCGTTTCTCAACAACTGACTTCTACCCCTAACCTCTCAAACCGTTAGAAATCGAAACGGGTGCGAAACGGGAGAAGAATCGCTAAACGGTAAAATCCTACATTCTGCCAGCTCATACGCGTACGGACCCAAGTCATACGCGTATGCCTCAATTCTTCGCCCATCCATACGCGTAAGGCTTCATCTGTTACGCGTATCTCTTCACAGTGCCCAAGGCCATACGCGTACTGCCTTATGCCGTACGCGTACGGACAGAGAC
Organism: Lathyrus tuberosus; assembly: GCA_022829125.1. Classification (NCBI taxonomy): domain Eukaryota; kingdom Viridiplantae; phylum Streptophyta; class Magnoliopsida; order Fabales; family Fabaceae; genus Lathyrus; species Lathyrus tuberosus. The sequence continues at coordinate 3,458,298 of JALAZF010000164.1, read as the reverse complement.
GTTTCCTCAATGAGTTTCCCATATTCCAATACCATACGCGTATTATTCTCTCTTACGCGTACTGCCCAGTGCCCTTACGCGTATGGCCCCTTTCCCTTCACTCCCATACGCGTATGGCCTAGCCCCATACGCGTATGGTCAGATCTATTACGCATTTCACCAGAGACCTCCCTATTCTGCATTCTGCTACGATTTTCACATGTTTCCACTTCTAATTAGTCCTATAATCGTTTCTACATTGATTTTAGGTTCTATTTTCCTTCTTTCATTTGCATCCTATGATTACTACATCAATTACAGGCCTGAAAATCCAAATCGTTTCCCCCAATCTGAGTCAACAACAACAGATACATTCATACAACAGCAACAACAGCAGAAAATCTCATAATCACAGATCGAATCAAACACAAATTCATTATCAGTTCAGATATATGCAACAATTCATCAACGCAGTATTTTTCATACAATTCCCTACGGGGTTAAGGACTCCCCACTACCCGGTCATGAGATAAACACCAATATTAAACCCGTTTCTCCCCCTTACCTCGAATAATTGCTTAATTTCCTGCGAAAATTGACAATTGGGGAAGATGATCCAAGCCCTAGCACACCTTGTTCTTTCTCTTCTCTTGGTTTTCTATTCTCTTTCTATCTCTACAATTCTTACTATTCCAACTTTTACCAATTACTACTAATTAGGCTCTAATTACCAAGTTACCCTCACTAATCTCATTAACCCAATAATCATTTAATTATATTAGGTCCTATTTTTACTAAATAATTTTAATAATAATAGTAACCAAAACAATATTAATACTAATAATAATAATAACATGAAATATACCATTATCCTAATAATAATTAATAATATTTCTATATTATTAATATCACTCCCCACGCACTCAAACACGCACCCAACCAAAGCCAACAAATAAAAATAATACCGGACATCTAAATAATCAAAATGGGGTGTTACAGCAGCGATTTCCTGAAATCGCGAGTTCGCAAAGCGAACAATTCCTTCGTAAGTCGAACATTCGCCCCAGGCTCGCAAAGCGAGCAGCGCGGCAAATGCGCGATGATTTTGTTTGATGATACTGAGATGAACTCTAATTGTGATTTTTAGTTTGCACGGCGAACTTCCCAGCGAATTACTTTGCAAAGCGAACCTAGGTAGCGAGGGAGACAGAGTAGGGTTCTCTGGTTTTTTGTATGGGATTTTGGGGATTCGTTGGCATCTCACAAAGCGAATGCCAGAGTGAACGAGTTCGCAAAGCAAACATTCTAGCGAACGCCTGCTGTTCGCGAATTTGTGTTGTGATTTCTGTGTTGTCTTGTTGTTTTTAGCTGTGATTATTCTTATGATTTACCATGATGTTATTGATGATTTTGAGGTGATGATTTCATGATGTTTTGATGATATGATTAACATGAGATTTTGATGAATGATGATGCACGTGATGACTTTTATTGATGATGATGATATTGCCGTTGTGTATCATGCATTCATAGCATTTTAGGGCTTCGGTCTAGTGGTGGCTCTAATCCCATTGTGTGGATTAGAGTGTATGATGTGCTCCGGTTCTTGTGTAGAATCGATCCTAATGACGAGGATCTTTGGAGGGTGATGGCCTAGTGTCCATCGATTATGACGATTGGTACCACATGCATGAGTCTTGTTGTGCATCGCATGTATTTGGCATTGATATGATTTATGATATCGTGATTTTGGAGATTTTCCTTTGTGATGACCCTGATGATGTTGTATATGATGATGACGCCATTTTATGTATATCTTGTTTTTATATTGATTATAATGAATTGGGATTACTCACCCTGCCTGTTTGAATGTTGCCTCCACGTGGGTAACGTGCAGGTGATCAGACTTAGATGTGGATGCCTTCGATGACTTTTGGAGTTTATTTTGCTTTTGGTCGATGTAGAGGGTCTTGCTCTGATATTGTAACATCGGGTTGGGTCGTTGAGTCGAACCATGTTGAGTTCTTATTTTTGTTGTTATTTGATTATTATGGCTTTTAATGAAAACCCTTTTTATTTTGGATTATTGTGATTATGGTGGTTCCGCTGCTAATTGATGGCTTTTTGAATATTTTGAGGAAAATCCGTTGTTTACGGAGCAAATGTTTTATTTTGAGTTTATTGAGAAATGTGCACCCTCCTGAGGTGATTTTTACTCTGATAATTTGTGTATTTTGCCGTGTATATTCGTGAGGTAGAAAAGGGTGTTACACAAGCATCCACCAGGATATTGAAATGTAATATTGCAATTTATGTTGAATCATCATTGTAATGCTTATTGTATCTTATGAATGTCAATTTAATTTTGGAAATTTACTTTTCTATTGAATCTGATACTGGTGTGTCTCTGGACACGTAACTACGAAAATATTCCAAAGATGCATCTCCAGAATATATTAAACCAAAATAAAGGGTGTCGCTAACAATGACCTTTGTTGAGTGCGTGTTAGGGTGCGTCCGGAGATATAGCTTCAAAAATAGGGGGCATTTATGGAAATTTACATGGTGTATTAGAAACATCTAGGGTGCAATAAGAAATTCTCTCTTTTTTATTCACAAGAGTTTGGGGTTTGAACTCGACTTTTGTAAATTATTTATAAATAACTAGCGTCCAAACAGACACTGTTTGCTTTTTTTAGTCCGTGCACCAATCAAAGTATAAAAAGAGTTTTTTATGTAAATTTTATGATATGCATTCTCATGTCCATCAATATGCTTTATTTAACGTGCATACATAAAAAATCATAAAATTCTTTCTCTCTTATTACAATATATTTTATATACAAAATTAATCTTTCTTTTTAATACCCCAGACATACTATGATAGTTATAAATTATAGATGCAGAAATTTCAATGAGAAATTAAAAATTAGCTAGACAGTGGCTGGAGTTTTGTCAAAGGTATTTTAGACTGTAAGAATAAACTATATCAAAATCATAACCATGTTAATTTATAAAATTAAAATGTTGGATAATATGGTCACAACAACATCTATATTTTCTGGAACAACATATAAATAACTAAACAATATTTTGACATTGCTTTTTTGCAATTGAAGCAAAATATATTTACATTTTTCAAGAACAAACTTCTGCCAACCTCCGCAATTTTTTTCTTCCTAGTTGAAACTTTCATGGAGCAATTTCTTCTTTTTCTTATATTTGCAACTACCCTCATAATAAAAAGGACAACACCATTACTTTAATCAATTTATTAAGTAAATGACTCATAAAAAATAGTGTATAAAAGTCAGGTAACATATGTTATCGTTACACCATATAAAGCACTGCTCTCGCGAGATTCTTTCTTGCTAATTACATCCTTAATAATAAAAAAATGATTGCACATAATTTAAAGCCTTTGGATTTAATAAATTCTCGGATCTTTTTCCTGGAATTTATTGTAGGTCATTAAGAAGAATGTATTAGAGGTTTAATTTTTTATAGACGCCGAATACTTTCATTCCCTTATAGAGTTTTCTTTTTAAAAAATAAAATAAAATAAAATAGTTTTTTATTAATTGAAATTAAGGGTAATTATGGAATAAAAATAAACCAAACCAAAAATTCACATCCCCTTTATATATAATTATAGATTATGTTAGTTCTGTGATTTTGGGATTGACAACAATTTTGTTAAAACATGTGTCACAGTAAGATGTTGAGCAAAATATCTTGACATGTTGATCAGGTATTATTGCAGAGATGATCAGCACAATGTCGTGACATGTTATACCAGGTGTTAGGGTTTTTTCTTCTTGGAATATTTGTTTCTTAAATGTGAGATTCTGTATGGTTTTAGTTCACATTCTGTTGCAGTCCAAGGAGGGTTATTTTAGGAACATTGGTTTTATTCCAGAAGTACATTTGTTTCATAAAAAGGGGCTTGGAGGCTTTTTAGAAAATATTATATTTTGTTCCTATTTTTGTGCAGAAGATTATGCAGAATATTTGCAGCTGCTGTTTTGGATCTGTTGTGCCCTTAGCCGATGCTTACCAAAGGCTATTTAAAGAGGACGATGCTAAACCTAAAACACACAAGAAAGAGATACACTTGAGTTTATTGGAATTAGAGTTTAGTTGTTCTTTGTTATTTGTGATCCACTCTCATATCACTTTGATATAAGAGTTGGACTGTGTTCATTGTTATTTGTGAGCCATTCATGCATCACTTAGATGCTTGAAGTGGACTGATTTTATTGAGTTGTAATTGTGAATCACTCATGAGATCTTAAGCAAGAGTGGATTTTGTTTCTTGGAGTGTGCCTCCTTCTTTGATTGTTATCTTGTTATCATCATTGTTGTGTGATTGAGGAGAAGTGAGAGAAGTCTCATATCTAAGAGTGTCTTAGATAGAAATAGCACGGATAATGATTAGGTGCGAAGTTTGTAAAACCGGAGGTGTAGCGTCAAAAATCATGAGTGTAAGCTATTGATTAACTTAACTCAAAAAGCAAGAGTCACCACCGCACTTTTATTTTATCCAAAAGGAAAGGAAAAAAGAGCGAACAAAACCTAAACAAGAACAAGTAAATAGAGACTGGGTAAGGGGGTTGGTTACGCTAAGGGAAGGTGTTAGCACCCAAAAAATCTATAGTACTCTATATGAACCCTTTGAAATATCTATGCTTTTTGGTTTGAAAAGGTTTGTTTGAAAAAAGATTGAGGAGATGAGAAGAGAAATGTTTTTTTTTTAGATTTTTGTGTTTAGAGAGACTCGTCGCCTCATGCCTACGTACCCATAAAGTACAATATAGGATCAAAACCTCGTAGTTCGTGGTACAAATAACAAAATTGGTTTGTTATGGTTGTTTTTAAATGTAAAGACAAGTCTTCATTTCCAAGTGAATAATTCCGCTTAAAGAAATGAATTATGTCTAAACTTATGAAAAAAAGTTTTAAAGAGAAAGTGCATAAGGCACAAAAGGAGTTTGAATGAGTTTGAATGTTTTTTAAAGTCTTTTGAAATGGTCAAGTATGGTTAACATTGATTGATGTTTATTAAAGAAAAGGAAGTTTGAAAAAGCACTTGACAAAAGTCAAGGTTTATTGTAAAAGAGGTTCAAGTTTTGAAAGCAAGAAGGTTTTGAAAAAGGGAGAAGATTTGAAAATTGAAGAAAAGGGTGGAGAAGAAGAGACTATCCTAAAGCAAAATGATAAAAGCTAAGGATAATAGTGGTCTAACCACAAATGTAGCCATCTTCACCATAAACTAAGTAAAAGCACAAAGCTCCAAAGTCTTCAAACCATAATTCTAAAGCAAAGGGAAAAGGTCCTAGTTCTAAGTCCAAGGATCCAAGAATAGCATTGAAGTCCAAGGTCTAGGTTCAAAATTCCATGTCCAATGCAAAGGATAGTAACCATAGTCCAAGATTAGAAGCACAAGTTTTTAGAGGTTTTGACCTTTATTAATGTTTTTGGTCCAAGTGGACAAAGAGAAAAAGGCATAAGTATAAACATATGGTCCAAGTGGACAAAGTGAAAATGAAAGAAGTATAAACAAGATATGATATGATGTAATGACATAAAAATAAAGAGAGATAGAGAGCAAGAAGGAAACATAAAGGTAAGGTTAGAAGTTAGTGATTAGTTGTTAGAACAAATAATCAATAATGATTGAATAATGCACTTATGTCAAGGTTAATGAGAACTCATTAGAGGATTGATAAGACCAAAGCCTCCTAATAACAAGTCTCATATGTATTGAGCCAAAAGACAAATAATCAAACATTCTTAGGCTTGCAAACATAAGTTTTGGCCACGAATGATAATTTTCCGATACGGGACTCATGTAGCGCTATGTTAAGCAATCGTCAAGTGACTTATATAGAAGTCACCCTACTCGAGGCTGGTCAAAATGATCTTTGTGCTAATGCATGCTAGAGAAGTGATATGTAGATCACTCTCCGAAAGCAATACCGCACGAAAAGAAAATAGGTAGCGATCTCATCTTGATCAAGATCTCTCATCAATTTATCAAAGGTAACCTATCACAATTCCAGAGTATGGAGAATGATCCAAATGATCATTCAACCATAGGTTTGAAATAATGAAGATTAAACATCCTTAAAAAATCAATAATCTATGATATGTAAGATTTTCATCGATTAAAAGAAAAGAGAAATAGATGAAGAGAAAGCCAAATTAAACCACAAAATTATGCGACCTGAGGCTAAGAACAAAGGGAAGGGGTTAGGAATGAAGAAACAACCAAAACAGTCCCAAAAATAAGTGAAAACATCATTATGTCCTAGGGAAATCAATTACCATGATTAGGGTAATCGATTACCACTGCAAAAACAGCAAAAAATCAGCATCTCTAAAATTCAGCATTCCTTCAAAATTCAGCATGATCAAGGAATGGATTGTGCACAAAATTTCAATGTAAGCAACAATATATACACCAATTGAAACACAATTTGCAAGATCCAAAGATCAAGCAGCAAGAATTATTAAAGGATCACATTGTGGAAGATGAATCAAGAACAACAATGGTGGAAAATGAGATTACCACTCCAAATCTGAAAATTCCTTCAAATTGCTTCAAGATGCAAACTCCAAAGCCTTGACCCACAAGAATTGATGAAGAAGACAAGTTTGGATGAAGGTTTAGCTCAAAGTTGAACAAGATTCAATGTGAAAACTTGTTAACTTTCAAAAGAAGAAAAGTGAGCTTTGAGTGAATTTTGTGGTTGAGGAGAGAATTTGCAAGAGGTTTCTTGGCTACCAAAAGCTTGAAAAATGAATAAAATTAGGGTTCTATTTATGGAGTTTAGGCTTGGGAATTTTGGTTGGAGTTTGGTTTGGAACCAAAATTAGGCTTGGAATTTGAATTTGGAGGAAAAATCAAGATCAAGTGGTGATTAGTGAAGGTGTATGGTGGGAATTAATTGTGATGAGGTAGTAGAATTAAAATTAAGTGATCTAGAATATTCTCAAGTGATGAAATTGGTTCCAAATGCTGCAGAATTTGAATTTGCTGATTTTTTCAAATTTCCCACGTGGTAATTGATTACCCATATAGTGGTAATCGATTACTTCAGTGAAAAAAATGGGAAAATGCCCTTTTAATTGCACTGTTGTGGCTCTGGCTCGATTCTTTTGCTTGTCAAAGAAGACATGGAAATAAACACGTGAACTTGGAGTCTCTTGAATAATAATCAATCAAAAACTTGAGAACTCTTGATCAGATGATTTTGATTTGTTCGCAGATCAACTCTGACTTTGTTCAGATGAATTCACTCGAGCTGAGGAACTGACATTTGATATCCTTGATCCAAATCCTTCCTGAAAAAGTTAGTAAAAGGTAAACAAACATATTTTTAGATTTTGATTAAAGGTTAGTAAACATAAGCAAATAAAGGCAAATAAGAAACACACAGATGCTCGGTGATCCTTGCAAGGCATAAACTCAAAGAAGAGAGGGACAAAGGAACCAAAGCGTGATCCTGTTTGTGATGCAAAGATGCAAATGAGATGTGGAAAAATCTTAGGGGTAAAAATTAGGGTACAACAGTTGCCCCTATTTAAGTTTCTTCTATTAGGAGATATGAAGGTTGAAAACTTCGTCTCGCCAAGATTGAAGATACCTAAATACAGAAAATCACATTTTTAGCCCTAAGATGTCACAAGATTATATGAATGCAAAGGATAAAATACTCTGCGAGGAAACTTAAAACAAGGGATTTATGGTCAATTGAGTGAGATGACGTGAAAAGACACATTAGGGAATACAAGCTATTTTTGGAGATCTGTCAAGGTGACAAGAAGTATCCATCAATAGTTGGAAAGAGATGGACAAGACCCTGGGAAAACGAGTAGTGACATTCAAGAATAGCATTGGATGGAAACTACGAACGAGACAAAAGTACGCCAAAAGATGTCCAAGAATGGCATTGGACAACAACAAGAAAGTTTCTGGTAAAAACAATGACGCCATCCAAGAGTAGCACTGAATGGAGGTTAAAAACATTCTATTGGGGATAAGATATCCAAGAATGACATTGGGTGAAAGGAACTACAACATTCAAGAATGGCATTGAATGGGGCAACAACAAACATTAGAAATATCCAAGAATAGCATTGGACTCGGCTGGGGAAAAGGTGTCCAAGAATGGCATTGGACAGACAAAATCTAAACATCCAAGAATGGAATTGGATAAAAAGAGTTCACGATATCCAAGACTGGCATTGAATAAAGCGAGAAAGAATTTTTTTTCAGGAATGGCACTGAAAGTAAAGGTAGATCACTACATTCAGGAATGACATTGAATGATAGTGAGAAAGACATCCAGGAATGACACTGAATGTAAAGAAGAAAACTCATCCAAGAATGGCACTGAATGATAGAACAAAACTTTCAGGAATGGCACTGAAAGATATCCAAGCAAATTTGATGGGGATTACAAAAGAGAGGAAAAACTTCCAGGAATAGCACTGGGAGAAATAAAAGGAACAAGATATCCAGGAATGGCACTGGAGATCAAAAGAGAGGAACATCCAAGAATGGCACTGGAGTGAAAGAAATACAAATATCCAGGAATGGAAATGGGATGAAATTGTACAAAGATCCAGAAACACTGGAAAGAAAGGAGATAAACATCCAACAATAGCATTAGATGCATAGGGAAATAACAACATCCAGAAATAACACTGAATGAAAAGACAAGTAAATGTTTTGGTAGGCGCCAAGTAAGTTGGACTTTGATCACAAGGTAAGATGTTGATAGCAACAGGACCTCGGGAAATGCATATGAGCACGAAACACATATCGAGCTATGAAAATATTTCTATGCATGGTATATGAATGATTTATGTATACAATGCAGATGATTGGGATAACTGGGATAGACTCATTTGTGAGGGAAGAATGAAACTCTGATTCCTCAACACAGGGAACACTGCCAACTCTGCTTGGAGACAAGATATTAAACATATATCTGTCACTTATGAATTGCATCACACTGACGGTTCTTTGAGGAAAGACATCTTGAGGATTCTTGAAGAAGACTGCCCCAGATTGATTGACTGATGAGGATAAACTAATCATGGCTTCAGTTTGACTGCTGTAGGGGAAACATTTATCATGGCTTCAATTCTTGAAATGAATGCTAAGAATAAACTTATCATGGCTTCAGCTTGACTATTGCTGGGGATGAACTGGTCATGGCTTCAGTTCTTGAAATGAATGTTGAGAAGGCTAAACTCAGTATGGGTCTTGAAAGGGATCTTCTGGTTAACAAATTCTGAGAATAACTTGCACTGAGCAACAAATCTTGGACTAATTCACAACCGTATCTGGAAGTCCTGTGCCCCTGATAGGATCACTGGCCAAGTTTCTCAACTGTTTGAAATTCCTTGATGAGGAAAGTTTGTTTGCAAATAAAATCATTCATTCATGGTAATTTTAATGCAAAGCTCATGCAGTTTTGAAATCAAAAATCTTTTTTGGAATGACATTATTGATGTATAGAAAATGAAACACTTGCCAAAACACGGTGGTTTAGACATTCATAGAGAAAGAGAAAGCAAAGGTATGACATCAAAACAAATTATTGGAAACAATCTTAGGAGTCAATTTACGCAACCTTGCTGTAGTATGCTTTCAAAAGAAACCTGGCTTCAATTAGGTCTTTTGAGGGTTATAACGTGGTCTGGTTCACAGTTTTTTGAAACAAAGGATATAGGCTCAAAATTGATTTGTACTCAACCCATTCTTCGTGATGACCTTCAGTCTTATGCTCAGTTAATTCAATCTATGCATTCAGGTTCCAAGCGATTTTAGAATTGCAACACTGTTATGAGGATGGCTCAAGGGCCAAGGGATTTTTGAGATGGCAGTTACTTTTTCTTACAGTATTTTGTTGTTTTTTGATGAGGATCTCAGTCAACTAGTTTTGTCTTTGAGGATTTTTGTAACCTCTTGATTTTTCTTTTGTTATCCTTAACTTTTTCCTGAACTGTGTCATTTGAGCTTATAGTCAGCGGGATGCCCCAATTTTTTCCTAAGTCTCCTTCATAGGTTTTAACTTAGCGGGCTTTTCTTTTCATTTTTTTCATTTTTTTTGAAAGATAGTGACTGCATGGCTTAATGATTATAGTGAACCATCATTGGCTTTTGATTTGAAAGACATCTTCGACACTTCTTTGATGTGTGCGAAGGAAAGCTTGTGATTGCAACCTTTATTGGAAGACGTCTTAAATGATTCTCTTGTGTTTAAATACACAGTCAAATTAACTGAGAACTACCCATCCCTGGGCTAAGATTGCGGGTTTTTTCGTATAGAAAGAAACTCCAACTTCTAGGCTCAAACGGGTTGACAAGGGATTAACTTCCTTATTTCTCCAGTGTTTGGGAGTTGAAACAATGCATGTACATCATCAGCCAGGTTTTAATTGAAAGTATATAATCCAACAATTTTGGGTATTTCATTTTCATCATACTCCCTCCAATCTTTGTATAAACAAAAGCTTAATAAAGAAAGTGAACAGGAGATATATTTTTGTTTATGTGAAAAAGAAAGCATGAAGATGCACACAGTGGATGTAAATGAATTGAATCAAAACATTGCAATGCTCATTTCATTAAAATTAACCATGAAAGTACAAATAAAGTTCGAAAGCAAACAATCAATACAATCAAAGAAAAATGCAAACAGAAAGAAACAAGGCCTAGTGACTAATCAACAACAAGGGTGAGTTGTCCTATCTGAAACACTGGCTTTAGGAGATGATCTATCTGAACTGACTCAAACTTCACTTGGCATGCTCTGGCAAAGGATTGTTGACAACATTTGGATTATCATCAAGAAAGGTGAGGATCTTGTCTCTGATTAGCTCTTGCACTCTAGCCTTCAATGCTTATCAACCTTCTAAGTTATGACCTGCCCCACCTTGATGGAACTCACAATGAAATCAGCCCTATAGCTAGCTGGGAGAGGATTTGGAGGAGGAGGTAGAGCACTTGTTGTAATCAAACCTTTTTGAACAAGACCTGGATACAGCTCAGTGTAGGACATCGGGATAGGATCAAAGTTAACCCTATTGCGATTCTGATATTGTCTAACAGCCTGACGAGGAACTTGAACTGGTTGAGCATTGACAACAGGAGCAACTGTAGCTACATATTGTTGTTGCATGCGACGAGGTTTCCCTTCAACTGAAACAACATGGGTATCTCCATCCTTCTTCTTTTGAAAATTCTCAGCAAAACTTCTACAACCATTAAAGGCTTCAGCATTAGTAATCTTTCCTTTCTTGATACCTCTTCTAGTCTTTCTCCAATAGTGACTAGGTCAGCAAAACCAGATGATACACTGCCTATCATCTTTTCCCAAAAGAGTTGCTGAAGAGTGTGCATGAACAATCAAGTCAATTCTTTTTCTGCCAAGGGTGGCTCCACTTGAGCAGCTAGCTCTCTCCAGCGCTGAGCGTACTCCTTAAAGGATTCTTTTTCTTTCTGAGACATGTTTTGCAGTTGACGGCGGTCAGGCGCCATGTCCAGATTGTACTTATATTGCTTTAAGAAAGCATCAGCCAAGTCCTTTTAGCTTTGGATATGGTTCTTCTCAAGTCCCATATACCATTTCAATGAAGCCCCACTCAAGCTGTCTTAGAAACAGTGAATGAGCAATTTGTCGTTGTTGGTATAGGCAGCCATCTTGCGGTAGTACATCGCCAAGTGGTTTCTGGGACAGGTGTGCCCCTTGTATTTTTCAAATTTAGGAGTTTTGAATTTGGCAGGCATAACCAAGTCTGAAACCAAGCACATGTCCATTGTGGCAGCACCAAAGGCATCATTTCCTTCCACGGCTCTTATCCTTTTTTCCAGAGTTTGCCATTGCTCCCTGACTTCTTCAATGTATCCAGGCTCTCCCTGACTTTCATATTGTGAACTAGCAGCATGGTAGACGAAAGGAGGATTCTCATGAGTAGCTTGAACAGTAGAATGCACAACAGGCTGAGGTTCATTGAACAATGGAGCTGGAGATACTGGCAATACAGACGGCACAACCATTGGAGTAGTTGCAAAGGGTGGAGAGTAATTCAGAGGTAACCCAAATTCTGACTGAGTAAAAGCTAGTTGTTGGATCAGTGGAGGGTTAACAGCAGCATTTGAGATTTCAGAGATCACGGTCCTCTAAGGTGGTTCACTTCTAGCAATCAGAACTTGCATCATTTCTGTGAGCTTGGTCATGCTGGCCTTCAACTCGTCAATTTCCATTCTGACTTTGCCATTGCGTTGTTCTTGATTTTCCATTTTCAATCTGACAGCAGCTCTAGTTCCATAGTTGTGTCAAGGAAACAGCTTGACGGTGAACAAATAACTAAAGAAGGAGACAGTTGGAATGAGTTTCTTTGACAACTTAGATAAATGCAGATGTATGCTCAAGGATGCAAGAGTGCATGGATGCAACAACCACAAACAAGATCACTCAAAGCACATAGGTCAAGGGTCCGAGTCACGAGCATGGAGTCAAGGTCAAGAACCAACCCACAAAGGTATGTACTAAGGGTATAACACCTGCCGAACAAGGTTCTAAAAAGTGCCCAGAGTCATAGATCCATCTTTCGGATATTATCGGCTTAAACAACTACTCGTCAGCCAACAATATTCTCAAGAGAAACTCGTCTGAGTGTGGTATCGCGTAACAACTAATTCCAGTCTACACCTGAATAGCCACCGCACCACGTCCTAATAAGGCCAAGATGGGTTAAAGGGTTCTAAGGTCCTCAGCTTCTCAGGCTCCCAGGTCGGAAAAAGTAATGTCAAATATGAGTGTAAGCTATTGATTAACTTAACTCAAAAATCAAGAGTCGCCATCACACTTTTATTTTATCAAAAAGGAAAGGAAAAAGAGCGAACAAAACCTAAACAAGTTCTAAAAAAGAACAAGTAAACAGAGACTGGGTAAGGGGGTTGGTTACGCTAAGGGAAGGTGTTAGCACCCAAAACGTCTATAGTACTTTATAGGATCCCTTTGAAATATCTATGCTTTTTGGTTTGAAAAGGTTTGTTTGAAAAGAGATTGAGGAGATGAGAAGAGAAATGTTTTTTAAGATTTTTTTGTTTGGGGAGACTCGTCGCCTCATGCCTACGTACCCACAAAGTGCAATATAGGATCAAAACCTTGTAGTTCATGGTACAAATAACAAAATTGGTTTGTTATGGTTGTTTTTAAATGTAAAGACAAGTCGTCATTTCCAAGTGAATAATTCCGCTTAAAGAAATGAATCATGTCTAAACTTATGAAAAAAAGTTTTAAAGAGAAAGTGCATAAGGCACAAAAGGAGTTTGAATGAGTTTGAATGTTTTTTAAAGTCTTTTAAAATGGTCAAGTATGGTTAACATTGACTGACGTTTATTAAAGAAAAGGAAGTTTGAAAAAGCACTTGACAAAAGTCAAGGTTTATTGTAATAGAGGTTCAAGTTTTGAAAGCAAGAAGGTTTTGAAAAAGGGAGAAGATTTGAAAATTGAAGAAATGGTGGAGAAGAAGTGACTATCCTAAAGCAAAAAGATAAAAGCTAAGGATAAGAACGGTCTAACCACAAATGTAGTCGTCTTCACCATAAACTAAGCAAAAGCACAAAGCTCCAAAGTCTTCAAACCATAATTCCAAAGCAAAGGGAAAAGGTCCTAGTTATAAGTCCAAGGCTCCCAGAATAGCATTGAAGTCCAAGGTCTAGGTTCAATATTCCACGTCAAATGCAAAGGATAGAAGCCATAGTCCAAGATTAGAAGCACACGTTTTTTAGAGGTTTTGGCCTTTATTGATGTTTTTGGTCCAAGTGGACAAAGAGAAAAAGGCATAAGCATAAACATATGGTCCAAGTGGACAAAGTAAAAATGGCGAAAGTATAAACAAGATATGATATGATGTAATGACATAAAAATAAAGAGAGATAGGGAGCAAGAAGGAAACATAAAGGTAAGGTTAAAAGTTAATGATTAGTTTTTAGAACAAGTGATCAATAATGATTGAATAATGCACTTAGGTCAAGGTTAATGAGAACTCATTAGAGGATTGATAAGAACAAAGCCTCCTAACAACAAGTCTCATATGTATTGAGCCAAAAGACAAATAATCAAACATCCTTGGGCTTGCAAACATAAGTTTGGGCCACGCATGATCATTTTCCGATACGGGACACATGTAGCGCTATGTTAAGCAATCGCCAAGTGACTTATATAGAAGTCACCCTACTCGAGGCCGGTCAAAATGATCTTTGTGCTAATGCATGCTAGAGAAGCAATATGTAGATCACTCTCTGAAAGCAATACCGCACGAAAATAAAATAGGTAGTGATCTCATCTTGATCAAGATCTTTCACCAATTTATCAAAGGTAACCTATCACAATTCCAAAGTATGAAGAATGATCCAAATGATCATTCAACCATAGATTTGAAATAATGAAGATTAAACATCCTTGAAAAATCAATAATCTATGATATGTAAGATTTTCATCGATCAAAAGAAAAGAGAAATAGATGAAGAGAAAGCCAAATTAAACCACAAAATTATGTGATCAGAGGCTAAGAACAAAGGGAAGGGGTTAGGAATGAAGAAACAACCAAAACAGTCCCAAAAATAGGTGAAAACATCATTTTGTCCCAGGGAAATCGATTACCATGATTAGGGTAATCGATTACCACTGCAAAACCAACAGAAAAACAGCAAAAAATTAGCATCTCTAAAATTCAGCATTCCTTCAAAATTCAACATGATAAAGGAATGGATTGTGCACTAAATTTCAATGTAAGCAACAGTAAATACACCAATTAAAACACAATTTGCAAGATCCAAAGATCGAGCAGCAAGAATTATTAAAGGGTCACATTGTGGAAGATGAATCAAGAACAACAATGGTGGAAAATGATATTACCACTCCAAATCTGAAAATTCTTTCAGATTGCTTCAAGATGCAAACTCCAAAGCCTTGATCTACAAGAATTGATGAAGAAAACAAGTTTGGATGAAGGTTTAGCTCAAAGTTGAACAAGATTCAATGTGAAAACTTGTTAACTTTCAAAAGAAGAAAAGTGAGCTTTGAGTGAATTTTGTGGTTGGGGAGAGAATTTGCAAGAGGTTTCTTGGCTATCAAAAGCTTGAAAAATGAATGAAACAAGGGTTCTATTTATAGAGTTTAGGCTTGGGAATTTTGGTGGCTTG
Source organism: Lathyrus tuberosus (assembly GCA_022829125.1). Taxonomy (NCBI): domain Eukaryota; kingdom Viridiplantae; phylum Streptophyta; class Magnoliopsida; order Fabales; family Fabaceae; genus Lathyrus; species Lathyrus tuberosus. Next base: position 3,443,087 of record JALAZF010000164.1, on the reverse strand, counting down.
GAGTTTGGTTTGGAACCAAAATTAGGCTTGGAATTTGAATTTGGAGGAAAAATCAAGATCAAGTGGTGATTAGTGAAGGTGTATGGTCGGAATTAATTGTGATGAGGTAGGAGAATTAAAATGAAGTGATCTAGAATATTCTCAAGTGATGAAATTGGTGCCAAATGATGCAGAATTTGAATTTGCTTATTTTTTCAAATTTCCCACGTGGTAATCGATTACCCATATAGTGGTAATCGATTACTTCAGTGAAAAATGCCCTTTTAATTGCACTATTGTGGCTCTGGCTCGATTCTTTTGCTTGTCAAAGAAGGCATGGAAATAAACACATGAACCTTTGAGTCTCTTGAATAATAATCAATCAAAAACTTGAGAACTCTTGATCAAATGATTTTGAATTGTTCGCATATCAATTTTGACTTTGTTAAGATGAATTCACTCAAGCTGAGGAACTGACATTTGATATCCTTGATCCAAATCCTTCCTGAAAAAGTTAGTAAAAGGAAAACAAACATATTTTTGGATTTTGATTAAAGGTTAGTAAACATAAGCAAATAAAGGCAAATAAGAAACACACAGATGCTCGGTGATCCCTGCAAGACATAAACCCAAAGAAGAGAGGGACAAAGGAACCAAAGCGTGATCCTGTTTGTGATGCAAAGATGCAAATGAGATATTGAAAAATCTTAGGGGTAAAAATTAGGGTACAACAGGAGGTTGTTTAGAACTTCAAACTAATACTATTATAGTGGATTTTCTTCCTGGCTTGGTGTTGGAGCGGTAAAGCGGCAAGCAACAAAAGTTTTTGGAAGTATTTTTTCGGGAATTTATCGTGTCCACAGAGATCGGTGCTATTGAACTGTCGTTCGACAGTTTCTGCAGTTATGAGTTTGGATTAAAATGGTTAAAGTAAAAGCAGAAAAGTAAATATGAACATAAAAAGAATTCATTCTTCAGAGAGAAGAAACTTATTTGGCATGCATATAATCCACTCCTCACAAACTTAAACTTACCGACCAATTATACTCAACCTACAATACTCCTCAATATCATCCAGCATCGCTCACAACAGTGACCATCTCTGACACACTGAGCTGAGAGAGCAACCGTATTACTCTCGTCGACACTCTCACACCTGACTCAAACAACACTGAGGCATTAAGCTCTGATATCCATAATGATTGTTAGCTCTAAATCTATCTCTAGCATCCAGAAACTAACAGATAATCATCCTTAATCAAGGCTTATGATGTTTATCTCTAACACAAACCAAACCCCGAGCATAAAGCAAAAAATCAAGGACAATCACCGAAAAAGATTTATAAATCAGATTTTATACAACGCTATGGGCGATAAATATACATGAGTTCAAAGTAAATACATATACAATAACCCAACAAAGAAGAATACACAAAGAAGAAGAGAAATGAACCAAACATCTCGCAGTTTGTCAGCGCCGATCGATGAGAAATACACCCCGGATCATCCGTGTGCAAGCTCCAATATTGTTTTCTAAGCTAATCCTACTGAAAATGAGTTTGATGGAGGTGGGAGCAAAAATCCCCAAAACCATAACCTAAAAATAGTGTTTTTGGCCCTTAAATGGTGTTTCTGTCCATCAAAATTTGTCGGGCGAAGTCCCGGTTCGCCCGGCGGATCAAAACAGCTTATTCCGCACTTTTTTACACGTTTCTGTCTGTCTGGCTCGCCTCTGCTTCGCCTGGCGAGCTTGGGGCGAGAGCAGACAAACAACATTTTCTGTTTTCTGGTTTCGGCCATAACTTTCAAACGGTAACTCTGTTTTTCGCCCAATTCAAAGTGTTGGAAAACTTATTCAAGGCTCTTTATGAATATGACAAGATGTCCTTGCTTGAATACCTGCAAAAATAAATGGAAAACAATTAAACTCAATGATATTTACACAATAACGCAATATATACACTATAATGTAAAGTAAACGTATTTACAAACAAAGCGGGGTTTACGTACAATATTAACAAAAAGTATCGATAAGTGCAACAAAACTTATATACAAAAATAGCTACAATTTGCACTTATCACTTGGTAGCCCCCAGATGTAGGTGAAGTTGCACCGAACTGGGTTAACAATTGATTTGAGTTATTTATTTTCAGCAATTTAAATTAACTGCATAATTGTTTGTGTTGTGTTTCTGTCCTGACCCCAGTGTTGTGACATCATACTCGACATCTGGTGTCTGATTACCAGAATTTCAGATTAAATTTTCAAAATAAATAAATATAATTAAATAATAAAATAATTATTTCAATAAAAAATAAATATTTAAAATTATAATATAATTTAATTAATGTATTTTTATTTTTTTTACATATAAATATGATGATTTATGTTATTATACAATAAAAATTACTTATATAATAATGTGTAATTTTATTTTTGCCACTTATTACACCATACCACATCATCACATCAGTTGTTATATCATGAAAACGAATTTTAAATGAAGTGATTAAAAATTAAATAATAAAATAAAAACGAAAATAGAGAGATTAAAATTACAATTAAACTTAAGAATTAATTAGACATTATTAAAAACTATTTGGACCAATATAGTTGGTTTTATCAATTTCGATATAATTTTTTCAAGGATTTTAATTGTTAAAATTGTTAAAGCTATTTTATTTAAATTTGATGTAAAAATTTTATCTTTTTGATAATGTCTTAATTAGGGGTGCCAAAATGGATGAATTTGATGGATATGAATGGATCAAAACAATTCATTAATACATTAACAATCTATTAATTTTTTTAAAAAAAATATCTAATCCAGTCCATCAAATCCATCCATAAAATATTTTTAGTGTATGGATATACATCCATCCAAAAAATTGTTTTTTTATTTTTGTAAAAAAAATGATTTTTTTATATTTAAAAAAATTGATTTTTTTAAAAAATAACTAAACTTTTTTATTTTCGAAAAAAACAATTATTTTAAAGAAAAATGACTTTTGGTATTTTAAAAAAAATATATTTAATTTTCCAAAAAAAAGATGTTTGTGTTTTGAAAAAAATGTTTTATTGTATTTTCTAAAAGAAACGATTATTTTTTTTTTTGGAATTTTTTTATATATTCGTGAAAAAATTGAATTTTTTATTTTTGAAAAAAATTTGTTTTTCGTATTTTCTGAAAAAAAAATCGACTTTTTGTATTTTCCGAAAAGAATTGATTTTTTGTATTTTTTGAAAAAAAATTATTTTCGGAAAAAATAATCATTTTTTTCGTAAAATAATTGATTTTTTTTTATTATCGGAAAAAATTGTTTCTTATTTTCCGAAAAAAAAAATCATTTTTTTATTTTTGAAAAAAATTATTTTTTTTGTTATTATTTTTTTAAATTAAGTTTAATGGAGGTAAAAATAATCCATTGGATAACTAAAATATGTTGGATGACTTAGATTAATCAATACATATAAATGAATGAATTTAATCCAATCCATTAAATTACTTTTTGAGGATTTCTTAAAACACCGTGTGTTTCTTAGACATAATGCGGATTTTCTATAATGTCCCTAGTTTTCAGAGATATATCTCCGGACGTATCATATTTTAACTAAATGTTAAGATATTCTGTAGATATATCTCTGGACGCACCAAAGATCAATTGAACGTTGAAATATTCCAGAGATATATCTCCAGAACAATTTGGAGCATATTGTCACGCCAGACTCTTCTCCTTCTACACTTTTTCATTTCTATTCACAAACCTTTTCATCTATCTCATTTCCAAATTTCTCAAACTTCGCCAAATTTGATTTCTTCCGTCTGAGACTTGGGTAATCATCAAGCTGCATCCAGTGCATCATTCAACATCTTCTGAATCATATAATTCGGATAAGTTTTTCGAGTTTCCGATAAATATTCGAGTTTTGTTGTAAACGAGTTAAAATCCATTGTTAGGTGTCGTAATGTTTAGAAATTAGATGAAACATAGTTTAGAGTAACCGCATGTATTGTTTGTTGGCTCAAATGGACGATCAGGGTTTCAAATATGTCATTTTGAGGGGCAGAGGACGTCATATGTGCGACCTCTGAGTTGTAGATTGTTTTGGAGATACATCTCTGAAAATATTCAATGTTTCATGTACTCTGGTTGATTCCGGAGATACATCTGTGAAATATTTTCGTAGTTGTATCTCCGAAATCACCTAGAGTACATGGGATGTTGAATGTTTCCAAAGATGTAAAATAACTTTAGCTTGTTCACATTTTCTATGTTATCTGCAAAATGCAATCATGCATGTAAAAAAACACGAAGACTCTACTCTCACCAAATATTTTTCTCCTCTCCTCCTGGTTAACTGCACTCATAATAGCATGAGTGTCAATCCACCTTTTCCTCACCTCTGTAGGGGACACCTCACCAGGGCTCAATCCTTCCACATGACGAAGCCTCTGAAACCCATAGTCCATATGAATCATCTAGTCAATCCTAATGATTCAAAGAGTTAAAGGGGGCACCATTTTGACTCTTTAGGAGTTTTAATCTCATCATAGTCTAGTAGTTATTTTTGAACTTTTCAGAGTATAATTTTAATTTTTATTTAATACATAGTTTCATTTAATTAACTAATTAGGATGACATATAATTATTAGGACTAATTTATTAGAAAAATATTTAGAATAAGTCTATTATTATTTTAGTGACTATTGTTATTAGTTAGAAATTAATTATGATTAATCAGTAAAGTTAAATAATTCATTAAATATTTAAATTATATTATTTTTAATGACATTTTATTTCGAACTATTGATATAGTCCATTTGGTAGGGACTTGTGTAAATAGTACAAGCATGAGATAAAAATTGGAAAGATTTTGTTCACTTTTTTTAATTTTAAGATATATTTTAATCTTTAGAAAGAATCAACATAATTGATTAATTAGTCAAAAAACCAAAATCAAATTTTGATTAAAAGTTTTGATTAATTGATTAATATTTGATTTTCTTATATATTTGTTAACCTAATTTTTTCATGTAAAAATAGATTCATTCTTGCACATAAAAAGAAGGCCATTCATTAACTAATCCTAATCCCTGATCACGTAGTAAAACCAGTAGAAGAAGAAACAAAAACATTCACACAGCAAATACACCAATTTTATATTACACTTACGGTAACTAGCAAACCATTCCACCAAGTCAAAATAAATATATAACATCTATACCATTAGTATGTGCGTCCCAACAGACATCTTAAAAATAAATAAATGTAAGGGTGTGTAAAAAAACTAGTTTACAATAACAATTTTCAAAAATATGAAGTATCTATTTTAAATGTTCATATTTTTTTTTATACAAAAGAGGGCCTAAGCCCAAAAAACATGATTAAAACAGAAAATTTTACTTCATACCCTATCATTTATGCCTCAACCCCTACCTTATATTTTTTTGGACCAAAATATCCTTATATAAATAAGTGTAAAATTTTCCTGATTTAATTATTTGATTTGGAATTTAATATATAAATCTATCTTTAAACATTATTGATTAATATTCTCAACAAACATGGTAAGTATTATATACTTTTTAATAAATTAGTTATGTTAAATATTAAAAAATTATTTTCAAATATATTTTTTATTTATTTTAACATATTCTTTTTATATATGTGTTCTAATGTGTTATAAAAGTTAAAGTATTTAATTAAGATTTATTTTTATGTTCACGTATAATTATTAAATAATTTATTTTATAAATTTTAGTATGCTGAAAATAAAGAATTTTTTAAAAAAGGGTGAAATATTGTATATTTAAAAAAATGCTCATTAGAATATATTTTTAAATTTTTTGGTTTATTTGACAATCTTATTTTATCTCATTCATAGAAATAATTTTTATATTTTAAATTTAAATAGTTTTGACATTTTTCTTACATTTTAAAATTGATGTTATGTCTATTTTTTAATGACATTTAATTTATATATTTTATATTTAAAATTTTTTGAATGTTGATAAACTTCATTCTCATGATTTCTTAATGTATAATTTATAACTTTTATCTTTAAAGTTATACAAAGATTAGTATATGTTGATTTGTAATGTTTTACAAATGATATATGGTTAAAAATGGAATACATAATCGATTTTAAGCAAAAATAAGAGACCGAGAACAAAATTATTTGAATTTTAAATAAAAAACTAATTTAATGAATGAGGTAAAAAAATAGGAGACAGAATAGTATGTAGAATCACTCATTGGAGCACAAAACTCTTGAGTTATGCTGGGCGTGTGCAACTCATCAAGAGTGTGACATTTGTCATTGCGAACTATTGGATGCAATGCTTTCCTCTGCCTCAATGTGTCATCCATAAGATTGAATCTATTTGTAGATCGTTTCTCTGGACAGGTGGCTCAACCATTAGCAGGAAGAGTCCCATTTCGTGGGATAATGTGTGTAGACCTCGTGATTATGGGGGTCTTAACATCATTGATCTTAAGCTTTGGAATAAAATCACTATGCTTAAATTACTATGGAATCTAAGTGGTAAGTCAGACAGTTTGTGGGTGAAGTGGGTCCACACCTATTACTTGAAATATGATGACTTGATGACTATATGTAATAAAAGCAATACTTCCTGGATTATGAAAACTATTCTTAATCAAAGAGATCTCATTGTAACGATACCTCATGTATGGAACCAGATGCTCTCTAGTCCAAAATTCAGAATGAAAGATGTGTACAAGGAAGTATGTAATGATGGAAGTAAAGTACCTTGGAGACGACTCTTCCACTGCAACGCTGCTAGACCTAGGGCGATGATGACACTTTGGTTGACTTGTCATGGGAGATTGGCTACGAAACAAAGATTGCTCAGGTTTGGTATGGTACCTAACAGCACTTGTTGTTTTTGTTTGATGGAGGAATCCATGAATCATCTGTTTTTTGAATGTTTAGATTTAAAAGCCATTTGGATTAAGGTCTTAGATTGGATTCAAGTGAAGCACACGCCCCATAATTGGGATGATGAACTTGCTTGGTTGATTCGGTGCACAAAAGGTAAAGGATGGAGAACTTCTGTCCTAAAACTAGCTGCAGCTGAAACTATCTATGGTGTTTGGAAATACCGCAACGCTGTTTGTTATGGTAACACTGTAGATAACACTATGATAGCTAATGATATTATAGACATGATTGTTCATAGGGGGTGGTATAACGCGAAACTCAGAGTACACATAGCTAAGCTTATGGTGTTTTAGTTTTCCATTTTTGTCTTTTTTGTCTTGCTTGAGGGCTGGATCCCTAGCGATCGCCTTGTACCTATTGTCTTTTTGAATTAATACATACCTATTTTTTATTCAAAAAAAAAAAAAATAGGAGACAACATTATAATTAAATATTTTAAATATTTTTTTATTGAATTGTTTTTGCTCCCACGAAATATTTTTTTAGTAAAATTTTCCTTTTACTAATACTATTCGAAAATTTAATTGACGTGCACACAATGATAGATTGAGAAATTCTATTCCGTAGGAGCAAAAACGATTCAATAAAAAAAATATTCAAAGTATTTAATTATAATTTTGTCACCTATTTTTTACCTCATTCATTAAATTAATTTTGTATTTAAAATTCAAATAATTTTGTTCTTGGTCTCTTATTTTTGCTTAAAATCGATTAAGTATTCAATTTTTAACCATATATCATTTGTAAAACATTACAAATCAACATATAATAATCTTTGTGTAACTTTAAATATAAAAACTATAAATTATACATTAAAAAATTATGATAATGAAGTTTATCAACATTCAAAGAATTTTAAATATAAAATAAATAAATAAAATGTCATTAATAAATAGACATAACATCAATTTTAAACTGTGAGAAAAATGTCAAAACTATTTAAATTTAAAATATAGAAATATTTTTATGAATGAGATAAAATAAGATTGTCAAATAAACAAAAAAATTTAATAAAATATTCTAATGAGCATTTTTTTAAATATACTATATTTCACCTTTTTATAATTTTTATTTTTTATTTTTAGCATACTAAAATTTATAAAATGAATTATTTAATAATTATACGTGAATATAAAAATAAATCTTAATTAAATACTTTAACTTCTACAACATATTAGAACACGTCTATAAAAGAAATGTTAAAATAAAAAATATATATATTTGGAAATAATTTTTTAATATTTAACATAATCAATTTATTAGAAAGTATATAATACTTACTATTTGTTGAGAATATTAATCAATAATGTTTAAAGATAGATTTATATATTAAATTCTGAATTAAATAATTAAATCGGGAAGATTTTACAATTATTTATATAAGGATATTTTGGTAAAAAAAAATATAAGGTAGGGGTAGAGGAATAAATGATGGGTCTGAGGTAAAATTTTCTTAAAACCAATTCATATCTATTTCATTAAAATCACAAAAAATCAATACCCTTTTATAAAACCAATACATAAATGATTAACCAGTTCTTCATCTTATCTCTTATTCATGGTCATTAATTATAAATATATTGTAAATATCAATACAACACTAACTACACATTAGTGCATTGCCACCCGTTTTGGTAATGGTTTTCATTAATCATCTCTCAAATTGAATTCTCTCTATGTTTGTATTATCGTGGCTCTCAATTTTTGACATGCAAGTTTTTTAAAAATAACCAAAATAATAAGCATCAGAGTAAAATAAAACAAATTTATTATGCTGCAATTGATATTTGATTCCCTCAATTGAAATCTAAGACAATGTTTTAACAATTTCTTAACACGTTTCATAATTGTTAGTAATTAATTCAATTTAATACTATATGTTCAACTTTGTAATTTTAGTATTATCTCATTTTATGCATTTAAAAAAAAATCTTCCAGTAAAAACATTTAGATTTTCAAATCACATTGCATTTTTTATTTGTTATGATTTATTATTATGTTTCTTACATACAAAAATCAAACTATTGTTGATTTGATATCGCAAATATGATAATTGAGATTTAAAATTGGCTGCCGCCAAGAGGTTATTAATTTCAAAAATGAATTTAAAATGATTGGATGGTGTTAGGAAAAAATTGTTTGAATTGAAAACTGGGTTTTAATCAAAAACAAGTTTGAGAAAAAATTGGTTTTGAAACTAAAATCAGTTTTTGGTATAAACCAGTTTTGAACAAAATCAATTCAAATATAAACCAGTTTTTAAAAAATAAACTAGTTTTATTAAAATGGTTTTAAGATCCAAACTGAACCATATATTTGGTTCAATTTAGTTTGGTTTATGAACCATGCACACCCCTAAATAAATGAATAAATAACATCTATACCACTAGTATGTGCATCCCCACAATCTTACTAATTTTAATAGTGTAGAGTTGCCATGTTTACTCTCCAACTTAAACCATCTTTGACTCTTTGTTTTTCTTGAAAGACAAAATAAATATATATAAATATAAAAAGGAGGGAGAAAGTCCCAAAGTAAGACATACACCAACTTTAACACAAACATAACTTATGGATTTTGTTGGACTTTAGATTCAATTGGTGTTTGTATTTTGCTGAGTTAGTGTTCTCCTAGTATATCCTACAATGAATCATTGCTTATAAAAAAAAACGTAACTTGTTATTTTCTTTTAAACTCTATTTTAACTTATATTATATATGGTTGGTTCATTAAATCTGGCTTTTCGTTTAGTTAAAAGATAATATCAAATAGTTTTCCTCACAATACATAAAGAAAAACCAGTTAATATTAGATTTTTTTGCATGAACAATATGGATATTTCTTTTGTTTATAATTTTGGGACGAGTAGCGATGCTTTCTGTTTATTTTATTTATCCTTTCTTTCTCACTCCTACCCATATATATACAAAGCAGTATAATTCACTTGAGCATCTGTCTCCATTCCAAAACACACAAAAATGAGTATGAGTATGCATAAAGCATATACTGTTCTGATGAGTTTGGAGTTAGGTTCAATTGGAATTAAGTATCAAGGTTTAAACACCAATCCTTTCCAACAATCATCCCCAATTATCTTACTCTTTTTGACTTGTATCTTTTGTCATGTCGTCGCATCAACAGCTGACATCACCTTGCCAATCACTATGGTAATATTCCACATTTCTGGCGTTGTTGGATGTGAGACACTTTTGTGGATTCTCATCCCTCAGTTTTGGAATTGGTATATCATCAACCTCTTCCTTTTATTGGCTACCTCATTTTGTTTCTTCAACTGCATTAGTAATTGCATCACTAAACTTCTCCTTCTTCTATCACATTCAAATGGTGCTACTGCTGATCAGCCTCCCAATTCGGAACCATCTCAGGTGTAAGATTTGTAACGTGCAATGCAAAACATTCACGTGGCTTCGTTTGGTTGATAGTGTTTTGCATTTCTGTTTCTTCTTATTTACTGCTTAGTTTATGTGTAGTTGTTCATCCAAATAGAGCAAGCCCTATGTTTCAATATATTCACCATTGTCTTCTTTTTAGTGCTGGCTGCTTATGTTTAATTTTTCTTAATATATATCTAAGTCATATCACATTGCAAGAACCTTAACAAAAATGCCACCTACTTAATGATTGTTTAGGTCATATCACATTTTGCAACTTTCATGTTTCAAAGCCATTTGCCTAAACTAGGTCGTCATGAATGTTCAATTAAACAGCTTTTTTTTAACTTATCATTTCTCTAAACATGTACCATGCATTTGGTGTATTAGGCAATTTGGTTCTCCAATTAATGAAATTCTTTTGTTTCATTCTCCATCACATTACATATAATAGAATGGATTGACCAAATCAAAATTATGATTGAGATTTTGGATGACTATTGTTGCTATGCGATGCAGGTGATTTTTTTTAATTATTGAAGTTTAAAAAATTAATTTTATATATATATATATATATATATATATATATATAAGTTGGTTTTATTTTAAATTTAAATATAAGCTAATTATTTTGATGATTTGTAGTATTTTTTAACTATTTAAATTAAAAAATTTCATAAAATTAACATATATATGAAATAGACCAATTATATGTAAAGTATGTCACATTCTCAATTGACAAATAATTGAAGTAAATAGAATCGTAGATTTGTGAAATTTTAATATAAGTTAATTAATGTATGTTTATTTTTTATATATAAATATAATGATTTTTATTATTATACAATAAAAATTACTTATATAATAATGTGTAATTTTATTTTTGCCACTTACACCATGCCACATCATCACATCAGTTGTTATATCATGAAAACGAATTTTAAATGAAGGGATTAAAAATTAAATAATAAAATAAAAACAAAAATAAAGAGATTAAAATTGCAATTAAATTTAAGAATTAATTAGACATTATTAAAAACTATTTGGACCTTACTAAACACTATTTAGTTGATTATAGTTTGTTTTATCAATTTCGATATAATTTTTGAGAAAAAATGATATGCTCTGACAATGTAAAATATTTTTACACTGTCAACCAATCACGGACGTGTATTCTGCCAAGTCACATGTTTAATTTTAAAATACTGATATGACATGGTAGAATGTTATAATTCTATTAGATGATGGTGTAAAACTAGTTTACACTGACAGTGCACTACCTTTAATCTCATAATTTTTTCAAGGTTTTTAATTGTTAAAATTGTTAAAGCTATTTTATTTTAGTTTGATGTAAAACTTTTGGGGACAACTTTTCTACCCATCACTAAAAAGTGGGTAACTTACCTTTAACCAATCACATGATACCATTTAATTTTAACACATTTAATTATTTATTAAATAGTACAATTGTTGTTGTTTTCAAAGCATTTTACACTGAATGTAATCTTACCCAACTTTTTAAGTTGGGTAGATAAGGATTCACCAAAACTTTTATCTTTTTGATAATGTCTTAATTAGGGGCGAAAAAATGGATGGATATGGATTGATCAAAACAATCAATTAATTCATTAATAATCCACTAAATTTTTTTAAAAAATATCTAATCCAGTCAATCAAATTCATCCATTAACATATTTTTAGTGTATGATATCCTCCATCCAAAAAATTATTTTATTTATTTTTGTAAAAAAAATGATTTCTTTTATATTTTTAAAAAATGATTTTTTTAAAATAATTAAACTTTTTATTTTCGAAAAAATCGATTTTGTTTCAAAAAAAATGATTTTTTGTATTTAAAAAAAATGTTTTTTTTATTTTCGAAAAAAATGTTTGTGTTTTGAGAAAAATGATTTATTGTATTTTCTAAAAGAATCGATTATTCATTTTTGGATTTTTTTTTTATATGTTGGTGAAAAAATCGAATTTTTTATTTTCGAAAAAAAAAAATTTTTGTATTTTTTGAAAAAAAAAATCGAATTTTTGTATTTTCGGAAAAAAAATTGACTATTTGTATTTTTGAAGAAAAAAATTCATTTTTTTGGTAAAAAAATTGTTTTTTTTTTTTATTTTCAGAAAAAAAATTTAGTTTCCGAAAAAAAAAATTTGAAAAAATCTATTTTTTTGTTATTATTTTTTTAAATTAAGTTTAATGGAGGTAAAAATAATTCATTGGATAACTAAAATATGTTGGATGGCTTATATTAATCAATACATATAAATGGATGGATTTAATTCAATTCATTAAATTACTTTCCGAGGATTTCTTAAAGCACTCTATGTGTTTCTTAGACACCATGCAAATTTCCTATAATATCCATAATTTCCGGAGATATATCTCCGGACGCATTATATTTTAACTAAACGTTAAGATATTCCGGAGATATCTTGACGCACTAAAGATCAATTGAACGTTGAAATATTCCGGAGATATATCTCCGGAACAATTTGGAGCATGTTACTGCGCCAGACTCTTCTCCTCCCACACTTTTTCATTTCTATTCACAAACCTCTTCATCTATCTCATTTCCAAATTTCTCAAACTTCATCAAATTTGATTTCTTCCGTTCTAGGCTCGGGTAATCATCAAGATGCATCTAGTGCATCATTCAACATCTTCCAAATCATATAATTCAGGTAAGTTTTTCGAGTTTCTGATAAGTATTCGAGTTTTGTTGTAAACGAGTTAAAATTCATTGTTAGGTGTCGTAATGTTTTGAAAGCAGATCAAACATAATTTAGAGTAACTGCATGTATTATTTGTTGGCTTAAATGGACAATCAGGGATTCAAATATACCATTCTAAGGGGCAGAGGGCGTCATTGGCGCGACCTCTGAGTTGTAGAATATTCCGGAGATACATCTCCAAAAACATTCAATGTTTCATGTACTCTGAGTGATTCCGGAGATACATTTGTGGAACGTTTCCGTAGTTGTATCTCTGGAATCACCCAGAGTACATGAGACATTGAATGTTTTCGGAGATGTAACTCCGGAATGTCTCAATCTATTTTTTTTTTTTGTCTTATTACGTAAACTCATTGTACGGTTAATTATATTATAGCTTGCAGGCATAATGGTTGAAAGAGCCGACTGATTGAAGCATGGACGGGTTGCCCAGCTTGCATTTGTTACACGAGAGCAGAGCTAGTCGGGTCCGAATGCAGTAGGTACCTCTGGTCAGGGAGAGGCGTGGACTACTGGTGTACAGTCTACTCCTGAGGCTCAGTCCACTCTTGTGGTTCTGCCTTCACCTCAGGCTACTCCAGCTACATCTCAGGCCATTCCGTTTACATCTCAGCCCACTCCACCTTCTTTATCTTCTTCCCGCAAACCACAGGATGCACCAGCTGACACGTCACTTCCCCCATCCTCCCGCAGGCGGCGGGATGCACCTGTGCCACCTCCTGTTGATCTGGTGCCACCTCCTGTTGACCCGATCGCACCTGCTGATCGGGATGCACCAGTGCCACCTCCAGAGGGTGATGTTGCTGATGTTGAGCCAGAGGCTTTCGGAGGGGGTCCATCTGATATGTCCCTACTTCTTTTGTACCCAGACCACACTTCCATACATATTTAGGACGAAGAGGTAACATTAATCACATTGTTACTATAATTTTTTACATTAATTTAGATTGCTGACATTGATTATTTCTAACATTGATTCGTGCTGACATTGATTATTTTTGGAAATTTGCAGGTGCGTGATCCCCAGAAGTTTCTGAGCCATTGGCGGAAGATTTTAGCATTGCATCAGCCTGATGAGGAGTGGTTTCTGTTGATTCTGACCGCTTCTGAGTTGAGTAACCTATGCTTGACCAGTTACAATTTGGTCAACCACGTGATGCTTAATGCATTCGTGGAGTGATGACACTCTGAGACCTCTTCCTTTCATGTCCCACACGGTGAGATTTCGATTACACTGGATGATGTCTCGTGTTTGTTGCATCTATTGATTAGATGGAGATTCCTCTATCATGGTAGGATAACCAAAGACGAGGCGGTCGATATGATGGTGGAGCATCTGGGGGCTAATCCAGTGAAGGCGCTGAGGGAGGTGGATAGGACTAGGGGTGCTCATGTTAGGTTTTCATTCTTGAATGAGATATTTGATGAGGCGCTCATTGCTGTAGCACAGGCTAATGGTGATGCCCAGGAGGTGGCCATACACAGGAGTAATACTTTGAGGTGTTATTTTCTATTTTTAATGCGCATTGTGCTTTTTATGGACACGAGTGCCACCTACACTGACGTTGCATACCTTCGGTACTTCTTGGATCTCACACGGATCCATGAGTATAATTGGGGGGTGGCTTGCCTTGCATATCTATATTCGAAGCTGAGAGATGGATGTCGGTGGACGATGAGGCAGACCACAGGCAGCACGACCCTACTGGTGATAATAATTTTTTATCCTTGAATGTTTTTTATCTTTTTCATTTCATATTTGCGATAATTCTTGATCCCTGAAGGCTTTTTTATTTTCATTTCAGGCTTGGATCCTCCAGCACTTCCCGCGCATCGCTGGCTAGTTGTGTTGGGATGAGTACACTGAGGAGATGCCTCGTGCCTGTGCTTTTATCCCGCTGAGAGGGAACCAGGCGATCGAGCTTTTCTGAGTCTATCTTGACCGCTTGGTTGCTGAGGGCATCCACTTCAACTTCTACGTGGATCACCGTCACACGCGGTCATTTGATGACATATCGCTATACTTCGAATGGCTGGCCTGATCGTCGACGGTCACTGCTCCTCATCTGCCTGAGTGCGTCATGCGGCAGTTCGGGTACACCTTGTTGTCTCTGCACCTCCGGCCTTGACTCGTATACAGATAGAGGAGATGTTTGTTGATTATTAGATTCATCTGGTACCAGATGAGGCTCGGGATACCATAGCATCGAATGAGTGGAAATACGTCGACGGATACATCAGGTGGTTCTTCATTGCCTCACATCCGTACATGGTGCCGACAGCTCCAGAAGATCCACCGAGACCAGCTCATCAGGAGATTCTTGAGGAGCAGCAGGCTCAGCTGGATCATATTGAGGATGTCTTGCCTCATTGTCGTTGCATAGTGAAGATGGCGCGGGCAGACATTGACGAAGGTATCTTCCATAAGGGGTCTGCTGTTAGGCGAGTACTGGATGTCATTATTGCGGAGGAACATGGGGCACTTTTGTACCGTAGACATCGCGCGAAGACAAGGGAGATCGATGGCCGAGGAGGCACATGAGAGGTCAGGCACACCCAGTAGTTGTCTGTATTTATTTTGTTTCAGTATTATAGTTTGTAGGTTTTTCCTGACATTGTTATTACATTTTGGATTTACGTGACATATGACATCCTATTACTATATTGCTATATTATTTTGGTGTGTATGTTATTTTATAATTCATCTGTGAACAAATACACAATGCGTTTTTAAAA
This sequence comes from Lathyrus tuberosus, assembly GCA_022829125.1. NCBI lineage: Eukaryota > Viridiplantae > Streptophyta > Magnoliopsida > Fabales > Fabaceae > Lathyrus > Lathyrus tuberosus. The sequence goes on along the minus strand of JALAZF010000164.1, from coordinate 3,427,267 downwards.
AAAACTGTTCTGAAATACTTCGGAGATGTATCTCCCAAAAATTTCCGTAAATGCATCTTCGGAAAAATTCAAATGGAAATGGGCTATGAGAGATATCTTGTGACCGTTTGAGGTTTAAATTGCTTCTGAGATATATCTTCGGAATATTATTAAGCCATGGGACGCGTCCGAAGATATATCTCTAGAATCTGGGGGCATTTGTGGAAAATCACACGGTGGGAAAGAAACCCATAGAGTGGGATAAGAAATTCTCTTACTTTTTATGTGGTAGATGGGTTGGATGGATTTTTTGATGGATAGATTGGATGAATTTTGTCTTAATGGATCCAATTGTCACCCTTAGTCTTAATGATTAAAATTGTTAAAGCTATTTTATTTAATATTAGGCTTAATATCCTTTTTAGTCCCTTACGTATGCCTCTGAGTTCATTTTAGTCCTCTTTCTTTTAAAAGTTTCAAATTGGTCCCTTACGTTGTCTAACATAATCGAAGTAGTCATTTCCGTCAAATATTGACAAACGGTGTTAGTTGAGATGATGTGTCAGCTGAGGTGGTGAAAGAAATGACCACGTGGCAAAATTATTTTTTATTAATTTTAATTAATTTTTTAAAAAAATCTATTTAAATTAAATTTCACAAACTTTAATATAAAATATTTGGGCCTGAAGCCCATGTTCCTAACAGTAGCAGCCCAATAGTCAAGTTCTATTATTATTGTATGAACAAACTATATAAACACTCAGATTTGTTGTTGAATATTTAATGTGGGACTTCACAAACCCCATGAAAGCTTACTTCTAAAAAGCCTCAACCATGTTCTAGCAGGATATATTGTTGATGTTAGTTGTAAGCAAATTGAATTTTGCACACCATTTTTCTTTCTTTTTCTTTTTTAGTGCTCAGATTGATCAATGTTTGTTTAGTTCTTATCGTGTAAGAAAAATTACATGTGCCAGATAATAGTGTGAAATGTGGTGTAATAGAAAGAAGAAAAAAAACAAACAAAAAAACCGTAAAAATTAAACAGAAACTCTTGTGCAAAATAATGCTGCCATATTATTGAATATTATTTATCTAATCTTGCCAGTTCTATAATATCATCTTTCTTTTCATCCTGGTTCTTTCAATTCGTGGTTTAGTGTGTTTGGTTGAACACTGGATAAAAGTGGTTGTGAAATTTGATTTTATAAAATTGCTTTAAATCAATTCTATTGTTTTTTGTTCAAATAAACTAATTCTAATTTGACGTTCATAAAAGTCGAGTCATGGAAACTATTTCAAAACCAAAATGTTGTGCCACATCCACAGACCAACCCAAAAAAACAAAAGGTGTTAGTTGCCATTGTTAGATTGTATAAAATAAATTTAATGGTTTAATCATTGTTTTTCAACACACAAAAAAAACAATGTTCATATCAATTTTAGAAACAAGAAGAAAAACAATAGATTCAAAACAGAGGAACCTAAATAGATTTAAGAACTTTCTCATCATCCCAGACGGGTGAAGCCAAATCTTGAAATTTGGTTGGAAAACAAATGAACGCGTAAGCATATGAATGACCCAAAGGAAGGACACACACAAGAAAGTTACATTCACAACCATCCAAACCAGTCTAACTTTAATCCAAATGAGATAAATCAGATTTAACAGATAATCAATCAGCAGATGCATAGGTAACCTGTAATAAATACATAAGAAAACTGTTTGACATATAGATATTGCTATACTCTGCAAAGCTTGTATTTTGCATTGGACAGAGCCATAAAAGCTAAATAAAGTGTATCATGTTTAGGAGGAAAACTACATGTTCAGGGTGACTGTATCCAAAAAGATAGAAGATCCTTGACAAAGATGTTTACACAGATTGCTGAATTGTCACGTCACCTGCACTTCCACCCATCCCAGCCATCTGAGCATTAGCCGGGTTTGCGTAGGATTGTTGTCCCAGTCCAGGCATCATCAAGGGAAGTGCGCTTTCTGGGTGATCAAATCTACAAGCTGGTCCAAATTTGCGAATTCCATAACGACTATAGTGCGGGCAGACACTCTGGTCCTTGATTAAAAGTTTAGAATGCTTCTGTTGCAGCTCCAAGAATTGTTTTACATTATCCTGCAAAGAAAGTCAGAAATGGGTGATAAGTAAAATTGAATGTATTTTTTATGAAGCGTTCATGGGGTTTGTGAAGTCCCACGTTGAATATTTAACAACAAATCTGAGTGTTTATATAATTTGTTCACACAATAAAAATAAAACTTGACTATTGGGCTCCTACTGTTAGGAACATGGGCTTTAGGGCCAATTATTTTATATTAAAGTTTGTGAAATTTAATTTAAATAGATTTTCTAAAAAATTAATTAAAATTAATAAAAAATAATTCTGCCACGTAGTCCTTTCTTTCGCCACCTCAGCTGCACGTCATTATTTAGGCAAAATACTCTTTTTGGTCCCTTAAGTATACCCATTGGTTCACTTTAGTCCCTTAATGTTTTTTCGTGCCATTTTGGTCCTTTAATTATATAAAAGTTGCAAAAGAGCCCCTTCCGTCTATTGGATACAAACGGACGTTTGTTTTGTCCAGCTGGCATGTCTGGCACGTTCTTCTTTATGTCTTCTTCATCGTTCACCGTTTCCACAATTATTGTTTTCATTGCTTCATCTCTTCATTCTTTATCTTCATCGCTTCATAGTTTTCTTCATCGTTCCATTCTTCTTCTTCTTCTTCTTCTTCTTCTTCTTCGTTCTAATTGCTTTAAGAAGAAGGTTAGCCATGGCCATTCGTTTCTGAAGGAGAACAAATCTGAAAGTGGACATTCATGTGTGCAAAGTTGCTCGCGAGTTGTACCGTTGTGTCTTTGTGGAGATGAGGTAGTGCTTCGTAGGGCAAACACTGAGAAGAATTTCGGAAAGAAATTTTGGGGTTGTCCCAATTATAAGCTAAACCCTAAATGTTGTTTGAGTTAAAATATGGTATAAATACGATTTTGATCCATATCTATTTTTCAGTGGTCTTTGCAAAGAGGGTGTGTTTTTTTCATTTGGTTCCACGAAGAATTAGTAGAAGACACAAATCAAGTTTTGGTGAATAGATTGGAAAACTTATCTAAGGATTTTGAAAATTTGAAGTTTAGGAACGAAGAACTAGGAAAGGTTGTGACAGAAATTCAAGTTGAACTGAACAAAATGTGGAAGTGGAAAATTATGTGTTTTGTAATGTTATGTGCATGGTTTTTTAGGATGTTTTAGGAATGAAACTTTATGTGACAAATAGGATGTTTTGTAATGGGTAACAGATGACAATTTAATCAATTTTATGAGTTTTTTGTTTGGTATATGTTTATTTCTAGCAACATATTATTTGGTTGATACATTTTTGGCTCAAACATATATCAAATTGACAAAAATTATAACATTACTCAAAGATGAACACAAACTGACTTTAATTGATATTGTAGAAAGACATACAGATAGTTCCACAAAGGTTCCAAAATGCATTGACATGTTACATAGACATGTTCAAAATGACTTCAAAATACACTACAACATACAGTTCAAAACGACTTCAAACAACATTACAAAATACCAAATGTTCCAATACCATAAACTAAATAAAGCCTAATTAATACTAGATGTGTCTCTTTGGTGTGATCCTCTTGGTTGGGGTTGTCATTCTGGTTGTAGGACCAATCACATTTTTTGAAGCAGATAATCTTGTTGTTGGTCCTGGTGCTACAAATGGCCTTCTTACACCAAGATTTTGTGGCCTTACAGTTGCTTTTGCTGTTTCCCTTGAGCATTGTCCTGATACAGCCTTTCCTTTAGAAGACTTGGTTGCAGCCTTGTAACCTTGTGTTGCTGATGACTGAGTTGCTGGTACATGGCTAGTTGTGGCCTGACTTGCATTTGCCTGAGATGCTGCTACATTAGAAGTTGTGGCCTGACTGGCATTGGCCTGAGATGCTGCAACATTAGAAGATGTGGCCTGACTGGCATTGGTCTGAGATGCTGGAGCATTAGATGTTGTGGCCTGACTTGTTATGTCCTTGCAGGTTAATTTGTTATGTCCTGCTTTTTTGCACCTTGAGCACTTGACAATAAAACCTGTTCTTCTCATTTTTTTGTCACTTCCATCAATCTCCCCTTGCTCAAGATTTCTCCTTTTTTTTGGTCTATCAGGCATCTTCCTATACTTGGGTGGCTGAACATCTGGATATGGAGTCTTGACCCACAAATTGGATCCATTCACAGGGTATAGAACTGGCTTGTACACTGCCTTGTATGTAGATATCCTATAATATTCAGGAATATAGTCATCAACTTTAAAGTTCCTACTCTTCATGGAAGACATTGCATAGACACAAGGAAGTCCTGTTAGATCCCATCTTCTGCATGAGCATTGGAAATCCTTCAAATTCACAGTGAAGGTCTCAGCTGGATTTTCCAAATGCCTTACCCCAAATATATGCTCATCTGCCATTCTACAATAACAAGAAGCCCATCAATAACAAGAAGCCATAAGTTTGTAAAATCAAAAACCAATACTAAAATTTCATCAATACCTGACTAGCCATAAGTTTGTAAAATTGTTAGTTATCTCAAGTTTCTTTCTAATGTTGGGCAAAATATCATTACCAGATACATCTTGGAACCTCATTCTATTTTTTGCCCATCTCTCCATAATATAAGTTCTGATCTCCTCAAGCATTGTCACAAGTGGTTTTCCTCTGGAGTCAACAATGACACTGTTAAATGACTCAGACATGTTATTTAACACATCATCACACTTATTGGATGTCCTAAAATATGGTCTACTCCAAAATCTTGGTGGTGTCTTCATCATATGGTCTCATCAACCTTATCAATTACCTCATCAGTCAACTTTTTAAGCAACTCTTGAACCTCATCTACAATGATCTCAGGCTCCTCAACTCGTGTATCCACTGGTCCATCACAATAATCAGGCTGAGACACAGTGTGTTGAATGTAAATGTCAACACTTCGATGCACCCTGTAAAGGTCTGCAACATCTATAGCACATTTGTCATCAACTAGGGCCATCATCCCAAATTGTGGATCCTTGTAATACATCTTTTCAAAGTCACTATAACCTAAGTCCTTCAAAACACCTACTAACTCAAAAAAAAACTCCACCTATCAACATCCACTTTCAACTCAACTTCCGTTCCTCCAACATACACACTAAGTTCAGGTTCAACGAATTCACCACTGTGCTGAATTTTAAGCTCCAAAAATTCTTCCATTATGACCTAACACAGTTCAATAAAATTGTTTCAACTTAATTAAATCTAGTTTCAACCTAAATCTACAGAAAGCCCTAAATCTATCTAAACCCTAAATCGAAACAAACCCTAACGAGTTTATGGAGAGAATACTTACCTGGAATTCTTCTTCTTCAAAGTTGCTTCGTCTTCACAGCTCGTTCTTCTTTGTCTTCGCAGCTCGTTCTTCTTCGTCTTCAATGTCGTTCTTCTTCTTCTCCAGCCACTGGTTTGACAAGAATGGCTTCAATGTATTTTATTTCACCTCTGGTCCATTTTGCAGTACACGTAAGATGTTCCAATGCCAGCTTGAGGCTTTTTTTTACATTTGACTAACGTTCCATTAACGGAAGGACTAACGTGGATATGTTTATATAATTAAATGACCAAAATGGCACGAAAAAACATTAAGGGACCAAAGTGAAACAGGGGGTATACTTAAGGGACCAAAAAGAGTATTTTGCCTATTATTTATGATTGTTTAAAATAAAATTAAAAAAGTTAAAGAAAACAAGGTAAAAATAGTCACCAAAAATAAAAAATAAATAATAATAATAATAATAATAATAATAATAATAATAATAATAACAACCAACTTTTTATAAATAAAATTTAAAAATTACTAACTTTTTAAATATTTAATATTACTATAACTGTTACGAAATACTATCTCTGTTCCTTTTTAAAAGGAACATTTCACTTTTTTAAATCCATTAAATAATTAATGTATCTGATCTATAATACAGACAAAATATATTAATTATTTAATGAATCTAAAAAGGTGAAGCGTTCATATAAAAAAAGTTATAAAAAAGACAATAGGGAGTAAATAATAGTGACTTCTCACAAAATGGCATAACATCATCTAAAATTCACATTCCAACCATCTCACTCAAAAAAATATGTTAACACCCTCACAACTCTATTTTCATATCTAATACTACTATATTATTTGTTTATTCTTTTTTATTTTTATGTTCATGATATGGTTTATTTTTTTAAAATTTCTATCATATTTATTTCTACTAAAATTATATTTCTATAACATTATAATTTAATTAATTAATTTACAGTGTCAATTCATTACCAACATCCGTTTAAATTATTATTTTGATGGTTAAAATAAAAGTCAAATCTGTCATTATTTTGATCGTTAAAATAAAAGTCAAATCTATCTTAACATAACGGTGTAAAAGTCAAACATGTCTTAACATCCAACAGTGTAAAATGTGTTTCAATTAAATTAATTAAATATTTATAGCATAATTTTATTTCGATAATTTTTTTAATTTATCTACCTCTTATGAAAAAGTTATTGAGTTACTTTCAAATCTTAAAAATCCTTCAAACTGAAAATTTTTAATTTTAAGACAAACATATAAAAAAAAAAAATTAGTAATATAATCCTGCAAATTTTCTTCAAATCTCATTCCAAAACACCACTTCTACACCTTTTGAAAATCTAATAAAGATAGGAAAGAGACATAAAATATTTATATTATAACTTAACGACCACAAATGATTCAAAATACATGAAAATGGCTAGAGCCGCTATCATCAAGTTCCAAAAAATGCAATTCATTAATCAACTGATTCTCCGGCTCTGCTTAATCGTGGCGTTATATTGCAACGCGCATGCGTCAACCAACCAACCAAGAACAAGTCATGAGCTGATTCAACCGTGACATTAGAGCATCCATGTAGGACGGATGTTGTGACCTGACACCACTATCTGTATTTTCCAATCTCCATCTTCTTCTTTATTGTTCTCTGACCATAATATATTGACGAATCCACTATTCCAGCAATTGTGAATATACCTATGCATAGATATTTAAATCCATGTTAGTCACATGAGGCAAAAAAAAATAATCTCAAATGTATAGGTATAATAAGTGAATATGTAATAGTACAAGTGAGTCTTTTACCTCCGATAATTGCGCAAACATTGGTCAAGAAATGTAAAAAAGGAATATGTTCCTCTTTAAAGGTGACCTGCAACATTAAACACAAATTTATCAAGTGATCAAATAAAAAAGTTCATTTTTTTCTACAAATTGCAGAACATTATGCAGTTTAGCTGCAAAACTTAGCATTCTTACCTTTATTGGCGATATGTCATAGAAGAAGAAAACCCCAGGAACTGCAGCACCCAGTTCTGAACTCTTGAAATGCTCCGTCACAGAATACTGTGGAATAACATTTATGATGTGCTTAGGTATTATCCAACTAATGATCAACATGAAATGAAAGTATGAGTGTGACATTTAACAATACCTGATTCGAATGTATAACTCGACCCCTGATGTCTGTGTATACTGTAGGGACGACCTGCAAAGAGCATACAGAAAATATAAACAAGTGTTAGTCCAGTAATATATTCACCAAAACAATAGGAAATATTTCCTGATACTACCAACCTTTATGAAATACTGGTACATGCCATGACTAGTTCCTTGGAACCATTTTACCCTGCAAAACAATAGGAGAAAAGAAGAAAGATAATTCAAATGGTTGGAACAAAATACATGACAAAATAACTTTGCACTCGGTCAAAATAGTGTAGTAATTGTTAACAATTTGCTGTTTTGTCAAGAGTTTCACCAAACTGATTTGCAGCAATAAGGAATTATTAAGAGAAACACAAGTTTCGCATTGACTAAAGATGAGATCTAAATAGAGTTTATATAAAGCCTAGACAATCCTCAACTCTCGAGTTAATTTAGTGGGGTTTAGTTAGGCCTAAAAATATTCGATAGATGATAGTCTATCCTAGATCCACTAATGAGCTACTGTACTATCTGCGTACCAAACTCGATAATGTTAGGCGTTAAGCCCATAACACTCAGATTTGATCGTAGTAACCCACCATTTTTCAAAAAATATGTAGTTCAGTACAAGGTTAAGTGGGCTTTATCTGTCTACATTTCAAGGTCAAAGGGCTCCTTAGGTGATGGGGTTATGTTAAGAAACAAAGCCAATCTTCTTCCTTCCCCTAACAGCTTAAACCTGCAGCATAATTGGTGCTTGAAATGTATTATGTATATATGAAATCTAGTTACTTCAAATTTTAGGCTCATTATAACTATGAATAAGTTACTTTCCCCTCCATATAATTTGCATTTACTACTCAAACATGGCAATGTCTAACATTCACAAGTGACTTAAATGGTGCAATATACAAGACCATTTTTTACAGTCAGATAAAGGCTATGGTACACCCTTTGCACCAAATTTATTCCCATTTCTTCCCCTTGCACGGTGCAGCAACTCTGCTTTTAATTTTTAGAGGTTACAATTTCAAAATGATAGAACGCCTAAAAGATTGGTTATTTAGCTATAAGCTGATGGTAGATCTTGAATTCAATAATTTCGTACTACTCTTGTTCAGCCCTTTAAATGTTGAGAGAATGGGAAGGGAAGAACATATTATGCCACATGCCATCCTTGGAACCACAAAATAAAGGATACTTTGGGAGAAGAAAGAAAATTACCCATCAAGAGGATTAACCAATCCGGGGTAATGGTGACCAAAACTTAAACTGTTGATCTTATGGCTTATCTGCATCATACACCATATGTTGAAAATCAATTATATAATTACAAGCAAAGGAGGAAACATTGTAAATTTATTGAAGTTTTCACATTATACATAACTGAAATAATAAATGTTAGAAATCCAGTTCAGTCTTACATTATAATGATTATCCTGCAAAGCAAGCAGATCAGCCAGAAAGATAGCTGACTGAAGAAAGCTTTGCCCGGTTGCAAAATGGAAATTTCCTGCCACTTTATTCACTTCAAGAGATCCATGAATATTGCATCCTTCACCTTCTTCATCCTTTACCTTCTGCACAAAACCCTCTCTTTGACACTAAAAGCAAAAACAAATTGTTAGAAAGCTAATAATGTTGGGTTCCCAAATGCTCTAAAATTAGATGATGATTTCAATAGTCTAGAAATTACCGACATACCGATAAATAAATGTGTCATTTGTATTGTTGGGAATTTTTAATTTTTTGGATAGAAGAATGAATTCACTAAGATGCAAAAGAAACTTAACAAATGAACTAATCAGAATACAACAAATAAAAAATTGATGCAACAAAGCTAGTATAAAGCCTTCTCCTTGCTGTTTTTAGCCTCTCCAAATAAAGCTTCAACAACAACATATATAAAATGCCTACTGTCTCATAAATGTGGCATTTAAATTTCCATAAAACGAGCAGTATTGATTATGAAATGCAATTAGAGTGTCAAGCCAACCTGATCAATCAAATCCATATTTGACATTGCCCAGCCCTTCTTCCTATATGCCTCGCGAACCTCTTCACAATTGTTACAACAGTGGTCATCTGACTGCATGAGAGAAAGAGCATGGACATGTAAGAAATTAATAAACAATTGGAGTATAAGTTGTACCAAATTGAAAGAGCACAAATACGAACAAAATAGTACAAGCTACCAAGCATATTGCACAGCAAAAATGAAAGCATTAATAACAAAAGTCAAATTAAACTTGAGCATGATAATAGCTGCTCAAAAAATTAGTAAGCATAGATTCTCAAATCACACAAAAACAAAATCAACAATGTCAGTCAAACCAAACATTCTAGCATTGGTATTCCAACCATGTAACCCTATGGACATTTGCATCAGCCCAAAGTTGTCTACAATATCTGCACATTTAACAAAATCAGTCTTATTATGATTTATCATTGTTATTATTATTGTTACTGGTAAAAAGCAGCAATGAAGATAACCAGTGCTTAAGAGGCTCAAAGAAATATTATTTCTTTCTATTTTTCAACAAACCAAACATGAGCACCTTTTATTTGATTGTATTGGAGTACCTCTTGTACTCCGTTTTTTATACAATCTATTAGCTCTTCAAAAAGAAAAATTAAGACATACAGGTGAAAATGAATATAGCAACTTGCAAACTGTCAATGGCAGGAACTTTAAGAGTATACATAGCACATTTAATGTCAAATAATTAGATAATGAAGTCATAAATCGCATTCCCGTTCATATAAACTTTTTTCAAAACTGTAACCACAGATGAAAGTAGACATTAGTTTGCGGAGAAATTAAGCCAAGGACTATAAATTGCAACACAAAAGGAAGATGGACAAGAGAAATAAACTTTACTATATATCAAATTTTGTTGAATAATTTCATTCAAGCAGATAAAATCATCTGAAAGTTGTATTATTCCTGAATGGTAATAGTGGGTACTCATAAATCCGAATTATCATACTAATTTCTTATTAACAAAACAATGTATTAATTTTATTCGGCTATTTTCCATAGTGTAAAATCCCTATGTTTCCAGTTACATGTACAAAAAATTATAGACACATTCTCTTTAAACGAATATTCACGGCAAAGCCTAAATGTCTTATTGTTTGATAACATCTTTCTTCAATAAGGCAAGAGCTTTTTGGCATCGCTTGCCGCCAAGTCATTTAAAACCCCTAGCATCTCAAAGGAAATTTCTACCTTTTGAATACTCTGTTTAGATTCCCAAAAGAACTTTTAGTCAAATCTCATTTTCCATTTTATGTCCAAACTCCAGAATAGATTAACAGTAACACATATTCTCTTTTAATGAATATTCATAATAAAATATCTTGTTGTTTGATAACATCTTCCTTCAATGAAGCGCTAGCTTTTTGGCATCGCTTGCCAACAAGTCATTAAAAACCCCTAGCATCTCAAGGGAAATTTCTACCTTCTGAAAACCCTATTATTTAGATCCCCAAACGAATTTCTTATAGTCAAAACTCATTAACTTCTGTCACTGCACCCTTTGTAAGTTTTGACGATGCTCAACACTTTCTGCAGTTACAAAATAATATGAAATTTAGAGCAAATTTTACGATAATAAACACGATTAAATGTACCTCTTCTGCGCCAAAGCATGAACCACAATATTTTTCATCATGTTCAAGTCTGCCACCATGTTTTTGTAAGGGTCTTTCAATCTGCAATAGGAAAAACATACAACAAACAAAAATAGTAAATTTGATATACATGAAGAGTCTGCAAAAGCTTAATTGATTATGCAACAATTATGTTACCATCCATATTATATTCCTTTCCTAGATAAGAAAGCTAATGCTTATACTAAAATCCATCCATTCACATTGAATATTTGAAGATTATCCAAAGCTGATAGCAAACAAGAAAAATCTAACTGGACAAAACCTTTATTCTAGTATCTTCCTTTCCGTTTCCCCCCACTTACCAGTCATCCTTATGGATAAAAGAATCAGAAGCATGAGGCCTTTAATTTCCAAACAATTTGATGCAATAACTAACACATAACTGATAGGGTTCTTCAATATTATTATTAAAGTAAGAATTAAATCACAATTATGCCCACCACAGTAGGTAACCAAATTTGATAGCAGCAATTTATTCGACTGAGAACCAGTACATACCCAAAACCAGGGTGCCAAAAACTACAAAGTTCTCAGAAAAACGTGATAGAATTTCTCTTTAACAATAATTCATCTTAAATTGAATTAAAATTCAATATCAAATAAATATTATCTCACAGCATGATCTGCTATATAAATGGATCAATTCATGTTTCTTGGATCAACAAAACTCCACAAATCAAATTCTCATTAAAAACCTTTTGGTTGGACTACTTTCCATTTGATTAACTTTTCACTCTATCGACTTGATCTTTTTCTCACATGACCAAAACCCCCTTTAGCAAAGCCCCGGTTATCTCCTCAATAGGTACTACTCCAGCTTTCACCTCATGCATTTGTTACTAATCCTATGTTTTCTAGTATATCCACGTGCTCACCTAAAAATTTTTATCTTTGCTACACTTGTTAGCTCTTGAAGACAATTTACCACTCAATGTTCACAGAGTTAACCTGAATTATAATTTGGCATGTTCGAAGAACTCCTCAGTATGCAGTTGCACTCTTCTGAACATAGATATTGAGTTGAACACACGCAGGATATATGTTGTAACTTTTAAACATAAATCATAAACATTTCAAAAGTAATTTGACAATAAAATACGATAAAAATAAATAAATAAAGTTATCCAGCAAGCGCAGAGCAGGCAACTGCGGCATTGTAAAAAGCTGCCTGAGTATTTAAGCTAACCTTGGGTGCACCAATTCCTTCCTTCCTAGCTTCTATCACATTACCATTAGCATCAATTCTTTGTTTCATTATATTATGTAGCTGCAAAAAGAAACGGAGTCAATTGATGAAAAGCAATCAGCAATGAGCCTAAAAGTATGTATGTGCATCGGAACTGAAATTTTAATTGATAAAAATAAAGGTTGAACAGTACATACTATATCATGATGCCGCTCGCCACTAATATCCATTGTGTCTAAACTGAGTATTGAACATCGAACAGAAGGAAAAGTGACATCAAACTGCATTTCAAAGGGGAGAAAATAATTAAACTTTTACTCTGAAAATGTAGAGTCAGGGTTTAAAGCTAGTGCAAAGATGCAAACAAAAAGGATATAACAAATTAGGAGAACAATCAAAACCTTACAGAAATGTCTGGAAGGAAAACGACTTTGGGATAATGGAACTTACACAGTTTGGCTAAACAATAAATCACCAAACTAATAAATTTATGGCAAAATAATATTGTACAACCCATGAATCATGATATAAACCACATACTAGACTTGGAATATGAAGAGCTAAGCAAAACTATTAATGTTGCAGTACAAATATAACAATGATGATTACATTGATGTTCAAGGTTTCTCCCCTTGAAGTATCCACCAAAAGCTTACTCTCTGTAACAGTGTAGAGATATAATCCTGCAATCAAAATGCAACAGATAAAGTTATTGAAGTTTGATGAGAAAGACAAAAGTCACGTGTATATACAGCAAGGTAATGATTCAGATTTCAGACAAAAGAAAGCCTAAGCTAACTATGTTTCATTTAAGAACACTATCAGGAGATTGGGACAAGCAATTTTATCCTTAAAACAAATATTAAGTAAATAGCCACGGCAACATTAATAATGACCCCATCATATTGATATGCTGATTCCATAAAAATATGCTCAAGTCGATAAAAATGTAGCGGTAGCATATTAGAGGCAAGAGCATATTAGTTACATGTTAAATAACAGCGTCTGTAATATTGGCAATCTTTTCTCTATGATATAAATCAATGTATACAAATGAAGGCACAGCACACCACAACAAACAGATCCTTGAGGAAATCCCTAACTAGCCATGAATTGCATCATTAAAAGATTGAATCAAACCCCTCAATGCCTTGTAGAGAGCACTAATTTTCTAACGGTAATCAAAAGGTAACGGATAAAGTTATCGAAGATTGATGAGAAAAACAATAGTCTTATATATAGGCAGCAGGGTAATGATGATTCAGACAAAAGAAAGCCTTAGTTAACTATGTTTCATTTAACATCACTCTCGTGAGATCGGATCTACACCTTTTATCCTTAAAAAAAGTAGGAAAGAAATAGCCATGTACACAGTATAACAATCCCATCATATGAATATGATAATTCCAGAAAAATACACTCAAGTGGAAAGAAAGGTAGCAATAGCACTAGAATCAAAACAGCACTGGTTCAGTTTGATATGCCCAATAGTGGATAAAACTAATCACAAATTATATATAACAGCATCAAAATTTTTTCTCCGTGCAATGCATGCAAACGAAAGCACAAACAAAACTATCCTTATGAAAAACCCTAACACATCATTAAAAAATTGAATCAAATCCCTCATTGTCTTGCATGTTGGCACATGCAATCATTAATTTCCAGTAAACTGGTATAACAGACAGAGCACCAAATTTCTAATGGGGATTGAAATAGAGAGGAAGAATTAAACTCCCATTAAACCCAAAAAGATTTTTTTTCTGCTTCTATTAGTTCCCTTTCCATGAAAAAACAAAAGCACTTCAAATTCAGCTAAATAAACAACAGAATTGCAAAGAATAATAGATAAAAAAAAAAGAAACCCACCGAATTCAGGTTACCCCTCTTAAATTTACGAGCTTTACCAACCAGGTTAAAAAAAATCATTCAAATTAATTACATTTAAACAAAAAGGAGAAAGAAAGGGGACATACTTAGCTCGGAAAAGAAAAGGAGAAGCATAACGGCGACAGATACAACGGTGACGACCCCGCCGGCGAGCGTGCGGTTATAAAAATCTTCATTGACTTTAGGGTACGCATCCAAATTGCGGAGCTTGTTCAAGACTCTATCCATGGATGTTTGCCTAAAGCTTCACGATCACCGAGTTAACAGATTCGACGAGGGAGATTTCGGCGCTCCGTCGTAGACGGTGGCCGGAGAACAACGTTAGGTGCGATGCGGGAATGGATTGGTTGAAGAATGAATAAAGACTGAATGAAAAAACAAAAGCAGATCAAATGAGTCTTTATTCAGAGGTCAATTCAGTCCAACATGGCGTCTTCTTTTTTTATTTTTACGAGAAAAGAAGATTAATTTTGTTTGATTGGTAAAATTAGACATTTTTAATTTAGGTAAATAAAAATCTCAAATTTAATCGAATTGAATGGATGAAATTGCAGACACACTCATAAATAGCGTATTAACCGATGGCGATAATACAGTGATTTTACGGTGGCCGTTTGTTATTTTTACCATGATAGTAAAAATAATTAGTTGAATTATTGTATTGTGCCGTTTGGTACTTTACCAATAACCTTTAGAAAACAATAAGATAGTAAAGAATGAATAATAAATTTGTAACTAAAATAATAAAATAATCATACTCCTTTAATGTGGTAGCATAAAATCTTTAAAACAAGAAATTTATGCATTAATAACATATATTATATACTAATTTTGAGTATTAAGAAAACATATATTGATTTACTATTACCATATCTCTTAAACTAACAAATTCATTAATCTAATTACTATATTCAAATAATTATTGACTACCTTTATTTAAAAAATATTCGTTCCTCATTATAAATCTGATTATATTTTAAAATAATAATAATAATAATTAAATAATATTTAAATATTTAAAACATGACATAATATTGTTAAAATATTAAATAAATATAGTTTATTATATAAAAATACCTTTTCTTGAAGAAAAAAAACATATTAGAATCAACAAGTCATCTATATTTATATTATTATAAATGTGAGTGAATTTTGAATTAAAATAAAAAATTAAAGGATTCCACTATTTTTCAAAAATCCTGAATATTTAATCAATAAAGTGAAATCAATGCCGATTATTTGATGACGAGTGGTGTATGTTTTTTGTAAACCAAAAAATAAATTTTTTATTGCTTATTGGTGTTTCAATTGACATTTATTATATGATTGTGCTTTGGAAATTTCTTATGATGGATATTTATGGGGATGAATATTATGATATATATTTTTGTCCCGTTGGATAAATACGATATTCATATATGTCACATATTTATGCGAATATCTGTTAAGCGTAGGGCTGACAATGAACCGATCCAACTCGAAAATTGTTCGGAACTCGGTTCGACAATTAAATCATTGAACTAGGTTCATGAACTAAATGAGCTGAATATGAGCGAAAAATTATATTCGTTAACTAAATGAGCTGAACTTGAACTATACATAACTCTAGGTTCATGAGTCAACTCGATTATATATGAAAATAATTATATTATTTTTAAGAGTAAGTTTAAATATTTACTCCAAATTTTAACCATATGTGGTCCCTTATGTAATAGTTATGGCAATAAAGCTGACAATTGCATTTAGAGTCATTCTTGTTGGAGACATTATGTCATCTATAATATAGGAACTTCATTAGTTCTGGTTAATACTCCAATAGCCCTTTGCCAAACAATGACACATCATAGATTAAGGGGTAATTTGTGTCTAAAGCTAACAATTTGGAACTAGATTAGGAGGTGGTTAGAGATGAACTACACAGTCAGCAACAAACATACATAATGTGTCTCCTTCTGTAACTAAAAACCAAATAAATAATTGTTATCATAACCGAAACGTACATGGTTGGCATCACAATGTATTTCAAATTTGACACAACTTTCAAACCTGCTGCAAAACAGAAAAAGGGGATGGGGGTTGCGTTACTTTTCCAAGGCATCAAATTTCTTATCATATCACTTTTTGTCTTGCTTTCTTTCCACTTCGTTTTGTACACAAAACACTTCATCTTGCGATTGAAATTTCAAAAGCTTTGAAACAGCACTACATATCTCTGCCTCAACATTTCAACTTCACCGGACATCAACAACAAACATGGCAAGACATTGTCTTTTGAGTAGGGTTTTTGCGCTTGAATTTGTTCTTTTTCTTCTTCGTTGAGTCTTTTGGAGGAATGGGTTTTGGTTTAAGGAAGAGTTAGGGTTTTTCAGCTTTGAGGCGTTTCTTGGCGAGAGGTTGTCTTTAGTTTACCATTTATTGGGATTGGTTGATGAGGTTGGGTTCCAATGGATTAACACCGAAACGATTCCTTTGAGATTGCGGCTTCGGAGCGGTGCTAAGAAGAAACAAATCCAAAGGTTTTTGTGTTCCAACAAAAATTCTAAGGGTTTTTCTTCATTTTATTTTACTACATTTTACTTTCGTATTTATATTTATATTATTTCTTTTTTTCAATAATAAAAATGGTTTTTGTTACAGGTATATAGATGTAACTTTGGATTTTTTTCAGGTGGTGCAAAAGGTTGTATGGTAAAGGTTCTACAAAATTTTTGTTGGGACTATGGACTTTTATTGTGTTTATTTACATTTTCAGCATTGTTTTTCTTTGTAAGAGCTCTTAAATTTGACATCTGATTACATTGTTTTCCTTTGATCCAGATAATTAGTGGGAAGTCTGAAACACATAATATGGTATGTTTTCTCTCATCAGCGGGTTATTTAGAGAATGATTGAGTTAACATACAGTATAACAGGCTAATATTTGCTATACCCGTTATTATTATTGTACAGTAACATTTGATAAAGCAAGAACTTGGTTGGTATGTAGCTTTTGGATCTTTCAGGTTCAGTTGTCAATACCTCACAAAAAGGTGTGTGGTGTACGCCATACAGCCTTGAAGCGAGATCACTGTGAGTTTCTTCAATAAATGAAGAAGTGAATGAGTTTAACTATTCTGTCACTCACATGAATGTTTGTGGGATCTTTTGAAAAAAAGGACATTCAATTTGGCACAGATGATGATTCCAACACTGAATGAGTTTAACTATTTTTTTTGTTTTTGTTTTTTTGCTTTTCTGTTATTGGTGCTTTTTGGTTGTTTTCAAGAGTGATGCTTTCATAATTGATGAAATAGTTTGCACTGACTTTGCTATGCATTTGTGAACTAAAATTAATTTAATATTATACTTATCGTAATGCAGGCATAAAGTCTGATTCTAAGAGGTCATATGATCAACTAAATGAGGCAAATGGTTATTTTATGTTTGCGATTTATAAATCATTTTACCATTTCTATAGCACAGTATGTTGAGAAAGCTAACTTGCTGGCGCAGAAGAAATTCTTTTTGAAATTTTGACAATTGTCCTTCAACTTTTTGTGTAATCTTATCAGCTACGTGTATTGACTGTTGGTAGTACATGTAAGTGTTGTTAATTGGCAGCAATTTTTGGTAAAACATACCATGTCAAGACTGATGTCACGACATGCTTGGGTAGCCTTTCTGCAGGTATGAAGTACTGCCTGTAAGCAGCTTTCATCAGGATGTCAAAATTGATGTCGTGACATGTTTGTTTCTGATCAGCTCGTTGGGCCTTGGATTGTGTACGCGCGCTTTGGGTTTTGCAGTGTGTTTCTGTTGAGATTTTTTAGGCGCTTTTATTTTGGAAGATTCTCCTAATCGTGTGATTTGCTATTTCCAGAAAGTATTCATTTGTTTCTATTTTCTCTCCTTGATTGTTGGTAATTAACCTAATTAGGTTAAAAGCTTCTGGGGAGCTGCTGCTGCTGGGAGATCTATAAATACACTGCTGCTATCATTTGTTTCTGTCACGGTTTTTAAGAGTTTGAAGTGTGGTCATAGTTTTCGTGTGAACCAAAGCAATTATTGTTTTGATGATTGTTTTGGAATAGGTTTATTGAGTTGTAAGTTTTTACTCTTAAGCTTTTAAGCAAAGAGTATCATTGTGCTTGATTGAAGCTTTTAAGCAAAATCAAGTTGGGTCCTTGAAGAGTGTTCTTATGTCTCGTCTATTTGTGTCTGTTATTATCACTGCTGTGATTGAGGGGGAGTTTGTAATTGCATTGGGTAGGGATTAAGTGAAGGCTGTAAACTGTGTGGTTTGATCCTGAATTGATACTACTAATAGTGGATTTCCTCCCTGGCTTGGTAGCCCCCAGACGTAGGTGTGTTTTGCACCGAACTGGGTTAACAATTACTTGTGTCTTTTATAATTATTTGCGTTATTTATCTTGTTCATTCTCAAAACCAAAACAGATATTAGTGTCGTAACATTGTATTCGACATCTCGTATCTGACACCAGAATTTTCAATTGGCATCAGAGCAGGCACCCTGCCTGTTACTCTGGGTGAGATCTAGGGACATTATATTCTGGTATTATGGAAGAAGGAGGGTTTGTGAACAGACCACCTGTTCTGGATGGTTCTAATTATGACTACTGGAAACCTCGTATGATAGCCTTCTTGAAATCCTTGGATAGCAAGGCATGGAGAGCAGCAAACAAAGGATGGGAACATCCTGTCACTGTTGGAAAGGATGGAAAGACAATTCCTAAACCTGAGGAAGAATGGAGCAAAGAGGAGGATGAGTTGGCTCTTGGCAACTCTAAAGCTTTAAACGCCTTGTTTAATGGGATTGATAGAAATATATTCAGACTGGTGCATCACTGTGAATTAGCCAAAGATGTTTGGGATACTCTCAGAACCACCCATGAAGGTACATCCAAGGTGAAGATGTCAAGGCTCCAGCTGCTTACTACCAAGTTTGAGAATCTGAGGATGAGAGAAGATGAGAGTATTCATGACTTTCACATGAACATTCTTGAGATTGCCAACACGTCAGGAGCATTAGGAGAAAAAATGTCTGATGAAAAACTGGTGAGGAAAATTCTCAGATCATTGCCCAAGAGGTTTGCCATGAAAGTCACTGCTATAGAAGAGGCTCAGGATATCAGCAATATGAAAGTTGAAGAACTCATTGGCTCTCTTCAAACCTTTGAGATGGGAATAAATGACAACTCTGAAAAGAAGAACAAAGGTATAGCTCTTGTGTCCAATACTGAAGAAGAGGCAGAAGAAAATGATATTAGTAATGAAGAGAACTTATCAGATGCTTTGGCTATGCTTGGAAGACAATTCAACAAAATTATGAAAAGAATGGATCAGAAGTCAAGGTCAAATGTCAAGAACAATTCTTCTGACATTAGCAGGTCCTATGATTCTAACAGGAAAACAAAACCTGAAGAAAAGTCTAACCAAGGCAAAGGGATTCAGTGTCATGGATGCGAAGGGTATGGGCATATTAGGGCTGAGTGTCCTACTTATCTCAAGAAGAAAAAGAAAGGGTTAACTGTTACATGGTCTGATGAAGATTCTGAGAGTGACTTTGATGATGAATCTGCCAAACTTGTCACTGCACTAACTGGTGTATGTACTTCAGATGGAGACTCAAGTGAAGATGAGTTAACTTTTGAAGAGCTTGCAGCATCCTACAAAAAGCTATGTATCAGAAGTGCAGAAGTTTGTCAACAAGGGGAAAAGCAGAAGAAACTTATAATTAAGCTGGAAGCTGAGAATAAAGAACATCTTGGAATAATATCTCAGTTAAACAATAAAGTCACCTTGCTAAATTCAAAACTTGATCAGATGACCAAGTCTATCAGAATGTTGAACAGTGGAACTGACACACTGGATGAGATTCTTCAGACTGGACAGAGTGCAGGAGATATGTCTGGTATAGGATTTGCAGGAACAAAGAAATCGTCTTCAGGAAACAGTCAACCAGAACCTGAATCTAGTATGATGAATCAGATGTCAAAACCTATGTTTCAACATCATGATAAGGGTAAAATGAATCACACAAGAAAGAAATTCCAAAGATGGAGATGTCATTATTGTGGTAGATATGGGCACATAAAGCCATTCTGCTTTAGACTGTATGGATACCCTGATCAAACTCCATATTTCAGACCTAAACAGAATCAGCCCATTAAGAAGCAGCAATGGAGTCCCAAAGTTGTTGCCTTAATAGCTCATACGTCCCTCAGAGTATCAGCCAAAGAAGATTGGTACTTTGACAGTGGGTGTTCAAAGCATATGACTGGAATCAAAAATCTGTTAGTTGATGTCAAACCTCATGCTACCAGGTATGTGACTTTTGGTGATGGAGCCAAAGGTGAAATCAAAGGTGTTGGAAGACTGGAGTGTTCAGGAGTTCCAAATCTGGATGGTGTTCTACTGGTAAAAGGATTGACTGCCAATCTCATCAGCATCAGTCAACTCTGTGATCAAGGTTATCATGTCAACTTTACAAAATCTGAATGTATGGTCACAAATGAAGAAAAAGAAGTGATTATGAGGGGTGTCAGGTCTAAGGATAACTGCTATTTGTGGATATCTCATGAACCTAGTTACTCATCATTTTGTTCTGAAACCAAAGAAAATGAAGTAAAGCTATGGCATCAAAACTTGGTCATCTTCATTTAAGGGGTATGAAAAGGATTATCTCTATGGAAGCTGTAAGAGGGATTCCAAAACTACAGATTAATGAAGAAAGAGTGTGTGGTGAATGTCAGGTTGGCAAACAAACCAAGATGTCACATCCAAAGATTAAACATCTTACCACATCTAAAGTTTTGGAATTGTTACACATGGATTTAATGGGACCTATGCAAGTGGAAAGTCTTGGTGGGAAGAAATATGCCTATGTGGTTGTTGATGATTATTATAGATATACCTGGATAAATTTCATCAGAGAGAAATCAGATGGTTTTGATGTCTTCAAAGACCTCTGTCAAAAGGTTCAAAGAGAGAAGGAAGGCTGTGTTGTTAGAATTAGAAGTGATCATGGAAAAGAGTTTGAAAATCAAAGATTTGCAGAGTTCTATTCATCTGAAGGAATCAGTCATGAATTTTCATCTCCCATTACTCCTCAACAAAATGGGGTTGTGGAAAGAAAAAACAGGACACTTCAAGAATCAGCCAGAGCTATGATTCATGCTAAGAAACTCCCTATCCACTTCTGGGCTGAAGCTATGAATACCGCTTGCTATGTTCATAATAGAGTGACCTTGAGAAAGGGAACCTCCACTACCTTGTATGAAATCTGGAAAGGAAGAAAACCAACTGTCAAATATTTTTATGTGTTTGGTAGTAAGTGTTACATACTAACAGATCGTGAACAAAGAAGGAAGATGGATCCCAAAAGTGATGAAGGAATCTTTTTAGGTTACTCTACAAACAGCAGAGCCTATAGGGTTTTCAACTCTAGAACAAGAACTATGATGGAATCAATAAATGTGGTGGTTGATGATTTGCATGAGGAAGCAAATGTCACAGATGATGTCAGAACATTCTTGGATATTCCTGCTGGTACATCAAATAAAGAAGTTGACCCCAATCCTACTATCACAGAATCTGAGGATGAACCTATCAACAAGGGACCCTCCACCAGAGTGCAGAAAGATCATCCTAAAGAACTTATCATAGGAGATCTCAACAGTGGAGTGACTACAAGATCAAGAGAACTCATCTCAAGCTCTTGCTTTGTGTCAAGAATTGAACCTAAAAATATCAAAGAAGCTCTGACTGATGAGTTTTGGATTAATGCAATGCAAGAGGAATTAAGTCAGTTTAAAAGGAATGAGGTGTGGGAGCTTGTTCCAAGACCTGAAGGGACAAATGTTATTGGTACAAAGTGGGTGTACAAGAACAAGTCAGATGAGCAGGGAGTTGTAACCAGGAATAAAGCAAGGCTTGTAGCTCAAGGATACACTCAAGTTGAAGGGGTTGATTTTGATGAGACATTTGCTCCTGTTGCTAGACTTGAATCCATCAGATTGCTATTAGGAGTGGCTTGCATTCTAAAATTCAAGCTATTCCAGATGGATGTGAAAAGTGCCTTTTTGAATGGCTATTTGCATGAGGAAGTTTATGTAGAGCAGCCTAAAGGCTTCATTGACCCAACCTTCCCAGACCATGTGTACAAATTAAAAAGGGCTCTTTATGGACTGAAACAAGCTCCTAGAGCTTGGTATGAGAGATTGACAGAGTTCCTCATTAATAATGGATACAGAAAAGGAGGGTTAGATAAGACTCTCTTTGTTAAAGATGAAGGAGGAAAAATCATGATTGCTCAGATTTATGTGGATGATATAGTGTTTGGTGGAATGTCAGATAGGATGGTGAAACACTTTGTTCAACAAATGCAGTCTGAATTTGAAATGAGTCTTGTTGGAGAACTGACTTATTTTCTTGGGTTACAAGTAAAACAGATGGAAGATTCAATCTTTCTCAGTCAAAGTAAGTACGCAAGAAACATAGTCAAAAAATTTGGAATGGAGAATGCAAGCCATAAAAGAACACCTGCACCTACTCATTTGAAATTATCTAAAGATGAAAAGGGGATTAATGTTGATCAAAGTCTATATAGAAGTATGATAGGTAGCTTACTGTATCTCACAGCTAGCAGGCCTGATATTGCTTTTGCAGTTGGAGTGTGTGCCAGATATCAAGCAGATCCCAAAGTTAGTCACATAAATCAAGTCAAGAGGATTCTCAAATATGTGAATGGAACTTGTGATTTTGGTATGCTGTACTCTCATGGGTGTAATCCTATTTTATCTGGATATTGTGATGCTGATTGGGCTGGAAATGCTGATGATAGAAAGAGCACATCAGGAGGATGCTTCTTCTTAGGAAACAATCTCATTTCATGGTTCAGCAAAAAGCAAAATTGTGTCTCCTTATCCACGGCAGAGGCTGAATACATTGCATCTGGAAGTAGTTGTTCACAGCTAGTATGGATGAAACAAATGCTAACAGAGTATAATGTCACACAAGATGTCATGACACTGTATTGTGACAACCTAAGTGCTATCAATATCTCCAAGAATCCTATCCAGCACAGCCGTACCAAGCATATAGACATTAGGCATCATTTCATTAGGGATCTTATGGAAGACAAAGTGATTACATTGGAGCATGTTACCACTGAGATGCAGCTGGCTGACATTTTTACAAAGGCTTTGGATGCAAGTCAATTTGAGAACCTAAGGGGTAAGTTAGGAATTTGTCTTTATGAAGGCTTATAGCAATTAATCACATGTGGAAACATTGTCCGGCACATCTTACTTTTCCAAGAATTTGTACCATCAAAATATATAAATCCTTTCCCCCCTCTTTTGCATTATTATCAAACGCTCTCCACTCCCACTCATACACGCCATACTGTTGATCTTCTCTCCAAACATTCTGTCACTGCCAACCCTCATTTCAGATTTTCGTCTATCACTTTGCCTGTGAATAACATGTCTCACCAACAAGCTTCGTCCCCCTCTAAGCCGGTGTCTCCTAAGACTGTTTCGTCTTCTGATTCTAGGGCACAAGATATGGATCATTCTCCCAAGGATGTGGTTGATGCTGTCCCGTTAAATATGGTGCTTGCTGATGTGCCTCATGTTCAAAGGCCTAGAACTCAACATGCAAGAAGACCTAAAGAGTCCTTCAGGTAATATTCCCACATCGTCTTCTGTTGATCTTTCTGCTATGGCAAGGGAAGGATCTGAGTATGTTCATAAGACTGTTGATAGCATCGTTACTCGTATCATTAATGAAGATCATGCTGTGGCTGGGATTTCTATTCCTTTGAGGCAACTTTCCGCCCCTCAAACTATTCAGAAGCATCAAGAAGATGGTGATACAAATCTAGAAGATATTCAAGATGTTGCATGTGATGTTAAGACCTCTGTTGCTGAAGATACCTTTGAAAGTGTGAAGGATGATGGGAGTAAACCCTCTAAAACCAAAGATGTCATGGCTGATGATGTTGTGGATCTTGATGAGATTGATGACAACGCTCTCCTTGCCAGCATAGCTAATAGACTTGTTACTAGGAAAGGAAACAAGGGTGCTAAGCAAAGTTCTCCCAAGCACAAGAATGTAGCTAGTCCAAGTCCTTCCAAGCGCAACATCAAGAAGGTTGTTTCTGGTCCCCCCAAGGGTTGGAGCAAAGTGGTTGTCAAGAAGAGAAAGACAAGAGTCTCTTCTGATTCTGAAGATGATGTTGAAAGTGATGTTCCTGACATCCGCCTCAAAAAGAAATCCTTTGCTAGCAAACTGGCTACCAGAATACCTGATGCTCCTCTAGATAATATCTATTTTCATTCTGCTGAGAGTGTTAACAAATGGAAATATGTGTATCAGCGGAGGTTGGCGTTAGAAAGAGAGCTGGGTGAAAATGCTATGGAGTGTAAGGAAGTAATGGATTTAATCTACTTTGCTGGCCTGTTAAAGACTGTGACTCGCTTCTCAAAGTGCTACGAGACACTGGTTAAAGAGTTTATTGTTAATCTTTCTGAAAATTGTGCTGATGGTAAATCTAAGGAGTTCAGAAAAGTGTTTGTTAGAGGAAAATGTGTCAATTTCTCCCCTGATGTGATAAATTTTTACCTAGGATGGACTGGTGAGCCTCAACCTGAGTTGGAGGTGTCTGATAATCAAGTCTGCACGACCATTACAGCGAATCAAGTCAAGAAATGGCCTCTAAAGGGAAAATTGTCTGCTAGCTTACTAAGTGTCAAGTATGCGATGCTGCACAGAATTGGAGTTGTTAATTGGGTTCCCACTAACCACACATCTACCATTGCTACTGGTCTGGGCAGATTCATTTTTGCTGTTGGAACCAAGGCAAAATTTGATTATGGGACTTACATATTTGAACAGACACTGAAGCATGCAGGTACGATGGCTGTGAAGCTTCCCATAGCTTTTCCCTCTGTCATTTGTGGCATTATCCTTAAACAATATCCTGGAATTTTAACTGAGTCAGACACTGCTTGCAAAAGAGAAAGTGTCTTGTCTTTTCATTACAAGCTGTTTCAGGGGACCCATGTCCCTGATATTGTTGTAACATCTGCTGAGACATCCTCTAGCAGTAGACCTATGAATAAGTCTACTATCATTTCTGAGCTCAAGGAGACTTGCAAAGAGCTAGAAAGCAGAAAGTTGAAGCTTGAAACTCTTATCAGAATACTTGAGAAGGAGGAAGGTGAGGATGGTGATAATGCAAAGACTGAAGCTGACAATGAGGGTGAAGACTCTGGTGGGAGTGACAATGAGGCTGATGCTGGTGGAGAGGCTGAAGATGAATCTGGGTCTGGTGAAGAAGCTGAAGATGTTTCTGGTTCTGATGTAGATTAAGTTTTTTTTCATATGTTTCTCTATTGGTTCTTGTGGAAGCTTTTTTTGGTTTGATGTGCTTCTGCACCTTGTGGTTATTTGGCTTTTTGGTTGTAAAGACTATATGTTTTTTTTGGGTTTGGCTCTCTTTATGGCTAAAAAGGGGGAGCACTGGATATTCCTGTTTCTCTTAACTTTGGAAGTTGCTATGTCTATTTCTGATGCTATGCTGCTTACTTCCTTGAATCTGCTGTTTCTATTTCTGCTGCTGCTATTTCTGATTGTTGTTCGATTATTATGTTTTAGCCAAAAATTTCGCCAAATGGGGAGTTTGTAAGTGTTGTTAATTGGCAGCAATTTTTGGTAAAACATACCATGTCAAGACTGATGTCACGACATGCTTGGGTAGCCTTTCTGCAGGTATGAAGTACTGCCTGTAAGCAGCTTTCATCAGGATGTCAAAATTGATGTCGTGACATGTTTGTTTCTGATCAGCTCGTTGGGCCTTGGATTGTGTACGCGCGCTTTGGGTTTTGCAGTGTGTTTCTGTTGAGATTTTTTAGGCGCTTTTATTTTGGAAGATTCTCCTAATCGTGTGATTTGCTATTTCCAGAAAGTATTCATTTGTTTCTATTTTCTCTCCTTGATTGTTGGTAATTAACCTAATTAGGTTAAAAGCTTCTGGGGAGCTGCTGCTGCTGGGAGATCTATAAATACACTGCTGCTATCATTTGTTTCTGTCACGGTTTTTAAGAGTTTGAAGTGTGGTCATAGTTTTCGTGTGAACCAAAGCAATTATTGTTTTGATGATTGTTTTGGAATAGGTTTATTGAGTTGTAAGTTTTTACTCTTAAGCTTTTAAGCAAAGAGTATCATTGTGCTTGATTGAAGCTTTTAAGCAAAATCAAGTTGGGTCCTTGAAGAGTGTTCTTCTGTCTCGTCTATTTGTGTCTGTTATTATCACTGCTGTGATTGAGGGGGAGTTTGTAATTGCATTGGGTAGGGATTAAGTGAAGGCTGTAAACTGTGTGGTTTGATCCTGAATTGATACTACTAATAGTGGATTTCCTCCCTGGCTTGGTAGCCCCCAGACGTAGGTGTGTTTTGCACCGAACTGGGTTAACAATTACTTGTGTCTTTTATAATTATTTGCGTTATTTATCTTGTTCATTCTCAAAACCAAAACAGATATTAGTGTCGTAACATTGTATTCGACATCTCGTATCTGACACCAGAATTTTCAATTGGCATCAGAGCAGGCACCCTGCCTGTTACTCTGGGTGAGATCTAGGGACATTATATTCTGGTATTATGGAAGAAGGAGGGTTTGTGAACAGACCACCTGTTCTGGATGGTTCTAATTATGACTACTGGAAACCTCGTATGATAGCCTTCTTGAAATCCTTGGATAGCAAGGCATGGAGAGCAGCAAACAAAGGATGGGAACATCCTGTCACTGTTGGAAAGGATGGAAAGACAATTCCTAAACCTGAGGAAGAATGGAGCAAAGAGGAGGATGAGTTGGCTCTTGGCAACTCTAAAGCTTTAAACGCCTTGTTTAATGGGATTGATAGAAATATATTCAGACTGGTGCATCACTGTGAATTAGCCAAAGATGTTTGGGATACTCTCAGAACCACCCATGAAGGTACATCCAAGGTGAAGAT
This sequence comes from Lathyrus tuberosus, assembly GCA_022829125.1. Classification (NCBI taxonomy): domain Eukaryota; kingdom Viridiplantae; phylum Streptophyta; class Magnoliopsida; order Fabales; family Fabaceae; genus Lathyrus; species Lathyrus tuberosus. The sequence goes on along the minus strand of JALAZF010000164.1, from coordinate 3,399,942 downwards.
GTCAAGGCTCCAGCTGCTTACTACCAAGTTTGAGAATCTGAGGATGAGAGAGGATGAGAGTATTCATGACTTTCACATGAACATTCTTGAGATTGCCAACACGTCAGGAGCATTAGGAGAAAAAATGTCTGATGAAAAACTGGTGAGGAAAATTCTCAGATCATTGCCCAAGAGGTTTGCCATGAAAGTCACTGCTATAGAAGAGGCTCAGGATATCAGCAATATGAAAGTTGAAGAACTCATTGGCTCTCTTCAAACCTTTGAGATGGGAATAAATGACAACTCTGAAAAGAAGAACAAAGGTATAGCTCTTGTGTCCAATACTGAAGAAGAGGCAGAAGAAAATGATATTAGTAATGAAGAGAACTTATCAGATGCTTTGGCTATGCTTGGAAGACAATTCAACAAAATTATGAAAAGAATGGATCAGAAGTCAAGGTCAAATGTCAAGAACAATTCTTCTGACATTAGCAGGTCCTATGATTCTAACAGGAAAACAAAACCTGAAGAAAAGTCTAACCAAGGCAAAGGGATTCAGTGTCATGGATGCGAAGGGTATGGGCATATTAGGGCTGAGTGTCCTACTTATCTCAAGAAGAAAAAGAAAGGGTTAACTGTTACATGGTCTGATGAAGATTCTGAGAGTGACTTTGATGATGAATCTGCCAAACTTGTCACTGCACTAACTGGTGTATGTACTTCAGATGGAGACTCAAGTGAAGATGAGTTAACTTTTGAAGAGCTTGCAGCATCCTACAAAAAGCTATGTATCAGAAGTGCAGAAGTTTGTCAACAAGGGGAAAAGCAGAAGAAACTTATAATTAAGCTGGAAGCTGAGAATAAAGAACATCTTGGAACAATATCTCAGTTAAACAATAAAGTCACCTTGCTAAATTCAAAACTTGATCAGATGACCAAGTCTATCAGAATGTTGAACAGTGGAACTGACACACTGGATGAGATTCTTCAGACTGGACAGAGTGCAGGAGATATGTCTGGTATAGGATTTGCAGGAACAAAGAAATCGTCTTCAGGAAACAGTCAACCAGAACCTGAATCTAGTATGATGAATCAGATGTCAAAACCTATGTTTCAACATCATGATAAGGGTAAAATGAATCACACAAGAAAGAAATTCCAAAGATGGAGATGTCATTATTGTGGTAGATATGGGCACATAAAGCCATTCTGCTTTAGATTGTATGGATACCCTGATCAAACTCCATATTTCAGACCTAAACAGAATCAGCCCATTAAGAAGCAGCAATGGAGTCCCAAAGTTGTTGCCTTAATAGCTCATACGTCCTTCAGAGTATCAGCCAAAGAAGATTGGTACTTTGACAGTGGGTGTTCAAAGCATATGACTGGAATCAAAAATCTGTTAGTTGATGTCAAACCTCATGCTACCAGGTATGTGACTTTTGGTGATGGAGCCAAAGGTGAAATCAAAGGTGTTGGAAGACTGGAGTGTTCAGGAGTTCCAAATCTGGATGGTGTTCTACTGGTAAAAGGATTGACTGCCAATCTCATCAGCATCAGTCAACTCTGTGATCAAGGTTATCATGTCAACTTTACAAAATCTGAATGTATGGTCACAAATGAAGAAAAAGAAGTGATTATGAGGGGTGTCAGGTCTAAGGATAACTGCTATTTGTGGATATCTCATGAACCTAGTTACTCATCATTTTGTTCTGAAACCAAAGAAAATGAAGTAAAGCTATGGCATCAAAACTTGGTCATCTTCATTTAAGGGGTATGAAAAGGATTATCTCTATGGAAGTTGTAAGAGGGATTCCAAAACTACAGATTAATGAAGAAAGAGTGTGTGGTGAATGTCAGGTTGGCAAATAAACCAAGATGTCACATCCAAAGATTAAACATCTTACCACATCTAAAGTTTTGGAATTGTTACACATGGATTTAATGGGACCTATGCAAGTGGAAAGTCTTGGTGGGAAGAAATATGCCTATGTGGTTGTTGATGATTATTATAGATATACCTGGATAAATTTCATCAGAGAGAAATCAGATGTTTTTGATGTCTTCAAAGACCTCTGTCAAAAGGTTCAAAGAGAGAAGGAAGGCTGTGTTGTTAGAATTAGAAGTGATCATGGAAAAGAGTTTGAAAATCAAAGATTTGCAGAGTTCTGTTCATCTGAAGGAATCAGTCATGAATTTTCATCTCCCATTACTCCTCAACAAAATGGGGTTGTGGAAAGAAAAAACAGGACACTTCAAGAATCAGCCAGAGCTATGATTCATGCTAAGAAACTCCCTATCCACTTCTGGGCTGAAGCTATGAATACCGCTTGCTATGTTCATAATAGAGTGACCTTGAGAAAGGGAACCTCCACTACCTTGTATGAAATCTGGAAAGGAAGAAAACCAACTGTCAAATATTTTCATGTGTTTGGTAGTAAGTGTTACATACTAATAGATCGTGAACAAAGAAGGAAGATGGATCCCAAAAGTGATGAAGGAATCTTTTTAGGTTACTCTACAAACAGCAGAGCCTATAGGGTTTTCAACTCTAGAACAAGAACTATGATGGAATCAATAAATGTGGTGGTTGATGATTTGCATGAGGAAGCAAATGTCACAGATGATGTCAGAACATTCTTGGATATTCCTGCTGGTACATCAAATAAAGAAGTTGACCCCAATCCTACTATCACAGAATCTGAGGATGAACCTATCAACAAGGGACCCTCCACCAGAGTGCAGAAAGATCATCCTAAAGAACTTATCATAGGAGATCTCAACAGTGGAGTGACTACAAGATCAAGAGAACTCATCTCAAGCTCTTGCTTTGTGTCAAGAATTGAACCTAAAAATATCAAAGAAGCTCTGACTGATGAGTTTTGGATTAATGCAATGCAAGAGGAATTAAGTCAGTTTAAAAGGAATGAGGTGTGGGAGCTTGTTCCAAGACCTGAAGGGACAAATGTTATTGGTACAAAGTGGGTGTACAAGAACAAGTCAGATGAGCAGGGAGTTGTAACCAGGAATAAAGCAAGGCTTGTAGCTCAAGGATACACTCAAGTTGAAGGGGTTGATTTTGATGAGACATTTGCTCCTGTTGCTAGACTTGAATCCATCAGATTGCTATTAGGAGTGGATTGCATTCTAAAATTCAAGCTGTTCCAGATGGATGTGAAAAGTGCCTTTTTGAATGGCTATTTGCATGAGGAAGTTTATGTAGAGCAGCCTAAAGGCTTCATTGACCCAACCTTCCCAGACCATGTGTACAAATTAAAAAGGGCTCTTTATGGACTGAAACAAGCTCCTAGAGCTTGGTATGAGAGATTGACAGAGTTCCTCATTAATAATGGATACAGAAAAGGAGGGTTAGATAAGACTCTCTTTGTTAAAGATGAAGGAGGAAAAATCATGATTGCTCAGATTTATGTGGATGATATAGTGTTTGGTGGAATGTCAGATAGGATGGTGAAACACTTTGTTCAACAAATGCAGTCTGAATTTGAAATGAGTCTTGTTGGAGAACTGACTTATTTTCTTGGGTTACAAGTAAAACAGATGGAAGATTCAATCTTTCTCAGTCAAAGTAAGTACGCAAGAAACATAGTCAAAAAATTTGGAATGGAGAATGCAAGCCATAAAAGAACACCTGCACCTACTCATTTGAAATTATCTAAAGATGAAAAGGGGATTAATGTTGATCAAAGTCTATATAGAAGTATGATAGGTAGCTTACTGTATCTCACAGCTAGCAGGCCTGATATTGCTTTTGCAGTTGGAGTGTGTGCCAGATATCAAGCAGATCCCAAAGTTAGTCACATAAATCAAGTCAAGAGGATTCTCAAATATGTGAATGGAACTTGTGATTTTGGTATGCTGTACTCTCATGGGTGTAATCCTATTTTATCTGGATATTGTGATGCTGATTGGGCTGGAAATGCTGATGATAGAAAGAGCACATCAAGAGGATGCTTCTTCTTAGGAAACAATCTCATTTCATGGTTCAGCAAAAAGCAAAATTGTGTCTCCTTATCCACGGCAGAGGCTGAATACATTGCATCTGGAAGTAGTTGTTCACAGCTAGTATGGATGAAACAAATGCTAACAGAGTATAATGTCACACAAGATGTCATGACACTGTATTGTGACAACCTAAGTGCTATCAATATCTCCAAGAATCCTATCCAGCACAGCCGTACCAAGCATATAGACATTAGGCATCATTTCATTAGGGATCTTATGGAAGACAAAGTGATTACATTGGAGCATGTTACCACTGAGATGCAGCTGGCTGACATTTTTACAAAGGCTTTGGATGCAAGTCAATTTGAGAACCTAAGGGGTAAGTTAGGAATTTGTCTTTATGAAGGCTTATAGCAATTAATCACATGTGGAAACATTGTCCGGCACATCTTACTTTTCCAAGAATTTGTACCATCAAAATATATAAATCCTTTCCCCCCTCTTTTGCATTATTATCAAACGCTCTCCACTCCCACTCATACACGCCATACTGTTGATCTTCTCTCCAAACATTCTGTCACTGCCAACCCTCATTTCAGATTTTCGTCTATCACTTTGCCTGTGAATAACATGTCTCACCAACAAGCTTCGTCCCCCTCTAAGCCGGTGTCTCCTAAGACTGTTTCGTCTTCTGATTCTAGGGCACAAGATATGGATCATTCTCCCAAGGATGTGGTTGATGCTGTCCCGTTAAATATGGTGCTTGCTGATGTGCCTCATGTTCAAAGGCCTAGAACTCAACATGCAAGAAGACCTAAAGAGTCCTTCAGGTAATATTCCCACATCGTCTTCTGTTGATCTTTCTGCTATGGCAAGGGAAGGATCTGAGTATGTTCATAAGACTGTTGATAGCATCGTTACTCGTATCATTAATGAAGATCATGCTGTGGCTGGGATTTCTATTCCTTTGAGGCAACTTTCCGCCCCTCAAACTATTCAGAAGCATCAAGAAGATGGTGATACAAATCTAGAAGATATTCAAGATGTTGCATGTGATGTTAAGACCTCTGTTGCTGAAGATACCTTTGAAAGTGTGAAGGATGATGGGAGTAAACCCTCTAAAACCAAAGATGTCATGGCTGATGATGTTGTGGATCTTGATGAGATTGATGACAACGCTCTCCTTGCCAGCATAGCTAATAGACTTGTTACTAGGAAAGGAAACAAGGGTGCTAAGCAAAGTTCTCCCAAGCACAAGAATGTAGCTAGTCCAAGTCCTTCCAAGCGCAACATCAAGAAGGTTGTTTCTGGTCCCCCCAAGGGTTTGAGCAAAGTGGTTGTCAAGAAGAGAAAGACAAGAGTCTCTTCTGATTCTGAAGATGATGTTGAAAGTGATGTTCCTGACATCCGCCTCAAAAAGAAATCCTTTGCTAGCAAACTGGCTACCAGAATACCTGATGCTCCTCTAGATAATATCTCTTTTCATTCTGCTGAGAGTGTTAACAAATGGAAATATGTGTATCAGCGGAGGTTGGCGTTAGAAAGAGAGCTGGGTGAAAATGCTATGGAGTGTAAGGAAGTAATGGATTTAATCTACTTTGCTGGCCTGTTAAAGACTGTGACTCCCTTCTCAAAGTGCTACGAGACACTGGTTAAAGAGTTTATTGTTAATCTTTCTGAAAATTGTGTTGATGGTAAATCTAAGGAGTTCAGAAAAGTGTTTGTTAGAGGAAAATGTGTCAATTTCTCCCCTGATGTGATAAATTTTTACCTAGGATGGACTGGTGAGCCTCAACCTGAGTTGGAGGTGTCTGATAATCAAGTCTGCACGACCATTACAGCGAATCAAGTCAAGAAATGGCCTCTAAAGGGAAAATTGTCTGCTAGCTTACTAAGTGTCAAGTATGCGATGCTGCACAGAATTGGAGCTGTTAATTGGGTTCCCACTAACCACACATCTACCATTGCTACTGGTCTGGGCAGATTCATTTTTGCTGTTGGAACCAAGGCAAAATTTGATTATGGGACTTACATATTTGAACAGACACTGAAGCATGCAGGTACGATGGCTGTGAAGCTTCCCATAGCTTTTCCCTCTGTCATTTGTGGCATTATCCTTAAACAATATCCTGGAATTTTAACTGAGTCAGACACTGCTTGCAAAAGAGAAAGTGTCTTGTCTTTTCATTACAAGCTGTTTCAGGGGACCCATGTCCCTGATATTGTTGTAACATCTGCTGAGACATCCTCTAGCAGTAGACCTATGAATAAGTCTACTATCATTTCTGAGCTCAAGGAGACTTGCAAAGAGCTAGAAAGCAGAAAGTTGAAGCTTGAAACTCTTATCAGAATACTTGAGAAGGAGGAAGGTGAGGATGGTGATAATGCAAAGACTGAAGCTGACAATGAGGGTGAAGACTCTGGTGGGAGTGACAATGAGGCTGATGCTGGTGGAGAGGCTGAAGATGAATCTGGGTCTGGTGAAGAAGCTGAAGATGTTTCTGGTTCTGATGTAGATTAAGTTTTTTTTCATATGTTTCTCTATTGGTTCTTGTGGAAGCTTTTTTTGGTTTGATGTGCTTCTGCACCTTGTGGTTATTTGGCTTTTTGGTTGTAAAGACTATATGTTTTTTTTGGGTTTGGCTCTCTTTATGGCTAAAAAGGGGGAGCACTGGATATTCCTGTTTCTCTTAACTTTGGAAGTTGCTATGTCTATTTCTGATGCTATGCTGCTTACTTCCTTGAATCTGCTGTTTCTATTTCTGCTGCTGCTATTTCTGATTGTTGTTCGATTATTATGTTTTAGCCAAAAATTTCGCCAAATGGGGAGTTTGTAAGTGTTGTTAATTGGCAGCAATTTTTGGTAAAACATACCATGTCAAGACTGATGTCACGACATGCTTGGGTAGCCTTTCTGCAGGTATGAAGTACTGCCTGTAAGCAGCTTTCATCAGGATGTCAAAATTGATGTCGTGACATGTTTGTTTCTGATCAGCTCGTTGGGCCTTGGATTGTGTACGCGCGCTTTGGGTTTTGCAGTGTGTTTCTGTTGAGATTTTTTAGGCGCTTTTATTTTGGAAGATTCTCCTAATCGTGTGATTTGCTATTTCCAGAAAGTATTCATTTGTTTCTATTTTCTCTCCTTGATTGTTGGTAATTAACCTAATTAGGTTAAAAGCTTCTGGGGAGCTGCTGCTGCTGGGAGATCTATAAATACACTGCTGATATCATTTGTTTCTGTCACGGTTTTTAAGAGTTTGAAGTGTGGTCATAGTTTTCGTGTGAACCAAAGCAATTATTGTTTTGATGATTGTTTTGGAATAGGTTTATTGAGTTGTAAGTTTTTACTCTTAAGCTTTTAAGCAAAGAGTATCATTGTGCTTGATTGAAGCTTTTAAGCAAAATCAAGTTGGGTCCTTGAAGAGTGTTCTTCTGTCTCGTCTATTTGTGTCTGTTATTATCACTGCTGTGATTGAGGGGGAGTTTGTAATTGCATTGGGTAGGGATTAAGTGAAGGCTGTAAACTGTGTGGTTTGATCCTGAATTGATACTACTAATAGTGGATTTCCTCCCTGGCTTGGTAGCCCCCAGACGTAGGTGTGTTTTGCACCGAACTGGGTTAACAATTACTTGTGTCTTTTATAATTGTTTGCGTTATTTATCTTGTTCATTCTCAAAACCAAAACAGATATTAGTGTCGTAACATTGTATTCGACATCTCGTATCTGACACCAGAATTTTCAGTACACAAACGTGGGATCAAAACACAAGTAGTAGGAAACAAACCTCACACGAAGTGGCAGCAGGATTTGGCCTGGTGTAGCTTTTTGAAAGTGGCAACAAGATTCAGTCAAAGCAATTCTGCCATAGATTGCTTTACATGACAAAATGGTATGCGAAGAAAGAAAAAATCCAACATACTGCTATTATCTCTCTTGGTTAATTTTTAGTTTCTTTTTAATATATTCCATTTACAATTTTTACTAAAAATGATTGTTTTACTTTTTTCAAAATTAAAATATAATCATTTATCAATTAAAAACAGATGACTGTAACATGGACGAGTGGACACGGGATCACTGATGCTGAGCCTTTTGTCGAATGGAATCCAAAAGGAGGGGATCGTGTACATTCACCGGCTGGGACATTGACTTTCACTCGTGATAGCTTATGTGGTAAGTAAGCCAAGCCTTACCTTTGAATTTGTGCACTTGATGTATATCCTATGATTATTTTTTCTTACGCGTCCAAATTCTTGTCTAACACACTTCTGATATAGACACAATCTCTTTGTCTATGTTTCATATATCCTTAACAAGTGCTGAGGCCAGGCTACCGATAGAATCATCAGTTTTACTCAACATATTTTGTCTAATTGAAATTTTATCCAACAATGTTGGTCATCACTTGCTAACAGGTGCACCAGCTAGATCAGTAGGATGGCGTGACCCTGGATACATTCACACCAGTAATTAGTATTTCTTTCTCACTATTTATTATTATTATTATTGCGGAATTGGAAGTTAGAACGGGTGATTTTGAGTTTTGACCTCATTTCATTTCAGGGAGATGAAGGAGAAGAAATGTGGATGCAGTTACTGTCTCAAATGGTCATTCTCATGAAATTGATAATGAATTTTAAAATGTTTGCGCCGATATCAGTAGTGGTACCTCTGTGGGTCTGAGAATTGGGTATTGTTATCGATTTCGGGGATAAGCCCGCTCCGAGATTCAATGTATATATTTATCTCTTTTTTTACATCATTATCTTTAGTTGTTGAACTGTAAGGATAGTTAGATTGTTAGTTATGGATGAATCAATTCTCAATTGTATTAATGTTACAGTTTGTATTGTTGTTTGTATTGTTGAACTGTAATGAATTACTAGTGTATGCAGAAAATAAATTCAATACAGTCTTACAAGCCAACATTTGGTCGATCGCGACGGCACCGTAATATTAGACATGTTGGGAATTCTTTGTTCAGCACAGAGAAGCACAATGACCAACCTATTCTGATTCTAATTGATCATGTTTGAGTGTGCATGTTTTTTTAGCATAGTTCATTTGTTTCACAGGTTTTGTTGTGTATGTATTAATAGAATGAGTTTCAAACATCTCTGTTCCAGTGAGTGATATAAATGAGATGAATATTACTTTATCTAATTGCGTCATTATAGCCATTCATGCTACAATTTAATTTGTTTACATTACTATTTTGGATCATGTATTTTGATGTTTTGCGTGTTAAGGTGAAACTTTTATGTTATTTATGCATTTAGTATCTTGAAAATACTATTGAAATTTGGTGCAATGTTAACTGGATCAAATTCATAATTCTTACGGTATATGATACCATAGGAAGCGATAAAGTAGAATATGGCTCATTCTTTAGATAATTTTTCCACAATTTTGTTTGCATTAATCACAACCTAATTTTTAATTGTAAAACAAGATCACTATATTTAATTGTAAAATATAATTTAATGCAATTAAATAATTGTATATTAAGATATAAATCATTAAATTTATATTATCAATCAATCAAAAATCTTAAAAATATAAATTTATATTATCAATCATTTAATTTAAAATATAATATTAAAAAAAAAATTTAATTTAAAGGAATCATAAATTTTCAATTAAAATAAATTATAAAATATAAATAAAAGTCTCTGTCATAGAACAAAATTATATTTATTTACGGGCAAAAAATAAATTGTTGATTCAAATATTTGTATATAGATTCATATTCGGAAAAAAATTCATTGTTGATTAAATTATTTATATATACGGGAAAAAATATTATTGTTATAAACGAAAACAACTTTAATTGTTCCAAATATTGAATAATGTACATTTATCAATCATTTTTTTAAATATGTGAAAAGATTAATGAAAAAAATACTATTTTTATAAACGAGAACAACTTTATTATAGTTTGCAAACAAATGCGCATTCAAACTATAGAAAACAAATTTTAATCAACTTATCTTTTTTTTAAACACGAAAATAAAACAATTATAACGGAAACATGAAATTATTCATCAAAATATTCAATAATAATGGGAAAAAGTTCACTATTGATTCTAATATTTTTTATAAATAATGTCAAAACAAAAATAATATTTATATAAAAAATATATATATTGTTGATTCAAATATTTTTATATATTAAAAGAATTATATACACTGAATAAAATTGATAAATATTAAAAAATACAAAATAAAATTGTTTTTGAAAAATGAATACAAAACAATGTTATTACGGGTAAATAAAAAATATGGAACATTTATTTTTAATAGGCAAATGTGACATCCACTAAATAATAATTTTTGTTTAAAGAAATCATAATTTTTTTATTAAAATAAATGATAAAATATAAATAAAAGTGTATGTCATTGAACAAAATAATATTTAGTTATGGACAAAAATACATTGTTGATTCAAATTTTTTATACACATTCAAATATATATCTAATGTCAAAACAAACTTAATATTTATATACGAGATCAAATTCGGTGTTGATTAATTTATATATATATATATATATATATATATATATATATATATATATATTGGAAAAATATCATTGTTATAATATTGATTCTAATACTTTTTTAAAAACGTCAAAACAACAATAATATTTATATAAAATATAATATATTGTTGATTCAAATATTTATACAAAATGCAAGTTGTGGTACTAATTTCTTATATCTTTTAAAAATAATATCTTTTTGGTTAAATACTTTAATTTTTTTAATATCATTTTTATTATATTTTTTTAAAAAAATGCGCGTATGCACGGGTATCCCACTAGTTTGCTATAATAACATGTGTAATGAAGGTTTCAAGTGGTGTAATTATTCTAAGATGGAAATGTATCAATTTTTAGTAATTTTTTGTGTACTATTTCATTAAATTTGTAAGTTTCATAAATATTTGATGAAGTTATGGATTTTTGAGATAAATTTAAACTTCAATTGAGTGTTCTTTGAATTAGACTTTCAAATGTGTCTCTTGAAAGTTGTGTAGTTTTTGAATTAGTATATTTTTGAAACAAAGTTAAATTCCATACTCATAACTTTTATTTTATTTCAATATTTTCTTTTTTAAAAGTATTAATTTAAAATGTTAAATATATAAAAACAAAATGGACTTTAAAAAATGACTTTTAACTCTGTGAAACAAGTGAGATGAATCTAACGAGATGAACTGAATAATTCATGAATTTTTAACGAGTCGAGTTTGAGCTTAAAAAAAAGTTTGTGTCGAACTCGAACCGAGATTTGAGCTGAACCCATTTTTAACGAGTCGAGCTGGGCTAAGGCGAGTTCGACTCGACTCGACTCATTTCCAGCCCTAATTAAGCGAATAATCTGCGGGTTTTAGGGTATCTGTAGATATTTACAGATATCTATGGATGATATTTTTTTTATAAAAAATATTTTTAACTACTTTTAAAGACACAAAGTTATTATCACATAACATCCATACAATTCGCTCTTAATTTAACAATAAAATTTTGTCATATTAATTTTCTTCTTATTCACCAAAACATAATTATATTCAAACATAATATCAATACATTTCATTTTAACCAAACAAATAAAATATATTGTGATTGTGAGTTATGATGGAAGAACAGACGATAGAGGAGTGGTAAGGGAGACACTGGTTCGACAGAAAAATGACAACACTAGTTGGTTGGACTGTGAAATTGTTGAAGTCAGGTATGAAGTATTGAAGAGTTTAAATATGAAATAGGTAATAAAATTTGAATGGAATGTGAAAAGTTTTCTTCAAAGAAAAATTCAAAAAAAAGAAAGAAATATAAAAGACTATTTTTTTTTAGAAGATGAAAAGATAATATATAATAAACTAATGATATTTAAATGATTTTTATAATTTATTAACGGATATGAATATTCGCGGGCACGGATATCATTAAACGCGTATCCATATTCATAATAAACGGGTATTTAAATATCCATTTATTTTATCCGTAGATATCCATTAAGCTGCACGTCCCATATCCATGACGAATTTTATCTGCGGATATCCGCGGGTACGGATTTTTTTGCCATCCCTAATTCTATGTGGAAAAACAACTTATGGAAAATTGAAATTGTCCTTCAATTTTTGGAGATGCATATACGGACGTACCATGCATCAACGTTATGGCGCACTAAATGAGTGTCATCCTAGATTAATATTAAAAAATATTTCAAAGATGTATCTCAAGGTATTTTCAACAAATATATTCATATTTGATCAGTCCGTTGGACATTCCGAAGATGCATCTTTGGAGGTTTGGGGCGGAAATTTGAAATTTTTGTGACCTTTGCATGTCTGATGTTTCTGGAGATGCATCTTCGAAGGTTTGGGGCAGAATTTTGAAATTGTTGCGATCTTTGCATGTCTGATGTTTCCGGAGATGCATCTCTGAAATAATTTGATAAAATATTGAACTGCATGACCATACATCCATACTTGTTTTCCACTCTAAATCCTAACCAATAACCTTTCCATTCTCCGTTCATATTTTCACTTTAATTCTTCAATCTTGTGTTTCATCACATCAAATGGAGTAAAAGAATGTTGAATTTTATATAAAGATAATTTATTTCAAGCCTCACTGCTCACATCAATCTTGTTTTAAGTCTGAAAAATGTGCGTTTATTTCGGAGATATATTTCCGAAACGAGTATGAACTCATCCAAAAATGCATTTCTGGTATTTGTCTGTTATCATTCTTTCAGCTCTGTTTACAACATTGGCACTTACTGAGTGTTTTAATGTAATTGTTTTCACTAGATATGGTGCACCCTGATGTTTTCCCCAAACAAGTTGTGTCTCTGAATGCCAAAGGTGTTATTATGAAGGCGACAACCAATTTAAAAATGAGAAAGAATTTGAATTTCGTGATCACATGCTTCAATGGATCCGTACGAAGGCCTCCAAACTAGGATTTGGTGTGGTAATCAGAAGGTCTCATAATGGTTTAGATAGAAGATGTGCATCTGTGAAAATAGTGTACGAAAGAAGTAGGAAATATAAACCTCCTCTCCGGAATTTTAAACGAGATGACACCGACTCAAATAAATGTGAGTATCCCTTTAAGTTGTGTGGTTACATGTTGGCAAACAAGAAATGGAGATTTAATGTCATATGTGGTTTACATAACCATGACTTGTGTGAAAAGTTAGTTGGTCATCCAATTGTGTGTCACCTCATGCCGAAAGAGAAGGAATATGTTGCAGACATGACATTGAATTTGATTCAACCGAAAAATATATTTGTAACTTTGAAACGTAAAAGACCGAAAAATATCAAATACCAAGCAAGTGTATAATATTTGATACAAAACTAACAAGGCATTGAGGGGGATAGGTACCGAACATGCGAGGATGGAGTAACGGTTAGAGATATATTTTGGACTCATCCTGATTTCATCAAGTTGTTTAACATGTTTCCTATTATGCTCATAATTGATTCAATGTACAAGACCAACAAGTACTGACTTCCATTATTGGATATGGTTGGTGTTACTTCTACTGAGAAGAAATATTCAATCGGTTTACATTTCTAGATAGGGGAAAATAAGAGAATGTTACTTGGGTCATAGAGATGTGTCAGACAATGTTGAATGACCGAGAATAGATGCCTAAAGTGATTGTTATCAATCGTGATATTGCATTAATAATTTCGGTTGCAAAGCTATTTACTGCTTCTTATGCATTATTTTGTAGGTATCACATAACAAAGAATGCGAGAAGTCGGGTTAAATCCACGGTAGGGACTGTCACATATCAAAAAATATGATGCTTCGCGCGCTCGCAGAAAATGATATGAACAGAGTTGCCACCGAACTATATTTATTCCAAATAAGGAAAAGGAAAATATCGATAAAATCCTCAAGAGTAAAAGATCACGGTCGTCCCAACTGTATTTGGGTTCGGAAGTCGATTACCCAAGGGGAGTGCATTAGCACCCCTCACGTCTGTTGTACTCAACAGAAACCTTTTAGTTAAACTTGCGATTGAATGTTAGCTTATCTTATTTGTTTTTTTCGTGCGAGTAAAAATTGTAAAAAGAAAATACAAGAGGTCGCAAAAGGTTTTTTATTAGGGTGCTTGACAAGATTGCGGGTCTTGCTCCTATGTATCCTCGGGTATAATGAGGAACTCAAAGTTTTGTAGTTCGACGCAAGACAAAAGATGTTTTTGGCTTTTTTGTTATAGTGTTTGACGATACATTGAATCTCGCTCCTACATATCTCCAGGTGCGATGGAGAACTCAAACCTACGTAGTTTCTGGTAGCAAAAGAGTGTTGGTTGATTGATTTTAGTGAACTAATGTTTAAGTCATATTCTAGCGGTTAAACGTTGTTTGTATGCTCGCATGGGAGACTAAGCATTTGTTTGTTTCGTGGTAGAAAGTATCCTCCATGATCGCGTTCTAGCGGTTAAATGTTACTTATATCCTTGCGCATGGGAAGGCTTAAGCGTTTATTTGTATCGCGGTAGAACGAACTAAACAATGTTCTTTTTTAAAAGGGGTTTCGATCGCACGGGGACGAGAAAATAGGTTTGATTAGTTGAAGTTTTTTTTAGGGTTGGAAGATGAGCATTTTATGACTTGCAAGTTATTATAGTTTGGGTCTAATACTCGGGACTATGACTGGACCTTTCACCCAGGTAGTCATTTTCTTTCTATTTATTGTGAAATGGTTTGAATATTTATAAGTGTTTTGAATGAGAGACAAACACCTGGGCTTGCAAGTTACTATAACTTAGGCCTATTATTTGGGACTATGACTAGACATTTCACCCGGTAGTATTTTTCTTTCCATTTATTGCAAAAAGGATACGCATTTGAATTTTTGTGAAAGACGAGTATTTATGACTTACAAGCTATTACAACTTGGGTATAATACTTGGAGCCATGACTGTACCTTTCACCCAGGTAGCCTTTTTTTTTCGTTATTATTTGAATGGTCAAAGTATGAATTAATCGTTTTGATTTTTGATTAAGAAAAGAGTTTGATGTTGGGTTAATAGTTTGATTTGTGTTGCGAAGCAAATTGTGAAAATGATTTAAGATGGGTCGGGTTTTGAAAATTCGTTTGGCGTTGGACCAAGGGTTTTTAACCTTAGAAGGATATGTTTATCATCATTACGATTATTCACTCAGTTAGACCAATAAACAAAATAATAGTGGTAAACAAGCAAAAAATAGAATGCATGAGCATGAGACATGTAGTGAAACAAATGATATAAATAGGTTATATTAATTAGCTAATATTTATTCAGATTAATTAACTAAGTTGTTTATAGTTAATTAATTTAATTAATCAATTGGAAGACTTAATCCAATTATTTAATTAAACTAAATTAAATTTAATCAACATAATTAACTAATAAGAATAAATTTTAATTAATCGATAAACAAAATAATAGTAAAAATTAAAAAAAAAAAACAAAAGGCATAAAAATGGTTGTAAAATAAATGGGCTCATAGACGAGCCCAAACCAATCCAAGCAGACTGGAGTGTGGAGCCATACAGGCAGGTGTGTTGAACAAAAGGTTGGTCACATGAGAGTTGAGCCTCATGTTCCAGCCCAATTAAATTCAGGTGATATGCAGGGGGTATGAAGGAAGCAAGGGTGTGCTGGCTACATGATCCCAACGGGTTGGGCCCAAATGGCCCAAACCATATTTGCAAACACACAAAGAGGGTATTTGTCTCCCCTCATAATGTCTTCTACATCATTTATCTTCATTACTTATCTCTCTGCACTTTCCGTCTTCTCCCCTCATCGTCGGTGGCGGCGACGCTGGCGGCCCCCCATGGCCATCACCGCCTCCTCTGACGACCCTACCCCAAATCAAAACTTCCCAAGACCAATCCCACCTAAAATTTCACGTACATCCAAATCCGGCCTTAGTTTCTTAAAAAAAAACACCCAAATCTTAAGTCTGACTCTTAAAAACTTTCCAAATGAAAACAACGCTCACGATTCTCAACCGTCTTCTCCTCTCAAATTCAAAATTGAACCACAATGCACAGAAAATCATATGATATTAGTAAATAAATCCTTAACCTCAACATCCCTAAACATGCATTTCAATGTTTCAGAGCTTTTGCAAATTACAAATGGAAGTGAAAAAAAAACTAAATAATGAAGATACAATAACGATTCATCACAAATTAGCGTTAAGGAATGTATACCAAGCTCAGAAAATCCATGTAATTTTTCCTTTACTCTTGTTGCGTTTTTGCTTTCAAAATCTTCTTCACATATTCTCTAATTATGTGGAATTTTGAATGTGTTGAGGTTGGAGGTTAGAATTCAACTATGCTAAGCTTTGATGAGCAACTTAGAGAATTCATTTATGAGTTTTTTTTAGAGGTTTGGGAGAAATTTTTGCATAATTTGGATGGTTTTTTTTGTGTCGTGTTGAGTGGATTTGGAGTTCATTTTATAGGTGATGGAGGAGGAAAAATGACAGGAAAAAAATACGAGTGAAAAGCATTTAGGGGGAAATCCTTAGAGAATGATTCGTGTGTGCTGCTATGATGAGAGATTGAGATTGTGTGATTGTGAATCTATTTACTAGAATGTGAATTTTATTTGTGTTTTCTTTGAAATTGAATTTCATTTGATTTTGGGGTGAAAAAAGTGTGATTGAGTCTGCTATGGATGTACGTATGTGTTTATGCATCATGAATACTGGCTGATTTTTGCTTGTTGTTTTCATGTGCTTGTTGTTTTCATTTGCTTGTTATTATTATTATTATTATTATTATTATTATTATTATTATTATTATTATTATTGAGGTAATGTAAATAAAACAAGTTTTATTTTGTATTTCTATTTCCCTTTTTTCATGTAAAGTGTAATAACAATAAAAAAAAACTTAATGAAAATTCATTTTTTATTTTAGAAACTCTTTTGTTAATTAATGATATGCAAAAATAGATGTGGTAAAAATGACTAAGTTTAAAAATAAAAACAAATTTATAATCCTTTTTTCTTTTGATTTTTTAGGAAAAATATGTGAATGTGATAAAAGATGGTTTAGATTATAAGATAAATGAATTAAATGGTTTATTATGGTTGTGTTAAAAATTAAAATTAAAAACAATGCAAAAATAACCTAAAAGTAAAAAAAAAAACTTTCTTTATTTTATGAAACATCTAACCTTAAATAAAGATTAAAATATGCATGCAAACTGTAATACCCCGTAAATTTATAAACGCTCTGGTGAATATTATTATGATCAACTGGGTTCCGGAGTACTCTGAGTAATTATTTGATAAAATAATTAGAGTAAACTGACGAACTCAGAGTTGATTAAATTAATAGTATTTAACTTTGAGTTTTTATTAATTGGTGTATCTGAGCTAATTTGGACTTTTAGTAGTATTACTAATTAGTGAGAATTTTCTATACTATTCTATTTTCCTTTCCATTTCATTTGGAAACAAACAAAAGTTAGAAAAAGATAGTGGAAAGGAGAGAAAAAAGGAAAGAGGAGAAAAAGCTCAAGAACATCAAGATCATCATCATCCATTCATCAATCTTCATCCAATCTTCTCAATCATCTTCATCTTGCTTATCTCAAGGTGGGTTCTAGCTAGGACTTTAGTTTTAGAGTTTTTGGAAATGTTTGAGTTAGGTTAGAATTATTGGAATTGATGTTCTAACGGTTGAAATGTGTTATAAATTGTATAGCACGCTCAATATATGTGTGGAATCATCTGTTTATAATTGTTATGAAGTTTGATCATGAATTGAATGAGTTTGGGTTGGAAATGTGTGAATAAAAACAGGTTTTTATGGTTCTGCGCGCAGTGTAACCGGTTACAGCATAACTGCTAACCGGTTACCCTTTTGAAAATTTTTACTTCCTGCGCAGAGTTTGAACGCAGTAACCGGTTACAGCATAAGTGATAACCGGTTACGAAATGTGCCTCTAACTCTCATTTAGCCTCTGTTTCAGTGTAACCGGTTACAACATATCTGCTAACCGGTTACCACTGTAAGTTTTCTAAAAATATTTTCTAAAATTCATAAATTTTTACTCGGGTGTCCGATTTCAGCGTTCTTTATATCAATGCAAAGCTAAGGAAATATTCTACGCAATGGTAGTAAAATATGTTGATTTTACTGACCGATTAAATAATCGGGAAAGTCCAAAAGTCTTTTAATTATGTTGTAATTGTTATAAATTGTTTTACTATGAAATTGTGAGATGCCTTGCCTATCCTATTATTGTTTAACATGATTGTAATTGAATATGCATGTTAAAATATGGACTAGGAAGAGTGAGGATTATTACCAAAAATGTGTCCGAAGTGTGAATTGTTCCATGTATGGCAACGCTCGTGCATGAAAGGCCGAGGCGTGTGTATTTTAAATCATAACCACTGTTTCTTGCGGTGTAGTTTCATGAGACTCGAGCACCTCCTCTGAAACGTTATGCACAACTACTTGGCAGGTTTGAGTCCCGTGTTAAGTACGATTGGAGCCTACGGGTAAAGAGACTTGTGACGGTGTACGGGCCGTGAGAAGTGACGGATCACGGTGTACGGACCGGTGATCCCGAATCCAATCGTATGTCAAGTAGCTACAAGGATCCATGACTCGAATCGTCTTCTAGACGTAGAAGCGGACGGTAAAAAGGGATACCTTGGTATTTGGTTATTGATTTGTGAATCCTTGAGCTTACAGGCTCAGGAGGTACTTCGGTACTGGTGTGAGTTTACAGGCTCACCGTGATGGTTACTCGTGTGTGCACTCATGGTCTTTTCCATTTCCCCTTGGACATGAGTTAGGATTATTAGAACCTTGTAAAGCCGAGAGGACTTTAAGATAGGGAACTCACTGAGATTTGATGTATCTCACCCCACTATTGTTGTTTACATCACAGGTTCTGCAGGTTCGGCGAAGGGTAAGGACAAGGTTATTTGACTTTCCTTACGGATCATAGTTTTGTGATGGCGTGGCTTCCGCTATGGCGTTATGTTTTGAGATCATTGTTTTGATCTAGTTCTTAGTTTTTATCATTTTGGAACATCTTGTATATGTAATGCCTTAGACTTTTAGGGTTTTTGTATTAGAGGCATTTATGTGTATAATGTGTTGACTAGGAACTTATTATGTTTCAGTACCAGAAGTGAAACTCATGTATAATTTGTGATTTGATGCATTAATTATATGTGGGCGTTACAGTTGGTATCAGAGCAGGTCGTATCCTCGACCTGGTCGTGAAATAGAATAAGTAATTCTTTCTGTTTCAGATACGTGGTGTCGCCTTTGGTCTTACGTGTTATATTTATGGTATTGAGCCTGATCAACTTAATCCTATTTGTATGACATTTAGGAACATGGCCGACAGACGTAGAAACAACCGTGGAAGACCAAGGACTCCGAGAACTACTCCAACTGGGACGGTTCCACAGGGTGATGAAGGGAATGCCCCTTTGTACCAATTTATGCAACAGATGCAGCAGCAGCAGAATCAGTTTTTGCAGGGAATAGTATAACAAATGGCTGATGGTCTACATCCTCCAGTGGTTGTTCCTGAAGTTACATGGGGAACCTATAGGGAATTCATTCGTATGAATCCTCCGGAGTTTCAGGGAGGGTTAGATCCGGTGAAGGCGCATGAATGGATAGCAGGAATGGAACGGATCTTCTTGATAGTGCATTGCAGTGAGGAAAATAAAGTTGTCTTTGCTTCTCACTTGTTGAAGGGTCCTGCCATGAGGTGGTGGGAGAGTGCTTCGGCCTTAATGATAACCCAAGAGGTACCAAAAGTGTGGGAACAGTTTAAGGTCACTTTTATGGAGAAATATTTTCCAAGTTCTTTAAGGTCTCAGAAGGAGTTTGAGTTTCAACAGTTGAGGCAGGGCAATTTATCAGTGGCTTCCTATGCGGAAAAATTTGAGATCATGGCTGACTACTCTAGACAGGCTATGTATGCTCCTGATGAGAGGTGGAAGATTGATCAGTTTTTGTTTGGGTTGAGGGCTGAAATTTCACACAGCGTGTCTCAACAGGAATTTGCTACTTATGCTGAAATGTTACGACAATGTTATGTGGCGGAAAATAGCTTGAAAAAGGTACAAATGGAGGTGGATTTGAACAGGGCAACTCAGAGTGACCGTGGAAGGTCGAACCAACAGTTTAGGCAAAGGCAACAGTCTTCCAAAGGGAAGCAAGTACAGGGCTCTAGAACTAGTGTACCTCCAGTATGTCGCACTAGTGGGAGGAGTCATTTTGGTAGGTGTTATTCGGATGGAATACGGTGTTATCAGTGTGACAAGATGGGTCACGTAGCGAGAGATTGTCCTCAGAGTAGGAATCTGGCACAAGGGAAGACTACTGGTCGAGTATATACCCTGGATGCAAGGAAAGCAAAGGGTGATAACTCCTTGATTGCGGGTACGTGTTTTGTTAATGGTCAACCTTGTTTTGTTTTATTTGATTGTGGGGCAACGCATTCTTTTGTGTCCACGCGTTGTGTGAAGCGACTTGGGTTGCAAACTATTCCTTTGTTTCCTCCTATGGTGGTTACTACTGCCATGGATGAATTGGTTGAAACGCCTTTGATGTGTGAAAATTGTGTGTTGTCGGTGAACGAAAGAGTTTTCCAGATTGATCTTATTTGTTTGCCGCTTAAGAAAGTGGATGTTGTTCTGGGAATGGACTGGCTTTCAGCTAATTCGGTTTTTATCGGTTGTGAGGAGAAGCTAATTATTATTCCATCTGCTGAGGCTACTCCGAAAGATGTATTATCAACGATTTTAGAAGGTACGGTGGGAATGGTAAATTTCTTGTTTGAGAAAGAGAAATCTGTTCTATTGGTTCTTACTAAGGAAGGAATTAGTGAACAGCAAGTTCTGAGTATTCCAATAGTGTGTGAGTTTCCTGAAGTGTTTCCTGAGGACGTTTCTTCTCTTCCTCCGGAGAGAGAAGTTGAGTTCTCTATTGACCTGGTACCGGGAACGGCTCCTATATCCGTTTCTCCGTATCGGATGGCACCGCTTGAATTAAGAGAATTAAAGGACCAATTGGAGGACTTGATGTCTAAGCATTTTGTTAGACCTAGTGTTACACCTTGGGGAGCTCCAGTGTTATTGGTAAAGAAGAAAGATGGGGGAATGCGGTTGTGCATTGATTATCGTAAGTTGAATAAAGTCACCATTAAGAACAAGTACCCCTTACCAAGGATAGACGACTTGTTAGATCAATTGAAGGGAGCCTGTGTGTTCTCGAAGATTGATTTACGGTCGGGTTATCACCAAATCCGAGTGAAGAGTTCCGATGTACCTAAGACTGCATTTAGGACCCGTTATGGTCATTATGAATTCTTAGTGATGCCTTTTGGTGTGACTAATGCTCCAGCTATTTTTATGGATTACATGAACCGTATATTTCAGGCTTACTTGGACCAATTTGTGGTAATATTTATTGACGACATTCTTATTTATTCTCGTACTCCACAAGAGCACGGAGAACATCTGAGAATTGTCTTATCGGTATTGCAAGAGAAGCAATTGTTTGCTAAGTTGAGTAAGTGTGAGTTTTGGATGTCGGAAGTTAATTTTATTGGACATGTTATATCTCAAGGTGGTCTGGCAGTGGATCCATCGAAAGTAGAAGCAGTGATTAATTGGGAGAGACCGAGAAACGTTTCAGAGGTTAGAAGTTTCTTGGGTTTGGCTGGTTACTATAGAAGGTTCATTAAGGGATTTTCTCAATTGGCCTTACCAATGACGAAACTTACTCGGAAGGATTTTGCTTTTGAATGGGATTCGGGTTGTGAGCAAAGTTTTATGAAATTGAAGGAAAGTTTGACGAGTGCTCCAGTATTAATTATTCCTGATCCTAACAACTCTTATGAAGTATTCTGTGATGCTTCTAAGAGTGGATTAGGGGGTGTTCTGATGCAAGGCGGTCAAGTAGTAGCTTATGCTTCTCGACAGTTGAAAGTTCATGAGAAGAATTATCCAACTCATGATTTGGAACTAGCTGCAGTGGTGTTTGCACTGAAGGTGTGGCGTCATTATTTGTATGGTGTACGTTTTGAAATGTTCAGTGACCACAAAAGTTTGAAGTATTTGTTTGACCAAAAGGAGTTGAATATGCGACAAAGAAGGTGGATAGAGTACTTAAAGGATTATGACTTAGAATTGAAGTATCATCCAGGAAAGGCGAATAAAGTAGCGGATGCTTTAAGTCGGAAAATGGTTCATAGTGCAGAATTGATGATTTTGGAGTATTCGTTGTTGGAAAAGTTTAGAGATCTGAATCTCCAGTTTGTGTGGACTCCGAAGGGTGTAATTATGGGAAATTTGAATGTCGATCCTACTTTAAGAGTTGAGATTCAACAAAAACAAATGTTAGAGGAGGAGTTACAAGGATTGTTACTTCAACCGGGTTTTACACGAGCAACTGATGGGATTGTTCTGTTTAATCAACAGATTTGTGTTCCGAAGGATGAGGCATTGAAAAGGAAGATTTTAGATGAAGCTCATAAAGGTACTTTTACGATACACCCTGGTTCTTCGAAGATGTATCAGGATTTAAAGAAGGATTATTGGTGGTCTGGGATGAAAAAGGATATAGCGGAATATGTGTCAAAATGTGCGGTGTGCCAGCAGGTGAAGATTGAACACCAAAGACCGGGCGGTCTGTTACAACCTTTGGATATTCCAGTTTGGAAGTGGGATAGTATTTCTATGGACTTTGCAGTGGGTTTACCCCGTACCCAAGGTGGGTATGATTCTATTTGGGTAATTGTAGATCGACTAACGAAATCTACACATTTCTTAGCCGTAAAGACTACTTATAAGGCAAGTCATCTTGCAAGGTTGTTTATTGCTGAGATTGTGAGATTGCATGGTATTCCTTCTAGTATTGTGTCCGATAGAGATCCGAAGTTTACTTCGAGGTTTTGGAAGGTGTTCCAACAAGCTATGGGTACGAATTTGCGTTTAAGCACATCGAATCATCCTCAAACGGATGGTCAGACTGAGCGAACAATACAAACGATGGAGGATATGTTAAGAGCTTGTGTGCTAGAGAGTTGAGGGAATTGGAAAGAACTTTTACCGTTAATTGAGTTTTCCTATAACAATAGTTACCATGCGAGCATTGGTATGGCTCCGTATGAAGCATTGTATGGGAGGAAGTGTAGGACACCTTTGTGTTGGGCTGAAATTGGCGAAGATAGGATTTTGGGACCCGAGATTATTCAAGAGACTACGGAAAAGATTCGAATGATCCGTGAGAAAGTTAAACAAGCACAAGATCGTCAAAAGAGTTATGCGGATAACCGCAGGAGACCTTTGGAATTTGAGGAAGGTGACCATGTATTTCTGAAAGTTACTCCGAGATTGAGATTGAAAGGACCGTTTAAGTCACGTAAATTAAGTCCAAGATACGTGGGACCGTATCAAATTTTAGAAAGGATTGGTGACGTTGCTTACAGATTAGCCTTACCACCCTCTCTATCTGAAATGCATGATGTTTTTCACGTATCTCAGCTCCGTAAGTTTATTCTTGATCCTCTTCAGCGCATTCTACCCGAATCAGTGGAAATTGAAGCGGATTTGACTTTTGAACCACAACCGAGTCGTATTGTGGGAAGGGAAACGAAAGTGTTAAGGAACAAAGATATTCCACTCGTTAAGGTGCAATGGGATATGACGCATCCGGGTGATGCTACTTGGGAACTAGAATCGGAAATGCGAGATTCTTATCCACATCTGTTCAGGTAATCTTTTAAATTCGAGGACGAATTTATATTTAAGGGGGGGAGGATGTAATACCCCGTAAATTTATAAACGCTCTGGTGAATATTATTATGATCAACTGGGTTCCGGAGTACTCTGGGTAATTATTTGATAAAATAATTAGAGTAAACTGACGAACTCAGAGTTGATTAAATTAATAGTATTTAACTTTGAGTTTTTATTAATTGGTGTATCTGAGCTAATTTGGACTTTTAGTAGTATTACTAATTAGTGAGAATTTTCTATACTATTCTATTTTCCTTTCCATTTCATTTGGAAACAAACAAAAGTTAGAAAAAGATAGTAAGGAAAGAAAGAAGAAAGAAAGGAAAGGAGAGAAAAGAGGAAAGAGGAGAAAAAGCTCAAGAACATCAAGATCATCATCATCCATTCATCAATCTTCATCCAATCTTCTCAATCATCTTCATCTTGCTTATCTCAAGGTGGGTTCTAGCTAGGACTTTAGTTTTAGAGTTTTTGGAAATGTTTGAGTTAGGTTAGAATTATCGGAATTGATGTTCTAACGGTTGAAATGTGTTATAAATTGTATAACACGCTCAATATATGTGTGGAATCATCTGTTTATAATTGTTATGAAGTTTGATCATGAATTGAATGAGTTTGGGTTGGAAATGTGTGAGTAAAAACAGGTTTTTATGGTTCTGCGCGCAGTGTAACCGGTTACAGCATAACTGCTAACCGGTTACCCTTTTGAAAAACTTTACTTCCTGCGCAGAGTTTGAACGCAGTAACCGGTTACAGCATAAGTGATAACCGGTTACGAAATGTGCCTCTAACTCTCATTTAGCCTCTGTTTCAGTGTAACCGGTTACAGCATATCTGCTAACCGGTTACCACTGTAAGTTTTCTAAAAATATTTTCTAAAATTCATAACTTTTTACTCGGGTGTCCGATTTCAGCGTTCTTTATATCGATGCGAAGCTAAGGAAATATTCTACGCAATGGTAGTAAAATATGTTGATTTTACTGACCGATTAAATAATTGGGAAAGTCCAAAAGTCTTTTAATTATGTTGTAATTGTTATAAATTGTTTTACTATGAAATTGTGAGATGCCTTGCCTATCCTATTATTGTTTAACATGATTGTAATTGAATATGCATGTTAAAATATAGACTAGGAAGAGTGAGGATTATTACCAAAAATGTGTCCGAAGTGTGAATTGTTCCATGTGTGGCAACGCTCGTGCATGAAAGGCCGAGGCGTGTGTATTTTAAATCATAACCACTGTTTCTTGCGGTGTAGTTTCATGAGACTCGAGCACCTCCTCTGAAACGTTATGCACAACTACTTGGCAGGTTTGAGTCCCGTGTTAAGTACGATTGGAGCCTACGGGTAAAGAGACTTGTGACGGTGTACGGGCCGTGAGAAGTGACGGATCACGGTGTACGGACCGGTGATCCCGAATCCAATCGTATGTCAAGTAGCTACAAGGATCCATGACTCGAATCGTCTTCTAGACGTAGAAGCGGACGGGAAAAGGGGATACCTTGGTATTTGGTTATTGATTTGTGAATCCTTGAGCTTACAGGCTCAGGAGGTACTTCGGTACTGGTGTGAGTTTACAGGCTCACCGTGATGGTTACTCGTGTGTGCACTCATGGTCTTTTCCCTTTCCCCTTGGACATGAGTTAGGATTATTAGAACCTTGTAAAGCCGAGAGGACTTTAAGATAGGGAACTCACTGAGATTTGATGTATCTCACCCCACTGTTGTTGTTTACATCACAGGTTCTGCAGGTTCGGCGAAGGGTAAGGACAAGGTTATTTGACTTTCCTTACGGATCGTAGTTTTGTGATGGCGTGGCTTCCGCTATGGCGTTATGTTTTGAGATCATTGTTTTGATCTAGTTCTTAGTTTTTATCATTTTGGAACATCTTGTATATGTAATGCCTTAGACTTTTAGGGTTTTTGTATTAGAGGCATTTATGTGTATAATGTGTTGACTAGGAACTTATTATGTTTCAGTACCAGAAGTGAAACTCATGTATAATTTGTGATTTGATGCATTAATTATATGTGGGCGTTACACAAATTGACAAATGATTAAATCAAAAGTTGGAATGAAAATGGAAATACCAAGGACTTATATGAAATAATACTTAAATGAATTAAGTCAAAGGTCAAACATTAACTTTGATTTTTCTTCACATACAAACTAATGGTCAACAAATGATGCAGATGAAATTATTAAACCAGTGTAGAAAACAAGTCGAACCTATGGAGATGAATGATCTTTAAACTGAAAACAATTCATGACCAAATGAAATGGTCATATTGATGCTGATGAAAATGAACTGAAAATAGAAAAAATGCAATGCAAATTAGGTAGGACAAATTGGGGTATGACAGGGACGAAACTGATAAAGTCCAAAGATGGAAAAATGGTTAAGGCGGGCGTGGTTATGAAAAAATAATGGATGCGTGGAATGGTATAGTAAATTCTTCCACTAAAGAGTTATATGTCGATTCCGTTATACATTTCAGGAAGGTGTGTGGGAAATACCATGATCTGTTGAAATATGTTGAAAGCACAATGCTTGACTAGGTGAAAGAGAAAGTTGTTTGTGTATGGACCGATCAAGTTAGACACCTTGAGAATACTACAACAAACCGAATTGAGTTTGCCCATGCTACATTAAATAATTGGTTGGGAAATAGTAAAGGCGATTTGTGTAGAGATTAGGACTCCGTGAACCAAATGATCTAAAACCAGCGTAATGAGATACATACATCATTTGATCGGAGCATCACAGTTTTGGAATACGGATTTAAAGACAATAATCTTTATTCTCAACTGGTCAATAACATATCTCGAGCGGGTTTGAATTATATTTTTCACGAAGCTAAACAAGCTGATAATGTAAGCTCCAATAGCGCAAAGTGTGGATGCACAATTGTGAAAACATATGGTCTCCCATGTGCTCGTGTTATTGCACATAAGGTGAAACTTGGTAGCCAGATAAGAATGAATGAGATTTTCACTTATTGGAAGAGGCTTAAGTTTGATGATGATAGTGTCATGAAAGACGGTAAATTGAATATCTCTATCTTTACCGATAAGGAGTGATACAAGAGAGATTTTTGAAAGTCGGTGACAATATGAAACTCCACATCAAAGAACAATTAAGGAGGATTGCTTATCCGGAAACCACCGACTTAAAACCATACTCTCAACCGGTAAAAGCAAAAGATGCTCTAAAGAAGCTTCAGCCTACACTGAGATACAATTCAACGGTGCGGTCTCCTTCGTATTTGAACATGTTGACAAAGTTTTTCTGGACTCACCAACTCCAAAATCTCAAAAAAGTGTTTTCAAATGAGCTCGCATTAGCAAACCACCTCCTTCGCCGCCTCTACCAAAGATTTAATTCATTTATGAGATGTTAGTTCTTATGCACAAATACATCGAGCGGATCGCCAATGTTAATGGTGATAGTAATTGTGGTTATCGAGCTGTTTTAGATTTACTTGGTAAAGGAGAAGATAATCGCACACTTGTCCGTCATCAACTTATCCATGAGTTAAAGACTCATAAAGATTCATACACGCGACTTTACAAAAAGAAAGAAAATTTTGATGTAATTTATGAGTCTCTTGTTCCTTGCCTTAGTGGACCGGTATTGGAGGTAAAATGGATGTGTTGCCTTGAAATGAGTCACCTCATAGCTTGTACACCTGATAGAGTGTGCATTGATCTTACCGATACGGTTTTTCAGAAACCTTTTTCCCACTGCACACTGCCCCACCTCAAAATCCAAATGATTGTATGTTGTGTATTAGGTGGATTTCAAAATCACGACATTTTATTTAAGTTTACTTGAAACCAGGATGCCCTATACCACTTACATCATTGGAGTGGACAGCTCATTCAACAACAAAAGTCGAGACTTGGTCGGACCATTTTATTGAAAGGATGCAAGAGTTCGAGAAACTGAGCAACATTGAAAGAGAATCAAATGCACAAAAGTCAAGAGGGAGTACCACCCATACTTATAGATTTAGCCTGTGACAAATCTTTTCATTCGTTTTAGTTTTCCATCATCAATTAACTTTATGTAATTGTGTGTTAATATTAATGAAGTGTAATATATACAATTTCAAAAACTTTAATACATTTTTGGATATCTTCCAGAACATTTGTTAATTTGTCAAACAAAACACATAGGTTTTGTTTTCTGTTTGGTTCAGAAGAGGTTCTAGAGATGTATCTCTGAAATAAGAAACCAGGGTGGTACCAGAATTGTATCTCTGAAACCAACAATGATACATGATTGAATTTTTGAGGTCCACATTTATCTACAACTTCTATAAATTTAGGGACTCTTGTTTTTTATTTCATACAAATAGAAAATTTCTTAAATGTCACGAGGAAACATCATCTGGTATGTCACAAATATCTCCTTTTTCAATGTGACACTCGGAAAAAAGTTTAAGCTCAATGAGTACACCTCTTTTGTAGATTTGCAATACGAAGTGCTCAATCTCCCACCTTATGGAAATAATCAAAAAATTGTGAAGCTCGAGTATCGTTCACCATCAATTAACAACAAGAGCAAGATTGAGTTCAACAACTATCAACTTAAGACGGATGCATATGTAAGGGCTATGCAGAATACATTTTTCTTATTTGAAACAAAATTTTCGATCTAGATATAATCGACGATTTCAAGATCGGTCGAAGATATTGTAAAGATTTTGAAGCATCCACCTAAATTTTGAAATGTAATGTCTGATTTTATTTTAACATCACCTATGTAATAATATTTGTTGAAATTAAATGTGTGAGTGAGAGGAGGGAGTCCAAAACTAAAGGAAGTCTAAATTAGACTCAAAGTTAAGCTTTTATGTATTTTAATAATAATAATTGATAAAATTATTTTAATTTATGAGATTCTTAAAATGCATACTCATTTATTTCAGTATTGTAGTTAATTTTATTTTTTTTACTCTTTAAAGTTTGATAATAAGATGAAATGTAAACACTTTTTTTCATATGAATTAATCATTTATGTTCCAACTAGTAACTAATATGTGCGTTCGCACGGGCATGTCTGTTCGAGGATTTTGCGTTATTGACGCGTAATTATTTATCAAATTGGAAAAAATGGTAAAATTATAAAAATAGATTTGGTTGAAATTAAAAATGTGTATTGGTAAGTATAAGAAATTGTTGTGTGTTGTAAAAGAAGGAATTAAATTAATTATTGATATAAATTCGATTAATGAAATGATGATTGAAAATATTAAACAAAAAATATTAATTAATAGGTAGACCAAAAACAAATGAAACTAAAGTTAGATTGAAATGAAATAAAATTAAGAATTAATTGTGTTAGATTAAATATTATTTGTTATAATTGATGTTATACACTTCACACTATAAGTGGTGATATATATGTAACAATAGTTAAGGAATGAGAAAAAAAGAAGTCAATACGGTTTTGGACACGCATTTATTTGCAGACTGTCATAAAATTTGAAAGTTGAAAATAGAAAATAAAACTTAAAAATAATAGTAAATTTAAGTTGAAAAATTTGAATCTAAACTAAAGTTTTGCCCTTTTATAACAATAGTATTTTTTCGTATATAAAAAATTTTAAATCAAAAGTAAAGTTGTGTATGTTTATAACAATGATATTTTTCTGTATATAAATAAATTTGAATCAAAATTAAAGTTGTGCCCGTTTATAACAATAATATTTTTTTCGTATATACAAAAATTTGAATCAAAAGTAAAGTTGAGCCCGTTCATAACAATATTATTTTTTTCGTATATAAAAAAATTTGAATCAAAAGTAAAGTTGTGTCTGTTTATAACAATTGTTTTTTTTTCGTATATACAAAAATTTGAATCAAACTTTAAGTTGAGCCCGTTTATAACAATATTATTTTTTCCGTATATAAAAAAATTTGAATCAAAAGTAAAGTTGTGCCCGTTTATAACAATAGTATTTTTTCGGTATATACAAAAATTTGAATCAAAATTATAGTTGTGCCCGTTTATAACAATAGTATTTTTTCCGTATATAAAAAAATCAACTACCTACCTAAGAATATAACATGCACCCAAACTCCCTAAATTACCCTTTCAACTACATAAAAGCCCTTTCTTGTAATTTACTAATTCAATATTCATTGTCCAATCATACAATCCCATTTTGCCACATGGCACAACTTTTTGAATTTGGTTCTCTCTCACTCATATTCCCTATTTTCCTCTCTCTCTCTCTCTCTCTCTCTCTCTCTCTCTCTCTCTCTCTCTCTCTCTCTCTCTCTCTTTTCGCTTTTCTTTCTCTCTTTCTCGTCTCCCAGCTCGCTCTCTCTTTCCCTCTTTTCTTTTCACTTCAAACCCTAAATCATTGTCGCCATTTCTACGGTGTTGCGGTGAGAATCAGATATCAAGCTATTAATTAACTTGAATCACAAATCTTTGAAATTCACCACCGAGCTTTGACTTATCCAAAGAAAAGGGTAAAGACCGAAAACCCCTAAGTGCGCTATGTAGGAACACAGCTAAGAGATCTAAGGTTCGGGGGTTGGTTATACCTAGGGAAGGTGTTATCATCTTAAGTATTTATAGTACTCTACAGGAACCTCTAGTTAGTATTTGTGTTATGCTAATGTTGCTTGCTAAGGGAAAAGTGCTAAGGTAAATACCTAAGGGTATATACACTAATTATGCTCGCCAAGACATCGCATCTCGTGCCTACGTATCCTGACGGGAGTGGAACCAGAGCATTTGTAGTACCCCTCAACGGGGATGAAGAACTCTTGACTGTGGTCAAGGTTTCAAGGGAAAGTAGGGTATGACAGCAAGACACCTACGTGGAGTGCGGCGACTCCAAACCTAAGGCTAGG
The DNA here is from genome assembly GCA_022829125.1 of Lathyrus tuberosus. Lineage (NCBI taxonomy): Eukaryota > Viridiplantae > Streptophyta > Magnoliopsida > Fabales > Fabaceae > Lathyrus > Lathyrus tuberosus. The sequence continues at coordinate 3,369,299 of JALAZF010000164.1, read as the reverse complement.
TAAAACGGGGAAGAAATATCCATGGGAAAGTAGGGTCTGACAGCAAGACACTACATGGAGTACGGTGACTCCTAAGGCTATGAGGTCAACAGAGGGTAATGAGTTATCTATGACTTTGAGGTTAATAGAGAGACTTTCCTTTGGAAGAAGGGGAAGGACAACTTCTTGTAAACAAGAGTTGAAGGGGGATTAAAGTGAGTAAACAATATGACTTAAAGGACTCAAAGGGGATAAACAATCCAGAAGGATAGTAACATTAATTGAGTATGAACATCAAGAAAATGACTATGTGGAGTGTCATAAAAGTTGGGCAAAATAGCCCTCTCAACATTAAGATCAAAGGTGTAACGTCAAAGGTATGAGCCTAATAAGCAAAGGTCAAATGGTGCAAACAAAACCTAACAAAAGACTTTATCCAAGGTCAAGAATCACCCTCCCATCAACCCTTATATAAGTCCTAAAACAACTCTAAAGAAAACTCTTAACAAGTGGTGAGAAAAAGGTTAAAGTTCAAAAGAAGATCAAGAACTAAACACAAAGTTATACATGTTTTTAGAAATAAATATAAAAATAAAATAAAAATGAAAAAAATATATAGAAATTTAAATTAAACATTAAAATATATTTGTGAATTTTTCTGGAATTTTTGGGTGAAAGGAAATATTTTAAATAATTGAAACAAAAGCAAAAAGAAAATAAAATGAATATTTGAAAACCAAAACTGAGGGGGTGCATAAGTAAAGGCAAAACTGACTAGGCCAAGTTGTTCCACGCGCATATGGGCTTCTGGTGGGGTGAAAGGTAGTGAAACCAAGGCCCAAGTTCAAAAGGTGTGAAAAACAAAAAATAAAAAGGCTAAAAAGGGTGTCTGGGGCGAGGGGGATTCGAACCCCAGACCCCTTGGTACATGCGCGCTCTCCATACCACTGGGGTGGCTATACATCCAGTGTATATGCCAACCCCATAAGTATATAATCCTTGAGCAAAATAAAAGCAAGTTTAAAAATGAAATCAGCCAAAAAACATAGTGCAACAGCCGTGTACAAAACATGTAGGACACCTATGTCAATTGGTCATGGGGTTTTTAAATCACAAAATGACAAAACAAAACCCAACTAAACCCATGTTGCCACATCTTCTCCTCTTCATGCAGCATAAAAAAACTTATGAACATAACGTGAAATCCCAGCAACTCACGCATGGCTACCACTTCCCCTTGTTCAATCCTTACACCCTCATTTTTCCACTAAAATCAACAAAATAAAATGCCAATTCGTAGGGCACGCATAATAGAGTAACATCAGACCTTAAGTCGTTCAAGATAACCACTGGGATTTGGAGAAAATGGACATGAACATCATAGGTTCCAAAATGACATAAACTAACAGCGCCATCATGCATCATACAAACTCACACGACTGCTCACATTATCATTTGAAACTGACTTAAATGCAAAGTATGAGCATGATGATAATATAGAAATCATTTAAACCTATGTGTATAGCATGGAATCATGAGTGTTAATGAGGAGAGATAAACTTACCAAGTGGAGTAAGTCCACTACCCCTTCACTTGGAAATCTTAAGACCTTTGGCTAGTTCAAGTCCTTTCCTCCCGAGCTGGTGGCCTGCAGGTGAGATGCTTTTCCCCTTCTCTTGGTTGGAAAGAAGAAAATCGTAAGTTTCCAATGCCTTTGTGATGTATTCTGATGTATATGTTCATGTTAACAAAGGAGAATAAAGTCTCCTTTTATAGCAAAAACCAGTCGGTATTGTCATTGAAACTCATTGGTTATTGGCTTTGTCTTGAGGAGAAAAATAGTAGGGTTTAGCTGCCACACGCATGGCCTTTTTCCACTGCCATTCTTGAGCCAATTAAAGCCCAACACTTGCTTGTTCTAGAGTTCTTTGTCAGCAGAAAATAAAGCAAGATCCCAATGGTTTGAGGTAAAATAGGGTCTACACAATGGTCCCTTGTTTTACACCATAGTTACCTTCACATGTCAACTTATCAAGTACGAAGTGGTTGTGCTTTGGAAGCTTCTCTTGCACGTTTTTAGGGCGTAAAGGTACACCTTGGGAATTGATGATGAGATTAGTAGGTACTTGGCTAGTGGTTAGAACAAATCCTTGGTTCATACTTTAGTTCAAATGGAAGCATTTGTGTAATGAAACTAAATCATGCCATGCACTTTGCCACACGATAACTCCTTGTCCAATGGACCAAACGGAATGACTCTTTTTCCTCTTGAAAGATGGAAGATAGTAGAGTAACTTTGATGTTGGGGAAAGGCTGAGATGAAGCCTAGAGACATGCGAACAATCGTGACAAAATTTGGTGTAACAAATACTTAAAATCGGAGTTTTTCTAAGTAAACACAACATTTCATCGTGACCACTTTAGTGCATGATATCTTGGTGACCATTGATCCAAATTGTGAGATTCTTGACTCTATGTAAAGTAGACATTTGATAGAGCAACTTTCATGTGGAAGGCAACTTGAGATGAAGCTTGGAACTTTGATAAAAAATGCCATGAATTCGTGTCCATCATGCCGTCAAAGGAAACTTGAAAAAATTCTAAGTTATGGAGTTTTTCCAATTTGAAACATCAAACTTTAGAACATCATAACTTGAGATTGGATCATCCAAATGGGGAGTTCTACACATGCTTGGAAAGCTTGAAGAACAAGGAACAACCTCATGTCCAAAGATTTTTGATTTGAGGTTTGGAACAATGTGAAAAATGGCCATGAAGTTGTGTCTTAGGAGGCCTTGAATCATGTGAGATCCTGGCTTATTGACTTTTGTTCTCTTTCCTGTGTAAACTCTGGCTTTCACATAAAAGAACAAACTAGCAAGATGTGGTGGTTAGTTAATAATTCATAGATGATTGAAACCTAAATGCAAGTGCAAGATGTTACGACATCTAAGGGGTAAAATTTGGGGTATAACATACGGGCATCACCACCTCGTGTTCGTCTGTGGAGTTTCTTATTTGCCAGCTCTACCAGTTCAACGACGCCTGGGCTTAGATCACCGACGGATGAAAGGAACCCTACATGGGTTGCGCTGCTCAAGAATTTGTGTGTTTAAAACATTGATAGTTACTTTGGTTTGTTTGAGTTTTTCATGTCATCATGTTGTTCTTTGTGTTTGTCAGTATTTACATGTTTCTTTTAGTATGATTTCTACTGTTTTGATTTGTTGAAAGGTTTGGAGTTTACCCCTTATTTTGCAGATTAGTTGACATGTTCTGAATTGGATCAACATTCGAGTCCAGATTTCTTGACAAGGTGTTGTTCTGATGCATAAAGTTGCAACATTACCATGCTTTAAGTTTCACTCTGTGGTTTTTTCTATTTTAGGTTAACTTTGATGCAATGTGAGTTTTAACTCTGCTATGTCTAAATTGGGTGCACCGCAAACAAGGTAACAATAAGCATAGCTTCAGCTTTCTTTAATTTTTTTGATTTTTGATTTTAGGGTTTTGATAATTCTCATATTTCTCTGTTTTGTCTTCAACACTAAAACTGTACAATTTTGAACATCCCAACTTCACCTTCATGAAAGTGACCTACATTCTGATATTAATGCTGATGGAGTTATTGATCATGTGCAGGTTTGCCATCATGGCCTACATTCTTTGCATCATACTATCATGTCTTGCATCATACTGTCCTTTGTTATAGATATAATGATGTTGAGTGTTTTTAAATTGGTTGGTCAACTTTCAGAGTCCTGTAGGTATTATACGATTTTGGCTTTAATCATCATAGCCATTGGTATTTTTCATCATTTCCAGTTTTCATTGGCAATGATGATTAAACGTCCGGTCTTACGGCTGCCATTTCCTTTTATGGTAGTAGATTGATTATTGATTTATGAAGGTGTTTTCTGAGCCAGTTGAAAAACGAATAAGTTGAGAACCACTAACTCACCTTAGTGATGTTGATATTCGTCGTCGTTGGAATCGGTGACCCACATTTGTGGGTTTTGGTCGAATGATTTTTGGGAGGAACAAATATGGTAAAGAAGGTCAAGAAGAGAGGTACGGAAATATGCACAACAAAAGAGAGTTTGCATCAACTTTGGATGCAGTGTACATACAAGTACACACTGGATACAGTGTGTCTCCCTTTTGAAAAAACAATGACAAGTTTACAATAGGTAATGAGAATAACATGCTAATTGTACAATAGGAGAAATGTTATATATACTTATGTTATTTTTGTTATGAAGACGTTCGGTGTGAAAATCATATATTGATGTTGAGTCTTTTTAAATTTGTTTATATATACTCATATTGTTGTTTTTGTTTTGAACATTTTTCGTGTGAAAAACATATATTGCTGAAAGCTTTCCTCATGTTGCTGCTGCGGGAGGTATAAATCAGCGTTGTAATGTTATTGTAGAATATGTGTTTAATATTTGGGAGGTATAAATCATTATGTAGAATTTGTATTATTCTTCATTCTCAATCTTCGCTAGCAATGACGATAACAAGTCCGGTCTTACGGCTGCCATTTTCTTCTATGGTAGTAGATTGACTATTGATTCCTGAGCGTGTTTTCTGAGCCAGTTTGACTCATCCTTCAAATGTTTTCTGAGCCAGCTTTAGAGTTTAGTATCATTATTCCTCGATTATGGTTCCTTCGTTTAATCTAAAAATGATGATGTTGGAATTGAGGATTATGGAAACAAGAACTATTGTGGTAAACGTGTTTCAAGAAACAACCAGATGTTTGTGTTATGTTTTGTTATAACTATATTGATTTTTTCATCATTCTCAATTTTCACTGGCAGTGATGATAAAAAGTCCCGTCTTACAGCTGTCATTTTCTTCTATGGTATTACATTTACTAATGATTTCTGAAGGTGTTTTCTGAGCCACTTTTCTTCGACAATGACCTTTCTTCTCTTAACAATCATGACTGCTATTTGGTTTCAATATATTTCATCCACTTGTGTACCTTTCAATTTTCACTGGCAATAATGATAACAACTCCGGTCTTACGGCTGCCATTTCCTTCTATGGTAGTAGATTGACTATTGATTTATGAAGGTGTTTTCTGAGCCAGTTTCACTCATCCAACAAATGTTTTCTAAGCCACTTTGACTCATCCTTCAAATGTTTTCTGAGCCAGTTTTAGAGGTAAGTATCTTCATGTTATAATGTGATGCTGCTTGAATAATGTCTACTGATCAGTGTTTGTGTTGTGTTTTGTTAGAACTATATTGTTTTCAGGCTAAGGGATTGTTTTACACAGCTCAAAAGATATTACACCAAATGATAAGCAGGAACTTGACAAGGCTTTGCAAAGAGAGGTGCCTATCTACTGCTTTTTCTTGATTCTGTATTTATGTGTTTAATATCCAAAACTAAGACCTAATATTCTGATTTTGGGTCACTGCTTCAAGGTTTATGGGATTGATAGTCTTGGGGGAGGTACTACGTCAGTTAAGTAGATCCTTTGATATGGAACCATCATATGTTTTCACACTTTTGACTCTGGTAATTCTCTCCCCTAATTTATACTGGCCTCGTACTATATGATTAGTTGTCATGTTGATTGGTATTCTGTTACTTAGTGATGACTTTACTATGTGAATGTTGTAATTAGTGTGGTTTTAAAATGTTTTCATTTCCAATGTAAATCATTAATTTGACCATAAGTATTCAATAACAATTTACTAAAACGTGATTGATAAACTTGACAATCACAATTCAATAACCAACATTGGCTTTTGAATTAACCAAGCAATTATCACAGCCCACCAAAATGTTGTAGATTTCCAATGTAAAAAGAATATCAAGAATCAAATAAACCATTATAAAATCCTATTTTCTCTTCTTATTATCACACAACCATCACCTTAGGATAGGAAAAAACGAAATGAATTCAAATGATGATGTCCAGGTCGAACTAACATCAGAAGATCAACAACCACAAAACGTCTAACAGGTTCCCCAGGTAATCCCTGTGGTTGATGAGGTCCAGCAAATACACCAGGTCCAACAGGGAGTACTATTCTAGGCCGAGGAAGCTGCCGAGACCCAAGAAGCGGCCACATTGCGAAGAAGATAAGTCGGGAGACGATTAAGAAGGGCAATAAGAAGGATGAGAAGGAGACGTATATTCGATTCAGATGATGAAGATGAAGCACCTTTTAGCTGGACTAACTTTATGCGGGCTAGGGATTTTAGATTTGATATTTAAAATTTTAGATTTTCATCTAGGGCTTTTATCAAATCTATGATAAAATAGTTTATTATTGTCAGGATCTACTTTAACTCGTGTGTATTTTGGAATCATGTTGCTACATTATATGCATTTTAATATTTTAATTGAAGTCAGTATATTGGCTATTTGTTTGATTGCATTTTGCCGCTACATGTTATGTCTTCTCCAGACCCATATGTATTTTTCATCATTCTCAATTTTCACTGGCAATGATGATAAAAGGTCCCTTCGTACAATTGTCATTTTCTTCTATGATATTACATTGACTAATGATTTCTGAAGGTGTTTTCTGAGCCACTTTTCTTCGACAATCACCTTTCTTCTCTTGACAATTATGACTGCTGTTTGGTTTGAATATATTTCATCTACTTCTGTACCTTTCAATGTTCACTGGCAATAATGATAACAGGTCCAGTCTTATGGCTGCCATTTTCTTCTATGGTAGTAGATTGACTATTGATTTATGAAGGTGTTTTCTGAGCCAGTTTCACTCATCCAACAAATGTTTTGTGATCCAGTTTGACTCATCCTACAAATGTTTTCTGAGCCAATTTTAGAGGTAAGTATCATCATGTTATAATTTGATGTTGCTTGAATAATGTCTGCTAATCAGTGTTTCTGTTGTGTTTTGTTAGAACTATATTGATTTTTTATTTATGTTGTGAGTTTTTTCTGTTAGCTACTTCTCGTGGTTCTGGGATTGTTTTCTCTTATTTATAGTTGCCTTCTTATTTTGTTTTCAGGGTAAGGGAATGTTTTACACAGTTGTACGCAAAAGATATTACACCAGATGATAAACAGGAACTTGACAAGGCTTTGTAAAGAGAGGCGCCTATCTACTGCTTTTCCTTGATATAGTGAGATATCAGGTCGGAACGTCATCTTTGGATTTGTTATTACTTAACAGAAATGGAGACCCTTACAACTAGCATGTGTTGGGAACTTATACAGAAGGAGGGTTATATTGCTATATGGCGGATACCTATAAATAATAGCTGCTACGTTACTCTTACTAATTTTCCCCTAAACTACCATTTAAGATCACTTCAATATTTGTTGATGCTTTTTTATATGCATATACTCGGTGCTATTACTGTATTAAATTAACAATATCATGATGACATGTAGGGTTGATTTTGATTTGTATCGTTTCATTGTTTTTTCTTTATTAGATTATAGTAGAATATTATCAATTCTATTATATATATATATATATATATATATATATATATATATATATATATATATATATATATATATGAAAAAAATATTAGAATCAATTTCAGTTTCCAATTATTTATCTAAGTTGGCACTTTGAAATTTCTTAATTTGTGTCAACTATTTTTAAAGTATAAATATGCCAGCTATAATTTAACAGTAAAGCATACTATAATGAATGATAGTATTTTATTATAAAATACTTATTCAAATCCTCACGGGTCATTACCATAACAATACCTATTTCTGATGAAATACTGGAGAATCTGTTAGATTGCAGTGAAAACACTAAACTACCAACTCTTGTAACTTTTATCACTAAAATTTATTTTTTTCACGGGACACTAACACCACAATACCTTTTTGTTATTTATTTAAATCAACAAAGTATTTGTAAATATTTATATTATATTAGTGATATTTGTAAATTTTTATAGTTATTAAGCATATTGGATTTATTATGGTGATATTATAAAAAGATGAAAGAAAACATTATGATTGTGTTTTTCTACGGCTGTTTTGCTTTTATAATATATCTTTAAAAGATGAAAGAACTATTCTATTAACAATTTATACTTTTAAGTTATGCATATTAAATAATAATTTTCTTTTATTTTTATTTCAAATTTTACATTTTAAATAAAACTACTTTAACCCGTGCGGACGCACGAGTTTCTTACTAGTTTGAATCAAAAGTAAAGTTGAGCTCGTTCATAACAATATTATTTTTTTCGTATATAAAAAAACTTGAATCAAAATTAAAGTTGTGCCCATTTATAACAATAGTATTTTATCTTATATCAAAAAGTTTGAATCAAAATTAAAGTTGTGTCCGTTTATAACAAAAGTATTTTTTTGGTATATAACAAAATGTGATTATCTATCATTCTAATTCTTATTCTATCATCAATGTCATATTAAAAAGTTTTAAAATTTATGTATAAATATTTGAATATTTGACAATTTTAATATTTGAAAAGTTTTAAAAGTTGACAATTTATACATAATTTTTTTTTAAAATTTATGTATGAATATTTGAATATTTGTATAATTTGATGTATAAATATTCAATCATTCTAAAAAGTTTTAAAAGTTATTTTCGTATATATAAATATTTGAATCAACATTTTATTTTTTCGCATATGAATATTATACTTGTTTTGACAATATTTATGAAAATATAGTAAAGTTGTTCTAATTTATATTAATAATTGGATCAATAATTGTAATAATCATCATAAATAAATGAATTAATTTATTTAAAAACCTATAAATAAAATGATAAATTAATTAAAACTTTTATAAATAAAAAAATTAGAAAATAATTTCTTTAACTTATCATAAATTTAAATTTTAATATCATTAGTTATGTTTTAATATATTATAGTATTAATAATTATAAGTAATATATTTTGATTTTAAATTATAAAAATGAATCTGAAATATATCATAGATATAATAAACTTATAATTTTTTTTGTTTTTAATATTCAAATATAGTTTTTATAAGAGCATATTACAATTATTAAAGAGCATACATAGGATACTTAAAGTAGTCTAAGTCTAGTAGTATAACAACATAGAACTCAAAGTGACAATCATAGTTTATCAACACATAACTCAAAGTGACAATCATAATATAACAACATACAACTCAAAGTGACAATCTCATAGTATGACAACATATAACTCAAAGTGAGATTCATATAACAACATAGCATAACAACATATGAACACGCTTATAACTTATATACATTGAATAGAAAAAAAGCTTATCACAAGGACTTTTATAATAAGTATTAATGATTCAACATGATCCTTCCAAATTCTACCAGAAAAATGCAACCTCAGGATCATTCCATTGTACGCATGGTTGCACCAAAACAGTCTCCAACTCATTTATCTCTCTGTCTTCTATGGCAACTGTTGTCCAATAATATCTATGTCGCATAGAGATGATATGTAAGCTGTAAAGAATAGATTGAGTGAACAAAATAAACAACGGTCAACAAAGAGCTCAAAACAACCAATCAAAAAGAAAATATGCAGAATTTTAAGCTATTGTGTAAGACATATTTAACTACAGTCCAACCCTTAAAAAAAATAGAATTCAGATTAAGTAAATTATAACCAGCTTATGCTTATAATATTTAGAAATGAAAACATGGTGAAGATAAAGGTACCTGATGAATGTCGTGGGATCTCAGATCATCACAGTTTCACTACTTGGTGGAATAACAGGAGAGATGTCCACGGCAATCAAATAATAAATAGCAGATAGTGAATTCAGTAGAACTATAAAAACTATGAACTATCATTATATGTAATGCACAAATGAAAATCATTAAATTAACGACATTATCATTCAAAAAAATTGAAGTCAATATCATTCAAAGCGCTCGATTCACAAGTGAAAGTTTCATAATTAAGACAAAAAAAACTCCTAATAGTCAAATTTAAAAGCCCTAGCAGACATGAAGTTGCTCCAACCGTATGGTGCTAAGTCATCATCATCTGAATCGAACGTACTTTTCCTCCTTATCCTTCTTCTTGATCTCCTAATTCTCCTCCTGGTTTATCTTCTTTGAACTGCGACCGCCTGTTGGGTCTGGACAGCTTCTTCGGCCTGGACTTGTTGGACCTCAATTGGTTGTTGAACATCTGAAGTTGGTTGTTGAACATATGATGTTTGTTGGGTCTGGAGAGCATCATTGGAACTCATATTGATTTTCCCTCTTCAAATACTACTTGTTTGTGTGATGCTAAGAAGAAGACCTCTATTTTTATAATGGTTTATTTGATTTTTCGTCTTCTGTTTACATTGAGATTCTAAAAGATTTTGTTGGGCTGTCATTATTGCTTGGGTAGTTCAAAAATCATTGTTGATTATTAAATACTGATGGTCTAGTTTATCATTTATTTTTTAATACATTATTATTTAAAACGGGGCATTGGAAATCAAAACATTTAATAAAGTTATTGTGGGCCCAAAATCTATTTACATAATAAGTGGTAAATAGATTTCAAAGGCATAAATAAAATATTTATATTTGATATCTATATACATTACAAATTATGAATTTCAAAATTCTCAATTCATAGGATATTAGAACAGAAATAGGGAGTATATTTATGTAAGCTAGTTTCTACATTTCTAAACCATTAAACTAAAGTTGAAAGTAGACAGATTGCATACCATAATCGTTAATGGGTGTGTCATAATCATAACCCTCATCACATAACATACTCACCTTTTGCATCATGATGAAGACACCAAAAAAGGTCCACGTCTTTAACCCCTTCAATGATTGTTATCTTTAACCCCTGCAAGTAAAACACCAAATTTATCATGATATTAGGCAATATTTCATTATGATTATTGTAATCATAAATCAAAATCAATATTTCAACTGATTATGAAATCTATTTGTAGCATAGCACTTCCACCTTGCAAAATGGAATTTCCAGACATACCTGAGTGCGAATGTGATTCAAAGCCTCGGAGTTAGTTGCTTATTCAACTTCGTCCCTAATTTCCATAATCTACAATAAAATTTAACAGAACGAGATTAGATTTTCCTTGTGTAGAAAGAAAAAGAAAAGCTGAGCTGTTGTAATTAACAATCATAAAGCATATTGTGTGTCCTGTTACACTCCTATCAGAATTCACATCAACAATTTCAGAAGTTTGATTAATAATATAATGTAGCAGGTGATGAAGCATTTAGAAGTTTAATATAACTTTTGTGAATTCATAAATTCAACTGATTCTTTTTTATTAGCATTTCATGATATTTAGTTAACTTTGACAAAAAAGTAAATAAGTAAGGTATAGAATGGAGACATATCAATAAAAAAATACCAAGGTAAAGTTTCAAGATATAAAGCTACAAACCTCATGTCCATGTGAACTAATGTGATATATGTAAAAATTGTGGAGCAGCAGGTACTATGCTTCAGAACAAAATAATAACTCCTGAAAGCAGGAGACGTATAATGAAATCGCAATACCACACACATGGAAAGAACAAAATTTAAACTGTCAGTATATAAACAAAAGAAACAATGTAAAGAAAGTAATTATTTATGGTAAAATCCACAAAAAGTCATTTAGATTTTGTTTACTATGTATATAACATTTTAGGAACCTTGACAAAACAAATGAATCCAAACATAGCAGTCCATCACTGCTCAGATAACATAAATAACACCAATAAACCAGAGACTTGTTAACATCCATATCTAACATAAATAACAGATCGTGATATTAAGCTTCAAGAAAAGAAACAGACATTCAAAATGAAATATTTTCAAAAATGAAATATCATAGAATTATCATAAAGAAATTAACAGTAGTACTAAATGAGTATCATAATTGATAGGATAGTATAGAAAGAAGAATGGAATGGTAGAAATGGTTGTTGATGTAAGGAAAATATAGCCAAAACATCCTCAGCAAGATCTGACAAATAAATAACTGAAACAAATGCAAATAAATAAATAGATTTTTGAACCTGATAAAGGTATATAATTCATTCAGCATGTCTTCCTTAGCTTTTTCAACTTGGCCAAAGACAATTTCCTGTCAACCAAACAACCAATAAAGGACTTAAAATCAACATTGTTAAAAAGGAAATTTTTTTAAACATAGAATATGTCAAAAACCGAAGCTTACCTTGGGTACATTAACAGCTAAACTTTTTAAATACAACTTCAACATAGCCATAGACTTCCTGAGACATCCATCGGAGTTCTTCCTCAAGATTAACAGGTATTCGGGCCATTGTATCCTGAGATAGTACATGAAAATAAAATAACCACAAGTCAATAATCACAAATTCAAGTTTACCTCTCAGTTAGAGCCTATAGTTAAGAACTTATAATTGATCTAAGTGTCTTCTCAGCTTCTTGACCACCATCTTTCGGTAATCTGCACAACACATCCCAAAATATCATTATAGTTATTTCAAATTCGGTAATCTGATTACCAATTGATCCAATGCCTTCTCTTCAATGATTTCATTATGATTACCAACCACAAAAAAGCAGTAACTAAATAAAACTTATAATATTAAAATGGCTAGTAGTGGAGGTAGTTGGTGTTAGTTCTCTAACCCCAAATGCAACACTGATGGCGCAGAGTGACAGAAGATACAGTCCCAGTTCCCGACATGATGCATCAAGCACATTGTATGAGTAATGAATATGCCACTAACTTTGATACAATACCATGAAACAAACAAAACCCCCATTCAAGCTACTTCATAAAAAAAAAATAGACAGACTATAAAATCTCGAACCAGTTGGAAAAGAAAAGGATATATATTGTGGAATGTATATGAATATACCTCCATTGTAGAACCTCTCTTTGCAGGTAGAATCTAAGCAACATGGCTTCAAATTTTGTCTTATCTAATATGAATATTAAAGACACCGAATTGATCAGATAAAATTCGTAACTGTGCAAATAGGAAGCCCTACAAGTAATATCCTTAGTTACCTTCAGAAGTCAAAGGAAAGAGGCACTGCTTTGGAACAAAGTATTTCTCAGAATCTGAAGGAAAAGCTCAAAGCCAGTGTATCTCTGGGACACGAAGATGTTTCGTGTCATAAGCCATTTGCTAAAAGAACAGTAAAAAATGGATCAGTTAAACAGACTACGAAAAGGAAACTTGGTCATTAGACAGAAATTTAATCCACTAAATAATCCAATATATTTCAGGTTGAGAGACCTATAGTTAATGATATGCCAATTGAAGTACTTATGATCCAATAAACTCGCAAATACAAACCATTGAGCAAAATTTATAAGTGGTTAACATATCAATGTCGTAAGGATCACAATCCACCAAGCAATAAGCAGGCATGTGCAAATTCTTAACCAGAAGCCGCAAAAACCTGTTAGGATACAATGCATAAAATTAAACAATACTAAATATGTACATTTGCAACCGTGCATATAACCAGACGCTTTCATATTGCAACATCATATTAATACATGAAAAGAATAACAAATTTTAATTTCAAATACCAATCTCAAATAACATCTTAAATTAACAATGTGATGCACCAAGAAATTCAGTTAAACATTCCTTGATCCTTATATGGAATACTTCAAAACAGGAGGCATGTCACATAACATATGATTCAATATACAATAAGGTTAGCTACAAACCAAAGGTGGTTTTTTGTTTTGCTTTTCATTATCATTTCCAGTTAGGGAACATTGATGCATTGGTGCATGACAGAATTTACAGGGTTTCGTTGTTGAGAATGGAATAAAAACCTTTAGGAAACAAATAATTACCGAAATAGAAACAAAAGTTTGAGAGAATAAACCTTCTTTCCTCGTGTTAGATAAAGCCGGATGCGGGCATCGTCAAACATCCCAATCCTAATAACCGTTTTGAAAACAACTTCCTTAATCTGGAACATTTTCAAAAGCCAAAGCTTAAGCCAAAACATCAGCATTTATAAAAGGGGTCAATAACAATAAACAGTTAGCATCACTCTCAATGCAACTACTTAGAAAAATGGAGGCAGCAACCATTCAATTACTCAACCATACAGGCTTTGTTATCGTCTCTAAATATATTTAAAAACAACTTAATTACATATCTACGATTTGGGATCCAGATATTGTGTAAAAAAATGCTACACATTTTCAGTTCCCAATAACCTCATTTGCCTAAAAATATAACATTTTTAAGGTTTCAGTATCTACAAAAAAAATACCCAAATAATCAAACACAATTTCGGAGACCCTTGAACAAAAGAAGGCTCAGATTCACTTTTTCTCGGACATGCAAAAGATGAGGTTCCCAAAGCTTGCGTCTAGCATCTGCATCCAGAACAACAAATGTTATTCCACAGAAACATAATCACCTTGCCATGAAACAACTCTTCACCCATTGTTCAAAAGATTTTTGAAAAACATCATCACTACCTTGTTATCAAAGAAGACGAAGAAGAAAATGAAGAATATAACAATATGTGACCGAAAAGAAAAAAAGAGAGAAGAGAGATGAAGATGAAGACGGGAATGACAGAACATTTGCGATGAGAGAAAAAGGAAAGTGAAAAATGAATAATGAAAAATCTGTCATTGGGGGAAGAGAAAGGAGAAAAAGAAAAATTGATCAAGTTACTTTGGAACTAATAATTTAAACATGTGACATCATCAAATGCCAAAACTATGAGTTAATTGTATAAACATGTAGTTGAGTTTGAACAAAATGACATCATTGGCTGAAAAAAGTAATATTTGGACACAAATTACCCTCAATTTGATGAGGTGGCAGAATAAGAGGGTAGGGCAAATATGTATTTTTCAGAACATCAACTTTTCTTATATTATAGTTTTTTTTTATATTATAGTTTGTTTATAAAGCCCTTTTACAGATTAAAAAACTATTTTGTTATACAAAAAGTTAAAAAAATGAGTTATGGTAAATATTTAATTTTAAACATGATGTATTTGGTCTTTAAAATATGATTAAGGTTGATATTAAATTTTGTTGGGAAAAAAAGAGTATTCAAATAAAGAGAATTCAGGTTGTAATTGATAAAAATTATAGTGTTTTCGTTTAAATTTTTACGTGATATTATTAGGATAATATTTATTTTATTTTAATTAATAATTATTTTAATTTTAATTTATAATTAATTCCAAATATAGATATATTTAAATTCATTTTATACCATATCAAATAAATTTATATATCTTTATATAAATATATTTAGTTGTGATAATGTAATATTATATATTAGTGTTGTGGTTCAATTGTTATAGGGTTGACAAGTAGTTATACTACACATTGCTATTATGTAGATAAGTAATTAAGTTTGGAAATGTATTTTTCTTAAAAGGTCTATTATTGTAAATGTGGAAGAAAATAAAATTAATCTTAGTTCTATATAGTAGGTGACCATTTCTCATACTTTGAGGAACTAATTTTTTTCTCCCAATTGCATTCATATAGGTGACTATTTTTTCTTCCGCCTCATAGGTCTTTTTTTTTTCTTCTTCCATTTTCTTTTGTTTGTATGATTATTTAATACAATTGTGCTTATATGATTATTGTTCATTTATAATTAAATTACTCATTTCAAATTTACATGTATCTAAATAAATTTTATACAATATCAAATTCGCACAGGTATTTTACTAGTATGTGACATAAATTCATAACTTTTTGGAAAAAAATAATTTTTTACTGATATTTTTAAATACGTCGGAAACTACCGTCCATACCGGATTTTTTGAAAAATCCGATAGTGTTAAATTCTTTTTTTGCTTACCAAAAATTAACTATCGAAATTTTCAAAAACATAAAAAATTATCAAAGATACCAAATTTATTGAAAACTCCGGTACGTTTAAATTCGTTTTGTAAAAAAACCGATAAAAATGCATAATGGACTTTTGGAATACACTAACAAAATTTCCAATTTTTACCAAAAATTTTACTTGTTCTACCGGTTTTTTGTTTGAACATTTTGATAAAATTTTGACAATGGCAACATGGATATTATTGAAATATGGGGGTTTCCAGATATAAGAGAGAGGGTAACAGGAAGAAACCTCCCATTAACCATACTCCTTAACATAAAACAAACAAATGCATAAAATAATGCATACATCCCCCAAAGTAATATGAAAAAAATGCAACTGAGATAGGACAAAAATGCAGTAGGGAGAGGAAAAAAAGAAGGTCACATCGCCAACAGAGTGAGAAGGATAGAAAACTTGTGATTGCTGGTGCAAAGTACGACAGTGGAGACACATAGAGGGATGGTGGTGGTCGGATATGTGTGGTCTCACGATGGCAGCATTATTGACGAAGGTGGAGGTGCGGTTTCACTTCTTCTTCTTCTACGTTTTATTTTACTTTTCTATTTTTGTTATGGTGTAGCTGTTGTGTTCTGTTGTTATTGATTTTAATCGAAAAATGAGATGTTGGATTATTTTTGGGGGTGTGTGTAGTTGATGTTTGGTATTATAGTTTGGAGAGGTTGAGTTTTTTGGTATTGTTTTTTATTTTAGTGTGAGGATTTTTTTAGATGTTGTGAAAAAAATGTTTTGTTCTTGATTACGCGCCTCCAACCTTTCCCCCCTTTGATTGAAAACGATAGTTGCTTTTATAAAATTTATTGATAAACTCTTTTGACCATTTATCATTTTTTGGACTGGTTTTATTATTGTTTTGGCAAATAATATGGTTTTGTATAGCATAATGGAGAAATAAGGGACTACTCTTTCGATTGAAGTGTAGAATTAGAAAGAAAGAAAATGTGCTAGCAATATGAACAAAAATTAAGGAGGAAGACGTCTATTGCATAGAGAGACTTATTTTCAATTTTTTTTAATATATTTTTTATTTTTTTATTTATTGTATTTTTTTAATTTTTATTTTGATGTAAAGGGGACTCTTATGTGTAAATGTGGGCTCAACTTAAACGGGCTAGATAAAAAATCAATTCTTGTTTTATTTTTTAAAATATTTTTTGTCAGGTAAATATGATAAATCAATGGAAATATTCATTGTCATTTGATGAGCTTCAAGTTGTCAGTTTTGTTGAGATTGGGAACAACATATTCATATTGTCATTTGAAGCTAGTATAATCACTTAAGATTTGGCTAAATCAATGGAAATATTTTTATAAACCTACTATTAGATGAAAGGGGTTTCCATATACATATCCAAACAAAAAATAATAAAGTTCTCATGGCAATAACCTCTTATAGAGAGGTTGGAATATCTTTTTGCAACGCCACACTCGTCATATCAAAAGCATTGAATGAAATAAATCAAAGCATGACAAAATTCAAGATATCGTGGAAAAACTAAATTAAAGTCAAAGTCACTTTAACCAAACAAATATAAGAGTTTGTTGCCATGAGAACTTTTTTACATTTGTTTGGATATGTCGATGTCCCCTTCATCCAACAATAGTTTACAAAAGAATGACTCTTGATTTAACTAGATCTCAAGTGATTATATTAGCTTCAACAGACAAGTGAATACTTTTTCATAATCTCAACAACATAAACAATTAGAAGCTCAACAAATCCATATTGAAGAAAAACTACTTTGAACTTAACAAAGAATGAAGATCAAACCTCTAAAAACATAAGGAAATTGATGATCAATTGCCTTTACTAAAGGTTAAGCAAGAAATGAGTAAGAAGGAACTAGAGGAGTTGGATTCTAAAGCTTCAATGTTTGTCGAAAAATTAGAAACGACTAACAACTGAAAGTTCAGCCTTTACAAGGAATCTACCTCCATTAATAGAGACTCGAACATTCTTATTTCCCTGAAATCGGGTCTTAAATTGGATGTGGCGAATAACATGGTTGATTTAAAGTTGAAATATTTCACTTATGAGAGCTTCAAGGTTTCCCTTTATGAGGCTAGCACATTGATAACTCAATTTATGAGAGTTAACTAAGTCTTGTCACTTGTAAATCAGGTGATTATTAATATTTTATCGAATTAAATTAGTTTGTTATGTAATGTAGTTAGATACGGCAACAAAACCCATACCCACGGGTACCCAACCGAACCCGCCCCGAAGTTGACGGGAAAAACCCGCTTTGACTGGGTTTGGGTTTGGGTTTTTCCCAATTAAAAAATATGGGGACGGGTCGGGTAATGGGGACACTAGTACCTACCCCGAACCCGTCCCCGATCCCGCCCCGTTTATTTTATTATGTATATTATTATTTAATTTTGTTAATTTGAAATGTTAAATATGTGAGAAATGTTTTGATATTTTGATTTGTATTAATTATTTAAAATATTTAAAGTGTATGTAAAAAATTTCTTTGAGTTTTTTTTTTATTAATTGAAATGTAATTTGATTTTGGTAAAAATAAATATTTTCTATTAAAAAAATTGATTTTACTAAATGGATGGTGGCTGGGCCAGGATACCCGAACCCAACCCGAACTCATTTGGGACGGGTTTGGATTTTAATTCTCCATCTCCGTTTGGGTTTGGGGCGGGGTACGGTGTTAGGAAGCTAATTTAGAACCCTAACAAGCTAGAGAAAGCTATAAATAAAATAAAAGACAATACAATTAAGAGAGAGATAAAATAAAAATAAAGACTTTCATTGATTTCATTGATTAATTCTCAAATAACACATTACACTTTAATATATAGAACTCTAAATGCATAATAGCCATACATGTGGCATAATCTCAAAACCTTAAGAACATTATAGAAATATTAAAATACTAAATAATATATTAAAACTACTAAATAAAATATCTAATATCACTCTCTATCACTACTTACCCCTTCAAAATCAACCTTGTCCTCAAGGTTGTAACAATAATGTCATAATAGAAACTTTTCCAGGATCCCACTGTGTAAAGCAGTTAAAATCACGGTTGACATTAGTACCTCTCAAATCAACCCCAAACTCAAAACTCTCAGAACAATCATCCCTCAAGGAATTATTCGAATTAGAATTGGAATTATTTGAATAATCCCTCAAATCCCTATCAACTTTCTGACCATGTAATAAATAATCAACACCAGCATTAGAATTAACATTAACACTAGCATTAGTGTTAACATTAACACTAGCAGTAGCAGGAGTAACCTTAGCATTAGAAACAGGTGCAGTCCCCAAACGTCTGGGCAGCCTTCAAGGCATCATAATCCATTATAACATCATCACATACATTTTTTTGGATCAGTGGAACAGATGACCCTCCTGGAATCACAGCAAGTACATTGTCCCATCCTCCTCTAACACCTCCACAGTGCCTCTCAATGAAAGCACCAAATGTTAGGAAGCTAATTTAGAACCCTAACAAGCTAGAGAAAGCTATAAATAAAATAAAAGACAAATACAATTAAGAGAGAGATAAAATAAAAATAAAGACTTTCATTGATTTCATTGATTGATTCTCAAATAACACATTACACTTTAATATATAGAACTCTAAATGCATAATAGTCATACATGTGGCATAATCTCAAAACCTTAAGAACATTCTAGAAATATTAAAATACTAAATAATATATTAAAACTACTAAATAAAATATCTAATATCACTTTCTATCATACGGGAATTATTTGGGAGTTTGGGTTTGGGGAGGTAAAAACCGTCTCCGACCCGCCCCGTTGTCATGTCTAAATGTAGTTGAGCACACTATGTGGTCTTCCTTTTGGACTTCACTTATGTTTTTGTGTGCTGGATTAGCCCCAGTGATGCTTGGTGTCATGATAGTGCATGATTGTCTATTATTATCACACTTAATTGTCAAGATAATAACAAGAACATGAGGGATTCTAGAGCAAAGTTCTTATGTTGAGCTTGTGTAAAAAGGATAAGGACGAAAAGTTATAGGGAAATTACAATGATTCAGCATAGCATGCATAAGTGTATTTTCCTATCACATGCAAAATAATATCTCTTATTCACTGGGCCAACACTTAATGGCTGAAGAAGTCTGACATAAATACCAATAAATGAGATATAAAACAAAACAAAACTTTACATTAGAGGGGGCTATATTATAAATTAGGGGTGGACATCGGTTCGGTTAGGTTCAGGTTCGGGTCCAAAACCTTAAACCGGACCAACCCACGGGTGAGAAATATAAACCCACTTCCGACCATATAAATTTTCGGTTTACTCGGATTCGGTTTTTATCGGATTCGGTTTACTATGTCAGTTTTTTTCGATTAAGCATCAAATTAATTTTTCCAGATCTAGTCCATTTTCTTGTTATTAGTTTCTTCATCAATTGGTTTTCTTTTTCAAGGCCATGTACTCTGCAAAACCTCAATCATCTTTTAGAAAGATTAAAACACAACAATTTCTAAATACAAAAATCTTACATTTTATCAAATCCAAATCTTACATTTTATCAAATCCAAACATTACACATTAAAAACATCTCAACCATAGATGCACAAAACTTATCAATCACCCAAATACAAGCTCTGCATCTATTTAAAAACCACAACCCTAAATCACTTTCAGAGTTATTCAATCCATAAATAAGAGATCTAAAAACATAAGAAATAAAAAAATTTGAAAAATTGCATTTCATCAAGATTGTAAAACCATCGCTTGTTGCTTTTCAAATCAGTAACCTATGAGAGTATGAGAAGACAATGAAAATATATAGATGGTGAGATGACAATAAGAGAGGGAGGCAAAGGTGAGATGAACTGAAGAAGAAGAAGAAGAAGGAGGCAGAGAAAGATTATGCGGCGGTGAATCCAAAAGAAAAAGAAAGATGAAGTAAGAAAAAAAAAAGAAGGAATTAGGGTTATTGAAGGGAGAGACATCTAACTCTAACTATTAAATGATATTAAGATTGGTATAATAATAAAGTAATAACTGGTTCGGTCGGGTCCGGTCACCGACGGATTTAATATTTTCATCCGAACCGAACCGATATAATCCATTAAAAACCGAATTAATTAACCGTTTGATACGTTTACCCAGTGTTATCCGACCCGAAGCGTAAAATTCAATTTGGGTCGGTCGAATTTTCTCGGTTGAATTATTTTTGTCCAGCCCTGTTATAAACTAGAGAATGAACGAATCAAAGGATGTGCACGTGCCTACAATGTGTTACCCCATTTTCATTTATATTGTGAAGCTAACACTAAGAGTCAATACACCAAATGTCACTCACAATTGGAAGATTGCAAGATATTGTCGTGGCTTCTTATGTTTATCTTTTTATAACTCTGTTTTAGAAATGTGTATTCTTATTTGTTGCTCGACTCATCATGAGCTAGTTAGATTTTGTTGGATTAATGTGAAGTTCTTTTGACAAGTAATCCTTTGAATATGATTAACTGTGTTTTTATGTCATTTTTAGTTCTTGAATGTTTATGTTATATGTTTAACTAGTAGCTTGATCAATATAGAGTTAAATACAAATTTATTAAGTTGTAGCAGTCGTTAGTAAATGGATTTCAAAAACAAATATAGTTAAATATCGAGTAGATATATGTTGCTTACTTAATCACTTTAGACCTAAAAGAATAGGGATGTAGTAGTAAACATGACAAATTTTACTTTAAGTGTAATAGAGGCAATGACGGCTTAAACATAAGGTAATCTTAATGAACCATTGCATATTTTTTTATGTTGTTAACAAACACCAAAAGGTTTAGCTTTGATCACATATGCCATCACACCACACGACATCACAAACACTAAATGAAATCAATGAATGGAACATTGTCCAACATTCTTAAAAAATCTAATTTGAACTCACTACTATATGTTACTTTTACATAAATTATGACATGTTACCCAATTGTATTATTTGTTGGCTCATTAATTATTTGATCACTGATGATACTCTGTCATTGCATAATTATTATGAACAAATTTGATGTAATCGAAATATTTTTGAGCAAAATATGAGTTAAAATGAAGAAGAAATGAGAAGAATAGAAGAAGAGGATTAAAACGAAGAAAAATAGACTTAGAAGAAAAAAGGAAGCAAAATAAGCAATTTGGTCCCTGGAATCATCATGGTCGCGATAGATTTTCATCGCGATCACAATGCTTTACATTATGGTCGTGATGGTTGAGTGAATTGACACATTTTGGCTACTTTAAAAAGAAAAGAAAGGCATTTTTGCAAGGGTTCCAAATTTTAGAGAATATATTAGGCGACAATGCAATATTGGAGCTCAAGAATCATAGTTTTCAACCATTGAAGACGTCATTTTCCATTGATTTTCATTCATTGTTCATCTAAACTCATGGTAATTCATTGTTTAACTATGAGTAGCTAAATAACTCTTGATTAGGTTTTGTTAGACAATGCTGATTGAATCTGTTGAACTATGTAAGTGACTTTGTACTATTTTATTGATTTGATATTCTAGTTTTTATTCGATTATCTTTGTTCTTAAAGCTCACTATGTGTTAACGAGCATATGAATTGAACCTAAGATCATAACAATTACTGACCCTAACATTGTGAACTTGAAATATGATAGTTGTTCAAACTTAGTATTTAACTGGAGACAGGGAATTATAAGTTTGTGATCAAGAAATTAATGAGCGTTCTTGCCTATTTTTATTTCGAATCTCCTATTGCGCAAGGATCTCATCATACTCCTGTTGAAGCTCATATTGGAGATAAACTAGTCTTTTTGAATATATTATCTCTAAAGAGCATTGGATACCCCTGAGTCTCTTCTCAATGTTATGTTCCCGTTTATTGTTATTGGCAAAAAAAATCTTATTAAAAGGATAGAGTCATGTTGCACATTTTGTAGACAATTTACAATGCCATATGAGGATTTCCCCTAAGCAGTATGGACTGTATTAGAGTATTCCAGGTGAGTGATCTAAGTTGCCTACAACCTAAAAGGATGCGGCCCGTGGTCTTGGAGGGGAAGGTCACACCTAAGGAGAACGAGGTTTTGATCATAATAAATTTTACACAACACCTCAACATATGCAACAAGGAAGGCCATGTACTAAGAAACATCAACAGGGCCTTATCCAGCTTGCGATAGACCATTCGATTACCATTACAAGGCCTATTCCATGTGAATTTCTCACCAATCATGTATACTTCAACTAAACTACATTTATCAATGACATTCAACAAAGAAGTTTCCCTAGAATGATTAAAATTACCTATTTTTTGTTCACTAAGATAAATGATGTTGTTAAAGTCTCCAATCAATATCCAATACCATCAACAATGTTCCTCTAATCAATGGGGTGGAGCTACATATAAAGACGGGAAGTGTACACAGGACTAGCATAAATTCTAATTACATACCAAGAGGAAGTTCCAAATGATAACTTGATAGTAATTGAATCCATAAAAACATCATGCACAACAATTACAATATTACTACCATTCCGCTTTAGCATCCAAATGCCCCCAGATTGACCACGTGCACTCATGTACTGAACACTCACATATCCAACTCTATCCCATAAGGATTTGGTCTTATGAAAACCAATATGTATTTCCACAACAATTAAAAACGTTGGAAAGTGTTTTCTAATCACATCCATCGTGTGTCTTTTAGCCTTATTATTATAGGCTCCCTAGATATTCCAAGAGAGCACAACGACTTCTTTGAAACCTAACATAACCAGTCTAGTTGATGGAGGTGATAAAGTCAGTCCCAAACACATGACAATTTACGTAGTCGGGTCCCATTTAATGGGAGTTTCACGAACAACTTCCTTTTTTTGAGTAGCACCCTCATCCATATCGCATTGGTTATTTCCATCTGCATGACTTCCTGTCGGTTCAAAACGCGAAATAATGTATCATGTGATGGTCTCCAAACCCAAATTTACTATGAGAGCGATGCAAATGTATTTAGCAATGGCAGGTACAACATTTTGTGTTGGGCATGAGTTAAAAGTTGGCCCAGTTTTGTGCGGAGGTCCACTAATAACAAGATGTGGTTCCAAAATGGAAGACTTGGTCTTGGAGCAAGGGTCTCCTCTTCGTTAGGGATGTAAATGGATATCCATGTGAACAAATACTATGATATCCGTATTCCGTTGGATAAATATGATATTCATATTCGCCCTATATTCATGCGGGGTTAAGCGGGTAATTCGTGGGTTTTACAGTATCCGTGAATATTTTCAGATATCTATGGATAATATTGTTTTATAAAAATCATTTTTTGAAAAAAAAAAATCGCTCTTAATTTTAACAAGACATAAAAAGTTATTATCACATAACATCCATACAATTCGCTCTTAGTTTAACAATAAAATTTCATCACATTAATTTTTCTTCTTATTCATCAAATTATAATTAGATTCAAACATAATATCCATACATATCATTTTTAGCCAAACAAATAAAAGATATTGCGATTGTGAGTTATGATGGAAGAGCGGACGATAGAGGAGTAAGAAGGGAGACACTGGTTCGGCAGAGGAATGACGACACTAGTTGATTGGATTGTGAAATTGTTGAAGTCAGGTATGAAGTATTGAAGAGTTTAAATATTAAATGGCTAATAGAATTTGAATGAAATGTGAAAGGTTTTCTTCAAAGAAAATTAAAAAACAAGAAAGAAATATAAGACTAATTTTTTTAGATGATGAAAAGATAAGGTATAATAAACTAATGATATTTAAATGGTTTTTATAATTTATTAACATATATGGATATTCGCGGGCACAAATATCATTAAACCCGCATCCATATCCATTAACAAACAAGTATTTAAATATTCATTTATTTTATCCATGGATATCCATTAAGCTACCCGCCCCATATCCGTGACAGATTTTATTCACGGATATCCGCGAGTACAAATTTTTTGGCCATCCTTACTCTTCGTGCTGTCTGACGCGTGCCTGAGGTGGATTCACTTTTATCAAATTGTCGTTTATTGGAAACAACGTCATGTTGTTGTGTCCAGTAGTTTTGATGCCATAGCTTATTCCTTTTAAGGAAATGTCAATCCCTTAGATTTTAGAGCTCACCAGATCTTTAGGCACATTATTGGATAAAGATTTCCCTTGACAATAACTGACTCTTTTTTTGTTGCTTTATTTTCTATACACCACCAAGCAATCACCACCAACTACATTTATTTCTCCAGAATCTTTTGCTACAATTTCAGTGTTATCATCTCTCACTTGATGACTTCGTTCCGTTAGTCTTTGTTCATAGACAACATTGTTTTCTGGCGGACCTTTTGGTTGCGGCACTCACTGTAGGAACGGTCTGCTGCGTCAGTTTAATTGGCATATTCTTGCAATCACACATGTGATGTTTATAACAAACACAATTGGAGCAAATAATGTGAAGACATTCATAGTGCACGTTGTACTAATGACCATTAACATTGAACTTTCCAACAACCAGATAGGTCTGATCAGTCTCCACACAAATTCTCGCAAATGTTCCTCTATATACATTCAAGGTGTTAGTATTTACCTTAACAATAGTACCCACAATAGATGTAAAACCAAGAAGAACACTTTCAACATAATACAATAAGTGAAGCCCTAAAAATCGAATTCAAACTCGAGTCTTCTCCGCCTATATAAGAGAAGATGTAAAATCTAGAATCCATCGAACCACTGCCAAATAATAGTCAAACAACATTCACATGGCTTCTGACACAATTTGCATGAGTATTTTTTTTTTCTTTTTCATATATTATAGATGTTTTTAAAACTCAAATAATTTAAAATTATAGATCATAAATTTATTATAAATTTATTTTGAGTTTTTTTGTTGTTGATATGACATAGTTACCCTTGTTATATGGTGAGTTTGGGAGAGTGAGAAAGTGGTACTGTACTAGGGTTCAGTCACAATGAGCTTGTCTCTCATTCAAGGCTATTCTTCTGCTGAAGAAGATGAACCACATCAACCTCCCATCCACGATTCCGACACCGACGACCAAGAATACGCCGATGAAAACGCCGGCGAACCCTCCGCCGCCGCCCATCCATCTTTGGGAGATAGATCCATCTTCGACCACCTTCCCCCACCTTCTTCTGCCTCCGGTCTCCCTTCTGCATTTGACGCTTTCTCCGAAGTAATTTGTTTGAATTTTGTTAAACCCTAAAAAATCAAAGTTTTATCTGTTTTTTCTCGTGAAATGGAATCTTGCTCCTCTTAGTTATTGAACCTCTTGGTTTTTTTTCCTAATTGAGATTCCAGGACCACCTCAATTCCTCAACAATAGCGTGGATGAGTTCAATCCAGTCAAAGATGCTGATCAACGAGGTTCAAGGAGGCATCGCAGGGAGAAGAAGGATTTACCCACAGGTATTCTATCATTAGTTTTGTATTTCTGAGTATGAGCTTCTTTGTATTGGATTATGTGAGGTTGCTTAGGGCTCTTTAGATAAACAACTTATTTGCAGCTTAAAACACAAGTGTTTATTAAAATAAGCTTTTGTGAATAGGCTTATTGTTTTTTCAAGTTAACTTGGAGCTAAAAATGAACAAGAGTCTCTTATGACAACCAAATTGATAGCAGTTGAATTGCATAGTTCTAGAAGTCTTCCACCAATTTTTGGGTCCCTTTAAGTTTCTTTCCGCTTCTCTACAACATTCACTCCAAAAGAATCCAGGAACCCCAATCATCCAAATGCCAAAGAAGGAGAAGGCACCAGTGCTTTTCCTATCTGATTGCACCAACAAATTTACAATTAAAATACCTTATTAAGCTGCAAATTCCCCCTTTTTAAATATGACAAAGCCATCCTAGGTGTACCAAATAGGTACCTAAGGATGTTTGGCAGCTTTTAAGTGAGACTCCTATGGGAAAACTTGATACTTTGCGCATATCTCTTGTCTATCCCATTGTCTTTTACTATGCATTGCGTATTTTATTGTTTACCTGTTATATCTTCTATTTTTATCTCATTATTTTCACCTCTCTTTAATTTTGAAAAGCATGCATAGTCAAGTTTTGACCTGTTCACTTTACGGTTATGTTGGCAATAAAAGCTTAACCAGTTTGATAGAAGCATCATGCTTAACCTCCATGACAGAAGCAACAGCATGAGCCATATGACAAGTTTGACCACCAAGCAGAAACTATATGTCAAAGTTTAACCATTTGACAAAAGCACAAAGTAAACAATGAATGTGAACAAAAAAATCCGAAAATGAAAGTAAAAAATAATCAAGAATAAAGATCAAATGGAAAAGAACAAAGGATGATACATATGGGCGATCAAAACGGAAAAGGAAAATAGAAATGAAATGAGAGGATTTTCTCTGAAGAAAATCAGGAAAGGAAAATGACAACGGGGTAAGTGTTTAGAAACTGTGAAAAAGAAAAAATTGAAATAACCAAGAGTTGGATTTTCTCGAGAAAATGCAGCGAAATTATACTTCAAGGAGGAAACCAATGCTTTAACACCATGTTGAGAAGCATGGCATCCATGGAAAAGATAAAGAAAAGCCTACAAATATATTTTATTGATGACTGTAGGAATGATACAAAAATGCTTTAACTCTTATGCTTTTTTTAATGGCAAATTAAACTATGTTGCTTGCTATTACCCCGTAAACCTCACATTAGTTTATCTGAATGCAAATATATAATCCTTAAGAACCATAAATATAATTCTTATTAATTTTTCTTATACGCAAACTACTGTGTCCAATGTCCGAACTTACATGACCTGCATTTCAGGATTATCAGTGTTGGATTTTTACATTCTCAAGAACTGTTGTGCCTGTCTGCTTTCAGATTTTTCAATGAAGTCTTTTGGGTTTACTCTTGTTATTAACCATGAATTCATTTTAATATGACGTCAAACATAGACCTTCTTCCTTTTGTCAATGTTACAAGCTTTTTTATGGTTGCCAATGGCTTTTTCTTGTTCTTATAGATCTACTATGGTGTAGAACTAACTAGATGGATACCTGTGTAAAGTTTTGGCTATTTTACCTTGATTGCCAATTTGTTACCTGAATAAGTTTACCTACCAGGCTTGGTTTTGGATTGGATTAAAACTAATTAGGTTCCCATGCTACAACTATGGGATAATTTGGTAATAATGTGTATGAATAGAGGATATAGTTTCCTGCTGTGCAAAGGAAGTTGTGCTAGTGATATGTATCACAAATTGTAAAAGTTAATCTGTTAAATGAAGACACGTAAATGGTTTACATTTTATATTGTGCTTCTACCAAGTTGGTGGCACTCTCTCCGTTTCAAAATGACTGTCCTTTTACCAAATAAATTTGGTCTCAACATGAATGTCATTTTTACTTTTCAATGTAGAAATGATTGTTATTTTTTCAATTGTGTCTGTTCGTCAATTTTAAATAGTATTTTTTTTTCTGTACACAATGCTTCTGGCTTATGTTGCTTAAGCTGATGATATCTTAAATGTACTTTTACTAAGGAAAACAACTAATGGGCAGTAAGAATATTTTTATGAAGAATATTCTATTAATTCTTATTGGGTTATACCCGATGTTGCAATGTCAAGTTATTGTGTATATTTCCATTTTTCTTGACTTGAGTGTGTATTTGTTGATATGTCGGTAAATCTTTGATAGGTGCTGTAGTTGAGGCAAAAGCTCAACTAGTTGGGATTCATGAGCGAGTAAGAAGTGACATCAATGGTGGCCAACCAGCAACACCAGCTGCCTTGAGCACATCAGAAGTTGTTAAGCGGGTGCCAACTGCAACAAATCCTAATGCTGAAGATGCTGCAGAGCTTTTGAGGTATCCATTATTCCTTTCTAAGATCATTGGTTGTGGTGTACTGATTGACATGTATGGAAATTAAACTCTAATAGTAATATTTTGTTTGTGGGTAGATTCTGTTTTTTTATTGCTTGTAGTCTGATTACTTTATTTTCTCTGTAGAATGTGCTTGCAGTGTGGAATTCCCAAGACCTACTCCAGTGCGCGTGGAATGGTCTGCCCTGTATGTGGTGATCGCCCTCCGCCGGATCCAAATGCAGAGTCCAAGAAAAAAGGATCAACCATTAAAGATAAGGAAAAATCTAAGAGGATGAGGGGTCAATCATCTCATGCAAGTTGGAAAAGTGAAACAGAGATGCAGTTAAGACAACATTTTGATTAGCATTATTTGTTTGTAGGTTATGTTGGGACTATGTTGTTAAATTAGAAAAGTTTGTTGTTAATTATGTCAACCGATGTAAAAGATGCTCTACATATGACCGGGCTTTATGATTACAAAACTTTTTTACACTGCATCTCCATTAAACTCAATTATCCCACTGTAGCCTCGCCTTTATTCAAAACAAACTATAATCTCCAGTAGTGCTTCAATGGATGAAATTTCCCAAAATTCATAAAGAAAAGAAAAGAAAAATCTCATAAAGATAAAAATTGTTTTACATATAGAATGTTTATGTTACATTTTTGTTATTGGAACAAGAATAATAACTATAATTTGTAATAATTTCTTTGTTGCAAGCATGTTTCTCCCATTATCATTCATATAATTTCTCTTAATGAAATAAGAATGGTGTGATGTTTTTCTTACATAAATAACTAGTAATAACTACTAACAAATCCGTGCGTTTGCACGGGTTAAAGTTGTTTTATTTAAAATGTAAAATTTGAAATAAACATAAAAGAAAATTATTATTTAATATACATAATTTAAAATCATGAATTGTTAATAGAATAGTTTATATAAAACGAAATGTATTTATAATGATGTTTAGAAAAAAGAATAATATTAATAGTATAATAATATTAGAAGAAGATATTAATTGATAAATAAATAAATGTAATTTTGTAAATATTTACAAATATGACTAATATAATATAAATATTTACGAATACGTTGTTGATTAAAATAAAAATAAAAAAAGTATTGTGGTGTTAATGTCCCGTGAAAATAATAAATTTCAGTAATAAAAGTTAAATGAAAGTTGATCATATAAATTTAATTGTATTAAATAACAATATAAAAAAATGACCCATGAAAAGGAGAAAAAAAATAAAAGATAAATTTTTACATTTGATAATAAGAAAAATGACTCATGTATTATATTGATAGTGACCCGTGAAATGAAAAATTTTATTATCATATTTATATTGACGTGTATCTTAACCACATGGTGTTGTTTATTTGTAACATCTTAACATTTATGACATATATAATTATACAATACATTATTATTAAAGCAAATTATGTGGTCTTCGATAAATATTTGTTTTTTTAACTAAGTAGTTAATAAGATAATTTTTGAAATAATTGATCAATAAAATTAAAATTTACGTTTAATTTATTTTTAAAATATTGAGAAACTCTTTTTTAATATATATTTAAATATGGTGGAAAAAATATGGTGGAAAAAAATTCTCCCTTGTTTATGCTAACAGCACCAATGTCCCATTTACTTTTGAAGTATATTGTCTGTTTTCCTTTTTTAACTGAAATATAGATGGAAGATTTATCTAGTAGGCAATTGAGAGAGAAGATAAAAGGCAAGCTTGAAAGCATGTATTTTCAGAAACAAAGTTTTGCTATTTCTAGAGTTTTTGAAAATGCTAGATCTATTTTCAAAATTTAGAGAAAACTTCTATTTTTGGTTGGAGAAAAAAAATATAGCACATACATATAATCAAGACTAAATAATTTCCCTTGCTTATCATGCATATATATAACTCTTTTCCTGATAAAACTCAGGCAGAAATGACACTATCACTGGACTTTCTAGGAAATAATTGAATGCTACGGTTCAAGCCGATGCTCGTCCAGATAACTACATAACTTCAACAAAAATCTAAATGTATGAAAAGAAACTTGTATGCATGTGCCCCTAAAAGATACATAGACAGTTCCACACAAGTATGCATGATACAACTACATATCACTTTAACATATATATTACTCAAACCAATTGGTGAGTAAAACATTCATCCCTTATATACAACAAACATTCTAAATTGTGCCATAAACTGCACAATCCAGAGGGGGTGTGATACACATGTTAATGGTCAGCCATACCAGAATCATAGGATGAGTTGTGTTGACATTACCTAGTCTTCTCGACAAAGAACTCATCCCTTCAAAACATTGTCTCCCAACTTCCCTTCGATACAGCAAGAGCGGCCAAACCAACAGTTGAATTCTACCCCAAGCAAAAAATATAAATTCAAATTCAAACCAAAGTGACCATACAGCTTCTAGAGTAAAGTTATATTTGTGACTTCTGAATTGGCATGGCCATTCTTCAAAATCAGCACCAAATATGCCTAGTGATTCACCCATTTTTCTCCTAACAAAAGCCTTCTCCTTCAGAAAGTCTAAATTTCTGCCAATTGATATTGCAATTCACAGTGGTAATGTCAACTACAGTCAGGCACTAAAAAACATACGTTCATTAATCTACAATCGATTGCCTCAGTTTGCAATAATTATCACACAAAAAAATGTACCATGAAGGCCAAACATATGAAATCTAGCACATAATATATATGAAAATTGAAGAAAAAAAAGACTAATAGCATAATGTTAGTGTAACTCATTGGATTAGTTGCATGTTTGGCAATTGTAAATCAAAAAATGAAAGCGGTTCTTATAGGAACGTTGTAAGTAATGACTTCCCAAACTGGATTAATACCTGCAAATGGCTAGCAACATTTTCTTTTGTCAAACCAGTGACGTTCATCAATTCAAGTATTCTCTTTGGCACAACCTCTGAAACACAAGGACACGAAACAACTGATAAGCAATAAATGCTTTATGATTACTACATTCCGAAGACGTCTCTAGTCATTGTTACAAAAGAAAACGAAATAGAAAGAAAAAAGTTGGAAATTCTTACTGTCAAGCCCTAGTTGATTCACAACACTGACAAATTGTTGATGCAGTTCTATTGACCACACTATATTTAACAGAAACCTGCAGTTGTGGATATCATTTATCAACTACTTCAATGAGGGTTGTCTCATAGTCACTTGGTGCCTCAAATCCATGAAGATTCATCACAGTTGCAGCTACATTGGCCAACCCACCGGTGGGAACATCGTTGTGGAACTAAACATATGACAGTTGATTATCATGGCCATATTATGTAGTTTCAAGCTTTTCAAATGATTTTGATGAAGACAACAAATATTACTTGAACATAATCATGCTAAAAAAGGAAGTGGATCAAAT
Source organism: Lathyrus tuberosus (assembly GCA_022829125.1). Taxonomy (NCBI): domain Eukaryota; kingdom Viridiplantae; phylum Streptophyta; class Magnoliopsida; order Fabales; family Fabaceae; genus Lathyrus; species Lathyrus tuberosus. Next base: position 3,337,212 of record JALAZF010000164.1, on the reverse strand, counting down.
GTATACAAGCAAGAACTCAAAGTTTTTTACATATTACAAGACTTGAAGAAATTCTCAAGAAATAATCAAGGTTAAACTTTCACTCATTATGTGGTACATACAAGTGTTCAATACATTTTCTTCATATTGCATTTATCATATAAAAAGGTTTTGATTCATATTCATGAAGATTGCATTTCATAAAATTAAGTATTTTTTCAAAACTGGACGCATGTAACCGGTTACCACTGAACAGATTTAAAAAATAAATGCAACTCTTCATGCTTCTTTCACAAACCTTTTCCATTTGAACCATGGCATCCCTATATTAATTATATCTGTTTGTAGAGGTGTTTAAGCATTATAAAAGCATAAAATTGTCAGATTTTAAACTCACCTCCTTCGCTAAAATTTTAAAACAATCATTCTTCTCAATTCTTACATTTTTATCAAAGTGTTCTTCAAACTTTTCTAAGTGAAACTTCTGCACATAAACCTTCATATACATTGCATTTGTTTCATCCTCATTGTGTCGAACACTTGTATAAACCTTATTAGAGTGATTGTTATTTAAGGGGGAGATCAATCTCTAGATTGATACATTGAAGATTCAAACTTTCTGCACACATACAAAATTCAGACTTGTGATATTTTGATTACAACTTATTTTTAGGATTGTTAAAGATAAGTTTGTAAGGTTTTCCTTGTGATCCGGATTGTGGATACAAGAGGTCCATTTGTGAGATATTTATTCTCGATTGGACTTTAAACATTTGTAAATCCAAGAGGAGTGTTCTTGGTTGTTAGAGTGGTATAGTAAGACATAGTCTTGTCTTGTCTAGGAATCTAACATTATAGTGAAATTCTCTTTCAAGTTGAAAGGGGAGTGGAGTACTCTCGACGTATGAGGGGAACCACTATACGTCTCGGTGTTCATTTACTTTCCGCATTTACCATTTCAACACTTAGAAATCTTTAGGAAAGTAAAAAATCAAAAATCGTTAAAAATCAGGATAATCTTCTAAGAACCTAACTCACCCCCCTCTTAGGCTCACATATAACTTACAATTGGCATCAGAGCAGGTTAGGTAACCTGTTCCGACAAGATCCAGCATGGCTTCCACAAGCACGAACCCGATTTTCAAAGACGATGGAAGTAGTAACAAGCCCCCACTTTTCTCTGGAGAGTATTTTGATTTTTGGAAGATTCGTATGAGAGCACATCTTGAAGCACAAGGAGAAGGTATATGGGAAGCTATTGAGAATGATCCACATAATCCTGTGAATGTAGTCAATGGTGTTGGTACTGCAAAATTAAAAAGTACATATGATGAAGAAGATGAGAGAAAAATTCTAAATGAAAAGAAAGCTATCAATCTTCTTCAAAGTGCCTTAAGTATTGATGAGTTCTTTCGTGTTTGTCAATGTAAATCGGCAAAAGAAATATGGGATACTTTGGTAGAAACACATGAAGGAACGGCTGAAGTTAAAAGATCTAGACTAAATACTCTAAGTCAAGAATATGAAATGTTCCGAATGCAGCCCGGAGAAACCATTGTTGCATTACAGAAAAGATTTGTTCATTTGACTAACCACTTAATAGCACTTGGTAAGACATTCTCAAATGATGAACTAAATCTCAAAATTCTAAGATCTTTGACAAGAGAATGGCAACCAAAAGTAACGGCAATATCGGAAAAGAAAAGTCTCTCTACGATGACTTCCGCATCTCTATTTGGTAAACTTCAAGAACATGAGTTAGAACTTGGACAACTTGAAAAACATGAACTTCAAGACAAGAAGTCCAAAGGTATTGCTTTAAAGGTAGATGCAAAAGGAAAACAAAATGACGACTCATCGGAGGAAGACGAAAATTTCATGCTTCTAGTAAAAAGACTTGGAAAATTCTTTGGAAATAAAGATAAGTCTTTTTATGCTAAAAGGAAGAAACACTTTAAGAAAAAGGATACTTCAACTTCATCTCAAGACATTACATGTTATGAATGTGGGAAGCAAGGTCACATAAAACCCGAATGTCCACAACTTGCAAAGAAATGAAGTTTTAAAGGAAAGAAGGAATCAAAAAATAAGAAGGCATACATTTCATGGGAAGACAACGAAATTAATTCATCATCTGACTCGGAGAGCGGTGAAAGCGCAAAACTAGCACTTATGGATACACATAACTCCGAAGATGAAAATGACGAGGTTAATACTAAATTTTCTCTTTATGATAATGATGCACAAGAAGCCATAAATGAACTCTTAAATGAATGTAAGGTCTTATGTAAAACAATTTCTTCACAAAAAAGACAAATAACATCTTTAGAAGAAAAAGTCGATGTTATGGAAAAAGAGTCAAAAGATGAACAACAAAAGAAAGCAAGTGAAGAAAAACAAGAGTTGATATGTAAAAATTGTGAATCACTTTCATTCCAAATTGTTCAATTAAAAAGAGTCTTAGAAAGATATGAGAAAGGACAAATTGGTTTAGAAGCGGTCCTTAGTCAACAAAGATATTCAAATGACAAAAGTGGACTTGGTTATTCAAAATTTTCTAAACCAAGCTCTAGTAAAACAATCTTTGTTAAGGCTAGTGACCAAACTTCTAAGGAAAAAGTGAACAAACCTAGGAATGTGCATCCTTATCCTAAAAAGAAAAGAACTCCTATTAAGAAAAGATTTCCTAAAAAGAAATCATATGTTCCTAGATATAAAAGCAATTTTGTTCCTACTTGTTTTTATTGTGGTATTATTGGCCATACACCTAATGCTTGATATGTAAGAAACTTTAGTGTTGCAAGTGGGCATTATGTGTGGGTAAAGAAAGGTACTAATTATGAAGGACCCAAGGCTATTTGGGTACCTAACAAAACTTAATTTGTTTTGTAGGTTTGCTTGAAGACCACTTCAAATCTATGGTATCTTGATAGTGGTTGTTCGAAGCATATGACCGGAGATATAAACAAATTTTCAAGTCTAGTGCTTAAGGCCAAGGGTTATGTTACTTATGGAGATAACAATAAAGGAAAGATTCTTGGCGTAGGCAATGTTGGTTCACCACCTTTCACAACAATTGAAGACGTGCTTTATGTTGAAAGCTTAAAGCATAATCTTATTAGCATAAGCCAACTTTGTGACAAAGGATTCAAAATCAAGTTCACTAAAGATGAATGTTTGATAGAAGACGAAGTCACTAATGAGGTAATGCTTAAAGGTAATAGAATTAACAATATTTTTATGATTTCCCTTGATAACACTTCTTTGAAGGTTAAATGTCTTATGGCAAGCAAAAATGATTCATGGCTTTGGCACAAAAGGATTGCTCACATTCATATGGAGCATTTGAATAAATTAATTAAGCATGATTTAGTTATTGGATTACCAAAGATAAAATATGTCAAAGATAAGTTGTGTGGTGCATGTCAAAAAGGGAAACAATACAAGTCAACTTTCAAATTTAAAGATGTGGTGTCCACTTCAAGGCCACTACAATTGTTGCATATGGACTTATTTGGTCCATCAAGAACAAGAAGCTTCGGAGGTAATGTATATGCTTTAGTTATTATTGATGATTTCTCTAGATATACTTGGACATTCTTTTTAGTGCAGAAAAGTGATGCATTTAAGGCGTTCAAGAAATATGCAAAGCAAATTCAAAATGAGAAGTCACTTTCAATTGCCTCCATAAGAACCGACCATGGTGGAGAATTCCAAAATGCTTCCTTTGAAGAATTTTGTGAAGAACATGGAATATCTCACAACTTCTCGGCACCAAGGACTCCTCAACAAAATGGAGTGGTGGAGAGAAAGAATAGGTCATTAGTGGAACTTGCAAGAATAATGCTTAGCGATTCAAATATTCCAAAATACTTTTGGGCGGATGCGGTGAGCACGACATGTTTTGTAAGTAATCGTGTTAACATTAGACATATTCTAAAGAAAACTCCCTATGAACTTTTCAAAGGGAGGAAACCAAACATTGCTTATTTTCACATTTTTGGATGCAAATGTTTTGTCTTAAACAATGACAAAGACAATCTTGGTAAGTTCGATGAAAAATCGGATGAAGGTATATTTCTTGGTTATTCTCTTACAAGTAAGGCTTATAGAATTTATAATAAAAGAACTTTAACAGTTGAAGAATCTATGCATGTTAAGTTTGATGAATCTAACCCCTCCGAGGAGGATATTATTTTATGTGATGATGATGAAATTGTAGAAGTTCCCCAAGAAGATACTTCAAGAGAGAATCAAGTGGAACTCCAAGAAGAATCAATTCAACAAGAGTCAAATTTAAATGATCTACCTAAGGAATGGAGGACTCATAGAGATCATCCAATTGACAAAGTTATTGGTGATATTAGTCAAGGTGTAGCAACAAGGTTAAATCTTAAAGATGCTTGTTTAAGTATGGCGTTTGTCTCACAAATTGAACCTTCCAAAGTTGGTGAAGCCTTAAGTGACGATCATTGGATTATTGCTATGCAAGAAGAGTTAAACCAATTCGAAAGGAATCAAGTTTTGGAACTTGTTCCTAGACCAAGTGATAAACACATCATTGGTACAAAATGGGTGTTTAAGAACAAACTTGACGAGAATGGAATAATTGTTCGAAACAAAGCAAGGTTGGTGGCACAAGGTTACAATCAAGAAGAAGGTATTGATTTCGAGGAAACATTCGCTCCGGTTGCAAGGTTAGAAGCTATCCGTTTATTACTTGCTTATGCATGTTCATTAAATTTTCAACTATATCAAATGGATGTCAAAAGCGCATTCTTGAATGGCTACATCAATGAAGAAGTCTATGTCAAACAACCCCCGGGCTTTGAAGACTTCAAGAATCCTTCACATGTCTTCAAATTAAAGAAAGTTCTTTATGGCTTAAAGCAAGCACCAAGAGCATGGTATGATCGTCTTAGCAATTTTCTTTGTGAAAAGGGATTTGTAAAAGGCAAAGTTGACAAGACATTGTTCATTAAGAAAGCAAAAAACAATACTTTGTTAGTCCAAGTCTATGTTGATGACATCATATTCGGTTCAACGAACGAAGATCTTTGTAAAGAATTCTCATTAATGATGCAAGGAGAGTTTAAGATGTCTATGATGGGAAAGATGAATTACTTTCTTGGACTTCATATCAAACAACTAAAGGACGGTATATTCATCAACCAATCCAAGTATTGCAAAGAATTGTTGAAAAGATTCGACATGGATAGTTGCAAGGCTATGGCTACACCAATGGGATCCGAAACCTATGTTGATCAAGATGAATCGGGTGCTTCCATTGATATTACGAAGTATCGAGGTATGATTGGTTCTTTATTATATTTGACGGCAAGCCGTCCTGACATAATGTTTAGTGTGTGTTTATGTGCTCGTTTTTAAGCAAATCCAAAGGAGTCACATCTCACCGCTGTGAAAAGAATCATGAAGTATCTCAAGGGAATGACGAACGTTGGCCTATGCTATCCAAAAGGTAGTATGTGTAATTTGGTTGGTTATTCTGACGCGGATTATGCAGGTTGCAAAACTGATAGAAAAAGCATGAGTGGAACATGTCACATTTTAGGAAATGCTTTAGTTTCATGGTCCTGTAAGAAACAAGCGTGTGTTGTTCTTAGTATGGCTGAAGCAGAATACATAGCAGCGAGTAGTTATTGTGCACAAAATCTTTGGCTAAAGCAACAATTAAGTGACTATGGAATCGATCTTGGATGCATACCACTTCGATGCGACAACACAAGTGCTATCAATATTACAAAGAATTCAGTCATCACTAAAGAACCAAACACATAGACATTCGACATCATTTTCTACATGATCATGTGCTTAAAGGAGATGTTGAAGTCACATTTGTGGATACACATAATCAACTAGCGGACATTTTCACAAAACCTCTCGCAAAAGAACCGTTTTTCAGGATTCTTCGAGAACTTGGCATATTGCATGAAGGTGACATTTAATCTTCAATTTTTATTCATTATATGTCATAATGAAACCAAGGTACACAAAACATTAATTACTTTTATTTTTTTTTATTTTTGCACTAATTGATAATAATTGATGTATGTGACATTTTATGAATTCTCCTATTTTCTCATATAATTAATTTATGTTTTATAAAAAAAAAATCATCATAAGTTGCATTTCTATGTGTAGTAACATGTCAAGATAATTTTTTTTGGAAAAATCACATAATTTGGGCTATGCAAAGCTACTGTTTTTGACTGTTTGCCTGCTGTAACCGGTTATCAGTTAAGCTGTAACCGGTTACCATGTGTTATTTTTGCCTTATTTGTGCAGTTTTGTACAATGTAACCGGTTATCAGTTACGCTGTAACCGGTTACCACTGGAACTTTCAGAAAAAAATTTATTCAATTTGTCACGTATATGTATTCCTTTATATTTGTTTTTTGTTTTTTGTTTTTATTTAATAATTTATTTTGGTCAAATATGATAATATGTTAGACTTATCTCTAAGCCTTGAAACTCTCATTTCCTATCATCTCACTTCATCTTCCCCACTCATTCAATATTTCTCATAAAAGCTCCATTGCTACTCTTAAAGAGAAATCAATACCCACTTTCCCAAATAACTCCATATAAGTCTCACCCTACTACATTCCATCCTCACATATCTCTCAATCTAATCCATTTTCGGATTCACCTCAAACCCTATAAACCTCATTTTTCAAAAAGCTTCAAGGATCATCCATGGCTCCCAACAGACAGAACAAGGGCAAAAAGAAAGCTGATGAAGGAGCCTCTGAGCAAGTTGAACAAGATCGTGCAACAACTGTTAAGGCCAGAAGATTGGATTTTGCCGTTCGTACCCGGAATCTCATGCCGGTAAAGTATGTTCTCTTTAAGGATTTTCCTTCACATAGCTTTACCTTTGAAACCTTGTTGAAAAATTCTGGTGTTGCTAAGCTAGTGGCAAAATCTGGCCCTTATTATCCTGACTTAGTTAGACAATTGTATTCCTCTATTGTGTTTTGCAAAGATGAGGTAGATGATGATATGCTCACAACTGTTGTTAAGAACAATGATTATTCATTGGATCTTGAGGATTTTGGAAAAGCATTAGGTGTTCCTTATAAGGATGGTGAAGAACTTCGTTCCGGTATTGTTCCGGAAAATGAAAATTGGGTTGGTTTTGAGAATCTAGCTTATTTTGCTAGTATTTCTAGGCGAGGAACTATGGATTTCGTTATGGCTAGACAACCGGCGAACTCTATCAGGATTGTCAAGAATGCATCTTGCTTAAGCGTGAGTGACCGAATGTTACATTATATCCTAGCCTACATTTTGGTTCCAAAGAATTCCAACCATTCTCAAGTGAGTGAACTTGAACTTCACCTTATCCGTTGCATGAAGTTAGACTTGAAGATAAATTAGGCTTATGTGATTTTCCACAATATGAAATATCAATTCGAGTTAACCGGAAGCTTGCCTTATGCTCGGTTTATGTCAAAAAATTTGGAATAAGAAAGTACTACTTGGTAGGGAACCTAGGCAAGACATGACTTCAAGAGATGAAATCAATGCTAAAACCGCCACGAAAAATACCGGAATAATTGTTGCTCCTAATGGACGGTTCATGTACAAGGAAGATTTGGAACAAGCTAATCCTCCGACCCCGGAAGGTGGTATTACCAATGAGTTTCTCTATTCGGAAATTGTCTCCATGAAACAACAAATGGCCCGTAACCATTATGAGACATGTCGCAGTTTCAATTCCCTTAAAAAGATGTTTAGCAAAATGACTTGTAATGTGGGAACAAGTACCGATCATGAAGAAGCAAGTGAGGAAGACCATAAGGAAGAGGAAGATGAGATGTCGGAAGACGAAGATTGACCCTAACCTATCCTATGTTATTATGTGTTTTCTATGTTTAGTTCTTGTTTTAGTTTAAGCTTAAGTTTTAAGGTATGTTTTGAAGTTTTAAGCCTAAGACATTATTATAGGCATGTTTTTCATTTGTATCCGTAATGGTTTATTAAGTGTTGTGTTTATGTTTGATTATGTTGTGTATGTTATGCTCTATTATATGTTTTGGTTCATTTCCATATTTTTCATATGTTTCGTAAGTTTCCTCTTATCCTTCCTTTTTGGTAATGACAAAGGGGGAGAAGAGACTATGTTTCTCTAACACTTTTGTACAGAATTGTAAGAACTCTTTTTGATACTCATGAATTGAGGGGGAGCATCATCAAAGGGGGAATATTTTCCAACTTTAGAGAAACATAATTAAAGCATACTTTCAAAGTTGGTTGTCATCATCAAAAAGGGGGAGAATGTAGTTTCAAGCTTTTCAAATGATTTTGATGAAGACAACAAATATTACTTGAATATAATCATGCTCAAAAAGGAAGTGGATCAAATGTATACAAGCAAGAACTCAAAGTTTTTTACATATTACAAGACTTGAAGAAATTCTCAAGAAATAATCAAGGTTAAACTTTCACTCATTATGTGGTACATACAAGTGTTCAATACATTTTCTTCATACTGCATTTATCATATAAAAAGGTTTTGATTCATATTCATGAAGATTGCATTTCATAAAATTAAGTATTTTTTCAAAACTGGACACATGTAACCGGTTACAGCTTAACTGATAACCGGTTAACACGAAGAAAATTTGAATTTCTTGGTTACGTTGCAGCGTGATAACCGGTTAGCAGTTATGCTGTAACCGGTTACCACTGAACAGATTTCAAAAATAAATGCAACTCTTCGTGCTTCTTTCACAAACCTTTTCCATTTGAACCATGACATCCCTTAATTAATTATATCTGTTTGTAGAGGTGTTTAAGCATTATAAAAGCATAAAATTGTCAAATTTTAAACTCACCTCCTTTGCTAAAATTTTAAAACAATCATTCTTCTCAATTCTTATATTTTTATCAAAGTGTTCTTCAAACTTTTCTAAGTGAAACTTCTGCATATAAACCTTCATATACATTGCATTTGTTTCATCCTCATTGTGTCGAACACTTGTATAAACCTTATTAGAGTGATTGTTATTTAAGGGGAAGATCAATCTCTAGATTGATACATTGAAGATTCAAACTTTCTGCACACATACAAAATTCAGATTTGTGATATTTTGATTAAAACTTATTTTTAGGATTGTTAAAGATAAGTTTGTAAGGTTTTCCTTGTGATCCGGATTGTGGATACAAGAGGTCCATTTGTGAGATATTTATTCTCGATTGGACTTTAAACATTTGTAAATCCAAGAGGAGTGTTCTTGGTTGTTAGAGTGGTATAGTAAGACATAGTCTTGTCTTGTCTAGGAATCTAACATTATAGTGAAATTCTCTTTCAAGTTGAAAGGGGAGTGGAGTACTCTCGACGTGTGAGGGGAACCACTATACGTCTTGGTGTTCATTTACTTTCCGCATTTACCATTTCAACACTTAGAAATCTTTAGGAAAGTAAAAATCAAAAATTGTTAAAAATCGGGATAATCTTCTAAGAACCTAATTCACCCCCCCCCCCCCCCCCCCCTCTTAGGCTCACATATAACTTACATATTAGACGTGTACCTACATACATGAGTTTTGAGTTAATTTTTTAGAAATCTTCCTTTCAGGTGAAAATGGCATGATCTGTGTCATCCATCTTCTAATTCCCTTGATCCATTAGCTGTTCACTTGACATTGCTGACAAGAAATATTTGACCGTGATAGCGTTGATTTTCAGTCACTCAAATGGGATCAATACAAACCAGTTAAATGTTTGAATATAAAACTAAATCTGCTCATGGATTTTCAGTCACTCAAATAGGGTCAATGAAATCCAATAAAAATTTTGAATTCAACACAAAATATTCACAAAGCACTGAAAGCAAGACCATAAAAGTTATTAAGGATGAATGCGCATTAGGAATACTATAAACAAAAACAAAGATAATACCAAAACAACTGCCTGCTGCATAAAGCTCTATTTGTATGACCACTGACAAAAGCAATTATAAAAGGGATTTTAGTTCTCATGTGCAGAAACACAATTCACTAAAGGACATGAAAACCAGTTCTCATGTGCATGAAAGCAATTATATAAGATATGAATGATCTAAGATATCGAATCTACAATTATGTCTGTGACAAAGAAATGTAAGACAATGAGCAATGACAGTGCAATTTGTGGAAAAATGTTTGTGTGTATACACTGACAGGATTTACTTACCAAGGTGATGATGAAGCTTCAGATCAACTGTTTTTATTATCAGAATTTGCAAAACTCAAACATGATTAGAGAAATGTACTAACCAAGATGGATTTGAATCTATACAATACTCTAAGCCTTAAAGTAGATCCATTGGTGAATGGCTTATCTGAACTGTTGCTAGCTTGCGTCTGGTTTTCGAAAATTTGCCGTCGAGTTGTAGATGTCGAAGCCTTGCGAGTCGTGGCATAAATGTTGAAGTTGCTGCTGTTTTCTACAGAATCAGCAGGCCTATTAGCTTAAACGGAGCAACTGTGGAATCCGAATAACCCTTTTAGATTAAGGTAAGAGCTTTCTATCAAAAGCTCTTTCTCGTACAGCTGCATGCAGATATTATAACTTCGCTCGTAAACCTATTGGTGACAGGAAAGTCAAATGAGAAGGGAGTAAAAAGAAGATTCACCAAGAAAACCATTCATTTATGTCGAGCTATTCGATTCAATATAATTGAAAAAATCATTGACAGTTGTAGACAGCCTAAGTGAACAAAGAAGGATTCCAACAGCTTTGCAGAAAGTTCCTCCTAAAAGATATTTCATTTGAAAATTTGGTTTATATTTTTTAAAAGCACTACCAGAACTATGTTGGATTGAAAAATAATATCACAAGTACCTTCTTTGTACTACTCTTTCTAATTGGAATATTAAGCACATCACAGAAATCTGCCAACTTTTCTCTCACAAATTTATCAATCTTTTACTTTACCTTTATCCTCTTCTTTTCCTATGAAGAATTATGAAAGATACCTTCAACTACAGGTTTATTACAGCCATAGTGCTAAAACCACAATATTTAACAAAAATATGACATAAACATAAAACACCGTGTAAGTCTCCATAGTTATGAATCAACACTTTACATCGCAGATCTCATGAAATTGCAGTTTATTTTAATTTTGTTGTATAATATAGCTATAGAAACCATTTCACAATATTTTGTATAGAAAAGAGTATTGCAGCATAATAACAGTTCATTCATATTCCACAAGGACATAACATTATATCACAAAAGACTGTGATGAAAAGATCAAAGTACAGTACATTACCAAACAGAACAATACTTCATTTTCAGCCTCACATAACCAGAAAACTGGCCACTATTGAAGTATTTAACACAAGCATACCTGCCATGGATTGTCATGGCTTGTTTCTCCTTGCGCACTTTGTCAAAAATGTGAGTATAGCCATCAGCTGATCCAGGGTCATTCCCATCCCACTCACCAAACTTTGGAACAACAACACTTTTATCAGGTTGCCAAATCAAAGTAATAAAACATACAAAAACTCAAAAGTTATTTGTGAATTTGTGTATTCTACTAGATAGTTTCTTCTTTCGCCTCCTTATAAGGATAAAATAGGCTATCCATATTTCTATTTATTCTACTATAACAAATAGCCTTTATATTTTTCTATTATTTCTTTTACCAGTACAAACATTCTGCACACAGAAGTTCCTAGTCTGTACAAAATACGTTAATACAAGACCAATAACTGAAAGCAAGATTATAACCATGAAACTCCACAAGATGGTAACACTATATATGTTTTGAACCAGATATTAGGACATGTCTACATAAATTACAGAAAGCTAAATTTGTATTTGGACATATATAATTCCAGACTACCTTTTACAAAGCCTGGCAGGCTGCTTCTCTCTCCAGTTCCCTCTTCCTTTTGGCTTCAGCTTCAGCTTTCCTCCATGACTCTTTTGCAGTCTTTGCCTCTGCTTGCAATCGAGCTTTCTTTGATGCACAAAAATAAACTTATCAATAAGAAAAATCATGAAAATCAGCCAAGGGCCATATAGTAGGGAAGAAGAGAATATATGTAGATCTCCTTATAAAAAGAAAGAGAACAACAACAATATTAATAGTAAAAGAGAATCTACCAAGGGCCAACAAAAGTTAAAGCTACTACTTACAAGATGCTGCAGGTTTCTCTTCATATCCACAAAATCAGCCACCCAACACACACAGTGCAACCAATTAAAGTGGAAATATAGTCAGAGGCACAAAAGGATTAATAATAAAATAATGACTATCAAATGTTAAACCGCCCCTCAAAAAGAAAGAAAACACACACACACACACACACACACACACACACACACACACACACTACATTTGTAATATTCATTACCTTGATGGCATATCAACCAATGCCATCACCCACACACTACATTTGCAATAAGCATTACCTTGAAGGACATGTTTACCAGCCTTCAACATCTTGAGTGAGATGTCGACCTGCCACAATTGAAGGTCCCTGGCAGTCATATCAAGTGTGAGTGCATAACCTAATACATAACAATCAATACAATATATTCAATCAAAATTTCGACCCTTGAATGTACTGGGTCAGTCTCTCCCTGTCAGATGATGATGAAGGCAACGACCATAGATGTGATATCAACAAAGACCAAGCCAGGAAGAGATTTACCTGCAGTAGATTTTTTTAGACCAATAGTTCTCCAATGGAAAGATAAAGTAAGTAAATAAACATAAAAATGCAAGACATATTAGTGATAGCAGATCGAAAAAGGCATTAAAGCATACATAGTGACACCTGGGAAAATTGGGAAATAACGATATAACTCTAGGAAATAAGGTGCTTACATATATGCATTGCAAGTATAGTTTTGAGTAAAAAACCTAATGATAAGCCCTGCCGAAAGACCAATAGAAACAAAATAGATGTATGCAAAGCCAAAATCAATCTAGTGAGTACTCATAAATTAAGAGCAATTACAAAAGCCAAGATGAGGTGAATCCAAAAACCTCTTTAAATCCGAAGAAAGAATTAACCTTTTTCATATTCCTGTTCTTCTTTAGTAATAATCTTTATTATTAAGTGCTAGACATGCTGCAAAGCCTCAAAGTCAGCAGACAAAACATTACACAAAAGAAAAGGAAAACGATAACTGGAAGGATGATAAGTAATCATCAAAAACAGAAGCAAAGAACAGAAAACGAAAGTAGTGCAAAAATGCAAGTCTTAAAGTGAGATGTCAACCACACACTACATTTGCAATAAGCATTACCTTGAAAATAAGACTTCGCTTATTTGCAATTTGCATAAGGCAGTAAAGTAGAAAAACATAATACTGAACAAAAGTTCCTACCAAGTTCGGTAAAACCAGGCTCAACTTTTGCTTGAACTAGTAGAGTTTCCACAACTTCTTTTGGGTTCATATATAGTTGTAGACATCGTTCTATGAGATTTTGTACCTGGAATGAGCCAAATAAACACCATTGCCATTGCCAGACATAGTTCTATGAGATTTTGTGCACCTCTGCTTGCATTATACCTGTTCTCGTCCTGTTTTGCATTGATGTCTAAGATGATAAAATTATTATATTTAAAATGGGGAAGCTTGTGCAACCATTAAATGCAATGATTAAGCTTTCAGTAAACTAAAACTAAAGATTAGGCACTATCAAATAGCAAATTGATACTGATTTGCATTTGTCTTTCTTAGCATATAAGTTTTAGTGATTTGCTATTTGATTGTAAATGTCTTGATTCACTCTCACCAAAACTGTGCACAACCAACTATACCAAACACCCAGAAAAAATGCACAGGGGAGATTAAAATTACCCGATTATAGTCCTCAATCCAGCTTTTTTCTTCACATGCTGACATCCATTTCTCAACCTTGTCCAATATATCTTTTCGGCTTAAAGCTTCTTCTTTCGCTTTTGTTATTTGATTGTCCATGTCATCCAGTAATTCAGTTGGTTCAATGTCTCCAGAATCAATCAATGCCATGATCTTCTCCCTTGCAACATCTGAGTCTATTTCTATATGAGCATGGACAAATATCTCTTTGAGTTCTGATTGTTTCTTGAAAGCAATTTCCTTCATCCTGCTTGCTTTGAGCTGGTCGAGTCTCTCAACTTTCACTTCAGCCTTCACAATAAGAAAATAAGAACGAATTAGCTTAATTTTTGGATCCCAGGCATTTTACCTTTAGAAAGTCTTTAGTACCTGCTCAATCAGATCTAGGGCAAGGGAACCAGGAATAATGACTTCATCAACGGAAGCTGAGATGTTACAGGTAACATGGTCAAACAGTTTCCTTTCCTCTTGAGGAGTATCCATTAGATTCCAAAGATCAATTAATTGAGAAGCTAATTCTTGGAGCTGCAGGGTTGGACAGGTTGAAGTAAAATAAAAATTATACCACAGACTAAAAACCAATATTCACTTCCAAGTATGAACTAACATATTTTGAGATAAACATATTAAAAATATGTGATAAACATATTTTGTGAAACATATTAAAAATATGTGATAGACATATTTTGTGAAACAAAAACCTCATAATGCAAAAATTACAAATAATTGAAAGCATATAGTTAACAACCTTGTGCAGCATCTGCTTCTTATCTTATTTCAGCGTTAAGACAGTGTTAGTGAGCCTAGCTAGAGTATCATTCCTTATACTTTTGGATTGAACACCATTTCAATACGAAGCCTACAAATTTGCATAGAAAGATAATTGCTAAACAAAAACATGTGGTCGGTTTGTAAAGTTAAAGCATGAACCACCAACAACAATAGTAAGATTGGATTATGACTCATCACAATACAATGTGGATGTGGACAAGTATTCATAACACTAATTGCAACCATCACAATACACAGACAACAAAGTACAAAACTTACCCGAATTCAACTTGCTCAACAGTCTGCGTATCTTTACAGAGGTGGAGTTGATTCCACCACAAAGTCCTTTGTCTGAAGAAACAGTAAAAACAACATTCTTCTTGACGTCAACCCATGTGCATATAAAAAAATGAGCAATATTAGGGTCAGATACCTTTTTCAAACCCTAAACCGGATTCAGATAAGAAACTCTCACAAAACCCTTGCAGATGCCGTACTTTTCAAATAAAAAACTCTCACAAAATCAACATTTTTCCCAAACCCTAAACTGGATTCAGATATCCTGAGGCTGGATAAAAAACACAGATTTATAGTCAAAATAAAAGATTGAAAACGATATTGAAAAACATACCTTGGATATGTGCAAACCAAGATTTCAATGAACACCAGAACAATCACTCTCCATAACTCCTGGCAGCGCATCAGTGAGGGAATAAGGCAGAAAGAAGGTGGGGGAAAGAGGGAAGGTAAGGAGACGAGAAAAGAGAGAGATAGTGAGGGAAGAAGGAAGAGAGAAAGACGGTGAAAGAGGGAGACAAGAAAGAGAGAGAACGTGAGAGAAAGAGGGAAAGGGTAAGAAATTTTCAAAAAAATTCTGCCACTTGGCAATAAGGGTGTTTTTGATTGGATGATAAATTATTAGTTAGTCAATTACAAGAAAGGGCTCGATAATAGTGTAAAGTGAAAATGAAAGAAAGGGTAGATTTGGGTGTTTAGTGGCATCTTCCCTTCTTAGGTAGGAAGTTGATGGATTTGTTAGGGCATAATAGTGAATAAATTTGTCATTAAGCAACTAAGAACATTAATATAAGTTAATAAAATTATGAATAATGATAAATTAAATGAGTGTTAATTTTCAGAATTAGTATTTTCATGTGCTAAGCAAAACTGGTACATATTCTATAGAAGATAATGGCAAAACAATTCAAAGAAACGTAGAGGTGGGATTGTGTGTAGTGATGTATATATTATTTCCTTTTTCTTTTTAATAAATCTTGATCATTAAAAAAACATGATAAATTTGATGAGAGATTTAGTTGAGCTTTCACCTAAAAAGTAAAAAAAAAAAGTGAAAAAAAAACTATAATAAATTAGTGATAGCTTTTGTACACATTCCTAGATGTCAAAAGTACAAAGTGTGTCTTCCTGGGAGTTAGTGATTAGTGAAGAATCAAAGACTTACAAGCTCTATGATCCTGTGAATAACAAGATCCTGATTAGCAAGGATGTGGTTTTTGAAGAGTAAAAAAGTTGGGAATAGAACAATCATGACCAAGAAGACAAAACTTAATCAACCAATAATGTTGATAGATAAGAAGTAAACATGGAGAATGGTGAAGTTGAAGTGATTGGTGATGAAGTGCATATTGAAAATGACGGCTCTCAGCATGAGGGAAGCAATGTAGAAAGTTCTAGTGAGGATAGTGCTACTGAAGAAGAAAACAATACTCAAAAGCAAAAGCACGTAGAGACAACGGTGAGGCAAAAAAAAAACTAGCGTACTTAAATGACTATGTTACAAACTTAGAAGGGGAGGAAGAAGAGCAACTACACAACTTAGCAGTGTTTTGTAGCAGTAATGATCCTCTCAATTATGATGAGCAGTCAAACATGAGAAGTGGAGGAAAGCTATGGACTTGGAAATTAAAACTATTTAGAATAATGATACTTAGAGCCTAGTCAATCTACCACCAGGAGCCAAGAAATTTGGTATTAAATGTATATAAAAAAATGCAATGAAAAAGGGGAAATAGAGAAATACAAAGCAATGCTTGTGGCTAAAGGGTACTCACAAGAACATGGTATAAATTACAATGAAGTTTTTGCTCATGTGGCAAAATGGAATACTATCAGGATTGTCTTAGAATTTGCAGCATGCAAGAAGTGGCAAGTATATCAGCTTAATGTCAAAAGTGCATTCCTGCATGGTGAGTTGATGGAAGATGTCTATGTAGATCAACCACTTGGCTATGAGGAAGGAGGAAGAGACAAGGTCTACAAGCTAAGAAAGACATTATATGGTCTTAGGCAGACTCCAAAGACCTGATATAACAAGATTGAAGCATATTTTAATCAAGAGAATTTCGAAAAGTTCCCTAATGAACACACACTATTTGTAGAAGATCTAATATACATAGGAAATAATCAACAAATGTTTGAAGGATTTAAGGAATCAATGAGAAAGATGTTTGCCATGATATATATGGGGAAGACGGGATACTTTCTTGGGGTGGAAGTAAAGCAAGAAAATGCAAGAATCTTCATTTGTCAACATAAATATGCTAATGATATACTCACAAGATTTGACATGGATTAATGAAACAAGGTTTGTAATCCTATTGTGCCAGGTTGCAGGTTGAACAAGGATGAAAATGGCAAGCCAGTTGATGCCACAAACTACAAGCAGATGGTGGAAAGCTTGATGTATTTTCTTGATACCATGTCTGGCATTGCCTATTCAGTATGCTTGATAGCTAGATACATGAAGATATAAACGGAAATTTACCTGACAACTGCAAAAAGAATCCTAAGGTATCTAAAGGGAACTATGAACCTGAGAGTTTTGTACAAGGTGAATGTTGAGATGGTCTTGCAAGGGTGGTTAGACTCTGATTATGCATGAGATAGTGAAGACACAAAAAGCACTACAGGGTATGTGTTCAAGCTTAGATATGATCTTATATCATGGTCTTTAAAGAAGCAACCCATTATGACTCTTTCAAGCAATGAAGCTGAGTTTGTTAAAACAACCTCATGTGCTTAGCAAGCACTGTGACTTCAAAGCATTATTCACAAGCTCGGTCAGATTCAAAGTCAATGTACAGTCATCATGTGTGACAACAGTTCCACAATTAAGTTGTCAAAGAACCTGATGATGCATGGAAACTAAAAACATATAAATGTAAGGTTTTACTTTCTTAGCGACTTGACCAAAGATGGTACAATTAAGATAAAACATTGCAACACAGAAGAACAACTTGCAGATGTGCTAATTAAACCAGTGAAGCTCGAGTCTTTCAGCTACATTAGAACGAGAATTGAAGTTTGTGTCATTTGAGTCTTGCTCAATAATGTGCATGAATGTAATGTCTGTATCATGTTGTAATCTGTCTCTTTTGTTAGTTTTAGATTAGGAGAGTGTTTGTTGGAATGTAAAACAAGATGTTGCAACATTGTGTTCAATATATAAATGTCAGAATGTAATTGGTTAATATAGTAACTAACTAGTTACAAGGTAGTTAGCTATGAGTGTGATTCTTTGCTATATAAATAATTGATCATTCATGTAAACATAAAGTTTGAAGTTGCATTATTCAATAACAACTTTCTCTCACTTTTTAAATTTTGTATTAGAATGAAAAGTGTGTTTGATTTTAAAATTTTAATTTTTTTAGAAAATGCTTTACAAGAATTTAACTAGTGTAGTAGAGAAAAACCGGGAGGCGTGTGACAAAGACGGGGAGTGCGGAGTAGTGTCCCAAAGGTAAAATACATGATTACCCCTAGAACCTTGAGGCACTAAATAGATAGAGTTAGGAGGTAGTGGAGCACATTCATGTTCTTTTCAATGTCTATTCTACACAATCCCTTCACGCATATTCCCTACAATCATCAACATGCACTCTTCAGAAATAAGGTTGTTGATTACGCTTCTATATTTCCCCCTCCAATAACACTCCACTACCCCTCAAAGGAACCAATCCCTAAATTAACATTTTCTTCTTCTTCTTCTTCTGTTCTCCCTACCGTTGTTGATAATGGAAGCCACAACGTCTTCATATCTAGTAATGAACAAGATTTGAAGGAAGATAATCAATTTGTTGATGAAAAAGAGATGAAGAGAAGAACCCAAATAGGACAAGCTAACAAAGGAAAAGTACCTTGGAATAAGGGAAGGAAACACACTGCAGGTACTATTTTAGGGTTTATGGTTTATTATTTATTCTTTTTTTATGTATTTGATTATTGTGAATATTATTGCAGAAACCTGGGAGCTAATTAGGATTAGAACAACAGAGGCTTTGAGAGACCCCAAGGTGAAGTCTAGTAAGACTCTTTGTAGTAGTCTTTCTACTATTCATATTTTATGACGATTTTGATACAAACATGATCTGGATAGAACATTAAGGCAGAAGTTGATCTATGTAGCCGACCCCAAAGGCTTGATTACCGTTGTTGTTATTGTTGGTAGTTCCTTTCTCATGACTCATGATTTGCTTTCAGTGTTTTATTATGTTCCTCTAAGAAATTTCAGGTGAAGAAGAACAGAGCTGAACAAATCCATTCTCATCATAGGTAAACATGTCTCCTTCAATTTTTCTTGTTCAAAATAATGCAATCATCTACCCTGCAAAATAATGCAATCATCTACCCTTCAATTTTTTTTTAATTGTTCCTTTTACATTAAAAATTGATAAAAATATTTTATACACATTTTAAGGTCTCTAGAATTTTATGATAATTTTTATTTTATTTTTTAATTTATTTTTTTAATTTTATTTTGAATTGATTTGTGAAGGTGTTTTACATGTTTACCCTTGGATTAGGGTTTGTGTTTTGATGCTTTGTAAATGCCTTCTTAATCCAATTTTTCTACCATGTTTTGACACTTGAATGTCAATGTTTGAGTATGGTTGTGGTGTGTTGAGGTTACATTTTTGATCATTTTCCATTTGGTTTTATTTAGCCTCGATTCATGCTCAATTGTTGAACATACTTGAACTTGTGGATTTAATTTGATAATGCATTTATGCAATTCTCTTTAGGATATTTTTCTCACATATTCTTGGTTGTTTTGGAACGAGGTAAAACCTTAGATCCATATTTGTTTGGTCATTGAGATGCCTTGAATTGATGCTTCAATGTGATGTTGCTTTGAACATGATACTTTCCTAACTTTGACCTAGTTTTAGGATTTGCTTCTTGAGTGAATCTTCTTAAGTTTTGTGATCCTTGAATGAGTTGAATGACTTGTTTGAGCTTCTAACCTTCCATTTTCCCATGTCTATTGCATGATTCATTTGTCCCATTTACTTCTCTTGGATGCTTGCTTCCTTTTAAGGATGACTTTGATTGGTGTATACCCAGTTGCCTGCTCATATTTTGAATGTGATGCCTATTGAACTTTCTTGATATCTTGAGCTTTGATTTAGATTGAAATGTAAATCTCATTCCCTAATCTCAAATGCTTTAACATTTGTGGTTTGTTTTCATGAACTATTTGTTGACTAATGTTTAACTATTGATGCACCTCATGTTTGATTCTCTTGTGATTATTTCTTAATCTTTGAAGTGTGTTGATCATGATATGATGTAGCTACTGACTTGTATGGATTCTTATCTTACTTAGTCCATTTTGCTTTGATCTATTTTGCTTTGGCATGCTAATTGTTGAAGTTTGGTTAATGTTTCAAGTCATGAATGCTTATGCACTAGTTGTTTATCTTTGCTTAAGATCTTGAACTTTAATGTGTAAATATTCTGAGCATGACTTGTAATGATTGAATTATGTGCATACGTGTTTGCTTTCATATCTTATTTATCTTTCATTCAAGTTTTAAGCATATTTTGAATAACATGGATGTTTTCCACTTGTGAATTGATTGTTGAATCTCCTTATTTGATAACATGATTTCTTTTAACTTCTAATCTCCTCTCTTCATCTTTACTTGGGTTTTATTTGATACTTTCTGTTATTTGTAGTTGAGTTGTATAATGTTTACTTGTGCTTTGTTCACATGCTCCCTTAAGGCTCTTGGTCCAACTTAATTTCTGATTAAGCTTGGAGTAAGATAGACATTAGACTCTCAATCCTTTGCATGACAACATTAAGTTAGCTCCCTTTCAACCTTAACCTTAGGTCCATCTTTTGCATGATAACATTAGGATAGAATTCCCATTCTCATCCTCAACTATAGGACCATTTGGCAAGACAACTATAGATCCCTTAGTCTTTTTCTTACGCCCTTTGAGTCTTTCTCTTCTCTCTCTCAAATCAAATCAAAATACGTAATAAATACGATGAGTATAGTGCGTCATGAGCCTTAAGTACATGGGAAGTGATAAGCGGAAGTCTCTCCTTACCTTGTCTAGAGTGCTTTGCATACGTCCCGTTTTGGGTCGATCGTGCGAAGTATTCAATCCTATATCATAGACTTTAGTGCTATATGCATCTCAAACAAAGTCAATTCACTTCTTTAAAACACTTGAACAAATGCAAACCATTTTGTTCTTCGGGATTTTCCTTAAACCTTTTTTTTCAGAAAGGGCATGCTACTTCCGTTATACCACAAACAGGCCTCGTCCCTAACTGCTGAAACGTGAACTTAGCATCACTCATAAAAGACACTAATTAAATCGTAGTCCATGAACTACGAACGCTCTGACTTCTTCATTCTTGTCCGAATGAAGATACGTAGGCACAAGATGACGAAGTCTTGGCGAGCAACCTTTCCCTATCCACCCGTAGTCCTCCAAACTACGTTGACTCTGACTTTTCCATTGCACGAGGGAATACGTAGGCATAAGATAGCGAAGTCCTATCGAGTTTCATTTTGTTTTTTCCCCTTTTCGTTTCCGTTATCAAGTAGACTTTAAATAAACACACCCTTTGATTAGAACAACAAGAGTGGATCTTGTTGAGTACAACGGACGCGAGGGGTGCTAACACCTTTCTCTCGCGTAATCGACTCCCGAACCAGGAATTTGGTTGCGAGACCATGTTATTTCCCTTTTGAGGTTTCTTCGATCGTTTCCTTTCCCCGTCAGGATAAATAACATTCGGTGGCGACTCTATTTTCTGCTGGTTGTTTTTCGCGTAGCGACAATAGGTAATACCAATTAATCCATATAAGCCTTCCTTCAACCATGCAGTCCCATACATGCTCAGCCTTGGGATCCCTCTCATTCCGATGTGAATTCGGTTCTTCCCTAGAAGCTGCTAGGAGTGTCTCATTTTCATGCCTCATGCACTGACAACCACTCTCTTGCCCTCAGGTGTTACATGTAACCACTCTCCGTCCTCTTCGGCCTCAGGTGTTACAGGTAACACTGAGAGAGATGACTAAAGCAACAAAGAAGACTATGGATAGACTAATTTATTATATTATTTTATATACTCTCATGTAATTTTATAATTCCAATGAAATTTCCTTTTTTAGTTTCCAATTGATCTTAAAACAGCAATGGCAAGTTTTATTTATTTTTAATCAACAAGAAAGAAATATAAAGCATTAACCAGTGAAACATATATAATAAATAATATGTTTAAACAAACTGAGATGTAATAAGATCACAAGCATATCATCAAACATATAAAAGGTTCTACATCATATACCTAAGGTTTCTTTAATAATCCAATGACTGTCTTGAGATTAGAATTGATTTCTTCTTGCCTAGGAACAATAAGTTTGAATTGAGCATCCACTGATTATTGGTTACTAGCCATTTGAGTTTTTATCAATGCTTGACATTCACCAACTGAAGCTACCATTGCTTCTAGATTAAGTAGTTGCTTCTGGCTAGATATAATGACTTCCTTAGTAGAGAAATTCTTCAGATTTTGAATGACTGAGTTGACAGAATTTCTAAAGGTTTCCCATCTTGCATTATAAGCAACAAAATCAGTAAAAGTAAATCCTTCTTCCATTATTGCCTTTGCATCGTTATATAAACTAGTCCTAAAATCTATCAACTAAGAAAGTACATGGTTAGGTAGAGGGTGATAGTTGGTCATATGCTGAGATGGTGAGTTTGTTTTATCTTTATGCAGTGTTTCTTGAACAAATTCAGCTTTATTTCCTTTGCCTGAAGAATGGTTTGATGAAGATGAGTGTAGAGTGGTTTCTTGATGATTTGATGGTAAGGGCTCAACTTTGGTTACTATTTACTAGCTTTGGATCAGATTCAACATATTCAGTTTCATTATTAAGATGATTCTGAACTTGTTGATTTGAAATGGTTTTGGTGGAACTGTGTGAGGATGACATAACATTAAGAGGCTTAGCATCCAAAGCATTTTTAAATTCATCAGGAATTAGTGAAAGTGAGTATGCTTGAATGTTAGCATTATGATTGTCCTGATTGGTTTGATCGATGGGTTGGTCTTGTGATGGAATATTATTGTCTTATGTTTTTTCTAGAGATGTCTTTGGAAGAACATAAAATTCTGTTCTTTCAGGAATGATTGATTTTGATCGTTGATAAAGTTGTATGGCTAAGGTAGGGGTTTGATTAGATCTAGCAGATAATGGTGAGGGTGACTTTATCAGGGAAGAATTAAGACTGGAGTTATTACCAGGTTCAGCCTCATTACCTGATCTTGCTGCCATTGACACAAGTTCTTCTGTAACCTCCACCTCTTTGCTACTTGCAGTTTGACTCTCATTCAACCAGTTCCTATAGCCAAAATATTTTTCTGTAGATAAACCATTTATCTCTTTTTTCAGAGTATTTCCTTCTACTTCCTTAAAACCATTTTTGACAAGATAGTCTTCACACACTTGAGCAACATCTATATCTTTTTTTTACTATTCTCAACAAACTCTTGAGCAATTCTAGCAACTTCAGGAGAATTTATGATAGACTCAAGTTTGTCTCCTAGTCGTTCTCTTAGGAATTCCATGCTCTTATCTGTAACCTTTATTGATTCATCGACACGGTTTTTTTTAATCAACTCCTCAGATAAAACTTCCATACTTCTCTTGACAACTGTTGTCATGAAATTGTCAACCTATTTCTTATTCTCCTTCCAGGCTTGAGAAACTTATGTTTCTCTTTCTTCTTTTAGCTGACCTAATTTCACCATTCTCCTTTTATTTTGTGTAGGTGTAGAAACTTCATTACTCATATCTAGATTACTGCCAGATCCTCCTCCTCTAGTCTTGGTATGACGAATCTCATTAGATTCAATGAGTTCCTCAACTTCAAGTTGTAATGCCTTCTTAGAGTTTTCATGGATCCTTATTCTTCATATATATTTAAGTATTTATTTCTTCCTCCTTCTGAACTGCTTTTTGAGCATCTCCTAACAGTTTCTCCTTGGCAGGTATAAGAGTATCTGATTCTCCATCTTCTTCATCTTTATCAGAAGTGGTTTTCTTTCTTTTTTCTTCTCCCTTTTTGACCATAAACATCAAGACACTTATCAGGAAGTTGATCATGTGTTATAGTAATACCATAATCCCTTTTTAGCTTCAAGAAGAATCTTGATAACATTAGGATTATCTTCCTTGGTTAGAATGGGATAATCTTCTAGAAATGCTCTTCTTATGTCTTTCTTGATTATGATAGGATTACGAATCATTATAATATCCTTCTCATTTCTTTCCTTCATGTGAGCTAATACTGTTGCAGAAAGCACACTTCCATAAGCATCATCCAAATCTTCTGTAGCTCCAAATTCCATCAATGATTGAATCAACTTGCATTGATAGAATAGTTTAGCAAGTAGCCTTGCATAAGGAACTGTTCTTTTGAACTTCTTAGTAGAGTCCTTGATGGATTCACATAAATGATGAAAAATGTAGCCTGGTAGATTAAATTATTGATCTGTAGACATATACCAAAGAAACATCTTATGATCCCAATGAGATTTGATCTAAACTTCCTTCCTTATGAATTAAGAAACAAAAAAGAATTTTGATCATTAACTTTTGCTTGAGATGCATGTTCTTCACTTTTCCATAATTGTCTTTCTTTTCAAAGAGTACTTTCTTAATATCCGTGGCATAATGTCCTAATCCTTTTTGTTGATTATTACCATTCCTTTATTTTTCAGCCCAAATTAGCTGAACAATATTCTCTTGAGTTATGGTGATATCCAAACCCATTACAGCAGATCTTATTTCCACACATTTAAACTCATCCAGACCCACTTCTGCTCTAGATTTCCCTTTTAAATTGTTGTCTTTTTCCACGACAATTCTTTCTTCATCTTGTGTTGAGTACTCATTATAGACTTCTGCTTTAATCTAGAAATATTTTACCAGAGATGGGTAAGTTGGTCCATTTAGCATATCGAATACGTTCATCCATCCTTGGAACACAAAATGACTTTCTAGAAAGCAACCATTTGCAGCAAAACTGTTGAAATCTACCATTTGTTCAATGAGAAGCTTTAACTCATATTTGTCGAGCAGAATAGTCTTCGGTTTGATTTTAAGTTTGTTCATGGAATTAACATCTAAGAGAATAGTTTACGAGGATGCCATTGATGAGGTTTTAGGTTTTTTCTAGGGTTTCCAGAAAAGACACGAAATAGACAGTGATAAAGGTTGTGTATATTGAGAAGGTGTTTAGAGAAATTAATGACATTAAAGAGATTTAAACACAAAAGTATAAAAAAAATCATTCCCCATCAGATTTAAAACACAAAAAATTTAAGGCGTGCTGAAGACATTTCAGACAAGTGTAAAAAGTGGGACACGTGTCAAATTTTTTTTTCCACTTCAGTGCATGTAAGAAGCAAAGATTTCTCTATAAGAGTTTTAGAAACAGAGATTTTTCAGAGGTTATTTTTTATCAAAAGTTTGTTACCCAAGCTTTGACTAAGACATTATCTAACTAATATCTGATTCAGACACTTCAATCAAAATTAAGCATAAATTACTATGTTCAGAGTCTTTTACCAGCCATTTAACTCTAACAGAATCACGAGTTATAGCTCAAGTGTCAGTTCACAGAGAACAAACAAATTCTAATTCTTTTCTGAACAGTAGTAAGAGAGCTCGATTCAAGAATGTTTAAAGAGATTTCTTTGATGCAACACAACACTAGTATTATCACAAACGGTGAGAATACCAATTTCACAAGTATGAAAGTTCTCTAGGTAATATCTTTCAAAGTAACTGAGTGTAGAAACTATACACACCAATAAATTTTGTACATAATATCATGCTTGAAATAATAAATAATTAACTAAACATACCTGGATAGATTTTCTAATTCTGAATTTCCAGCTTGTTTTGATGAAGTCTTTCTGACTCGTTCTGAAGCCAAAATCTTGAACTATCTTCTCAAAAGGATAACACCATTGATAGAGAGAGATCGGTTACTTTCAATAGATTTCCTCATCTTTGACAGGCTTCCTTTCATATTGAGATGAAAACATATTTTTCTCTTTGGATCTTTATCTGCACCACTGTTAAGTGTTACGCACAGACCATGATCTGATGCTAACTGAAGGTGAGAAAAATACACAAGAGGGGGGGGGGGGGGGGGGAGGGGTTGAATTGTGTTCTCCAATTTGCGTTGCTTCTAATCAGAGTTAAAATTCTAAACAATTATTTCTATTCTGATAATATTAATACAACGAAATACTCCCTCCGGTCCTTTTTATAAGAAACACTTCACCTTTTTAGATTCATTTAATAATTAATGTATCTGGTCTGCATTATAGACCATATACATTAATTATTTAATGAATCTAAAAAAGTGAAATGTTCCTTATAAAAAGGACCGGAGGTAGTAATAAACAGAAGCAAGTGAATGAAAAATGAACACTCAAAATTTATCTTGGTTCCTCCCAAACCGAGAGTAGACCAGTCCCCTTGCAGCACAAGAGATTTTCCACTATAATCAAAATGATTACAATTGCTTATTCCCTCGAGCATAAGACTTTTCTTTGCTCAGATCTACAACCTAAGACTTGCTTGCTTAGATTCCATGAATCCAAGACTTCCTTGCTTAAACCCCTCAAATTCAATTAGCGGATAATAATGTATAATTTCATTTGTATTTAATCACTTGATTTTTTTATTAACAAAATAAGAAAAATAAATATTTGTTGATATTTAAATATTTATATATAGATTTTCGTGTAAGATTTTGTTATTTAGATGTTTAATAAAATTTTGTATCAAATATATTATATATTGTGATATTAATATTATAATAGTAAATATTCTAATATTTCAATTGTTGTGATTGTTATTATAAATATATAAGAATGGAAAAATTGTTTTATATGGAATGATAATATGATGTTATTGTTTGGAATGATGAACTATGTGTTTGTTTGTTTGCCTAAGCGGTTGTCTGTTTGCCTAAGTTGTGTGTGCCTAAGTGGTGTTTTCTAAAGTGGTAGAATGATATATTAAAATTTATGATTTTAGTCATTTGAATGATGATGTATTATCATTTGGATTGTGTGATTGCCTGTGTGGTGGGATTTGCCTTAGTGGCGTACTTGCATTTTATCATCATCATGACATGGCATGTGCATTTCTGTGTGGTGCCTTAGTGTCGGGTTATTTTTCCCATTGGTATGGGATGAATTCATTGTGGTGCCTTAGTGGTGGGTTATTTTCCCCATTGATATAGGATGAATTCTGTGTGGTGCCTTAGTGGCGAGCTGAAATATCCGTATCATATAGTTTTAAGAGCATGCATATTGACATTTGATTCTTCGTGTTTTGATTTATATTTTTGGGATGAATGTTGTGATATATTGACTTTGATTTCTTATGCTTTGATTTATAGTAAATCAGTATTTTGAATGGTGTTAAAGTATTGACTCTAATAATATCGATTTATATTTTTAGAATATATGTTTAGTAAAGGAAAAAAGTTAATTATAAAGAAAAAATATTATTTATGTATATTAAGATTTATTTTGATTAAGGAATAATAAATTTTAATTTTGAGTTATTTGAATATATTTTGACTTTAGTTTTAATATATTTATCCCCTAATTTTTGAGAAGATTTGGTGATGTTCTACTTTATAAAATTTTGGCAAAAGAATAGTTTATTCATGTTTAGTGACTTTTTATTCATTGTTTAATTATGTTTTGTATGGTTGTGGTTTAAGAAGCTGACCCCTACAAACCAACATTTTAGGTACCTTGAATTGAAGATATGAATTGACCGTCATGTGGTGTAATATGATGTTGCATGTGTTCGTAGGAATAAAATTGGGTTTTAATTTGATATGTAATTTAATTTTTTTTAATTAATATTTAAATTTATTATTTATTTATATTCAAAGTAAATCCAGATTTTTAACTAATGTATTGGATCGAAATCTGGGGTGTTACATACAACCTAAGACTTTCTTACTTAGATTCCACGAATCCAAGACTTTCTTGCTTAAACCCCTCGGATTCAAGACTTTCTTGCTTAGACCTACAGTCAAAGACTTGCTTGCTCAATCAACACCTGATCGAGACTTCCTGCTTAAATCCCTCGGATTCAAGACTTCATGCTTATACCTTGAAGTACAAGGCATTTTGGTCAGACTCACAGTCCAAGTCTTCCTTGCTTAAATCCCACAGATTCAAGACTTCCTGCTTATACCATCAAGTACAAAAATTCATGCTTAGATCCTCATATCCTAAGACTTCCTTGCTTAAATCCCACGAATTCAAGACTTCAATGTTCAAGCACATATCAAGAGGCTTACTTGGCTCAAACACACAACAAGAGACTTTCTTTCTAAACTACTAAATTACTTGTTTAGCATAATAAATAACAAGGAGTACCTGATATACAATCAGATGTATAGGGCAATATCCTTAACATAGATCATAACACTTAAGATTTCTAAGATATACATTGTTTAAGAAATCTTAAGGCTTTGTGCAATTTACAATAGATGACATAAACTCTGCATACTCGGTGTTGTTGTTATTGTTGATCTTGTTGTTCTTCCATTTGATATAAGCGTGAAAACGCTTCTTTTTCTGCTCGGCCCTTTTTTTATTCCTTGTTGATTCTTCAGTTTGAATCTTCAGCTACTTAAATAGCAAATAGAAAAGAGTAGTCGTTGGAAGAGATAACTTGCACAAATGTCGTTGTCAATCCATAGTACTAAGAGACATTGAAGATAAATACACAAAAAGATCTTTATCCTTTGTGTAACACGTTTAACTGTAGCGTCTTTCTTGTGAGTTGTACTATAGATCCGTCAAGAGTGTATATCCGTAAAACATGTCATCTCTCCTTGAGCCATGTGAACACAGACTCTAGCTGACAAACTGATTTGACAATGTAGTTTGCTTTATGCAGTACGAATCACTTAGCTTTGTCTATGGTTCTGGATGATCATCAGAAGCTGATACATTTAATAAGTGTAGAGATAACATATTGCTCTTGTGATGCTGATACATTCAGCTCCAAAGTCTACGCAATCATATATCATCAGACTTCACTTAAAAACGTCTTTTAGTTCTGAACCATCAGAAGCCAAGAACTCAACTTCTCTCAAATGCGTGCTCTTAACATATTATGAATAGATTCTCTTTAAGCTTTAGAACCTACATACTTAGAACACACATTAGATAACACCATTGTTCTTTCAATACTTTGTTATCATCAAAACCTAAAGGTTATATGTCATGAACAGATCTTGTTCTAACAGAGAACAACTGAAATTTACCTGGCAACTACAAAGAGAATTCTATGGTATCTAAAGGGAACTATGAACCTGAGAGTTTTATACAAGATGAATGATGAGATGGTCTTGCAAGGGTGGTCCGACTTTGATTATGCAGGAAATAGTGAAGACAGAAAAAACACTACAGAGTGTGTGTTCAAGCTTGGATCAGATCCTATTTCATGATCTTCAAAGAAGCATCTCATCGTGACTCTTTCAAGCACTGAAGTTGAGTTTGTTACAACAACCTCATGTGCTTGTCAAGCACTATAGATTCAAAGCATTTTTCACAAGCTTGGTCAGACTCAAAGTCAATGTATAGTCATCATGTGTGACAACAGTTCCACAATTAAGTTGTCAAAGAACCGATGATGCATGAAAATTGCAAATATATAGATTTAAGGTTTCACTTTCTTAGCGACTTGATCAAAGATGGTACAATTGAGATGAAACATTGCAGCACATGAGAACAAATTGCAGATGTGCAAACTAAACAAGTGAAGCTCGAGTCTTTCAACTACATCAAAATAAGAATTGAAGTTTGTGTCATTTGAGTCTTGCTCAACAATGTGCATGAATCTAATGTCTGTATCATGTTGTAATATGTCTCTTTTGTTAGTTTCAGATTAGGGGAGTGTTTGTTGGAATGTCAAACAAGATGTTGTAGCATTGTGTTCAACATATAAATGTTAGAATGTAATTGGTCAATAGAATAACTAACTAGTTACTACCTCCGTTTTTTATTATAAGTCGCTTTAGAAAAATATTTTGCACCATAATATAAGTCGTTTTATAATATCAATGAATCATTAATATTATTTTTCCTATTATACCCTTAAATATTTATTATTCTTTCTACTTTCAATTATGTAAAATTGTCTTTTCAATATCATTAA
The DNA here is from genome assembly GCA_022829125.1 of Lathyrus tuberosus. Lineage (NCBI taxonomy): Eukaryota > Viridiplantae > Streptophyta > Magnoliopsida > Fabales > Fabaceae > Lathyrus > Lathyrus tuberosus. The sequence continues at coordinate 3,307,055 of JALAZF010000164.1, read as the reverse complement.
CGCAGAACAATTTTATAAAATCATTCATAATTTTTTTTTATATCATAATTATTACGTATGTTTGAAAAGTAAAAAACGACTTATAATAAAAAATAACGAGAATAAAAAATAGTTAATTATGAGTGTTATTTTTTGCTATATAAACAATTGATCATTCATATAAACAGAGAATTTAAAGTTGGGATTAAGTACCCCGTATCCTCTATTAATATCATATTGCTTTAAAAAAAACTTAAAGCTGCATTATTCAATAACAATTTTTTCTCACATTTAAAAATAATGTATTAGAGTGTATTAGAATGAAAAGTGTGTTTAATTTTAAGATTTTAAATTTTTTAGAAAATGCTCTACAAGAATTTTAAATAGCAGCAGAGAAAAAACGGGAGGCGTGTGACAAAGACGTGGAGTGCGGAGTAGTGTCCCAAAGGTAAAATACATGATTACCCCCGAGAACCTTGAGGCACTAAATAGATAGAGTTAGGAGGTGGTGGAGCTCATTCGTGTTCATTTCAATGTCTGTTCTACACACTCCCTTCACTCATATTCCCTACAATCATTATTCACTCTTCAGAAGAAATACTGTTGTTGATTACGCTTCCACATTTTCCCCTCCATTAACACTCCACCTCTCAAAAGAACCAATCCCCAAATTAACATTCACTGCTTCTTCTTCTTCTTCTGTTCTCCCTACTGATAATGGAAGCCACAACGGTTTAATATCTAGTAATGAACAGGATTTGAAGAAAGATGATGAATCTGTTGATGAAAAAGAGATGAAGAGAAGAACCCGAATAGGACTAGCTAACAAAGGAAACGTACCTTGGAATAAGGGAAGGAAACACACTGCAGGTACTATTTTAGGGTTTATGGTTTATTATTTATACTTTTTTAATGTATCTGATTGTTGTGAATATTATTGCAGAGACCCGGGAGCTAATCAGGATCAGAACATCAGAGGCTTTGAAAGACCCCAAGGTGAAGTCAAGTAAGACTCTTTGTAGTAGTCTTCCTATTATTCATATCTTATGACATTTTCGATACAAACATGGTCCTGGATAGAACATTAAGGCAGAAGTTGATCTATGTAGCCGACCCCTAAGGCTTGATTACTGTTGTTGTTGCTGTTGTTGTTGTTGTTGGTAGTTCCTTTCTCATGCCTCATGATTCGCTTTCAGTGTTTTATTACGTTCCTCTAAGAAATTTCAGGTGAAGAAGAAGAGGGCTCAACAAATCCATTCTCATCATAGGTAAACACGACTCCTTCAAAATAATGCAAAATCATTGTTTATGTATGTAAAAACCAATTGTGAAACATATACAAATACTTAAATATGTCATCTAAATTCATAAGTTATCGCTTCTAGTCCAAGTGATGTTTTATGGGCTCATTTTTCTAACAACCTGAGGCCATTCTACACTCTTACCCTAACTTCTCTCACCTTTATCTCACGGTGTGGCGTCATTGGTGTGAATCATTTTTCTAAAAACTTCACTTGTAAATATTTTTGGAAAGAAATTTTAAGTTTTTTTTTTTTTTTTTTTTTAAATCTTTGGTGTGAACATCAAATGAATGTAGCCAATGACAATTCATTCTCCAATCTATTGTCAACCTTCATACAGCGATCAAACCAAGGCAAAGATGAGTGCTTCACAGAGACGTTTATGGAAAGGGCGGCAGAAGTCAAAGCGGGCGAGGAAGCTATTTTTCCTCTCATGGAAACAAAACATAGCAAATGCAGCCATGAAAGGAGGGAGTGGTCAGGAAGAGTTAGGTTGGGACAGCTATGATAAGATAAAAGAACAACTGGAGCTCCACCGAATTTCACAATCAGAAGGAAAGGAGAAAGAAAAGCTGATGGCAATTGCTGGAGCAGAGAAATTCGTTCAGTCATGGATGGAAAACATAGCCAAAGCAGCCAAGGAAGGAGGGAGTGGAGAAGAAGAACTAGATTGGGATAGCTACGAAAAGATAAAAGAAGAAATGGTTCTCCTCTATCAACTTCAGCGTAAATCAGAGAAGGCAAAAGCCAAAGAGATTGCAAAAATGAAAGCTGAGAAAGAAGCACAGATAAAAGAAATAAAAAAGGTAATGCTTACTCGAAAGAAAAGAGATCTCCGAGAGACGACTAAAGCAAGAAAGAAAAAAAAGAGTCAACCATGCAAAAATACAGCGCAAGACAAACATGCCTTGGAAGTTACTCACAAAATTGAACTTTGCTCTAAATTAACTAAAGTAAGCATTCATTATTTCCTCATTTATTTATTGTTTTTTAATATAAATGTTACCCGGTGTATCAATTAAGAACAAGAGTAATGTAACTGTTGAGATAGGAAGTGAATTAATTGTTACCTGAACTCCCTAGTTCATTGAAAGACAAAGGAGACCTTTTTTGGATTATAGAAATAGGAATTTTAATTGTTGAATCAAGTAACTGTTTGGTTGCTGTATCAGTTGAAACATGGGAATACTTGCACTCATGGTTATATATCAGTCTTCTTTGCTACTAATGACGGCATTTTTTTTCTGTCTTCAGAATCATGTTAGTCACAACATCAGCAATGAAGTAGCTGAACAAGGAGACATTATGAATTCAAATTTTGCAACTCAGTGTAAATTGGATTTAGAGCTTATCATAAGAGAGAAAATGAAGAAAAAAGTATCGCTTGCAGAACAGATCCAAGCTGCTAAACTCATAAAGGGGAAGCTCAACTGATAAGACATTTCTTGCATTCTAAGTTCTAACTAACTACTTATTATGTATGTATTTATAGTTTGTATCTTGTAGACTGAGAAACTGGTCTGAGTAGTTTAATATCATGATTTGTGTAGTTAAACTTGGTTTTGGATTTCAGCATCTTTGTTCTTATTCCCTTTTCTCTGTTTCTTTGTAAAATAGTACATTTATCTCTTGCTCTGTCTATTTATCTAGGTAGATAGATGACATAGTGAAATTAAGTGCATTTCCACTTGGATATGATGATGTAGAACATGGAGTCGCTTCTCCATGGAAACAGGAGGAGTTATACCAATGCTTTACTCCTGAAGTCATACATAAAATCTACAACGTGTATGAAAGTTTAATCAATCTGGTTGATTATTCAAAGTTTATCAAGATTTGTAAAATAAAAATTGCTTAACAGGCACTATGGGATATAAAATCTATAATGCTTATGGAAAATATGGTCTTTTCTTTTACCTTCTAATGTTCTCTTATTTCTTCTAACGTTCTCTTATTTCTTTCACATGGTAGAATAATATTTCTTTAAGTAGTTTCTATTTATACCTTTGTTTAGTTCTTCTCCTTTCAGATTCACTAGTTGATAAGCTCCTCCACTAAAAAGCTTGCTAATAATAAATGATCCTTCTTAGTTTGAAGACTATTTCCCCAAACTTAAGATTTTTAATCCCATTTGCCAAAATAGTCTTTTAAATCAAGTCTCCTTCAACAAATCTCTCCAGTTTGATTTGGTTGTCATAGGCTATAGTCATTTTTACTTTGAACTCTTGATTATGTTTAAGTCCATGAGTTGATCTTCATCTAGAGTTATTCTCCATTAGCATAGCTTGTTCGTACTCATCAAGATTGATTTCACAACTACCTTAGAGAGTTGGGTTCAAACATTGATATTCCCTATTAATTTGTCTTACTATTCAAAATCACCCATGACTTGTAAATGGTCATAATATTTAACCATGCCTATTGCTATCTTAAGTCACATGATTTTAGCCTCATATTTGACGCGGTTATTAGAAAACTTGGAGTCTATTTGAACTCAAACTTCCAAACTCTCTATTTTCGAGGTTAATTATAATAGTGTCAACTCTAGTTCATTTATGGGTTCTAGATCCCTCAAACATTGAAACCCAATATTTGATGGTAACAAAAAGGTTCAACTTGACTAATGGATCTTAAACCTCAACCTAAGTATATTGTGCTAAACAATTGAAAATTATTTCTTGACCCGTCTATCCTAAGTGGTATATACTTAAATGCAAAAGGATTCATCAATCAACCATATATCACATTCTATTGAGTAAATACTTCACCAATTTATCATCAAAACAAATAATAGATGAGACGAAGAACTACTCTCTTTTACACAATATATTACCAAGCAAACAATTTATCAATAATTAATGATTCATAACAATTAATCATAATATGATAAATTATATAAAATCATAATTATATCAATAAATAATCTATCAAGCCTGATGAATGTTATCGGAGAATAGAGGATGAGGATACAATTTCTATTCTTTTAACCAAGCATGATCAAATGGAGCCATTGAAATATCTAATAAAAAGTGATCTTAAAACACAACAATGACAGCTTGGCCGAGTGGTCTAAGGCGCTAGAATCAGGCTCTAGTCCGAAAGGGCGTGGGTTCAAATCCCACAGCTGTCAATGCTTTTTTGTCATCGTTTGATATATTCTACTGATCATAAGGCAACCATTGTTTTCACCATCTCTTCAGTTTAGAGTATTAGAAACTTGGCTAGGCATCAAAACAAAGTTCCTCATCTTCATTCAACAGTCTCTAATATCATTGCCCAAATCATAATGGTTGGTAATGATACTTTTCTCCTGTCATCTTTTATGACAGACTTTAATCTTTTAAAAAACTTTTAAAGTGAGCATTCATCCTCCTTGTGCTACCATGGTGAAAGAGGTTCTTTGGCAATCTCCATCTTGGGATTGGCTCAAGTGTTATTGTGATGGTGCCCTTACTCAACAGTCCAGTAGTTGTGGGGTATATTTAGAGGTTCCAAAGGTAATTAACGATAAAACATAGTCTAAAGTCTAAACTGTGGATTGAGAGTGATTTTTGTTTTTTTTAATATATAACCCTTTTTTTTTTTTTTTTAAAAAAGGGTCAATAAGAGTGATAACCAACTCTAATCTTGTTTTAACATTTTTATCTGACTATATGAAATTTACTTTTTAATAGCTTTATTAAAATAATTGCTTTATAAAAACTAATTATAATATAAAAAATACATTTAAATAAATGAGTTTTATAACAAAGATATTATGATTTGTTGATGATAATATTTTTTTTACTATAATATTTATAATAAAAAACTCAATCATTTAATAAAAATTATTTAAAATAAAAAATATTCAAGAAATACTAAAAGAATTAACATTTACGAAGTGACATAAGACAAACCATGGAATTGAGATTAGTCTTCGGATATGGCCTCACAATCTTATTTATAAGCATATCATTTGTACGAGCCTTTAATGCTTCAAATTTGTTTGCAGTTTCTTTCTTATATTTTTTATTTTTAATAAAATTTATATTGTTTCTAATGAATATACTCAATTTATATAAATAAAAATATCATTTTATTTTTAGTAAAAAATAAATATTAAATAATAATAATAATTAAATGATACAATTAAGTAAGAAAAAAATGCATAAAATATTAGTTTTCTAAAATACTAGTTAGGCATGGCAACGGGGCGGGTCGGAAGCGGATTTAGCTAGCCCCGCACCTGCACCCGCCTCTCTGTTATAGACCTGTCCCCGCCCCCAAATTCAGTCGGGGATAATAATTTACCACCCAGACCCGCCCCCAATAGAAACGGGTTTGCCCGCGCCCGCACCCGCCTGCAAAAAATTATTTTTCTAAATAGTAATAAAAATTAATAATTTTATTAAAAATTTAAGCTTTTTAATAATAAACTTGTTTCTAAAGATGTGAGTTTTAGTGAATAGTGAGAAATGACTAATGAGAATTTTTAATTACTTCTTTAAAAATGAATAAATGTGATATAAAATAATTTAAATATGGATATTAAAGTAAATATTATAAGACCGGACAGAGGCGGGGGCGAGTGAGGGCGGGTAGTAGCATCCCCCGCCCCTGCACCAGCAATTACAAACCGGTTTTACCTGCACCCGCACCCAATAAAATCGAGTGTCCCTTGTTAATTTCGGGCCAGGTCCGGGCGGGCCCGAGTTTTCTTGCCTTAAAACATAAATTATAGTATTATTTTTATTTAATTTTCACTTCATTACTTATTATTTATAAAATAATAATAATAGATAATACTATAACAATTAATAAACCGTCACATAACCACCCGTTGTTAGAAAGAAAAGTTAAAAATTAAAATAAAAACTAAAAAAGGTATATTTGGAAGAAAAAAGCTACACCAAAATTATATTTTCCCTTTATATATAGTTATAGATTATTTTGTATTGCCTATCAACCATTGATTTGGAGCGGGATAATGCTCCTCAATTTGCAATAAACCCTTAAAACACTCCAGCATTTAGTTGGAGAAAGGGTGGCTGGTGATTTGGCAGCACAATTAAACCAACTAAGTTGTAGGTAGTTGAACTCTATATAATTTATCGAATCCAAACACTCCCTAGTTATCACCCTAAAAAAATTGTGCATATAACATTTCTCTACTTCATATTCGCTACCTTGTATAAATTATCAGCCCAATTTACATTAGTGTAATGGTATCAATGTAAAAACTGAATCACTAAAGGATCTGAGTAAGCCTCAAATAACTATATATACAATATGATGACTTAATTGAAAACAAGACATTGTACATCAGACTAACATCAATATAATAGATTCAGTTATCAGTATGTGATACCCTTCAAGGTTTATTTTCTACTCCAGAAGCAGATTCTTCCTGACAAACCTGTTTCTCAGTAAATATTGGTGGGTTGGTCGCAGATCCGTGTATCTGTTAGTTAAACCAAAAAATGAGACTAGTATCAAAAAAGAACTATCTAGTTCATTGAAGCACTCATGCGATTTCACAATTCAGGAATGCATACCATGGAACTGGATTTTGAAGGTAGAGTATCAGTAAGAGGCAACATTGATGAATCTGAGGGCCTGTGAAACAGCAAGTGAGCTATAGACCGATCAATGGGATTTGTAGTAGTTTCCATGTTCACAAATCCTGTACACCTGTATATAAATAGGGGTCATTATACTAACAAAAATGATATATTCATAGACACCATTTTTGTATATGTAATACAATAATAGACGCTTAGCTTTATTCATGTATGAAAAGTTAATATTGTTTGGCTAAGTTTTGTAAATCATTTTGGAAATCTTCAGACAGTCTTTTGTTAATCCAAAACAAAGTGCATATTGAATAAACCTCTTACAGTTGATTTTAGTTATATTTTACTAAGTACAAAGTGCATATTGAAGAAACCTCTTGCAGTTAGTTGATTTTAGTTAAATTTTACTAAGTACGTGATTTTTAAAATAGAAATGAAATTAAGACTAACAAAAACAATAATAGACCACTTTAGATTAAACAACATAATATTTCAAAGTAACATGCTTAAAGAACTTGTAGAGTTCTTAAAGAACTTGTAGAGTTCTTAAACAATTATGTTTTATTTCCAAAGCAAAATTTTGATTCCATTATCAATGCCCTTTAAAGAGGTGGGAAGGGAGGGGCAACAGCATGATATATTATACAAGTTTTACATTCTTTGTTGAATTGTCATTATCTTTTGATCTCAAAACGTTGTTAAAAGACTGAATAGTTGTAGAGTTCTTAAGTAACATTCAAGTGAGCTGATTTGATTATATATACAAGGACATTAAATGTGGTTTTTGGTTCCTAGGTGCATGAATAATTGTATATATTCCAATGTATTTATTTTATAATTCCAACAGATGTGTCGATTGTAATCAACTACGGGAAATATAAAAAACAAATGAATAAAGTTAGCAATACCTGTTAGCATCCTGTGTCATTACTCCTTTAGATGCTTCAACATCATCGCCCACTAAAGCACTTGCATTGGCATCAATATGTCTTTGGTCAGCACTTCTGGCTAAGCGGTACAGGCTGTCCCTTATGCATAGTTTTATTTTAACGTCCAACTGCAATCAAGGAAACTATATGTTTACAACAGTACATTATAATTTTATAACCAACTGGCAAAAAAAATTAACGCCCTGGCAGAAATTTGACAATATTGGTAGGTAATAACTTTAACATGGAAAATGGCTTCTCTAAAACAAGGGGTACACTGAAGAAAAAGTATTGTTATAGTAGTTTATTTGAAGAAAGTAGAATTTAACAATATAAAGTAGTTATAGTTATAGACTTATAGTCATAACCGTTTATTTGAAAATCAGTAATAGAATTTAACAACCTCAGAATTGGTTATACAAGTCCACGTTTCTATCATAATTACAGAAAGTGATTTTCTAAATAATAGTTTAAAAGAATAATCCTCACTTTAGTTAGAGGATTTAAATCCAGCACAGAATAACTTTTCCCCTAAAACTGGGCCTTACGCTGAAGTCTAAACCACCCATAACAAAACCTCCTTAAACCAGAATTTGGTAGATGCCTAATGTGCTGTGTTTTGGGAGCACAATATTTACAGCACATTCATATGGCAAGAAGAATGAGAGAATTAATGTTAACACAATCTCGAAAAGAATATTAATCATAGTGAAGAAACTGAAATCAGTCAGATGTATGGCATGTTAATTTAGACATCAATGTCCAGGAGACACGGATAAGGAACACAGGATCAAATAAATAACATGGCAAAAGATTCCAATACCTGATCCAGGACCTGTTGCAACTGGCGAAAGCTAGCTGCTTCATGTGAGATTCCATCCAATGCAGAGCTCATAGATGGACTTTCCTGTACATTTGATGCTTCTGTTTCTGGTGAAAATCCTATGCTAACTTCTCCAACTTCACTATGGCCTTCTTTCACATTTTCAAACTGACTTCCTACCTTCTGAGCTGAACCTGGACTTTTGAATTGCATATGATTCTGCGTATTTTCACATTTGAAACCCCTACTCGTAAGTTTTGCGTCATTGTAAAGATATTGATTTTCTTCCTTATAATTTGTTTTCAAGGCAGTAGCCTCCAAAGGATGACCATGAGAACTCTCCATATTTGACGCATATGATGATTCTTTAAAAGAAGAAGATGGATATTCATTGTGTTCAGACCTTGATCCAGATGAGGCAGGAAGGAGAGGCGTATAATTTGAAGTATGGCTGCAATCTGGGTGCATTGAGGGAGTTTGCATCTGTACACAACCCATAGAATCAGTATCCATGTTTTGCTTGTGAATGCTATTCTGGGAAGTGACCCCACTAGAAGAGGCTTCATAGGGTTGCTTCAAATTTGCATGTTGCTCCACGTGGGCATAAGGATGATCAGAATCACCATCTTTTAGACAACTATTTTTTCTCTTTCCCGCTGATTGCTTTAACACTTGTCCTTGTATCTGCCAAACAACGAGGCTGTTCATAATATGAAATTCAAGAGACAATTTCTTTCTGTTTATAAGTACACCTGAATTAAATAGACTGGACAGTCAGATTTGTTCACTTTTACCATAAAATAAAACATAAACCCAATGAGTGGTAACACCCAAAAATATAACAGCTGAAATTGAATAAAGGTCAAGCCCAATTTTCTACTTAAAAACATAATTTACATAAATTTAAAAATGTAATCACTTGGTTGCTGTCAAAAAAGTGTAATGACTAGATCCCATCGATGCACTAGATTATGCAACTCTAATCAGATAAAAATGGATACGTCACATATTGTCTTCACGATTAAATTTTTTCTTTTAATCCAGTGGAGTATCATATGATTCATGTCCTTAATTTCAGTTTTAGGTATGCATGGTTATAGGAATTTATACCATTTATACTATTAGAACATATTAACTATATTTCAGAGTAATTTTAAATAACTCGAGACTAAGTTTCATATTTCCTTTATACCAATGATCTGTTTCCTTATTTAATTATGATTAGAAGTCCTATATAAGTATAAATGATGACTATTGTCTTATCTTCATAACATCACTTTCATCTTTCTTTTCCTCCTCATATAGATCTCCTCCATCTAAGCCTCTATAACATCAAAAATAATAATTCTACAATACATAAACTCTGGCATCATCGGTTATATCATTGAAATTTCAAACACAATCAATTCATGTGTTGTCAATCATGTATCGCTTATTCAAATTACGCTATGCCACAATGCTACAGCCACTATTTGCCAGCACATTGTACTAAATTGTGTATCATGGAACAATAGGGGTTTGTTCCAATTTGGCTATGCTATAGCCTCGCAATTGCTTCTATTTGACAGCATTGATCAGGTCACAATAGTATAAATTAAATGACAGAATTCAATATATAAATTCAATGCCATCAACAACTTTAAAAAGTTTAGACAAAGATCTCAAACTTATTATGCAACATGATTAGAAATCCTACATAAGCGTAAATGATGATGATGATTATTGTCTTATCTTCAGAACATCCATCACAAAATATTACACTAGCAAATATAACCCATGGTAATTTCAAAAACAATAACACCTCTTATTAAATGGATGGCTTATATTCAGATATCAACTGAATTGAATTCTACAATACATGAATTCTGACATCATCGGTTATATCATTGAAATGTCAAACACAATCAAGTCATGTATTGTCCATCGTGAATCATTTATTCAAATTACGTCATGCCTCAATGCAATAGCCGCTATTTCCCAACATTGTGTACTAAATCGCGTATCACAGAGGAATGGTGGTTTGCTCAAATTCTGCTATGCTATGGCATCGCCATTGCTACTATTTGACAATATTGATTAGGTCTATAATGTCTTCACCATAGCATACATGTAATGCCAGAATTCAATCTACAAATTGAAAGGCACCAACAATTTTAACAAGTTTAGAGACAGATCTAAAACTTATTATGCAATGTGTTTATGAGGTTCGTTTGGTGGGTGCATATCACAGAGGAATAGTGGTTTGTTCAAATTCCGCTATGCTATGGCATCGCCAATGCTACTATTTGACAATATTGATTATGTCTAATGCCTTCACCATAGCATAAATGTAATGCCAGAATTCAATCTATAAATTCAAAGGCATCAACAATTTTAACAAGTTTAGAAACAGATCTTAAATTTATTATGCAATATGTTTATGGGGTTCATTTGCTGGGTACGTATGTATTTTAAAAGAACCCCACACAAACTGCAGCTACATATTTTAAAATTGAGAAATTCAGAATCCAAATTAAAATTTGAATCTTTTAAATAAAAAATGGGATAGCCAACCTTTTGTTCAGGCATCAAGTCATTTGTAATACCCGACTTCGTGTCTGATTCCCCAAATGTTGATAATGAAGTAGGAACAGCGTCAAGATCAACATCCATTTCACACCTGAGATTTTTATCAGAAGGAGATGGTTTTTTGTCACAATCAAGAATTGGCAGACCTTCAATATTGTCCTTAAGATCCATAATATAATCTGATTCTGATATACTTTTCAAAGGACTTGCACCAGCATGTGAAAACTTGAAGTCAGATTTCAGGGCATCGCCGTCTGGTCCTTCGGTTCCATGTGAGAGCCAGCAGAATTCATCTTCATTATTGAGGCCCCCCATTCCAAAAGTTGAGTCATAATTTCTGCAATTTTAAAAACTATATTCAGGTATTCATGGTAATCATTATGAATTAACTAGTAACTCATACAAATCAAAAGGTGAAAAACTTCAGTCACGGAAGAGTTTCTTACAACATCATCCTATCAACATCTTCAAAGCTGTCTATATCAAGCCATCTATCAGTATCAAGAAAGCTAAGCTCATTGTCAGGTTGCGATATATGATTAATTGAATATTGAGAGACATTATCATCCTCCATCAAACCCTTGTCTCCTAAGATACTATCATTTGCACAAAGCTCACAACTGCTAGAATCTATATTGCTGCTCTTGAAACAACGAGCAGACATACTTGGTGATGCTGGCCTTTTCTGTTCTTTGCTTGAGCCACAATTACACGGAGAAAACAGATCTTCAGGTTTGCAAGACCATGAACCCTTTTCCACCATTCTTTCTTTCTGGTTCTGATTTGGGAGCATTGCTCTTTACCTTGAGTACAATAGCTCCTCACGTAATCCACAGTTTAATGTTAATTTTGATACAATATATAGTTCTCATGAAGTGATTTCTTACTATCAGACTGTATTGCAAACTGGTCCTTAAGTTTGTCACCGGTATGGAGCACTATCTCATCATCCATTTCAACAAATCCATGGAATACATTATCTTTAAGCTGTAATAACACCAAACAGTTGTTTAAAAAACGACTTGCAATAACCTAGCATCAAGAACATAATAAATCCTCGCAAACATATCATATCAAACCCATTAAGGAGAGAAATGAAAGTTTTAATTGTTTCCCAAATTTCATTATATTTTACAGAGAGAAAAGCGACTAAAATACATGATGGAAAAAAAAAAGGCATTTATCCTTCAATGAAACTATTCGAGTAATATATTTCTAAATCTGCTAAGAAATGATTTTGATATCATACCAAACAGCAAAAAGTTCAGCCTTCTTAATTTGTGGAGTGACAAACTAGCGAAAACTTTACGAAAACACCCTCACATAAAAGCCTTTTGATCTTGAAGGATAGCCTACCTACCTTATGTTGAAATTCATTTAAATTTCATGGAAGAATAAGATAGATACCTATCAAATTCACACCCACTACATTGGAAATTTAAAATAGAAATGATCAATGAAACAAAAAGCACCTGTTGTTTGATTCTTTACCTTTAGCTAACAAAAACATTTAACATGTATGAAGTTTCACAGCTGCCAAAGAGTACTAATACATAAAGTTCATTAGGAAAGGAATACCCACACTATTTCCTACCACTTTTTGTTCAAGAAATACAATGCCCACATATTCATATTTTTTGGAACTCGGCTTGAAAGTCGTCACAAAATAGAGCTCAAATTATTTTTCTTTCACCAGCCCAACAACAACAACAACAACAACAATCAGGCCTTATCCCACTAAGTGGAATCAGCAACACGGATCAACTTCCCCCTTAATATTCTATCCAAGACCGTGCTTATCTCCAAATAGTTAATCTCTAGATCTTTCTTAATAACTTCAGCCGACCAACAAACATAAAAATTATTTTCCGTGTTAGTAAGGTCTATTCTAATTATTACTAAGATCGAAACGGACCTTTTACATAATTTTCACCACCAATTACAAATGAATTACAAATGCGTTGGAGATAAAGTCATAAAACAAATATTTAACTGGAAAGATTCTGATTTACTGAAGAACCATAACTTACTTGCACTCTATAATTTGCTATAAACCATCCAAATAAAACATGATAACCATGTCAACCGTCAAAAATAAATAAATAAATTTATCATACAAATAAAAAAAATTCACCACTGTCTTATTTTAAAATTGAAGCATGAACTATAACCCTAAGAATAAAAACATGGCATAGAAAAATTATAAAATTATCGATACAAACACAGAAAGTTGAAGATCTAGAACGCAAAAGTACGTCATTAAGTTGCTTAAATAGTAATTTAGGAGCTCTATTTTAATTTTAAGAAGAAAAAAAAAAAAAAGAAGAACAAGGAACGGACCTGAAATTAGAAGCAGGTTAATCTAATTTACAGTGAATTTAGAGAGATGGTTGATTTTGTATTGAGTCTGGTTCTTGTGCGTTGTGGTGATGAGTTTCTAGATGATTCTTATTCCGTAGAAGTTTTCTAATTATTGATTGATTAATCAGTTTTTTTTTTAATTAAGAAAGTTGTTTAGAAAGGTATGAAGGTGGAAGCGACGCGTGGATACGAGAAATCGTGGTTCGTGGATGGGAGGAAGCACTGAGATCCGATCAGTTGCGGTGTTTTGATTCGTCCACGAAGCCCTTTTGCAATTGTGGTTTTGACACGTTAAAAGGGACCACTGCGCCGCACTCTACCTCCTACTCCTGTCTTTTCATTTTTAAAACCTAAATCCCTACAAAAATAATCGGCTAAAAAATAATTTTAATTACAAATAAATTGTTAGTGTTTTTGATTAGCAATTGTTAGTGTTTTTGATTAGCAAAATTGCAAATGTGCATCATGGTCCTGTTTAGTTTCGTACTGCAAAAATTCGTAAAAAAAATGGGGCGGTGAGACAGACATAGTTGATGTTGAGGGATTAAAATCTAGATCTTTCTTGACAAAAAGTGAGTGCGGCAGAAAAAATTTATTGTATCTTTTAAATTTAAAAATATCATATTTTATGTTAATGTTCGTGTTCGCAAAAATCCGCAAAAAAACAGAACGGACATATTAAAGGAAGTTGGCCTTCCCTGCACTAAAGTGCAGACCAAACAGACATGCAGAATGGGTCGGACCCATTTGCTACCCTAACTCCATCTATAATACTTCTTCTAATCTTATTAATAAGTAGAGGTGAAAATAGACTGGGTCGAGCTAGACTTTGTCAAGTCTAAGCCTAGTCTACCAAAAAATTGAAGCCTAAATCTGACGTGTTAGCTTGTGTAAGGTAGGACTATATGCCCTTATTATCGGTCTGACCTATTTCCACCTTTATTTATGAGAAAAATTAACTTTTTCAATTTATTGAATAATCAATATATCTAATTCAATATACAATTTAAATATATTGATTATTTAATAAATCTAAAAAAGTAATTTTTTTTCTTATAAATAAAATCAGAGATAATAATTTATAACCATTTAAATGAGTAGTTATTCATATGTTATTAATCATAATGCTTTGTTTAATTTATCTCTATTACAATTATTAATGGTATAAATATTTGTTTCAATTAATATAAGTAAATAAATTAAATTAAAAAATATTTTTGATATGATATCAAAATGTAACAACTAAATAATTATTATTAAAGTATTAATTTTTTACATGATATATTTAAGTACGAGTCTAACAATACTCCGTACATCATCAATAAGACATAAATCTTTAACACAACGAAAATATGCTTCTTCTGGTCTTCAGTGTCAAGTTTAAAGTTGCTAATTCAATTCAAACACTTGCTTATTTGAAAAATAATAATAATAATGTGGGATGAGATCCATAATAACCTCATTGGATTTTTAATTTAAACCATTGAATCACTCATTACCCTTCTACATAGTTCAAGGTACAAGTTGTATAATACATTATAGTAACTCACATAACTCAAAACCGTCTACAACAATAATCATTAATCCTCCATAAAATCTAAAGAGACGTCAACAACCATATAGCCCATAGGTAACCCACATTGGCCACGACCCCCTGGGGTCCCTCCCATAAGTATAGCTCTGGATTGTCTATCCTACTATCACTCACAGGATCTACACCATGCATAATCCCCTATATTTGAGTTTTATACCAAGAGTCTAAATATCCCTTATAACTTGTAGGTCATGGACTATACATGAAGTACTTATCAAGAGTGTAAATATCCCTTATAACAAGTGTGGTGTACAGATCATTGATCATCCGACTATAACTCATAAGAGTATGGTCTTGGGCATGCCTAAGCGTATTTTTAAAGTTATACGTTATGACTGGGATAACTCTCATTCAATCAAGGTTAACTTCTCAACACACATTCTAAGATCGTCGATTCAATACTCGTGAACTTATACTTGATTACACGATAACAATATATCCATCAACTGAAGTATCAAAACAATATCGGTATTCCTTCTACTGGCTCGATTGGGACAACTCAACATGCCTTACACTAAATCACTAAGATAAGTACCATATCTTACTATGGTTACCGGGAGAACTTAACATGTGTTATAACTAGATAATGGACTAACATTATATTCACATTATTGGACTATCAGGATAAGATCCATATCCTCCCATGAATAATATAATATTCATCATTTGGGAATATCAAAATAATCACATATTCCTCTATCGGGGGTCGTCAGGATACTTCACATATCCTCTAGTTAAGTTATTGGGATATATCACATATCCTTCAATAAGTCGTTCGGATAATTGCATCCCGTTCAATTGGATCAATGAGACATATCACACGCCCTTAATTGTAATCCATAATCGCTTGGTACGTCTCCACATATTCACTTTGATATACTGAATGTCATTCTACAAATGTTACTTCGTTGTCGTCTTCATCCATGTATTATATCTATGAGTCTCATCTTAAATATATTTCTTATTTCTCAAACCTAAATTATATGACTTTTGTATGAAATGTTTTACCTTCCTTTCCTAATGAAATTTATGTCTACAATAATTTCTTGGTCTTAACAAATAGGCCTACTTGCTTGAATCACTTGGCAATCCTATGTGTGTCACTAGATTTCTAAACTAAAACCTATATATATATATATATATATATATATATATATATATTGTTCTGGACTGGACCAATGGCTAGACATGTGTAGCGCGATTTTTGTGGTCTTGAAGCACTATCGCTCGGGTACTACAGTTCGATTCATTTTTTATCCTGTTAAGCTGATTAAGGAAGGGAAATAGATGTCTCCAATTAACCCTGCTCGACAACTCAGTTTAAACAGCTGACTGTTAATTTACAGATGCTATTAAGATGTGGGCCCCTCTTCGGTTATTTTGTTAAGAACACAATGTTTGGACTATTTGTGAGGTTTTTGGTAATGTGTTTAGATTTGATGCTTTTGGGTTGATTTGACGGAGATACTGGATTTTGGGTTTTTTGGTTAGTATGCTCGCTAAGATTTTTCAATCTTATGCCTATGTATTCCCGTTTAACGAAACAGGGAAATCAGAGCGATCGTAGTTCCTCCTATTCTATCAGAGGAAAAAGGTTGTTTTGGTGTCTTGTTCAAAGCCCAAGACATGAAGCTAAAGGTGATTTGTATCTTGTTCAAAGCCCAAGATGTGAAGCTAAAAGGGTTTTGGATGAGAGAGAATTTGTTATCTCTAAAGAGGAGTTGTTGGTGTTTGTATGTTGTGAGCAAGGCACGGGTTTGATGCTAAAAGGTTGATTGACTCAACCGAGGTTTCTTTATACAAAGCCTAAGAGGAGGCGATTGACCCAACAAGAGGATGCTTTTTAATTTGTTGTCTCGTACGAAGCCCGAGATAGAGGCTAAAAGGGGTTGACTCAACAAGAGAGTACTAACAAGTGACTGACTCAACAAGAGAGTGCTTTTATGTGTCTTGTACGAAACCCAAGACGGAGGCTAAAAGGTTTGACTCAACAAGAGAGTCTTTTATACTCAACAAGAGAGTGTTTTAGCATCTCGTACGAAGCCCGAGATGGAGGCTAAAAGGAAAGTGACTCAACAAGAGAGACTTTTATACTCAACAAGAGAGTGTTTTATTGTCTCGTACGAAGCCCGAGATAGAGGCTAAAAGGAGATTGACCCAATAAGTGAGTCTTTTATACTCAACAAGAAAGTGTTTTTATCTGTATTATACGAAGCCTGAGACGGAGGCTAAAAATTTGACTCAACAAAAGAGTCTTTTATACTCAATAAGAGAGTGATTTTATCTGTCTTATACAAAGCCTAAGACGGAGGCTAAAAGTTTGACTCGACAAGAGAGTATTTTATACTCAACAAGAGAGTCTGAAAAGGTTAGCTCCACATGGGAGAATCATTGTACAAAGCCCAAGAGGAGGTTATCTTACCGCCGTGGATTATGGAGATCCTGAGGCGAGTCCAAGTGTGGGGAACTCTCATGAGAGAGACCGGGTTTTTGCCTATGTTTGAAGGGAACTTGAGAATGTCTTTGAGGCTCAAGGGTCTTAGACTGTCCAAGTCTAGAGTTTTATCTTTTGTACTATGCCCAAGAGGAGGCACGGGTATTAAGGGATGGGTATCAACCCTATAACGGCCGGAGTTTTGACGCTGGAAAGACTGCTCTAGCAAAGGATGACTAAGCTTTGTCTTATACCTTTAAGAGGTCGTCAGGGTCCTTGTATTAAGCCCAAGAGCAGGCCTGAGAACTTCTAAGAAGCCGAAGGGTCCTTGTACAACGCCCAAGAGGAGGTGGGGATGCTTTTAGGAAGCCTGTGGGTCCCCAAACCAAGAGAAGTTCAAGACATGCTATTCACAGAGAATAGATCAAGCCAGGAAAGTTCGAGAATTTGGAAGAAACTCAAGAGATGCCATTCACGGAGAAAAGATCATTTCTGGGGAGTAGAGTTTCTTTGACAATTTCTAAGAGTGACAGTCTGAGAAAGGGTTCACCGAGAATGCTGCCTTTCACGTTTCCATATTGTTTAACCCCAAGAGGAGGGAAGACTGTGTCTGGTAATCCTATGGGGGATCTAGTTTTGTTTGTATTTAAGAGTGACCAATAGGCTTTACCTAGTTATAGACGTAGTTGTCAGGGAAAACTCTAAATAACTATACTAGTATTACACAGTGGGTATACGACAAGTATGTAAAGGATGTGAAAGAAAACTTACAGTGAAGCAGCCCCACAATACAGTTATATACATATGAAAGCGATAAATGAAAGTGGATAAACACTTACCCGTTGTAGAGCTTCCATGCTGTTTTGTTAGTTGTTCAACAAAGAAAGCTTTGATAACAATATTATATTCAAAATCAAAGGAGAAAGTGCTTTGAAAAGTTCGTTGGGGCTTACAGCTCAAGGAGAGGCCTAAGGTTTTAACGATGATCGCACCGCTGTTTTGAAAACTGTACAGAGGGACTTATACAATATGTGAGGCCCACAAAGTTTTATGTACAAGGGGATTGGGTCTTACACTCTATTAGAGGCCCAAGAGTTATTTTTGTACAAGAGATGGGACTTACAACTCAAGTAGAGGCCCAGGGTTATTTGTTAAAAAGGCGACGATCGTGCCGAAATTTTTGACTGTATTGGGACTTATACAATACACTGAGGCCCAAATTATTTTGGTTTAAAAAAAGGGTTGGGTCTTACACTCTATTAGAGGCTCAAAGTGTTTTAAAGAAATAAAATGGGGCTTATAACACGAGGGTAGGCCCAGATGAATTTCGTTTTGAAATGGCGATCACGCCGAGATTTTTGAAAACGCAGTGAGTCTTATACAATGACTGAGACCCAAAAAATGTTTTGGCTTTCAAAGGAGGGTTGGGTCTTACACTCTATTAGAGGCCAAAGTGTTTTAAAAGATTTGTGAGGGTGAAAATCAGAGAAACCCTAATTTTGTTTTCCTTAAAAAGTAAATATTCAAAGAAAATCAATAAAAATGATAAAAATACCAAATAAGTTTAAATAAACCACTTGTGATTTTTGTTTAAGGTTTGAAAAATTAGGTTTTAATCACAAGATGATTTAGAACTCATTTGGTTTTGATTTTTCAAAATAAATATTCACTTTTAAATATTTAAAAATAATTAAAAATGAATTTATTCACAAAAATACTAATTATATTAAATAAATAATATAAATTTGATTTTTTTGTGGAATATTGAAATATTTTATTCCACAAAAATAGTGTGACGAAGAAGTTTGGCTGCCCAAGCCAGAGCACAACAAGTTTTCTCAAGCATAGTGTACCGAGTCTCGCATTCGGAGAATTTCTTGTTCAGATAGTAGATGGCAGACTCCTTCCTTTTGGTTTCGTCTTGTTGGCCAAGTACACAACCCATTGAGTCTTCCAAGACTGTTAAGTAAATGATTAGTGGTCTTCCTTCCACTGGAGGTGATAGAATCGGTGGGTTCAACAGATATTCCTTGATACTGTCGAAGGCGGTTTAGCAGTTATCTGTCCAAACACAGTCCTGATTCTTTTTGAGTAATTTGAAAATCGACGCACACGTCGCGGTCATGAGAAATATGAATCTGAAAATGTAGTTCAAACGTCCCAGGAATCCCCTGACTTGTTTTTCAGTCTGCGGAGAAGGCATTTCTTGAATGGCCTTGACCTTGTCAGAATCAACCTCAATTCCTTTCTGGCTGACGATGAACCCTAAGAGTTTCCCTGAACGGACACTGAAGGTGCACTTGTTGGGATTCAAGCGGAGTTTGTATTTTCTCAACCACGCGAATAGTTTTGACAGGTGGGTCACATGCTCCTCTTCTGTTTTAGATTTGGCAATCATGTCATCGACATATACCTCGATTTCCTTGTGTATCATGTCATGAAACAGAGTAGTCATGGCCCTTTGATAGGTTGCCCCGGCGTTCTTCAAACCGAACGACATTACCTTGTAACAAAAGGTGCACCACGGGGTAATGAATGAAGTTTTATCCATGTCTTTCGGCGCCATTTTGATTTGATTATAGCCCGAGAATCCATCCATGAAGGAGAAAACTTTGAACTTTGTTGTACTGTCTACCAGCATGTCAATGTGTGGTAAAGGAAAGTCATCCTTCGGACTAGCCTTGTTTAAATCTCTGTAATCGACACATATTCTGACCTTTCCGTCCTTTTTCGGAACGGGTACAATGTTGGCTGACCATTGAGGATATTCTGACGTGACGAGGAAACCCGCGTCAATTTGTTTTTGTACCTCCTCTTTGATTTTGATGGCCATGTCCGAGTGAGTCCGTCTCAACCTCTATTTTACTGGCGAACATTCTGACCGTAACGGTAAATGATGTTCCACGATACTGGTATCCAACCCTGGCATGTCCTGGTAGGAACAAGAAAATACATCGGGAAATTCTTTGAGAAGCTTTGTCAAACTTTCTTTGGCAGTTGGACTGAGCAGTGCCCCAATCCCGATTTCTTTTCTCTCTTTTTCTGAACCCAAGTTTACTGTTTCCAACGGCTCTTTGTGAGGTTCAATGGACCTTTCCTCTTGTTTGAGTAATCGGGAGATCTCTTCTGGAATTTTGTCGTCAACTTCTTCTTCAGCCCCAAATACCGGGAATTCAAAGTTGGGAGAAGGCATCGGATCGTATGTTTCAACGGGGTTTAAAACAAGCAATTTGCATGACGTGGTGATTTGTTTTAGAAGAGATAGAGAGAATGCAAGAGTGTGTGCAGTGTTTTTCTGAGAACTGCTTGTTTTTATTATTTGAATTGTTTTTTAGGATTACCATTTTCTGAAAAAGCAAAAAGAGAAAACAACAATTAATGCGGAAATTACAGAACGGCGATATTTTATTTATGAACAAGTCAATTCTTGAAACTACAACCCTATAAAACAAAACTCTGTCGCTTTGGGCGAAGCGAAGAGGGATATTTACAGAAATTGAGCCCTATCAAAACATCCGTTTCACCTGGGCAGGGTGAAAGGTTAAGATAAAGACGACAATTACTTAGACTTATGAACGATCTTCGGAACATCGACTGCAACCCATTGGCGGTGAACTCCTCGGTGAATCACAAAGTCTGGTACCTTCCTTGATTTGTCTTCAGAAATAACGCTGATTTCTGGCGGAGCAGGATCATTAGAATCTGTCTCCCAGGCAGAGTTGTCGTAGGAGGATTCCTTTATTGTATTTTGCATAGTATTTGTGTTCTCAGGTAAATCTCCTCATCCCGTTGGCTGGATGTCTTCGAGCCTGATACGAGAGCTTTCAGGAGCAGTGTACTTAACCATATAGTCGTATTTTCCACTTGGTTGTCCTAAGGTGTCCCACACTTCTAGGGAACTGAAGGAGTCATCCCTCTCGATGACGTTGACCTCGGGAAAAGCATAGTTAATGAATTCTAGTCCCGCAAACTTTGCCAATTCATCGTCGTACTGGATGTTTTTTGAATGCCCTAAGTAATGATCCCATGACATGGTGGGGACACAGGTATTCTTTTCAATGATGCTCAGCTGATTTTCATCGTTCGACTGATCTTCTTACCCTGAGTTTCCTGGGTACGGCTGCCAGATAGTCAGGCCATCCATCGGGCCATAATAGTCGTGGTCAAAGTTGTCTTTCATCAGAGTGTCCTCCTCTAATGAGTTTGGTGGAGCACGACATCCTTCAGGATCAAAATCTCCGTATATTGTTCTGACATCTGACCTAGGTATAAATCTTGGACTCTGTGCGGGATAGCAAAATGGCGTAGGCACCTCTTCCTGAGACATATAACCGTCCTCGTTAAGATAGGACTTCCACTCCTCATCTGTATCGGAGGGATCTCCCTCGTTGATGGTATGGACTGCTTGAGGCACAGGGTGAAGGAAACCTCCACTGTGGAAGAAGTCCAGAATTGGATGAAGACTTTCATCGTTAGTAGCAGTCTGGGTACAGGTTGAAGAAAAACCAAGACCCTTCTTTGTTTTGTTATCAGTAGGAATGACAAGCTGTCCCCATCCCTTTGCATTGTTACTTTTGATCACCTCGAGAGCATCTTTGTATGAGGAAATAGAGGTTCCCTTCTCTGATTGATTCTTATTGCTCACCGAAAGTGCTTGGAACTGAGTTCCAACAACCTCCTCTGGTTCTACACAAGTAGATAATGACAGGTTACTCAAGATCAAGGCTTGTTCTCCACAGACCATGATGAGTTGATCGTTCTTGACGAACTTCAGTTTTTGGTGCAGTGTCAAAGTGACTGCCCCAGCCTGGTGTATCCAAGGTCTTCCTAATAAACAGTTGTACGCTGCCCGGACGTCCATGACCTGGAAAGTGATTAGGAAAGTGTGAGGACCGATAGTTATGGGAAGGTCGACTTTGCCGATAACTGCTTTCCGAGATCCGTCAAAGGCTTTGACGATGACCTCACTGCCCCTCATCGGGGATCCTTTGAATGATAGTCGCATTAAAGTGGACTTTGGCATAACGTTGATGACCGATCCCGTGTCTACCAGTACGCTGGCTAAAGCATCGTCCTGGAAGTTGACTGTGATGTTGAGCGCCATGTTGTGACTTTTGCCATCTTCTGGCAATTCCTCATCACTAAATCCTAAGTTGTTGCAGGAAGTGATGTTAGAGATGATGTTGTCGAACTGTCGTATTGACACATCGTGTTCCATAAAGGCCTGCTCTAAGACTTTCTGTAGAGCCTCTCCGTGGGCTTTGGAACTGAGTAAAAGTGATAGCACAGAGATCTTTGAAGGAGTTTGTAACAGCTGATCAACAATGTTGTATTCACTCCTTTGGATGGGCTTCAACATCTCATCATCGTTCTTTGAAAGGTCGAGAACACTGGATGGACCGATTGGTGGATTAGGAACTTTTGTTGGAGGTTCCTTTTCTTTGGTAGGTTCTCTAACTCCACGGTTGAAGATTCGACCGCTCTGTGTTACTCGACTGATGTCTGCAATATTCATGACGGAGGATAATGGAATTTCCTTTCCATTCTCAATTATTGTTGCTCCGTATTTGTAAGGGATCGCCTTAGCTGATTCATACGGTAATGGTCCCGGTAGATAGATAACTCCAGGAGCCTTCTGATTTTTCTGACTGTCGTAAGTAACTTCAATCAGTTCCTGGTTAAGAACTTTTGATTCGTCAAGTAGAGGGATGATGGTACAAACATCTTTGGTCCTTTCATGATCAGAGATTACGACAACATCCTTAATCTGATCAGCAAAATAGTATGGCGTCCAGTTGATGAACCCCGAAACTGGATATTGTTGAATCTCTTTGCGGTCCAACTGACCTTGAAGGGCTGCTTACACGAGGTAACATCCTTGGTTATTTTCTGAGCAAACTTTACAGCGTTCATAGTTATGTGGTGGCACCTGGCCACGTCCGCTTTGAATACAGTGTAACCTTACTAGATCTGCTTCCATAGATCGAGCATCCTGACTTTGATGCCTAGTAGGGTTCCCATTAACCATACTGACTTGTTGCGTGTCTTTGTCCATATAGATCGGAAGCCACCAGTGGTTTAACAAGTGTTGTAAAGTTCTTTGAACGAGAGCACATCCCTGGTCACTCTCACAACATCCTTTACAGTTCTGATAATTATGCGAAGTTAGAAAACCGAGCTGGACTTGTTTAGCGTGTAATTCTACCAAGCTGGTATTCATCAAGCGAATATCGAAGATCTGAATCATGTTGATCTGATAAAGATTTTTATCATGGTAGTCCTAGATCCACCCAAGATCCATCTGACGCTGGAGGGCCTCTTGTACAAAAGAGCATCCCTGATTATTTACCGAGTAAATCAGACAGGAATCATAATCGTGCCGCTGCAGATCATGATGTTGGCTTTGCCTTGAGTGCATTTCCACTGGTTGGAATTCATTGCACGAATGTCGTGGCTCTGAATGATGTTGGAATTCGTATAAGTCATGTTGACCCCACGAATTCGGTGCTCTTGGATCCACCCGAGATCCAATTGTTCCTGTAGAGCTGATTGCACCACAGAACATCCTTGATTGTTCTTAGAGAAGATATCACACTGGTGATAGTTGTGAGGTGGTACATGGCCATACCCGCTCTGTCTACGATGCATCTTGACCATATTGGTCCTCAATAAGAGTACATCATGAATTTGATAGCTGCCGCTAGACTCTCCTTCTATCAAATTGACTGCAGCTTTCTCATGTTGAGGCAACGGGTTCGTGAGAACATTTGGATTCGTATCTTTGAAAGATAAGACCTCGCTCCTAATAAGCTTTTGTACATCGGATTTGAAACTGAGACAGTTTTCTATGTTATGCCCTGGTCCTCCTTGATGGTAAGGACAAGTCTGATCCTCTTTGAACCAAAAAGGCGGATTTTCTGGTACTGTAAGAGGAGACTTGGTTTGGACGTACCCCTTGACCAGTAGTAACGGAAACAGTTCTGCGTATAACATCGGTATAGGGTCGAACCCTGGTGGTCGTGCTGTATAGCTATTATTGAAATTCTGGTATGACAGATCCCAGATGTCCTACAGGATGTCGAGATATCTGGTCTGTTACAGATAACATGACAAGATATAAACAATAACAGTACTAAAAAGCATAAACAACACACAGAATTTGTTCACCCAGTTCGGTCTAACAACCTACATCTGGGGGCATACCAAGCCAGGAAGGAAGTCCACTATTAGCAGTATCAATTCATAGACCCTACAATCAACACACCCGTTGATGATCTACTCACTTAATCACTACCCAATGACCCTAATACCTAAGTCCACCCTAGATAAGAGACTCCATCTCACTTTCAATCATCGCAATGATGTCTAGCAGTCAACACCTCAGCCACTGCATCAACAGCTTGATTTCCAACAACTCTTCAATCACAGAAAAGTAGAAGACACACTTCAATGACAATACCTAGACATGAAACACATGACTAAGAACAATACTTAGAGTTGCTTAACAGCTTCCTCCAAGAATAATACATCTCTTACCTACAGGCTTCAAGATAAACACGATGACCATCCCACAAACTGGGTGGTTCATCGACCAACACAACCCTTATAATTTACATGATGGCTGGCTTCTTTTTCTAGGTTACAATGCTTCTATTTATAACCTAAACCCAACTGGATTTGGGCTTCAAATCACAACATATCAACTGCTACAAATCTACAAAAGATTCTCCTACAAATTAGATCTTCAATCAAATCTTCCTAAAATATCTCCATATTTAAATACTCAATCTTCTTTTGATTTTATCTTGAATCTTCCAGACCTTTAAATCAGCTCCACAAAGAATACCATAATATTCCCAGAAACATTCCTTATTTTTGGGCTTGTGCATTATAAAATCACATATTTGATTTAACAATAAAGCAGATTTATTCTCCAAATCTCTTCACCCTAAAATATTAACAAAATATATTCCACAAAGTACTAGGAATTGATTGTATCAGAATAAATCTTCTCCAATAAATTCTCCTGCAATCTCTCAAACAAAATCTCCCAAGATATATTAAAAACAGCGCAGCTCTAGAAACAAACCAAACTGATGTAGTGTCAACAGATGTCAGGACATCGTGTTTGACATCAGTACACAGACCTGCAACACTAACCTATACACCTTATGCTGAATGTTAGAAACACAAAAGAACATGTTAAGACATCAAGCAAGACATCTTGAACCAGCACATTGTTTTACCAAAATTGCTGCCAACACCAGAACTAACAATCTCCCCCTTTGGCAAATTTTGGCTAAAACAATATCAGCACACATCAGGGACACATCTTTTCAGAAACACACTTCAAACGAACCAATCTAACACATTCTGAAAAACAAAACTCCAAACTCCCCCTCAAGCCAACAGCCAGAAATCCAACTACTTCAAACCAACATCAGAGAACATACAAAAAAACTCTACTATACTCTCCCCCTTTTTAGCCATAATTGGACAAACTCTGAACATAGCAGCAAACATGGTCAAACTCCAAGTTCCAAAAGGCAAACTCTGAATCATTCAACCAACATACTCAGACCAGAACAGACTATTCTACATCTCATAATAGCTGAACAAACCTACTTCTCTCCCCCTTTTTGGCCAAAAATTTACAAACATTGGGGTAAATGTCCACTACTGGTTCAATCCATTGACACACCAGGTCTAAACTATCATGTCCCTCATGAACTTCACAATGTCATGACATCTTATCTGACATAACACCTTCACCAGAGCCACAAACAATCTTGATAAACAAAATTTCAACTCCCCCTATCTAAGATAACCAATGCTCCTTTGCTAGATGAACACCTTAAATGAATGGAAAACATAAGACTCATCTTCATGTCTTCAAGAGCGCACCCTCTGTTCAACACACCTGCTGAACGCATTCACTTAATGCTTGATCCTCAAACAACTCTAGTACATTTAACTGACAGAAGTTGCTCCTTTAGCAAGAAACACCACAAAATCACCAATGATATCCCATGACACCTTTATGATCATATAGTAAGAAAGTACCAGGATCACATCCTTGTACTATACCCAACAAACTCTTGGATTGAGACCAAAATCACCATTGATCCCTCCCATCCATACCCTGTACAAATCCACCTTGAATTTTACAGCCATAGACATTCTTGTTCCTTGAGATACAATCCACTTGAATCAGGTATGCTTCACACAATCATCCCCAAGTTCTGAAGCACAAACAAACTGCCTTCCACTACACTCTAAGTAAAGTCCTCTTACTTTGAATTAATAACACACACCAAGACAAGTGTGACATCTCCCATCAACCAAGACCCCTATAGAGTTCTTCCAACAAAAACTGCAGAGAAAAATAAATTTTCCCAGACACAGTAAGGAGTTCCACATCTTTTCAGCAGCAGCAATCACGCATGACAGACTATCATGCTCCCCCTAAATAGTTGCACAAGTTCAGCAACAAAAATGTAACTACTCTTCCTAAGCAGTAGTACACACATGACATAAAGTCATGACATCTGATCTGACATCATAAACATCAAACAAAACACCACTTTACCCCCCCTGAGGCACACAATGGAAACAAAAACACCAATCCTCAGTTCAAGCACATGAAAATCTTCATGCTCATACAAACCCCACGAATTCTCAGCTTACTTAAAAGCTTTACTGAGATCCAATCTCTTCAAGAGATACTTGCAGCAGAAGAAAGAACAGCTCTTAAAAAAAACTTTCTGATCAGATCACATCATATGACACAATTCCTCTGCCATTACATTCACTAGTAGTTGTTGATACTAGTGAAGTCTTCAAAATTAGTAGTCATGCTTTGCCAGAACATACTACTAAAAATAAGCTCAGAATCTCCATATTCTAATCCACATAGTCAGAAACACCTCTTCTGACAATAATGCTTGAGCATCCAACTCCACATGAAGTTACAATTAGGCTATTCGTGAGGAACATAAGAATCACCATCCTCCTTCAAATAAACTGTTAGATAAGGATCAAAGTCACATAGATCCCCCAACTCTCAAAAGGCAGTCATTCCCTATCATACTCTTCATCTTCAGACTTCCAATCAATCAATACCTGATCTACTTCAGTCTTCTTTACATTCTCCATCCAAGGCAGACCTTCTACTTCATCATTCTCCTGTAGCACGCTTCTGAACCAGAGCATAATCATCCTTCACCAAGGATATCCAACCAGATAATGTCCCAACACAAGTTATAACATCTGCCACACACCAAGACATCATCACCATGATTCTTGATATGCTCCACCAACTGGACTTACTATAGCATAGTAATCCAAAGAACTAGAGAAATAAACTCTCATCCACCTTTAAGAAGAATAATCTCCTTGAGTCTTTAACTCATCACCCTTCTGCCCAAGAGTAACTTGTTCTATGATAATCCTCAATAATAACCAGCTGCCACACTCTGATTATCTTGATTCTTCGAATCCACTTCTGAGATCAACCAAATGCCACATTTTGACCTTTTTCACATTTGTCAGAACTCTCACAAAGATATCCTGATCCACCAAGGAAACTTGATCTTCAAGTCACATGTTCCAATTGCTCAATAGCAAACACACTTAGACTTCCATGGTCATGTAACATCTTCTCCTTCCTGCAGCTCCCGCAAACTGCCATGAGAACGATCTTTTTGAAACATCCTATTGTTCATTCCTGTAGATCACCCTATCATAAGCTGATGTGCCACATCACCAGCTGAGACTTCTGATGTTAAGCTAGATGTCAGAACATTATGACATCCAACTGTTGAATTCAGCTCTTCCTTCTGCCACTCAGAAGAACCTCCTCCCTTTGCAGAAACAGATTTCCATGCTCTCATAGACTTGATTCAACAATCAAGTTTAAGTAGACAACCTCCACCCTGCTTAGAAACTCCAGAGACTTCAAACCTACCACATCTGAATCTTCAGAAAATAAGTAGTCCAAGACTACCCCATAGCAATACTAAAGAATGTCACTTCCCTTAGTAGAGCCGTCAGTAGAAAGCCAGAGATAACTGCCACTTATCCTCGACCTTCACAACCAGAGCAAACACCATGCTCCAAACCACTTAGATTAGAAATAAACTGATCCAAGCTGTAACCATCAAGATTATGATGTCTTCATAGTATTCCATCTTCATCTTCAACAGCATGACCATCTGGACAAGTCATCCACAAAACTTTCTAGGAACAGATGCTAAGCAATAATCCCAGGTCAACACCTAGGCAGCTTGTGAACGAATGTAGAACCCCTCCCATGATTCTCCAAACCTCTGATGAAAAGATGTTAAAACAATTGACAGAACATCCTCAATCTTGTCTTTCAAGGATAATCAATTAAATACTTGTGAATTTCACAAATAGCAATTGATCTTAAATCCCTGTGGTTTAACCCTTCTTCAAATTCCAGCATCTTCTGAATCTTCTTCATGACAAACCATACATACCACAAAAACATTCCAGGTTAGGTCAGTGTCTTGACCTTTCACTCCACCCTGAGCAAAGAACTGAAATGATGTTTCAACATCAGTTCTGACATCAGCAACCATAGTAAATCACATTAAACATCTACTATGGCTTTGGAGACAACAACCATAGTAATCCACACACATCTCTTGCAAGGGACACAAGAGGATTAACCATCAGAGCTGATCAACCTTCAAACCCAGAACATACACACAAGCAGGAACCTGCATACTCTACATCTCAAGAATCTTCAAACTTCTAATGTTCAGACCTCCTGTTTGTCTTTGAGATGTTGGATTCCATCCTTCTGCACCTAAAGGAGAGAAACCATTGACTGGTCATCACAAACAGCATAGACAAATATGCTTCTCCCAACACTTCAACCTACAAGGATGCTCTTCAATCCTTACAAAAAGATGTTCCATTATGTGAAGACACCACATACTCTCCAGCTTCTCATGCAGATACCATAATCTTTTGGTCCTACCAACTCCTCCTTGATCCAAACACAACTGCTCATCCTAGATGGTTTGGATGACATTCCAACACCAGTCAACCAGTTAGGTTATTACACCTCCTCTATGCAAGCCAGGAGTAGGTTCCAGACAGATGTGATCAATACACATTTGTTTAGCCCCTAAGCAACTGCAATGTCAAATCTTTATCCACAAGATTCGGCACACTCTGCTGGTTTGCTGTCCCAACAACTGGTAGAACATCATTCAAGAACAGTACCATGGGATCCTTCAATTTAGACCTGTGGATGGTCTTTCAGAGAAGAAAGCAAAAATAAATTGCATCCTTCTGATCTCTCATCAACAAACTTATTGAAAATGCCTTTATGAGTGGACTTGGGTCAAACCTCAAGTATCTTTGGTCACTTTAATAAGTCAGTCAATATTATCACCATGTGATACACCTTCAGAGGGGAACAGAGTGTTGTGACCTCAACACACAAAACCACCAGGAATTTTCCATCAGATATATATATATATATATATATATATATATATATATATATATGCAGCGGAACACACACCAGAAAACTCCTCTACAACCTTCAGGCAAAACATAAAAACCCTTGCACAAACACGACACTCCATGTGTAATAGTTCAACATAGGTTTGAAAATAGACCACACAGCAGCTCACCACCAAAGCTACAAGCCTGATAACAATAGACAGGTCCAATACACACCCTGTTATGAACAGTCCATCCTCCACTTCTAGGGACCATTCAAACAACAAAATGAACTTCTCCAAGTTCAAACAAATTTTCAGTAGGTACCACCTACCTTGCCCATGACCAGAAAGTATCTTCCCTAGGATCTCACCCAGAAACAGAACAGGATGCCTGCTCTGATACCAATTGAAATTCTGGTATGACAGATCCTAGACGTCCTACAGGATGTCGAGACATCTGGTATGTTACAGATAACATGACAAGATATAAACAATAACAGTGCTAAAAAGCATAAACAACACACAGAATTTGTTCACCCAGTTCGGTCTAACAACCTACATCTAGGGGCATACCAAGCCAAGAAGGAAGTCCATTATTAGCAGTATCAATTCATAGACCCTACAATCAACACACCCGTTGATGATCTACTCACTTAATCACTACCCAATGACCCTTCTACCTAAGTCCACCCTAGATAAGAGACTCCATCTCACTTCCAATCATCGCAATGATGTCTAGCAGTCAACACCTCAGCCACTGCATCAACAGCTTGATTTCCAAAAACTCTTCAATCACAGAAAAGTAGAAGACACACTTCAATGACAATACCTAGACATGACACACATGACTAAGAACAATACTTAGAGTTGCTTAACAGCTTCCTCCAAGAATAATACATCTCTTACCTACAGGCTTCAAGATAAACACGATGACCATCCCACAAACCGGGTGGTTCATCGACTAACACAACCCTTATAATTTACATGATGGCTGGCTTCTTTTTCTAGGTTACAATGCTTCTATTTATAACCTAAACCCAACTGGATTTGGGCTTCAAATCACAACATATCAGTTGCTACAAATCTCCAAAAGATTCTCCTACAAATTAGATCTTCAATCAAATCTTCCTAAAATATCTCCATATTTAAATACTCAATCTTCTCTTGATTTTATCTTGAATCTTCCAGACCTTTAAATCAGCTCCACAAAGGATACCATAATATTCCCAGAAACATTCCTTACATTGGGCTTGTGCATTATAAAATCACAGATTTGATTTAACAATAAAGCAGATTTATTCTCCAAATCTCTTCGCCCTAAAATAGTAACAAAATATACTCCACAAAGTAATAGGAATTGATTGTATCAGAATAAATCTTCTCCAATAAATTCTCCTGCAATCTCTCAAACAAAATCTCCCAAGATATATTAAAAACAGCGCAACTCTAGAAACAAACCAAACTGATGTACTGTCAACAGATGTTAGGACATCGTGTTTGACATCAGTACATAGACCTGCAACACTAACCTATACACCTTATGCTGAATGTTAGAAACATAAAAGCACATGTTAAGACATCAAGCAAGACATCTTGAACCAGCATATTGTTTTACCAAAATTGCTGCCAACACCAGAACTAACAGTTATTGTACGGAGGATGCGCCTGCTGAAGAGGCTGTTGTGTCTTTTGCTGATATTGCTGTTGATTAGGTTGGCTCTGCGCAACCTGAGGTTGATACGTAGGAACAGGCGCAGGGTTGATAGCAGGAATTACAGCTGCTACTGGTTGGTAACGTCGCCTTTGCTTTCTGAGAGAGATATTCCCAATATCTTGCTCTTTTTTCTTAGGGAGAGCACTACCGTATTGTTTTGTACTACTTGATGGTCCAGCGTCTTTAACCAGACGTCCTACTCGGACGGCTTCCTCAAGACGAACTCCCATGCCCACCATCTCGGTGAAGTCACTGGGCGCACTGGCGAGCATTCTGTCATAGTAAAATGAGCTTAAGGTTTTCAAGAAGATCTTTGTCATATCTTTTTCCTCGAGAGGTGGACAAATATGGACGGCAGTTTCGCGCCATCTCTGAGCGTACTCCTTAAAGGTTTCCTTGTCCTTTTGTGACATCGATCTGAGTTGATCTCTATCTGGTGCCATGTCCAGGTTATACTTATATTGTTGAACAAAGGCAGCGCCAAGATCTCTGAAAGTAGCGATCTTAGTGCGGTTTAAACCCATGTACCATTTGAGTGCGGCACCGGTTAAACTATCCTGAAAGTAGTGAATCAGTAACTCCTGGTTCTTTATCTGAGCTGACATTCGCCGAGCGTGCATCACCAAATGACTTTGAGGGCAAGAGTTACCCTTGTATTTTTCAAAATCGGGTACCTGGAACTTGTGCGGAACTTTCACATTGGGGACCAAACAAAGGTCTGCGGTGTCCTTTCCAAATAGATCCTGACCGCGAATAGCTTGCAACTCTTTATGCATCTCCAGGAATTGTTCCTAGAACTCATTCATTCTGTCGAACATACTTTCATTTTCACCAGACGGTATCTGTGGAATCTGTCCTTCCGGGACAGTGTGTACCACGGGTGGTGGTATAGTCATTACGGCAGAGACTCTTGGTGCCTCTCGAAGTTTGTAACCTTCAGGAGTTGTTGTCATGCCCCTGGCATCTTCATTTTCCCGAAGTTTGTAACCTTCAGGCCCAGCGGTTCCTGCTCTTCCAGATCTTCCATGATCGGCGGGATATATCCTTCCGGGATATAGTTGAGTGGCATGCCCCAGGGACGATCTTTCGGCACTTTGTACCTAGGATCAGACTTCTCCACTATGGGCGTTGACGTGGTCTCTGAGATCACAGTCCGTTGTTGTTGTATATGAGCTTCTGCTAGAGCTTGCATGCTGTTATGAAGCTTTCTCAGATCCTCTTTCAGAGTGTCGATTTCTTCTCTCAACTCTCTATTCTCCTCCTCGAGATCATCCATTTTCTTTTGTCGATTGGCCTGAGTATTGTACGAATAAGACAGTTTGACTCTAGAATCGAGACAAAAACGTGAGATTCGTAGGGAAAAAGAATGCGTTTACGCGAGAATGATGAATGATATGCAATAATTTTATTAATTATTTTTTGTTTAATCAAAAGAAACATCAACGATTTGTATTGCAAATATCATACAGTGGGGAAACCCCGTTTTATTGAATTAAAAGATTGCGGAAATGGAAATACAGTAGATTACAAAGTGTCGAAAAAGGAAATGTCTAAACTAACGGATCCTGAGTCCTCTCTGAAGAGAGCTCAGGTGCTGGTTCTGGTGCTTTCCTTTTCTTTGACCGGGGCTCTTCAGCCGTTGTCGGGTTGTCATCCCTTTGCCAAGTGAAAGGAACGAGCAAGTTCCTTTGGTCTTCTTGATTCTCTACAGCACGTTGCTCTAAAATCTCAATCAGAGCATCCTTATCTTTCAATAGCTGTTGTAGTTTCTTACACTCTACATTGAGAATACGGTACTTGTTCCTCCAAGACCTCCTCTCCTGTTGAACTTTGTTGAGAGTAACTTGAAGTTTTTCTGTGTCGGGCATGAAATAAAGGACAGAGTCCCTTAATGGAAGAACTTCCTGACGAGGGTAAGGCATCCACAGCTTGAGAGCTCTAGTCTGTACCCAGTGGAGATAAGGCTCCACCGAGACACAGTCCGGTTTCCCTAGAGACTCTCTTCCATTCCTATGAACGTGTTTCCAGGCATGTACTATTTATGTCTTTAGTGCCCTGTCGTTTTCTCCTTCCTTGAAGAAAAGACCTTCCAGATGAGCATTCCGCGGGACATGCCTCATTGGGTATCCGAATTGATGACGGACTAACACCGGATGATAGTTGATTCCTCCCTTAGTTCCTATAAGGGGTACATTTGGGAAATTCCCACAACGGTCAATGATTCTGATCCCGTCGTAGATTCAATTGTACCAATCGATGTCAGAATTAGTAAGAGACATGATTCTCTGCGACCAACGTAAAGTATTCTTTTGATCCCAAAATGCAGCAGACTTGGGTAAGTGGGAAATGAACCATTTGTAAAGCAAGGGTAGACAACATGTGATCATTCCTTCGTTGTATAAATTCCGTAAGTGTACCGAATGATACGCATCTGCGAGTAAGGTTGGTACGGGATTTCCAATCAGACATATCTTAATGGCATTGATATCTACAAAGTTATCGATGTTGGGAAACAAAAATAACCCGTAGGTGAGCAAAACAAAGATGCTCTCGAAAGCGGCCACGTTCCCTATACTAGCAAAATATAGAGCTTTCTTTGTCAAGAACTGGGCTGGAAAACCCTGGATGCCACCCTTAGTGGTCATGTGAGTCCTGACTTCTGACTCGCCCAAATAAATTGCTCTTGCAATGGTTTGATCTTTTGGAATTTCTTTAAGTCCAGAAAAGGGAGCTTGATCAGTGATATGCAGATCAGTCAGGTGAGAATACTCCTCTAGTGTTGGTGCAAGCTGATAATTTGGGAATGTGAAACAGTGATAGACCGGATCGTAGAACTGAATTAGTGTGGACATGATTCCCTCAATTACATTGACCCTTAACAGAGATAACAGTCCTCCATACTTTGCTCTGAAAGCCTCAAGGTTGATGATCATCCTCGCCAACCCTCTCAAATCCTCTAACTTTGGAACTTGGAAGGTATACTTATGAGTCTTTCTTCTATCGAACTCCATAACGCAATCTCTTTATCTGACATTTGCAATCATTGTCTTAGTTTAATTTGAAAAAGAGAGACTAGAAGAAAAGATTTTCTTTTTTGAGTGTTTTTTAAATGAATGTATGAATGCATCACACAAAAACATAGAAAAAACATGGGGTCAAAGGGTCGGTGTCATGAAGTCAAGGCTCTACCCCCCCAAAGGTTTATACTGGTGAATTTTTGTACCTGTCCGCAAGATCATTGATCCCTCTTGGGATAACAACAGCAAGCGGATCGCCAGCGGGCTGATGTATCCTAGAGTGATCTCAAATGAGGGTAGTATCACGTGACAACTATTCTCGATAGCTTCTGCACTACAAAATGGTTTCAGTCTGCTAAAAACCTCAACTTCTTAGATAACCCAGTCGACCACACTACTTTCAACAATCGAAGTCGTATAGGCAATGTATCTACAAAGGGAGTCTCCACTGAGTTTGATGGTCGAACGGGGACTCTTAACTGGGATTCACTCCCCGTAAGATTACTCGTATTGCCATCACTTATCTTAGGTGTATACTCAATCTTTCCACATGCGGCATCACACGCATTCCCATTAGCATAAAAATAAACACATATATCAATTAGGAAGAGCAGTATATATATTTGTCTTAATCATCCTAGACGTCTAGTCTTATGATCCTATACAGACAATGACTCCCCAGCAGAGTCACCATTTCTATGATACTTTGTGAACTCAGGATTTTCTACCTAAGATTGTGAACTTAAGGTTTCTACTGAAGATTGGAAGAAAGAGAAGAGGGCCCCACGGTGGGCGCCATTTTTTCTGTAGCGCGATTTTTGTGGTCTTGAAGCACTATCGCTCGGGTACTACAATTCGATTCATTTTTATCCTGTTAAGCTGATTAAGGAAGGGAAATAGATGTCTCCAATTAACCCTGCTCGCAAACTGAGTTTAAACAGTTGACTGTTAGTTTACAGATGCTATTAAGATGTGGGCCCCTCTTCGGTTATTTTGTTAAGAACACAATGTCTGGACTATTTGTGAGGTTTTTGGTAATGTGTTTAGATTTGATGCTTTTGGGTTGATTTGACGGAGATACTGGATTTTGGGTTTTTTGGTTAGTATGCTCGCTAAGATTTTTCAATCTTATGCCTGCGTATTACCGTTTAACGAAACAGGGAAATCAGAGCGATCGTAGTTCCTCCTATTCTATGGGAGGAAAAAGGTTGTTTTGGTGTCTTGTTCAAAGCCCATGACATGAAGCTAAAGGTGATTTGTATCTTGTTCAAAGCCCAAGATGTGAAGCTAAAAGGGTTTTGGATGAGAGAGAATTTGTTATCTCTAAATAGGAGTTGTTGATGTTTGTATGTTGTGAGCAAGGCACAGGTTTGATGCTAAAAGGTTGATTGACTCAACCGAGGTTTCCTTATACAAAGCCTAAGAGGAGGCGATTGACCCAACAAGAGGATGCTTTTTAATTTGTTGTCTCGTACGAAGCCTGAGATAGAGGCTAAAAGGGGTTGACTCAACAAGAGAGTACTAACAAGTGACTGACTCAACAAGAGAGTGCTTTTATGTGTCTTGTATGAAGCCCAAGACGGAGGCTAAAAGGTTTGACTCAATAAGAGAGTCTTTTATACTCAACAAGAGAGTGTTTTAGTATCTCGTACGAAGCCCGAGATGGAGGCTAAAAGGGAAGTGACTCAACAAGAGAGTCTTTTATACTCAACAAGAGAGTGTTTTGTTGTCTCGTACGAAGCCCGAGATAGAGGCTAAAAGGAGATTGACCCAACAAGAGAGTCTTTTATACTCAACAAGAGAGTGTTTTTATCTGTCATATACGAAGCCTAAGACGGAGGCTAAAAGTTTGACTCAATAAGAGAGTCTTTTATACTCACAAGAGAGTGATTTTATCTGTCTTATACGAAGCCTAAGGCGGAGGCTAAAAGTTTGACTCAACAAGAGAGTCTTTTATACTCAACAAGAGAGTCTGAAAAGGTTAGGTCCACTGGGGAGAATCATTGTACAAAGCCCAAGAGGAGGCTATCTTACCGCCGTGGATTCTGGAGATCCTGAGGCGAGTCCAAGTGTGGGGAACTCTCATGAGAGAGACCGGGTTTCTGCCTATATTTAAAAGGAACTTGAGAATGTCTTTGAGACTCAAGGGTCTTAGACTGTCCAAGTCTAGAGTTTTATCTTTTGTACTATGCCCAAGAGGAGGCACGGGTATTAAGGGATGGGTATCAACCCTATAATGGCTGGAGTTTTAACGCTAGAAAGAATGCTCTAGCAAAGGATGACTAAGTTTTGTCTTATACCTTTAAGAGGTCATCAGGGTCCTTGTATTAAGCCCAAGAGAAGGCCTGAGAACTTCTAAGAAGCCGAAGGGTCCTTGTACAACGTCCAAGAGGAGGCGGGGATACTTTTAGGAAGCCTGTGGGTCCCCAAACCAAGAGAAGTTCAAGACATGCTATTCAAGAGAATAGATCAAGCCAGCAAAGTTTGAGAATTTGGAAGAAACTCAAGAGATGCCATTCACGGAGAAAAGATCATCTCTGGGGAGTAGAGTTTCTTTGAAAATTTCTAAGAGTGACAGTCTGAGAAAGGGTTCACCGAGAATGCTGCCTTTCATGTTTCCATATTGTTTAACCCCAAGAGGAGGGAGGACTATGTCTGGTAATCCTATGGGAGATCTAGTTTTGTTTGTATTTAAGAGTGACCAACAAGCTTTACCTAGTTCTAGACGTAGTTGTCGGGGAAAACTCTAAATAATTATACTAGTATTACACAGTGGATATACGACAAGTATGTAAAGGATGTGAAAGAAAACTTACAGTGAAGCAGCCCCACAATACAGTTATATACATATGAAAGCGATAAATGAAAGCGGATAATGTGACGCCCCCAATCTAATACCCCCAATTAGCATGCATTTAAAGCAGTTAAAAGAAAAATTCAAAAATTGATCAGAGTACATTTGAAAACACGGCATAGAAAGGAGACATCCCATCAACGTAACCAAAATATACACATATACATGCAACACCTGCCCATAATGATATGCAACTGTGGGGTAGCAATCATACAGAGGAAACTTCGTTCCTTACACCCACTTTTCAGAAATTAGAAATAAAACGGAAAATCTAAAATCTGATTAACATATACACATATAAACAGTTTGTCATACATCAAGTAGCATATGTACAACCAAAATATAATATATCATCAGATATACAAAACAATAGCACGCGGCCACCCTAACTACCCGGAGTCACATATCAGAGCCGACCGACCAAAATAATGAAGATGCAAGGCTTCACAAAAAGAATACCTCCAGCAAACCTAATCTGCAACGCCTCATAGAGCGTTATAAAACAGCAGAAGGGTGAGAAAAACAACCATAATATAATTGCATAAAATTATATATATTAACACAAAAATACACAAGCAACACATTCTCACCACAAATGCTCAACAGTCGCATATAATATCACACGGTACAATTCTCACTTATCGTATACCACATCACATCAATCATTCACAATACAATCAAACACGTTCCAAGCACAATTACTCATGATTTATGCAATGCACATAGACCGACACAACGACTCTATGCACATGCCATGCGGTACCGACTTCAAATCTTGTAATTCATTAGTCCCCCAGGAACTCTTGGAATCATCGCTCGTTACATAGAGTAACTCCCCGTCGGGCCTACGATGTTCCCCGTCGCTATAAACCAATATTTCAGGGCGAACGACGTTTATGGATTGCTTTCTACCAGTATTTCAGGGCGCACAATCCGATTGCTTTCTACCAGTATTTCAGGGCGCACAATCAATTGGGATTAATCGCTTCTACCAATATTTCATGGCGTAAGACTATAAAACTGATTCATCTATGAATCTTCCCATGCAAGAATACATATCATGATACTTGACACATTAATGACTCATGCCAACATCAAATACTCATGCATCAACAATATTCATGTATTTCAAGTGCACACAAAGTAATGCACACAATTGCCCAAAATGGCCACAAACACCAATATACCACACTTAGCATTTTCTTGCCTCTCGGCCACAAATCGTCATCACAACAGCACATAAGGCATACACATCCAAAGCACAAACATATAACACAATACAAGTCAAATACGCACTATTAAAAACGACAAAAGTCGAGATTCGACACTATTCACATTTTCCGACCAAATTTAATCGGCTAACGATTCTCAAAACCTCATATTCACAAAGTACAGTTCGATACCTTTCCAACGACACCAAGAATGCAAAAATCGGATAATCGGAACCAAAGTTACGGACAAAACCGAAAACGCATTTTGAAAAATCACATTTTTGACATTCCCCTGTCCATACGCGTATCACTCATGTCCATACGCGTACGGACAGAACCCATTTCCTTCACAAATTCCTCGTTCCAAAACCCATACGCGTATTGGCCCATGGCTCGCCCA
This sequence comes from Lathyrus tuberosus, assembly GCA_022829125.1. Taxonomy (NCBI): domain Eukaryota; kingdom Viridiplantae; phylum Streptophyta; class Magnoliopsida; order Fabales; family Fabaceae; genus Lathyrus; species Lathyrus tuberosus. The sequence goes on along the minus strand of JALAZF010000164.1, from coordinate 3,267,836 downwards.
TGTTACGCGTAATGCCAAGATTCATACGCGTATTGGCCCAAAAACAAGCCAATGATACGCGTATCGCCTTGGCTCATACGCGTATGGACATGCCCCTTACGCGTATGGCCAGAGCATACCCAGAAAAATTCTGCAGAACAATTTCTGCGTTTTCCTACCCAACATCAACCAATTTCTTCACCTAAAACTCAGAAAAACAGCAATTTGAAGTGTAATAGCATACCACAAACATGTATGAACAATCAACAATGCATTCAACAAGATTTTTACCACAATCAAATTCATTTCTAATCAATTTTTACACAATCTAGGTTTTACTAATATTCTCCAAATCAATCCAAAAACAACAACAAAACACATACATAATCGTATACAATCATAGAATAATCGAGTTTCGCACCCTTACCCGATTAATCGATTCCTAGAAATTGTTCTTGATGATTTTTCCACTCTTTCTCCAATTTTCTCTCTTCTCCTCTTTTCTTCTCTTTTTCCTTCTTTCTTCTTTCTTTCTCTCTATTTTTCTTTCCCTTTTCTTTTCTATTTTCTTTTCTTTCTTACTAACTTAGTAAAAATATCTATGAAATGTCCAAAATACCCCCACACTCAAATATCCCGCAAATGTTCCCAAAACGCGATAAAATATAATCACGACGAAAAATAACATATTTTCGCATAAAAGTCGAGAATAAAATAAAATAATAATAAAATAATCCAAAAAGGACTCAACAAACAAAACTGGCAAAACTGGGGCGTTACAATTCGTCCGCGAGACACCTGACGGGCATAAGCCCATATACTTCACGAGCAAAGCACTGTAAGGACCAGAGTTAAGGTACCAACAGATAGAGAAAATGGCTCTAGCCCTCATCAACGCAGCCAGAAGATTAAGACACTACTTCCTAGCCCACACGATCGTGGTTCGAACAGATCAACCCATAAAACAGCTGCTGGGATGGCCAGACATGGCCGGTCGAATGCTCAAATGGTCGCTTGAAGTGTCCAAATTTGACATCCAGTATGAAAGCAGGAAGGCCCTCAAGGCCCAGGCTCTGGCCGACTTCATCGCAGAAATGACGTTCGCAGACTCCCCCGCAAGCGAAGCGCACAAATGGACCATTTTCGCGGACGGTGCCTCCAGCTCGGCAGGAAGCGGTGCGAGCATCATACTGGAGAGCAACGAAGGAATCATCGTTGAAGTATCGCTCACCCTGTCCTTCCCCACCTCTAACAACCAGGCTGAGTACAAAACCTTCCTCGCTGGGTTACGTCTAGCCGAGGACCTGGGCGCAGAAGAAGTCGTCATTTGCACAGATTCACAACTCATGGCCCTTCAGGTACGAGGAGAATATCGAGCCAAAAACGACAACCTGACCGAATACTTAGCCCTGGTCAAAAAGGAAATGGCAAAGTTCACAACGGTAGAAGTGAAACATGTTCCCCGTGAACACGATGTCCGAGCAGATGTTTTGTCCAAACTGGCCAGTACAAAGAAGAAAGGCGGAAACAAGTCCGTGATACAGGAGGTTCTACCTCGATCCAGTATCGAGAAGGCTTCCACGAACCTCGACGTACACGTGATCGGCGACAACAATTGTTGGATGACCCCCGTTTACAACTACCTCGCCAAGGACGAACTCCCGTCCGACCCCAAGGAGGCCAGTGTGGTTAGGCGAAGAGCCTGCTCTTATGTCCTGGTCAAAGATAAACTCTACCGGCGAGGATTTTCCATTCCACTACTCAAATGCGTCGACGAGGAAATGGTCGCTCACATATTGCGTGAAATCCACAAAGGAATCAACACCCAACATCTCGGTGGAAGGTCCCTTGCCCGAAAGGCCCTCCGAGCGGGATATTATTGGCCGACCATGCAACACGACGCTAAAGAACACGTGAAGAAATGCGATAAATGCCAACGGTACGGGGACATGCACCTGGCTCCACGTAACAAGCTCAAGGCTATGTCCTCCCTGTGGCCATTTGCCTGGTGGGGCCTAGACATCTAGGACCCTTCGTGGTAGGATTAAATCAGAACAAATACCTAATAGTGGGCGTAGACTACTTCATAAAATGGATAGAAGCGGAGGCTCTGGTCAAAATAACTGCCCTCAATATACTACGTTTCTACAAACGAAACATTCTCGCACGTTTTGGTATCCTCCAAGCGATAGTAACGGACAATGGGACACAATTCACGGACAGGAAGTTCCAGGACTTCGTCGCCCGTCTGGGCACGAAGCAACACTTCGCGTCCGTCGAGCACCCTCAAACAAATGGGCAGGCTGAAGCAGCTAACCGGGTCATCCTTCGAGGCCTCAAATGAAGGCTGGCCGAAACAAAGAAGGCTTGGGTCGAGGAACTGCACAGTGTCTTATGGCATACCGCACAACTCCACACTCTACAACCGGGGAAACACCTTTTCGTCTAGCGTACGAGATCGAGGCTGTAATCCTCGTCGAAATTGATGTACCCTCCAGGAGGACAGAGTCGCCCCTAGACGAGGAGATAAAAGACGAATCATTAAGAGAAGAACTCGACCTCGTCGAGGAAATTCGAACTGGGGCAGCCCTCCGCGAGGCCTCGTTAAAACAAAAAATTACCATCAGGCACAACGCCAAGGTGATACGACGAGAGTTCGATGTGGGAAGCCTTGTTCTAAGGAGAATCCACAAAGACTCTCGCGAGGGCAAACTAGCTTCCAACTGGGAAGGACCCTACCGCGTCCGAGTAAAAATGGAGAATGGGGCCTATTACCTAGAACATCTCAACGGGGAAGAACTTGCTCGACCATGGAACGCCGAAAAGCTAAAACAATACTATAGCTAAGGCCCTAATTCTCGGTTCGACCCGTCACGACGACGAACGTCAGCTACCGACCACTATGCACACCTAGGTACAAGCGTCGCATACCAATAAAGCAGAACCCCGCTCAGTAACGAGCTGAGTATCTGCTCGACAACGGTCCTCAATCGAGCATCGTCGTCGTCAAAGTACCATAACTGGCGGAACCCCAGCTCGCGATGGGACGTTCACGCCACGAACTCAGGTCTCAAACGCGACCTGAGCTCTGCACCCCCACCAGGATATTCCCTGGCCGTTCGACCAGTACCCCCCACTGCCGAACACATCTACAACGAGCAATCCCCTGAAACTTCACATAAGTCAAATATTCCCTATCACGGGCAGACATACATTCACAGCGAGCATGAGTACAACACTTAGCAGAGAATAAAAGCAAGTAAAACCATGCAAATAACAGAACCGACCACCAGGACCAGACACATAATTTAAGAATGATAAATGGCCACTAGGACCATGATTGTACTGGATTATATAGACCGAGGGCCATGCCCCCAAAATAGGTTACAATAAATACACAGCACGCAGGCCGGACAAATTACAACAACAAAAAGAATATCATTCACTCATCCATCTGGTAGGCAGGCTCGGGCTGAGGCTCCTGGTTTTCCGCGGGCTGATCCTCGACATGCTCTTCAAGAAGGGAGTCAGGCATAGCGATTCGGCCGTCTTCAACATGCGCCAGATAATGAGTACCCTCGATGAAAAAATCAAGTCTGGGGTTCACCACCCACAGTTGAGACACATCATTCTTGAAGGATTCATTCGCAATGACGATATTATCATCCTCGGCCGCCAACATACGGGCAACTAGCTCAGACCTTGTCTTCAGTTCCTTCACATCCTCGGGTTCATCTTCGCCCGGAGCATTGACCGCCCTCAACTGCTGGACCAGCTCCTCAGCCGCTTTCTTCTCCGCAACCAGCGTAGAATTCTCCTTCTTCAGCCTGGCCACCTCCTCGTCAGCCTTCTTTTGGGCATCGTCAGCACTGTTCACCTCTTCTGTGAGAGATGCCACGGTAGCCCGAGCAGCCTTGAGTTCAGATTCAGTTGCAGAGTCCCCTTCAACATATATGGCCACCATTTCCAGAACTCTGACCAGTGCAGAGGCATCTTGGGCCACCAACGCTCTCTTGCTCGGGCGGTCCATGCTTTCCAGCCGTAGAGATTCTGCCCGCGGCACGACCAAGGAGTTCCCCTCAAAGAATCTTCTATCAAGTATGCAAGGAGGAAGCTCGAACCTCCCTTTCTCTGGGGCCCGACTGAGATCCACGGCGTCGTTAGCCCTCGGTCGCTTGGTTCGTGAGGTCAAAGGCAAGGGAGATTCCTGGGGAGCAGGAGTGGGAGAAGAGGTCCGCGTAGCAGACTGAGTAGGAGTGGGAGCACGCACATTGGCAAATCGAGGCTTCAGAGGAGTTGTTTCAGGCTTGTTCCTCGCAAGAGCATTCTTCACCATCCTATCTTGAGCCTGGGGCATCTCACCTACACAAACAGAATACGAGCATGTTAGATACGAGAAAAGAAAATAGTTCGGGAAAATTAAAATAAATAAGACTACCGAGCAGCTTTTGGGCTTCCGCAGGAGTCTTACACTCCAGGAGTGCCTTGGTATTAATAAAGCGGTATTCAACCCTCTGGCTACCATCCTCCTCGAAGATCGGTTCACCCTTCTTCGTCCAGCATTCTGTGAGCAGGAAGGAGTTAACGTACTTCACCAGTGTCTCGTACGCAACGGTATCCTGCCCGTTTAACTTGTACAGCTGAAGAACGTAATCGCGGGGCTTCTTTGTGAAATGGCCAGGTCCCTAGTGGATGGGGAACTTGTATACTCTCTCCCCGATAAACTTCCCAGCCTCATCGCACAGCTTGTTTCCCTCCTCGTCGACCTCGATCTCCCAGAGATAAGTGATGTCCTGGGCAGCTTCCGATACAGGCTCAATGATGTAGTCTCTCTCCTTGAACGTCTGTATCGATTCAGAGAAAGGCTTGAACAGCTTGTGAGGCTGCTTCAACGAAACTCAACCGTACTTCCTCCCCGACAGCTGCCGTTGAATATGGAAGACTGTGAAGAACAAGGGAAGAGTAGCCCCTATCTTCAAGAAATCACAGGTCAGCTCAAACGCCCGTATGAAGGCCAGTGAGTTCGGGTACAGCTGCGTAGGGGCCAACTTCAAGTGCACAAACACTGATTGCAGAAAATCAGTGAACGGAAATCTCAATCCCAGCTCTTTGAAGGCATATTCGTACATAGTGAAGCGATCCCCGAAATCCGTGCAGACCCAATCATCCTCGAAGGGAAAGTGCACCTTCCACTCCCCCTCTGGCCCGACTTCCGTAAAAACATCCCCTAAGTACGTGGAGAAGGTGGACCCGTGCTCGGCTGGTTCAGCCACCTCCCACTCCTCTGCGGAATCCTCGAGACATCCTCTTCCATATCTTCTATTTCCTCTTCTACCCCGACCTCGCTGGGGATACTTGAAGTCATCGAACTACTGCTGTCTGAGGAACTCGCCTCTTCCTCGGACGAGTCCAAGATAATTTCTCCATCTGGCCCCGTCACAATATCGATCACCTGAAAAGCAGAGAAAAAAGTGAATTCGATGATAGATCAAATCCACCCTTCCACCGCTAGTCAAGTGAAAGGGCGCGCAAAGGGCTGAGGATGACGTCCCCGACCTAAGCCCTAACATCAAACAAAAAACTCTAAGATTCTCCCACTAGGAGATGCCCGGAGCAATCTGCTTCCGTACGAGGAACTTCCTCGAGCCACTTCCCAGTTTCCATTTGAAGCTTCGCCGGAAATTGCAGAGGCTCGCAGGAAACTTCATCGCTACTTCTGAATCTGAACGATCACGGCGGTTACGCATGCATCATCATCGCAATGACACTAGAAACCGCCTGATCCACCAGAATATCCTAAAACCTAGCGGCCTCATCGGCGGCGAAAAATGGCACGACCACCGTCCCCCACCAACAATCACCGGAAACTAATCTATTTCATCTTCTAAACCTAAACCTAACCGCATGCAAAACTACAAACAACCGTCAAATGGGTAAAAGAGAAAAAAATCATCGAACTTACTTCATTAGGAAGGTGAATAGCAGCTGCCCGGATGTTGATGCGGTGGCCGGAATAGCAGAAGACGGTGACGGGCAGGAATTCTGAAGAATACGAAGAGAAACAAGAGCGAAAAGTTCAGAATGGAACGAGTTTCCCCTTTTTATACATAGGGGAACGTGCGATGGCACGCCCTCGTGGGTCATGATGGTTATTAACTAGCCATCATTGCTTAGCAACTGCTGCATAAAACTCTATGCACACGTGGAGCCCTAACGTTTCCAATTCCTTCCAACCGTTAGCCTCCCCGTACGATGGGCAGTTCTATCACGGCCAGGAACATCACAGGAACCAAAGGCAACGGGCACCACGAGACAAACCTCCTACCTCGCCAAGCGACGACCCTATGTTAGCTCCCCGAAGCCACGAGCTGTCCTTAAGTCATCACTCTTATACTCGAGAGCAACGACTTGGGGGGCTCCTATTCTAGACTGGACCAATGGCTAGACATGGCCCAATCCACCTCTGCTCCCAGAATGGCCCAATTTCCTAAGTCCCATCCACAAAGGGGCAAAAGTTACATTTCTGCCCCTCCCACCGAGCAAGGACTGCATCGCTCCTCCCCAAAAATGCTGCCCGTTCCGCACGACTTCTTCACTTCCCGAACAGCCAGGGGCATGTGCCCGACACTATGCCTATGCCCGACATAACGGCTAGTTTTGGGCACCCTGCCCGACATAACGGCTAGTTTTGGGCAGTTATCTATTCTTCAGGAAAACGGTAATTTCGCACCGAAAATAGGACCGTTGGCCATGCGCTTGGGGGCATTATATAAACCCTCTCACTTGAGAGGATCAGGTATCAAATATTCACCCTACGAACTAACACTTTGTACTTGCCCCTTTTCTCTGACCCTTTATTACTTGAGCGTCGGAGTGCCTTGCAGGTACACCCCCTCCTCCTCTCCATACGCCCAGCATCTCAGACGTACTTGGTGGCCCACTTCAACAGGATCTGATCCAACCTTCACGATCATATATATATGCCTACGATTGTATTAAAGATCTAAGAGATTAGAAGCTAACATGAAAGAGGGTTTAGTACAAGAAAAAACAGGGTTTATACCCATGTCAAAAGCCAACTTTAACATGAAAGAGGGTTTAGTACAAGAAAAATAGACATACATGTCCATATTCAATATGGACGTGTATGTCTATTTTCCTACTCTTTCTATATTCCTTAACTTCAACTACGCGTTAATTGTTCTTATTGATATTTAGTGATATGTTTGTATAATAATATCCTATAAATATGATTTATGTTGCAGTGTAAATGATAATTGGAAAATAATAAAATAATATTACTTTGTTTCTTCTCTTTTTCTCCTTCATCTCTACTCTCATACTATTTTGTTGATTATTAATTTTAGCACATGTTATCAACACTAAGCTCCATGATTTTGAAGGTAACAAAAAATATATATATATTTTCGCATCTGCGATAATTAACCGGTGGAAAAGAACAGAAGAGTCGCCACCGAACGTTATTTATCCCGACGCTGGGAAAGGGAACGATCGAAGAAAACCCCAACAAAGGGAAAGGAATGGTCATCACAACCATAGCCTGGGTTCGGGAGTCGGTTATGCGAGAGGAAGGTATTAGCACTCCCTCGCGTCCATCGTACTCGATGGGATACACGCTTGTTGTTATCGATCAAAGGGTGTAGGTTATCTGAAGCTCAACTGCCACTGGAGCGGAACGAGGGAGAAAAGGAAAAAAAGTTACTCGATAGGACATCACCGTCCTAGGCCTACGTATTCCCTCGGATGCGGGAAAGTCAGAGTCAACGTAGTTCGGACTACGGTTTTAGGGGAAGGTTGCTCGTCAAGACGTCACGTCTCGTGCCTACGTATCCTCAATCTAACCAGAGAGAGGAAGTCAGAGTAATCGTAGTTCGACCTACGGGTCGATTTTGATTTGTTTGGTGAAAGAGTCTCGATTGCACTCGGGCAAGAGAAAAATGGTTGATAAATAAGGTTGTGCTCGTAGAGATATCGCAAGATCTCCTGCCTACGTATCTCCATTAACCAATGAAGAATCAGAGTGACGTAGTTCCCCTCACTAGAGATGACTTTGCTTTGTTTGTGTCTTTTAAGTGGAATACGCCAACCTTCGCGTTCCAGCAGTTTAGGTGTTGCCGCTCGGCGTGGGAGTCTTACGCGTTTACCTGTTTGCGGTAAAACGGAAATGACGCATCCTTTATGAGTGGATTAAGGGGGGTGAGAAGAGATGACTCAAAGGTGTAAGAGAAAATGGAAGTTAGTTGTCAGTGTGCTAGGTGATTAATCTCGATCGCACGGGTGTGAGAGAAAAAGGGAAGTTAGTTGTTAGTGTGCTCGCTGAGATATCGCATCTCGTGCCTACTTATCCTCAATCTGAAAAGAAAGAGGAATTAGAGCATCCTTAGTTCATGCTACTACGGGTGAACGGAAACAGGATCTCGATTGCACTAGGGCGAGAGAAAAGAATGAGACTCACAGAAGGTCTAAGGGGGAAACTCGGTCCTACAAGTCAGCATGCAATGATGGTCCTAATGTCAAGATCAAGAGGGAAGTCTACCTAACATTGTCATGCATGGATTGCTATCCTAATGTCTCTCCTACCTCCGACTTAATCAAAAATTAAGTGGAGCGAGGAATCCTACGAGATCATGTCATCAGACAAGTAAACACAGGATAAATCAATCACAAAATGAACTGAAAGTAAACGAAAGAATAAACAGTGTTAGTCAACAACAACGTCACACCATCAAAGTAAAAAAGGGGGGAGCTTTAGCCAAGGGGTCATATCAACCGAGGCAAACAAGCTAGCTATGGGAAATAGGGGTACTCACCCAACGGTATCGAGAACCATGGAGAGCAGAGTAAGAAAGAGGAAGATGTAAATCAGATCACATAAGCATCAACATTGGTTAATGCGAGCTATAGACAAGGCGTGGGGGTTTGATTGTTAAACCCTTCTTCCACTTGACGGACTCGATAACAAGAGTAAGCTATGTTCGAAGCTTCAATCATATAATGAGAGCTAAGAACGACCTGGGACTAGAAATGGCGGGAGTCGATTGCGGACTCTCATTCCGCCTGATGCCTTCTTTGAGGTCTTACAAAGGGATATGGGAATGGGACGCCCCTTTGGAGGTCTTAGGCACAATATTAAACAATCACAAACAAAGCCTCCTTTGAGGACTTCCAGAATTGCCGGCTAAGTGGCACAGACTCCCAATCCTACTTCTCATGGCATCGAAAGGAAAAAATGCAGAATTAGTAAAAGAGAATAGAAGTAATACCGAACAGATAACAATCCGTAGCAACGCAAGCAAAGTGTAAGTAAACCGACAAACTTCTAGTAACCTAGCATAAATGAACAAAAGTGTCAGAAAGCGGAACAGATCCGTGAAAGACATGGAACCAAGTGCGCTTCTCCCTTCATGAATAAAAACAAGGAAACAATGCAATAAACCATAAACAGCAACAATAACAGCGCTTCAGCACCTGCATAGCTATAAAAACCAGCATAGATGTATATGCAACCAGACAGAATAGCAACAATTTACAGCACACTTTGTTCACAATAGCTATGTATGTTGCAGCACTTCCTACCTTTAAACAATTTATCAAGTCAAATGTGAAACACTACAAAATCAACTCAAAATTAGTCAAAGTTCAAATGGAAATTGGCATTAAGAAGTAATTGAAGTCAATACTAAAGTGTAAACAACACTTAGTCAAAAATCTATGCAAAACATATTAAAGACTATTAACAAAGTTACCAAATGAAACTACTAAGAATATTAGTCAATGTTAGCATTAAAATCTAAGTATAGTCAATGTTAGAATTAAGTCAATGTCAATTAGTTCAAAGTTAATTCTAATGAACAATTAATGGACAATTAGCGCAATTAGGCTAAAAACAATTAGTACCGTTAAGCAAGAACAATTGGTGACCCAATAGGCCAAAAAACAGTTAGTCAACGATTAAGCTAGAACGATTAGTACCATTAAGCCAAAAAGTGATTATTCAAAAACATTCTCAAAGGATAAACCTAAATCTAATCCTAAACTAAAATCTAATCCCATCAAGATTAAATTCTAATCATTGTAAATCAAAATTAATTAATCCTAATTTCCTGAACTAAATAATTAGCAAAATCAGAAACTAAAAGGGGGTGTGACCAGATTGGATGGTGGTGTGTGATTAGCACTTCTATGGAGCCTGGGCCCTTCTACCAGGCCTATCCGTTCCCAGTATGAACAAAGAGGAGGGTGAGAATTGAATTTGGGAGAAGAAATATGATCATCATGGGCCAGAGCCCGGTTCATGCTGAAACAAGGTTTTAAGGAAATCCCTAAATCCATGAAAACTACTCAATGTATAAACCTAAGCCTTCGTTCTCCCTCTTCTCCACACTCCCCGTCGGCCACAAAATGCAGCGCCGCGCCACCATATTATCGACTCTAAACTCCCACCGTCGAACCTCACTTTTCTCCGATGAAGTCTAATCTAACCTCTATTTCTTCTAAATCCTCATCAAAACTAGAGCCGAAGAGAGAAGGGAAGAACCCTAAATCGTGAAATCCTAAGTTAAATGCAATCAAGAAAATCGCGAGAGATCCAAACCTTAGGGGCTTGGTCTCTACAATAATGAACTACATCGCGGTAGCGCGAATCAGAGAGGACGAGGTGGAAAGCTTACTTGCCGGAGTAGCTCCGGCGGCTCTTCAGAGGCGGCGTTCGTCAAACAAACCCAGAGATTCAGGTAACGTGGTTTCTGATTCCCTTCTCCTCTCCACTGCTAATTTGGATTCTATTTCTCCTTCTTTAATTCTTCTGGTTCGTCTTCGTTGCGTAATTCTTGCTGAACTTTGGTGAATCGCTTGCGTACGCTTCTGCTTTGGTGTCGAACTGCCGGATTGCAAAATTCTGTGTTAAATTCAGTTGATGTGCGATGGCAGTTCAGAATTGATGATGATGACGATGATGCGATGATGTCGATGACTTGCGTGTGACCTTGTTGATATTGAACTGACCTTGGATTTGTGAATTTTGCAGGTGGTTGAATTATTCTTGTTGTGGAGCAATAGAGAGAAGATGAATTCTGCAGATTGAAGATGATTGTGAAGGTGAATCTGAGTTGAAAGTACAGAGGGAGGAATTGCAGAAGATGGAAGAAGATAATGGTTATTTGGAATTGAGGATGATGGGGAATTTTTTGCTAATGAAGAGTGTTGAAGAATTGAGGATGAGAGATCGAAGAGAATAAAGAAATTGAAGCTGAAGATGGATTCCAGGAATGAAGGTTTTTTTCGAGAAGAGAAAATCTGTTAGAGTTTGTTAGGAGGTTAGAATTCAGTTAGGAGAACAGGTTAGGGTGGTTTTCTCTGTTAGAATTTTTGCAACTGATACTGTTAGGAGTTGTGGTTAGTAATTTTTTGTTAGAAAAATTGTGTTCTGATGTAAGAAAAAATGGTTAGGATGTGATGACAGTTGGGTTCTGTTATGTAAGTTTTTCTGTTATTGAACTTGGTTAGAGGGTTTTCAGAAGAGGTTAGGATTTTCTGAAAGCCTTTTGTTGTAATGGATTCATGCTGCTATTAATTCTCTTTTTCTGATATGGACTTTCTGTTATTAATTTTCCTCTTTCTGGTGTTAACTTATCAACTTCATGCAAGTCCTGTTATGAATATTGCTGTGGAAATATTGACCTTCGAGCCGCGGATCCATCACGCGAAAAACTCTACAGATGGTTTGGAATCAAGTTTGGATATTAGGAATTGGATTTTGAAATGTTTTTGGTGTTGGACAATGGGAATTTAAAATCTAAGTGGGTATTGAATTGGTTTTGGAAATGGTTAATTTGGATTTTGGATATAGAAAATGATTATTTGTAAAGTGAATGAAAATGGATTAGAATTCTAAAATGGACATCAAAAATGGTTTTAAAGTGGATATGGTTTTTAACAAATGGACATGATTATTAAAACAGACAATTGGACTAAAAATGGATATTAGGAATGGGATAATGGATTTACGAACTTGTATCTTGAATTCCAAATATCTTAAAGTGCTTGCCTAATCCAAATCCAAATTCAAACTCAAATACTCTATGAACTCCACCTCGAATCAACTTCCATCTCCTCCCTCATTCACTTGTAATGAACAATAAGCAACTGAGAGAATAATTTTGTCCTGACCACAATATAAATCCACAACTAGATCTCATGTCAAGATGCCTTTGCCATGAACCCTAACCCCCATCTTCGGTTGATGAATATCAACCAAGTCGCACAGAAGATAAGAAACCATGATCCCACGCCTCAAGAGCCCAATGCAAATGTATGAATATGAGTATGACCTAATGGATATGCAGATGAATGTAAAGCATAAGCCACTGCTATAAGGCAATAAATAAGAGGGCAAATTTTTGGGTACTACAACTGCCCATATTCAATCAACTATGGACCTGAAGGGATGAGAGCAGCGGCTGTCAGACATTCAAGGTAAATAGGGATTGAATACCAGAAAAACCAGAAATTTGCACTCTGTGGGGATATATATTATAAAGTGTTTGTCAGCCAAAGGTGGGCTCGAAGATAGCAAATACCAACCAAAAGTTGAGATAGAAAAAGGTGACAGACGAATCAATGAATGATGCCAAGGGCGTGATAAGGGACACCGACCAAGAGTTGGAATAAAGGGCGTGATAACTACCATGATCTAGGGTAAAAGACAAAGTACCACCCAAGAGTTGGGATACGGGATACTAATCAACAACCAGTATAACGAGGCTGCCGACCGAAGGCGAACTCACAAATGGTATCAACCAAAAGTTGAGATAAAACTGACGATTGTCCACCAATAATTGGGGAAGAGAGAATACACCAACCAAGATATAAAGGTACTGACCAAGAGATTACCAACAAAGAGTTGGGATCGAAGATACTAACCAAGAGTTAGGATGGAGGATGACGCCGACCAAAGGGGAACTCAACAAAGGATACCAACCAAGAGTTGAGATAAGAGATACTAACCAAAAGTTAGGATAACCGAGAATGCCGACCAAAGGCAAACTCACCAAATGATACCACCCAAAAGTTGGGATAGAAGATACTAACCAAAATTTAGGATAATCGAGAACGCCGACCAAAGACGGACTCAACAAGGGATACCAACCAAGAGTTGGGATAGAAGATACTAACCAAAAGTTAGGATGAATGAGAACGCCGACCAAAGACGGACTCAACAAGGGATACCAACCAAGAGTTGGGATAAGAGATACTAACCAAAAGTTAGGATAACTGAGAACGCCGACCAAAGGCGAACTCACCAAATGATACCAACCAAAAGTTGGGATAGAAGATACTAACCAAAAGTTAGGATAATCGAGAATGCCGGCCAAAGGCGAACTCACCAAATGATACCAACCAAAAGTTGGGATAGAAGATACTAACCAAAAGTTAGGATAATCGAGAACGCCGACCAAAAGCAAACTCGCAACGAAATATACCAACCAATAGTTGGGATAAAAGATATACATAAAGTAGACTTCACAGACTTACGACTTGAAGGGAAGATGACTCCGCTAGGGAAAAGAGAAGTTTAAACAAACAACTCTGCAGGGGAGTACAAGCATGATGTGTAAGTTCATCGGCAACTTTACCGGGGAAAACAGAAGGTTGAATCTCCTAAAATATGTCACTCTTTGTTGAGAAACATTTGGTAAAGATAATGTCAAACCTGGCTTATGCTTCAAATGCATATGTTTGAATTTTTCTATGGCGTAACGCTCCATATCAAATGGAAATGCTACGCGTTTTGAGGATGCAATGTAATGATGATTACTATATGCAAGATGCAAAGAGACTCCTCTGCAAAATAAATGCTGAGGATATGAAGGCAACTCCACTGGGGATGACAAACTGGATTGTCCTCAAGCTCACAAACCGTGATGAGGAAGACAAATTGAACGACCTTCCTGATCCAAACCTTGGCTGAAGATGAAACCCGAAGAGAACTTCCACCCCGTTGAGGATTAAGAATGACAACTGCTGATGATGGAACCCAAAGATCTGATACAGAAAAGATGCCAACAATCATTGGAATTGGAATCTATCGGGGACGTCAGCCACCGTTGGTCAAACTGTTGAGAGGATGAACATCAAACTCTGCTTAGGGTTGAAGTCAACAATACCAAACCTGCCAGGGAATATCATTGGACTTAACATGCTGCCGGGGGATGCCTTTCTTTAACCTGCTGGGGATAAAAGCATACTGCTGCCGGCGAGATTATACTTCCAGACCTGATGAGGAAAGGAGGCACCGAGACTCGGTGGGGAACATATATCTCTATCAAGGAGAGACATCAAACTAATATCCGACTGAAGATGCAACATTATTCTATCTGGAACGATAAACTTTTGAATACTAGCTGGGGAGCAACAAACCATTCTGACCGGGGAAATAATTCTCAGCACTCTTGCTAGGGAGTGAGAAATTCTCAACGCTCTGCTGAGGGTGCTAGACCTTCGATGCTAAAGAGAACAACTCTACTGGTGACGGGATGTCAAATGAGCCTCTTGCTGGGGATACCAACCTGCAGTAAGAGCAAGAACAAACCATCTTTACCTCGTATGGGAACTTGAACTCTCGCTGGAGAAAAGACGAATCCAACTCTGGCTGAGGAAACCAAACCTATGGGCTCTCGCTGGGGAGGATAATCATAATTTTCATAATTCCCCTCTGGCGCCTTACCGAGGAAGAGAAATCCCATATTGGGAACTACTTTGGTGCTTCACGCTTCTTCTGATCAACTACATGCCAGTCATCAGAAGAAGGCTCTTTACCTATCTCAAACCACACGGTCTACTGGGAGAAATCGTCTCAAGAGGATTTTACAGAAAACCCGACCTTCAAAATGCCTCAAGGTCTTCAAACTCTTGGAGAGGTTCATCGGAGCTCGATGTAAATGCCCCAGATTGGTCAAACTATGAAGGAATTTGATCTGAGCGTATTCACAATGACTTGAAATACTTTGCCCCAGTATGCTGAATCTAGAAAAGGTGCTTCTGATTAAATGTCTTCTGGAGAGGACCACTTATCGCTCCTGAGGTGGCCTGCCTCAGTACGAGTTTTGTAGTACCTCTGCCCTCGACTCTAAGAGATCTGCTGAATCTTGACATGATTGCCCCAAACCAGCTGACCTTTGGAGAGATTTCTCGACTTGACTGCCCCGGCTTGGCGGAACTGAGCACAATTTGTTGAGAAAATCGTTACCTGACAGAGTATTTTAGCTGCATGCTCCCCAATATGATTGGAAAAGTTTAGGCTTCTCGACTGATGCTCATTATGCAAGCTTCGTTGGTGTCAAGTACAATGTATGCAAGCAAAAAATGTATATTCTGAGAATGATTATTCTAATACAACATACATGTTAATCTTGAAGTTTTCATTGAAAAGATATCGCCAAAACTCGTGAACGAATCACTAGAAAAAATGCGACACAGATTTTTAAATAAAAGACATTATGCACATGCAATACCAACAAAAACATTTTAGCCCTACTCACGGGAGTCAGGAACGCTGTCTTGTCCGAAGTACGCCTTCGGAATAAACTTGCCTCAATTAGGACTTTTGAGGGTTGTAACGTGGCCTGGTTCACGGTTCGAGAAAGAAGGATTTATGGCTCAAAATTTTGTTTGTACCCACCCATTCTCCTTGATGTCCTTCAATCATACGTTCAGTTCATTTGACACAAACACTCACTTTTCTAAAGGTTATATCATCATCAATGGTCAAGGAGCCTACATTGCTTTCGGAGTGGCAGTCGCTCCTTTCGTCTTTGGTGCCTGTTAGTCACACGACTTGTTCTTGTTCAAGGATTTTTCTTTCGTAATCCTTTTCGCTTTTTCTATTTGCTTCTTTTCTCATTTGTTTCCCTGATTTTGCCTGGACTGATTCTTTTGAATCTTTTTCGATTTTGATGTCCAGCGGGATGCCCTAACTTTTGCCTAAGTCATTCGTTTTCAAACTTTTGACTTAGCGGGGTTTCTTTTTTCCTTTTTTCTTCATTTTTTTGAACAAATCATGTGACAATTGTTGTATCGACTTTTTTGAAAGGATTGTGACTGCTTCACTCCTTGCGGTGAGGGATAACCATTGTGGTTTCATGCTCCTTAGCTTCCTGATGAGAAAAAAGGTAATGGATCCTTAGATGCGCAATCCTTTTGAAATTTGAACGCTTGGTCAAATCATCTGACAACAACCTTGCCCCTGGGTGACGTGTTAGGGTTTTTTTTGCGAAGGAAACTCCTACCTCTAGGCTCAACGGGGTTGACGAGGGTCTATCTCCCTTATATCTCCGGTGTTTGGGGAGTTGAAACAATGCATGTACATCATCGGCAAGATTTTGTTCCCAAAAGCCTACGACCAGAAAGTTCACGTTTTCAAATCGTCATCCTCCCTCTAAGAGTTTGAGCATGTAAATTAGTATTGCAATGCATAGAAACATCAGATGAATGAATAAGAGTGAATTACTTCAAGAAAAAAAGATACTCATTGCATTAAAACTACCATTCATTACAAACAATTTTTACATGTATACAAAGTATTAACGAACAATGAAAAATACAAATGAAAGTACAACAAAGAAGCTAAAGATCGCCATTATTGAGGAGGCTTGGCTCCGTCTGGACTTATTGCTCTTAACGACATATTCGCAATCTGCGTGCTTACTCGGGAGGCTTCAGTTGATGTGCGAACCATCAGCAGTGAATGTAATGACCCCAGCGTCGATCAAATCTTGCACATTATGATGAAAGGCTCGACACCGCTCAATAGTATGTCCAGGGCCACCTGAATGAAATTCACACCGGGCACTAACATCATATCCAGCTGGGAGCTTCACTGGAGGGGGACCCATTGCACGAGGTTCTACCAGATTCAGTTTGAGCAACTGTTGGAAAAACATGGCACAAGACATAGGCAGTGGATTAAAATGCCGATCAGGCTTCTTCAGCTTTTGTGCGTACTTCCTAGCCTTGGGATTGTCTTGGGAGACAGGAGGTAGCTGCTGACGAGGAAACTCCGGAACCCTAGGTTGTGCAAAAAACTCGTGAGGTAGATCACACTTTCAGATAGATTCCACAGGCAAGGGAGGAATGACAACTTCTGCTGCAGCCTCAGGCACGGGATTGCCATCTTTTCTGAGCACATTTCTCACGACCTCCATAACCAGGCTCATCTGAGTCTTTAGTTGATTGACCTCCTCCTTCAGCATTTTCTGGTCTTCAATCAAAACTTGCATGTTCCCCATGAATTGCCCCATTTGGCTTCGCATTTCCCTCAACTCTGCTTGAACGTGATCCATGGTCAACTTCCAGCTTCTTTAAAAAGTTAAGTCTGAAATTCTGAAGAGAACCAGATCAGGATGAGAATAACCAGCCTCAAAAACTTGTTATGCAAATGAGTATGGAAATGCTATGCAAATGCCATGTTCAAATATTTCCAAGGAATTATTCTGCTTTGATTCAAGTTTTTTCACAGGAACACCACAAGGAAAAGATAGGCAACTCGATTACGAGACCCAAAGCTAAGATCCATGGAAATAAAAGAACATGTATGCAAACATGTTATGATGATATGGATGCAGAGACACGGGATCAAAGCCTCCATATATTCTGAATAAGTGTTGTACTACTGAATGAATAGGTTCAATGGTCTGCTCTGAAGAAAATACTGGAGTACCGGAATATCTGAGTGATCAAAAGCCAGAATACCAAAATACCTGAATAATCAGAATACCAGAATAATCATAATACTATATTGATAAATACACTCTGACTAGAATGTTGGGATAATCAGAATACCGGAATACCAGGCTGATAAGTCCACATTGATGAGAAGACCAAAATACCGGGTAGGATGAAGGTTATGGTTACCTGCAAACCTGTAAACACCCGCCCATTCTCACATGTAGGTACTAAAAGCAAGGTTCCTTAGTTTTGGATTCTCGATTTGAGAAGTAATAGTACATTCATCCCACGGGGTACAATACTATCGCCAAACAAAGAGGTCATCCACTGATTCCCTCAAAAATAAGGTCATCCTATAGCAAGTTCTCAGCTTCGGGTCCTCGGCAGGATATGTAATGGGTTTGCCATTTCTGGTCTGCCATTATCGCTCCCTGAAGGAGTGCCTTAACTGAGTCCTCGAGAATGGTCACCAGAGTCGACAACTCTCTAGGTTAACCCAGAAATGCACAAGACGCGCAAATCAGAACATCTCCCAAGAAAACCTCGTCTGGGTGTGGATTTCTTGTAAACCATTCGTACCAAGATGCTACGTAGGCCACACTACTTTCCATTCTAAAACCTGTGTGTATGCTCAAGCCTGTGTAATGGGCTTATCTCTCAGATCACCCATCCCACCAAACAGAAAAATCCAGCACAACCCAGTATATAATATATGGCAACAGTAAATGAAAAGCAAGTAAATGTAATAAAACAGTAAACATACAACAATGCCATAAATAAAGTAAGTAAAGTAAACAGACAAACACCCTCAAATCGATCACAAAGAGGCGCTAGGATTGACTCGCTTAGGGATGGGAATAGTCTCTAGCAGAGTCGCCAGCTGTCGCATCTGCGAAAATTAACCGGCAGAAAAGAAAAGAAAAGTCGCCACCGAACGTTATTTATCTCGATGCAGGGAAAAGGAACGATCGAAGAAAACCTCAACAAAGGGAAAGGAATGGTCATCGCAACCATAGCCTGGGTTCGGGAGTCGGTTACGTGAGAGGAAGGTATTAGCACCCCCTCGCGTCCATCATACTCGATGGGATCCACGCTTGTTGTTATCGATCAAAGGGTGTAGGTTATCTGAAGCTCAACTGCCACTGGAGCAGAACGAGGGAGAAAAGGAAAAAAAGTGACTCTATAGGACATCGTTGTCCCAGGCCTACATATTCCCTCGGGTGCGGGAAAGTCAGAGTCAACGTAGTTCGGACTACAATTTTGGGGGAAGGTTGCTCGCCAAGACGTCGCGTCTCGTGCCTACGTATCCTCAATCTAACCAGAGAGAGGAAGTCAGAGCAGTCGTAGTTCGACCTACGGGTCGGTTTTGATTTGTTTGGTGAAAGAGTCTCGATTGCACTCGGGCAAGAGAAAAAAGGTTGACAAATAAGGTTGTGCTCGCATAGATCTCGCACGATCTCCTGCCTACGTATCTCCATTAACCAATGAAGAATCAGAGCGACGTAGTTCCCTTCACTAGGGATGACTTTGCTTTGTTTGTGTCTTTTAAGTGGAATACGCCAACGTTCGCGTTCCAGCAGTTTAGGTGTTGCCGCTCGGCGTGGGAGTCTTACGCGTTTACCTGTTTGCGGTAGAATGGAAATGACACATCCTTTATGAGTGGATTAAGGGGGTGAGAAGAGATGACTCAAGGTGTAAGAGAAAATGAAAGTTAGTTGTCAGTGTGCTAGGTGATTAATCTCGATCGCACGGGTGCGAGAGAAAAAGGGAAGTTAGTTGTTAGTGTGCTCGCTGAGATATCGAATCTCGTGCCTACGTATCCTCAATCTGAAAAGAAAGAGGAATCAGAGCATCCGTAGTTCACGCTACTACGGGTGAACGAAAACAGGATCTCGTTTGCACTAGGGCGAGAGAAAAGAATGAGACTCACAGAAGGTCTAAGGGGGAAACTCGGTCCTACAAGTCAGCATGCAATGATGGTCCTAATGTCAAGATCAAGAGGGAAGTCTAGCTAACGTTGTCATGCATGGATTGCTATCCTAATGTCTCTCCTACCTCCGACTTAATCAAAAATTAAGTGGAGAGAGGAATCCTATGGGATCATGTCATCAGACAAGTAAACACTGGATAAATCAATCACAAAAAGAACTGAAAGCAAACGAAAGAATAAACAGTGTTAGTCAACAACAATATCACACCATCAAAGTAAAAAAGGGGGAGCTTTAGCCAAGGGGTCATATCAACCGAGGCAAACAAGCTAGCTGTGGGAAATATGGGTACTCACCCAACGGTATCGAGAACCATGGAGAGCAGAGTAAGAAAGAGGAATCTGAAAAGAAAGGGTGAGAATTGAATTTGGGAGAAGAAATGTGATCATCATGGGCCAGAGCCCGGTTCATGCTGAAACAAGGTTTTAAGGAAAACCCTAAATCCATGAAAGCTACTCAATGTATAAACCTAAGACTTCGTTCTCCCTCTTCTCCACACTCCCCGTCGGCCAAAAAACGCGGCGCCACGCCACCATATTATCGACTCCAAACTCCCACCATCGAACCTCACTTTTCTCCGATGAAGTCTAATCTAACCTCTATTTCTTCTAAATCCTCATCAAAACTAGTGCCGAAGAGAGAAGGGAAGAACCCTAAATCGTGAAATCCTAAGTTAAATGCAATCAAGAAAATCGCGAGAGATCCAAACCTTAGGGGTTTGGTCTCTACAACAACGAACTACATTGCGGTAGCGCGAATCAGAGAGGACGAGGTGGAAAGCTTACCTGCCGAAGTAGCTCCGGCGGCTCTTCAGAGGCGGCGTTCGTCAAACAAACCCAGAGATTCAGGTAACGTGGTTTCTGATTCCCTTCTCCTCTCCACTGCTAATTTGGATTCTCTTTCTCCTTCTTCAATTCTTTTGGTTCATCTTCCTTGCATAGTTCTTGCTGAACTTTGGTGAATCGCTCGCGTACGCTTCTGCATTGGTGTCGAACTGCCAGATTGCAATATTCTGTGTCGAATTCAGTTGATCTGCGATGGCATTTCAGAATTGATGATGATGACGATGATGCGATGATGTCGATGACTTGCGTGTGACCTTGTTGATATTGAACTGACCTTGGATTTGTGAATTTTGCAGGTGGTTGAATTGTTCTTGTTGCGGAGCAATAGAGAGAGGATGAATTCTGCATATTGAAGTTGATTGTGAAGGTGAATCAAAGTTGAAAGTACAGAGGGAGGAATTGCAGAAGATGGAAGTAGATAATGGTGTTTTGGAATTGAGGATAATGGGGAATTTTTTTGCTAATGAAGAGTGTTGAAGAATCGAGGATGAGAGATCGAATAGAATGAAGAAACTGAAGCTGAAGATGGATTCCAGGAATGAAGGTTTTTTCTGAGAAGAGAAAATCTATTAGAGTTTGTTAGGAGGTTAGAATTCAGTTAGGAGAACAGGTTAGGGTGGTTTTCTCTGCTAGAATTTTTGCAACAGATACTGTTAGGAGTTGTGGTTAGTGATTTTTTGTTAGAAAAATTGTGTTCTGGTGTAAGAAAAAATGGTTAGAATGTGATGACAATTGGGTTCTGTTATGTAAGTTTTTCTGTTATTGAACTTGGTTAAAGGGTTTTCAGAAGAGGTTAGGATTTTCTGAAATCCTTTTGTTGTAATGGATCCATGCTGCTATTAATTCTCTTTTTCTGATATGGACTATCTTGTGTTAATTTTCCTCTTTCTGGTGTTAACTTATCAGCTTAATGCAAGTCCTGTTATAAATATTGCTGTGGAAATATTGACCTTCGAGCCGCGGATCCATCACGCGAAAAACTCTACAGATGGTTTGGCATCAAGTTTGGATATTAGGAATTGGATTTTGAAATGTTTTTGATGTTGGACAATGGAAATTTACAATCTAAGTGGGTATTGAATTGGTTTTGGAAATGGTTAATTTGGATTTTGGATATAGAAAATGATTATTTGTAAAGTGAATGAAAATGGATTTGAATTCTAAAATGGACATCAAAAATGGTTTTAAAGTGGATATGGTTTTTAACAAATATACATGATTATTAAAACAAACAATTGGACTAAAAATGGATATTAGGAATGGGATAATGGATTTACGAACTTGTATCTTGAATTCCAAATATCTTAAAGTGCTTGCCTAATCCAAATCCAAATTCAAACTCAAATACTCCATGAACTCCACCTCGAATCAACTTCCATCTCCTCCCTCATTCACTTGTAATGAACAATAAGCAACTGAGAGAATAATTTTGTCCTGACCACAATATAAATCTACAACTAGATCACATGTCAAGATGCATTTGCCATAAACCCTAACCCCCATCTTCAGTTGATGAATATCAACCAAGTCGCACAGAAGATAAGAAACCGTGATCCCACACCTTAAGATCCCAATGCAAATGTATGAATATGAGTATGACCTAATGGATATGCAGATGAATGTGAAGCATAAGCCACTGTTATAAGGCAATAAATAAGAGGGCAAATTTTTGGGTACTATATATATATATATATATATATATATATAGGGAAATGCTAACATACACCCAAAAGTGGTAGGTCCCACACAAAAATACACTACATCAATTTTCTTTCTATTTTTTTCTTCATCTTTCTCATGTGGGTCCCACCCAAAATTGGTGTGTCCCACACAAAAATACTCTAAGGTGTATGTTGCTAATGCACACCTACATGAGTGTGTATTAGCATGACCCACACACACACACACACACACATATATATATATATATATATATATATATATATATATATATATATATATATATATGTATATGTGTGTGTGTGTGTGTGTGTGTGTGTATGTATATATATATATATATATATATATATATATATATATATATATATATATATATATATATAGATAGTAGTAATTCAACCTATTATGCATCTATTAATTATGAAAAAAATCAATGATGATTTTCATGCATCTTAGAAGAATTGTGTGAATAATGTTCAAATACCCCATAAGGATTGTACATTGAATTTTTCTTTGTCAATGTGAATATTAGTGACATGGTTTTGAATATTTATTTTTTTGATATCGAGCATTCCCATAAGGATTGAGCAAAAAATAGTTAGTTTTTGATCACTACGAATATCATTTGTGATAATAGTTCCTAAGGAGCTAATAGTTTTGTTTCGTTTGGAACTAGAAATGATGGGTGAATGATGAGGTAATGCTTCTCTATGATGGACTTGAGCTTCCACTATGCAAAGAAGATGGGCTTACCCTGTAGGGTTAGTACTCCAACACCCAAATCAGTGAGAGAATAATGAGTAATGCGTGAGTGAGATAGAGTTTGAATTATGCTTTTTCTTCACGTTAGATCCCTCATGCATGAGAGTTAGTTGGGGTGTTCAAGATCTGGATCGAATATGGGTCTTCTCTTATTTAGCCTCTGGTTGGCCCAGAACATTTGCCTCAAAGGCTTCTCGCACTACTAGAAAAAGCACCTAACGTAACATATTATTACCTCAGCCATTTATCCAAGCATAGTAATAGCTCTTATTTAGGAGCCTGTAAATTTTTTTATTATTAGTAAGACGTTTCACTATGATCCATATTAGTAACATGTTGATATGTTAAAGCATACATGCTTCGAATCCAAAACCAACAGTTTTCCTTGTGTTGGTTGCAAAATGGGCGTGTCACTTATAATAATTATATTTATTTTAAAACTAAAACACCTTTCACCACGTCTATAATAACAACCATTATGAAATGTACATGCATGTTATCACGGTCATTTATATAAACCATGGTGAAAGTGTAACATATATTTAACCAAAAGTTCGCTTATTCAGGACAGAACATAGTTGTCTCTCTCAAAACAAAACTCTAACACTCTCTTACGCCTCATCCTAACTCCATGAATGGTTGCATACCACTTCTTCACAAAATTCTAACATATATTCTTCATCTCTTATGGATCAAGGAAATGTGTTACACGAAATTATTTTTTTTCACTTCCTCGTCACATTTTAGGTAAGTAATATGTTTCCACATTTTAAGGTGTTGTTGATTTTGTTTTGTTGATATATGTTATATGTTGTTTAAGGTATGATGTTGTTGATAAAAAGTTGTATGTTGTTGTTAGACTAGCTTAGGTAACCTTTAGATCTAAAATTGCAAAAGAGAATAACATAAGACAAACAATTCAAAAAAATTCATTAACCTCCAAACAAGAGAAGATGACAATAAATAGCTAGGGTTTTCCCCCTTAATGGGTCATAGGCCCAATACAACTAAAACAAAAATAAAGGAAGTTCAGAAATAATTACTAATTGGACCTCCTAAATTAATAGTAATGATCTCTCAATAACACAAATATTTTTTTATTTCTAATGGGTCTTGGGCTCTTCGTATCATTACTCATAGGCCCAATAAGAACCTTGTCCTTAAGGTTCAAGAAAGAGCTGGAGGTAGGCCCAATAACAGGTGAAGCCCGGTCCGTGAAAGTTGGGGTCTTGAAAAATGGGGATTGGAAATTTGCACGTGAGGGGGAATGGATAATGGAAGTAAATAAATTGTCTGAAGGTAGGGAGGGTGGAGAAGGCAACGTGGCATGAAGTGGGATATCATGAGGATTTTGAAATGGAGATGATGCCAAAGGCATCCGGATGAATGGTGCGGATGGAGCAAAAGGAGATAAGGTGGAAGCCTTGGGAAGTGTGGGACAGTGTATAACAGATTTGGTGGGATTAGGTGTGTCTTGAGCCTTGTGTTGGTTCAAATCACATGGGTGGAAAGAGTGGGCGTGGGTCCCACCATCACATGGGTTGTCAGAATTATTAATGAGTTTTATGCCTTTTGTGGCTTTTGAGAAAGTAGTCACGTGGGTTGTTGTGGAGGGTAAGTGAGTAGACTGTTGGAATTGAGAAATACATAAAAGAGGATCCAAGGAACATTGTAATTCATTTTGTTTTTCAGCTTCTGTTTCTTCTTTCAAAGGGCCACGCGCATGTAACAATTTTTTTTTGGATCCATTACATTTGCTTTTCTCTAAAACTCCATTCGCCACCTTTGCATCTTCTAAGAAAAAATCTCTTTGAACTACAACATTTTCAGAGTCATGCAAGTTTGTCTTTCCCTTACACACATTAGTGTTTTGTTTTACATCGCTTTGGTGCCTTGTGTTCTCAGAGTCCATAGAGGGTTTGTTATTATCTGGAAGAAAAGGAGAAGCTTCAGGTGGGAGGGAACGAAATGTTGATGGGGGTGGTCTCTAAAATACAGTTTCAAGAGTGAAACATGCACAACCGGGTGGACTTTCGAAGTGGACAGTAGATCCAACATATACGATACTTCTCCAACGCGTTTGGTGATGAGGAAAGGGCCATAGAAGCGCTTAGCCAGCTTCTGAGAAGAACGTTTTGCGATTGTTTGTTGTCTATAGGGTTGTAATCTCATCAAAACCAGATCGCCGATGTTGAAGGTAAAATCTACCCTTTTTTATTTTCTTGTTTTTCCATCTGAACACGACTCTTCTTTAAGTTTGCGTTCAACTATGTTAGGATTTGTTGTTGGAGCTGAAAGGAGTATTCCAAGGGGTCATTAGATGGAGCTTCTGAAAGATACTCAGGGATGTTAGGTGGGTCGCGTCCGTACAAAGCCTTAAACGGAGTCATTTGAATGGCAGAGTGAAAGGAGGTATTGTACCAAAACTCTGCAAGGTGGAGGAACTTAAACCTTTGACGGGGATGATCTCCTGCGAAACATCTAAGGTACGTTCCAATAGACCTGTTTATTACTTCTGTTTGACCATCGGTTTTAGGATGATATGATGTGTTGTATTTTAGTGTAGCTCCTTGAGCCTTGAACAGACACTTCCAAAACTTGCTGAGAAATAAAGGGTTGCGGTCAGAGATGATGGATTTGGGTGTTCCATGGAGCCGAGCAATTTCAACGGAAAACCGAGAGGTAAGATCTTATGCAGTGAACTTGGTAGGGAGGGCAAGGAAGTGAGCCTACTTTGTGAGTCTGTCGCATACCACCCAGATGACAATGTGACCAAAAGAATTTGCTAAGTGTGTAATAAAATCCATAGTAAGCTCCTCTCATACTTGATTCGGAATAGGAAGAGGTTGTAACAGACCCTTTTTTGTGTTTGGTATTTGTTGTGTTGGCAGGTGGAACATCGTTTGACAAGATCTTTGACCGCAACATACAAGCATGGCCACAAAAAGGATGCTGAAACACGAGCTAGAGTATCCTTGACACCCGAGTGGCCTGCTGTGGGAGTACAATGGAACTCATGGAGGATATTCAGATAAATTCTTTCTAAGTCAGGTATGAACAATTTATCTTTGTAGTACGGTAACCCTTTCGAAAATTTATAGAGGGAATTATTTGGTTGTTGTGTGAGGTTCTCAACTAACATCTTTCCTGTTGTGTCTGTTGCATAAAATTCCTTGAGCTTGACGATAAGATCTGGAATGGGAGGCGACAAAGCCAACAACACGGAATCTTCAGTGTGGAATTTTCTGCTTAAAGCATCAGTAACCAGATTGGATTTACCAGGTTTGTAAAAGATTTCAAAATTAAAGCCTTGCAATTTAGATGCCCATTTCTGTTGTTCCGGAGTTTGTATCTTCTGTAGTAAAAGATTTCACAAACTTTTCTGATCTGTATATATGACGAATTGTTATCCGATGAGGTATTGACGCCATTTTTTACTGCCTCTGTAACATCATACATTTCGCGCACATAAACAGAATCTGTTTGCATTCTTGGACACAACTTCTTACTAAAGAAGGCAATTGGATGACCACTTTGTGAGAGAACAACACCAATAACAACGCCTGAAGCATCGGTTTCCACAATAAATTTCTTTGTAAAATCTGGCAAGGCCAGGACCGACATGTCTGTCATTTGTTGTTGTAATTTTATAAAGGCTATGACCGCTTGTGTACTCCATGTAAAGATAGTGGAACGTAACAAATCGGTGAGGGGACGGCGAGTGTAGCGTAGTTGCGAACAAAACGGCGATAAAATCTTGTAAGACCCAAGAATCCGCAGAGAGCTGTGAGAGAACGTGGTTGAGGTCAATCCAAAATGGCCTAAACTTTTTCTGGATCGGGTGCAACCCATCCGCTGAAATAACATGACCTAGGTAATGAACTTGATTCATTGCAAAAACACACTTAGATAATTTGACAACAAAAGAACTGGACCTTAATAATTCAAAAACAACCTGCAAGTGCGTTAAATGATCAGTGAGAATGACACTATAAATCAATATGTCATAAAAAAAACTAAAACAAATGTGCACAAATGAGGTCGTAAGAGATCATTCATAGCTGACTGAAAAGTGGAAGGGGCGTTAGTGAGCCCGAAGGGCATAACGAGAAACTCGTAATGCCCTTCAAAAGTCCGAAAAGCCATCTTATGTGTGTCTTCCGTTGCAACCCGGATCTGGTGGTAACCTGAGCGTAAGTCTAACTTGCTGAAAATTTGGCTGAGCTCAATTTGTCTAGGAGTTCATCTATTGTAGGGATTGGGAAATGGTCTTTAATCGTAACAGCATTGAGAGCACAATAGTCAACACAGAAACGCCAAGTCCCGTCTTTTTTCTTAACAAGTAACACAGGGGACGAAAAAGGGATATGGCTAGGAATGATGACACATTGTTTTAACATATCTTGGATAATAGAAGTCATCATTTCCTTTTGGGAGTGAGGGTATCTATACGGTTTAATGTTAACAGGAGGTGTGTTGGGTTCGAGGGGAATGTGATGGTCATGAGGTCGTTTAGGGGGTAGGCCAGAGTGTTGTTGGAAAATGGCTGGGTAATGATTGAGCAAGTTGTGAATTTGGGGGTGTAGGTCTGGAGGCAAGAATTCCAAAGTTGTGGTAAGAGCAGAAGGGTGGCTAGGTTGGGAATCAAGTGGTTGAAATGTGAGTAAATGGAATGAGGAGACTGAGTTTGTAAGAATAAGTTGACGCAATTGATGAAAGGTAGTATGGATTGGTGTAGATGTAAGGTCTCCCTTCATGGTAAGATGTTGTTTAGATGGGAGAAAGTAATTGAGGGAATAGAGAAATCGACCTAAATTTGTCCCAAAGTTCGTAACCATGTCATACCCAATACCACATCAGCACTTTCAATAGGCAATAGGTAGAAGGGAAGTTAAAAGGGTGTGTTTTGGAGAACAATGTAAACATTATTGCAGATGCCTTCGCATTGTAAATGGGATCCATTACCCACCATTACAGAAAATTGAGGTATAGGGTTGTGTTAAGGTTTAGATGGTGAGCAGTTCGTGGTTGAAGAATGTTGTGGGTGCTGCCCGTGTCAACCAATACCATGACTCTTAATCCTCCAATTAATCCCTTAAACTTTAGTGTTTGTGGAGAAAATTGGCATGTTAGAGCTTGAGTAGATAGTTGAAAATAGGTGTCTTTTTCCTCTTGGTCGGAATCTTCTTGGCCAGTGTTGTCTTGAACTTGGTTTTGATCTGTCATTACTTCCTCTTCTGCCAAAAGAAGTAGAAATCTAGTTGTAGCGCATTTGTGTCCTGGTATAAATTTTTTGTCACAATTAAAACATAGCCCTTGGGCCCTTCGTTCTAGAAGTTGGGCTTGAGAAAGTCGTCGAATTGGAAGTTTGGAAGGGATAGTGGACAATTGAGATTTGGAAGGGTTAGGTCCTGGTGGCTGAAGTGAAGTTGAAGGTTTAGGGGTTTGGGAATTTGGAGAAAAGGTGTTGTTTTTATGGTAAGGGCTGGTGTAGGGTTTGGAAAATTTAGGTTTAGAATCTTTGAGTTTGGATTCAATGAGTTTAGCAAGTCCAATGGCTTGGGAAATAAAGGTAGGTTTATGAATAGCAATCTCATTACGAATATCCAATGTTAGTCCTGAAATAAAACAATTCAAAATTGCATCGTTGGGTAAACCAACCACTTGATTGCCTAATTTTTCAAAATTAGCTTGGTATTCAACAACAGACCCTTCTTGCTGTAATTTAAATAGCTCAGCTTGATGATTCTCATAAGAAGAAGGACCAAAACGTAATTCCAAAGCTTTGGTGAAAGAAACCCAAACGGTTAAGAATAAATTCTGGTGTATCCATTTGAACCAGCCCAATGCCTCATCTTTCATATAAAAAGAGACTAATGACAATCTATTTTCATGTGGCATATTATAAAAACTGAAAAATTGCTCTGCTTTGAATAACCAATCCAACGGATTTGAACCATCAAACATCGCCAACTCAAGCTTTGGGGGTAAAGGGGGGAATATTAGGAAGTTGAGGGTAAGGGTTTTGCTGAAAAAAGGATAAGGGTTTTGTTGAGGGTAATGGTTTGGGGTGGGAACGTATAATGTAAATTGAAATTCTGGCCTGTATATCAGATGTCCTATCGAGATGTCGAGACACTGATATACAACAACAATGAACAAGTTCAATACAAAAGTGTGCATAAAATGTAAAGAACACCAGAAATTGTTAACCCAGTTCGGATCTAACTATCCTACATCTGGGGGCTACCAAGCCAGGGATGAAATCAATATTCGATAGTATCAATTCACTGATAACCACACCCGGTTTAATCAGCTCACTTAATCACTACCCTTCCTATGACTTCTACCTAAGACTCCCCTAGGTATGAGGCCCTCCTCAAATCCCTCTTCAATCACAACCCGTGACTGGTTCCTTACAAGATAAATAACAATGGTCGAAACATAAATTCTCAATACTTCACAGCTTATGAGAATTAACACACAGCTACTCAATGCTTAAAAGCTTATGAGCAACCTTACATAACTTACACTACAGTCCTTATACTGTTATCATAAGATACCAGTTAGGCTCACAAAACACAAGCACACAACCCTAAAAATACATGTAAGTTCGACACCTAAAACTAGGTTTACATCAGTCTATTTATAGCTTGAAATCTGGACTGAATTTGGGCTTCAAAGACGCAGCAATTAGACTGCTCACAAATCTGCAAAAATAACTCCAATAAAATAGGTCTTCACTCCAAAGTTTCCTATTATGTCTCCATAATTAGAAACAACAGCAAATCCGAAAACCAACAAATAACCCTAATCCAAAAAGGCTTTGGATGCCACATAGGATAACCAATTATTCACAGAATATTCAGTTACAAATCATTGTAACAGAATCTGCAATAAAACCTGACTTCACAGCGCGATGTCCTATGAGCAGTCATGGAACATCTTCATTCGACATATTGAACAGAGAGTAATCTTCATTCAACATCTGCTGCTACATGAGTTTTAGCAAAATAATGCCAACCATAAAACCAAGGAAATAACAATCTCCCCCTTTGGCTTATTTTTGGCTAAAACTCCACACACACTTAAATACCATCAGTATCAGCAGCGGAAGAAAACACCATTAATAGCAGCAAAAAAAAACTCCCCCTCAGCTGTACATACACAGTCCAGCAAACATCTCATCATAGCAACTCCCCCTTAACAACAGCAACCTCAGTTGAACCTGCAGCACACACTCTACCTGTAACAGCACAAGCACATAACAATGCTGCTCCCCCTCACACTTACTACTCCCCCTTTTTAGCCACCAATATGACAAAGAGAGGTCATAGACAAATGTCACCAAATCACATAGCAGTATAATGTTCAAAACTAAAACAGAATTAAGTTGTCCTAAAAGAAGAAAGAAAAAAAAACAAAACAAAAAAGGAAGTAAACATGCAGATAGCCTATAGCTATTCAGCACTGTCCTCTTCAGCCACCTCATCACTTTCACCTTCAGATTCAGAAGCACCCTTCTCTGAACCAGAATCATCAGACTGTTGGACACTTCTTCTATCAGAGTCAGTAGATTCACTTTGTCCATCATCTTCAGCCAGCTCTTGCTCTTTAGCAGCATTTCTCTTTTCAACCAAGGCTTTAATCAGCTGCTCGAGCTTTGTCTTCCTTGCTGTATCTCTCCTGATAGATTCTTCCAGCTCCTTGCAGGTTTCTTGCAACTGAGCAATGGCTTCATCATCAAGATTAGCAGGTCGTGAAGTTGAGGAGGATGTCTCAACAACATCAGACACATGGACTCCACCTAGCAGCCTATAATGCAAAGTTATTGGAGGTTTTCTCTTGCTGACCTTGTCACTTCTTACTAAGCAGTCAGGAAATTAATCCAGGATTATTCCACAGATTAAGGATGGAAAGCATATGGGTAGCTTAACAGCGGATGAGCTAGCTTGCTTCAAAACTTGTTCAAAGATATGTGCTCCAAAGTTGAAAGGGACCTTCTTTCCAATAGCATAAATGAACTTTCCAAGCATGGATGAGATGGTGGAAGTATGATTGGTAGAAACCCAGTTTACCACTGCAATTCTGTGAAGGATAGCATATTTGACACTTAGCTTCCCAGAAGAGAGCTTTCCTTCATCTGGCCAAAATTTGATGCACCCACCTGTTATCTCCTCACTGATTTCATCATCTGTTTCTCCTAACTCAGCCTGATGGTCCGTAGGTCTCCCCAGAAAGTTATTAATCACTTTGGGAGAAAATTTCACAGCTTTTCCTCTTACATAGACTTTTCTGAGTTTGTTATTACAATCTTCAGGGATACTCATAACAAACTCCTTAAGCAACTTCTCATAAAATGGTCCTATGTCAGACACCGTCTTCATCAACCCAGCAGCTTCAATAAGATCAACCACTTCCTTATACTTGTTGAAGTCTTTTCCCAGTTCTCTCTCTAAAGCTACCCTTCTTTGGTTGACAATTTTCCACCTATCAGTTTGCCTGACAGTTTGATCCTCCCTTCTCCCACCGATGTCCTGGACATCAGTTCCAGCATTTGACTCATTCAGGCCTGTGACCCTTCTTTTCTTGATTGGAACCACAACTTTACTCCATTGCTTAGAGGGACCTGCTCCAGCCTTTCTTTTGTTACTCTCCACATTAGCAGATTTCCTAATGGTATTCTCTTTTCTACTCTTGATTCCTTGTAGTATGTCAGCTATTGGTTCCTCATCAGAGTTTTTCTCAGCAACGCTACTACACATCTCAGCCCTCTTCTTGCTTCTTCTTTCCCTAGTCACCTGAACTGGTATACAATTCTCAGTCCGATCAGTAGGACTGTTATTTGTTTTTCCAGCCATGGATGTTGGGACGTCAGACCCGACATCTTTATCAGCTTCACTAACATCAAGGGTGGCAAATCTTCTAAGACTCTGATCTCTACTGAAAACACTACCATCAAGAGTCCTACTATCATTCTTAGTTTCATCCACCCTCCTATTCGAATTCTTTTTAGTGACATTTTTTCTAGGGTTTATCTTATCAGAATAAAACCTAGTAATCCATTTGTCTTTCTTCCTAGATGAAAGGGGTTTAGACTTCTTACTTGACATACTCTCATTTACAGAGTGGGAAACTGGTTGTTCACCTCTAGTGTCAGCAGGAACAACATTCAACTGGGCGATATCAAGGACAAGATCTGTGAGTTTGATCAATCGGTGAGGATCATAGTCTTTATCATTGACTTGGGAAATTCTTGAATCAGCAGGAGCATCATGATGTTGAGACATTTTTTGTTGCTTACAAAATGCAGTATTGAAGAGAGTAAGAGCAAACCCTAGCGAAGAAGAGTTTTGAGAGAATAGGTTAGATAAAGTTTTTGCACTGTAGGATTGAAGTTGGAATGGGTTAGCTGGGCTATTTATAAGTTTTGGAAATGGGTCCTTATACGCATGCCACTCACAAGTTTTTTGGTTTAACACTTCCACAATTGTGCTTTCGTCTTTCCACAGATAGCAATCCTCTGAGGTTCTTTCACCTCTCATAACAACAGCATTCTTTTCATCCATTATTAAGCATTCATGGGTGGTAAAGATGACCTTAAGACCTTGATCACACAACTGGCTTATGCTTATTAGGTTAGTATCTAATCCTTCAACAAGCAATACTTCTTCCAGAATTGGCTGTCCTGGAAAATCCACTCTTCCAACACCAAGCACTTTTCCTTTTGATCCATTACCAAAAATCACCTCATTAGGAGCATGGTACTTAACATGTGACATATATCCACTAGCACCAGTCATATGTCGAGAACATCCACTATCAAAGAACCATTTTTCATTTGTAGAGACTCTGAAAGACTTGTAGTCCCTATGTTCTTTTACACTATCCTTTGAAGTCCATATCCTTTTTGTTTCAACCCAACTCTTTTTTCTACTATACTGTTGCATGGGTTTGGGATAACCATGTAGCTTGTAGCAAAAAGCTTTTATATAACCAAACTTCCCACAATGGTAGCATGTCCATCTTTGATTCTTCTTTTTATGAATTTCTTCTGATGTCTAGGAGGCTGTTGCAACATGTTATTCAACATCTTCAAACTTCTCTTATCTTGAACGGGTACTCCCTCAGATTTCTTTCCTTCATTTAATTCATTTGTAACTTCAAATCCAATACCACTGATATTTCTAGCATCTCTTCCTGACTTCAGAATTTCATCAAGTACATCCGAACTCCTATTTAACATTCTGACATTTTTGATCATGTTGTCCAGTTTTTAATTCAAAACATTTACTTCACTTTGTAGATCAACTATAGTAGACATATGCTCATTATTCTCAGCTTCTAAATGAATAATGGCACATGCTTGTTCTTCTTTCTGCTGACATACTTCTTCATGTTCAATGCACAACTTCTTATAAGAGATAGCCAGCTCTTCAAAAGTAAGCTCTTCAGATTCTTCATCTGATTCACATACTCCTGTTAAAGCTGTCACCAACTTTGCAGATTTCTCATCAGCGTCAGTTTCAGAATCATCTTCTGACCATGTCACAGATAATCCCTTCTTCTGTCTTTTGAGATAAGTGGGGCACTCAGTTTTTACGTGCCCAAATCCTTCACATTCATAGCATTGAACTCTCTTCCCTTGATTAGAGTCTTCTTCAGTTTTGGATCTTCTGCCTCCATCCTGGTCTTTGTTGATGTCGAGAGACTTGTTTCGAACATTTTCTCTTGACTTCCAGTCCATCCTTTTCAACACTTTATTAAATTGTCTTCCAAGCAACACTAGCTCTTTGGACACATCTTCATCTTTGACCAGTTCTCCTTCATCATCTGAGTCATCAGAATTCGACACAAATGCTATACTCTTCTTCTTTTCAGCTTTTTCATCGAGTCCTAACTCGAAAGTTTGGAGAGATCCCATAAGCTCATCCACCTTCATCTTGTCAATGTCCTGAGCTTCCTCTATAGCAGTAACCTTCATATCAAATCTCTTAGGAAGAGACCTGTGAATCTTCCTGACCAGCTTGCTGTCAGACATCTTTTCTCCTAAGGCACTAGAGGCATTAGCTATCTCAATAATGTTCATATGAAAATCATGAATGCTCTCATCCTCTTTCATTTTCAAACTCTCAAACTTGCTAGTGAGAAGCTGAAGCTTTGACATTTTCACCTTTGAGGTCCCATGATGAGCAACTTTCAGGACCTGCCAAGCCTCTTTGGCAATAGTACAATGCTCAATTAGCCTGAAGATATTTCTGTTGACACCATTGAACAATGCATTCATGGCTTTAGAATTTCCAACAAATCCTTTGTAGTTAGCATCATCCCAGTCCTCTTCTTCCTTCAGAACATCAGTAAGATTTCCTTCTCCATCTCTTACCTTTGGAGGCTCCCAACCTTTGATAACCGCTTTCCATGCTTGATCATCCATGGACTTGATGAAGGCTATCATCCTAGGTTTCCAATACTCATAGTTAGAGCCATCCAGCAAAGGTGGTTTATTCAAAGCTCCTCCATCCTTGTCCATTGTACCAGAAAGTACCTTCCCTGAATCTCACCCAGACACAACAAAGGGTGCCAGCTCTTGATGCCAATTGAAATTCTGGCCTGTATATCAGATGTCCTATCGAGATGTCGAGACACTGATATACAACAACAATGAACAAGTTCAATACAAAAGTGTGCATAAAATGTAAAGAACACCAGAAATTGTTAACCCAGTTCGGATCTAACTATCCTACATCTGGGGGCTACCAAGCCTGGGATGAAATCAATATTCGATAGTATCAATTCACTGATAACCACACCCGGTTCAATCAGCTCACTTAATCACTACCCTTCCTATGACTTCTACCTAAGACTCCCCTAGGTATGAGGCCTTCCTCAAATCCCTCTTCAATCACAACCCGTGACTGGTTCCTTACAAGATAAATAACAATGGTCGAAACACAAATTCTCAATACTTCACAGCTTATGAGAATTAACACACAGCTACTCAATGCTTAAAAGCTTATGAGCAACCTTACACAACTTACACTACAGTCCTTATACTGTTATCATAAGATACCAGTTAGGCTCACAAAACACAAGCACACAACCCTAAAAATACATGTAAGTTCGACACCTAAAACTAGGTTTACATCAGTCTATTTATAGCTTGAAATCTGGACTGAATTTGGGCTTCAAAGACGCAGCAATTAGACTGCTCACAAATCTGCAAAAATAACTCCAATAAAATAGGTCTTCACTCCAAAGTTTCCTATTATGTCTCCATAATTAGAAACAGCAGCAAATCCGAAAACCAACAAATAACCCTAATCCAAAAAGGCTTTGGATGCCACATAGGATAACTAATTATTCACAGAATATTCAGTTACAAATCATTGTAACAGAATCTGCAATAAAACCTGACTTCACAGCGCGATGTCCTATGAGCAGTCATGGAACATCTTCATTCGACATGTTGAACAGAGAGTAATCTTCATTCAACATCTGCTGCTACATGAGTTTTAGCAAAATAATGCCAACCATAAAACCAAGGAAATAACATAAATTGAGGTGGGGGTTGTGATGCAGTTGTTCGCAGCATTGCTGTAACAGTAAGTAGTGTGGGTGAGTTGGAGAATGGGGCTGAATGTCATATGGGTGTATTTGTAGGCGAGGGAAGATGAATAACAGAGGTGGGAATCATAGGTGTAGAGGAAAGGTGATGAGTAATACTTAAAGAACTTGATGCTGAATGAATAGCAGCACGTTGTTACTGCTCCTTTTGGGAGAGGAGCTTGTGTAGGGTGGACATGATGGAGTCATGTCTAGAATCTGAGATCTGCTTTTCATTATCCATTTTAGTATGGATTTGACCCATATTCTGCTCTAGATCTGCATTAACCCTGTCAAATATTTCATCCATTTGTTGTTGAACTTGTGCCATAGCATTGTCTAGGTGTAAGTGAGATGTTTGGACAGCTTCTTCCACAATCTCTCGTGAAGGAGGGTTGTTTGGTTTGGGAGGAGCCATGAGAACAAGAAATGAAAACACCAAATTGTTAGACTAGCTTAGGTAACCTATAGATCTAAAATTGCAAAAGAGAATAACATAAGACAAACAATTTAGAATTTTTCATTAACCTCCAAACAAAAGAAGATGACAATAAATAGCTAGGGTTTTCCCCCTTAATGGGTCATAGGCCCAATACAACTAAAACAAAAATAAAGAAAGTTCAGAAATAATTACTAATTGGACCTCCTTAATTAATAGTAATGATCTCTCAATAACACAAATATTTTTTTATTTCTAATGGGTCTTGGGCTATTCGTATTAGTTGTTGTTGATAAAATTTGTATGATGTTGGTAATAAAAGTTGTATGTTGTATGTTGTTGATAATTTTATTTTTGTTGATATATGTTGTATGTTGTTTAAGGTATGTTGTTGTTGATAAAAAGTCATATGTTGTTGGTAATGTATGTTGTATGTTGTATTTTGTTTAAGGTATGTTGTTGATGATTTTGTTTTTTTTTATATATGTTGTATGTTGTTGTTAATGTATGTTGTTGTTGTTAATGTATGTTGTTGTTGGTAATAAAAGTTTTATGTTGTATGTTTTAAGGTATATTGTTGATGATTTTTTTTTTTGTTAATAAAAGTTGTATGTTTTATGTTATATGTCGATTAAGTTTTGTTGTGGATGTATCTTATTTTTAAGGTTTGTTTAATGATATACCTTTTAAATTGCTGCTTCATTACATTTAGCCAACATGTCATAGAAGATGAATTTATTATATTGTATGTGGTTTGAGTGTTTATTATATTGTATGTGGTTTGAGTATTTTTCCAACCCTTACCGAATATATAACCTTTTGAATTGAATTATAAAATTATGATATGAGATATTAAGTTATATTAGAATACAAATTACACTAATTAATGTTATACGAGATTTCTTCAACCCATTATCCGCATTTTGCTATTCAACGGTTATAACTTGGTTAATGCTTATAGTTCTTCAACTAACCATTATTCCACCTCTAATTTTGTTTGCAAAGTAAATAATATTTTGAAAAATAAACTAGAGGTGAGGGAAGGGGTAGTTGAATAACTAAAAGCTTTGAAACGAGATCTAACCGTTAAATAGAGAAATACGGATAATGGGCTGCATAAAGCTTGTACAACATTGATTAGTGTAACTTATTCTTCTAATATAACTTGTTCATATATCATATTATAATTTTCTAAAGCAGATTGAATTGTTATATGTTTAGTAAGTAGTAAGTGAAATAAACATTCCACATAAGTTATAATAAAATCAAGTAAACATATCACCACAGTTGTAATCCAGGATCGTGGTGATGTGTTATGCGTTAAGTCTTTCACTTTGGTTTATTTCTAGAACCGTGGTGAAATGTGTTAAACTTGGAAGAAAAAAATGCAGGCATTTGGAATCGAACATTTGACCTCAACCTTTTACTACAGTTGTTTTAAACAACTATATTGGCATGTTACGCGTTATTGTCTTTTTACCATGGCTAGTAGCATGAGATTGTAAAGAGGGCACATATAACCACAAGCTACCTTACCACAGACCATAGTCCAGAGTATAACATTTCTCTTAACCGTAGTAAGATATGTATTTCGTAGTAGTGTCGTAGCGAGAAGCCTTTTAGAGAATTGGGATGCGTTCCCTACATTTGGGTCATTGCTTGGATAAGTGGAATTAGTTTGCCAACCAACGACAATAACCTATGGAACATGTACATTAAATGTGAGTCTCATTATTTATATGTTTTACAAGATTCCTTTGACATGTGGACCTAGGTTTCTAGGTTAGCACAGTAAGTTCTGTGGTTTTTGGATTGACAACCTTTTGGTAAAACATGTTATCAACAATATGTTAAGCCATATGTTCTGCTATGAGAGTCAGACATCATATTTAGCATGATGTTGTGACATGTGTCAGGACATGTTATACTAGAAATTTAGGGCACGACTGTTTTGGTATTTTTAGTGTGAGTTTTGAGTTTGTTTTAATTCAAACGTTTGCGTTATCCAAGGAGGGATATTGTGGGAACTTCTATTTTGACAGATTGTGTTGGTTTTCATAAAAAGGGACTTTGAACCTTTTTAGGAAACTTTGTATTTTGTTCCTATTATTGTGCAGGAAATTATGCTAATGATTGAAAGCTGATTCCTGGTGATTTGAGTTTTATTTTGAAGCCCAAGCCCACGAGGACTGAAGACTATTTAAAGAGAATACCTAAACTTGGACATTGTGGAATTTGAAGAATAAGGATTGGCCATGCATTTGAGTCTCTTTAGGGTTTAGTGTGTGTTTCTTTATATGTCACTCTTGTATCAGTTTTGATGCATTGAGTTGTCTGATTGTTAATTGTTAATTAGTCACTCATAAGCTTTTA
Source organism: Lathyrus tuberosus (assembly GCA_022829125.1). Classification (NCBI taxonomy): domain Eukaryota; kingdom Viridiplantae; phylum Streptophyta; class Magnoliopsida; order Fabales; family Fabaceae; genus Lathyrus; species Lathyrus tuberosus. The sequence goes on along the minus strand of JALAZF010000164.1, from coordinate 3,229,422 downwards.
AGCAAGAGTGTATTGTTCTTAGTTGAAGCTTTTAAGCAAAACTAAGTATTATACTTGGAAGGGTTGGTACTTCTATTTTGGGTTGTTGTTGAATTGTCACTAGTTTGTGACTGATAGGAAGTGAGAGGGGGATCTTATATCTAGAGTGTGTCTAGGTAAAAGTTTGCACAAGGTAGTGATTAGGCGATAAGTTGTAAACGGGAGAGTTTAGCTTTGAACTAATACTATCATAGTGAATTTCCTTCCTGGTTTGGTAGCCCCCGAATGTAGGTGAGTTGTACCGAACTGGGTTAACAACTTCTGGTGTTATTTTATCTTTCTACCATTTAAGTTTCTGTATATTTACTTGTGTGGTCAAATTGTCTTGATCCCAGAGTTGTGACATCTGTCTCGACATCTGGTATCTCCGTGCCAAAATTTCAATTGGCATCAGAGCAGGTCACCCTGTTCTATTTTTGGATGAGCTCCAGGGAGTTTGAATTCTGGTACTATGGACAAGGAAGGAGGAGGAAATGTTAACAGACCCCCAATCTTAGATGGCACTAACTATGACTATTGAAAGGCACGTATGGTGGCTTTCTTAAAATTTATGGATAGCAAAACTTGGAAGGCTATCATAAAGGGTTAGGAGCACCCTGTGGTTAAAGATAAAGATGGGAAGGAGACCTTGAAGCCAGAAGAGCACTGGACCAAGGAGGAAGATGAAACTGCTCTTGGAAACTCCAAAGCCTCGAATGTTTTATTCAATAGAGTTGACAAAAATATGTTTAGGTTGATCAACACTTGTACTGTGGCTAAGGATGCTTGGGAAATTCTCAAGACAACTCATGAAGGCACATCTAAGGTAAATATGTCTAGACTTCAGCTGCTCACTACCAAATTTGAAAATCTAAAGATGAGGAAAGATGAAAGTATTCATGACTTTCACATGAATGTTCTGGAAATAGGTAATGCCTTTAGTGCCTTGGGAGAAAAGATATCAGAAGAAAAGCTGGTCAGGAAGATTCTTAGGTTTCTCCCTAAGAAATTTGACATGAAGGTCACAACCATTGAAGAAGCCCAAAACATCAGCAATATGAGAGTTGATGAGCTAGTGGGGTCACTTCAAACTTTTGAATTGACCATGAATGATAGAATTGAAAAGAAGAACAAAAGCATTTCTTTTATATCCAATGCTGAAGATATAGAGGGTCAAGCTAACCTGGATACTGATGAGGGACTGTCAAATACCATTGTTCAACTTGGGAAGCAATTCAATAGAATTCTGAAGAGAATGGACTGAAAGGGAAGACCAAGTGTCAAGGACATCACATCTGACATCAGGAATAACTGTGATTCTCAAAAGAATACCAGAACTGAAGAGAAGTCAGATCAAATTAAATGGATTTAGTGTTATAAGTGTGAAGGTTTTGTTCACATTAGGCCATAATGTCCCAACTATCTCAAGAAACAGAAAAGGGGCTTGACTGTATCTTGGTCTGATGATGATGAGTCAGAAGATGAATCCAACACAGAGACTGTCAAACCTGTTACTGCTCTCTCTGGCAGATGGGTTGATGAATTAGAATCTTGTGATGAAAATATCCTCTATGGAAATTTGGATGTGTCCTACAAGGAAACTTGTGACAGATGTGAATAAAGACTTAAGACAGAGGAAAATCAGAGAAAAGTCATAGCTGAATTGGAAAATGAGAAGAAGGAACTCCTATCTACCATTTCTCAGTTTAAAAATGAGGTAACTCTCTTAAATAGGGATGTAAATGGATATCCATGGGGACGGATACTATGATATCCGTATCCACCCTGTTAGATAAATATGATATCCATATCCGCCCCATATCCATGCAGATATCCGTTAAGCGGGTAATCCGCGAGTTTTATGGTATCCCCGAATATTTACAGATATCCATGGATAATATTTTTTTAATAAAAATTATTGTTTGAAAAAATATTTTTAACTTCTTTTAAAGACACAAAATTATTCGCCAAAACACAATTAGATCCAAACATAATATTCATACATTTCATTTTTAACCAAACAAATAAAAGATATTGTAATTATGAGTTATAATGGAAGAGCGAACGACAGAGGAGTAGGAAGAGAGACACTAGTTCGATAGAGGAATGACGACACTAGTTTGTTGGACTGTGAAATTGTTGAATGAGGTATGAAGTATTGAAGAGTTTAAATATGAAATGGAGAATATAATTTGAATGAAATGTGAAAGGTTATATTCAAAGAAAATTTCAAAAAGAAAAAGAAATATAAGAAGACTAATTTTTTAGAAGATGAAAAGATAAAGTATAATAAACTAATTATATTAAAATGATTTTTATAATTTATTAACAGATATGGATATCCGCGGATATGGATATCATTAAACCCGTATCTATATCCATTAACAAACGGATATTTAAATATCCATTTATTTTATCTGTGGATATCCATTAAGCTATCCGTCCCATATCCGTGACGAATTTTATCCGCGGATATCCGCGGGTACGGATTTTTTTCCCATCCCTACTCTTAAATTCCAAGCTTTATGACATGACATATTCCTTGAGTAGGATGAAAAATAGGGCTGAAATAATAAAAGATACTGGAGATGCAGAAGTTCATTATCAACCTGATAATAAACAAAGAAGAGTGTCTGAAGAAAAGCTCTTTCCTTCTGAAAGGAAGAAGATGGTCTCAATGTCTAAACACATGTTACAACACTCAGGTAGACATAATGAACCTCCAAATAATTACCAATCTTGTTGGAAATGTCATTACTGTGGAGAGTATGGTCATATAAATCCTTTATGTAATAAATTGTATGGAAATAAAAAAAAATTCAGCTCATACCAAGGTTAATCAAGTAAGAAAAAAGAGAAGATCTAAAGAGAATGATGTGAACCTAGTAGCTCACACTTCTTTGAGGATCTCAACTAGAGAATACTGATACTTTGACATTGGATGCTCTAGACATATGACAGAGGTTTAGAAGCTGTTGGTAGATATCCACCCTCATCCCACAGGTTCTGTCAAATTTGGTGATGGGTTTAAAGGTGAAATCAAAGGAGTTGGAAAGCTGATGTGTGCTGGATCACCTAGTTTAGAAGATGTTATCTTTGAAAAAGGACTAACTGTTAATATCATTAGCATTAGTCAGTTGTGTGACCAAGGATCATTAGTTAATTTCTCAAAGAAAGAATGCCTTGTCAAAAATGATAAAAATGTTGTTCTGATGAAAGGTATAAGGTCCAAAGACAACTGTTATCTGTGGGAACCTCAAATAAATGCTTACTCTTCCACATGTTCTGTGACAAATGAGGATGAAGTGAAGCTATGGCACCAGAAATTTAGACACCTTCATCTCAGCAGAATGAGGGAAATCATATCTGAAAGAGCCATTATAGGAATACCAGAACTCAAGGTCAAAGATGGGAAAATCTGTGGTGAGTGTAAGGTTATGAAGCAATCCATGATGTCATCTCCAATGTTACAACACCAGACCACTTCCAAGGTAGTGGAACTTCTTCACATGGACTAAATGTGACCAATGCATGAAGACAACTTGGATGGAAAGAAATATGTCTATATAGCTGTTGAACCCTAATTTTTACCCCTAAGATTTTGCACATTTCATTTGCATCTCATACCACAAACAAGATCACAATCTTCGTTTCTCCTGAGCATCTGTATATTATCCTTACTTGTTTCTGTTTACAAACCTCTAACCAAAATACAAAAAAATTTGGTGCAGTTTCTCTCTCTGTGTGTTTTGCAGGTTTGTCCAAACAAGGGCATAATTTCAAATCAAGTGTGGTTGTTCAGCTTTGATCTAGTTCAGATGGATGTTTGACCTAATCTTGGTCAAACTATCAAGCAATTGTACCAAGTGCGAGTTATTTGCACCAGTGGTTTATTTCTCAAGCAGTGACTGTCAAGTTGTTATATGGTGATATTCATCAGGTTCATATGAGTTCACTAGTCCAGATTTTGTTCATCTGTGGATTTATTTTCCCAAATAACTGATTCAGACAAGTTCAAACAGATTCAAATGGTTGTTACTCAGTTGTGGCTTGTTCAGTGGTAGCTATGTGTTCGGTTTATCAGAGGCTTGAAAAAAAAAAAGATTGGTTTTGGGCAAAAAATAAAAGATTTGTTATCCATGATCCTTTTTCATATCCATTTATCCATTTAAACCATTTTGATTCTAAACCATTTCTATCCTTTATATCCATTTTTTTTCAATTCCTAAAACCATATCCATTTTTTGCAATTTTTAATATCCATATTAACCAATTATCCAAATTTCATTCTTATATCCATTTGTTTTTTTATCCATTTTTTATTAAACCCATAAACAATTATCCAAATTAAAAAAAACATTTCCTTTTGTTTCTTTTCCAAACTATCCAATTCATTTCCATTTCCTCTTTTATCCAATTCATAGTCATAAAACCATTTCCAAAACCAATGGCCATTGCAAAACATCAATGTCCAAAATTACAAGCCCATTTCTCATTTTTTTCATGATGCAAACAAATGCTAAAAATAGAGACAAGGCCCTCATCATTTACCACGACCCACCTTCTTTTCCCAGCTACAAACTTGCCAAACCGTCCTATACACAAGCCACAACAATCCTTCACGTCGTTCCATGCTTACCAAATAATTGAAAAAAATAATAAAACAAATAAAGCCACTTCGACCAACTCATTCTAGCCAGTTCCAAAAAGCAAGCCGCAATGAACCACATGTTTTGATAATCCACACAAGCTTCACAAACTATTAAGTTTTAGCTGCCAATAGCTTGCAACATGTTACGTTTTCTCCAATTCCAAGCCGTAGCCATCACTGCTAGTTCCAAAACACAAGCCTGCTACACAATAACTTTACAAGATAAACACACCTGCTTTAAGCCATGCGTCCAAGCCTTTGACAATAAGCTCAATACATTTGAATCCAAGCCGTGTGAACAACTGCAAGCCTTAGTAACAAGCATGAGCGAAAATGGAATAAGCAAGCCAAGTTGATTCCAAATGAGGACGTGACGCATCACGTGAGCTGCTACCAAAACACAGCAATTTCAATCCTCGTTGCAAGCTACAAAACACAGCGCAAATGAGTCCAAAACAACATGAAAATAATTGCAGCAAACCAATTCCAAATGGAAATCCAAACGTGAAAACGACAATAAAAAATTCAAATAAAAAACTCACCTCTCTGCTATAAATAAGGGCCTTCATTCATTCAATTTTTCAAGCTTTCAAGAGCCCAAGAAGCTCTGCCAAATTCATCCTCCAATTCTCTTCAACATCCCAAAACTTCCATAACCTTCATCTTCAACTCAATAAACCAAAAAACTTCAACAAACCTTCATCCCTCAATTCAATAAAAGCTTCAATTCAAACTAAATTTTCTTCGATTCACCTTCAAAACCACCATAAACTTTCACTTCAAAGCTTCATCAATTCATAATCCATTTCACCAATTCTTCAACATCTCAGTGAATCAACAACAACAATATCAATTTCACGTTCAGAGAAGAAAAATAAGAGGATTCGAAACATTTCTCACCATTTTTTAAGGTAATCGAAGCTTTTTTTGACGAAACTTTATGATTCTGATTCGATTCATTCAAGCACTGTTACATGAAATGGAAACCATATTTGAGACCTCTGCTTCGTTCCGATCACAACCATGCAAAAAAATTTCTCCGTCGCTCCTCCGTGATGCCTACCGCGAGAATCTTCTATCTCCATGAATAGTGTCGCGACGCTTTGAGTAGGGAAGAAGATGATGGGTATTTCCTGATTCTTTCCTTTTACTTTTTTTCTTTTTTCTTTTAGTTTATTCATTTACTTTTAAAAAACATTTTCATGAAAAAAGCTTTGGGCCTAGCCCGCCAATTTCTACACACCACCATCCACTCTCTATTTCAACCTCCTTTTCTTTTTTCTTAATTTCTTTTATTTTCTTTAACTTTTTTTTAAAGTTCTTTTTAATACTTTTATTTTTAAATTTGGATTCATTATTGTTTTTTTAATTTGGTTTTAGAAAACATTTCTTGAAAAAAAGTCATAAAAAATATGTCATGAGTTTTCATTTAATTCTTGATTTTATTTGCATTTTCATTATTGTTGGTTGTGTGGATCATTGTTAGATCCACTTTCTCTTCATCTTAATTCTTTTCCTTTTGACCGATGAAAGTCTAAGAGATCTTGGAATTCTTTTGTTGAATTTTGATCAAGACTAGATCATTACCATTTTTCTTTTCGTGCGGTATTGCTTTCGGATGATGATTTACATATCGTTCATCTAGCATGCATTTGCACAAAGAGCTATTAACCGACCTCATTGTAGGGTAATTACTCCGTAAATTACTCGGCGATTGCTTAACATAGCACAATATTTGTCCCGTATCAGAAAACTATTAAGAATGGTTGATTATTTGTCTTTTGGTTCAAAACTTATGAAACTTGTTGTTAGGAGGCTTTGGTCTTATCAATCCTCTAATGAGTTTTCATTAATCTTGACCTAAGTGCAATTATTCAATTATTATTGATGACTAACTCTAACAACTAATCACTAACTTACTAATATTACTATTGTACTAATCTTTTACAATTCCTTCTCGCTCCTTATCTCTTTTACTTTTATGCTTCATTTTATCATTTCATATCATGTTTATGCTTCCTCAATTTTTTCCTTTGTCCGTTGGACATATGTTTATGCTTCCGCAATCTTTCCTTTGTCCATTGGACACATGTTTATGCTTATGCCTTTTTCTCTTTGTCCACTTGGACCAAAACATTAATAAAGGCCAAAACCTCTAAAAAACTTGTGCTTCTAATCTTGGACTATGGTTACTATCCTTTGCAATGGACATGGAGTTTTGCACATAGACCTTGGACTTCAATGCTATTCTTGAATCCTTGGACTTAGAACTTGGACATCCAATGCAATTCTTGGAACCTTGGACTTAGAACTAGGACCTTTTCCCCTTTGCTTTGGAATTATGGTTCGAAGACTATGGAGCTTACTTGTGTGGTTAGGCTATTCTTATCCTTAGCTTTTACTTTATGCTCTAGGATAATCACTTCTTCTCTTCCCCATTATTCAATTTTCAAAACTCTATCCTTTTTTCAAAACATTCTTGATTTCAAACTTTCACTTCTTTCATAATCAAACCTTGACTTTGTCAAGTGATTTTACTCTTTTTCTTTTCATTTCTTAACAAATGCTAAACTACATAAGCATATTGACACCTTTTTCAAAAGACTTTAAAAAACACCAAACTCATTCAAACTTCTTTTTGTGCCCTCGTGCACTTTTCCTTTAAAACTTTTTCATAAGTTTAGACATGATTCATTTCTTTAAGCGGAACGATTCGCTTGGAAATGACGATTTGTCTTTACATTTTAAAATCAACCAAAACAAACAAATTTCATTCTTTGTATCACGAACTACGGGGTTTTGATCCTACATTGCACATCATGGGTGTGTAGGCATGAGGCGACAAGTCTCTCCAAACACAAAAATCATAAAAACAATTTCTCTTATCATCTCCTCAATGACTTTTCAAGCAAACTTTTTCAGACCAAAAGTGGTAGATATTTCAAAGGGCTCCTATAGAGTACTATAGACGTTTTGGGTGCTAACACCTTCCCATTGCGTAACCAACCTCCCTTACCCGGACTCTCTTCACATGTTCTTGTTTAGAGCTTATGTAGGTTTTGTTCGCTCTTTTTCCTTTCCTTTTAGGATAAAATAAAAGTGCGGTGGCGACTCTTGCTTTTTGAGTTAAGTTAATCAATAGCTTACACTCATGATTTTGCCGCTACAGAAAAAGTGGTGACTCTGCTGGGGAGATCCACCCTTGAGGGGTTTAGCCTACTTTGATTTATTTACTACTTTTTGTCTGATTTGCTTGTTACTTGCTTATTCTGTTTGGGAATTCTTCTGTGTGGTGAGATAAGTCTTCTACCCAGGCTTGAGCATACACATAGGTATTAGCATGGGCAGACGTGTCACTCCCGTGGTGTTTGGCCATGTGTGGGTGTTCACGAGACCTAAAGCCAGACGAGGTTCTATCCGGAGCTATCTGCTACTGTATGTTTGATACAGGCCAGTAGATATTCTCTGGAGGAATTGTCGACTCTGGTGACCGTTCCCGAGGACTCAGTGAAGGCACTCCTCCCAAGAGGCAATAATGGCAGACCAGCAATGGCAAACCCGTTATGCTTCTTGATCCGAGGACCCGAAGCTGGGGACTTTAGAACCCTTAACCCATCCTAGCCATTTTAGGATCGTGGCACGGAAGCTATGAAGATGCAAATCTGACTTAGCTGTTACGCGATGCCACACTCAGGTTAGATTCTCTTGAGGATAACTACCAACCTCCGAGCAAATCGGTGCGCTGGTGTGTCTGATAGTGGATTGTGGACCCTAGGCACTCTGTTAGAACCGCTGTTTTTGCAGGTACAATGAAGACGAACCTTAGCACATACCTTTTGTGGGTTGGTTCTTAACCTTGGCTTCATGCTCGTGTCTTGAACCTTGACCCGTGTGCTTTGCGTGATCTTGTTTGTGGTTGTTGCATCCATGCACTCTTGCATCCATGAGCATGCATATGCATTCTTCCAAGTTGTCTCAAAAACTCATTTCAACTGTCTCCTTCTCCAGTTATCTGCTCACCGTCAAGCTGTTTCCTCAACACAACTACAGAACTAGAGCTGCTGTCAGATTGAGAATGGAAAATCAGGAACAACATAACGCCGAAGTCAGAATGGAAATTAATGAGTTGAAGGTCGGCATGACCAAACTCACAGAAATGCTGCAAGTTCTGATTGCTAGAGGTGAACCACCTCAGAGGACTGTGATTGTTGAAACTTCAACTGCTGCTGTTGACCCTCCATTAACTCAGCAACCAGCTTCTACTTGGCCAGAATTTGGGTTACCTCCGAATTACTCGCCACCCTTTGCAACTACTCCTGTGTTTGTCTCGCCAGTATCTTCAGCTCCATTGTTCACTGAACCTCAGCCTATTGTGCATTCTGTTGCTCAAGCTATTCCTGAGAATTCTTTCGTATACCATGCTGCTGGTCCACAATCTGAAAGTCAGGGAGAACCTGGATACATTGAAGTAGTCAGAGAGCAATGGAAAACTCTAGACAAAAGGATAAGAGCCGTGGAAGGAAGTGATGTCTTTAATGCTACCGCAATGGACATGTGCTTGGTTTCCGACTTGGTTATTCCTCCAAAATTCAAAACTCCTAATTTTGAGAAATACAAGGGGCACACCTGTCCCAGAACCCACTTGGTGATGTACTGCCGCAAGATGGCTGCTCATGCTAAAAATGACAAACTGCTCATTCACTGTTTCCAAGACAGCTTGAGTGGGGCTTCAATGAAATGGTATATGGGACTTAAGAAGAACCGTATCCAAAGTTGGATGGACTTGTCTAATGCTTTCTTAAATCAATATAAGTATAATTTGGACATGGCACCTAATCGCCGTCAATTGCAGAACATGTCTCAGAGAGAAAGGGAATCCTTTAAGGAGTACGCTCAAAGCTGGAGAGAGCTAGCTGCTCAAGTGGAGCCACCATTGGCTGAAAAAGAATTGACTGGATTGTTCATGGACACTCTTCAGCCACTCTTTTGGGAAAAGATGATAGGTAGTGTATCATCTGGTTTTGCTGACCTAGTCACTATCGGAGAAAGACTAGAAGAGGGTATCAAGAAAGGAAGGATTGCTAATGCTGAAGCCTTTAGTGGTACTAAAAAGTATGCTGGGAATTTCCAAAAGAGGAAGGATGGTGATACCCATGCTGTTTCAGTCGAAGTTAAACCTCGTCGTAGGCAATAACAATATGTACCTGCAGTTGCTCCTGTTGTTAATGCTCAACCAGTTCAAGCTCCTCGTCAGCCTGTTAGACAAAATCAGAATCGCAATAGGGTTAACTTTGATCCTATCCCGATGTCCTACACTGAGCTGTATCCATGTCTTGTAAAGAAAGGTTTGATTACAACGAGGGATCTACCTCCTCCTCCAAATCCTCTCCCAGCCGGCTATAGGGCTGATCTTCACTGTGAGTTCCATCGAGGAGGGGCAGGCCATAACTTGGAAGGTTGCTATGCATTGAAAGCTAGAGTGAAAGAATTGGTAAACTCAAAGATTCTGTCCTTTGCTGATGATAATCCCAATGTTGTCAACAATCCTTTGCCAGAGCATACCAAGTAAAGTTTGAGTCAGTTCAGACGGATCATCTCCTAAAGCCAGTCTTTCAGACGGGACTGCTCATCCTTGTTGCTGATTAGTCACTAGGCCTTATTTCTTTCTGTTTGCATTTTTCTTTGATTGTATTGACTGTTTACTTTCGAACTTTATTTGTACTTTCATGGTAATTTCAATGAAATGAGCATTGCAATGTTTGATTCAATTCATTTATATCCACTGTGTGCATCTTTATGTTTTCTTTTTCACAAAACAAAAATTTATCTCTAGTTCACTTTCTTTATCAAACTTTTGTTTATACAAAGATTGGAGGGAGGATGATGAAAACGAAATACCTAAAATTACTGAACTACATGCTTTCAATTGAAACTTGGCTGATGATGTACAGGCATTGTTTCAACTCCCAAACACTGGAGAAATAAGGAAGTTAATCCTTTGTCAACCCCTTCGAGCCTAGAAGTTGGAGTTTCTTTCTGTACAAAAAAACCCGCAATATTAACCTGGGGATGGGTAGTTCTCAGTTAATTTGACTGTACATGCAATACGCCTTCCAATAAAGGTTGCAATTACAAGCTTTCCTTCACACACATCAAAGAAGTGTCGAAGATGTCTTTCAAATCAAAAGCCAATGATGGTTCACTGTAATCATTAAGCCATGCAGTCACTACCTTTAAAAAAAAAAAGAGAATAAAAAAAAATCAAAAGAAAATCCCGCTAAGTCAAAACCTATGAAGGAGATTTAGGCAAAAATTGGGGCATCCCGCTGACTGTAAGCTCAAATGACACAGTTCAGGCAAAAGTTAGGGATAACAAAAGAAAAATCAAGAGGTTTCCAAAATCCTCAAAGACAAAATGAGTTGACTAAGGTCCTCATCAAAAACAACAAAATGTTGTAAGATAAAGTGATTGCCATTTCAAAAATCCCTTGGCCCTTGAGCCATCATCATAACAGTGTTGCAATTCCAAAATCACTTGGAATCTGAATGCATAGTTTGAATTAACTGAGCATAGGACTGGAGATCATCATGGAGAATGGGTCGGGTACAAATAAACTTTAAGCTTATATCCTTTGTTTCAAAAACCGTGAACCAAACCACGTTACAACCTTCAAAAGACCTAATTGAAGCCAGGTTTCTTTTGAAAGCATACTACAGCAAGGTTGCATAAACTGACTCCTATGTTTGTTGCCAATCATTTGCTTTGATGTCATACCTTTGCTTTCTCTTTCACTTTGTATGTCTAAATCGCCGTGTTTTAACAAGTGTTTCATTTGCTCTACATCAATAATATCATTCCAAAAATGATTTTTGATTTCAATAATTGCATGAGCTTTGCATTAAAATTACCATGTGTGAATAATCTTGTTTGCAGGCAAACTTTCCTCATCAAGAATTTTCAAATAGTTGAGAAACTTGATCAGTGATCCTATCAGGGGCATGTTACTTCCAGATCCTGTTGTGAATCAGCCCAAGATTTTCTCAGTACAAGTTATTCTCAGAATTGGTTAGCCAGAAGATCTTTTTCAAGACCCATACTGAGTTTAGCCTTCTCAACTCTCATTTCAAGAACTGAAGCCATGATCAGTCCATCTCCAGCAACTGAAGCCATGATCAGTTTATCCTCAATATTCATTTCAAGAATTGAAGCCATGATCAATTCATTCTTCCCCTACAGCAGTCAAACTGAAGCTATGATCAGTTTATCCTCATCAGTCAATCTGGGGCAGTTTTCTTCAAGAATCCTCAAGATGTCTTTCCTCAAAAGACTATCAGCATAAGTGTGACAGAGATGTGTTCAACATCTTCTCTCCAAGCAGAGTGGGCAGTGTTCCTTGTGTTGAGGAATCAGAGTTCCATTCTTCTCCCACAAAAGAGTCTATCTCAGTTGTCCCTATCATTTGCATTGCATACATAAATCATTCACATACCATACATAGAAAGATTTTCATAGCTCGAAGTGTGCTTCGCGCTCATATGCATTTTCTAAGGTCCTGTTGCTGTCAACATCTTACCTTGAGATCAAAGTCCAACTTACTTGGCACCTACCCAAACATTATCTGTCCTTTCACCCAGTGTTATTCCTGGATGTCTTGTTTATTTTCTTTCTTTCCAGTGCAATTCCTGGATATTGTCGTTTCCCTGTGCATCTTTTACTGTTAGATCTTTGTTTTCTTTCTTTCTGGTGCTATTCCTGGATCTCTGTTCTTCTTTCACTCCAGTGACATTCCTGGATGTCTGTCTCTTTTGATCTCCAGTGCTATTCCTGGATATCTTGTTCCTCTTGTTTCTCCTAGTGCTATTCCTGGAAGTTTTGCCTCTCTTTTGTAATCCCCATCAGATTCTTGGATATCTTTCAGTGCCATTCCTGAAAGCTTTATCTGTTCATTCAGTGCCATTCCTGAAAGCTTTATCTGTTCATTCAGTGCCATTCCTGAATGAGATTTTACCTTTACTTTTAGTGTCATTCCTGAAAGTTTTATCTGTCCATTCAATACCATTCCTGAATGAGTTTTCTCCTTCGCATTCAGTGCCATTCCTGGATGTCTTTCTCATTACCATTCAGTGCCATTCCTGAATGTAGTGATTTACCTTTACCTTTCAGTGCCATTCCTGAAGGTCCCTGCTTACTTTATTCAATACCAGTCTTGGTTATTGTGAACTCTTTTTATCCAATGCCATTCTTGGATAATTCTGATGTATTTTCCAGAACCTTTCTCACTTCATCCAATGCCATTCTTGGATGTTGAGATTTCTTTTGTCCAATGCCATTCTTGGACACCTTTTCCCCTGCCAAGTCCAATGCTATTCTTGGATCTTTCTGATGTTTAACCTTGCCATCCAATGCCATTCTTGGGTGTCCCCATTGAAGTTTTCAAGTGGAATTTTGTTTATATCGAATACTACTCTTGGATGATTATGATGTTTGTTGTTGCCCCATTCAATGCCATTCTTGAATGTTGCATTTCCTTTTATCCAGTGCCATTCTTGGATATTTTATCCTCAATAGAGTGTTTTCACCTCCATCTAATGCTATTCTTGGATGACGTTGCTGCTTTTACCAGAAACTTTCCTGTTTTTGTCCAATGCCATTCTTGGACATCTTTTGGCATACCTTTTGTCTCGTTTGTAGTTTCCATCCAATGCTATTCTTGGATGTCACTACTTGTCTTCCCAGGGTCTTGTCCCTCTCTTTCCAACTATTGATGGATACTTCTTGTCACCTTGACAAATCTCCAGAAATAGCTTGTGTTCCCCGGCGTGTCTTTTCGCGTCGTTCTCTCTCAATTTACCTTATACCCTTTGTTTCAAGTTTCCCCGCAGTGTGTTTCATCCTTTGCATTCATATCATCCTGTGATATCTTATGGCTAAAAATTTGGTTTTCTGTATTTAAGTATCTTCAATCTTGTCGAGACGAAGTTTTCAACCTTCATATCTCCTGATAGAAGAAACTTAAATAGGGGAAGCTGTTGAACCTTAATTTTTACCCCTAAGATTTTGCACATTTCATTTGCATCTCATACGACAAACAAGATCACAATCTTCGTTTCTCCTGAGCATCTGTATATTATTCTTACTTGTTTCTGTTTACTAACCTCTAACCAAAATACAAAAAATTTGGTGCAGTTTCTCTCTCTGTGTGTTTTGCAGGTTTGTCCAAACAAGGGCATAATTTCAAATCAAGTGTGGTTGTTCAGCTTTGATCTAGTTCAGATGGATGTTTGACCTAATCTTGGTCAAACTATCAAGCAATTGTACCAAGTGCGAGTTATTTGCACCAGTGGTTTATTTCTCAAGTAGTGACTGTCAAGTTGTTGTATGGTGATATTCATCAGGTTCATATGAGTTCACCAGTCCAGATTTTGTTCATCTGTGGATTTATTTTCCCAGATAATTGATTCAGACAAGTTCAAACAGATTCAAATGGTTGTTACTCAGTTGTGGCTTGTTCAGTGGTAGCTATGTGTTCGATTTATCAGAGGCTTGAAAAAAAATCAAGATTGGTTTTGGGCTAAAAATAAAAGATTTGCTATCCATGATCCTTTTTCATATCCATTTATCCATTTAAACCATTTTGATTCTAAACCATTTCTATCCTTTATATCCATTTTTTTTCAATTCCTAAAACCATATCCACTTTTTGCAATTTTTAATATCCATATTAACCAATTATCCAAATTTCATTCTTATATCCATTTGTTTTTTTAACCATTTTTTATTAAACCCATAAACAATTATCCAAATTAAGAAAAAACCATTTCCTTTTGTTTCTTTTCCAAACTATCCAATTCATTTCCATTTCCTCTTTTATCCAATTCATAGTCATAAAACCATTTCCAAAACCAATGGTCATTACAAAAAATCAATGTCCAAAATTACAAGCCCATTTCTCATTTTTTTTCATGATGCAAACAAATGCTAAAAATAGAGACAAGGCCCTCATCATTTACCACGGCCCACCTTCTTTTCCCAGCTACAAACTTGCCAAACCGTCCTATACACAAGCCAAAACAATCCTTCACGTCGTTCCATGCTTACCAAATAATTGAAAAAAATAATAAAACAAATAAAGCCACTTCGACCAACTCATTCCAGCCAGTTCCAAAAAGCAAGCCGCAATGAACCACATGTTTTGATAATCCACACAAGCTTCACAAAATATTAAGTTTCAGCTGCCAATAGCTTGCAACATGTTACGTTTTCTCCAATTCCAAGCCGTAGCCATCACTGCTAGTTCCAAAACACAAGCCTGCTACACAATAACTTCACAAGATAAATGCAGCTGCTTCAAGCCATGCGTCCAAGCCTTTGACAATAAGCTCAATACATTTGAATCCAAGCCGTGTGAACAACTGCAAGCCTCAGTAACAAGCATGAGCGAAAATGGAATAAGCAAGACAAGTTGATTCCAAATGAGGACGTGACGCATCACTTGAGCTGCTACCAAAACACACCAATTTCAATCCTCGTTGCAAGCTACAAAACGCAGCGCAAACGAGTCCAAAACAACATGAAAATAATTGCAGCAAACCAATTCCAAACGGCAATCCAAACGTGAAAACGACAACAAAAAATTCAAATAAAAAACTCACCTCTCTGCTATAAATAAGGGCCTTCATTCATTCAATTTTTCAAGCTTTCAAGAGCCAAAGAAGCTCTGCTAAATTCATCCTCCAATTCTCTTCAACATCCCAAAACTTCCATAACCTTCATCTTCAACTCAATAAATCAAAAAAATTCAACAAACCTTCATCCCTCAATTCAATAAAAGCTTCAATTCAAACCAAAATTTCTTCGATTCACCTTCAAAATCACCATAAACTTTCACTTCAAAGCTTCATCAATTCATAAACCTTTTCACCAATTCTTCAACATCTCAGTGAATTAACAACAACAATATCAATTTCACGTTCTGAGAAGAAAAAGAAGAGGATTCGAAACATTTCTCATCATTTTTGAAGGTAATCGAAGCTTTTTTTTACGAAACTTTGTGGTTCCGATTCGATTCATTCAAGCACCGTTACATGAAATGGAAACCATATTTGAGACCTCTGCTTTGTTCCGATCACAACCGTGCAAAAAAATTTCTCCTTCGCTCCTCCGTGATGCTTACCGCGAGAATCTTCCGTCTCCATGAATAGTGCCACGACGCTTTGAGTAAGGAAGAAGATGATGGATATTTCCTGATTCTTTCCTTTAATTTTTTTTCTTTTTTCTTTTAGTTTATTCATTTACTTTTAAAAAAACATTTTCATGAAAAAAGCTTTGGGCCTAGCCCGCCAATTTCTACACACCACCATCCACTCTCTATTTCAACCTCCTTTTCTTTTTTCTTAATTTCTTTTATTTTCTTTAACTTTTTTTTAAAGTTCTTTTTAATACTTTTATTTTTAAATTTGGATTCATTACTGTTTTTTTTTTAATTTGGTTTTAGAAAATATTTCTTGAAAAAAAAGTCATAAAAAATATGTCATGAGTTTTCATTTAATTCTTGATTTTATTTGCATTTTCATTATTGTTGGTTGTGTGGATCATAAATGTTAGATTCACTTTCTCTTCATCTTAATTCTTTTCCTTTTGATCGATGAAAGTCTAAGAGATCTTGGAATTCTTTTGTTGAATTTCGATCAAGACTAGATCGTTACCATTTTTCTTTTCGTGCGGTATTGCTTTCGGATGACGATTTACATATCGTTCATCTAGCATGCATTAGCACAAAGAGCTATTGACTGGCCTCATTGTAGGGTAATTATTCCATAAATTACTCGGCGATTGCTTAACATAGCGCAATATTTGTCCCGTATCAGAAAACTATCAAGAATGGTTGATTATTTGTCTTTTGGTTCAAAACTTATGAAACTTGTTGTTAGGAGGCTTTGGTCTTATCAATCCTCTAATGAGTTTTCATTAATCTTGACCTAAGTGCAATTATTCAATTATTATTGATCTCTAACTCTAACAACTAATCACTAACTTACTAATATTACTATTGTACTAATCTTTTACAATTCCTTCTCGCTCCTTATCTCTTTTACTTTTATGCTTCATTTTTATCATTTCATATCATGTTTATGTTTCCGCAATTTTTTCCTTTGTCCGTTGGACATATGTTTATGCTTCCACAATCTTTCCTTTGTCCGTTGGACACATGTTTATGCTTATGCCTTTTTCTCTTTGTCCACTTTGACCAAAACATTAATAAAGGCCAAAACCTCTAAAAAACTTGTGCTTCTAATCTTGGACTATGGTTACTATCCTTTGCAATGGACATGGAGTTTTGCACCTAGACCTTGGACTTCAATGCTATTCTTGAATCCTTGGACTTATAACTTGGACATCCAATGCAATTCTTGGAACCTTGGACTTAGAACTAGGACCTTTTCCCCCTTGCTTTGGAATTATGGTTCGAAGACTATGGAGCTTACTTGTGTGGTTAGGCTATTCTTATCCTTAGCTTTTACTTTATGCTCTAGGATAGTCACTTCTTCTCCTCCCCATTCTTCAATTTTCAAAACTCTCTCCTTTTTTCAAAACATTCTTGATTTCAAACTTTCACTTCTTTCATTATCAAACCTTGACTTTGTCAAGTGATTTTACTCTTTTTCTTTTCATTTCTTAACAAATGCTAAACTACATAAGCATATTGACACCTTTTTCAAAAGACTTTAAAAAACACCAAACTCATTCAAACTTCTTTTTGTGCCCTCGTGCACTTTTCCTTTAAAACTTTTTCATAAGTTTAGACATGATTCATTTCTTTAAGCGGAACTATTCGCTTGGAAATGACGATTTGTCTTTACATTTTAAAATCAACCAAAACAAACAAATTTCATTCTTTGTACCACGAACTACGGGGTTTTGATCCTACATTGCACATCGTGGGTACGTAGGCATGAGGCGACAAGTCTCTCCAAACACAAAAGTCATAAAAACAATTTCTCTTATCATCTCCTCAATCACTTTTCAAGCAAATTTGTTCAGACCAAAAGCGGTAGATATTTCAAAGGGCTCCTATAGAGTACTATAGACGTTTTGGGTGCTAACACCTTCCCATTGCGTAACCAACCCCCCTTACCCGGACTCTCTTCACATGTTCTTGTTTAGAGCTTGTGTAGGTTTTGTTCGCTCTTTTTCCTTTCCTTTTAGGATAAAATAAAAGTGTGGCGGCGACTCTTGCTTTTCGAGTTAAGTTAATCAATAGCTTACACTCACGATTTTGCCGCTACAATAGTTATTGATGATTTTTTTAGGGTTTACATGGGTGAACTTTCTTAAAGAAAAATCTGAAACTTTTGAAGTTTTTAAAGATTTATGTCAAAATGTTCAAAAAGAGCAAAATAGTTTGATTGTCAATGTTAGAAGCTATCATGACAAGGAGTTTGAGAATGAAAAATTCTCTGAATTTTGTACTTCTAAAAACATCAGTTATGAATTTTCTTCTTCCATATCTTCTCAGCAAGATGGAACTATTGAGCAAAAGACAATAGCTATACAAGAATCAGTTAGAATCATGCTTCATGCTAAGCGACTACTATATCAATTTTGGGCTGAAGCTATGAATACTGCATGCTATTTTCATAATATGGTCACCTTGAGGGCAGGCTCTTCAGTTACACTCTATGAGATGTGGAAAGGAAAAAGACCTACAGTCAAATACTTTCATATCTTTGGAAGTAAATGCAATGTCTTGGCTAACAAAGATCAAAAGAGTGAGATGGATCCCATAAGTGATGAAGGGATATTTCTGGGTTATTCTTTAAGCAGAAGAGCTTATAGAGCCTTTAACTTCAAAACTGGAATGATAATGGAATCTATCAGTGTGGTGATTGATGATTCAGTTACAAAACAAAGGATGGATGTTGAGGACAATGTTGGAACATCCTCTCTGTAGACTGGTAAGGTAGGAAGAAGAGAAAACTGTAATTTCACTGGCATTGTGAAGCTAGCAGATTATACCTAAGTGAACCGCACACTCAAAGATACAACAGAGTCGCCACCGAACTTTATTTAGTCCCAATGGACAGGGAAAATATCGATAAAACCCACGGGGAAAGAGAAAGGGGTAAGGGGGTCGGTTATACGAAAGGAAGGTAGTAGCACCTTATGCATCTGTCGTACTCGATGGGAACTAATTCGCTTGCTTCTAGGCTTTAATGGGTTATCTATATAAAGGCTTCTAACTGAAAAAGAGGGGAAAAAGGAGGAAAAGAAAGTGCTCGCGAAGGATTGGGGCCCTCGTGTCTACGTACCCTCATAGTGCAATGAGGAAATCAGAGTGCCGTAGTTCAAGAAACCAGTGAAAAGAAAGGGGAGGTGGAAGAAGGTGGCTCGCCAAGATTTTGCAATCTCATGCCTACGTATCCTCATAGTGCAATAAGAATTCAGAGCCTACGTAGTTAGGGGAACAAAGACAGAAAAAGAAAAGGAAAATGGTGTCAAAACCAAGAGCAAAAGTGGTAGTAAGATTCCACTGGGGAATGCAAAAGAACGGTGTCAAAACCAAGAAAGAAAGGCAAAGGTAAAGTAGTAACTCTGTTGAGGATAATACAAAGAAATGGTGTCAAAACCAAGAGGACAAGGAAGAAAAAGAATAAAAATGACTTTAGTGGGGAGTAAACAAAGAGAATGGTGCCGAAACTAAGAGAATAAATGCAAGGGATATTGAATCGAGGCAAAGTAAAATACACTAAGGACTCAATATGTTAACTGACAGGCAGTGGTTAACCGAAGAAAAAGAGAGTATGACTCTATGGGGAAAAGGGGTTAGTGTCAACAGACAGCCTGTGATAAACCAAAAGAGAGAGTACTGAACCGATAAAAGGTGTTTGACTTTGAGGGATTTTGGTATATTAACTGACAGGCAGTGGTTAACCAAAAGAACAGGTGTGGAACCAAGTGAAGGTTATGACCCAAAGGACGGGTGTGGAACCAGGCAAAGGTTGTGACCCAAAAGACGGGTGTGGAACCAAGTGAAGGTTGTGACCCAAAGATGAGTGTTTGAACCAAAAGAAGGTTGCTAACTGCTAGGGATTCGGTGTTAATAGAAAGACTGTTATTAACCGAAATGAAATGAGTAATTAACCAAGAGAAGGCGATTAACTCGAGAGAATCTAAGTGTATTAACAGAAAGACTGTGATTAACTGAGAAAAGGCGCAAATTGGTGTTTTAACTGACTGGCAGTCTTTAACCAAAGAAAAGGGAGGATGAACCAAGAGAAGGTTGCGAATTCTGCTAGGGTTTTGGTGTTTGACAGACGGACTGTGTTTAACCGAAGAAATAGGTTGGAACTCTGATGGGGGAAAGATAATTTGATTATTAACAGACTGGCTATGATAAACCAAAGAAGAACAAACACGACTCTTCTGGGGGATCAACATCAATGATTGACCAAAAGAAAAAGATGTTGGAGCGAGAGACGGGTTTCAACCCAAGAGACAATGATATTGAACCAAGGAAATGGTGATTGATCAATGGAGAGATTGCAAGAGTAAGAGTGATCAGGGATCAACTCGGCTGGGGATTGGGATACGCTACAAACTAGCGATAGAGACAATTATTCCAGGCACATGGTCATTCGTCCCTTACCTAAAATAATCAGGATAAGTGTAGGAATTCTCCACTCTCATCCCTTCTCTAGCACTCAGAGTATAGTGCAGAGGTTGAAACCTCCAGAGTAACAGCACCAACTTGTACAGTGCTCCAGTGCGTCGCGCAGACCTCCGACTCAGCAAGGGATGAAGAGAACAAAGCTCTAAAGGACCCTAACAGAGAAAAGAGGGGAGATTGACTAATCGAACCAAGGTTTTGATCAATCGATCAAGGGAAATGATTAAGCCAACAATCTTCCAAACTGATCAGAAGATCGTCAAAGCAACAGTGCGTATTATTGATTGTACAAGATTAAATTTGCTCAATGAAGAACAAACTTAATATGATAAAGGAAGAAATTTCAAGGCAATACCAAATGTCAATTAGGATGCATCACAAATCATGTTACTATGTGAACAAAAGTGTACAAGAATCCACATGCTCATACAATGTCAAGAATGCAAATAAATCCAAGAATCGATAAATCGTGCATCGAAATTTTACATACATGCTTCAAACAGAAGTTAAATAGCTCATAAAGCATCCACAAATATCAAGTATATCAAGCCATGGAAGTTAAATGAGGAAACAAATATCAAACAAGCTTAAAAAGCACAAAAATGACATTCTGGTTTAGTGTTAATCGGTTAACCATTTGCTAGGCAAAAATGGTTAACGATTAACCCCTGACAAATAGTAGAAAATTGCTGAAACATAGGTGTTAATCGATTAACCATTTTGCACTAGCAAATGGTTAATCGATTAACCCTGGGACAGTGGCAGAAAAATCAAATTTCAAAAGCAGTTCCAGCAATTAATCACTTATCCACTCATCCACATGTTATGGCATGCATTTGTGCACGAAAATTACATCAAGTATGAGCAATTAATCATCAATTGAAAGCATCAAACATGAAGATCAAAGATCAAACAATCATATGCTTAATTAACAACGAAAATCTATTGGAACTACATCGTAAATGCGCGAAAGTGATTGAAAACAGTAAATCGAGCTAGAGTGACCAGCCTACAAGGCGGAGAATTGCCTTGGTGATTGTTTTGAGTAAAATGTAGTGAAAAGAAGCCAAGAAAACCAGAGAATTCCAAGCTTGATATCAAATCGTAGTGAAACCGATCAAAATGTGATAAAAGCTCCAAAATCGAATTTGCACCGAAACGATTAAATCGATCACTTGAATTGAAGTAGAAGTTGTTGTAATTGCAGAGATCTAAGAAGAAATGCAATGTGATGGAGGTTTAAGCTCAAGAGTAAAGCAATTTCAATGTGAAATTTGCTACTCTTTAATAGTGAGAATTGAGCTCTAGTGTGGTTTTGGGGAAGAAGATGAAGATGAATGTGAAGAAATTGCAGAAAATGCAGAGAGGATTGAGAGAAATAAGAGGGTAAAGAGTGAAGAATTGTGAAAAAGAATCAAGCTCCTTTCCGAAATGGTGAAGGTTTCCTTATATAGAGGCTAACTTTGGAGTAGGCTAGGTTTGGAGTTTATTTGAAGATAGCTTTAGAGTTAGTTACACTTAACTCACTGAGTCGGAAGTTGACTTAGTGGAGCAATCCCAATGCAAGTCCAAATCAAATGGTCCCCATGCTTGGTAATGAAGTTACATGGTAGTCTTGATTCAAAGTGATGTATTGGAATAAATGCCTTGAAGTGTCTTGAAAGGTCTTGAAATGTCTAGAATATTCCACACAATGCTAGAACCAAGTAGACCCCAAAGGAGTAGAGGAAAAGTTGTTGTCATGAAAATACAGCAAAATATGCCAAAATACAAGGGTTAATCGATTAACCATTTTGCACTAGCAAATGGTTAATCGATTAACACAGCCTTAATTTGCCCAATTTGCTTCAAAAAAGGTGTTATGGCCATGGCTCTGATTTTTGACCTTTTGCTTTGATGAATAGGCATAGAAACCTTATATTTTGATTGTGTTGATGATGTGATGACCTTGTGAGGATATGGTTAATCGGGCTTTGAAAACCTAAATATTTCTGCAACAAAAACCAAGAGAAAAAGACGCTAGTGCGTATGCCAGCGATGCGAATGCACATGCTTATGCAAAAGGCAAAAGGGGAGGTCAAATTTCGGGTTACGACTGTTGCCCCTATTTAATCCTCTTGAACCTGAATGTTCGAATGACTTCAGCTTTTCGATGATTTGAGGTAGAAGGGGATTAAATAAAAGAGTAGCTCAAAAATTTGGCTGACGATGCCAAGAGAAATGTTTTGAGAGTTGATAGGTGAGAAGTTCAGCTGAATATATATTGGGAGATGAATCAGGGAGCATGCTTGATGCATATGCTATGCATGTGTTGTTCTACATGATTCTTGATATCATGTCATTCAACGGTATGGGTTAAGGTATTGTGCTGCGGGTAGGCAAGGATAATAGCAAAACGAACTCAACATCCTCAGCTGGGGAAAGAAATCCACGGACGACGACGAAGACTCCGTTGAGGAAGAAACCGAGAGTCTCCGATTTCCAAGCTGCTACCATTATTGTTGCTAGGGATGAAGGAACCAGAATGACCTTCCAACCATGACTGACTCTGCTTAGGGGAATTCCAAGGTCCGGATGATCTTCACTGCTTGGGGAAAACAGGAAACCAAAACACACCGCTGCTGGGGAATGCCGGCTTCGACTTGCTGAAAAAAAAAAGCAAGGATCTCACTCGTGCTGGGACAAGAAGACAATCATTCCTTTGTTTAGGGACCCATCATGGTTCTGCCAGGGAAATCATGGCTCTGCTATGGGAAATGAAAGGTGAATAACCCTTCCCAAGAATCGTAATAGTGTTTCCCGGTGAAATTATGGCTCTGCTGGGGAAAGGAAAGGTAAACAACCTTTCTAAAGAACCATAATGGTGTTTGTCGACCAGGCAGGCTTGCAATGGAAAATACCGATCATCCTTTAGGGATTTTCGGTGAAGCATGCAATGCATAATGCTTTCTCTGTTGATTTAACTTTTTATTATTCTCAACGCTTTATAGTATTATGTGATCACAAATAATCATTTATTTTGCAAACAAAATACCGAAAAGAGACAATTAAGAAATCAAATGATGAATTTGATTCAATATGAAAAATTCTGTACATAAGGTGTGTACAAGGATGCAAAAATCCTTGATGAGGAAATTTGCAGTAAAATTTAAAACAAAGGTAAATGGCAAA
Organism: Lathyrus tuberosus; assembly: GCA_022829125.1. NCBI lineage: Eukaryota > Viridiplantae > Streptophyta > Magnoliopsida > Fabales > Fabaceae > Lathyrus > Lathyrus tuberosus. The sequence goes on along the minus strand of JALAZF010000164.1, from coordinate 3,205,914 downwards.
GGGAAAACATGTTTTGCATTGATTACAACCTTGGTTGCCATTCAGTGTAAGTCTAGGTTCCAACGCTTTGCACCGGTCGATGATGATTTGATTGCTCTGTTACCGTCTGAGGTTCAGCTATCGTGAATGTAGGCTCAAGTGTTCGTAGTCAAATGCCTTTATCCCTAATTTTTGTCTGAACATTTTTCTATTTTTTTTCCGTCCACCAGGATACCCATTTTTGCCTAAGTCGCCCTTTCGGGTTTTCAACTTAGCCGACTATTATTGTTTTTTTTGCTTTGTCCCTAACTTTTGCATGGACATTCCTTTTTTTTGGTTTATCAGGACACCCATTTTTGCCTAGATTATCCTTGCGGATGTCAATCTAGCGGGCTATTCATTCATTTTTTTCAGGCATAATATTTTTTGACTGTGTCGGAGTTCACGGGCAATGGCAACTCATCCCTATCCTTGGTGGTGAGGATCAGGGCTCGGTCTGAGAAGGCCTTCTTGACAACAAAGGGGCCTTCGTAATAGGGAGTCCACTTGCCGCGTGGATCCGAGTGAATAAGAGAGTATCTCTTGAGCATGAGTTTGCCTTCTTGGAATGCTCGAGGGAGAAATTTCTTGTCAAAAGCTCGTTTGAGGCATCTCTGATATAATTAACCATGGCAGACGACTGTCAGGCGCTTCTTTTCGATGAGATTTAGTTGATTGTATCTGGATTGGACCCCTTCAGCTTCATCAATATTTGCTTCCATGATGACTCTGAGCGAAGGAATTTCGACTTTAATGGGTATAACAACCTCCATACCATACACAAACGAGTACGAAGTTGCCCCAGTAGATGTACGAACTTAAGTTTTGTAGCCTTGCAATGCAAAGGGAAGCATTTCATGCCAATCCTTGTAAGTTTTCACCATTTTCTGGACAATCCTCTTGATGTTTTTGTTTGCTGCTTCGACGACACCATTCATCTTGGGCTGATATGGTGAAAAGTTGTGGTGCTCGATCTTGAATTCTTGACATAACTCCTTCATCATCTTGTTGTTCAGGTTGCTTGCGTTGTTAGTGACAATACTTCTAGGAATACCATAGCGGCAGATTATCTCTTTCTTGATAAATCTGGCAACCACTTGTCGTGTAACGTTTGTGTAAGAAGCAACTTCAACCAACTTGGTGAAGTAGTCGATAACAACTAGAATGAAGCGATGACCATTGGAAGCCTTTGGTTTGATCATCCCAATCATATCGATACACCACATAGAGAAGGGCCAAGGAGAAGTCAAGAAGTTCAATGGAGTCGGAGGCACAAGGATCTTGTCACCATAGATTTGGCACTTGTGACATCTTTTGGAAATGTTGTAACAATCTACCTCCATTGTTATCCAATAATAACCAGCTCGAAGGATATTCTTAGCCATGGCAGGCCCTTTGGCATGTACACCCTCACACCCCTCATGTATGGACCTTATGATCGTGTTTGCTTCGTGTCTATCCACGCATCTGAGCAACACATAATTATAATTCCTTTTGTACAGTACACCACCACTTAAGAAGAATTTGGCGCAGAGCCGTCTAAGAGCTTTCTTGTCAGTGATGGTGATACCCTCAGGATATTCCTATTTTTTCAAATATCTTTTGATGTCGTAGAACCAAGGCTTGTCATCAGACTCTTCCTCAATTTCTAAATAATGCGTTGGTTCATTCAAGTGATCAATGCGGATAGCAGGAGCTTCATTCTTCCATTTGACTTTGAACATGGATGCCAAGGTGGTAAGAGCATCAGCTAGTTGATTTTCTTCCCTAGGAATATGATGAAAAGAGATTTCATCAAAGTACGAATCAATTTCGCGATGTGCTCTTGGTACGGAACCAGCTTGGAATCCCGAGTTACAAAGTTTTCTTTGACTTGGTCAATCACCAAAGCAAAATCTCCATAGACCTCAAGAATATTGATTCTCATGTCAATTGCCGCTTCAATTTCGTAGATACGTGCTTCGTATTCAGCCATATTATTGGTGCATGCAAAGCATAATATGGCAGTGAAGGAAGGATGAAAACCTGTCGGAGAAATGAGGATAACACCAATTCCACGACCCTGGTTCATCGGTCACTGGTTCGGGTCCTATGTCAGGATTTGGAGTCTCATAATCTCTGATAAATAGAAAATCCTCATCGAGAAAGTCAAACTTCATTTCTTGATAACCCTCCACAGGTTGGTGAGCAAGGTAGTAAGACAAGACGCTCCCTTTTATTGCTTTCTGGGTAACATGTTGGATATCATACTCAGTTAACAGCATTTGCCACCGAGCAATTCTTCCAGAGACAACAGACTTTTTGAATATGTACTTTATTGGATCCATTTTGGATATCAATAAATTAGTATGGCAAATCATGTATTGCCTTAGGCGTCGAGCAGCCCAGACTAGAGCACAATAAGTTTCCTCCAAGAGTGAGTATCTGGTCTCCTAATCAGTGAACTTGTAATACCCCGTATTTTATTACTCTGGATAATATTATATTGTGATCGACTGAGCCCAGTGTACTCTAAAAAATTATTTGACAAATAATTAGAGTAACGGTGGAACTTAGAATAAATCCAATTAATATTATCTGACTCTGAGGTATTTTACAAATTTGGACTTAAGAGACTTTTTGGATATTTAGTAGTATTATTTATTAATGATAGTTTACTATATGTTTCCTTTTCCTTCCACTTTCCAAACAAAAGAAAAAGTTAGTAAGAAAGAGAGAGAAAGAAGAAAGAAGGAAAGGAAAGGAGAGAAAAGAGGAAAAGAAGAGAAGTTCAAGAACTTCAAGAATCATCATTATCCATTCATCAAATCTTCACCCAATCTTCTCATCATCTTCATCTTGCTCATCTCAAGGTGGGTTCTAGTTAGAAACCTCATTTTTAGAGTTTTGGATAATATGAGTTTTTAGGTTAGAATGTGGAAATCGATGTTTTAACGGTTGGAATTTGATATAAATCGAAATGAATGATCAATATACTTGTAGAAACATATATTGATGCTGGTTTTGATGTTTTGGTTTGATTGGAAATGTTAGGTTTTGTGAAACTTTGTGTTCTTGAGAAATATATGTTTTTTTAATGTTATTGATCAACCTTGCTAGAACTAGGTTGTAGCACCTCTGTTGGTTGTAATTGATGGTTGAGAAGAGGTTTGGATGTGTGGGGAATTTCTGTTTTTCTGAAGCATTTTTTTGAGTTTCGCAGAGCGCGGTTAGCGCGCAGGAGCCCGCTCAGCGCGGTGCTGAATTCTTGCAACCCCTCCAAACCGAAGAAAACGCGCTTAGCGCGGACAAGGGCGCGCTTAGCGCGACCTGGGACTTGGAATTTTATTCCTTAAGCGAGAAAATTCATAACTTTCGACTCGTTGATCGGATTCGATCATTCTTTATATCGATGTAAAGCCGAGGAAATATTCTATGGAATGGAGATGAAATATGTCGATTTCACCGACCGATTAAATAATCGAGAAAGTTCCAAAAGTGATATATTTATGTTTTAATTGATATATATTATTCTATTATGCAATTATGACATGTCTTGCCTATCCTATCATTGTTTAACATGATTGTAAGTGAATATGCATGCAAATATGAAAACGATATAGGAAGAGTGAGGAAACCTCAAACTTGAACTATAGGAGAGTCTAGTAAGAAACTAGAAATTGTAGACAACTCTAGATGGCGATGCTCGCCACGTGTTGTTGGAAGATACATCCTTGTCGAGTATTGGCCTAGTTGAGAGTGAACACTAGTATGGAACATGTGGTTAACCTTTGTGGTTGTGAAAAGACAAGAGAGGCCTTAAGGCGGTGTAGTCTTGTGATTGTCGAATACAATCGTTTTGTTGTATGTAATCATGTAATCGTAACCGGAATATTTTGAGTGTAGTTTCATGGGTCTCGAGCTCCTCTGAAACGGGTACACAATTACTTGGTAGGTTTGATTCTCTACGTGTAGTATGATTGGAGCCTATGCTATGGGTAAAGACTTGTGATGGTTAACAGGCCATGAGAAGTGACGGTTCACAGTTAACAGGCCGATGATCTCGAATCCAATTCGTATGCCAAGTAACTACAAGGATCTATGACTCGGGTCTCCTTCTAGACGTAGAAGCGAACGGGAAGATGAGATGTCTTGGTATGGTTATCGATTAGTGATGTTGTGAGTTAATGAACTCATGTCATGTTTCCATATAGTGTGAGATTTATAAAGTGTGAACTCAAGAGTCCTTTTCCCTTTTCCCCGGACTTGAGTTAGGATTGTTAGAACCTTGATAATCCGAGAGAATCCATAAGATAGGGAACTCACTGAGATTTTATGTATCTCACCCCACGTTGTTGATGTATTTCAGGTGCTTCAGGTTCCGAGAAGGGTAAGGATAAGGTCGTGTGATCTTTTCCTTGCTTGTTGGTGGCTAGCTTCCGTAGCGGAGTTTATTTTGAGATCATTGTTGATCTAGTTCTTAGATTTTATCATTTGAACATCTCGTGTATAATATGCCTTAGGTTTTTGTACTTTGTACTTTAGGGCATTTAATTGTATACAATGCGTTAACTTTATGTGTTTCAGTACCAAACACTTGGATCTATATATAATATTTATGCTTTGATGTATGAGTTTTATATAAGCAGGTTATAGTTGGTATCAGAGCAGGTCGTATCCTCGACCTAGCCATGAAATAGTATAAGTATTTCTTTCCGTTTCATATACGTGGTGTCGCCATTGGTCTTAAGTGTTATATTTATGGCATTGAGCCTGATCAATTTAATCCTATTTGTATGACCTTTAGGAACATGGCTGAAGGACGTAGAAACACTCGCGGTAGACCCCACACCACTCCTGAAGGGACGAATCCGCCGGGCGGTGACGACAATGCTCCTCTGTATCAGTTTATGCAACAGATGCAGCAGCAACAAAATCTATTCATGCAGCAAATGGTGCAACAAATGAATGGAGGTTTGCATCCTACGGTAGTTGCCCCAGAAGCTGAAGGTGGGAAATTTCGGGATTTTATCCGCATAAATCCCCCAGAATTTCATGGTGGATTAGACCCCGTGAAGGCTCACGAATGGATTTCTGGTATGGAGAGGATTTTCTTGATAGTCTAATGCAGCGAGGAGAACAAGGTGTTGTTCACTTCTCATTCACTGAAGGGTCCCGCTATGAGATGGTGGGAGAGCGCTTCGGCTTTAATGGCTATTCAGGACGTGCCTAAGGTTTGGGAGCAGTTCAAAGTTATTTTCATGGAGAAGTATTTTCTGAGCTCATTGAGGACTCAGAAAGAATTTGAATTTCAACAATTAAGACAACGTAGTATGACTGTGGCCAGTTATGCTGAGAAGTTTGAGGACATGGCTGCTTATTCTAGGCAGGCTATGTATGCTCCTGATGAAAGGTGGAAAATAGACCAGTTTCTGTTTGGACTAAAAGCTGAAATATCTCATAGTGTCTCTCAGAGAGAGTTCACTACATATGATGAAGTTTTAAGGCAATGCTATGTGGCCGAGCATAGTTTGAAGAAAGTCCAAGCTGAAGGTGTTGCGAGTAGAGTGAATCAAGGGGATCGCGGAAGAATCAACCAACAATTCAGGCCTAGGAAACAATCCTTCAAAGGGAAACAAGTTCAAGATTCAAGGGCGAGTACACCTCCTGTGTGTCGCACTTGTGGCAAGAATCATTTTGGAAGGTGTAGTTTAGAAGGGGTAAAGTGTTTCCAATGTCAGAAGGTGGGTCATCTGAAAAGAGATTGTCCTCAGAATAGGACTCAGACACAAGGAAGGGTTTATACCTTGGATGCAAGGAAGAAGAAGAGTGACAATTCCTTAATTGTTGGTACGTGCTTCGTTAACGGATTTCCTTATTTTGTTCTATTTGATTGCGGAGCTACACACTCTTTTGTATCGATGCAATGTATGAAGAGACTTGGGTTGCAGTCCGTTCCTTTGTCTCCTCCTATGGTGGTCACTACCGCCATGGATGAAATAGTTGAGACACCGTTGATGTGTGAAAACTGTGTTTTGTCCGTAGACGGTAGAGTTTTTTAGATTGATCTTATTTGTGTACCGCTTAAGAAAGTTGATGTCGTTTTGGGAATGTATTGGCTTTCTGCTAATTCGGTGTTTATTGGGTGTGAAGAAAAGCTCATCATCATTCCATCTGTTGATGCTACCCCGAAAGATGTCTTAACAACTATTTTAGAAGGTACGGTTAGAATGATAAATTTCTTGTTCGAAGAAGAGAAATCTGTTCTTTTGGTTCTCACTAAGGAAGGGAGTAGCGACCTTCAAGTTATGGATATTCCAGTAGTTTGCGAGTTTTCCGAAGTTTTCCCCGAAGATGTCACTTCTCTTCCTCCGGAGAGGGAAGTGAAATTTTCTATTGACCTGGTACCAGGAACGGCTCCTATATCCGTTTCTCCGTATCGGATGGCACCATTGGAGTTAAGGGAACTAAAGGAGAAATTGGAAGAGATGATGGCTAAACATTTTGTTAGACCTAGTGTCTCACCCTGGGGAGCCCCAGTTTTGTTAGTAAAGAAGAAAGATGGCGGGATGCGATTGTGTATTGATTACCGTCAGCTGAATAAAGTCACCATTAAGAACAAGTATCCCTTGCCAAGGATAGACGACCTATTAGATCAATTGAAAGGAGCCTGTGTGTTCTCGAAGATTGATTTGAGGTCGGGTTATCACCAAATCCGAGTGAAGAGTTCCGATGTACCTAAGACTGCATTTAGGACCCGTTATGGACATTACGAATTCTTAGTGATGCCTTTCGGTGTGACTAATGCTCCCACTGTTTTCATGGATTATATGAATCGGTTATTTCAAGCTTACTTGGATCAATTTGTGGTGATCTTCATCGATGACATTCTTATCTATTCCCGTACTCCACAAGAGCACGAAGGACATTTGAGAATCGTCTTATCGATCTTACAAGAGAAGCAACTTTTTTCCAAGTTAAGCAAGTGCGAATTCTGGATGTCTGAAGTTAGTTTTCTTGGTCACGTTATATCACAGGGTGGTGTAGCGATGGATCCGTCAAAGGTTGAAGCTGTGATTAATTGGGAGAGACCAAAGAATGTATCGGAAATTAGAAGTTTCTTGGGTCTAGCAGGTTACTACAGAAGGTTTATCAAAGGCTTTTTGCAATTAGCGTTGCCAATGACTAAGCTTACTCGGAAGGATTGCCCCTTTGAGTGGGATTCGGCGTGTGAACAAAGTTTTATGAGTTTGAAGGAAAGATTGACTACAGCTCCCATTCTGATTATTCCCGATCCTAGCAAGTTGTATGAGGTATTTTGTGATGCGTCTAAGATGGGATTAGGAGGCGTTTTAATGCAAGAAAGTCACATGGTGGCTTATGCTTCTCGACAATTGAAAATTCACGAGAAGAATTATCCAACCCACGATTTGGAATTAGCGGCGGTGGTGTTTACTTTGAAAGTGTGGCGTCACTATTTATATGGAGTGCATTTTGAAATGTTTAGTGACCACAAGAGTTTAAAGTACCTCTTTGACCAAAAAGAGTTGAATATGCGTCAAAGGAGGTGGATGGAATATTTGAAGGATTATGATCTAGAGCTAAAATACCATCCGGGTAAAGCCAACAAAGTGGCCGATGCCTTGAGTAGGAAAGCTTTGAGAAAGGCCGAATTGATGATGTTAGAATATTCGTTGTTGGAAAAGTTTAGAGATTTAAATCTTCAATTTGGGTGGACTCCTAATGGAGTGATTATGGGGAATTTGAATGTCAATTCTATGTTAAGAGTTGAAATTCAACAAGGACAATTATTGGATGAGGAGTTGCAAGAGATGCTAAGTCAACCGGGTTTTGTGCACGCTAGCGATGGAATGATTATGTTTAACCAAAGAATTTGCGTTCCGAACGATGCGACTTTGAAAAGAAAGATTTTGGAAGAAGCGCATAAGGGTGCTTTTACTATACATCCGGGTTCTTCAAAGATGTATCAAGATTTAAAGAAAGACTATTGGTGGTCCGGTATGAAAAGAGATGTTGCGGTCTTTGTGTCAAAATGTGCGGTATACCAACAAGTTAAGATTAAACATCAAAGGCCGGGTGGATTATTGCAACCACTAGAAATACCCGTTTGGAAATGGGATAGTATTTCTATGGATTTTACAGTAGGGTTACCCCATACGCAAGGTGGTTATGATTCCATTTGGGTAATAGTAGATCGCTTGACAAAGTCGGCACATTTCTTAGCCATGAAGACTACTTTCAAGGCAATTCATCTTGCGAGGTTGTTTATTGCGGAGATTGTAAAATTGCACGGTATTCCCTCTAATATTGTGTCGGATAGAGATCCGAAGTTTACTTCAAGGTTTTGGAAGGTTTTTTCAACAAGCTATGGGGACAGAGTTGCGTTTGAGCACGTCTAATCATCCACAGACGGATGGTCAGACTGAGCGAACAATACAAACGATGGAGGATATGTTGAGAGCTTGTGTGTTAGAGAGTAAGGGGAATTGGAAAGAACTTCTACCATTGATTGAGTTTTCTTATAATAATAGTTATCATGCGAGCATCGGTATGGCTCCGTATGAAGCATTGCATGGAAGAAAGTGTAGGACCCCTTTGTGTTGGGCGGAAGTTGGGGAAGATAGAATCTTAGGACCCGAAATCATCCAAGAGACTACAGAAAAGATTCGAATGATCCGCGAGAAAATTAATCAAGCACAAGATCAACAAAAGAGTTATGCGGATAATCGAAGGAGACCTTTAGAATTTGAAGAAGGTGACCATGTGTTTTTGAAAGTCACTCCTAGATTGAGACTGAAAGGACCGTTTAATTCAGGTAAGTTAAGTCCGAGATACGTGGGACCGTATCAAGTTTTAGAAAAGATTGGTGAAGTAGCTTACAGATTGGCCTTACCTCCTTCTCTGTCGGAAATGCATGATGTTTTTCATGTATCTCAACTTCGGAGGTTTGTTCCAGATCCTCTTCAGCTGATTCTACCTGATACTATTGAAATAGAGGCAGATTTAACATTTGAACCTCAACCGAGCCGCATTGTGGGAAGAGAAACGAAGGTATTAAGGAACAAGGACATTTCCCTCGTTAAGGTGCAGTGGGATGTAACGCATCCGGGCGATGCAACTTGGGAACTTGAATCGGAAATACGAGATGCTTACCCTCATCTGTTCAGGTAATCTTTAAATTCGAGGGCGAATTCTATTTAAGGGGGGAGGATGTAATACCCCGTATTTTATTACTCCGGATAATATTATATTGTGATCGACTAAGCCCAGTGTACTCTGAAAAATTATTTGACAAAATAATTAGAGTAATGGTGGAACTTAGAATAAATCCAATTAATATTATCTGACTCAGAGGTATTTTACTAATTTGGACTTAAGAGACTTTTTGGACATTTAGTAGTATTATTTATTAATGATAGTTTACTATATGTTTCTTTTTCCTCCCACTTTCCAAACAAAAGAAAAAGTTAGTAAGAAAGAGAGAGAAAGAAGAAAGAAGGAAAGGAAAGGAGAGAAAAGAGGAAAAGAAGAGAAGTTCAAGAACTTTAAGAATCATCATTATCCATTCATCAAATCTTCACCCAATCTTCTCATCATCTTCATCTTGCTCATCTCAAGGTGGGTTCTAGTTAGAAACCTCATTTTTAGAGTTTTGGATAATATGAGTTTTTAGGTTAGAATGTGGAAATCGATGTTTTAACGGTTGGAATTTGATATAAATCAAAATGAATGATCAATATACTTGTAGAAACATATATTGATGCTGGTTTTGATGTTTTGGTTTGATTGGAAATGTTAGGTTTTGTGAAACTTTGTGTTCTTGAGAAATATATGTTTTTTTTAATGTTGTTGATCAACCTTGCTAGAACTAGGTTGTAGCACCTCTGTTGGTTGTAATTGATGGTTGAGAAGAGGTTTGGATGTGTGGGGATTTTCTGTTTTTCTGAAGCATTTTTCTGAGTTTCGCAGAGCGCGCTTAGTGCGCAGGAGCCCGCTCAGCGCGGTGCTGAATTCCTGCAACCCCTCCAAACCGAAGAAAACGCGCTTAGCGCGGACAAGGGCGCGCTTAGCGCGACCTGGGACTTGGAATTTTATTCCTTAAGCGAGAAAATTCATAACTTTCGACTCGTTTATCGAATTCGATCATTCTTTATATCGATGTAAAGCCGAGGAAATATTCTATGGAATGGAGATGAAATATGTCGATTTTACCGACCGATTAAATAATCAGAAAGTTCCAAAAGCGATATATTTATGTTTTAATTGATATATATTATTCTATTATGAAATTATGACATGTCTTGCCTATCCTATCATTGTTTAATATGATTGTAAGTGAATATGCATGCAAATATGAAAACGATATAGGAAGAGTGAGGAAACCTCAAACTTGAACTATAGGAGAGTCTAGTAAGAAACTAGAAATTGTAGACAACTCTAGATGGCGATGCTCGGCACGTGTTGTTGGAAGATACATCCTTGTCGAGTATTGGCCTAGTTGAGAGTGAACACTAGTATGGAACATGTGGTTAACCTTTGTGGTTGTGAAAAGGCAAGAGAGGCCTTAAGGCGATGTAGTCTTGTGATTGTCCAATACAATCATTTTGTTGTATGTGATCATGTAATCGTAACCGGAATATTTTGAGTGTAGTTTCATGGGTCTCGAGCTCCTCTGAAACGGGTACACAATTACTTGGTAGGTTTGATTCCCTACGTGTAGTACGATTGGAGCCTATGCTATGGGTAGAGACTTGTGATGGTTAATAGGCCATGAGAAGTGACGGTTCACGGTTAACAGGCCGATGATCTCGAATCCAATTCGTATGCCAAGTAACTACAAGGATCTATGACTCGGGTCGCCTTCTAGACGTAGAAGCGAACGGGAAGATGAGATGTCTTGGTATGGTTATCGATTAGTGATGTTGTGAGTTAATGAACTCATGTCATGTTTCCATATAGTGTGAGATTTATAAAGTGTGAACTCAAGAGTCATTTTCCCTTTTCCCCGGACTTGAGTTAGGATTGTTAGAACCTTGATAATCTGAGAGAACCCATAAGATAGGGAACTCACTGAGATTTGATGTATCTCACCCCACGTTGTTGATGTATTTCAGGTGCTTCAGGTTCCGAGAAGGGTAAGGATAAGGTCGTGTGATCTTTTCCTTGCTTGTTGGTGGCTAGCTTCCGTAGCGGAGTTTATTTTGAGATCATTGTTGATCTAGTTCTTAGTTTTTATCATTTGAACATCTTGTGTATAATATGCCTTAGATTTTTGTACTTTGTACTTTAGGGCATTTAATTGTATACAATGTGTTAACTAGGAGCTTATGTATTTCAGTACCAAACACTTGGATCTATATATAATATTTATGCTTTGATGTATGAATTTTATATATGGGTGTTACAGAACTTCTTGCTCAGATAGTAAATTGCATGCTCTTTTCTGCCAGTGTTGTCATGTTGACCCAATACACAACCCATAGATTCATCTAGAACAGTGAGGTACATGATTAAAGGCCTACTAGGAACTGGCGGTACTAAGATATGTGGTTCTTGCAAATATTTTTTTATCTTGTCAAAAGCTTCTTGACAATCATTGTTCCATTCAACAGATTGATTTTTTCTTAGTAATTTGAACATCGGTTCGCAGATAGCCGTCAAGTGAGAAATGAATCTTGAGATGTAATTAAGTCTGCCCAGAAAGCCACAGACTTCTTTTTTTGTTTTGAGAGGCGGCATGTTCTGAATTGCTCAAACCTTGTCAGAATCAACCTCAATACCCTTCTGTAGCGAGCGATTTTGGACGTGGTTGCGAAGCACTACCGCTCTTTGGTATCTACAGCTCGATTCATTTTTTATCCTATTAAAGCTGATGAAGGAAGGGAAATAGATGTCTCAAATTAACCCTGCTTGCAAACTGAGGTTAAACAGTCAAAACTGTTGGTTTACAGATGCTACAAAGATTCGGGGTCTCTATTGGGTGTATTTTTTTTAAAAGTGGTGTTCGGTCGATTGGTGGGAGGTTAGGACGGATGTGTGGAAGTATGGGATTTTGGGTTTTTGTTTAGTGTGCTCGCTAAGATCTTTTCTTTCAATCTTATGCCTACGTATTCCCGTTTACCGAAACAGGGAAATCAGAGCGTTCGTAGTTCCTCCTATTCTATGGGAGGAAATGGTTGTTTTGGTGTCTTGTTCAAAGCCCAAGACGTGAAGCGAAAGGTAGTTTGTATCTTGTTCAAAGCCCAAGATGTGAAGCTGAAAGGTCTCAACTTTAGAGAGAATTTGTCATCTCTAAAGAGGGGTTTGTTTGTCACAACCGTTTATAAGGGAGAATTACTTTAACCGAGATATGTGAATCCGTCAATGCCATAATTTCCTTTATAGGGGATTTCCAACCTAAAGGAGAAGACTTTAACTCAGTGTAGAGCAATGCTATCTTTCCTTAGGAATTTCTCATGCTAAAAGAGGGACAGTGGCATGGATGTAGATGATCCAGAGGCTTGCCGCATACAATAATTAGATGAAGGGGAAGAAGTTGTTGATGTTTGTGTACTGTGAACGAGGCACAACTTTGATGCTAAAAGGTTGATTGGATCAACCAGTGGTTTTCTTATACAAAGCCTAAGAGGAGGCTAATATGTGTCTCGTACAAAGCCCGAGAGAGAGGCTAAAAGGTTTTGACTCAACAAGGGAATCTTTTGGTATCTCGTATAAAGCCCGATATGGAGGCTATTTGACTCAACAAGAGAGTTTTTGTATCTCGTACAAAGCCCGAGATGGAGGCGAAAGGGGTGATTGACTCAATGAGGGAGTCTCTGGTATCTCGTACGAAGCCCGAGATGGAGGCTAAAATTGTTAGCTCCGCTGGGGAGAATCATTGTACAAAGCCCAAGAGGAGGCTATGGTTACTGTTTCAGTTGAGTGACAGGTCCAGTATGCTGATTTAAAGAGAAAATCAGTTCTTATATGAGTAATGTTTGCACTCAGGGATTTTGGTTCGAGGATCAGGGATATTTCCTGTTCTTTAAGGAAGTGGGAAATCCAAAGGATATTGAGGTTGTCCGAGTCCACGGGGTTCCTTCCTATTTTTGAAGGGGTCACTTGAGAATGTCTTTGAGACTCAAGGATGTTAGACTGTCTGTGTCTAGAGTTTCATCTTTTGTACTATGCTTTGAGAAACAGTAGTAGACTCTTGGAAAGGACTGTTCTATGAAGATGACTAAGTTCTGTTCCTATACCTCTAGGAGGTCGTCGGGACAATTTGTACGAAGCCCAAGAGGAGGCTGGAAACTTTTAAGAAGCCGAGTGGTCCTTGTATGAAGCCCAAGAGAAGGCTATCATTCCCGGAGGAAGAATCATTATACGAAGCCTAAGAGGAGGCTGTGAATACTTCTAAGAAGCCGACAGGTCCTTGTACAACGCCCAAGAGGAGGCGGGGATGCTTTTAGGAAGCCTGCGGGTCCTTGAATAATGCCCAAGAGGAGGTCGATGCTTTTAAGAAGCCGATGGGTCCCCAAACCCCGAGAAATTCAAGACATGCGATTCACGAGGAATAGATCAAGCCAGGAAAGTTCGAGAATTTGGAAGAAACTCAAGAGATGCCATTCACGGAGAAAAGATCATCTCTGGAGAATAGAGTTTCTTGACAAGTGCTTTTAAGAAGCCTGTGGGTCCCCAAACCCCGAGAAATTCAAGACAGGCCATTCACGAGGAATAGATCAAGCCAGGAAAGTCTGAGAATTTGGAAGAAACTCAAGAGATGCCATTCACGGAGAAGAGATCATCTCTGGGGAGTAGAGTTTCTTTGACAACTTCTACGAGTGAGATTCTATGAAAGGGTTCACAGAGAATGCTGCCTTTCATATCTCCATATTGTTTAACCCCAAGAGGAGGGAAGACTGTGTCTGGTAATCCTATGGGGATCTAGTTTTGACTATTTAAGAGTGATCAACGGGCTTAATGTTAGACGTAGTTGCCGGGGAAACTCTAAATATCTATACTATTATTACACAGTTGATATGAGTTTATGAACGAAGACTTACAGCGAAACAGCCCCACAATACAGTTATATGTATATGAAAGCAGTAAATGAAAGCATATAAACACTTACTCAGTTGTAGAGCTTCCATGCTGTTTGGTTAGTTGTTCAACAAAGAAAGATTGAAAACAACAGTATATTCAAAATCAAAGGAGAAAGTGCTTTGAAAAAGAAAGATTTGGGGCTTACAGCTCAAGGAGAGGCCCAGGAAGTTTTAAAGAAAAAGAGTGGGGCTTATAACACGAGGGTAGGCCCAGATGATTTTTCGTTTAAAATGGCGATCGCGCCGAGATTTTCTTTTAACGCAAATGGGCTTACACAATATCTGAGGCCCAAAGTGTTTTGCTTAAAAGGGGATTGGGTCTTACACTCTAATAGAGGCCCAAAAGTTTTGAATGGGTCTTATAGCTCGAGGAGAGGCCCAATTGATTTTTTAAAAGGCGACGATCGCGCCGTTTACTTGTACAGAGGGACTTATACAATAAGTGAGGCCCAAAATGGTTTGTACAAGGGGGTGGGTCTTACACTCTATTAGAGGCCCAAAAGTTTTGAATGGGTCTTATAGCTCGAGGAGAGGCCCAGATGGTTTATCTTTAAACTGGCGACGATCGTGCCGAATTTTAAAAATGTACAGAGGGACTTATACAATAAGTGAGGCCCAAAATATTTCTGTACAAGTGGGTTGTGTCTTACACTCTAATAGAGGCCCAAAAGGTGTTTGAAAATGATTTGTGAGGGTTGAATTAATCAAAAACCCTAATTTATTTCCAAAATGTATTTTAATTGAATAAAAATTCAATTAAAATGATCAAAAATTGTTTAACATGTGGGAAACAAATTATGATCTTGGATTAATGCTTCAAAAATCAAGTATTAACCTACAAAATAATTAGAAGTCATTAATCTTTACAAAATCAAGAGGAAAAAAATATTTTAAATGTCAAAAACAATTAAAATATTAATTCTTTGCAAAAATATCAATTATATGAGATAAATAATATTTTTCGGATTTTTTGGGAAAATAAAATATTTTAACATTTTTGTGAATTATTAAAAAATAATCAACTCAAAATCATTAAAACTCATAGAGAAATTAATTTTTGAATCAATTAAATAAAAATCACAAAATTCAAATATTCAAATGTTGGAAAATGGCGCCAAGAACAAGGGCAAGAACACGCGCGTGTTCTGAGTTTCCCAGATTTGCATTTTCTATCCAATCTCACTGAATACTTAATCATATCATGCAATCCACATACCAATCAACTCGTTTCAACCTTACGATCATGTCTATGACAATTAATTTCATTTAAATTAAACATAAAACAAGAAATCATGAACAATCCTCAAGAACCCTAGATTCTGCATGAAGGCTGGGATTTTTGATACACGATTCAAACAATGCAATTAATTGAGGGGAAACATTCCATGCATGATTATGAACATATGGCCAAATTATTGTGCAGCAAAAATTGCATGAATCATAGAGTTAGAAGAGCTCATGCTTACCACTTGTAGCTGGTGATCGTGATTTGTGTTGGAGGTGTTACAGATGAGTTGTGATGATCTTAACAGCTTCCCTACACCCTATGGAGTGTGTTTGAATGCTTGGACTTGATTGAAGTTGGCTGGATCATTTCATGGCATCTCAACTGCAACTTGGTTAAAACCTTAAGCAATTGACTGGTGATTCTGAGAAATCAGTGTTCCAGTTGTTGTTTAAGTGTTTGATCAGCTCATATGTGATGTATATGAGGTGTGTGTATGATTGGTTTGATTGGAAAAGCTCTCAAACTCAAAACCCGATAGTGACTTGCCTTAGAAGGCAAAATTGGAGTGAAAGAAGAGATTTTGAGGAAAGCATCTGTTTGATGGCTTTGGTGTACTCAAACTGATCACAATTGAGCTCTATTTATAGTAGAGCAAGTTTGTTTTTCAAGGAATAGTGAATGGCAACTGCTGAGTAGGTTTGGCCAATGTTGGCAAATGAAAATCCAAGTCTCCTCTAGCCATTGACTAGAGGTTAGGGCACAGGCTGCTGGTTCCCTTGGTCTTGGATAAGTCTTGACTGAATTCAGTTGCTAAGAGCTCAGTCCATGCCACCTTGATGCTTCCATTGAATGCTCCAATCCAAAATTGAAGTCTTGTCCCTATTTTGGCAATTCTAGGTTCAACATGTTATTTCTTGTTCCAAAGACTTTGGAGGCTTGGCTCAGTGATTGTCCCCTTTAGATTCAATCCTCAGATGTGTCCAAAGTGATGACAAGGCTTGGAATTGGCTGATTTTGGCAAATCGACCAAAAGTGCAAAAATCTGCCTTGCCTTGGTAAATTTCAGCAAGGCATCTTGCCAATGTCATATCTCATAGCTCAAATTGAATTTGGTAATGTTATTGGCCATTTTGGAAAGCCCTTACATGATACAACAACTGTTTGAACATGTTTGGTTTTATCTCTTTTGAATCCAAGTGAAAAATCCCCCTACATATGGAATAAAGTAAAGGCAGATTCTGACTTAGTGAAATTTTCACTAAGTGTTGGAACAAAGTGACTTTTCTTGATTTTGATCACCCCATAACTCAAAATCCATGAGGAATTTGGACATAGGTCAATGTGAAGCTTTTGTAGAGGGCAATGTGATCTATAAATCAAGCTTTGAATGGGGAACAATGGCCTTGTGGTTTAGGAGTTATGGTCCCCCAAAGTTGGCACATTAATGTCACTTTTTCCATAACTTAGAAATTTTTCTAAGTTTTTATGGTTACCCCTTTTACAAGTTATCCCACTTTCTTTGATTTTTCTTGATGAATGATGATTCAAATCATACATTAACATCATTTTAGGGTTAAAAATCCATTTTGGTGAAGAATCTCAAAAAGTCAAAGTTGACTTTTGTGCACAGTTGACTTTTTATCAGATAAATTCCAGACTGTGCAATTCTTCAGGAAATCATGTCCTTGATCTAAATCAAACTTGATGGACATGTTCCATGGGTGTCATAGGGTATATTGAATCATGTCTTAGGGTTTGGGAGCATGTCCTGGTCAAAAGTCAAAGTTACAGTTGACTTTCCTCGCGAAACCCTAATTGTGGTGCAGATGAAATTGAGACTTGTTGCTCAAGCTTCTTGGATTAATCCATTGTTGCAAATGGATCAATATAGTATATTAAAGACCCTCAAATCCTCTCTTGAGGTCTTGGCTCATGATTTGTCCCAAAAGTCAACTTAGGGGTGAATTAGGTCAAGAAACCCTAATTCCTGATTTTTGATGTATGCATCCCCTGAGATCAAATTGACTTGATGATTGGGTCCATGAGGTTCCATGGAGTATATTAGGTTATGTTTTGGATCATTGGCTTGTGCCCAGATGAAAATTTTCCATCTGGAGGCCCTGGTCGACCAAAACCCTAATTTGGTGACACTGTCGATCTTGAGACTTGATCCACCTAGAAGGGAGCAGCCTTGTGCTTAATCCTTGAAGTGGGAGTCCTTTTGATCCATTGTGGATATCTAGAGGCTAGACAAGTTGAAGATCAAGTCATTTCTTGATTGATCCTTTGTCTAAGGCTCTGAGAGGGCTTAAAACCCTAGTTTTGATTGTAGTGAAATGCTCAACAACCCTTGAGGCATTTGATGAGGCATGATGGTTAATCCATATTGTGATGATGATTTGCACAATGATCGGAAATCTTAGTGGTCAAAATTTGGGGTATGACAGATGCCCCTATTTAATCTTCTTGGACCCGAAGGTGTGAATGACGAAGGTATTCGGGCATTCAGGGTGCAAGAGGATTAAATATCAGAATACCCGAAATTTTGATGGCTATGAATGGCAGATCGTATTCATCTTATTTTGCTAAGCAATGATGCTTAGAAAAGGTAAACTTCCCCTCGATCCTGGTTTCCTACCAAGGAACTGGTCTTAGTTTCTGATTTAAACTTCCCCTCGATCCTGGTTTCCTACCAAGGAACTGGTCTAAGTTTCTGATACAAACTTCCCCTCGATCCTGGTTTCTTACCAAGGAACTGGTCTAAGTTTCTGATTTAAACTTCCCCTCGATCCTGGTTTCCTACCAAGGAACTGGTCTCAGTTTCTTTTGTCAATAAACTTTATTGACAAGGGACGCTATTTGTAGCGGCTTTCCTCAAACTTCTCGCCGGATTTTCCTGGGGAGATGCCATTTGATGGGAAAAAGAATGATGTCAGACTTGCTGGGGAACCTAGTCGTCTGAGTTGTAGAGGTGTACAAACTTCTCTGTTGGAGATGCCATTTGTTTCTACTGGGGAAGACGAGTCTTCTAAAAGACTGCCTTCGTTTAGGGTCTTACATCATACTTTGCTCGGGATCTTCCCGGAGAAATGCCATATGATGGGATCCAATTTGAGGTGCTGATGACCTTTTCATCAGCGGTCTTTCGGAGAAAGGCAGCTGTAATGCCAAATCTCTGCTTAGGAGGCTTTCTCTGGGGATTTTTCTTTAATCCGGTAAAGCAAGGAGATCATCTTCAATGGCGAAGAGTGACATTTGTAGAAAGCTTCTCTGGATTTTCAGAGGTTCAAGTTATCAAAGTAGTCGAGTGCTGACTCTAATCCAGAGATACACTGGAGGCGAGATTGTTCAAACGCAGCATTTCCTGACGAGGCAAGAACTGACAACTCGATTGAAAAGACTGTTATCACTAAGGGACAAGACCGACTAGAGTGATAGTGATGCAATATGAATATGAATGCAAATCAAATGCATGATGTATGTATATATGCTGATAAAACTGACGCGACATACAGACTGACGAGTGAACATGACTGGATACTCGGCCATCGCGGGGCGAAGAAGTACCGTTGGTCAAAAAAGTAGCAATTCTACCTTGCTTAGGAGAGATAGTCCCTGCGGGGAATACCGTTGATCGGGCTTAGGAGATAAGAACTCGGCCGAAGAGGTCAGATGGAATAGTCGCATCCGACACTGTTGATCCTTCATTCAGGCGCATTGGCCTAGCAGGAGTACTTTGATTCTGCGCTTTGAAATTCAAACGCCTTTGGAGACGCAATCGACGTTCTTCCAATGCAGTAAAAAATAATTGCCATCTTTAATTTAAAAGCAGAAAAAGTTTTAACAAGTAAATTCATTTTTGTTTCATTTCAAGAATCGCTAATCATGTTAAAACGCCATTCTGTAAAGCTAAAACAAATAAAAATTATAAGCAAAAGCACAAGGGCTCAAATTTTATTGATAAGATGGAGATCAGCCAAACGCGTGATTCCAAAGAGTATATACAAAGTTTGAAAATGGTAATTTACAGGGAAAAGGGCTACGTTGAAACATAACGACCACTATCCTTCTACCAACTTTGAATTCGGGACATCCTGAGCTTCTGTCGAAGATGACCTTGACTGGAGTTTTCCTCAGATGGATGGTGTAACTGCTGCTGAGGGACTTGCCTCTGTTGAACATAGTTACTTGCCATTATCCCTAATTTTTGCCTGGATTGTACTTTGATGTTTCCAACCCATCAGGATGATTTTTTCCATGTCTCTAACTTTTGCCTGGACCGCCCTTTCGGGTTTTCAATCCACCGAGACATTTTTTTTTTAGTTTAGTTTAGGCGAAGTATTTCTTGACTACATCAACATTTATGGGGTAGGCAAATTCCTCTCCGTCCATGGTTGCAAGTCTCAAGGCACCGCCTGAGAAAGCTTTCGTGACCACATAGGGGCCATCATAATTTGGGGTCCATTTGCCCCGAGAGTCAGTGAGAAACGATTGTATATTCTTGAGCACGAGGTCTCCTTTTCTGAAGACGCGAGGTCAGACCTTTTTGTCGAACGCCTTCTTCATTCTCTACTAATACAACTGACCGTGGCATAGCGCCGTGATTCGCTTCTCTTCGATCAGGTTTAATTCGTCGTGTTGACTTTAACACCATTCAGCTTCTGAAAGCTTAGCTTCCATCAATACCCGGATTGATGGGATCTCTACTTCTATGGGGAAAACTGCCTCCATGCCATATACTAGAGAGAAAGCGGTTGTCCCTGTTGAAGTGCGGACAGATGTTTGATAACCGTGAAGAGCAAAGGGTAGCATCTCGTGCCAATCTTTATAGGTTACAACCATCTTTTGAATGATCCTCTTGATGTTCTTGTTAGCCGCTTCTACCGCTCCGTTCATCTTGGGTTGGTAGGGAGATGAGTTATGGTGTTCGATCTTGAACTCAACGCACAACTCCTTCATCATCTTGTTGTTCAAGTTAGATCCATTATCAGTAATGATCTGGCTTGGAACACCATAACGGCAGATGATATTGTTTTTGATAAATCGGACCACCACTTGTCGGGTTACATTAGCGTACGACGCTGCTTCGACCCACTTGGTGAAATAGTCAATGGCTACCAGGATGAACCGATGTCCGTTTGAAGCCTTAGGTTCGATCAAGCCAATCATGTCGATTCCCCATATGGAAAAAGGCCAACGGGAAGAAAGAACTTTGAGATGTGTTGGCGGTACATGAATTTTGTCGGAGTATATCTGACACTTGTGACACCTCCTCATGTACTTATAGCAGTCGGATTCCATGGTTAACCAGTAATACCCTGCTCTTAGGATTTTTCTCGCCATTGTGTGTCCGTTGGCATGAGTGCCAAAGGATCCTTCATGAATTTCTTTCATAAGCATGTCTGCTTCTGGTCTGTCTACGCATCGGAGCAAGACCAAGTCAAAATTCCTCTTATAGAGTGTATCACCGCTCAAGAAGAAGTTTCCAGCCAGTCTTCTGAGGGTTTTTCTGTCCTTCCTTAGTGCCCCAGGTGGGTACTGTTGTTTCTGAAGGAAGCATTTGATATCGTGATACCAAGGTTTGTCGTCTATGACTGCTTCAATCGTGAAGATGTAAGCGAGCCTTTCAAGGAAGAGAGAGTGGCTAAGGCATCAGCCATGTGATTCTCTCTACGAGGGACGTGATGAAACTCGACTCTGTTAAAGAAGGGTAACAACCTTCTTGCATAGTCTTTGTAAGGAATCAGTCCTGATTGGTATGTGTTCCAATCTCCTTTTATCTGATTGATAACCAAGGCTGAATCGCCGTATACGTCCAAGTTTTTTATCCTTAAATCAATCGCTTCTTCGAGACCCATAATACAAGCTTCGTATTCGGCCTCGTTGTTCGTACATTTGAACGTAAGTCTGGCAGTGAAAGGAATGTCGGTACCCTGAGGGGTAACAGTGATTGCCCCAATTCCGTTTCCATAATGATTAACTGCTCCGTCAAAGATAAGTCCCCATTGGGAACCTGGTTTTGGCCCTTCACTGGGTAACGGTTCATCGCAATCTTTCATTTTTAGATACATGACATCTTCGTCTGGGAAGTTAAACTTGATTGGTTCTTGATCGTCAATCGGTTGATGAGCCAAATGATCGGCTAAAACACTCCCCTTAACGGCTTTCTGAGCGTGGTACTCTATGTCATATTCTGATAATAACATCTGCCAACGGGCGATTCTTCCCGTGAGAGCAGGCTTTTCGAAGACATACTTGATTGGATCCATTTCGGAGATTAACCAAGTAGTGTGACGAATCATGTATTGGCGAAGACGTTTGGCTGCCCAAGCCAAAGCACAGCAAGTTTTCTCAAGCATCGTGTACCGAGTCTCGCAGTCGGTGAACTTTTTGCTTAGATAGTAAATGGCAGACTCCTTCCTTTTGGTTTCGTCTTGTTGGCCAAGTACACATCCCATTGAGTCCTCTAGGACTGTGAGGTAGATGATCAGTGGTCTTCCTTCCACTGGAGGTGATAGAATCGGCGGATTCAACAGGTATTCCTTAATACTGTCGAAGGCAGTTTGGCAATCTTCTGACCAAACGCAATCCTAGTTCTTTTTGAGTAATTTGAAAATCGGCGCACACGTGGCGGTCATAAGGAATATGAATCTGGAGATGTAGTTCAAACGTCCCAAGAATCCTCTGACTTATTTTTCAGTTTTTGGAGAAGGAATTTCTCGGATGGCCTTGACCTTGTCAGGATCGACCTCAATCCCTTTCTGGCTGACGATGAACCCTTAGAGTTTCCCCGAACGGACACCGAAGGTGCACTTGTTGGGATTCAAGCGGAGTTTGTATTTTCTCAAACGCTCGAATAGTTTCGAAAGGTGGGTCACATGCTCCTCTTCTGTCTTAGCTTTTGCAATCATGTCATCGACATATACCTCTATCTCTTTGTGTATCATGTAATGAAGCAGAGTAGTCATGGCCCTTTGATAGGTTGCCCCGGCATTCTTCAAGCCGAACGACATCACCTTGTAACAAAAGGTACCCCATGGGGTAATGAACAAAGTTTTCTCCATGTCTTTCGGCGCCATTTTGATCTGGTTATAGCCCGAGAATCCATCCGTGAAGGAGAAAACTTTGAACTTTGCTGTACTGTCAACCAACATGTCAATATGTGGTAAAGGAAAGTCGTCCTTTGGACTTGCCTTGTTTAGATCTCTGTAGTCAACACACATTCTGACCTTTTTGTCCTTTTTGGGAACGGGTACAATGTTGGCTAACCATTGAGGATATTCTGACGTGGCGAGGAAACCCGCGTCAATCTGTTTCTGTACTTCCTCTTTGATTTTGATGGCCATGTCCGGGTGAGTCCGTCTCAACCTTTGTTTTTACTGGCGGACATTCTGACCTTAACGGTAAGTGATGTTCCACGATGCTGGTATCCAACCCTGGCATATCCTGATAGGACCAAGCGAATACATCGGGGAATTCTTTGAGAAGCTTTATCAAACCCTCTCTGGCAGTTGGACTGAGCAGTGCCCCAATCCTGATTTCTTTTCTCTCTTCTTCCGAACCCAAGTTTACCGTTTCCAACGGCTCTTTGTGAGGTTCAATGGACCTTTCCTCCTGTCTGAGTATTCGAGAGATCTCTTCTGGAATTTCGTTGTCAACTTCTTCTTCAGCCCCAAATACCGGGAACCCAAAGTCGGGAGAAGGCATCGGATCGTATGTTTCAACTGGGTTTAAAACAAGCAATCTGCATGATGTGATGATTCGTGTTTAGAAGAGATAGAGAAAATGCGAGATTGTGCAGTGTATTTATTTTACTGCTTGTTTTTATTTTTAATTGTTTTTTAGGATTACCATTTTCTTAAAAAGCAAAAAGAGAAAACAACAATTAATGCGGAAATTACATAACGACGTTATTTTATTAATAAACAAGTCGATCCTTGAAACTACAGCCCTATAAAACAAAACTCTGTCGATTTGGGCGAAGCGAAGAGGGAAATTTACAGAAAGTGAGCCCTATCAAAACATTCGTTTCACCTGGGCAGGGTGAAAGGTTAAAGATGGCAATTACTTAGATTGGCGAACGACCTTCGGAACATCAACAACAACCCATTGGCGGCAAACTCCTCAGTGAATCACAAAGTCTAGCACCTTCCTTGATTTGTCTTTAGAAATAACGCTGATTTCTGGTGGAGCGGGATCATTGGAATCTGTCTCCCAGGTAGAGTTGTCATAGGAGAATTCCTCTGTTACATTTTGCATAGCATTTGTGCTCTCAGATGTATCTCCCCATCTAATTGGCTGGATGTCTTCGAGCCTGATACGAGAGCTTTCGGGAGCGGTGTATTTAACCATATAGTCGTACTTTCCACTCGGTTGTCCCAAGGTGTCCCACACTTCTTTCGAACTGGAGGAGTCATCTCTCTCGATGACGTTGACCTCGGGAAAAGCATAGTTGATGAATTCAAGTCCTGCAAACGTTGCAAATTCATCATCGTGTTGAGTAGTTTCTGAATGACCTGAGTGTTGATCCTATGACATGGTGGGGACACAGGTATTCTGTTCAATGACGGTAAGCCGATTTTCATTATTCGGCTGACTTTCTGGCCCCAAGTCTCTTGGGTAAGGCTGCCACATTGGCAGACCATCCATCGGGCCATAGTAATTGTGGTCAAAATTGTCTTTCATCGGAGTGTCTTCCTCTAATGAATTTGGCGGAGCACGGCATCCTTCCGGATCACAATCCCCGTATATCATTTCGATGTTTGACCTGGGTATAAATCTCGGACTCTCTGTAGGAAAGCAAAAAGGAGTTTACGTTTCATCCTGAGACATATAACCGTCCTTGTTAAGATAGGACTTCCACTCTTCCTCTGTGTCAGAGGGATCTTCCTCATTGATAGCATGGACTGCTTGAGGGACTGGGTGAAGAAAACCTCCACTGTGGAAGAAATCCTGAATGGGATAAAGACTTTCATCATTAGCAGCTGTCCTGGTACAGGTTGCAGAAAAACCAAGACCCTTCTTTGTTTTATTGTCAATAGGAATGACAAGCTGTCCCCATCCGGTTGTATCGGTACTCTCGACCGCTTTGATAACATCTTTGTATGAGGAAATCGAGGTTCCTCCTTGGGATTGATTGTCCTTGCTGACCGACAGTGCTTGGAACTGCGTCCCAATAACCTCCTCGGGTTCTACACAAGTAGATGATGATAAGTTACTCACGAGCAAGGCCTGTTCTCCACAGACTGTGACAAGCCGATCGTTCTGAACGAACTTTAGCTTTTGGTGGAGGGTCGAAGTGACCTCTCCAGCCTGATGTATCCAAGGTCTTCCTAATAAACAACTGTATGTTTCCCGGATGTCCATGACCTGGAAAGTGACTTGGAAAGTGTGAGGACCGATAGTTATGGGAAGATCAACTTCGCCGATAACTATTTTTCTGGATCCGTCGAACGCTTTGACGACGACCTCGCTGGTTCTCATCGGAGGGCCTTTGAATGATAATTGCATCAAAGTGGACTTCGGCATAACATTCAGGGCTGACCCTGTGTCTACCAGTACGCTGGCTAAAGCATCGTCCTGGCAATTAACTGTAATGTTGAGCGCCATGTTATGACGGCGACCCTCTTTGGGTAATTCCTCATCACTAAATCCCAAATTATTGCAGGAAGTGATGTTAGAGACAATGCTATCGAACTGTCTGATTGTTACATCCTGTTCCACAAAGGCTTGCTCCAAGACTTTCTGTAGAGCCTCCCTGTGGGCTTCTGAACTGAGTAATAGTGATAATACCGAGATTTTTGAAGGAGTCTGTAACAGCTGATCCACAATGTTATATTCACTCCTTTGGATGAGCTTCAGCATCTCATCATTATTTTTCGAAAGGTCGGGATTACTGGATTGACCTACTGATGGATCGGGAGCTTCTGTCTGAAGTTCCTTTTCCTTGTTAGGTTCTCCAACTCCTCGGTTGAAGATTCGACCACTCCGTGTTACACGATTGATGTCTGCAATACTCACGACGGAGGGTAATGGAATTTCCTTTCCATTTTCAATTGTCGTTGCACCGTATTTGTAAGGGATAGCCTTAGTTGATTCATACGGTAGTGGTCCCGGTAGATAGATGACTATGGGAACCTTCTGATTTTTCTGACCATCATAAGTAATCTTGATCCGTTCCCGGTTGGGAGTTCTAGATTCGTCAAGTAGAGGGATGATGGCAAAAACATCCCTGGTCTGGTGACGACCAGAGATTGTGACAACATCCTCGACTTGATTGGTAAGGTAGTTCGGCGTCCAGTTGATGGGTCCAGAACCCGGATATGGGCGAATCTCTCCACGATCCACCTGACCCTGAAGAGCTGCCCTCACAAGGTAACACCCTTGGTTACTTTCCGAACAGACACTGTAACGTTCATAGTTGTGTAGTGGCACCTGGCTACGCCCACTTTGAATACAATGTAACCTCACTAGGTTCGCTTCCACAGATCGGACATCCTGACTTTGACGTCAAGTAGGATTCCTGTTATTGATACTAATCTGCTGAGTATCTTCATCCATATAGATTGGCATCCACCAGTGATTTAACAAGTGCTGAAGTGCCTCCTGGACAAAGGTACAACCTCGATCGTTTTCGTAACCTGCTTTACAGCTTTGATAGTCGTGTGATATTAAGAATCTGAGTCAGACCTGCTCAGCATGTAACTCTACCAGGTTGGTATTCATCACGCAAATTCGAAGATCTGAACCATGTTGATCTGATAAGGGTTCCTATCATGGTAGTCTTGGATCCATCCAAGATCCATTTGACGCTGGAGGGCCTCTTGTATGAAAGAGCATCCCTGTTTATTTACCGAGCAAGTCAGACAGGAACTGTAATCACGTCGTGGCAGATTATGATACTGGCTTTGCCTTGAGTGCATCGCCACCAAGTTGACATTCATTGCACAGATGTCGTGGTTCTGAATGATGTTGGAGTTCGTATAGACCATGTTAACTCCACGAACTCGGTGCTCTTGGATCCATCCGAGATCCATCTGTTCCTGTAGAGCTATTTGCACCACAGAACATCCTTGATTGTTTTTAGAGCAGACATCACACTGGTGATAATTATGAGGTGGCACATGGCCGTACCCACTCTGTCTACAATGCATCTTGACCAAATTGGTTTTCAACAAGAGTACATCGTGAATTTGATAAACGTTGTTAGACTCTCCCTCTATCAAATTGACTGCAGCTTTCTCATGTTGAGGCAGCGGGTTTGTGAGAACATTGGGATTCGTATCTTTGAAAGATAAGAGCCTGCTCCTAACAAGCTTTTGCACGTCGGATTTGAAATTGAGACAATTCTCTATATTATGCCCTGATCCTCCTTGATGATAAGGGCATGTTTGATCCACCTTAAACCAAAAAGGCGGATTTTCTGGTACTATAAGAGGAGACTTAGTCTGGATGTGCCCCTTAGCCAGTAGTAACGGAAATAGTTCTGCGTACAACATGGGTATAGGATCAAACCCTGATGGTCATGTTGTACGATTATTGTTATATGGAGGACGAGCCTGCTGAAGAGGCTGTTGTGTCCTTTGCTGATTAGGTTGGCTCTGCGCAACCTGAGGTTGATACGTAGGAATAGGCACATGGCTGATAGCAGGAATTACAGCTGCTACTGGTTGATAATGTCGCCTTTTATTTCCGAGAGAGATATTCCCAATATCCTGCTCTTTTTTCTTAGGGAGAGCACTACCGTATCATTTTGTACTGCTTGATGGTCCAGCGTCTTTTGCCAAACGTCCTTCTCGGACGGCTTCCTCAAGACGAACTCCCATGCCCACCATCTCGGTGAAATCATTGGGCGCACTGGCAACCATTCTGTCATAGTAAAATGAGCTTAAGGTCTTTAAGAAGATCTTTGTCATCTCTTTTTCCTCAAGAGGTGGACAAATCTGCGCGGCAATTTCGCGCCATTTCTAAGCGTACTCCTTAAAGGTTTCCTTGTCCTTTTGTGACATTGATCTGAGTTGATCTCTGTCTGGTGCCATGTCCAAATTGTATTTGTATTGTTGGACGAATTCAGTACCAAGATCTCTGAATGTGCTAATCGTAGCACGGTTTAAACCCATGTACCATTTGAGTGCGGCACCGGTTAAACTATCCTGAAAGTAATGAATCAGTAGGTCCTGATTCTCCGTCTGAGCTGACATTCGCCGAGCGTACATCACCAGATGGCTCTGAGGGCAAGAGTTACCCTTGTACTTTTCAAAGTCGGGCACTTGAAATTTGTGCGAAAGTTTCACATTGGGGACCAGACAAAGGTCTGCGGCGTCCTTTCCAAATAGATCCTGACCGCGAATGGCTTGCAGTTCCTTCTGCATTTCCAAGAACTGTTCCTGGAATTCATCCATTCTATCGAACATAGTTTCCTTCTTATCAGAAGGGATCGGTTGAATCTGTCCTTCCGGGACAGTGTGCACCACAGGGGGTGGTACCGTGACTACGACAGTGAATCTTGGCATTTCCCGAAGTTTGTAACCTTTAGGAGTCTTCAGTATGCCCTTGGCATCTTCGCTTTCCCGAAGTTTGTAACCTTCAGGCCTAGCGGCTTCTATTATGATTCCATGATCTTCAGTGATCGGCGGAACATATCCTTCTGGGATATAGTTAACAGGCATGCCCCAGGGACGATCTTTCGGCATCTGATACCTAGGATCAAACTTCTCCACTATGGGCGCTGAGGTGATCTCTGAGATCACAGTCCTTTGTAGCTGAGCTTCTGCCATGGCTTGCATGTCGTTACGAAGCTTTCTCATATCCTCTCTCAGAGCGTCAATCTCTTCTTTCAACTCTTTGTTCTCTTCCTTAAGATCATCCATCTTTTTCTGACGATTGGCCCGAGTATTATACGAATGAGACAGTTTGACTCTAGAACCGAGACACAAACATGAGATTCATAGGTAAGAAGAATACACGATGTGAGAATGATGAATGCAATGATTATATTAATTGTTTTTTTGGTTTAATCAAAATAAACTTTGACAATTAGATTACAAATATCAAACAGTGGGGAAACCCCTTTTTATTGAAATTCAAAGGATTGGGGAAACGAAAATACAGTAGATTACAAAGTGCAGAAACAGAACCCTAGGCTAATGGGTCCCGAGAGAACTCGGGTGCTGATTCTGGTATCTTCCTTTTCTTTAACCGGGGCCCTTGAGCCGTTGTCGGGTTGTCATTCCTTTGCCAGGTGAAAGGAGCGAGCAAATTCCTTTGGTCATCCTAATTTTCTACAGCATGTTGCTCCAAAATCTCGATCAGAGCATCCTTATCTTTTAGCAGTTGCTGTATTTTGATGCACTCCACGTTGAGGGTACGGTACTTGTTCTTCCAAGACCTCCTCTCCCGTTGAACTTTGTTGAGAGTAACCTGAAGCTTTTCAGTTTCCTTCATGAAGTACATGACAGATTCCCTCGACGGAAGAATTCTGTAACGAGGATAAGGCATCTTTAGCTTGAGAGCTCTAGTTTATACCCAGTGGAGATAAGGCTCCACCGAGACACAGTCCGGTTTTCCTAGAGACTCCCGTCCTTTCTTATGAACATGTTTCCAAGTGTGCACTATTTCCGTCTTTAGTGCTCTGTCACTTTCTCCTTCCTTGAAGAAAAGACCTTCCAGATGAACATTCCAGGGAACATGTCTCATCGGGTATCCAAACTGACGGCGAACCAATATCGAATGATAGTTGATTCCTCCCTTAGTTCCTATAAGGGGTACGTTGGGGAAGTTTCCACAACGGTCAATGATCCTGATTCCATCATAAATCCTATTACACCAATCTATGTCAGAGTTGGTGAGAGACATGATCTTCTGCGACCAACGCAAGGCACTCTTATGATCCCAGAAAGCAGCAGACTTAGGTAAATGGGAGATAAACCATTTATAAAGCAGAGGTACACATCATGTGATCTCCCCTCCACTGTACAAATTCCCTATGTGTACAGAATGATATGCATCTGCGAGCAAAGTCGGTACAGGGTTTCCAATGAGAAAAACCTTAATGGAGTTGATATCGACGAAGTTATTAATGTTGGGCAACAGAAATAACCCGTAGGTGAGTAAAACAAAGATGCTCTCGAAAGCAGTCACGTTCCCGATACTGGCGAAGTACAGGGATTTATTTGTCAAGAACTGAGCTGGCAAACCTTGTATGCCACCCTTAGTGGTCATGTGAGTCCTGACCTCAGACTCGTCCAAATGAATTGCTCTTGCAATGGTCTGATTCTTTGGAATTTCCTCCAGTCCAGAAAATGAAGCTCGATCAGTGATATGTAAATTGATTAGATGAGAATATTCCTCTAGCGTTGGTGCTAGCTGGTAATCTAGGAATGTAAAGCAGTGATAAACCGGATCGTAGAATTGAATGAGCACGTCCATGATTCCCTCAATCACATGGACCCTTAACAGAGGGAGCAGACCTCCGTACTTGGCTCTGAAAGCCTCTTGGTTTGTGATCATTCTCGCCAAACCTCTTAAATCCTCTAGTTTTGGAATCCTGAAGGTGTACTTATGAGTTCTCCTTCTACCGAAATCCATTAGCGCAATCCTTTTCTCTGATATTTGCAATCACAGTCTT
Source organism: Lathyrus tuberosus (assembly GCA_022829125.1). NCBI lineage: Eukaryota > Viridiplantae > Streptophyta > Magnoliopsida > Fabales > Fabaceae > Lathyrus > Lathyrus tuberosus. The sequence goes on along the minus strand of JALAZF010000164.1, from coordinate 3,175,961 downwards.
AGTTTAATTTGAAAAACAGAGAGACTAGAAGAGAAATTTTTTGAATGTTTTAATGTTTTTTTTTTAATGAATGCATGAATGCAGCACACAAAAACATAGAAAAAACATGGGTTTAAAGGGTCGTTGTCATGAAGTCAAGGCTCTACCCATCCCCAAAGGTTTATACTAGGGTGATTTTTGTACCTGTACTCAAAATCATCAGTTCCTCCCAAGATAACAAACAGCAAGTGGATCACCAGCGAGCTGTATGAAATCTTAGAGTAAATGCTATTCACCGAGAATAGATCATCAGCCTCAAATGAGGGTAGTATCGCGTGACAACTATTTCCAATAGTTTCCGCACTACAAAAGGGCTGGCTCCTCTGCTTCTCAGACGTCACAATCGGCCCATTGCCTATGAGAGGGAATGGGTTACATTGGGAAGCCTCCACTGAGGTTGATGGTCGACCTCGTCGCCATCACTTATCTTAAGTGTATACTCAATCTTTCCACATGCGGCATCACACGCATTCCCATTAGCAGAAAAATAAACACATATATCAATTAGGAAAAGCAGTATATATATTTGTCCTAATGTCCTAGACCTTTTAAAAAGCTACGAATCTTATGTTCCTGACAGAAAATGGGTTCCCCGGTGGAAGTCCCAATCTGTGGTAAGAAGAGCCCCTACGGTGGGCACCACTTTTAAAGTTTCCACCTAAGAGATGGGAAGAGAACAAGATCTCGCTACAAAGGTGAGATAGATCCTAATGACAGTAATCCCCAGCAGAGTCGCCATTTTTCTGTAGCGAGCAGTTTTGGACGTGGTTGCGAAGCACTACCGCTCTTTGGTATCTACAGCTCGATTCATTTTTTATCCTATTAAAGCTGATGAAGGAAGGGAAATAGATGTCTCAAATTAACCCTGCTTGCAAACTGAGGTTAAACAGTAAAAACTGTTGGTTTACAGATGCTACAAAGATTCGGGGTCTCTATTGGGTGTATTTTTTTTTAAAAGTGATGTTCAGTCGATTGGTGGGAGGTTAGGACGGATGTGTGGAAGTATGGGATTTTGGGTTTTTGTTTAGTGTGCTCGCTAAGATCTTTCCTTTCAATCTTATGCCTACGTATTCCCGTTTACCAAAACAGGGAAATCAGAGCGTTCGTAGTTCCTCCTATTCTATGGGAGGAAATGGTTATTTTGGTGTCTTTTTCAAAGCCCAAGACGTGAAGCGAAAGGTAGTTTGTATCTTGTTCAAAGCCCAAGATGTGAAGCTGAAAGGTCTCAACTTTAGAGAGAATTTGTCATCTCTAAAGAGGGGTTTGTTTGTCAGAACCGTTTATAAGGGAGAATTACTTTAACCGGGATATGTGAATCCGGCAATGCCATAATTTCCTTTATAGGGGATTTCCAACCTAAAGGAGAAGACTTTAACTCAGTGTAGAGCAATGCTATCTTTCCTTAGGAATTTCTCATGCTAAAAGAGGGACAGTGGCATGGATGTAGATGATCCAGAGGCCTGCCGCTTACAGCAATTAGATGAAGGGGAAGGAGTTGTTGATGTTTGTGTACTGTGAACGAGGCACAACTTTGATGCTAAAAGGTTGATTGGATCAACCAGTGGTTTTCTTATACAAAGCCTAAGAGGAGGCTAATATGTGTCTCATACAAAGCCCGAGAGAGAGGCTAAAAGGTTTTGACTCAACGAGGGAATCTTTTGGTATGTTGTATAAAGCCCGATATGGAGGCTATTTGACTCAACAAGAGAGTTTTTGTATCTCGTACAAAGCCCGAGATGGAGGCGAAAGGGGTGATTGACTCAACGAGGGAGTCTCTGGTATCTTGTACGAAGCCCGAGATGGAGGTTAAAATTGTTAGCTCCGCTGGGGAGAATCATTGTACAAAGCCCAAGAGGAGGCTATGGTTACTGTTTCAGTTGAGTGACAGGTCCAGTATGCTGATTTAAAGAGAAAATCAGTTCTTATATGAGAAATGTTTGCACTCAGGGATTTTGATTCGACGATCAGGGATATTTCCTGTTCTTTAAGGAAGTGGGAAATCCAAAGGATATTGAGGTTGTCCGAGTCCACGGGGTTCCTTCCTATTTTTGAAGGGGTCACTTGAGAATGTCTTTGAGACTCAAGGATGTTAGACTGTCCGTGTCTAGAGTTTCATCTTTTGTACTATGCTTTGAGAAATAGTAGTAGACTCTTGGAAAAGACTGTTCTATGAAGATGACTAAGTTCTGTTCCTATACCTCTAGGAGGTCGTCGGGACAATTTGTACGAAGCCCAAGAGGAGGCTAGAAACTTTTAAGAAGCCGAATGGTCCTTGTATGAAGCCCAAGAGAAGGCTATTATTCCCGGAGGAAGAATCATTATACGAAGCCTAAGAGGAGGCTGTGAATACTTCTAAGAAGCCGACGTGTCCTTGTACAACGTCCAAGAGGAGGCGGGGATGCTTTTAGGAAGCCTGCGGGTCCTTGAACAATGCCCAAGAGGAGGCCGATGCTTTTAAGAAGCCGATGGGTCCCCAAACCCCGAGAAATTCAAGACAGGCTATTCACGAGGAATAGATCAAGCTAGGAAAGTTCGAGAATTTGGAAGAAACTCAAGAGATGCCATTCACGGAGAAAAGATCATCTCTGGGGAATAGAGTTTCTTGACAAGTGCTTTTAAGAAGCCTATAGGTCCCCAAACCCCGAGAAATTCAAGACAGGCCATTCACGAGGAATAGATCAAGCCAGGAAAGTCTGAGAATTTGGAAGAAACTCAAGAGATGCCATTCACGGAGAAGAGATCATCTCTGGGGAGTAGAGTTTCTTTGACAACTTCTACGAGTGACAGTCTATGAAAGGGTTCACAGAGAATGCTGCCTTTCATATCTCCATATTGTTTAACCCCAAGAGGAGGGAAGACTGTGTCTGGTAATCCTATGGGGATCTAGTTTTGACTATTTAAGAGTGATCAACGGGTTTAATGCTAGACGTAGTTGCCAGGGAAACTCTAAATATCTATACTATTATTACACAGTTGATATGAGTTTATGAAAGAAGACTTACAGCGAAACAGCCCCACAATACAGTTATATGTATATGAAAGCGGTAAATGAAAGCATATAAACACTTACTCGGTTGTAGAGCTTTCATGCTGTTTGGTTAGTTGTTCAACAAAGAAAGATTGAAAACAACAGTATATTCAAAATCAAAGGAGAAAGTGCTTTGAAAAAGAAAGATTTGGGTCTTACAGCTCAAGGAGAGGCCCAAGAAGTTTTAAAGAAAAAGAGTGGGGCTTATAACACGAGGGTAGGCCCAGATAATATTTCGTTTAAAATGGCGATCGCGCCGAGATTTTCTTTTAACGCAAAGGGGCTTATACAATATCTGAGGCCCAAAGTGTTTTGGTTAAAAGGGAATTGGTTCTTACACTCTAATAGAGGCCCAAAAGTTTTGAATGGGTCTTATAGCTCGAGGAGAGGCCCAGTTGATTTTTTAAAAGGCGACGATCGCGCCGTTTACTTGTACAGAGGGACTTATACAATAAGTGAGGCCCAAAATGGTTTGTACAAGGGGGTTGGGTCTTACACTCTATTAGAGGCCCAAAAGTTTTGAATGGGTCTTATAGCTCGAGGAGAGGCCCAGATGGTTTATCTTTAAACTGGCGACGATCGTGCCGAATTTCAAAAATGTACAGAGGGACTTATACAATAAGTGAGGCCCAAAATATTTCTGTACAAGTGGGTTGGGTCTTACACTCTAATAGAGGCCCAAAAGGTGTTTGAAAATGATTTTTGAGGGTTGAATTAATCAAAAACCCTAATTTATTTCCAAAATGTATTTTAATTGAATAAAAATTCAATTAAAATGATCAAAAATTGTTTAACATGTGGGAAACAAATTATGATCTTGGATTAATGCTTCAAAAATCAAGTATTAACCTACAAAATAATTAGAAGTCATTAATCTTTACAAAATCAAGAGGAAAAAATATTTTAAATGTCAAAAACAATTAAAATATTAATTCTTTGCAAAAATATCAATTATATGAAATAAATAATATTTTTGGGATTTTTTGGGAAAATAAAATATTTTAACATTTTTGTGAATTATTAAAAAAAGAATCAACTCAAAATCATTAAAACTCAGAGAGAAATTAATTTTTGAATCAATTAAATAAAAATCACAAAATTCAAATATTCAAATGTTGGAAAATGGCGCCAAGAACAAGGGAAAGAACACGCGCGTGTTCTGAGTTTCCCAGATTTGCATTTTCTATCCAATCTCACTGAATACTTAATCATATCATGCAATCCACATACCAATCAACTCGTTTCAACCTCACGATCATGTCTATGACAATTAATTTCATTTAAATTAAACATACAACAAGAAATCATGAACAATCCTCAAGAACCCTAGATTCTGCATGAAGGCTGGGATTTTTGATACACGATTCAAACAATGCAATTAATTGAGGGGAAACATTTCATGCATGATTATGAACATATGGCCAAATTATTGTGCAGCAAAAATTGCATGGATCATAGAGTTAGAAGAGCTCATGCTTACCACTTGCAGTCGGTGATCGTGATTTATGTTGGAGGTGTTACAGATGAGTTGTGATGATCTGAACAGCTTCCCTACACCCTATGGAGTGTGTTTGAATGCTTGGACTTGATTGAAGTTGGCTGGATCATTTCATGGCATCTCAACTGCAACTTAGTTAAAACCTTAAGCAATTGACTGGTGATTCTGAGAAATCAGTGTTCCAGTTGTTGTTTAAGTGTTTGATCAGCTCATATGTGATGTATATGAGGTGTGTGTGTGATTGGTTTGATTGGAAAAGATCTCAAACTCAAAACCCGATAGTGACTTGCCTTAGAAGGCAAAATTGGAGTGAAAGAAGAGATTTTGAGGAAAGCATCTGTTTGATGGCTTTGGTGTACTCAAACTGATCACAATTGAGCTCTATTTATAGTAGAGCAAGTTTGTTTTGCAAGGAATAGTGAATGGCAACTGCTGAGTAGGTTTGGCCAATGTTGGCAAATGAAAATCCAAGTCTCCTCTAGCCATTGACTAGAGGTTAGGGGACAAGCTGCTGGTTCCCTTGGTCTTGGATAAGTCTTGACTGAATTCAATTGCTAAGAGCTCAGTCCATGCCACCTTGATGCTTCCATTGAATGCTCAAATCCAAAATTGAAGTCTTGTCCCTATTTTGGCAATTCTAGGTTCAACATGCTATTTCTTGTTCCAAAGACTTTGGAGGCTTGGCTCAGCGATTGTCCCCTTTAGATTCAATCCTCAGATGTGTCCAAAGTGATGACAAGGCTTGGAATTGGCTGATTTTGGCAAATAGACCAAAAGTGCAAAAATCTGCCTTGTCTTGGCAGATTTCAGCAAGGCATCTTGCCAATGTCATATCTCATAGCTCAAATTGAATTTGGTAATGTTCTTGGCCATTTTGGAAAGCCCTTACATGATACAACAACTGTTTGAACATGTTTGGTTTTGATCTCTTTTGAATCCAAGTGAAAAATCCCCCTACATTTGGAAAAAAGTAAAGGCAGATTCTGACTTAGTGAAATTTTCACTAAGTGTTGGAACAAAGTGACTTTTCTTGATTTTGATCACTCCATAACTCAAAATTCATGAGGAATTTGGACATAGGTCAGTATGAAGCTTTTGTAGAGGGCAATGTGATCTACAAATCAAGCTTTGAATGGGGAACAATGGCCTTGTGGTTTAGGAGTTACGGTCCTCTAAAGTTGGCACTTTAGTGTCACTTTTTCCATAACTTAGAAATTTTTCTAAGTTTTTATGGTTACCCCTTTTACAAGTTATCCCACTTTCTTTGATTTTTCTTGATGAATGATGATTCAAATCATACATTAACATCATTTTAGGGTTAAAAATCCATTTTGGTGAAGAATCTCAAAAAGTCAAAGTTGACTTTTATGCACAGTTGACTTTTTATCAGATGAATTCCAAACTGTGCAATTCTTCAGGAAATCATGTCCTTGACCTAAATCAAACTTGATGGACATGTTCCATGGGTGTCATAGGGTATATTGAATCATGTCTTAGGGTTTGGGAGCATGTCCTGGTCAAAAGTCAAAGTTACAGTTGACTTTCCTCGCGAAACCCTAATTGTGGTGCAGATGAAATTGAGACTTGTTGCTCAAGCTTCTTGGATTAATACATTGTTGCAAATGGATCAATATAGTATATTAAAGACCCTCAAATCCTCTCTTGAGGTCTTGGCTCATGATTTGTCCCAAAAGTCAACTTAGGGGTGAATTAGGTCAAGAAACCCTAATTCTTGATTTTTTATGTATGCATCCCCTGAGATCAAATTGACTTGATGATTGGGTCCATGAGGTTCCATGGAGTATATTAGGTTATGTTTTGGATCATTGGCTTGTGCCCAGATGAAAAATTTCCATCTGGAGACCCTGGTCGACCAAAACCCTAATTTGGTGACACTGTCGATCTTGAGACTTGATCCACCTAGAAGGGAGCAGCCTTGTGCTTAATCCTTGAAGTGGGAGTCCTTTTGATCCATTGTGGATATTCTAGAGGCTAGACAAGTTAAAGATCAAGTCATTCCTTGATTGATCCTTTGTCTAAGGCTCTAAGAGGGCTTAAAACCCTAGTTTTGATTGTAGTGAATGCTCAACAACCCTTGAGGCATTTGATGAGGCATGATGGTTCATCATATTGTGATGATGATTTGCACAATGATGGGAAATCTTAGTGGTCAAAATTTGGGGTATGACACCTTCTGACTCACAATAAAGCACAACAGTTTACCAGATCGAACTCCGAAGGTGCACTTTGTAGGATTCAACCATAGTCTGAACTTTCGGAGTCTGTCAAACAGTTTCTTCAGATGTACCAAGTGATCTTCATCAGTCTTGGACTTGGCAATCATATCGTCCACATAAACCTCAATCTCTTTATGGATCATATCGTGAAAGAGGGTTATCATGACACGTTGGTATGTTGCCCCTGCGTTTTTCAAACCGAATGGCATGACTCTGTAACAGTATGTACCCCAAGGCATGATGAAAGTGGTCTTCTCCATATTAACTAGGGACATCTTGATCTGATTATATCCCGAGAAACCGTCCATGAAGGAAAAGATTGAGAACTGTGCAGTGTTGTCTACCAAGACATCAATATGAGGCAGAGGAAAATCATCTTTCGGGCTTGCCTTATTGAGATCTCGATAATACACACACATTTTGAATTTCCCATCTTTCTTTGGAATGGGACGATGTTAGCAACCCATTCAGAATATTCGAGAGTGGCTAGGAATCCAGCATCAAGATGTTTCTTTACCTCTTCTCTGATTTTAAGTGTCATGTCGGGTCTGGTCCTTCTGAGTTTCTGCTTGACAGAAGGACATTCGGGCTTGAGTGGCAAGTGATGTTCAACGATGTTGGTATCCAACCTAGGCATATCTTGATAAGACCAGGCGAAGATATCAACATACTCTTTCAATAACTTGACCAACTCGGTGCACTGGCTCTTTGTGTGGCTGAATCTCTTTCTGCTCGTGCTCAAGGAGCCTTGCTAGTTCAGCCGGTAATTCACAATATTCCTCACCATCTTCATCGGCTTGGTTGATTGGAATACCAGAATTACAATGGATGTTTGCCATGTTGTTATCAATGCATTTATTTGTTCTGCATGTTTATGAATTTGTTTAGAATGAGCTATTTTGAAAGGTGAAAATAAAAGAAGCTTTTGCCATTTGTTTGTGAAAAAATAGTAAAGTAAAGAAAAAAAATAGAGCATGATTTGAATGCAAAAAAAAATTTATTTATTGATCACATAATATTTCAAAAGCGGGAGGCCCTTTACAAGCTATCCACTCGTCTCGGGCGAGGACGAGGGAACGAGAAAGCAAAATGCATTACATGTTTATAGGAAAAACCATGGGAATCACATTAGATGTTCAATTGTTGAGCTTGAAGCCAGACGGGAACTTGCGTATGAAGCTTGCCCTCTGATTGCTAGGACCAGCATCATCAATGGATGCCATGATGTCACCCTTCTAGAAACCGGCGCTACTGAACTTGATCAAGTTGCACTGCTTCTGACCATGTGAGCTAGCTTGTCGACCAGGACGATTACCCAATCCAAAGCGATCATGCTTCTCTACCACATCCAAAAAATTCCCCCAGCCAGGCAAGGCACCTCTCTTAATGGTCTCTTTAGCATTCTTGGTAGACGAAAAGGTCATTCTTGGTGATCTACTTTGACTAGTTGAAGCGGAGCTGACATCTTCGAACTTAAGACATTGCAATGGCACCTCAGTTATGCCCTCATCAGTCTCGACATATCGGAAGGATGATAACTCGCTTACTATTAAATCCTCTTCACCACAAACGATGACCAGTTGATCGTCAATCATGAATTTCAGTTTCTAATGCAATGTGGAAGTAATTGCCCCTGCGTCATGGATCCAAGGTCGACCCAGTAAGGAACTATATGCAGGATTGATATCAATCACTTGAAAAGTAGTGGTAAATAAATGCGGTCCAGTCTTAATGGATAAATCCACTTCACCAATAACTTGCCTTCTCGAACAGTCAAAAGCTCTAATAATTAAAGCGCTTGGCCTCATCTCGCTCTCTTTTACCAGCAGTTGACCCAACGTGCCCTTAAGCATCACGTTGAGAAAAGAACCGGTATCCACAAAGACACGAGATAACAAGGCGTCCATGCAAGTCACCGATATGTGCAAGGCTCGATTATGGGCAGTTCCTTCAGGAGGCAACGCTGACTCGTTGAAACCAAAATACCGACTTGCAGTTATGTTTGCGACCACATCATCAAACTACTATACGGGGACGTCGCGCATTACATGGACAACATTTAAAACTTTCAGTAAAGCCGATCTGTGTGCGAGTGAGCTCATGAGCAAGGATAAGATTGAATTCTTTGAGGGTGTTTGCCCCAGTTGATCCACAATCTTAAAGTCACTCTTCTTGATCAGCTTGAGAAATTCTTGATCATCAATTACTTCTTTACTTTTAGTAATATCCTCAGATGGAGCGACTAACACTGATGCAGAAGTAGATGCCCCTTGTTGCACAATAGGTGTTGTTGAAGCAGACTACTCCCTGGGAGGAACAACAATTGCAATTTGCACTGGCTTAGATGTGACCTTCGGAGCAAACACTCACCCACTACGAGTCATGCCTCCAGCGGTGGTTACATTCACAATTTCAGATTCAAAGAATTGAATTTTGCGGCCTCCAGAAAACACGGTAGAACCATACTTCCAAGGTACCTCCTTCAAATTCTGATACGGGAAAGGCTTCGGCCCACAAACAGCGATCAGATGTATCTTCTTCTTAGGAGCTTCCACGAGAACCTTTCTATATACGATCGTGAACGGCTCAATGGTAGCTACCTCATCTACAGACTTGGATCTATCAAACAGAACCACACCTTGGTTCATCAAGATCTGAACACAACCTTTCAACCTTCGGCACTGATTGAGATTGTCATCACAAATCTGGAACTTCTCATGAAGACCCTTCAAAAACCCTTGCTAATTCAACTTCTTAAACACAACGGTCATCGGAGTTTTCACTTCGTCGACATCTCTGATCAACTCAGCCCCTTGATCATCTTCAACCATGTTAACCCCCGGTCCACCATCAGTAGGCAGAGGTTTAGTTTGTATGTTAGGCTGATCTTCGGCAAATGTCAAGATTTTCCGATCAATAAGCTCTTAAACCTTGGTCTTTAAAATAATGCAATCTTCGGTAGCATGTCTTATGTACCCAGAATGGTAAGCACAAGATGCATTCTGGATTATGCTTCAAGCTGAACGGAGGAATTGCAGGTGCGGTCTCTTTTGGAACAATTGCCCCTTGATGAACCATATAAGGGAATAACTCTGTGTATGGCACAGGAATTTTGTCAAAATTCGGGCGCTTGTGGTTGTTTTGATTATTGTTGTTCTGTCTGTTTTGCTGATTACCATTGTTTTGCTGAGATTGTTGACGTTACGACTGTTGCTTTTGAGAATTCTGAGCTTGTTGTTGTGGATGATACTGATATGATGATTGTTGGTACTGGGCAGCAGCGATGTAAGGATAGAGATAGTATGGCATGGGAGCCATAGGAGCCTGATACTGAGGAGGGGCTTTTGCTATCACAGCATTCGCCTCACCTTCTTTCTTCTTCGAATAATTGCTCTGAGGTTTCTTGTTGGTTGATTGTTGACTCGCGGAACAAGCAATCTTACCAATTTTCAAACCTTTCTCAATTCTTTCACCAATGGTCACAACATCAGCGAATTTTTAAGAAAAACTACCCACCATTTTCTTGTAGTACAACCCTTGCAAAGTACTCATAAAGATATTAACCAACTCCGTGTCAGAAAGAGCAGGTCGCACACGAGAGGCCATCTCGCGCCATCTCTGTGCATATTCTTGAAAGTTTCAGTTGTACGCTGAGATTGATTTTGTAACTGCAATCTGGTAAGAGCCAAATCAAGATTATACTTGTATTGTTTCAAGAAAGCTTCGAACAAGTCTCTCCACGAGCGAATCTTGCTACGCTCTAGACCCATATACCAATCCAAAGAAGATCAAGACAAGCTATCTTGAAAGCTATGCACTAGCAATTCATCATTGTCAATGTAGGATGCCATTTTCCTACAGTACATCGTCACGTAACTCTGCGGACAGGTCAACCCTTTGTACTTTGGAAGCTCTGGAATCTTGAACTTTTGCGGCAACATAACATTGGGAATCAAACACAAGTCTTTGGCATCCGTGCCAAAAGCAGAATATCCTTCGATCGCTCTGATCCTTTCATCTAACAACTTATAATCAGTAGGCCTGTTATGATCAGCGGGTCTAACTGAGACGGGTATACCAGCCTAGGATTCATCATCTGACTAGAATTCTGACCCATCTGAAAACCATATTGATAACCAGGAGGAGGTACCACATCGGCTGAGGATGCCCCAAGATAAGGCATTATAGAATGAACACCCTGAACAGCAGTTTGAGCAGATTGAGACAAACCAGAATATAAATTGGAGGACCTCTGTAAACATGTTCATCTTCATCAGGGGTCTCAACATCAATAGGCACAAGAGTTTGGCGAGCCTGTGCCTGAGGAATCGCATGGTCATCATGCACCACAGGAGGTGGAATCGGAGTAGGCATGCCCCATGGGTAAGCAACAGAATTTCCATTGGGCATGGGTACAACAAAAGGTTGATATGGCACAAAAGTATTACCACCGGCAATCTGAGGAGTGAAATTCGGGGGCATTCCCCAAGGAAAAGCAGTAAGCATCCAATTCGTACCAGGCTGAGAGCTTGATAGATGACAGTAGGTTGAACAACAGAAGTAGAAGTAGTAACAACAGGAGAAGTAGTAACAACAGGAGAAGAAATCACCACATGAGGGACAACAGTTGCATCAGTAACGGTTACAACAACAGAAGTAGCGGCAGAAGCGTCCATTTGAGCGCGAAGGAACTCCATGATAACGTCCATGTTGGTCTGAAACTGATCTATCCAACCTTGAAACTGAGCCAACGTTTCCTTGTAGGCAACATTCTCTACTTTGAAATCAGCCATGATCTTAGATTTGCTTAAGCGAGTGAAATAGCGACGTCGAGTCGTCGTCTTGCTACAAGGCAAAGAAGGACTGTGTAAACATTTGTTTTCTGGATGAGGGACGTGTATATGTGTACATGAATGAATGCAATGCATGCAAAAATAAAGTTTTAAATTCCAAGAATTCGTAATCTTATCTTTATTAACAATAATCATAAAGCATACAAGTAAAGGTGCAAAGATAAAACTGGCAAGAAACTTCTTCATTCAATAAAGGGAAAGAAGTACAAGTCAAACACAACTCAAATATCTGCCTTTTGGGCTGTAACAAGATCAGCATGTATCCTATCAAAAACCACCCTACAAACAAATAAGAAGTGAAAAACAGCCCAGGGAGTCTGATGCGACAGCACATCAGCATATGCATCCCTTAACAACCCTGGCAAGTCCTCCAATGCGTGCTTAGAAAATTTGGCTAGACGGTCGTGTCTCTCACTCCAATACTTCGCATCCTATATGAGGTTGCGTAACAAAGAATGGTTAGGTCCCTGAAGAAGATCCTGTAGAAATGTCTATTTTTGATCCAAGAGAACTTGCAGATGGCGGCTCTGGCGCTCCCAATGAGTACTCTCTATGCTGAGCTGGTTGATCTCCTCTCGGCTCTGATGTGCTTGATCTTGAAGCTTCTGAATCTCACCAAAGGCTTTGTCGAGCTTGGGTTGACATTGAGAAAATTCTTTTGCCAACTGGTCAGCACGATCTTGTTCACTTTGCAGCTTAGCCTTGAACTCTGATAACTTCCCTCGAAGCTTTCTAAGTTGTTTTTTGTAGCTTAACTCATCCTTGTGGGCTTGATACTGAGCGTCGGCGAGTTGTCTCTTCTTTGAGGTAAGTCCATCGTAGGTACTCTTCAAAGCATCACCCACTTTCCTCCGTTTGTTCTGTTCAACTTCCACCTCTTTGAGCATGCGCTCTCTCTTCTAATGGAGCTCAATCTGTAGGCTTTCCTTCTCGGATGTGACTCTGTCAAGGTTAAGACGAAGATCAGCATTCTCCTTCTTCAACATCTCAATAGTCCGCTTGAGTTGGTCGACTTTAGATGGACGAACAATGGCAAGTTCAGGAAGTTTGACATTCATGGAAGGCTCAGAAGGAAATGGCAACAAGATCTCTTTGACTCGTTCCTTGACCCAAAGTGTGTAAGCTTCCTTGGCTATGCAATTCGTCTTACCCAAATCGGCTCTTCCTTCACGGTGAATTTGTGCCCAAGCAGCACTAAACCTCTTTAGTAATCCCCTGTCATCAACCCCTTCATGAAAGATAAACTCTTCCACAACCTCAGGATCCGGCTTGTCAACCATAAGATATCCCAACTCACGGAAGGCAAGTCTCATATTGTAGTTAGTTCCACCCTTTGTACCCAAGAGAGGCACATTGGAGAATTTACCACAATTAAGAATGATCTTAGTATCGTCGAAGACTCGAGAATACCAAGAGATGTCATCAGCAGTAAGAGACATAATCCATTGAGACCATTTGAGATTTCCTCTATTCTCGACAAAGGAACCCTTGTGCGAAAGGTGAGACATGAACCATCGGTACATCAAAGGATCACAGTAGACAATAGTTCCTTTCTTTTTTTCATTCGTAGAATGAATAGAATAATAGGTATCAGCAAGAAGTGTAGGAACAAGGTTCTTGGACAAGAAAATACTGATGGCAACTTGATCCACAAAATGGCGTTGAAAGCCTTCCAGCTTTGGCAATAAGGGGAAACTTAGGACAACCGCTGGTGTAGACAAAAGAAACCTGATCCTTGATCTCAACCCCCAAGATATGAGAATACTCCTCAAGTGTAGGTGCTAACTGATAATCCTGAAATGTGAAGCACCTAAGTGGCGGGTCGTAGAACTAAACAAGTGTATGAATGGCAGTGATGTTGACTTCAGTGATGAGGATGAACAACAGATTACCATAATCATCTTTGAAAACCCCTCTGTTATCTTCAACCACACAGGATGTTAAACCTCTCAAAGTCTTCAGCTTAGGCTCCACAAACTTGAAGCTAAAGATACCTCTGCAACCAATACTCATCTCTATGATACTGTCAACAAAGAACAAGCCTTCGAATAACCTAGAAATGCACATGCAAAAATTAATTTACATGATGAAATGATATGCATCACAAGAATCAAGAAGCCAGCACAGTCTGAATAATCAATTCTGAATAATCTGGATATCTGCATATATAATTTTGTGTCGGTGCAAAATAATATGGCGTGCGTGAGAGAACAAAGGTATGAAAAGACTTGGTTTCCTGCAAAAACCTCATATCCCTCTCACATGTGTGATCTAGACTCGACAAGGAGGTCCCTAGAAGGTCTCCCAAACCATAGGACTCAAGTGAAAACCCCCCGCCTTTCGTAACCCAAAATTTGACCTCCCATTTTGCCTTTTGCATAAGCATGTGAATTCGCATCGCTAGCATACACATTGGCACTTTTTCCTCTGTGGTTTTGTTGCAGGAATATTCAAGTTTTCTAAGCTCGATTAATCATATCCTCACAAAGTCATCACATCATCAACACAAGCAAAAAATAAAAGTTTCCATGCCTATTCATCAAAGCAAAAGGTCAAAAATTGGAATCATGGCCATAACACCTTTTTTCAAGCAGATTGGGTAAATCTTGGATGTGTTAATCGATTAACCGTTTGCTAGTGCAAAGTGGTTAATCGATTAACCCTTGTAATTTGGCAGATTCTGCTGCATTTTCATGACAACAACTTTTCCTCCACTTTTTCGGGTCTACTTGGTTCTAGCATTGTGTGGAATATTCTAGACATCTCTAGACATTTCAAGACCTTTCAAGACACTTTAAGGCATTTTATTCCATTACATCACTTTGAATCAAGACTACCATGTAACTTCATTTCCAAGCATGAGGACCATTTGATTTAGACTTGCATTGGGATTGCTCCACTGAGTTAACCAACTAACTAACTGAGTCAACTTCCGACTCAGTGATTTAAGTGTAACTAACTCCAAAGCAAGCTCCAAAACACACTCCAAAGCATATTCTAAACCTAGCCTACTCCAAAGCTAGCCTCTATATAAAGAAACCTTCACATTTATGGAAGGGGACTTCAATCATTTTTAAAATCCTTCACTCTTCACTCTCTCATTTCTCTTAATTCTCTCTGCATTTTCTGCAACTTCTTCACATTCATATTCATCTTCTCCTAAAAACCACACCAGAGCTCAATTCCACCATTGAAGAGTAGCAAATTTCACATTGAAATTACTTTCTCTTGAGCTTAAACCTCCATCACATTGCATTTCTTCCTGGATCTCTGTAGTTACAACAACTTGCACTTCAATTCAAGTGTTCAATTCAATCGTTTTAGTGAAAATTCTATTTCAGAGCATTTATCGCGTTTTGATTGGTTTCACTACGATTTAAGAACAAGCTCGGAATTCTCTGGTTTTCTTGGATTCTTCTCACTACATTTCACTCACAACAATCACCAAGGCAATTCTCCGCCTTGTAGGTTGGTAACTCTTGCTTAATCTACTGTTTCGATCACTTTCGGGCATTTTTGATGTAGTTTCGATAGATTTTCGGTGTTGATTAATCATGTGATTGTTTGATCTTTGATCACCATGTTTAATTCTTTCAATTGATGATTAATTGCTTCTACTTGATGTAATTTTCGTGCACAAATGTATGCCATAACATGAAGATGATTGGATAAGTGATTAATTGTTGGAAGTGCTTTTGAAAACTGATTTTTCAGCCACTGTCCCAGGGTTAATCGATTAACCATTTGCCAGTGCAAAATGGTTAATCGATAAACACCTCTGTTTTTAGCAAATTTCTGCTGTTTTTCAAGGGTTAATCGATTAACCACTTTGCACTAGCAAATGGTTAACCGATTAACACTGAACCAGAATGTCATTTTTGCCTATTTTGAATCTTGTTTGTTATTTTTCCTCATTTAACTTCCATGGCTTGATATGCTTGATATTTGTGGATGTTTTATGAGTTGTCTAACTTCTGTTTGAAGCATGTTTGCAAACTTTCAATGCACGATTTATCGATTATGGAATTGTTTGCATTTTTGGCATTGTATGATCATGATGCTTCTTGCACACTTATGTTTACACGATAACATGATTTGTGATGCATCCTAATTGACATTTGGTATTGCCTTTCATTTTCTTCCTTGATCATATTAAGTTTGTTCTTCATTGAGCAAATTTAATCTTGTATAATCAATAATCTGCACGTTTTCTTTGAAGATCTTCCGATCCGTTTGGAAGATTGTTGGCTTGATCATTCCCTTGATCAATTGATTAAAACTTTGTTTCGATTAGTCAATCTCCCCCTGTTTCCATCTCTATGATTCTTTAGAGCCTTGTTCTCTTTATCCCTTGTTGAGTTGGAGTTCTGCACGACGCATCGTAGCACTGTACAATTTGGCGCTGTTACTCTGTCGATTTCAATCTCTGCACTATACTCTTGTGCTAGAGAAGGGATGAGAGTGGACAAATTACTACACTCATCTTGATTATTTTAGGTAGGGGATTAATGACCATGTGCCTGGAATAATCGCCTCTATCTCTAGAATGTAGTGTTCTCAATCCTCAATCGAGTCGATCCATGATCACTCTTGCCCCTTTCAATCTCTCTTGTGATCAATCACCATTTCCTCAGTTAAAGATCTTTGTCACTTTGGGTTAGCAACCTCCTTTTGGTTCAACACCCTTTCTTTTAGTCAATCATTGCTTGTTGACTCCCCATCAGTGTTGTGATCATTCTTTCTTTGGTTGATCGCAACCAAAATGTCAAAGCCAATTCTCTTTTTCCCAGCAGTCGCTTTTATTTTCTTCGGTTAATTACAGTCTCCCTGTTCAACACCGAAACCCCTGGCAGAGTTCACAACCTTTTCTTGGTTCTTCCTCCCTTTTAATTGGTTAACCACTGTCTGTTAGTTAAACACCAATCTGCACTTTTTCTCAGTTAATCACGGTCTATCTATTAACATACTGGGCTTCTTTTGAGTTAATCACATTCTCTTAGTTAATTACTCATTTCTTTTTCTATTAATAACGGTTATTCTGTTAACACCAAATCCCCAATGGGTCACAACCTTTGCTTGGTTCTACACTTGTCCTTTGGGTCACAACCTTTACTTGGTTCCACACCCGTCCTTTAGGTCACAACCTTTGCTTGGTTCCACACCCGTCCTTTAGGTCACAACCTTTGCTTGGTTCCACACCCGTCCTTTAGGTCACAATCTTTGCTTGGTTCCACACTCGTTCTTTCGGTTGACCACTGTTTATCAGTTAATATACTAAAATCCCTTCAGAGTCGAACACCTTTTCTTGGTTTAGTACTCTCGCTTTTTGGTTCATCACATCCTGCCTGTTGACACCAAACACTTTGCTCTTCACAGAGCCTTAACATCATTTTTCGGTTAATCACTGCCAGTCAGTTAACAAACCGAATCCTCATTCTCTCGGTTTTGACACCATCCCCTTTATTTGGTCCCCCAGTAGAGTCGTTAACCCTCTGATCCCCAGCATAGTCGCTACAATCTCTTTTCTTCTTTTTCTCTCAGTTTCAACACCAACCCCTTTGCTTACTCCTCAGTAGAGTCGTTATTATTCTTTTACTCATTTACCTTCTTGGTTTAGACACCATATTTTTGCTTTATACTCAGCAAAGTGGTTTTTTTCCTGTGTCCTTCTCTCTTGGTTTTGACACCAATCCTTTTGCTTTCCCCAGTGGAATCTTTCTATCTCTTTTGCTCTTGGTTTTGACACCATTTTCCTTTCCTTTCTTGTCTTTGTTCCCCAAACTACGTAGGCTCTGAATTCCTCATTGCACTATGAGGATACGTAGGCACGAGATTGTAAAATCTTGGCGAGTCACATTCCTTTTCCTTTTCCTTGGTTTCATGAACTACGGAGCTCTGATTTCCTCATTGCACTATGAGGGTATGTAGGCACGAGGGCCCCAATCCTCCGCGAGCACTTTCTTTCTTTTTCTTTTCTCCTTTTCTCATAAGTCTTTAGATAGATAACCCATCCAAGCCTAGAAGCAAGCAAAATGGTTCCCGTCGAGTATGATGGATGCGTAAGGTGCTAGTACTTTCCTTTCGCATAACCGACCCCCTTACCCGTTTCTCTTCCCCTTGGGTTTTATCGATATTTTCCCTATCCTTTGGGACTAAATAAAGTTCGGTGGCAACTCTGTTGTATATTTGAGTGTGCGATTCACTCAGGTATAATCCCCCTAGCTTCACCACCATAGCGAATTCTCGCAGGACGAAGGTATTCTCAAGCGAATCACAGTCTAGGATGTGGCTCTCGTGACAATCCAACGTACAAAACGCAGGCGTCACGACTATCCACGTTCTATCATATATGCATGCTCAAGCTCGGTGATTGAGCTTATCTCTAATAATATCTACCCATCCCAACAACAGCAGAATATATAGCAGATATCCAGAATATACAACATATGAATATTCAAAGCAGTAAAGAAATGCAGTAAATAACATAAAGACAAAGCAGGGTAAAGCATAAAGATAAAGCGAGTAAAGCGCAAAAGATAAACACCCAATCAAACCAGAAAGCAAACAAAACTAGGCAAGACCCTAACATGCAAGAGCAAGGACTCCCCAGCATAGTCGCCAGCTGAAGCTAGCAGGATTATACCTGAGTGAATCGCACACTCAAAGATACAACAGAGTCGTCACAGAACTTTATTTAGTCCTAAAGGACAGGGAAAATAGCGATAAAACCCAAGGGGAAAGAGAAACGGGTAAGGGGGTCGTTTATGCGAAAGGAAGGTACTAGCACCTTGTCATACCCCAAATTTTGACCACTAAGATTTCCCATCATTGTGCAAATCATCATCACAATATAAATGTACCTTTGTACCTCATTAGTCTCCCCAAAGATGGGTGAGCGACCACTACAATCAAACTAGGGTTTCAAACGCTCTCAGAGTTCTTAGACAAAGGATCAATCAAGGAATGACATGACCCTTAACTTGTCTAGCCTCTAAAATATCCACAATGGATCAAGAGGACTCCCACTTCAAGGATTAAGCACAAGGCTGCTCCCTTCTAGGTGGATCAAGCCTCAGGATCGCCAGTGTCACCAAATTAGGGTTTGGTCGACTAGGGCCTCCAGATGGAAATTTTCCTCTGGGCATGAGCCAATGCTTCAAAGCATATCCTAATACGCTCCATGGAACATCATAAACCACATCATCAAGTCAATTTAGCCTCAGGGGATGCATACATCAAAAATCAGGAATTAGGGTTTCTTGACCTAATTCACCCCTAAGTTGACTTTTGGGACAAATCATGAGCCAAGACCTCAAGACATGATTTGAGGGTCTCCAACATACCACGTTGATCCATTTGCAACAATGGATTGACCCAAGAAGCTTGAGCAACAAGTTTCAATTTCATCTGAACCACAGTTAGGGTTTCGCGAGAAAAGTCAACTGTAGCTTTGACTTTTGACCAGGACATGCTCCCAAGCCGTGGGACACGATTAAATACACCCTATAACACCCATGGAACATGTCCATCAATTTTGATTTAGGTCAAGGACATGATTTCCTAAAGGATCACACAGTTTGGAATTCATCTGATAAAAAGTCAACTGTGCACAAAAGTCAAACTTTGACTTTTTGAGATTTTTCATAAAAATGGTTTTTTAACCCTAAAATGATGTTAATGTGTGATTGGAATCATCATTCATCAAGAAAAATCAAAGAAAGTGGGATAACTTGTAAAAGGGGTAACCATAAAAACTTAGAAATTTTTCTAAGTTATGAAAAAAAGTGGCAAGGGTACCAACTTTGGAGGATCATAACTCCTAAACCACAAAGCCATTTTTTTCCATCCAAAGCTTGATTTGTAGCCCTCATGACCCTCTACAAAAGTGTCAACTACACTTCATCCCAATTCATCATGGATTTTGAGTTATGGTTGGATCAAAATGGCTAAAAACTTAAAATTGACATTTTTCAGCACTTAGCCAAAAATCTGCCTTGTAATTTCAGCACAACGTCCCAACTTCAAGGCTGTTTTTCTCCATGATCCAAGTTGAACCAGGTCTAGTGTCAAACATCAAAGTTGAAGTACGTCATCTAAGCTTTCCGAAAAGTCCTAGAACGTCCATGTAGCATACTCGAGCAGGGAGTTATGGATCTTACAAAAAGGCTTGCTGCATCTGAATTTTTCAGGGCAGATTTGCACATTTTTTGTGCCACACGAATTTTCAAGCCTTGTCATCATTTTGGACACATCCAAGGATCAAATCCAAGTGGGATGATCTGATCCATGAACCTCCCAAGTCCAAGGAACCAAAAAAAGCATGCCAAAACCTAGAAATCCCTAAAAGAGGGACAAAACTCCAATTTTGGTTTGGAGCATTTAATGGATGCTTAGAGGTGGCATGAACTGAGCTTCCTCCAACTGAATTCAGTCAAGATTCCTCTAACAACTAGGGAACCAGCAGCCTGTGCTCTAACCTCTAGTCAAAGGCTAGAGGAGACTAGGATTTTCATTGGCCAACATTGGCCAAACCTCTGCTGCAGCCACCATTCACTATTGCTTGCAAAACAAACTTGCTCTACTATAAATAGAGCTCATTTGTGCTCAGTTTGAGTACACCAAAGCCATCAAACAGATGCTTTCCTCAAATTCTCTCTTTCACTCCAAAATGCCTTCTTTAGTAAGGAAATTCTGAGTTTTTGAGTTAGAGAGCATTTCCATCACAGCTCATGATCCTAACACCTCATAAACATCATATGTAGGTGATCCAAACTCTCACAAGTGACCTATAACACCAACATCACAAAGTCACATCTCAAAACCTCAAAATGGCACTTTTTTGCATTTTTCAAGCCATGTCTTGATTCAGTCACTTTCCAAACCAGATAAAACCT
The DNA here is from genome assembly GCA_022829125.1 of Lathyrus tuberosus. Taxonomy (NCBI): domain Eukaryota; kingdom Viridiplantae; phylum Streptophyta; class Magnoliopsida; order Fabales; family Fabaceae; genus Lathyrus; species Lathyrus tuberosus. Next base: position 3,155,412 of record JALAZF010000164.1, on the reverse strand, counting down.
CAAACACACTCTAAATATCATCCTTGAACTGTCCCAAATGGTGCCACACATCTGGAACACCATTTGAGAGAGTTGGCATTTTGGCCACTTTTGACCATTTTGTGAGAAAGTGCTCAAACTTGCTCCAGAGGTTTCCAGCCGATTCCAACCATCCTAAAAGCTTCTAAGAGGTCATTTGAGGTTGTCCAAAGCATCAAATCATTTCTGGAACAAAGCACTTGGTAGGTTGCCCAAAATCTCCAAAAAAGAGGTAAAATTCACAACTTGAATTCTTTGAATCATGCTTACCTTTGTTGTCCACATACATGCATCATATTGAACAATTTTTGAGGAAAAAATGTAGTCCTTAATGTGTATGTTGTGATCCTCCCATTGTTTGCATTTTAACATGTTTTTATGTGGAATTTTGGTTGTTTCAAAATCATGTCCAGTTCTGTTTTTTTTTATTGATGTGTTCTGTACATTAAGTTTTAGTGTGCATGAGTAACACCATTGGATTCCTTGCGCAAAATTGGTCAAGATAAGTTTTTACGGATTTCAATTCCGATGAAAATTGAGAGAGTTACGCGCGTTGGAAATTTGACGCGAAACGACGTCGAATTAACGATAGCAATTCTGGTTTTTTAATTGCTGCGTTTTGTGTGTTGATTTTCTATGTACGTGAGTAATACCATTGGATTCCTTGCGAAAAATCGGTCAAGATAGGTTTTTACGGATTTCAATTCAGATAAAAATCGAGAGAGTTACGTGTGTTGGAAATTCGACGTGGAACGATGTTTTCAAAACAGTGCAGTTCTGGTTTTTTTATTTCTGCGTTTTGTGTATTGATTTTCCATGTGCGTGAGTAATACCATTGGATTCCTTGCGAAAAATCGGTCAAGATAGGTACTTCCGGATTTTGATTCCGATAAAAATTGAGAGAGTTATGAGTGTTTGCAATTTGATAAAAAACGTGTTGAAAATTAAAGTTTCGGTACTAGTTTTTACCCCATAAGAGATGTCGGAGATGATGTTGTGACATCTTTCCTCTTTTTTCTTATTTTTATTTTCAAAACTCAACCAATTTTTTTACATAGCAAAAAATCATCATTTTCCAATTCATACCCCATAATATTTTAATCCACAAAAAATACAAAAAAAAAGTATTATTTTTAATATATTTAAAAATAGTGTTTTAAATTGTTTTAAATGCTTTTAAAATGATTTTTTTTTTCTTGATTTTTAAAACCAAAATGATTTTAAATATTTATGTGGATAAAATATTTTTTCATAAACTTTAATCATTATTTAATGATTTTATTTGATATTTTTATCATTTTTTACTTAATTTTTCTTGGAAAAATGCTTTAAAAAATGAAATTGGGGTTTTCTTTGATTTTCACCCTAACAAATCTTTTTCAAACACATTGGGCCTCTATTAGAGTGTAAGACCCAATCCCCTTTTAACCAAAACAATTTTGGGCCTCACTTATTGTATAAGTCCCTCTGCGTTAAAAGAAAACCTCGGCGCGATCGCCATTTTCAAACGAAAATCAACTGGGCTTCTCTTTGAGCTGTAAGTCCCATTTCTTTTCATTTTTAAACACTTGGGCCTCTATTAGAGTGTAAGACCCAACCCTTTTTTTAAACACTTGCTATTGTATAAGTCCCGATACGTTAAAAATCTCGGCGCGATCGCCATTTTCAAACTGAAAATATTTTGGGCCTCTTCCTGAGTTGTAAGCCACATATTTTGTACAAAAATACACTTTGGGCCTCTAATAGAGTGTAAGACCCAAAACCCTTTTTTTTATCACTTTTTCATATTTTCTCATTTTTCATATTATCTTTTAATGATTTGGAAAATTAATAACTCCCTCAATTTTGATTATTTTTTATTGGTTCTTTTTTTGAAAAATCACAAAAATAGTAAAATATTTTATTCTACAAAAAAATCAAATTTATATTATTTATTTAATATAGTTGGTATTTTTGTGAATAAATTCATTTTTAATTGTTTTTAAACATTTTAAAAGTGAATATTCATCTTGAAAGTCAAAACTAAATAAGTTTTAAATCATCTTGTGATTAAAACCTCATTTTTCAAACCTTAACCAAAAATCACAAGTGGTTTATTTAAACTTATTTGATTTTTTTGTCATTTTTTATTAATTTTCTTTGAAAAATTACTTTTAAAAAGTGAAAATTGGGGTTTCTTTGATTTTTAATCATACTCAAATGTTTCAAGACTCTTTGGGCCTCTAATAGAGTGTAAGACCCAATCCCTTTGTAAATACCAAAATTTTGGGCCTCAGTCACTTGTATAAGTCCCACGGTGTTTCCAAAAACTCGGCGCGATCGTCGCCCTTTTCAAAATTAACCATTGGGCCTACCCTCGAGTAGTAAGACCCATTTCTTTTCTTAAAACTCACTTGGGCCTCTAATAGAGTGTAAGACCCATCCCTTTGTACAGAAAACCTTTCTTGGGCCTCAGTCACTTGTATAAGTCCCTCTGTACAAATTCAACAGTGCGCTCACTGATAAAACCCTGGGCCTCTCCTTGAGCTGTAAGCCCCAAATATTTTTATTTCAAAGCACTTTCTCCTTTGATTTTGAATATACTGTTGTTTTCAATCTTTCTTTGTTGAACAACTAACCAAACAGCATGGAAGCTCTACAACCGAGTAAGTGGTTATTGCTTTCATTTACCGCTTTCATATACATATAACTATATTGTGGGGTTGTTTCGCTGTAAGTCTTCTTTCATAAACTCGTATCAACTGTGTAATAATAGTATAGATATTTAGAGTTTCCCCGGCAACTACGTCTAGCATTAAGCCCGTTGATCACTCTTAGAAATAGTCTAAACTAGATCCCCATAGGATTACCAGACACACTCTTCCCTCCTCTTGGGGTTAAACAATATGGAGACATGAAAGGCAGTATTCTCAGTGAACCCTTTCATAGACTGCCACTTGTAGAAGTTGTCAAAGAAACTCTATTCCCCAGAGATGATCTCTTCTCCGTGAATTGCATCTCTTGAGTTTCTTCCAAATTCTCGAACTTTCCTGACTTTGATCTATTCTCGGTGAATAGCATTGCCTTGAATTTCTCGGGGTTTGGGGACCCACAGGCTTCTTAAAAGCATTTGTCAAGAAGCTCTACTCCCCAGAGATGATCTTTTCTCCGTGAATGGCATCTCTTGAGTTTCTTCCAAATTCTCGAACTTTCCTGACTTGATCTATTCCTTGTGAATAGCTTGCCTTGAATTTCTCGAGGTTTAGGGACCCATCGACTTCTTAAAAGCAATCGGCCTCCTCTTGGGCATCGTACAAGGACCCACAGGCTTCCTAAAAGCAACCCCGCCTCCTCTTGGGCTTAGTACAAGGACCCTACGGCTTCTTAGACATATTCACAGCCTCCTCTTAGGCTTCGTATAATGATCTCTTCCTCCGGGAATGATAGCCTCCTCTTGGGCTTAGTACAAGGACCCGTCGGCTTCTTAAAAGTTTCCAGCCTCCTCTTGGGCTTCGTACAAATTATCCCGACGACCTCCTAGAGGTATAGGAACAGAACCTAGTCATCTTCATAGAACAGTCCTTTCATAGAGTCTACTACTGTTTCTCAAAGCATAGTACAAAAGATGAAACTCTAGACTTGGACGGTCTAATCTCCTTGAGTCTCAAAGACATTCTCAAGTGACCCCTTCGTTAAATAGGAAGGAAACCCGTAGACTCGGACAATCTCAATACACTTCGGATTTCCCGCTTCCTTAAAGAACAGGAATAACCCGGATCCTTGAATCAAATCCATGAGTACAGTGTTGCTCATATAAGAACTGATTTTCTCTTTCAAAATCAGTATACTGGACCTGTCACTTAAACAGTCACCATAGCCTCCTCTTGGGCTTTGTACAATGATTCTCCCCAGCGGAGTCAAACAACGTTTAGCCTCTCTCCCGGGCTTTGTACGAGACACATAAGAGACTCCCTCGTTGAGTCAATCACCCTTTTCGCCTCCATCTCGGGCTTTATACGAGATACAAAAAGGTTCTTATTGAGCCAAACAAATTTTCGCCTCCATCTCGGGCTTTATACGAGATACAAAAGGGTTCTTATTGAGCCAAACAAACAATAGCCTCCATCTCGGGCTTTATACGAGATACGAAAAGACTCCATCGTCGGGTAAAAAACTTTTAGCCTCTCTCTCGGGCTTTGTACGAGACACATATTAGCCTCCTCTTAGGCTTTGTATAAGAAAACCACTGGTTGATCCAATTAACCTTTTAGCATCAGAGTTGTGCCTCGTTCACAGTACAGAAACATCAATAACTCTTTCCCCTTCATCTAATTGCTGTAAGCGGCAAGCCTCTGGATTATTTACATCCATGCCACTGTCCCTCTTTTAGCATGAGAAATTCCTAAGGAAAGATAGCATTGCTCAACACTGAGTTAAAGTCTTCTCCTTCAGGTTAAAACCCTTCTAAAGGAAATTATGGCATTGCCGGATTCACAAATCCCGGTTAAAGTAATTCTCCTTTATAAACATTTGTCATAGACAAACCCCTCTTTAGAGATGACAAATTCTCTCTGAAGTCAACACCCTTTTAGCTTCATATCTTGGGCTTTGAACAAGATACAAATAGACTTTTCAGCTTCGCATCTTGGGCTTTGAACAAGATACAAATCACCTTTCGCTTCACGTCTTGGGCTTTGAACAAGACACCAAAAACACCCATTTCCTCCCATAGAATAGGAGGAACTACGAACGCTCTGATTTCCCTGTTTCGGTAAACGGGAATACGTAGGCATAAGATTGAAAGAAAAATCTTAGCGAGCACAATCAACAAAAAAACCAAATCCCATACTCTCACATTCAAAAGCATCAGTCCTAACATCCTAATCCTTGTTCCCTGCCAGAAACCTTCTGTCAAGATAAAAAGAAAGAAAACAGTATTGGCGAAAATACAAATAACCAGTACAAAGGCCCCCCCACATTGATAGCATTCGTAACCTAACAGACCGCTGTTTAAACTCAGTATGCAAAGCAGGGTTAATTAGAGACATCTATTTCCCTTCCTTCATCAGCTTTAATAGGATAAAAAATTAATCGACCTGTAGTAAGCTCAAACCGCAGAGAGCGACCAGCGCTTAAGAACCGCGTCCAAAATCGCTCGCTACACACCTTACGCATCCAACGTACTTGACGGGAACCATTTCGCTTGCTTCTAGGCTTGGATGGTTATCTATCTAAAGGCTTCTAGCTAAAAAAGAGGAAAGATAAGAGGAAAAGAAAGTGCTCACAGAGGATTGGGGCCCTCGTACCTACGTACCCTCATAATGCAATGAGGAAATTAGAGCGCCGTATTTCAAGGAACCAGGGAAAAGAAATGGGAAGGTGGAAGAAGGTGGCTCGCCAAGATTTCGCAATCTCGTGCCTACGTATCCTCATAGTGCAATGAGGAATTCAGAGCCTACGTAGTTCAGGGAACAAAGACAGAAAAGGAAAAGGAAAATGGTGTCAAAACCAAGAGCAAAAGAGGCAGTAAGATTCCACTGGGGAATGCAAAAGAACGGTGTCAAAACCAAGAAAGAAAGGCAAAGGTAAAGTAGTAACTCTGTTGAGGATAAGACAAAGAGATGGTGTCAAAACTAAGAGGACAAGGAAGAAAAAGAATAAAAATGACTTTAGTGGGGAGTAAACAAAGAGAATGGTGTTGAAACCAAGAGAATAAATGCAAGGGATATTGAATCGAGACAAAGTAAAATACACGGAGGACTCGGTATGTTAACTGACATGCAGTGGTTAACCAAAGAAAAAGAGAGTATGACTTTGTGGGGAAAAGGGGTTGGTGTCAACAGACAGCCTGTGATAAACCAAAAGAGAGCGTACTGAACCGATAAAAGGTGTTTGACTCTGGGGAGATTTCGGTATAGTAACTGACAGGCAGTGGTTAATCGAAAGAACAGGTGTGGAACCAAGCGAAGGTTGTGACCCAAAGGACGGGTGTGGAACCAAGCGACGCTTATGACCCAAAAGACGGGTGTGGAACCAAGAAAAGGTTGTGACCCAAAGGTGAGTGTTTGAACCAAAAGAAGGTCGGTGTGGAACCAAGAAAAGGGGTTGGTGTCAACAGACAGCCTGTGATAAACCAAAAGAGAGAGTACTGAACTGATAAAAGGTGTTTGACTCTGGGGGGATTTCGGTATAGTAACTGACAGGCAGTGGTTAACCGAAAGAGCGGGTGTGGAACTAAGAGAAGGTTGTGACCCAAAAAACGGGTGTGGAACCAAGAGAAGCTTGTGACCCAAAAGACGGGTGTGGAACCAAGCGAAGCTTGTGACCCAAAAGACGGGTGTGGAACCAAGAAAAGGTTGTGACCCAAAGGTGAGTGTTTGAACCAAAAGAAGGTTGGTAACTGCTGGGGATTCAGTGTTAACAGAAAGACTGTTATTAACCAAAAGGAAATGAGTAATTAACCAAGAGAAGGTGATTAACTCGAGATAAGCTCAGTGTATTAACAGAAAGACTGTGATTAACTGAGAAAAGACGCAAATTGGTGTTTTAACTGACTGGAAGTGTTTAACCAAAGCAAAGGGAGGAAAAACCAAGAGAAGGTTGCGACTTCCGCTAGGGTTTTGGTGTTTGACAGGCGGATTATGTTTAACTGAAGAAACAGGTTGGAACTCTGACGGGGAGAAAGATAATTTGATTATTAATAGACTGGATGTGATAAACCAAAGAAGAACAAACATGACTCTTCTGGGGAATCAACAAGCAATGATTGACCAAAAGAAAAGGATGTTGGAGTGAGACACGTGTGTCAACCCAAGAGACAATGATATCGAACCAAGGAAGTGGTGATTGATCAAAGGAGAGATTGCAAGAGTAAGAGTGATGAGGGATCGACTTGGCTGGGGATTGGGATATGCTACAAACTGGCAATAGAGACAATTATTCCAGGCACACGGTCATTCGTCCCCTACCCAAAATAATCAGGATGAGTGTAGGAATTCTCCACTCTCATCCCTTCTCTAGCACTCAGAGTATAGTGCGGAGGTTGAAACTGCCAGAGTAACAGCGCCAACTTGTACAGTGCTCCAGTGCATCGCGCAGACCTCCGACTCAGCAGGGGATGAAGAGAACAGAGCTCTAAAGGACCATAACTAGAGAAAAGAGGAGATATTGACTAATCGAAGCAAGGTTTCAATCAATTGATCAAGGGAAATGATTAAGCCAACAGTCTTCCAAACGGACCAGAAAATCGTCAAAGCAACCGTGCGTATTATTAACTGTACAAGAATAAATTTGCTCAATGAAGAACAAACTTAATATGATCAAGGAAGAAATTGCAAGGCATTACCAAATGTCAATTAGGATGTATCACAAATCATGTTATTATGTGAACAAAAGTGTGCAAGAATCCACATGCTCATACAATGTCAAGAATACAAATAAGTCCAAGAATTGAAAAATCGTGCATAGAAAGTTTGCATACATGCTTCAAACAGAAGTTAAACAGCTCTTAAAACATCCACAAATATCAAGCATATCAAGCCATGGAAGTTAAATGAGGAAAAAAATATGAAACAAGCTTGAAAAAGTACAAAAATGACATCCTGGTTCAGTGTTAATAGGTTAACCACTTGCTAGGCAAAAATGGTTAATCGATTAACCCTTGAAAAACAGCAAAAAAATTGTTGAAACAGAGGTGTTAATTGATTTACCATTTTGCACTAGCAAATGGTTAATCGATTAACCCTGGGACAGTGGCAGAAAAATCAATTTTCAAAAGCACTTCCAACAATTAATCACTTATCCACTCATCCACATGTCATGGCATGCATTTATGCACGAAAATTACATCAAGTATGAGCAATTAATCATCAATTGAAAGCATGAAACATAAAGATCAAAGATCAAATAATCACATGCTTAATTAACAACGAAAAGCTATCAGAACTACATCGTAAATGCGCAAAAGTGATCAAAAACAGTAAATCGAGCAAGAGTGACCAACCTACAAGGCGGAGAATTGCCTTTGTGATTGTTGTGAGTAAAATGTAGTGAAAAGAAGCCAAGAAAACTAGAGAATTCCAAGCTTGATATCAAATTATAGCGAAACCGATCAAAATGCGATAAAAGCTCTAAAATTGAATTTGCACCAAAATGATTGAATCGATCACTTGAATTGAAGTAGAAGTTGCTGTAATTGTAGATATCCAAGAAGAAATGCAATGTGATGGAGGTTTAAGCTCAAGAGTAAAGCAATTCCAATGTGAAATTTGCTACTCTTCAATGGTGAGAATTGAGCTCTAGTGTGGTTTTTGGGAAGAAGATGAAGATGAATGTGAAGAAATTGCAGAAAATGCAGAGAGAATTGAGAGAAATGTGAGGGTGAAGAGTGAAGAATTGTGAAAAGGAATCAATCTCCTTTGTGAAATGGTGAATGTTTCCTTATATAGAGGCTAGCTTTGGAGTAGGCTAGGTTTTGAGTTTGCTTTGGAGCTAGCTTTAGAGTTAATTACACTTAACTCACTGAGTCGGAAGTTGACTCAGTTAGTTATTTGTTAACTCAGTGGAGCAATCCAAATGCAAGTTCAAATCAAATGGTCCTCATGCTTGGAAATGAAGTTACATGGTAGTCTTGATTCAAAGTGATGTATTGGAATAAATACCTTGAAGTGTCTTGAAATGTCTAGAATATTCCACACAATGCTAGAACCAAGTAGACCCCAAAGGAGTAGAGGAAAAGTTGTTGTCATGAAAATGCAGTAAAATCTGCCAAAATACAAGGGTTAATCGATTAACTATTTTGCACTAGCAAATGGTTAATCGATTAACTCAACCAAAATTTGCCCAATTTGCTTGAAAAAAGGTGTTATGGCCATGGCTCCGATTTTTGACCTTTTGCTTTGATGAATAAGCATAGAAACCCTTATATTTTTCTTGTGTTGATGATGTGATGACCTCGTAAGGATATAATTAATCGGGCTTTGAAAACCTGAATATTCCTGTAACAAAAACCCTGAGAAAAAGACGCTAGTGCGTATGCCAGCGATACGAATGCACATGCTTATGAAAAAGGCAAAAGGGGAGGTCAAATTTCGGGTTATGACACATTGGGTCAGATAACTCTCAAGTTATTACAGGTCTCTCTGTTAGAGTTTATACAGAATAATCCAAGGAAATCATTGGAAGACACCCTAATGAAGGGGACATCAGTGAATCTACAAAGGTAATATCAAACTCATGTCTTGTCTCCAAACCTGAATCAAGGATGGGTCCTATTGTTCAAGAGAAGAAGATCTTGGATTGTATCATTGGTACAAGGGATGGTGGTATGCATTACTCTTACATCACAAATAATATGCTGAAAGAACTATGCAAGGTATAATGGGTTAGTGATATGTATGGTTGTTTATCTCCAACAAACTGTCAGATTTCCTGCATCAATAAGAAGCAAGTATGTTCTTCTTGGTGGACTGTTGTAGCTAAAGGAGGTGAAACCAGAGAAGTTTGCCTTCAACTAGTGTAGATAAGATAGATGATGAAGAAACATAATGACAAGGTTGATGTTCTGACATTACATTGTAAGGATCTGAATGTCATCAAATATTTTATTCAACATGGCTAGAACAAGAACCCTGACAGGTATAATCAACTAATCAAGAATCTTGATGAAGGAAATGTTGTTATTTTGGAACATGTGGACACTAATGATTAGATGACTGTCATGTTTACTAAAGCCTTATATGTAAATGTACTTGAGAACATAAGCTATGAGGTAAGAACTTACATTATTGAGGAGTTATAGCAATTACAGATACGAAGGGATGCAACAGATACTGTACTTTCCCTCTATTTTCTGAGGCATGATAAGCCTAAGAAGGTTGCCATTGGTAAAGGGTGGAATAAAAGATCTCTGAAAGATGGAAGGGCTGGTTTGAAAATGACTTGCTTTAAGGATGTGGCAAGGGAATTTAGTTTCAATTCTTCTAAAACATATGACAACTTCAAGGAGTGTAGAAGGATCTTTGACAGGAGCAAAATGTGGAATATTACCTGAAGATGATTCAAGTGTTTGCTTCCATTAGAACTATTTGTTTCCATTGCTATTGTGTGCTTCCGTTTGTGTTTGTTTACATTTACTCTATTTTTTGTCAAATTTAAAATGGGGGAGTAAAGTGTTAGTATGTTTTTTGTTTCTGATGTTGGATCAGATGTCATGACTTAATGTCATGTTCACACTACTGCTTAGGAAGAGTAGTTTTTCACTGTTGTTGCTTGTTTGTATGTAACTCTTTAGGGGGAGCATGATAGTCTGTCATGCTTGTTGCTGCTATTGATGTGGAACCATATGTTCTAACATTATTTCATTTGCTATGTCTGGGAGAATTCATTGTTTCTCTGCGGTGAGTTGTGGTCTTTAGGGGGAGTGAGCTTGTGTTTGGTGCTTTTGAAGTGTGGGTCTATTATATGAGCTTGGAGAGTTCATGTGTGTTTTTCTTGTGATTTAGGTTTTCCCCTTGAGGGGGAGTATTGATTATCTATGACAGGGGGAGCTTTGTACCTGTCTGTTATGTAGCTGCAAAGTTGCAGTTTGTACAAAGCTTACATGTTCTCATGTAGCTTGTGCTGTTCTAGTTGATCTGTGATGTCATACTAGATGTCTTGACATTGTGCTATCTAATGTACTCTATTATCTTGACAATATTGTGTTTATGGTTGTGGTTCTTGTTGTTTGGTGTTTCTGTTTTGATTTTACTATTGTGCCTCTGATGTGTGTTAAGGTTGTTTTAGCTAAAATTTGCCAAAGGGGGAGATTGTAAGTTCTGTGGTTTTTGGATTGGCAACATTTTGGTAAAACATATTGTCAGCAAGATGTTAAGCCAGATGTTCTGCTATGAGATTCAGACATCATGTTCAGCATGATGTTGTGACATGTGCCAGGACATGTTATACCAGAAAGTTAGGGCATGACTATTTTGGTGTTTTTAGTGTGAATTTTGAGTGTGTTTTAATTCAAATGTTTGCATTATCCAATAAGGGATATTGTGGGAACTTCTGTTTTGACATATTTTGTTGGTTTTCGTAAAATGGATCTTTGAACCTTTTTAGGAAACTTTGTATTTTGTTCCTATTATTGTGCAGGAAATTATGCTAATGATTGAAAGCTGATTCCTGGTGATTTGCGTTTTATTTTGAAGCCCAAGCCCACAAGGACTGAAGGCTATTTAAAGAGAAGACATAAACTTGGACATTATGGAATTTGAAGAATAAGGATTAGTCGTGCATTTGAGTCTCTTTAGGGTTTAATGTGTTTTTCTTTGTATGTCACTCTTGTATAAGTTTTGATGCATTGAGTTGATTGATTGTTAATTGTTAATTGTTCACTCATAAACTTTTAAGCAAGAGTGCATTGTTCTTAGTTGAAGCTTTTAAGCAAAACTAAGTATTGTACTTGGAAGGGCTGGTACTTCTATTTTGGGTTGTTGTTGAATTGTCACTGGTTTGTGACTGATAGGAAGTGAGAAGGGGATCTCATATCTAGAAGGTGTCTAGGTAGAAGTTTCACAAGGTAGTGATTAGGCGAGAAGTTGTAAACGGGGGAGTTTAGCTTTGAACTAATACTATCATAGTGAATTTCCTTCATGGCTTGGTAGCCTCCAGGTGTAGGTGAGTTGCACTGAACTAGGTTAACAACTACTGGTGTTATTTCATCTTTCTGTCATTTAAGTTTCTGCATATTTACTTGTGTGATCAAACTGTCTTGATCCTAGAGTTGTGACATCTGTCTCAACATTTGGTATCTGTGTGCCAGAATTTCAAGCACGTTGCGTCTCTTCCAAGTATACTCAATTGCACTCAAATGTCGCTGTATTCCCGAGGTGAAATCCAATTGTTGCTTATTAGCCTCTCTAGTTTATTTCATCACGGTCCATTGATTAAATCACCTCGCTTATTTGTATAAGGGTGACTTGGTGTTTCAAAAACTATTTTCGCTCTTTTACACAAACTCCAAGTTATTTTCTTCTACACACTTTAATTTTTTTCTCTGAACTTTGGTAATACCCATTTCATCGGTATTTTACTGGGTCATACATTTCTTGGTCCAACGCTACTTTTGAGTCATCTTCTTTAACTATTATCTTTATTTTTGCTCTTTTACGTGCAATTCTACTCTTTTATGTTTACATTGCATTAATCTTCTTTTTATCCTCTAGTTATGGCTAACAAATGAAATGTATCTTTAAATGTAATAACTATACCCAATAGTGACGATTCCTCTTCCTTTACTAAGATAGTAAACCCAAGGATGCCAAATATTGACCCTTTAGATGTTAACCAGTCTATTGCGAACCTTATAATGCTCAGCAATAACTCTGAGTCATTGGGGATTTCGTTGAAGATGGCATTGAACCCTATAATATTCATTATATCGGAGGTACATATGATTCCTATATAAGAGATGAAGGGAAGAACAATGACGGTCTCATTTTTAAGTGTGTGGATGTCGGTCCCCCTCCTCTTCCATGATATCATGTAGATCTGGAACCTTCTGAGCTTATCTTGAATGAACGGTTTGTTGGACATATGACTCCACACACAAAGAGGGTGGTGAATTATGTGTTTTAGAAAAATGGCAGTTTGAAAGACTGTTAGGATTATTTTTTGAATTTAAAAACATTTTTAAAAACTTTTGAAAAACTAGTAGTGAATATAAAATGCGAAAAATAAAGAGTTAAGGGATAGAGAAATAACACTATAAATTATAGAGGTTCAGTAAAAAAGAAAAGACCAAATCATCTCCTTAAGATTTGTTCTTGAGAGTATCCAATAAATCTTAAGAGCTTTTAGTAGGTTGGACTCTCAAACCCCCTTATATAAGAAAAATGAAGTTTTTGGCTAACTTTCAACCAAACGACAAATATTGGATTGAAGCAGTTAGTCTTTTTTCCAAATAACAACTTGAAGCGATTAGTTCCCAAACTAAACTGATATTTTACATAGTAGTATCTCGAACAAATGTGAGATTTTAAGTCGAGTTGAACTCACAAAGAAAACCGAGGTTTTGAATAGGCTGACCATAAGACATAAAGTACTAATAAACCATAACCGAAAAAAAGTACTCGGCAGACACTCGCGCAGAAGAACTGCTTCAAGGAGAAAATTTCCAACCATGAGGGAAAGTCATATGGCACCCGCCATCTAGTACTAAAATACTCATATCAACCACGTACTCCACTCCCTAACTAAGCTGGTTGAAACCTAACAACAACCACAATATCCACTCACACCAACTCCACATAACCCACTACAATCGCTAGTCAAAGTGTGATCAGAGCCATTCTCTAAATCATACTTTAAGGGGTCATCAATATCATTGTCCTCTCCCTTACCAACATCTAAATCCAATGTTGGCACATGAGTCGGGGAAATGTAAAGGAGCTCGTTCACGGTAGTTATTACAAGTGAACACCAGGGGGAATCCTAAAGGTGTCTCTAAGTCTAGGGAGGCTCGGGCATACCATGAAAAAACGGATCTCCTCCCATGGCTGGGGCATGTGACGGTCCAGGTGGGGTTAAAGGGGATGTCAGCAATCCAAAACGATCAATCACTCCAGAAATGAAACTAGAGATGATCAAGTATACTGGGATCTGTAAGGTGATAGTCCTTCGGGAATACGTGGTCTTCGGATCCATGCCAACGATAGTAGTAGTCTCGAGTAAGTTCTCGGTGAACGAGGCTTGTCCTAGGGCCGAGTCAAACCCCCAAGACGTCTCAGTCTATTCATCGGGAAAGGTGAAGTCGGTATTCTTTAACGGTGGTAGCTCCTCGCGTCTCGGGAACATCATGATCTAATGGCGTATTCGCCCACACATCCACTGAAAGGGTCATCAATCCAAAAATAACAAATATACAATAGCAGAGCAACAAGCATATACAGAGAATACATTATACATGGCTAGAAATCTCATTCTAACACACGTATATAATCATTTAAAACTATAATACACATAGCATAATTAAGACTCATTCCTAATGCAATGTTTATATGCTGATGCACATGATTCCAGAATATCAACCCCTCTGCAAATGGTCATGGTATCGCTTCAAGATTTAGCGCCACTAAGGTGATGGGCATCTACACCATCAATTAGACTCAAAGATCCACGTCGGGATAATGTAGTTCCATCTCGGACACGCACCCCGTGCCACCTCTCTGGTGTGCACCTCGTGACTCCTCTCTGATAGCCACGTAACCATGAAATGCATGAGCATACAATTCCCCTTATATACATTTCAACACATGTGTAATATCACAACATATCACATGTAATAATTTATCTCATGCATAAAATTATTTCATATATATATATATATATGAACATCTACTCATCTTCAAAACTAGTCATCTCAAAAATAAAACACGAAATATATATATATATATATATATATATATATATATATATATATATATATATATATATATATAAACATTTACTCATCATCTTCAAAACTAGTCATCTCAAAAATAAAACACAAAAGAAGATATAGAGCAAATATAAATATACAATATATTTTTATTATTGGAAGAAGTATATAAATAGAGAAATGCCCTTATGGTTACAACTTTCGTGGGAAGTGAAATTTTGTTGAAGTCAGTCGGTTGTACGTGCACCTTTATCCGAAATGAACTAATATAGAACGAACTCGGACGTTGTAAATTTCGTAGTCATCTGATTTATTATTTTATTTAATTATTTATTTATTTTTATTATAACTTTTTAATTTCACAAAATATAAAATTAACATTTGATATAATGTTCTAATTCCATTATTTAAAATTAAACAATATCTTAAATATAAGGTAGTAATTTTAAGACAATAACTCATTTCTTACTTTAATTTAAGATATAGCATACAGGTCTCAGTAATTTTCTTAATAGTAAGATCATAAGTTTATGATAAAGTCAATAAATTTTCTCTAAAGATTTAATCTTATAAAAACAAATCAGCAATTTATAATAACTCTAAATTTAAAGCCTTATAAATTTAATAAAAAATATTTTTAACTTTTATTTAAAGACATTTTTATCAAACTAACGTTATAACCACAAAATCTTTATAATTTTGTTTATTAATTTTTTTTAGAAAATTTACCAGAGTTTAATTTTTCTTATTTGGTTTTATCTAAAACCTTTCAAGTTTTTTCAAAAGTTTTCCAGAGAAATTTTATCAATTCAAGATATGTGTTTTAAATGGAAAGTAATTGTTAAATCCTAAGACCTAAATAAAGTTGGAACATAGTAATATGTTGTAGGGAAAACATAGCTTGTAATCTTTCATAGTTTATAGGGGTGTACCTGGGTTGGGTAAACCCAACAAACTAAGTAAAACCCACCCAAATCAACCCAAAAAAATGGATTGGGTCGGATTATTGGATGAACATGGTTTTCAAAAATGAAAAACCATTCAAAATAATTGGGTTTTAGATAAACTCACACCTAACCCACAAAACCCATGGGTTATTGAGTGACTATTTTTTAACTATTTTTTATAATTTGATGAGTGATGACTTTGATGTATTTAATCTTGGTTGCTTCAATTGCAACCCTTTGAACATCTTTTATTTTATAAGTAATGGTTTTAACTTATGTATGATGTCACACTTCTATTATTTTGATGTTAATTCTTGTAAGTTGTAAGTATTTTATAAATTTTATGTATTACTATAATGTAATTTTGGTTTTTGTAAATATGTTTATGATGAATTTTATTGTGTATTTAGACATTTGATGTTTTAAAAAATAACGGTAATAAGTTAAATTATTTATTAAGAAAAAATGTGACAAATCATTTATAATTATATAAGGAAGAAAAAAAAGAAAAAAAAATTGGGTAACTCACTACCCAACCCAATCCAACCCACAAATTTGTGGTTTTACTCAACCCGGCCCAATGATGTTTTGGGTGGTTATTTTACCTCACCCAAACCAGTGTACCCTATATGGGTTAGATTATGGGTTTGGCTAAATTCAACCCAAACCGACCCATGTACACCTCTAATAGTTTATAAGTATTTAGAAGGCATAAAATAAAAATAAGAGATTCATACTTTAATGAAGTGGGTGGAGAGTTTAGCAAAATAAAGTAATGGTTTTGAAGACAAAATAAGAGATTCAACTATTAGTAACTATGCCATCAGCTGTCTTGTCACTTCTCATAATTACAAATCGTCATGAATATTCACCCTGATCTCTCCATACCTGTTTACGTTAATTTCATCATAAATTATGTTGTTTCGGGTGTTACGTGACACTGTTAAAAATGTTTTAAATAATTTTTGTTGATAATAAAAAAAAATTTCCGGTTATTCTATACGGCAATATATAAAAAATTGATCGAGAAAATAAAATTTATTATTATTATTATTATTATTATTATTATTATTATTATTATCATTATTATTATTTTGTTAATCTATCAAAAATAATTTTGTGATTCCATCGATAAAAAATCGTTATGAATAGAGACTATTTTAAAATTTTATATTGGAGAGACTGGAAATTGTTCGAACAGAGCAAATTTTTTTATCTTATAATTCTATCATAAATAATTTTATTATTATTATTATTCTTTCATTAAAATTTCGTTACAAAAAGGGTTGTTTCAAAAATTCAGACGGCTAATTTTGCAGAACGTTAAAGAGGCTGAAATCAAGGTTTTTAGAAAAAATTGTATCATGACCCACTAATGAAAGAAAAAAAAATCCTAAAACATTCTGAGCATAACTCGACTCACTGATATAAATAGGGATAAATATACGACACTCCCCTGCTAAAGTAGCGAGATTTGCTTTTGCCCCCATGAAGTTTTTTTTTATCCCCCCCTCAACAAATCAAGATTCCCTTTCCCCACACCCCTCATGTTGACTGGTCCATGGAATCTTCCTATGTGGCGTTTGGCCCATGGTTGACTTTGAAAATATTAATGCCATGTCATGCATTTCATGTGTATTAGTTTGTGATACCCCCCTTGAAAAATTAGGGTTCAGAATTTGGGAAAATCCATGGTGCGAACGAAGCGAAACGAGAAGAGGAAGTCATCAGAGAAGAGGAAGGCGTCGGAGAAGATGAAGAAAACGGTGGATAGCGGCCAAGACGGAGTGGATTCATCACCGGTAAGTATGGTTTCTCTTCGTTTTTACTCGAATCATGTAGGACCTCTATTGATTTTGGGTTTTTTTATTCTCAGAACAAACAACTGTTCAATGTCGTCTTTAATCATGGTGGAGAGTTTGTGAGGTTGTCTGATGGTGATGTTATCCATAGGGGTGGGGTTTCTACTCTAGTTTCTGCATTGCATTTTGAGAATTGGTGTTTGGGTACCGCGCGTGAGTTAGTTGCAGGTTGGGGTTACGAAGAAGAGAGTTATCGTATTTGGACCAAAATACTTGATATTGATGAAGATTTTTTCCAGATAAGAAACGATGATGTTGCGTATGACTTAGCTCACTATTGTTGTGCCATAGAAGTAGATGGTGAATTATTTGTGGAACATGACTGTGATGACCTCTCAGTTAGGTACCCTAAGTGTGTGAATGAAAAGTTTGAGTCAGATGGAAGTGAGGCAGAGGAAGTAGAAGCATTGAATGATAGTGAAGATGAAAGAGCGACTGCTAATTTAGACGGATTTGAAGGGATTGATGTGACTATTCCCATAAGACAAGAACCAATGGTGGCTAGTTTGTTAACTGGATCAAGCAAGACAAAATTGGAAGATGATAACTATGTTAGTGAAGAACTAGATAGTTCTGATCCAGATGCCTCTGAAAATGAGAAAAATACTAAGTTTGAGAAGTATAGGAAAGAGGATCTTAATAAGAAATTTAAGTTTAAGTGGGGTATGCAATTCAATTCTCTAGATGACTTTAGAGAGGCAATTCGCGAGTGGTCAGTTTTGAATGGTAGGGAAATTACGTTTGTGAAAAATGAGAGATATAGAGTGAGGGTGGAGTGTAGGGCTAAATGTGGTTTTTTGATGTTATGCTCAAAGGTGGGCCATAAGCACACATTTGCCATTAAGACTATAAAAGACAAACATACATGTGCTAGGGTTTTGGATTACAGATCGGCTAATTCAAGGTGGGTTTCCAAACTTGTTGTGAAGAAGATGCAAACTTCTGACACAGTTAAGCTTAGTGACATCATTCAAGACCTGGGGCAAAATTATTCTGTGGGTATTACTGTTGCTCGTGCGTGGAAAGCAAAGTTGATGGCAAAGAAGATCATTGAAAGAGATGCAGACAAGAAATATGCCTTATTGTGGAGGTATGCCTTATTGAGGATAAGGGAGAGTGGTGAGGTTGGTGCTAGAAGAAGGCTTCCAGGAGTATCTTATAGGTGCACTAAATGTGATAAAATTGGACACAATGTTGCTTCATGCAAAAGCAAATAACAAGATCCCAATGCCTTGAAAAGAAAGGGGTGTGTGTGTGAATAATTGTAATTATACTGTCTTATCATTGCCATTCTTGTATATATGATTGTCTAATACATGTTCATTGCTTGGCTCAATTTGTAGAAAAAAATGAAACCTGCTGCAGGAAATCAAGATGCTAACGTCAAGCCTGATGAAGCTCAGACTGGTGCAGTTATGGCTGATGAAGCTCAGACTGGTGCAGTTATGGCTGATGAAGGTCAGTCTGGTACAGTGCCTCCCAAGCCTGATGAAGCTCAGACTGGTGCAGTGCATCCCAATGATGCAGCCCAAGAAGACCAAGATGTGTTTGGTGATATCTTTGATGAGGTGATGTCAAGCCTACCTGATATCAACACATTACAACCAGGTTCTAGGAAAGGCTCAACAAGTCACAAAGGGAAGGCAAAGGCTAATGTCAAGAAGGAAGCAAAACCAGTTAGAAAGAGGGTTAGTGAAAGAATTAAACTTAGGATTTTTCAAAAACCAATCATTGGTCCTGGTTCAAAAGAAGACCAACCAATGTATTTGACTGAAGAAGAGGATGGCATTCTAACTCAAGAGAGACAAGGATCCCAAGTTACAAAGAAGGCCATAAAGAAAGCAAAACAGGAGTAGAACACTTTGTTATAATGTTTATGTAGGGTTTTTATGCACACTTTTGGTGCTCATTTTGTAATGAATCTAATGCACACTGTATGTGCTCATTTTGTGTTAACATATATGCACAATGTTTGTATTGACAGAAATCCACTCTTTAAGCATGGTGCTCTTTTGTATTGACAAAAATGCACACTTTTGGTGCACTGTAATGACAGAAATGATTTCAAGTCATATTTTGTGTTTTTAGACATATAATTATACTTCAATGCACACTTTTGGTGCACTATTGTAATGACAAAAGTGAATATAAGTCATATTTTGTGTTTTAAAGCATATAATTATACTTCAACATATACTTCAAAGCACACTTTTGGTGCACTATTGTAATGGCAGAAATGAAGTTAATTCACACTTTCATTGATATAATTCAAACATTTCATTGATAACATTCAAACTACAACAACATTACATCAACTTCAACCCAACCTAACATTTCATTGAACAACATTACAGTAAAAAATTAACCCAACCTAACAGTTAATACCCTTGAACAACATTACATTAACAAATCAACCCAACCTAACATCATATACCCTTGAACAACATTACAATAATAACCCAAGATAAAACAAGTGCCATCTTCAACTTCAAATTGATCTTTCTTTGGCCTTCAACCTTCATCTTCACTCTATCTAACTTCTGCAATGTAGCCTCTAATTTCACTTCACGTATCTCTCACTTTTGACAATATGTTGCACTCTTAAAGTTCCCCTTCAAAGAATCTCCCATTTCATCATCCCACAAAAATAGGTCACACCCTGTTCCATTCTACATCAACATTGAAAATGTAAAACCCGGTTAACACAAACAACAACATTAGGTCAATTTAACCCAACATATACCAAACCAAAATTCTTACCCCTGCGTTTCTACATCTCCAGAACTTCCTATTGCGATTTTGAGCTGTGTTAGAGACCCACATCTTCATCGCACGGTTGCATCCACATCTGGGTATCCCATTAAAATCGATTGCACTTGTGTTGCTGCTTGAACTGGATTTGGTTCCAAACATGGTGAAGAAAGAAAAGATGACGATGTCGCAAGCTTGTTGAAGAAGGAGAAGAAGGAAATTTGAACCCTAATTTTCCAAGGGGGTATCACAAACTAATATACATGAAGTGCATGACATGGCATTAATATTTTCAAAGTCAACCATGGGCCAAACGCCACATAGCAAGATTCCATGGACCAGTCAGCATGAGGGGTGTAGGGAAAGGGAATCTTGATTTGTTGAGGGGGAAATAAAAAAAAACTTCAAGGGGGCAAACACAAATCTCGCTACTTTGGCAGGGGGTGTCGTATATTTATCCCATATAAATATTATTTAATATTATATTTGATCATAATATACTATAGATGTGCAAATATACTATAATCTTAAAATATTTATTTATTTATTTTAAAATTACGGGTCTTACAAACACCCTATAGAGCCATGTCATATAGCCTTCTACATATTCCACTTGTACAAAAGCTAGTACCCTGCGGTACTCCTACAGTACCATGTGACTCTTAAAATCGTCAAGTATCGCATTAAGATCTCTACGGCAGACTGTGGGAGGAGCATACTCATAGGGGGGTCTCAGAATAATCTGTAAATTAGCTAAATTATCGCATCACACGCTCGAGAAGATAAGGATACATAAGAGATGACCTACATGCAAGCCATCAGGAGTATAAGGAAATGATGTCAAAAGGATGCGTCTCATGGTGACCCCGTATGGACAAAAGGAATTGTCATCCGTTACAAAACTGTCAAGATGCACTCTGAATGGCTTGACAACATTATCCCCCATGTACGGTGCACAGGAGGCAGCATACGATCAAACCTCAATGTATATAGGCAGAACTTCCCACCCGATGATGTGAGGGGAGTAAGAGATAATCCATCCCTGCAATATGGTTCAGATACCACATTAATAACAACTGTAAAAAATGAATTATGAAAACATCAGTAACAGTAAGTTACCATAAGCAACGTACAACTCTCTATCATCTGCTTTGTCTTTCAAAGATAACCCTCACCCAACTTCAAGTATAGTTAGACCAAGCACGCCCCCCCTCCCCCCGAATTATAGTCATGAATTGCAGTTAAGTCGATGAAGTACCGAAGGTAGACCATATTGATATAAGTTTCACTTTTGTTCACAAACATGGATGTACCAACCAAGAACAAGAGGTAACACCTCAATGCAAAATTCTGATGGTGCTCAATCTGCATATCATCACCTTCGACATCCACAACCCACTGCAGGTGTTCTTTATAAAGTTTTTTCCAAAAAATCATAATCTTGCATTAGCACCTCTTGTGACAGCTATCTCCACTGAGGCATTAGTTGGGGTCATCCCCCAAATGGGTAACCATCATCTCGACGACTTCCTTTCGACCGATCCTTCTATGGCCTAGTAATTTCCTCTTATGGGAAGATGTATGAGGCATGAGACATCATCCAAGTACATGGACCTCTCACCTATAGGAAGGTGGAAAGACAAAGTCTCTAAATGCCATCTCTATGCGAAAGTCATATGCATGCTGTAAGATATGATCATGTACACAACAAAACATAAATCGACAAGACTGGAATAACGAAAAACATCATGAAACCAAGCAGCAATGGGCTGCTTCAACTCCAATATATTTTGATCATGGTTTACCGATTTCAAGCATGTACGGTCTTATAAAAATAAAAATAGCACCACCAATATCGACTTAATTTGTTTAAAACACATGTATTGCAAAAGAAAAAAAAATACACCTCACTTTCCTAAACATGCCTAGCAGCATGATCTGCATAGAGATGAAGTAACGAGGTGTCAAAGGGCCCTTTTGGATAACTCTCCAATGGGGCATCGACAATGGCTTCCGCTTGAGCTTTAGGGGTTTCTCGGTCTTCTGCATCATCTGGGGACTCGTGGCCCCATGAAGTGGATGCATGAGAGAAACGACTATGAGAAGCAGAACCCGATGGTTAGGAACATCGATGATGCGAGCCAGATGGTTGCGAACCATCAAACGAGTTATCATCAACTCGTGACCTAGCAGTCGTGTATGTCACATTCTCATGTCGTACCGACACAGTTTAGGACACACATTCAAGCCTAACTCTGCTAGGGTTAGCTTCAGGGTTTGTTTCATCTATTGCACATGCGTTACAAACTGACATAGAGAAAACAACATGTCAGGACAAATCCACAAATTCCACAAAATCAACCAAATTTTAGCCCGAGTCAAATCCGGAGATGCATCTCTGAAAATAACATTAGGAAAATTCGGAGATGCATCTCCGAACAAATCTACGATTCTTAATCATTGTAGAAACATAACCATCCAATAATTTGTCAATGCATGTTCTTGTGGCTTACCAATTTCGTTTTCACTACTATCTAATGTACCTAAAATAACTGATGTAGCTTAAACAATCAACTACAAATCTAAACATAAAAAGAGATAACATTTTGAAAATTTTACCAAATTAAATTGATGAGAAATATAAGGTTGAATGTTTCAGATGCTGGAAAGAAGGAGAAAGAGCTCCAATGGTAAAAGCTTGAATGAATGGATGAGAATCTTGAATGTTATATAGTTCAAATGATTTTTTTTAGAACTTTTTAGAAAATGAAGAAAGAGGAAGAGGAAAGGGTCTGACGCGGGATATGAAACAAAAGCGTCCGAAGATGCATCTCTGGACCACCCATTAATTTTTGAATCAATGGTATTTACAGAGATGCATCTTTGGACGTACTTTTTACGCATACAGAGATGCATCTCCAAATTAAATTTTGGCATAATAGGGTGCCTCTTCAACTTGCTATGAATATTGGCTTAAAAAATATGCATTTGGAGATGCATCATTGGACTCTAGGGGTAATTGTGACTTTTTATGGTGGTGGGGGTAGCAAACATAAGGGTGGAAAGAACAATTCCCCTATTTAACATGTTATAATCTCACTGGATCTATGAGTTTGGATTTGGAAGTATAGATTGGTAGTCAAAAATCATGGTACAATGTTCAGACTTAGAAGTATAGATTGGTCCCTAAATCTTTCTTTTTTTGTCAGTCTCTATATCTCACTTTCTTAATTGAGTTAGTCCCTGACATTAGAAGTCTGTTAAAATATGTTGAGATGTCTAACATTGCTAACGTGAAAATGAATTTAAATGTGCTTTTGTTTAATAAATTACACACGTCGAATACTGAGTGGAGGGGGGGGGGGGGGTAAAAAGGAAGACTAAATCCAAAAACGCATATTATCTGCATCATCTTTTTCCTCTCTTCAAATCATATTCAATAGAGTCTTCCTCTCCAAACAACATTAGTGTTAAGGTCGGTGCACATTCATCCATGGCAACATCATCAATAGGTAATTGCTCACAATCTCAAATCCCAGTTTGTGGTTGCAATATAGCAATAAGGATGTGAATGTGAAAAATTACACAAGAAGGGGGTTGAATTGTGTGCCAGAATATTGAAACTTTTTTCTACTACTATTTCTAAAACATCAAATTCTAAACCGTGTGCAGAGTCTGATATCAGGATAACTAACAACAGTGAAAATTTTACTTCCTTTTCTTAACTCTGCTTCATAACAAGAGGTGTCAAGCTCAGATTTTGATGTAGGTAAGAGATTGAATCAAATCAGAGTCTGACTTCATAGTGTAATACCCTAATTTTCGCCCCTAAGATTCTTTGCTTTTCATTTACATTTCATACCACAAACAAGATCGCACATTGGTTCCCTCTTCTATAGGATTGTGCCTTGCAGGGATCTTTGGGTTTGTGTGTGTTTGTTAGTTGTTTTATTGTTTAATTGTTTATCTTTACTAACCATTAATCAAAATCCAAAAATATTTTGTTTTCTTTCACTAACATTTTCAGGGGAAGAACATGTAAAAAATACCAAAAAAAATCAGTCCCGCAGCTCGAATGGATTTCATCTGAATAAAGTCAAAGTTGATCGGCAAACAATTCAAAATTTCATCTGATCAAGAGTTTCCAAGGTTTAATTGATTATTATTCAAGGGACTCCAAGGTTCATGTGTTTATTTCCATGCATTCTTTGACAAGAAAGAAAAATCGAGCCGGAATTAAGACAGCACATCAAAAAGCCAAAATTTCCAAATTTTCACTGTGTTAACCGGTTAACACATTTGGTTAATCGGTTAACGCGTGCGAATTTTGAAAAAAAAAATGCCAGCAAATTCAAATTTTCAGCAATTGGCACCAATTTTCATCATTTTTTAATATTCCATCTCAGTTCTAATTCCCTACATCATCAATGTTAATTCCTACCATATACCTCCACTAATCACCACTCTTTTAATTTCCCTCCAAAATTTGAATTCCAATCCTAATTTTGATCTTCCAAACCTAATTCCAAACCACCAAATTCCCAAGCCTAAACTCTATAAATAGAGGCTTTATTTCATTCATTTCACAAGCTTTTGATAGCCAAAAAATCCCTTGCAATTTCTCTCCCCAACTACCAAAATTCACCAAAAGCTCAATTTCTTCTTTCATAAGTTAGTAAGAATTCACATTGGTTCTTACTAATTTAGAGCTAAACCTTCATCCATTCTTGTTTTTGTTCATCAATCACAGTAGATCAAGGTTTTGGAGTGTAGATCTTGCTCCAATTTGGAAGGATTTTCTGATTTGGAGTGGTAATTCACTTTCCACCATTGTTAAAGCTTCATATTCATCATTCAAGATGTAGATCCTTGGTGTTGCTTGTTGTTGATCCTTTGGATCGTATTTTGTTGTTTGATTGTAGGTTTCTCTATCTATTTTTACTTTAAAATTTGTGCAAATTCAATTCATGATCATAAGGTGTTTGAAAAATGTTTTGAAAGAAGATCATGATGAATTTTGCACATTTTTTTGCTTCTGGTGCAGTGTTAACCGATTAACCAGATTCAGTGTAAAATGGTTAACCGGTTAACACCCTGTTTTGCGCAGAAATTCAAAATCTGCACTGGTTAACCGATTAACCAAATGTGTTAACCGATTAGCCAGTGTCCAGAATGCTATTTTGGCTCTGTTTTGGGGTTGTTTTGGTTTTTTTTGCCTTTTTCTTCCCTCTTCCTTTGTTCTTAGCCTTAGATCACATAATTGTGTGGTTTAATTTGGCTTTCTCTTCATCTATTTCTCTTTTCTTTTGATCGATGAAAGTCAAAGATCTTGGAATTCCGTTGTTGAATTTTGATCAAGACTAGATCGTTACCATCTTTTCTTTTCGTGCGGTATTGCTTTCGGATGACGATCTATATATCGTTCATCTAGCATACATTAGCACAAAGAGCTATTGACCGGCCTCATTGTAGGGTAATTACTCCGTAAATTACCTGGCGATTGCTTAACATAGCGCAATAATTGTCCCGTATCGAAAAACTATGAAGAATGGTTGATTATTTGTCTTATGGTTCAAAACTCATGAAACTTGTTGTTAGGAGGCTTTGGTCTTATCAATCCTCTAATGAGTTTCATCAACCTTGACCTAAGTGCAATTATTCAATTGTTATTGATCACTAATACTAACAACTAATCACTAACTTACTAACAATATTTTGTATTAATTTTGTTTATGTTTCCTTCTCGCTCCCTATCTCTTTTATTTTTATGCTTCATTTCATATCATGTTTATGCTTCCGCAATTTTTCCTTTTTCCGTTGGACAAATGTTTATGCTTATGCCTTTTTTCTATGTCCATTTGGACTCAAAAACATTAATAAAGGCTTAAACCATAAAAAACTTAATTCTCTTCAACTTGGACTATTGGTTATTATCCTATGCTTTGGAGTGATCTCTTTATGGACCTCTTTTGAAGTAATATTGGACTTATGGACCTAGAATTAGGACTTCCTATCCCTTTGCTTGGAGTATTGATTGAAGACTTGCCTTTATTGGCCAATTTGCTTAAGGATGGAATTCTTTTAATATTTCTTTGAAGTGACTCCATTTTGGTTAGATCCTTCTTATCCCTAGCTTTTATTTTATGCACTAGGATAGTCACTTCTTCTCCTCCCCATTCTTAAATTTTCAAAATCCTCTCCCTTTTTTCAGAACCTTCTTGTTTTCAACTTAAAACCGCTTTCATAATAAAACCTTGACTTTTATCAAGTGACTTTTAAATTTTTCTTTCTTTAATAAATGTCAATCTATCTTAACCATACTTTGACCATTTCATGAAAACATAAAAAATATGAAACTCACACAAATCTTTTGTGCTTTTATGCACCCTTTTTTCTTTTAAACTCTTTTTCATAAGTTTAGACATGATTCATTTCTTTAAGCGAAATTATTCGCTTAGAAATGACGACTTGTCTTTACACTTAAAAATCAATCGAAACCAACAAATTTTTGTTCTTTGTACCACTAACTACGGGGTTTTGATCCTACATTGCACATCGTGGGTACGTAGGCATGAGGCGATAAGTCTCTCCAAACACAAAAATCTTAAAAAATAATTCTCCTCTCATCTCCTCAATCTCTTTACAAGCAAACCATTTTCAAACCAAAAAGCGGTAGATATTTCAAAGGGCTCCTATAGAGTACTATAGACGTTTTGGGTGCTAACACCTTCCCATTGCGTAACCAACCCCCCTTACCTGTTCTCTGTTTGTTCTTGTTTTTTAGAACTCTTTAGGTTTTGTTCGCTCTTTTTCCTTTCCCTTTGTGGATAAAAATAAAAGTGCGGTGGCGACTCTTGCTTATTTTTTAGTTAAGTTAACAATAGCTTACACTCACAAATTTCCCCGCTACAGAAAAGTGGCGACTCTGCTGGGGACAGATTGACCTCTTGCTGGTCCATCCCTTGAGGGGTTTAGCCTACTTTGATTTATTTATTACTTTTTGTCTGATTTGTTTGTTATTTGCTTGTTCTGTTTGGGAATTCTTCTGTGTGGTGAGATAAGCCCAATACCCAGGCTTGAGTATACACCTAAGACTAGGGTGGAAAGTAGTGGGACCTACGCGCCGTCTTGGTACGTTTGGTGTTCACGAAATTCACATCCAGACGAGGTTTTCTTGGGAGATATTCTGACGTGCGTGTCTTGCGCATTTCGGGGTGTTGATTTAGAGAGCTGTCGACTCTAGAGACCATTCCTGAGGACTCAGTAGAGGCACTCCTCCCAAGAGCCAATAATGGTAGACCAGAAATGGCAAACCCGTTATGCTTCTTGATCCGAGGACCCGAAGCTGGGAACTTTAGTACCTTTAACCCATCTTGGCCTTATTAGGACGTGGTGCGGTGGCTGTTCAGGTGCAGACTTGAATTAGTTGTTACACGATACCACACTCAGACGAGACTCTCTTGAGAATATTATTGACTACCAAGAAAGTCGGGAAATCGATAATATCCGAAAGATGGGTTGTAGACTCTGGGAACCTCTTTAGAACCCTGTTCGGCAGGTGTTATACCCTTAGTACATACCTTTGTGGGTTGGTTCTTAACCTCGGCTCCATGCTTGGACTCGGAACCTTGAACCCGTGTGCTTTGTGTGATCTTGTTTGTGGTTGCTGCATACATGCACTCATGGACATTCTGTTTCAGTCGATTTTCAAGGATTTTAGAGATTTTCCTTTTGCAAACATCACAAAAAATATTCAATAAAATGAGATGTTTATCAGTATTTCAAAAAAGAGTGTTATTTCTTTGTGGAGTTTGCAATTGCTTTATATTTTAAAGATCCTTGAAAGTTGGATGAAACATTTGCATTTTGCATTAGCATTCGTGTAACGCCCGTTTTTATTTTAATTATTATTCGTGAAATAATTGTGAATTGATGTAATTGATCGTGTGTTTTGGTGTGTTTTTGATGTTTTTGGTGTAGCCATCGTAAGGGGTGGTGGCCTTAAGAATTATCTTTGAGGTAGTAGGGGTGTGTGACCAAAAACGTAGAGATTGGTGGTGTAGGGACTAAGACTAATTAGATTATTTTAGTTAGTAATTATTTAATTATAATAATAGCTGAATATTGATCTAATTAAATAGGTGATGGAAATTATTATTATTATTATTATTACTATTCCTAATATTATTATTAATTAAAATATGATTTAATTAGTATTTGGGTGAGAGAGAAATGATGAAGACTAAGTATTAGTAGTGGGATTGTGGAGGAAAATAAGGAAGAATAGGTTTTAAGTGGAATTGTGGGAAGTAGCATTAGGAAAGGAATAAGGTTTTCGGAGAAGTTACGTAAAGTTGCAGAGAAGAGGGAAAAGAGGAAAAAGAAAGGCAAAAGCTAGGTTCAATCGGAGAGTCATAGTGCAACCTTCAATCCAAGTTAAGGGTGGGGTTCTGACTCTATAACTGGTTAATTGATGAATAATATGTGGGGTTTGGGTTTGTATAAAATTGTCGCTGATGTGTGAATTGTGTCGGAGATTATACCGATTTTTCTGTTGTTGTCGTATCTGGTTATTATCGTTGTTTCGGTGAACAAATTCATGTTGCTAAAACCATATGTGTTGTTGTTCTGGGTCTGTGGTGGGATTAAATTGGAATTGTTCGAACTGAATTGGATAAAAAAAAAAGGGGGCATGGCGCAAGCCACCCCAGTGTGTGATAAAGGGTGGCGCAAGCCACCTTGTTGCTTTGGGAATGGTGGCGTAAGCCACCTTGGATGGATAGTAAATGGTGGCGCAAACCACCTTTGCTTGAGAGAGTTGGTGTCGCAAGCCACCTGTATCAGTAAGAGGAAGTGTTTTGTAGGTATTATGCTTAGCAGAAAAATTAACATGTTTAGCAGTAGATTGTTATGTTAGTAAATTATTATGTTAATAACAGTAAAATAATGTATGTTGAGTAGGAATTAAAATAGGTTAATAACAGTAAAATAATGTAAGTTTAGTAGAAATTAGAACAGGGTGGTACAAGAAAAACAGAATTTGTGAATTAGCAGGAAAATCACATAGTCACTATTAGTTTTAATTAATAGAAAAATATAGCAGCAAGGGCATGAATTAGCAGGAGGTGATTTTCAGTATCAGTAGCAGTGTTAACTTATTAGAAGGATAATTAAAGCAGAATAGTGATTAATCATAGCAGAACTTGTTGTATAATAACAGTACCAGAATAGTCGTAATAATATTAAAGCAGAACAGAAACATTAGTAATTTTAGTAGGAGAATAATTAATCGGTTTTGGAAGTCTTGTCCGAATAAATTCGAGGAGAGTTTGTGATATAAGATGGTTGGTACAGAGTAGGATATAAGTTGCCGTGTTATCGTCGTGTTTAAGTTGTGAAGTTGCTGGTATGAATTTTGTTGCATTGCCTTATTAGTGGCAAGAGTTAAGTTGTAGGCCTATGGCCAATGTTGATTTGTTGTTGCTGTTAAGTTGTAGGCCTATGACTAATGTTGATTTGTTGTTGCTGTTAAGTTGTAGGCCTATGGCCAATGTTGATTTGTTGTTGCTGTTAAGTTGTAGGCCTATGGCCAATGTTGATTTGTTGTTGTGTGGTTACATAACTATTATTGTTGTTATTATGATATTCATGTTGAGTTGCATACATCGCATATCAAGTTGGAGCTGGTGCTCGGTAAGTTGGCCTGGATTGGCAAAATTTAAGTTGAAGGCTTATGCCTTGCTGACGTCAATATTAATTGGCAAGTTTCTAAGTTGGGAGTTTTGCTCCAATGGTACCACATGCATGTGCATTTGATGAGTCGCATTCCATGTTGCATAAATTGTTGTTGTGTTGTGGTTTGATGTTGATACTAATGTTGAGAAGTGGTGATTTTATATAATCCGAACTAATATATTATTTATCATATATCCGATTATATTGTTTGATATCTCACCCCTTCTGTGTATGGTGATGGTTTATACGCCATCCTGCAGGTAATTCGGTGTGAAGGATGTCTACCTTCATTAGTTCGAGTCGGTGTCGTCGCTCTGATACGTAACACTCGGGGGGATGAACGATTGTTTTCTTTATTACTGATTTTAGTATTGTTGTTGAATTTTAAGTTGGTTTTCATTAAAGACCTGATGTCTTAGAGTTGTTTTGAATCAAACCAGATGTTATGGTATTTCAGTTGAATTTATGAATCCGCTGCATATTAATAAAGTTGTTTTGTGTCAAAGATTGAATTATGTTCGTCTGAGTATTAAGTGTTATGTATCCATGTTTACGTGGTTAAATGCCGTTGTTTTTAAGTTGAAAATGTAGCATCCTATTTGAGTGTTGAAATTTTGAAACTCTGATTTATTATTAATCGATGGGTAGAAATGGGGTATTACATTAGAGGTATCAGAGCAGGTCGGTCCGTCCGGCCAAGTTGTCTAATGTTGTTTATTCCTTAGTACGCGGCATGTGTGTGAAACACTGTCGGTACTTGCTTATTAGTTTTCTAACGGTTTGTCTCCAGGAGTCGGTTTGAAACAAGTGGGGGAGAAGCTTGCTTCCTGAAAATGTTAATGGTATGTGAAGTTGGATCAAGGTGATATTGGTTGCAAGAGTGCAAATGTTGTTGGAACTGTGTTGCGAACCGACGAGAGCATGGACTCATGATTCTTATCGATCAAGTTTGAGATGCCTTTGAGGGAGGACGAGACGATAATTGCGATTGGCCTCTGGAGTGTAGATCAGAGTTTGGAGACAGTTAGGAGATGATGTTTTTACCTGTTAAGCGAGTAAGACAAATCTTACAGAATAGAGCTTATATGAGCGCATGTGGGTGATAACGGTTATTTGAGAGGTGCGTAGACTACTGACGGTGGATTAAAGAGACGATTGAGAATAAGGATCCACTCCAAAGAAAATGATAATTCGATGGATCAACTAGTAGACTAGTATGTCTTGAGTATAATTGGATTGAAGTCGGATGATTTTTAGAGTTGGGTGAAAAGCAAGGATAGTTGGAGGATCTCGGAAGCAAGAGAGAGAGAGAGGTAGAACTCATGTTCACCAATTTCAATTTTCATTTTCGCAATTATGGAACAACCTTCAGAAAAAGGGGTATAACTTTTCACTCGTAACTCCGATGAAAGTGAATCTGGATTTTTTGGAAAGCTTACGAAATTCCCTACAGCTTGCATATAAATTTTGTCTTTAGCATGTTTTTGAAGAGAGAGAAAAACGCGTTTGAATATTTGGGTCTGATGCTGATTTTGGTGGAGGTATGTATACGGGATTTCTGGATCAGCCGCCATTGCACAGGCGATAACTTTTTACTCGTAACTCGGATTTAAGCGATTCTTGAAGTTCCAAAATCTACATGAAATTCCCTTCATTTTGGAATATAATTTTGTGTTTGGGAGGTCTGTATTAAAAGAGATAGTTGTGTTAGAAGTTGAACGATTATTACTAGAGACGAGTAAGATAAGATCAAGTGAAAAATGTTTGGAAATAGGAAGGAGGTAAGGATATCGAATGAGCACATAGAGATGCGGCGTATGCCAGTGGAGAATTATTAGAATATAGATTTCTTTGAGGAAGGTTAAATAGTAAAGTGGACTGTGTGTTATTGTTGATATGGTGTCTACATGTGTCGGGAAAATTTTGGAAGTTTGTATCACCAACCAGATGATGAGGTGGTACTATTGAGAGTGTGATTTGAATGAGAATCAAGTGTGAAACTATATGGATTATAGAGGTTCTGAGATTAAAGGAAAGACGAAGGATTTGTTAGTGTTGTTGAAGTTCTTAACTTGAATAAAGGTTTCGATTGGAGCAAACCGATTTGGATTGTACTTGGTGTCGTAGTAGTTCCGGTATTGGGAGAATATTCAGCAAATGTGTTGTGCTACGAGCGTGTATAGGAGAATATGTACTGGAATTTGGACTTTTTGTATCATTGACGAGGTGGAAAATAAGAAAATTAAGAAAACGTTTGTAAGCCTTAGAGAGATGGTGGAGCATTATGCTTAGGTAACTTTGAGCAAAAGGTAAAGGACGCTATTGTAGTTGGGTAATGATGATTTATGCCACCGTTATGGTTGTCGGCTGTCTATTGACAAATTGAGGAACTGATCACCCTTAATCTCTTGTTGATAGTAGACAGAATCATGTTGGATGGAAAAGACGTGTCTTGCCAACTGAGATTGTATGTACAGTGAATTGATCGGAGTTGAGCCAAGTGCTTAAGGATTGTTTTGATTAGTCAATGCAAATTCCTATATAGGAAGATGAGGCGGACTCGAGGATGATAGCATGAGGTTGCGAGTTGGTCGGTGAGTAGTATGGAAACTCCCAGTTGTATTCGGGATAACTTGAGTTTTGATTTGTGATGAATCGAGAATTCGATTGACATGAGACTTGAAGCATTATAGAGATGAACCAAGGAGAAAGTAAACGGAAAGTGTTAAGTCGCAGTAGGACATGTGTTTTTCGCAGGGTTTTCCTGCAGAATTCACAGATCCCGCTTAGCACAGTTTGGGAGTGAAAGAGATGATTTATCTTATTGAGATTAATTGGACACGTGTAGCTTATGCTGTTGGAATGTTGTATTGTTGTTGTTATGACATTGGTAGGTGTTTATGATGAGTTTGTACAACGTGTTAATACAAGATGGTAAAGTTGTAGATTATGTTTTACGATAGTTGGGGATTCATGAAAGTATTTATCCTATTCAAGATTTGGAATTGGCTGCAATTGTAATTGTGTTGAATATTCGGAGGTGTTTATGATGAGTGGGTTGAATACTCAGTAATCACAAGAGTATAGAATGCTGGTTGGTTGGAATTTCCGATGAGTTAAGCCAAAAGTCATTTCTTATGTCTGCTTTGATGGTCGGAAGTTTGATGTAAACTTGGTAGATTAGATAGTTGCGAGTACTCATAGTGCACAGCGAAAGCGTGGTGTAGCGCAGTTGGTTCTTATGTGGGTGACAACGATGTCGGTAGTTTGGTTACGTTGATGTTGTGCTATGGGCTTTTGTGTTCTTATCGTTGTTGTTGCCTCGTTACCTATGGTGATGGTTCGAGTGCGAGTATTTAATTCCTATGATGGGGAATTAGGGGAATGTTGCTTATGGCGATGGTAACAATCGTGTTGTATTCTGGTTCATAGTGAACCTTTGCGTTCTTAATGTGATTATTCTTGGTGTTTTGAGTTGGTCGTCGAGTGCATCGCGTGAGCGTTTCATCTTGTTGTCGTTGTCATTGATAAGGTGTATTGTTGTATTGCGTTATTCGTGGTATTGCCATACGTGGCATGAGTGTTGATTAGTTGGATGTGATAACGTATCTGGAGTGGTTTGTATCGAGTAAATTTTCGAGGACGAAAATATTCTAAGTGGGGGAGAGTTGTAACGCCCGTTTTTATTTTAATTATTATTCGTGAAATAATTGTGAATTGATGTAATTGATCGTGTGTTTTGGTGTGTTTTGGCTGTTTTTGGTGTAGCCATCGTAAGGGGTAGTGACCTTAAGAATTATCTTTGAGGTAGTAGGGGTGTGTGACCAAAAACGTAGAGATTGGTGGTGTAGGGACTAAGACTAATTAGATTATTTTAGTTAGTAATTATTTAATTATAATAATAGCTGAATATTGATCTAATTAAATAGGTGATGGAAATTATTATTATTATTATTACTATTCCTAATATTATTATTAATTAAAATATGATTTAATTAGTATTTGGGTGAGAGAGAAATGAGGAAGACTAAGTATTAGTAGTGGGATTGTGGAGGAAAATAAAGAAGAATAGGTTTTAAGTGGAATTGTGGGAAGTAGCATTAGGAAAGGAATAAGGTTTTGGGAGAAGTTACGTAAAGTTGCAGAGAAGAGGGAAAAGAGGAAAAAGAAAGGCAAAAGCTAGGTTTAATCGGAGAGTCATAGTGCAACCTTCAATCTAAGGTAAGGGTGGGGTTCTGACTCTATAACTGGTTAATTAATTAATAATATGTGGGGTTTGGGTTTGTATAAAATTGTCGCTGATGTGTAAATTGTGTTGGAGATTATACCGATTTTTCTGTTGTTGTCGTATCTGGTTATTATCGCTGTTTCGGTGAACAAATTCATGTTGCTAAAACCATATGTGTTGTTGTTCTGGGTCTGTGGTGGGATTTAATTGGAATTATTCGAACTGAATTGGATAAAAAAAATGGGATGGCGCAAGCCACCCCAGTGTGTGATAAAGGGTGGCGCAAGCCACCTGGGCCTTTTAGATAAAGGGTGGCGCAAGCCACCTTGTTGCTTTGGGAATGGTGGCGCAAGCCACCTTGGTTGGATAGTAAATGGTGGCGCAACCCACCTTTGCTTGAGAGAGTTGGTGGCGCAAGCCACCTGTATCAGTAAGAGGACGTGTTTTGTAGGTATTATGCTTAGCAGAAAAATTAACATGTTTAGCAGTAGATTGTTATGTTAGTAAATTATTATGTTAATAACAGTAAAATAATGTATGTTGAGTAGGAATTAAAATAGGT
The DNA here is from genome assembly GCA_022829125.1 of Lathyrus tuberosus. Lineage (NCBI taxonomy): Eukaryota > Viridiplantae > Streptophyta > Magnoliopsida > Fabales > Fabaceae > Lathyrus > Lathyrus tuberosus. Next base: position 3,120,908 of record JALAZF010000164.1, on the reverse strand, counting down.
TAATAACAGTAAAATAATGTAAGTTTAGCAGAAATTAGAACAGGGTGGTACAAGAAAAACAGAATTTGTGAATTAGCAGGAAAATCACATAGTCACTATTAGTTTTAATTAATAGAAAAATATAGCAGCAAGGGCATGAATTAGCAGGAGGTGATTTTCAGTATCAGTAGCAGTGTTAACTTATTAGAAGGATAATTAAAGCAGAATAGTGATTAATCATAGCAGAACTTGTTGTATAATAACAGTACCAGAATAGTCGTAATAATATTAAAGCAGAACAGAAACATTAGTAATTTTAGTAGGAGAATAATTAACCGGTTTTGGAAGTCTTGTCCGAATAAATTCGAGGAGCGTTTGTGATATAAGATGGTTGGTACAGAGTAGGATATAAGTTGTCATGATATTGTCGTGTTTAAAATGTGAAGTTGCTGGTATGAATTTTGTTGCATTGCCTTATTAGTGGCAAGAGTTAAGTTGTAGGCCTATGGCCAATGTTGATTTGTTGTTGCTGTTAAGTTGTAGGCCTATGGCCAATGTTGATTTGTTGTTGCTGTTAAGTTGTAGGCCTATGGCTAATGTTGATTTGTTATTGCTGTTAAGTTGTAGGCCTATGGCCAATGTTGATTTGTTGTTGTGTGGTTACATAACTATTATTGTTGTTATTATGATATTCATGTTGAGTTGCATACATCGCATATCAAGTTGGAGCTGGTGCTCGGTAAGTTGGCCTGGATTGGCAAAATTTAAGTTGAAGGCTTATACCTTGCTGATGTCAATATTAATTGGCAAGTTTCTAAGTTTGGAGTTTTGCTCCAATGGTACCACATGCATGTGCATTTGATGAGTCGCATTCCATGTTGCATAAATTGTTGTTGTGTTGTGGTTTGATGTTGATGCTAATGTTGAGAAGTGGTGATTTTATATAATCTGAACTAATATATTATTTATCATATATCCGATTATATTGTTTGATATCTCACCCCTTCTGTGTATGGTGATGGTTTATACGCCATCCTGCAGGTAATTCGGTGTGAAGGTTGTCTACCTTCATTAGTTCGAGTCGGTGTCGTCTCTCTGATACGTAACACTCGGGGGGATGAACGATTGTTTTCTTTATTACTGATTTTAGTATTGTTGCTGAATTTTAAGTTGGTTTTCATTAAAAACCTGATGTCTTAGAGTTGTTTTGAATCAAACCAGATGTTATGGTATTTCAGTTGAATTTATGAATCCGCTGCGTATTAATAAAGTTGTTTTGTGTCAAAGATTGAATTATGTTCATCTGAGTATTAAGTGTTATGTATCCATGTTTATGTGGTTAAATGTCGTTGTTTTTAAGTTGAAAATGTGGCATCCTATTGGAGTGTTGAAATTTTGAAACTCTGATTTATTATTAATCTATGGGTAGAAATGGGGTGTTACAATTCGCATCATTCTGCATTGTTTCTTGCCTTTTCCAGGTGTCTTATTGTTTCCCATTGGTCTTCATTCAGCCAAGCTGTCGCACCAGTATAATACTCGAGCTAATCTGAAGAAAAAGATGGATCAATTGCAACAAGAGAACCGTGAGCTTCGTGAAGAAGTGTCAACTCTGAAGGATGGTTTGGAAAGACTCACTGCTATGATGGAAGCTCTGGTGGCTGCTCAGAATCATCCACCACCACCTCCTCCTCTGCTTTCAACTCCTGTGCAAAGGACAGTCATTTATGAGATTGTTTCTACGCCCATCTCCGTGGTGCCTGCTAGTGTTCCTCAATACTCCATGCCTCCTGGCTTTCCCTGGGGCAAGGCTCATAACTTTGTTCCTGAGGGTTATCGACCACCACCACCTCTTGAAATTCCAGTTGTTCCTACAGTTCAACCTGTGATGACTGTGCCACCACCTGTGGCTCACACTGTCCCTTTTGGTGAAGAGCAAATTTTCCATACTGCTCCAACTGAAAATGCCAGTGCTTATGATAGAATGGAAGAGATTCAAGACCAGTTTGCTGAAATACAGAAAGAAATCAAAGCTCTGAGAGGTAAAGAGCTGTTTGGAAAGAATGCTCATGAGTTATGCTTGGTTCCTAATGTGAAGATCCCGCATAAGTTCAAAGTCCCTGACTTTGAAAAGTATAAGGTAACTCTTGTCCGATGAGTCATTTGACTATGTATGCTCGTAAGATGTCGGCTCAGAAGGATAATGATCAGCTTCTCATTCACTACTTTCAAGATAGTTTGTCTGGTGCAGCTTTGAAATGGTATATGGGACTCGATAGTACTCGAGTTCGCACTTTCGAAGATTTGGGTGAGGCATTTGTGAAATAGTATAAGTATAATGTGGATATGGCTCCTGATCGTGACCAGCTTCGGGTAATGGCTCAGAAAGATAAGGAAACATTCAAAGAATACGCGCAGAGGTGGCACGAGATTGCTGCTCAGATCAGCCCTCCTTTGGAAGAGAAGGAGATGACCAAGATTTTCCTGAAAACTCTGAGTCCTTTCTATTATGAGCGTATGATTGCTAGTGCCTCAAGTGATTTTACTGAGATGGTTAATATGGGGATGATATTGGAAGAGGGTGTCCGTGAGGGACGTTTGTCAAAAGATGGCAATTCTACTGGAAGTTCCAAAAAATATAGTGGAGGATTTGCCAAAAAGAAAGAAGGAGAGACCAATGTCGTTTCTCGATAAAGGTATAGAAGACCTCGTGATAGGAATAATCAGTGTCAGCAACATGTTGCATCTGTCACTCCTGTTATCAGTTCAGCTCCTGTTATTCAGGCAGCTCCTGCTCAGCAACAACGTTCTAATCAGCCAAACAATCAACGGGGTCGTTTTCAGAAAGATTTTGATCCGATTCCGATGACATACACGGAATTGCTTCCTTGTTTAATTAAGAAGAATCTTGTTCAGGCCCGTCCACCGCCTGCTGTTCCAAAAGATTCACCATGGTGGTATAAGCCTGAAGCTCGTTGTGCTTTTCATCAGGAAGGAGTTGGGCATGATACTGAGAACTGTTATCCATTAAAGATGGAAGTGCAATGGTTGGCTAGAAGTGGTATTTTGTCTTTCAAAGATTCTAACCCTAATGTCCAATCGAATCCGCTGCCTAATCACGGCAAGGCGTCTGTCAATATGGTTCAAGATTGCCCTAGTGAAGATCATTCTACGGCTGCGATTCTTGAAGATGACCCTGTAGGTTACATCCCGTTTGGTTCTGAAGATGATGTCATTCCTGCTGAAGACTAGGAGCCTTATTTGGAAGACCCCGGGTATATGTCCCCGGAGGATGCATATGTGCCTTTTTATTCCCCTCGGAAGAAGTTTAAGGAACCTGAATATGAAGTCACTGCCATCATTGAAGATGATGAAGAGGAAGAGCTTCCCAATTTCGTGACACATGGACAAGTCTGCCAGAATTGGATAGCTGTTGATGTTCCCACTGTTGTTCATATTTCGAAGTAATTTATTTTTGTTTCTTTCAAAAATTCTTTCACTCTACCCAAGGTGAAAGTGACTTTGTGAGGGCTTTGTTTCAAATTTTATCATCATCAATAAAATGTTATTTTGTTTATCCATATTATGTTTTCCCTTTTTGCTTTATTTCTGAAAAATGGTAACATAAAAATCCAAAAATAATAATGTGATAATCACTTTTATCTGCATGATACTTGCACTTTTTGTTCATATTCTAAAATCAAACATAAATCATTGTGCAGATTGATTGTTAAACCCATTGAAAACAATGACCCTATGCCCCCTCCCAACTTTGAGTTCCCTGTGTTTGGAGCTGAAGAAGAGGATATTGAGGAGATTCCAGATGAAATTTCTCGGTTGCTTGAGCACGAGGAAAAAGCCATTCAGCCTCATGAAGAGCCGTTGGAATTAGTTAATTTGGGTTCAGATGATGATATAAAAGAAGTCAAGATTGGGGCACTGCTTCAGTCAGATGTTAAGAAGATGATTGTGGAGCTTCTTAGAGAATATGTTGATGTGTTTGCTTGGTCTTATCAAGACATGCCTGGTCTTAATACTGATATCGTGGAGCATAGATTGCCATTGAAGCCTGAATGTCCACCTGTCAAACAGAAATTGAGAAGAACTCATCCCGACATGGCTGTGAAGATCAAAGAGGAGGTTCAAAAGCAGATTGATGCTGGTTTTCTTGTGACTTCTGAGTATCCTCAATGGGTGGCCAATATTGTGCCTGTTCCAAAGAAAGACGGAAAAGTCCGAATGTACGTTGACTATATAGATTTGAATAAAGTGAGTCCAAAAGATGATTTTCCATTGCCACACATTGATATGTTGGTAGATAATACTGCTAAATTCAGTATCTTTTCTTTTATGGATGGATTTTCCGGTTATAATCAAATAAAGATGGCACCCGAGGATATGGAAAAAACAACATTCATTACACCCTGGGGAACATTCTGTTACAGAGTGATGCCCTTCGGTTTGAAAAATGCTGGTGCAACGTACCAGAGAGCTATGACCACTTTGTTCCATGATATGATGCATAAAGAAATTGAGGTCTATGTGGATGATATGATTTGTAAGTCGAAGACTGAAGAAGATCATATTGAGTACTTATTGAAGTTGTTTCAACGTTTGAGAAAGTTTAAGCTCCGTTTGAATCCTAATAAATGCACTTTTGGTGCCCGGTCTGGAAAGTTGTTAGGCTTTATTGTCAGCCAAAAAGGCATTGAAGTTGATCCTGGTAAAGTTAAAGCCATTCAGGAAATGCTTGTGCCCAAAACAGAGAAACAAGTAAGAGGATTCTTGGGACGTTTGAATTACATCTCCCGATTTGTATCCAATATGAAAGCCACATGTGCGCCGATCTTTAAGCTTCTTCGCAAAAATCAGGGTTGTGTCTGGACAGAGGATTGTCAGAAAGCTTTTGAAAGAATTAAAGAGTATCTGCTTGAACCTCTGATTTTGTCTCCTCCTGTGGAAGGAAGACCTTTGATCATGTATTTGACCGTGCTGGAAGAGTCTATGGGCTGTGTTCTAGGTCAACAAGATGAATATGGTCGAAAAGAATTTTCCATTTATTATTTGAGCAAGAGGTTCACTGATTGTGAGTCTCGGTACTCAATGCTTGAAAAGACATGTGTGCTTTAGCTTGGGCTGCCAAACGCCTCCGCCAGTATATGTTGAATCATACAACTTGGTTGACATCCAAAATGGATTCAATCAAGTATATCTTTGAAAAACCTGCTCTAACTGGGAGGATTTCTCGTTGTCAAATGTTATTGTCAGAATATGATATCGAGTACCGAACTCAAAAAGCGATAAAAGGAAGTGTTTTGGTTGACCATTTGGCACACCAGCCAATTGATGATTATCAGCCTATCAGGTTTGACTTTCCTGATGAGGATGTGATGTACCTAAAGGTTAAAGATTATGAAGAACCATTACCTGATAAAGGGCCTGAGCCTGGATCTCGTTGGGGTTTGATTTTTGATGGAGCTGTTAATGAATATGACAATGGTATTGGGGCAATAATTGTTACTCCTCATGGTTCTCATATTCCTTTCACTGCAAGGTTGATGTTCACTTGCACAAATAATGCGAATGAGTATGAAGCATGTATTATGGGCTTGGAAGAAGCTATTGATTTAAGAATCAAGATTCTTGATGTATACGGAGATTCAGCCCTGGTGATTAATCATATTAAAGGAGAATGAGAGACGCGTCAACCTGATTTGATTCCTTATCGAGATTATGCAAGAAGGTTGTTAACTTTCTTTAATAAGGTTGAGTTTCACCATGTACCCAGAGCAGCAAATCGAATGGCGGATGCTTTAGCCACTATATCCTCCATGATTGTGGTGAATCGGTGGAATGATGTGCCTAAAATCGATGTTATGCGGCTTGATAGGCCAACTCGTGTATTTGCGGTTAAAGAGATTGTTGATGATAAACCGTGGTATTATGATATTAAATGCTTTCTTCAAAATCAAGAGTACCCACTTAGGGCATCCAAGAAAGATAAGAAGACTTTGAGAAGATTGGCTGGTAGTTTCTTCTTGAACGATGATGTGTTGTATAAAAGAAATTATGACATGGTCTTGCTCAGATACGTGGATAGACACGAAGCAGACGTGTTAATGAAAGAAATTCATGAAGGATCTTTTGGTACCCATGCCAATGGGCATGCAATGGCTAAGAAGATGTTGAGGGCAGGTTACTATTGGCTGACAATGGAATCTGACTGTTGCAAATTCGTGAAGAAGTGCCATAAGTGCCAGGTTTATGTTGACAAAATTCATGTATCACCAACTCCTCTCAATGTTATCTCCTCTCCATGTCCCTTCTCCGTGTGGGGCATTGATATGATTGGAATAATTGAGCCTAAAGCGTCAAATGGACACCGCTTCATATTGGTGGTTATTGACTATTTTACCAAGTGGGTTGAGGCGGCATCATATGCCAATATGACCAAGCAAGTAGTGGTTCGGTTTATCAAGAACCAAATCATCTGTCGGTATGGTGTTCCGAGCAAGATTATCACTGATAATGGGTCGAATTTGAATAACAAAATGATGAAGGAATTATGTGATGAGTTTAAGATTGAGCATCATGATTCTTCTCCTTACAGACCTAAGATGAATGGGGCTGTTAAAGATGCTAATAAGAATATCAAGAAGATTGTTCAGAAGATGGTTGTTACTAACAAGGATTGGCATGAGATGCTCCCTTTTGCTTTGCATGGGTATCGTACATCCGTCCGTACTTCAACAGGGGCAACCCCTTTCTCTCTTGTTTATGGTATGGAAGCAGTGCTCCCGGTGGAGGTTGAAATCCCTTCTATGAGAGTTTTGATGGAAGCTGAATTGTCTGAGGCTGAATGGTGTCAAAGCAGATATGACCAGTTGAATCTGATTGAAGAGAAAAGAATGACGGTCTTGTGTCATGGCCAATTGTATCAACAGAGAATGAAGAAAACTTTTGATAAGAAGGTTTGACCTCGTGTGTTCAGAGAAGGCGACCTCGTGCTCAAAAAGGTCTCGACTTTTACCAATGATTCTAGGGGCAAGTGGACTCCTAATTATGAAGGCCCATATGTTGTTAAGAGAGCCTTCTCTGGCGGTGCATTACTTCTTACAACTATGGATGGTGAAGAGTTCACTCATCCTGTGAATGCCGATGCAGTCAAGAAATACTTCGCCTAAAAAAATAATAAAAAGAACAGCTCGCTAAGTTGAAAACCCGAAAGGGCGGCTTAGGCAAAAATGAGCGTCTCGGTGGGCTGAAACCCCGAAAGGGCGGTCCAGGCAAAAATTAGAGACAAAAACAGAAATAATCATCCCGGTAGATTGAAAACCCGAAAGGGCAATCTAGGCAAAAGTTAGGGATTATGGCAAGTAACTGGATGTGGCTAGTCTTGATCATTTGAAAGCAACATTGTCTATCAAGGATTCTGCTTCAATCTTCCTCAACTGAAGTTTTGAGCACAGTGGAATTCAAAGTTGTTAGGGAGAATAGTGGTCATTGTATTTCAATGTAACCCTTTTCATGTATTTACCATTTTTCAAATTTTGTAATGATCCATGGAATTACGCCATTTACGGACTTCCATTCTATTAATAAAATTTGGGCTTGTGTCCCTTTGTTTGCAATTCTTATTTTGCTTCTGTTTACAAAATTTCATTTATTTTTTAAGTTGATTTTTGAAACAAAATGTAAATAATTGATTTAAATTTTTGAAAATTATAAAAACATTTTCCTTTGAGTTATGAATGTGAAAAAGAACATCAATGGTTATTCCAAGGATGGTAAGACCAATGTTTTCCTCAACAGGGTTCGTTCTCACTCCTTTGGCAGAATTCATTGACAGCTCCCTGGTAGAGTTTGTCGATATTTCCCCAGTAGAGTTTGTTGATATTTCCTTGGCAGAGCTTGGTCCTATGAATGTGTTTAGTTGTTGACAAGGTGATATGTTTGTTGTGATGTGTTGAATTCATAAGATCCAATGCTGTTTGGTTTCTCCCCCAACTAGGTCTTGATCTGAATCCTCTCCAGCTGATTATGTTATGGTCAGGCAGTTGAGTAGTTTTGAGGTGCACTTCTCCTTAATGGTGATCCCCACGCAGAGATTCATTTTTTTGTTGTTCCAAGCCGAAATCATATGAGGAAGCTCCACTCAGAGTTTTACCCTCTAGACGTGTTGTTGTTGCTTTGGATGTCACCAAACAGAGAGCAATGTTACTTTCTTCTAAGAAGCATTGACGTGGTGATCGCTTGTCGTGTTTCATCTTGTCTTGTGGATGTTTTTCTCTCCAGGTTGTTCTACCCAGGGATTTATCCTTGATGATTCTCCAACGGAGGCAGTTCACTATCATTTCCAAGCATAGAGCAGTGATGTTAATTTCTCATTTCCCCCGGCAAGTCCAGGATGTGCTTCTCTCCGGATTATTTTTCCAAAGATTTATCCTCCTAGTGAAGATTGTGCATCACTATTGCGGCTATTCCCCAGTGAAGTCACTGATGATATCTCTTTTAGTCACCTATTGGGTTTTCTCTCATTTATGATGAGTATTGATCTAAAATCCCCCACAGCTTGACCTTTTGTTATTTTCCCAGCAAGTCCAGGATGCTTTGCTCCGAATTGGTTAATCCTTAGAGAGCTTTTCTCTTGTGTCTCCAGCAAATCTGCCTTGTATTTCCAGTGGATTTTGCGTAGATGTGTATATGTATGCAATCCCCAGCAGATTCATTATTTCTCCGCAGCAGATCTCTTCATGGAAGTTCCTGTGAATTCTTTATGATCCCCAGGAAGATTCAGAAAGATTTGGTTGTTATGATTCCCCAACAGATTTCCTGCCGTCCTCAAAGCAGATTTATGTTGTTATCCTCTTGGTGGATAATCTATGTTAGAAGATTGATATTCGGGTATTTCCCCAAGGAGTATTTTCTTTTCTCCAGCAAGATTTAAGCCTTGTAGTAGGATTTATTTTCCTTTGATGGCTTTTGTTTATCTCTTGCAGGATTTCTTCAGCTAAATGCCTAGCAGAGTTGCTAATGATATCTCCATCTTGTTGAGATTAGCCGAGTATTCAGTGGTGTTGTGATGTTTGTTCCACCCTCTGTTTATCCTTTATGTCTGTTTTGTCAGCATATTCATACTCATACGCATTGCATGCGTGTTCTTTTGTTGTGCATAGCATATTGTTGTTGCATTTTTCATTTTGCATTTGTGTTGGTGCTTCTTTTCTCTCTGGTGTTGTTATCCCCGTAGAGCGTGTGTATCCTCTCTCCATTTAGAGTGTCGACCCGTAAGCAGAAAAATGCCTATCTTTGTTAATTCCCCACTGAGCTTATTTCTCATGGAAGATTTTGATTCAGTTTCCTCTCCAGTGCATTATCTGGATGGATTTAGTCCCCAGTTGAGATATTTCCTCCTCGGGACGAGTCTTGTTTGACCGTTTCTCTCCAGCTTGTTCCTGGATTGAACTTTGGTCCCCTGCGATATTTGTTTGGATCTCTAGGCTGTGAAACCTAGATTGAGAGTGCATTTATTTTGCACCTTTGAGGATTCTGCGCCCTTCAACTGAAATCTGCGTATGATTCCCCTTTTGGAAGGTTCAATACTGTTTCGTGGCATTCCTTTATTTGAGAATCCTGAGGCGATACAGTTAATACCTTTTGTTACTCCGATGAATGGTAAGTCTCTTCGGTTTGATGGGACAGTTCGTTGTTGAGATTTGTTACTCCGATGAATGGTAAGTCTCTTCGGTTTGATGGGACAGTTCATTGTTGAGATTTTGCGACTCCGATGAATGGTAAGTCTCTTCGGTTTGATGGGACAGTTCATTGTTGAGATTTTTTACTCCGATGAATGGTAAGTCTCTTCGGTTTGATGGGACAGTTCGTTGTTGAGATTTGTTACTCCAATGAATGGTAAGTCTCTTCGGTTTGATGAGACAGTTCGTTGTTGAGATTTGTTACTCCAATGAATGGTAAGTCTCTTCGGTTTGATGGGACAGTTCATTGTTGAGATTTGTTACTCCGATGAATGGTAAGTCTCTTCGGTTTGATGGGACAGTTCGTTGTTGAGATTTGTTACTCCGATGAATGGTAAGTCTCTTCGGTTTGATGGGACAGTTTGTTGTTGAGATTTTATGACTCCGATGAATGGTAAGTCTCTTCCGTTTGACGGGACAGTTCGTTGTTGAGATTTGTTACTCCGATGAATGGTAAGTCTCTTCGGTTTGATGAGACAGTTCGTTGTTGAGGTTTTCTACTCCGATGGATGGTTAGTCTCTTCGGTATGCTAGAGACAGTTCATTGTTGAGGTCTTGTTTTTCCCAGTGGAGCCTTGTTGTGCTAAGTCTTCCCTGTTGGGTTTTATCCTTGTTATGATGTGGTTTATTTCCACATACACTTATCCCCAGTTTGTCTCCTCCCTTTGTTGGGATGTGTTTTCCCCTGCGGAGTCTTTTCTCTTTTCTTTTGCTCCCTAGCTTTTGTTTATCTCCTGTGGCATTTTCTCCCCACGGTGGTCTTGTGTTTGCATATCATTTGCATGATCATATCATCTTGTGGTCTCTTATGGCCGAAAATTGGGTTGTTGTTATATTTAAGTCTCTTTTATATCGTCGAGACAAAGATGCCCATCTTCGTATCTCTGGATAGAAGAAACTTAAATAGGGGCAGCTGTAATACCCTAATGTTTGCCCCTAAGATTCTTTGCTTTTCATTTGCATTTCATACCACAAACAAGATCGCACATTGGTTCCCTCTTCTATAGGGTTGTGCCTTGCAGGGATCTTTGGGTTTGTGTGTGTTTGTTAGTTGTTTTATTGTTAAATTGTTTATGTTTACTAACCATTAATCAAAATCCAAAAATATTTTTTTTTCTTTCACTAACATTTTCAGGGGAAGAACAGGTTAAAAATACCAAAAAAAATTAGTCCTGCAGCTCGAATGGATTTCATCTGAATAAAGTCAAAGTTGATCGGCAAACAATTCAAAATTTCATCTGATCAAGAGTTTCCAAGGTTTAATTGATTATTATTCAAGGGACTCCAAGGTTCATGTGTTTATTTCCATGCCTTCTTTGACAAATAAGAAAAATCGAGCCAGAATCAAGACAGCACATCAAAAAGCCAAAATTTCCAAATTTTCACTGTGTTAACCGGTTAACACATTTGGTTAATTGATTAACGCGTGCGAATTTTGAAAAAAAATGCCAGCAAATTCAAATTTTCAGCAATTGGCACCAATTTTCATCATTTTTGAATATTCCCTCTCAGTTCTAATTCCCTACATCATCAATATTAATTTCTACCATATACCTCCACTAATCACCACTCTTTTAATTTCCCTCCAAAATTTGAATTCCAATCCTAATTTTGATCTTCCAAACCTAATTCCAAACCACCAAATTTCCAAGCCTAAACTCTATAAATAGAGGCTTTATTTCATTCATTTCACAAGCTTTTGATAGCCAAAAAATCCCTTGCAATTTCTCTCCCCAACTACCAAAATTCACCAAAAGCTCAATTTCTTCTTTCATAAGTTAGTAAGAATTCACATTGATTCTTACTAATTTAGATCTAAACATTCATCCATTCTTGTTTTTGTTCATCAATCACAGTAGATCAAGGTTTTGGAGTGTAGATCTTGCTGCAATTTGGAAGGATGTTCTGATTTGGAGTGGTAATTCACTTTCCACCATTGTTAAAGCTTCATATTCATCATTCAAGATGTAGATCCTTGGTGTTGCTTGTTGTTTATCCTTTGGATCGTATTTTGTTGTTTGATTGCAGGTTTCTCTGTCTATTTTTACTTTAAAATTTGTGCAAATTCAATTCATGATCATAAGGTGTTTGAAAAATGTTTTGAAAGAAGATTATGTTGAATTTTGTACATTTTTTTTTGCTTCTGGTGCAGTGTTAACCGATTAACCAGATTCAGTGTAAAATGGTTAACAGGTTAACACCCTGTTTTGCGCAGAAATTCAAAATCTGCACTGGTTAACCGATTAACCAAATGTGTTAACCGATTAACCAGTGTCCAGAATGCTATTTTGGCTCTGTTTTGGGACTGTTTTGGTTCTTTTGCCTTTTTCTTCCCTCTTCCTTTGTTCTTAGCCTTAGATCACATAATTGTGTGGTTTAATTTGGCTTTCTCTTCATCTATTTCTCTTTTATTTTGATCGATGAAAGTCAAAGATCTTGGAATTCCGTTGTTGAATTTCGATCAAGACTAGATCGTTACCATCTTTTCTTTTCGTGCGGTATTGCTTTCAGATGACGATCTATATATCGTTCATCTAGCATACATTAGCACAAAGAGCTATTGGCCGGCCTCATTCTAGGGTAATTACTCCGTAAATTATTCGGCGATTGCTTAACATAGCGCAATATTTGTCCCGAATCAGAAAACTATCAAGAATGGTTGATTATTTGTCTTATGGTTCAAAACTCATGAAACTTGTTGTTAGGAGCTTTTGGTTTTATTAATCCTCTAACGAGTTTCATCAACCTTGACCTAAGTGCAATTATTCAATTGTTATTGATCACTAATACTAACAACTAATCACTAACTTACTAACAATATTTTGTATTAATTTTGTTTATGTTTCCTTCTCGCTCCCTATCTCTTTTATTTTTATGCTTCATTTCATATCATGTTTATGCTTCCGCAATTTTTCCTTTGTCCGTTGGACACATGTTTATGCTTATGCCTTTTTTCTTTGTCCATTTGGACTCAAAAACATTAATAAAGGCTTAAACCATAAAAAACTTAATTCTCTTCATCTTGGACTATTGGTTACTATCCTATGCTTTGGAGTGATCTCTTTATGGACCTCTTTTGAAGTAATATTGGACTTATGGACCTAGAATTAGGACTTTTTATCCCTTTGCTTAGAGTATTGATTGAAGACTTGCCTTTATTGGCCAATTTGCTTAAGGATGGAATTCTTTTAATATTACTTTGAAGTGGCTCCATTTTGGTTAGATCCTTCTTTTCCCTAGCTTTTATTTTATGCACTAGGATAGTCACTTCTTCTCCTCCCCATTCTTAAATTTTCAAAATCCTCTCCCTTTTTTCAAAACCTTCTTGTTTTCAACTTAAAACCGCTTTTATAATAAAACCTTGACTTTTGTCAAGTGACTTTTAAAATTTTCTTTCTTTAATAAATGTCAAACTATCTTAACCATACTTTGACCATTTCATGAAAACATAAAAAATATGAAACTCACTCAAATCTTTTGTGCTTTTATGCACCCTTTTTTCTTTTAAACTCTTTTTCACAAGTTTAGATATGATTCATTTCTTTAAGCGAAATTATTCGCTTAGAAATGACGACTTGTCTTTACACTTAAAAATCAATCGAAACCAACAAATTTTTGTTCTTTGTACCATGAACTACGGGGTTTTGATCCTACATTGCACATCGTGGGTACGTAGGCATGAGGCGATAAGTCTCTCCAAACACAAAAATCTTAAAAAATAATTCTCCTCTCATCTCCTCAATCTCTTACAAGCAAACCATTTTCAAACCAAAAAGCGGTAGATATTTCAAAGGGCTCCTATAGAGTACTATAGACGTTTTGGGTGCTAACACATTCCCATTGCGTAACCAACCCCCTTACCCGTTCTCTGTTTATTCTTGTTTTGTAGAACTCTTTAGGTTTTGTTCGCTCTTTTTCCTTTCCCTTTGTGGATAAAAATAAAAGTGCGGTGGCGACTCTTGCTTATTTTTGAGTTAAGTTAATCAATAGCTTACACTCACAAATTTCCCCGCTACACATAGTATGTTTACATAGCGGAATATAAATGTAGAAGTAAATAAAGAGACACGCAATATATGATGGTTCCTCTCAATTGAGAGTAGTTCAGTCCCCTTGCATCACAAGAGCTTTTAACTATAATCAGACTGGTTACAATTACTTAAGCCAACATCTCAAGACTTCCTACTCAATCCCACAAAAAGATACTTCTTCTCAAGCCCGCAAGCATGAGACTTGAAATTCTGGTACAGGTGCAGAATTCAGATGTCCTATAACATGCCATTCGACATCTGGTCTGACATGAACACACATGGCAAGGTATATAACAATAAGCTTGGTGCTGAAAAGATAAAAGCAAAACACACAGAATTGTTAACCCAGTTCGGTCTAACACACCTACTCTGGGGGCTACCAAGCCAGGGATGAAGTCCACTATCAACAGTATTAATTCAAAGCTAAACTCTCCATTTACAACTTATCACTTAATCACTACCCAATGACCCTTCTACCTAGATCCTCTCTAGATATGAGAAACCCTTCTCACTCCCAATCATCGCAATGATGTCTAGCAGTCAACACTCCGCCACTGCATCAACGGCTCTTTACCTATACAACAATTCAACAAGGAAGACACACTTCCAAGACACAACTTAGAGTTACTTAAAAGCTTCCTCCAAGAACAATACTCCTCTTACTTAACAGCTTCGAGGATCACACTAACAAACTGTCCAACTCACATGTCGAGTGGTACAGGAACCAACCCTAATAATAGAACTTTTTACATTTTTGGTTCAGTTACAATTCTAGGTTACACTGCATCTATATATAACCTATTCCCAACTGGATTTGGGCCTTCACAGACACAGCAAATAAGCTGCTACAAATCAGCAGAAACTTCTGCTACATAATAGGACTTCAATCTTTAACTTCCTAAAATATCTCCATATTTAGAAAGTGTATATTTTCTAATATTCTTCTCAATTGGAATCTTCAGACCTTTTAATTCAGCGCCACATAGAATTTGCATATTATTCCCTGAATATTCTACATCTGTTAAGACATTACAGAATCTTTAATTCACTTCGGTTCTGGCGCGATGTCGAATGGACCTTCATGGGACATCTTAATACGACATGTTGTTCCAGATGTTGAAACCACTTCAACTCAACATGTTCCATTGCACAATAGGACTTCTTGCTCAACCTGTTCTTCTTTAACAAGATAAAATATCCTATCTAACATATTGCTGCTATTATTTGTTTTACAAAATTAATTCCAACTCTACAACTTAAGGAACTAACATTCTCCCCCTTTGGCAAATTTTGGCTAAAACAAATATATAAACATTACAACTCAGATTACAGCAGCAATTACAACCATACACTACTGTCAGTAGTCATCAGCAACTACTGAACCTAACAGTAACCATCAGTAGCTACTGAGTACAGCAACCATGGAGAATCGTCTTCTTGGGAAATCTTGAATGATGTTAGGACATCATGTTTGACAACTCTTTTCAGCATATTCTATGAGCTCCATAACATCACCTCCGAGTCCTGAAGTCATTTGGTGCTCATGAGGAAGAAGATATCTGACACTCCCCCTCAATACAACACATTTCTTTTTCCTTCCAGGACAAACCTAGAACAATTGTAGAAGACTCCTCCAGAAAAGAAACGTCTGTCTTGACATAAAGGACCAATGGTGGCATAAGAGATTTCTGCACACCTTATTTGATCAGACGCCCCTAGTCGACCTGTGGCATAAGATGAAACTTAAGAAGTATTCATCTACCAACCTAGGTAACTCAGAACACAAGTCACAACTGTGTTCATAACTCAGGACACAAGTCACAAAGACTCAACACCAACTTAAGGAAAGGACACCTTCTTCGACATCTCTGAACACAGCAGACTCCAGACATAGCATCTGCGCAAACCATTTCGCAAACCCTTTCTCCCCCTTTTTAGCCAAAAATTGGCAAAGAAAGCCCTCACAGAACCAGACCCAAGTGGTGCTCACCCAAAAATGAACAAACGCCATAAGACTTATGAAATAAGAACACTCACTGGCTGAAGGAGAAAAGAACAACCCCTATAAATAGCTGACCAGATACTTTGGAATTAACGAGCTTTGAATATGTCAAGGTTCTTGGTTAAAGAAACGCTATTTTAGGTACCAAAAACTCCATCCAAATTCAATGTCTACCTTCCAAAACAGTCTTGACCGCCTTTATTATTTCTCAACTGATTCTTACCATAAATTGAGCCAATAACGTTCCATGCATAGGCAAAGACACGTGTTTCACCTTATCCTTACACTACCGACCAGAATAATTCCTTGTTTTGGCTCAAGAGAAACATGTCCTGTACCATGTTCTGACATCTTACCAAACAATGTCTGCTTGCTCACAACATAATCAACCCAAGACTCCACAGAAAATTATACATTCCAAAACACAAGCACATTTTCTTTTCTGTTGGATTCTGAGACGACTTCTATCGATCAGCACAACTCACAATCCCTTCTAGATTCCTTCAGAACAGCAGAGAAAAATAAATTCTCCCAGATACAATAATTCTGCTTTTCAGACTCCTCCTGCATAAGCATTAGCTTCACGCAGCTAGGACAGCACATCGGCCTTAGGAACACCCAACCACACTTAGTAGTACATGTCCCATCAAGTTATTGACATTACTCTGCACAAACTTGGACAGCACGCAAGCTACACAAAAGTCTGCACACTTGCAGTAATAGACCATAGACAACAACCTTAACTCCCCCTAACATGAGCAACCAATGATAGCACAACGATATTGTCACATTCTCAACACTTAAGAACTGCCACTTCTTGTATTTGTTGAGCATGATCTCACCATGTTTATTTCAGATACATGGTCTGCCAAGTCCAATATAAAAGCCCACTTGATTTGGAATTTCTCACATATTCCATAACAAATGTATTTAGATTACTTGTAACACAAGATAAGGACTGCCACCATCTTTTACTTGTATTAGAATAAACCTTCTTATCTTCAGCCATTCTGACCAGATCACACCACTGACAACAACCTTCTGTCCTTACATTCACAAGCACCTAATTAAGTCTTCATCATGAAAGTAGTCATGTATTGCCAGACCAAACTACTTAACATCAAGATCAGAATCTGCCCATTCTAATCCACATTATGTCAGAACTGCCACTTCAGACAATAATGCTGCTTCTTCCAACTCCACAAGCACAGTCCCAGACCTTCACCCAAGATACACACCAAACAATGATGTTGTACCAATATGTAGGACATCAGCATAAAAGAGCACACCTTCTACATTTTATTCAGGTAATCACAACCACCTGATCACAACCAGCATCAGCAGCTGTTTTGAAAAAGAATCACACCAGACAACTAGACAATACCCAGACACACTCTCCCTTTTTTTAGCCATAATTGGACAACCTCTTAACCTACCAAGGCACCAAACACGAAGTTCTGACATCCCATGTGACAAGGTCCCAAGAGAAAACAAGTTCCCAAACCAAAGACCACTTTGACTGGTCAGGCGATACAAACAAAGACTCTTCATGCAGTATAAAAACCAAGCCTCCTTGCTTCTAACAGCACATCACAGATAGAACCATGAGTCAGTCTAACAAGGATGCAGGAAAGAGACACATGCAGGAAGTCAAGAACCCAGGTCCACAGAAGTTGAAGAACAAAACACTGTCCACAGCTGGGGCAACTTCAGGAGCCATAAGAACAAGAAAAACATCAGAGACAAGGATGAAGGCCATAAAAAAACCTTCAGTGTAACTTCAAGCTTCTGATGATGAATGGGACGAAGATTGGAAAACATTTCTTGATTCCGGGGGGGGGGGGGGGGGGGTTGGGATAATCTTTAGACTCTTTGTTTGTTGCTTTTTCTAATCTTGTATGCTTTCAGTAATGCAATAAAATTCTGTTTCAATTCTGTTTCCTAAAGACCACAACTGCACAAGACATATCCCAGCACACTTAATCCTCATGTATGCAAATTCCTAATTTGCTTCTGGCCAAAACACATCATATACAAGGAGAATGCAGCAGTAGAAAACAGAAGTCAGAACATTCTTTTAGACATATATCAATCACAGTCAGTCTTACCACAATAAGTGCCAACACCAAAAGCTGCAGAATTATCAATCTCCCCCTTAACACCACACGTCCAGCTGCATAAAATTTTGACACTCTCCCCCTATCAAGAATAACATGTGCTTCTTCGTACCTTGAAGAATGGAAAACATAAGACGCATCTTCATGTCTTCAAGAGCTCACTCTTTGTTCAACTCACAAGTTGAACACAATCCTCCCTTGTACTAATACTCACATGGTCCCAATCTAATCAACTTTTCTCTATCTAAGACCACCAGTACTCCTTTGCAAGAAGAACTCCTTAAATGAATGGAGAACATGAGACTCATGTTCATGTCTTCAAGAGCGCACTCTCTGTTCAACACACCTGCTGAACACATTCACCTACTGCTTGACCCTCACACCAGTACATAAATCAGGTAGAGGCTTATGATCTTAGGATAACATTCTGAACAGAATGTTCTGTCAGCAGATGTTAAGACATCAGTCTTGACATCATGAATAGAGTCCAGCTGCACTATGAAAACACCACATTCCAAAACAAAATCTCCAAGCTTCCCCCTTTAAGCCTCGGGACCAGAAACAACCATCATAACCCATCACATTACAAAAGATCACAAGAACACAAGAACAGTATTCTCTCATCCAACTCTCCAAAGGCAATCATTTCCTATCATTCTCCCCTTTAATAGCAGTACAGACTGTGATTGGATCACACATTCAATACTTATCTAGCTTCCCAAGATCATTTAGATAATGCTTCCAATTAACAAAGAAAAATCATGACTCTTTGATCTATGTCCAAGAAGTCTGCAAAGATAATACTTCTTGAATCTCAGGTTCTCCACTCCTGCAGCAAGGGCCAGAAATAAACTGACCTCAGGAGTAATTGACATGTTGATCACACCTTGACCAACTCACACATCTAAGATAAGTTCCAGGGCCAGAACCTTCTTAGAATTACCACCCAGATGCCTCCTCTTCCAGATCAGGAGTAGGTTCTAAACTCATGTGATCAAACCACATTAGTTCAGCACCCAGAGCATCTGCTATGCCATTCCTTTAGACCACATAATTCTTCACAATTCTGACGTGATGTTCTAACACAAGATAGGACATCATTCCAAGGAACTCATCAAGAGATCAAACACTGGAGATTAGCCCTTTTTGAAGCAAAAGTAAATTACTTCTCTCTTACTTCAGATCTCTTCCTTACAACTTCACTTATTAATGCCTTTATGAGTGGACTTGAACAATAATCTTCAAGTATCGTTGACACAGTAAATTGAAGCAGTCTTACACACATCCCATCACCATAGGATATACATTCAGAGAAGAACAACCTTCTCAGTTACAACCTCAGGAGTTTTCATATAGATACGCAGCAGATCAAAACACAAACTCCTCAAACCTTCAGGTGTCACATATCAGCCCTAGCATCATAATCCAGGTGACACCATAATACCACAGGTTTGAAAATAAATCAAACCACACCACCAAGCCTTCAGCACATGCCACTTCCTGTCACGAACAGTCCATCCTCCACTTCTAGGGACCATTCTCACACCTATATGAACTTCTCCAAGTTCAAACAACTTTTCAGTAGAAGGCTTCTACCTTGACCATGAACCAGAAAGTATCTTCCCTCGGATCTCATCCAGATATAGAACAGAATGACCTGCTCTGATACCAATTAAAATTCTGGTACATGTGCAAATTCAGATGTCCTATAACATGCCATTCGACATCTGGCCTGACATGAACACACATGGCAAGGTATATAACAATAAGCTTGGTACTTAAAAGATAAAAGCAAAACACACAGAATTGTTAACCCATTTCAGTCTAACACACCTACTCTGGGGGCTACCAAGCCAGGGATGAAGTCCACTATCAGCAGTATTAATTCAAAGCTAAACTCTCCGTTTACAACTTATCACTTAATCACTACCCAATGACCCTTCTACCTAGATCCTCTCTAGATATGAGAAACCCTTCTCACTCTCA
This sequence comes from Lathyrus tuberosus, assembly GCA_022829125.1. Lineage (NCBI taxonomy): Eukaryota > Viridiplantae > Streptophyta > Magnoliopsida > Fabales > Fabaceae > Lathyrus > Lathyrus tuberosus. The sequence continues at coordinate 3,101,038 of JALAZF010000164.1, read as the reverse complement.
ATCATCGCAATGATGTCTAGCAGTCAATACTCCGCCACTGCATCAACGGCTCTTTACCTATACAATAATTCAATAAGGAAGACACACTTCCAAGACACAACTTAGAGTTACTTAAAAGCTTCCTCCAAGAACAATACTCCTCTTACTTAACAGCTTCGAGGATCACACTAACAAACTGTCCAACTCACATGTCGAGTGGTACAGGAACCAACCCTAATAATAGAACTTTTTACATTTTTGGTTCAGTTACAATTCTAGGTTACACTGCATCTATATATAACCTATTCCCAACTGGATTTGGGCCTTCACAGACACAGCAAATAAGCTGCTACAAATCAGCAGAAACTTCTGCTACATAATAGGACTTCAATCTTTAACTTCCTAAAATATCTCCATATTTAGAAAGTGTATATTTTCCAATATTCTTCTCAATTTGAATCTTCAGACCTTTTAATTCAGTGCCACATAGAATTTGCATATTATTCCCTGAATATTCTGCATCTGTTAAGACATAACAAAATCTTTAATTCACTTCGGTTCTGGCGTGATGTCGAATGGACCTTCATGGGACATCTTAATACGACATGTTGTTCCAGATATTGAAACCACTTCAACTCAACATGTTCCATTGCACAATAGGACTTCTTGCTCAACCTGTTCTTCTTTAGCAAGATAAAATATCCTATCTAACATATTGCTGCTATTATTTTTTTTACAAAATTAATGCCAACTCTAAAACTTAAGGAACTAACAAGACTTCCTTGCCTAAACTCGCAAGTCAGGTCTTCCTGCTGAATTGCCCAGATCGAGACTTCCTTGCCTGAACTACCCATTCAGGACTTCCTGCTCAAGCCCTCAAGCATGAGACTTCCTGCTCAATCACAGTGATCGAGGCTTCCTTGCTCAGCCCACAAACATGCAACTTTAATGCCTAAACATCCAGTTTAGGACTTTTTGCTCAATCATCTGAAAGAGACTTTACTCTTAGCACAGAGGATAGAGTCTTCAGATTCTCATAATAGAAGAATTTGGTATTAACCGTGTGTTCATATAAGTGTTTCTTGGATAAGAAGATACACAAAGGTTTACACTCTTGAGCATATTTGAGTTTATTACTCCTGAGTGTATCCGAATGAAGGTTTCATTCCTCTTATCTCCTTGCACATATTTCCATCTTGTTGTGCCTTCTTTTTCTTGATCATGTTCACATATTCTATCTTCAGAATGTATGTGAACATGTCCTACTCTACTCTAACACACATAACCCTTCTGGTAATACAAAATTTTAAAGTGTGTTTCTCTTAACTCATTTCGATGAACTGGTATCACATTCATGTGAACACAGTCACAAAATCTTTAACTCACATTCATTCTCCTTGAGAGGTAGGGGTTTAACTCATAGAGATGTTCCAAGAACGTTCTTCTTCAAACAACACTGGATGTTTTCAATCTTCATCCTTAAATAGATACAAAGAATAGGTTCGTTGAAGATTGAAACTATCATGGTACAGATAGTCGTTGAAGCTACCATGGTACAAGTAGTCGCTGGAGGTCTTTACTTGATGGACAATAAAGTGATCTAAAAATTCAGCTAGCATAAAGACGTTGAGAGTAGTAGATTGGAGTTCTGAATAGTTGGAGATAGAAGATCCTGACACACTACTACAAATACCTCGTATATAGAAGCAAGGTAACGGAGGGAGACATGATAACTTGCAACTTATCACCTCGGTGTTATTAAAACCGAGAGTTAAGGTTAAATGCACATGGGTTCGAACCCCAGAAACAACACTTTTATTATTTTTAAAACTAGCATATATTTCATCTCGGTTTAACTTGAAAACCGAGGGGTTAGATAATTTCTTCTTTTTTTTAACTGTTACATTGTTTACACAGAATATTACATTGTTTACTCAGAATATTACATTGTTTAAAATAAAAGTCAAATTCCCTAGAGAACAAGGTAAAAATCAAAGTTCTTGAAGATCTAGACTTTAGATCTTCGAATTATTGAATCTTGAGGGAGATCAAATATTGAGTGCAAGGTTTGTCTCTTCGGATCTTGCATGCATTTGATTATGAAGTAAAAAAAATAAGGGCTAGATAAATACAATCAATATTCTAATATATGATTTTGTGCTCAAATAAATATTTAAGAAAACAAACCTTAAAACCAAGTAATTTTTTGCTCTTGCAATCCATCTTAGAGAACTTTTCCAAACGTATATATGTTTCAAGCGCTTCATGTTTCATTTAGGTTAGATTTTCAATATTCAACATGCTTTTATAATGAATGTCCCTTAGGTTTCATGTGGATCATTAATGGCAGATTCTTGAGCGTTGATAAACATTAAATGGGCGGCAAAATTTTGTTTAAGGATGAATAGTAAAAAAGTGCTTAACTATCCCCTCGGCCAGGAAGAAAACCGAGATGGAGAAGCTGTTTTTTAATTAAATTGTTTATACATAATATTAAAAATACATTGTAAAATCTGCAGTAGAAACTCATGATAGAAATAGACGGTGGTGAATATTTCCTCTCTTTGGGATGAGCTTTATATAATTTAATATTAGAGTGAAATCTGTTTAACGAGTGTCTTAAAAGTAAAATATGCTTACTAACTACCTCAGTTTTACTATAAAACTGAGTAAAACTGAGGTTTTATATTAACTATCACCTCGGTGATAAAGAAAATCGAGGTGACTATTTAATTTTTTTAAAATACATTTTTTACACAGAATATTAAAAAACATTATTTACAACAAATCTTCAGTGATATCCAAATTTTGTTGCATACCCACTAAAATAATTTTTTGAAACAAGAATGATTTTCTGCACTTGCAATCTATCAACTGAGTACTCTTCAAAGATTGAGCTAGTTTCCTTCTTTGTTGGTTAAACTTCATTCTTTGTTTAACTTGAAGCAAGAATAATTTTCTGAACTTGCAATCTGTCAACTGAGCTCTTTTCAAAGGTTGAGCTCACTTCATTGTTGGTTAATCTCCTATCTTTGGATAACTTGAAGCAAGAAAGCTTTTTTGCACTTGCAATCTATCAACTGAGTACCCTTCTTTAACTGAGGATTATTCCAAAAAATACAACAACGACAACATCAACACGATTATTTGAGATAAATTACAAAGGCAAAATAAATGTTTTGTTCAAGATAGAAGAACATTGAAGATTTTTTCTGTCTTGCAATCCATACCAAAGAATGATGCTTGTGAGTTTGAGGCGACTTCATATAAGTAAGGATTGGGGTAAAATCTGTTTAACGAGTGCTTTTATAGTAAAATCTTATTATTTTATACCTCGGTTAAATAGAAAACCGAAGGATTAGAACATTTTGTTTACACTTATAAACAAATAAAATCATAAACTGTGATAGCTGGGAACCGAAGCTTGTACTTGTCGCTCCCGGGATTTTCATCCAAGTACAAACGCGAAAGTGGCACCGAAACAGAGTCGCCAGCAATGTGTATTTATCCCAAGAGAGGGAAAGGAAACACTGCGTAAACCTGAGAGAAAGGAAAGAGCATGATCTTGCGACCAAGAGAACAGGGTTCGGGAGTCGGTTACGCGCGAGGAAGGTATTAGCACCCCCACGCGTCCATCGTACCCGATGGGATCCACGCTTGCTTGTCTCGATCAAAGGGTGTAAGGAAAAGATACTGGAAAAGGAACTGGAAAAGGAATGGAAAGAGAAAGAGGAACAAATGTAGGGAAAATAAAAGAAGTGCTCAAATAGGCCCTACCCCACTGCCTACGTATCTCATCTGGAACATGAGAATCAGAGCGACGTAGTTCCCCTCAACTAAGGGAAAGTTATTTGTGTTTTTTAATGGAATACGTCGACGTTCGCATCCCAGCAGTTTAGGTGTTGCGGCTCGCTGTAGGGAGACTTAGGTGTTACCTAGTTACGGTAGAACGGAAGTGACGCATCCTTAAGGAAGGAGTGAATGAGATGAGAAGAGAATTCCCGAAGGAAAACGTTATTGTTTGTTTTTGTCTTTTAAGAAAGAAGTTTTTTTTATTAAGTGTGTTTTGTAACTCGTATTGTATTTAAGTCTTTCATATAGGATCGAATGCCTCGCATATCGACCAAGACGGGACATACGCTAAACATTCCAAGAAAGTGAGAGAAGACCCCACACCTCCTTGTTCCCATATGAAAAGCCTAAATACAATAGGTGTTATGCCTTTATGGTTAATGTGGTTTAACAAACCTACTTCTAAAAGAAAGAAGAAGAAGAAGAGCAAAAGAAGCAACTTACTTCCAAAATGGAAGTTAAGTTGATCTTAAAGAGGGATGAAAGAAAAGTTATTCAAGGAAAGCATGTAAATGCTTATTAAACACAAATTTGAATGATCAAATGAAATAAGAGAATATAAGAGAGAAATGTATGTGGAACTAATCCCACACACTTACTTACCTTTAGCACCTACATGAAAATGTTAGTTCAAAACAATTTACAAGTAATGCAATAAGAAAAAGAATAACAATTGGTGAACAAACAAGTTAAGAGTTAAAGGATAAAACTCCTAAGAGATGAACCTCAAACAAGATCAGAATCTATGCTCTAAGGGAGTTCTCTAATGTTAATTGATCAAACAAGAACAAACTATACACAACTAAAGATCTTAAACACCAAAGAAATGAATCATGGAAAAAAAAGATGAAGAATGAATGGATATGCAAGATGATCATGCAATAATACTTCAAGTAATGTCAAAGTCAGAATGTAGATGACCTAAACATGTGCCTAAACATGATATACAAATGTCAAATGATGCAAACAATCAAGTATTCAAACATTAAAAGTGCTTAGGAGAAGAAGTGAGAAGATATGAACATGAATTTAACATGGAAAGAAAACATTCATGGCATAAGTCAAACCTACAAAAGTTTAAGATGAAACTCAAGTATCCAAGTAAGAGGTGGTATGACATGTTAGGATGAGGATAAGATGCACAAATCAATCACATTCAAGCAATTACAAGTCATTTAGAAGCTAGAGGGAAAAGAACCCTGCATTCGGATGAAACATGTTCAAGTATGCAAAGTAAGACATAAATGGCATATGGAATGAATGAAATCCTTAAAAGTCAGAGGCCTACATCATATGAAATGCAAATGAATAGTATGACATGGCATAAACAAACCAAATACAAATCAAGTTGGAACTTAGATGAAAAAGAGTGAGGGATTAGGTTAAAAGGAGACATGTGAAACAAGTATTGAACATGTACACAAGGAAAGCATCAACTTCAAACCAATGACCTATAATTTCATTCAACAGACCTATAATGATCTAAACATGGCTCAATAAGTCAATAAAAAATGATATCAAACAACGGCACAAGTGCCTTCTCAAGCAAGCAAACAAAACATGATCAAGGAAGTTCACAAAAAACACCTCAAACAAGAGTCATTTAACAAATACCAAACATAATTCAAAAATTATCAATTCAGGTCTCAAGACACCTCAACCATAGGTAAGTATCATACCAAAATCCTATACAAAAATTCAGAAAGGAAGGACCCCAACCAATCAAGCAATAGTCACTTATGAACCATGAACCAAGATGCAAAGATAGAGGACCTAAATGCAATAAAAGAAAGTTCTAAAAATGAAAAAAAAATATTTTTATGAATTTTTGGATGTTACTGACTGGATACAAAAAGATTGATGCAAAAATGTTTAAGAATCTATGAGAAATAAATTTTTGAAATGAAGATATGAAAATAGAAACAAGTTTCAAAAGAGATAAAAGAAAATTATGGATTGATATGAAAATATTCACAAAATCAAAAATAAAAATAATAGAAAATTATTTTAACATGTTAATATATCACATGAATTTTTGTAGAATTTTTCATGATGTTTTGGTATTTTTAAAATAAGGAAACCAAACAAGTATAGAAATAAAAATGAAAAAAAATGACAATAATAGGGAGAGGGTGCAAAGTAAGTAAAAACATGTTCAAAAATACATTGGGCTCATACACTGAGGGTGCAGATATCAATTTGAGTTCAGTCCAATTACAAAAATGTGCGCGTGTGATGCAGTGTACAATCATTCACCATGAGGATGCAATCATAACCCTGAAATGAATCAAATCACATGATCTAACGCACCACATATCACGCACACCAAAGCAACCGTGCACATGCACTCACAAGAATACTCAGATTAAAAATAAATTGCACGCGTGATGCACATGGTTTCATTAATGCATTGGCAATATGCAAGACGTTGGATCAATCTTATGAGAATCAATCATACATGATGAACAGATCAGATTGAAGACACACGATAATAATCATGGAACACACGCACTCAAGCACTCAGGTTATAAAATGATTTTAATACGTTGGCAACATATCAACCACACGATGATGATAATCCAACGGCCATGATTTAAAATAACATAAACCCTAAGATCAAACCACCGGCCGGAGAAGAACCTCCGGTCATCTTCTCCGGCGAGCAACCACCACCTGCAAACTTCAATTTTCACAGAAATGCACAACAAGCATATAAAAATGAAGCTGAAGTTATGGAGATCAAGAATACACAATTATTTCTCATAGATCATGCACATACAACACAAACCGAGCCAAAATACTTTGCCCTAAAATCACACCTAAGCTCCTAAAGAGCCTATCCACTAGCCAGAACTCACGCATAGCTTCTACTAAGCTCTAAACACCATGAAACAAGTTTAAATCACCTTAATATGAAGCATTAAAACTGAGTAAATCAAAACCTGAAAGTGTGAAGAATCTTGCATTGTTGAGAAAACCAGAGGTGCCTTGAGTTCTTAGAATTGTTGTGCAAAATAAATGCAACTGAGTCTTGATATTTTGAAGAACAGAGGAAAAATCAAAGTTCCAATGGAGTTTCACTTGGAGAAAGATGTTGATGTGATGTGTTATTGCTTCAGGAATCCTTTCTGGTAATTATGATGGTGGAATATAGATGAAGATTATTGAAGAATCGTGCACAGAGAGAGAAAAAGTTCAGAGAATGTGGAGAGAGTATGAGAGTGTTTGGGAGTGAAAATGGGAAATGAAAGTTGAAAACTGAAATTGTGAGTGAAATGTGAATTTATATCTATGGTTTAGAAGTTAAATCCACTGGTCAACTGAGTTAGTTTAATGAGTTGCTTGGGTTAAGGTGAGTGCACCCTAACTAACTGAGTCAAGTTAGTTAGGGGCGAGTCATTGAGGGTTGGGATGTAGTGAAGCTGAGGTTCATGGAGTTTATGGTGAGGTTTATGAAAAGAAAGGTGCTGATGAATTCGTGCGAGATCAGTGGTGCAGCAGAAAAACTTGTTCCACAAGCTTGGTTCTTTTCCATTTCCATGTATGTCAAGGCAAGTATGTATGTATGTAAAGATAGTGGTGTGTTCAAATAAGGAAACAAAGGTACACAAGTGTTTGTTGTAAGCTTAAACCAAAATCGTGCACCAAGCTGTTAATGCATCAGTGTCAAGCATGGTGATTTGTAAGTGGAAATCTCTCAATTTAGTGAATGGTTTGATGAGGTTTTGGGATCATTGAAAAGAAGAAGTGTAATACTACAAGCTTAGTGTGAGACAAGACTACAAATGAGACCTCTATCTTGCTTAAAAATGACCTGAAATATTGGAAATCATGACTGGTGCATGGCATGTTACTTGGTCTGCAGGCAAGGCATGATGACTTAGGGAATTTTCAGTGTGAAGCAACCAACTTTGGACCAATATATTTCCATCATAACTTGATCAGATCAAAATTTGTCCAACATCAACATTAAAGAGGGCATGGAAAAGAACAACTTTGATGTTGAAAAGATTTTCATTTGGAGCTTTTATCTTAAAGAAATTCAGCTTGACATTTGGCACACCAGGTGTTTGTCAAAATTATGGCGCGTGGGCCTGGGCATGCTTGGTCATGACTTGATTTTGGACCTAGTTTTCTCAAACTTTGATCACCAATAACTCACTCAATTTTTATCCAATTGAGGAGTTCTTTATATAGATTTGAAGCTTAGATCATGAACTTTAATTGGCTCAACTTGGGACTGAGGTTTGGAACTTTTATCTTGAAGAAAGAGAGCCTCAAATTAGGGTGCAAAATGGTCCAAACTTACTATTTTTGGCAACCCTAAAGTTTCTATTTTTGGCAGTTTTGTGATTTCTTGATTTTTCATTATTCCTCCATCATTTCTTGATCAAATCTTGTCCATTGAACATATATAACATAAATTTCATGAATTTGACCTTAGAAAGTCAAGAGTTGACTTTTTTTCACTGCACAGTTGACTTTTTCCCCAATTTCTTGACTATCAAGCAACTGATTAATTGAAACCCTTCAGAACCCAATTGATGAGCAATTTTCCATCCATATACACTTAAGAACATAAGGAATACCATGAGATCAAGTCTTGCCCAAAAAATCAGAGATAAACTGATTTTAGGTCAAACCCTAATTTTGGCACCCTCTGGTTAGGAGGAAATAGCACATCCTCCAAATCCAAATTCCTCTGAATATGATGTATATCTTCTCAAACAATGATGAGATATGTCATTTGGAGATAATAAAAACTCAAAGAGCTTGCCCATTTAGGGGTCAGATCCCAATTTTTAACTGCCTTGTGTAGGAGGTGGTGCACTGCCCAATCTTCTTGATGAATTCTCCTCTTCCCATGCCTTGTGGGATCAAAGTAAGATGATATATGGCTTAAGAGACCCTTGAGGCTTGTTTGAAGACCTTTGGCTCTTATTCTCTTGCTTTGGATGATCAACACCTTTGAGAATCACTGATCACATGCCCTTATGCAAGAATGCAATGCAATGCTCCATGTTTTGTTTTTCTATGCTTGAATGCAATGCAATGAAATGAAAACTCATGCTAAATGATATGAAGAAATGAGAGGGAAAATTTTGGGGTATTACAGCTACCTCTATTCAATCACTGTAGACCTAAATGGATGATAGCAAGAAGAAAAGGGATATAAACCCAACCAAGTGAACTCTGCTTGAAGAAAACTCTGATGGAAAGAAAAGCACTGAAAGGATGTCTTTTATACAACGCCAGACGACTACTGGCTTGCCACACTGAGGGTGGACTTTGCAATGTCTTTTGTACAACACCAGACGACTACTGGCTTGCCACGCTACGGGTGGACTTTAACAACGTCTTTTGTACAACGCCAGACGACTACTGGCTTGCCACACTACGGGTGGACTTTAGCAATGTCTTTTAGAACAAAGCCAGACAACTACTGGCTTGCCACACTATGGGTAGACTGTCTTTTTGACTGGATTCAGACGACTACTGACCTGCCATACTACGGGTGGACTTTCGCCAATCTACGGTTGGACTTTGTAGCTGAATTGCCACACTGCGGGTGGACTTTTGCCAATCTACGGTTGGACTTGCTAATGATTTGCCACCTTTGGATAGACTTTTGCCAATCTACGGTTGGACTTGCTAATGATTTGCCACCCTTGGATATACTTTTGCCAATCTACGGTTGGACTTAGCTGCGGTCTTTTAAAGGGAGTCAGACGACTACTGACTTGCCACACTGCGGGTGGACTTGTGCCAATCTACGGTTGGACTTTAAACTGTCCTTTTGAATGGAGTCAGACGACTACTAACTTGCCACACTGCGGGTGGACCTTTTGCCAATCTACGGTTGGACTTTAAGAATTTGCCACCCTTGGATGAACCTTTTGCCAATCTACGGTTGGACTTTAAGAATTTTCCCTGCATGTATGTCAAACATCTCTGCTGACTCTGCTGAGGAACAATGATCAATGATTTGACTTTAGAGACTCCTGAAAGGATGGTATCTCTGTTGGAGAATGAATGGACAATCTGTTTGCTTCGAATTGTCACGCTTACCAAAAATAAATTAGACTTTGAGATGTATGAGAGTGATGATTCTGCCAAGAATTACTTCATCTGCTTGGGGATGAATCCTGGTCATAGCAACTCCGCTGGGGATGAGAATTTTCTGACTTGGCTGGGGAGAGAATGTACTAACACTCTGTTGAGGAAGACAAGTCATTAAAACTCTGCGTGGGGATCTATCAAATCCCAGGAGAATCTGCTAATACTCTGCTGAGGAGAAATTTTGTTGATCAATAAGCCTCTTGCGGGGAGAAAAATAACTCAGCTGGAGAGTATTGTTGACAAGATCCAATGTTGAACTCTGTGGGGAGTACAATTATCTGAGATACGATTTTGCTGGGAATCAGGGCTACTCTGCCGGGGATATGCGAATCCTAGTTGGAAGGCAATCCATTGCAACATGCTGAGAAAGAGTCCCTAGAGATCTGATGGGGAAACACAAAGCAAATGCACTGCGATCTGTTAAGGAACCAAGCTGTCAAGCTTAGAATAAGAGCCACAATGTCCCATGCTAGTCGATCTTTCGTTAGACGACTCCAATGGGGATAATGAGTTGACAATAAACTCTGCTGGGGAGAATCGCTTCAAAGCGTCTTTCGCTGGGGAATGTCTCTTAAGAGGATTTTACAGAAGACCACGCATCTTCAAACTCTTAGAAGGATGCCGAGACTTGAGAGGTCACTCTACTGGAGATCATAGATCTGGAACACATCTCGCTGGGGAATTATATGATGCCCCATGTTTGGGAGGTTCAACAACTTGCTTTTGCCCTAGATTACACGACTGATCTGAAGAAATCGTCCCAAGACGATTTTACAGAAGACTTGCATCTTCCAACTCATGGACACTCATTGAGTCTTGAGCATTAACAGCGCGGCAGCTCTACTGGGGAATTTACAACCGTTATCGACACAGAAAAGCTTGTAGCTATTGGAAGTACTAAATAGGAGAATCGACTTAATAAGATACAATGATACCTAGTCGAATTCAATCCACCGGTATCGAATCGTCGTGAGCGACCGACGGTCGAGTATGGACTTAATCAGTAAACGTTGTGACAAAAAGTGACGTGGGGACCCTTCTTGAACTTGACTACCCCATAGTGTTCTGCATGGGAATCAGTGATTCCTCGTCTAGCAATGACCCATGCTCTCGGAATACTTGTACCTGTTACTTGCAACAAAAGAATATGCACACATGCCCCAGGATATTGTATGGTTTGAATCCGCCATCCGGGATTATTCAACGTTCAAAGTGATTTTAAATGTTTTTCTGCGCATGTTATTTGTAAGGCTACAGTGTTTTCAGATGCAATGTTTTATAAAAAATTAGGACGTTTTTGCAAACAAAGCAGTAAAAAACAAAATAAGAAGCATTTGACTGAAATTTAATTTATTGATTGAAAGGCCCATAATAGGCAAGTACAATTGGGAAGCAAACCCTGGAAAGAGGAGAGTGCTGTAAATTGAGAAAAGAAACTATCCTAATGGCAACTTGAAAACGGCATTCCACTGAGTTTCAATTTTGCTATGGCCAGTATGTCTTCAAGACTCGCCGACCTTGCCTTCTGGGGAGTGATCATACAGATTCCTACCCTTTGGAAAGTCAATTGCCGAAACGGTAATGGAGTACAGATAACTCAGACCGTAGTCGTTCGCTTAAATCCCTCTTTTGCATGGACCGCCCTTTCGGGTTTTCAATCCATCGGGATACCCTTTTTTGCCTGAGTTGACCTTGCGGATTTTCAACTCACCGGGTGTACAATTTTTTTATTTTATATCCCTAATTTTTGCCCGAACCCTTTTATTCTGTTTTTGTGGTTCGCCGGGATGCCCTTTTTTGCCTGGACTTTTCTTTTTTTTTTCCAGCGGGTCTATTTATGCGAAGTATTTTTTGACCACGTCTGAGTTGACAGGGGATGAAAAGTCTTCGCCATCCATGGTTGTAAGTAACAAGGCTCCGCCCGAGAAGACCTTCTTAACCACGAATGGACCTTCATAGTTGGGAGTCCATTTGCCCCTGTGATCTGTACTAGGAGGAAGGATCCTTTTGAGTACCACATCTCCCACTTTGTAAACCCGAGGACGCACCTTTTGGTCGAATGCCTGTTTCATCCTCCGCTGGTATAACTGCCCATGACACACAGCTGCCAGTCGTTTCTCCTCAATAAGGCTCAACTAATTAAATTTGGCGCGAACCCACTCAACTTCGTCTAACTTGACATCCATCATGACTCTGAGGGATGGAATCTCCACTTCGACCGGTAGTACTGCCTCCATACCATATACGAGTGAGAATGGTGTTGCCCCAGTGGACGTGCGTACTGACATTCGGTACCCATGCAAGGCAAATGGTAGCATCTCATGCCAATCTTTGTATGTGACAACCATTTTCTGCACAATCCTCTTAATATTCTTGTTTGCCGCCTCCACAACGCCATTCATCCTCGGGCGATACGGAGAAGAATTGTGATGTTCAATTTTGAAGTCCCGGCACAGCTCAACCATCATTTTGTTGTTCAAATTAGAACCATTATCAATAATGATTCTCTCGGGCACTCCATGGCGACAAATGATATCCCGTTTCAGGAAACGAGCTACCACCTGTTTAGTGACATTGGCATAAGATGCTGCTTCAACCCATTTAGTGAAATAATCAATAGCGACCAAGATGAAACGATGGTCGTTTGAAGCAATAGGCTCGATCTTTCTGATCATGTCAATGCCCCGCATGGCAAAGGGCCAAGGAGAGGACATGACACTCAACGGATTTGGAGGAACATGCACCTTGTCTGCATAGATCTGGCATTTGTGACACTTGTGGGAGTACTTGCAATAATCTGCCTCCATTGTCAACCAATAATACCCTGATATCAATAGTTTCTTAGCCATTGCATGTCCTCCGGCATGGGTACCGAAAGAGCCTTCATGCACTTCCTGCATTAACAGGTCTGCTTCGTGTCTATCCACGCATCTGAGCAGAACCATGTCGAAATTCCGTTTGTACAGCACGTCATCCTGATTCAAGAAGAATCTACCAGATAACCTTCTCAACGTCTTCTTATCTTTGGCAGATGCCCCAGGCGGATACTCTTGACTTTTCAAAAAATACTTAGTATCATGAAACCATGGCTTGTCATCAGACGTTGCATCAACAGCAAACACAAATACAGGTCTGTCAAGACGAGATACTTCGATCTTAGGTACATGATTCCATCTTTGCACTTTAATCATAGAAGACAATGTGGCCAGGGCATCAGCAAACTTATTTTCATCTCGAGGAATATGGTACAGCTTCACTGTTGTGAAAAATGTCAGCAATCTCCTCATATAATCTCTATACGGAACTAGATTCACTTGGTGCGTGTACCAACTCCCTTTCACTTGATTGATTACCAAAGCTGAATCACCGAAGATATCAAGGGTCTTAATTCGTAAATTAATCGCCTCCTCAATCCCCATTATACAAGCTTCATATTCTGCTTCATTGTTGGTGCATCCGAAAGTTATTCGGGCAGTGAAAGGCATGTGAACACCTTCCGGCGTGATAAGAACTGCTCCAACTCCGCAACCATTCATGTTGACAGCCCTATCAAACATCAAACTCCATTTGGATTCAGGGTCTGGTCCCTCCTCCGGGAGTGGTTCCTCGCAGTCTTTAGCTTTGAGAAACATGATGTCCTCATCAGGGAAATCAAATTTCATGGGTTGGTAATCATTAATCGGCTGTTGCGCAAAATAGTCTGACAAGATACTTCCTTTGATGTCCTTTTGAGAAGTATACTGGATATCATATTCTGTCAAAACCATTTGCCACCGTGCAACTCTGCCTATTAGTGCTGGTTTCTCGAAAATGTATTTGATAGGATCCATTTTTGAAATCAACAAAGCTGTGTGCCTGATCATATACTGCCTCAATCACTTAGCAGCCCATGCAAGTGCACAGCATGTCTTCTCAAGCATTGAGTATCGGGACTCGCAGTCATTGAACTTTTTGCTCAGGTAGTAGATAACATGCTCCTTCCTACCTGTCTTGTCGTGTTGACCGAGAACACAACCCATAAAACCTTCAAGCACTGTCAAATACATTATCAAAGGTCTTCCTAAAACTGGAGGCATGAGAATTGGAGGTTCCTGCAAGTATTCTTTTATTTTATCGAAGGCCAATTGGCAATCGTCATTCCACCTGACCGCTTGATCTTTTCTTAGCAGTTTGAATATTGGTTCGCATGTGGCTGTTAGGTGAGATATGAACCTTGCAATGTAGTTCAATCTACCCAAAAAACCACGAACCTCTTTTTCTGTTCTTGGTTCAGACATATCTTGTATTGCTTTCACTTTGGCAGGATCAACCTCAATCCCTTTTTCACTCACAATGAAACCCAGCAGCTTTCCAGAACGCACCCCAAAAGTGCACTTGTTTGGATTCAATCTCAAACGGAACTTTCTCAACCTTTCAAATAACTTTTTCAAGTTAATCAGATGTTCCTCTTCCGTTCGCGACTTGGCAATCATGTCATCCACATAACATTCAATCTCTTTGTGAATCAAGTCATGGAATAATGTTACCATTGCCCGCTGGTACGTTGCCCCTGCATTTTTCAACCCAAAAGGCATCACCTTATAACAATATGTACCCCATGGGGTAATGAATATGGTCTTCTCCATATCCTCAGGCGCCATCTTAATCTGGTTGTACCCGGAGAAACCATCCATAAACGAGAACACTGAAAACTGAGTCGTATTGTCAACCAGTACATCGATGTGGGGTAGTGGAAAATCATCTTTTGGACTAGCTTTATTAAGATCTCGATAGTCCACACACATTCTCACCTTTCCGTCTTTCTTTGGTACTGGCACGATGTTGGCAACCCAAGGAGGATAATTGGTCACAGCAAGAAACCCAGCGTCCCACTGCTTCTGAACCTCTTCTTTGATCTTTATGGCCATATCGGGATGAGTCCGACGAAGTTTCTGCTTGACTGGCGGGCATTCTTCTCTCAATGGCAGCCTGTGCACAACAATATCAGTATCCAACCCCGGCATGTCTTGATACGACCAGGCGAAGATATCAACATATTCACATAATATCCCAGTCAAAGCTTTCTTCACATCTGCTTTCAGGCTGGCGCCAATCTTGATCTCTTTCTTAGCATCCTCGGTACCAATATTGATGATCTTTATGGTCTCTTGATGAGGCTGGATGACTCTTTCCTCTTGTTTTAACAATCTGGCCAGTTCCTCAGGGAGTTCACAGCCCTTCTCATCCCCTTCTTCGGCTTGATAAATCGGTTTGTCAAAGTCATACATAGCCATAGCAGAACCGTTATCAATGGAATCCGAAGGATCAAGTCTGCACGAACGGGTTCATGCTTTATTTTAGAATTTATTTTTTAAAACAAAAAGAAACAAAACATTACCATTTTATTATTTTTTGTGTAAAAATAAAAAATGAAAGACAGAGAACAAAATTTGAGTGCAAAACGTCCTTTATTGATGATTAAAATTGCAAATGCAAACAGGGTGGCCCTACAAATGAATCTATACACCTTGGGCAGAGCGCAAGATTTTAACATGCATTATGGTTAGAAAAACAAAGAAAATTACTCTGTTTGAAGAGTAACTCGGATGACTTCTTCAACTGACCAATTCTGTAATAGTTATCCCGGAGCACGCGGGCGTACCCAGTTGTCCAAGTCACAGTCACTGTCAACACCATCTTCTGTAGCTGTACAAGACTGATATGGGTAAATGATTCCCCGACTACTGAAAGTGATGGGTCCACTGTTCTCCGCAGCTGAAGCTATAGAAGGATGATAGCCAATACCAAACTTGTTCTCCTTCATTGGCGTCTCTATCAGCTTTCCCCAGCCTTGGGCATTGCCTGCTCTGACTACCTCGACAGCTTATTTATAGGACGAAATAGATGTACCGGCTCTATCTGGTGCAAGGGAAGATTCAGGCACGTTGTCAATATTCACCGCTTCAAACGACTGGCACAACATCTCGTGAATTTCCCCATCCATCTCAATATACTTGAACGTGGACAGATGACTAACAAAAATGTCTTCCTCGCCACACACTGTCACAACCTGTCCTTCAAACTCGTATTTCAGCTTCTGGTGTAAAGTGGACGTAACAGCCCCGGCTGCATGAATCCAAGGGCGACCTAATAAGTAGCTATACGCAGGTTGTATATCCATCACATGGAATGTAGATTTGAACACTTGCGACCTAATTTGCACCGGTAATTCCACTTGACCAAACACAGATCTTTTCGTTCCATCGAACGCTCGGACAACCAAATTACTTGGCCTTAAAATCAAACCATCAACTTCCAGCTTCATCAGCGCCTTCTTAGGCAAGACATTGAGTGAAGAACCAGTGTCTACTAACTCGTGAGACAGCACTGCACCCCTGCACTCCATTGTAATGTGCAAAGCTTTGTTGTGGTTTCTTCCTTCAGAAGTCAAATCCCTACTTGTGAAACCCAATCCATGGCTGACGTTGACATTAGAAATTACACCCTTAAGCTGATTAACAGTGATTTCCTGTGGAACATATGCTCTCTTCAACACTTTCAATAAAGCCTCCCGGTGCGCGTTAGAACACATCAACAATGACAAGATTGAAATTTTCGAGGGCGTCTGGTTCAGTTGATCGACAATCTTATAATCACTTTTCTTTATTATCCTCATGAACTCTTCTACCTCGTTGTCAAAGGTAATCTTGGTCTCTGTTTCAGGCACAGGCGCACTCTCAACCACCTGTTTTCCTTTAGCTTTTGCCGCAGCCTCAACATCTTTATCACTGCGCAAAGTTTGGGGAGCAAACAATCTTCCGCTTCTTGTAAAGCCACCTACACCAACCACATTATCAATATTTGACCTGGCTGATGTCCCAGCTTCCTGCTTTTTCCCTTCATAATACACGTCTGCCCCATAGTGCCATGGGATTGCCTTCATAGATGTAAACGGAACTGGTCCTGACACCGTGATGGTAATAGGACTGGATCTTTCTTGTACAAGATTTGCTACGGGAGTTGTACCTGCAGGCACCTGGATCTCAGCAGGAGTATAATAGATGGTCACAGTTGACACCTCATCAGTTTCTTTCACCACCCGGTCAAACTGCAGACGTCCCTCGTCAATCAGACTCTGCAAACCAACTCTCAACTTATCACAGCCATTCTTCTGACTCATACATTCAAAACAATCTTGATCATAACCCGGGAACACCTGTCCCTTCAACAAATGATCCTTCACCACTAGCAGCGGAGTCTTTACCTGACTGATATCTGTTACCAAATTTAACCTCTTTCCATCTTCAATAGCACACACATCCGCCACACCATGATCAGGCATAGGGTTCTGGAGAACATTAGGAGGTAACGAGAAATTGATTGCTTTAGCATCAATCAAGTCTTACACCTTGTTCTGAAATGCCCAACACTTCTCAGTGGTATGCCCCTGAGCACCTGAGTGGAACTCACAGCGACCGTTAACATCAAAATTAGGTGACAAATTGCCAGCGGCAGGAGTACTCATAGTATGAAGCTCAACCAACTTCAATTTGAGTAACTGAGGTAGCAACGCTGAATAAGTCATAGGGAGAGGGTCAATCTTACGGTCCCTCTGCCTAGATCTCTGTTGGAAAGGAGGTTGCTGCTGTTGCTGCTAAACTTGCTGTGGTGGTTGTTGCTGCTAAACAGATGGCGTTGGGATTGTCACTGCACCTACTTGATGGTAAGCCTGAGAACGTCCTCTGCCTCGTCCTCTATATACAGCGTTGGTATCACCTTCTCTTCTTTTCTGACCACTAGCAAATGGTTTCTTCGTCCCAGAAGAGCCAGCCCCACTTACATCTTGGATCTTCCCAAGTTTCAACAGACTCTCTATTCTTTCTCCCGCAATCACAATATTAGCAAATTCGGTTGATGGACAAGCGGCCAACCTTTCAAGAAATGCCCCTTGCAGGGTGCCCATAAACATGTATGCTATTTCTCTATCCAACAAAGGAGGTTAAACCTGTGCAGCCATCTCTCTCCACCGTTGAGCATATTCCTTGAAACTTTCCTTAGCATTCTGTGACAACCCTTGCAATTGAGTGCGATTGGGCGCCATGTCGATATTGTACTGGTACTGCTTTAGGAATGCTTCTGCCATATCCTTCCAACTTCTCACAGCAGCTCTGTTCAATTTCATATACCAGGTAAAAGAAGCTCCAGCCAGACTGTCTTGAAAGTAATGCATCCATAACTTCTCATCATCTGTATGGGCTGAAATACTCCCAAAATAAGCTTGAATATGTGTCTGGGGACACGTATTACCATGATATTTATCGAAAGTAGGCGGCTTGAATTTTGGAGGAATTCTGACTCCTGGTACCAGCCCCAAACTAGTAACATCAATACCCATAGAATTCTTGCATTCTATGGCCCGGATCTTCTCAGCTAACTCATCATACCTTCGGTTACCAGGGTTACCCATATCAGCATCCAGTAGGGTAAATTGGTTTTCCAGAACATCTTCTTGAATACCACCAACATTTCTGCCATTTCCATTACCCAGATTACCACCAGGGGGAGGGTTGCCACCAGGAGGAGGAGTGACCCTTGTCTGCAAATTGTCCACTTGATTTCCTTCAGGCGTAGTTTCCGGACGCTCAACCAGAAGCCTCAATCTTTCCCGAGCTTGTGCCATACCAGTCATGAGAGTCATAAACTGGTCCATGCGTGCCCTCATTTCAGCCAAATCATTCTGCATTTGATCCATAATCCTTACTTGATTTCTTCGAGTTGAGTATCGGTGAATATAATTCTCAGCTATAATTCCTGAAACCAAATAAAGGTTAGAGACCCCGCAACAGGTACCTGAAAAAGCAAGCAACATGCAAAATGATATGCAATGCAATGCAAATGTCATGTTTATCATTTCCGAGGTGCCTTACACCCTGATTCCAATCTTAACCACAGAAATCTGAAGATCAGAAATCGTGATATAAAGAGACGTGTCGTGGTCATGTGCTTGTGTACAGATATCTGATAAGGACTAATTTTGAATAAAACTGCTCATCCCCATTCAACAAAGTATTTAAGTACATTCAAAAGAGGTTCATCAACAAATGAAATACAAGGGAAAGATGGATCCATCAACAAGCCTGGTGGTAACCATTAATAACAAATTGTAAGAAAAAAGAACATCAGTCTGACAATTCCATATCCTTCAGCTTATCACTTGTGTATTTGATCTCCTCAAAGAGTATGCGAGTACGCTGGTGATTCGGCTTTTCAATCATCTCTTTGATCAAAACATCCCTTTTCTCAAGAGCCTCAGTTAAGGAACCCATATGCAGCATCAAAGCTTCGTCATCGCACACTCCTTTTTGTCTCTTTATGCCAGCTTGCGTCTTGAGTATCTCCCTTTCTATCATGACTTCTTCAAGCTCTTTCTTGGTATTCTTCAGCTCTCTTCTAGCTTTTTCTAACTGTTCTTGACTTTTACCGAGGCTTTCCCGATACTTTCTCCTCTGCTCATATGCCTTTTTAAGCTCTTCGTCTTTAATCGTCAACTGTTCCTGTAACTCAGCTTTTTCAATTCTAACATCATCCCATGCTCGCTGGAATTTGGCCAATGTATCTTTGGTCTGAGCTAAGTCCTGTTTAGTTGTCTTGTGAGCCTGAGTGGCAGCATCGGCACCTTTGCTGATCTTCTGGAAGTGTTGTGCTCTTTCATAAAAATCTTTCTCTTTGGCTGCTAAGATATTTTCGGCCTTTTGAGCTCTTCCTTCTAGATCTTTATTGTCATGCAGGGCTTTTTGGAGACAGCTACTTATACCAGCATTCTCTGCTTGAAGCTCTTTTACTATCTTCTGCCACTTTTCACACTCTTCAATAGCCACCATGGTTGGCTGTTCTGGCTTTCCTGAACATAAAAAAGGTTCCCTTGAAAAGGGTAAAAGCAGTTCTTTTACTTTCGTCTCGATCCATCTGTCATATTCAGGATAAGACCTACAATCTCCTTTCCCAAAAACCGTTTTTCCATTTTTATGCTTATATTTCCAAGCATTCACTACTTCTGTCAACTTCTCATCTTTAGTTCCTGTAAAGAACAAAGATTCTTTAACGTCTTGCTCCGTAGGAGGATTCCTGGAAGCATACCCGAACTGTCGGATGGCCAAAACTGGATTATAATTTATCCCTCCTTTTCTGCCAATCAGAGGTACATTTGGAAAATTTCCGCATCTTGTGATAAGCTCTATTCTCAATAACCGATTATCAAACCAGATAATATTATCAGTAGTTAAACCTATCCTTCGCTTGGACCATTTCGCAACATCTATGGTTTCCACAAAGGCACCTGTTTGAGGCAAATGCTTGAAAAGCCAATGGCACAGCAGTGGAGTACAACAACTAACAGGTCCTCCCCTTCTTTTCTCGTTCTTGTAATGCACAGAATGATAAAAATCTCCTAACGTAGGGACTGGATTTTTAAGAACGAAAACTCTCGTTGCCTGCATATCCACAAAGTCTTGCTGATTGGGAAAAAGAACTAGGCCATATATGCAGAGAGCCAAAATGGAATTGTAAATCGTCCAGTTTTTAGCATTAGCAGCCTCTTGAGCTTGATCAGAGAGGAATTCCAGATGAAATCCGTCAACTCCATTTTTGCTACTCACACCACTCTTTATCACTGACTGATCTATTTGCATTGCAGCGACAATTTCTTTTGTACTAGGAGAACTACCAGAAAAGAACGGTATTGCCGACGTGATCGGAATCCCCAAAATAAATGAGAACTCTTCCAGTGTTGGCATCAAAATGTAATCTGGAAAGAGGAAACATCTCAACGAAGGCTCGTAGAATTGCAGCAGAGTGTGCAAATCATCATGTTCATACTTTGTGATAGTACGAACCATCTTAACCAAATTCCCGTACTTCTTTTGAAACCTATCAAGAACACCCAGACCAGCCATATCTATAACTTTGAGCAGTAAATCCAAGGTAGGGTCTGGAAACTTGTAAGAAACATTGTTCTTCCTCTTCTCGTCATTCTCTGTCGAACCCATGGATTGGAATCAGAAGTGTATTATGCACCTGTAAATGACAAACACAGCCGTTATGATATGATAATGCAATGCAAAAGGGCTTGTGATCAGGTCATCAGGTGTCTGTGCTGGACTGTGTGTATTGTGTCTGTATAAATATGATAACATTTCTGTAGGCGAGTGTCAAACAACTGTAATAGGATACACCATCTGTATATAATAGTACCAACAGGACAGGGTATGTAGGAAGCTTGGTTACCTGCAAACCTGTAAACATCCCACCCACACTCACATGTGGATACTTAGAAAATGAGGATCCTCAGTTTCGGAGGTTTGAAAAGCAATAGCACATTCAGCCCGAAGGATACAATGTTATGCCAATCAAAGAGGTCATCCACTGATTCACCTCAAAAATAAAGGCCATCCTATTCAAGTTCCAAAGTCGGCCCTCGGGTGCGAATGGGTTTGCCACAGAATGTGGTCTGCCACTGTCACCACTAAAGAGGGATATTTCCACTAAGGTCCTCAATGATCGGTCACCAGAGTCGACAGCTCTCTAGATTGACATCCTGAAATGCGCAAGATACGCACGTCAGAACATGTCCCAAGATAGCCTCGTCTGGCTGTGAATTTCGTGAATACCCAACGCACTCCAGACGGCACGTAGGTCCCACTACTCTCCACTCTAATTCTAAGTGTATACTCAAGCCTGTGTAATGGGCTTATCTCTCAGAAATCCCATCCCGCCAAACAGAAAACCAGTCCAGCACAACAGTAATAATATGATATGTAATGCTAAAATGCAGTAAATACAGTAAAGTAAATAAACAGCACAATAAAGCACGACAGTAAACACCCAATGAAGGAAAGAAAAAATAATCAAGCGTTAGGATTGACTCGCTTAGGGATGGACCAGCAAGAGGTCAATCTATTCCCCAGCAACGTCGCCAGCTGTCGCTCCCGGGATTTTCATCCAAGTACAAACGCGAAAGTGGCACCGAAACAGAGTCGCCAGAAATGTGTATTTATCCCAAGAGAGGGAAAGGAAACACTGCGTAAACCTAAGAGAAAGGAAAGAGCATGGTCTTGTGACCAAGAGAACAGGGTTCGGGAGTCAGTTACGCGCGAGGAAGGTATTAGTACCCCCACGCGTCCATCGTACCCGATGGGATCCACGCTTGCTTGTCTCGATCAAAGGGTGTAAGGAAAGGATACTGGAAAAGGAACTGGAAAATGAATGGAAAGAAAAAGAGGAACAAATGTAGGGAAAATAAAAGAAGTGCTCGAATGGGCCCTGCCCCACTTCCTACGTATCTCATCGGGAACATGAGAATCAGAGCGACGTAGTTCCCCTCAACTAAGGGAAAGTTGTTTGTGTTTTTTAATGGAATACGTCGACGTTCGCGTCCTAGCAGTTTAGGTGTTGCGGCTCGCTGTAGGGAGACTTAGGCGTTACCTATTTATAGTAGAACGGAAGTGACGCATCCTTAAGGAAGGAGTGAATGAGATGAGAAGAGAATTCCCGAAGGAAAAACGTTATTGTTTGTTTTTGTCTTTTAAGAAAGAAGTGTTTTTGATTATGTGTGTTTTGTAACTCGTATTGTATTTAAGTTTTTCATATAGGATCGAATGCCTCGCATATCTGTCGCTCCCGGGATTTTCATCCAAGTACAAACGCGAAAGTGGCACCGAACAGAGTCGCCAGCAATGTGTATTTATCCCAAGAGAGGGAAAGGAAACACTGCATAAACCTGAAGGAAAGGAAAGAGCATGGTCTCGCGACCAAGAGAACTGGGTTCGGGAGTCGGTTACGCGAGAGGAAGGTATTAGCACCCCCTCGCGTCCATCGTACCCGATGGGATCCACGCTTGCTTGTCTCGATCAAAGGGTGATAGAAAATGATACTGGAAAAGGAACTGAAAGAAAGAAAGGAGAGAGAAAGAGAAGCAAATGTAGGGAAAATAAAAGAAGTGCTCGCATGGGCCCTACCCCACTGCCTACGTATCTCATCGGGAGCATGAGAATCAGAGCGACGTAGTTCCCCTCACTAGGGATGGATTGTTTGTGTTTTTTTAGAGAACGGCTTACGTTCTGGCTCAGGTGTTGCAGGCTCGCTGGTCCGAGTGCGTTACCATCTTGTAAGAGAACGAGTAGGAGCGCGTTCGTGCGTTAAGAGTGAATGAGGTGAGAAAAGAATTCCCGAAGGAAAGACGTTATTGTTTGTTTTTGTCTTTTAAGAGTCTTTTCATTTGTTTGCATATGACAGTGTATCTGAATCTTAGTCATTGGAATGTGTACATTCTCACATTCCAAGGTGGAATGGGTAAGAAAGCACACTAAGAGTGAAGAAGACCTCCACACTTAGCTCCAATTGTCAAGGTTCAAACACACTAGCATACTTGTGTTTATTAAGTGTTTTTGTAAATTATGAAGTGAAGAAGTGTTTTTTATTATTTGCACCTTCAACAAGTATTGCATTTAAGTCCCTCATACAAGATCAAATATGTAACACATTGACCTAAGATGGGCCATATGCTACACATTTTAAGATTATAAGAGAAGACCCCTTATAATCTTTTCTTTATATGAAAGGCCTAAATGCAATAAGTGCCTACCTTTATTAGATACTTTGAATTTTCTTTGAGATTAGAAAAGAGACTCAAGGGAGGATAAAGGTAAAACCTATATGGACTAAGACTCAATCCTAATTGATTAGTTAAGGGAGTGATCCTAAGGTTTGTGAGGTTTCAATCCTAAGTCTAAAGAAAGAATGAATTAAACAATCCACTTCTAAGTTAGAAGATGAATTGTAATTCAAAAAGGGAAAGTGGTGAGTTATTAAAAGAAAGCACATAAGTGCTTAACAAAACACAAAATGGAATTGTAAAAGAGAAAGGATAGAAGTTGAATGTGGATTCCTTATCCACACTCAATTGAAACTTACCAAAGCCCCTACATGGTTAGTAAACATGTATAAGAAGTATAAGAAGTAAAAGAACATGTAATGCATCATAAAACTCAAAAGAATTGAATAAGAAACCAAATCCTAGAGCCACAACCAGAATGGGCATCATATGGACAACAAGTGAATATCATCATACAAGTGCAAGTGAATAAGCAATAATCATCATCCATTAGCATTTAAACATGTTACAAGAAGAAGGGATAGATGAAAGATGGAAAGAAATGAAGAGGACATGCATAAATGGAACATGTAAATCAACAACCAGAATTGAAACTAAATGGAAAATGGTTTATAAACATCTGAAAAGTATTTATGAATCAACTTCAAGACATTCAAGAAGTAATATAAGAAGAATTGAAATGAAAGTTCAAAAAGAAAGTGCAAACAATACATGTTAATGATGCACAAAGTTCAAATTGAAATGAACATGTAAAGATGACCTATAATGTGTATCAAAGACCTATAATATCATATGAATGGCTCATAACATATGCAAATGCTCATACAAATGTGCACAAAAGAATTCATGTAAACATGCACTAAAGTTGTAATGACATGCCATGGATTATACTTCCAATGTAATGCATCAAACAAAGACCAAATGGATTCATGAAAATTATGCCAGCATATTATTGGAATGCCTAGGTCAGAAATGCATCATACATCAAGATAGCATGTAAAAATTCAGAGCAAAATGACTTCAAACAAAGCAATTAGGTCAAATTGAAACATCATGCAAAGTGGTGCAAATATAGGCATCAAAACATGTAATAAAGTGACCTAAAAAATCAAATAAAATCACTTAACATACCTCAAGATGATAATGACTCAATGCAAAAAGAAGAGCATCAAAACAATTTTTAATGATCAAGAACAAAATTAAACAAATTCATGTATCATGCTTAGAATGCATCTAAATGGAAATTCAAAGAAAATTATGGACCAGGGGTAAAAAGGTCATAAAATCAGAAAATAAAATCATCAAAAATTTCCTAAATGTTTTAGTGATACTCATGAATTTTTGTAGAATTTTCCAATCTGTTTTGGTATTTTTAAAAATTGGAAATGAAACATGTATAAAAAATAAGAAAAATGAAAATGAAATGCAAAGGGAAGGGGGTATGAACATAGCAATAATGCAGTGCAAATTCATTGGGCTTCCAAACAGAGGGGTGTAAATATCAATCTGGTTAAGTCCAATTATGCGCAAAACATGATAATTAACATGCACAATCAGTCAACAAGAGTCAAAGCAATAGACACCATAGGATCAAGTCCAAGTCAACCCCTGGTCAAAGTAACCTAATCTCACGCATGTGCATGAATGTTCACCATAGCTACCATGTACCATGCCACACAATGTTTAAAAATGAAATCAGCAGAATCACGTGACATGCACATGAATTTTTAATCAGTTGGCAGCATGGTAGCCATTAGATCACACTCATCCAACGGATCACATTCAAACTGGTCATAAAACCCTAACATGAAGCCATCGGCCGGAGAGGGACCTCCGGTCACCTTCTCCGGTCACTTACCACCGTCTGCAACTCACATTTCTCCAGAAAATCACAATACATACATCAATTGAAAGCTAAACTCATGTACATTATGAATATGCTAATGAAAATCACCAAACACATACGCACAGCAAGAACAGAGTCAATCAAATTAAGCCCTAGGTTTGAAACTATGCCTCTAAGAAGCCTATCAACTAGCCGGAGTAAGCAGAGCTTCTATCAAGCTTAAATTAACAAAAAACAAGCTAAAATTAATGAAAATCAAATGAAGCAAAGTTGAATGATGAAACCTGAAAATGTGGAGCAATTGGAGATGTTGAGAAAAACCAGAGGAAAGCTTGATATGCTGAGCTTCTAGATCTTCAAACTTAGCAAAATAAATGCTATGGATTCGTAAATAGATGAAGGATGTTGAAGCTTGCAATGATGCTGAACTTGCAGAAATGGAGTTGTTCTTGTTGCTCTTGATTCAACCACACCAAGCAATGATTAATGGAAGCACAATGGAGTTGAAATCGTGGAGAAGAAGATGAGCAAAATCAGAGAGAGTGAGAGGAGAATTCTGAAGTGAATGTGAGAAAGTGAGTCTTCACCAAAATGAATTTTGAGAGTGAAGTTTTGATTTATAGTGTGCTCTAACCATGGTTAAACCGAGTGAGTTAACTGAGTTGAAATGGTTTAGGTGAGTCATCCCTAACTAACTGAGTCAAGTTAGTTAGGGAGAGCAATGATATGGTGATGGCAACTTATGGTAAGCTATGGTGAAGGTGAAAGTAAAATGAATGGCATGGTTGTGTATTAGAAACTTTCTCAGCAAGTTTTCTCTTTCCATTTTCATGCAAGGCACGTGCTATAGCAGTGTATGTGATGTTCATAGTGTGCTCAAATAAGGGAAAGAATTGTTTGATGGATGTCTGAACCAAGTTATGCAGCAAAGCCATCAATGTATCAGTGAAACATAGGGAGGTTTGGTGATGTTTTTCTCTCTACTCAATGAATAGTTTGGTGAGTTTTTGGGTTCATTGGAAAGAGGGAGTATAATGCAACAAGTTTGGTTTGAGATTGGAGTTGATATGATACTTCAAACATGCTCCAAAATGACTATAAACTTAAGCACACAAGACTGGATGATGGGCGCATCAGGTGGTCGGTTGGCAAGGCTGGCATGGCACAAAATTTCAGCATAACCACCCTAACTTGAGGCCACTATTTCTCCATCATACCTTGATCAGATGAAATTTTGTCCAACATGAAACTTGAAGAAGACATTACAAGGAACATTTTTGATGTTGACAAGTTTTGAGAATGAAGCCTCTAACCATGCGAAAAATAGGTGTACATTTGGCCCACCAACTGTTTGTTAAAATGACTGCGCGCGTGCCCTGAAAATCTTGGTCATGACCTAGTTTTGAACCTACTTTGCTCAGACTTTGATCAATCATATCTCACTCAATTTTATCCAATGGAGATGTTCCACACATGGATTTGAAGCTTAAAACAAGATCTTTTGTTGTGGCCGAGTGGAATTTTCATTTGGTGCTTCAATTTTAAATGGCCTTGGTTCAAACTCTGATGCAAAATGGCCAAACCTTGCTATTTTTAGCAACCCTTCCTCTTCCAAAAAAGGCAACTTTCCACATCTTGATTTTTTCATGATTCCTTTGGAGTTTCTTGACCAAATTTTGTACATTGGACATATGTAACATGAATTTCATGATTTTGGGCTCAAAAAGTCAAGAGTTGACTTTTTCCTCTGATTATTTGACTTTGCCCCAATTTCTCTGATTCTTGATCTTTCTTCCAATTGAACCACTTCTAAAACCAATTGAGATGCAATTTTCCACATACATACACTTAGGGACATATGGAATACCATGACATCAAGTTTTGTTCAAAAGAACAGAAATACCCTGATTTAATTGGAAACCCTAATCTTGACCTCCTCTGGTTAGGAGGAAATTGCACATCTTCCAAATCCAAATTCCTCAGAGTATGTTGTGTATCCTCTTAAAGGATGATGAGAAATGCCACTTGAGAATGATTTTGAATCAATGAGCTATCTCTTTTGAGGATTTTCCTTCAATTTTTGGACTTCTTGCATAGTGTAGGATGTAATGCTTCACTCTCCTATTGAATCTCACCTTCTTGAGGTTGTGGAAGATCAATTGGGATAGTATGAGACATGAGAGACCTCTTGGCTTGCCTAGAGCCAACTTGATTAACCTTTTGTGCTTTGAATGGTCTCTTGATTGTCCACCTCCCACCTGACCACATGCCCTGATGGTAAGAAGGATGCCATGCTTCATTTTTCTATGTTAAATGCAATGTAATGTTAATGAGGTGGATATGATATGATAAATGATAATGCCATGCTATGATGACAAAGGGGAGAGCAAATTTTGGGGTATTACAATATCGACCCAAGACGGGACGTACTCTAAACATTCCAAGAAAGTGAGAGAAGACCCCACACCTCCTTGTTCCCATATGAGAAGCCTAAATACAATAGGTGTTATGCCTTTATTAAGTGTTTTTTACCTTTATTATAAGATGAGATAAGAGACTCAAATAGAGAAGAAAGGTAAAATCTAATGGGAGACTAAGACTCGCCCTAATGTTAGCATGCTTGGAGATCTTATGGTTAATGTGGTTTAACAAACCTACTTCTAAAAGAAAGAAGAAGAAGAGCAAAAGAAGCAACTTACTTCCAAAATGGAAGTTAAGTTGATCTTAAAGAGGGATGAAAGAAAATTTATTCAAGGAAAGCATGTAAATGCTTATCAAACACAAATTTGAATGATCAAATGAAATAAGAGAATATAAGAGAGAAATGTATGTAGAACTAAGCCCACACACTTACTTACCTTTAGCACCTACATGAAAATGTTAGTTCAAAACAATTTACAAGTAATGCAATAAGAAAAAGAATAACAATTGGTGAACAAACAAGTTAAGAGTTAAAAGATAAAGCTCCTAAGAGATGAACCTCAAACAAGATCAGAATCTATGCTCTAAGGGAGTTCTCTAATGTTAATTGATCAAACAAGAACAAACTATACACAACTAAAGATCTTAAACACCAAAGAAATGAATCATGGAAAAAAAGATGAAGAATGAATGGATATGCAAGGTGATCATACAATAATGCTTCAAGTAATGTCAAAGTCAGAATGTAGATGACCTAAACATGTGCCTAAACATGATATACAAATGTCAAATGATGCAAACAATCAAGTATCCAAACATTAAAAGTGCTTAGGAGAAGAAGTGAGAAGATATGAACATGAATTTAACATGGAAAGAAAACATTCATGGCATAAGTCAAACCTACAAAAGTTTAAGATGAAACTCAAGTATCCAAGTCAGAGGTGGTATGACATGTTAGGATAAGGATAAGATGCACAAATCAATCACATTCAAGCAATTACAAGTCATTTAGAAGCTAGAGGAAAAAGAACCCTGCATTCGGATGAAACACGTTCAAGTATGCAAAGTAAGACATAAATGGCATATGGAATGAATTCAATCCTTCAAAGTAAGAGGCCTACATCATATAAAATGCAAATTAATAGTATGACATGGCACAAACAAACCAAATACAAATCAAGTTGGAACTTAGATGAAAAAGAGTGAGGGATTAGGTTAAAAGGAGACATGTGAAACAAGTATTGAACATGTACACAAGGAAAGCATCAACTTCAAACCAATGACCTATAACTTCATTCAACAGACCTATAATGATCAAAACATGGCTCAAGAAGTCAAGAAAAAATGATATCAAACAATGGCACAAGTGCCTTCTCAAGCAAGCAAACAAAACATGATCAAGGAAGTTCACAAAAAACACCTCAAACAAGAGTCATCTAACAAATACCAAACATGATTCAAAAATCATCAATTCAGGTCTCAAGAGACCTCAACCGGAGGTAAGTATCATACCAAAATCCTATACAAAAATTCAGAAAGGAAGGACCCCAACCAATCAAGAAATAGTCACTTATGAACCATGAACCAAGATACAAAGATAGAGGACCTAAATGCAATAAAAGAAAGTTCTAAAAATGAAACAAAAATATTTTTATGAATTTTTGGATGTTACTGACTGGATGCAAAAAGATTGATGCAAAAATGTTTAAGAATCTATGAGAAATAAATTTTTGAAATGAAGATATGAAAATAGAAACAAGTTTCAAAAGAGATAAAAGAAAATTATAGATTGATATGTAAATTTTCACAAAATCAAAAATAAAAATAATAGAAAATTATTTTAACATGTTAATATATCACAAGAATTTTTGTAGAATTTTTCATGATGTTTTGGTATTTTTAAAATAAGGAAACCAAACAAGTATAGAAATAAAAATGAAAAAAAATGACAATAATAGGGAGAGGGTGCAAAGTAAGTAAAAACATGTTCAAAAATACATTGGGCGCATACACTGAGGGTGCAGATATCAATTTGAGTTCAGTCCAATTACAAAAATGTGCGCGTGTGATGCAGTGTACAATCATTCACCATGAGGATGCAATCATAACCCTGAAATGAATCAAATCACATGATCTAACGCACCACATATCACGCACACCAAAGCAACCGTGCACATGCACTCACAAGAATACTCAGATTAAAAATAAATTGCACGCGTGATGCACATGGTTTCATTAATGCATTGGCAATATGCAAGACGTTGGATCAATCTTATGAGAATCAATCATACATGATGAACGGATCAGATTGAAGACACACGATAATAATCATGGAACACACGCACTCAAGCACTCAGGTTATAAAATGATTTTAATGCTTTGGCAACATATCAACCACATGATGGTGATAATCCAATGGCCACGATTTAAAATAACACAAACCCTAACATCAAACCACCGGCCGGAGAACGACCTCCGGTCATCTTCTCCGGCGAGCAACCACCACCTGCAAACTTCAATTTTCACAGAAATGCACAACAAGCATATAAAAATGAAGCTGAAGTTATGGAGATCAAGAATACACAATTATTTCTCATAGATCATGCACATATAACACAAACTGAGCCAAAATACTTTGCCCTAAAATCACACCTAAGCTCCTAAAGAGCCTATCAACTAGCCAGAACTCACGCATAGCTTCTACTAAGCTCTAAACACCATGAAACAAGTTTAAATCACCTTAATATGAAGCATTAAAACTGAGTAAATCAAAACCTAAAAGTGTGAAGAATCTTGCAATGTTGAGAAAACCAGAGGTGCCTTGAGTTCTTAGACTTGTTGTGCAAAATAAATGCAACTGAGTCTTGATATTTTGAAGAACAGAGGAAAAATCAAAGTTCCAATGGAGTTTCACTTGGAGAAAGATGTTGATGCGATGTGTTATTGCTTCAGGAATCCTTTC
This sequence comes from Lathyrus tuberosus, assembly GCA_022829125.1. Lineage (NCBI taxonomy): Eukaryota > Viridiplantae > Streptophyta > Magnoliopsida > Fabales > Fabaceae > Lathyrus > Lathyrus tuberosus. The sequence continues at coordinate 3,070,210 of JALAZF010000164.1, read as the reverse complement.
TGGTAATGATGATGGTGGAATATAGATGAAGATTATTGAAGAATCGTGCACAGAGAGAGAAAAAGTTCAGAGAATGTGGAGAGAGTATGAGAGTGTTTAGGAGTGAAAATGGGAAATGAAAGTTTAAAACTGAAATTATGAGTGAAATGTGAATTTATATCTGTGGTTTAGAAGTTAACTCCACTGGTCAACTGAGTGAGTTTAATGAGTTGCTTGGGTTAAGGTGAGTGCACCCTAACTAACTGGGTCAAGTTAGTTAGGGGCGAGTCATTGAGGGTTGGGATGTAGTGAAGCTGAGGTTCATGGAGTTTATGGTGAGGTTGGTGAAAAGAAAGGTGCTGATGAATTCGTGCGAGATCAGTGGTGCAGCAGAAAAACTTGTTCCACAAGCTTGGTTCTTTTCCATTTCCATGTATGTCAAGGCAAGTATGTATGTATGTAAGGATAGTGGTGTGTTCAAATAAGGAAACAAAGATACACAAGTGTTTGTTGTAAGCTTAAACCAAAATCGTGCACCATGCTGTTAATGCATCAGTGTCAAGCATGGTGATTTGCAAGTGGAAATCTCTCAATTTAGTGAATGGTTTGATGAGGTTTTGGGATCATTGGAAAAAAGAAGTGTAATACTACAAGCTTGGTGTAAGACAAGACTAGAAATGAGACCTCTATCTTGCTCAAAAATGACCTGAAATATTGGAAATCATGACCGGTGCATGGCATGTTACTTAGTCTGCAGGCAAGGTATGATGACTTAGGGAATTTTCAGTGTGAACCAACCAACTTTGGACCAATATATCTCCATCATAACTTGATCAGATCAAAATTTGTCCAACATCAACATTGAAGAGGGCATGGAAAGGAACAACTTTGATGTTGAAACGATTTTCATTTGGAGCTTTTATCTTAAAGAAATTCAGCTTGACATTTGGCACACCGGGTGTTTGTCAAAATTATGGCGCGTGGGCCTGGGCATGCTTGGTTATGACTTGATTTTGGACCTAGTTTTCTCAAACTTTGATCAACCATAACTCACTCAATTCTTATCCAATGGAGGAGTTCTTTATATAGATTTGAAGCTTATAACATGAACTTTAATTGGCTTAACTTGGGCCTGAGGTTTGGAATTTTATCTTGGAGAAAGAGAGCCTCAAAGTAGGGTGCAAAATAGTCCAAACTTACTATTTTTGGCAACCCTAAAGTTTCTATTTTTGGCAGTTTTGCGATTTCTTGAGTTTTCATTATTCCTCCATCATTTCTTGATTAAATCTTGTCCATTGAACATATATAACATGAATTTCATGAATTTGACCTTAGAAAGTCAAGAGTTGACTTTTTTTCACTGCACAGTTGACTTTTTCCCCAATTTCTTGACTATCAAGCAACTGATTAATTGAAACCCTTCAGAACCCAATTGATGAGAAATTGTCCATCCATATACACTTAAGAACATAAAGAATACCATGAGATCAATTCTTGCCCAAAAAATCAGAGATAAACTGATTTTAGGTCAAACCCTAATTTTGGCACCCTCTGGTTAGGAGGAAATATCACATCCTCCAAATCCAAATTCCTCTGAATATGATATATATCTTCTCAAACAATGATGAGATATGTCATTTGGAGATAATAAAAACTCAAAGCGCTGCCCATTTAGGGGTCAGATCCTAATTTTTAACTGCCTTGTGTAGGAGGTGGTGCACTGGCCAATCTTCTTGATGAATTCTCCTCTTCCCATGCCTTGTGGGATCAAAGTAAGATGATATATGGCTTAAGAGACCCTTGAGGCTTGTTTGAAGACCCTTGGCTCTTATTCTCTTGCTTTGGATGATCAACACCTTTGAGAATCACTGATCCTATGCCCTTATGCAAGAATGCAATGCAATGCTCCATGTTTTGTTTTTCTATGCTTGAATGCAATGCAATGAAATGAAAACTCATGCTAAATGATATGAAGAAATGAGAGGGAAAATTTTGGGGTATTACAGTACTGAGATGTTTTTTCACCTTGGTTATTTTGAAAACCGATGGAATTGATGTTTTTTTTTAATAATAAAAAATAGAGAGCCTTTGATTTATACCTCAGTTTTCTATTATTCGAGGTGAAAGCTTCGTCTTGAAAAAAAGTTATTTGTTGTAGTGACAATGTCACTATCACCAAATTTGACATAAAGTCGCGTACCGTTGTCACGTGATCTTCCTTGGATAACTTCTGACTAAGTCTTCTTGTAGATGTTTGTTGATGCTTGCTCATAGTCATTGTTATCTTATACTTTGCTCTCTGATTCAGAGCCTTTTTATAGAATTAGTTAAAGCATGATCAGAAGCTAAAGTATGTCTTTGGAACCTAGTTGGAATGAGTCTTTAGAGTCTTGAGTTCACAGGTTCTGAGTGTTGCGTTCATCAGAGTCTTGATCAGAACTAGTATGGATAATCACTTGAATAGTTAATGACTTGATGTAGACAAAATCCTTTGAACCAATGTCTTCAGAATTGCTAATGCAGCCTATTCAGAAGATGTGGAGTTATTCCTTATAACAAAGTATGCTTGCTTCAAATGTTCCAGTCTTCAGAGCTGAGCTGATCTTTATATTCCATGTAAGCTTAGGTTCAACATCTGAAAGACTTGAGTCAGACTCTCTCAGAGTCTGAAAGCTTGGTTCTGATCCTTCAGATTCAGAACAATTTTGTTCTCTTTAATGGTTCTTCTAAGAGATTAACATGATTAATATCAAGGTTAATGTCTTTTGATCCTGCACACTCGAATAACCATTAGTAAACCCTATTGTTCTTTCAATACTTTGTTATCATCAAAACCTTTTAAGGGAATGAAAAAATCTTGTTCTAACAATCTCCCTTTTTTTATGATGAAAAACAAATGTTTTAAGAACAATGATTAGTAATTTAATTAACATAGTTTAACATCAGAGTCTGAGGTTTGTAAGCTCCCTCTAAGTTAGATAGTTTTTTAAGGTGAGGTTTGTAAGCTCCCCCTAAGTTTGATAGTCCATTAAGATAAGGTTTGTAAGCTTTTCTTAACTCCTTATCTATGTTAATTTAATCTTATAACTTTAATAAAAAAATTCTAACATCAGGGTCTGAGGTTTGTATGCTCCTCCTGAGTTTAACAGACCTTAAGTCGAGGTTTGTAAGCTCTTCCTTTAGTCTAACAGTTCATTAAGGCAAGGTTTGTAAGCTTTCCCTAATTTTCTGTCTTTTTAAATTATGTCTGGCATTTAAGCCCAGTAAAATAAATTAAAAAAACATAAATAACTTAAAATAAATAAATAACTTAAAGCTTATAACTCAGAAGTTGTTATAATGTAGAAACTACTTTATTCAGGTTCTGATGCTTTTCTCTTCTTAAATACTCTATACATTTTCTCCCTCTTTGCCATTATCAAAAAGATTTTAAAAGAAAAAAAATAAAACTGAAAGAAAATTTTTAAAACAGTTTAAATGCACCGAATTTTTGAAGATTTTAAAAACAGGACAGAATTTGAAGCACAAAAAAACCAATTTAAATGTTTAAAACATGTTAAAGTCTGATACCAACAGACGGTTTCAAACAAATTGATACAAAGTTGAAAACAATTTTAAAAACAATTTTAACCAAATAGATTCTTTACTTCTGATGGTAAATCACTTTCGTTTCAGTTTCCAAGAAGTAATTATGATTTAGGATGGCATGCTTAATTAGTGATTGGCTTTGAGAATTTCAAAGATCAAAAAGTGAAACACGCAAAGTGTTTGAACTTCCAGAATTCTTGTTATAAAAGCACACAACTTTGTTTAAGTCAAATCACAAATCCATATTCACTTCAACATACTTCAGAGGCTCCTGTAGTCTCTGAGGCAACTTCTGATCAGGGGGTCAGACCTTCTGAAGAGATTCCTTCAACATCTCTTCCTCAGGTACTGAAGCCACAAAATAATATTAAGAAGAAGAAGAAATCTAGGAGAGGAAGAAAAATGATTCATTTTGTTTCTTTTGAGAAAGAAGAAGTGAATTTGGAATGAGAATACTTTTTCTGTGCTTAGGAAAAACTAGGGATAATTAGGTTTAATGTTATAAACATCATTTTGTAATCATTCATTTAAGTCAATAAAGTTCTTTTCCCTTTTTAATTTGCATACCATCATTTTAATCATAATTATTTCTTTTAAGTCGACTGATTAATAAATTCATAATCAAAAGCTCCGGAGAGAATGACAAGCTTATCATCAGAAGCTTTAATCCAAAATTATTTGATTAAGCTAAAACATGTATGACTCAAGATCCTTTTGAAGTAGTCATCTCATCCTTGTTTAGAAACACAACTTTGAAGATCTTTTGCAGAAGCATAAATATCTTCAAGGTTGATAACCTTTTCATTGACGACAACCAGTTGGTTTTTCAAGCCAAGGTTTGGTCTAGAGGTTATCTCAAGTTATGATAGAAGCAAGAGAGAAGAGCTTTTGAAAAACCAAATCAAGGTTGTACATTTTGTCAACCATGTTTGAGGGACAATAATGCACAATCAAGAATGAGAAAGACCAGTTTGAATAGGAAATAAAAAGGTTTAACCAAGAGAAAAAGATCTAAGATAACTAGATTTTGAAAAGACAAATCACAGAAAATCGGAAAACCAAAAATTAAGATAAGCAAGTACAAAGAAAAAGGTAAGACACGAGAGAGAGAGAGAGAGAGAGAGAGAGAGAGAGAGAGAGAGAGAGAGAGAAAGAGAGAGAGAGAGAGAGAGTGAGAGAGAGAGAGAGAGTCCACAAAATATCCAGAGGATAGAGTATCACTACTCCATAGTTTCTGCACAACACAGTTGTAGAGTATGCGTGATAGATTTTCAAACCCGTGAATCTTTAAGTGAGACAGTTGTCAAAAAGATTTTTCACTTAAATGCTATTTGAATTTTCTTACTCCTTTGATGAGTCTCAGAGTCTGATACTTTTCAGAAGCCACACATCATTATAAATTGTTTCAAATCTTGATGAGTCTACTTCTGATCAACATTAGTCTTTGATTCTCTTTTATAAGAATCAAGCTTTTTAACAAGATCAGAAACCCTTTCTTTAGAAAAAGAATTAAGTCTTTTAAAATACAACGGGTAAAATGAGCAAAATAACTAAATAATGAATTGGCTTGAATAACAGCACATTCTGATAAAAAAATCTAAGCTCACAATACTTGATTATGAATGACGATTAGGAATAAAGATATATTCAAATAACCACAATATTTATCCAAAGTGAATAAACATTATTTTCATAGGTTTGAAGATCCTCATAAAAGTAAGTTGTCAAAACTGGTTATGCACAGACATATCATATACATATGCCAATTACAGATAACTTATCATGCATATAAGCTATCTAAAGAATAAGGACGAATGTCATACCTTTGCAGACTTTTTCTGAAAAGAACACGTCTTCAATATTGTCCGTTGCTGAAGCTGATTCATGTTTAGCAGAGACATACAGTTTAGAAGACTGGATACAACAACCTTCTTCTCCCCATGAGCTAGGATCTAGACCGCATGCTATCCTTCAGATGTGGTAGTTGATAACCATCATCCAGACTCCAGAGTAATTGCTTGACCATTTGACTTAGTTTCTGAATCATTTAGAAACAAGAATCTAAAAGTCTCTAGGTTACCTTGCAACCTTCTGACCTAAGGATCATAGTGTCCAAAATCATCAAAAACTATTGACTTTGAAGCTTCAGGTTTAATATCAATCAAAACCTTTGACTTATTTGTCATTGATTCTGGTGTATTCAGAATCTTGCTACATTCAGCAGCAAATACACCAAGGTCTTTAATCCTTTTACTAGCATAGCTAAAAAGAGGATTCTTTGGGTTTCTTTCATGTCAATATTCTGGAATCAAAACATTTTCAAGAAGACCCATACCTTCTCCTTTTCTTATTACATAGATCATGAAAGCATGCAAAGTTCTATTAAGACTCGTTGTCAAGAAATCTTGAAGCACCATAACTTACTCATTTAAAGGTTACATGGAAATCCTTTTGGCGTGAGCAATTATATTTATTTCCAATGTCTCAACATTTTTCTTATGGAAGATTTCAATTCTTCTAAAAGAAAAAACAAGTTGTTCCTTAGAAGCCTCATCAGATTCTTAGTCAAAACCTGGCTAGGATTCAGAATCAGAGAGTGTGTCCATTATAGGTGCATGGTTAACTACAACATCTTCTCTGTCTGAATCTGTCCTTTTGTAATTTAGGACAAATGGTTATGGAACTGGAACCTTTAAAGTTAATGCTTCTTCCAGAGAATATATTTATTATTCTTGGTCAGGTGTTGAAACCTCTTGCTGATACAATTCATTTCCTCATCATCAGAGTTCCCATTATAATCTTCTCCATCATAAGCTACTTCTGGTTTTTCTGACACATGAGGATCTAGAAGTGTTATTTTTTATCACCAATCTTTCAAAATTAGACCCAAGTCAGAAAATCTAGGTTTCAACATAGGTTCATCACCATCAGTTCCATTTCAAGGCTTTAAAGGTTACAGATCAACCTTTCAAGGTCTAGAGTATTTAGGTATTTGACATCCTGAATAGCTGTAACCTTGAAGTTATATCTTGTAGGATAATTACTCAAGATCTGTTACCAAGCTAACAACATTGATCTTCTAGTCAATGTTGTCTACAAGATTGTCTCATAGCTTATCACAACCAATGATGTAAGTGAAAATCTTGCTTTAAGTAGATTAAGATTAAACCAAAATTCCTGCAACAAGAACATTTGTCCCACGAGTCAGTCTTAAGGATTAAAGAATCCTTTCATACTCACAAAACAAGTGACTTAAAGTAAAAATAAGTATCTTAATCCAAATAGATTTGAAAGAACTCCTTTTATGGTTGTTCTATAGTTCCTTCAAGGTCATATGCTTAAGTTCAAGCATTCAACATGACCTTCTTCAGCTTATCTCTGCTTCACCCAAGCTAGAGCTCTTGACTGAGTAGTTTTTCTCACCAGATCTTTTCTGTTTCACTGTTAAGTGATAAAGTATAGTTGGGCTCTGATACCAACTGAAGGTGAGAAAAATACACAAGAAGGAGGTTGAATTGTGTATGTCTGAATATTGAAACACTTTTCTACTACTGTTTCTGAACCATCAGATTCTGAACCGTGTTCATAGTCTGATATCAGGATGAGTAATAGTAGTGTTTACTTCCGTTTCTTAACTCTGCTTCAGAAAAAATGTGTCAAACTCATATTCTGATGCATGTAAGAGACTGAATTAGATCAGAGTCTGAATTCAGAGTATGTTTGCACAACAGAATATAAATGCAAAAGTAAATAAAGAGACACACGCAATATATCCTGGTTCCTCTCAACTGAGAGTAATCCAGTCCCCTTACAACACAAGAGATTTTAACTATAATCAGACTGATTACAATTGTTTAAGCCATCAACTAAAGACTTCTTGCTCAATTCCACAGAAAGAGACTTCTGCTTAAGCCCGCAAGCATGAGACTTCCTTTCCTAAACTCCCCGTTCAGGACTTCCAACTTAATCACCCAGATCAAGACTACCTTGCCTGAACTACCCGTACAAGGCTTCCTGCTCAAGCCCTCAAGTATGAGACTTTCTGCTCAAACACACTGATCGAGCCTTCCTTGCTCTGCCCGTAAGTAAAGGACTTCAATGCCTAAATATCCAGTTTATGATTTTTTACTCAATCATTAGAAAGAGACTTCACTATGAACACAGAGGCTAGAGTCTTTAGATTCTCATAATAGAGGAATCTGGTATTAACCTTGTTTTCGTATACGTGCTTCTTGGATAAGCAAATACACAAAGGTTTACACTCTTGAGCATATTTGAGTTAATCGCTCCTTAGTTTAGAAGAATGAAGGTTTCATTCTTCTTTTCTCCTTGCACAAATTTCCATCTTGCTGTGCCTTCCTGTTTTTGATCATGTTCACATATTTTTTCTTCAGAATGTATGTGAATATGTCTCACTCTACTCTAACGCACTTAACCCTTCTTGTTATATAATCTTTTGAAGTGTGTTTCTCTTAACTCATTTTAGTGAACTGGTATCACATCTATGTGAACACAGACACAAAATCTTCAACTCACATTCATTTTCCTTGAGAGGTAGAGGTTCAACTCAGATAGATGTTCCAAGAACTTTCTTCTTTGAATAACACTGAATGCTTTCAATCTTCTTCATCCTTAAATATATACAAAGAATAAATCTGTTGAAGATTGAAACTACCATGGTACATATAGTCGTTGAAGATACCAGTACAAGTAGGCATTGAAGGTCTTTAGTTGATGGAGAATAGAGTGAACTAAAAACTTAGCTAGCATAAATACGTTGCGAGTAGTATAGCAAAGTTCTGAAAGTTGGAGAGAGAAGATCTTGACATTGTTACTATCACCATATTTGACATAAAGTAGTGTATCGTTGTCACATGATCTTCCCTGGATAAATCCTGACTAAAGTCTTCTTGTAGACTTTTGTTGAAGCTTGCTCAGAGTCGTTGTTATCCTTATAATTTGTTTTCTGATTCAGAGGTTTTTTATAGAAATAGTTAAAGCATGATCAGAAGTTAAAGTATGTATTCAGAATCTGGTTGTAATAAGACTTCAGAGTCTTGAGTTCACAGGTTTTGAGTTTTGCCTTCATCTGAGTCTTGATCAAAACTAGTCTGGATAATCCCTTGAAGAATTGATGACTTGATGTAGACAAAATCCTTTGAATCAGTGTCTTCAAAATTACTGATGCATTATGTTCCGAAGATACAGAGTCGCTCCTTATAACAGAGTATGCTTGCTTCAAATGGTTCAAGTCTTCAGAGCTGAGCTGATCTTTATATTCCAGGTATGCTTAGGTTCAGCATCTGAAAGACTTGAGTCAGACTCTCATAGAGTCTGAAAGCTTGGTTCGGATCCTTCAGATTCAAAACAACTATGTTCTCTTTAATGGTTCTTCTGAGTGATTAACTTGATTAATATCAAGGTTAATGTCTTTTGTTCCTGCACACTCGAATAACCATTACTAAACCCTATTGTTCTTTCAGTAATTTGTTATCATCAAAACCTTTTAAAGGAATGAAAAAAATCCTATTATAACAGGATGTTCATCTCAAATTCAATCAAAAACCCTAAATGAAGACACTGGAAATGTTCAAATTCGGGTGTAATGTCAAGTTAGAAGCTATTCATATGGGGGAATAAACTAGAACACAACACATCAAATGAATCCAAAAAATTCAATCGATTACAATTTCACAGAGGTACTGCAACAATTAGGTTCCATCATTAAAGACCTTGAAGCAAATAAAAAAAGAAATGAAATTAAAGTTGGAAAACGAAAGGAAGAAGACCAACTTGTTTAAGCTTTTATTGATTGTATCATGGTGTCTGTTTTTTGCTTACCAGAAATGGTAGTGAGAATGATGTTCATGATGTCTGTATTTTTTTTCTTATCCCTGTAATGTTTAGTATTGAATGGATAAGAACCTTTAAAATTAATGAAGCCTGTCCCTCTATGTTTATGGCATTTTGGTTTTCATTTTTGTTTCATAATGATTTGTTTGTATTTCATCCCTGTTTCGTAATATTTTGTTTGTATGCCATCCATGTATGTTTATGATTTGTTTGCATAATACTATAGTACATTTAGGCATATATACAACATAATGATGATTCATGTCTTAAAATAACATAAAGCCAATAAGCATATAATTTTGTCTCAAAATACAACAAATACACACCATAACAAAGTATCAATCTATAACAAAATACACCATGACATAACCATAACAAAATACACCATGAGAAAACCATACTAAAATTCTTAATTTCTACACATCCAGATGTTGTGATGGACCAAATCCTTCTCATTTGAGTTTTTTGCATTTAAGAACCCTTGTCTTATCACTTCTCCTTAACTCCAATTTCCTTGAAACTTTTGGTTGATTGGCTTATTCTTCTGCAAAAAAATAGAATATTAGAGATGCAACAGGTACAACACATCCATAGGTTCAAGTCATTATCAAATGGTTTAATAAACTCGAATGGTTTTAGAACTCTAGGAGTGGTAGAAACAGGTCCAACAGGTACTTCATCAATTATCGGAACAGGTGCTAAAAATATATAATATCGTGTAGAAATGTTATATCAGAGTCAGTATGTGAAGATGTAACAGGTGCACTATGAGCTGATGTAACAGGTGTACTCTGAGCTGTGTAACAAGTATAATACGAGGTGATGTAATAGTTTCAACAAGGTTTGGTTGAGTCTGAGTTGCCTCAAATGCTACTGCAAGATTTGCAGCAAGCATTTCGAACTCAGGGTCATTTTCAGTTTAAGGTTCATTTATCACTGGTTGTTCCTGGGTTGCAGCTCTAACCTCAGTAAGTTGAGTTTGTGCTTGACTTTGTTCTTGGGTTGTATTGCCAGATGATTAGGTTCTATTACTGGTTGCAGTTTTCTTTGGACATAAAATTCACAACATTAGTAAAATATCAATGTCATTAATAACATATTCAAAGTATGAACATGTTCAATACATTAGTTTTTTGAGCTTCAGGGTCAACCACTTGACTTGTACAAATTCTTGCATGAGGGCCATGTATACCACATCTTGTGCAACAAAAACTTGTTTGCATCTTTTCCCTTATTAGGATCTTCATTAGGTTCCCCCCTCCTCAATTTCTTTGGCCTTCCAATTCCTCTTTGACCCCATTACTTCTGCCTTGGTCTTCAAAGCAATCATCCAACCTAAGAGCTCTCTCATCCTCACTATCATCAAATGGTAAACCATTAACTTCAAAGTCATTATCCTTATTGTTCTGGACTGGGCCAACGCCTGCCATAAGTCGGACAGGCCCAACCCAATATCACTCTATGCAGCCCATTAAGGGTTAATCCTCTTCCTCGTCAGGCACATCCAGATCCCATCATCGTCGAGCAGACACTACATAGATCGGGGAGAGAACAAACATCCTCCCCCGTACTCCACGTGCTCCCCCCACGGGGACACGTCATCAGGTAACTACCCACATTCGAAAGAGTTATTCAACCTACTTGCTGGAGATCTCGGGGCAGTTACTCCAGGGTGAAGACCATATGCTGGTCTTCTCTATGCCACGTAAGCCCTGGCAGTTATCTACATTGGGCCTAGTAACCCAACCTAGTGCAGACGATCGTTGGCCCAGCGCTGGGGGCACAATATAAATACCCTATTTCACTAGAGGGCCGGGTATTCTAATTCTCACTCTCACTACCTTTTTGTACTTGCTTACTCCGTTCCTGGCTTTAGCATTGGACTACCTTGTAGGTACACCCCCACCGTCTCACCACCACCGGAGTATCGGAGCTCACGACGTTTGCTGGCCATCGATCTACTTTCTAATCAGGTACGATCAGTGGCGCCGTATGTGGGAACCTTTGCTTCCTCATTTTTATTCCCGTAAAAACCAAAGCAACCTTCATTCTCTGACAAGCATGGTCAGCCCTCGAACTGACGCCAACACCTCGAACACCGCCTTCGTTCCATTCAACAACGGAGACGACCACGAGCCCAATATGGTCGTTAACGTCGAAGAAGGCGACCAGAGGGATGGGCGTACCGCCTCTCCCTCTTCTGATGATGCAGCCTTCAACGCTTCCCAACATGATGGTAGCCCGACTGTCTACCAGCCGGTCCCCGCGCCACCGAATGTAGATTTGAACACGGTGGCTCTGTTTGCACTAGTCAATCAGACCAATCTGTTGATCTCCCAACAGAACGTGCGGATAGGAGCGCTCGAAAGGGAGCGACAACAGCGTTCTCCCCCGTGGAGACATCGTCGCCCCATATCTCACAGTCCTTCTCCTCCCCCGCGGAGGACACGACAAGAAGACTCTCGGAGCCCTTCCCCCCAACCCGCGGGGCGCCGCCTGTAACACCCCACTTTCCCAAAATAATTAATATAGAGATATTCTCAATAAAATCAGAGTTTACTACAACAAGTAAGGTGTCACGTCGTTAAAAATCAACATACTGAATCTCTTTTCATTTGAAGGAATAAAAACAGCGGAAAAACAAGTATTTATCCAATTTACAGCCACATGCCAACTACATCAAAATAAAACCCACATTAGATGTGGTCCACCAAAAATTCAATAAAAATGAAAGATACGTAACAAATGAATGATGAATAATGAATAACAAATAATAAAAACCCCAAAGCCCGTGTTACGTATCAGAGCGACTCCTAAGACTCGATCAGGCAACACACACTCCATGCACACTCAAGTACCTGGATTATTTGTACTTCCGAAGAAGCACAGACACAACAACAACAAAGGGGTGAGAACTACATTCAATAATAAATGGTGAATAATACATATTAAGGGTAGTTACTCACAGTCATTCACACCATCACATAATCACGACACACTTGTCATTTTCAATTATCATTCAATCAACATGTAATAACAATGCAATGTGACTCAACAAGTGACACAATGCATGTGGTACCAATATCACCAAGGTTCATTCAATCGAACCCGGATAAATCACATACACCCCTACTTGGCAATGATTTATCCCACCACACTCCATATTGGAGTTCGGATGAATCACATACACTCCTCCTGAGCAATGATTCATCACCACCGACACACCATGAATACATGACATCAATATACATATAATTCATGTATAATCATAATCATATAATCCCACGATCCTCCTGATCACAATCAATCCATAACACCACAGAAAACACCTCACACGACGTTAATTAGCTAATTACTAATTAATTCACCAAAATTACTAAATCAATTATTTTTGTCACCCATCCTACATTTCTCAAGGTCTGACATCTATCCCCAACCTCTCAAACCAAAAGAAACCACTTCGGACGCGAAAACGAGAAAGAAATCGTGAAACGGTAAAATTCTGCACACTCGCTGCCCATACGTGTATTGTCTTGTGCCATACGCGTATTGCCCAGCTCGCTCGCCCAACCATACGCGTATCCTACGCGTACCGTCTCTCCTCCCACCCTGCCATACACGTATTGCCCTACCTATTACGCGTATGGGCAGAGACCTATTTTTTTCCATCAAATTCCATTTCCAGACCCAATACGCGTATTCCCTCCTCATACGCGTAAGGCCAGACCTCCATACGCATACCGTTATGCGTATGGGCAGAGGGTCGTGCCAATCCTCCTTTTTGGCCCTCCCATATGCGTATTGCCTTCCCCCTGGGCCAGCATTACGCGTAACGCCCTCTCCATTACGCGTAAGGCCAGATCTATTACGCAAATGGACTTTCTCCACACCAGTCTGAATTCTGCTATGGGATTCTCACCTTTTCACTCCAATTCAGTCCTAAACTTGTTTCTACACCAGTTTTAGGTCCTATTCTTCATTCTTACTTCTTTTACCTATTATTACTAGTCAAAATTATGGGTCTTAGGTCTAATCTCGTTCCCTCAACCTGCATCAAAACAGATCTGCCCCAACATGCATTCATACAGCAGCAACAGTACAAATTTATACATGAAAATCATACTATCATCAACGATTCAATACATATCAGAGATCAACATTCATATCATACTCAGAATTTCATCAACTATAAAACATACGAAAATCCTACGAGGGAAAGGACCCCTCACTACCCTTTCACGCTATTATCACCTGTATTGAACCCATTCTCCCCCTTACCTCAAATTCTTGATTAAATCCTGCGAAAATTGATGGAGATCCTAGCCCTAGCACCCTTGTTCTTCTCTTGTTCTTCTTTCTCTAACCTTTTCTCTTTTTACGTGAAAACTATTTTTGTCTCACTAAACTCCCCCTAATTCTAATTAATCCGATTTTATTTAATTAATAATAAAATAATAACAATAATAATAATAATAATAGTCCTAATAATAATAATAATAACATTATTAACCATATTACTATTATTATTTTCACTGCTATATCATTATTATTAAGCTAAGGTCTCTAATCACCACTAATTAAATAAGGCACTACCCTTCACTCACCCTTAACAAGGCCAAAACAATACAAATTAACACACGACGATTAAATAATTAAAATGGGGTGTTACAATTCTCCCTCACTTAAATTATTTTCGTCCTCGAAAATGTACCTGATGGAAATAGCTCCGGATACGACTCTCGCATCCTGCTCTCCAGCTCCCAGGTCACACTTCCCCTAGCAGCTCCTCCCCAAGCTACTCTCACCAAAGAAATCTCCTTTCCTCTGAGTTATTTCATCTTGCGATCCTCGATCCTTATCGGTATCGCCTCCACAGTAAGATTATCCCTGATCTGCACCTCATCCCCCGAGATAACATGAGATGGATCAGATACATACTTTCGAAGTTGCGACACATGAAACACGTCATGCAAGTTCGAAAGTTCAGGCGGCAACACCACCCTATAAGCAACTGTACCAACCCTCTGCAAGATCTGACATGGTCCAATAAACTTAGGATCCAGCTTCTTTGATTTTAATGCACGTCCAACACCAGTCACTGGGTTAACTCTCAGGAACACGTGATCACCTTCACTGAATTCCAAGTCTTTCTTCCGATTATCATGATAGCTTTTCTGCCTACTTTGAGATGTTTTCATTTTCTCGCGGATCATCTGAATTGTCTCAGTAGTCTGTTGCACAATCTCAGGTCCAAGCACCACATTCTCACCAGTCACATACCAACACAGAGGCGTCCTACACCTCCTACCATACAAAGCTTTGAAAGGTGCCATTCCACTGCTCGAATGGTAGTTATTGTTATACGTGAACTCAATCAATGACAAATGAGTATCCCACGTACCACCTTTCTCCAACACACAGGCTCTCAGCAAATCTTCCAACGACTGAATAGTCCTCTCTGACTGACCATTAGTCTGTGGATGATAAGCCGAGCTCAACTTCAATTTAGAACCCAAAGCCTCCTGCAGACTCTTCCAAAATTCTAAAGTAAACCTCGGATCTCTATCCGACACTATGCACGATGGAACACCATGTAACTTCACAATTATCCTGATATAAATCTCATCCAGCTTTGACAACGGGAAACTGATGTTAATTGGTATAAAATGAGCGGATTTCGTAAGTCGATCCACCACTACCCAAATAGCATCAAAGCCTCTCGCCGTATTTGGCAACCCAGTAACAAAATCCATAGTAATACTGTCCCACTTCCATTCCGGAATCTCTAACGGTTGCATTAATCCCAAAGGCTTCTGGTGCTCCACTTTTGACTTCTGACATGTCAGACAAGCATAGACAAACTGAGCTATGTCCCTCTTCATACCAGACCACCAAAACAACCTCTTCAAGCATGATACATTTTCGTAGCTCCCGAGTTACTCCGGTGGCTCTCCTCTAAGATCGCTTTCTTTATTTCCGCATTATCCGGTACACAAATTCTGCCCCGGAACCTCA
Source organism: Lathyrus tuberosus (assembly GCA_022829125.1). Lineage (NCBI taxonomy): Eukaryota > Viridiplantae > Streptophyta > Magnoliopsida > Fabales > Fabaceae > Lathyrus > Lathyrus tuberosus. The sequence continues at coordinate 3,054,775 of JALAZF010000164.1, read as the reverse complement.
ATACACCAACATTATCCACTTTAAAATCACCATTAGGATCACCTCCTTCTGTAGGCCTCAAGTCCACCAACTTCACATCAAGCTTCTGATTTTCTTTAATTACCTCCAAAAAGTCATTATTCACCTTCAGCATACCCAATCTAACACTCTCCGGTGTAGTTTCACAAACCATACTCAAGTCTCTGAATTGTTCAATCAACTTCATTTCTTTCACCATCAATGCAAACATATGAATTGTCTTCCGACTGAGAGCATCTGCTACAACATTAGCTTTTCCCGGATGGTAACTCAAATTAAAATCATAATCCTTCAAGAACTCTAACCACCTTCTCTGCCTCATATTCAACTCCTTCTGATCGAATAAATATTTCAGACTCTTGTGGTCACTGAATACTTCAAATCTTGATCCATACAAATAATGTCGCCAAATTTTTAATACAAAAACCACTGCAGCTAATTAAAGATCATGAGTAGGATAATTCCTCTCATGCACCCTCAACTGCCGTGAAGCATATGCCACCACTTTGCCATCTTGCATTAACACACCGCCTAATCCCATCTTAGACGCATCACAATACACTACAAAAGGATCATTTGGACTTGGTAGAATTAACACTGGTGTTGTAGTCAACTTCTTCTTCAGCTCCTCAAAACTTTCCTCACAGGCAGCATCCCAAACAAAAGCTTGATTCTTTCTGGTTAACTGCGTCAACGGTAACGCCAAATTAGAAAACCCTTCGATGAATCTTCTATAGTATCCTGCCAAACCCAAAAAGCTTCTAATCTCCGTAGCTGTCTTCGGAGCTTCCCACTGAAGTACTGCACTTATTTTAAATGGATCCGTCGCTATACCATCACCAGAAATAACATGACCCAAGAAACTCACAGTCCTCAGCCAGAATTCACATTTTGAGAACTCTACGAACAATTTATTATCCTTCAACACCTGTAATGCAATCCTCAAATGTTCTGCGTGATCCTCGTCAGTCTTAGAATAAATCAGTATATCATCAATAAATACCACAATAAACTGATCCAAATAAGAGTGAAATATACGGTTCATATATTCCATAAACACACCCGGCGCATTAGAAACTCCGAAAGGCATCACTGCATATTTGTAATGTCCATAGCGAGTTCTGAACGCAGTCTTCTAAATATCACCTTCCTTTAATCTAATCTGATGGTAACCCGACCTCAAATTAATTTTGCTGATAACACGAGCTCTTACAAGCTGATCTATTAAGTCATCAATCCTCGGAAGTGGATACTTATTCTTAATGGTCACTTTATTCAACTGACGGTAATCAATGCACAGACGCATACTACCATCCTTCTTTTTCACCAACAACACTGGAGCTCCCCACGGCGACACACTCGGTCTAATAAACTTCTTATTGAGAAACTCCCCAATATGAGATTTCAACTCTGCCAACTCTGATGCAGACATCCTGTACGATGCCATAGAGATAGGTCTGGTACCCAGTACAAGATCAATAGTAAATTCAACTTCCCTTGTCGGAGGCAACTCTAAAATGTCATCTGGAAATACTTCAGGAAATTCATTCACCACTGGTAATTCATTAACTGAAGTCTTACTTTCAACCGATAACGAGGCAAACACTGCAAACATCTTCGCTTCATCCTCCAACAACGTCCTCAACTCCCTGCTAGATAATGAATCCGCCAATGCTTCCTCTTCAGGAGTAAGAAACAATAACGTCTTTCTGAAGCAATCAATTTAAACTCGGTTGAACTTCAACCAGTTCATTCCCAAAATAACATCGAGATTACCGAGTGGCAAACAAATCAAGTCCACTCTGAAATCTCTACCAAACATAGTCAGCGGACACTTCAAACACACCAAGGAAGTAACCACAGAACCAATAGATGGAGTTTCAATCGTCATCCTCTAATCCAGAGTAGACAGCACAATCCCTAGTCTCTTCACACAATCAACAGAAATAAACGAGTAGGTTGCACCCGTGTCAATGATAGCAATCAAAGGAATATCATTAATAAAGCAAGTACCTTTGACGGAACGCTCCTCATCAGTGGATTGGGCTCCCACCAAGGCAAATACTTTTCCACTGGCCTGAGCTTTCTTTGGCTTCTCACAGTGAGTGCTGATGTGACCCTTTTCTCCACAGTTATAACAGGTAGGCATAGTGGCTTTACAATCAGCTATAACATGACCTGGTCGACCACACTTGAAACACTTCTTCACCTCATTTGGACAGTTATTAGCACGGTGACCCGCGCCACCACATCCGAAACACTTGAGAGTATCAGAACCTACTCCTTTCTCCTTTGGTTTCTTCCCCACATCAGTTTTCTGTTTCCCCTTATCAGCTGGAGCACTGTAAGGAGTACCTCCAAACCTCTGCTTACCCTTCTTCTCGTTCACAGCCTTGTAATGAGCAATTCTGGCTCTGTTATCGTTGTCATAGATTCTGCTTCTGCTTACCAGTTCTGGATAATTTCTTATTTTCTGACAAGCAATGCCCAATTTGATCTCGGGGCGTAGCCCATTCTCAAACTTCAAGCACTTCGAAGTCATAGCTTCTTCAGTATTATAATGAGCACAATACTGTACCAATTCCTCAAATCGGGCAGCATATTCAGCAACTGTCTTATCACCCTGTTTCAACTCCAGAAATTCAACTTCCTTTGCACTGCGAATATCTTCCGGAAAATACTTTTCCAGAAACTCAGCTTGAAACACTGTCCAGGTAATCTCAGTACCCACAGCTTCCAACCTCTGACGACTATTGTCCCACCAGGCTTCAGCCTCTCCTTCCAGCATATGAGTGCCAAACCGTACCTTCTGAGCATCATTGCATCCCATGGTTCTGAAGATCTTCTCAATAGCCTTAAGCCATTTATGTGCAGCCTCTGGGTCCAAAATACCTCCCTTATATGTCGGTGGCTTATTGCTTTGGAACTGTGCTAGGTTGCGGAACTACGCACCCCCAGCCTTATTCGTGTTCTCTACCGCTTGTGCCATGGCTTGCATAGCAGCAACAAGAGCAACATCATTCCTTCCTGCCATACTGTTCAACAAACAACATACGGTCAGAACATATAGCTCACTCCTATTCTAAGTACAGACTATACTACTCAACCTGGCCGGACGGACTGACCTGCTCTGATACCAATTGTAACACCTCACTTTCCCAAAATAATTAATATAGAGATATTCTCAATAAAATCAGAGTTTACTACAACAAGTAAGGTGTCACTTCGTTAAAAATCAACATACTGAATCTCTTTTCATTTGAAGGAATAAAAACAGCGGAAAAATAAGTATTTATCCAATTTACGACCACATGCCAACTACATCAAAATAAAACCCACATTAGACGTGGTCCACCATAAATTCAATAAAAATGAAAGATACGTAACAAATGAATGATGAATAATGAATAACAAATAATAAAATCCCCAAATCCCGTGTTACGTATCAGAGCAACTCCTGAGACTCGATCAGGCAACACGCACTCCATGCACACTCAAGTACCTGGATTATCTGTACTTCCGAAGAAGCACAGACACAACAACAACAAAGGGGTGAGAACTACATTCAATAATAAACGGTGAATAATACATATTAAGGGTAGTTACTCACAGTCATTCACACCATCACATAATCACGACACACTTGTCATTTTCAATTATCATTCAATCAACATGTAATAACAATGCAATGTGACTCAACAAATGACACAATGCATGTGGTACCAATATCACCAAGGTTCATTCAATCGAACCCGGATAAATCACATACACCCCTACTTGGCAATGATTTATCCCACCACACTCCATATTGGAGTTCAGATGAATCACATACACTCCTCCTGAGCAATGATTCATCACCACCGACACACCATGAATGCATGACATCAATATGCATATAATTCATGTATAATCATAATCATACAATCCCACGATCCTCCTGATCACAATCAATCCATAACACCACAGAAAACACCTCACACGACGTTAATTAGCTAATTACCAATTAATTCACCAAAATTACTAAATCAATTATTTTTGTCACCCATCCTACATTTCTCAAGGTCTGACATCTATCCCCAACCTCTCAAACCAAAAGAAACCACTTCGGACGCGAAAACAGGAAAGCAATCGTGAAATGGTAAAATTCTGCACACTCGCTGGCCATACGCGTATTGCCTTGTGCCATACGCGTATTTCCCAGCTCGCTCGCCCAACCATACACGTATCATACGCGTACCGCCTCTCCTCCCACCCTGCCATACGCGTATTGCCCTACCTATTACGCGTATGGGCAGAGACCTATTTTTTTCCATCAAATTCCATTTCTAGACCCAATACGCGTATTCCCTCCTCATACGCGTAAGGCCAGACCTCCATACGCGTACCGTTACGCGTATGGGCAGAGGGCCGTGCCAATCCTCCTTTTTGGCCCTCCCATACGCGTATTGCCGTCCCCCTGGGCCAGCATTACGCGTAACACCCTCTCCATTACGCGTAAGGCCAGATCTATTACGCAAATGGACTTTCTCCACACCAGTCTGAATTCTGCTACGGGATTCTCACTTTTCACTCCAATTCAGTCCTAAACTTGTTTCTACATCAGTTTTAGGTCCTATTCTTCATTCTTACTTCTTTTACCTATTATTACTAGTCAAAATTATGGGTCTTAGGTCTAATCTCGTTCCCTTAACCTGCATCAAAACACATCTGCCCCAACATGCATTCATACAGCAGCAACAGTACAAATTTATACATGAAAATCATACTATCATCAACGATTCAATACATATCAGAGATCAACATTCATATCATACTCAAAATTTCATCAACTATAAAACATACGAAAATCCTACGAGGGAAAGGACCCCTCACTACCCTTTCACGCTATTATCACCTGTATTGAACCCATTCTCCCCCTTACCTCGAATTCTTGATTACATCCTGCGAAAATTGATGGAGATCCTAGCCTTAGCACCCTTGTTCTTCTCTTGTTCTTATTTCTCTAACCTTTTCTCTTTTTACATGAAAACTGCTTTTGTCTCACTAAACTCCCCCTAATTCTAGTTAATCAGATTTTATTTAATTAATAATAAAATAATAATAATAATAGTCCTAATAATAATAATAAGAATAATAATAATAATAATAACAACATTATTAACCATATTACTATTATTATTTTCACTACTATATCATTATTATTAAGCTAAGGTCTCTAATCCCCACTAATTAAATAAGGCATTACCCTTCACTCACCCTTAACAAGGCCAAAACAATACAAATTAACACACGACGATTAAATAATTAAAATGGGGTGTTACACCGTCCTGCGTCTGGAACGACCCCAACCTGTGGTCGCCCAGAAGCGCAATCGGTCCCCTGCTCGGAAGGAACGACGTTCCCTTGTCCAAAAGAGGAGCAAGGCCGACAGATACGGTGAGAAGTCAAAGAGCCGACCAAGAAGTTCCCCCCGACGAAGCAGGCACGGTTGTGGCAACCACTCCCCGTCACAATCACCAGTTAGGAGTGACGAGGATGACCGACGTACCCCACTCTCCAGGGAAATTATGGAGACCCAATTTCCTGTTGGGATGGAGAAACCTCCACCCTTGGCGACGTACGACGGCACCGCCGACCCGGACGACCACGTCAAGAGTTTCGAGGCAATACTCGACTACAAGAACGTCCGAGGGGCTATCAAGTGCAGACTCTTCCCGGCCACCCTCCAGAAAGGTGCCATGGCGTGGTACAAGAGCCTCACACCAGAGTCCATCACCGCCTGGAAGGAACTAAAGAGACAGTTCTCCAGGCATTTCACTGCGTCTCGAAGCCACCCGAAGACGATAGCCTCCCTGAAAGCCATCATCCACGGAAAAGATGAATCTCTCCGAGATTACATCGAGAGATTCAACAGGGAAGCCATCCAGGTAGCCGCCACAGACGATATGAAGAAGTTTCTGATCGAGTAAGGACTACAACCTCGCACTGAGTTCGCCAAGGTTGTGGGCATCCAAAGGCCCTACAGCTTGGAAGAGCTCCTCCACAAGGCCCAAGCATACATTCAGTATGAGGAGCTGGAAGCCGCCCATTGTGATCGCGACTCGCGGTATCAAGAGGGCCCCTGAAGGTCCAGGCCCGAAGACTCTACCGCTCTCTGACAAGGGGGAAAAAGAAGAAGAGAAGACCGTCCTAGGGACTCTCGTAAGCCGAGAGGTCCAACAGGCCGGTTCATAGAGTACACGCTACTCACTGCTCCCCGCAAGCTAATTCTGGCCGAGTGCATCAACTCGGAATTCCAGAAAAGAGGTGTCCGCTTTCCGAAGCCGACACCACTCAAACCAAACGTTGACAAGTCCAAGTACTACAGGTTCCATAGGAGCCACAGGCATGTCACTGAGGACTGCATCCACCTCAAGGATGCGATAGAAATATTGATCAAGGAGGGGCACCTTAAGTAGTACACGAAGAGGAACGACGCCCTAGACAGGATGCCCGAGAGACACAAAGGATCGAGAAGACGACCTCTCCCACCAGAGAGAACGGGCTGCAAGTCGCTCTGAGTGTCACTCGACCAGAGAACTTCTACTTCTCTGACGAACCGGAGATCCCTGTGACCGCTCGTAGCCCGTGGGAAAGTTTCCCTGCCGCAATGGTTATATCCGGCGGGGGGTTCAACAAGGTCTTCGTGGGGTCGATCAAGCGAAAGTTCGACGAGCTGATCAACACGAGCTCGGCACAGACTGCCACCTTCGAGAAGGTACAAGGGAATTCGAACCCCATCACCTTCTACCTTAAAGAATTGTCGGGCGCGCGCCCCCAACTCCACAATCCCTCTCTTGATCATGGCGCAGATGGTGAACTTTGATGTCCGTCGAATCCTGGTCGACTAAGGGAGTTCGGTGGACATCATGTACGCCCACCTTTTCGAGACCTTCCAGCTTAATGAAACACATCTGACCCCCTACATGGGCTTAGACCTACAAGGTTTCAACGACACCACCACCAGACCGTGGGGCTATGTCGAGCTGATGGTTACTTTCAGGAGTGATGAGACTGCCCGACAAGTCAAGACCCACTTCCTGGTGGTGGAGTGTCCTTCCCTGTACCAGTGCATCCTGGGAATAACGACTCTGGCCGAACTCACGGTAGTACCATCTACAGTCCATCTGAAGATGAAGTACTACACGACCAGAGGTCGGGTCGTCACCCTCCACGGGGATATTGAAGCTGCTAGGAGATGCTTCGAAGCTGCAACCAAGGGTCTGAGCTCGATCAATGTCAAGCCCAAGACCGGAGAGAAGCCAGCCCCAGACGCAGAGCAAAAGCCACTCCCGCGCATCAACGTGGTGGACCTCGACAATCGTTTCACCAGCGAGCAGAAAAAAGGGGGGCAGCGAACAATGACCTCCCAGCTGAAGGAAATGAGCAGCCTCTCCACCCAACACACCCCATTTCGGACAGAGACTTCGAGCTCATCACTCTCAGGGACGATCCAAACAGGAATGTGAAGATTGGTACCGGGCTCCCTGACCTGGCGAGGGAGCAGTTGAACACTTGCCTCCGGGAGAATGGTGATTCGTTCGCGTGGAGCGCATCGGAGATGCCGGGCCTCGACCCAGAGGTGGCCTGCCACCAGCTTATTGTAGATCCAGTCGTTAGGGTTGTAGTACAACGTAGGCGTAGGCAATCTCCTAAGAAAACGGAGGCTGCTGAAAAAGCTGTAAAAGACCTCTTAGAGGCAAATTTCATTTCGGAAGCCAGGTACACAACCTAGCTGTCCAACGTTGTACTTGTTAAGAAAAATAATGGAAAATGGAGGATGTGCGTTGATTACACTGATCTTAACCGGGCATGCCCGAAAGATAATTATCCACTGCCTAACATCGACCAACTGGTCGACAATTCTGCAAGTTTCAAGTTATTGTCCTTCATGGACGTCTACTCGGGGTACAATCAAATCCCCATGGCCAAGGCTGACAAGCAGCACACCACCTTCATGATCGAGTCAGGAAATTACTACTACAACGTAATTCCCTTCGCCCTGAAGAACACCGGCGCGACCTACCAACGGATGATGAACAAAGTTTTCCGAGGAGAGTTCGACGACATGCTCGAGGTCTACATGGACGACATGATCATAAAGTCTGCAGAAGAAGTCGACCACGCTGCCCACCTCAAGAGGGTCTTCGACACGGCGAGGAAATTCAAGATGAGGTTCAACCCGAAAAAATGCACCTTCGGCGTTCGGGCGGGTGAGTTCCTTGGTTTCTACCTCACAGAAAGAGGGATCGAGGCGAACTCCGACAAGTGCAGGGCATTCTCCGAACTCCCGACGCCAAACTCAAAGAACTCGATACAATCACTAAACGGGATGCCGACCTCGCTTTTCCGCTTCGTGGCAAAATTGGCACAATACGCGCTTCCATTTTTCAAACTCCTACGCCAGAAACCCATGTTCGAATGGACCGAGGAGTGCGAACAGTCACTCCTCTACCTCAAACAAGTCTTTTCACAACCCCCGGTTCTCTCGCGACCAGAGGACGGGGAGACGTTGTTCCTATACCTCGCCATCACGTGCGAAGCAGTCAGCGCAGTTCTATTCCGGGAAACCCCCGACGGGAAAAAGCCAATTTACTTCACCAGCAAAGCCCTCCAAGGTCCTGAGCTTAGATACCAGCAGATCGAGAAAGTCGCTCTGGCCCTCGTCACCGCGGCTAGAAAACTGCGACATTACTTCTTGGCCCACACGATCGTGGTGAGGACCGAGCAACCCGTGAGACAACTCCTCGGCCGGCCAGACATGGCAGGGAGGATGCTTAGGTGGTCGCTCGAGCTCACCGAGTTTGACATCCAGTATGAGGGGAGAAAGGCCCTGAATGTTCAAGTGCTGGCCGACTTCGTGGTGGAGATGACCATCCCAGAACCTTCGACCGACGAATCCCAAAAATGGACGATCTACGTCGACGGGGCATCCAGCTCGACAGGGAGCGGAGCAGGCATCATACTGGAGAACAAGGAGGGCATCATGGTCGAGGTCTCCCTTACGTTATCCTTCCCAACGTCAAACAACTAGGCCGAATATGAGGCTTTCCTCGTCGGGTTACGACTGACCGGGGATCTCGGCGCCAAGGAAGTAAAAATATACACCGACTCCCAGCTCGTGCCCTCCCAGGTGCGAGGAGAGTATCAAGCCAAGAACGACAATCTCATCGAGTAATTGGCTCTGGTAAAAGAAATAATGAAAATTTTCACCATGGAGGAAGTGAGTCACATCCCACGCGAACATAATACTCGCGCAGATGTCCTATTAAAGCTCGCAAGCACAAAGAAAAAAGGCGGGAACAAGTCCGTCAATCAAGAAGTGCTTCCACATCCGAGCATCGAAAAAACCATTCCCCGGGCCGACGTGAACACCATTGGAAACAACCGCTGTTGGATGACCCTAGTATACGAGTACCTCACCACGGGAAAACTACCTGATGACCCTAAGGACGCGGGAGCAGTTAGGCAACGTGCCTGCTCCTATACGATTGTCGAGGACAAGTTATATCGATGCGACTTCGCGATCCCCCTCCTCAGGCGCGTTGAGGAGTCCAAGGTCCCTGGCATACTTCAAGAGATCCATGAGGGGATCAACGCACAACACCTGGGTGGACGATCCCTAGCCCATAAAGCGTTGCGACCAGGATACTACTGGCCTATCATGTAGCAGGATGCCATGGAGCACGTCAAGAAGTGCGACAGATGCCAATGAAACGGGGACATACACCTGGCTCCGTCCAGTGAGCTCAAAATGCTGTCGTCCCTGTGGCCGTTTGCCTGGTGGGGGGTGGACATCCTCGAGCCCTTCACTGTGGGGTCGTACCAAAATAAGTACCTGATCGTCGGCGTTGACTACTTCACCAAGTGGATCGAGGCCGAAGCGCTGGCCAAAATCACGGCCCACAACATACTACATTTCTACAAGAGGAATATACTTGCCCAGTTTGGCGTGCCCCAGGCAATTGTCACCGAAAATAGGACACAGTTCACCGACAAGAACTTTCAGGACTTCGTCACCAAGCTGGGCACGAAGCAACATTTCACATCGGTCGAACACCCACAAACAAATGGGCAAGTCGAAGCTGCGAACATTGTGATCCTGCAAGGTTTGAAACGAAGATTGGGCGACGCCAAGAAAAGGTGGGTCGAGGAGCTACACAACGTCCTCTGGGCCTACAGAACAACCCGCACACCACTACCGGGGAAACCCCATTCTAACTGACCTATGGAACTGAGGCGGTAATCCCAGTGGAAATAAGGGAACCCTCAGGAAGGACTGAGTCTCCCCTCGACGAGGAGATAAACGATGAGGTCTTAAGGGAGGGATTCGACCTGGTCGAGGAGATACGGACAGTCGTATCCCTCCGCGAGGCCTCGCTCAAACAAAAGATAATTTTACGCCATAACAACAAAGTTATTAAACGTGAATTCCATGTAGGCACCCTCGTCCTACAAAGGAACCAGAAAGATTCGTGCGACGGAAAGCTCACCGCAAATTGGGAGGGCCCTTATCGCGTCCGCGCAAAAACGGGGACGGGAGTCTACTACCTGGAAAATCTACACGGGGAGGAACTTGCTCGACCATGGAATGCTGAAAAACTTAAGCAGTACAACAGTTAAACACTGCCCGCGACCCATCTGCGTCACGACCACGGGGGCGCACCAAGGTACAAGCGCGGCTCCCCTCCTCGAGATAAGAAGACAAGGGCCCGCGTTGTGTGTGCGCGAGGAACCTTGGTCCGACGGGGATACCTCGACCGAACTCCACCGTCGCCGTACCAACTGGACAGGACACCCAGCTCGCGATGGGAAGTTCACGCGAAGCAAGACCTCGACCGAGCTCTTGGCTTCGTTGAAGGTCGGAATACAGATCCGACCATTCGACCAGTTCCCTACACTGTCTAGGATCAACAAAGTCGAGCAAAGGCCCCAAATACTTAGACAAAAACTTAACATATATATAATCAACATACAAACATCACACACAAGAAAGGGAAAGACAACGCATTCAAATCGGGCAGAAGCCCATTGTTCCAAAAATACATGAAAAAATATCATAAGCCCCTGGCGTGTAGGCCGGGCAGAAATTGATACAAAATCACGGCAGGAAGGCCGAACTACACATCAGTTAAAACTAGCGCGCAAGCCAAGCAAACTAGACAAAAGAGAAAACTAAACAGTTGCATTCTCCTCAGGCTGCCCATCCGTCATGGTCTGGTCGTCCTCATCCTCCTCGGTCTCCGACGCGACAATCCGACCTTCAACCACCTTATGGTAAGGGTCGCTCTCTTCAGTGATGAGCTGAACACCCGGATTCACGATCTGGAGCTGCTTCACAGCGACAACAAAGCCCACATCGACAGCCCCAAGGACATCTTGCTCGAGCAACCTAATCTTCGATATCAGTTCGGCTCGAGAAGTCAGCAGCTTATCCTCATCAGTTTCATTTTCAACAGGTCTGGCAGCCTACTATAGCTCAGCAATTCTCGCCAGAAGATTTTTCCTCTCCTCAGTGGCGTTCTTCAACTTCTCCTCCATCTTCACGTGAAGCTCGACCAGGGCTTCATTCTATTTCTTACACTCCACGAGGTCGTTGCCCAATTTTTTCATCTCAGCCTCGACTGACGCGAAGCTGTCCTGCAATTTGGTCAGCTCAATTGATAGACAGTATCATCGTTCAAGACCAGAGCTGTGGCAATGACCCGCATCATCGCGACCATGTCCTCTGCCAAGATTTTTCTCCTCGCAGCCCGATCAGTGCCCAAGATGGCTTGGGATTCGGCTGCACTGACGGTCGGGGAGTTGGCCCCTGAGAAGAAGTTAGGCCTCAGGTAACAGGGTGGGAGCACAAACTTCTCGCTGGGAGGGCTCTCAGTGAGGTCGACATGCGCCGGTTCACTGGTTCGCTGCCTTTTCGGGGACCCATGTGAATTTAGAGATTGGCTACACTGAGGGGAGCTGGAGGAGTCCCCGGATGTCGGGATGGGGCCTTGCCTCTGCTGTCGGATTTGATCGACTCGCCCCTTTCCACCCTTCTTCGGGCCTCGGGCAGCAACCAGCTTCTTCACCCGCTCCTCCATGCTCGACATTGTACCTGCAAAAATAAGAAAACAAACATCAGCGAACCAACGACAGAAACATAGATAAGACCCGAATAAAGGGGATGTCCGCTACCTAAGAACCGAACAGCACCCCCGTCGGTCTAGCACTCGAGGAGGGCTTTTGTGTTTATCAGTCGGGCCTCCGTTATGATCTCCCCGCGAGCATTGAGCTTGAAGTTCCCATCCGGAGTCACCTGTTTCGTGCGAGTGAAACCAGCCACAAAGTCAACCAGCTTCTGGTAGGCCAGCCGGTCTTTCACGTCCAACGCTCAAGGACTGATAATATAACTAGATGTGCCCATCAGGAAGTGCTCCTCTGTCCACTCTAGGGGGTACTTCAATTCGAGGACCTCCTCCCGTCGTCTATCTCCCCTCTCCCTGAATACGCGGTCATACAATGTGCTGGTGGACGCGCGGGTGAGGGGCTTGACGATGAACCACCGACCTTTGAAATTTCGAACAGAGTCCAGATAAACCCGAAACAGCCTCTTCGGCTGCTTAAAGGACACCCAACTATGTCGGCCCGCGACCGTCTGTCGTTGTAAATGGAAGATGCGGAAGAAGATGGGTACCGTGGCCTCGATGTCGAGGTATTTACAGACAAGCTCGTATGCCCGTACGAACGCGATTGCATTTGGGTAAAGTTGCGAAGGCGCCAGACGCAACCAAGAAAACACCTCCCGCTGGAAGTCACTGAAGGGTAGACGCATGTCCGCTTCTAGGAAGGCGAACTCATACGTAGGGAACCTCGTCCCTTTGAATGTCGAACATATTCGGTGATGCTCCAGCGGCCTGTACGCCTGCCAGCTCTGTGGGGAGCCCTCACAAAGGTCCTCGACGGTGGCGTAAGCGTCAGAGTCGTCTGTGGCGAATAAGGATGGGAAGTTTAGGGGATCCTCCCTGGCCCAATCCTCGGGCGTTCGGGCACCATCGATCTGCGGTATTGGTGAGTCGGGCTCATCGTCAGTTTCGATGACCCCCTTGATCCTCCTTGCAGCCATTTTTTACCTGAAAAGCAGAGGAAAACTCTGAATTCGACATTCTGGATCAAATCCACCCTTCCACCGCATATCAAGTGAAAGGGCGAGGAAAGGAGGCGAGGAGGCGAAGAGAGTGTGACGAGACTACCCGCGCATAATCGAAAACCCTCCTCGACATATACTCCCTCCGGCCAAACCTCTTCGCGGCCACGACCCCCATCGAGGCCACCGGTCAAGGTCCTCGAGACATCCACCTGACGTCCTCGAGGCATTCATCCCACATCCTCGGTATATTCATCTAACGTCCCCGGGACCTTCGTCAGATCCTCGAGCCCTCCACCCCATGACCTTGGGAGATTCATCCTATGACCTCGGGGGATTCATCTGTGTCCTTGGGACCTTCATCAGGTCCTCGGGAAATTCACCCCTGCTCCCCGAGACATTCACCGAAAATCTAAAGGAGTCCCGCCGTTTTCACCGAAAACTCCGTGGTCTCCTCGGGAACTTCATCAATTCACCAGAGGAACCACCGTGGAATGCATTAAACAGAGAGAAGGGGCTGGAAACTTACTCGAAACGGCGGTTGTGGATATCCAGTGCAGCGACGTACGTCGGAAGGACGGCGACGGGAGCTGAAGAGAAATAGAGAAGACTCTGAGCAGGAAAAACGGAAACGTGCAAATGGCACGAACTCAACTCTTATCTATAGGATTGTCAGGGGACTCGAGGCGTCCCTAGGCACTTGAGTGACCTACTCATAGCCGCCCTAGGCATTGATGACGAGTGACACGTGACACTCAGGACCCCGCGTGCATCTTTTCATTTCCCTTTTGTGCCCGCGTAATGAACGCGTCCATCTCCTTTCATCTCCCCGTATCGTCGAACATTAATGGCCTGCAGTCCCCGAGACTCCTGCCCGCCGAGCGTCCCCTGCTCCTAACCACCTGCATCTTCCGCCAACTCAGCACTTTGTGCGTGCGCCTCGCTCAACGGGTCCCCGACGAATGGGCTGCCTCTTAAGTCATTACTCCGACACTTTGGGGCAACGACTTGGGGGGTTCCTGTTCTGGACTGGGTCAGCGCCTGCCCATCAGTCGGGCAGGCCCAACCCAATATCACGCTACGCAACCCATTAAGGCCCAATCCTCTTCCTCGTTGGGCACATCCAGATCCCATCATCGTCGAGCTGACACTACATAGACCGAGGAGAGAATAAACATCCTCCCCCGTACTCCACGTGTTCCCCCCGCGGGGACACGTCATCAGGTAACTACCCACCTCTGAAAGAGTTGGTCAACCCACTTGTCGGAGATCTCGGGGTAGTTACTCCAGGGCAAAGACCACATGCTGGTCTTCTCTACGCCATGTAAGCCCTGACAGTTATCTGCATTGAGCCTAGTAACCCAACCCAGTGCAGACGGCCGTTGGCCCAGCGCTGGGGGCACAATATAAATACCCTCTTTCACTAGAGGGTCAGGTATTCTAATTCTCACTCTCACTACCTTTCTGTACTTGCTTACTCAGTTCCTGACTTTAGCATCGGAGTACCTTGCAGGTACACCCTCACCATCTCACCACCACCGGAGTAGCGGAGCTCACGACGTTTGCTGGTCATCGATCTACTTTCTGATCTGGTACGATCACTTACTACTACCATTATCCTCATTTTCATCTTCTTGAACACCATACATCACCTACATCATCTGTATGAACATTACCTACTTCATCTTCTTGAAAATCACATACATAATCTTCTTGAACATCACTGATTTCAACTTCTTGAACATTACCTGTATGTTCAACATATATATGCAGTGTACTTTTAATTTTCATGGCATATTTATATACCTTTTCAACATCACTATCAATAACTAATCTATTGTATCTGTCATCATCATTGTTATACCACCATAATCAATATTTCGAATGCTCAAGCTCTGTTATCTCTTTCGCAATACCAGTTGCTTCGAATAAGCTCCATATGTCCGGATCAAATTATACTTCATGCTCATGTCCCCCCGTGTAATATACTAAACCGTCCCTAAAAAACCTACACCCGTAATGAAAAATCAAAATTGAAATTCATCACTTACTAAACTGTGCTTGAATCTGATGAAGTTGCATTAGTTGGTCATGCAACAGAGCTTCTCGCCGTTTTCGTTCGTCGCCTCCCTCCCACAATGTTACAGTTTACTTTTTCTCTCAATAGACAAAATCCTAATTTACAGGGATTAAAAGTAAATGACTATTTATGAACATAGTGAAATTTTTTGTGGGAACATTTTAACGACCACATGTATAATTTGTTTAAAAAAAACATATAAATCCGTTTTCACATCAACAACGTTAAACATCTCAACATTTTTTTAACAGACTTCTAACATCAGATACTATTTCGATTTAAAAAGTGAGATATAGAAATTCTAATTTTTTTTTAAGGACCTAATTTAAAAATGCTATCAAAGAATTATTTATGAAAAAAAATAGATATAATAGTTTTTTTTTTTTTATTTTAAGAAAAATTGTAAAACATGAGTGTGTAGAGTAGACAAGCGAAGAATTGTAGCATCACGAACGCAATGCAATGCTTCAGACATTTGCAAAACTCATCCGCACCGCAAACACACTCTCAAAATCAAAACCACTTCTCCACCACCGCAAAACCCTAACCACCTCCACAACCACCACCTCTAAAGATGAATACTTCGCCGCAATCCAACACGTGGCAAACATCGTCCGTCGCGACTTCTACTTGGAACGAACCCTCAACAAACTCCGCATCACAATCACACCGGAACTCGTCTTCCGTGTCCTCCGCGCCTGTTCCTCTTCCCCAATCGAATCCCTCCGTTTTTTCAATTGGGCTCAATCCCACCACCACCACCCTACCTACATCCCAACCTCCGTCGAGTTCGAAGAAATCGTCACCATTCTTGCAAACTCCAACAATTACCAAACCATGTGGTCAATCATTCACCAAATGACTCACCACCACCACCTCTCCCTTTCCCCGTCCGCCGTCTCCTCCTTAATCGAATCCTACGGCCGTCACCGCCATATCGACCAATCAGTTCAGCTTTTCAACAAATGCAAAATCTTCAACTGTCCTCAGAATCTTCAGCTATACAACTCCCTCCTCTTTGCCCTCTGCGAATCAAAACTCTTCCACGCAGCTTACTCCCTCATCCGCCGCATGCTTCGTAAAGGTATTAACCCTGATAAACGTACATACGCGCTTCTCGTCAACGCGTGGTGCTCAAGCGGCAAAATGAGTGAAGCCCAACAGTTTCTCAAAGAGATGAGTGATAAAGGGTTTACCCCTCCTGTCAGAGGTCGTGATCTTCTCATTGAAGGTTTGTTAAACGCGGGCTACATCGAATCGGCGAAAGGAATGGTGAGGAAGATGGTGAAGGAAGGAATTATCCCTGATGTGGGAACATTCAATGCATTAATGGAATCAACTTGTAAATGTGGGGAAGAAGAAGTTAAGTTTTGTGTTGAGCTTTATCATGAGCTATGTAAATTAGGAATGGTTCCTGATGTTAATACTTACAAGATTTTGGTACCTGCGGTTTCGAAAATTGGGTTAATGGATGAGGCTTTTAGCTTGTTGAATAATTTTAGCGAGGAAGGTAGTCGTCCATTTCCTAGTTTGTATGCACCTGTTATGAAGGCTTTGTTTAAGAGGGGTCAATTTGATGATGCTTTTTGCTTTTTTGCTGATATGAAAGCAAAGGGTCATCCTCCTAATCGACCCCTTTATACCATGCTTATTACTATGTGTGGTCGTGGTGGAAGGTTTGTCGATGCGGCTAACTATCTTTTTGAAATGACTGAGATTGGTTTTGTACCTATATCTCGATGCTTTGATATGGTTACTGATGGATTGAAGAATTGTGGTAAGCATGATTTGGCTAAGAGAGTGCAACAACTTGAAGTCTCTATTCGTGGGGTTTGAAGTTTGATATATTAAATTCCAATGGCAATTTTGATCGTTGTCTTACTGGAAGGCAAATGCTTTCATTGTTAAGCATAGTAGACTGACTGTGATGCATAAGTTTATTGTGTCAATCAATGTCCTGAGAAAACTTGACCAAATAGCTTTTGAAATATATACATGCATAGAAAGAGAAAGTCATTCTCTCATAAGCAGAATCATTTTTTTCCTATGGCAACTGAAGTGAAGTTATTTAGTCATTTCATTTGTATAAGGAAACGTGATCAGGAGGAGGAAAGCTTAATGCTTTTCTCTTTTGCTGAATTTCTGTGTTTTTCTATAAATTCCCAATCCATTGATGATTGGAGAAGAGAGACTGAAATGCAGAGGACGATACGAATTCTCCATGTTCGTAGATGTTGCTTCTTTTGTCCTCTGTATTCTGTAATGATGGAAAACTTTTATGTATGGCCCTGGAAAAAACAGATTTTCCGTTTGAAATTGAATTTTTGTCTGTCTTTGTGTTGCATCTTAAAATTTCAAAAGCTATTGGTTCTGCAACAGCAGCTCCAATTAGAATTCTTTGTTTCCTTCCGATAATATACAAAATCTATTGGTTCTGCAGCAGCAGCTCCAATTAGAATTCTTTGTTTCCTTCCGATAATATACAAATGAAAACTAGATCTTGGCCACGGATTTGGGAGTTAAGAGCTCCAGGGAAGATTAATTTAAATTCTTCATTTGGTTACTTGTCATCCAGCCATACCAACACTTTCTATGTTGCAAAAAAGGAAAGTTACTCAATCCAGCTAATGCCTCGGATGTTTGACAGAAGAACTGTTACTCACTGCATATACCAGACTGTTCGAAAGCCAAAAATTATGGATGTTTAACAGAAGAGACTGTTATTCACTGCATATACTAGACTGTTCGTTGGCCAAAAAATATGCACCGGTTTTGGTTTTATTGCAGATAGTTTATTTGATAAGTGAATTTCTTTTGTTGGATTAGAGAAGAAATTATTGCACCTAATACTACATTGTTTCTAGCTTGTTTGTGGCGGAGTTGGAGATCTCGAAACATTGGGGGTTGGCGTAGAATCTTTACACATGCATCAAGTTTGATTACGGATCTCCTGGAGTGTTGTTTTAAATATAAGTTTAATTCATCTTTTAGTCCCTTAAGTTAATTTATTGTTTCTAATTAGTCTCACAATTAAAAAACGTAGTTTTTTAAACCTACTCTGTTAGTCTAATCAATCTTTTCTGTTAATTTTTTTGGGAAAATGTTAAGAGGCGCCTATGTGGCATAGTGAGATACTGATGTGGCATTGTGTTTTTTTTTTTCCAATTACTATTATACTGATGTGTCATAGTGACTTTTATTTTCATTTTTAGTAACAAAAATCCTTAACTCTTAATCTTCTTTCTCAGTTTCATAGTTTCACTCTCATTGTCAAAAAAACTCTAGCAGTTGCGAAGAAGAAGAACTCAGTGGTTGAAGACGAGGATTGTTGGAACATAGTATAAGACGATACCTAGTAACTCAACCATTGTCTCATTTCAAGGCAAAGGTATGTGTGTGAACTTACTATTTTAAAAAGCAAACGTTTAACAATTTCGTCTACTTCAACGTCTGATTTTTAAGTTATTTGGTGTGATTAGGTCATGAGTGACAGGTTTGAGGGTGTTATCCATCATGGGGGTGTGTTTGGTGAGTTTAACAAATTAGGTTACAACTGGTTAGAGGAGATTTGACAAGTTGACCCGGATTTTTGGAGTTTTTTTTTTTTTTGAAAATCTTGGTATCCGGCCTTGCGACCGACTAATCCAAGAGTGACCAATCCCACCGTCCACTAGCGAGGGTTTTTTGGAGTTATTTTGAGATCCTAGGTGGATTGAAAGATTTGGGGTACCCAAAAGTTGAGAGCTTGTGGTATTATGATGCAATGGATGATAATGAGTTAGTAATGTTGCAATATGACGCATGAACAAATAAAATGAAGACGATTGGACTGATCAATGAGAATGTTCATCTATATGTAATGCATCCAGTGTATGGGGAAGAGCAAATATTGCCTCTTGAAAACAATGTAGGTCCCAATGGTGAAAACAATGTAAGTCCCAATGGTGTAGAAGACGACAGTTTGGAAGATGACATGTTGGATGAATTGAATAATGGTGTAAAAGGAACTTTTGATGACTTGGGGACCATTGAAGAATTAAATAATTTAGGTGATAAGTTTGATGAAGGAGGGCCCACAGGTTTAGTAGATTCAGCTGCAGTTGACCAAGAAGGTTCATTTGAGGATGTTAATGTGGATGAGACAACTGAGGACAGTAACCAAAAAGAGTCATGTCAGGATGTTAACTTTGAGGGGGACAGTTTGTCTGAAGATGTAATAGTGGATATTACTTTAGATGGGACCACTGATCATATTGTATGTGACCAAGGAGATGATATTTTGGATTGCACACCTTATCTTGTAAGTGTTCAAACTGATTCAGTAGCTGATGGACTTATTTGTAACCAAGATGATCATCAGGGACTAGAATGTAATCAAGAAGATGAGGGGCTGGGATGTAACCAAAAACATGTTGGTGATAGAGAAGATGATAGTGTTTTGAATGCAAACTTTGAGGATTCTGGTGAGGATTCAATTGGAATTGTTGTAGAAATAGTTGTAGATAAAGATGAAGGACAAAGATTCATGGAGTTGGTTTTTGGATCTATTGACAAATGATTTGGGAGATGTCAGATTATTCAAGACATATACCTTTATAAGTGATCAACAAAAGGTGTGTACTGATATCTTTATAACTGTTTTGTTTTTTGTTAGATTATGCAAGACATTTAAATTTGATTTGGTTTGCCTAAAATACAGGGGTTGTTGCCTGCACTTGATGAGTTGCTACCACAAGTTGACCAAAGGTTTTGTGTTAGGTAAACATTATTGTTAAGTTGACCAAAGATTTTATATGTTTTATTCTTGTTACTGATGTGAATGTTTGACATGTATTATTCTAGTTTGGCACTTATATAGCAATTTCAGGAAGAAGTTTCCTGATGTCAAATTAAAGAAATTGATGTGGAAGACTGCTAATGCAAGTCATTCAAATGTTTGGGAAAAAATTATGCGTGAGATGAAAAATGTTAATGAAGAGGCATTCAAGCACCTTTGAAAGATCTCACCAAGGTTCTGGAACAAATCAAGGTTTATAACTAGTTCAAAGTGTGATACTTTGGTGAACATGTCAGAAGCCTTCAACTCAGTTTTTGTAGCTGCAAGAGGCAAGCCTATTGTGACTATGCTTGAAAAGATAAGAGTGAGAAATGAAGAAGCGAGAAATGAGACACAACAGAAAAGGAACAAGGAGGTTAGGGAACAAGTGAGAAATGAGACACAACTCAAAAGGGAAAATTTTGGTATCAAATGCAGTAGGTGCCATAAGGATGATCACAATAAGGCCACTTGCAAGCTGCCTACAACTGCTATGACTTCAAGCCAACCACAATTGTGAAGGCAAGGTTCCTTTTTACTATGTTTTAGTGATGTCAAAACTAGGATATTAAGTACTTCTGTATTTTGGACGGTATCACCTTGTCTAAGCCATGCATTCATCTCTTGCAAACGTGCATAAAGATCCTTATACATGTATTAGACATATCGAATCATACACAATGTCAAAAACGAGTTTTTGGATCATTTTTAGAGCCATAGGTCGACTCATAAAGCTCATAGATCGACTCACACTGAAGGGAAAAGGTTTTGAAACTCTCTGCCTTGCATGTACCTACCTTGGGTTGACACATGGGCCCCTACAGGTCGACTCACACCGTAAGAAACATTTTTGAAATTTTTCTGTCTTGCATGCGTCGACGCATGGCTTCCTGTAGGTCGACGCATGGGCCAATTTTTATGCAGTTTTGGCCACTACCTTGTTCAGGTCGACACTAGATGCCAGAGGTCGACCTCTCGCGCGTGTTTACCCATTTTTTTGTGTCTTTGTGTTCCCAAACTCAGTTTTTCTTTACTCATTCATGTATATATACTCATATGCATCACTTTATAAAAAAAGGAAGAAAATTAAAAGAAACATTGTCTTGCTCTTCATATTCACTCTCATAATTGCATTCATCAATAATCACACATAATCATCTTTATTGATTGTGCATAGTTAAGTGTGATAACGTTTAAACGTAGGATTTGTAAATCAAGTTTGGGTAGAGATTCAGTGGGATTTTCTTCGATAAAACCATTGAGATTTTGTCCTCCAAGATCTTGATAGATTTTGGGGTTTTTCCAACAAAGGGAGGTTTTTTCAAATGGCTACTTCAAGAGTAACGGGAAAAAGGTCTGGTAGGGAAACATCCTCTCAAACTTCAGTAACTGCTTTATCATTACATTCTTCTAAACTTGCTGAAGTGTATGAGAAAGATTTTAGAAAAAGGTATATTATTAAGCAACATGTGTATTACCCTAAGGTAGTGGACATGATGAATATCCCTGAAAATGTAGATGTTCTAAACCATCAAAAGATTAATGCTTTTCTGGAATGTAGTACAAACTATAATGAAGATATGGTTAGAATTTTTTATGCTGGTTTGATGGACAAATTTACTGGGTATGAGTTTGCCTTCAAGATGGGGGGCAAAAGCTATAATGTCGGTAGCTCTGTGTGGCGAGATTTGTTTGACATGTGTCCTCGCCTTTCTCAAGACCTTCATATAACTGATACCAAGTTGGCTCCGCAGTATGATTTTAAGAACGGGTTGAACTCCATGCTTAAGGATCCTTATCCGACAGAAGTAGTCGCAGGTGATTTCTTCCCTAAGTCTGTCACAACTTGTCTTTTGAAACGGAAGGATCGCATTCTGCAGTGGATTGTCTCCCACATTTTACGTCCGAAAAAAGGTGGTTACTCAAGAGTTGATCAAGCTGAAGTTCATTTGGTTTATCTCCTCAAGAACAAGATCAAGGTAAACTGGCCTTACTATTTTGCAAGTCGCTTTTATGCGTTGAAAGAAAGCGGCAGAGGTTCATCATTATGCTATAGATCGTTGATCCAAACCATATTAGATCATGCCGGAATTTCTGTGCCTGGCATCCCTTACATCTCTCTTACTGCTGACCAAGAGTTTAGTCAAAAGGCTATGCTCTTATGGGATATATTTGGGACTAGCAACTGAAAACTTATGTGCTCAAGCTTAGGGGTTCAAGTCGACACATCTGTAATTCAAATGAAGCCGAAGAGGAAGAGCAAGACGAAGATGAGGAAACTCATCCCATGGAAACCGAGGTTCCCTATGAAAGTCATGATGATCATGCTTGGTTAGGTGATTCTCCGGTTCAGGACACTAACGATAACCAATGATAGGGTACATGGCATCGAAACGCTTGGTCTGAGCAAGGCACCTCATATGTGTCCTCCAAATAATCCTTCAACAGATAATTCGATCGTTCTTGAAATGCTTCGAAGTATGCAGCTTGAGAACCAAAACTTTGCAGCTATTCAAGAACAACGCTACGAAATATTGCAGGGGAAAATGTATGCTCAGAATGAAAACTTTGATCTCTTTGCATCAAGGGTCTTGGGTCGGTTCGATCAAAATGCTGAAACCTCGGTAAATCAACATCGTGCACTCTCATTGAGCTTCACATCTCTCAACCAAAGTGTCATTGGTTTCTGTGAACGTCTGGACGCTCACGGAGCAAATCAAGATCAAACATTCCGAGGGAGAGGTCAACCTCATCAGGGTCGAAGACCATAGTTAATTGAGTTGGGTTGTTGTCTTGTCTTGCATATCATTTCGCATTTTCTTTTGTTTTGTTTTGTTTTTTGTTTTTCTCAAGACTTGTGTTGAACTATGTGTTTTGTGTAATGCATTTCTTCTTTATTGCTCTATGGTTCTTGAGTTATTTATCTTTATTGTTAGCATTGACAACAGTATATGTGGATGATTGTTAATGTTGTATCTGTTGCAATAACATATTTTTATGTTGTTATGTGAATGTTATGTTTCCAAATGATTGGTTGCTTTACTCTTTTTGATGTTGTCAAAAGAGGAGAAAGCAAAAGCGAGTTCACAAAGTTCAGAATTTTATGGAAGTGCATATAGTCAGGGGGAGAATGTCCTTCAAGTACTCAATGTTTTGGGAAGGTTTTGTAAGGTTTTGCCATCATAAAAAAGGGGGAGTATGTAAGGGCAAGGTTCCTTTTACTATGTTTTAATGATGTCAAAACTAGGATATTAAATACTTATGTCTTTTGGACGGTATCACCTTGTCTAAGCCATGCATTCATCTCTTGCAAACGTGCATAAAGATCCTTATACATGTATTAGACATATAGAATCATACACAATGTCAAAAATGAGTTTTTGGGTCATTTTTAAAGCCATAGGTCGACTCACACTGAAGGGAAAAGGTTTTGAAACTCTCTGCCTTGCATGCGCCTACCCTGGGTCGACACATGGGCCCCTACAGGTCGACTCACACTGTAAGGAACATTTTTGAACATTTTCTACCTTGCATGCGTCGACGCATGGCTACTTTTAGGTCGATGCGTGGGCCAAGTTTTAGGCAGTTTTGGCCACTGCCTTGTTCAGGTCGACTAGTAGATGCCATA
Source organism: Lathyrus tuberosus (assembly GCA_022829125.1). Taxonomy (NCBI): domain Eukaryota; kingdom Viridiplantae; phylum Streptophyta; class Magnoliopsida; order Fabales; family Fabaceae; genus Lathyrus; species Lathyrus tuberosus. The sequence goes on along the minus strand of JALAZF010000164.1, from coordinate 3,031,068 downwards.
GGTCGACCTCTCGCACGTGTTTACCCATTTTTTTGTGTCTTTGTGTTCCCAGACTCAGTTTTTCTTAACTTATTCATGTGTGTGTGTGTGTGTCTATATATATATATATATATATATATATATATATATATACTCATATGCATCACTTTGTTAAAAAGGAAGAAAATTAAAAGAAACATTGTCTTGCTCTTCATCTTCACTCTCACAATTGCATTCATCAATAATCACACACAATCATCTTTATTGATTGTGCATAGTTAAGTGTGATAACGTCCAAACGTAGGATTTGTAAATCAAATTTGGGTAGAGATTTAGTGGGATTTTCTTCGATAAAACCATTGAGGTTTTATCCTCCAAGATCTTGATAGATTTGGGGGTTTTTGTACAAATCTTTGCATTACAGATTCAGCCGAGTGAAAGCCTTGAAGAACAGTGAGTTTAGTCAAGTGAGTAACGGTAACCGGAGGATCGTTTTGGAAGATTTGGGGTCAAGCATCTTGAGATCGAAATCAGTCGAGTGAAAAACTTGAAGAACAGAAGGTTTGGTCAAGTGAGTAGCGGTAACCGGAGGTTTATTCGAAGTGTTTGATGCACTTGATTAAGCTGGAATCAAGGGGAGAGAAGTGGTTAAATTCAACCTCAACAATTGGGTTAGATTGTTGGTTAGCTAGTACTTCTCTTGTAATGAATATTGCACACATATATTATACATATCTCAATTCTATTTTAGAATTGAGGGCAGACGTACCCTAAGCGAGGACGAAAGGGGAACTGCCTAAATAAATTATGCGTCTTTCTTTCTCTCTCTATCTCTTTACTTTTATATTGTTGAAATTTGGGTGAAATCAATTGTTAGCAATATTTCGATTGATTTGTAGTGATTTAAAACTGTTGTGAAAAACCATTACAATCACTTTGATTGCAAGTTAGAACAATTATGCACTACAAATTCAAAGGAAATTTGCCTTGGTGTGTTTCGCAGGCCAAGTGTTTGATATATTGATAACACACAAATTGTTTGATATATTGTCAATTCAAATTTGATCCTCAATCAAGCAATGGAAATTGGTTCACCTTAAGTGGCTTTTATTTGAATTATTGACTGGGAACCTTATTAATTCTACTCTCTCATCAAGATCATTCCATAAGGTTTCACATATTCGATCTTTCCAATAAAGGTTCGTATAGACGAGTTTTGATCCTAGGCCGCTTTCGCATATTTTTGAATAATTTTTTTGGCGCAAATCATTACAAATAAGTGATCTATTCAACCCCTCTTCTAGATCAGTGCCCTCGTCTAACAACAACCAGCTGCTAGCTCAAGCCAACCACAACCAGATGCTACCTCAGTCTAACCACAACTAGCTGCTAACTCAGGCCAACCACAACCATATGCTACCTCAATCCAACCACAACCACTTGCTACCTCATCAAGCCAACTAACACCAGCTGCTACCTCAAGCCAACCAACACCAGCTGCTACCTCAAGCTAACCAACACCAGATGGAGCTTCAACTCAGCAACCACCCAAAAAGAAAAGGAAACTTCTAAAGGGTCTAAAACCAGTTTTGAGCCAACCATGATCTTTATGTTGATCTTTGATGTGTACTACTTATGCCACTTTTGGATTATTTTGTAGTTTATGTATTAGGCTTATTATGTCACTTTTGTTGTAACTTGTAATGGCTAGTAATGACTTGTAATAGATGGCATACAATGCCTATTTTCTACTTTATGACTTATGGCTAGTTATGCCACTTTTGTTGTCACTTGTAATGTCCTATAATGTTACTTTTGGTATGACCTTTAATACAACTTCTGTTAAGGTTTGGTTACTATCACTCATGACCTATAATGTTACTTTTTGTATGACCTTTAGTACAACTTCTGTTAAGGTTATGTTACTATTGTTATGACAAATTTATGGTGTGCATTTGTTAAGGTTATGTTACTATTGTTATGACAAAATTATGGTGTGCACTTGTTCTGGTATATTATGGGAAACATTTGTTCTGGTATATTGTTATGCTTATGTTACGCCAAATAAAAAGTTCATTTGTTCTGGTATATTATGGGAAACAAAATGTAAGATTTCTCCAAATACATTTCATTGATAACTATTGACAAATACATAACAATGTTGACAAACACATTTTCTTGACAGATACATTACATGACAAATAAATGTTGACAAATACATCTCATTACACAGACAAATAACCAACCTAAAATAACATTGTTACAAATACAACATTAAACACCAGGCTCAATATTCCAATCACTACAGACACTTTCAACCATTCCCTAGTGTTAATGGTCTCATTCTTTAATTTGTAAATTTTCTTCTTTTGCCTCTGGATCTTCAAATCCCTTTCATCAATAATGTCGTCGTCGAACCATTTGAAGAAACTACAACCCTTGTTCACATGATTTCTGAAATTTCTACAACCCCAAAACTTTTTTCCAAAATTGACACTATTCATGTCACCCACGGTACGAAGCACACATTTATCTTGGAAATAACATTTCCTCCTCTTGTTTCTGCGCATAATCAACCTAGTTGTTCCAATGGAAGAGCTGCTTGACACCTTAGACATTGAAGAATATTCAAGCCTTAGGAAAAGATTAGGAAAGAAAAGATTACGAAAGAACGAAGAGATTAGGAAACTAGAACGAAGAGACAAAGGGAAGCAACCAGACAACTAGAACGAAGACATTAGGAAAGCAACCAAACAAATTCTTGAAAATAAGAGGATGAGCGCAAGAGCAATTTTCTAGTAAACAAGAGGATGACAACATTCAACTCTTTAAATAATTATTTATTCTTTCTTTTGATGAGTCACCACACACTTGGCATGCCACTTTGGCAGATGCTAACGTTTTAACATCACAACTAACGACAGAGATTTAATATGCTAACAGAAGTAATATTACGGGACTAATATGAAACGATTTTTTATTGAGAGATTGAATCGCAACTCATAATTAACCTACGGGACTTGGAAATTAATTATGCCTTAAATATACTAGAAATATCAATAAACTTTAAAGATGGTTGGCATGGCATGGCATGCATGGAGAGAGAACTGCGTTTGCGTAATGTTGATGACAGCTACCTAGGTGATCCAAGGAGAGCAGGATTTGGAGACTTGATTATAAGGGGGGGTGGAACATGGCTGGCTAACTCGTTTCAATTATGTGGTTACTCTTTAATGCATTTTTATGATTACAATTTAAATATTGCACATTATCATATCATGTATTCTTCATAATCATGAGTTTAAAACAAATGCACAATCTTATCATCCAGATTCTTAAAAACAATATATTCATCTCATGAAAGGAGGTTTCTCTCTAAGATTATTAAAATTGCTACACTATACTATCACAAATATTGTTTGCAAGTAGAATTACTTTGCTTAATTTAGTCAGAGTCTTATATAGTTTCATTTTAAAAGAATTATATAACAACTAACTAACTAAGCCTTATCTCATTAAGTGAGTTCACTACATAGATCAACTTGTGCAATAATGTCGTATTCCATGTTTTTATCTAAATCGTTAATTTCCAAATTTTTTAATAACGTCTCTTAAGGTCTTTTTAGGCCTCTCTCTTTAATTGTTTGATTTTTTTTTCATTTAATCTACTCTTTTTAGAATAAAATATATATGTCTTCCTTTTACATGTCTAACCATTTAAGTCTATTTTTCATCATCTTCTCTATTATAGATACTATCTCAACACTCTTTAATATTGTTATTTCTAATCCTATCATGTTTAATAGGTAAACATTCACTTATATTCCTTTTTATATTCAATTTTTCTGTGAAGACATTTATTGAGTTATAATCTCATAAAAATTGTTAATATTTTTACGGGCTCGATTGTGTGTTCAATTATAAGTCTACTCATCAACTATATATTCATAATATATAATTTTCATTTTAAATAAGTGTATTAGCAAAATGACATAATTGTAATTCACAAATGTTAAAAAAATTGTAACTATCTCATTTTGCCACCTCACTCATTTCCCACTTTTTACTTTTAACTTTCACATTCTTCCTTTTCTTCTCTCAATTCAAAATTTAAATTTCCCCCCACATTTTTTTTCTCATATTTTCTCACTTTCATTTTAATTTTTCCACTATCAATTTTCGTTTTTCTATTTTATATTTTTAAATATAAATAACAAAATTCGAATCTCTTTTTAATTTAATGAAGAAAAACACAGAAAAATGTTGAATTTTTAAAACATAAAATTTATCTAAAATAAAAACATAATTATTTTATAATTATTATATATAAAATAATTCATAATTTATATGATTATTGTTTGTTTTATAATTAAGTAACTAATTTGAAATTGATATGTATATCTAAATATATTTTATATCATATCAAATTGGATAGCACTCAATATCCATTTCATAGGTCACTATCAGGACAATTTATTTTATTTTAATAAAAATATTATCTTTATTTGAGAGAAATTTTTTTTATACTTTCAAATATGAATGTTTTTTCTTTCTACATCTCCCAGATCTCTTTTTTTATATGATTATTTAATACAATTGAGTTTATATGATTATTGTTTGTTTTACAATTAAGTAACACATTATAAATTGACATGTGTATTTAAAAATATTTTATATTTTAACAAATTGAATATCACTCAATAATGATGTACACCATTAATTAATTTTTCATTTTACGAGTCACTATCTGAACAATATCTATTTTATTTTAACCAACAATTATCTTTAATTAGAAGATAAATACTTTATTTTCAAATGTGAATTTTTTCCAAATTCTTTTTTTCATGTCAAATTTACACGAGTTTCTAAATATATTATATACCATATTAAATAAATTTACTACACAGGTATTTTGCTAGTTTAGGTATAAAATGTTAGAATATAAGGCAAAATGGTTCAAAGACTATTTCCTATTTGACGTGTATGCTAATGTTTTTATTCATTGTCTTTCTTTTAGTTGGGAACATTAGACCGTTCTTACTATTATACTATAATTGTTTGTCTATGATGATATTTCATGTAAATTTAGATTCGAATTTAAATCATCACATTTTTTTTTTATTTTAACGAATACGATAAAAAAATTCCTTCCACAACAAAAAATTTATGGATTCACCACTGATTCAATGAACTAAATATAATATATTTTCTTTATTTAAAATATAATTTTTTTCTAATGTTATCATGTATTCTGATCTTACCTGATCAGAAGTGGATCGGTGGCCAGCAACACGACGTGAACTCCTTTAACCGCCAGTGGTGGTGAAGAGGTGGGGGTGTACCTGCAAGGTACTCCGATGTCAAAGTTAGAGACAGAGTAAACAACGCAAGTACAGAGTAAGAGTGTAAAGAATGGAATACCTAACCCTCTAGTGAAAGAGGGTATTTATAGTGTGTCCCCAGTGCAGGGCCAACGGTTACTTAGTATTGGGTTAGATCACAAGGCCCAATACGAGTAACTGCCAGAGCTTACGTGGCGTAGGGAAGACCAGCACGTGGTATTCGCCCTGGATCAACTGCCTCGTGAACTTGGGAAGGTGGGCTGATCAGTTCTTCCGGAAGTGGGTGGGTGCCTGATGACGTGTCCCCGCGTGGAAGGCACTTGGAGTCCGTGGAGGAGACGTGTGTGGACTCCCCGGTCATGCAGATGGGATGGACATTACTTGGGCCCTCCCCGACGAAGACTTGGGTTAGGTCGTGCCCGACGGTGGGCTAGCCTTAGGCCCAGTCCAGAACATGAGCCCCCAAGTCGTTGCTCCGAAGTAGAGGAGTAATGACTTAAGAGTCAGCCCAATCGTCGGGGACCCGTCCGGTGGGGCATCAGCGTGCCCAAACACCGAGCTGATGGATGATGCGTGTGGCCAGAAGTATGAGATGCTCGACGAGACAGGAGTTCGCGGGGATGTCTGTCTGTCAGACGTTCTACATGCCACCTCTCTTCTGGGCGTGTCACCGTTTGGTGCCTTGGTCGACGATGTGAGGGAGGCTGACAGAAACGTGTATGCCCGATCAGTGGGCACGAGGGAAAGCTGAGAGGACGTAGACGGTGTCTTCAGCGCCACGTGTCATGCGTCATTAATGCCTAGGGCGGCTACACGTAGAGGCACTTGAGTGCCTAGGGCTACCTCGCTTCCTGTGCTAGGATCATAAATAGGAGGGAAGCCTCTTTCATTTTCCCGCTTTCCTTCAAACTGATCTGAGTCCTCCAAGTCCTTCAAACTCTTCAACCCGTGTCTGCCGTCACCGCCGCCGCCGTTGCCAGCTGCTCCTCGTCATCCGGACCTACATTCTTCAAGTAAGTTCTCGCGTTCTATCTCCGGTAATATGAATTTATTGTTGATTTTTCGGGGAGAGCGTAGGTTTTAGGAGGGACGTATGAATGTTCTGGCAACTTTCATGAAGTTCCCGGCGGAACTATGAATTTTCCGGCCGTGTTCATAAAATTTTCCGGCGAAGTTTCCTGGAAGTTCATGAGAATTCTGGGAGCTTCATGAATCTTCTGATGAAGGCCTCGAGGACCTGTGATGAAGGTCTCGGGGAAGCGATGAAGGTCACAGGGAGCTGGGATGAAGATCTCAGGGAGCCTGGCTCCCCGTAAGCGTACGAGGATCGCGAAGGGGTCTGTGTCGAAGAGTCCCCCCGCGTCCATCGGGGTCTCCTCGTGGATGAGTCTCTCCGTCAAGGAGGGCTCGCAATTCTATGTCGGGGAGAATTTATCTGGGGCTCATCGTCCCTCTCTTCGCCCTTTCACTTGATTTGCGGTGGAAGGGTGGATTTGATTTCGGAAGTCTAATTCACTATTTTCCTCTACTATTCAGGTAAAATGGTCGCGAGGCTCGAGGGTGTTATTCATATTGATGACGAGCCCGAACTCAATGCGCCCGTCCAGCAGCTCGGAGCAGAACGAGTCCTCACGCCCGAGGACTGGGCCTGGGACAAGCCTCTTAGAGTCGGGTAGCGCTTTGCCATCGACGACACCGATGCTTTTGCGACAGTCGAGGATATCGTCGTGGGCTCTCCTCCGAACTAGATGGTCTACAAACCCAATGATCAACATCGTATATGCTCGAGATTCAGGGGGATGAAGTTCCCGATGTATGAGTTTGTGTTCCGGGAAGCGGGCATCCGTCTCCCCTTCTGCGACTTTCAGAAGGGGGTGTTCCACTGGCTGCGTATGGCGCCCTCCTAGCTTCACCCCAACGCGATAGCGTTAGTACGGGCGTTAGAGCTCGTGTGCGAACACCTTCGCACTGGGGCCACTCTTCCTCTGTTCTTTTGTACTTTCCATCTACAACGGTCATCCGTCAATGGTCGACATAGCTGGGTTTCCTTGAAGCAGTCGACGAAACTGTTCAAGGCGTTCTTAGATTCTGTCAGCTCCTTCAAGGACAGGTATTACGTTGTCAAGCCTGTCTCGCACACGACCGTTGACTCCTTATACAACCTTGTGGTCGAAGAGGCAGGCGAGGAGAAATTAGTGTCGAAGTGTCCCTTAGAGTGGGAGGAAGCGCACTTCAAGAGTAGCACGGAAAGCTACATCGTGAAGCATGGCGACCTGGGCGCTGATGACCAGGAATCATACAAAAAGATGGTCGACTTTGTCACCGGCTTCACCCCCGCCAAATGCGTTAACAAGGATGGGAGTTTCATCCTCGACGATCACGGGGAAGTTTGTAATGAGCCTCATTTTATTAACACTAAGGCCCTTCTCGAGTGCGAGACCCGCGACGAAACCTTGAGGTTTTTAGGCAGTGGTTGTTTGATTTGCTCGGGCGTCTGTCCTTTTTTTTCCTTAGTACTAACTCATTTTCTGTTCACTGTCGCAGGCCAAATGTCGAACGTGCACGAGCGCATCATGAAGTTGATGCCCACCAAGGGCGCGAAGAAGACCAAAGGTAGAGTCGCCGAAGTACAAGAGATGGCAAAGCCCGGCAATGGAGGAAGCGACTCTACCTCCCCTCAATGTAGTCAGTCTCCTCCTCTGCAGGGGACCCCTTCTAAGAGGCCGCGCACCGAGGAGCCCATTCTCGTGGACCTTGAGGAGAATGTTCCTGTAGAAAAGTTTATGCTACCCCCTTGCCACCTCTAGCAGGATTTCTTTTCCGGGGTTAATTCCCTTACTATGGCCGAGGCTGAAGCCAAGGCGATCCCTGGGATCAAGAGGGAGGCTAGAAGGAAGGCGCTGACAGTGGATATGACCGCCATGATGGGGATCTTCAAGACGGACCTGGTCCTAAATGACGAAACCAGCCTGGCCTCCAAGCTGCAGAAGTTGCAAGATGAAAACTCTGTCTTCGAGGAGAGAAGAACAAAGCGGGGAGCGATCTGCAAGAGGCTCAGACGAGGCATGAAGCTCATGTGCGCCTTCTCCATGACATGAACGAGATGCAAAAGGATTTGAAGAAAACCAAGGAGGAGCGGGATAGCCTTCGAACCAAATTCACTGAGCTGGAAGCTGCTGCCAAGCCTGCCGAGGATGAGATGGATGAGAAGAAAGGTCTCGCGGCCCGTGGTGCTCTGACGGCCCGAATCCAGGAGCTCAAGCAAGCTTTCTTGGAGGCTCTTGAGGTGGGCTTCAACAGCGCTTTGGTGCAAGTCCAGGTCGAGAATCCGGGGGTCTAGCTCGCCCTTGAGAGGGTCAGTCCCTTCCACCAAGAGGTTGACGGCAGGGTGGTCGTCCCCGGGGAGACTGACGATGGAACTGGTCGAGGTGACGGGGAGCCCCGACCTACGGAGGAGGCAGATGTTTGAATTTTTGTTTAGTTTTTTGTTTGGCCTGCACACCATATTTTGGTTATTGTTCTGTACGGCCTGCGCGCCATGATTTTGTAAATTTTTTGTAATGTTTGAACAATGGGCTTTGCCCGCTCTAATGCATTGTTTCTTTGCCTTTTGATATGTTCATATTATGTGTGTGTTGCTTGAATGTGTGTTTTATATTTGCATATTTTCGTTAAGTATTTAGGGCTTTTGCTCGATGTTTTTGGTCCTCGACAGTGTAGGGAACTGGTCGAGTGGTCGGAGTCGGATTCCGACCTTCGACAAAACTAAGAGCTCGATCGAGGTCTTCGCTCCAAGGCGTGAAATTCCCATTGTGAGCTGGGCGTTCTTCCTAGTTGGTACGACAATAGTGGAGCTTAGTGGAGGTGTCCCCGTCGGATCAAGAGTTCGCTCGTACACACAAGAGCGGGCTCTTGTCTTCTTGTTTTGAGTTTAGGAGTCGCGCTTGTACCCTAGTGCGCTCCTGTGGTCACGAGCAGTGTTTAACTGCAGTACTGTTTAAGTTTTTCAGTGTTCCATGGTTGAGCAAGTTCCTCCCCGTGTAAGTTTTCGAGGTAGTAAGCTCCCGTCCCCATTTTTGCGCGGACGCGATAAGGGCCCTCACAGTTCGCTGCGAGTTTGCCTTCGCGCGAATCTTTCTGGTTCCTTCGCAAGACTAGGGTGCCCATCTGAAATTCGCGTTTGATGACTTTACTGTCATGACGCAAAGTTATCTTCTGCTTGAGTGAGGCTTCGCTGAGGGATGCCCTCGACCGAATCACTTCGACTAAGTCGAGCTCCTCCCTTAGGGCCTCGTCGTTGGCCTCCTCGTCGAGGGGGGACTCATTCCTCCTCGAGGGTTCCCTTATTTTTACCGGAATTACTGCCTCGGTTCCGTAGGTCAGTCGGAACGGGGTTTCCCTTGTGGTCGAGTGTGGGGTCGTTCTGTAGGCCCGGAGTACGCTGTGCAACTCCTTGACCCACCTTTTCTTGGCGTCGCCCAATCTTCGTTTCTAGGATCACCTTGTTCGCAGCTTCGGCCTGCCCGTTTGTTTGCGGGTGCTCGATGATAAGTGCAAATTGTAGCTATTTTTGTATATAAGTTTTGTTGCACTTATCGATACTTTTTGTTAATATCGTTCGAATAATCCCTATTTTGTTTATAAATACGTTTACTTTACATTTTAGTGTATATAGTGCGTATCGTGTAAATATCATTGAGTTTAATTGATTTTCTCTCGTTTTTCAGGTATTCAATCAAGGATATCTTGCCATTGTTGTATATAGCATTGAATAAGTTTTCCAACGCTTCAAACCGGGCAAAAAACGGAGTTACGGTTCAAAAGTTATGGCCAAAACAGTGTAGGATTTTTGCTGTCATGCTGGGCCTTAGCAGCGCCGGACGGTACTTCTAGCGCCGGGTGCTCCAGAACAACACTGGAACTTGCAAAATAAGCCGCCTTTCGCCGCCGGGCGCCCCAAAACACCGTCGGGCGAAGCTGTGCGGGCAGAAACACCATTTAAGGCTAAAACACTATTTTTTTAGGATGGTTTTGGGGTTTTGTGATCCCAACTCCATCAAACTTCGTTTTTCAGTAGGATTAGCTTGAAAACAACATTGCATCTTGCATATGGATGATCCGAAGTGAATTTCTCATCAACCGGCTCTGACAATCTGCGAGATGTTTGTTTATTCCTCTTCTTCTTTATGTATTATTTTGTGTTGGGTGTTTGTATGTTACTCTGAACATATGTATCTTTGTTGATCATAATATTGTATAAAATCTTCTTTACAAATCATTATCGATGTCTTCCTTGATCTTTTTGCATTTATGTTTGGATTTGTGTTGTGTTAGAGATAAACATCATGAATCTTGATTAGGGATGGATATCTATTGTCTAGATGCTAGAGATAGGTTTAGATAATAATCTTTATGGTGTCGGAACTTAATGCCTTCCGTGTTTCGAGGCGTCATGCGCGAGAGTGACGACAAGAGTAATACGGTTGCTCTCTCAGCTCAGTGTGCCAGAGATGGACACTGTTGTGAGCGATACTGGATGATTTTGACGAGTATTGTAGTATAGTGAAAATGATCGATAAATTTATGTTTATGACGAGTGGATTATATGTATGCTTGATAAGTTTCTTTTCTCCGAAGAATGTATACTTTTTATGTTCTTATTTACTTTTCTGCATTTACTTTAAACCAAATTAATCCAAACTCATAAACGCGAGAGACTGTCGAACGACATTCTTTCCCTCAAACCGATCTCTGTGGACACGACATAAATCCCAGAGGGAATTCTTCCGAAAATAAATATTTTTGCTTGCCGCTTTACCGCTCCAACACTCGACCGACATGAAGTTTTGCTTTGTGCCTAGCTTGGTAACGAAGTTTTGGAAGTTCTTATCGTTGAACTGTGTCCTGTTGTCGGTGACGATTGCTTGGGGTACGCTAAACCGGGCAAGTATATTCCTCTTGTAGAAACGGAGTATGTTGTGGGCCGTGATTTTGGCCAAGGCTTCAGCCTCTATCCACTTAGTGAAGTAGTCGACGCCGATAATCAAATACTTGTTTTAGTACGACCCTATGATGAAGGGCCCGAGGATGTCTATCCCCCACCAGGCAAATGGCCATGGGGATGAGAGTGTATTGAGCTCACTGGGCGGGGCCAGGTGCATGTTCCTGTGTCGCTGGCATTTGTCACACACTTTTTGACGTGCTCCTTGGCGTCTTGCTGCATGGTGGGCCAATAGTACCCCGCCCGCAATGCTTTACGGGCTAGGGACCATCCTCCGAGGTGCTGTGCATTGATTCCTTCGTGGATCTCCTGGAGTATGTCGGGGACCTTAGACTCCTCGAGGCATCTGAGGAGGGGGATAGAGAAACCCCGCCGGTATAGCTTGTCCTCGACGATAGTATACGAGTAGGCACATCGCCTGACTACGCTGGCATCCTTGGGGTCGTCGGGTAATTTCCTTGTGCTGAGGTATTCGTATACCGGGGTCATCCAGCAGTGGTTGTCACCAATGGCATTCACATCGGCGGTCAAGATGGATTTCTCGATACTTGGCCGCGGGAGCACCTCTTGGATGACGAATTTGTTCCCGCCTTTTTTCTTCGTGCTAGCCAGCTTTGATAGAATGTATGCCCGAGTATTGCGTTTGCGCGGGACTTTACTTACTTTCGCCGAGAAGAATTTTTTCATCCTCTCTTTTACCTGGGCCAGGTATTCGATGAGGCTGTCTTTCTTGACTTGGTACTCTCCCCGCACCTGGGAGGCCACGAGCTGGGAGTCGATGAATATTTTTACTTCTTTGGTGCCGAGGTCCTCGGCTAGGCGTAGCCCGACGAGGAAAGCCTTGTATTCGGCCTGGTTGTTTGACATCGGGAAAGAAAATGTGAGGGAGACCTCGATCAAGATGCCTTCCTCATTCTCTAGGATGATGTCCGCTCCACTTCCCGTCGAACTGGACGCCCCGTCGACGTAGATAGTCCATTTTTGGGATTCGTTGGCCGAAGGTTCTAGGATGGTCATCTCCGCGACGAAGTCGGCTAGTACTTGAGCCTTCAAGGCCTTCCTACCCTCGTATTGGACTTCAAACTCGGAGAGTTCAAGCAACCATTTGAGCATCCTGCCCGCCATGTCAGGCCAGCCGAGGAGCTGTCTCAAGGGCTGGTCCGTCCACACCGCGATCTTGTGGGCCAAGAAGTAGTGCCGCAGTCTTCTGGTCGTGGTGACGAGGGCCAGAGCGACCTTTTTGATCTGTTGGTATCTAAGTTCGGGGCCTTGGAGGGCTTTACTGGTGAAGTAAATCGGCTTCTGCCCATCGGGGGTTTCTCTGATTAAAGTCGCGTTGGCCGCCTTACTCGTGACAGCGAGGTACAGGTACAATGTCTCCTCGTCTTCCAGACGCGAGAGGACCGGGGGTTGCGAGAGGACTTGTTTGAGGTGGAGGAGCGCCTGTTCATATTCCTCGGTCCACTCGAACGTGGCCTCCTTGCGTAATAGTTTGAAAAATAGAAGTGCGTGTTGCGCCGACTTGGCCACGAAGCGGGACAGCGAGGTAAGCATCCTGTTTAGAAATTGTATCGATTTCTTCGAGTTTAGCGTTGGGAACTAGGAGAATGCCCTGCACTTGTCGGGGTTTGCCTAGATTCCTCGTTCCGTGAGATAGAAACCGAGGAACTTGCCTACTCGGACGTCGAAGGTGCATTTCTCCGGGTTGAACCTCAACTTGCAACTCTTTGTCGTGTTGAAGACCCTTTTGAGATGGGCAATATGGTCGACTTCTTCTCGTGATTTTACGATCATGTTGACCATGTAGACCTCGAGCATGTCCCCGATCTCCCTGCGGAAAACTTTGTTCATCATCCGCAGGTAGGTCGCGCCGACGTTCTTCAGACCGAAGGACATTACGTTGTAGTAATAGTTGTCTGACTTAGTCATGAAGGCCAAGTACTGCTTGTCGGCCTTCGCCATGGGGATTTAATTGTATCCCGAGTATGCGTCCATGAATGACAACAACCTAAAACCTATAGAATTGTCGACCAGTTTGTCGATGTTAGGCAATGGGTATGCATCTTTCGGGCAATGCCCAGTTAAGATCAGTGTAATCAACACACATTCTCCACTTTCCATTATTCTTTTTGACAAGTACAACATTAGAAAGTCAGGTTGTATACTGGGCTTCCGAAATAAAGTTTTCCTCTAAGAGGTGTTTTACAGCCTTTTCAGCAGCCTCCGCTTTCTCGGGAGACTGCCTACACCTACGTTGTACTACAACCCTAGTGGTTGGATCTATTGTAAGTTGATGGCAGGACACATCTGGGTCGAGGTCGGGCATCTCTGTAGTGCTCTAGGCGAACAGGTTGGCATTCTCCTGGAGGCAGGCATTCAGCTTCTTCCTCGCCAGGTCGGGGAGGCCCGTGCCAATCTTTACGCTCATGTCCAGTCTTCATCTGGAATGGGGCACATGGGGTGAAGAGGCTGCCCGTTGACTTCAGCTGGACGGGTGTGATCCGCTACCTCGTCCTGCTCCTGCTTGCTGGGGAAATAACTGTCGAGGTCGACCGCATTGACGTGTGGGAGTGACTTCTGCTCTTCATCCAGAGTTGGCTTCCCTGCGGTCTTGAACTCGATGTAGATCGAGTTCATACCCTTGGTTGCAGCCTCGAAGCATCTCCCGGCGGCCTTAATATCCCCGTGGAGAGTGACAACGTGGCCCCTGGTCGTGTAGTATTTCATCTTTAGATGGACTGTAGATGGTACCGCCGTGAGTTCGGCTAGAGTAGGCCTCCCTAGGATGCGAGCGGTCACAGGCGTGTTGGGCTCGCAGGGGAAGTAGAAGTCCTCTGGTCGGGTGACACACAAGGCGACTTGTAGTCCGTTCTCGCTGGGGGATGGGGTCGCCTCCTCGGCCCTTTTTGTTTCCCGGGTCTCTTGCCGGGGGGCCTCGCTTCTCTTCGTGTACTTCTTGAGGCGCCCCTCTATAATCAAGATTTCGATGGCATCCTTGAGGTGGATGCAATCCTCCGTGACATGCCCGTGGCTCCGGTGGAACCTGCAGTACTTGGACTTGTCAACGTTTGGTTTAGGGGGTGTGGGTTTCGGGAAGCGGACACCTCCTCTCTAGAATTCTGAGCTGATGCACTCGGCCAGGATGCGCTCGCGGGGAGCTGTGAGTAGCGTGTACTCAATGAAACGGCTTGCAGACCCCCTTTGTTCTCGGGAGTCTCGAGGCCATTCTTCTCTTCTTCTTTCCTCGCCGCGTAAGGGAGCGGTGGAATCCTCGTGTCTGGAGCTCTTGGTTCCCTCTTGATTCTGTAAGTCACGGGCAGAGTGTGCGGCCTCTATCTCCTCATACTGGATGTATGTTTGGGCCTTGTGGAGGAGCGCGTCCAAGGTGCTGGGCCTTTCAATGTCAACTGCCTTGGCAAACTTAGTACGAGGTCATAGTCCTCGCTCGATCAAAAACCTCTTCATTTCGTCGGAGGTGGATACCTGGACGGCTTCTCGGTTGAATCTCTCTATGTAATCTCGGAGAGATTCGTCTTTTCCTTGGATGATGGCTTCCAGGGATGCTTCCGGCTTCGGGTGGTGACGGGAAGCAGTGAAGTGCCTAGAGAACTGCCTTTTCAGTTCTTTCTAGGATGTGATGGACTCGAGAGCAAGGCTCTTGTACCACGCCATAACACCCTTCTTTAGGGTAGTGGGAAAGAGCCTGCACTTGATGGCTCCCTGGATGTTTCGGTAGTCGAGCATCGCATCGATGCTCTCAATATGGTTGTTAGGGTCGGTTGTACCATCATACGTCGCCAAGGGCGAGGGTTTTTCCATCCCGACGAGCAAGGGGGTCTCCATGATGTCCCTGGACAACGATGTGCGCTGGTTGTCTTCATCGCTCCTGACGGGCGATCGTGACGGGGAAATGTTACCCCGACCGTTCCTGCTCCATTGGGGAGGGCTTCTTGGTCGGCTCTTTGGCCTCTCGACGTATCCGTCCGCTTTATTCTTCTTATGAGCGGGGGAACATCGCTCCTTCCAGGGCGGGGATCGGTCGCGCTTCTGGGTGTCCACAGGCTGCGGTCGTTCCAAGCACGGGCGACGCCCAGACTTTTGAGGAGAAGAGCTCTGAGAGTCATCGTATCGTGTCCTCCACGGGGAAGGATAGGGACTACAAGAAACGGGGTGACGATGTCTCCGCGGGGGAGGGATCGTGATTGTCGTCCCCTCTCGAGCACCCTATCCACTCATTCTATAGGAAGATCATCAATTTTATCTGATTGATCGCTGCAAACAGAGCCACCATGATCGGATCAACATTAGGTGGCACCGAGATTGGCTGGTAAACAGTCGGGCTATCAAAGTGTCGGGCAGCGTTGAAGGCCGCGTCGTCCGAGGAGGGAGAGGCGGTGTGCCCGTCCCTGTGGTCGCCCTCTTAGACGTGAACGGTCACATTTGGTTCGTGGCTGTCACCGTTGGTGAATGGAGCGAAGGCGATTTTAGCAGCGTTGTCGTTGGTTCGTGGACTGACCATGATCGTCGGAGATTGAAGGTTGCTTTGGTTCTTTGGGTTTCTACGGGAGGAAGAACGGGGAAGTAAAGATTTCAAACAGACGGCGTCACTGATCTTACATGATCAGAAGTGGATCGATGGCAAGCAACACGTCGTGAACTCCTTTAACCGCCGGTGGTGGTGAAGAGGTGGGGGTGTACCTGCAAGGTACTCCGATACCAAAGTTAGAGACGGAGTAAACAGCGTAAGTATAGAGTAAGAGTGTAAAGAATGGAATACCTGACCCTTTAGTGAAAGAAGGTATTTATAGTGTGCCCCCATCGCAGGGCCAACAATTACTTAGTATTGGGTTGGATCGCAAGGCCCAATACAAGTAACTGCCAGGGCTTACGGGGCATAGGGAAGACCAGCACGTGGTCTTCTCCCTGGATCAACTGCCCCGTGATCTTCGGAAGGTGGGCGACCAGTTCTTCCGGAAGTGGGTAGTTGCCGGTTGACGTGTCCCTGCGTGGGGGGCACGTGGAGTCCATGGGGGTGACGTGTGTGGGCTCCCCGGCCGTGCAGGTGGGCTGGGCATTACTTGGGCCCTCCCCGACGAAGACTTGGGTTGGGTCGTGCCCGACGGTGGGTCAGTCTTAGGCCCAGTCCAGTATTCTATTGTATTTTCTTTTACATCAAATTTTAAACCATTCATATTTTTTTGTCTATTACATTATTATTTTATGTATTTGTTTTGTAAGATGGTTCATCATGATTTAAAAATTGTTATCGACACATAGTTTAATTTGCGTTGAAAAGTTATAATCTGAATCAGGTGTACTTAATTTTTTTAACGTTACGTTATAACTTTTTTTAATCAATCAACATTAGAAATTGTTGCATATTTTATTACCCAAATATATTTACTAATTTTTCACCTTTGAATATCATATGACTTATATAAGATCATAAGGCTAAAAATATAAATTATTAATAAAATCTCTCATCTCCCTCAGTGAACCAAAAATATTTTTGGCAGAATACCATTTTTTATCCTTTAATTTTATCTCGGGATCCATTTTGGTCCCCCAATTTTTAAAAGTTTCAAATTGGTCCTTTAATTTTTCAAATTGGTCATTTCCGTCTATTTTGCTCAAACGACATTTATTTATGCATGTGTGGCAGCTGAGTTGGTAGTGAACAGTTACTTGGAAAGAGAGTGTACCACTGAACTATATCATATTTGTTTATTTGTTTATTTGTTTCATGAATAAAATATATATTAACAATCAAACATGAAGTCCAACTATCACAAAATTAACAATAGTTTGGAGGAAATATCAGTATTTGACCTTAATGCCTTCTTTCCCAGAAGATCGAAACGATAGCCAAATATTTGCAACATTCTCTTCAAGGTTTAGTTTTTTGCAAGATAATAAGCAAGCAAAGTTAGTTTTTAATGCTAATGACAAAGAACAAACATAACTCTATCCAAATTAGCACGAATACAGTTGTATTGAAAACATTTACAACAACACAGCATGTAGTCAGAGATTCACTTTTTAATGTTAGAATCTGCATATTCCATCGGAATCTTCATTGTGTTCTTGAGCTTCATCAATTAGAACTTCAAACTCGCGTCATTTCTATGGTTTCTTGATAGGATTTTGTTTATGCGCCCACACAGAATCATATCCCCATACTTACATGCCTCAATTCCTCACCATTGCCATTTAATTTAGCTTTTAGGGTTTTATTGTTCTTCACATATTGGTGAAATTGTTGTTGTTGTTCTTAGTTTATTAGTGAATAGGATGAATATTCATGAACATGAGAGAGTATGAGGGAAAAGAGAGGGAAATAATGGGTTTGAAGTAAGAGTAGGGTATAATCAAGTTTTTTTTTAAGAAGAACAACAAAAAGAGGAAAGTGAACAAGAGTGAAATTTCTTGTTTTTATTTTTATTTTTTTATATATAAATGTTATTAGTTATATGACATATAAAATGACATCCACCTTGACAAAATAAAAGTACAAGTGTCATTTCAGATTCCACATTGGAACCACATAGATTATTCCGTTGACTTTGACTAATAAAATAAATGGAAAGAACTATTGACACTATTTAAATAATTAAAGGATTATATATATATATATATATATATATATATATATATATATATATATATATATATATATATATATATATATGAAGCATATCAAGTGAGAGTGATTTTAAAATGAAGGATGAGAGTAACAAACAACAACCATTTTAACGGTTGTTGTTTATTCCTCTCATCTCTCATTTTAAAACCACTCTCACTTGATGTTCTAGACTGGACTAATGGCTAGACATGACCCAATCCACCTCTGCTCTCAGAACGGCCCAATTGCCTAAGTCCAATCCACAAAGGGGCAAAAGTTACCTTTCTGCCCCTCCAACCAGGCAAGGACTACATCGCTCCTCCCCGGAAATTCTACCCGTTCCGCACGACTTCTTCACTCCCCGAACAACTAAGGACATGTTCCCGACACTATGCCTATGCCTGACATAACGGCTAGTTTTGGGCACCCTGCCCGACATAACGGCTAGTTTTGGGCAGTTACCTATTCTTCAGGAAAACAGTTATTTCGCCCCGAAAATAGGACCGTTGGTCACGCGCTGGGGGCACTATATAAACCCTCTCACTTGAGAGGGTCAGGTATCCAATAATCACCCTTGAAACTCATACTTTGTACTTGCCCCTTTTCTCTGACCCTTTCTTACTTGAGCGTCGGAGTGCCTTGCAGGTACACCCCCTTCTCCTCTTCACACGCCCAGCATCTCAGACGTACTTGGTGGCCCACTTCGACAGGATCTGATCCAGCCTTCACGATCAGTGGCGCCGTCTGTGGGAAGTCTTATTCTCCCCATCTTTCATTCCCCAGAAACCAAAGATCAAAGCAAATTTCCAAGATCATCATTATGGCCTCTCAAGATCACGCCAAAGGTGCTCTCCAATTCGTTGTCCTCCCCGTCAACAAGGCTGAAGTGGACGGTCCATCTTCTCTCCTCAGAGATCCCCGTTTTCTGAGGGACGGGGCCACAACCTCTCCTTCCCCCACTCCTGCTGACTGCGACAAAGGTCAGCCCTCGCTGGCAATCCAGCCCATTCTTGCTCCATCCAACGGCGATCCAGCCGTGGTGGCCCTTCTTGAGGCGATCAACAAAACCAACCTCCTGATCCTGAAACAGAACGAACGGATCGGGGCTTTGGAGGAATCTGCCCGTCCAAGATCCCCCCTCCGAGGAAGAACCATCGACGATCCAAGAGCCTGCAACCTCGGCGAGAAGTCGACCAAAGGCTGCGCCAAGAACCAGAGTCTCGCACTGTCCGGAAACGCGACCAGGTTTCTCCGCGGAACCAGCACTCTCCCGGTCACAAGAGGACCCAAAGAGACAAGCAGTCACCTCCGGTCAGGGCAAAAGGTCGGGCCCGTTCACCTTCCCCCCGAAGAAACCGCCACCACGAGCGAATCCCACGGTCCCCGTCACCAACCAGCTCCAGCAGCGATGATGAGCCTCACGACCCATTATCCCAAGAAATCTTGGCAACGCGTCTCCCCAAGGGCCTGGAGAAGCCCCCAGCACTGGGCACGTACGACGGTATGACTGACCCCGACGAGCACATCGAGAACATCGACGCGCTGTTAGACTACCGTGGCGTCCGCGACGCCATCAAGTCGGCTATTTCCAACCACGCTCTGAAAAAGGGAAATGACGTGGTACAAGCAGTTGCCCGAAGAGTCTATTAAATCATGGAAGCAATTGGGCAGAATGTTCTCCCGACATTTCACCGCGTCGTGCCGTCACCCCAAGACTGAAGCCTCCCTTGGGGCCATAATCCAAGGAAAGGACGGACCTCTCCGGGTATACATCGAGAGGTTCAACAAAGAAGTAATACAGGTCCCTACAACAGACGAGATGAAAAAGTTTCTGCTCGATCAAGGACTCCGCCCAGGCTCAGAATTTTCTAAAGCCGTCGGCCTGGCACCTTCGAGGAATCTGGATGCCCTCTTTTTCAAAGCACAGTCACACATTTAATACGAGGAGAAGGAAGCGGCCAACTCCGTCCGAGCTTCCCGCCACCAGGAGAACGCTCGGGCCTCCAGAGGCGAAGAACCCTCGATATCCTGTCGAGGAGAAAGGAAGCTCGAAGACCATCCTCGGGACTCCTATGACAGCAAGGGACCCTCTGGACGGTTCCACGACTACACCCCCCTGATTGTCTCCAGGGAGAAGATACTATCTGAATGCGCGAATTTGGAATTCAAGCAAGCAGGGGTCCGCTTCCCCAAACAGATACCGACCAAACCCAACGCCGACAAATCAAAGTACTGTCATTTCCACAAGAGTCACGGCCACACTACAGAAGACTACATCCATTTGAAGGATACTGCCGAGATACTGATCAGGGATGGCCACCTGAAACAGTTCACGAAAAAGAAAAACGCTCCCCGGCAGGACGCTCAGGAGTCCAAAAAGGTAGAGGAAGAGGTGCCTTTCTCGGAAGAGGCTAACATCTAAGTCGCCATGTCCGTATCGCGACCAGAAGACTTCTACGTCCAAGATGAGCTCAGCTCTCCTACCTACCTCGCAACCCACAACCCGTGGGAAGCATTCCCCTCTGCCATGGTCATCTCGGGCGGGGGCTTCATCAAAGTCACGGTGGGCTCCGTGAAAAGGAAATTCGAGCACCTGATCAACAGGAGCTCCAATAAGGTGACCACGCTCGACCAAGCTCAGAAGGGCTCTGTCCCCATCTCCTTCTATAGGGAAGAGCTCCTCGGAGGATCTCCAAACTCGAGCATACCCCTGCTCGTCAGAGCTCGAATGGCGAACTTCGATGTTCGCAGAATCCTCGTCGACCAAGGAAGCTCGGTCGACATCATGTACTCCCAGCTGTTTTTAACACTTCAGCTGGACGAATCACACCTCACCCCCTATGTGGGGTCCGATTTGCAAGGATTCAACAGATCAGTAACCAAACCGTGGGGGTACGTCGAACTGATCGTAACTTTCGGGACGGCTGAGACGACCAGATCCGTCAAAGTACAGTTTCTGATGATCGATTGCCCGTCACTGTACCAGTGTATCTTTGGAAGACCAACATTGGCCGAGTTGGTAGTTGTACCTTCAGCCTTCCACCTCAAGATGAAGTATTACACTTCAAAGGGGATGGTCGCCACCCTCCACGGCGACATCGAAGCTTCCCGACGATGTTTCAAAGCAGCTACAAAGAGACTTAACGCCATCGCGTCCAAGCCAAAGGTCTCGAACAAGCCAGCCTTGCCCAGCAGTTTCGAGGAAGCCAAACCTCTGCCTCAGGTTGACTCCATTGACCTCGACAGCCGCTTCCCCGAGGAAGACCAGCAGGAGGACCAAGCCGCTTCGACCAGTACGTCTGCCCCGTCCAACAGCGGCTCCCATCCGATGCGCCTAATCCCGGATGGCAACTTCGAGCTCGTTTTGTTCGGCGACGACCCTCAGCGGGGAGTGAGGATTGGAGCGGATCTCCCCGACCTCGCGAAGAAGCAACTCAAAGTATGCCTCCGTGAGAACGATGACCTGTTCTCCTGGAGCGCCGCCGAGATGCCCGGCTTGGACCCGTCTACCGCCTGCCATCAACTTACGATTGACCCGGCCGTCAAAGCAGTAGCACAACGTAGGAGAAAGCAGTCTCCGGAGAAAACGGAGGCTGCAGAAAAAGCTGTAAAGGACCTCCTCGAGGCCAAATTTATTTCGGAAGCCAAGTACACCACTTGTCCAATGTTGTACTTGTAAAGAAATCTAATGGAAAATGGAGAATGTGCATTGATTACACCGATCTTAATAAGGCATGTCCGAAGGATGCCTACCCCCTCCCCAATATCGATAAACTTGTTGATAATTCTGCCGATTTTAAACTTTTATCATTCATGGAAGCCTACTCGGGATATAATCAAATACCAATGGCGATGAGCGATAAAAAATACACGGCCTTCATGACCGAATCGGGCAACTATTACTACAATGTAATTCCCTCGGCCTGAAGAACACCGGCGCAACCTATCAAAGGATGATGAACAAGGTCTTCTGGGGAGAGATAGGCGACATGCTCGAAGTTTATATGGACGGAATGATCGTTAAATCCCACGAGGAAACCGAACATACTGCCCATCTGAGGAAAGTCTTCGAACAGGCCAGGAAGTACAAGATGCGTTTCAACTCGGAGAAATGCACGTTCGGTGTCCGGGCATGCAAATTCCTCGGTTTCTACTTAACAGAACGGGGGATCGAGGCCAACCCCGATAAGTGCCAGGAATTCTCTGAGTTTTCAACGCCCAAGTCAAAGAAATCCATCCAGTCCCTCAATGGGATGTTCGTATCATTATCCTATTTCGTGGCCAAGTCTGTCCAACACGCCCTACCATTCTTCAAACTCCTCCGCAAGGAGGCAGCATTCGAATGGACCGAGGAGTATGACCAGGCTCTCCTCCATCTGAAACGAACACTCTCAGAACTGCCCGTTCTCTCTCGCCCGGACAACGGCGAAACTTTGTACCTATACCTCGCCGTGGAAACCGAGGCAGTAAGCGCCGCTCTTATTCGCGAGACACCTGACGGGCAGAAGCCCATATACTTCACGAGCAAAGCACTGCAGGGGCCAGAGCTGAGATACCAACAGATTGAAAAAGTGGCGCTGGCTCTCATCAACGCAGCTAAAAGACTGAGACATTACTTCCTAGCCCACATGATTGTGGTTCGAACAGATCAACCCGTAAAGCAGCTATTGGGACGACCAGACATGGCCGGTAGAATGCTCAAGTGGTCGCTCGAGCTGTCCGAATTTGACATTCAGTATGAGAGCAGGAAAGCCCTCAAAGCCCAGGCCCTGACCGACTTTGTCGCAGAAATGACGTTCGCAGACTCCCCAACTTGCGGAGCGCGCAAATGGACCATTTTCGTGGACGGGGCCTCCAGTTCGGCGGGGAGTGGGGTAGGCATCATACTGGAAAGCGACGAGGGAATTATCGTTTAAGTTTCACTCACCCTGTCCTTCCCCACCTCTAACAACCAGGAGGAGTACGGAGCCTTCCTCGCCGGGTTACGCCTGGCCGAATACCTGGGTGCAGAAGAAGTCGTCATTTGCACAGATTCACAACTCGTGGCCCTTCAAGTTCGAGTAGAATATCAATCCAAAAATGACAACCTAACTGAATACTTAGTCCTGGTCAAAAAGAAGATGACGAAGTTTGCAGCGGTGGAGGTAAGACATGTTCCCTGTGAACACAATGTCCGGGCAAACATTTTGTCCAAACTAGCCAGCATGAAGAAGAAAGGCAGAAACAAGTCCGTCATACAGGAGGTACTTCCTCGACTCAGTATCGAGAATGCCTCCTCGACCCTAGACGTGCTAGTGATCAGCGACAGCAGTTGCTGGATGACCCCCATTTATAACTATTTCGCTAAAGACGAACTTCCGTCCGACCCAAAAGAGGCCAGCGTAGTTAGGCGAAGAGCTTGCTCCTACGTCCTGGCCGAAGATAAACTCTATAGGAGAGGATTCTCCATCTTGTTGCTCAAATGTGTCGAGGAAGAAATGGTCGCCCACATCTTGCGTGAAATCCACAAAGGAATCAACGCTCAACATCTCGGAGGAAGGTCCCTTGCCCGAAAGGCCCTCCGAGCAGGGTACTACTGGCCAACCATGCAGGACGACGCAAAAGAGCACGTGAAGAAATGCGATAAATGCCAATGGCACGGGGACATGCACCTAGCTCCACCCACCGAGCTCAAGGCTATGTCATCCCCGTGGCCATTTTCCTGGTGGGGCCTAGACATCCTAGGACCCATCGTGGTGGGATCAAATCAGAAAAAATACTTAATAGTAGGCGTGGACTACTTCATAAAATGGATAGAAGCGGAGGCCCTGGCCAAGATAACTTCCCTTAACATACTATGTTTCTACAAACGAAACATCCTTGCACGTTTTGGCATCCCCCAAGCGATAGTCACGAACAATGGGACACAGTTCATGGACAGGAAGTTCCAAGACTTCATCACCCAGCTGGGCACGAAGCAACACTTCGCATCCGTCGAACACCCCCAGACAAACGGGCAGGCTGAAGCGGCTAACTGAGTAATCCTTCGAGGCCTTAAACGAAGGCTAGACAAAACAAAGAAAGCTTGGGTCGAGGAGCTGCACAGTGTCTTATGAGCATACCGCAAAACTCCACACTCTTCAACCGGGGAGACACCCTTTCGCCTGGCTTACGGGACCGAAGTTGAGATCCCCATCGAAGTTCACGTACCCTTCAGGCGAACAGAGTCGCCCCTAGACGAGGAGAAGAATGACGAGTCGTTAAGAGAAGAACTCGACCTCGTCGAGGAAGTCCGCTCAGGGGCAGCACTCCACGAAGCCTCACTAAAACAAAAAATTACCATCAGGAACAACGCCAAGGTGATACGACGAGAGTTCGACGTGGGCAACCTTGTCCTAAGAAGAAACCATAAGGACTCTCGCGAATGCAAACTAGCTGCTAACTGGGAAGGGCCCTATCGTGTCCGAGCAAAAACAGAGAATGGGGCCTATTACCTAGAACATCTCAATGGGGAAGAACTTGTTCGACCATGGAACGCCGAAAAACTGAAGCAATACTACAGCTAAGGCCTTAACTATCGGTTTGATCCGTCATAACGACGAGCAACGCAGACCAACCACGATGCGCGCCCAGGTACAAGCGTCGCACGACAGTAAAGCAGAACCCCGCTCAGGAACGAGCCAGGTCTCTGCACGACAGCGGTCCCTCAATCGAGCACCGTCGTCGTCAAAGTACCACGACAGGCAAAACACCCAGCTCGCGATGGGAGGTTCACGCCACGAACTCAGACCTCAAACGCGACCTGAGCTCCGTATCCTCGCCAGGATATTCCCCGACAGTTCGACCAGTACCCCTCACTACCGAACACATCTATAATGAGCAATTCCCTTAAACTTGAAGCAAATCAAAGTAACGCCTATTACGGGCATACATACACAAACGAGCATAAGTACCAACACTTAGCGAAATTTAAAGCAGATAAAGCCATGCAAATCACAAAACTTGCCACAAAGACCAGGCACATAATTAAAAGTAATACGTGGCCGCAAGGACCACAATTATACTTGGTTACATAAACCGGGGGCCACGCCCCCCCAAAATAAGTTACAATGAATTACGGCACGCAGGCCGAACAAAATTACAACAACAAGAATAAATTCCTTCACTCATCCATTCAGTCAGTCTGCTCGGAGTTGGGCTGAGGCTCCTGGTTATCCGCGGTCTGATCCTCGGCATGCTCTTCGAGGAGGGAGTCAGGCATGATGATCCGACCATCTTCAACATGCGCCATATAGTGGGTACCCTCGGTGGAGAAGTCGAGTTTGGGGTTCACCACCCGCAATTGAGACACGGCATTCCTGAAGGATTCGTCCGCAATGACGAAGTTGTCATCCTCTCCCGCCAACATACAGGCAACCAGCTCAGACCTTGTCTTTAACTCCTTCACGTCCCCGGGTTCATCTTCGCCCGGAGCACTGACCGCCCTCAGCTGCTGGACCAGCTCCTCAGCCGCCTTCTTCTCCACAGCCAGCATAAAATTCTCCTTCTTCAGCCTGGTCACCTCCTCATCAACCTTCTTTCGGGCATCGTCAGCACTCTTAACCTCTTCCTTGAGAGATGTCGCGGCAGCCTGAGCAACCTTGAGTTCAGACTCACTTGCAGAGTCTCCTTCAGCGTAGATGACCGTCATCTCCAAAACCCTGGCCAGTGCAGAGGCATCTTGGGCCACGAGCGCCCTCTTGCTTGGGCGATCCATGCTTTCCAGCCGGAGAGATTCTGCATGCGGCACAACCAAGGATGTCCCCTCGAAGAATCTCCTATCAAGTATGCAAGGAGAAAGCTCGAACTTTCCTTTCTCTGAGGCCCGGCTGAGATCCATGGCGTCATTGACCCTTGGCCGCTTGGTTCGGGAAGCCAAAGGCAAGGGAGATCCACAGGAATCAGGAGTGGGAGAAGAGGTCCCCGCAGCGGGCTGAGGAGGAGTGGGAGCACGCGCATTGGCAAATCGAGACTTGGGAGGAACCGTTCCGGGCTTGTTCTTCGCAAGGACATTCTTTACAATCCTTTCATGAGCCTGAGGCATCTCACCTGCACAAATAGAATACGAACATGTTAGACACGAAGAAAAAATAGTTCGGGCAAATTAAAAAAAACTAAGACTACCGAGCAGCTTTTGAACTTCCGCAGGAGTCTTGCACTCCAGAAGCGCCTTGGTATTAATAAAGCCGTATTCAACCCTCTGGCTACCATCCTCCTCGAAGATCGGGTCACCCTTCTTCGTCCAGCATTCAGCGAGCAAGAAGGAGTTAACGTACTTCACCAGCGTCTCGGATACAACGGCATCCTGCCCGTCTAAGTCGTACGGCTGGAGAACATACTCGTTGGGCTCCTTGGTGAAATGGCCAGGCCCTCAGTGGATGGGGAACTTGTATACTCTCTCCCCGATAAACTTCCCAGCCTCATCGCGCAGGTCGTTACCCTCCTCGTCAACCTCGATCTCCCAGACATAAGTGGTATCCTGGGCAGCTTCTGATACGGGCTCGACGATGTAGTACCTCTCCTTGAACGTCCGTATCGATTCTGAAAAGGGCTTGAATAGCTTGCGGGGCTGTTTCAACGAGACCCAACCATACCTTCTTCCCGTCAGCTGCTGTTGAAGATGAAATACAGTGAAAAACAAAGGGAGAGTAACCCCTATTCTCAGATACTCGCACGTAAGCTCGAATGCCCGGGTGAAGGCCAGCGAGTTCGGATGCAGCTGCGTAGGGGCCAAATTCAAGTGCACAAACACTGACTGCTGGAAATAAATGAACGGCAACCTCAGTCCCAGCTCTTTGAAGGCATATTCATACATGTCAAAGCGATCCCCGTAATTTGTGCAGACCCTATCATCCTCGGAGGGAAAGTGCACCTTCCACTCCCCCTCTGGCTCGACTTCCGTAAAGACATCCCCTAGGTACGTCGCGAAGGTGGACACATGCTTGACTGGCTCAGCCATCGTCCACTCCTCCGTGGAACCCTCAACAACATCCTCTTCCATTTCCTCCTCCTCCCCGGCTTCACTGGGAACACTCGAGGATTCTGAGCTACTGCTTTCCGAGGAACTCGCTTCCTCCTCGGACGAATCTATTATTATCTCCCCATCTGGCCCTGTCTCCATGTCAATCACCTGAAAAGCAGAGAAAAAAGTGAATTCGACGAGGACGACGTCCCCGGCCTAAGCCCTAACATAGAACAAAAAACTCTAAGAATCTCTCACAAGGAGATGCCCGGAGTGAGCTACTTCCATACGAGGAACTTCCCCGAGCCACTTCCCAGTTTTCGTTTGAAGCTTCACCAGAAACTGCAAAGCTTCACCGAAAACTGCAGAGGCTCGGCGGGAACTTCATCGTTACTCCGGAATCTGAGTGATCGCAGCGGTTACGCATGCATCATCATCGCAATGACGCCGAAAACCGCCTGATTCACAAGAATATCCTAAAACCTAGCGGCACTGTCGGCGGCGGAAAGTGGCACGACCATCATCCACCACCAACAATCACCGGAAATTAATCTATTTCATCTTCTAAACCTAAACCTAACCGCATGCAATCTATGAACTACCATCAAAAGGGATAAAAGAGTGCAAAATCAGCGAACTTACTTGGTTAAGAAGAAGAAGAAGAGCGGTTGCCCGGAGGTTGATGCGGTGGCCGAAATAGCAAACGGCGGTGACGGGCAAGAGCTCTGAAGAAGACGAAGAGAAACAAGAGCGAAAAGTTCAGAATGAAACGGGCCTTCCCCTTTTATACAGAGAGGCACGTGCAGTGGCACGCCCTCGTAGGTCATGATGGCTACTAACTAGCCATCATTGCCTTGTAACTGCTACACAGGGCTCTAGGCACACGTGGCGCCCTAACGTTTCCAATTCTGAATAACTGTTAGTCTCCCCGTACGACGGGCAACCCAGTCACAGTCATGAATGTTACGGACACTAGGGGTCACGGGCACCACGAGACGACCTTCCTCGTCACCAAACGACGACTCCACGCTAGCTCCCCGGAGCCACGAGCCGTCCTTAAGTCATCACTCCCATGCTCAGGAGCAACGACTTGGGGGGCTCCTGTTCTGGATTGGACCAATGGCTAGATATGGCCCAATCCACCTCTGCTTCCAGAACGACCCAATTGCCTAAGTCCAATCCACAAAGGGGCAAAAGTTACCTTTCTGACCCTCTAACCGGGCAAGGACTGCATCGCTCCTCCCCGAAAATTCTGCCCGTTCCGCACAACTTCTTCACTCCCCGAACAGCTAAGGGCATGTGCCCGACACTATGCCTATGGCCGACATAACGACTAGTTTTTGGCACCCTGCCCGACATAACGACTAGTTTTGGGTAGGGATGGCAACGGGTCGGGTCGGGTGCGGGTTTCACACTACCTAAACCCGCACCCGAAATCACCACCCGAACCCGAACCCAAAGGCTATTTGGGTGGCAAAATAACACCCACGCCCGCACCCGTTGGGTTCGGGTTTTTTCACCCAAACCCGAACCCGTAGCAAAAACTCAAAAAAAAAAAAAAATATATATATATATATATAGCGGGTGTGGTTTCGGGTTTCGGGCAAGGGTTTTACACTACCTAAACCCGCACCCGAAATTATCGGGTGGCACCCGAACCCGAACCCAGTCAACTTGGGTTTTCACCCGTTGACTCGGGTTCGGGTGCGGGTGGGCCCCGCGGGTTTGGGTCTGCCTGCCATCCCTAGTTTTGGGCAGTCACCTATTCTTCGGGAAAACGGTTATTTCGCCCTGAAAATAGGACTGTTGGCCACGCGCTAGGGGCACTATATAAACCCTCTCACTTGAGAGGGTCAGGTATCCAATAATCACCCTTGAAACTCATACTTTGTACTTGCCCATTTTCTCTGACCCTTTCTTACTTGAGCGTCGGAGTGCCTTGCAGGTACACCCCCTTCTCCTCTTCACATGTAACGCCCCAGTTTTTGTCTTATTTATTTAATCGAGTCGATTTAATTATTTTCTTTTTATATTATTTTATTATTGACTTTTATTTGACAATATATTATTTTTCATCGTTGTTTATGTTTTATCGCATTTTGAGAGCGTTTGGGAGATATTTGAGCTGAGGGGTATTTTGGTCATTTGGGTAGTAGATATTTTATAAATAGAAAGTGGAAAGAAAAAGAGAGAAAAGAAAAGGAAAAGAGAAAGAAAGAGAAGAGAAGAGAAAAGAGAGGAAAGAAAAGGGAGAAGAGGAAAAGTGGAGAAATCGAGTATTCGTCCGTTTCAAGCGTGATTAATCGGGTAAGGGTGAGAAGTTTCAATTATATCTTGCTTGTATATGTATATGTATGTTTTGTTTGAATGTTTGGGTGAAAAATATATGTTCTCTATTTGGTTGAATTTGTGAGCAATTGATAGAAATCGATGTTTTAACGGTTAGAATGTGGAATAGTTCGCGTAGAATAGTCGGGAAATGATAGGATTTAGTCGGGAATACTTGTTGGTATGATCGGGGGGTTTAAGGATGAGTTTGGAGGGATTTTAGGTCATAAAATTTTGGTTTTTCTGATATTTCGCGACGGTTAATCGATTAACCAAATGCGTTAATCGATTAACAGTGTAAGTTTTCAAAAAAATATTATTTTCAAAAATTCATAACTTTTGAACCGTAAGTCCGTTTTGACCCCCGTTTGAAGCGTTGGAAAGCTAACAAAAAGTTCTTTCTATTAAAAATGGTTTGGATGGTAAAAGATGATTTAATTAATTCGTGTTTTTGGAAAAATAGTCGGGTTGTCGGGTTTTTATCGCGTACAATGTGTGCGATTGATGTGTTATCATGCTATATGCTTTTAATATGTAAGGTATAGCTTGTGTGCTGCTATATGATGTAAATACATGTAATGAGATGTTGTGATAAGGTGTTGTGATACGAGGTTGTGATAATGTTGTTGTTGTACGGTAAATACATTGTTTGATTGAATATCAATGTATGTGGTTATGATGTTGTGTTGGTTCTTGGTTTGTTGTTGTGGTTTGTGAAATGCATTGCTTATGTGAAATTCAATGTGTGTTATTTGGTGGCCTTATGGCAAATATGTGCATTGTTTGAATTGTTTTCAATGCATGAATATGATGATGTGATAATCATATTGTTGATTTGTGAAGATGCATTTGATTGTCATGAGTTCTTGTGTGTCAAGCATCATGATATGCATTGTGGTGACGTCCTGAGTGACGGATTGGTTCCAGAGGGAATTTGCTATAACATCGTGAGCCTTAAAAATAAGAGGACCGAAAGCGATGGTTATAGACGATCGTGAGCCTTATACAAAGAGGACCGAAAGCGATCGGATTGTGAGCCTTATACAAAGAGGACCGAAAGCAATCCATAAACGTCGTGAGCCTTAAAAATAAGAGGACTGAAAGCGATCTGATTGGATCGTGAGCCTTAAAAATAAGAGGACCGAAAGCGATGGGGAACATCGTTTGCCCGACGGGGTGTTACTTGAGTGTTCCTCAGTAACAAGCGATGATTCCAATAGTTCCTGAGTGAACTGGTGATGAGACATGAGAAACATTGGAAGTCGGTACCGCATGGCATTTGCATAGAGTCGTTGTGTTGGTCTCTGTGCATTTGCGTAAATCATGGATGCATTATGTGTGGAACATCATGATTTGATTGATTATGTGTGAGAATTGTGAAAGGATGCATTATGTGTGGAAAATCATGATTTGATTGATTATGTGTGGAAATTGTGCATTAATTTGTTATGTGTTGAGATTGTGATAACATTGGTAATTTGATGTGCATATGTGATAAATGCACTGGTTGTGGATAAAGGTATTAAGCGTAGACATATGCTATGTGATGTGTGATGTGTTTCTAAATGCTATGATTTGGTATGCCTTATGTGCAAATGTGTGAGTATATTGGATACTTGATATATGCTATGTTGTTGGAATGTTAGAAATATGTTATACGTATTAGTATGTGATGTTTGTGGTGAGAATGACTATGTATGTGAATTTATATGTTTTTGCATATTATTATGCAATCTTGACTTAGTTGTTATTTCTCACCCTTCTGCTGTTTTATAATGCTTTATGAGGCATTGCAAATTTGTAGTCTTGGAGGCTTTTGTGGAGACTAGTCCTCCGTTCTTTGTCGTCTGTCTGCTCTGATACGTAGCAAGGGAGTCGGGGAACGATTATGTTATATATGTATATAATTGTTGAATATATTTTGTATTACTCTTGTATTTATATTTTGATGTTATAAAATCTTTTATTTGTAAAACAAGTCGGTTATGGATCTTTCCGCTTTATTCCATAATTGACATTTCCTTTATATGGAAAAAGTTTCCCCTTTAAGGGTATTCTATTTTGTGCTATGTATCAAAAATATTGAGCAGGGATTGTATGTTATTTCTTTAAGTGTGGCATCCCTGTTTCTGTCGGAAAAATAAATTTTTAGTTACTCTGATTTTATTTATGTATTATTTATTCGCGATGGGAATTGGGGTGTTACATTAGTGGTATCAAAGCCGGTCGGTCCGTCCGGCCAAGTTGTTGAGTCAGTTGGTGTGACAGTTGAATACTGTCATTGTTGTTTGTCCCCTACTGCGTGATATGTGTGTGAAACACTGTCAGTGCTTTCTGGTTTCTCTAATCTTTTGTCTTCAGGTGTGAGAATAAGATAAGTGGGGGAGAAGCTGGTATTTCTCCAAGTTGCTTCAGGTGTGGAGCATTGGCTCAGTGTGTGGTGAACTGCAAGATTGTAAGTGCTCTTTGGACAGTGTGGTTTCCGATTCCGGAGGGAATGCGAAGGTAAGGTTTATGTTAACTAAGGATTTGTGCCTTAGGTAGTTTTGTGCATGAGATGCAAGAAATGCTATTATAGTTTGGTAAAGATGGTTTATGCCCCATCATGATTGTCGGCTGTCTATCGACAAATTGAGGAACTGGTCACCCTTAATCTCTTGTTGATAGTAGACGGGAATTATGTTGGATGGAATAGACGTGTCTTTCCGGCTTTGATAGTGTGTGCAATGAATTGTTTGGAATTTAAGAAAATGATTACGGATTGTTTTGATGAGTCGATGGAGATTACTATATTGGAAGATGAGACGAATTAGAGGCTTTGGTATGTTGCTCCAGTTGGGAAGTCATTGAGAGAGAACGATTGGGTATCGTTAATGGTTGTTCTCAGAGAGTAAAGTGTGAACTCAAATTTGACGAAGGTGAGGATTTGAGGTTTGGATCTGCTAAGTAAGTAGAAGAACTTTTAGGAGGTGAAACTCAGATGTTTGTCATGTTTGTGATGATAGTGTTCTAGAAATTGGCAGAAAGGCCACAGTGAGGGGCTGCCAGTGGTGCGTGATTTTCAGACGTATTTCTGGATGGAATCTTGGATGTTAGCATTAGAAGTACTCGGACTGATAGAGCAGTTGGAAGATTTACTGGAAAGGAGAATTGTGAGGCCAAGTGTGTCGTCTTGGAGGGCTCCAGTATTGTTAGTTACAAAAAGGAAGGATGATCGAATGGAATAACAAGCATGATGTGTATAAGGGTATTGAGACTATGGAAAGCCAAACTTAGAGTTCTGGTGAGGTTTGGAGTCTTTGGAATTGTAAAGCATTAAGGGAAATTTTGAGAGAACCCTTAGGTGTGGATGTAATATTTAAGAGTTCTTTTTGGTTGGTCGTTGATACATGTTGGAATTTATGGAATTTGGACTGCTAAGAGAAGAAATTGTGTATGGATTACTAACAGTTGAATAAGGTAACGATTAAGAATAAGTGCCCACTTTCGAGAATAGATGACTGGAATGGTTTGGTTGAGATTGATTGAATGGTGTTTGGATAGGTTTGGTATAAGTGTCATTGGCTGGTATTTAATCGGGTGGAATTGTTTGAATGAGTCTATGGGATTTAATCGGGTTTTGGTTGGTTTTTCTGTCATTAAAACAGAGTTTTTGGTGGTTCTGCAGCAGTGTTAATCGATTAACCAAATGGGTTAACCGATTAACACGTGAAAAATTTGAGTGTTTTTGTGTGAGTTTCATTCTGTTAACCGGTTAACCAAATGGGTTAACCGATTAACCAAGGCAAAAATTTGAAAAATCCAAAACTTTGAAATTCATATCTTTCGAATCGTAAGTCCATTTTGGCCGCCGTTCGAAGTGATAGGAAGCTAATGAGATGTTCTTTCTTATAAAAATGGTTTTGCTGCCAGTGGCCTATTTGGTTATGTCATGAATTTGGATAAGTTCGTAGTGGTTTTGATTGAGGATATTGGGATCTGTTATAAACTCAGAGGAAGAACAAGTAGAGTGTTTGAGAATTGAATCACAAGTGTTGAAAAGAGATAAAGTGTTATGCTAAGTTATTCAAGTGAGAATTTCGGTTGAAAAAGGTTAGTTTCTTGGATATGTTATTTCAGACGAGAGTATTGTTATGGATCCATCGGAAGTAGATGCAGTTCTACAATGAGAGGCTCCGAAGTTGGTTAAGGTGATTAGAAGCTTTTTGGACTTTAGTTGGTTATTACCGGAGGTTATGGAAGGTTTTTCTAAGTTAGCATTTTCATTACTTCGGTTGACTTGCAAAGGGTGAGTCGTTTGTTTTGGATGTTCGTTGTGAGTAAGTTTTGGTGAGCTGAAGTAGAGGTTGTCTGCGGTTTCAGTTTTGATTCTGGATGATCCTAATAAACTGTTTGGGAGATGTGTCTTTGATGAGTTTAGGCAGTGTGTTAATGCAAGAAAGTAAAGTCATGGCTTATGCTTTACGACAATTGAGGATTTATAAAAGGATCTATACTATTCTGGATTTGGAATTGGTTGCGGTTGTATTGTGTTGGAAAATTTGGAGGTATTATCTTTATGGTTCTGGGTTCGAAGTGTTTAGTAATCACAAGAATATTGGGTACCTGTTTGGTCAGAAGGAATATAGTATGAGACCGCGAGGATGGTTAGAATTTGTGATGAGTTATGACTTTAGTTGGAACTATCCCATTGGTGAAGTTAATGTCGTGCCTGATGAGTTAAGTCGAAGGTTTTATACATGTCTATTTTGATGGTCAGGGAGTTAGAATTATTTGAGCAGTTCAGAGACTTGTGTCTGGTGTGTAAGCTAACATGCAGAGAGCGAGGTTGGGTATATTAAAAGTGCACAGTGATTTTTGGCAGAGGTGAGAAAGAGTTAGACTTTGGACGTGAGATTGGTAGCTTTGATGGTTATGAGTAATCAGAGTGTGCAACGGAAGCGTGAAGTGGCATGATTCGTATATGCGTGTGGGACTGATAAGAATTCATAGGTTGAACATTGGGAACATGTAGGAGTTTTGAGACCATTGGACGTTTCAGAATGGAAGTGTTAGGTGGAAGGTTTAAATGTTATTCATGGGCTACTATGTAGATGGATGTTTGGTTGTATGTTCGATTGGTGAATCGTAGCATTGTTGTAGTATGGTTGTGTGACAAGGATGTTGGTATCGTGGTTATGTAGAGGTTGTTGAATCGATGTTCGTGGAACTTGTGTTCTTGTTGTGTTTCGGTTCAAGAGTGGACCTGTGTGTGTTCGTAACTTGGGTATTCATTGAGTCGTGAGTTGGTCGTCAAGTGCATTGTATGGGCTTTGCATCTTGTCGTTGTAGTGGTCGTCGTGTCATGTTGTTGTAGTAGTTGTTGCTAGCGGGGTGGTTTGTCAGTTGTGTTATTCGTGGTGTGCCTTTTGTTGGCATGTTAGTTTGTTGGTCGGATTTGAGAGTCGTATCCGGAGTTGTTCGTCTCGGTATATTTTCGAGGACGAAAATGTCTAAGTAGGAGAGAGTTGTAACGCCCCAGTTTTTGTCTTATTTATTTAATCGAGTCGATTTAATTATTTTCTTTTTATATTATTTTATTATTGACTTTTATTTGACAATATATTATTTTTCATCGTTGTTTATGTTTTATCGCATTTTGAGAGCGTTTGGGAGATATTTGAGCTGAGGGGTATTTTGGTCATTTGGGTAGTAGATATTTTATAAATAGAAAGTGAAAAGAAAAAGAGAGAAAAGAAAAGGAAAAGAGAAAGAAAGAGAAGAGAAGAGAAAAGAGAGGAAAGAAAAGGGAGAAGAGGAAAAGTGGAGAAATCGAGTATTCGTCCGTTTCAAGCGCGATTAATCGGGTAAGGGTGAGAAGTTTCAATTATATCGTGCTTATATATGTATATGTATGTTTTGTTTGAATGTTTGGGTGAAAAATATATGTTCTCTATTTGGTTGAATTTGTGAGCAATTGATAGAAATCGATGTTTTAACGGTTAGAATGTGGAATAGTTCG
The DNA here is from genome assembly GCA_022829125.1 of Lathyrus tuberosus. NCBI lineage: Eukaryota > Viridiplantae > Streptophyta > Magnoliopsida > Fabales > Fabaceae > Lathyrus > Lathyrus tuberosus. Next base: position 2,995,815 of record JALAZF010000164.1, on the reverse strand, counting down.
CGTAGAATAGTCGGGAAATGATAGGATTTAGTCGGGAATACTTGTTGGTATGATCGGGGGGTTTAAGGATGAGTTTGGAGGGATTTTAGGTCATAAAATTCTGGTTTTTCTGATATTTCGCGACGGTTAATCGATTAACCAAATGAGTTAATCGATTAACAGTGTAAGTTTTCAGAAAAATATTATTTTCAAAAATTCATAACTTTTGAACCGTAAGTCCGTTTTGACCCCCGTTTGAAGCGTTGGAAAGCTAACGAAAAGTTCTTTCTATTAAAAATGGTTTGGATGGTAAAAGATGATTTAATTAATTTGTGTTTTTGGAAAAATAGTCGGGTTGTCGGGTTTTTATTGCGTACAATGTGTGCGATTGATGTGTTATCATGCTATATGCTTTTAATATGTAACGTATAGCTTGTGTGCTGCTATATGATGTGAATACATGTAATGAGATGTTGTGATAAGGTGTTGTGATGCGAGGTTGTGATAATGTTGTTGTTGTGCGGTAAATACATTGTTAGATTGAATATCAATGTATGTGGTTATGATGTTGTGTTGGTTCGTGGTTTGTTGTTGTGGTTTGTGAAATGCATTGCTTATGTGAAATTCAATGTGTGTTATTTGGTGGCCTTATGGCAAATATGTGCATTGTTTGAATTGTTTTCAATGCATGAATATGATGATGTGATAATCATATTATTGATTTGTGAAGATGCATTTGATTGTCATGAGTTCTTGTGTGTCAAGCATCATGATATGCATTGTGGTGACGTCCTGAGTGACGGATTGGTTCCAGAGGGAATTTGCTATAACATCGTGAGCCTTAAAAATAAGAGGACCGAAAGCGATGGTTATAGACGATCGTGAGCCTTATACAAAGAGGACCGAAAGCGATCGGATTGTGAGCCTTATATAAAGAGGACCGAAAGCAATCCATAAACGTCGTGAGCCTTAAAAATAAGAGGACTGAAAGCGATCTGATTGGATCGTGAGCCTTAAAAATAAGAGGACCGAAAGCGACGGGGAACATCGTTTTCCCGACGGGGTGTTACTTGAGTGTTCCTCAGTAACAAGCGATGATTCCAATAGTTCCTGAGTGAACTGGTGATGAGACATGAGAAACATTGAAAGTCGGTACCGCATGGCATTTGCATAGAGTCGTTGTGTCGGTCTCTGTGCATTTGCGTAATCATGGATGCATTATGTGTGGAACATCATGATTTGATTGATTATGTGTGAGAATTGTGAAAGGATGCATTATGTGTGGAAAATCATGATTTGATTGATTATGTGTGGAAATTGTGCATTAATTTGTTATGTGTTGAGATTGTGATAGCATTGGTAATTTGATGTGCATATGTGATAAATGCACTGGTTGTGGATAAAGGTATTAGGCGTAGACATATGCTATGTGATGTGTGATGTGTTTCTAAATGCTATGATTTGGTATGCCTTATGTGCAAATGTGTGAGTATATTGGATACTTGATATATGCTATGTTGTTGGAATGTTAGAAATATGTTATACGTATTAGTATGTGATGTTTGTGGTGAGAATGACTATGTATGTGAATTTATATGTTTTTGCATATTATTATGCAATCTTGACTTAGTTGTTATTTCTCACCCTTCTGCTGTTTTATAATGCTCTATGAGGCATTGCAAATTTGTAGTCTTGGAGGCTTTTGTGGAGATTAGTCCTCCGTTCTTTGTCGTCTGTCTGCTCTGATACGTAGCAAGGGAGTCGGGGAACGATTATGTTATATATGTATATAATTGTTGAATATATTTTGTATTACTCTTGTATTTATATTTTGATGTTATAAAATCTTTTATTTGTAAAACAAGTCGGTTATGGATCTTTCCGCTTTATTCCATAATTGACATTTCCTTTATATGGAAAAAATTTCCCCTTTGAGGGTATTCTATTTTGTGCTATGTATCAAAAATATTGAGCAGGGATTGTATGTTATTTCTTTAAGTGTGACATCCCTGTTTCTGTCGGAAAAATAAATTTTTAGTTACTCTGATTTTATTTATGTATTATTTATTCACGATGGGAATTGGGGTGTTACATCACACGCCCAGCATCTCAGACGTACTTGGTGGTCCACTTCGACAGGATCTGATCCAGCCTTCACGATCACTTGATATACTCCCTATATATATATATATATACCCCTCTCCTCCACTTCTATTTCTCACTTAAAATCTCCCTTGTTTGGTATTTTTGTTGATGTATCAATGATGTAGGTAGGGATGGCAAAAAAATCCGTACCCGCGGATATCCGCGGATAAAATCCGTCACGGATATGAGACGAATAGTTTAATGGATATCCACGGATAAAATAAATGGATATTTAAATACCCGTTTGTTAATGGATATGGATACGAGTTTAATGATAATCGTGCCCGCGGATATCCATATCCGTTATTAAGTTATAAAAATCATTTAAATATTATTAATTTATTATAACTTATCTTTTCATTTTTTTTTAAAATTAGTCTTCTTATATTTCTTTGTTTTTTTGAAAATTTCTTTGAAGAAAATCTTTCACATTTCTTTCAAATATGATTAGCCATTTCATACTTAAACTTTTCATTACTTCATATTTCACTTCAAAAATTTCATAGTCCAACCAACTAGTGTCGTCGTTCCTCTGTCAAACCAGTGTCTTCCTTCCTACTCTTCTATCGTTCGCTCTTCCATCATAGGTCACAATCACAATATCTTTTATTTATTTGGTTAAAAATGAAATGTATGGATATTATGTTTGGATCTAATTATGTTTTGGTGAATAAGAAGAAAATTAATGCGATGAAATTTTATTGTTAAATTAAGAGCGGATTGTATCGATGTTATGTAAATGTGATAATAACTTTTTGTGTCTTTAAAAAAAGTTAAAAATATTTTTTAAAAAATTAATTTTAATAAATGGAATATTATCCATGGATATCTGTAAATATCCGCGGATATCGTAAAATCCGCAGATTACCTGCTTAACGGATATCCGCATAGATATGAGACGGATATGAATATCATATTTATCCAATGAGTATCCGTATCAATGGATATTTATTTAAATCTCTAGATATAAGTATCACGTAAATGTTATGGCATCATTATACCTAAATTTTAAATTGCTATCCTAATGGAAAAATACAACCTAATTTTAAATTGTTATCTTAATGGAAAAATACAACCTAATTTTAAATAGCTATCTTAAATTTAAAATACATTTTTCTAATAAAGAAAATACCATTACTAACCCGTTCAACAAAAAAAACTAGCAAACTAGATTTTTACTTCTAGCCTAACTTTAACTGCTTTTACCGTAAAAATTTGCTAAAATTTGGATAAACAGAATACAATTTTAATTTTACAATTACAAAAGTAAAAGCAACCAGAATGAAATCAGAAAGAAAGGTTGTTGAAGCAACAAAGAGAAAGAGATGGATGAGAAAGAAAAAGGAGAACGATGGAGCGGAGCGATGACGAATCTATCAGAGATGAGTTCCAATCTCGAATCTCTCCAGAAAGTTCTCCTCACAAAAGCCGTTTTCGTCGACGACGACACCTTCGCTAAAGCTTCTCTCGCCGCCGATCAAGCTCGCACAATTAAGCTCCTCGATCAACGAGTTCACACACTGGAAAGAGAACTCGACGCCGCCATCACGGCTGCCGCTCGCGCTCGTTCCGAAAAACGACAAGCTGAAGCGTCACAGAAAGCCGCTGAATTACGCGCTCATGAAGTCACCAAAGAGCTCGAAAACACTACGAGTATTAACCTATTCCACTTTCAATTCCATTTTCGCCTTATCATCACATTTAATTGATTATTTCAATAAATCTATCTTAATTGATTATTTGATGCTGTTGTTCCTAATTATAAATCCTAATTATGAATTTGAACATCTGTGATCTGTAACCTAATTAATAGTTTCTGTTTTGTTTTTTACTTCAGAGGTGTTTGAGCTGCATATGGAAGAACTGCGTGCAAAGCAAGAAGAAATCGCAAAGCGCGATAATGACATCAAACTTTTGGAAGCTATTATTCAAACACTTGGAGGAAAAGCATAACACTCTACATCGCTGTAAAACACTAAACCTGTTGTTCTCAGTTTAGAATTTTTTTTTTTCTGTGTAGATTGAGCTATTCTAGTTCTAGTTAGTAAAAACTGATTGTTATGTTAAACTCTGTAATAAATTATGCTTTTCTTATATGAATGAATATTGTTTTTGGGTTGTTTATTTCTCTGGTGTGAGGATTGACTGTGAGTGTGAAGGTGATTGAGAAAATAAGTTTGTGTTAGATTGGATTTGAGGGTGTTGAAAGAGTTTTCTTTTCTTTGGCTGAATGCTTTCATTACCAGTGTTTTAAAATGCGGTTGAGTTTGCTTTGCAATCCTTTGATATTACAAATAATTGTAGCTAAATGTAGTTGATGTGGCCTTAATCATGGTCACATTGTTGTCAGAGGCCTAGAAACTTTATGTTGCGGTCAAATTGCGGTTGCAGACTTTCTTTTAAAACCCTGTTCATTACATGGAGAATAATGGCTGATCATATTGCTCTAGAACATTAGGGTATATAGCTTCCCCACAATTGCAATGAGTGCCTTAAGAAGCATGATTTGGTTGTTTTCTTTGACGAAAGACTAAATTGACATGAACTCATTCCCTCAAAATTAACTGCGATTTGAGAAACCTATTACGCAGAGAGATGTAATCAATGCTCAACCCGATGACCAATTTAAAGTGTAACTATATAGCATATCTCTCCAAAAACCTTTGGAAATACCTCACCTCAAGTGTCTTGGTATAACATATCCAAATTCCTGGCCATATTCTCATATCTTTTTTTTTTTTCATTTCTCATCTCTTTTTCTCTGCACAAAACAAATGCTATGTTCCAACTTCCAAATATTTTCATTGATTTTTGTACTTTTTCAACCCCATTCCCCCTTGTTTGGGACAACACTGAAAGTATTGATACTTGTTGGAAAATGCAGCGTTGAAATGGCATGCATATCTCAAACCCTAACAATACGTCTTGACATTTAAGTGCAGGTGCTGTGTGCAAGATGAAGTATTCGACCTCGCTTTACCTCTCATAACAATACAACAAACAACAAACCAAGCCTTATCCCACTAAGTAGGGCCGGCTACATGGATCAACTTTCGCCATAATGTTCTATGCATAACCATGCTTCTATCCAAATCGTTAATCTCGATATCTTTATCGGGATCTTCCATAATGTTCATTTGATCTGTAACATTTGATTTGTCTAGGGTTAATTATCTTTGTTTTTGTATCAACAGTTCACTCAAAACAGCATGAATGTAACGTAAACATGCAGGTAAGATGAACACTTACTGAAATTTACTACTAGGTGAAAACATTTCTTATTGCAATCAAGAAATCATTGATCATACTATCTCATCTCTATTTAATTTGAAGTGTCTCACTGTATGATTTTTCTCTCTATTTATAACGTTTCTTCAGTTTTGTCTAAACTCACATGTGCAGGGTACCTACAATCTACCCTCAGATCTCAGCTTCTCCTAGCTATCACTCTACTATACAGTACACACTAGCTATTTTCTTTCATTTGCCTCCCCTGTACCTTCTTTTATAACTCACATAGGCAATGAGATCTTTAAAGATATAGAGCCTTCAAGAAGCCAATGGATTCACTATAGGGACAAATACAAATCTCGTCTCTAGTAAAAATATTTGCATAACTTTGTCAGGTTTAGTTTTTTTTCCCTTCCCTAAGTCATGTTTGAGTGTTTTTTCTTTATGAATACTTATAAATCTTAATTATACTTCTTCAACTATTTAACAGGGTGAGATTCATTCTCATTGACAAACTATTTGAAAAACTAAATTTGACTTAATTGCTTGTTTTCATCATTTAATATACATTATTATAATGAGATTTAAATTCTTAATTTTTTAATATATTGAACTATTTTTATTAATTTTTAATGAAGAGAGAGTGATACTAAGAGAGAGGGATAGAGTATAAGGAGAGAAATTGAAAGAAAAGTGAAAGAGAATATCCAAATTCTGGTACGGGCTAAGCAAAAGTACAGCATCCACCCAATTATGCCAAACTTGTTGTTTGGTCTGCTTCCTGTTGTCATTCTCATTATGTGTATACATAGTAGAGACGTTTCTATTCCCTTTTCCTTTTCTGATAATTTTTTCCTTTCTCTTGCAACATGTGCTTCACAACGGCTCCAATAGAATACCAAATCTTGGACAAGCAAAGAATTAAATACACTTTATTCAAGTACTACCATGTGAGCACATATTGCAGAGCAAGCATTTTTCTCTCGCTTTTTTAAATGAAAATTTATGGATGCTTACAATGACGAATTTGTAGTCATTTAGTATCTCATAAAGACACAACAATAAAATTGTTATAAAAGCCACGCAGGATCAACATTAATGATATCTAAATTACATGATCATTCAATGTAGCAAATGGACAAAATATGAAATTACTCGAGAGTCTGCAAAATGGCTAGTTTATCTGTTACAGAAAGTAACAACAAAGCATATCGATTTTGAAGATTAAATAATAAATTATCCAATAACAAAAAAAAACCAATGTATGCATTACCTACTATTAGGACTGTTAAAAAAAGGCGAACCGAATATCAAACCAAGCCGAACTGAAGTTAAAATACTTAAATAATTGTGTTTGGTTAGTGAACCGAAATGAGCTAAAGTTAAAATAAGTGAACAATTATGTTTGGTTAGTGAACCAAACCTATATTGTACGTATGGTTCTAGAACCGAACCAAATGGAAAATAAACTGAATCGAAACTGAAATCAAATCGAATCTGAAAATGGAAAATGCAAAATTTAAAATTCAAAAACAATACAATGGGTTAGTTTGGAAAGAAAAAAACTATTTTCTAACAGTTTGGTACTATTTAGAATTCTGAACCGGTATACCAAACCAATCATTTTGGTTCAGTTCGATTCTGGGTAATTTAAACGATCCGATTCAGTTTGAGTGGCCTTTTAGTATGGTTAGGTTTGGTTCAATTCGGTTTTTTGATTTAACTGTATCATTTTATCGCTAAGAGCTTACCTACTACTACTTCTATTATCATTACAAAGATCATATGCACTACCTAGTAGTACTACTTCTTTTGCAATCATATGCAATGAGCAGTAAAATGTGAAGGAAACCAGCTTATCCAACAATTGAAGGTAAATGCCAGATGTTCAGCATGCTGCATGGATCTGTCATTAAAGCCAAGATCTCTGTTTTTTTGGGGTCCAATCTCTATCTATGTACAACTTCGGTCAAAAGAAAAAAAAAGAATATTAGATCTGTCAAAGCCAATCATTTCAAATTCTCATACACTCATTACTTTGCTTAGATGGAAAGCATTGGGACTTGGATCGCATATTCTAAAGCTGAATTTGCTTCTGTCCCAAAAAAAGCATTTAGGTTTGCCTTGTAGAAGTACTACAACTAGTTCAAACAACAAACTGACTCAAAACCCAAGACAGTGACACTTACTTTAATGTTTCTTCCTACTTTAATTGAGCTTCTCTTTTGATTAACATAATTATAAATAGCCCTCCATCTCTCTGTCATTAAGATAAACATTCATATCAATTGTTTTTGAATCATTGTCTCCCTTTGCCCTACGCTTCTATAAACTATAACTCTGTCACATCATCTCATCTCAGCAGTATTAATGGAGGTATTATTCCTTGTACTAGTACTTTTTAATCTAACAGATTGTTATACAGTTTATTTTAGACATTGTTTCCATTCCTGCATGTTTTGCCATTACCAATTGTGCACAAAAGTTTACAAATTTTTTATAGACTGATAGTATTTCATTAGGGAAAGCATGTATTCTTAATCAATAAATTGTGTTCATGACCAGATTATTTGAGCAATAATATCACTTTCATGCACTCAATTGATCATTAGCCCAAACCCTTCTTGAAAAGTGCGGAAAAATTATGTTCAATGATTAATATTCAGTTACTGTTTTGATTTGCTTTGCAGATTGTTGAATTAAAAGTAGAGATGGTTTGTATACATGAAAAAAGACTAAGGAAGTGCCTCTCAAAATTAAAAGGTTTGATTTGACTCATACAAATATCGTTGATTAATGCCACATTAATCATGAGTTAGTTGTTGTTTTTATGTAATACTGTTGTTTATGAATGCAGGGATAGAGAAAGTGGAAGTGGATACTAATTGTCAGAAGGTAGTAGTAACTGGATACACACACAAAAACAAAATCCTAAAAGCAGTTAGAAGAGGGGGTCTCAAAGCTGATTTTTGGTCTCCTCAGAATGATTTGCTCAATGCTTATGTCAGTGCCAATTATGCCAGATTTAGATTCAATCCCTTTAGTTTCTTCTAGTTTTTCTCATCACCAACCCCATCAAGGCCTTTTTGTGTTTGGCTTTTTCCAAGTTTCTGTATCTTATGCCTACTGTGAGCTGATAGATATATATACAAGCATTATATTCATTACTCATAAGCTTTATCATTTCCATAGAGATCATATGAACAATCAGAAAAGTTCAATGAGGATATCTCAGATACACATAATAGAATAAAGACATCTCTTGCTGAAATTTGAGGCCTCAAGTTTATCTACAAATTTCAAACTCGTTCTTTGTATTTATGAAAATACAAATGATTACCGAAGGTATCATGCCTCATGAAGAATATATTGAAAAGGTTCAACATAAAATAAAATTAATTTTAAAATCTCATTTTAACTTGAATATGTGTGCTTTTATTTTTGCAGATAAACTTGAGACAAGAAAGTTGGTTCGAAGTCCTATATATAAAAGATTTTTTTGTATAAGTTATATATTTTTATAATTATCTTCATGATCTTAAAGAAACAAGTAAAAAACAGCTTAATAATTTTTAAAAAAAAATCATAAATTCTCTCAAATATTATTACTATTTTATAATTTGATTGAAATCCCAATTCAGGAAGAACGGTTTTTTAACAAGCTTTTATATAAAAAAATATTTTTAAGTTATAAGATATAGATAAATTAACAATGTTTTTAACAAGCTTTTATTTAAAAAATATTTTAAATTTATGTGATATAGAAAATTAACAATGTTTTTAACAAGCTTTTAAAAATCCATGCATGATGCCTGAAATCTCTCTCTCTCTCTCTCTCTCTCTCTCTCTCTCTATATATATATATATATATATATATATATGTGTGTGTGTGTAAAAATATTTTACACTATCATCCAATGGAAATATATTACTTTGTCATATCATACAAATATTTTAAAATTTACAGGGTGACTTGGCGGGATGCATCGTCGTCATTGGTTGACAGTGTAAAATTAATTTACACTGTCAGTGCTAGGGGTGATCGTATCCGAACCAATCCAAAAGCAAAACCGCAAATCGAACAAATCCAAACCGAAAACCGCATTTAGTTTGGATGATTTTGGATGATATTTTTAAAGAACCGCGCGGTTCGGTTCGGTTTGCGGTTTTTATTCCACACAACCGAACCGATCCGAACCGAACCGCATATTAACCTTAACTTCCTAATTTCTAATATTATATTTCCATATTAATAACTAAAGTACCATTTTCCATATTAATATTTCCAATTTATAATATTATATTAAAATTAAAGTACTATTTTTCAAATGGGATAGAATTTGATTTCTCATTTACTTTTGTACTGTGTTTGGCTAAGCATTGTTTTATATGATTGTTCTGTTTAGGAAATTATATGATTAGTTTTTTAGTTTTATAATTTCATAATCAAGAAGTCTATAAACCGAAATCACCGAACCGATTTTAACCGCATTGGTTTGGTTTGGTTTGGTTTGGATGAATTTTTAAAAATCAACCGAACCAAACCGAACCGCATGCATTTTTATCTCGCGGTTAGGATGATTTTTATGCTCAAAACCGAACCAAACCGCACCGCGAACACCCCTAGTCAGTGCATTACCCATTTTCTCATATATATATATATATATATAAAGAAGGGTTTAATGTAAAAATATTTTACACTATCATTCAATGGAAATATATTACTTTGTCATATCATACAAATATTTTAAAATTTATAGAGTAATTTGGCGGAATGCATCGTCGTCATTGATTGACAGTGTAAAATTAATTTACACTGTCAGTGCATTATCCCCTTTTCTCTAAAAAGAATAGATTAATTGATGTTTTAAGTAACAATATATAAAATTTAATTGGTTTAATTCGTTATGGAAACATCGTCATTTATGCGACTCTATTATGAATAGGAACATCAAAAAATTTAAGAAACACTTCTTTGAATGAGTTTTAGATTTTATTATTTTATAAATTAATTTTGAAGAAAAATATGTGATAATTTTACTCTTAAAAATGGTTTTAAAACTACATAATATTATAAAATTGTCACAAATGAGAAGCATGTCACTTTTTTTCCTGCTTTTTTTTCTTTTTTTAATTTCAAAAATTAAAAAGGATTAATACTTTTTTTAGTCCCTTACCTATATCTCTAGGTCCATTTTGGTTTTCTTTCTTTTAAAACGTCCAATTTGATCCCTTACGTTATCAAATGAAATTAAACAGGTTCTTTCTGTCAAATAATGATAAACGGCGTTAGACAGGTCGTGACAACTTAGGTGGATTGTCCTATTCATCACCTTCTTCTTCGTTGCTGAAACAATTTACCAGTTACCCCCAATCTAAACCTAATGTGAATAATGTAAGAAATCCCCCAATTGAAAACTAATTCGTTTACATTAGTGCACTAATTGTGAGTGTTGTCTGCGGTTCATCATCATCATCATCGAAAAACAGAAGTGATTCGTAGGTATTTAGCAGCTGTAAGCTTTCATGGAAACCTTTTTGTTGTTGTGAAGACACTGCTATACTTCGAAAGGTAAGAACGGTCAACAATTATGGAAAACTTTTTTGGGGTTGTCAACATTTAACTTAAACTTTAGTCTTAATATTCTAGGTTGGAATATTGTTGAAATGTTTTTTTATTACACTATAATTTTCTTTCTTAATCACTACATGGATATAGTAATACTGGTTGTGGATTCTTTGAATGGTTCTACGAAGAAGTTAGAGATGAAAATGAGCAAATCATGATGACGTAACAAAGTAAGATAGATGTGCGAACTCAAGAGATGAAGGAAGACAAAAAAGAGGTTGAAGTATTTAGACATAGTAATATGGAATTATAAGATGCTTTGAAGAACACCATCAAGTGGAAAAAAATTGAAAGTTTATGTTCTATGTTGTGTTCTTTGTTTTAATATTCAAGTTGTTGTAAAAGTTGGAAGTTTATGTTGAATGTTGCGTTCTATGTTTTAGTATTCAAGTTGTTGTAAAAGTTGGAAGTTTATGTTCTATGTTGTGTTCATGAATATGTTATGTAAAAGTTGATTCTAGCATTCTTTAGTTGCATCAGTTCAAACTTGAAGTGTTCAAACTTTAATGTTTTATGTAGTGTTCAAACTTGCATGATTTTGGCATTATTTAGTTACATGAATGTTTTATGCAGTGTTCAAACTTGCATATACTTGTATAAATTGAATGATAAATTTGTAAAACATAATTATAATTGAATGATTGAAAACTTCCACTTGATTAAATTGTGTTCAAAATAACATTTTTCAAACCTTGCATAAACCTTGTTCAAAACAGACGTGACATAATTTGTTATAGACATAACATAAACTTTGTCTCAAAAACATACATGACATAAACCTTGTCTCAAAACAGACATGACATAATCCATGTTCTCAAAATAGAAATTACATAAGATTTTTACAATACAGACATGACTAAATATTTTTATTTGGATTGTTTCTTTTTGTTGGAGTGTTCTTCATAGTGGTAGGTCCAACTGCGTTTTGTGATGCATTTAGCCTAGTAGTTGGACCCTTTTGTAACGGATGACTGAACTGGTTTTCTAACAGGTAACTTCTTTGGCCTCCCTCCTTGTTGAGATGATTGTGTAACAGATGACTGAGTTGTTTGAGATGAGTCTGTAGCCCTTGCTTGAGTTGTTTGAGTTTGTGTCTGAGATGACTGTGTAGCCCTTGCTTGAGTGGTTTGACTTGGTGGCTGAGATGATTGTGTAGCCCTTGATTGAGTGAGTTGAGATGGTTGCTGAGATGATTGTGTTGAAGGAGTCCTCTTACAGGTTGACCTATTGTGTCCAGTTTGTCTGCACCTCGTACATCTAAGTACCATTCCAGTTTTATTTAATCTTTCGATTTGTCCCATCAATTTCACCCTGTTCATAGTTCCTCTTCTTCTTGGGTCTTCCTAGCATTTTTTTTAATTTTGGTGGCTGCACATCTGGGTACTCTGTTCTGACCCATATATTGGTTCCATTAACAGGATAAATGATAGGTTCATAAACAGCTTGATACCTTGATTTCTTATAAAACTCTGGGATGTAATCATCAATACATAGAATTCTATTCTTTAATGAAGAGATTGCCTGAGCACAAGGGAGAGTTGTCAGTTGCCACTTTCTGCATGAACATTCATGGTCCTTTAGGTTGACAAAAAATATATTAGCTTGATTCTCAATGTGTCTGACTTCAAAGATGAACTCAGATGACATCCTACAAAAATTCACAAATTGTATAAGTATTGAACACAAATTATATAAAAATTCAACAATTAATAATGTCCAAAATTCACAAACTATATAAATATTGAACACAAACTGTATAAAATTTCAACAATTGATAATGTCCAAAATTTACAACATTGATAATGCACCTTACTATCCAGTAGTTTGTGTGAGTGCTTGTTTTCTCGACTTTCTTCTTAATGCTTGGAAAAACATCCCCATCACTTAATTGTGGAAATCTCACCCTAATAGTTGCCCATTTTCCATGATTTAGCCCCTTATTTCTTATATCATGGCCTCCAATGGCTTTATTCTTGACTCTACAATCACACTGTTGAAAGCCTCAAACATGTTATTCAAAACAGAATCACCCTTTGAAGTTGTCCTGAAATAGGATTAACTCCAAAATCTGGGTAACATCTGGTCATTGGGATCTGTACCAATAGCTGCTGAAATCTGACCTCCACAAAGACCTTTTAAGAAGCGTCCATCAAGACTAATAATAGGCCTACTGTTAGCTCCTAATTTCGACGCTACATGATTTCAGACAGTTTGGCTTTAAAAGAAGTTATTCTTTAAAATAATAAAGCTAAAAAAAGAAGGCTTCGACTAGAAGGCCTTCGACCATGTTTGTGCAATGCCTGAGTTGAAGAGAATGATGTTAGGACTTCAAATATTACTAAGTCCAAGGAGTCAATTCGACACAGTGAAGTGGCTATGGATAATGCGTTGCAGTTACAACTGAATAGTGGAGGGAAGTTCCACTATTTGAATTTGAAAAGAGGACGGGTGGCGAAGATCCAGATCGTGAAGACATGCGAAGTGCCAAGTGGCGTAATCTAAGAATAAAACCGTCAAAGGGTGGTTACATTAGAGTATTATAAATAGGTTAGTCTTAGAGTTAGAATAGTGTGAAAAAATCAAATTGTACAAGTAACTCTATATTCACTCAAAGTATCCAGTGTGTCGAGAAACCAGTGAAGTGAGAATGTACGTGATTGTAATCACCATTATCCGTTATTGCAATGCAATTTACTTTGAAGTTTTTGTTTTAGATTCTTTACTTTGAAATCTTTTTCCACAAACTTTTGCCTTTCAAGTCATTTACATTACCCAGTCTTTACTTTGCAGTTTTACATTAAAAGCCTTTACTTTCAAGCATTTACCTTTTTTGCATTTTAAGATCTTTATGCATTTCTTTCCAGCATTTAACTCCAGTTTTTCTTTATCAAACCTTTACATTCAGCCCTTTTCTTTTCTTTGATGTATTGTTCGACTTAGTTATTTCCTTTATCTTTATTGCTTTCCTTTACACTTCAAACACCCCTTTTTTATTTATGTGCATTGTCGAAAGGCATACTTTACCAAATCGTGAAATATGCTAAATACACATACAGCACATGTCCTAGGATCAATCTGATCGATCATGTAAGTTACTAGAACTTTATAGTTTTAGAAGATCTGCGGTTGTTTACTAATTTTCAAGGTAAACAAATTGGCACGCCCAGTGGGACAGTGCTAAACGTGGATTTGGAAGTTTTCAACTCTTAAATAACCGCCGAAAGGAAGTTTTATAACTGCCTTCTTAAGTATTTTTTCATTGGTCGAGATTGTGGCAAACTATCATATGCACTTGAGAAGTGGAAAGGTAGCTAATTCAAACGAATATAGACCAAAGAGAAGAAACGTGAGGAGAATGGCATCTGGCCAAGGAAATTCAAATCCCAGTTCTGCTGGGACCAATACTCAACCAAGTAGTTCAAGTGTTCAGAACAACACCATCAATCCTCAAGAATTACCAAGAAGTACTATGGCGCCAACTCCAGTTCCTTCGACAGGAGGGTCGACAGTGTTAACCATGGTGACAGAGCCGGCGTCCTCGACAGCGGGACTAGGGGCGACATACGTGAGGCCTTATACTCAGCCAGTCTTGGAGTACATTGGTCCATCAGTGACAAATCCTCAGACTCCTCCAGGAGGAGGTTCGACGTACAGGCAGTTTCCTCCCCCAGGATTTTCACAGTCTTTGCCTAGGAACCCAATCTATGCCATGCCAACGGCAATGATGCAGAATCTGCGTACTCCACCCCCAGTATATTCAGAAAATGTGATATCTTCCCCTTTGCAGGAGTCAGGTTCTGGAATTAACATGGGTCGAAACAGCCAGTCCATAGGTTTGGGATATTCTGCTCAAGGGCCCAACTTAACAAATGAGTCTGCAGCATATTTGAGGCAACAGATGGATGAGAGCAGCATGCAAATGGTACATACTTTTTCCCAAACGATGGGAGAAATTTTCCAGCCATTGATCCAGAATACTACTCAAACCAATCAAATGATGACAACCCAGATGGCACGAATAGCAGAGTTCATGGGAGTGCCAGCTCCTGTTCAACACCAGAATCAGGGAGTCGAGATGAGGGAGAATGCTCAACAAGTTAACCCAGTGAATCCAGGGTTGGTCGAACCACCTAGGGAGGAGCCTCCTAGAAATCAAATACCAATACTTGAAGAGGAGGAACCAAGGATGGTGCTAGTGAACAGAAATCAAGACGCTGATCGTGTGGTGTAACGCCTGAATTTAATTAATTAGTTAATCAAATTATTGAAGGATTTAATTATTGGATTTAGACGAAGTTGAGAATTAATCGGAGTAGTTGGATTTGTCGGTATTATTTTAAGAGGCGTAATGGGATTATTAAGTTAAAGTCGGATTTTAGTCGGTTAAATCGGAGGAATAATATTAAGAATAATATTATTTATTTATTGGACTATCTTATTTAATTAACTAAGTTGAATTGTTGGACCATTTGGTTGATAATCGGAATTAATCTATTAAGCCGGGAGTAAGTAGTTGGTCGCGAATTATTATTTCGGTTAATTTTGTGTTTCGAAGAATTAAGTCGTTAAGTCGGAATATTAGTCGGAAAGTCGAAGAAATAATATTATAAGTGATATTATGGATTATTGGAGCATGTTGGGTAATGGGCTTGAATTTCGTCGGGATTAGCAATTAAGGGGTGTATGACTTAGGCACATTAGTTGTTATATTGGATTATTATTATTATTTTAATAATAATAAAAAGAGAAGAGGAATTAGTCAAGAGGAGAAAGAGGAACAAAATGGGAGAATGGGAGAACGAGGAAATTGGAGAAAACGGTTACGAGAAGTTGCCGTCGGAAAGCCGATCGGAGATTCGAGCCGCCTTCAATCCAGGTAAGGGTGGGATTCGATTTTATAACCGGGAGTATGATAGTTGATACGTAGGATTGGGGTTATATAAATTCTATCGTATGTGTTGAAATTGCACTGAATGAATCTTGTGTGTTTAGAAATTGATTTTTAGTAATAGTTTAGAGACCCATTTAAGATTCGGATTGAAATCGAAAGTCGTAGAATTCGCGTTTGATGGTTCCAAATCACTACTATATGTTTGGTATGAATGAGTATGTGTTTGTTTCGAAGAAAATAATTGAATCGGTCGGATTTTCGGGCGAAATTGCTCAAACCCGTAGCAGTTTTTATGAAGAAAATTTTGTTTTGGAAAAACTTCAAAAATTCATATCTTTTGATCCGTAAGTCGGTTTTGACCCCCGTTCGAAGCGTTGGAAAGCTAACGAAATATTCTTTCTATTAAAAATAGTCTTGCTCCCAGTAGATGATTTTGCTTATTTATATGATTTCACATGTTTGGGTGAATTTGATGTAAAATTACAACATTTAATATGTTGAGATTTGAGATTTGGATCCAAAACTTTTGTGTTGGAAATCATGTTTTGAGGTTCCTAATTGTTGATACATGATAGATATGGGTTGCTATGTATTTAATTTGTATTATAGTGATGTTTAGATGAGATTTTGAGGAAAATTGAGTGAAACCCGTAGCAGTTTTTATGAAGAAAATTCTGTTTTGGAAAAACTTCAAAAATTCATATCTTTTGATCCGTAAGTCGGTTTTGACCCCCGTTCGAAGCGTTGGAAAGCTAACGAGATGTTCTTTCCAGGAAAAATGGTTTTGAGGTCTGTATCTGGTCCAATTATAGCAGAAAAATAATATAGTCTTTAATTATAAGTAGCAGTACAATATTTATACAACAGTCCCGATTAGCCAAATTAAGCGGAAAATTAGTTGTCCGGAATTTAATGAAAATTGGCGGGATAACTAATATAAATTAGTAGGTATTCTTGGTTGGTTTGTTTTGTGGTAATTATGTCGATTAAGTTGATTTGCAGGTACAGTTGAATAGGTTGAATTGTCCCGGTTTATGGGCACTGTTAAGTTGTAGGTCTTATGACCAATGTTTTATGTTGATGTTGAATACGTTGTTGATGTGGTGATGTTGGTGATGTGATGTTGAATATGTTGTTGATTAAGTTGTAGGTCGAACGACCAAGGTTGGATTAAGTTGATGCAAGTGGTGCATGTTTAAGTTGTTGTTCTCGTTGTTGTTATTGCGTTGTTGTTGTTGTGACGTTGTGGTTATTGTTGCATGCATACATTTGCATTGATTAAGTTGGCCTTGATGGCACCTGTTTAAGTTGGCCTTGATGGCATCCGATTAAGTTGAAAATGCCTCGATAACCTGGCATATGTTTAAGTTGGGAGTTTTACTCCGATGGTACCACATACATGTGCATAGTCGAGTCGCATCCTGTGTCGTATTAGTTATGTTGTTTATGTTGATCAAGTTGATGAAGTTGTCTTATGTTGATTAAGTCGATTAAGTTGTTTATCTGGATTATGTCGATGAAGTTGCTTATATGATTATGTTGATAAAGTTGACTATGTTGATGTTGAAGAAGTTGATTAAGTTGATTATGTGATTATGTCGTAAATGTTGATGTGTGTAATAAGTTGATAAAGTATGTTTATAAATTGCGGGTGATTGGTAAGTGGTTGTTGTTGGATAGTAGTGAAATTGTATGATTCTATCTAACATATTAATTATCATACTTTTGTTATATTATTCGATATCTCACCCCTTCTGTAATGATGTTACCTATTATGGGTAATTGAGCAGGTACTCAAGATTGCAGTTGGATGTTCGAAGTAGCTTTATGAAGTCTTTAGTTGCTGTTAGTTCGAGTTTGTGTCATGCTCTGATACGTAGCACTCGGGGGGGAATGTTTTGTTTATGTCGTTGTTATTATAAGTTGATGAATAGTTATTATTACTAGTTGTTTGAAGTTGTTCCTAAGTTGTTGTTATTACTAAATGTTGAATAATATTAATTTGAAAATTGTAATAACTGAATAAAGTTGTGAGTGAAGTTTAAGTTGACAGTTGTATGTCGAATGCTATGTATCAAATGATAAGTGAAATACAAGTAGTTTGTTGTTTTTAAGTTGAAAAATGTGACATCCTGATTTTGTTGGAATTTTTAAAGTACTCTGATTTTTATTAATATTCGATGGGTAGAATTGGGGTGTTACATTAGTGGTATCAGAGCAAGTCGGTTTGTCCGGCCAATGTTGTCTAATGTTGTTTGTCCCTTAGTACTCGACATGTGTGTGAAACACTGTCGGTACTTGTTTGTTAGTTTCTAGTTGTTGTCTGCAGGTGTTGGTTTGAAACAAGTGGGGGAGAGGCTTATCTCCCAGACGTGTTGTTAGTATGTAGAAGTTGGTTCAAGGTGATGTTGATTGTAAGAGTGCAAATGTTGTCGAAGCGATGTTGTTGCGAACCGGCGAGAGTATGGACTCATGAATTCGTATCGGTCGAGTTCGAGATGTGTGTATATTATGGAGGGTGAATTGATTGAGATTAAGGAATTATCCCAAAGGAAATGTTAAGTTGGTGGATCAAGTCGGTAGATTAATATGCTTTGAGTATAGTTGGATTAAAGTCGAGTGATTCTCGTAGTGGGATGAAAAGAAAGGATGTTGGTGAATCTTGGAAGCAAGAGAGGGAAATGGAACTTATGTTCATCAACCTCAAATTCTGGTTTTTGTGATTTTGGAGCAGCTGTCAGTAAACGAGGTATAACTTTTGACTCGTGATTCGGATGGAAGCGGTTCTGGACTTTTTGGAAAGCTTACGAAATTCCCTACAGTTTGCATACAAGATTTGCCTTCAGGAGGTTTGTGAAGAGGGAGAAAAGTGCATTTTATTGTTTGGGTCTGATGCTGATTTTTGGAAAATTCTGCATACGGAAATTCTGAACCAGTCCCATTGTGTGGCTGATAACTTTTTACTCGTAAGTCGGATTTACGCGATTCTTGAAGTTCTAAAATCTACACAAAATTCTCTTCATTTTGGAATATGATTTTGTGATTGAGAGATCTGTATTGAAGGAGATATATATGGTTGAAGTTGAGCGACATTTGCTGAAAAATTTGGAAGGATGAAAACAAGTGTGGAATATTATTAAGAATAAAATGTTGGTATTTGTAAGATGTGACTGTATCGGAGAATGTTGGAGATGGGAATTTATGTTGAATGAGGATGATTAAGACGATGATGTTAAGTAAAGGTAATGTTGAGAGAAATGTGAATGTTGATTTGTGTTGCTAAGAATTTTCACCTTGGTTGAAAGTTGTAATTGGAGCAAACTGAATTGGATCGTTCTCAATGTTGTAGCGATTTCGGTGTTGGAAAAATATTTAAAGTCGTGTTGTACTATGAACGTGCATAAGAGGATGCGTAATGGATTTTGAACGTTTTTGTATCGTTGACGAAGTTGAAACTAAAGAAACTAAGAGTGGCATTGGTAAGCCTTAGAAAGTTGGCGGAGCATTATGCTTACGGACTTTGGGCACAAGTTGAAGTACGCTATTGTGTTGGGTACTGATGATTTATTTCACCGTTATGGTTGTCAGCTGTCTATTGACAAATTGAGGAACTGATCACCCTTAATCCATTGTTGATAGTAGACGGAGTCATAATTGATGGATAGATGTGTCGTGCCAACTAGTATAGTATGTACGTTGAATTGGTCAAAGTCAAGCCAAGTGCTTGAAGGTTGTTTGTTTTTGCTGATACAAGTTCATATGTTAGAATGTTAGTTGAATTTAAGGATGGCAGCACGAAGCTGTGTTTGATTGATGAGTAGTATGGAAAAATTTCAGTTGAGACTGGATAATGTGAGAGTTGAGTTACAGGTAGAACAAGAAGTTAAATTATAAGTTGATTTGTAAAAGTGGAGTTTTGGTTGGTAAAGATGATTTATCTTGTTGAATTTAAGTGGACTCAGGTGTCAAATGTTGTTGTAATGTTGTTATGCGCCTAAGGTGATTTTGGGAACTATGTTGATAAAAGATAGTAAAGTTGTAGTTTATGTGTGGTGTTAACGGGGAGATCCCGAAGAGTTAAGTCGAAAGCCTTGGTATTATGTCGATTTTGATGATTGGAAGTTGGAGGTCAACTGAGTAGAGTTAGTACCTTGAGAGTAATCAGAGTGCGCAGCGAACGCGTAGTGTATTGCGGTTGTTTAGACGTGAATTGTACCGATGTTGATATTTGGTTACGTTGAGGTTGTGTTTAAGTTGGTATTCTTATGTTGTTGTGTTCTGGTTCTTAAACCGGTAAATTCTTAAGTTGGTTACTTCTTATGTTGCGATGTTAGTTGTCAATTGCATCACTTGGGTAGTATTCGCGTTGTTGTCGCCGTTGAGGTTAAGAACCGTTGTTTGTGTTATATGTGGAGTTGCCTTGCGAGGACGAGATTTGATTACTCGGAAGAATTAAGTTGTTGGAATAGTCGTGTCGGATAAATTTTCGAGGACGAAAATATTCTAAGTGGGGGAGAGTTGTAACGCCTGAATTTAATTAATTAGTTAATCAAATTATTGAAGGATTTAATTATTGGATTTAGACGAAGTTGAGAATTAATCGGAGTAGTTGGATTTGTCGGTATTATTTTAAGAGGCGTATTGGGATTATTAAGTTAAAGTCGGATTTTAGTCGGTTAAATCGGAGGAATAATATTAAGAATAATATTATTTATTTATTGGACTATCTTATTTAATTAACTAAGTTGAATTGTTGGACCATTTGGTTGATAATCGGAATTAATCTATTAAGTCGGGAGTAAGTAGTTGGTCGCGAATTATTATTTCGGTTAATTTTGTGTTTCGAAGAATTAAGTCGTTAAGTCGGAATATTAGTCGGAAAGTCGAAGAAATAATATTATAAGTGATATTATGGATTATTGGAGCATGTTGGGTAATGGGCTTGGATTTCGTCGGGATTAGCAATTAAGGGGTGTATGACTTAGGCCCATTAGTTGTTATATTGGATTATTATTATTATTATTATTTTAATAATAAGAAAAAGAGAAGAGGAATTAGTCAAGAGGAGAAAGAGGAACAGAATGGGAGAATGGGAGAACGAGGAAATTGGAGAAAACGGTTACGAGAAGTTGCCGTCGGAAAGCCGATCGGAGATTCGAGCCGCCTTCAATCTAGGTAAGGGTGGGATTCGAATTTTATAACCGGGACGTGTCGTTGGTGATGTGATGTTGAATATGTTATTGATTAAGTTGTAGGTCGAACGACCAAGGTTGGATTAAGTTGATGCAAGTGGTTCATGTTTAAGTTGTTGTTCTCGTTGTTGTTATTGCGTTGTTGTTGTTGTGACGTCGTGGTTATTGTTGCATGCATACATTTGCATTGATTAAGTTGGCCTTGATGGCACCTGTTTAAGTTGGCCTTGATGGCACCTGTTTAAGTTGGCCTTGATGGCATCCGATTAAGTTGAAAATGCCTCGATAACCTGGCATATGTTTAAGTTGGGAGTTTTACTCCGATGGTACCACATGCATGTGCATAGTCGAGTCGCATCCTGTGTCGTATTAGTTATGTTGTTTATGTTGATCAAGTTGATGAAGTTGTCTTATGTTGCTTAAGTCGAAAGTTGTTTATGTGGATTATGTCGATGAAGTTGCTTATATGATTATGTTGATAAAGTTGACTATGTTGATGTTGAAGAAGTTGATTAAGTTGATTATGTGATTATGTCGTAAATGTTGATGTGTGTAATAAGTTGATAAAGTATGTTTATAAATTGCGGGTGATTGGTAAGTGGTTGTTGTTGGATAGTAGTGAAATTGTATGATTCTATCTAACATATTAATTATCATACTTTTGTTATATTATTCGATATCTCACCCCTTCTGTAATGATGTCACCTATTATGGGTAATTGAGCAGGTACTCAAGATTGCAGTTGGATGTTCGAAGTAGCTTTATGAAGTCTTTAGTTGCTGTTAGTTCGAGTTGGTGTCATGCTCTGATACGTAGCACTCGGGGGGGGGGGGGGGGGGGGGGGGGGGGGGGGGGGAATGTTTTGTTTATGTCGTTGTTATTATAAGTTGATGAATAGTTGTTATTACTAGTTGTTTGAAGTTGTTCCTAAGTTGTTGTTATTACTAAATGTTGAATAATATTAATTTGAAAATTGTAATAACTGAATAAAGTTGTGAGTGAAGTTTAAGTTGACAGTTGTATGCCGAATGCTATGTATCAAATGATAAGTGAAATACAAGTAGTTTGTTGTTTTTAAGTTGAAAAATGTGACATCCTGATTTTGTTGGAATTTTTAAAGTACTCTGATTTTTATTAATATTCGATGGGTAGAATTGGGGTGTTACATGTGGTGAATCAGGTTCGACGCAACAATGTAGCAGCAGAGAACAATTTGGCAGCCTTGGTCGAAAGAATAATGGCTCGAAATGGCCTGAATATGGGTTTTTCTAGGCCAAATTTTACTTCGCCTATAGTAGACTATATACTTCAAGCTGAATTGCCTCCCAGGACAAAAGTACCAAAGTTTACTAAGTTCTCAGGAGATACTACAGAATCTACCGTCGAACATGTGGCGCGCTACCTGGTCGAAGCTGGTGAGATTGCGAATGATGAGAGCCTGAGGGTGAAGTATTTCCCTAGTTCCCTCACTAAAAATGCATTCACATGGTTCACTACATTACCATCTGGTTTGATTTGTAATTGGACCCAGTTGGAACGTTTGTTCCATGAGCAATTTTACATGGGTCAGACGAAAGTTAGTTTGAAAGAATTGGCTAGTGTGAAATGAAAGTTCAATGAGCCAATAGATGATTACTTGAATAGGTTTCGACTATTCAAGGCTAGATGTTTTACACAAGTGCCTGAGCATGAGCTTGTCGAAATGGCCGCTGGTGGCCTTGATTACTCTATCAGGAAAAAACTGGACACCCAGTATTTGAGGGACATGGCCCAGTTGGCTGACAGAGTTCGGCAGCTAGAGCGTCTCAAAGATGAGAAAGCTAGGGTGAATAAGAACAAGAAGGTAGCTTACGTCGAATACCAGGAGGGCATTGAAGAACTGTATGATGAGTCTGTTAGGTTCAACGAAAATGAGATAGACCTTGCTGAACTTAAGAAGGTCCCTCCTTATTCTTGTAAATTATTAGTTCCTTCGAATGGAAAAAACCCTGTCGAAACCGAAAAGAATGATAGGTTCCCAAAGAAAACATACACTTTCGACATCACTAAATGTGACGAAATTTTTGATTTGTTAGTTAAGGATGGTCAAATATTAGTGCCTCCTGGTGCTAAAATACCGCCTTTAGAGCAAAGAAAAAAGAGAGGTTTTTGTAAATACCATAATTACTTGGGTCATAAGACGTCTCAATGTTTTATTTTCAGGGATTTGGTGCAGAATGCTATTCAGGAGGGAAGGCTCAAATTTGGGAAGAAAACTAAGACCCAGATGAAGATTGATACCAACCCCCTTGAAGTAGTCGAAGCAAACTATGCAGAGCCTGAGGAGGTCAACATGGTCGAACTGGTTGAATTATCTGACAGCAGATCGGATAGTGTTAGTACCAACGAAGCTCTTGGCAGAAATGCCACGGTGGTGGAGATTACTGAGTACCTTACCAATGAAGTTGTGTTTATTAGAGAGGCTGGAGAAATGGATGGCTATCAGCTTGAGCATTTGATATGTATGGCTGCTGAACATTACTTTAGTACCTCTTCTGAAGTTTAAAGGTTCAACACTGAAACTACAGTCGAGACCCATGCTGAAGTTGAAGCACCAAAATTGCAGATGGTGACAAGAGAGATTGCTGATCATTTTAGACAGATGGACGAGGCTGCTGCAAGCCTTGATATTGACTTTTCTAAGATGCGTTTAAAAGATGAAGTCAACGTGAACATGGTCGAAGTTACTGACAGACAGGCCATGGATATTGATGAACAAGAGGACTGCGACAAACTGCCTTATCCCAGAGAGGATGAGACCATCATTGATTTTCTCCACAGGTGCCAGGGGAAGAACTCTGACGTCATGTTGTGCCCTCGATGCAATGCTATCTTCGACAAAGAAGCTGCTCATGGCCTCCAAGCGGGGAAAGAGGCTAAATCTGGACGTGAGAGGAGAGCTGCTCAAAAGCCAGGGCGTTTGGACCCAAGGAAAGCTACTCAGGGACAATATGGCCAAGGCCACAAATTCCAAGGGCCAAGCAAGCTACTTTCAAGCCCAGTGGCGAGAGTACCAACTGGAAGGTGGGTTAAACCCGTCGAAGCAGCAGGAAAAGGGAAGCAAGGATGGAAAAGTTTCGATGTGGCTAGAGGTTCTTCCATTGAGTATAGGAAAGAATTCAAGTCCTCCAACAAAGCTGCCTATGTTTCTGAAAATTACAAAGGAAAGAATCCCATGTCTAGGTCCCAGTGGAGGAGAGAACAGAGGCGAAGGAAGGCTCTAAGAGAAGCTCAGGCTAAAGATTCGACGGAGACTAGCACTAATGTTCCGCTAGCTAGCAACAAAGGTGTTGGCATGAGAACAACAAACTAGCTGCCAGTGGGTCGAAAGCTGTTTACTTCCAAGAAGGAAGAAGCTGAGAAATTTGTTGTTGAAACAGTTGAAGACGAAGCGTCGACCCACAATTTTGATTCAGACTCTAATGCTTCTTTGAACATCATTGTCAACGTAGTGTTAGTAATGCCAAGGGAATATGACAGAGTGACTGAAGTGGAAAATTTGGATGCCAACGCTGAGGCAGAAATGGCAGCACACCAACCTATGTGCTATTATGTAATGAACAACGGCTGTGTCGAAGAACAAAATGCTTTATTTGAGCGACCAACTGAGGCCATGAAGGGACACTTGAAGCCTCTGTATATTACAGGAAAAGTAGAGAACGTGGTTGTTAATAAGATCTTGGTGGATTGTGGGGCTACTATCAATTTAATGCCACATTTTCTGCTAAGTAAAATTGGTAAATTCGACACTGGTCTTAAACCCCACAACATGGTCCTCTCCAACTATGAAGGGAAGATTGGGACCACTCTTGGTGTCTTACAGGTTGACTTGATTGTGGGTACAGTGACAAGACCCACCTTGTTCATGGTGGTCAAAAGCAAAGCTAACTACAACCTTTTGCTAGGAAGGGAATGGATCCATGGCATTGGGGCAGTACCTTCATCAATGCACCAACGAATAACAATCTGGAGGCCTGATGGAATAGTAGAAAACATCGAAGCTGATCAAGGCTACTTTAAGGTGCCTGTTAATCATGTCGAGGGTGCTGAGTTCGAAAAAAATTTGGCGCATATTGCGCCTTGTACTCCAGCTGAATTTGATCTCACCCCAGATGACCACGCGTTCTGCTCATTACACTTGCACCCACTGAAGGGGTTTCGATGAGACAGAGAAGTCGTAAGAGAAGAAGGCAATGTCCCATACTATGGGTTGCCTGAGGTTGACCCCACAGGCTGGGGGAGTGAATTCAGTAAAAATGACTGAATTCGACGCATTACAAAGAATTTTGGCCTATGTGGCCGAATCTAAGTTACAAGCGGCTTTAGAGGCTGCACACAACCACATGGTTGTCGAAGCCAAAACTCAAATTTGTGAAGTAGACCCTGGTAAGGACTTTGAACCTGAGCCACCTGATGGGCCTCAAATCGAAGACCAAAACCAAAGGCTTGATGCTGTTTATGATAATGAGCCTTTAGGTTTTGAAAAGGATCCACTGTCAGATAATATTAAAATGCTGGCGCAGGATCCTTTGGAAGAAATTGACTTGGGTGAAGGGGGAGTAAAAAGGCCTACTTATATTAGCGCTAATCTCGACCCACTACTCAAAGTTGAAATAGTCCAACTATTGAAGGAATTCAAGGATTGCTTCGCTTGGGACTATGATGAAATGCCTGGTTTGAGGAGAGAGCTTGTTGAACATAAGTTACCAATCATACCTGGGAAAAAGCCAGTCAAGCAAAATCCAAGACGGTTTGCCCAAACAATCCTTTCCAAGATCAAAGAGGAAATTGAAAGGCTACTTAGATGCAAGTTCATCCGTACAGCTAGGTATGTCGAATGGCTAGCTAATATTGTACCAGTCATTAAAAAGAATGGTTCTTTAAGGGTCTGTATAGATTTTAGAGATCTAAATTCTGCAACCCCTAAAGACGAATATTCTATGCCTGTGGCAGAAATGCTGATTGATTCTGCTGCAGGACATGAATACTTGAGCATGTTGGATGGTTATTCTGGTTATAACCAAATATTCATTGTTGAGGAAGATGTCCCAAAAACTGCTTTTCGATGTCCAGGGGCATTAGGCATTTATGAATGGGTAGTAATGCCTTTTGGTCTGAAAAATGCTGGGGCAACTTACCAGAGAGCAATGAATTCAATCTTTCATGATTTTATTGAGACTTTTATGCAAATATATATTGACGATATTGTTGTTAAGTCCTTTTCAGGAAAAGATCATATAAGCCATCTTCGACATTCCTTTGAAAGGATGAGAAAGCATGGTCTGAAAATGAATCCTCTCAAATGTGCTTTTTGTGTGCAGGCAGAGGATTTCTTAGGCTTTGTGGTCCACAAGAAGGGGATCGAAATTAACCAGAATAAAACCAAAGCCATTATGGAAGCCAAAGCGCCATCAACAAAGAAGGAATTGCAGTCTCTCTTAGGCAAAATAAATTTCTTTAGGAGATTTATATGTAACTTAAGTGGGAAAACGCAAGCCTTTTCACCATTGCTTCGATCTAGCAAGGATGGGTTCGACTGGGAGCAAGATCAGCAGGAAGCCTACGACAAGATCAAGGGGTACCTGAGTCACCCCCCCATTCTCTCACCACCTCGTGGAAATAAGTGTATGAGATTATACATAGCTGCGCCAGATAGAACTTTAGGGAGCATGTTAGCTCAAGAGAATGATGATGGCGTCGAAAGAGCCGTTTATTACCTTAGTAGAGTTTTAAATGATGCAGAAACTAGATATAGCATGATTGAAAAATTATGTTTATGTTTGTATTACTCTTGTACCAAATTGAAGCATTATATAAAACCAGTTGATGTGTATGTTTCTTCTCGTTATGACGTTATTAAACATATGTTGTCCAAACCTATTTTGCATAGTCGAATTGGAAAATGGGCATTAGCATTAACTGAATATTCTTTAACTTATAAGCCTTTAAAAGCTGTTAAAGGACAAATAGTGGCAGACTTTATAGCTAACCATTCTACAAATGAGACCCCCCTGAACTATCTTGATGTGGAACCTTGGAAGTTATATTTCGACTGGTCGAGCCACAAAGATGGTACAGACATAGGAGTACTTGTTATTTCTCCCAATAAAATTCCAACAACACTTAAGTATAAAATCGAAGGTCGTTGTTCTAACAACAAAGCTGAATATGAAGCTTTAATTGCTGGACTTGAAGTATTGTTGGAATTGGGGGCAACTCATGTCGAAATAATGGGAGATTCAGAACTGGTCATAAAACGAGTGACCAAAGAGTACAAGTGCATAAAAGAAAACTTGATTATGTACTTTGTAGTTGTGAATCGACTGTTGAAAAAGTTCGACGCAGTTAGTTTTCGACACATCCCTAGGCTGGAAAACCAGGTAGCTAATGACTTGGCTCAGATTGCATCAGGGTATAAAGTTTCGAAAGACAAATTACAAGATGCAATCGAAGTCGAAGTCAGAGGAAGGGTGGTGTCGGTAGGATTAGCCCCATCAGACTTGGAAGAAACTAAGCTTGGATATGTTGACGAAGATAGTATAACTGACAAGGATTGGAGGAAACCTATAATGGATTACCTGAAAAATCCAATAGCTTCGACAGAAAGGAAAATCAAGTATCAAGCTTTAAGTTATGTCTTGTTGGGTAATGAATTATTCAAAAAGACTCCTGAGGGAATATTGCTTAAGTGCCTCAGTGAGGCAGAAGCATACTTAGCCCTTTCGACAGTCCATAGTGGAGCATGTAGGGCACATCAGGTCGGCCATAAAATGAAATGGTTGTTGTTTCGACAAGGCATGTATTGGCCTACCATGTTAAAAGATAGTATGGAATTTGCTAAGGATTGTCAGGAATGTCAAGTTCATGCTGGCATCCAACACGTCCCTGCAAGTGAGCTGCACTCTATAATAAAGCCTTGGCCTTTCAGAGGATGGGCTTTGGATTTGGTTGGAGAAATTTGACCAGCATCATCTAAAAATCATAAGTACATTTTGGTGGGTATTGATTATTTTACCAAATGGGTCTAAGGGTGATCTCAGTGAGGCAGAAGCATACTTAGCCCTTTCGACTGTCCATAGGGGGGCATGTGGGGCACATCAGGTAGGCCATAAAATGAAATGGTTGTTGTTTCGACAAGGCATGTATTGGCCTACCATGTTAAAAGATTGTATGGAATTTGCTAAGGGTTGTCAGGAATGTCAAGTTCATGCTGGCATCCAACACGTCCCTGCAAGTGAGCTGCACTCTATAATAAAGCCTTGGCCTTTCAGAGGATGGGCTTTGGATTTGGTTGGAGAAATTCGACCAGCATCATCTAAAAATCATAAGTACATTTTGGTGGGTATTGATTATTTTACCAAATGGGTCGAAGCTATTCCATTACCAAATGTTGATCAAGAAGATGTGATTGAATTTATCCAGAAGCACATCATCTATAGGTTTGGAATCCCAGAGACAATTACAACAGACCAAGGATCAGTCTTCACTGGTAGAAAAATGCAAGAGTTTTCTAAAGAAATGGGATTCAAGCTTGTAACGTCCACACCTTATTATGCTCAAGCTAATGGCCAAGTCGAAGCAGCAAATAAAGTAGTTATTGGGTTGATAAAAAAGCATGTGGGGAAAAAGCCAAGAAATTGGCACAGGACATTGGACCAAATACTCTGGGCATGTCGAACGTCCCCTAAAGAGGCAACTAATACTACCCCATTTCGACTGACTTTTGGTCATGATGCAGTTCTGCCTGTGGAAATTTATATTCAATCAATAAGGATTCAAAGGCATCATGAGATTCCATCTGAATCTTATTGGAATATGATGCTTGATGAATTAGTAGACTTAGATGAAGAAAGGCTTCATGCATTAGAGTTGCTGAAAAGGCAAAAGAAAAGGGTGGAGAAGTCTTATAACAAAAAGGTCAAGATTAAAACCTTTTCAACTGGAGATCTAGTGTGGAAAGTGATCTTACCTATGGATCGAAAGACCAGATCTTTGGGGAAGTGGTCTCCTAAGTGGGAAGGTCCTTTTCAAGTTATTAAGGCATTTAGTAATAATGCTTATGAGATTCAAGAGATGGAGGGTGATCTAAGAGTCTTAAGGGTAAATGGGAAATATTTGAAAAAATATAAGCCTAGTTTACAAGAAATTCATATTAAGACGTAAATTTTATTCAAATTATAAAAGCCAAAATAGCCCATGTGAGGCCAAAATGGCATACAAAGGAAAAACAAGTACAATAACATAAAACCCAGAAGAAAGATTATTCATAGTCTCTCCAATTAATAGAGTTGAGGAAGGCAACATAATCTTCGTCAGCTTCATCATCAGAGTTTTGTGCTTTGGAATGTTCTTTCTTGGGGACCCTCATCTTGGTTTCTCTCTTCTTGGCGCGAGATGTTGCTCCAGTTGAAGTGTTATTGAGGGCAGTGGTTGTTACCTCAACTTTCTTTGTCTCTCCAGCCACCTTCTTGGTCATTGCTTTCTTTGAAGAAGTACTCATGCTTGCTGTGGTAGGTGCAAAATATCCCAAGAGGGAAGAAGGTTTTATAGAGGCAAAGCTTTGTAAGGATTGGCCAGTCAACGATGGAAATACGTGAAATGACCCTTGGGAATAGACCCTAGGGTTGCGCTATTAATATTCCTTTATGAAATAGAAACTTGTGCCGTTGGAACACTAAGCTGTTTAAAAGCTGCGCTATTTTCATGATTTCCAAGAAAAGAGGCAGAATACTTTAACTACTCAGTTAGCAAAGTTTGAGAGAAAAATTTGTAAGTCGAAGAGTTAGTAGCAAACAGAAGAATTTAGATAAAGGCCATAGGGTATTAAGTTTGTTTGTACATGGGGCCTTAAAAGGACCATAAAACATGATGAACAAAAAGTAGAACTACAAACAAGAAATCATATGACAATCAGAAAGGGAGCTTCGACTTCAACTCAAGGAAGTTGACCTTGTGATTCTGAAGGCGTTTCTCACATAGAGCTTTGTTGAGTTTGACTGCTGAAAGTTCTTTTTCAAGCGTTTGGGCCTTGTCAAGGAAGTCTATGGTGCGCTTCAGCTCTCTGGCATTTCAGTGTCGTCGAACTCTCCCAGCTCAAGGTTGCGTTTTTCAGCCTTAGAAATCTTATTCTGCAGCTCTTCAATTTGCTGCTTCCAGTCATCAATGTTCTTTTGGTTCGACTCCACTTCTGCCTACCTTTTCTGTTGTTCAGTCTCTAGACTTTCGACCATAGCTTCTGATGCATGCTCTTCATCCCAAGCTGAAGCTTCCAATCCAGTTGTGATTTCAATGTTATCTTAGATCTTGGGAAGGAGCTTGAAGTCCTCATACATTTGATTTACTAAAGCAGTTAGCTCCAACAGGAATTCAGAAACATCTTTGCTAAGGGTCGAAAGGTCCAGTTTCTGAAGGCTGTCTTTCAGAAAGAGAGGAGCAGTTTGGTCTGAAAGTAAGACATTGTGGATGTCTCCCTTGAAGAATTTGTCCTTGATTTTTTGAAGGATAGGGCTGGAAAAATCATCTGGAACTGGACCCCCAGAGCTGGTCGAAGTGCTGAGACTGGTACCTGAAGAGCTGTACTTCTTCTCAAGTATCATCCTGGCATACTCTCGAGGATTCGACCATTTGAGGGCAGCCAAGGGGTCTCTTGTAGGGGGTCCTCCAGCAGTCGAAGTGACTGTAGGTCCAGGAGTTAGAATGTTGGCAGGACCTGGTCCAGCCACAGGTGTGTGGGCTTGATCTTGCTCAGTCCTTTCCCTCTCTTCTTCTTGTTCTTTATCTTCTTCGACTTCCTCCTCCTCTGCTTCGGTGGGCCTTTCTTCTGTGTCCATACCAATAGGCTCTGTTTGGTCGAAAGGTTGTTGATGAGAAACATCATCATCTTCATGATCAGAACCATCGGTCTGGGATTGTTGAGTAGTGGTCCTGGCAGGAGAACTTTGGTTTGTTTTATCTGCTGCAGGAGGAGGAACTGTAAGAGGGATAGGTTGGTTAATTTCGCTGATTGAACTATATCCAGAACCAAGGTCAGAGGTAGGGTGATAAGTTGGCTCACCTTGGCTATTCAGCAGACTTGTTGTAAAGCTGAAGGAAGGTTGTGGTGGGTTAGAACCAACTACATCAGCCTAAAAAACCACAAGTAAAGGGAATAAGATTGAGAGAAGTCTTAGGGAATCCAAATACTGAATGAAGATAGTACGTATACCTGTACAGCTGCAGCATCAGGACTTGAGTTCGCACTCTCAGGATCGCCAGCAGTCGTTTTCGACGCAACCCTGGAGAGTTGTTTCTTGACACCACTACCAGCAGGTGTCTTCTCAAGGATTCTTGCTGCCTTTGAGGGAGATTGGGTGATGGTTCCAGAAGCTTTGACAAGCTTCCTTTTCTTCTTAACTACTATCTCCTCAGGGGACTCATCATCAGTATCTGTAGGAACAACTGCTTGAGCGCCTTTCTTGCCCTTTTTTGAAGGCGTTGGAGGTTTTCGAGCAGCCTGAAAGGTGACGCAAATATTAGAGGATTGGTTACACAAAAAGACTTGGGCAAGGGATATAAAGTACCTTTGTGCCTTCAGTGTCCTTTTCGACCTTCGCAGCACCCTTCGATGAGCTGGTCTTCCTGGCCATGGCTGAAAGACAGACGATTATTACAAGGTTAATAATTGAGTGGTTAGTTAAAAAATCACAAATCAAGGGCCTCAAACCTTCATATATTTCGGATTCGACACGGACATCCTCGACCCCTATATGAAGGTGTCCTTTGAAACTGTCCAGCGTATGTTTAGTCGCAACCACCCGCTGGGCTTTCGGTTGAGACTGCTGTCGAAGGAGTTTTAAGTGCTCACCACAGACAAACCAGTCTGGAAATGGGGGGGGGGGCAAGTGCCACTCCAAAATCAGCGTTAGGCAGTCGAGGGAACTTTGGAGGAAAGAGTTCAAAAGCTACCTTATAACGTTTCTCAAGGGGAAAGTTTGAAGGGATTTTCAACTGATCCATTTTTTGTAGAAATTTCTCCTTCAAAGTAACAGCAGCCTCACGAACGGTTCGGCTAATATCATCTGGTCGATAGATAGTTTCAAAGTACTTTTGAAAGGCTTGAATTTATTTGACATGAATGAACTTACTCTTCTTGGTCTTCTCCTGCACATCAAGAAAAGCTTGGTCAAGTAAGGAAGAGAAAGCAGCAACATCAAGAAATTGCTCATTGTAGTACTTCGACCACCAGTTATGGAAGGGTTTGGTACACAAGAAGGTGGGATGAAAATACACAGGGGAAAGGGTTGCTTTCCTAGCGTTCCACCGGTCGAAAGTGACTGCAACATCCCCTTCATCAAAGTTGGCGGTGTGAAGGACCACATGGCCTTTCTTCCCATATAGACACTTGGGGAAAATCTGAGCCAACCCAAATTGTCGAGAGACAAGATTTGGTTGGTAAGCAATTAAGGCTGCCATGTCTCTCCCAAGATTCAGCCTTTCAACGATAAATCTAGGAATCAAGAAGGCTTCCCAGATTGAAACAGATTCGGTGTCGAGTTTGGTGGAGGAATCAGGGAATGGCCTGGTGAACCACTCAGGTCCATATTTCCTCTCAGCAAAGGGAGCCATACTAGGTGTGAACTCATGCCTTTTTGCAAACATCATAATATAACTGGAGAAGGCTCTCTTGAGAGTTTCCCCATCGTCATTGGGCGTAAGTATCACCAGGCGGGTACCTTCGACCCTCCTCTCTTTGATTTCAGCAGAATCTTTATCGACCTGACCTTTCCTGGGAAGGCTAGCTTCAAAGGTTGCATTGAGCCACAACTGAAGTAGCCAGAGAGGGCCATTCAAGTGAACAGTACCTTGGACCTCCAAGTCTTTGAGTCGAGCTGCCCCTTCGCTGAGAGACTCGTAGAGGTTCACCAGAATCAACCCACTAAGGCAAACTCCTCTATTGTTGTGAAGTTGGTTGGCCAGAGTGAGATACTTCTTGGCCACCTGCAGGGATTTTGAACAAAAAATATACCTCGACAGCCAAACGGTGAGGAAGGCAATGTGTTCCTTATCAGTGATTTCTGCAGTATCACGTTTGTGGTGGTTGATGAAGTGGGTGTACGTGAGTTTGGAGTCAGAGATCCCTATGGTATCCTCTGCATCAGTATCAGGGTCATAGGAAATGCCATCTGGTCGAAGACCTGTAATGGCAGCAAGGTCGAAGAGTGTGGGAGTAACCATCCCACAAGGAAGATGAAAGGTGTAGTGGGTGATATCCCAAAAGTAAAGCGATGCTGCCAGCAAGTTCAAACAATAAGGGATGTTGGTTTTCGACAGCATAAGCAGATCATAGATTCCAATAGTTTTCCAATGATCAGCTTTGATCCTTTCCATTTTGGTCATCCAAAGGTCAAAATCCTTTAAAGGATTGATAGCTCTTACCAGCCTCGTACCATCATGAAGGTACCTCAGATCCATTTTCGTCAGAGTGGGTGTATTAGGAGAGGTTCCATCCTCATTAGGGTTGCTTTTTTGCCCTAAAGGTCTAGACTTACGGTAAGAAGGAAAGAACTCAGCCAGTTTTTCATTGGTAGGTTTTACATCAGCTAGGGGGCCACCTAAAGCATAGGGTTTATCAGATACAAGGAGAGGGATCATTACCTGAGATTCATAAATGCTCCTTGTTTCTTCAAGAAGAGGCTCTGACATGAATTGTTGGTTCTTTACCACCTTTGGCCCAGGTATGTTTGAAAATGGCGGGAGAGTTTGCTCGAACGGAGTGGTTTTACCCTTTTGGTTTTTCGTTGCTTGGGGAACGGTTTGAGAAGACGCCATTGTTGGAAGTTGAAGAGAAAACGAGAGTGTGTTCTGAGTTTTCTTGAGAGAGTTTAGAGAACAAGAAAAATAAGTTGCAGAAAAGTTTGAGAATGCGAAAGTTCGTAAAATTGGGGAAAACGGGTATTTATAGATGTTTTTAAGATGAGGGGACTGTGAATCCACCGTTAAGATAGATACGATAGTGGGACACGTGTCCTCTTTGGAGATCGTTGGATGGTGGTGGTTGTGGTCAGACTGTAAATGCTTAATCCCAAGAAAAGTGATGATGAAAACTGTTCACGAATACGGCTGAAAAGACGTTTGGAGATTTGCCATCATGACATGACGTCATAAGCATGGGTGAAAGAAACTGAATAGTTTCTGGATCGTGGGTTGGTCAGTTATGACCATATCTCTCATAGTCGAATGATCAGGCGTCGAGACATTATTTTATCAAAAAATGACCTTCCTACCAATACTGGCGAAAGGGCATTTTTGGGGGGCAATTTGTTAGCTCCTAATTTCGACGCTACATGATTTCAGACAGTTTTGCTTTAAAAGAAGTTATTCTTTAAAATAATAAAGCTAAAAAAAGAAGGCTTCGACTAGAAGGCCTTCGACCATGTTTGTGGAATGCCTGAGTCGAAGAGAATGATGTTAGGACTTCAAATATTACTAAGTCCAAGGAGTCAATTCGACACGGTGAAGTGGCTATGGATAATGCGCTACAGTTACAACTGAATAGTGGAGGGAAGTTCCACTATTTGAATTTGAAAAGAGGACGGGTGGAGAAGATCCAGATCGTGAAGACATGCGAAGTGCCAAGTGGCGTAATCTAAGAATAAAACCGTCAAATGGTGGTTACATTAGAGTATTATAAATAGGTTAGTCTTAGAGTTAGAATAGTGTGAAAAAATCAAATTGTACAAGTAACTCTATATTCACTCAAAGTATCCAGTGTGTCGAGAAACCAGTGAAGTGAGAATGTACGTGATTGTAATCACCATTATCCGTTATTGCAATGCAATTTACTTTGAAGTTTTTGTTTTAGATTCTTTACTTTGAAATCTTTTTCCACGAACTTTTGCCTTTCAAGTCATTTACATTACCCAGTCTTTACTTTGCAGTTTTACATTAAAAGCCTTTACTTTTAAGCATTTACCTTTTTTGCATTTTAAGATCTTTATGCATTTCTTTCCAGCATTTAACTCCAGTTTTTCTTTATCAAACCTTTACATTCAGCCCTTTTCTTTTCTTTGATGTATTGTTCGACTTAGTTATTTCCTTTATCTTTATTGCTTTCCTTTACACTTCAAACACCCCTTTTTATTTATGTGCATTGTCGAAAGGCATACTTTACCAAATCGTGAAATATTCTAAATACACATACAGCACATGTCCTAGGATCAATCTGATCGATCCTGTAAGTTACTAGAACTTTATAGTTTTAGAAGATCAGCGGTTGTTTACCAATTTTCAAGGTAAACACCTACACAACTTGAAACTCTTTTTGCAAGCAGCATAGCAAATATATAACCTCTTGAAATAAGGCCTTGTATCCTCAACACTTTCTTGGACAAGTGTGACATTTAATTTAACAGTTGAGCCAGAATTTGTCCTTAAAATTTCATGACAGTAATCATATATTCATTTATAATCCCCTAAAAATGATCCATCAACCATATCCCTAACTGCAAATCTGCCCCTAATTACCTTTGTTTTGTTAACCCCTACGTTCCATTTATTTAGAGCCTTTTCCTTTATATCCTTTACCTTCATCTTAGAATTATTTTTTCAGTGAATTTTGAATCTTCTTGCTAAACCATTTGGTACTCATCATCTTCACATTGTATTCTCTAAAGCAATTGTGAATATCAATTATTTTCCTAAGTTGTCAAGTCTCCTCATTAGGCAACTTTCCACAATATGCAGACCACTGGCAGCCTTCCTTACACCCCACCCTCACTCTTTTGTCTGTCATTTTTTTAAAACTTTAGATCTCTCCCAAATCGAACAGTATAGGTTTGAATTGCTTCCTTAAAGTCACTTTTTGAACTAAAATAAGTTCACAGCTCCCATTTATAATTAGACATATCTTTCATTAACTTGAAAATGTGATACTTATTCCTTCTTGGTGCATCATTACCCTCACTATCACAGTCACTTTCTAACTCCTCACTATCATATGCACTTCCATTCTCATCTTCACTGTCTCCTTCTCATTTCTTTTTCTTTTTTTTACTAGTTTTTTCATGGTTTCCATCATATTCAACTAGGTTGTCTAAATGTTCTTCAGCATAACCCTCACTCGTATCAGAATCACTAATGAAACTTCCAAAGCACTATCATAATTATAAGTCTCATCCTCCCTGTCATCAGAGCTTGTAACAACAGTCAGCAAACCAAAATTAGTATATATACCATTATGCACCTCACCATCATTGTTCAAATCCTCAGGACCTACATTCAAACCCTTAACACCATCTTTGTTCAAACCATCAAGACCTACATTCACACCATCAGAACCTACATCAACACCCTTTACAACATCATTGTTCACACCCTCAACACTATCATTGTTCACACCCTCACAACCTTGCTTATCATTCTTAGTGACTTGTTCATAAAGATCTTCAAGTATGGCTTCTACCTCCGGGTTTAACACACTTGTAGGTTCTTCCTCCAAATTTATAGGTTCTTCTATAGAACTATCAACATATTCTAGTTAGGACAGGGGATGCTCTATATAAATATCAACTATCAAGTGTACCCTGCATAGGTCAGGACCTCTAACATAACCTTGTCATCATTAAGAACATTCATCCCAAAAGTGGGGTTGCTAAGTGCAAAATATACCTATTTTGTATATATGTTTCGTTGCACTTATCGATACTTTTTGGTTAATATCGATCGAATAAACCCCACTTTGTGTATAAATACGTTAGTTAGTATATATTTGTGTTTTTGATTCATTTATGTAACAATTGATAGTTTTCCATTCATTTTGTAGGTAATTAAGCATCGTTGGAGCAATGAGTAATAAAATCTCCAAGATGTGTGATTTGAAGCAATAAAAGGGAGCTGAAGAAAACCAGAAAGTTCAGCTTGTTCGCTTTGCGAAGGAGCCAGCGAACATTCGCTTTGCGAATGTCTGGCGAGTTCCCCAGCGAATGGTTCCGGTTTGAGGCAGAGGAAAAAGGAACCAAAGTTTGCTTTGCAAACTGGGCAGTGAGTATTCGCTAAGCGAATAAATCGTTAGCACTGCGAACTTCTGGAAATATGCAAAGGTGGTTATACATTTCAGAGGCACTTAAGTGCCATTTTTTTAGGCTCGCCTAGCGAGTAAAACGTTCGCAAAGCGAACGTGACAGATTTTGAAAGTGTATATATGTTATTTTCATTCATTTTTAGGTTATGTTTGGGGGTATTTGTTCCCAATTCATCAAACCTTCATTCTTTGTAGTTTAGAGCTTAGAAAAGCATCAATGGAGGTTGCAACTCGACGATTGGGGGTGAATGATTCTTGGATCGTGATTGACACCGCGAGAGATTTTGATTCCTCTTCTCTCTTCCCTTTGTAGTTTCCATTGTTGTGAGTTTGTATGTAAGTTTACCTTGATAGTATGTATATTCATTACTAATGGTGTTGTATAAAGCTCATTTTACAAATTAATGTTGGTGCCATGATTTCCTTATTTAGGTTTGAGTTGCGGTAGACATATCCTCTTTGAATTCGGATTTAGGATGAACATCTATTATGTTCTAGACTCTAGAGATAGATTTAGGCTTAATATTCACTTGAGTATCGAATCTTAATGCTTCCGTGTGGTCGAGTTGCGTGAGACATCGCCTCCGAGGCTATGCGATTGTTATCTCAACTTTACATTAGACATAACTTTTGTTGTGAGCGATACGTGATAATGTTGACGAGTGATTTAGGTTGAGTGCAACTGAGTAGTGAGTTTGAGTATTTGATAGAGTAGATGAAATGTAAACTCGAGAGTTCTCTACTCTCCAAAGAATGAATTCTTTTTATGTTCAATAGTTTTATTTCTCGCATTTACTTTTAAACCCAAACTCATTAACACAAGAGATTGTCGAACGGCATTCTTTCCCTCAAACCGATCTCCGTGCACACGACATAAATCCCGGAGGGAATTCTTTCCAAAAATAAATATTTTTGCTGCTTGCCCTATTCTGCAACCAACAAAATGGCGTCGTTGTCGGGGATTGGTTTTGATATTGAATCGCATTGCGATAGTTTCTTTGTTTTTGAGTTTTGTATATATCTTATATATTGTCTATTTCCATTATGTTTGTTCAAGTGTTGTATACATTTTGTTCTCGTAACATTTGTTTAAGTGTTTGGTTAGGACACTTGCTTTTGGTTTGCGCGGTGAGGCATCACCATGGCATGAAGGGAGGAAGTTACTAGCTAAGCATTGTAAAGGCGTCGAGCTTATGACGTAAAACAAGCATGTTGTATTATTTTCTTTTGTTGCGGTTTAGCTTAGGTAGTGTGGTGAGCATTCATTAAACAAGTTGTACTCGGATTTTTCGTGAAATTCTCAAATCTTCACTTTACAACTTGTTTAATGCATTTTCACCAGGTCTTTTAGTTTGTTTATACTAATAATTCTTGTGTTGTCAATGAGCTTGTTTTGAGTAGCTTGTGGAAATTTTAGGTGATGTTCCAAGTTTGATCGTTTTAACTTGCGGATGTATGGTAATGATATTGTTAAGTTTTGTACACGTCCAAGGTATGTATTTATCGCTTTCTTGACTTTAGCATATTCATGATACTTAGGCTCTTTACAAACTTCCATGCCATTCATTCTTTTGTATACTTGTTCTTGTTGTGAATCACTTTAGTTCCCAACCTTTTTGTGAGGTGGCTTTCATTTGTTCATATATGCGGAGTACCAACATTCTTGTTTTGATTGGATTTTATTATGTTGAATCTTTTGTTTGTGTTGATTATATGAAAGCATGAAAAGGATCAAGGCATTTTGTTTCATTTTGAGCACAACTACCTAGCCAAATAGTCACTCACCTTGTGAGTGTGTGATCATTTGTATCCCCTTTGAGCTTTTTTATCCATGTTTTATTTGAACTTAATGTTTGTCTATGAGTATTTAGTTCACTTATTTTTATTGGATTTTGTTTTTTCTTGAACCCTCAACTTTGTGTTGTTGTATGAATTTTTTCCTTGCCTTAGAAAGTAGAGAGTATTCACATGATGATGTGGTTGAATTCAAGTTGGGGAGAGAATGATTGTTTACTCATTGGTTGGTTTCTATGAGGATGAAAAAAGAAAAAAAAAAGAGAAAAATATAGAAAAGAAAAGAAAAAAAAAAGAAAGAAAAAGAAAATCCTTGAGAAAGGAAACAAAAAGAGTTCAAATAATTGTGCTAAATAAGTATTGTGTTTTGTGTAACACTTGGGATTTTGGAAGAAGTTGATTGGAATTTTGTGTTTAAGTCTTTGTGAGTCGATCACTCCCTTAGGTTTAGGCAAGTTTTTGTTTCAATTACCTTTAGAAATTGCCCCTTGTTTGTTTACCCGACCACACTACAACCTTGAAAGTCCTTGTGATTCTTGCTTTTATGTTTTCAATATGATTGTTGGATGTATGCATAATTTAGTCTTTTGTTTTCAAGATTGTTGTGTGAGTGTAAAGTACCTTATTTTGTGTTTTTCATCTACCGATGATTGTTTTTGCTAGGTGTGATTCACATTTGAACTTGTATTGTTTTAGAATGTTCGGCATGATTTTTGTATTGACTATGTTGTCGTCGTAGTTTAGTGGTAAGTATTTACTTTGTGTGTACCATATTTCATTTGAACCATACATTTATTTCTGTTTTTTAAAACTTGTTGATTCGTGATTCTTTGGTTTTTGCGTTTGTTTCTTAAGCTAGTTGATTCTTGTTTGAGGACAAACAAGTTTAAGTTGGAGATAGTTTGATAAGTGCAAAATATACCTATTTTTGTATATATGTTTCGTTGCACTTATCGATACTTTTTGGTTAATATCGATCGAATAAACTCCACTTTGTGTATAAATACGTTAGTTAGTATATATTTGTGTTTTTGATTCATTTATGTAACAATTGATAGTTTTCCATTCATTTTGTAGGTAATTAAGCATTGTTGGAGCAATGAGTAATAAAATCTCCAAGATGTGTGATTTGAAGCAATAAAAGGGAGCTGAAGAAAACCAGAAAGTTCAGCTTGTTCGCTTTGCGAAGGAGCCAGCGAACATTCGCTTTACGAATGTCTGGCGAGTTCCCCAGCGAATGGTTCCGGTTTGAGGCAGAGGAAAAAGGAACCAAAGTTTGCTTTGCAAACTGTGCAGTGAGTATTCGCTAAGCGAATAAATCGTTAGCACTGCGAACTTCTGGAAATATGCAAAGGCGGTTATACATTTCAGAGGCACTTAAGTGCCATTTTTTTAGGCTCGCCTAGCGAGTAAAACGTTCGCAAAGCGAACGTGACAGATTTTGAAAGTGTCTATATGTTATTTTCATTCATTTTTAGGTTATGTTTGGGGGTATTTGTTCCCAATTCATCAAACCTTCATTCTTTGTAGTTTAGAGCTTAGAAAAGCATCAATGGAGGTTGCAACTCGACGATTGGGGGTGGATAATTCTTGGATCGTGATTGACACCGCGAGAGATTTTGATTCCTCTTCTCTCTTCCCTTTGTAGTTTCCATTGTTGTGAGTTTGTATGTAAGTTTACCTTGATAGTATGTATATTCATTACTCATGGTGTTGTATAAAGCTCATTTTACAAATTAATGTTGGTGCCATGATTTCTTTATTTGGGTTTGAGTTGCGATAGACATATCCTCTTTGAATCCGGATTTAGGATGAACATCTATTATGTTCTAGACTCTAGAGATAGATTTAGGCTTAATATTCACTTGAGTATCGATTCTTAATGCTTCCGTGTGGTCGAGTTGCGTGAGACATCACCTTCGAGGCTATGCGGTTGTTATCTTAACTTTGCGTTAGATATAACCTTTGTTGTGAGCGATACGTGATAATGTTGACGAGTGATTTAGGTTGAGTGCAACTGAGTAGTGAGTTTGAGTATTTGATAGGGTAGATGAAATGTAAACTCGAGAGTTCTCTACTCTCCAAAGAATGAGTTCTTTTTATGTTCAATAGTTTTATTTCTCGCATTTACTTTTAAACTCATTTTAAACCCAAACTCATTAACGCGAGAGATTGTCGAACGACATTCTTTTCCTCGAACCGATCTCTGTGGACACGACATAAATCCCAGAGGGAATTCTTTCCGAAAATAAATATTTTTGCTACTTACCCTATTCTGCAACCAACAGGGGTCATTATAATAGATGGTGTCTACCTCAGTATAACCTAGATCTTTCAGTATACCAACCAATTCAAAGTAACTCCACCTATCTACATCTACTTTTAAATCATTATATTTTCCCCCCACATACACAGTTTCTTCAGAGTCCACAAACTCACCACTGTGATGAATTTTCAAACACAAATTTTCATACATTTCTAGCTAAGACAAGAAAACGCAAAATTATATAACAGATTACAAAAGGGGCGAAAACTATGGATTTCTAAACCCAGCTAACGAAACAACGAAAGGGGGACGAAGACTATGAACATACAATGATAGTACGAAAAGTAAATCCTGATAAAGACATTGTTAGAACTAACCTCGATTGAGACCTTTGTCATCTTCAACGCCTTCATCGTCTACAATGCCTTCTTCGTTCTCTCTGCTAGGGTTCCTCTTTCAATTTTTCTGAGAATGATAATTTAACTTACCTAAGCAAGGATAATCTAACTTACTTGCCACATAAGCAATAACTTACCACATCAACAAAGTTTATGAGGCTAATCTAACGTTTCTAAAAGAAAGAATAAACGTGGTACACTTTTGATAACTTAAGGGATCAAATTAGAAGTTTTAAAAGAAAGAAAAACAAAGTGGACCTAGAGGTATAAGTAAATGACTACAAAGGGTATTAAGCCAATTAAAAACTAAACCAAAACCTTTAGTACCTATTTTAAATTTTTTGAATTTTAAAACTCTACAAAAAAAGTAATTTTGTAAAATTATGCTACCAAACAACAAGTTTTATTATTATCAAATTTTAAAAATTTAAAAACAATTTTGTAAAACAAAATCAATCAAATTCTTACTACTACTTTTTTTTATTACTTGCTTTAAAGTCTGATAATATGTTAGACAACCAAAAACTCCACAGCAATCATTCATCTATAATGAATAACAATTTCATATTATGCAAATTTGTCTAGTATTGAATAAGTATCACATATTTTTCTGTTAACTAATTAAAAGACTATTTTTCAACAAATTGATTAGTGAAAACATTTGTCACGTGTACCGTTTGTCAAGGGAAAAATGAACTAACATATCAATCTTCAATAACTGCACTTAACTTTCAAAATTGAAAGAAAATGGTATTTAAAGTTTTTCACTATAAAACCCAAAATCAAATAATAAAAAGCACAAAATTAGAAGTTCAATAAAATGAAACTTTCCAAAGAAAAAAAAGGTTCGAAACTGCATTATAAATAAGACTGGAAATTAGTCGAGTCGAGTTGGCATCGTTTTAACTCGCCTCAACTCGTTAAAAATTGATTCAGCTCAAATCTCGGTTCGAGTTTAATACGAACTTTTTTAAAGCTTAAACTCGATTCGTTATAAATTCACAAACAATTTGATTCAATTCGTTAGATTTATTTCATTAAGTTCAACTCTATACTGCACGGATTTAAAAACCATTTTTTAAATATATTTAACATTTTAAAATAATATTTTTTTAAGAAGAAAATATTGAAATAAAATAAAATCTATCAGACTGGATTTAACTTTGTTAACAATGAAGAAAACAACCATGAAACTCCATGGTTGAAGCTTAAAAACAAGATAAGCAAAGTATAGAACTAGAAAAGAAGAAGAATAAGTGATAATTCTGTATTACTTTTCACTTGTCAGATTACAATGATCAATGTTACATATATACAACAGATAGTAGCTACACAATACTAAGCATACACTAACTGAATATGATCATTCTCACAAATCTGTTATGGCAGTTGCAAGTTAGTTACATTACTTGTATGAGAAGTTACTGATTTGCCCTTATCATCAATATCATTCAACACCCTCCCACAAGCTTGACCATGATATATGTCTATCATACCAAGCTTGGATACAAATGCTTCA
This sequence comes from Lathyrus tuberosus, assembly GCA_022829125.1. Classification (NCBI taxonomy): domain Eukaryota; kingdom Viridiplantae; phylum Streptophyta; class Magnoliopsida; order Fabales; family Fabaceae; genus Lathyrus; species Lathyrus tuberosus. The sequence goes on along the minus strand of JALAZF010000164.1, from coordinate 2,952,675 downwards.
AACTTTGGTGGAGCCAATGCTTTTGTTAGAAAATCAACAAGTTGTTCTTGAGTGGATATAGGCATGAGTTTCAAGACATTTTTCTGCACCTTTTCTCTAACAAAATGACAGTCAATTTCTAAGTGTTTTGTCCTCTCATGGAACACAGGGTTTGATGCAATGTGAATTGCACTTTGAGAGTCACAAAACAGCACAAGTTGTTTGTCACTTGCAACATCTAAATCCTTCAGCAAGTACAGTATCCATTGTAATTCACAAGTAGCAATGGACAAGGCTCTATACTCAGCTTCTGAAGATGACCTTGAGATGGTTGGTTGTTTCTTTGCTCTTCAAGATATAAGGGAATTGCAAAGGAAGAAAACAAAATCAGTGGTGGATCTTCTTGAATCATGACAGCCAGCCCAATCTGCATCAACATAACCTCTGATTTGTGTGTCTGAATTTCTAGGAAACATGAGTCATTTGCCAGGGTTTTGTTTCAAATATCTTATCATTCTACATGCAGCCTTATAGTGAGTGACCGTAGGAGAATTAAGAAACTGACTTAGTTGTTGAGTGGCAAGTGTTATGTCAGGTCTGGTTGTATTTAGGTACAAGAGTTTGCCAATGATTCTCCTATAGGCTGAAATATCTTCAAGAGGTTGGTTGTCATCTTGATGAAGTTTCAATGAAGGATCAAGAGGAGTGGTGGCTGGTAGGAGTGCTCAAATAAATCAGTTATTAAAATTATCCATATCCATATCCAAATCCGGTTATAAAAAACCGGTTAATTATTAATATGGTTTTAACTAAATCCATATTTTGGATATTTTATTAATATGGATTTAACCAAATCCATAATTTGGACATCCATATCCAAAATAAAAACCAAATTAGTCAATTTTTTAATTTTAAAAAAAAAAACCTTTTTCATTTTGAATTTTTTTTCAAAATAAAAAATAAAAAAAAATTATTATTTTTTCAAAAAAAAAATTATTTTTTTTTCAAAAAAAAAATAATTTTTTTTCAAAAAAGAAAATTTAATTTTTTTTCAGAACTAATTATAAAATTGGTTATGGATATATCCGGTTAATAACCGGTTTATATCCATTTTACAAAATTGAAAACCGATTATGGTAATTGGTTTTAATAACCGGTTGTAACATATAGATTATTTATGGTTATGGATTGGTTATGGAAATTAACCGTCCATGAGCATCTCTAGTGGCTGGCTTTGAACCAAGGAGCCCTGATGATTCAAGAAGGTCCAAGCAGTATTTTCTTTGAGAGATACAAATGCCATCTTTGGAATGAGCCACTTCCAACCCCAAGAAATATTTGAGAATACCAAGGTCTTTGATTTTGAAGTTGTGATCAAGGATTGTTTTGATCCTGGAAAATTCAGTGAGAGAATTGCCAGCTATGATGATGTCATCAACATAAACTAGGAGAGCAGTGAATTCAGCTTCATGTTTGAGTGTTAATAAGGAGTAATCAGAGGTGGACTGGTGATAGCCTTGCTGAAGAAGGAGATGTGTCAGTTTTTCATACCATTTTTTGCTTGCTTGTTTGAGACAATACAAACTCTTTTGAAGTTTGCAAGTCACCATGTAAGAAGGCATTATTGACATCTATTTGATGAATGTGCCACTGCTTTAGAGAAGCCAAAGCTATTAATGTCCTAACTGTTGTTAATTTTGCCACAGGAGAGAAGGTATCAAAAAAATCCAAACCTTCTATTTGATTGTAGCCTTTAGCCACTAATCTAGCCTTGTACCTTTCAATTGAGCCATCAGCCTTGTGTTTCACTTTATAGACCCATCTACTGCCTATAGGCTTCACATGGGAAGGTTTGTCAACTAGTTGCCAAGTGTTGTTAGCAGACAGGGTTGCTAACTCAGCATCCATAGCTTGCACCCAACAATCATGTTGGCAAGCTTCTTTGTAATTCTTAGGTTCAACACACTTGTTGATAGACAAGGCAAAATTCTTTTGAGATGGAGACAAATGATCAAAAGAATGAAAAAGTGCAATAGGGTAAGGAGTACCTGAAGGTGATGGATCTGAGTGACTTGTAGAAGAGCTGCATACATAGTCATGTAGATAAGAAGGAGTATGTCTCTGTCTAGCAGGTCTGGTATTAGTGGTTTGGTCAGGTATTGGATCAGGGTCAGTGTTAGATATGGTTTGGTCAAGGTCAGTTTCAATTGGTTGGTGGTGTGAAGCTGGTATAGATGTGGGTTCAGAATGGCTGATGGTGTTAGGAAGAGAAGGTTCAGGAGTGATTTGTGTATCAGTTGGTGTGTAGTATGTCCAAGTAGGGGTGGATTTAGGGGAAGGGTAAGGAAAAATATGTTCATGATGAGTAAGGTTTCTGGATACAAATATTTCATTATTATTGATGTCTAGCAGTATTGTGCCTTTCATGCCAGGTTTATAACCAAGAAAAACACATTTTCTTGCACGAGGGGCAAGCTTGGTTCTATGTGCTTGTAAGGTAGATGCAAAGGCAAGGGAGCCAAAAACTTTAAGGTCATTCATATCAGGTGTTTTGTGGTACATAACTTGGTAAGGAGATTGGTTATCAAGGATGGGAGTTGGTAGTCTATTCATAATGAATAAGGCATGTAGGACAGCATAAGACCAGTAGGTTTTTGGTAAATTTGACTGATAAAGAAGGGCACGGGCAATATTCATAATTTGTTGTTGTTTTCTCTCAACACGACCATTTTGTTGAGGAGATTCCATACAACTTGTTTGATGTAAAATGCCATGAGTGTGATAAAAGGAAGGTATGTTAAATTCTGGTCCATTGTCAGTTCTAACAGTTTTGATTTTATGGTTATGTTGGGTAAAGATAAGATTGATAAAATTTATCACATTTTGCCTGGCCTCACTTTTGTGTTTCATAAGTGTGAGCCAAGTGAATCTGCTGCAATCATCAATTGCAGTCAGAAAGTAAGTGTGGCCATGGATAGAAGGAATGGCAATTGGTCCCCCAAATGTCAAAATGTATAAGATCAAAGGGTTGTGAAGCTTTGCTTGTACTATTGGAAAAGGGAATTTTTCTTTGTCTTGCAAAATGACATACATCACAAACAGATTTGGAATCAACTTTAATAAAGGGGAAAATGGAATGTAAGGTATGCATACATTGAGTGGATATATGTCCTAGTCTAAAATTCCAAATGGCATGATTTGGTAAAGTGATATGATTGGAACTAGTACTAGAGTTACATACTATCTTATTTTCCATGATTAAGTAAAACAAGTCTTGTACTTTATCACCAGAACCAATCATCTTCCTTGTGCTTCTTGCCTGAATAAAACAATTCAGATCATTAAATTCAACAGTGCAGTTAAGAGATTGACAGAGTTTTGAGACAGAAATGAGATTCAAGGAAAAAGATGGTACATAAAGAACATTTGTTAGAATGAGTTCAGAGGAAAACTTAATGGTGTCAGCATGTTTAGCAATAGGAAACTGACCTGTAGGCATTCTAACATGAATAGGAGGAATATCAATATAAGAGTGAAACCATTTTAGTGAACCACACATGTGATCACTAACACCTGAGTCTATAATCCAAGATCTTAGAGAAAAATTTTGACAAGAAAGAGAGTGAGACACAGCTGAAGAAGGCATAGTACCTGATGGAGCACTCACTGAATTGACAAGATTTGAGGAAGTTGGTGGAGTGGTGGCAGATTGTTGCAACAGTTTCATCAACTGATCATATTGTTCAGATGTAATTGAAGGGGATGTGGTCTTTGCATCAGAGGCTTGTAAATCAGGTTCAACATCTTGATCATTTGTAGAGGAATGGTTAGCAGATTTTCTTTGCAGATGAGGAGGAAAACCATGCTTGGCATAACAATTGTCGATTGTGTGATTGGTCTTGCCACAATGAGTACACACACGATTATTGCCTTTGCTATAATAATTTTGCGATCTTCCCTTGTATCTTTGGGAGTCAGCAGCATTAACAACAGAAGTAAGATCTTCAGGATTGTGGAAATTGCCTTGTCTCTCATGTTGAAGAACCATAGAAAATATTTTGTTCATAGGAGGCAGCGGATCCAACAAAAGAATTTGAAATTTAACTACATCATAATTCTGGTTTAAACCAGTCAAGAATCTGATGGCATACAAAGTGGTATGGTTCTTTCTTGCATTACGCATGGCTTGACATGAACACTTTATGCGACATGAGCATGTGGGAATTGGAATGTAAATTTCAAGTTCTTCCCATAGAATTTTCATGGCAGAATAAAACTCAATAACAGATTTTGAATCTTGTTGTAAGCCATATATTTCTTGCATGAGTTCATAAATACGTATCAAATCACCTTGCGAAAATCGTTCTTTGAGATCAATCCAAACATCAATGGCATTTTCCATGAAGATGATGGATTGAGCAATGGAGTCAAAAACTGAGTTGATAATCCATGAAAGGATAAACATGTTGCAACGATTCAAAGCACGATAGAGAGGATCGAAGCTGTCAGTGATAGGGTCAATGGTGCCATCTATGAATTCAAGCTTCATCTTTCCTCCAACAACACGACGCATCGAATGAGCCCAAGAATGGTAGTTGGTGCCATTGAGTTTAGGTGTAACACTGGCAGAGGAGGGTCCATCACTTGGATGAACAAAGAAAGGGCATGATTGATCAAGTAGAGGATTAGGAGGTTGGCGTGATGGAGCCATGAAAAAGAAGAAAAAAAAGGAACAAACACTCTCAGATCGAGAGGCTCAAGATACCATGTTAACAATGAAGAAAACAGCCATGAAACTCCATGGTTGAAGCTTAAAAACAAGATAAGCAAAGTATAGAACTAGAAAAGAAGAAGAAGTAAAAGTGATAATTTACTTTTCACTTGCCAGATTACAATGATCAATGTTACATATATACAACAGATAGTAGCTACACAATACTAAGCATACATTAACTGCATATGATCATTCTCACAAATCTGTTATGGCAGTTGCAAGTTAGTTACATTGCTTGTATGAGAAGTTACTGATTTACCCTTATCATCAATATCATTCAACAAACTTTGCCTCAAAAGTTTACTAATTCAAAAACTACACAATTTCCAAGAGATACATTTGAAAGCCTTATTCAAAACTACTCAATTGGGGTTTAAATTTGTCCAAACAATCCGCAACTTCATCTAAATATTTAAGAACCTTATAATTTTAATGCAATAGTACAACAAAAATTACTAGAAAGTGGTACATTTTCATCACAGAATGTTACACCACTTGCAACCTTCATTACACATTTTATTTTAGCAAATGTCATAATTCCTCCATTAGGGATGACTCTAAATGCAATTGTCATATTTACTGTCATAACTAATACAGATTGAGTCGAACTATGTATAGTTCAAGTTCAGCTCATTTAGTTTGCGAACTTAGTTTTACGTAGTTTTTCGTTTGTATTCAGTTCATTTGGTTCATGAACCTAGTCTAACTATTTAATTGTCGAACCGAGTTTCGAACTATTTTCGAGTTGATTCGGTTCATTGTCAACCCTAATTATAAACGATCCCACGGTTAAGAAAGCACAAAAACTACCCAACCTTTCAAAATTGAGAGAAAATGTAAATTTTCCCTATAAAATAAAAAATCATATAATAAGAAGCACAAAACAAGTTCGAAATAATGAAACTTCCCAAAAAAAATGTTTGAAACTACATTATAAATGATCGATTTTTTTTTAAATAACTTATTAATTCAAATTAAATACCAAAATAACATATTTTTCAAATTAATTATCAAAATAACATACTTTTATCATGCATGCGCCATATGATATGGCGCATTAATGGTTTTTAAAAATAATTAGAGTGGAGGCGCCATATCATATGGCGCATTAGTTGGATTTTAAAATAAATTAGAGAGGTGGCGGCATATGATATGACGCCTTATTTAATTATATATATTTTTTAAAGCCATTTGATATGGCGCGTTAAAGTGTTTTTTTTTAATTTTTTATTAAAACTAATTTTTAATTTCTAATTAAAACGGTGCAAAATTATTTATTTTAATGGGTAGATACGCCATATGATATAGCTACTACAATATTCCATTTTTCTATAAATAAGATTGTATGCTCATTTGTTACTCCACAACAATTATCACCAATATTCTCAACTCAATATAAAAGTAGGTCTGCATTCTTAAATCAGCGTTCATCATTATCATCATCATCATCATCGGAGGAGGAACCGCTTCCAACATTTCCACTTATGAAACGAAATGCCCAAGTTTTTTTCAGCAACATAGCCTCCGATGAAGGTCCTACTCTGGAACACGCAAACCTTGGAGCATTTGCATAGGGAATTGAACCGCTGGCTAGAAGAAGAAATTATTGCCGGTGAAAAGATCAGAAAAATTAAGAGGCTAGTTGAGGAGTCAGGCCCAAATGGAGTTAATTGTGCTTGGAGAAAAGTGGAAAATGATGTTGGTGTCTTTATGATGATGTTAACACCAAAGGATATTATCTTGATGGTTGTAATATCCTAGATAAGTTGATGCATTAAGTTATTTTATTTGGGTATGTTGTTGTTATTTTCCGATTGTTAAGAATGGTGAAGACTTTTGGTATTAGGTTATGTCGTTGTTAATTGTTGTTGTTGAGATATTAAGTTATGTTTGTTTAAGTTATGTCGTTGGTAATTGTAATCGCTTAGTTATGTTATCAATGGAATGAAATTTGTTGTTGATATAAAGAGACAAGATTACATTTGAAACTATGATCTTGTGCTTGATCCTACATTGGGACATTTTATACGATTGTGTCCGGGATGACGGCACGAACTACATAATCTATCCATTTTGTTTGTCGTATCCATCTACGTTCGAATACGCATGCTATTAGGGCGACCCTTTTTCTTTCTTCGCATCAAATCATTATGCTAGACAATTTCGCCTTCGTATGGAGGCCAATAGTCCTCCTTTGCTACCACCTGAAATCTAGTGTCGTAGACATTGCATAGACTAATGACTTGGTGAACAACAGAAAGATAGTTAGTTAGGTCCTGGCAAGCCTTCGAACATGCTGCTATAACATAGGAACAAGGCATACGAAATGCCTGAAACTTTCCACAGTTACACCAACTCCTATCTAGTTCCACTCAGTAACATCCCCTAGGCCTCCCTTCATTTTGATCAATTGACTCTGCAACACTGAACCAACCTTTATTACGGTCAAAGACCGTGACCACATGTGTGTTGGCTTTGGCAGCTTCGTCCTACATGAATTTCATTAAACTATTACTGAACAACTGCCCAGATTGTAAGACAGAACCTCACTTTGTACGTCTGATATCAAAAAGTGCCTCGAGCCTAAAATATGTTGCCCTTACCAAAGCGGTTATCGGTAGGTTTCAGATGCCCTTGAATTCAGAGTTCATTGATTCAACGAGGTTTGTTGTCATGTGGCCCCATCGTTGGCCATTGTCGTATGCCCTTGTCCATTTCTCTAGTTGAATATTATCAATCCATCCTAATGCATATGCGTTTGTCAGTATGATCTCGTCACGGTAGTGTTTGAAAGTAGGCACTGTTAGTGCATACCCTGCTGTTGGTTGCAGAATAGGGCAAGCAAGCAAAAATATTTATTTTCGGAAAGAATTCCCTCCGGGATTTATGTCGTGTCCACAGAGATCGGTTCGAGGGAAAGAATGTCGTTCGACAGTCTCTCGCGTTAATGAGTTTGGATTAAAATGGTTTACAAGTAAAAACAAACAGAAAAGTAAAGATGAACATAAAAAGAGTACATTCTTTGAAGAGAAGAAACCTATCAAGCATGAATATACACTACTCAGAACAAACGTAAACCTATCAATCGGTCGCATTCAACATACAATACTCATCAAAATCATCACGTATCGCTCACAACAAAGGTTATGTCTAACGCACAGTTGAGAGAGCAACCGTATTACTCTCGTCGACGCTCTCGCGCACGACGCCTCGAAACACGGAAGACATTAAGCTCCGACACCATAAAGATTATTATCTAAATCTATCTCTAGAGTCTAGACAATAGATATCCATCCTTAATCAAGATTCATGATGTTTATCTCAAACACAACACAAATCCAAACATAAATGCAAAAAGATCAAGGAAGACATCGATAATGATTTGTAAAGCATTTATATTATACAACCATGATCAATACATGTACATAGGTTTAGAGTAACAATACAAACATAACCCACAAAATAGAGAAATACATAGAGAAGAAATGGAGAAAAACCAAACATCTCAAAAGTTGTCGGCTCCGATTCATGAAGGATTCAACTCCAGATCATCCTAATTCATGCTCCAATGTGTTTTCTAGCCTAATTCTGGTCAAAAAATGCTATTGGATGGATTTGGAACTAAAAATATCAAACCCATAACTAAAAAATGATGAAAAATGGCTTAAATGGGCAATTCTGCATTTCCAGGTTCGCCTAGCGAGTCCCCGTTCGCTAGGCGAACGTAAACCGCCTTTCTGTTGAGTTTTTTCACGATTCTGGAACTTTTCGTTCGCCCCGGTTCGCCTAGCGAACAAGCTAGCGAGTGCTCGCTACGGGGGCTCGCCTAGCGAGCATGACAGAAAACCAGAATTTGTTTTCTTCATAACTCTTGAACCGTAACTCCGATTGACGCACGGTTTGAAGCGTTGGAAAGCTTATTCAATGCTCTTTATGAATATGGAAAAATCCCATTGATGGAACACCTACAAAAATAAATGAAAATCGATTAAACTCAATGATATTTACACGGTAACGCACTATACACCGAAAACGTAAAGTAAACGTAATTACGAACAAAGCGAGGTTTATTCAACCAATTTTAACACAAAGTAATGATAAGTGCAACAAAACATATATACAAAAATAGGTACAATTTGCACTTATCAAACTCTCCCCAACTTACATAGTTGTTTGTCCACAAACAAGAATCAAACAAACTTGAAAATGCACAAGCAATATCCAAAGAATGACGAATCAACATGTTTTGAAAAATGGAAACGAATTAATGGTTCAAATGCAAACGGTACACACAAAAAATAAATACTTACCACTAAACTGCAACGATAACATAGTCACGAAACAAAAGCAAAGTACAAAAGTCATGCCAAAAATTCTAAAACAACACAAGTTCAAATGTGAATCACACCTAGCAAAAACAATCATCGGTAGATGAAAAACACAAAATGAGGTTCTTTCACTCACACAACAATCTTGCAAACACAAGACTAAATTATGCATACATCCACAAATTCACATTGAAAATACAAAGGCAAGAATCACAAGGGCTTTTCAAGGTTGTAGCGTGGTCGGGTAAACAAACAAGGGGCAATTTCTAAAGGTAATTGAAACAAAAACTTGCCTAAACCTAAGGGAGTGAAAACTCACAAAGATTCACACACAAAATTTCAACCAACTTCTTCCAAAATCCCAAGTGCTACACAACACACAATACTTATTTAGCACAATTATTGCAACTCTTTTTGTTTCCTTTTTCAAGGATTTTTCTTTTTTCTTTCTTTTTCACTTTTTTTCTTTTCTTTTCTTTGTCATATTTTTCTCTTTTTTCTTTTCTTTTTCAATCCTCATAGAATTCAACCAATGAGTACACACAATCATCCTCTCCCCAACTTGAATTCAACCGCACCATCATGTGAATACTCCCTACTTTCTAAGGCAAGGAAAAAATTCATACAACAACACAAAAAGTTGAGGGCTCAAGTAAAAACAACAATCAAGATCCACACAAAAATATGAATTTGACACTCATAGACAAGCATCAAGCTCAAACAACATGGATAATGACCAAAGGCTCAAAGGGGTTACAAATGATCGCACACTCACAAGGTGAATTGACTATTTGGCTAAGGTGGTTGTGCTCAAAATGAAACAATTGCCTTGATCCTTTTCATGCATTCATATAATCAACACAAACAAAAGATTCAACATAATAAAATCCAGTAAAACAAGAATGTCGGTACTCCAAGCATATATGAACAATAGAAGGCTACCTCACAAAAAGGTGGGAACTAAAGTGATTCACAATAAGAACAGGTATACAAAAGAATGGATGGCATGGAAGTTTGTAAAATGCCTAAGTATCATGAATATGCTAAAGTATAGAAAGCGATAAATACATACCTCAGACGTGTACAAAACTTAACAAAATCATTACCATACATCCGCAAGTTGAAACGAACCAACTTGGAAAATCACAAAAGCATCCTCAAATAAGTCAATCAAAATCTGTGAGCAAACAACAACCAAAATCTTAGCAGTCTTCGCCTAGCGAAGGAATCATTCGCGACGCGAGCCTTTGCTACATCCTTCGCCCCAGCGAAGTTTGGGTGTTTTCAAAAGTGAAAGTTTCTGCCACCCCCTCGCTGGCACCTTCGCCTCGCGAACACATCAGCGAGCATTCGCTGGCTCCCTCGCCCAGCGAATTTACCCAGTTTTCCTACTGAAGGTTTTTTTTTTTACTTTCTGCCACTCCCTCGCTGGCACCTTCGCCAACGTTCGCCAGGCGAACCTTCGCTAGTGACTTCGCCAGAACTCGCTTAGCGAGAACAAGAATTATTAATATAAACAAATGAAAAGAAAGGGAGAAATTTCATTAAACAAGTTGTAAAGTGAAGATTTGAGAAGTTTACGAAAAATCCGAGTACAACTTGTTTAATGAAAGTTCACCACACAACCAAAGAAAATAATACAACATGCTTGTTTTACGTCGTAAGCTCGACGCCTTTACATTGCTTAGCTAGCAAACTCACTTCCTTCATGCCATAGTGATGCCTCACCGCGCAAACCTAAAGTAAGTGTCCTAACCAAACATATGAACAAACGGTTACGGGAACAAAATGTATACAACACTTGAACAAACATAATGGAAATAGACAATATATACGATATATACAAAACTCAAAAACAAAGAAACTATCGCAATGCGATTCAATATCAAAACCAATCCCCGGCAACGGCGCCATTTTGTTGGAGGCAGAATAGGGCAAGCAAGCAAAAATATTTATTTTCGGAAAGAATTCCCTCCGGGATTTATGTCGTGTCCACAGAGATCGGTTCGAGGGAAAGAATGTCGTTCGACAGTCTCTCGCGTTAATGAGTTTGGATTAAAATGGTTTACAAGTAAAAACAAACAGAAAAGTAAAGATGAACATAAAAAAGTACATTCTTTGAAGAGAAGAAACCTATCAAGCATGAATATACACTACTCAGAACAAACGTAAACCTATCAATCGGTCGCATTCAACATACAATACTCATCAAAATCATCACGTATCGCTCACAACAAAGGTTATGTCTAACGCACAGTTGAGAGAGCAACCGTATTACTCTCGTCGACGCTCTCGCGCACGACGCCTCGAAACACGGAAGACATTAAGCTCTGACACCATAAAGATTATTATCTAAATCTATCTCTAGAGTCTAGACAATAGATATCCATCCTTAATCAAGATTCATGATGTTTATCTCAAACACAACACAAATCCAAACATAAATGCAAAAAGATCAAGGAAGACATCGATAATGATTTGTAAAGCATTTATATTATACAACCATGATCAATACATGTACATAGGTTTAGAGTAACAATACAAACATAACCCACAAAATAGAGAAATACATAGAGAAGAAATGGAGAAAAACCAAACATCTCAAAAGTTGTCGGCTCCGATTCATGAAGGATTCAACTCCAGATCATCCTAATTCATGCTCCAATGTGTTTTCTAGCCTAGTTCTGGTCAAAAAATGCTATTGGATGGATTTGGAACTAAAAATATCAAACCCATAACTAAAAAATGATGAAAAATGGCTTAAATGGGCAATTCTGCATTTCCAGGTTCGCCTAGCGAGTCCCCGTTCGCTAGGCGAACGTAAACCGCCTTTCTGTTGAGTTTTTTCACGATTCTGGAACTTTTCGTTCGCCCCGGTTCGCCTAGCGAACAAGCTAGCGAGTGCTCGCTACGGGGGCTCGCCTAGCGAGCATGACAGAAAACCAGAATTTGTTTTCTTCATAACTCTTGAACCGTAACTCCGATTGACGCACGGTTTGAAGCGTTGGAAAGCTTATTCAATGCTCTTTATGAATATGGAAAAATCCCATTGATGGAACACCTACAAAAATAAATGAAAATCGATTAAACCCAATGATATTTACACGGTAACGCACTATACACCGAAAACGTAAAGTAAACGTAATTACGAACAAAGCGGGGTTTATTCAACCAATTTTAACACAAAGTAATGATAAGTGCAACAAAACATATATACAAAAATAGGTACAATTTGCACTTATCACCTGCGTTCACAACCTTTTTCCGTAGCGTTTTGTCCTTGATCTCCCGCACGAAATTTTGAGCGATGTGTCTTATGCAATACACATGGGTTGAGGGAGGATCCTGCCAACCGTTATCAAGATTCTTGTATGCACTCTCGATTGATGGGTGTATATCAGATATCAAACATAAGTTAGGTTGGGGAGACACGTATAATCGGAGATTTTTTAGAAAAAAACTCCAACCCCCAGCAGTCTCCCCTTCAACTAGAGCGAAGGCGATTAGAAAAATGTTGTTGTTGCCATCCTGTGCCTCTGCCATGAGTAGCATGCCCTTATATTTCCCGTGCAACCATGTTCCATCAATTTGAATAATAGGTTTACAGTATGCAAAGCCTTTGATACATGGTTCGAACACCCAGAAGAGTCTGTGGAAAATTTCATTTCCACCGACACAAGTCACGTCTGGCGTATACGCCGACAATGTCTCAAACATGGCAACAGTCCCTAGAGCATATTGTTTAAGTGCCACCAAGTATTTTGGAAGTTATTTGTAAGACTCCTCCCAATTTTCGAACACCGTTTCGACCACCGTAGTCCTAGCTATCCATGTTTTCCTGTACGAAGGAGTATAATTGTATCTTTGAACCATATGCGAGATTATGGTACTCACCTTCAAAGAAGGATTGTCGCTAAGACTGACAGAAATTCATTGCATATCAACTAAAAGCTGAGTTTACGATGATCCTGCATTGGATTCGTAATTATACTAGTGTGCTCTAGACCCATTGACCCTATCTTCCATGAATCACTTCTCTTCCGAAAATATGCTGTCAATCGAAACGGGCACACCTTGTTACAGCAATAGATATTATACAGAGTCGGATTCGTTCGATCGACTCTATAATCTGCTGATAATTCCATGTGATATTGTTTTATAGCTCGTACATATTCTTCTTTTGTACGAAAATTGTCTCCCTTTTTTAATACTCCTTCTGTTTGCATGTATGGATTGTAAAAAATATTTGTTGATGGTTCATCTGCACCTAAGTTGAGACTTGTCATGTGTTGAGGTGGGCAATAAACATGACTGGCTAGTATTATGTCTTCCTTGTGGTTGGCAGTGGAATTGTTTACCATTTCATCAACAATGTCTTCAGCTTCTTCTTCTTCTTCGTTAACGACATCGACTTCAGCTTGTTCGTCGTCAAATTCGTAAAAAAACTTGAGAAGGGTCAATAAGTTGAGACAATTGTTGTTTTAACATAATATATAGCTCAATATCATTGAAACCAGAATACTCATGACTGAGAAACATATTACGCACATCTTCATCGTCTCAAATCTTTAACTGAAAAAATTTGCATTGATTGTGCCCGGCAAAAAACACATGATCCCTGTAGATGATTTGGCCAACTGGACCACACTGTAATTTCTTTTCTTATCTCGCCTTCAAATGTAAAAAATTTGATCTTTTGTCAATTGAAAACCTAGTAACTTCTGTATTTCAAAAATTGAAACCAGTTATGGTACATTCAAATATCTCACTATTGAGATGTGCACTGATCATGTATTGTGGTGTTTGAGCCATAACAAATACGTTACTAAACTCGTGATTGGAAGAATTGTTTGGCAATTTTTAGTGTTTGGAAGAATATATTACTAAATGATATGATGATAAAATGTATATCTCTAGTGTATTAATAGACATATAGCTTGAATATATTATTGTTTTGTCTCAATTATCATTGTACTTCTTCTTCCATGTAATTGTCTTGTCTCATTTATTTTTTGTATATCTTCTTATCACATATTCCATGCAATTGTCTTGTCTCATTTATATCTTCTTATCACATTCCATACAGTTTTCTTGTCTCCTTTATATTTTCTTACAAGTTATAATAGTCTTACAAACTACCATATAGTCTTGCATGCCTACACTAGTAGTCTTCCATGCCTACACTAGTAGTCTTATATTTTCTTACAAGTTATAATAGTCTCACATGCCTACACTAGTAGTCTTCCAAGACTACACTTCCAAGTCTACACTTCCATTGTGATAAAAACAATGAATTAATGGCTTGCATGAATTAATGGAATGCCTCACGATATTCTTTGCATAACAAAATAAAACCATTGTCTTCCAAGACACTAAAGTCTTAAAGTGGTAAAAAAACAAGACACTAATGATTCTCTGCGTGACAATGACCAAGAATCTTGTAAGAGAACACTTACACCATTCCAGAGAATCCTTACACAAATGATTCTCATAAGCATATGAGAAGGCGCCATATGAGATTGTGTAAGCTTTGAAATTCAAAACCCGTGCGCCATCTCATATGGCGTATGTGTTATTTCTTTCTTCCCATGTGCCATACCATATGGCGACATGATTCATTTCACCATGCAAATGACTTTTTTCACGGGACTCTTCTCATCCATAATAAATATATGTTCATCACATTACAAACTCTTCTCATCACATTACAAATTCTTCTCATACATTACAAACTTTTCTCATCCATTACAAACTTTTCACATCAAACTTTCAGCAAGCAAGCAATAACTTCATCACAACCTACCTTTATACCAATTACTAAAAAATGTATCTACTCACGATGGGCAACGATCACAAAGGAACAATTGAAAACATTGCAAAATTCGTTAGTGTTTTTCTTAATCTATTTTGTCTACCCTTACTTAGTTGTTTTTTTCTTTATATCTAATGTTATTTACATTCATTGTCAGGATGTAACAAGGTTTCGTTGTCGTGTACATGACTACATTCCACACGACCCATTCATACAAGGATACCTTGAATCATGTGGCTTCAGTGATTTGATAAAAATCACTTTATACTCAATTGATCCAAAATTTATTCTAGCTTTGCTAGAACGTTGGAGACCAGAGACCCATACATTTCACCTTCTTTTCGGTGAATGCACAGTCACACAACAAGATGTCTATATGTTACTTGGCCTACGCATCGATGGTAAGGCCGTTAACGGCAAAGTTTGTGTTAATAACCAAATTTGCGAAGATTTGTCTGGTCCCCCTCTTTGTGTCGAAACACCTCAGCCACAACGTACAGGTCAACCGAGGGGCCAAGGTATTAATTTAAAATACCTAATAGAACGCTATAATTCTATCATATTAAACGAGGAATCCACCGAGTATGACAAGATAATTAAAACTCGGTGCTATATTATGATCTTATTTGGACATTTTTTGTTTCCATAAAGTACTGGAAATACTGTAAATATTATGTATTTACCATTGTTACACTACATTAATAAAGTATGAACCTATAGTTGGGGTTCAGCTGTCCTAGCCCATCTATATAGTTCATTGTGTAAAAATTCCAAAAAATACTTGTGCTTTTTATGGTTGCGCTTTTCTACTTCAAGCATGGGGTTGGTCTAGAATGCCGACACTAGCTCCGACCAATCCGCATCCATACACATTCCCCTACGCAAACAAGTTTATTTTTAAATATCAAACATGTATACTTTTATGAAATGTTTCTTTGTAACTAATTTATTTCCGTCACTTTTTTTTTAGGTGGTCAGTTCTGGGAATGAGTTATCAAAGATGTCCCAGAAACTCAATAATCGTGTACCGCAACCTATTAGAACACATTGGGCTGGATGAGGTAAATTATTCTTACACTACCATAAATTTGGATATCAAATTCCCACATTGTAATTTTTCTAATTAAATCTTTTGTTCGTGTAGTTTGTTTGGAGGTCATATGAGGGACTCGACCATCAGCCCAACGTCGATGATGTTGCAGTATGGACAGCGAAAACACCGATAATTCGGTTCACTATAGTAGAGATGCACCAAAGTGATTGGGTGAAACTGCAGTTTGGCATGCATCAAGATATTCCAGTCGCTCCGACGTCTTTAGGAGACTGGCATCAAATGAGGGTGGATGCACAATGGGGTCTAGATGTTTGGAAAGACTTTGTAAAAGAGATGTGTCGACATTGGAAGAATCGACATCGACACATCTTAGACGACCCTATTGTGGAAGGGGCTAGACCAAGTCATCAATATATGATTTGTTTTAGGCCGGTTACAATAACACAAAAATTTGTGGCTGAGCCGACATATTTGATTGATCCGTGCCAAAGTACTTCTTTCTCACACACACAGCAACAAACACATGCCCAACATCGAACACCGTGTTATACCCAACAACCAAGACTACCCACCCAATCAATCTTCCAGAACCGCAACCCATTCATGTCACTCACTCAATCACAACAACAAGAGCCTTACCCTTACCGGCAACCTCCCGAAACCGACACCACAATTGCTTATAGCCCTGATAACTCATTCGACTCCACCCCAGCCCATCATAGCCTCCTACAAATGAACACACAATCGTCCTACCACCAAAATACCCAACCATTATTTGACTGTCAAACCCCACAACAACCATTGCATCGTTTCCAAAATAATTCAATGTACCAATTCAGCCAACCATATCGTCCACACCCAAGCCCCCCCCCCCCCCCCCCCCCGCCGCGTCCCAACTTCGAATTTGTCAGATACGCCGAAATCATCTCAACAAATACCTTTTTCACATGTCAACACGCAAAGACCACAATCACCTCAACAAAATCGTGGTAGACCTCGACACTGCGCAAATGCGCCGGGATGTAGAACCGATGGACGTTTTGATAGGGTCGATCATTGAATTTTTTTTCAGCGGTTGTAAACTTTATTATATTTAAATATTCACAATTAATGGTGGCGTCATTTGATTTGGCTACACCTTGTGTATGCTCCAAATCAAATGGATCATGCACTCCTAGGGCACAAAATTAATGACCTGACTCCAAATCATATGGCACATGCATGATGAAACTGTAGGGGTGTCAAAACGGGCCGCCCGTCCCTCCCCGCCCCGCCCCGCCAAAAGCCCGCCAAAAAAAAAAGAACGGGGCGGGCATGCCCGCCAGGTGAAATGGGCATGAAATTCAAGCCCGCCCCGCCAAGGTGGCGGGTTGGCGGGCGGCGGGCCGGGCCGCCTTCTTTTTTTATAATTTTTTTTTCATTTTTTTAAATAAATTAAAATGCTTTGTTTTTTTTATATATTTCAATAAGAAAATATCAAGAAACATTTAAATATCAAACCAACATTTAGATATACAAGTACAAATACAATACAACCATCAATAAGTTTTAAGTTCCAACCAACCAAAATAAATATCAAGTTCAACCTTCAACCAACCATGAACTTTACCATCAAGTAGGGGTGTTCAAAAGCGAACCAACCCAATAAAAAACCGCAAACCAAACCAAACCAAACCGAAACCGCAAAAAACCGCATTTTGTTTGGATTTGTTCGGGCCATCTTTTAACAAAACCGCATGGTTCGGTTTGGTTTGCGGTTTGTATTTTGCAAACCGAACTAAACCAAACCAAACCGCATTATGTTACAACCTAAACTGTACTTATCTCACATCTAACCCAAAACTCATTATGCTTTAACCTTACAATTACGAAATATTTTCTCTTGCTCACACTTAACTTTTCAGTTTTAATCTTCTCAAATCTCTCCAATAGTATTGTGCATTCTTCTCATCTTCTTTGCCATGTACGTCTCTCCTCTTATACACTAATCTCTCATCTCACATGTTCTTTCTTTTTCATCTTCTCATTTTTATGTTACTATTTTCTTTTCTAATTATATTTTTATCGCACATTTCTTCTCTAATCTCACATTTGTTATGTTCTTTCTTTTTCATCTTCTCTAATCTCTCTTCTCTTATATTTTCTGTTTTATTATAATATTTTGATATTTTTTTATGCTACTATTTTTTTTCACTTTTGTTTAAATTGATTTTTGTATATTGAATGAGAACTTTTAGTCTAAATATGATGAGTTTTGTTGTTATTTGGCAATGTATGAATGATTAAACACAAAATTATGTTGTTCTCTATATATGTAAATATCACTCAATAAAAATCTTGTAAAAAACCGAACCAACCGAACCAATCCAAACCGCATTGGTTTGGTTTGGTTTGGTTCGGATTTTTTTTAAAAGTCAACCAAACCAAACCAAACCGCATGCTTTTTTCCCTTGCGGTTCGGATGATTTTTAGCCTCAAAACCGCCCAAACCGCACCGCGAACACCCCTACCAGCAAGCAACCAAAGTTTAAGTTCAACCAACCAAAATCATAATAAGTATTAAGTACAACATCAAAGTTTAAGTTCAACCAACCAAAACCATAATAATAGTAATATTGCCTAACAAAACAAGGGTGAAGAATTCTAAAATTTAAATCCTAATCATCAAGGTCAAGCAAGAATATTAGATGCACTCTTAGAACAAGTTGGACCCTCTTTTTCATCTTCATTGTCATCATCATTTCCATCTACATTACAAAACAATGAAATAAATTCAATGGTTACTAAACAATATATTAAAAAAATATTAGATAACTATATTCATACTAAAAATTATTACCATCATCAAAGGCATGCAACCAATTGCGAGAACAAAGCAATGCTTCAACATTTTCAGACAATAGTCAATTTCTATACTTGTTAAGCACTCTAGAACCAATACTAAAGGAAGATTCTGATGCAACAGTGGTAATAGGGATGCTTAACAAGTCTCGAGCCATTACCGAAAGTTCGGGAAATTTTTGTCTAATGTTCTTCCACCATTGTAGTACATCCAAATGTTCTGTGTAATCAAGATCCAATGCTGGCTCTTCCAAATACATGTCAAGTTGACTTTGACCATTTCTTTTAGCCTTACTAGATTGTTGTCTACCCAATCTAATTTCCTAAAATTATGACATTGAAAAATAACATAAAGTTAAATAAAACCAATTAGTAAATCATGCTTTCATATTATTTAGAAAAAAACCAATTAGTAAATCATGAACAACAAACTTACATCAAATAGGCTTGGCTCAGTTGACATAGTTGAAGAGGCAGTAAGAGGAGTACTTGAAGCATTGGAAGAAGAAATAGAATATTCTGCAAACAGCTTGTACAATTTTAGCTTTATGTTTTCCAACTTCAATTCCCAATTTAGTGGATCAATCACTTTATAACAATAGCCCAATGAGTCCAACTTCATTCTTGGATCTAAGACAGCCCCAAATGCAAGAACAACACTATATTCATCCTAATACTTCTCAAATTTCAAAATCATGTTTTCAGCCATTTTTTTTTATGACTTCATCTACCTCTTTTTGGTTGTCTATCAAAAGACGTTGAATTTTCCAAATTTGTAAGAAGTACAAATTGGAAGTGGGATAGCTTGTTCCGGACATCAAAGTGGTAATTTCATAAAATGGCAACAAGAACCTACTCATTTTTTCAAGTCTCACCCACTCTTCCTTTGAAGGATTACTTGTATAATTTGCATCACAACAATGAAGGTTTTCAAATACACGTTGATATTTAAGAGCACTTTTAAGCATCAAATATGTTGAATTCCATCTTGTAGGCACATCTGTAACCAACCCACTTGATACATCAATGTTGCCAACCATATCAATGCATTGCTTAAATTTTATCATCCTATTCTCTGAACCCTTCACATGTTTGATGCTTTCCCTAATCTTTTGCAAAGCACTGGAAGCTACTTTAAGACCCTCTTGCACAATTAGATTTAAGATATGTGCAGAACAACGGACTTGAAAGAACTCCCCTTCACATAACAACCAATTTTGCAAGGCTAGTTGGCTCTTCAAAGTTTGCTGCATGACATCATTTGCAGAAGCATTGTCCAAAGTAATGGTAAATACTTTCTTCTCTATTCCAAAATAATTCCAAAATTTCTAAACTGAATGCTATAGTGAATTCCAAAATAATTCCAGAATTTCTAAACTGAATTCTACATGAGTTTTTGACACAAGTCAATAAATGCACCTTGGAGCGTGTTTCAATGTGGGAACTTTCAATGTGGGAACTTTTCTTCTGTTAATAGTGGTGCGTTTAGGAACAACTTACAGTAAAAACATAGATAAAATCAAAACCAAACCATATTGAAAAAAGAGAATTAAATTTGCACCTACCTGAAGTGGAGGCTGAGAGGGAGATTTAGAACAACAATTTATCTTTCATACTTGGGGCTGGCATGGAGAGAGATTTCGCGAGCAAGCAAAATGAAGGCAGACATGCAGTGTGAGTGAGTAAAGGTAGCCGCAGCAGCAAATCTGAAAAGTGAGAGAAATTTAGGTCACCACTTTTACTAATTTGTTGTTTTTTTAAATGAATATTTATCATTGGACCATATTTGCAAAATGGACCACAGACATATTTTTAGTAGTTTATTTTTTCAATTTTTTTAACGGGCTGGCGAGCCAACCCCGCCCCATTCTGAATTCCGCCCGCGGGGTTTTTTAGTTTTGCGGGACTGGCGAAATGGGTTGGCTGGCCCAAAATCTCAACCCAGCCCGCCATTTGTTGGCGGGTGTGCGGGCCCTGGCCCGTTTTGCCACCCCTAGATGAAAGTATGTTACTTTGGTAATTAATTTGAAAAATGATGAAAGTATGTTACTTTGGTAATTAATTTAAAAAATATTTTATTTTGGTATTTAAATTGAATTAATACGTTATTTTTTAAAAAATTCTAAATGATCCCATGGTTAACAATCTGGTTAGTCTTTGAGTTAATATGAAATCAGTGTCATCGTGAGTATAAATAAGATTAAAAACCATTAAGAGTAGCCCTGGCAGCACTATTTTTTTTTTTTGACAACGCTAGCAACACTATTTTTAAGTCTTATTAGGTGAAATTAATGTGCACCATTTTGGGAATGAGAACCATAAAATGGTAATTCTTTATTTATAAAAATGGCGAGACTACTACGAGTTTCTCCAACAAAATACTGAGTGGTGGAAATAGTGTTAACCTTAATATTGACTACTCAAACCATGGGTATATTTAACTTGACTCACCAAGGGTTACATACATGGCTATCATTGTCATTACTTCAAGTAACCAACACATTAGCACATCTAATCCAAGAGATTAACATATTTCTTGCTTATCCGTCACTCATCCTAGAATCAAATCAGCAATTAAAATACTTGTATCCAATTTCGTGGCACTAGCAGCAATTGAAATACTCTCAAGACTAAAAATACAATCATAAAAGCAAACCCTATTTGAATGCAGTTCACTCAAGTTTAATTAGCATGTGGTCAGAAATTGTATGGTAACAACTTAATCTTGTTTCCGACAGATGACAAACAGCAGGTTCATAAACCTCAGGAACCTTAATAGTGATCACAAAGTTCCAAGGAACAAGTGACAGGCAATAAAAAATATATAATTACCATGCCATACAAATGAGCGATTGAATGATCAAGATGAAATCACGAAAAACCAACAAGCATAATATTGAAGGCGGCTTTGGAATCAACAGAAACGAGCAGCACAGCTAGACAGCTACCATCAGTTACCAACACATAACATCTAATATCATTGCAAACTCGACCCCAGCATAAAACAGGCAGCAACAGTCTGCTACGGTAATTTGTTAATTCTTCAAATAACTCACGAACACATATTCATATTAAAGATGCATCAGCAACCAGCTCACAGCTACAATCACAGTGCAGTGTGCTACAGCAAACACATCTCACTACGTTAAGTAGCAGATATTATAAACTTGAATAAGTATCCAGTAAAATGCCCTAAAAAGTAATCTTGAACATTTTATCATTGACTCCTTTATTGTGATTATAAGTAACATACCAGTAGCAAATTAGGGTTTATATTTAGTACCAGAGTATATTTAATATGTGTCTGAATGAACAAATGACAGGTCCAACTCCTATGAGACATCAACCACATGTTCAACTTGTGTTCATCACAGCTTCAAGAATTCCTTTCAGAATTAATTTTTTATGAAAACCATTCATGATTACCAGAACAAATTTAGAATTCTCAGAAGGTATGTAGGATTTAAGAAATAAAGTGAACAAAAAAGCTTACCAAAACCAGATCAATTGGGAAAAAATCAAGCAATTAAATGTCTTTCTAACCAGCACACTGTTAAAACAATCAGTCCTAAAACCAGCATAGTCTTGCAACGAGCATCAGACTCACGAACTATCATCAATGACATAGAAACAGCATCAAACTCACGAACTATCATCAATGACAGAAACAGCATCAAACTCACGAACTATCATCAATGACAGAAACAGCGTCAACAGCAACAATTTCAACATGCACCTATCAGGCCCCAATCACTTTTCCCGATCATAACTATAAAACCCAATAAGTTAATTATAAATTAACTGAGATTTAACTAGAACACAATCATTCTGACTATAACAAAGGAAATGAAAATGTAGAAGCAGAGAGATAAATTCAAACACAATAGAGTAAGACTAAAATGGCAAAATCCCTCGTACTGAAATATTAACCTAGCAGCTACAAGGTCCAAAAGCCACCAAACTCTGAAGTAAACAACATAATAGGTCAAAACAGAGAAACATCAAGGAAATCCGACCCTACCAAACTGCACTTAGATCATAAAATGTTTCCAAGACACTGATAATACCATGACATCGACCAAATCATCCAATGTTTTCAAGACAGCAACAGGTACGCTGGTACACTAGTCTGAATGTCTCTGGAATACTTCAAGAAAAACAGCTTATTCCTGCAAATGCATATAGAACTGAACGGTCAAAACAAGTTTACAAAATGCTTTTGACAGCAAAGATGACTTTTTGTTTCATTTCTAAGTTCAAAAATAACATTACTTTACTTACATCACCATTTGAATTCCGAGGAGATGGGCTTCGGGAAGCATCAGGGCGGCCTCGTGGTGAGACACTGCGAGGAGTAAGAGACCTTCCATCCCGGCTACGATTATCAGGACTTACACGACGTGGACTTTTCCTGGGGGAAGCACTCTTTTGAGGGGAAATACTCCTTTTAGGAGAAGGACTCTTTCTAGGACTAGGACTGCGTCGTGCAGGGGAGCGGCTGTCGAGAATAATAAAAAATGCTAAAATAACAATAATAATGGTGGTGAAAAAAAACTGTTTAAAAGGCCAAGTATCAATGAATAAAGACCTGTCCACAGATCTGCTCCGGCTTCTACTACGACGCTCGTCATCATAGCGCCCCCTCCCACGCCCCTTGTAACCAGGACTAGCACTGCGGCTTCTGCTTCGGCGCCGACTGTCCCTGTCTCTCCCGCGATACCTGTCACGTTCATGCCTGTCATAACTCCTGCTGCGACTTCTCCTCCTATAATCCTTGTCTTTGTAATCATCACGATGCCTAAAAAGAATCGGAAATTAATCGATAAAAAATTCTATCAGTGAATCATAAATAAAAAACACTACAGGCAACCAGAAATAAATTTTAATAACCATAAGAAAATATCAAAATGAACACATAACATCGCCTTAAGGCTTGAGCATATCATCAAGAAGATAATTTGAATGCTAACTACAGTCCATTTCAATGGCAGATTGGAAGTTGTGAAAGAGGACATTAACAGATTCTATCAAAAATCATCCAAAGATAACTTCTTCAATAAAAAATACAGCATAGGATATTTATAATCATGAAGACAGCCACCTTAATCTAAGCTGCACGGGATTTTACCATTTGGACAAATCGGCATGCCTAAATTGAAGAGGTCGTATCATCCCCTACTTAAGGTGTAAAATAAAACAGCATGATACAGGCTTGATAGATCATTAAATAAATGCATCAACTGTATCACTGAAAATTCCAGAAATGATTTAGGCAATAAAATTCAATGATCCTTCTGAACACTAAAAAAAAAAAAAAGAGCAAGAAACCACATGTAATTGAAACATTGCTCATCACACTCAACTTACATAGTTCTCGGTACAAAATAGAAGCCACTGAAACTCTCATACGTCCACAAAAAACTAGAAGCAGCAAAGACATTAAAAAGTGATACAAACCTTCTCCTGCTGGGACTGCGGCTCCTTGAGGTCTTTGATCTCGGAGAAGTTTCAATA
The DNA here is from genome assembly GCA_022829125.1 of Lathyrus tuberosus. Lineage (NCBI taxonomy): Eukaryota > Viridiplantae > Streptophyta > Magnoliopsida > Fabales > Fabaceae > Lathyrus > Lathyrus tuberosus. Next base: position 2,928,373 of record JALAZF010000164.1, on the reverse strand, counting down.
ATCCTTCCTTTCTGACTGTAAATTAAATAAATAAACTTAAATACATAAAAATACACAAGATCAAGGAATGAGAAAATAATAACCAGCATCCAATATCATGCGATGCCAAACTCACCACCAATCCAAACACACAAATAATTCAACATGACATCGCCCTTGTAACAAAAAGGGGAAAATAAAACAATGGAACTTACATTCTCTCAGCATTGGGGCCATATTTTGCAAACTGAACTGTTATTTCACGACCATCAACCATTCTTCCTGAAAAATCAATTCTTTTTAAGAAAATCAATTTAAAACAAAAAATGAAATCAACAGAAAACACAATGAAATGAAGAAGCATACCGTCGAGCCTATCAACAGCCTTAGAAGCTTCATCAGCATACTTATAACGCACAAAAGCGAAACCCCTCGACTCACCAGTTCTAAAAAACAGAAATTTCAATTTCAATAAGCTAAAATTATGGATTTTACGAATGGATAAATTGGAGGAATCAGAAGAAAAAAAATTACCTTCGATCTTTGGGGATGAATATGTCAACGACCTTGCCGTACTTATCGAACAACGGAAATAGGTCGTCGGCGGTTGTACCTTGAGGAAAAATTTATGGCGTTTGTTAGGTTAAAGATAAGAGGAAGAATTGAATCGAAAACGGAGAGAGAAGAGATAGGGCTTACGAAAAGTGATGTTGAGGACGAGGAGGGAGTAGGTGTCGGAGATGTCTGGAGGGCCTGATCTTCCGAAGTGAGACATGGTTGATTCAGAATTGAATTGAGTACAGAGAAGGTGATAACCAGATGAAACCCTAGTGAGAAAGGGATGACTCGGAATGCAATTTAAACATATTTTATCTTTAAAATATCTCTCAATTTAATTTGTTCTCAATAATTTGTTTTTTTTTTTAATCTATTAACAACTATTCCAATTTTAACTTTAATGAAGAAACATGTCATAAAATCAACGACTCCCTTAATAATGTTTTGCGATAATTTTGTGTTATTCTATTTGATCATTTTTATTAATTTTAAAAAAAAATGAAGTTTTGGTGATATGTGTTAGTGTATAAGGTGAATAATAGATGAAAAAGAGTAGAATATATTATAATAGAATGACGGCTACAAAAGGATTACAATCACTAACTACCACTAGTCTATTTATAAGCTAAAACTAGGACTACAAAAAATAACAAACAAAATACTAAAATACCCTCTAACAAACTTAATGACTAAGTTTGAGAATATAAATTATTATTTCTAATACCATCCCTTAATTTATATTTCCTCAAAACTAACAACACCAATTTCATCCCTTAAGCGAAGAAATTGATCAGTCTTGATAGCCTTCATCAGAACATCTGTCAACTGTTTCTGGGTGCTACAGTGCTCAACTTCTAACACTCCATTCTGAACCTGATTTCTCAGAAAATGATACTTGGTCTCAATATGCTTGCTTCTCCCATGCAACACTGGGTTTCTGGCAAGATTGATGTAACGCCCACATATATAATACATGCATCAAATCATATATTATACATGATAAGTACGTTTGGTACTGAAATATACAATAAGTTCCTAGTTAACACATTATATACATAAATGCCTCTAATACAAAACACTAATAGTCTAAGGCATTACATATACAAGATGTTCCAAAATGATAAAAACTAAGAACTAGATCAATGCAATGATCTCAAAACATAACGCCCTAGCGGAAGCCATGCCATCACAAACACCATGATCCATAAGGAAAGTCAAATAACCTTGTCCTTACCCTTCGCCAAACCTGCAGAGCCTGTGATGTAAACAACAACAGTGGGGTGAGATACATCAAATCTCAGTGAGTTCCTATCTTAAAGTCCTCTCGGCTTTACAAGGTTCTAATAATCCTAACTCATGTCAAAGGGAAAGGGGAAAAGACCATGAGTACACACACAAGTAACCATCACGGTGAGCCTGTAAACTCACACTAGTACCGAAGTACCGCTTGAGCCTGTTAACTCAAGGATTCACAATGTACCGAAGTACCTCTTGAGCCTGTTAACTCAAGGATTCACAATGTACCGAAGTACCTCTTGAGCCTGTTAACTCAAGGATTCACAATCAATAACCATACCAAGGCATCCCCTTTTCCCGTCCGCTTCTACGTCTAGAAGACGATCCGAGTCATGGATCCTCGAATTACTTGACATACGAAATGGATTCGGGAACAACGGCCTGTTAGCCGTGAACCATCACTTCTCATGACCTGTTAACCATCACAAGTCTCTACCCATAGGTCCCATTCGTACTAAACGCGGGAATCAAACCTGCCAAGTAATGGTGCATATGTTTCAGAGGAGCTCGAGACCCATGAAACGCACTATCCAAAAATAACCGGTTATGATTATACAATACACACGCCTCGACCTTACTAGCACGAGCGTTGTTACTATTTCATCACGCACCACATTGTTTAGGGTACGTCCTCACTCTTCCTATTTCATTTCAATCTTAACATGCATATTCACTCACAACATGTTAAACAATAATAGGATAGGCAAAACGCATCATAGTGCACAATAGAACAACATACCGCAATTTAAACATAATCATATCACTTTTGAGCTTTCCCGATTATTTAATCGGTCGGTAAAATCAACATGTTTTACTTCCATTGCGTAGAATATTTCCTCGGCTTTACATCGATATAAAGAACAATCGAAACCGATAAACGAAACTAAAGTTATGAATCTTTCCGTAAAAAGTTATAATTTTTCAACTCCCAAGTCGCGCTCAGCGCGCCCTGGTCCGCGCTCAGCGCGCAACTCCCTGCCACGAGAGGTTCCAAGAATTAAACACCGCGCTCAGCGGGCACCTGCGCGCTCAACGCGCTCTGCGAAACTCAGAAAAATACCTGCTATAACAGTTCAAAACCAGCCCCTCTACACCATCAATACCAATTCCAACAACCCATTAGAGGCATAATCAACATGGTTTCATCATCAAACTTCACAATCAAGTTTTGAACAAAAACTGAAATTCTACATAAACCTAGAATTTCTCATCAACCCAAAATCAACCAAAACATCAAAACAAGCATCAATTCATGTTTCTATGATCATACTAAACATTCATTTCAATTTCTAACCGATTTTATCCGTTAAAACATCGATTTCTACGATTTCGACCTAAAACTCATAATCCCAAAACACAAAGAAAAAGGTTTCTAGCTAAACCCACCTCTAGGGATGATCAAGATGATGAAGTTCAAGAAGTTTGGTGAAGCTTGGATGAAGATTGGTGATGATCTTGATGATTCTCTTCCAAAAACCTTGTTTTTCTCTTCTTTCTCCTTCTTCCTCTTTTCTCTCCTCTTTCTCTCTTTTTCTTACTATCTTTTTCTTTTAATCCAATGAGAGAAAAATATATATATAGTAAGTATTATTAAAACAATACTACTAATTATCCAAAAATGTCTCTAGAGTCCAATTAAATAAAATGTCTCCGAACAAATAATATTAATTGGATTAATTCTAAGTACCGAAGGTACTCTAATTATTTTATCAAATAATTTCTCAGAGCAACCGGACTCAGTTGATCACAATAATATTCACCAGGGCGCTTATAAATTTACGGGGTATTACATCCTCCCCCCCTTAAATAGAAATTCGTCCTCGAATTTAGGAGATTACCTGAACAGATGCGGATATGAATCTCGCATTTCCGACTCTAGTTCCCAAGTAGCATCACCCGGATGTGTTACATCCCATTGCACCTTAACGAGTGGAATATCTTTGTTCCTTAACACTTTTGTTTCTCTTCCCATAATACAACTCGGTTGTGGTTCAAAAGTCAAATCCGCTTCTATTTCCACTGATTCTGGTAGAATTGGTTGAAGAGGATCAGGAACAAACTTACGGAGCTGAGATACGTGAAAAACATCATGCGTTTCAGATAGAGAGGGTGGTAAGGCTAATCTGTAAGCAACTTCACCAATCCTTTCTAAAATCTGATACGGTCCCACGTATCTCGGACTTAATTTGCGTGACTTAAACGGTCCTTTCAGTCTCAATCTCGGAGTAACCTTCAGAAATACATGGTCACCTTCCTCAAATTCCAAAGGTCTCCGACGATTGTCTGCATAACTCTTCTGACGATCTTGTGCTTGTTTAGCTTTCTCACGGATCATTTGAATCTTTTCCGTAGTCTCTTGAATAATCTCGGGTCCCAAAATTCTATCTTCGCCAACTTCTGCCCAACACAAAGGTGTTCTACACTTCCTCCCATACAATGCTTCATAAGGAGCCATACCGATGCTCGCATGGTAACTATTGTTATAGGAAAACTCAATTAACGGCAAAAGTTCCTTCCAATTCCCTCTACTCTCTAGCACACAAGCCCTTAACATATCCTTCATCGTTTGTATTGTTCGCTCAGTCTGACCATCCGTTTGAGGATGATTCGACGTGCTTAAACGCAAATTCGTACCCATCGCTTGTTGGAACACTTTCCAAAATCTCGAAGTAAACTTTGGATCCCTATCTGACACAATATTAGAAGGAACACCATGCAATCTCACAATCTCCGCAATAAACAACCTTGCAAGATGACTTGCCTTATAAGTAGTCTTCACGGCTAAGAAATGCGCCGATTTCGTTAGTCGATCTACAATCACCCAAATGGAATCATAACCACCTTGCGTACGGGGTAAACCCACTGCAAAGTCCATAGAAATACTTTCCCACTTCCAAACTGGAATATCCAAAGGTTGCAACAAACCACCCGGTCTTTGGTGTTCAATCTTCACCTGTTGGCACACCGCACATTCTGACACATATTCCGCTATATCCTTTTTCATCCCAGACCACCAATAATCCCTCTTTAAATCCTGATACATCTTCGAAGAACCAGGATGTATCGTAAAAGTACCTTTATGAGCTTCATCTAAAATCTTTCTTTTCAGTGCCTCATCCTTCGGAACACAAATCCGTTGATTAAACAGAACAATCCCATCAGTTGCTCGTGTAAAACCCGGTTGAAGTAACAATTCTTGTAACTCCTCCTCTATCACTTGTTCTTGTTGAATCTCAACTCTTAAAGTAGAATTAACATTCAAATTTCCCATAATTACACCATTCGGAGTCCACACAAACTGGAGATTAAGATCTCTAAACTTCTCCAATAATGAATACTCCAAAATCAACAGTTCTGCACTATGAACCATTTTCCGACTCAAGGCATCCGCTACTTTATTCGCCTTTCCTGGATGATACTTCAGTTCTAAGTCATAATCCTTTAAGTACTCCATCCACCTTCTTTGTCGCATATTCAACTCCTTCTGGTCAAATAGATATTTCAAACTTTTGTGGTCACTGAACATTTCAAAACGTACACCATACAAATAATGACGCCATACCTTCAGTGCAAACACCACGGCAGCTAGTTCCAAGTCATGAGTTGGATAATTTTTCTCATGAACCTTCAACTGTCGAGAAGCATAAGCTACTACTTGACCGCCTTGCATCAGAACACCCCCTAATCCCCTCTTAGAAGCATCACAGAATACTTCATAAGAGTTGTTAGGATCAGGAATAATTAATACTGGAGCACTCGTCAAACTTTCTTTCAATTTCATAAAACTTTGTTCACAACCTGAACCCCACTCAAAAGCAACATCCTTCCGAGTAAGTTTCGTCAGTGGTAAGGCCAATTGAGAAAAGCCTTTAATAAATCTTCTATAGTAACCTGCCAATCCCAAGAAACTTCTAACTTCTGAAACATTTCTCGGTCTCTCCCAATTAATCACTGCCTCTACTTTCGATGGATCCACTGCCACACCACCTTGAGATATAACATGTCCAAGAAAATTTACTTCCGACATCCAAAACTCACACTTGCTCAACTTAGCAAACAATTGCTTCTCTTGCAATACCGATAAGACAATCCTCAGATGTTCTCCGTGCTCTTGTGGAGTACGAGAATAAATAAGAACGTCGTCAATAAAGATTACCACAAATTGGTCCAAGTAAGACTGAAAGATGTGATTCATGTAATCCATAAAAACAGCTGGAGCATTAGTCACACCGAAAGGCATCACTAAGAATTCGTAATGACCGTAACGTGTTCTAAATGCATTTTTTGGCACATCAGAACTCTTCACTCGAATCTGATGATACCCCGACCGTAAATCAATCTTCGAGAACACACAGGCTTCTTTCAATTGATCTAACAAGTCGTCTATCCTGGGTAAGGGGTATTTGTTCTTAATGGTAACTTTGTTCAACTTACGATAATCAATGCACAAACGCATTCCCCCATTTTTCTTCTTTACTAACAACACTGGAGCTCCCCAAGGTGAAACACTAGGTCTAATGAAATGCTTAGACATCAATCCCTCCAATTGGTCCTTTAATTCTCTTAATTCAAGCGGTGACATCCGATATGGAGAAACGGATATAGGAGCCGTTCCCGGTACCAGGTCAATAGAGAACTCAACTTCTCTCTTCGGAGGGAGAGAAGAAACATCCTCAGGAAACACTTCAGGAAACTCACACACTATTGGAATACTTAGAACTTGTTGTTCACTACTTCCTTCCTTAGTAAGAACCATTAAAACAGATTTCTCCTTCTCAAATAAGAAATTTACCATTCCCACCGTACCTTCTAAAATCGTGGATAACACATCCTTAGGAGTAGCCTCAGCAGATGGAATAATAATTAGCTTCTCCTCGCAACCAATAAAAACTGAATTAGCTGAAAGCCAATCCATTCCCAGAAAAACATCCACTTTCTTGAACGGCAAACAAATAAGGTCAATTTGGAAGACTCTTTCGTTCACCGACAACACACAATTTTCACACATTAGCGGTGTTTCAACCATTTCATCTATGGCAGTAGTAACCACCATAGGAGGAAACAAAGGAATAGTTTGCAACCCAAGTCGCTTTACACATCTCAAGGACACAAAAGAATGTGTTGCCCCACAGTCAAATAAAACAAAACAAGGTTGTCCATTTACGAAACACGTACCCGCAATCAAGGAGTTGTCACCCTTTGCTTTCCTCGCATCCAAGGTATACACTCAGCCAGTTATCTTCCCTTTTGTCTGATTCCTGCCCTGAGGACAATCCTTAGCCATGTGGCCCACCTTATTACACTGATAACATCTCATCCCTTCCAAACTGCACCTACCATAATGAGTCTGTCCACACATACGACATACCGGAGGCACACTAGTTCTGGAACTCTGAGCTTGCTTCCCTTTGGAAAACTGTTGCCTTTGCCTAAACTGTTGGTTCGACCTCCCACGGTCACCTTGAGTTGCCCTGTTTGAATCCACCTCCATTTGTACCTTTTTCAAACTATTCTCCGCCACATAACATTGTCTTAACATTTCTGCATAAGTAGAAAATTCCCGTTGAGACACGCTGTGTGAAATCTCAGCCCTTAACCCAAACAGAAACTGATCAATCTTCCACCTCTCATCAGGAGCATACATGGCCTGTCTAGAATAGTCAGCCATGTTCTCAAATTTTTCCGCATAGGAAGCCACTGATAAGTTGCCCTGTCTCAACTGTTGGAACTCGAACTCTTTTTGAGACCTTAAAGAACTCGGAAAATATTTCTCCAGAAAAGTCACCTTGAACTGCTCCCACACTTTTGGTACCTCTTGGATTGTCATCAAGGCTGAAGCGCTCTCCCACCACCTCATGGCAGGACCCTTCAACCAGTGAGAAGCAAAGACCACTTTATTCTCCTCACTGCAATGAACTATCAGAAAAATCCGTTCCATACCTGTTATCCATTCGTGCGCCTTCACCGGATCTAGCCCTCCCTGAAACTCCGGAGGATTCATACGAACAAATTCCCTATAAGTTCCCCCTGCAACTTCAGGAACAACCACTGGAGGATGCAGACCATCAGCCATTTGTTGCATCATTCCTTGCATGAACTGATTCTGCTGCTGCTGCATCTGTTGCATAAATTGGTACAAAGGGGCATTCCCTTCATCACCCGGTGGAACCGTCCCAGCTGGAGTAGTCCTCGGAGTCCTTGGTCTTCCACGGTTGTTTCTACGTCCGTCAGCCATGTTCCTTAAGGTCATACAAATAGAATTAAGTTGATCAGGCCCAATACTATAAGTATAACATGTAAGACCAAAGGCGACACCACGTATATGAAACGGAAAGAATTACTTATTCTATTTCATGGCTAGGTCGAGGATACGACCTGCTCTGATACCAACTGTAACGCCCACATATATAATACATGCATCAAATCATATATTATACATGATAAATACGTTTGGTACTGAAATATACAATAAGTTCCTAGTTAACACATTATATACATAAATGCCTCTAATACAAAACACTAATAGTCTAAGGCATTACATATACAAGATGTTCCAAAATGATAAAAACTAAGAACTAGATCAATGCAATGATCTCAAAACATAACGCCCTAGCGGAAGCCATGCCATCACAAACACCATGATCCATAAGGAAAGTCAAATAACCTTGTCCTTACCCTTCGCCAAACCTGCAGAGCCTGTGATGTAAACAACAACAGTGGGGTGAGATACATCAAATCTCAGTGAGTTCCTATCTTAAAGTCCTCTCGGCTTTACAAGGTTCTAATAATCCTAACTCATGTCAAAGGGAAAGGGGAAAAGACCATGAGTACACACACAAGTAACCATCACGGTGAGCCTGTAAACTCACACTAGTACCGAAGTACCGCTTGAGCCTGTTAACTCAAGGATTCACAATGTACCGAAGTACCTCTTGAGCCTGTTAACTCAAGGATTCACAATGTACCGAAGTACCTCTTGAGCCTGTTAACTCAAGGATTCACAATCAATAACCATACCAAGGCATCCCCTTTTCCCGTCCGCTTCTACGTCTAGAAGACGATCCGAGTCATGGATCCTCGAATTACTTGACATACGAAATGGATTCGGGAACAACGGCCTGTTAGCCGTGAACCGTCACTTCTCATGGCCTGTTAACCATCACAAGTCTCTACCCATAGGTCCCATTCGTACTAAACGCGGGAATCAAACCTGCCAAGTAATGGTGCATATGTTTTAGAGGAGCTCGAGACCCATGAAACGCACTATCAAAAAATAACCGGTTATGATTATACAATACACACGCCTCGGCCTTACTAGCACGAGCGTTGTTACTATTTCATCACGCACCACATTGTTTAGGGTAAGTCCTCACTCTTCCTATTTCATTTCAATCTTAACATGCATATTCACTCACAACATGTTAAACAATAATAGGATAGGCAAAACGCATCATAGTGCACAATAGAACAACATACCGCAATTTAAACATAATCATATCACTTTTGAGCTTTCCCGATTATTTAATCGGTCGGTAAAATCAACATGTTTTACTTCCATTGCGTAGAATATTTCCTCGGCTTTACATCGATATAAAGAACAATCGAAACCGATAAACGAAACTAAAGTTATGAATCTTTCCGTAAAAAGTTATAATTTTTCAACTCCCAAGTCGCGCTCAGCGCGCCCTGGTCCGCGCTCAGCGCGCAACTCCCTGCCACGAGAGGTTCCAAGAATTAAACACCGCGCTCAGCGGGCACCTGCGCGCTCAGCGCGCTCTTCGAAACTCAGAAAAATACCTGCTATAACAGTTCAAAACCAGCCCCTCTACACCATCAATACCAATTCCAACAACCCATTAGAGGCATAATCAATATGGTTCCATCATCAAACTTCACAATCAAGTTTTGAACAAAAACTCAAATTCTACATAAACCTAGAATTTCTCATCAACCCAAAATCAACCAAAACATCAAAACAAGCATCAATTCATGTTTCTATGATCATACTAAACATTCATTTCAATTTCTAACCGATTTTATCCGTTAAAACATCGATTTCTACGATTTCGACCTAAAACTCATAATCCCAAAACACAAAGAAAAAGGTTTCTAGCTAAACCCACCTCTAGGGATGATCAAGATGATGAAGTTCAAGAAGTTTGGTGAAGCTTGGATGAAGATTGGTGATGATCTTGATGATTCTCTTCCAAAAACCTTGTTCTTCTCTTCTTTCTCCTTCTTCCTCTTTTCTCTCCTCTTTCTCTCTTTTTCTTACTATCTTTTTCTTTTAATCCAATGAGAGAAAAATATATATATAGTAAGTATTATTAAAACAATACTACTAATTGTCCAAAAATGTCTCTAGAGTCCAATTAAATAAAATGTCTCCGAACAAATAATATTAATTGGATTAATTCTAAGTACCGAAGTTACTCTAATTATTTTATCAAATAATTTCTCAGAGCAACCGGACTCAGTTGATCACAATAATATTCACCAGGGCGCTTATAAATTTACGGGGTATTACAATTGATTGCAGACTTGTTATCAATCATCATCTTCAGAGGCTTGTTTACCTTGATCTTCAGATCCTGCAGCAAGTTCAGAATCTACACAGCTTGGCATGCAGTAACAGCACCTGCAATATATTCAGCTTCACAGGTTGACAACGCAACAACAGGTTGCTTCTTAGAACACCAAGAAATAGGGCCTCCCAGGAACTTGAACAAGTACCCAGAAGTACTTCTTCTATCAACTCTGTCTCCACACCAATCAGAATCTGAATAACTCAGAAGTTCTGATTCAATCTTTCTTCCAGAAGAGAATAACACTCCATACTTCAGAGTTCCCTTGATATACCTCAGAATCCTGACAGCAGCTTGGTAATGGGACCACTTGGGTTTACTCATGAACCTACTGACCATTCCAACTGCATAGCAAATATTAGGTCTGGTATTACACAAATATCTAAGTGAACCAACCAACTGTTTGAAGGTTGTAGCGTCCACATCCTCACCATCAGAATCAGAATCCAGTTTCTGATTTGTATCTGCAGTTGTGATAGCAGCCTTACAATTCTGCAGCTTAAATCTCTTCAAAATCTCACGTCCATACTTCAGCTGATGCAAAATGGTACCTTTCTCAGAATATCTGAACTACATCCCTATAAAGTATGTCATTTTCCCGAGATCAGTCATTTCAAACTCATTCATCAGCACCTTCTTGAACATAGCTAATTCTTGTTCAGAACTTCCTGTCAGCAGTATGTCATCAACGTACAAACACACCAGAATCATATTGCCTTCAGAGATATGTTAAACATAAACACCGTATTCCATCTCACATTTCTGAAAACCCTACTTCTTGAAAAATGAATCAATATTCTGATTCCAGGCTCTAGGCGCTTGTTTTAATCCATACAAAGCTTTATGTAATCTGGGCGCTTCTTTTTCACAAATCCAGGAGGTTGTGACACGTAAACTTCTTCTTGTAATGGACCGTTCAGAAATGCAGATTTCACATCTAAATGCATCAGAGGCCAATTCCTGTTAGCAGCTATGACAATCACGAGTCTGATTGTTTCATGTCTCGCTACAGGTGCAAACACTTCAGAATAATCCAGCCCAGGTTTCTATAGAAATCCTCTTGCTACTAACCTCGCTTTATGTTTGCAAATTGATCCATCTGGCTTTAGCTTCTGCTTGAAAACTCATCTGACGCTGATGGCTTTCTTGTCCTTTGGAAGTTCTGTCAGCTTCCAGGTCTTGTTTCTCTCTATGGCATCAAGTTCTTCTTTCATGGCCTTCAGCCAGACTTTTTGCTTAAGAGCCTCTTCTGTACTCACGGGTTCAGAGTCTACTAGCATGACACACTGAATAATTTCTCCTTCAGAATCTACTTCAGTGTCTTGTAACATGTCAAACTCTTCGAATCTTCTCGGAATGTTTCTGATTCTCTGTGGCCTCTGACCTTGGTCAGAATCTCGTTCGGATGCTTGAACCCCAGAAGTTTCTCCTTCAGAAGCTCTTGCTTCAGAAGGTTGACTTCCTCCAGAACCTTGACCATCTTCAGAGTCTGGCATATTCCCAGAGTCTGAATCACCACCAGAATATGGATCATCATCAGAATATGGATCATCAGAGTCACTTTTATCTTCTGAGTCTCCTTCAGAATCAGAATCACCATCAGTTTCATAAACTCTTAGTTCTGACCTTTCTTCAGAAGTTCTCACATCAGAGTCAGATTGAGACGTATTCCAATTCCAAACTTCTGATTCCTTCACAATAACGTCTCTGTTGAATTCAACTTTATTAGTTTCTGGACAATAAAGCTTGTACGCACTTGTACTGTGGTATCCCACCAGTAACATTACTTTGCTTCTATCATCCAGCTTGTGTCTTCTGACTTCTGGAACATGTTTGTAACACACAGAACCAAAAACCTTCAGATAACTAACACTTTGCTTATCTCCAATCCACTTTTGAATATGAACTATTTCCTTCAACTTCTTCGTTGGACATCTGTTGAGCACATATGATGCGGTGGCAACAGCTTCTCCCCACAAGTTGTGAGGAAGCTTCTTCTCCTTCAACATGTTTCTCGTCATATCAAGCAAAGTACGATTTCTTCTTTCAGCAAGACCATTATGTTGAGGAGTATAAGGAGCAGTAACCTCATGCTCAATTCCATTCTCCTCACAGAACTTCTGAAACTCTCTGGAGTTATACTCACCCCCACCATCGGTTCTGAGAATCTTCAGAGTCTGACCACTCTGATTCTGAACCTTCATTCTGAACTTCTTGAATTCAGCAAACACCTCGTGTTTGAACTTAATAAGGGATACCCATGTCATTCTCGTGAATTCATCAACAAATGACACGAAGTATTTATTCCCTCCGATCGATGCTACTGGAAATGGACCACACACATCAGAATGTACTACTCCCAAGGCATGTTTTGCTCTTGGAGCTACTTCTGACGCAAATGGCAATCTTGGTTGCTTTCCTTCCATGTACACTTTGCATGACTTCTCAGGCTTCTTAATTGCAGGAATTCCATGTACCAGCTTCTTCGAATTTAGATGCCCTAAACTTCTGAAATTTAGATGACCAAATCTTCTGTGCCACAGCTCACTTTCCTCCACAACACTTGTTGCACTGAGGCATTCAGAGTCAGAAGTTCTGACATTCACCTTGAATGCTCTATTCCTTCCCTGTTCTGACTCCATAATCAGCTTCTGATTACAGTCATACAGCTTCAGAAGATTGTCCTTCATGGTAACTGAAAAACCTTTCTCAATTAATTGTCCCACGCTCATCAGATTGCTTTTTATGCCAGGTACATACCACACTTTCTGAATCAATGTTGTTTTCCCATTGTTCATAACGACTCTGACATTTCCCATACCTTCAGCATTAAGATATTTGTCATCAGCACATCTGATCTTTGTCCTCTTTTCAGAGTCAAAATCAACCAGCCATTTCTTATTTCCAGTAAGATGATTTGAGCAGCCAATGTCCATATACCACCAGTCTGTCTAATTCGTATCATCAGATTCAAAAGCCATCAGTAGCACAGATTCATCATCAGAACTTCTGGCTATATTTGCTTCTTCTGACTTCCTTTCTTTGTTTGACCAACAATCACTAGCAAAGTAACCAAACTTCTTGCAACAGTAACATTGGATCTTCTTCTTGTCATACTTCTCTTTTCCCCTCTGAGCATTCTTCTGCCTATCAGAAGTTGAGGTTTCTGACTTTTGACCACCATCAGATCTTCTCCTGGCTTCTGACCAAGACTGCTTCTGATGCTTCTTATCAGAAACTGCTTTCAGAGCCTGCTGCTCTACTTCCCTTTCAGAAGTTCTCTCAGTCAGACGCAACTCTTGCGCCTCTAGACTGCTTTGCAGTTCTTCAATTCTCATGGTGCTCAGATCCTTAGAATGTTCTATTGCTACCACAATGTAATCAAACTGAGTGGTAAGGGATCTCAATACCTTTTCAATAATCACTTGTTCAGAAAGAGTTTCTCCACACGCCTTCATCTCATTAGTGATCAGAATCACTCTGGAGATGTACTCAGAAACTTTCTCATTGTTCTTCATGTTGAGATTCTTATACTACTTACGTAGAGACTAACGCTTCACCTTCTTCACTGACGCGTCACCACCGTAACATCTGACCAGTGTGTCCCACGCAGCCTTTGCCGTCGTTGAATCAGCAATTTTCTCAAACACTTTTGCATCCACACACTGATGGATGTAGAACAATGCTTTCTGATCTTTCTTCCTTGTATCCTTTTGCGCGTTCCTCTGTTCCTCCGTTGCATCTGCTGCTACCGGAACATAACCTTCAGTGACAAGATCCAGAACATCTTGAGTACCGAACAGTACACACATCTGAATCATCCAACGAGTCCAGTTTTTGCCATCAAATACTGGAAGTTTGGTGTTCATGCCGCCGTTTTCGTTCATCTTCAACCTTGTACAGTACACTCAGATCTCACCACACAGTGTTTCCCAACCCCACAGAATCAGAAATTATGATTCTAATCAGATTTTTGTTCAAGATTCAACACGAATCCAAGAACCAAAAATCAATCACACAAAGCCTCACGTTTCACTCGTGTTTCCCCGTGGATCCGAACCGTAGCTCTAGATACCAATTGTTAGCGTACAAGGTGAATAATGGATGAAAAAGAGTAGAATATATTATAATAGAATGACGGCTACAAAAGGATTACAATCACTAACTACCACTAGTCTATTTATAAGCTAAAACTAGTGCTACAAAAAGTAACAAACAAAAAACTAAAATACCCTCTAACAAACTTAATGACTAAGTTTGTGAATATAAATTATTATTTCTAATAATATGACAGCAAGATCATTGATACAAATATAAATCAGTATATGTAGTTAACTAATAAAAGATCTGTGCGTCCGCACGAATAAGTCCATTCATATCTTAGATCTTTTGATAAGGATTAGTTGTTGCTGATATATAATTGTTATTATAAAATTACTGATAACTACAAATATTTAAAAATAAAGATGTAGCAAATTACGAACATGATAAATTCAATATGTCTAGTAACTACAAATATTTACAAATATCACTATTAACTATAAATATTTACAAATATTTTATTGATTAAAATAAAATAAAAAAGGTATTGTGGTGATAGTACCCCGAGAAAATAGTGAATTTCAGTGATAAAATTCACTGGAGTTGATAGCTTGGTGTTTTCACTGTGATCCAACAGATTCTCTAGGTCTTCATCACTAATATCTTTCTGTATCATTTTGTCCTCAGTTGTTTTATCATCTTGAAGCAATGCCAAAACTCCTCTTCATAATAACACAGATAAGAGACAAACAACTCGTTAAAGCATGGTAAAAATGTAACTATAAAAATGTTAGTGCAAGACTATAGACTGCCGGTAAAAAATATAACTATAAAAATGTTAGTGCAAAATTATGGACTGCCCGCTTCATAGTTCCAGTAAAATCTTGGAGCTAGGCTTATCCATTTCCTCTAAATAAAGATACAACAATACAAAGATGAGATTATGCAGCAAAAGAGTAACAGCAGAACTAAAAATTGCACAACTGACAAAACAAACAAAGATGAGTTACACTTAAAATGAGTCACTTAATTGTAAAATGAATAATATCCTATAAACTCAAATGTTTTAAATAATCATATATAAAAAAAAAGGGCTCATGAGATATAGAAAGAAAAAAAATTAACATTTGAAAATAAAATTTTAGACATCGTTGATTAAAATAAAATATATATTATTTTGATAGTGACCTGTATTATAGAAAATTAGTTATCTGTATCACTATTGAAAATTTAATATTTTTTTGTGTTCTATTTCATTACAAAAAATGGTCCAATTTTTTTTATTTATAGTTAAAAAATTTAAAAAGAAAACAAAAAATTGAGAGAAAAAAAATTAAAAATTAGAGTGAAAAAGTGTGAAAAAAAAATATAAGGGCAATTTGTGATTGTTAGAATGAAAAAGATTGAAACATTAGCCAATTATTTTCTTTAATCTTTAATCAGTGTAGATTGATGTGATAAAAAAAGGATAATTTAGATAGCTTGAGTGTGTATGAATATATATATATATATATATATATAAGCATGTAACCTAAAAGATTGAATCCAATTTAAGTTTTTTACTTTATGAGGTAGCATGTTTTATAGCATTATCATACTGGTTTTGAATATTTTGGTGTAAAATCAAAAATACATTAAACACATTTATTGTTATCATTTTCCAAAAGCCAGGAAATCGAATCTATTACTAATATAAGAAAGTTAAGTACTACCAAAAGTACTATATTAACCTAATTAAATCAAATTAAGGGCTTAATTTCATGCCCCTAAACGTCATTTCGTAACCCTAATCATTATAGACCTAACTAAACCAATTCATTACACAATACATTCAATTCTAACTGTTACCAACAGTTTCCAATGTTTACACTTTTCTATCTTCAAAAAATTTGCATCGGAAGAATGAAAAAACTTTTCCACTTCCATCATTCAAAATTTCTTCTTCATATTCTCTTATTAAAAACCCTGATGATAAAATATGAAAAATCATTTGCCATTCATCCACACTCTCATTTGCGAACCTTAAAGGTTTCATTTTCCTCTCCACCTCAACAATACGTTATGTTTCCATCATTTTCAAGTCCGATCACGATTTTAGTTGTTGTTTATGTTATTCATGTATTTTTTAACGTTTTATTGTTTGAATGCAAGATAAATCATGAGTCGTAGGACTGACTGCATCAAGGACATTAACGACAGTAAGGAAACATGGAGATTGGCGGTTCGGATCGTTGATTCTTGGATCAGTATTAACAGTAAGGGAATTGAGCATATGGAGATGGTTTTAATGGATGCATCGGTAAAGTTTTCATTCGTATAAATTTTCAAGGTTATTTTAATCAAAATCTTACAAAATAATATAAACATTTCCAAATCTCTTATAGGGCGACAGAATACAAGTTTTGATTCGTGCTGACCATACACCTAAATGGAAAGAGCGAATTCAGGAGAACATGACCTGCATAATCAACAATGGCTCTGTTTATGATAATGATTTCCAGTGGAAGCTATGTGATAATGCAAAGAAATTTGTCTTCCTTGGTGGTACCACTTTGAAAGCTGTTGATGTTCAAAACATTCCTCCAAAAAAGTATTACTTCAAAGATTTTGGTGATGTCCTTGGAGGCAAATGTCAGCTTAACAGACTTGAAGGTATCATTTCTTCAAATGGATAGTTTAATTATAACATTTTTTTATAAAGTTATCATTTAAAGTTATAATATATGTTGTAGTATTATTATTTTTTTTGTTACTATAATGTTAGATATTATTGGTGTTGTTCATGAGATCAACAATTTCCAGTGTAACACGCCAGGAAAAAAGACTTTTGTGTCGCTAAGTCTGAAAGACCTGAGGTAAAAAATGTCCTCATTACATATTTTACATTTGTTTCAGTTAAATGATGTTGTTATATGTTGTGCGAAATGATTATTTTCACTATGCATATCAGTGGTAAATTTATCAACTGCACTTTATGGGAAAGCTTTGGAACTAAGTTCATGGATTACTACGGTGATGCCAAAAACAGTGGTGCTATTGTCATTATTCTCATTCATGCAATGATTAGGGATTCACAAGGTTTGTGGTCGTACTTTTTATTACATGTCTGTATAAAATGGAAAACTTCTATGTTGATTGGATTTAGTTTTTTGTCATTTGCAGTTTCAAATGGATGGATTGGTTCTAAGTTGCTAATCAATGAGGAAATTCCAGAGATTACAGAATTTTTGTCTAAGTAATATAGTTATTTTTTCTAACATTTGAAGTTTACTTCTTTTCATCTATAGCTTATTAAAACAAATGGATGAATATGGTTGTAGGTTACCTGCTAATGAGCAGACTGAAAAGCCCACTCAATCATCAAAGTCTATGTCTCTTTGGTCTGGAACATCGCAGTTCACAACAGTTGAAAAATTTGTCTGTAAGGCCAAGTGTATATCTTTAACTGAGCTTTGCAAACTCAAAAAGGTATACCCTGAACTGTAATTCCTAAACCAAATCATTTAAGTTAAAATAATCTGACATATCTGATATATTAAAACAATTATATTTAGGAGATACTATGTGTCACTGTAGCGACAACCCTGAAATTTTCTGTATCAAAGAATGATTGGTTCTATTATGGATGTACAAAATGTTCTTTGAAGGCATCTGATGTTAACAATCCATATCAGTGTTCATGTGGAGAAAAGGTTCAAAAAGCAATACCAAGGTTTATTCTCATATTGTGATTGTTTATTTTTAAGACATCTAAATTTGTGCCAAGAGTTGTTTCTAATATTCTGATTCTTGATTTTTTCTTATTGTTTTGCATTTCATTGACATGAAAAAGGTACAAAGTTGATATATATGTCGTTGATGGTGATTCCAAGTTTCGCTTTGGCTTTTGGGATACTGATTGTGCTGAGATAATTGGAAAATCTGCTGAAGATATGTATATGTCTATGATGCAGGTATTAACTTTTACTTTACCAATATAAATCATACTTAATTGATGTTTGATTAATTGTTTTGTATTCTAATATATGGCATGTTCATGAAGGTGAAGATGACCCTATGGTGTATCCTGATGACGTTGATTTGTTATTGGGTAAAAAAATGGCTTTCAGAGTAAAAGTTCAGCCATCATTTGGACAGGGTTCTGTGTGGAAACTATGTTATGACGAAGAATTTGTGAAGCAGATTGAAAAAGATTTCATTCCCGATGAGGTATAAATATGTTGTGTCATCTCCTGAAACTTTATGTATTATTTGCTTAGATTAGTTTATTAATGTAGAGTTGCAATATGCAGGCTGAAAGTGTACCTGTAACGGATAATAAAGTTCAAAATCCTGAAAACACATCTGTGGTTTGTTGATTCATAATTTCATACCCAATAAATTGTTTGTGATTTCTCTGACACGTTCTAACTGTAATTTCATATATTTGAAGCAATCAACATCTGCATTCGGAGAAAATGAGCCTGATAAGCTCTGTGCAAATACCCCATCAAAGGATGACTCTGTTGATCGTGATGTTGAAGCTGTCGACTGTGAAGCTTATGTGGATACGCAATTTTCTGGAACCAAGCCGTTGAAGAAAGTGAAAATGGAACCTAAAGTTTGATTTGGCTATCAAAGGATCAGTAATTTAATTTATATTTTGGTTTTCGTTGTTTGTTTTTTAGTATCATTTTTCGTTTGGAAACTTCGTTTTGCTTTTAAATTGTTAACAAAAATTATTGCAGTGTAAGCACTTAATTATTCACCAGTTAGTTATGAATGAATTATTCTGTTTGAAATGTTTACATGATTTTTCATTCATCGATTACATTTTTGCAACTTTTAAAATCTATTCATTCAATGGGTTTCCATATTTTAATAATTTATGTTAAGTACATAATTTCATAATATATCAACCAACCATTATATACCAACATATTCTTGAAAGTTATGTTAAATACCTAATATCAGAACTACATTTTTTCATAACTACCTTTTTTTCATAATACTCAACCAAACATTATATACCAGGAAATGATGTACAAAGCAAATGATATAGAAGTTGTGTTAACTGCCTTATTTAAAAACTACATTTTTGCATAACTACCTTATTTAATAATACTCAACAAAAGTTAATACTTTATTTCATAACACATATACTATTATTAATAGATTATTTGTTAAAACCAAAACCAAATATACACCAGCATGTAAAAATGACACAAGATAATATATCACTTTCTTAAAACCAAAGACTTTATATCATTTAAATAGATCTCATACCAATGAATTATTGATAATTATGTGGTTTACAAAAGCATTTATTATATCACGATTTACCACACACGCTTAATTACTAAGTAACTCTTTGAATTCTCCACATATCCATAAAAGTAGCTTTGCATGCATTTTTTAGCTTTTCATACTCTTTGATAACAACGCCTATTCAATCATTACGAAACATGTTTTAAAGAATTTGTACGGCTCATTTATAATGGTATATATAATATTTCCTTCCAATATTACTTCCATAAACAATTACCATATGAATTTTTGAGAGGCAATGAATAAACAAAAGGAAACTGAAAATGAGTTTTTTAATGTACAGCTAAGAAAGAAAAGATCAGCAAATGCTAGAAATCATAGGAAGGTTGTACTTGATCAGAAAAGAGCTAAGAGATTGAGGTATATGAATAAAGAGAATATTGAACAAACTCATGTAACAACTCAAGATGATGTTTCGCGTATCCGATGTCCACTATCCATAATTTCTCCAAATATCCCAGCTTCAATGTTACCTACAAGTCATTCAAGTCAGAAAACTGTTCCTACATCTGTTTTGACTACCTTGCGAAAAACCAGAAATAATCTCATATCAAAAGGGATGTCTCGCGCCAACATTAGTAAGTTATGAGTGAACTTGGCAATGAGATTTGATAGTGTTTTTAGTCAAGTAACTTCTACATCTTCAAACCCTGCACCACACCAAGATACACAGATCAATCAGCTTTTTCAAGATGACAGTGGCGACGATATTACGAATTCAGACAGTGAAGGTATGTTACTTTGTTCAATGGTATTTATGAAACGCTTATGAACGTCAAGTTCCTAATATATTAAGTTATAATATTTGTCTTCGTAGGTTATAATTCAGATACCCTATCTGATATGGGCGTGGATGATGATATTTCTGACTGTGAAGATGTTAATATGGATGTAGTTACTTCAGGTACATTTTCTAACCATTTGACACAAATGAAAAAAATAGTATCATGTGTATTTTTATCTTAACTTTTCTGTTTGCATTTAGGAGAGTATTATGATATAGGAGATCCAGTAATGGAGTGTCAATACTGTGGTGCATGCATGTGGTATTATGAAAGGAAATCCAAATACCGAAATTCATCTAATCCTAAATTTTTGTTGTGCTGCGGAGAAGGAAAGGTTCAAATTCCTTTGTTAAAGGCACCGCCGCTGGTATTACAAAAATTACTGTTTGATCAGAACTCAAGTGAATCAAAGCATTTTCAACAACAAATACGTCTTTACAACATGATGTTCGCATTTACATCTCCAGGAGCTAAAATGGACAATCGATTTAACACCGGCAGAGGACCTCCAAATTATCGAATTCAAGGTCAATCATGTCATCGTATAGGTAGCATGTTACCGTTGCCAGGGCAAAACCCCCGTTTCGCACAGCTATATATATTTGATATCGAACATGAGATTCAGAACAGAGTGGATGGAATCAGGTGTGAAACTTTGTTTTGCATCTATTAATAATTCTTTGATATATAGCATATTATAAATAATGATACATCTATTTTCTTTTCACTGTAGGACAAAAAACGGAGTTGACGTTAATACAGTAAGAAAACTATCTGATATGTTATACGAACATAATGTTCATGCTCAGTCTTTTAGAATGGCAAGTGATAGACTCTCAGAAGGAAATGTTTCTGACCTGAAACTACGTTTAATTTCAGAGAGAAATACTGATGGAAGGATATATAACCAGCCAACTGTTTCTGAAGTAGCCGCTCTTATTGTTGGAGATGTTGATACTGCCGAGAAGAGAGATATTATAATGCATAAACAATGTGGAGAGCTTCAAAGAATAGATGAGTATCATACATCATATTTGGGATATCAATATCCACTTCTTTTCCCTTATGGTGAGGATGGTTACAGGCCTAATGTCAGTCATAGGAATAAAAGTTCTAACAAGGATACTAATTTGGAACAAACACGTTCAGATGTGCTAGCTGAAGATATACCATGGGAGCAAGCTACAAAGAGGAATGGACTAACCATTAGAGAGTGGTTTTCCTTCAGGATACAAGCAAGAAAAAATGAAGCACAAACAATTCTCAGATCACGTAGGCTTTTCCAATAATTTTTAGTTGATGGTTTCACCATGATGGAGTCGGAGAGACTTCGGTGGCTCCGAAAGAATCAGTCAAAACTCAGAGTTGGAAAATATCATCATCTCACCGATGCCAGAACAAATGGCCAGACTCAAGGTTCAAATATAGGAAAGAGGGTTGTCTTACCTTCCTCATATGTTGGTAGTCGTAGATACATGGATTAATTGTACTTTGACGGAATGGCGATTTGTAGTTATGTTGGTTTTCCCGATCTGTTCATCACGTTCACATGTAACCCAAACTGGCCTGAACTACAACGTTTACTTGGTTATCTGAATTTAAAAGCAGCTGATCGTCCAGACCTGATTTCAAGAGTTTTTAAACTTAAATGTGATGAATTAATATCTAATTTGACGAAAAAAAGTTTGATGGGGAAAGTTCTTGCATGTAAGTAATTTATCATAACATTGTACCAAATATAATGTTATACATTCTGTGTTATTAGTTACTATTGGTTTGTACTTAACTATTTGTTACATGTAACATGTAAATTTTGTAGATATGTATACCATTGAGTTTCAGAAGAGAGGCCTACCCCATGCTCACATATTAATTTTTCTTCATCCATCCAATAAATATCCAACTCCAAATGACATTAATCAGATAATATCAGCTGAAATACCAAACAAGGACACTGATGAAGACTTATATAACTTGGTCAAAAGTCACATGATTCATGGTCCTTGCGGAAGATTAAATCGGTCTTCACCATGTATGAATGAGGGTAAGTGTTCTAAATACTTCCCTAAAGACTTTCAGAGTGAAACAATTGTTGACCAAGATGGGTATCCGGTTTATAGAAGAAGGGATCATGGTTACACAATCATTAAGAATGGAATTGAGATTGATAATAGATTTGTTGTTCCATACAATTCAAAGTTGTTGCTGAAGTATAGAGCTCATATTAACATGGAATGGTGTAATCAAAGTTCATCAATTAAATATTTGTTCAAGTACATCAACAAAGGATATGATAGAATAACTGCTACCATTGTAAATTCTCAAGATGGAACATCGGTTGAACATCAAAATATTGATAAGATCAAGCAGTACATTGACTGTAGGTATGTTTCTCCCAGTGAGGCATCTTGGAGAATTTATGCTTTCCCAATTAACGGAAGGAAACCGGCAGTTGAAAGACTTTATTTTCATTGTGAAGGTGAAAATTCAGTTTTCTACACCGACATCGATCGTATTACCTCCGTTCTTGAAAAACCGAGTGTCACTGAGTCGATGTTTACATCATGGTTTGAAGCAAATCAGAAGTATGAAGAAGCACGACAGCTAACATACATCAATTTTGTTTCGAAGTTTGTCTACCTAAAAAAGAAAAGACAGTGGAAACCCCGTCAAAAGGGTTATACAATTGGCAGGCTAATATGGGTTCCTCCAACAACCGGTGAATTGTACTTTCTTCGCATGATGCTAACTCATGTGAAAGGTCCACGTAGTTATGAAGAAATAAAGATTGTGAATAATGTGAAATACAATACATTTCGGGATGCATGTTTTGCTATGGGGTTTCTTGGCGATGATCGAGAATTCATATCTGCTATTTCAGAGGCTTATCATTGGGGTTCTGGTCATTATTTAAGGTTACTTTTTGTTCATATGTTATTGTCAAGTAACATTAATAGGCCAAAGCATGTTTGGAGTAAGACACGACATCTTTTGTCTGATGGCATTCTTTATTCTCAGCAGATCGTTACAAACAACAGAGGTAATGCTTATATGATTTATTATTTCTTCGATTTTGTATAGTTCACAACTTTCCTTTAATTGAACGAATTAGTAATCATTTGTTTTAAAATAGGTTTGCGGTTATCTGATCAAGAAATTATGAATTTAACATTGATTGAAATTGAAAAACTCCTACAACGAAACCGCAAGAGTTTAGCAAACTTTACTGGTATGCCTAAACCACATGGTTATGTCGTCGAGGAGCTAGGAAACAAGCTTATTTATGAAGAGCGCAACTACAATGTAGCTGAGCAGCTTCAAGAGTTCAACATGCTATATCAAAATCTCACAGGTCAAAAACGTTTTATCACTGTAGCTAATTTAAATCACTTCTTTTAAGCAATGTTACTTTTACATTTATTTTATTTTATATTGTATAACTATGTTTATGTCTATATTGATGTTAAATACATTATAGATGAGCAAAGAGATGTGTTCAAGCAGATTATGGAAGCAGTGAGCAACCAGAAAGGAGGCATATTTTTTTTGTATGGATATGGCGGCACGGGCAAAACGTATATGTGGAGAACTTTAACATCTTACATCAGATCACGTAAACAAATATGCCTGACTGTTGCTTCATCTGATATTGCATCACTTTTAATTCCTGGTGGTCGAATGACACATTCGAAATTCAAGATTCCAATTCCCACACTCGAGTCTTCCATATGCGATATCAGCAAGGGAAGTGACCGCGGTGACCTATTAAAATTATCAAAATTGATAATTTGGGATGAGGCTCCAATGGCTAGCAAATTTTGTTTCGAAGCATTGGATAAAACCCTCAGAGACATCATGAGTGGATCCAAATCATCTGACATAATTTTTGGAGGTAAGGTAATTGTTTTTGGCGGCGATTTTCGGCAGATTCTACCAGTTATTCCAAGAGGAAGTCGTTCAGATATAATTCATGCCACAATCAATTCATCATACATATGGGATCATTGTGTCGTTTTGAGACTTACAAAGAATATGAGACTTCAACAGTCTGGGATGAACACAAGTCCTTCTGAGTTGGAAGAGTTTTCGAACTGGATTTTGAAAGTCGGAGACGGAAAGTTAGCGGAACCAAATGATGGTTATGCAGAGATTGATATTCCTTCAGAATTGTTGATAACAGATTATGTTGACCCACTTGAAGCCATATTTCAAAGCACGTATCCAAAGTTTGCTGCTAATTACAAAAATGAAACATTCTTGCAATCAAGGGCAATCTTGGCTGGCACCATTGAGACTGTTGATCTAATAAACCAGTATGTATTGGACTTTGTTCCAGGTAATTCAAGTTCAGAAAGTATAAACTTTGTTAGTCATTTACATTATTTTTTATGCAACTTCTAATGCAACACTTAACATATGTCAGATGAACAAAAAGAATATTTATCATTTGATTCCGTTGATACACTTGAGGGTGACGGCAACGAATCCTTTGATGTTTTAACTCCTGAATTTTTGAATACACTCAGAACTTCTGGTCTTCCCAATCACAAAATTACATTGAAGATTGGAACTCCAGTTATGCTTCTTAGAAATATTGATCAATCAGAAGGTTTGTGCAATGGAACACGGCTCATTGTTACAAGATTGGCGGATCACGTAATCGAAGAAAAAATTATTGCTGGGAAAAATATTGGAAGTGTTGTCTATATCGCAAGAATGGATATTACTCCTACTCAATCCCCATGGCCCTTCAAAATGACAAGAAAGCAATTTCCTATAAATGTATCTTATGCTATGACGATTAACAAGTCTTAAGGCCAGTCATTGGATTATGTCGGTATCTATTTGCCCAGGAGCGTCTTCAGCCATGGTCAATTTTATGTTGCAGTATCAAGGGTAAAAAGCAAAAAAGGTCTCAAGATATTAATCCACGACAAAGATAACAAACCATTGTCGAGTACAACAAATGTTGTTTTTAAAGAGGTTTTTGAAAATCTATAGAATGTGAGTTTTATTCATTTTAAAGTTTCCTACATTTTGAACATAATCATTCCCGGTTACACTTATAGGAATTCAGTTACGAATTTTATTTGATCATTTTGTTGTTTTTTTTATTTATTTCAGTTAGACTCAGATGCATATGTTACGTCTACCGCTACATTTCGAAGGTTTTAAACATGCATCGATATCTAATTTTTTGTCTGCATTTTATGATATGTATGCTTCTTAGAAACAGACACAGAATTTCGAATGTTTGTTCTTTTACATTGGACTATTTGTATTTTTACATTAGTCACAAGAATTCTGAAATTTTCAACTAAATGAAATGTTGAACATATCAGTTACTATTCGGTTTCGACTTAAACATACATCATCATGATTGACTGTCATGATATAGCTGCATTTTAGTTTCATTATTTGTTTACCATCATTTTGGTCTTTTTCTTTAACGAAATTATCAGACTGATATAAATCATTGTTTGTTTTTTTAGCTGCATTATCAGACTGAAATTACCATCATTGTTTGTTTTTTATGGTCCTGCATGTAACACTGATATAAAATGCAAACTTATATGCAAAAGTCGAAACAGAATAGTACACATGCATAAAGCAAGCTCGAAACTACAAAGTGCTTAAACAAATTTCGGAATCGTCTTTCGACAAATACAACATCAATACAAACGTCAAACAAACAACACCTTGAATGCATGCTAATAAAAATTTTAGCAGCTGTAACATCAACGGTTTAGTAGATTAACATAAATTAGATCTGAAAAAGGAATCATGGAAAACAACAACGCATCTCCTTCTTGAAGTTTTTTGTCTTTCACAAATTTCTTCCATTCTTGCACAACATGTATCTCATAGTCATCATCCTTGCGAACTCTTTTAATTGCACAATAATATCCTCTTGAATCAGTAAAATCTACCATCCTTATTGCCGTCTGCTCTTTATCAAAACACATCTTCGATATCTCAATCGGAATACACTGCAAATTGTTATACAACTCATTAACTCATTATTTTTGAAACATAAAGATCTATAAAATTATAACTGAGTTTTCAAGTGTTTTATATAGATACCAAGTCGTTTTGGTCGAACATTTCTGCGTTGGTTACATTCAATTTCCACGACACCTGATCGTCACACGCAATTGTTTTGTCAGCTTCAGTAAGAAACCCATCTCTTATGAGAATTTCATAGATCTGTTGTTGCTCTTCCTCGAATTCAGTTGTGGTCTTTCTTGCAAATTCAAGCATTTCTCTCTCAGTATCACTGTAACAGCAGTAACAAAATAATAATTGTGTAGAATATTATTAGCATATCTTTTTACCAGATCTGTTAAATATTATTATTCAATTGCATGTATGTAGAATAATATACATTATATAGTGGTGATAACAATTTAAATCCAAGATCTGGAGTTTATTAGCATCTCTCTGTCACAATTTGTTTTTAGTATGAAGTTAAAAAAATTAACTACATGCATGAACAACAATATCATAACAGATAAGTTTTTTATAAAGTTTTAAAAAATCACTTTGTTACATGAAAGACATACCAGCTAGAAGGAGAAGGAACAAAGGGTACCCCAAACTTTACCATCTTCTTAGTTTAATTGAACGTGTGTATTGCTATACAATATGAAAAGGAGATAATAAGCTATATATATAAGTAGTAAAGCATATGGATATTGGGTAGGCCCATTTAGTTTTGGACCTCTAGCTCATTTGATGAAATAATAGCATTATATAAATAAATAAATTATCTATAAATTACTTTTGTTTTATATACAAATATTAATAAAACATAATTTGTATGGATTATAACAGCAAAAAGTATACACATCCTGCATGAAACAACATCCATAAAACCTGCATACAAACCACGACTACATGCCATATTATCTTAGATTCTCATTACAAGTTAATAAAACAACATCCCTGAATTATGCATACAAACCACTCACCATCTCAGCACCTGAACCATGGTACAACAAGTAGGAAAAGAATACAAATCTTGCGAACATAACATGAAGTATCATGATGCAGACAACAAAATCGGCGTACACAAACATATGTAGACGCAGCAAAAATAAGTGCAGTATACACAAGGGTCAAACAATTTGGACTTACTATTTGAAAACTATAATAGAATGAATATAGAATTATTATTGATCATGAACACTCCCATGTTAGATGCAGAAACCGTAAAACTTAAATTTTATAACTAATTAACATTAAAACAAAGTTTACATATGACAAGGTATTTTGTCATTGTCAATAGACATAACCCTTAAACAAACTATAACATCACAAAATTATATTGTAAACAAGTCCTAAACAAAATACATTAAAACAAATTCCACAAAGCTTATAAACTTCTGTCCATTTCCAAGACTTCATGTTTTCTATCACTTCTTCTGCAATGCAACGTACATATGACGAGTAAAACGTCCGATTTTACAG
Source organism: Lathyrus tuberosus (assembly GCA_022829125.1). Classification (NCBI taxonomy): domain Eukaryota; kingdom Viridiplantae; phylum Streptophyta; class Magnoliopsida; order Fabales; family Fabaceae; genus Lathyrus; species Lathyrus tuberosus. The sequence goes on along the minus strand of JALAZF010000164.1, from coordinate 2,900,352 downwards.
AGCAATGTGTCTCCTTTTCTAACATCTTTGGTTTTGATGAAGTCATACCATCCTTCAGTCATGTACTTCTCATATATGCTTGGAATGTTATTTCGTGTTGCAGAATTAATCTTGCACTTGAAAGTTTTATGTTGGTCAACATCAGCAATTGTTATCTCCTTTTGATTCCTTCTTAAGCATTTTTTTGATATTTCACGCGGAAAATGCTGCAACAATACAAACATGCATTACCTAATGGATTAGTTTTGTAAAACAACATTCTATAATGACAACAGAACTAATTATATTGAGTTACCTGAACATTTTTTGCCTTTGTTTTGACATTCTCCACTCTGATATCCCAGCGATATGTTTTCTTCCCCTTAATATTTGTTGACCTAACATTGTATGGATTCTTTCTCTGCTTCCCAGCTTTCAATGGTGACTCCTTATTTTCATTTTTAGGGACATGTTTGGATTTTCCAACATTCTTCTTCTCAACACAAAGTTCCTTAACAACCTTACGGTTCTTCCTCAAGTTCTGTTTCTGTTTTGAAGCAACCTTAATGTTGTCATCAGTGGGGACAACATTTTCTTCCTTCACAACATCCAAAAGAACTGATCCACTTTCCAAAGTAAGATCTATTACCTCAACACTTCCTCGATCTTGAGCTACGTCAACAACCTTCTTAACCACCGTATTACAACGACGACGCGACTTACATTTTTTCTTAGAGGATGAACTCTCTCCAATCTCATTCAACATCCCCTCTATGATTTTCAAAGCTGTTTCATGGCTGAAAACAAAAATAAAGAACAATAAATTAACATTACAACCTATATAAATCTATATAACAAAGTATAACAAAGGTTTCAATCACTCAATACAACTATTAAATCAGAAACTATATATCTATGTCATTAATGATTTCTATGAGCATATATCATGCATAACATGAAAAGTTGCTAATAAACTATGAAATCGTTTGAGCATATTTTATCTATGGAATCATTTATAGGGTATATCGTTAAAAAAATATCCTTCAAACAATATCAATTTGCGATTCTCACTTTTATCTGTGACATGCAAAGCGATCTGATCTTAGGGTTACCTATTAACATGAATATTGCCCAAACAATTCACAAAACGGATTGAGTTTAGTGTTCCTTACCTCATGCTATCCGAATCCGATTCTGATTCGTGTCCTCTGGCACCAGATCTCGCTGGATTCGCCATGGTCAGTATTGGGATTCAGAAACAGAAGAGTAAAGGAGCTGCTCAGTGTTTCTTAAAAAACTGCAAACCCACCTATTAAACAGGTGTAGGTTATAAAACACCTATGTTTTGGGGAAACGCTTATTAGGTTTAATAGGATAACGTATATTATTATTCTTATTTATTATAACTTATTTATACTATTAATGGAAAAAGAATTCTTTGTTGTTACTTATTTGTTTTTTTTTTATTTTGTAATTTTTAATTGTTTCAGCATATTTTATCAAATAAATTTTTATAAACTATTAGTTACTAATATATTATAATTATATATAACACAAATGCATTACATCACCTAATTCATTTTTAATTAAGCATGTACTACTTATATTAATATATGTAACTTATGTATATATAATGTTCTACTTTTCATAGTATAGTTACAACATTGTCTGACCCCGTGCGAATGCACGGGTCCTTTACTAGTTAGACAGTACAAAATAAAATATGTTATATGATTTTTTTTGTATCTCTTTCCATAAAGTGGACATGCTTATTGTACTGTAATTGCTAAAAATCAGATATTGCTAAAAGTATACATTTAAAATTTGTGAGTGAGTTGGCTTACACAAAGTTTTATGATGACTTGACATATTAAAAATAATGAATACATGCTAGTACTAATAGAGATATAAAACCATGTTAGAGTTTTATAAGAGAATAACAATTAACATTCATATATGTTAGAGTTTCTCAATGTTTTGATATTCATGAAATGCTTCAAGTATCATGTTGTTCTCAAGACATAATCCAACACAACTCTCATAATTGTTGAAATATTATATTAGATTTGATTAGATTTAATATTTAAATATAATTCAAGTTGTGTTAGCTCAAGCCCAATTAGGGTTGTATATAAATAGTCCTAGTTTGTATCATTATTTACACAATTCAATAATACAAATCCTTATTTCCTTATTTTCTCTCTATTCTCTCCTCACTAAAAGTGTCTCACGTACTAACAAATTGGTATCCAGAGCTTCCGGTTATTGTTTTTGATCGAGTTTTCAAGAACTTCATGCTAGAGATCGTGTTGCCATGGCAAGTGAATCAACCGCTGCGAAGATGACTGGTGATAAGAGCATTCTGAATTCCCTTCCAATGCTTGACGGCAAGAATTGGATCCGATGGAAAAAATAGATGCAATCCTTATTTGGTTTCCATGATACCCTATAAGTGGTTATCGGCGGTGTTCCCGTGTTGGCGTAAAATGCAACTGAAGAACAGAAAAAAGCCCACAACGAAGTCAAAAAGAAAGATTGCAAGGCTGCTTATTGTATTCAGACGCCGGTCGGTGCTGCTAACTTCGACAGAATCTCTCATGCTGAAACGGCGAAGGAGGCATGGGATATTCTGGTGAAGTATTATGAAGGAGGTGAGAAAGTCAAGGTTGTCAAGTTGCAAACTTTGCAACGACAATATGAGTTGTTGTCGATAGGAGAAGATGAAAAAGTTACAGAATACATGTCGAAGGTTCAGAAACTCGTCCATCTCATGAAGGGTTGTGGTGAAACCATAACTGATAAGATGATAGTTGAGAAGGCAATGAGAACGTTGACCTCTCACTTTGATCACATTATCGTGGCTATTCAAGAATCCAACAATCTTGAAACCCTAAAAGTGGAAGATTTGGTTGGTTCGTTGGAGGCGCATAAGATGAGGATTGTCGAAAGAAAGGGAGTTCAGGATTCGATACAAGCACTGCAGGCTCGGTCATGGAAAAGGAATGGTGGTTCCAACAAATCCAAAGGCAAAGTTGACAAGACTCAAGGAAAGAAGTCTTGGTCGAACCCTCACAAGAATCAGGTCGAAGATAGAGCTTCTGAATCCTCGAAAAGAGGAGGAGGAATCTATCAAAAGGACAAAGAAGATAAGAAAGGTATGCAGTGTTATAAGTGTGAAAAGTGGGGTCATTTAGCCAAACATTGTTGGTACAGGAAAGACAATAGATCGAAAAAAGGCAAAGACGAATGGGCGAACCTTGCACGCCAATATTCAGATGATTCTGAAGGTGGTATGGTGGTTATGGCTGCAGTGGCAGATAACCATGTCGAATCTAAGATCTGGTTCCTCGACTCAGGCTGCTCAAATCACATGACTGGTCAAAAGGAGTGGTTGGCAGATTTTGACGAGTCGAAGAAGAGCAAGGTAAAACTTGCTGATAACAGTTCGTTGCAAACAGAAGGTACTGACAACATAGTTTTTCAACTGAGTAATGGTGCGAAAGCTATGATCAAAGATGTGCTCTATGTACCTGGAATGAAGTGCAACTTGTTAAGTGTTGGACAACTGGTCGAAAAAGGCTTCTCAGTTGTCATGAAAGATGAAGTTTTGAAATTATTTGACACCCAGAACAATTTGGTCTTGAAATCTCCGTTGTTGAAGAACACGACGTTTAATACCATTATCAGTTCGACTGAAGTACAATATCTAAAAACTGTTGTCGACCACAAGGATAGTTGGTTGTGGCATTTGAGGTTTGGACATTTAAATTTTCGACCACTCAATCAGCTGATTACTCAAGATATGGTATCTGGTATTCCAAGTCTTGAGATGCCTTACAAACTCTGTGAAGGTTTTTTTGTCGGAAAGTAATCCAGAAATTCTTTCGTTTCGACTATGCCAATGAGATCATCCTGCATACTCAAAGTTGTACATTCAGATGCATGTGGTTCATTCGAAGAACATACCATTGGTGGAAACAAATATTTTGTTTCGTTTGTCGATGAGTTTAGTCGAAAGATGTGGATCTATGTGATCAAGAGAAAGGATGAAGTATTTGAAATCTCTAAGAGATTCAAAATGCTTGTCGAAAACCAAAGTGAGAAGAGGATCAAAGTTTTGTGAACCGATGGAGGAGGCGAATACACTTCGAAGATGTTTGAAAAATTATGTGCAGAACATGGTGTTGATCATGAGGTAACTGTTCCTTATACTCCCCAACATAATGGAATTGCTGAAAGAAGAAACAGAACCATATTAGATATGTCGAGATGTATGCTCAAGCAGAAGAATTTGCCAAAATCTTTAAGGGGTGAAGTTGTTTCGACTGCAGTTTATATCCTGAACAGGTGCCCTACCAAGCAATTGAAGAACAAGGTTCCTGAAGAAGTGTGGAGTGGCAAACGACCATCAGTGAGTCATCTGAAGGTGTTTGGATCTATGTGTTACAAGCATGTTCCTGATGCAAGAAGAAGGAAGCTTGATGACAAGAATGAACCTATGATTCTGGTAGGATATCATAAGACTAGTGCATACAGGCTATTCAATCCAATTAATGAGAAGATTGTGTTGAGTCAATATATTGTGATTGATGAAAATTCTGCCTGGGATTGGAATTCTAGTTATTCAATTAACAAGCCATTGATGAGCTCTGATTTTGACGAAGAAACTAATGAAGTTGAAGTTGAAGGTATTACTGAGAATCCAGTTGAAGTCGAAGTAGAAGCAGTTGCTGACATTCCTGACACAGAGGTTGTGACTGAAACAAGCCAAAGACCTCGGTGAAATGGAGTTCCTCAAACAAGACTTCATGATTATGAAGTGACTGATGATGATGAAGTCACACCAGATGGAGAATTAGTTTATTTTGCTTTACTTGCAGGTGTTGAACCAATCAACCATAACGAAGCTTTAAAAATTCAACAGTGGAAGTTAGCTATGGTCGAAGAGTTATAAGCAATCGAAAGAAACAACACATGGGAGGTAGTCAAATTGCCAGCACATACAAAAGCTATCGAAGTAAAGTGGGTGTTCAAGTTAAAACGCAGTGCTGATGGGTCGATAGCAAGACATAAAGCAAGATTAGTAGCTCGAGGGTTTCTTCAAAGAGAAGGACTTGACTACTCTGAAGTATTTGCTCTAGTAACAAGACTAGAGACTGATCGATTAGTGGTAGCATTGGCATGTAACCAAGGTTGGTCGATATTTCACTTAGATGTGAAGTTAGCATTTCTGAATGGTCTGTTAGACGAAGAGGTCTATGTCACACAACCTCCTGGGTTTGTGATTCAGAAGGAAGCGAGTAAAGTATATAAGTTGCACAAAGTGCTCTATGGCCTCAAGCAGGCACCTAGGGCATGGAACAAGAAGATCGACTCATACTTAATCGAATTGGGATTTGTCAAATACAAGTCTGAGTATGGTGTCTATGCTCAGGTTGTTGCACAAGATATAACAATCATATGATTATATGTCGATGACTTATTGGTAACTGGAAATAGCTTGGAGAACTTGTCGAAGTTCAAAGAGCTGATGATGAAGGAATTTGAAATGTCGGATCTGGGAAAATTGTCTTATTTCCTAGGCGTGGAATTTCAAATGCTGAAGCAAGGTATGGTGCTACATCAAAGGAAGTATGTCAAAGAGATACTCAAGAGATTTAGAATGGATGATTCGAATCTTGCATCCTCACCTGTCGAACCAAACTTGAAGTTGGAGAAGCATGGAGAGGAAGACAAAGTTGATGTAACCTTGTTCAAATAAATAGTTAGATCTCTGAGATATGTGTGCAACAGTCGACCTGATATAGGTTACGCAATCGGATTAGTGAGCATATTCATGGGTGAACCAAGAGTGTCACACATGAAAGCTGCAAGAAGAATTCTGAGATACTTAAAAGGAACAACAGATTTTGGAATTCTACTTCAACGAGATTCTGAAGGCAAAGGAGCAATAGTTAATTGTTTTTCAGATGCTGATTGGTGTGGAAATAAGGAAGATCGAAGAAGTACAACTGGCTATTTCTTTCAAGTATTTGGTGCCCCAATCTCATGGTGTTCAAAGAAGCAACCCGTGGTGGCATTGTCATCGTGTAAAGAAGAATATATAGCAGGATCCTATGTTGCATGTTAAGCAATTTGGATCAGATCAGTACTTGAAGAAATGGAGATCGAAGTGAAGAAACCTCTTGTGTTGCAAATCGACAACAAGTCAGCCATAAATTTGGCGAAGAATCCAGTTCTGCATGGAAGAAGTAAGCATATCGAAGCCAGATTTCACTTCTTGAGGGAAAAGGTAAATCGAGGTGAACTTGAAGTTAGGCATTGCTCAAGTGAAGCACAGTTGGCCGACATTTTCACCAAAGGATTGAAGATCGACAGATTCCTGAATTTGAGAAAGAAACTAGGAATAGTTCAGATTGAATATGACTAGCGTAGGCTCGACAACTTGGATTATGGGGGTGTGTTGAAATATTATATTAGATTTGATTAGATTTAATATTTAAATATAATCCAAGTTGTGTTAGCCCAAGCCCAATTAGGGTTGTATATAAATAGTCCTAGTTTGTATCATTATTTACACAATTCAATAATACAAATCTTTATTTCCTTATTCTCTCTCTATTCTCTCCTCACTAAAAGTGTCTCACGCACTAACAATAATATTTTCCAACATAGCCCTCTACTTTGACAACGCATTCACTACTGGTGTACCTGATGGGATAGTATGAGCCTTAGTGAGGTAACTGAGGATGGTTGCAGCTGAATGAAATGAGTGAAACTTGTAATGTAAATAAATAAAAAAACCAATACATTTAGCTCATTTTTTGACAATTGAATAAACAAAATAGTTTAAGGAACAGATAATGACCCCGTGTTCGGATTTCCGCTGAATTCAAGTACTAAGCTCAGCAAGAAGAACCAAATCTAAGATAATTGGAGCTGTTAAAAGTGAATTTTCACATATATTATGCATCACAATTGTGTTTTTTCTACACATAAATATCTCTGAAGTGCACTCATTCATTGATCTCTTACTGTCCTCCTCATAAGGCACTTACTGGAAAGTTATTAATCCAAGCAATCAAAAATCACAAAATCAATTTACTTAAAGGTCACTAAAAGTTATTAATGCAAGCAATCGAAAATCACACAATCAATTTACTAAATAAGTCATTTAGTTGAGGACATTCTGCTTATTTATGTTTAAAAAGTCAATTTTGTTAGTTCTTGTATTGGCTGTAATTTTGGTAAAACAAAGTTGAACAATGTTGATGTCATATGTCTGATGTCTTAACATTGGTTCCTAACATTAGTTGTTGCAGGGTTGAAGTTTTATATGCTGATGTTAAACTTGATGTCTTGACATCAGTTATCTGAACATCAGAACATCAAGTTGTGATGTTTTAGGGCTGCGCGTGAAAGTTTAGTTTGAGAAGATCTGTTAGAGAGATTGTGTGCGAATATCTTGGAGAAGATATTTTCAGTTGCAATCAGATTTGGAGCAGATCCTGTTGCTATGTTTAAGGGCTGTTTGATTTAATAAGATTTGAAGATCAAATCTGTTTTAAATTCTGTTTTTAAAACAAATCAAATCAGATTTTTGGAAGAGGTCTAAGCCCAAGTCAGAATTCTATTTAAAGCAGCCTCAACCCTTATTGGAAGAAAACGAAGACAAGAGAGTAAAGACTGAAAGTCAAATTTGTGTTTTCGTGTGTGTTTTGTAAACCTTTCATGGTTGAATAGGTGTTACTATTTTGGGTTGTAAGTGTATTCACTCTAGAGCTTTTAAGCAAGAGTGTGTTGTTCTTGATCAAAGTTATTAAGCGAGATCAAGGTGTGGTTTAAAGTGTAATCTTTGGATTGTGTCACTGAGGTGATTTAGGGAGTGAGTGGTTTCTCATATCTAAGTGGTCTCTTAGGTAGAAGTGTCATTGGGTAGTGATTAAGATTAGTAGATGTCAACTGGGATTGTTGAGTCTGTAATTTAATACTACTAATAGTGAATTTCCTCCCTGGCTTGGTAGCCCCCAGACGTAGGTAGTTAGACCGAACTGGGGGAACAATTCATTGTGTTAATTTACTATTGTTATAGCCTTGTTCATATTAGCAGATTATGTTGTTGTGACATCTGGGTGAGATCTAGGGCTGATACTTTCTGGTGCAATGGACAAAGAGTGTGGTGGATTTGTGAATAGACCCCCTATTCTAGATGGATCAAATTATGACTATTTGAAACCTCATATGGTTACATTCTTGAAGTCTTTAGACAACAGGGCCTGGAAGGCAATTTTGAAAGAATGGAAACATCCTATTATTGTGGAAAAAGATGAGAATGGGAAGGAAGTAGAGGGTAGCTCAAAATTGAAACCTGAAGAAGAATGGACCAAGGAAGAAGATGAACTTGCCCTTGGGAATTCTAAAGCCTTGAATGCCATGTTCAATGGTGTTGATAAGAACATCTTCAGGTTGGTCAACACTTGTGAAGTAGCTAAGGAAGCATGGGATATCTTGAAGACTACTCATGAAGGAACCTCCAAGGTTAAGATGTCAAGACTTCAACTTCTGACAACAAAGTTTGAAAATCTGAAGATGAAAGATGATGAGACCATTCACGACTTCCACATGAACATTCTTGAGCTATCCAATGCTTCTAGTGCTTTAGGAGAAAGAATGACTGAAGAGAAGCTGGTAAGGAAGATTCTCAGATCCCTTCCTAAGAGATACAAAATGAAGGTGACTGTTATTAAAGAAGCTCAAGACATCAGCAAGATGAGAGTTGATGAGTTAATTGGTTCTCTTCGAACATTTGAATTAGGGATGAATGAGGAATTTGAAAAGAAGACCAAAAGCATAGCATTGATGTCTAAAGAGAAAGAGTGTGATCCTAAGACTGAGGAGGAGCTTTCAAATGTTATTGTTCTGTTGGGAAGATAGTTTAACAAGGTTCTAAAAATGATAGACAGGAGCTACAAACCTAATGTCAAGAACATCACATCTGACACCAACAGATCAGGAGATCAGGGGAAGAAAACTAGAGATGAAGAAAAGAACAATAATGACAAAGGAGTTCAATGCTTTAAGTGTGAAGGGTATGGTCATGTCAAGAAAGACTTTACAAAATCTGAGTGCAATGTCACAAATGAGAACGGAGAAGTCATCATGAAGGGTGTTAGGTCTAAGGATAACTGTTATCTATGGGTGCAATAAGACTCAAGTACCTCAACATGTGTGTTTGCTAGAGATGATGAAGTCAAAATCTGGCATCAAAAGTTGGGACATCTTCATCTGAAGGGAATGAAGAGAATCATATCTTCAGAAGCTGTCAGAGGAATTCCTAAACTCAATATTGAAGAAGGAAGAGTTTGTGGAGATTGTCAAATAGGGAAGCAGACCAAGATGTCACTTCAGAAGCTTCAACATAACACCACCTCCAAAGTTTTGGAACTTCTTCATATGGACTTGATGGGACCTATGTAGGTAGAAAGTCTAGGTGGGAAGAAGTATGCTTATGTTGTTGTAGATGACTATTCTAGGTACACCTGGGTAAGCTTCATCAAAGACAAAACAGAGGTGTTTGATGTATTTAAAGATTTATGTCAAAGACTCCAAAGAGAGAAAGAGAGCAATGTCATCAGAATAAGGAGTGACCATGGAAGGGAATTTGAAAATAGCAAGTTTACTGATTACTGCTCTGCTGAAGGCATCAGTCATGAGTTTTCCTCTCCTATTACTCCTCAGCAAAATGGAGTTGTTGAAAGGAATAACAGAACTCTCCAAGAATCTGCTAGAGCAATGATTCATGCCAAAAAGCTTCCTTACCATTTCTGGGCTGAAGCCATGAACACTGCTTGCTATATTTACAACAGAGTTACCTTGAGAAAGGGCACTTCAGCTACTCTATATGAACTGTGGAAAGGGAGAAAGCCTACTGTGAAGTACTTTCACGTTTTTGGAATCAAATGTTATATTTTGTCAGATCGTGAACAGAGGAGAAAATTGGATCCTAAAAGTGATGAGGGAATCTTTCTAGGATACTCTACAAATATCAGAGCTTACAGGGTTTTCAACTCCAGAACAAAGGTTATGATGGAGTCTATAAATATGGTGATTGATGACATTGATAAGCAGGAAGATGCTAATGCCCTGGATGATGTTGAAACATCAGTTGAAGAAGTCACAGCAGAAATTGAAGGCAGAAGTGGGTCTCCCAGTCCTGTTGATGCTGAGCCTGAACCTGAACAATCTAATAAAGAATCATCTATTAGAGTGCAAAAGGACCATCCAAAGGAGCTTATCATAGGTGATCCTAAATCAGGGGTTAACACTAGATCAAGAGAGGTTGTGTCAAATTCTTGTTTTGTTTCCAAAATTGAGCCCAAGAATGTCAAAGAAGCTCTGACTGATGAATTCTGGATTAATGCCATGCATGAAGAGCTGGAACAATTCAAGAGGAATGAAGTGTGGGATCTTGTTCCAAGGCCTGATGGAGTTAATGTGATAGACACCAAGTGGATTTACAAGAATAAATATGATGAACAAGGAGTGGTCACCAGAAACAAGGCCATATTAGTTGCTCAAGGATACACTCAGGTTGAAGGAATTGATTATGATGAAACCTTTGCTCCTGTGGCAAGACTGGAATCTATCAGATTACTCTTAGGGGTGGCCTGTAATTTCAAATTCAATCTTTTTCAGATGGATGTTAAGAGTGCCTTCTTGAATGGTTACTTAAATGAAGGGGTGTATGTTGATCAACCAAAAGGATTTATTGATCCAACATTTCCTGACCATGTTTACAAACTAAGGAAAGCTCTCTATGGTTTGAAGCAAGCACCAAGAGCTTGGTATGAAAGGCTTACTGAATTCCTGGATGTGAATGGCTACAGAAAAGGAGGGATTGCCAAGACTTTGTTTGTTAAAGAGGAAGGAGGAAAACTGATGATAGCTCAAATATATGTTGATGACATAGTATTTGGTGGGATGTCAGATGCAATGGTGAAACATTTTGTGGAACAGATGCAGTCTGAGTTTGAAATGAGTCTTGTTAGAGAGCTCAACTATTTTCTAGGTCTACAGGTTAGACAAATGGATGACTCCATATTCATATCCCAGAGCAAGTATGCAAAGAACATTGTTAAGAAGTTTGGTCTGGAAAATGCTAATCACAAGATGACACCTGCTCCTACTCACTTAAAGTTGTCCAAGGATGAACATGGTGTGAGTGTGGATCAAAGTCTATACAGAAGCATGATTGGTAGCTTATTGTATCTCATAGCTAGCAGACCTGATATTTCTTTTGTTGTTGGAGTGTGTGCCAGATATCAATCTGAGCCTAAAGTTAGTCACTTGAATCAAGTGAAGAGGATTATGAAATATGTGAATGGGACTAGTGACTATGGAATGCTTTATAGTCATGGATCAGGCACTGAGTTATGTGGTTTTTGTGATGCTGATTGGGCAGGGAGTGCTGATGATAGAAAAAGTACTTCAGGAGGTTGCTTCTTCTTAGGGAATAATCTGATATCATGGTTTAGTAAAAAGTAGAACTGTGTGTCTCTTTCTGCTGCTGAAGCTGAGTACATAGCAGCAGGGAGTAGTTGTTCTCAACTTGTTTAGATGAAGCAGATGTTAACAGAATACAATGTCAAGCAAGATGTCATGACATTGTACTGTGATAATCTGAGTGCTATCAATATCTCTAAGAACCCTATTCAACATAGCAGAACTAAGCATATTGGTATACGTCATCATTTTATAAGAGATTTGGTTGAAGACAAAGTAGTTGCTCTGGAACATGTTGCTACTGAAAAGCAGTTAGCAGATATTTTTACCAAGGCCTTAGATGCAAATTAATTTGAAAAATTAAGAAGCAAATTAGGAATTTGCATATATGAGGATTAAATGTGCTGGGAAGTGTCTTGTGCAGTTGTGATCTTTATTGCATATGTTTAGTTTAAAGGAAACAAAATTTTATTCAACTGCTGAAAGCATACAAGATTAGATTTTAGTACATCAAAAGCAACATATAAAGGGTCTAAAGATTATCCCAACCCCCTGCATCAAGAAAAGTTTTCCAATCTTCATCCCATTCATCATCAGAAGCATGAAGTTGCACTGGAGGTTTTTTGATGTTTTTCATCCTTGTCTCTGATGTTTTTCTTGTTCTTGTTGCTCCTGAAGAAGTCCCAACGGCTGTCATTGTTTTGTTCTTATTCTTCAGTGGATCTGGTTTCTTGACCTCCTGCATGTGGTTCTTCCCTGCATCTTTGTTAGACTGACTCATACTTGTTTGTTGTCTGGTGCTGTTAGAAGGAAGAAGGCTTGGATTTTATAGTTCTATAAGAATCCATTGTTTGTATCGCCTGACCAGTCAAGGTTTTTGGAATTTGGGTTCCTTGGGAAGCTTGTTATTTGACCATGTCTTAATGGCTGTCAGATCTTTGTGTTTGATGTAGAAGTTGTCCAATTATGGCTAAAAAGGGGGAGAGTTAGCCTATGTGCCTATGTGTTGCCTAGTTGTCTATTGTGGTTCTAGGCTTGAGGGGGAGTGTGCATGTTTGAACAGCTGGTATGCTGGTTCTTGTTTTGAGGGGGAGTTTAGCAGATTTTGGATGTGATTGATGCTGGTTGTGTTTTGGAATGTTAGGAGTATGAAGTTTTTTCGCTGCAGGTATCTCTGATGTTGGCAGAGATTGTTTTAGCCAAAATTAGCCAAAGGGGGAGATTGTTAGTTCTTGTATTGGCTAGAATTTTGGTAAAACAAAGTTGAACAATGTTGATGTCATATGTCTGATGTCTTAACATTGGTTCCTAACATTAGTTGTTGCAGGGTTGAAGTTTTATATGCTGATGTTAAACTTGATGTCTTGACATCAGTTATCTGAACATCAGAACATCAGGCTGTGATGTTTTAGGGCTAAGCGTGAAAGTTTGGTTTGAGAAGATCTGTTAGAGAGATTGTGTGCGAATATCTTGGAGAAGATATTTTCAGTTGCAATCAGATTTGGAGCAGATCATGTTGCTATGTTTAAGGGTTGTTTGATTTAATAAGATTTGAAGATCAAATCTGTTTTAAATTCTGTTTTTAAAACAAATCAAATCAGATTTTTGGAAGAGGTCCAAGCCCAAGTCAGAATTCTATTTAAAGCAGCCTCAACCCTTGTTGGAAGAAAACGAAGACAAGAGAGCAAAGACTGAAAGTCAAATTTGTGTTTTCGTGTGTGTTTTGTAAACCTTTCATGGTTGAATAGGTGTTACTATTTTGGGTTGTAAGTGTATTCACTCTAGAGCTTTTAAGCAAGAGTGTGTTGTTCTTGATCAAAGCTGTTAAGCAAGATTAAGGTGTGGTTTAAAGTGTAATCTTTGGATTGTGTCACTGAGGTGATTTAGGGAGTGAGTGGTTTCTCATATCTAAGTGGTCTCTTAGGTAGAAGTGTCATTGGGTAGTGATTAAGATTAGTAGATGTCAACTGGGATTGTTGAGTCTGTAATTTAATACTACTAATAGTGAATTTCCTCCCTGGCTTGGTAGCCCCCAGACGTAGGTAGTTAGACCGAACTGGGTGAACAATTCATTGTGTTGATTTATTGTTGTTATAGCCTTATTCATATTAGCAGATTGTGTTGTTGTGACATCACACTTAACATCACACATCTGATACCAGAATTTCAAATTTTATCTTACCAATGTAATTGATATGCATATCAATGACAAATTAAGGATATCCTACTATCATAATACATGGAGCGAATATTAATTTTTACAGATATTAATTTGTGCATTTCCACTGTTAATCAATCAAACCAATTGCAACATCGACAATGGCAAATAAAACATTAACACATATGATGGACAATCAGTACAAGCACATAAAATTACACATATATTTCCCATAACATAAAACTTATAAGGATATAAAAGTTTCACTAATTTTGAGTGTAAACCAGGAAGAACCTGGCTTTTAATTATAAATATATAAAGGAAATTCAAAGAATCAACTTATTTTATGGTGTCTTAGCTACAATTTGGAAGTTGCCTTATCCATGATTTTATTGTTACCTATAACATCAGTAATCAAATCACGCGCCAATAAGAACAGACCTTGACAGCAACGCTTCTCCAAACTAAAACCAGTATCGAGGCGCAGCCACTCCAAAAACAATCGAAAACCATATGAACGACCGTTTGCATGAAGCTGCATTGCCCGAACACGACATCATATGCATGAAAAGACTTGTCCAATCGTTGACATCATCTGCAGCCACAAGACCGGAAAAATCTCGCACTCCAAATAAGATAGGACAAGACCAAATAGAAAATGATCAAGGCTTTTATTTGGTATGTATTCATAGACAAGAATCTTCTCCCTTACCTCTTAACAAAATCCAAACATTCTCACTAAATTTCTATGTTGAAGCTTGGCCATAAGGGAAACTTCATTTTTGAACTCTATTGCACCCTATAGGGAGGTTAACAACAACCTCTTCACATCTATATCTTGTTCGTCGGGAATGGTGCCTTAAACAAAAACATGATCATATCAGATTAAAAGTTAGCATAAAATGAAATTCTGAGTACATAAAATGAAAAAGCAGGTAAAAGAAACTCAATTAGGAAAGAAAATGAAAAGTAGTTGAAGCAAATACTCAGTTTTTTGTTACAGTTAGGAAAGATACTCAGTTTGTTTAAACTCAGTTAGGAATGAAAAACATATCTTACCTTCCAATAAAACGATGGCGAGAAAGATAGCCTTGTTGTCTTCACAAGTTGTTTTGCTTATGAGTATTTTTATCTCTTCTTTGGACACAATTTGATGTTTCTTCGTGTTAACTTATGTTATCCGACTAATATCCTCAAAATGGATGACTCTTCACGAATCACACAATTGAAATACATTAATGTGATTTTAAATTTTTCATGCAATTCTACTTCCCTTTGTCTATATGAGTGAAGGGCACCCTTCCACAAGCATCTAGGATTAATTATTCATACTCGTATGCACGAGTAATTTCCCACGAATCTGAATTGTCCGACAAAAGGTCATATGTCACACAGCCTTCCCGCTTACAATTTACCAATGCAAGCATAAACTTTTCATTTTCTAACGACGACGAATACATCAATTGTTCTTCCTGAAATAAAATAATTTTACTATGAAGCCAACAAATATTTTTAATAGGCATGTTATTCAGAAATTGGTAAACACATGCTATGTGCATAGAACACAACTTTTATGTTGAACAAACATTTGGCATCAAGTTTAAGTTATTGAATCGATCAAGTCAAGAAACGTAATCATAAAAAATAAAAATAAAATAAAAACTTCATAAATCGGCACATGAATGCGGTATGTGCCTCTGTTAATTTAGTAGCAGCAGCGAGTAATTCAGCAGAGGGTATTGCAGGACCAATAACCCTGGAGAGAAAAAAAGAGTTAACTAATTATTTAGCGATAAAAAGAACGAAACTTCAAAAACAGATGTCAACAAAATAACTAAACATAATGACAACCTTTTTCTATGACCAACAGAATGATCCTCAGAGGCTTTTGTTGAACCGACGTCATCCATTTGTTCTTTCGGAACCGAACATGTTTCAAGCAATGCAACAAAAGGATCAGCTCGATTATTCGTGAGATGCATATAAGATTGAATTAGAGGGCCAACAACATCTAAAGTAGGGGAGCTTTAGAAGGCAGTAAAAAAACTCTATCCCCATTTTCCTTTAAAATTTCACAAATAAGATATAACCAACCTTGCGAAAACGGCACTGAAACTTCTCCTCCACCAACTCGCAAAACATTTTATTTTAAATCAATTATACACTGCAGACACACATGAGGCACATCGACAAGAATAACTAAGAGTTTGGTATAATTTTTGACAGTGACACAATATACAAGATTGCAACTGAGGATGGTACCTGGTGCTTTTGGAGAATTTCCAGCCCAAAGAGAAACTCCATGTAAGAATGACGGACAGTGAAACAGTGAAACAAAAGCAGTACAGACTATAAGAATGACAAACCCCGTCTATACCAAAAAATACACAAGATGAACCAGAGTATATAAATCGGAAACAAAATTTACAGGTTTAGAGAAAAACCTAAGATTCAGAGAAGGAAGTTAAAGATGGAATCTAAGAAACATCAAATGAAGGCGATTGAGATAAAACCAGATTTTAAGAACATCTTACCTCATGAGAAATGGGAAGAACTTGAAACTGGTGAGAAAAAATGGGTTTCTTCTTCAAGCTTCAACATTAGGACAAACCTGTTGCTTCAATTTCAACATGTGATCATGTTCTTCCATTAAAATATACCTGCATCAAAAGCACAGAAACTAAGTCAACTTATATAAATTTTGTCACTTTATGTGACTTCAACATTGTTGGCACTTGGTAGTAATAGTTAATGGGATTTATAAAAGTATACCTGAACAAATTTGCTCGTACTTTTACGCGTACAGTAGTGAATATACATATACATATTATACAACAGATTGTCCTCTTTGTTCTATGAGCTACAGAGCATGCATTTTGAGTATTGAATAAATAATCTAGTTGCAAAACTTGTTACACTCAAATTTAATATCATAGATATGGTAGAAGCAAAGAGATAAATGAAATAGCACGAAACAGAATATAAGCCAATAAAACTCATAGGTGATCTCGCGCCAGCCTAATTGGTTTTTCCTCTAAAAATGCAACATCGCCATTTGGTATATTTAGCAGGTGGTGATTTGTCTCCTTCTCGTCCTCACATCGAGAACCATCGTAGAAGATCATTCGCACCATAACAAATCTCATCATCCAAAACCTGTATAGTCTCCATTAACCTGTAAGGATAATAAAATTTATGGGACATATAACCTATGTATATTACATAAACTTTAAACCTATTGTTAAGAAAAATTATCTAAACACTACTTAAAAAAGAAGTTTTAAAGAAATTCATGTAACCTCTGAAACTCAAAGTTGTATCGAAGACCACAAGCTAGACAATAACCGACAAAGAAGTTTTGAAGAAATTCATGTAACCTCTTGTCAAATAACCACCCAATCAATAAATTTTACAACACACTACACACAATTATAGTCATCGTTGCCAACTCATAGGTGGATCACCTGCTTACTGGGAATAAACGCTTGAAGGTATTTGCAAAATGAGATGTTCTGCAGATGCACTAGTAGACACTATAGGATGTGAGAAAGCTGGTTCTACACTACCACCTAAGGTCATGCTCTATCTTATATTGTTGTCAATTTGATAAGTAGGGACAAGATAAACATTTATAAGTTGATTTTTGTCTTGATGCTTTAAAAAAAAATGACATAAATTATACATGTGATGCATGTAATTGGAGTGTGGCTCGCCACAATATTTTCTGTCTTATATTGCTGTCAAATTTTGTCACCTACTAATTATGAAGGCATAAAGATATAGTTAAAATTTCATGTCATACCAAGAGTTATTTGAGAGGAGCGTCGAGATAGTTCATGGGAAATTCTTTTCCAGCGTCGAGATGCTTAACCAAACGTTTCATGAACCCCATCAATATATCTCTAAACACAAAAACAAAATTTATATGAAACAACATTACTCAAATGTATGAAAAATATACGCAGACTCAATGAAGCCATTAAGAAATCTATTATACACAATACATGCCATATTTGTTGCAAGTTAAATGTAACTGAATATTTTGTTTCAGACATAAATTAAAGTCATACCTGTTGTTATACCAACAAATCATGCTAATAAGTATGCTGATTTTCATGTCTTGTTGCAGAAGTATAAGCCAAACAACCATTATATGCAGTTAAACTTATCATTTGGTGAGAAAATGCAAGAAACATAGAAAAATTGAAAAAAATTATTTAGCACACATGTGTTCCCTGCAAATATTTATCTGAATATTATATTATTAATACTTATGCAAGACATAAACACTAAATCATATGCCCATTAAAATTAAGGAAATGGATTAGATACAAATTGATGAGAAATATACTTACCTCATTTCCACTTTTTGCTTCTCTTTTAATCTCCACCGCCAATTTCTTTTCCTGTAGTACACAAGGCAGTGAAACACTAAAAGGAAATATGAAATAGGGTAAAATCACTAAGAAGATCTTTGTTAGCATTATTTACCTAAATATGAAGAGATGATATCTCTCTTTCAATTCCTACAAAAAAGAAATGGTACATAACTGCTTATTTATCTAGGCAATATTTTGTACATACTAGAAAACCACCATTAAATGAGAGACAAGAAATACTTAAAGGAAATCTTAATTTAAAATTAAAATGTATATGAAATCAGTATGGTTCAAATGTATAGAGTAAAAAATTTATTTCTTAGTAAACCCTAAATTTAAAGAGTAAAGAACTTAACGAACGTTACCGATGCAAGGGCGACGGTGGACTACATATCCTTCACAAACCTTCACCAAATACCAAAACCATCAAAAACCCTAAAAACCACACTAAAATTAAAAAATTTCTAAACTTTCACAATAAAACACAAACATAAACCAAAACCAGACCTCATAACACACAATCAGATAAAAACCACCATCCAAACCAAAACAAAAACGAACAAAAAAAATCGTTTTCTACCCAAACCAAATAAAACCCCTTTGTTCAAAGGATAAAAAATAAAGAAAGCAATCAAATCAAAACCACAACCTATAAATAGATCTACATCTTCTTCTTCATTTGAAATCAAACCACAACCCACAAGCATATATCCTTCTTCTTCGCAAAATCTGATTTCAAGAAGAAACATTGAGAATAAGAAGGGTGTAAAGCAACAATGGGAGAATCGAAAAACCAGGGGAAATATTAACTGAAAGGGTTAAAATAAAGTAATGCACTTACAGAGAGATGCAGAAGGATTCAAGCTGGAGAATAAAGTAGTTGTGTAATGGAAGGAAGAACTTATTGAAAAGGGAGAGACAGAGCAATGACGAAAATGAAAGAGGGAGGGGAGAGAAAATGACAGAGAGAGGGTAATGGAAAGGAAGTGCCAGGGAGAGAGAATGATGATGAAAATTTGAAATGGAATTTCCCAAATGAGCCACTTGTCATAATGCTTGAATTCTATTGGTTATGATTATTTGATTTAGTACATTACCATTAAGGGCATTTTTAGGTGTAAATAAATTTTCATTAAAGGGTAAATGAGGGTGCTATTATGCATCTTCCATTATTAGTTAGGTAGTTGATTGAAAACTGATACACTATTTAAACTATGTGGATTTTGTGTTCGGAAGAACACCGCATTTTAAATAGTGTATCAGTTTTTCACTACATATAGTGACTCAGATGTGTACCAATAATCTTGCTGTCACGTTACGTCACCAAAACTTAACGTTTTTTTTGCCAAAAATTGACGGAATAAACCAAATAGGGTAACAAAATTGAAGTTAAGGGACTAACTTGTAACATTTTTTAGTTAAGGGATTAAAGTTGAACATTCAATTAAGTTAAGAGACTAAAGCATGTATTAAACCTAAAATGAACGGAGCGGGATTAGGGGTGTCAAAGGGGCAGGGAATGTGCGGAGGATACTTCCCCGTTCCCCGCCCTGTCCCCCAATTTTTTCCCCATCCTTATCCCCCATCTCCGCCACGGGGGAATATTTTCCCCATCCTCATCCCCACGGTATCACGGAGATCCAAAAATTTCAAATCTTAATTTTTTTTTATATTTTTACCGATCAAAATTGTGACATTAGCATTTCATTGTTTTTTCTTCTTTTTTTTAAACATATATTTTGCATATTTATTATTAAAAAAAAAACACAATGCATCAATAACAAAAAATGTAAAAGCAATTGTAGTTGCTAATTATTTTTCTTACTATCATGCATAATCTCATAATGCATAGAAAAAATAGCAAATTGGAATTGTCAAATATCCAAAATAATATTCCATAAATAGTTTTGAGAAAAAAAGACTCTTCTAAGAAGAAGAAGAAGAAGAAGAAGAAGAAGAAGAAGAAGAAGAAGAAGAAGAAGAATAGGAGACGTTTAACATTGTAATGTGTATATGCATCGTTCATTTTTCTAGGATTAGTAAACAAAATCTCCAGTAATGACTAATGAGTAATGACTATTTATTTTCCAATAATATAATAACATTTTTATAAAAAAATGTACAGTTACATAATTATTATATTTTATATAATATTATAAATATAAAAAGTATAATTAATAATATGGCCGGATTCGGGGAATCTGCGGGGCGGAGGGTACTTCCCCAATCCCCGCCCCGAAGTTTCATCGGGGAAATTTTTACCTCCATCTCCGTTCCCGCGGGGGAAAAAAGCTTCGACTTCACAGCTCCGAGCAGATAATTCCCACGGGATCCCCGTTAACAGATGCAATTTGACATCCCTAAGCGGGATGGAGTTAAACGGAGTGGGACTGAGCGGAATGGAGCAGATCCGAACGAATGTCTCATTCCATAATTTGAAAATTTTAGAACAGAATAAGATAAGTTGTTCATTCCGCCCAAATTGAAGGGAAGAAATATGGCGGTAAGTGATGAAATGGAATGAAATCCATATCACTTCATTATGCTCCGCTCCATCAAATTTTAAATGATCCAAACAATAGAATATCATTCATATCCATCTTATTCAGCTCTGCTCCACCTGATTCCATCAATTTTATCTCATATATTAAGGGTGCATTTGTTTCAAGTTATAAAATAGTATTCCTTAGAACCTTATTCTCAGAATTATTATTTCTAGGAATAATATTGCTATGTAAGTGTTTAGTCAAAAATAAAAATTCTCAGGAATGTTTACAATATTTATTTAATTTAAAAATTATAAAAAATAAAAATAAATGTGAGTAGTAGTTGGAAGTTATAGGTAGTTACATTTTATTCCCATGGGAATGTTGGATTCCCACCCTTTAAGCATTGAGAATAATTATGAAAACATTTATGTATAAAAATATTCCTTGGAATAAAAGATACCCGAAAATAATTTTTAAAAACTTGAAACATACGTGAGACTGTTACATTTCCAATGTTAGATTCCCGTGAATCCAATTCCAATCATTGAAACAAACACACCCTAATAGTTTATTCTAATTAAATATTTAATTTAAAATATTAATTTAAATTATATAAATTGTTATTATAATAAAACAAAATTAATAAATAAATTAATAATTTATATTTATTATTATTTTAATAGCTTATTTACAAGTCAATAAATTATTGAAATTTTAAAAAACAAAGTCATTCATCATCATAACAATGATTATATGTTGAACATTTTTATTCATCACAAATATATTATTTTGAACAGGAGTTAAATTGTACTAAAAAATAAATATAATAACTTTTAGCAATCACAATTTATAAACTAAATTATTTAATTTTGAAGAAAATAATACAAATATTGTAATATTCTAAAGATTAAAGTTAACATATTAACAAATAATACATATATTGTTAAGAGATGAAAACAAATAATTTTATAGTATATTTTAATGTTTGTCGTATGTTGTTTCAAATTATTTTGTTGCTTCGGCATGCAACATAGCATTAAGTTGGTTGAGTTTCAATAATAATTTTGTTGAAAAAGAGGGTGTCATGTTGGCAAACATGTCTATGGAACTATTATTGGAGTTGTGTTTAGTATTTGATCAATTTTCAAACTTAGCAGATTTATATTTTAAAATAAATGTATTTAATAACAATTATTTTCTTTTCAATTAAATTTTATTTTATTTTTTTATAATCTTTTATCAATTACTTTTACCGGGATTGAAGCAAGAAACACATCGCCCCATTAAGAAATTCTTCCACATCAAATATGATATAGTCCAATAAAGAATATCATGGATGGTGAGATTAACGAGGAAATGTGATCTAAGAAGAAATGAACACTAAAAAATAGGAGCATGGCAAACTTCGTCCTAAGAGCACACTTAATCACGATATATGATTAAATGTAGTTTGTTAGATGATATAACGAGTAATATTATGACAAATGTCATGAGAAAAAGGTTTTGGACATCTGAAAACTCTAGAATCTACCTATAAAGAGGATAAAGTGTCACAATTAAGGTACACTCACGAAAATCTAAAAATATTATTACATGTGTTACTTAATCACTGTCTTAGGTGTTAGAGTGTTTATAAGTACCATTCACCCTTTTTTAACTACGAGGAAAGCTTAAAGGGAAAACCATACTGGAGACCTTCATACACGTTGAAGTTAAATCCATTCGTAAGATTCTTTAGGTCAAGATCATATTGTTTTCTAAGGATTCTTTAGGTCCATATTAAACTATTGGCATCATCTGTGAAAAAATTATGTATATGGTATTCTTTTTCCCTTCATTACATGATGAATGGTGTGTTCTATGTGGATCTATGTGTTTTTAGGTAAAATTATTTGCAACTGTTAGATGATTGTGTTGGTTCTAATGATGACAACACCTTATGTCAAACAACATTCTATGAAGTATTTATCTATAAAGACGGTTCAATAGTCAACAAGTTCTTTGTGAGATCAGATGTCAAGTCATCACAACGATGACAACACCTAAGGTTAAATGACGTTCAGTGAAGTCTTTGGAGACAATTGTCCAACAACCTATAATTATGGCATCTAATCAAAGAAGTTATCTCAAAGTCTCATCATTCAGAAGAGTCTAATCCCGATTAAAATGCTAAATCAATGTTGAATCAAGAAAAGGACTTAAAGCTCCAAAGTTATGAAAGACAGGAAGTGTTAAAGCTCGTATAGCCATGCACTTAGTGTGTGTCTGAGTGGTCACTTTAATGTAAATGTATAAGAATAAATATTGAGATACTAAGACAACTCACACACACACACACACACACACTTAAATATATTGTAAAGTCTTTCTTATTTAATAAAACATCTGCAAATATTTTTTATGTGCATCATTAATCGATCACTAACTTGTTTAATCGATTATGAGGACTTTTTATATTGGTTAATTAATTACCTGATTATGGTTAATCAATTAACACATTTGTTATGCCTCAAATCAATTAGAGAAGCTTTTAATCGATCAATTATGATGTAATTAAAAAACTTTTCATATTAAGGTTGTCTAACTGATTAACAACTTGGGTTAATCGATTAAGACCATTAAAATCTCTTATTTGGTTTGGATACTAGTCAATGTAAAATATTTAGTTTAGTTGTAAGAAGGTTCAAGGGCATAACATATGAAAAGTTTACGTCTCAATTTAGTGGAAACTCTTGAGCACAGGAGTAGGCAAGGTGGTTAAGTCGAACTTGTCTAAATCTTATGCTTTTCTCTCTTCCGCTATCTCCTTATGTTTTTATTCTTCATTTCTTTCTATTGCACTTCATTCTCTCTATCTCTCTGATATTCTTTTATTTATTTATTTTACTACTTAATTTTTGTTTCTTTTATAAAATTAACTTCAATGCTTTTTATAAATAAAAATCTTATAACATCAAGTGGAATCAGAATCTAACTCTTATTTTGAGTTGGTAATTCTTTTTAGTTAATTTCTTCTTCAATAACATTAGTTTTGTAAAATTGTGGAATTTTATTATGTTTATACGTGGCGTCATAAACATTTAATATAACTTTCTTATCAACAAATATTAGCATGAGGTCACCGAAATCCAAGTCAAATGTTTTCCATGCTAGTTAGTAATAATGTGTTCCGGACTGGACCAATGGCTAGGCATGACCCAATCCACTTCTGCTCCCAGAACGGCCCAATTGCTTAAGTTCAGTTGAGGAAGGGCAACATTTACCTTTCTGCCCCTCTACCGGGCACATATGAACAGATGAACCTCAAGGTCATTTGCTCCTCCCCGACATTTATGCCCATTACGCACGACTCCATCATCCAAGAACGGTCATGACGCCTGTGCCCGGAACTACGCCCCTGCCCGTGGCAACGGCTAGTTTTGGGCACCTCTGCCCGTCATAACGGCTAGTTTTTGGCAGTTACCTATTCTTCAGGAAACGATTATTTTGCCTCGAAAATAGGGACCGTTGGCCACGCGCTGGGGGAATTTTATAAACCCTCTCATTTGAGAGGGTCAAGTATCCAAAAATCATCCTAAGAACTCATACTTTTGTACTTGCCTTTCTACCACCGATTCTTACTTTAGCATCGGAGTGCTTTGCAGGTACACCCCCTCCTCATCTCACACACCCAGCATCGCAGACATTCTTCTTGGCCCATCACAGGATCTAATCAACCTTCATGATCAGTGGCGCCGTCTATGGGAACTTGTTGTCCCCGTCTTAACATCCACCTCAAATTCTAAGACCAAAACACATTCTCTATCCAGATTACGATCATGGCTTCCCAAGATCACGTCAAAGGTGCTCACCATCTTTTTGTCCTCCCCGTCAACAAAACTGATGCTGACGGACCTTTATTCCTCCTCGGAGGAGACGCCCGTCATCTGAGAGATGGAGCTACCGCGTCTCCCTCCCCTACTCCTACTGACCGTGTTGACTACCAGCCTTTGTTGGCCCTCCAGCCCGTTCCAGCTCCACCCAACACCGACCCGGACGTGGTGGCCCTCCTTGAAGCAATCAATAAGACCAACCTCCTGATCCTCCAACAAAACGAGAGGATCGGGGATTGGAAGAATCTGCCCGTCCGAGATCCCCCCAGCCGAGAAAGAATCGACGACGATCCAAGAGTCCACAACCCCAGCGGGAAGCTGACCATCGGGGGCGCCAAGAACTAGAATTCCATGCTGTTCGGAAGCGCGATCATGTTTCCCTGCGAAACCAACCTTCCCCGGGCCACAAGAGAACCCTGAGAGATCAACGTTCACCCCCGGTCAAACTAAAAGGCCGGGCACGCACACCATCTCCCCGAAGAATTCGCCGTCACGAGCGAATCATCCGCTCCCCTTCCCAAACCAGTTCCAACTGCAACGATGAGCCCTATGGCCCATTGTCTCAGGAGATATTGGCTACACGCCTCCCCAAAGGCTTGGAAAAACCCCCATCTTTGAGCACGTACGACGGAACGACCGATCCAGATGAGTACATTGAAAACATCGATGCGATGTTAGACTACCGTGGCGTCCGGGGCTCCATCAAGTGTCATTTGTTCCTGACCATGCTCTGAAAAGGGCCAATGAACTGGTACAAACAACTGCTCGAGAAGTCCATCACCTCGTGGAAGCAGCTGGGCAGGATGTTCTCCAGGCACTTTACGACATCACACCGTCACCCAAAGACTGAAGCCTCCCTTAAGGCCATAATTCAAGGGAAGGACGAGCCTCTCCGGACATATATTGAGAGGTTTAACAAAGAAGCTGTGCAAGTCCCCACTACCGATGACATGAAGAAATTTCTGCTCGAACAGGGACTCCACCCACATTCAGAATTTTCTAAAGTTGTTGGCCTTGCAACTCCAAGAAGCCTGGACGCCTTCCTCCTTAAGGCGTAGTCGTATATTCAATATGAAGAAAAGGAAGCGGCCAGCTCCGCCCGAGCCTCTAAAGGCGATGAGCCCTCGACATCCTGTCGAGGGGAAAGAAGGCGCGAAGATCGTCCCTGGGAGTCCCTGGACAACAAAGGGCCTCCGACCGGTTCCACTACTACACTTCCCTGACTGTCTCTAGGGAAAAGATTCTCTCCGAATGTGCTAACTCGGAGTTTAAATAGCCAGGAGTCTGGTTCCCCAAATAGATATCGGCCAAGCCCAACGCCGATAAATCAAAATACTGCCATTTCCATAAGAGTCACAGCCACACCACTGAAGACTGCATCCACATGAAGGATGCTATAGAAATACTGATCAGGGATGGCCACCTGAAACAGTTTACGAAAAAGAAGGACGCTCCTCGGCAAGACGCCCAGGAGTCAAAAAAGGTAGAGGAAGAGGTACCTTCTTCGGAAGAAACTAGCCTCCAGGTCGCCATGAGTATATCACGACCAGAGGACTTCTACGTTCCAGACGAGCTCAGCGTTCCCGCGTATTTCGCAGCCTATAACCCATGGGAAACTTTCCCCTCCGCAATGGTCATCTCCGAAGGGGGCTTCAACAAAGTCACCGTGGACTCCGTGAAGAGAAAGTTCGAGCACCTGATCAACACGAGCTTCAGCAAGGTGACAACGCTCGACAAGGCCCAGAAGGGATCAATCCCCATCTCCTTCTACCAGGAAGAGCTCCTCGGAGGATCCCCGAACTCAAGTATCCCACTGCTCGTTCGATCCCATATGGTAAATTTTGATGTTCGCAGGATTTTGGTCGACCAAGGCAGCTCGGTCGACATTATGTACTCACAGATATTCTCACCTCTCCAGCTGGACGAATCACACCTCACTCCCTACGTGGGTTCCGACCTCTAGGGTTTCAATGGGTCGATCACAAAACCCTGAGGGTACGTCGAGTTAATCGTGACCTTTGGATCCGCAGAGACAGCCAGATCCATTAAAGTTCAGTTCCTGGTAATTGATTGCCCGTCTCTCTATCAGTGCATATTTGGGCGGCCAACTTTAGCCGAGTTGGTAGCTGTTCCATCAACCGTCAATCTCAAAGTGAAGTACTACACTTCGAAAGGTATAGTCGCTACATTGCACGGGGACATCGAAGCTGCGCGGCGATGCTTCAAAGCAGCCACCAAGGGACTCAACGCCATCGCTTCCAAGCCAAAGATGTCCAGCAAGCTAGCCTTGCCCAACAGCTCAGAGGAAGCCAAGCCACTGCCATGCGTCGACTCCATCGACCTCGACAACCGTTTGCCAAAGATGACCAGAAGGAGGACCGGGTAGGACCGAGCAGCTCATCTGCCTCGACCATCAATAAATCCCATCCGATGCGCCTAATCCCGGATGGAGACTTCGAGCTCGTCCTGCTCGACGATGATCCTCAGCGAGGAGTAAAGATAGGGACCGGCCTCCCCAACATCGCGCGAAAACAACTCAAAGCTTGCCTTCAAGAGAACGCAGACCTGTTCGCCTGGAGTGCCGCGGAGATGCCTGGGTTAGATCCCGCCATCGCCTGCCATCAACTCACAATTGACCCCGCCGTCAAAGCAGTAGCACAACGTAGGAGGAAGCAGTCTCTGGAGAAAACGGAGGCTGCAGAACAAGTTGTAAAAGACCTCTTAGAGGAAAAATTTATCTCGGAAGCCAAGTACACCACTTGGCTATCCAATGTTGTACTCGTGAAAAAAATCTAATGGAAAGTGGCGCATGTGTGTTGATTATACTGATCTTAATAAGGCATGCCCAAAAGATGCCTACCCCCTCCCCAATATTGATAAACTTGTTGATAACTCTGCCGATTTTAAACTATTATCATTCATGGACGCCTATTTGGGCTACAATCAAATACCAATGGCAATGAGCGATAAAAAATACACGACCTTCATGACCGAATCGGGCAATTATTACTACAACGTAATGCCCTTCGGCCTGAAGAACGCCGACGCGACCTACCAGAGGATGATGAACAAGGTTTTTCGGGGAGAAATAGGCGACTTGCTCGAAGTCTATATGGACGATATGTTCGTGAAATCCCACGAGGAAACCAATCACACGACCTATTTGAAAAAAGTCTTCGAACAAGCCAGGAAATACCCGATGCGTTTCAACCCAGAAAAGTGCACGTTCGGAGTCCGGGCGGGCAAGTTCCTCGGCTTCTATCTGACAAAACGAGGAATCGAGGATAACCCCGACAAGTGTTGGGCATTCTCCAAATTTACAATGCCCAAATCAAAGAAATCCATCTAGTCCCTCAACGAGATGCTCGCGTCTTTGTCCCACTTCGTGGCCAAGTCTGCCCAGCACGCCCTGCCCTTTTTCAAACTCCACCGCAAGGAGGCAGCGTTTGAATGGACGGAGGAATGCGACCAGGCTCTCCTCCATCTGAAATAGGCACTGTCAGACCCACCAGTCCTCTCTCGACCAGACAACGGCGAAACTCTGTATCTATATCTCGCCGTAGCAACCGAGGCCGTAAGCGCCGCCCTCATCCATGAGACACCTGATGGGCAGACACCCATATACTTCACCAACAAAGTGTTACAAGGACCAGAGCTGAGATACCAGAAGATAGAGAAGGTAGCACTGGCCCTCATCAATGCTTCGAGAATACTGAGGCACTACTTCCTGGCCCACATGATCGTGGTTCGAATAGATCAGCCCACCGGAGTAATTTGAGTATACATCCGGGAGCGAATAAGATGTACCAAGATTTGAAGAAGATTTTCTGGTGGTCTGGATTGAAAAGAGATGTGGCTCAGTTTGTTTATGCTTGTTTGACTTGTCAGAAATCGAAGGTGGAACATCTGAGGCCTAGTGGTTTGTTGCAACCGTTGGATATTCCTGAGTGGAAGTGGGATAATATTTCCATGGATTTTGTGACAGGGCTGCCGAATACTCAGCGAGGGCATAATGCTATTTGGGTGGTTGTTGATAGGCTGACTAAATCGGCTCATTTCATTCCGATTGACATCAGTTTTTCTTTGGAGAGGTTAGCTGAGATTTACATCAGTGTGATTGTGAAGTTGCATGGGGTTCCATTGAGTATTATTTCGGATCGAGATCCTAGATTTACCTCGAGATTTTGGGAAAGTTTGCAGAAGGCTTTGGGTTCTAAATTGAGATTGAGTTCGGCTTATCATCCGCAGACGGATGGGCAGACGGAGAGGACGATTCAGTCTTTGGAAGATTTGTTGAGGGCTTGTGTTTTGGAATAAGGTGGTGCGTGGGATAGTTATCTTGCATTGATTGAATTCACGTATAATAACAGTTTCCATTCGAGTATTGGAATGGCGCCGTTTGAGGCATTATATGGACGAAGATGTCGAACACCGTTGTGTTGGCACGAATCTGGTGATAGTTCTGTGGTTTGACCAGAGTTGGTGCAACAGACGACGGAGAAAGTGAAGTTTATTCGTGAGAAAATGAAGGCTTCTCAGAGCAGACAAAAGAGTTATCATGATCGGAGGCCGAAAGATCTTGAGTTCCAAAAGGGCGATCATGTATTTCTAAGGGTTACACTGGTAACGGGTGTGGGTCGTGTATTAAAATCGAAGAAACTTCTCGGTTTATTGGTCCTTACCAGGTATCCGCGAGAGTGGGTGATGTGGCTTATAGGGTGGCGTTGCCGCCGAATCTGTCGAATTTGCACGATGTGTTTCATGTTTCACAGCTTCGGAAGTATGTTCCGGATCCATCGCATGTGATTCCGATGGATGAGGTTGAGGTAAGGGAGAACCTTACGGTTGAGGCGTTACCAGTTAGGATTTTGGATCGCGAGGTGAAGCGGTTGAGAGGCAAGGATATTGCACTTGTGAAAGTGGCGTGGGGAGGCGCTGCTGAGGGAAATTTGACTTGGGAGTTAGAGAGTCGGATGCGGGAGTCGTATCCAGAGTTGTTCGTCTCAGGTATATTTTCGAGGACGAAAATTTCTAAGTGGGGGAGAGTTGTAACGCCCTAGTTTTGTCAGTTTTTATTTAATCGAGTCGTTTGATTATTTTATTATTTTATTTTATTTTCGACTTTTATCTGAAAATATGTTATTTTTCAATGTTGTGATATTTTATCGGGTTTTGGGAACGTTTGCGAGATATTTGAGTGTGGGGGTATTTTGGTCATTTCATGATATTTTTCATTAAGTAGAAAAATAGAAAATAGAAAGAGAGAAAAATAGAGAGAAAGAAAAAGAGAAGAAGGAAAAAGGGAAGAAAAGAGGAGAAGAGAAGAAAAGTGAGAAAATCTTGGAAAATCAAAGAAATCAACTTCTAGAATCGATTTAATCGGGTAAGGGAGCGAAACTCAGTTATTGTATGCTTGTATATGATTATGTATGTGTGTTTGTGGTAGTTCTTGGATTGAATTGGAAAAATTTAGAAAAACCTATATTAGGTAAAATTGACTAGAAATCGATTAAATGTGTTGGAAATCATGTTTTTAGTGTTCATTATTGTTGTTACGTGATAGATACATGTTATTATGCATTGTATTGGTAATTTTCTGGGTGTAGGTGAGAAATTGGAGGATTTTGGTTGAGAAAACGCAGAACTTTGTTCTGCAGAATTTTTCTGGTTTTTCCAGGTCATACGCGTATGGGGCATGTTCATACGCGTATGGACCTTGGTATTACGCGTAACATGGCCGAGGCATGGGCCAATACGCGTATGGATCTTCAATTTTCTCGGCCATCTGCCCATTTGCGTATGATACGTGTAACATTTTAGGTCATACGCGTACGGTGTTGGGCATTACGCGTATGGACTTTTACACGTGAATTTTGGGAAAAATGAGTCTCTGCCCATACGCGTATGACTTAGGGCAATACGCGTATGGCATGGCGAGGAATCAGGGCAATACACGTATGGCTCAGGGCAATACGCGTATGGCCAGGAGAATGGTAAAATGGGACTTTTCAAAATATCGTTTTTCGTTTTCTTTCGTAACTTGGGTTCCGTTTATCCGATTTTTACATTCTTGGTATCGTTAGAAAGCTATTGAGCTGTACTTTCTTATTATGATGGTTTGGAAATTGTTAGCCAATTTAATTATGTCAGAATTTGGAATAGTGTCGGTTTGTCGACTTTTGTCGTTATAACTGTGTGTAATTGATGGGTATTATGCAAGGTGCTGTTGTATGATGTAAATGCATGTGTTTAAATGGTGTTGTGATGATTTGTGGCCGTATGGTAATTAAATGCATTGTTTTGGGCATAAGTGCAAAGTGTGATTTTGTTGATGTAGAAGAATGCATTTATGTGTGCATATTAAATGTCATGAGTCATTGTATGTCAAGCATCATGATACGCATTGTTGTGACGTCCTGAGTGACGGTTTAATTCCAGAGGGAATCTGCTATAACATCGTGAGCCTTAAAAATAAGAGGACTGAAAGCGATCTGATTGGATCGTGAGCCTTAAAAATAAGAGGACCGAAAGCGATGGTTATAGACGATCGTGTGCCCCTGTGGGGTGTGAGCGATCGGATTGTAAGCCTTATACAAAGAGGACTGAAAGCGATCCATAAACGTCGTGAGCCTTATACAAAGAGGACCAAAAGCGACGGGGAACATCGTATGTCCAACGGGGAGTTACACTAAGTAACGAGCGATGGTTCCAGTAGTTCCTGAGTGAACTGGTGTTGAGAAACATTGGAAGTCGGTACCGCATGTGCATATGCATAGAGTCGTTGTGTCGGTCTCTTGCATTGCATAAATCATTAATGGTTTGTTATGTGTGGAATTGTGGATAAATTGATATATGGATATGTGTTGGTGATGGAAATATGAATTACACATTGTGTTGTATTGTGTTTGAATTATGGTGTGAGTTGTGGTGAGAACTGTATATATGTGTATTTTTGTGATATATATAATTGTATGCAATGATATTATGATTGTTTTTCTCACCCTTCTGCTGTTTTATAATGCTCTATTAGGCATTGCAGATTAGAGTTGCTGGAGGTCTTTTTGTGAAGCTTAGGACTTCATTCTTTTGTCGGTCGGCTCTGATATGTGACACCGGGTAGTTAGGGAGGCCGTTTGTGATTATTGTGTATTATGTGTATATATATCTTTTGGCTTGTGCATGTACAACTTGATGTATGACAAACTTTTCATGTGATATATATATATATATATATATATATGATATTCAGTTTTAGATTTTCCGCTTTTATTCTAAAAACTGAAATGTGGGTGTAAGGAACTGAGTTCCTCTGTTGATTGCTACCCCACTGTTGCATATCTTTATAAGCAGGTGTTGTATGATTGGTTTCATTATAATGTGATTCCCCCGTCTATGCCATGATAATTTAAATATACTCTGATGAAATTTTGAATTTTCTTTTACTGCTTTATTTAATTGGGGGTATAGATTGGGGGTGTTACAGGAACTACATGTTTAATTCTACAATTTTGTGATTAAAGGACAACATCTTAATTCTAATGCCTAAGAGACTAAGTGCAAGCTTTATGAGTCAAATTCTGACGCGTGCTAACTCCACTTCAAGCATCACCCAAGCTACCAATTTCCTATTCCAAGCCACAAGCAGGAAACCATCTTCTATTGCAAGTTGTCCTCCTGTCAAGTAATCTCATCCTCATGCCAAAGCCATACATGAAAAATAACATGAAACAAAGATTAGAACATCCGAGCTGACAAATCCAAGTGCCACAAAATACATGCAGACCTAAACCTACTCGAATCCGAGCCAAGTTCAGGTTCGCATAAACAAAAGAGAGAAGAAGGTTTGTTCCTAATCATACCTAATGCTTATTCCCATGTCCACCAAGCCAATCTTTGTCATGTTCTTCAAGTTATCATCAAGCCTCGTCCTCGAGCCAGCCAACATCCACCCTGTATGTACATGAGGCAAAAATAAGCCGCAAAGATCAACATTCAAACACCATCAATTTTTCACTAATTATTTCAATGCAGTCTTCTAACTGAGTTCACAAATGAACTAACAGTAAATGTGATTACCAGCTAGCCAATTCTCGTCACATCCCGCCAAGACTCCCATCATCACTAGGACCACCTCCAAAGATGTTCAAAAGCCCTGTACCAAGTGAATAATAAGTCATGAAGCTACAAAACCATTGGCTCTAAACCTTCACAAGCAAGAAGTAAGCTTTATACCTGTTAGGCAATGGAAAGCTTATTGTTGGTGACAGGAGGTGGATGAGGTCGACCTTGTTTTGGTTGCCTAAAACAAGTGAGTTCCATCCAAATATTTCAGCCGCATACCCTGCAATGATCACCAAATAATGTTCAGGAACAACCAAGGCAATTCGAATATTATTTTGCAGCAATTTAAGCTTCAACATAGTTCGAATGATATTTTGCAGCAATAAAAGATTCAAAACAACCACATATTACAAAAACATGTTGCAGCAATAAAAGAAGCAAAAGTCGGAATTATTTTTGAGTCAACATAATATTACCACATCAACATAGTAAAGGGGTCCACAAAAGTCACAAATTTCACGCAGTGGAAAAATCAGATGAAAACCATATCTTCTAGAATCACATAACAGACAAAAATGGTACAATCACAATCCCACGAAATCAGCGTTCATTCCCACTACCTCTAACGTCCTGATTTTGCAAGAAGGACACCTCACATATTCACATGATTTTTCTCTAAGATCTACCATAATTCACACGTATGAGGACCCTATATTAACTCCACTATTCATCATCAAGAAAAAAAACCCTACACTCTGAGAGCATTACGAGCAGCTGCGCAAAGTTCACAAACCCTATTCACTAAAGCTCAAAAAAAATTCTTCCTAATACACATAGAATTTCACATTGAAATTCTATGTGTGTATGAGCTCGACCTCGCATTCAACAACATCACACAATCAGTAGGAAACGAAGAAGAAAGGAAGTGAGCAGAAAGAAAGAAAGTCTTGAAGCGAGTACCTGAGCACACTCTGAAGCCTCACGAGGAATCTTCAAGGGGTAGTTATTCTGAACCCTCTTTCTCTTCAAATCTGAATCTCTTGGCTAGAAATCTTGTTGTTGTTTTCCTTTGAGTCGTGCACTTGCTTGTCCTTGTTTTGGATTTAGGTTTTTGGAATCGTTGGTTTAGGGTACGTTTTTGTGAAATTTGACCCCGAATTTGAAATCCACGGGTTTCGTTTAGTGGGTTTAGGTTGGTATTTGGGAGGTTGGCCGGGGAAGAACGGCGGCGGCCACCGCGCGCCACCGTCTTCTCCAGCGGGTAGGTTAGGGTTCCGACGAGTTTTTGCAGAGAGGAGGTGGAGAAAGAAAATGAAGAGAGAGACTTGAAAATGGAAATGACTTGAACTCTTTTTGTGTTTTACTCTTTTATCCATGCTGCCACCGTCTGATATTGTTGGCGCTCTCTGCCGGTGACACTTGTCACCGGTTGTCCATTTCCCATGATCCTATGTGTACAATCCCCTCATCCCCACCATACGCACATGTTTTGGCCGTTTGATCCAGAGTCAGATTGACTCTTAATGTGATCATACGTCCCTGCTTCGCTGAGTAAATCAACAGTTGACCGAGGGAGCACCATGAACCCCCTCCCAACGTGGGCCGTTTGATAATGGGCCTGGGGATTATTTCCAAATACACCCCTAACTTTCTGCTAACAAGTCTGGCCCATTCTTTTTTATTTTAGATTTATTTTAACAATACTTTTCTTTTAATATAAAAAAATCCAAAAAACAATTTATTAACTTATTTCTTAAAAACCCAAAATACTAATTTTCTTTTAAAAAAAACTTAGAGATTTGTTTACTAATTAATTAATTTCATTAAACTTATTTATTTAATACTAACTAATTATTTTCATAATTAGTTTTATTAAATATTTGATTTTAACTTGATTAATTGCATTAGTCCAACTTCTCTAACCCTACAAATTAAAAAAAAATATGTTTTTTATTAATCAAATTTTAATTAATTTTATTAAACCATTTTATTTAATACTAATTAACTTTAATAGTTAATTTTATTAAATATTTTAGTTTAATTTAACTAATTGTTAGAACTTCCTTTTTTCTCTAAAAATCTAAGAAAATATAATTAATTAGTTTAGAATTTCTCCTTTAAACTTACCTTAGAGATTTAGGACATTAATTAGACTAACATGCTTGATTAGTTTTCTCTCCCCACTTTGTTTAATTTGTGATCTTTGTGTGGTGGTTATACTTGTTTCATGTGGATTGTTATCATGCCTTGATTATATGTATGTCATTCATCACATGCTTGTGCAAACCAAACTCTTTTCAAACTAATACCTTGACTTAATGTCAACCCCTTTTCAAACACCTTGTAAGTCGATTGTTTTCACGATCGCCATCAACCTCACATAGCCTCCTCTTGGGCTTTATACAACGATACTTGTTGCATCTCCTACACTTTGGCTTGCATTCATACGTGTGATTGTCTTACTTTAATTGTGGCTTGATTATTCCCATTTGAGTAAGTGTATCCTTCTCCCATAAGATTAAATCAACCTTTTCAAAAGAATAAATAAGCTTCATCCAACGTCAAGCATTTTTTCAAAACAAATTCATTTAACCACCAATTAATCCTCAAGCAGACTTGATCCATATATCAAGTCCCCTTATCCAACTTGTAAGTCGAGTGTTTTTGCCTCGCCATCGACCATACCTTGAACCATTAGGACCTACTTTCCATTAACCTTTAACTCTTTCGTACGCAAATTCAAAACCTCGATCCATATCGAGCATTTTTTTAAAATCAAATCAATACATTTAACAATACTTAAACATTGTTTCATAAGAAGGTGATGTGAGGGTGGTCGAGTCTTCGATCCTTCTCCTCAATTGTTTGGGTGCGAGTTCTCTTACTCGTGTGTGGACAATTGACGCCTCTAAAACACTCATAACTCGATAACATTCAAAGCATTTTCTAAGAACTCATTAAAACACTTAATCCCTATCTAAACACATTTTTTACTAAAGGTGAAGTGAGGGTGGTCGAGTCTTCCATCCTTCTCCTCAATTGTTTGGGTGCGAGTTCTCTTACTCGTGTGTGGGCAATTGTCACCTCTAAAATATCCAGTACAACTAAAACTCTCATTTTTCGCCTTGTGCGATCGAAGCCCTAAAACACATACAAATCAAACCCTCTTTTCTTAATCAAACTCTTTAACACACTTAATCGTATATTCAAACACAACTTCCTAAAAGATGATGTGAGGGGGGCCAAGTCTTTGACCTTTATCCTCAATTGTTTGGGTGCGAGTTCTCTTACTCGTGTGTGGACAATTGGCGCCTATAAAAAACACAAACTAAACAACCGTAGTCTCCCTCACTACCGAACACATCTACGTCGAGCAATTCCTTGAAACTGTAAACAAATCAAAGTGATACCTATAACGGGCACACACTCAAAGATATAACACTTAGCAAAAATAATCAAAGAAAGCCATGCGCAAACATACAACATACAAAACCGGCCACCATGATCGGATACATACATTTAATTAAAGTGGCCACAAGGGCCACGAGTGTGCATATTACAAGGCAAAGGGGTTGTTCCCCTGCCGAACGAAATAAAATTACACAAGAGTGGCACGCAGGCCAGATACATTACAACAAAATAAAAAGGAATCACTCCTCCATCTGGTCAGACTGCTCTTGGTTAGGCTCAGGTCGTTGGGTCTCCTCGTTCAAAAGATGGGCGTGCTCGTCACCAATGTTGAAGAAGTCTGGAGCAACTATCTTTCCATTCTCAACATGGCCCAAGAAGTTAGTACCCTCCGTGGATATCTGGACCTCTGGGTTCACCAGCTGGAGTTGGGCCACGGCGTTGTTGAACGACTCTTCCCCAATGGCAATGACATTGTCCTCTGCCCGTATAAGACGAGCAACAAGCTTTGCCCTAGTCTTCAATGCCTTCACCCCCTCAGGCTCATCTTCAGCCGGGGCCACCGCAACCTTCACCTGTTTAACCATATCCTCAGTTGCTTTCTTCTCTGTGACCAGGGTGTCGTTCTCCCCTCTCAGTCTGACAGCCTCCTCGTACGATTTCTTCCTCGAGTCATTGGCAGCCTTTGCCTCCTCTTTGGCCTTTTTCACCGCCTCCTCCAGGGATGATATAGTCGCCTGGGCCTTCTTGAGTTTGGACTCGGAGGAGGAATCCCCTTCAGCATAC
Organism: Lathyrus tuberosus; assembly: GCA_022829125.1. Taxonomy (NCBI): domain Eukaryota; kingdom Viridiplantae; phylum Streptophyta; class Magnoliopsida; order Fabales; family Fabaceae; genus Lathyrus; species Lathyrus tuberosus. The sequence continues at coordinate 2,863,718 of JALAZF010000164.1, read as the reverse complement.
ACTATTGTCATCTCCAGGACACGAACCAACGCAGAGGCATCCTGCACGAGCATGGCCCTCTTGCTCAGACGGTCCATGCCTTCGAGCTTGAGGGACTCTGCCCGAGGAACCACCAGGGACGTCCCCTCGAAAAAATTATTGTCGTGGAGGCACGAGGGAAGTCCAAACTTGCCTTTCTCAGCTGCCCAGCTGAGGTCCACCAACTCATTGGCCCGGGTCTACTTAAACCTCAGAGCCTCGGGCACCGGAGACCCCTGGGCAGGTGAAGGAACGGGCAAAAAGATCCTCACAGCAGGTTGGGAAGGAGGCACATGCTGTGTAAACCGGGACTTAGAGGTGGCCGAACCAGCTTTGCCCCTCGCAGAAGGCATTTCACCTGCAAAAAAACATAACAAATATGTTAGCCATTGAGGAAGTTATAATTCAGACAAGATAAAAAGGCTAAAACTACCAAGTATCTTAAAGGCATCCGCAGGGGTCTTGCACTCCAGAAGCGCCTTCGTATTGATGTAACGATACTCCACTCTCTGCCCCCCATCAACCTCAAAGATAAGGTTCCCCTTCTTCGTCCAGCACTCTGCGGGCCTAAAAGAGTTAACATAGTTTACTAGCGCCTCGTAACCGGATATGTCCTGCTCGTCCAACATATCTGGCTGGGCAAGATAGTGACCGATGCCCCGAGTGAAGTGGCTCCCACTCTAACAAAAAGGGAATTTGAACACCCTTTCCGCCAACAACTTCCCTTCCTCTTCATACATGTCTCTGCCTTCCTCGTTTGTTGACACCGCCCAGGAATACGTGGTATCTTGGGCCTTCTCCGACATAAGTTTGATGATATAAAACCTCTCCTTGAAGGTCCTGATAGACTCTGAGAAAGGCTTGAACAACTTTCTGGGTTGCTTCAGCGAGACCCAGCCATACCTCTTCCCCGAGACCTGTCTTTGGAGGTGGAAGATGGTAAAGAACAAAGGCTTCGTAGCTCCTATCTTCAGGAACTCGCAAGTCAGCTCAAAGGCGCGGATAAACGCCAACGAATTTGGGTGCAGTTGTGACAGGGCTAAATCCAGATGAACGAAGATAGATTGCTGGAAGTCAGTAAAGAGCAGCCTCAACCCTATTTCCTTGAAAGCGTACTTGTACATTGGGAACCTTTCCCCGTAGTCCGTACATATATGGTCGTCTTGATTGGGGAAGTGTATCTTCCACTCCCCCTCTGGCCCTACGTCCGTAAAGACATCCCCGGTATAGGACGCGAAAGTCGACGCGTGCTCGGCTGGCTCCGCTACAATCCATTCCTCCGCGGAATATTGCTCGGGATCTTCCCTAACTTCGCTGGGTGCATTTGAAACCTCAGTATCGATACTCTCCGAGGAACTCTCCTGGGACGAGTCTATGAGAATCTCTTGCTCGGGCTCGTGTGCCATCTCGATCACCTGAAAAGTAGAGGACAAAAGTGAATTCAACTGCGAAATCAAATCCACCCTTCCACCGCTAATAAAGTGAATGGGCGTGCGGAGGGCCAAGGACGACGTCCCCGACCTAAGGCCCAATCCAAACAAATTAGGAGTCTCCCGCGAGGAGAGTCCCGGAGGCAACCCCTCATGCGCTTACGAGGAATCTCCCCGACCTACTACCCAGTTTCCGTTTGAAGCTCCACCGGAAAATTCATATGTTCATTAGAAAAATCATCAGAGCAACAGAAAACTGGGTAGCTTTACCAGCCACACTTGCGCCATCATCGCGATAGCACCGGAAACAGTCTAACTCTAAGGTCTCTAGGGAGCTCCAGCGACCACATCAGCCGCAGAAAATGGCCAAGCCACCGTCTACCACCAACAGACGCTGGAAAAGCACAACAACCCCACCTAAGTTCAACCTAACCGCATGCATTATACTAAACAGGAATGAAAAAGCTAGAAATAAAGAGGGAAACAGGAAACTTACATGGTCGGAGAGAGTGTGGAGATCCGAAGACTTTGCTCAAAGCTTCGTGCGGCAGCTGACGCGGTGGTTAACGGCTGCGACGAACTGAGAAGCTCTGAGAAGAACAAAGGAAGAGAGAGAAGCGAAAACGCAAATGAGAAGCTCTCCCTCCTTTATATACAGTCTGAAAGCACGTGTACGAACACGCGTGGCTAGGGTCATCATCATGACCCTAGCCTAGCCATCATTGCGCAGTTAATGCTGCACAAGGCTCGAGGAACACGTGGCGTCACGTCTCTTCAGAGTACCTCAACTGTTGGTCTCCCCGCAGGCCGGGCAGCTCGACCAACGTTACATACCCCACATGCACTATAACCCCCGGGCATCCAAGGATAATCCCGTCTCGTCGACAAACAATGGCCTCTTCGGAGTTCCCTGGGACTGCGAGCTATCCTTAAGTCATCACTCCCATGCTCGGGAGCAACGACTTGAAGGGCTCCTATTCCGGACTGGACCAATGGCTAGGCATGGCCCAATCTACTTATGCTCCCAGAACGACCTAATTTCCTAAGTCTAGCTGAGGAAGGGCAGCATTTACCTTTCTGCCCCTCTGCAGGACACATCTGGACAGATGAACCTCAAGGTCATTTGCTCCTCCCCGACATTTCTGCCCGTTACACACGACTCCATCATCCAAGAACGGTCATGACGCCTGTGCCTGAAACTACGCCCCTGCCCGTGGCAACGGCTAGTTTTGGGCACCTCTGCCCGTCATAACAACTAGTTTTTGGCAGTTACCTATTCTTCAGGAAACAGTTATTCTGCCTCGAAAATAGGGACCGTTGGCCACACGCTAGGGGGCATTATATAAACCCTCTCATTTGAGAGGGTCAGGTATCCAAACATCATCCTAAGAACTCATACTTTTGTACTTGCCTTTCTACCATTGATTCTTACTTTAGCATCGGAGTGCTTTGCAGGTACACCCCTCCTCATCTTACACACCTAGCATCGCAGATCACAAGATCTGATCAGCCTTCACGATCAAATGGTATCCTAAGAATGAGATGAACATTTACATCTTCTTCCATATCAATAATTGTAAATTAATTGGAAATACAAAATCGCCAACCTTCACCAACACATCTTCTATTACACCATAAGCGTATGTAATTGACCCGACCACCAATGTTAGAGCCACCTTAGTTGGTTTCTCATCTCGTCTCAATTTTGTTATCATGTAAAGTGGAATCAGACTAATGCTTTCTCTCAAATTACAAAAAACTCTTTCAATTTTTTATCTTTCTAATAGTACATGGAATAGTAAAGATACCTAGACCATTTAATTTAGTTAACAGCTTTTGTTGGATTATAGCACTACACTCTTCGGGTAAATCAATTATTTCATTTCTTAGAGGTTTTTTTTTTTCCATAAGCTCCTTCATAATTTTTGCTAATTTTTGCATAAACAGACATTTGTTGCATTGCGTATACAAAAGGAATGCTAACTTGTAGGTAATTGAAGATTTTCATGAATTCCTTAAATTATCCCTCTTTAAAAATGTTCAATACACTATTTATTTCCTTAGACTCACTTTTTTTTCATTCTTTTCTTCACCCATGTTTTTAAATTTTACCTTTCTTAATTATCTCTCAACTTTCTTATATGAATCCCTTCTTGTGGCACCAAATACCTATGAGTGTGAATATTATACTATTTCTTAAACTAATTTCGTTGTAATATTCATTCCTTTGATTATCAAAAGTATTTCAACAAGTCCTCCACTTGACTAAGCAACTATTTGTCTTGACAATTACCTAATCTAAGGTTTTAGATTTCTAATGAATCTTTCATTATTCTTGTTGTATGTATCTTGATTATCCTTTATTGCTTTAACGTTTATTTGAGTCATCTTCGTGCATTGAGTTAAAGTCTCTTTTAGAAGAGAAGACTTCCTTAACTATTGGTTTTTAGGTGTTCCTTGATTTGATGCTTGGCCTTGGTTATTGCTCCACTTGAAACTGTGACTATTCCATATGGGATTGTAAGTGTTATATAATATATTAACCAATTAAAACTATCCATATAATTGGCTTGTTATGGTTCAAATTTAGGAACACACTGGTCATTTTCTTATCCGACACCACATAAATCACACTTGAGAGTTTGAGCTTATTGAGAAAATTGTGGTGTCGTGTGATTGAACGTGATAGTTGATTTATCAGGGCTCAAGTTTTATACCCATTAAATTATTGTGGATAATAAGCCACTTTATGCATCAAATGTTAGTAATGCTTTCCTCTTGACATTTCTACAAATGAGTGCATGATATTCATTACGAGTCATATTCTATATGAGTTTTTTCACTTTAGTTTCTGATTTGTTTCTCATAGTGCATCGAGTCGAGGCATGAAGGAGCATACAAGTTTGATATATTAAACATTTGTAAAATATTGTATTTGTGTGTCATTCAAACCATGTGATGGAAATCTCTTCCAAATCAATTTAATCCTCTCATGTGGGTTATAGAGAGATTCAACACCACCTTGTTTGAAATTTGTAATGTCCTACATCTATTCCATGAACTTTCTAACTGTATAATAACACCACAAGAACTTTTCTTCCAACTTATCCCAAGTACGGATGGTACCACTTAGATGATAGGGTTTCAACACGAGGGAGAATTTTTACATTGGAGTCTTCATTTATGTGCAACACACTTTGTGTGAGACACACCACATACTCACCCAAAATCTTAAGGTGATAGGTGGGTGAGTTCTCTCACTTATAAATGCTCAAGTCTCCACTTTTCTAATTAATGTGGGGCTTTCCCACACTTTGTTTCTCAAAGTTTCCAACTCACGCTTGTTATTCTCAACACTCCCCCTCAAGTGTGAATTTATCCATTATGCTCCCCATCAAGCGGAATTTCTTTCATCCACATACACTTGTACCGCCGTTGACACTCTTCAACGAGACACCTCCTATCCACAATCCTATGGGGAGGAATTTCTATACAAGTGACCTGGTTCTTCACTCAAACCAAAGGCTCATGATACCGTTGTTGGAACATTTATTTCGGGGGTCAATATGAAGGAGCATTTTTACATACCTTGTGAGAGACACATCACATACTCACTCAAAACCTTAAGGTGATAGGTGTTTGGGTTCTCTCACTTATAAATATTCAAGTCTCCACTTTTCTAATCAATGTAGGACTTCCCCACACTTTATTTCTCAAAGATTTTAACTCACACTTGTTATTCTCAACATTGGAAAGGTATTCAACCAACCTTTCTCCCTTCCAAATTGAGTGAACAACTTTCATGAAACCTACTCATATGTTCATATGGATCCCGAGCTAATCCTCAATCACATTTTATGTCTTTTAAACATGCAAGAAATAAATTTTTAAAATCAAAGCAACTAGGTTTCCTAGTTAAAACCCATGAGTGATCTTCCCTTAGTTTGTCCATCTACCAAATTCACTTAAGGTACATTGTGGTGGTTTTCCCATATCAAATTTGTGTGAAACAAAATAGGCATATGATGGAATTTGGATTAAAGTTTCTCTTTTTGCTTCCTTCTCTATGTGCTTTACAATATAACTCTCATTTGGTTTTGAAGATGAGAACTGTCAAGTGGTTTAAAAGATGACAAATCCATAATTTAAACAAAATTTTGTGTTAATTATCAAGAACTTCATGGTAACAACTTTCAAAGGGGGTTGATTGCAACTGCCAATTGGTTCCTGATGATGACATCCAAATAAGATTTCACAAGCCTCGGCGGTAAAAGATATCAAGTTCCAGTTGAAAAAGCTATACATTATTGAATAAAACAAGGGACTTGAAGACTCAGTGTTATGATCTTTAAGCTTGAAGATTCGAAGTTGTGAAAGTGTGAAAGCTCGTTTGGTCATGCACTTAGCGTTTTTCCCAGTCTTGATCAATTTATTGTAAAAGAAACAAGAGTAAATATTGAGGCACTAAGGCAATAGTCACACACACACGAAATTCTTTTCAAACCTTTTTTCTCTTTTGGTTAATTAATTAGAAAGGTATTTTACAATGGTTAATCGATTAAGGGCTCTCTCTAATCAGTTAAACATATTTGTAACATCTCTTAATTGATTAAATAAACTGTTAATCAGTTAGGTGTCATCAAAACTCAAAATTTTCCTAATTTGGGTTGGTTAATCGATTATCAAATAGGGTTAATTGATTAAATCATTAAAAAGGACCGTGGCATATTTCCTTTTTAGCCAAATTTTCTCATTATAAAGGAGGTTTTTCCTTATTTCACAATACACCATTTTTAAAAATAAATTGTTCTACTATTCTTTTTACTCTTTTTAATTCTAAAAAAAAATTCTTTTAATATAGTTCCCTTATTGCTAAAAGAGTGGAAAGCTTTTTATGAGAGTTGTGTTGTATTAGAGATGTGATAAAATTTATTTATTTAACAATGTTGTAAAATTTATTTATTTATTTATGAGAGTTATGTTGTAACATATTTGAATGTTGCAATATTGGATCCTACTTAGGGATCAAACATTGTGATTGCCTCATATGGGGGCCAGGATCCCACTTAGGGATCTGAATTTTATATTGCCCATGTTATGTACTGGGCAGGCGCTTGGCCCACAATAGGGCAAAACCCAATTCAGTCCAGCTCTTGGCAAGGCCCAATAACTGGATTCAACCAATCTAGCTGTTGTGCACAACATAGTCGTTGGACACAATATGACCGTTGGGGGAGTCCACCTCACGCACTTGACAGTTCACGCGACCAACTGCCTCTCTGGATCTCACGAGAACAGTTTGACCGGGTCAAAGGGTCACGCGCTTGACCCTCCACCTGGCAGTCTCCCATTGGCTGACCAAATATTTTGACCACATGGGAGACCTTGGCCCCACGCTGGGGGTTACTTCTATAAATACCCTCTCACTTGAGAGGGTCAGGTTTGATCACTATTCAATACTCTAAATCGTACCTAAACGCTTTGTACTTGCTTTCTCTTTAGCCCAAACTTACTTTGGCATCGGAGTACCTTGCAGGCACACCCCCTCCTCTCCTACAACCATCATCTCTGCCATACACGGAAGGCCACGACGATCCAGTCTGATCACACAGATCAGTGGCGCCGTCTGTGGGAAACATCGCTTCCCCGTCTTTTTGAACCAAGATCCCTTATCTTTTCACCCAAAAGACCAAAGCTTACTCTCTAAAATTCCCTTGATCATCATGGCCTCCAACAGAAACGATGATGCCCATCAAGATCCTGTTGTCGCTGTTACCCTGGATAACGTCAACCACCTTAACCTCGGAGTTGCGTTCTAGGAGACAAACCACTGGGATAGAAAGACTGTGTCTCCTACTCCCGAAGATGTGACACCACGCGCATAGACTTCCAGTCACGTCTTTGAGCCCATACTTGTCCCTCTAAACGCTGACCCCAACACTGCCACCCTCATTGACTCTCTCAACAGGTCTAACTTCCTGATCTTCCAACAGGGTGAAAAGATCAACATGCTCGAGCACGTCCTCCAAGAGCGACTTCCTTCGCAAAAGCCTCGCATTCCCTCTCCACGACCGCAGTCTCCTCCTCAGAAACGTTAGCGAGACAGATCCAAGAGCATTTCTCCTGTTAGGGGATAATCAAAATCGGAAGTACCTGAGTCAGAAGTCGCCAAAAGACAACACCGTACTCCTCCACGGAGATCCAGACGTTCTCCTGCCCCGAAGAGGACCAGGCCCTCGGAAAAGCATCCTGAGCATCGTCGATCACGCAGACATTCTCCTTGACGCAGCAGAAGTTGCGGGCGTGTAATACCCCAAATTTTGACCACTTAGATTTCCCATCATTGTGAAAATCATCATCACAATATGGATGTACCTTTATGCTTCATTAGTCTCCCCAAAGATGGGTGAGCATCCACTACAATCAAAATTAGGGTTTCAAGCCCTCTCTGAGTGCTTAGACAAAGGATCAATCAAGAAATGACATGATATTCAACTTGTCTAATCTCTTAAACATCCACAATGGATCAAAAAGGACTCCCACTTCAAGGATTAAGCACAAGGCTGCTCCCTTCTAGGTGGATCAAGTCTCAAGATCGACAGTGTCACCAAATTAGGGTTTTGGTCGACCAGGGCCTCCAGATGGAAATTTTCATCTGGGCATAAGGCAATGATCCAAAACATAACCTAATATACTTCATGGAACCTCATGAACCCATGCATCAAGTCAATTTTGCCTCAGGGGATGCATTCATCAAAAATCAGGAATTAGGGTTTCTTGACCTAATTCACCCCTAAGTTGACTTTTGGGACAAACCATGAGCCAAGACCTCAAGAGATGATTTGAGGGTCTCTAATATACCATATTGATCCATTTGGAACAATGGATTGATCCAAGAAGTTTGAGCAACGAGTCTCAATTTCATATGCACCACAATTAGGGTTTTAAGGGAAAAGTCAACTGTAACTTTGACTTTTGACCTGGACATGCTCCCAAACCCTAATACATGATTGAATATACCCTATGACACCCATGGAACATGTCCATCAAGTTTGATTTAGGTCAAGGACATGATTTCCTGAAGAATTGCACAGTTTGGAATTCATCTGATAAAAAGTCAACTGTGCACAAAAGTCAACTTTGACTTTTTGAGATTTTTCACCAAAATGGGTTTTAACCCTAAAATGATGTTAATGTATGATTTGAATCATCATTCATCAAGAAAATCAAGAAAAGTGAGATAACTTGTAAAAGGGGTAACCATAAAACTTAGAAATTTTTCTAAGTTAAAAATAAAGTGGCAAAGGTACCAACTTTGGAGGACCATAACTCCTAAACCACAAGGCCATTTTTTCTCATCCAAAGATGGATTTGTAGCCCTCATTATCACCTACAAAAACTTCAACTACAAGTCATTCCAATTCATTAAGGATTTTGAGTTATGGAGTGATCAAAGTGGCTGAAAAGTGAAAATGTCACTTTTTCCAACACTTAGTGAAATTTTCACTAAGTCAGATTCTGCTTCACTTTTTGCCAAATGTAGGGGGATTTTTCACTTGGAATCAAAAGAGGTCAAAACCAAACTTGTTCAAACAGTTGTTGTATCATGTAAGAGCTTTCCAAAATGGCCAAGAACATTGCCAAATTCAACCTACACCATGAGATACAACATTGCCAAGTTGCCTTGCTGAAATCTGTCAAGGCAGGGCAGAATTTGCAACTTTGGTCGATTTGCCAAAATCAGCCAAATTCAATTGCTCCAATCCACTTGGACACCTCAGAGGATTGAATCTAAAGGGGACAATCACTGAGCCAAGCCTCCAAGGTCCAAGGAACAAGGAATAGCATGTTGAACCTAGAGTTGCCAAAATAGGGACAAGACTTCAAATTTGGAATGAGGCATTCAATGAAACCATCAAGGTGGCATGGACTGAGCCATTCTCATCTGAAATCAGTCAAGACTTATCCAAGACCAAGGGGACCAAAGCTCTGTGCCCTAACCTCTAGTCAATGGCTAGAGGAGACTTGGATTTTCATTTGCCAACATTGGCCAAACCTACTTACCAGCTGCCATGCACTATTCCTTGCAAAATAAACTTGCTCTACTATAAATAGAGCTCAATTGTGGTCAGTTTGAGTACACCAAAGCCATCAAACAGATGCTTTCCTCAAAATCTCTTCTTTGACTCCAATTTTGCCTTCTAAGGCAAGTCACTATCGGGTTTTGAGTTTGAGAGCAATTCCAATCAAACCAATCACTCACACACCTCACATACATCACATATGAGCTGATCAAACACTTAGATTACTTCTGAAACATCAATTTCACAAAATCACCAGCTGGTTGCTCAAATTTTCAATCAAGTGCAGCTGAGGTACCACAAAATGATCCAGCCAATTTCAATCAAGTCCAACCATCCAAACAAGATCCATAGGGTGTAGGGAAGCTGTTCAGATCATCATCACTCATCTGTAACACCTCCAAATCAAAAATCACTTTGAACTTGCTGTCACGACTTGGAGGTAAGCACATACTTGGTCATCTCTCAATCTATGCATATTTCCTCGCACAATAATTTGGCCATATGTTCATAATCATGCATGGAATGTTTTCCCTCAATTAATTGCATTGTTTGAATCGTGTATCAAAAATCCTAGCCTTCATGCAGAAATTAGGGTTCTTGAGGTCTCTTCGTGATTTCTTGTTGTATGTTTAATTTAAATGAAATTAAAGTACATAGACATGATCGTGAGGTTGAGGCGAGCATAATGATATGTGGATTGCATGATATGATTACGTATTCATGGAGATTGGATAGAAAATGCAAATCTGAGAAACCAAGAACACGCGCGTGTTCTTCAGCCTGTTCTTGGCGCCATTTTCATATATTCAAATATTTGAATTTTGTGATTTTTGTTTAATTGATTCAAAAATTAATTTCTCTCTGAGTTTTAATGATTTTGAGTTGATTTTTTTTTTAATAATTCACAAAAATGTTAAAATATTTTATTTTATCAAAAAATCCCAAAAATATTATTTATTTCATATAATTGATATTTTTGCAAAGAATTAATATTTTAATTGTTTTTGGCATTTTAAATTTTTTTTCTACATTGATTTTGCAACTTTTAATGCTTTCTAATTATTTTGTAGGTCAATACTTAATTTTTGAAACATTAATCCAAGGTCACAATTTGTTTTCCATGTGTTAAACAATTTTTGATCATTTTAATTGAATTTTTATTCAATTAAATACATTTTGAAAACAAATTAGGGTTTTGGATTAATTCAACCCTCATAAATCATTTTCAAAAACTCTTTGGGCCTCTTGAGAGAGTGTAAGACCCATCCCCCCTTGTACAAAAACTTTTTGGGCCTCACTCATTGTATAAGTCCCTCTGTACAAGTAAACAGCGCGATCGTCGCTCGTTTAAAAATAAAAATCATCTGGGCCTCTCCTTGAGCTATAAGACCCATTCAAAACACTTTGGGCCTCTATTAGAGTGTAAGACCCAATCCCCCTTTTAACCAAAACAATTTTGGGCCTCACTTATTGTATAAGTCCCTCTGCGTTAAAAGAAAACCTCGGCGCGATCGCCATTTTTAAACGAAAAATCATTTGGGTCTACCCTCGTGTTATAAGCCCCACTCTTTTTTTTAAAACCTTTTTGGGCCTCTTGAGAGAGCGTAAGACCCATCCCTTTGTACAGAAAACCTTTTTGGGCCTCAGTCACTTGTATAAGTCCCTCTGTACAAATTCAAACAGTGCGCTCACTGATAAAACCCTGGGCCTCTCCTTGAGTTGTAAGCCCCAAATCTTTCTTTTTCAAAGCACTTTCTCCTTTGATTTTGAATATACTGTTGTTTTCAATCTTTCTTTGTTGAACAACTAACCAAACAGCATGGAAGCTCTACAACCGAGTAAGTGGTTATCGCTTTCATTTACTGCTTTCATATTATAAACTGTATTGTGGGGCTGCTCACTGTAAGTCCCCTTTCATAAACTCATATCTACTGTGTAATAATAGTATAGATATTTCGAGTTTCCCCGGCAACTACGTCTAGAACTAGGTGACGCCGTTTCATTTATTCATAGAAATAGATACCTAGATCCCCAATAGGAGCACCAGATACAGTCTTCTCTTCGGCTGTCCTCCTTAGGAATCGTCAAGAAGCTCTACTCCCCAAGATGAATGTATTCTCCGTGAATGGCATCTTTGAGTTTCTTCCAAATTCTCGAACTTTCCTGACTTGATCTATTCCTTGTGGATAGCTTGCCTTGAATGTCTCGGGGTTTGGGTACCCACTACGGTCATAATCTTGGACCTTAATTAAGGAACCCTCTTTAAAAGTTAAAAGTCGTTGGATAGTAAACCTCACACGTTTACCAGTGGTTTTTATCTTTAAAAGAGTTATCTCTCCTAATGGAAAGGAGATGATAGACCCACGGGCTTCTTAAAAGCATCGGCCTCCTCTTGGGCATTATTCAAGGACACTACGGCTTCTTAGAAGTATTCACAGTCTCCTCTTAGGCTTCGTATAATGATCTCTTCCTCCGAGAATGATAGCCTCCTCTTGGGCTTCGTACAAGGACCCGCCAGCTTCTTAAAAGTTTCCAGCCTCCTCTTGGGCTTCGTACAAATTGTCCCGACGACCTCCTAGAGGTATAGGAACAGAACCTAGTCATCCTCATAGAACAGTCCTTTCATAGAGTCTACTACTATTTCTCAAAGCATAGTACGAAAGAAAAAAACTCTAGACTTGGACAGTCTAACTTCCTTGAGTCTCAAAGACATTCTCAAGTGACCCCCTTCGTTAAATAGGAAGGAAACCCGCAGACTCAGACAGTCTCAATACCCTTTGGATTTCCCGTTTCCTCAAAGAGAGGGAAATATCCCTGATCCTCAAATCAAATCCCTGAGTACAGTGTTGCTCATATAAGAACTGATTTTCTCTTTTAAAATCAGTATATTGGATCTGTCACTCAACTGAAACAAACCTTTAGCCTCCATCTCGGGCTTCGTACGAGATACAAAAACACTCTCTTGTTGAGTCAAACTTTTAGCCTCTATCTCGGGCTTTGTACGAGACACATAAGAGACTCCCTCGTTGGGTCAATCCCCCTTTCGTCTCCATCTCGGGCTTTGTACGAGATACACAAAGACTCCCTCGTAGAGTAAAACAAACAATAGCCTCCATCTCGGGCTTTATACGAGATACCAAAAGACTCCATCGTCGGGTCAAAAACTTTTAGCCTCTCTCTCGGGCTTTGTACGAGACACAAAATAGCCTCCTCTTAGGCTTTGTATAATGATTTTCCTAACGGAAATTAGCCTCCTCTTAGGCTTTGTATAAGAAAACCACTGGTTGATCCAGTCAACCTTTTAGCATCAAAGTTGTGCCTCGTTCACAGTACACAAACATCAACAACTCCTTTCCTTTCATCTAATCGCTGTAAGCGGCAAGCCTCTGGATCATCTATATCCATGCCACTGTCCCTCTTTTAGCATGAGAAATTCCTAAGGAAAGATGGCATTGCTCTACACTGAGTTAAAGTCTTCTCCTTCAGGTTAAAACCCTTTCTTCGAAAATTATGGCATTGCTCGGATCCGCGTATCCCAGTTAAAGTAATTCTCCTTCCCCCTCTTTAGAGATGACAATTTCTCTCTAAAGTCGAGGTATTTCAGCTTCACATCTTGGGCTTTGAACAAGATACAAATCACCTTTCGCTTCACGTCTTGGGCTTTGAACAAGACACCAAAACACCCATTTCCTCCCATAGAATAGGAGGAACTACGAACGCTCTGATTTCCCTGTTTCGGTAAACGGGAATACGTAGGCATAAGATCGAAAGAAAAGATCTTAGCGAGCGCAATCAACAAAAAACCCAAATCCCATATCTCCATCAATTAAAAGCAGTATTTCAAAAGCACCAGTCCTAACATCCTAATCCTTGTTCCCCGCTAGAAAGTCCTAGAAAGAAAGAAAACCGTATTGGCGAAAATACAAATAACCAGTACAAAGGCCCCCCACATTGATAGCATCCGTAACCTAACAGACCGCTGTTTAAACTCAGTATGCAAGCAGGGTTAATTGGAGACATCTATTTCCCTTCCTTATTCAGCTCACAATAGGATAAAAAATGAATCGACCTGTAGTTTAAGTTCAAACCACAGAGAGCGACCAGCGCTTAAGAACCGCGTCCAAAATCGCTCGCTACAGGGCGCAGCCACTCTCTTTGCCGGTCATCGAGCACGAGTAGTGATGACGACGTCCATGGACCTCTATCTCAGGAGATCATGGACACCCGTATCCCTCGCGGGCTGGAGAAGCCTCCTCCTCTGGCAACTTATGATGGGACCACCGACCCAGGTAAGCATATAGAAAATATCGAAGTCATGCTCCACTACCACAACGTGAGTGGAGCCATTAAGTGCAGGTTGTTCCCCATCACCCCAGGAAGGGGGCCATGACCTGGTATAAGCGGTTTCCCCGAGGTTTGGTCACTTCATGGAGGGATCTGAAGAACCAATTTGCCTGACACTTCACTGCTTCCAAACGTCATCCCAAGTCGGAAGCCACTCTCGAAGCCATTATATAGAGCAAGGACGAGCCTCTGCGCGCATACATCGATAGGTTTAACAAGGAAGTTGTGGAGGTCCGCACAACGGACCATATGAAGAAATACCTCCTCGAGAAGGCTGAGACTGAAGAGCGAATTTCGTAAAGCAGTGGGCATCGAGACCCCTTGCACCCTGGTCGAACTTCTCCGTAAGGCCCAAGCTTATATACAGTACAAGGAGAAAGAAACTACGTACAAGGCCCGAGATTTAAGGGATCAGGAGAATTCCCAGGCAACAAAAAAAGATGAATCAGAGGCTCCCAGGCGCGACAGGGAGAGACGACGAGACGATCGTCCTCACGAGAGTAAGGGACCTACTGGTCGCTTCACATAATACACCCTGCTGACAGCTCCCCGCGAGTGCATTCTCTCTGAATACATTAACGCGGAGTTCAAGCAAGGGGGTGTCTGGTTCCCCAATCCAACAACGTCAAAAGGCAACACAGACAACAACAAATACTGCCGCTTCCATCGCAGTACGGCCACGTGACCGAAGACCGCGTTCATCTAAAGGACGCTATTGAGATCCTCATCAAGGAGGGTCACCTGAAATAGTATACGAAAAAGGGTGAAGCTTTCCGGTGAGAGACCTCAGAGTCTAAGAAGGAAACGAAATCTTCACCCCCAGTCCTCCCCCGCAAGTTGCCATGTCTATCACGCGGCCAGAGGACTTCATCATCCCCGACTACCTCGAGGATCCTCCCCAAATTTCCGCACACAGCACCTGGGAGATCTTCCCCACAACAATGGTTATCTCATGTGGCGGATACAATGAGCTCACTGTAGGGTCGGTCAAAAGAAAATTCGACCAGCTCATTGACTGCAGCCCCGACCGTTATCCACGCTCAAGAAATTCTGGGGGCGTTCTCAGCCCATCACATTCTACTGTGAAGAGCTTCCTAGGGGCTCCCCAAACTCACACTATCCTCTAATCATCAGGGCAAGACTGGCTAGCACTGATGTCCGACAGATCCTTGTCGACCAGGGCAGTTCGGTGGACATCATGTACACCGGTTTGTTCCGCGCCTTGAAGCTTGACTAGAAGAATTTGTCACCATACATGGGATCCGACCTGCAAGGATTCAACGGAGCTACCACCAGACCTTGGGGGTACGTGGAGCTTCCAGTCACGTTCGGGGAGGAGGAGGCATCCAAGTCGATCAAAACTCAATTCCTAGTCAACGACTGTCCATCGTTGTACCAGTGTATCCTGGGGAGACCTACCCTCGCAGAGCTAATCGCCGTCCCTTTAACTGTTCATCTCAAGATGAAATATTACACGGAGAAGGGTCACATCGCAACTTTGCATGGAGATATATAGGCTGCGAAGAGGTGCTTCGAAGTAGCGACCAGAGGGAAAAGCTCAATCGACTCAGCACCTAAGGCCGCCAAACGGGCAAGGGATGAAGATCTTTCCACCGAGGAAAGCCAGCCCGACAAAAAGCCAGCTCTCCCAGTGCACACAATCGACCTCGACAGTCGGATCTCTGAGGAAGACGAGGAAGACAGCAATGAAGGCACTTCAACAGTGACAAGCAGCTCCCCTGAATCAACCATCATGCGTCCGATACCAGATGGGGAATTCGAAGTGATTACCTTCAGAGATAACCCGAACAAAGGAGTAAAGATAGGCGCTGGGCTGCCCGAAGAGGTAAAGCAGCAGCTGAAGACGTGCTTGAGAGACAATGCAGACTTATTCGCTTGGAGCGCCGCAGACATGCCCGACCTTGACCATGAGACTGCCTGCCATCAACTCACCATCGACCCAGCAGCTCGAGCGGTAACGCAGCGCAGGCGCAAACAATCTAAAGAAAAGGCACAGGCTGCCGAAAAACTTGTAAAAGACCTCTTAGAGGCAAAATTTATCTCGGAGGTTATGTATACAACCTGGCTGTCCAATATTGTACTAATCAAAAAACATTATGGAAAATGGCGCATGTGCATTGATTATACTGATCTCAACCGGGCTTGCCCAAAAGACGCTTATCCTTTGCCTGGCATTGATAAGTTGGTCGACAATTCTGTAGGTTTCAAACTCTTATCCTTCATGGACGCCTACTTGGGATACAACCAAATTCCCATGGTCGAAAAGGACAAGAAATATATCGCATTCATGACCTCATCAAGGAACTGTTACTACAACGTAATGCCCTTCGATCTGAAAAACGTTGGGGCCACGTACAAACGCATGATGAACAAAGTCTTCCGATCAGGAGACATGCTCGAAGTATACATGGACGATATGATCGTGAAGTCCCAAGAGGAATCTGATCACATGACCCACTTGCAAAAGGTCTTCGACCAAGCGAGAAAATGCAAAATGCGTTTTAACCCAGAAAAATGCACCTTCGGCGTGCGGCCAGGGAGATTCCTCGGCTTCTACCTCACCGAGAGGGGGATCGAGACCAACCCCCGATAAATGTCGGGAATTCGCTGAATTTCCCACGCCAAGGTCGAAGAAATCCATATAGTCCCTCAACGGGATGCTCGCTTCACTTTCTCGCTTCGTGGCCAAGTCTGCCTAACACGCTCTGCCCTTCTTTAAGCTTTTGTGAAAAGAAGTCACATTCGAATGGACAGAGGAATGTGAGCAGGCTCTGCTCCACCTCAAGCGAGCCTTATATGAACCCCCTGTTCTATCACGACCGGAGAGCGGGGAGACGTTGTACCTGTACCTCTCCATTACCAGCGAAGCCATTAACGGCACCCTCATCCATGAAACACCCGACGGGCAAAAACCTATATATTTCACGAGCAAAGATTTGCA
The DNA here is from genome assembly GCA_022829125.1 of Lathyrus tuberosus. Classification (NCBI taxonomy): domain Eukaryota; kingdom Viridiplantae; phylum Streptophyta; class Magnoliopsida; order Fabales; family Fabaceae; genus Lathyrus; species Lathyrus tuberosus. The sequence goes on along the minus strand of JALAZF010000164.1, from coordinate 2,846,880 downwards.
AGGGCCATAAATCAGATACCAACAGATCGAGAAGGTTGCCCTCACCCAAATCAACGCAGCAAGGAGATTGAGACATTACTTCCTGGCCCACACGATAGTGGTGTGAACAGACCAACCCATAAGACAACTGCTTAGCCGACCAGACATGGCCGACAGAATGCTCAAATGGTCTTTGGAGTTGTTAGAATTTTACATCCACTACACTTTAGGCACAAGTCCTAGCCGATTTCGTGATTTTGCCCTTTCTTTTGCTTTTTCAATCTTTTCCTTTTCATGATACCAAGTTTTTCTGTTTTTGTATTTCTTTTTCTCTTTCGATTTTTCTTTCTTTTTATTTTTCTTTTTTTTTGTTTTGTTTGGTATCATCATCCATTCTCTCCCCAACTTACTTCTTTTTATGAGTGAAGCATCTTGATGATTCAAACCATTATAGTTCAGGTTATGTAGAAAGAAATTAGGATGGATCATGACTTCACTAAGTGGTTTTCTTAGTGATTTTTGTATTTTTAGAATTTGATCCATCTTTTGATTTTTCTGGTTCAAAGAGGGTGCATAAATGCTCACTTACTTACAGGTTTTGAAAAATATTTTTGGCCATGGTGGTTTTTCTCAAAATCAAACAATTGCCTTGATCCTCTTCATACCGTTTCGAAGCTCAAATGAAATTTTCAGATTGAACATGGATCAAAGTAAGTATTGTATTATCGTATCCACAGAGACTGGAGCGATATTACAAACAACTTTTTAGATTACTGAGAAACTTTAAGTGAAAGTGGTTTTGATAAAGTTTTTTATTGTACTTTTAACGTGAAATAATGAACATAAATGAAATGATTTAAAGGGATTCGTTAACTGATAGTTTTATCTTGCCGGGATTGGATTTCTTCTACCGTTCACATATGCAATACCGATTAATTATGATACAATCATAGTTCCATTCATATTTCCAAATACTTTTTCCAAACAATATGTATGTCTACATAACTGTTCATAAATTTCAATCGGTTTGTTGAATCGATGATGTCTCGACCGATTAAACAAACAAACTATATGATGAACAAGTAATTGAATGGGATATTAAACTTAATTCTATATCTAGAGATTTGAGTTTAATAGATTCATATCTTATAGGATCTGAAAACGAAATCAATTTTCACTAATAACTGAATTGTATAAGATTTGACGATAAGGGAAAGATGGAATCAATACTTAATGAAAAACATGATTGCATTACGATTAAAAACGGTATTGATACATACGATTACGGTCGATTCTTCCAATCCCAGCAAGAGAGAGAGTTTAGCTATCCATTCTTATGGTAGCTTGCACAAAAAGGAAGAGGTGGAGATGAATGAGCATCAAAACCGATTTCTCGAATAATGATGCATATCCAGCTCAATTCTTTGATTCTCTCTCTTAAAATTCTATTACAATGCACTCTTACTAACTATTACACAAAGGATGTAAAAACTAAAAACTCCCCATCTGCACAGCCCTTGACCCCTTTTTATACTAGTTTTGGCTGCCACAGTTCGCATAGCGAGAGTAAGTTCGCTATGCGAACTCCCTTGTCTTCTCCATTAAGCAAATTTAAATTTCACCGCCTTTGTTGAAACCGCCAAACTTCGCTATGCGAAGTATTGTTCGCGTCGCGAACTTGCTCGCTCTCTCTCGCTTCCTTCGCTTCAAGGATGGTTTGGTTCTGTCTTGCATCACTGTCCCTCGCTGTCCATCGCTGTCAGTCGCATAGCGAAGCATTTGGTCGCGATGCGAAAGTTGCAGGGCATGGCCTTTTCTTTGTTTCAACTGGTTTTTCTTGAGCCTAAAACCTGCAAAACCATTCAAATCCCCAAGTACCAACCTTTTGGGTCTTTTGTTAGTCAATTCTCATAAAAATGCAAAGGAACAATGCGATTCGTATAAGTTTTGACTAATGATATTTGTACTTTTGGATTATTATCAATAAACCAATTAAATAAATATTCTACTGATTTCAGGGTGTTACACACAACATAGTCGTTGGACACAATATGACCGTTGTGGGCGTCCACCTCACGCGCTTGACAGTTCACGCGACCAACTGCCTCTCCGGATCTCACGGGAACAGTTGGACCAGGTCAAAGGGTCACGCGCTTGACCCTCCACCTGGCAGTCTCCCATTGGCCGACCAGATATTTCGGCCACATGGGAGATCTTGGCCCCGCGCTGGGGGTTACTTCTATAAATACCCTCTCACTTGAGAGGGTCAGGTTTGATCACTATTAAATACTCTAAATCATACCTAAACGCTTAGCCCAAACTTACTTTGGCATCGGAGTATCTTGCAGGTACACCCCTATCTTCTCCTACAACCATCATCTCTGCCCTACACGGAAGGCCACCCCGATCCAGTCTGACCACACCAGATTAGCCCCTAAGGGTAGAAAGGATCTTACTTAGAGATTAAACGTTATGATTGCCTCCTAGGGCGGAACGAATCATACTTAGGGATCCAACGTTGTGATTACCTCATAGGGAGGCAAGGATCCTACTTAGGGGTCAATCGTTTAAATTTCCACTAAGGGCGGTAATGATCTCAAGTGATCCATCATTTCAATTACCACTAAGGGCAACAAGGATCCCACTTAGGGATCCAACGTTTTGATTGTGTCTAACGGCAATCTTCTCCAAAAATCTATGTTTCTTGCAAAAAGGAAATAGACAACAAGTGTTGATTCTACGAAATAATAAAACGTGAGGCTTCATTAAAAACCCTTGACCCCTACAAGGTACATAGGGAATACAGTGCACCCAAAAGTAACAGATCCTTACAAACGACAGAGAGGCAACACCTGCTTATAAAAATTAACCGAGCAACTGAATAAAAATAAAGAAACTAAGCAAACGAAAAATAAAAGAGTAACGCCAGGGACATTCCCCTTAGGCTATCAACCTCTATCTCTTCACCAACTAGAGGAGGAACCTCTTTTCCTTTACAAGTTTCTCCTAGTGGTCTTATTCCTAAGTGTCGCTACCGCAAAAAACCATCGGCGAAGACACAGAGTTGCCACCGAACGTTATTTATCCCGACAGGGGAAAGGAAATGATTGAAGAAACCTCAAAAAGGAAAAGAACATGGTATCACAACCAAATTCCGAGTTTGGGAGTCGATTACGCAAGAGGAAGGTATTAGAACCCCTCGCGTCCGTTGTACTCAACGGGACCCAATCTTGTTGTTCTAATCAAAGGGTGTGCATATCTAAAGCTCTACTAGCTAAGGGAAAGAAGAAACGAAAAGGGGAAAACAAAAGGGGACTCGATAGGACCTCGCCGTCCTATGCCTACGTATTCCCTCGTGCAATGGGAAAGTCAGAGTCAACGTAGTTCGGAGGACTACGGGTGAAAGGGGGGATTGTGCTCACCAAGACTTCATCGTCTTGTGCCTACGTATCTTCATTCGGACGAGATTGAAGAAATCAGAGCATTCATAGTTCGTGGGACTACGGTTGGTTGGTCTCGATCGCACGAGGGCGAGAGAAAAAAGGAATTTGTCGTTAGTGAGCTCGCTAAGGATAGGGATCCTTGTGCCTACGTATCCTTATTAGGGAATGAGAAATCAGAGCATCAGTAGTTCACGGGACTATGGGTTGCTTAGTGTTTTTTATGGGCAATGCTAACACTCACTCTCTAGCAGTTAGATGTTTGTCGCTCGTTGTCTGGAGCCTTACGCGTTACCTATTTGTGGTAGAACGCAAATAACACGCCCTTTCTGAAAACGGTTTGAAAGAAAGAATCCCGAAGGACAAAATGGTTTGCGTTTGTTCAAGTGTTTTAAAGAAGTGAATTGACTTTGTTTGAGATGCACATCGTACTAAAGTCTATGACATAAGATCGAATACTTTTCAAGATCGACCCAAGACGGGACGTATGCAAAGTAATCTAGAAGAGGTAAATAGAGACTCCCCCTCATCATTTCCCATGTACTTATGGATCGTGACATACTGTACTCATCGTATTTATTACGTATTTTGAATTGGTTTAAGAGAGAAAAGAGAGGGACTCAAAGGGCAAAGAAAAATCTAAGGGATCTCACACTTAGATGTTGTCATGCCAAATGGTCCTATAGTTGAGATGAGAAAGGGAATTCTACCATAATGTTATCATACAAGAGATGGACCTAAGGTTGAGTTTAAGAGGGATCTAACTTAATGTTTTCATGCAAAGGTTCGAGAGCCTAATGTCTATCCTACTCCAAACTTAATCAGAAATTAAGTTGGACTAGGAGCCTTAAGGGAGCATGTGAGCACAAGGCACAACACAAGTAAACATTACACAACTCAATCACAAACATAAACACACTCAAGTAAACAAGACTCAAGGAAAAAGAAAAGAATATTCAAACATGAAAGAGATCGTGCCATCAAGTATTCGACTTAAGCAACAAACAAAGTAAGAAGATTCAACAATCAACCCACAACTGGCAAATATCAATCAAGACGTGATTTAAACTTGGATCCAAGAAACAAAGATGTGTAAAGTAAACACTTATGCACACAACTCAAACATCATAGGTCATGCTCAAAAGAATCCAAAGATTATGGTTTAGGAACTTAGACAATGACAAACAAGTAGTGCACATGCATTCATGACTTGAAGTAACAAACAAACACCATCATTTAGCACACAAAGACAAAGTGAAACAATAATATGAGAATCAATATAGGTCAGTAGCCACATCATAGCATGTTCAACACATTTCAAAGATTAAGAAAGGAACACAAGAGTATCAAACATGAACTACATCAATGGCCAAACAATTGTCAACAACTAGCTCATGAAAAACAAACCACAAATGATTCAAACATTGAGATTGGGGTATGATAACATGATGAGGAAGTAGCAAAAGTATGAGTGTCAATTTAAAACAAAGCTCAAGATGGAAAGAAGATTCACCAAGTATCATATTCAAAGCATACACAAACAATTAGGTATGCATCAATCAAAACCATCCATAAAAGGAAACAACTACCCACAAGAGACAAAGGAAACAACTGGTCATGCAATGGACATTGAGACATGGATGAGAAGTAGTTCAAACAAGGCATTCAACTCATACAAGGATTCATTAACCTCAAGAAAATTCACACAAGAAACAAGTTCAAGAAACTAGATCAAAGATCAGGCATATTTCATCTCAAAGCAACATCATAAAGAAGCATCATCTAAAAATATTTAAATGACCAAAAAAATATGAAATTAAGGCTCTACCTCATGGCCAAACAATCAAGAACAAGTGAGGAAAAGATCTCAAAGATAATTGCACAAGAACCTCATTAAAACAATTCATCAATCACAAGTGTGCTACAACAATTAGGCATGAATCGAGGCTCAACAAAAGACTTTGAAAAAATAATAAAAAATGTATCATCAAAGCACCACAACATCATACAAATCCTAAACAATCAAGTGTCTAAACATGTCTAAAAAAATGGCTCAAGAATGTGTCTCAAAGTACATCAAACAACAAACCCTAATTTAAGACAACAAGTAAAAGCACCTTTCACAATTAATTCAAAATAAAATATAAAAATAATTGGAAAATAAAAGTAAAAAAAATCATAAAATTCACAAGACACTAAAATAATTAAAACATATTTTTGTTAATTTTTTTAGGTGAAGTAATCAACTAAAACAAAATTAAAATGAAAAGAGAAATAAAACAAAACAAAACAAATAGAGGCGCAACACTGAATTCCAAAATAAACTAAATCATGTTACACTCGCGCGTTGGGCCACAATAGGGAGGGTGTGAATAGTGAAACAAAACAAGCCCAGATAAAAGCACATCATCAGATTTAAAAAAACAAAAACACGCATGGTATGTTAATCCACACAGGACACACATCAGCGCCACACAAGCATGTCAAGGATTCAACCCAGCACACATAAGAAGACGTCGGAGCCCTAACCCCGGTCGTCTTCCCCGACCACCTCTCGACGGAGTAACATGAAACAACACCAAAGCACAAAAACAAAGACAATATTCCAAAGCATTTTTCACGTAGATCTCAAATATGGCCTTAGAAATCATTTATATCCACTCTAACACATTGAAATCTGAGCACAAAGAATTAACATGCATACTTGAACTTCATCAAAACAACACAACAATGATGCAAACATGGCCTACACTAGTGTAGGACTTCAGAGGCAACCAACATGCTCCTAAAATGGCCTCTAAAATTAGAGAAAGAAGCTTTGAGATCTTATCTAGTGGAGAGTGTCCACTGCACCTTGAATCTTTGCACAAGCTTCAGAAAAACACCACCACGAGCTTCCTTGTACTTCAGTGATGATCAACAAAGCAACAGAATGGCCAGATCTTGAAGAAAAAAAGAGAACCGATCTTCTAAAATTTTGAGAGAATGAGAGAATTCCTTGATCTGAACTTGAGCAAAAATTCTTCTGAATCCGTTTTAGGGTTATGAGAAGCTTTTATACGTGAGGTTAGAGTGAGGTTAAGGGATAACTATGGTTTAAAAGTTTGTTATGGTTGGTTTTGCAAAATTTGAGAGTGAGAGAGTGAGGCACGAGTTATGCATTGAGGTGAGGTGTTTTGTTGTGATTTTGAAGAGTAAAATGAGCATGAAGCGAGTGTGACGAGAGCTGGCACGTGGGAGAATGGTGAGGCAATGTTTTAATGCAAATAATTCATTTCTAAATTTGGAAAATAATTTAAATTGAAGTGTGCATGAGGATCATGTGTGTTTGGCTTATTTGGGAAATGCATGGTGATGTATGCGTGTGGCGCATGAGGTAATGAGAGGCATGCTGCAAGCAATAATAATGTGTCAAAAATAGCAACATAATGGTATACCAAAGTCATGTCCATATGTGCTACTTCCATCAATTATAACTTGGTGGATTTTCATTCAAATCACGAATTCTTGGTACCAAAAGAAAGTTTGAAGCGTGATGAACAAATCTCATGTTGAAAAGAAAATGAAATGAAGCCTTGATCAATGAGGAAAAATGGCTTGAAGTTGGTTCCATAAATCTAACACGTAACACTTAGAAAAATTCCAAGTTAAAGTCAAATTGGACCTCAAAATATATTGACTTTGAAGCAACATAACTTGAGATGTGCTAAGCCAAATGAGGAGTTTTTGGCATCAATGAAAAGCTTGAAGGATGAGGAACAACTCTCATGTTGATTGTATCTTGAAATGAGACTTGGAACTGTGTGAAAAATGGTCTTGAAATCGTGCATCCAAAACTATCCAATGACACTTAGAAAAAACCCTTGTCTTGGAAGCAAAATATCTTGAGTTATAATGATCCAAATGATGTGTTCTTGGTGTCAAAAGAAAGCTTGAAAGATGCTTAACACCTTTCATGTTGAGTGCAAAGTGAGATGAAGCTTGGAACCCCATGGAAATCGGCCTTGAAAACATGAAAACTTAATTGAATTTCAACACTTAGAAAAATTCTAAGTGTTGGAAACTTGAATCCTAGTTTTTCTTAACTTTATGCTTTCACAACTCTCGATCCATACATCTTTTGAAGTTCATTTCTTCTACAAACTTATAGTATGTGCTATCATCTTCAATTTGAGCATTGGTTTGCACCATTTGGATCAAGGATGAGGGAGATATGAATCTTGCAAGATGGCCACATGAACATGAACTTTCCATACTTAGAAAAATTCATGAAACCCTAAATTGGCAACTTTTGGGAATTTCTTGATTTCTCTTGATCAAACCTCTTGATAACGTGCATGATGACTTGAAATACCCACACTTGGCAAGAATCTCAAAGGTTGACTTTTTGCTCAGATGAGTCCAATTCTTCCCCCATCAATTAGGAAACCCTTTAAATGCTTTGTAATGAACCATGAGGCATATGCAGAATTCTCGAAGTGTGCTTTGAACCCTAGAACCATGTTTACTTATGAAAATAAACACAAGTGTCCTTTGTCCAAAACCCTAGCTCAGAGCCAATAGGTAGGAGCATGATCAATCTCTTAAAACACTTGAAACCCTAACCACCAGATGATTGAGTGAACTTGTTGAGATACTTTGAAGTATGTGAAGACCTTGTAGCTTAGGAGTACCATGGTGTTGAGGACATCTCTCTCATCATCTCTTCCTCTTTGACTGATGACAAGCAACAATCACAAGATACTTTGATCCTATGTCTTAGAACCAATGCAATGTGTGAATGATTGTTATGATGAAGATGCAAATGTATGCAAAGCATAAGCCACTTAAGGTTAGAAAAACAAGAGGGCAAATTTTGGGGTGCAACACTAAGCCCGCCTTCCTGGTCTTCACGCCTAAAGTACAGACCTTTTTTAGCTTGAGGCTCTCTACATAGTACTTCCTTGCAATTTCTTGTTCTCCCTAGACCACTCCGACTCTCCCGCCAAAGAGCGAGTAATTCACACAAATTCAAGGTGGACAAAGCGACACCCAACTGATTAAAAGTTGGTCGCCCTATAATCATATTGTAAGAAGAGGGGGACATTAATAACCAAGTACATGACCTTAATTTCTCTGGCCTGATTATCCTTTCCAAAGGTGGTCTTCAGCGTGATATAGCCTTTGACTTGCACCTGCTCCTATAGAACCCATCTACTGAGCCTTTGGGGGGGGGGGGGAGTTAATTCCTCCGGGTCGAGACGAAGTATTTCAAATGCATCTCAATATAAAATATATGCATAACTCCCTTGGTCTACGAAAACTCTTTTAATATCTCATTCATCTAATCTAACGGCAATAACCATGGGGTCATCATTGTGAAAGTGAATGCCAGTTACGTCCTTCTCAAATAAGATGATTGTGGCTTATGGCATCCTCGACTCGCCTTTGCCTTCAACACTAGGGAGGTGTTCTACATTCAGAATCTGGAGAGCATACCTTCTACGGACAAAGCCAGTCTCACTGCTCCGACGAATCCTCTTGTTGTAGTGTTAAGCATATGACGCACGCCTTTGCTGCCCTCGCCTTGGGACATTTCCTTCTCCTTTGCGGGTCCGGGACTCCCTACGCCGTCTCGCCCGCGAGAATTGCATACAACTACATTCAATGGGATTTCAGGGTGTCACATCCTTATATAACATCGAATGCTCTAGATGAACCACCTAGGCTAGCTCATCAGGAGATACTAGAGAAGGAGAATGTTAGGGCAGATCATGTTGTTGATGTGTTGCCTAGATGTTGACATATTGAAGAGCTTGGACATGCGGGTATAGACAGAGAAGTATTTTTGGAAAGTTCCGAGGTAAGGGACATTTTATATGCCATTACGGAGGAGACCCATATGACAATGCAGTACATGAGACATCGTAGGAGCAGGGGGCTCGAGTCCGACATACTCAGTAGTGTATATTAGTATTAGGAACACTATTATTGTTTGTAATTTATTTTGACTTCATTATGCATTCTAGATTTATTCATTTATACACGTCTTTTCATATTAGTTGATAAGTGTTTGATTTAATTTATATAAAATTTAATATGACAGTATAACTGTAATACATCGTCAATTACATAAGTGTATTTCTAAAACAAAGTCAAAACTTACTGTCTATTGCGAATACATAAATACATCTTTGTGTTCCATCTGAGGTTTTTACGGAGATACATTTCCTGATCAATTTATATCAAAATGAGGGTGATTCAGTTAGAAATGCATAAGCTGCATATAAGGTGAATCCAGAGATGCATCTCCAGATCAATTTATGTCAAAATGAGAGTGTTTCACTTAATAATGCATATGATGTGTATAGGGTGAATTCAAATACGCATCTCAGGACTAAATTTTAAGAAAGAAATGAGATAAAACTCAATTAAAACGTCTATTGGTGCGAAAATAGTGGGTACACTTCTCGAATTTAAAGAACATTTTTTTATTTTCTTAAGATGCTTTCTACCCCTAAGATAGGATAAACGATTTCCAAAATTAAAATACCATGACAACTAAAAAAATATTTAAAATATCAAAGACTAAATTATTATTTTTCTTTATATATTAAAAATTTTTTAATTTTCTTTTGTAAAGATATATAAAGATAATGATGTTACTATTTTCATTGTTTTTTAAATTTAAAATTTGAAAGTTTATGTAATATTTTGAAAATTTGTTAGTCTACTCTATAAAAAGATAATTATAGAATAACGTTGTTTTGACTTTAAAAGGAAAAAGAATAAGTATTGGCCCCAATTAAAAAAAAAACTTTGATTCACTGTTTTTTATTTGCACTAATTTCATCAGTTTGATTATATGATCCAATATTCTGTTTGGACCGACTATCCTATAATTCCGAACATGTAACTTGACACCTCCACTTGAACCTGACACTCCCTATTTTGAGCAAACTTACTATTTTACTTTTGGAAAATTTTCGAAAATTATGAAATTTATAGTATTGTATCAGAAATTTTGGGATTATATCGAAAATTTGAAAAAATTTATAGTGTTTTACCGCTCCTATGAGACATGTACGGGAAATTATGAAGTTTTCGGTGTAATCTCGGAAATTTCAAAATTTCCGGATGAGATATACCGGAAATTATGTAATTTACGTAAAGTGTCAAAAACTTTCGAAAATTTTAAATTTCTGAAATATCGAAAATTTCAAATATTCAAAATTATCGATATGAACCTAGAATTTAAAAAAATATATATATACTTTCAATATTTTTGACATAGCGATTTGCATAAATGGTTCCATAAAAATTCATCACATATAATAGATACATGTTGTCCACAAGAAAACCAACAAATTAGGATGACTTTCTAACTTTGCCTAATTCGTCTTGTATATGTTGATTCTCATACTTTTGCATCTTCAATACAGTTTTGTCTCCAACGGTTAGTGACAGAAGACAATGGACTAGCAGGTTTCAACTTTACTTGAACCCAATGATTGTCGTTGACAAAACCAACAACAATGATTTTATACCTATTACCTACTCATATACATAAATGGAGATATGGTAAGAGGAAAAAAGGCAATGTTAAGTCTCTGTTTCTCTATTTGCATACATGATGTTGTTTCATAGATCCATGACTTTCTGATTTAACATACTCTTTACATTTCATGCTAACGTTTTTTGAAATATGGAACGAACATAACAGATGAGTTGAATTTGGAAACACAACCTCAATTGCATTCTTCAACGCAAGTTCTCGGCTCGCCACGACAACATTCGGTAGCAATTTCTCGAAAGAAAACAACTCTTTGAGCTTCTTCAGTGTCCATTTGAAGTTCTCTTCCCTTTCATGTTCCAAATAGGCAAAGCCTACCAAAAACGTCAATTTTGTTGACGTAACGCCAACAATCTCGAGCAGTGGTAACCGCTACCTGTATGATCACGATTCAAATAATAAAAAATCATATACATTAAAGTATGTCGAAATGATATCAAGGTATGATCAAGATGCACATTACCTATTTGTCTTGTATGTACAATAAAAAATCAACACTAATCGAAACATATTCAACAACTTCACTGAATCAGAATGTGTCTAGAAGATATCAGCAACAACATTTGAGTCTTCCCTATTTCTTGTCCAACACATACATTTTTCTCTATGAGTAAAAGTCAACAACATTTGCATTTCGTTAATGAACCTATCGTGCTCACATTGTATGTAGCTCTAGCTTTATACGCTTGGGTAACACTGATGAGGTTTTCTGGATCTTTGTCTTTCAAGGCAGAAACTATGTACTGTGGAGTCATGTTGTACTTCGTCAAGTCATTCACAAACTATCTCTCATGAACTTTTAGACGACCCAATATGTCATGACTACCTAAATTCTCAAATAGTTTATGATTGTGAAACCCACATATAATCATCACATTTCAACTGCCAACTGCTACCACTCGACGCAAATCTCAGCCTAAAAGGGCATTTCACTTTCATATTATAAATGCTCGAATTTACTGTTTTCAGATGTATTCTTCCTTTTATAATTTTCTCCTCGCTGGTCATTTGTAGTATTAGATCGAACAGTCATAATTATAATACCATATTGCTTGCCAATATTTTGTGTCCAAGCTAATACTTCAGATAAGGACTCAAATATTTGTCATTTACATCACATAAAATGTATATTATCAATATCATATAAGGGCAAAAAAATATTTAATCTAAACTTGTTACATAGAAAACATATTTTGTCAGTGGTGAAGAACTGCGCACAATCGCTACACAAATTTGCAGATGACCCTATCGACTCCGAACCACACACACACAACATTTTTCCTAATTTCTATTTTGTTACCGAAAATTTCAAATATATTCAACATTTTTGATATACCGGAGATTTGCAAATTTTTGAAAATTTTTGTAATTTACTGAAAATTTTGATAATTTTGACAATGTCCGATATTGGATACCGAAAATTTTCAAATTTCCTATCTTTTGTATCAGATTTTTCCAAATATCCGATATAAATGCATGCTTCAAAAATATAAAAACTGAGTACCGGAAATTTCAACCTAACTAACAAATTTGTTTTTAAGATATTTAAAAAAGTGAAAATTTTAGAAATAGTAAAATTTGACATTGTAAATATTAATAAGGATATTTTAAAAATATTGAAAGATTGAAATGTCAGATATAATATCCAATTCAACTTACCAATCCGAGTCAGTTTTTAAAGCACTAGTCTTGCGAGATTTGAAAGTAATGGTAAAATTATAATTAAAATCAGTTTAAATTACCTTATTTAAGTTTTTCTAGGCAATTTTTTATGACACGTTATTTCCATATACTTTTAGAATAACTCGTAAAAATTAACTTTTAATTTATATTAACAATTTTATTTTATTTTATATACAGAAATTCTTATATTAAAACACTTAAACTATAAACCCTCAATTAAAAGTTTATTCAAACATAGCCTCAAATGAAATCCACTTGCATATATTACGATTTAGAATAGGCTAAGGCAGCATAGGCATCCTAAAGCAAGCTATATTCAAATTCTAAAAATCAAGATACTCAAATAATTATTAAATTTAATAGAAAATAAATAAATTTACAAGTCTATCATTGCACAATACATCAATGCAGAGCCAAAGCATTTGCCTGTAATCAGTGGAAAGCTACTATGGAGGAAAACTTGTGATTATCAGCTACAGAGGTCCCCAAAAAGAAATCTATTAGAGTTAAAGAGAAGTGTATCTTTGATAACAACATAAATAATCTAATTTTTTCTTTCGCTCAAATTTCTCGATTAATGTCCCCCATCTCATTGATTGATAATGTCGTATTTTCATTTATATACCTCCGACATCTCATTATACCAATTTCTTTTCACCCTTCAGATGATTACCGCAAGATAAAATGTGTATACTATCATCATAGGCCTGAGCAGAACCCAGGAATGAAGAACCTCGTTTATGTTGTGCCTCCACTCAATAACTAATTTGGTTGCTTTATCTTCTTGTTTCGGCGAGCCAGATCAGATTCATCATAGGTTTTGATCTTTGGCAATGTGCCATGTATTTGTTTTTGCTTTAAGGAAAACTTGAATCTCAAAAGTAAGGAGTTAGTCATTACGCCGATGGAACTCAACCCCATGAGAGCCCCTGCAATTGATGGAGTCAGCATGGTACCATTTACAGGAAATAGCACTCCAGCTGCAATTGGAATCCCTACCTGTATGAACGTAGAAGTATAACGACACCGTGAGAGTAGAATAACGATACAATCAAATAGCACTCTTTCAGATAATTCAAAAACAGATCTGGAGTACAGACTTTTGAAAACAGAAAGTACTAGTTATAAGCACACTTGAATCTGGTATCAAATAGAAGTACTATCCAACGAGACCTAAGTTAGAATTTCATACAAAATCAGCACCATTTTAGTACATGCACCAAAAGAATTGTACCATGGACAGTGCCAAGCAAGCAAGGAGATTAGTGGTGATGACCAGTAATGCAAGTATACTAAGTTGGATGAATAACAATGTTACATCCACCACACCAGTTTTACATCCCACCATTAATTCATTCTTTATCCAAAAATACCCTCACTTTCACCCACTTCCTCTCCCTTCCCCTCCATTCCCTGCTACCCATTCCCCTTTCCTCCACCCACTGCAATCCACCTTCACTTCCCCCTACCCCACCCCTATGATCCCTTCTACCACTATCTGTTTTTAGTTTCTGGAAAAAATAATTGCACCCAAAAGTTTAGTTTCTAGAAATGAAAAAAAAAAAGAAAAGCAATTGGAGTAGAAAAGGGTCATTCAAGGTTGTTGCTTGCAGTTTAGGAAACGGTTTCAGATAGTTGTTGTTGTTAGCAGTCATTGTGAATGTTGGGTTCCCAGAACAGAACTTTTGAGCAGGGGATAGGGAAGTGGGAGCAGGGTGTGGAGGAGAGAATAATGAGAGCGGGTCGCATGTATGGGGGAAGGGAAAGAAAAAGGGGATTTTTTTAAGAAACAGAAACGTGGTGGTTGGAACTTGAAATGACAAAACAGGACAATGCATATAACATTGTCCTTTTGTTAACAGCATTTGGATTGTGGTCTTCATAAACTCATTATAGAAAATGCTGAAAAAAAATTTCCTGTATCACGTGACTTTTCAGGGGGAAAAAAGTCTATCAAAATTTTAATAGGGAAAATGTTAAGGGAGGAAAGAATATCACCAAAATAAGCACATGACTTCAATGAAATCATGCCAATCAAATTTTTATATCTGGACAATAGAAGAACTTACAATATTGTATACAAAAGCCCACCAGAGATTTTGCTTTACAGTATTCATGGTTAGCCTGCTAAGCTCCAAAGCATCAAGCAGCTGCATAGAATAAAAAGATTAACCATGCAATATGCATTCCATTATCATAAAGAGGATTTATACAGAGTGACACCCTTCACTTTACAAGCCAGTTTTGTAGAGATAAGTTAGGTCAAACTTTAATTCTAACATGGTATCAAGAGTATCGATTCGGGTCACCCACCATTTACCAAGTTCAATAAGTGATGGACGCAAGGGGGTGTATTGAAAAAAATCAAATCCCACATTGGTTAAAGATAGAGCCTAAAGACGATTTATCTAGTGTCATCCCTCACCTTACAAGTCAGTTATGTAGGGATGAAATAGGCCAAACTCTAATTCTAACAAGACCAAAAGATTTTGCCTTTGCAAAGAAAAAGGGAGACCACAAGGGAAAAAATTACCTGTGAGAGATGGTTGTGCATCAATACAATAGAAGACACTTCACTGGCAGCTCCAACACCTCCACCCAATGCAATACCTATATGTGAAGAAGCCAGGGCAGCTGCATCGTTAATTCCATCACCAACCATAGCTACAACTTTCTTAACTTTTTGAAGTTCCTTTATGAAGTTGTTTTTCTCCTCTGGTTTCACTTCAGATATCACCTACAATTTAAAACAAGACGTTGAATTATCAAAAACATTTTCCGTGCACAGAAAAATCATCGACAGCATTAAAAAAAATTGGTAAATAAATAAAAACCCAAGACACCTATCCTAACATATAAGCTAAATTCCAAATAACCAGAAGAGGGCTAATATGTCAAAAGGTGGAATATATTACTATAACATCACTCTCGCGCGTGCACAAGCTTTTCTATGATAAATTAAACAGCTAGTACTACAAACGTCGGCACGCTTATAATGAACAAAATAGGTTTTCATGTGTTTAGGCATGAGAGGGTCATGAATATGGACAAAGCTTGTAGCTCCACCTTGGTATCGATAATAAAAAGTGAATATTCAATTTTTTATTTTACTGATCAAGTGCCTCAATGCGTAAGATGACCATTTATAGCTATGAGATCAAGTAAGCTCAGTTATCAGCTTTAATTGACAGGCATTTAACATGACAACAACCAAACATAGACTGTTGTTTTCCTACAGCACCAAAATTTCAGCCTTAGAAGTGCTCTTTCTTTATAGAAATATTATGTAGTCTTGAAAACATTTTACCTTCGATTTGGGAATCCCAACAAGAGATGCAACATATTCAGCTGCATTTCTCTTGTCTCCAGACAGCATGTAGACACCAATATCTTGCTTAGATAATGTGTCAATAACATGTCTTGCATCTTTCCTTATCTCATCTTCAAAATAAATCTGGCCAGCAAAAGTATCATCAACTCCAACATAGACACATGATTGGTTTTTAAATTCTGCTTCTTGATGTATACTGTTGTTAACACCATGTCTGCACATAGAAATTACCTGCTGAAGGTTTGATATTTATAAAAACAAAAAAATTGTAGAAGAAATTTATTACAAGGGCTTTCAGAGTAAAGTCGGTACACCGATTTTCTATTGTGTTAATCTTCAAGTAGATTATAATATTTAGAATTCATTACAACAGTTGGTAGCAGCTGTTGCATCTCATTGCAACATATATTCTTTGAGTACAAGCTACTGCACACTCTATTACAAGCTAGAGTTTGGGTGTGTCTTATCTTGCAGTGCCATAAAGTGTAGGGAGTGGGACCAGATACATTCCGATTTGATTTATATCACGAGGCACAGTAGACGAAGTATGCAACAATGAGAAGTGATTGGGCCAGATGACAATTAATTGAGAGCTACAGTTAGCAGAATCAAATTCCGAAAGCTGTAGCACCCAGAATGCCCAAATGCTCCATCAAGCAACACTTCAAGGTTGTCAAAGATTTAACATGCAAGTTAAAGAGGTGGAATTCAAAATAGGTAAATCATCTCATGAAAATTGACTCACTAAAATTCTATGAGATAGATGGGACAAGTAAAATATTTTTTCGGGTGAGTGGAAAGTGATGAAGCGTGGATGCGTGAAAATTGGTAGAGCCAGTCCACCAATTAAGATGATGGTAAAAATATGGTCTTTTCCACTTAAAACATGATTATAACCATCTGACCAGTGAGCTGAGGAGGGACAACATACAGAGAGTCCTAAGAAAACAATGGAATATGGCTCATTACCCAATACTGAGGATGACATTTGGTTTATCAAATCAGGGGTTTACAAATAATCCGGCTCAGATGGAAACGGTGAAGCTTTAGCAACACCAGATGCTTGTCTATTAGATCTATTAACACAAGTAATATGGTTAGGTGCTTTAGAAGTTGACAAGTTATATGTAAGAGAAGGGTTACCAGGTATAATATAATAAGCATCAAGATCCCATGGCGTGAGATAAGCAAACACTAGAACTACAAATGAGCCATAGTGGCCAAGGAGGAAGCTTGTTGAACTGCCATCAAACGTGGATGAAACCAAAAATAGGGTTCCAACTCGTTGAAAATCACTCAAACAGCAACAAAGAAAAATTCAAAACCCACAAGTTGGAAAGGGTCTCACTCAAACAAACAAAGAGGATCTTTATTGGAAAAACCCAAGTCCCATATAGGTTAAAGATATAGTCTGAAAAGAGTTTATAAAGAGTGACACCTATCCCCTTACAAACCAGTTTTGTAAGGATGAGTTAGGCCAAATATAAAACCTAACAATCTAACTGTACCGGAGACACAACAAACATTGTTGGAGATGTGTGGCCAGTGACCAGTAACATGAAGCAACAAACCAAAAACACCAAATACCAAGACGATAGCCGCAAAAAACCAGAAAATAGGGCATCTGAAAATCAAGAACCGACACCAAACAGGGCCACAACATGAAGACAGGCCGGCAGAAGAAACGACAGTGCAAATGGTGATCGGGAAGACGGCGTGAGTTAAATGCGGCAAAAAGTGCTTCTGGTCATCAACAGATCAGCATTATCTGAGACGGATGGACGGGCGGGTGTTTCTGGAAGAGGCTCCGACAACGCTCCTGCTGCGGCTCTGGCAGCAGTTTTTTATTGTAGGTGCAGCGGCATTTTGACATATGACTACTAGACAGTGGGTAAGCGCTTCACAGCTGCTGAACCCTAACAAGGATGAGTGGAACAAGAGATCAAACTATAAAGAACCGAAAAATAGGGCATCTGAAACTCAAGAACCGACACCAAAGAGGGCCACAACATGAAGACAGGCCGGCAGAAGAAACGACGGCGCAGATGGTGATCAGGAAGGCGGCGTGAGTTAAGCACGGCGAAAAGGGCTTCTGGTCACCAACATATCAACATTATCTGAGACGGATGGACAGGTGGGCGTTTTTGGAAGAGGCTCCGACAACGCTCCTGCTGCGACTCTGGCAGAAGTTTTTATTGTAGGTGCAGCGGCATTGTGACACATGACTACTAGACAGTGGGTAAGCGCTTCACAGCTGCTGAACCCTAACAAGGATGAGTGAAACAAGAGATCAAATTATGAAGAACCAAAACTCTAGATACCAAGTTGAACGGTTTAGAATAATTGACTTGCATTTCACAATGGGGCTATACCGTTATAAAAATATACATACAAGAGATAATATCCCCAAATAAGGAAAGTATATAAACCATAACCAATAGAGAGAATAATCCTAATTATGACTAATCAACAAACTGAAGTACATCTTATCTTGTGTATCTTTGAACCATGATAAAAGAATCAAACTCAAATACCTAGTTATCCATTCCAATGTCCCAACCGAAACCTTTTTGTTATTTACAGTTGCAACAACACCGGATCCAGGTTCTTCCAGGAATGTTTCATCTACTACCTGCAAATTGTGCTTAATGAATAAGTCAGCGGTCATCAGTTTTAGGGGGAAAAAAGGTAACAGACCTAAAATATGAAATGCACGCATACTAGTAAGTTCTATTATGTGAACTCACTGTCAGACTACCAAAAAAAACATATGCAGTGTCATTAATGAGTTGGTTTCCTATAGATAAAGTAAGATATAATGACTGAACAAGGTTACAAAAAGTTAAAAACACATTGACATAGCTTGAAGAAAAAGATAGCATCTCAATTTAAAACATATCATGTAAAGTTAATGAGATAACCCCAAATGCATAGAACAAAAAATCAAACATTGTCGAGAAATGATAATGAGAACCTTGGCATCATGACAATTAACAGCCTGAGCAGCATCCACGATTGCTTTCCCAACTGGATGCACTGAATTAGATTCTACAGCAGCTGCTAACCTCAGAACTTCAATATCAGACAAAGCATTTATTTTAGTTTGGCTGCATTGAAAGGTCAGTGTTATATCACCTTATAGTTGCATAACTTAGCTAAAGAAATCATATATATTCTGATAGAACAGAGGTAAGATAGAATATGATGAAGAAAATTATTTTATTAATGAATACAAAAACGAAAGTAATTCCAGAGCTACTGCTCCTCAGTCAGAGAAAATAATTCTCTCACTGCCAAACCCTAATATGAAAAAACAGAATAATAATAACCTCTCTAGCTACTGCCCCATACACTCCTATTTATATGAGGAATACTACCTACTCTAACTTCTATTTATTTGGGAAATACTAACTAATTTATTGACCGAGTACACTCCTATTTATTTGGGGAGTATTCCTATTCTTTCTCAAATATACCCTCCACTGTTTAGGCCCAAAATTATCTCTATTAACTAACACATCCCCATCATCACTTGTGGGGTCTGATCCATTCCTATCATCACCCCCACCTGCAACATTAGCCTTGTCCTCAAGGCGCAAATTAGATAATTGACTCTTCAACAACAGTTCCTCTCTTCCCAGGTAGCATCTCCAACATCCATCCCTTCCCATTGAATCAACCATTCTCTCTTATGCTGTCCACCATCAAACTTGTTCCTCCATGACAAAACCTTAGCCGGAGTAATGTCCCCTTTTTCGGACTCTAAACTAATAGGTAACTGAGTTGTAGCAGTATAGTTGCCCACCGCTTTCTTCAATTGCGACACATGAAAGGTAGTGTTAACAATTGGAGAATTCTGGCAACTGAGTTAATTCATTGATAGGAAACATGGCTTATAAATAGCCTTACAAAGGAAACTGCAAAAGAAAAACTGAATGCACTAGAAAGTGCCTAATAAAACGGATAGAAAATGCCTAGAAAATCGAAACAAACAAATCCTATAAACTAGGACAACCTAAACTGAACCCATGATCCTCCCACGACCATAACTATTTGACTTATTCAAATAACATAAGCTAAATCTACTCTAACAATTCCTTCCTTAAACTAGACATTCTAGTTTACTTCTGGGACATCACAGACACCTAGTTTCTTCCTGAGCCTTTGATAATTTTCAAGCTTAAGTGGCTTTGTGAAGATATCTGCTATCTGTTGCTTGGTACCACAGAATTGTAACTGAATTTCACCTTCATTCACTAAGTCACGTAGGAAATGAAAGCGAACATCAATGTGTTTACTCCTTCCATGCATAACAGGATTTTTAGAGAGCTTTATTGCAGAGCTGTTATCACAGAAAATTACTGGTTTTGCACTTCCACCATAGCCTAACTTTGCCAATATCCTTTTCATCCAGATCATTTGACAGGCACACGCAGCAGCAGCTACAAACTCTGCTTCAGTAGTGCTAAGGGTGACAATAGGTTGCTTCTTCGATGACCATGCCACAACTGCATTACTAAGCATGAAAGCATAACCAGATGTACTTCTTCTGTCCTCCATACAACCAGCATAATCACTATCTGTGTATCCCACTAACTCTTGATTTCCTAATTTCTTGTAGAAGATGCCATAGCTCACCGTTCCTTGCAAGTATCTTAGTAATCTCTTAGTTGTCATCATGTGTAGTTCAGTTGGCTTATCCAAGTATCTACTGACCATGCTCACAGTATACATGATATCAGGCCTGGTGGTGGTCAAGTACATCATACTTCCAACTAGTTGCTTGAACAAAGAGCTATTCACAGTGACACCTTCATTGTCTTTGTGAAGTTTAACTCCTGGAATGATTGGATTTAAAACTGGATTACTGGCTTCCATGCCAAACTTCTTTAAGATCTCTTTTGCATACTTCATCTGACTGATGAAAATTCCACTATCAAGCTGCATGATTTCTATTCCAAGGAAATACTTCAACCTTCCTAAATCCGACATCTCAAACTCCTTCATCATAGACTTCTTGAAGTCTTGCAACATTATCTCCTCATTTCCAGTATAGATTAAGTCATCAACATAAAGACTTACAATCAAATACTTACCTTGATTGACTTTGATGAATAGGGTCTGTTCACTTGCCTCTTTATCGAAGCCCATGGCTTTGAAATATGCCTCTATTCTGCTAAACCATGCTCTTGGTGCTTGTTTAAGTCCATAGAGGGCTTTCTTGAGCTTGTACACCTTATTCTCCTCATGTTGCAATTCATATCCCTTTGGCTGATCAACGTAAGCTTCCTCTGTGAGCTCTCCTTGCAGAAATGCCGACTTTACATCTAGCTGATATACAATCCAATTTCTTTGAGCAGCAAGAGCTAGAATCATTCGAACAGTATCCATTCGTGCCACTGGTGCATGCACCTCCTCATAATCTATGCCATGTTGTTGTGCATATCCCTTTGCTACTAAACGGGCCTTGTACTTATCAACCTCACCATGTTGATTCAGTTTTGTCTTGTATACCCACTTGACTCCTATGCTAGTAGCTCCTCTTGGCAGATCAACTAATGACCATGTGTTATTTCTTTCAATGGATTTTATCTCCTCATCCATAGCTTTCTTCCAGCTATCAATTTTCACAGCTTCCTCAAATGTCAAAGGGTTTGTGCTGGACATCAAAGCAAAACTGACTGGATTACCTCCACTATAAACACGATGATTAAAAACATAGTCATTCATCCATGTTGGAGCTTTTCTGTTGCGTTGAACTCTTCCCATGCTTTCTGTACTGTCAGCTTCTGCATTTTCATCACTCTCTTGTTCTGTTTCAGTCTCATGTCTTGTCTGGGACACATTGTCACTCTCTTGTTCTGTTTCAACAATTGGCATAACACCATTTTGTTGCTCAATTTCCTCATTCTTTTCAGCAATTGGCATAGCACCATTCTGTTGCTCAATTTCCTCATTCTTTTGTTGCTTGTCTTCCCATTCAAGTTGTAGTTTGACTAATTCAGCATGAGTTTGATTCCATTCCCATTTTTTGTCCTCTTCAAACACCACATCCCGACTTACTATAATTTTCTTCCCAATAGGATCATATAGACGATATCCTTTAGACTCAGTACTCACTCCTAATAAGACACATATTGTGCTCGTATTATCAAGCTTAGTTCTTCTTGCATCTGGCACATGAACATGTGCAATGCACCCAAATACCCTGAAGTGTTCAACTGAGGGTTTAATGCCAGACCATGCCTCTTCTGGTGTTATACCTTTTAGTGCTGATGTAGGACACCTATTGAGAATGTAGAATGCCCAGTTTACTGCCTCTGGCCAGAAGCTCCTAGGTACCTCCTTTTGCACAAGCATGCTTCTAATCATGTTCATGATTGTTCTGTTTTTCCTCTCCGCCACTCCATTTTGTTGGGGTGTGTATGCTGCGGTAAGTTGCCTTTTGATGCCGTTATCTGTGCAATAATCATTGAACTCAGTTGAAGTAAACTCCCCTCCACGGTCTGTTCTCAAACATTTCACAGATAATCTAGATTCCTTCTCAACACTATTTTTAAATTGCTTGAAAACAGTAAATGCATCACTCTTGTAAGCAATAAAGTATACCCAAGCCTTCCTACTGTAATCATCAATGAAACATATGAAATACCTCTTTTAGCCATGTGACATAGGAGAAATGGGACCACAAATGTCAGCATGTATGAGTTCTAGACGCTCTACAGCTCTCCACAAGGCTTTCTTTGGAATATACTCTCTGTGTTGCTTGCCTTTCAGACACTCAGTACATACTGTTGTGATCTCTCCAAGACTGGGTAAGCCCCTTACCATGTTACTTCTTTGTAATACTTGAAGGCCGGTGTAACTTAAGTGTCCAAATCTGCAGTGCCACAGATGTGCAGCTTCTTGAGCATCGGTTTGGAAGCATTGTTCCTTTGTTGCCTTGTTGTTTGAGATTAGGATGTACATCCTATTAGCTGTCATTTTACTTTGAAGAATGAGCCCTTTCGAGGGATGGTAGATGCGACACTCATTGTCTTTGATCACAAATGCCAAGCTCTTTTCTTGAAGCTGTCCAATGCTGAGTAAGTTGTTCCTCAGTTCAGGGACATAGAATACATCTCGAACAACATGGCTTGCTTCTTCAAAATTCAGTCTCACTCTGCCCTTGCCAACCACCTTCATCTTCATGTGATTTCCTAAACTCACATCTCGTTTGAAGCCTTCTTCCATGATGCAGAAGAGAGAGGCATCTCCACACATGTGGTTACTACACCCACTGACTAAGAACCACACATCCTGACTCTTTGCTTCAGCAGCTTCAAAGTATGCCATAAGAAGCATCTCTTCATCTTCATTCATTTCAACATAGTCGATTTGTTTCTCCAATTTGGGACACTCGTATTGAAAGTGTCCTAATTGATGACAACGGTAGCATTCGATGGTTGCTTTATTGTAATTTTGACGTCCCTGGCCACGTCCTCTTCCTCCTCTAAAGGAATTTCTTCCTCGCCCTCGATTGCTACCACCTTCACTGTAAGACACTGGTAATGCTTGTTAGAGACTGAGAATCAGGAAGAAGAAGAAGAAGAAGAAGAGACAGTAGAAGATAGAAACAGAGAGAAGTAGAGAGAGAGAGAGAGAGAGAGAGAGAGAGAGAGAGAGAGAGAGAGAGAGAGAGAAACAGTTATTCCATTATGTGAAAGTTAGTTACAATATGAATGATAAGGGTGTATATATAGCAGCCCTTGAATCATAATTGTCTAACTAATTCTGTTACACAACTGTAACAGAATTATAACAACTCTAACTAACTGACAGCTCACATCTAACTAACTATTATTATATTACAATAGTACCCTTACATGTATATTCTAATATTCCCCCCTCAAACTTAGGGAGGTTGATCAAGTGTGAACTTGTCAAGAACCCTAAGTTTGCCTCTAAGAAAAACAAATCTGTTGGTAGATAGGGGCTTTGTCAGAACATCAGCCCATTGATCTGAGGCTAGAATGTGAGTGACAATGAGGCTCTTGTTGATAACTTTCTCCCTTACAAAGAAAATGTCTAGCTCCATGTGCATAGTTCTGGAATGCAGAACTGGATTGTGAGCCAAGGACACTGCACTTAGGTTATCACAGAGAACTCTTGGAGTTTGATGCTTAACTTTGAGCTCAAAAAGTAGTGACTGAAGCCATAATATCTCAGCAGTAGCATGTGCAAGACTCCTATATTCTGCCTCAGTACTGGATCTGACAACAAGGGTCTGCTTCTTTGCCCACCAACAAACAAGATTAATGTAGATCTCCTATCATCAGGATCAGATGCCTAGTCAGCATCACAGAAGCCTGTAATTGTAAGGGGAGTGCTGAGGTTTGCAGGAGCCAGAAGAAGACCATGATTAGAGGTGCCTTGCAAGTACCTCAGAATTCTTTTAACTGCCTTCCAATGATCCTCCAGGAGATTAGACAAAAACTGACACACCTTATTGACAGCATAGGAAATTTCAGACCTGGTAACTGTAGCATACTGGAGAGCCCCTACAACAGACCTGAAGTAGGTTGGATCACTTACCTTAGCAGACCCAACTTTAGAGAGTTTAGTGCTGGAGGCCATGGGAGAAGCAATACCCTTGGCTGCAAGCATATTTGTTCTAGTCAATAGATCTCTCACATATTTTCCTTGGGACAATAGGAGAGCGCCATTAGCAAGATGATGCACTTCTATACCAAGGAAGTAGTCAAGTTGTCCCAAATCCTTTAGTGAGAAAGAAAGATTGAGCTTGGACACTATGGATTGTATAAACTGTTGGGAGGAGCCAGTAATTATGATATCATCCACATATACTAAGACAAGGGTAAAATTCTTAGTAGAATGCAGGATGAATAAGTATGGATCACATTTGCTGGCTATAAACCCAAGTGAAAGAAGGGCACCTTTAAGCCTATCAAACCAGACTCTAGGGGCCTGCTTAAGACCATAAAGAGCCTTGTGTAACTTGCAGACCATGTTAGCATTACCTTGTACAAAACCAGGAGGCTACACCATATAAACTTCTTCATTAAGAATGCTATTTAGGAAGGCATTATTAACATCCAGTTGTTGAATTGCCCACTTATGAGATATAGCCAGAGTTAACACAGCCCTAATAGTGATAGGTTTGACAACAGGAGAAAAAGTTTCAGTGTAATCAAACCCTTCAACTTGATGAAACCCTTTTGCCACCAGTCTAGCCTTGTACTTGTTGATAGAACCATCTGGATTTTCCTTTACCCTAAAATCCCATTTGCAACCAATAGGTTTTCTGTGAGCTGGTGAGGGAACAAGTGTCCAGGTATTGTTTTTCATCGCCTCATACTCAGACTTCATAGCAGCCAGCCATTCAGGAGCAGCCATAGCCTGCTTATAGGATGTAGGCTCAAAATGTGTAAGTAGAAGTGTGGGATGCAGCCTTGGTTGAACAATACCATTTTTGGCCCTGGTGACCATTGGATGTGTGTTTTGAGGTAGAGAAGGTAAAGGTGAGGATTCAGTAGAATCAATGGTTGAAGGAGAAGAGGAACTGGCTAACATAGACTGAGAGGGGTCAGAAAAAGATGCAGGAAAATCCATAGTGGCCTGAGACTGAGAATTAGGCTGAGAGGCAAAAGGGACAGAGGTGATAGGCAGAGGCTGGGGAAGTTCACCAAAGTTAGGTACTGAACGAGGGATAGAAAATGTAGGTGTGGAGGCGTTTATACTGATTGAATCAGGTTGACCAGCCATGGTAGGTATAGGAGAAGAATTGGAGGCAACCAAATCATGAGAGCTTTGTGAAGTAAAGGGTGAATGACTAGTAGTTGGCACAGGTGATAAAGGTTGGGTGGGTGGATGAACTTGCAAGGGCCTAGGCACAGATGATCCAAACTGAGGTAAACTAGCTGAAACAGTAGGAGATGCAGACTGACTTGAAGGAAATAAATCAGAGAAGGGAAATCTGATTTCATTAAACAAAACATCCTTAGAGATAAAGATTTTGCCACTAGAATCCATACATTTATAGCCTTTGTGTGATGAGGAATAGCCAAGAAACACACACTCAGTAAAGTGCATTGCAAATTTGTTGGAGTTGTAAGGCCTTAAATGAGGAAAGCAAGAACAGCCAAAAGGTTTCAAAAATTGGTAATCAGGATATTTAAAGTAGATAAGAAAGAAAGGGGAGACATTTGCCAAGGTTGGTGAAGGAAGTTTATTGATAAGGTAAGTGGCTGTGAGAAAGGCATGATCCCAGAAATGAAGAGGCAATTTGGCCTGAGCTAGAAGTGTCAAACCAGTCTCAACAATGTGCCTGTGCTTTCTTTCCACAGAGCCATTCTGATGGTGAGTATGCGGGCAAGTAAATCTGTGTATGATGCCATGAGAGGTCAGAAAGTGAGTGAGAGGCTTGAATTCACCATCACCATCAGTTTGAACAGCCTTAATCTTCAGATTAAGTTGAAGTTCAACAAGTGTCTTGAACTGAACAAATGTGTTAAGTGTGTGAGACTTTAATTTGAGAGGGTACACCCATGTATACCTGCTATAAGCATCAACACATGTAAGAAAATAGGTAAACCCACAAGAAGAGGTAACAGAGGAGGGTCCCCAAAGATCACAGAAAATCAATTCTAAGGGTTTAGTATAGACAGCAGTAAAGGCAACAGAGAGTAATCTATGAACTTTACCCAAACAGCAAGCGTTGCAAAAATCTGTTGGTGCTTTATTAGGAATGTGAATATTACAAAGTTGAAGTACATGCTTTAAAGTATCATGACTAGGATGCCCTAATTTTTTATGCCATATTTGATGCTGTTAAAATACTGAATTATTATGAAATGCTTGAGTGAAATTCCACTCAGCTGATTTGCTTATATACACAGTAGAAATTAAATACAATGTGAGAGTTACAAGGACATTAATGTAGTTTCTAGTTCCTAAGTGCATGAATGTGATTTACTAGGCATTTAATTAGTTATTAATCTCCTAAACAAATTCCAATTTATTTTATAATTCCAACACTCCCCCTCAAGATGGAGCATATAAATCAAATGCTCCAAGCTTGGAACAAATATTTTGAATCCGCGGCCCTCTTAAAGATTTAGTGAAGATGTCTGCTAGTTGATCATTGGAACTAACAGATTTGGTGACAACTTCTTTAGAAAGGACTTTCTCCCGGACGAAATGACAATCAATCTCAATGTGTTTAGTTCTCTCATGAAACACTGGATTAGAAGTTATATGTAGTGTTGCCTGGTTATCACAACAAAGTTTCATTTGTTAAGTATCTCCAAATTTTAATTCATGAAGAAGTTGTTTAATCCAAATGAGCTCACACGTGGCTACAGCCATAGCTCTATATTCTGCCTCTGCACTTGACCTTGCAACCACATTTTGCTTCTTGCTCTTCCATGATATAAGATTTCCTCCAATAGACACACAATACCCTGAAGTAGAACGCCTATCAATTGGTGAACCTGCCCAATCTGTATCGCAAAATCCGACTATTTGAGTACTTCCGTTGTCTTCATAAAGCAATCCTTGTACCGGGTTTCTTTTAATGTACCTTAGGATTCGAATTACTGCATCCCAGTGATCCTTATGAGGAGATTGCATGAATTGACTTACCACTCCAACCGCAAAAGAAATATCCGGCCTTGTAATAGTAAGGTAGATGAGTTTTCCAACCAATCTTCGGTATCTTTCAGGATCAGAATAAGGCTCCCCCTGGTTAGGCAACAATTTCTGATTTGGATCCATAGGACTATCAACTGGTCTACAATCCAACATACTAGTTTCTTTGCGTATATCTAATGCATAACTCCTTTGTGAAATGATAATCCCATTCTTTGACTGAGCAACTTCAATTCCAAGAAAATATTTCAACCTTCCTAGATCCTTAGTCTGAAAATGTCGGAATAAATGTTCCTTCAGTTGAGAAATTTTTTCTTGATCATTTCCAGTGATGACTATATCATCTACATAAACCACCAAATAAGCACATTTACTTGGAGAGGTATGGCAATAGAAGACTGAATGATCTGCTTCACTACGTTTCATTCCAAAAGCCTGAACAACTGAGCTGAATTTCCCAAACCAAGCTCGCGGGGACTGTTTAAGTCCATAGAGAGAGCGTCGTAGTTTGCAAACCAAGCTAGACTCCCCCTGAGCAACAAATCCAGGTGGTTGCTCCATATAAATCTCCTCTTCTAAATCTCCATGTAGAAATGCATTTTTAATATCCAACTGGTGCAACGGCCAATGACTTATGACAGCTATGGCTAAAAATAAACGAACAGAGGTGATTTTTGCCACAGGGGAGAAAGTATCACCATAATCAAGGCCATAAATCTGGGTATAACCCTTGGCCACTAAACGAGCTTTGAGACGATCAATCTCTCCATTCGGCCCAAATTTAACGGCATAGACCCATCGACATCCAACAGGTTTCTAGCCCGGAGGAAGAGGGACTAGATCCCAAGTATTATTATGCTCCAAAGCTTGCATTTCATCAATCATGGCTTGCCGCCATCCTGTTGAGGGGTATGTGGGCAGGAAGATTGATGGAGAATGCCCTGTGATGCCAAAAAAGAAGTAATGGCAGAAGAGAAATATTCTTTTGCATTATCACTTCTAAGAATACAAATTGTCTTACTGAGTCTTAATTTCATTAACAAAAGAAGTGAATATGGACAAAATTTCAGATCGTTCTTTCATTAAGAAAACCCAAGTACATCGAGAAAATTCATCAATAAAAGTAGCAAAATATCTATAACCCATAGAAGGCACACAACTAGGGCCCCATATATCTGAATGAATAACTGAAAACGGTGAATCAACATGACTTTCAACATGTCTAAGAAAAGATGATCGAACATGTTTTCCTAATTGACATGACTCACATGACAAAGTTTTTATTTTTCCAAGACGGGGAACCATTATTTTTAGTTTGGCCAGGTGAGGATGTCCTAATCGTTCATGAATAAGTTTTGGTGAGGCAGCGACACTGCAAATCCAAGAAGAATCAGACTTGAGATAGTAAAGACCATGAGATTCATGTCCTACGCCAATCGTCCGACCCGTACCACGTTCCTGTATAACAAATGAGTCAACATCAAAGGTTACTGAACAGTTGTGAGAACGAGTAAGTTGGCTGAGAGAAATCAAATTGAAAGGACTGCCAGGTATAAATAAGACAGAGTTTAAAGATAGGGAAGTAGTGGGTGACACATGACCGATACCCTTTGCTGCAACTTTGGAGCCATCAACTAATAAAATGAGGAATCTTGGGAGGAGAGATAGTAGAAAATAAAGAGACATTATCGGCAATGTGATCGGAGGCGCCTGAATCAATTAGCCATGAACTTGGATCATTTCCAGATTGAGAAATACAAGCAGTAGAGTTATGAGCAACTATGGCAGATGAACTTGCAGATTCCTTGGCAGCTTTTAGTTGAAGGTATTCTTAATAGTCAGCTTCTGAAAACTTCATCTCTGATGTTTCAGCCTTAGAAACATTTACAGACTTTCCAGGAAATCCGTATATAGAGTAGCAAGTGTCTTGAGTGTGGCCCATTCTTTTGCAATAAGAGCATTGAGGTCGGCCTCCTCTTCCGCCTCGTCCTCCTCAGCTTCCACGACCTCCTCGTCCCCCTCGATTGGAAACCAAGGCAGAAGTTTCCATGATATCAACCGAATTCACTTCTGTTTTTGACGAGGGGACTCGAAGGAGTCGAGTTATTAAACTTCCTAATGCAGGAACTTCTTGACAAGTTAAGACTTGATCACGAACATGATCAAAATCTGGATGCATTCCTCGTAGAACCAGCACCATATACAAGTTATCAAGTTTTTTCTTCATATCTTCAATTGTGTTAGCTTCCAACGATAATTTTAACCCCTCGACTGCAGATTGAGCTTTTGAAACATAAGAAACCATGTCATGATCAGTTTGTCTTAGAGTGGCCAATTTTTGTGCAGCATCATACAATTGTTGAATGTCATTAGCAAAGACACTTTGAGCCTTTTTCCAAAAAGAGTGACAAGTTTTAAAGGCTCTAAAGTTTGTCAAGATGACTGGCTCCACAGATTGCTATAGAAGAGAACAAAGTTGATAATCAAGTTTTTTCCATTGGTCACGTTTTTCCGCTGAAATCTGTTCCGATGATTGTTTCAGATGTTCCTCATATCCTTGACCAAGAAACCAAAGTTCTACTGAAGCAGACATAGCTAAATAATTTTTTCCATTCAATTTTTCTGAAGTGATTGTTGGTGTTCCAGAAAAAGAGAAAGTAGGTCCATCATTTTTTGAAGAGTTTGGGGCCATCTAAATACTTGGGACTGTTAGAGTTGTGAGAAATAACTAAAAACAGAGGACCAAATAACCAGAAAAGTAGATCCTGGAACCAGAAACAGGGCAGCAAATAGAAAAGACTAAGTGTGAAAGACCAACCTTTTAAATGACTAAAACAGAGAGAATTTTATTTTTTTTGAGTACTACTGGACCAGAGACAGTAGTGACCCTTAAGAGGCTCTAGATACCATGTTAAAATACTGAATTATTATGGAATGCTTGAGTGAAATTCCACTCAGCTGATTTGCTTATATACACACTAGAAATTAAATACAATGTGAGAGTTACAAGGACATTAATGTAGTTTCTAGTTCCTAAGTGCATGAACGTGATTTACTAGGCATTTAATTAGTTATTAATCTCCTAAACAAATTCCAATTTATTTTATAATTCCAACAGATACAAACAAGAGCTAGAGCCATGAACATTATTACATTGAGCAGAAGAATTAAGACTAGTTCCTAAGTGCAAAGATGAAACAGAGGAATTTGCTGGATGATGAGCAACACTAAGCACTTGTGAAGATGATGCAGGGAGAGGACAGCTGTCAAACTTGTAAAGTCCATCACTACCAAGTGAGCCCTTCAGCAACACCTTAGAGGTAGCCTGGCATTTTACAAAACAAACATTAGCATGGAATTCAAAAAAGACATGGTTATCTTTGGCAAACTGACTGCCACTAACTAAATTCTTAGTGATAGAAGGTACTAAGAGAAGATTATTAAGTTTGAGAGACTTATCAGGACATAAATTGGAAGAAAAAGTCATAGAGCCAAGAGATGTGATAACCAAACCTTGCCCATTTCCTACATGAACCTGATCAAATCTAGGTAGAGAAATAGATTCCACTAGGTTGGAAGCATCAGGAGTGACATGGTGAGTGGCTCCAGAGTCAGGGTACCAGTTCTGATTGTAGAAGGGAGTGTAGTCAGTGCCAGCTACAAGAGCCTGAGGCCTTGGTGTTGCAAACTAAGGTTGTGCAGAAGGATTTCCAGGTCTAAGAGTTAGATAAAACTGAGAGTTAGGTGCCCTGTATCCAGGGTGAGTCCACACATTGGACTGAGGCATGCCAAAGTGTGCAGGAGTAGAAGGATAACCATAAACATCCTGACTGTGACGAAAGTAGCAGTAACTTGCATCATGTCCAATCTTGTGGCAGATCTGACATTGAACCATACCTCTGTAGCCATGGCGTGCACCACTGCCACAGCCACGAAAACGTCCACCACGCTGGCCTCTGCCACGAGACTGACTCTGCTGTCCACCAAAACCACCATTTGAGGCATCAAATTGAGTTGGATCCATAGATTCAGCAGGAGCAGAGGGATTAGGTGGAGCATTGCCTTGTTTAAGATTGACTGAAACAGCTTCAGTAACCTCTTTCTTTGTCTTTTCAATGCGTGATTCTTGGGCAGGAAGGAGAGATTCAAGCTCATCAAGTGACACAAATTCAGGCCTGGTGTTAACAGCAGCAACCACTGAATCAAATTCAGAGGGAAGAGCTTCTAAAATAAGCTCAACTTGATCACGATGCAGAACGGGATCACCAATTGACATCAAGGTGTCAATAATGGTGCGAACACGAGCTAGGAACTCTGAAATGGTGCGTGTTCCTTTTGACAGTGATCGCAGCTCAGATCTCAACTGTCTAGAACGTGTTCACAGAAATTTTTTGTTTGAAGGTTGTTGCAGCAGTGGAATTTGATGTTGAGGATTGCGAAGTAGAAGGTGCAGCCATTCCAAAAGAAACAGGCTCCTCGTCGGGTTCTTTCTTGAACTTTTGTTCATGGACTAAGAGAGAACTTTGTAGGGCATCTACTGAAAGTTCATCAACATCCTTAGCTTCCTCGATGGATAACACTACATAGTTCCACTTCTCTGTCAATGTCCGCAGAATTTTCTCGACAATTTTGACATCATCCATGTCTTCTCTGCAATTCTGCATGTCATTAGCAATGACCATCACCCTGCCAAAGTAATCATTGATTGATTCACCTGATTTCATGGCCAAGACCTCGAACACCCTTCGAAGTCGGTTGAGCTGAGCACGCTGGACTCGAGCATTCCCTTGATATTTCATCTTCAACGAATCCCATAACTGCTTGGACGTCTCCTTCTTTGTTATGGTTTTCAGAATTAATTTGTCTAGAGACTGAAACAAATAATTATTGGCCTTTAGATCTTTGAGTTTCATCTCGTCAAGGGTCTTCGTCTGGGCATCTGTCTGAACCACACCTTCTCTGGGCCTAGTATAGCCCGTCTCCACCACGCTCCAATATTCTCTTGATCGGAGGAGGTTTTCGAAGACCATACTCCAGTGGTCAAAATCCCCATCGAATTTGGGAATTAACGGTGTTGAGAAACCACCACTCTTCTCCTCAGATCCCATGTTGTTTTTCTGGCTCTCTTGTGTTTCTCTCACAGACACTCGGTGTTATTCAACACTCAATCTCTTAAGCTCTGATGCCAGATGTTAACAATTGGATAATTCTGGAAACTAAGTTAATTCATTAATAGAAAACATGGCTTATAAATAGCCTTACAAAGGAAACTGCAAAAGAAAAACTGAATGCACTAGAAAGTGCCTAATAGAACGGATAGAAAATGCCTAGAAAATCGAAACAAACAAATCCTATAAACTAGGACAACCTAACCTGAACCCATGATCCTCCCACGACCATAACTATTTGACTTATTCAAATAACATAACATAAGCTAAATCTACTCTAACAGGTAGGATGTATTTTAGATGTTGGTGGAAACTTCAACTTATAAGCAACCTACCCTATCTTCTTCATGATTTGATAAGGTCCGAAAAATCTAGGACCCAATTTTTGATGGATTCTTTGCACAACCGATTGTTGTCGATGAGGACGTAATTTGAGAAAAACCTAATCACCAACCTCAAATTGCACTGCCTTGCGTTTCTTGTCAGCTTGGTATTTCATGTCCTCCTGGGCTTTGAGTAAATTAGTTTTCAATTGACGCAACACTTCATCTCTGTCCCTTAACTCCTGGGCTACAACTTCCACTCTGGTTTCACCTTCCAAAAATTGCACCAACACTGAAGGCTTTCTGCTGTAAACCACCACGAAAGGGGTGAACCCTGTAGACACATGGAATGTGGTATTGTACCACAATTCTGCCCACAGAATCCAGTGTGCCCATGTCTTAAGTTGATCTGCAATAAAACAACGTAGATAAGCCTCTAAACAACGATTAATCACTTCTGTTTGGCCATCCATTTGGGGATGGTATGCCGAGGACATTTTAAGCACCGTACCTACTAACTTGAACAACTCTTTCTAAAAGATACTCACAAACAAGGTGTCACGGTCACTAAGAATAGACTCCGGAATTCCATGTAATCTAACCACTTCCTTAACTAAAATCGCAGCTTTTGAGCGAGCGGTAAATGGATGTTTAAGAGGAATGAAATGGCTGTACTTGGAGAGACGGTCAACAACAACCAAGATAGCTTCAAATCCATTACTTTTTGGCAAACAAGTAATGAAATCCATAGATATCTCACTCCACACCAAAACCAGAATAGGAAGAGATTGTAGTAATCTATTAGGAGTAGTTGTCGCATATTTTTGTCGTTGACAAGTATCACAAGCTTTCACAAAATCTTGCACCCTCCGCATCATCCCTTGCCAATATAAAGTTCCTGCCATTCTCCTATAAGTGTGTAAGTAGCCGGAGTGACCACCACTCGGCGAAGAATGAAAATCTTTAAGTAACTCCTCAATAAGTGGTGAGTTAGTAGGTATAACTAACCTATTTTTGTAGAATAAGATGTCACCTTTTAAAGCAAAACCAAGTTTAGCATTAGGATCCTTTTGAATAGCTTCCACAATATTTTTAAGCAAAAGATCATTTGATACTTCTTGTTGCAGTTGGTTGCTCTGCTGACAAATAGGGTAGGATTTAATCGCTTGCAACTCAGCATCCTCATGTTGTCTAGATAAAGCACCAACCACTTTATTTTCCACTCCCACCTTGTACACCACCTCAAAGTCAAAACCCAACTACTTAGCCATCCATTCTTGTTGATTTGTTGTGGTAATACGTTGCTGCAGCAAGTGTTTTAGGCTCTTTTGATCAGAATAAACCACAAACCTCCTTCCTAACAAGTAATGTCGCCGGTGTTGAATAGCTAGCACTAAAGCCATCAACTCTTTATCATAGACAGATTTGGATAACCTAGATGATTCAAAAGCCTTGCTAAAATATGCAATGGGATGCTTCGATTGCAACAATACAACACCAACTCTTTTTCCTGAGGCATCACATTCAATTTCAAATGGAAACTTGAAATTAGGCAGGGCTAAAACTGGGGCAGTTGTAACAGCTACTTTCAATTTCTCAAAAGCTTCCGCAGCTGCCGCATTCCAACTAAAACCATCCTTCTTTGTCAATTCTGTCAAGGGTTTAGCAATTTTTCCATAGTTCGCTATAAACTTTCTGTAATAACCAATCAACCCCAAAAAACCTCGCACTCCTTTGACATTCTTAGAAATCGGCCATTGTAACACATTGCTAACCTTGGCAGGATCAACAACAACCCCTGCTTTGGAAATGACATGGCCCAAATATTCCACTTAGTGTTGACCGAAGGTACATTTCTTCCGATTTGCCACAAACTGATGTTGCTTCAGAATATTAAGGACCACCTCCAAGTGCTGCAAATGTTCAGCCCAACTACTGTATAGTAGGATATCATCAAAAAAAACCAGGACAAACTTCCTTAGAAAGGGCTTGAAAAGTGCATTCATCACCGATTGAAAGGTTGCAGGCGCATTGGTGAGGCCAAACGGCATTACCAAAAACTCATAGTGACCATCGTGAGTCCGAAAAGCTGTTTTATGAATATCTTCTTCCTTCATACGAATTTGATGATAACCAGATTTAAGATCAAGCTTAGAGAAATAACTACAGCCATGTAACTCATCTAACAACTCATCTACAACCGGAATAGGGTACTTGTCCTGAATTGTTACCTTGTTGAGTGCACGGTAATTTACACACATACGCCAAGATTGATCCTTCTTCTTGACCAAAATGACGAGACTAGAGAAAGCGCTAGTGTTGTTTCTAACCACCCCTTGCTGCAATAGGCTCTGAATCTGTTTTTCAATTTCATCCTTGTGTAAATAAGGATATATGTAAGGTCGCACACTTACCGGACCAGCACCCTGTAAAAGTTCAATTGAATGACTAGTGTTTCTTGGCGGAGGAAGACCTTGGATTTCTTTAAACACAATAACAAAGCGGTCCAACAATCCTCCCAACTCCTTAGTTTGTTGATCAGAGACATGCGACACCGGTGACCCTAGCACCTCCATCAAGGTAGGCCATTCACAGCCTGCTATCATTCGAGAAGGAGTGATAATGCTTTGGAAAGTAGCCATCTTATCTTCTACAGCCTGACCAAGTAACTTCACCATACTGCCCTTATGGTTAAACACCATAGACATTTCCTTCCAATCCATGATCACCTTCCCCAAAGTTTCCAGCCACACAACTCCTAAAATTAAATCCACACCTCCTAACTCCAGCACATAAGCATCAAAGCAAATCTGCACCGCTCCCACGTTCATCTGAATTCCATTGCATCTACCCTTAGTTAGGACACGATGACCATCTCCTAACTTAACACCCAAAGGATTAGAAGACAGCATAGGCAATCCAAGGGCTTCAACCACCTTAGGGGATATAAAATTATGTGTGGCTCCGCTGTCAATAAGAACCAAAATAGATGCACCTTGTAAACATCCTTCCAATTTCATCGTCCGGACCTGGTTTGGATTAGTGGATACACCAAACAGTCCCATGGTTTTACATTTTAATTCCTCTTGTGTGAGTTCTTCTTCCGATTCGGCCTCTAACACCATAATCTCTCCTTCATCGTTGACAATTTCATCATCCCCCAAGATAATCAATCCTAACTGTTTTGTTGCACATTGATGGAGAGGATCCCATCGTTCGTTGCAACGAAAACAGAGTCCTTTCGCACGACGTTCATTAACCTCTGCACTTGGTAGATGGCGAACACCACGAGATTGACGGCGCGAATTGTCACCGAAATTTGGGCGAGAAGATGCTGTAGAATTGGTAGGACGTGTTGACGCAGATTGAGATCCAGAACCCGAAACAGTACGCGTTTTGGTCACATTGTTATTAATCTAGGTCTGAATTGCAGATTCGTTCCCTTCCCCTTCGCGAAAAGCCCAATTAGGTTTTTGAGATTTTGTCCAAGAGCTATGATCCGGTTTGTAACGTGCTCCAGAACCCTGACCAGAAGCCACTGCAAACTCACTTTCAACATCCCGAGCCAATTGCATTGCTAGGTAACGGTTACGAGGCTTGAAGGTACGCACACGAGAGTGAATATCATGACGTAAACCACCAATGAAATAACCAAGAAACTGTTGCTCTGGCAAACGACCGCACTGTGAAGAATACAGTTCGAATTCGGCAATGTATTCCTCTATTGATCCTGTTTGTTTTAGTTCCTTCAATTCCTCAACCGGATTCTCCAAACGCCCACCTCCAAATCAAACCATCATCGCTTCACGGAGGTTCTCCCATGACAGTTCCTCTGTTGAAACATGCCATAGGTTAAACCAATGGATAGTAGAGCCTTCCATGCTCAATTTCGTCAACTGAATACGAACATCCTGCGAAATTCGTTGTACCTCAAAGTACATCTCTGCTCGAGTGATCCATGCAACAGGATCGTCACCGGTAAATGCCGGTAACTCCACCTTCTTCGCAGATAAACTAAACTCATCCAGCGGTGAGGTAACTGTCGCACCGCTTGGCTCTGACACTTCACGATGCGCCATTGCACGTTGAATTTCAGCACCAATGAACTCTCGTAACGCAACAATGCTAGCCTCAACACCTTCCAACCGTTCTTCCACTGCAGAAACACGGTCAGTCATCTTAGGAGCTCTGGGCATCAACAATGGTAGGTCGGACCAATTGATAGAACAGAGGTAAGATAGAATATGATGAAGATAATTATTTTATTAATGAATACGAAAACGAAAGTAATTCCAGAGCTATTGCTCCTCAGTCCGAGAAAATAATTCTCTCACTGCCAAACCCTAATATGAAAAAACAGAATAATAATAACCTCTCTAGCTACTGCCCCATACACTCCTATTTATATGAGGAATACTACCTACTCTAACTCCTATTTATTTGGGAAATACTAACTAATTTATTGACTGAGTACACTCCTATTTATTTGGGGAGTATTCCTATTCTTTCTCACATATACCCTCCACTGTTTAGGCCCAAAATTATCTATGTTAACTAACACATCCCCATCATCACTTGTGGGATCTGATCCATTCCTATCATCAAATAGAAATGTATGGAGCAGTAGCTAGAGAGGTTATTATTATTCTGTTAACTAACACATCTCCATCATCACTTGTGGGGTCTGATCCATTCCTATCATATTCAGACTACAGACCCTATTTCCTATCATGTATTAACAACACGGGAATGACTTCTCTCACGATTATTCATTGTTAAATACTTAAACCTGATTCTATTATGATAGGAAATATATATCATTTTGTATAGACAAATAACTAGAGAAATTCAACATTTTATAGATAATAATCTTTCCAAATGAATTGGTTGTGATAAATGGGCAAAAATTATTCCTGTACACTACCTTGAATTTGCATTTTCTATGCATGTGGGAGTGACAATCTTTGTCACAACGGGTTTACCAATCGTGAGGGTCCCTGTTTTGTCAAACACAACAGTGTTTACCATGGCAAACTTCTCTAGAATATTTCCACCACGCAGAAGTAATCCTCTTTTAGCCCCCAGAGAAGTTCCAACCTGTTAAACACATTCAAATCAAACACCGCAATAAGTAAGATGGTGATAGATGTGGTCTCCATGAAGATTTTACCAGCACAGCAGTAGGTGTGGCTAACCCAAGTGCACATGGACATGCAATAACCTGCATTAATAAAATAAGCATTACTATCATAACAAATATTAGAATTTTCATTTAAGCAATATCTGAAAATTGGAAGCTCAAAATAGGCCTATTCCCTCTTTCTTAATAAGGAAAGTAAGAGTGAGAACTCAAGTGCCTAACAGATCATCATTACTTTTGACTAACATTATATAGATGACGGAAAATGTGGCAGGATATATGTCCATAAAGATATTTGAAAAACATACCAGAACACTACATGCAAGCTGCAAAGCCAGTGAAACTGTACTTCCTTGATATACAGCAGAAGGTATAATTTGTGAGCCAAACGCACTCCAAAACGTAAATGTGGTAACAGAAATTCCCATTACTCCATACGTGAAGTATCCTGCTACCTGGATACACAAAATGCTGTTTCACAATTTAGTGGAAAGATATATAAGCAAGAAGATAATAGAACCAGCGAAGGACCATATAAACAGATTAATGAAGTTCTAGACTGAAAAACTTTAGGAAAGTTGATATTAGAACTGAAAATGTTTCCACATATTGATCTCACAGCTATTACATTAGTTTTATATTGGTTCAGTTGGGTCTAATTTTTAATTGTCCAAAACAGCACATCAAGGGTGGTCTACATGAATGAGAAGTGAGCCTAAAGCACAAAAGGATCCATGATCGTCTCCATGATCGTTAGGATTCCCTAATGGACTAAAGAATTCAGTGGATTTAACTCTATAAGTACAGTCTGTATTGGTTATGAAATGAAGCGTAATGTCTGTATCAGTTACATAATAAATACAGAACGTATCTGCAACAAATAAACATTCCAATACTTCCCCTCTGCAATATTCTAGAACAGTGTAATGATTTGCCCTTTGAAAAGTACATCAGCAAGTTAACCCTATGAAATACATAAGTGCAGATCAGCAATGGCAGAGCATGTGTTCTTTGACAGAGGTCACCCCTGATTCCCTAACCCCTTTAACAATGAAAAAGGTGTTCAAATGGTTCTTCCGCAAAGGTAGAGATGAGCAGCCATTTATCACAGTTAGATAGTGTTAAGAAATGTGGTTGAGCCTAACTCATTCCTACGAAACCGGCTTGAAGGGTGAGGATTGCCCCCACTTATAAACGCAGGTCATATATTATCCAATGTGAGATTCTTAACACACCCCTTCACGCCCAGGACTGAACATCTGGAGCGTGAAAATAAATGGTGGGTGGTCCGATAGCGGAAACCTCATTGTAGGTGGCCCACCGGATCTTTAAACCAAAGGCTCTTGATAACATGTTAAGAAATGTGGTTGGGCCTAACTCATCCCTAAACCGGCTTGAAGGGTGAGGATTGCCCCCACTTATAAACGCATGCTCAGACCATATATTATCCGATGTGGGACTCTTAACAAATAGAAAAATAAATCTCAAGAAGCTTGACTATTCAGTATAACATAAGAAGGAAAAAGGAAACATCGTGTAAGATTAAAGCCAAAGAAAGCAACTTCAAAGTGTTTAATTTTTCCACCAGTCTTCCCGGAACAAATACATGGTCATCACCAAATCTATATTAAAATAAGAGTTTAAGAGATGTATGGTGATAGAACCCTGAAAAGTATAGTCAACAGTGTATTATTTACCTTGAATGGTTGAGCTTGAAGTTCTTATAATGGTGAAAAACAAAACAAGAAAATGTAAACCAAAAATCCAAGAACTCCTAACCATAGCAGAACTGCCCCTAAACCAGAGAGTAACTCTCCTTACAACTTTGTAACAATATTCTAAATGCATTTCCCACTACCCTACAGTCCCTTTTATAACAGCAAACCCCTTAAATCAGGGAATATTCTAACTGACTTCTATCCTGCTTCTGCAAGCTTCTAGAAGCCGTGATGGCGTGGATTGAGCCAAATGATTGGGTCATCACACATGAGAGCTCAGTGTTCTATCATATTGTGGTAAAATGTAAATAGTTTATTTGTACTGTAGTTATTTTTACTATTGTTAGTAGTAATTTGTATTCGGATCTTTAGGCTTTGCTAAGGAGTTTGAAGGGGAAGGAAGGGAAGGGCTTGAAAAAAAAGCAAGGATGAAGTGGAAAGAATTGAAGGATTTGGGAGGGGAGGGCTTTAGAGGTCTTATTTTTCTTCATAAATAACACAAAAATCCTTCTAGTTTAGGGGAACTAAAAAACTGTATGCAATGAGGGTTTTAGGGAGCTTTGAAGGATTTAGTTAAATTCTCCAATCTAATCTATGATGTTATAATAATCTAAATATTAAAAATATATCCATAATAGTATTCATTTATTATTCTATGTAAAAGCTCTCTTTAAAAAAAGTTAAAGGTTTATCTATTTTTCTCTCTTACTAATCTCCTCCCAAAGTTCTCCCCTCCCTTCCCCTCCTAAACAAAGTCTTAGTCCATTAGTCAATTAGAATAGTCTATATAAAGAGATTAGTGCTTGTACATTATTCATACTTGAAATGTAATATTCAGTTTTCACATATGGTAAAGCCAGAAAGGGATTTCTAAACCATAGCATGAAACCCAGTTCCACAAAATTTTATTTTGCAAATGAACCTCCATCCTTAATTTGTTCTCAAATAAATGACCGAGCATGTACTAAATTAGCTCAAAAATATTTAAAAGTAAGCTGCCATATTTCTTACATGGGTGGGACAGTCATTTAGACATACACATGAAAGGAGAAATAAAATAAAAAGGAAACATTAGGTCGCATGACTTTTAGATGCATAGAGAAGGCTGCAGTTTTTTTCTTTTTTCTTTTGCAAAATTTTATTTTGCAAATGAACCTCCATCCTTAATTTGTTCTCAAATAAATGACCGAGCATGTACTAAATTAGCTCAAAAATATTTAAAAGTAAGCTGCCATATTTCTTACATGGGTGGGACAGTCATTTAGACATACACGTGAAAGGAGAAATAAAATAAAAAGGAAACATTAGGTTGCATGACTTTTAGATGCATAGAGAAGGCTGCAGTTTTTTTCTTTTTTGATAAAAAAAGAAATTCATTAAGACAGAGATAAGATGATTACAGAGTAAAGTGAGAGATCCTCCTTAGAAGAGAAAAAATGAAAACAAGAGAACATAGAAAACAACAAGATAAACCAACCCAATCACTTAACATGTCAATTGAGGGATTCCCTTTTAAAAGATTGGATGCTTTATACTAAGTAAAAGCCATAAACGTAACCTATCCAAAAAAATTGCTCATCGAGAGACATTATCTTGAAGATTTAAAAATTCTACTCTCCAAGAAAAAGAGCCAATACCTGATTATTATAATTTTGAAGGCACAAAACATAAATATATCATACAGCTATGATGCTTGGATCCCTTGGTAAGGCCAACTATAACAACACCCCTCCCCCAAGGAAAAAAATCATGCAAGTCTAAACAATTCCGAGCTTGTAAAACTGTTTATAATAATATTAGCAGGTTTCATATGTTATAGGTCAAATTTATCGAGATTATATAATCATCCAAGCCAGGAAAAGGCATCCATCATAATGCTAAATCTGAAAATTAGTTGTCACAATTTGATGGATTTAACTTTTGCAATCAGCCAGACCACTTATAATTGTAGGAACAAACATACTTGCTATAAAATCATGTGATTAAGTGGTAGAACCTTGTCAGCCAACCGTTGTACTGGAGCCTCTCTGCTTTGTGCCTCTTCAACTAGACGAATAATGTCTCCTATAGCAGTCTCACCACCTGGTCTCCGC
Organism: Lathyrus tuberosus; assembly: GCA_022829125.1. Taxonomy (NCBI): domain Eukaryota; kingdom Viridiplantae; phylum Streptophyta; class Magnoliopsida; order Fabales; family Fabaceae; genus Lathyrus; species Lathyrus tuberosus. Next base: position 2,804,804 of record JALAZF010000164.1, on the reverse strand, counting down.
ACCTCTATTGTAAGAGTTCCATTTAGATTTATACTTCCAGCTGCAACCTCACTCTGAAGACAAAACCCATCAATCAGTTACTTAATTCTACTGCTAGTACTGCCACACACAGGTACAGAAATGTTATAGGGCCGGTCAACATGAACAGAAAATGAAGTGTGCCCATCATTACTTAAGATGCACCCATACAATGTTACCATTAAAACATAACGGCATTCCTGTTTAATTGAAATAGGGCACACAATGCCCTAATAAATTTAGAATCAATGATCACAGCATCCATCCACCATCAATAAAAAGCACCAACCATATTTATGTCACGTTAATTGTCAAATAAATCCCAGATTATAACGTGTGGAGATAACATTTACCCCAAGTTCTTTTGTTACTGGCAGCGGCTCCCCAGTGAAACTTGACTCGTCTACAGTACTTCTACCAGCCCTCACAATTCCATCAGCTGGAATACGATCCTAGAAAAATAGCAAAGTAGCTATGATAAATATTTTATGCACATTACCCCTCAAAATATAAGCATAATATGTTTATACTTCAAATCACAATTATCAACAGTTTAGCAGCACAAACACCATCATACTTTAGGAAATTGGAATCAAAGTGGTTAGATGGGCAAATCCCTCCTTCACCTCTTACCCCAGTAGTGGACATAAAGCATATTGATATTAGAAATTTGTTCATTCTCTTTAATACCCCCACTGGGTACTTTAATCATCCAAAGATACACTAAAAGTTGGCCTTTCTAAAAGAATCAACCAGAGCTTCTTTAGATGCCAAAAAGGGGTGAAGCTGTTACAGGGTTGTATCTGATGATATGTATGTTTTGATACTACTTACTCCGGGTAATATGATAATTTGGTCTTCAACAGAAAGACTGTCAGAAGGAACTTCAACAACTGAGGCAACCTCTGTTTCCCCATCATTAACTAGAAGGCGAGCTTTAGATGGCAACATGCTAAGAAGTCCTGTCATATCACTGGTTGCTTTAATCTTAGCTCTCTGTTCAAGATTCCTTCCCAACAAGACAAATGCAATCAGCATGATAGGTTCCTCAAAAAACGCCTTCCAACCCTGCATTAAAAATTCCACTTTACACAATTAAGCTTACATTGATATCTCTATTGCATGTCCAGCTTCGTAATTCAACAAAAAAAATATACTTTCTAGTTTCAGCTTAACATATATACATGCAATGTCACTGTCGAAAGTCCCCTATCAACTAGATATATGGCCTTGACAATGCTAATAAGACTTCAGAAATTTTAACCTTTCAAGTAAGTTTTGTGGCATAGAGTAGGGCCTAAAGCGTAAATTCTACGGTGGCATCAGAGTCTATCCTAAATTTGTTATTGGGCAAAGAACTTTGTTACTCCACCCATTTGTCAATCCTGCAGATGTTCCACCTTGGGAGTCATGGAGTATTGGAGAGTGTTCAGATCTTGGTCATTTCACCCAAATTGCTTTACATTTCAGATGTTCAGCCCTAAGCGCGAGGTTGTATTGAGAGTCTCACATTGATCACAAATATGACTTAGATAGTGGTCATAAAACTTGGACAGTCCTAAACTTAAAAGTTGATTTTGTGAGGTTGAGTTACACCCAAAGCCAAATTCTAAGATGCATACTGAGTATCCAAGTATAAAAAGAGTTGACTTCCATTCTCAAAGTAAAATGAGAGAGGACTTGATGTAATATAGATTATAAGATTTACTATGAAAGTTCTATTTTTCTTATATGAGAATAAGATGAATACAACACTATTTAGCTAAAGTAGATGGGTAACCATAAGCCTAAGTCCACCAGTAACTAGTCCGTAAGTATTACTAAAAAAAGAAAAGAAAATAAAAACACGCACATCTAACATTGTAATAAAGAAATGAGACAAATAGGCTTTTTGAGATCCCACATTGACTATAGATACGACCTAACTAATCCTTATGGGGATTGGGAAATCCTCACCTCTTGAGCGATCTGTTAGACCTTTCAGTTTTATAACTAATATTAAATTATTAGGAGAAATAATGGGTAATTATTATAATTATTGTATTATTAAGAGCATTTATGCTTTATTAATTCAGAGTGTTTATGTTTAGTATAAATAGAGGAATTGGATAGGAAAAGGGCTATTTTGGCATTGGGTAGGTGCAGGCCCTCGAAGTTCTGCATTATCATTATGTAATCAAAGAGATTTTTCCTATTTCTTATTCTATATCTGTTGGTTTCTATCAACAGCCATATTCACGCCATATCAGTTGGCCTATCTATCTTGGCATATCAGTTGGCCTTTCTTCTGCAGCCATATTCATGCCAAAATTCCCAGCACAACGGCAAAATCTTCCTAGATCAGAACTACTCTGAATAGGGAGAATCCCTTTGAACTATAGATTAAATCGCAGAACTTTGAGGGCCTGCACCTCCCTAATGCCAAAAATGACCCCCTTTCCTATCAAACTCCACTATGATCAACTCCCCAATGTCTTCCCCTATTTATTCTAAACCTAAACACTTTGAATTAATAATATAATAATTATAATAATTACCCACTAATTCTCCTAATAATTTAAATAACCGTTGCAAAACTGAAGAGTCTAACACTATCTTATGGAGTTGATTTAGGCCTAGCCCAAACTCTATCAAGGTATATCCTAGATCTGTTACAGGGCCTCGTACTTGTCCATGCTCTAGATGTCAAGTACTAGGCGTAAGAGATGTTGTAATTGGGCCAGCAATATATGTACACACTCCAAATATCTAGTCTTGGATGTGGAAGAGTGTGTTATGATCCCATCGACTAGATATATGACCAAAGTAGTTCTTTTAAGGCTTGGGCCACCTTGACCACTTGAGCTATCTCTGGGATTGAGTTAGCCCTAACTCAAATTCTAAGATGGTAGGCTAAACTAAATCAAACTAGAGTATGGCCAAGAACATGAACGATCGAGGAACATGTCAGCTATTGTTTCTTTAATTATAGCTAGTAACAACATACTCAATTAGATCTTTAATTATAGCTAGTAACAACATACTCAATTAGATCAAATTAATTGATCCCACCAACCTACTTTTGTGTGTTCGCCCATGCAAGCATGAGAACTGAAACGTGTAAACAGTGAATTTCTTTGTAATTCTTATTGATATGATACAAAATACATGAGGGTATAAGTAACCTGGGGACTGCATCCAAATAAGAAAACTAATTAACTCCTATATTTGCAAGAAAGGATTGTAAATGGAAAACAATTATCCCTTTGATATCCCTAAATGGCTGCCTTTATGGATGCGAAAAAACTACTTTTAAAGTTTAAGGACTAAAATAGATAGTCGCGCTAAATTAGGAAGCTAAAAACATAACTAGCCCAAATATCGTGTAACAAATCTTGAATGCTTTCATTCCTAACACTCTCATGACATCAACATTAGAAATTCAAATTTTCTATTTTCTTTTAGTCTTTTCAAGTTAATTGAGATACAAAATATAGCCAGCAACTAAATAAATTTAAAATTACAAGTTGGAGATAACAGATTTCAAAAATACATTTTACCAATTTCGGCAGCAAAACAGCAAATGAACTGACTGTGAATGATGACAAGGCCCCAAGACCAACTAAGCTGTTCATGTTTGGCGCCCTTTTAAAAAGGCTTTTTAAGCCATCAAGGATAAGTTGGCGGCCAGGACCAAGTAACGTAAGCAAACACAGGGATACATGAAACCCAACGGAATGAAATAGATGGATCCATGGTGCCTTTGCTGCAAAGAGATGGGAGAGATGGCCAACAAGACACGCAGCACAAAGAGCCCAAGAAACAGCTAGCTCACGACCTTAAAACAGCATATCAAAATCAAAAGAAACACATCAATTAGCCTCAGAAGTCACAGCCGATGAATCATCACAAACAACCACTCAGAAGTATATTAAGGAAGATCTTGTTGCTATATTTAATGCATTTAAAAGATGCTTACCACTTTCTTTTAATTGTTTATTTCTTTCTTCCATCTTTCTTTCAAAAATTTGTAGGAAATTTTCTCTAGTTGAATCTGCACTTTCAGAAACAGCAGAAAAGTCACGCAAACAAACGTATCATTGGAGAAAGCTAGTATAATTTAAACTAGGATTAAATATGTTTTTGGTTCATGTAATGTTTTTTGTTTTGGTCCCTGGATTTGTTTGTTGCTTTGCAGTCCTAATAATACTATTTTTCATTTTGGTCAACGATATTTTGTTTTAGTCAGTGTAATATTTGTCTATTGTTTTGGTCCGTGTAGTATTTGGTTTATGATCGATTAGTCCCTGTATGATAGGGAGTAAAACACAAAAATTAGTCTCAAACAAATATAATATTTTACCTGCCCCATTTAATAAGAAATTAACAATTATTTTAAAGGAACCAGAATGAAAAACCAAGTATTCAACCTTAATCGTTTAATCTACATACAGACTATTAGAAACTAAACTAGGGATTAATTGAATCTCAGAATTCTGTTTTCATTGATTGAATTTAGTTATAAATTTGTTAAAACACTTTCATTTATATAAGCCAAGTGATCACCTACTATTGCAGGTTACCCTATGACAAGCTGACAGGTGTCAGTCACATGTACAGCTGTTATAACTAACTTTCTGAGTTAGTTACTTTAGGCCTTTTGACAGCAACCCATTCGGATTCCAAGGGACTGGACATAAACGACCACGCTTTGTTAACAAAAAGAGATTTCAGACCTACTAATTATAGTAACATACCGGAGAGCTCCAAAAACTCAATTAGCATCTATGTAAGCGATATCAAATTTAACTGGCGAAACTGATGTAGCATGAAAGAATGGAATTTCTGTTGATGGAGGAACAAAAATAATAAAGTGCAATTATTGGGCAAAAGTAGTTATCCGAGAAGTTTACAAGCTGAAACACCATTTGACTTGTACACAGGTAAATGTTGGTGGATGTAAGTCTGTACCAGATGAAGTGAAGGTACAAATGTGGGAGATTGTAAAATCATAACAAGTCAATACCCTCAAAAAATTTGAAGACGACGATACAGGTGATGAATGTAAGAGGAAAAAGGCCAATTGAGGATGATGCAAATCCTGCGCAAATCTTTACAACAAGAAGGGAGTGAGCACTCAAGCCACAAATTAACAGCATCTTCAAAAAAAATTTGAGAAAAGCATGTCTAGAATTTGCTTCCTTCTTCTACAACAATGGCATTGCTTTTAATGTGGCAAAAAATGACGAATTTTAGAGAAAATTGGAGATGGTTTTAGACATGGCCTTGGATTTAAGCCACCTTCCTATAATGAAATTTGAACCAAGTAGTTGAAACAAAAAATGGAGGAGACAACAAAAGACCATTGAAGAAAACAAACTCACTTGGAAACAGGAAGCACAATTATGAGTGATGGATGAACCGATAAAAGAAGGAAAACAATCTTGACCTTTTTAGTAAACAGAACTAAATGTACGGTTTTTTGAAGATGATAGATGCCTCGCATATAAAAAACAGTCGATAAAATATTTGAGGTGATTGTAGAAGTAGGGGAACAAAACGTGGTTCAGATTGTTACCGACAACGCGGAAAATTACAAAGTTGTTAGAGTGATGTTAATGCATAAAAGAAATAAGCTATATATTGGACACCGTGTGCAGCACATTGTATTGGCCTCATTTTAGAAGATTTTGAAAAAAAAGACTATTGTTCAATCATAAAACAATTGCAAATTGTAAGAAGCTAATTCAAGGTCTTTAATTTCTCTTTTGCAACACTTCACCAAAGGAAAGGATTTGGTGAAGCCAGTTGTAACTCGGTGCAACATCAAATTTAACATTGAGTTGTCTCATGGAGTGACAAAAGAGCATTGATAAGAATGTTCACCTCCAATGAGTGGACATCAAGTAAATTTGCAAAAACAACAGAAGGGAGGGAAACAAATTGAAGAAGTTGTTATGGATAAAGAATTTTAGAAAAATATTGTCATTTGTTTGAAAAGTGCTAATCAATTAATCAAAATCATATGCTTAATGGATTCAGATGAAAAGGCGGTCGTGGGACTTATCTACGAGGCAATGGACGAAGCTAACAATTAACTCGTAACAACTTCAATCCGCTTCCCATGGTAAACATTCTTATCAATGTCCTTTGTTATCCATGAGTCAACCCAATGTTAAATATGATCTTGCAAACTGAGTTATTAAAGGTAAGCATTCTTAGCAATGCTCCTTTGTTCTCTATAAGACAACCCAATGCTAAATATGATGCTGCAAATTGAATTACGGTTAGTCTCACTAAATCCTTTCCTTAGGGTGAAGCATTGCAACAGAGAAATTAGAGAAGACTTAGAATAAATATATTGAGTTACCTTCTTACCATTTGCAATTGTTTCATGATGAATGATAGTCTTTTTTTTTCAAAATCTTATAACATGAAGTCAATACAATGTGTTGCACACGGGGTCCAATATAGCTTCTTTCTTTTATCCATTAACATCGCTCCAGCAGCTTTGAAATTTCCAACGTTGTTAATCATGGTCTAAACCACGTTTTCTTCCGCTACTTCTACAATAATCTCAAATACTTCTCATTAGTTTTTGATATGTAAGAGGCATCGATTGACACCAAAAAAACAATATATTTAGTTCTAATTACTAAAAAGTTCAAGATTGTTCTTCTTCTTTTATCAATTCATTCATCACTTATAATTGTGCATCCTGTTTTTTTCTAAATGAGTGTAATCTTCAATGGTCTTTGTTGTCTCCTCCAAAATTTTGTCTAAAAACCATCTCCAACTTTCTCTAAAATTTGTCCCTTTTTGCCACATTAAAAAGCAATGACATTGTGTAGAAGAAGGAAGCAACTTCTAGAAATGCTTTTTCTCTAAAAAAAAACTAATGTTGCTAATTTTGGCTCAAGTGTTCACGCCCTTCTTCTTGAAAAGATTTGCATAGCATTTGCATCATCCTTTACTACCCTTTTTCCTCTTACATGTTCACTATCTGTATCATCTTCAGATTTTATGAGCTGACTAACTAACATCCACCAACATTTACCTATGTACAAGCCAAATGGTGTTTCAGCCTAGAAACTCCTCTAATAACTACTTTTGCACAGAAATTGCACTTTATTTTCTTATTCCTCCGTCAATGTAAACTACATGCTTCCATGCTACATCAGTTCTGCCAGTTAAATTTGATATCGCTTACATAGATGCTAATTGAATTGGATGTCCCTTTGATAGGTGGTCCACGTCTGGATATTGTATTATTATTGGTGGAAATCTAATTTCATAAAAAAAGTAAGATGCAGACAGAATGTTGTTGTCAGTGTTGAGATACGATATTGTTTTATTATTAGTATTTATTATTTTTATTCTTAGTACTCCCTTTGTCCCAAATTATAAATCACTTTGCCAAAAAAATTGTTCCAAATTATAAATCACTTTACATTTCCAATGCAATATTAATGACATTTTCTCTAATATACCCTCAAATATTTACTATTATTTATTCTTTCAACTCTTTTAATTTATTCTCTCCTGTGTAATTATGAGAGGCATTACCATAAAGTCATACATAATTTGTCTTTCCAATAAAGTAATAATTAAGTTTCTTAATTTGTGTGAAATACTCAAAACGTCTTATAATTTGGGATAGAGAGAGTACATCTTTTCCCTAGTTAGTAGGATTGGTTTTATATAAAAGAAATTCAGATTCTAGTGTAAGATATCTAATGTTGAAGCTGAATATCAAACTAAGGCACTTGCTATTCAAGAGCACATATGGCTCAAACTCTTCTTCAAAGAGTTGCGCTTTTGCAACATAGGCACATATGTGACAAGCTTAAAGAATTCCTAACCAAAATTCTAGCTTCAACTTCAGTCCTCAAAGTACACTTGAACCTTTTATCAGTGTATATTCAAATAATAAACTTTGGAGAAGACTAGAATCTAGAAATCGACAAGAATGAGGTGCATATGCGTGTAATTCTGAGTAGTTAAAGGATGGAAAAGACGAATAAGCAACCAAGCATGCAATTTATATGATGATTATGCATACAACAAGGAACTAGATCATCAGTAAGTAGCACGGCAAATCCTTCTCTCAAACAACAAACACCTAAAGATGAAAGTAAAAATACACTACATAGATGACCTAAAAAAGATACCTCGAAGGCAAGAATTGAAACCACAGCTAGTTAAATGTTCTGCAAGTGTCTTCCCTAATTGCTTTTGCCAATTTGGTGCAGTTTTTGCTTCAGATACAGGCCAGACTATTGCTGTTTCTGTTGTTAAATTTACACTAACAGATGAGACTTGTGGCTGCCGGTTAACATAAAAAGTAAGAAAGCCAGGATTTAGATTACAGAAAGGTGAAAAAAAATTATATATGCAATAATTTTAAAACAAGTATCCTCATCTGTTTATCTTTCTTTTTTTTTTTCAGAAAAAGGAGGAAGGTTATGAAGATATCTTTGTGTTCAAAATAGAATGACAACATTTGGGGGAGTAAGTATATGAAAAGCAAATTCAAATTTAAGAATTATAAATCACTAAACACTGATTGCTATAAAACATGAGTCCGTGATTTTTATAAATCAATGCTAATAAATAATCATCCATGAGAACATCTACAGAGTACAGACTTATCATTATGAAACTTATAAATAATGCATCCTTATCCCAATTGGCTCATTTCAACAACCTAACCATATAAAACTAGCAAAACACCTTGAACAATACATCAATCACCACAGAAATTAGAGAATGGAAGCATCAAGTCATCAAAATCAAATAGAGTGCAAATATCAAAAACTCACTTGACTTTCCAGAATCCTTTTCACAGACGCTGCACATCCTCCGCATACCATTCCCTATCAAGCACTCATGCAAACTGAATTATTAAGAAAAACTAAAAGAAAAATAAAGGTAAAAAAAACTGTGATGAATTCATACCGAAACATCAAGAATAATAGCATCGGGTGAAAGAGTTGAAAGCTCTTGAGCCGTATCTCCGATCAATTTGATGCTAGCATCTCCAAACTCGCCACCAGAACCGCCACCTCCTCCTCCATTTCCGGCTCCAGCGCCTCCATTTCCACTGCCACCGGAAGAAGCAAATGAAGCAGCTGAGCTCGAAAGGCAGCGCGTGCGGCACGGCGTTCGTGAGAGCAGCGCGTGGAAGGTATAGAGCGAGGGCGATAACGGAAGAGAAGTGGAGGAACACGGAATGCGGAAGCGATTGTTGTAGGAAGTAACGGCGCATTTAAGTTTTCGGCGAAGGAGCGAGCGATGTGGTGCTCTGGATAAATGACGGTGGAGTGCTCTGAAAAGTACCATCTGCGCCGTCGTGGTGACGGAGACAGCAGAATCCATTGGATTGGATTTGAGGCGGTTACGTGCTATATATTCTATCCTATTAGTATTATCTACTAGTCGCGTGCATAGCTACTTTATCAGCTACTCCCTCCGTCCCAAATTATAAGACGTTTTGGGCTTTTCACACAAATTAAGAAACTTAATTATTATTTTATGGAAAAGATAAATTATGTATAACTTTACAGTAATGTCCCTCATAATTATATAGGAGAGAGAAATTAAAAGAGTTGAAAGAATAAATAATAATAAATATTTGAGGGTATATTGGGGAAGATGTCATTTATATTGCATTGGAAATGTAAGGTGACTTATAATTTGGGACAAATTTTTTTAAAAAAATGACTTATAATTTGGGACGGAGGGAGTACTTCGCAACATTGCGTTTTCAAAATTCTTCCTTCTGTTCGATATCGACTTTGCTGCAAATTATTACACGCACATAATGATGTAAATTGTGGAAATAATTCCACGTTAAATTTTTTTATTAAATTCTACGTTGGTTACTTAAATATTTATTTTAAATTAATAAAAAAACAATAAAAATACTCTGAACCAAAACAAATGTAATTTAGAGATTTTATTTTTAGAATAACATATGTTTTTCAATTTTTTACCACAATAGGTCTAGGTCCAATTCGGTCATCTTTCTTTTAAAAGTTTTAAATTGGTCTCTTACGTTATTAAATAGGTACATAGTGATAATTTCCGTTAAATAAAAACAAACATTGTTAAATTTGATGATGTGTAATATGAGTTGGATGACTGATTTGCGCAGTCAGCATCTCCTTCTTCCTTGATTCTGATACTGTTATAAAACCACCCCAATTGTGAACCCTAGGTCACATATTTCCCAAAATTAACCAAATTGAAATGAAAATCGTCTTCCAATCATGAGCTTTGGGCGCAGATCATCTTCATCTTCAAGAACCCGCATCGATTCGCAAGTGTATACCAGTTTTGAGAAACTTATGATCTGGCCTGGGATAAGCAGCAACAGTGGCCAAGAAATCCAAGCCCACCGCTCCACACCCCACCTGCACAAACACAATAAAGGTTCCATTTTTAAGCGTCAAAGATGAAAAAGGACAGATTGAATCAAAGAGAGGACGCACCACAGTTGAATTTTCAGGTAGGATATCACCAGACATAGTGCGCACTCTAAGACAAACCCCAAGAGGGTGGTGATTTTAATATAATTGGTAGCTTAAAGTTATTTTTAAAATTACAAATATGTCCAATATCACACATATTACAAGGACACAAATGGAAATTTGGTTTGTCTTATTATAGTCAAACTGTTTGTCGTTTATTGCAGCTGAATTATCAAGCTTTTCTATGATATTCTAGTTTATAATCTGACTATAATAATAATGTTGTTATATGTTGTGTTGAAAAAATAGCTATTTATCATTGTTAAATAAACATGAAGAAAACTTCAAAATTTGTTCTGAAACTGGTTTAAAGCAAGTATTGATCTTAAAGAGATGTACCACATATATTCTATTTTCCACATTGATGGCATTACAGAGGATTAAGTGAAAAACTATAATCATGGTTTATCTTAAGTTGGAGTGTCTTTGATGCAAATTAAGTATTAGAACCAGTTCCCAAATATGGAATTCAATTTATTAAACGGTTTGCATACAAATCTGAAAAATCTCTAAATAACTGTACATACTATGCTGAGGAAACACAAAGCTACACATCAATTTGATGTTTCAATTATTAGAATATGGTGTGCTTGTTTCTCTCAACAAAATTTTCTTATCAATTCATTTTATCATATCTCTTATAAGCACCGGTAGTAGCCATTTCTCCAAAATGGAAATGTTGACGTAAACATTGTGAGTCATTGCAACCTGTGCCTTCATCTTCCTCTGTGTTCCAAAGGAAACTTGCATATGCTGCTTGTACATGGCTGATGTCATATCATGAAATGAAACCAAAAGTTGTTGTTAGAAAGATTTTCAAGCATGTTAAGTGACAACTTAATTTAAAATGTACAACAATAATCTAAACTGAATATCATGAATGAAGCAGAGGATGTTGTATTTGTACCTGTCTTGAGGAGAGGCTTGTACTGCCCGTTCAAAATAGTTAGAAGCTCTTTCTTCGTCATGATGTAGCTCCCAAATTAGCTTCCCATACTGTGATAAAACTTCTCCATTATTTGGATCTGCTAGTATGGCTCTGGAATAATACTCCTCTGCTCCTTCAAGGTCTTGTTTGCACTGTCAAATCAAAACAACATCAATTTTCCAATCATCACCAATAGTATTGTTTCCACTAATAAAACCATGTTTGTGTTGAAAATTAAGATGGTTGGTTTAAGTTATTATTATGAAAAAAGTTATGAACATAGTCTGGCATAAGAATCAGATATTCAACAATTGAGAGCTATAGGCCTGTTTGGATTAACTTAGTATCAGAAACAACTTATAATATGTTTATAAGTTATTTTCAGCTTATTTTCATAAGTTTGTCTAGTGAATTTTTAATCAAGTTGTTTGAGCAAACAAAAGGAAATAGAGGTTACCTGATATAAGAATTGAGCATAATTCCTCAGGAACAATGGATTCCCGGGATTTTGCTGCACCATTTTCTTGTAATATTCTTCCACCCCATGATTATTATTATCTCCATCATTTCTGTCAGAATCCATAGAATTATAATCACCACCTCTATTGTCTCCTCCTCTGCAGCCACCACCTATGCCATCACCACCACCACCACAGATATCAATACCAAGCCCCTTTGCAAGATACATTTCTCTATTACCAAGCTCTCCCTCATCACCAAAACTCACCCTACAAACTCTATCATCCACTTCTTCACTCGCCATCATCCTATTCATCATGCTGAACTCATCATAGCCTTCATCTTCAATATCAGATTTTTCATCTTACTCTTCTTCACGCAAGCCTGTTTGTTTGGAAAGAGAGAAAGATGGAATTCTCTCAAGTGGCAAGCCTCTTTGTTTCCCTGAATACCTCTTAGAAGGGTCCATATAATTGAATCTCTCTTCATTATTGCAAGTTGCATATGCTAAGTCCTCCAAGTTTCCCTCAGATTGAACTCTTCTAACCAACCCTTTGTTTTGCCTTTCAAGATCAGCAATGGAGGGGGATATTGGAGAAGAACTGCACGGGAGTCTATGATTTGATGGTGGTAGATGATTAAGCATATGACATTCGTCTGGGATGCTTCGTCTTCGTCTTCTACCTCAATCGTCTGCTTCGTGTTCTCTGCTAGGGTTCATGCACTTGTAAAATGGAAATGACTTAGAAATTTTTGCCACATCCTCAATATGTCTAAGTTAATACAACTCAGCATTGAAAAACAAAAACCGTGCCACATCCCCATTCACTAACATACGCATAAGCTCAATCAATCCACGTCATCAACCTTTTAAGTGAAATTCTAACTTTTCTAACGGCGAGGACAAACGCGTACCTATTTAATAACGTAAGGGACCAATTTGGAACTTTTGAAAGAAAGAGGACCAAATTGGACCCGAACCTATAGTTAGAGGACCAAAAAGGGTATTAAGCTTATATCAAACTACTCATGTCTCATAAGAGTTACGTTTAAAGACCTCCTCCTGAGGCCGGACTCTTGTCCTAGAAGTTCAGTTTAAAGAATTCCTCTTGAGGTCGGATTCCTGTCCCATGAGTTCTGTTTAAAGACCTCCTCCTGGAGTTATAAATAGTAGGAGTTATATCTATTAGGGGTTATGTCTCTAGTAAGGTTATGATTCTAGTAGGGGTTATATACTATAGTAGTGGTTGTCTCTAGTAAGGGTTATATATTTCGGTAGGAGTTATATACTATAGTAGGGGGTTATATTCAATACGGGTTATATGCTTAGTAAGGTTCCCTAGGATTCGTGTGCCATTGAGGTAAGTTATAGTGAATGATTTTTGTTTGACGCTCAGTCAGTTCCATGATCGGCTTTGAACATTTTCCAGCATTTGATTCATTGAAATAACTTTTTTCTTGAAGATATTATCATTCCTTAACAATTCTTGTTTCATGACTATGTACCACAAATGTTTCTTGAAGAATGAAAAAAATATACTTTTTCGTCGCCCAATCATAGTTCACAACCCAGGGTCTTAGAGATTCTAAAGCATTTTATAATATTGTCGCTTCGAAGTCATAACCCCTACTAAGACATAACCCCTACTAAGACATAACCCCTACTGAAATATATAAATCTTACTAGACTCATAACCTCTACTGGAATATATTGGACATTTTTTTCATCTTTTTATCTTTAGTATTTTGTTTTCTAGGACAGGAGTCCGACCTCAAGAGAAGGTCTTTAAACGGAACTCCTGGGACAAGAGTCCGGACTCAGGACAAGGTCTTTAAACGAAACTCTTAGGACAGGAGGAGGTCTTTAAATAGAACTCCTAGGACAGGAGTTTGACCTCAAAAGGAGGTCTTTAAACGGAACTCTCCCTAAGGGGTTTTTCCCGCCCATATATACGATAAAAACTCTAGATCCATATGGGATCCTTGCAGACTATAGATTCAATCAAATCGCTTCACCCGTAGAATCCAATGGGGATCCACGTTTTGATCACATATGCGGGCAGAAAGTTATCCCATAGGGATCCGTCGTTTTGATCACCTCTTGGAGTTCGGCCTCAGGTTTTGATCACCTCTTAGAGTTCGACCTCGGGGAGGTCTTTAAATTAGAATAAATATGTTACCAAACTCCAAAGAATATGTGATCCAATTATCTGCGTTTTGGATGTTTCTGTAGCAATAAGACCAAACCATAATCATTAAAAGCGATCAAAACGAGAAGGGTGATCAGAGGTGATCAAAATGATGGATCACTAAGAGATTTTTGTCGGCAATATAGAAAATCAAAACTCTAGATCCACATGGGATCCTTGTAGACCATAGATCATAAAAAAATCCAATAATGCAAATAATCAATTATGCACATTCCAAAAATAGTGTAACAAATCATAACATGAAAAGTAAAAACTTCTGGTTGATGATAAATTTCACAGCTAACAAAGTAGTTAAAAGAAGATCGAGGTGAGAAATATAAAGACACATATTTTGTTTGGAGATGTGGTTTTGTATCTCTTCTCTTTCCTATAAGAGCAGTTGTTTCTCTTTAGTCTTTCATGATATCTTAACACCTATAGTTTAGAGTAGAATTTGGATATGTTTCGATCAATGTAACACTGCAACAAGAAACATATATGTATAGCCGACAAAATGCATTATTAATGGCAACCGCCAAATATATAACAACACAGTCATCAAATTATTTTACAAAAAAAAAATACTTCAGTAATAACCAAAGCTTTCTCTTGTTAGGTAGAGGGACGTTCTCCTGGGACAAGAGTCCGACCTCGGGAGAAGATTTTTAAACGAAACTCCTGGGACAGGAGGAGGTCTTTAAATAAAACTCCTGGGACAGGAGTCCGGCCTTAGGAGGAGGTCTCAGGAGGAAGCCTCTAGAAAGTAATTGTAAACTTGAAAGCTAGAAGGTTGCAAAAACTTTCAAATATTCGACTCACTTTATTTATAAGCAATGCTAGTTAAAGGATCGAGACCAACTGTGAACATAAATCACAAAATTAACGACTAGATTTCAACTTATAGATACATGCCAACTCGAGTGCAATCAAGTACTCTCTAAACTGCAGCATACCCTAGTTGGTCACGTCACTACCACTACGCCAAAAATGATTTTTCGCAGCACAACAAAGACAACGTTTTTTAACAGAAGCGCTGCTATATGTTTCGCTAAAAAAAGCGAAAGAAAAAAGCGCTGCTATATGGGGGACATAAGACATCGTTTTTCAAAAGCGCTGCTAAAGCCCTAAGGCAGGTGAACTTTAGAAAGCGTTTCATGAAAAGCGCTGCTAAAGGGTTACCATAAGGCAGCGCTTTTGAAAAGCGTTGCTAAAGGTCTTTCGTACAACACGCTTTAGCCAGCGCTTTTGGAAAGCGCTGCTAAAGGCCTTTCATTTTTCCCACATTAGAAAGCGTTTTTACCTCCAAAGCGCTGCTAAAGGCCTAACATAAGAAAACGCTTTCTAAAAGCGCTGCTAAAGGTCTTTTAAAATATTAAAATTAAAACAGATTCTGATATCCCTCTATTTTCATTTCGACCGTTTCTATTTCGCCCTACCTCTCGCGATTGTTTATCATCGTCTTCATCTTCTGCAAACGAAACTCCCTCCGTCCTCCGTCGTTTCTACAAATGAAACTCCCTCAGTTCGTGGCTTCCCTCCGTCCTTTCTGCTACCGTCGTACCGCCGTTTGAGGTTTTTACTCTTTTTTTTCTGGTTTTCTCTCCAATAATGGAAATGTCTAATATTCTCCATTGTTGATTGTTTCTCTACTGTTTCTGTGAGATAAAAAAGTTGTATTATTAGTTGTTGATGTTAGGTTTTCATTTTTTGATTTGTAGAAGTTAGTTAGTGATTAATTAGAAAAGTGATTAAATAGAAAAGTGATTAATTAGTAGAAGTTAGTATAGTGATTATTGTGTAAAATGTGATTAGTTTGTAGAAGTTAGTTTAATGATTAATTTGTAGAATAGTAGAAGTTAATTAGTTGAGGTTGTTATAGGTGTTGTAGAAGTTAGATTAATTAGAAAAGTCAAGGTAGTTAAGAGTGTTGTAGAAGTTAGATTGTTGAGGTTGTTATAGGGTTCTTTGTAAAGTTAATAGGAATATTTATCGGAAAATTTTAGTGATGTAAGAATTTGGTTGTTGATTGAAAATGATAATGAAATTAGTTGTTAATTGAACTAGTGATTGAACTTATTTTGAGAGTTGATTGAAAATAATTATAAAATTAATTGTTATTTTGATAGTTGATTGAAAATGATAAATAGTTATTGAATTTTTAATTGAATTTGAATTGATGATAGAACTTTGAAGTTAATTGAACTTAAGCATTGAAGTTGTTTTTTTTGACAATGTTGAGTTGAAACATTAAGTGTTGATGTGTCATTTGTGACGAATCAAATTATACTATGCTATTTGATTTAATGATGATGTTTACTAAATTTGTTTCTTGAAACTTTGACTTGCTCCTCCGATATTTCTTGTTTGTCATATTACATACTAAATTTGTCTTGTTATATATGGTATACACCATCGGTTACTAACTTACGTTCATTTGCTATAGGGGTTACTTGTGAAGAGTGAATTTGGATCGTTTTCAAGAATTTTACACTTTGTGGTTCAGTCCAGAAGTTGTTGACTTCTATATATACAAGTACGTAGTTGTTCTTTTGTTTTTGTTTTGGTTACTTAGTAAAATCATGGATAAAAAATGGATGTCGTCCAATCGATTGTCGAAAGAGTACGAGAATGGGGTATCAAAATTCGTTAAGTTTGTTGTTGAACACGCCAAAGACCCCAGTCGAATCACATGTCCTTGCTTGGGTTGCTGTTTTGGGCGTCGGATTGACGCAGGTCAGATGGAGTCGCATTTAAAGAGGCATGGAATTGATCGAAGTTATACAAGTTGGACACTTCATGGTGAGAAAAGTAACGGGAATGTTGAACTGGGGGATAATAATACCTATGCTTCAAACGACAATGCCACAGATACATACGATTGTGATCGAGTCGACGAGATTGCAGAAGCACTTGAAGAAGATCTTCAGGATTGTCCCAAAATGTTTGAGAGGTTGGTAAGCGATGCAGAGAAACCGTTGTATAAGGGTTGCACTAAATTCACAAGATTATCTGCGGTATTAAAGTTGTACAACTTAAAGACGGGTAATGGATGGTCAAATAAAAGTTTTACAGAGTTATTAGCCCTTATGAAAGATATGCTTATGGAGGATAATGTTCTTCCTAATCGAACATATGAGGCCAAAAAGATGTTGTGCTCTATTGGGATGAGCTATGATAAGATACATGCATGTCCAAACGATTGCGTTTTGTTTCGAAATGAGCATGCATCGTTAAATGAGTGTCCTAAATGCGGTGTCTCTCAATATAAGAAAAAGTTGTCTCCAGCAAAAGTCTTGTGGTATTTTCCTATAATTCCGAGATTCAGACGCATGTTCCGTAGTGAAACTGATGCAAGAAACTTGACTTGGCATGCAGATGAAAGAATTATAGATGGAAAGTTTTGTCATCCGGCAGATTCACCACAGTGGACGAAAATTGATAATGATTATCCTAAATTTGGAGAAGAAACAAGAAACCTTCGCTTAACATTATCTACTGATGGAATGAACCCACACGGTCTTCAAAGTATCTCACATACCACATGGCCTGTGATTATTATGATTTATAACCTACCTCTATGGCTATGTATGAAGCGTAAGTACATGATGTTATATATGTTAATTTCTGGGCCTAAACAACCAGGGAATGACTTAAATGTATACTTGACACCCTTAATCAAAGATTTAAAGATTTTGTGGGAGAACGGTGTGGAGGACTTAAACCCCAAATATGCAAATATGTCATATTTTGGGGTTATCGAGCGCATCTATTTTTCGATTTTGGTTGTGCCTAAAACAATTGTAGGCACAACGGATTTGATGGAAGGTGGTATCCGTGAAATACCTATGGAAGCAGGTATTTTTGGGTTTGCCTATTCAGAAACAATTGCTAAAGAAGACTTTGATCAGATATTTACGCATTCTGAATTAGGCGTCGGTGTTATGAATTCACACATCAGGTAATCCATCAATTTTATTTATTTAATTGATCAATTTATTTACTAATTTCAATGAATATTAGAATGTTAAATATAATTACATATTTATTATAATCCGTTTTTATTTCAGGTTCTTGTATGAAAAATTGATGCTCCCGCATCAGTTGACTGAAAGATACTCTTTCTTGTCTCCCAACTGTGTCAATGCAACTTTGATCAATCGAACTACAAATGCGGTCAAAAATCACTTAGTAGGTGAATTTATGACCAACATTGATATAGAGAAGTTGTATCTTTTACCATATAATACTGGCCATGGGTAAGATTTTCATCCTAACTTCCTTTATTATAATCTTCGCTTTTTTACGTTGTGTATACCATTTCCATCTATACTTTTGTTTAATTTTACAGTGGACACTGGTTGTTGCTTGCGATTAATCCGATAAAAGAAATAGTCTATTATCTGGATTCGCTAAAGGGTGATCAAACAAAATACCCGGAGATGAAGAACATGATTGATACATAAGTAATGCGATTGTTCTAAATATTCGCGTGTGAATTTCTTTATTTATGTGAGATTGTTCTAAATATTTGTATTAATCGAAGATTTAAAGATTTTGTGGGAGAACGGTGTGGAGGACTTAAACCCCAAATATGCAAATATGTCATATTTTGGGGTTATCGAGCGCATTTGGGTTTTTGATTATGAGAAGATTCAGATTCCTATCTTTGGTTGCAAGTGGGTTGAAAATAATAGTGGTATACGAATGGATAAGTCAGGATTTTTGCAAGTGGATCTTAATAGGGTAGGGTACAAAGATGAGCCTTTTATTCTAGCCTCTCAAGCTAGACAAGTGTTCTATGTCACTGACCCGACAAGTACGAAATGGTCTATAGTGCTTTTATCTAACAAAGTAATTGATGATAACATTGGAGATCAAGGTGATATTATTAGAGCGAATGCATCATATATTATAAGTGATCAAGATGAGACTGTTGGAGCGAGTGAATCATATATTAGAAATGATCATAATGAGGGAATTTGGATAAATCTATCCATCCGTGTTGTTAAGAGACAAGTAGATCATCTTCCTACCCGGAAAAGAAAGAGACGTTAATAAAGAGGTAATAGTAAAATTATATATTCTGTCATGTATTTTTCATATTTGAAAATGATTATGGATTATGGATTATAGATGATAGACTTATATGTTTGTCATGTGTTTGTCATTTCATATTTAATTATAGATCATAGATTTATATGTTTGTCGTGTATTTGTCATTTCATATTTGATTATGGATCATGGATTTATATGTTTGTCGTGTGTTTGTCATTTCATATTTGATTATGGATTATATTATGTTCAACTGATTATGGATTATGGATTTATATGTGTTTTTCTTTATTATAGGTAAATGGCTACTAATGAGGAGAACTCGCACGATACTTCTAAGAATGATCCAAAAGAATCAGTTCAAGATGTGGAAGGAGATATTTCAAGAGGAATAACAATCATGAAAGGAGTTATTCGTGCTAGAGACAAGGGAATAAAATACGACGTTCATTGGAATGAAACAGGTCAACTAATTGAGCCTAATGGTGCAATGTTGACTAGTTACATTGGTGCACTTGTCCGTTCACTAGTTCCTATTACTTGTGACAATTGGCGAAATCCATAGTTGAAACCCGCCAAAGATAAAATATGGAGTGAGATACAGGTACTATATGTGATGTTATTTGTTATTTTTGACGATTATATTTTTAAATTAATTATACTAATACACTTTATTTGTTATTGTAGAGATCTTTTAACATTGGTGACGAGAAACAAAAATATTGTCTTCAATTAGCCGGAAAAAGACTTAGAGGGTTCCGAGCATTTTTATCCAACAAGTTTCTGAGGGATGCCCAAGGAAAGTTTGTTGAAGCGGAATGCCCGAAGAAGTATGCGGACTTGATTGCACCTGAAGAATGAGACACTTTTGTCGCCAAATGAAGAACTGAAGAATTCCACGTAATCTTAATTTAATTTATCATGAACATTGTATTATATTCATGTAGTTATTACATGTGTTCTGATATGACTTTTAATTGTTTATGCAGGTTGTGAGTGACGTTAATCGTCAAAGATCCTCGAAACCCGCGTATCCATACAAGAAAGGACATTTGGGATATGCACGCTTGGAACAAAAACTCGTAAGTATATATAATTGCTATGGTCTTTTTGTATTATTATTCATCCTAATTCTTGACTTAATGTGTAGCTCGCAGAGGAGAAAAGTGAAGAAACATCTGTTCTGGAGCATGTTTTGTGGAAGGCTGCCCGTGTGGGAAAGGAAGGAGTTATTACTGAACGTGTTCAACAAGTTTTTGAACAATGTGTAAGTATAACGTTATTTGTTTAATTAGATATAAAGTTATTGTTTATCTAATATATTTATGCATGGCTCTAATATTGAATTTCAGGAGACTTTATCGCAGTCCTTACCTACCACAGAAGACCAGGATTGCAGGAGCATACTGAGTCGAGTATTAAATGTTCCTGAGTATTCTGGTCGCGTGAGGGGTAAGGGATTTGGAGTCACTTCATCTTCCTTTTATAAGTGTTCAAAGACAAAAAAATCCTAGCAATAGAGAGGTGATGGAAATGTTGGAAGAATTGAGAGCTCAAGTTCGTGAACTGCAACAGGATAAAGAAAGATATATGTCGAAAAGGCGTGGTTCAGTATTTAAAGATACTAGTGACAAAGCCAGTATCAATTGTCAACAAAAAATTCCAGAGGCAATTATATTTATTAAATTAGTACAGTTTTTTATATTGACATCATTGCACAATAACAATTTCGTATTATTTTTGTTTTGTTTAGGGCATTTCACCTTGTCAACTATATTTATCGGCACCGACATATCGAATGGTTGGCAAGGGAAAAGTGCATAACACTCCCGGAGATGTCCTTCACACTAGACCGCTCCCTGCTGGATTTTTGAAGGTTTTGATTGATATTGCTTTAGAGCGGGATGCGTTACTACCTATACCTGACGAAGTTTCAGATGCAACATTGGTGGGGGACGCAATAGGGTCGTATGTTGCATGGCTGTCAAACCTCATCGTCATAGATGACTCGGTATGTTGAAAACCATTATTAACCTTTTAGTTTTCAAATGTTTTACTTGCATAAGTTATGTTATGCTTACTTTTATGCACTTTTTATTTACATGACATTGTTAGACTCCTACAAAATCCAAATCAAAAGATAAACGGATTAGTGTGCAAACTGAGTCAGTTGCATCACAAAAAGAGGTACAATGATATATATGCATCAAAAATGTTAATTCTGTTATCCGAATTCAAAAGCTTCATCATTACTAAGTGTTGTACCCTAAATTTTTACCCTTAGATGTCATCCAGCTTTTGTGCATCTTAGGAGCATCTTTGCATTGTTTGAGCTAACCCATATCTTGTAGTTTGTTTCTTTGTGTTCAAATTAGGTTTATATACCATCATGGAGCTCCACAAGTGGTTTGAATCAAGTCAGGTCAACCAGAGGACATCCAGTGCAAGGATTGTGGAATTAGGGTTTGCTCTGAGAAATCACTAAGGATTTGGCTCTATCAAGTCAAGTTTTGTGTGGTTCACTCACCATATAAAGTCATCTACATTCAAGGGACATCATTCAACAAGTATTCAAGATCTATGGGTCTTCAACAAGAGAAGTTTGAGCCTTAGCCTCACTGTGCCTCCAAACTAGGGTTTCTGTGGCACTTGTCAGTCAACAGCTTTGATCTTCATCAAGAGGGACTCCTAAGCCCTAATTCTTGGTTCCATTGGTTTATCAACATCCTCAAGAGTCTCCTAAGACCTTTGGATGAGAAGGAAGAAGCGAGTTCACAAGATATAACCTCAGTGCATTCACAGTCAAATTTAGGGTTTGACTGAAGCCCTAATCTTTTGGAATTTTGGGTCAAATGAAGAATTATTGGTTCTAATCATCACATGTTGTCTCATGGAGTATACAAAGTATTCATATCAAGTTTCATGAGGTTTCTTGCAAGGGAAGTAGGGTTTTGACCAAAGAATGTGTCATTTGTGAGATTTTTCCCCTAATAGCCTATTTTGAAAGAACCATAACTCCTAAACTATACATCCAATTGGAGTGGTTCAAAGCTCATTGGAAAGCTCTTTCCAAGATCTTCAATTGTTTCAATATGAAGTTTTGTCTAAAAATGCTTGGATTTTGAGTTATGGAGCTTACAAGGCATTTTGACCAACACTTGGAAGAATTTTCAGCATGTTTCATCACTTTTTTCCACAACTTTGGCGCCACTTTTCACCTCTTTCCATTTGGATTCAGGTCTTGAGTCCCAAATGAAAGTTGTAGAGCTTGTTGAGAGCTTTCCAACCATATGTGGTATGTCTCAAGAGGATAAACCGTTCTCAAGATATGAGTTATTTAAGAAGGTCACTTGAAATTGTCAAAATCCAACACTTAGATTTTTTTTCTAAGTTCTTTTGGACAGTTTTGAGGACACGTTTTGTGAGGCACTTTTCTACCACTTCAAGGCTTTATCTCAACAATTTTTCAACATCAAACTTGTAGTATCATGCAAGAACTTTCATTTGAGCCTAGGAGCATGGAAAATGGATCATTAAATCATGAGATATAATTTTCACAACATGGTCACACGAAAATGGTTGTTGCACCAAGAACACCATTTTTTTCATTTGAATTTCGTTTCCCCCCTTCAAGTACACAAGTTACAGACCTGCTACCACCTTTTCCAACATCTCTTCAACCCCTAAAACCCGCTGCAAATGTTGTTGCTTTTGTACCTCTTTGTTACACTTACAAGCTACCTTAAAATGTATCCATCGTGTACATCCTTGGACTAAAAGACACAAGCCAAAAGCATGCTTTCTCTGACTCATTTGGTATCAAAAGAGAAATTCACTTGGCTCTATGTGCTCAGAAAACCACAGCCATATCTCAGACGTATTTCCATTGATATTTCTCCCTAGGACAAACTTGTGGCACGTTGGTCTTTCACTCTCTTGGACCAGCTGGTTTCCCTATAAAAGGGGCCTTTCTCCACTTCATTTGGGGGGACACAATCACCAACAACAACACTAAAAACACCCTAGAGTTGTTTTCTGAAGGATACACGAGAAGCTAGCTAGGAAGGAGAGTAGTCTTGCAAACTTGCGTGGAAGAGAGGTAAGTTTTCTCAAACTCTCCTTTGCCATGCTCATTATATTATGTTAACTACATTACATCCGTGTAGATCATCTATGTTGTTGTTTTTTTTATGTTTAAAGTGTTTACAATGTATCATATTATTATAAACTTCATGATAAGTTTGTTTTTGAGAAAACTCCATGGCTGCCCTAGCTTTAATCTTTCACGTATAAATTTATTTTTTTTAAGCATTGTTGGCTAGCTTGGTTACAGGTTTGTGTGGTTAAGGAGTTCATGTTACCACGTTCATATGTTGCTTCTTTTTATTTTGGATTGATGCCATGATATCATGTTGTCTTTACAAGCATTATATGTGTTAATCTTTTACATGCTGTTGAGTTTTATGGATGTTTGGTTTGAGTTGTGAAGCGCACGTACTGTATTGTGAGTGTAGTTTAGTTTATTAGTTGTATGTGTGTTTGAATCTTTATGATGTTGTCACAGTGTTGTATGTTGTTTGTATGATATGATATATTAGCATGCAAGATACATTGTTTTATTAAAAGCATTGAATTCAACTTGTTAAGAGTATGTGGCAATGTGTAGTGTTTATCAGTGTTTATTATCATGTATGAACGTTGCTATAGTCATGTGTTGTATCATGTGTGATGATGTACAGTGTATGTAGCAATTTACTACTTTAATTATCAGTAAATACATGTTGCAATTATTTTATCTGCTGTGATGTGCGTTAGAATAAGCTAAATGTCTCTCATGTGTTGTGTGTACGGTGTGTGTTTGTGTGTGGTAGTATTATATGATTCAAATGTAAAGTCTTTGTTCTATTGTGATAGTATTGTGTTTCTAACATTGTATGCAACGGTGTATTTTGTTTGTGGTAGAAATCTCATGTGCTGTATAGTTTTGCATGTTGTGTACAATGTTTGCATAAGTTATGTGTAATTATTATATGTTGTACTTTCGTGCCTCAAGTTGTTGTCATGTCATATGTGTAAGCTGTGTATTGTAAATATATTGATGTATTCATAACAGTGGCATTGTGGTTGTTTGTGAATCGTGTTGTGCCATGGCATTTCGTTGTTGGATTCACGACATTTAAGGGTTGGTTTGCATGGTTACATATAGACGATGTTGTTGTACGTGCTATATGCTGTTAGTTATAGTGTCGATTGTTTTTTTTTTATAGTATACGTGTGTAATGTGTTCAGTGAATGCATGGTAGTGTGATTGTGAATAGTGCAGTGTGCGTGTTATTATATAATGTATGATAGTGTATTAAGTTGTTTGTGATGAAGTATGGTATAATGTTGTAATGTAAGTTTTGTATGTGTAGTGATGATCTATTGTATTATGACTATATAATGCATGCTTCGAGTCTCTTTTTTTTAATATCTATTGTAAGTGATTACGTCTATTTTTATGCTATTCTTTCGCATTTTTATGACTGTATTATATCTAATGGTGTTAATGTAATGCTTTGTATTGTTTGCTGTAGTTATTTCGGCTTTTGTACTGTTGTGATAATTATTAATGTTTTGATGTTGTGTTTGATATCTAATGATAGCAGTATATGATTCTGCATTGTTTCTTTCTTCCATGCGTATCTTAGTTGGTGGCTATGTTTGTCTGCTAATGCTTTATTAGTTCACATGCCAATATCACGTAGCACATTACATTTCCCCATGTACACTGCACGCGCATTTGCTTCATTTCATTAATTTCAATTGTCTTGGTTGGTTTATTAATTATTGGAAGCGTTTAGTTAACGGATGTATAGCCGTCCCAACGGTTCACCATTGCCATGCCAATACCCTTTCACTACAATGTCTCAGGTTCGATCCAGCGGATCAACCTTTTGACATTTTCCCTGTTTTCGCCTGGCCATTTTTCTCTCCAACCTGGGCCTTGCGCCCCCCTTCCTATCCACACCCCCTCATATTTGGGCCCATGTATTTTCCCTTGTTATTTTAACTGAACAAAATTGCTCCAATGCACCTCCCCTGCGTTTTTAAACCTTTTTATTTTATTTGTTTGATGCTTATCTTTTATTTTTAATTTCATGAGAATTAATTAATATGTGAGGTGTTTTATTAATTGTTAATTAATTGTTAATTGTTTTATTAGTTCTTAATTTTAAATTGTCAATTATCTTCAAATTATATTGTCAATTTCCAATTGTGCTATTTGTTGTTTTTACTCATGTTATTAATTCTTGAATTATCAATTCATGTCTTAATTTTGAGATTTTCAATATGTGGTTAAGTGTTAATTTCTAATGTTAATTATCCATGTGTAATTAATTTTAATTACCTTGTGTGTTGTAATTGTTAATTCTAATTGCCTTGCCAATTAATTATCAATTGTTGTTTCAAATATTAATATCAACTATGAGCATTTTTCTTGACATGTTATATTATTAAATTGACTTGTTTAATTCTTAAGATAATATATCCATGTTGATTGGCCATATGTTTGACTTTATATGAATATTATCCTTCTTTAAATGTCACCTTCATCATTCTCTATGTTTGTCTTCCTAAAGATTGAAGCATATTGATGTGTTCTTGTATATCATTCCTATATGTTTGTCTTCCTAAAGATTGAAGCATATTTGATGTACTCTTTTTATCATGTTCATCCTATTCATGTCTTTGTCATAAACATATTGCCATCCTCATGCTTATGTTGTTTTATCTATTATATCAATGACCTATCTTATATCATGTCTTATTTATTGTTATATTATCTACTGTTTTTCCCCCATTCCAAAGGAAGGTGAATAGTGTTGACTCTTAAAGTCATAGCCTCCATCTTAACCTGAGTAACCTCTTAGGAAGAAAACTTGTTTCTTGGCCTCCTCAAAGCCATGAAATCATAATTAGCTTTAGGAGAGAGTTCTTACACTCTTGGTGATATTCATCCTAATGAATTTATCACTTCCCTTACTGACTAAACTTCAACATAGGTCCATTACAACTAGATCTAGAGAGTTCCTAAACTCTACAATGAGCTTGTACTGATTTCCCCTCTGAATATTGACCACAGTCAATCATTCAGTAGAAGTAGAACTACGCATACTCTGATTCTATTCCCGAGGATACGTAGGCGTAAAGTGCGATGCTTTATCGAGTATACTTAGATACTAACCCCTAGGGTTTTCAACCTTTAGCATAGAACCTTTAGCAAACATAAGATAACATTTTAACAAGAGGTTCCTGTAGAGTACTACAGATACATAGGGTGCTAATACCTTCCCTTTGTATAACCAACCCCCGAACCTTAGATCTCCCCCTTTAGGTTTTTCTAACGATCTTGAACCTTTCCTTTGGATAAATCAAAGTCGGTTGTAAAAGAAACTGATGCAAGTTAAGTAATAGCTTGTTATCCGATTTTCACCGCAACACTAAGTTTATGGCTTATATGATTTTCAGATTCCTACACAAGAGATGCAACAAGGGAGCAAGAACAAGAAGCCAGTAGTAGCCAAGGCAAAAAAAAACATCTATTTCTCGATTTTGGTTGTGCCTTAAAACAATTGTAGGCACAACGGATTTGATGGAAGGTGGTATCCGTGAAATACCTATGGAAGCAGGTATTTTTGGGTTTACCTATTCAGAAATAATTGCTAAAGAAGACTTTGATCAGATATTTACGCATTCTGAATTAGGCGTCGGTGTTATGAATTCACACATCAGGTAATCCATCAATTTTATTTATTTAATTGATCAATTTATTTACTTATTTCAATGAATATTAGAATGTTAAATATAATTACATATTTATTATAATCCGTTTTTATTTCAGGTTCTTGTATGAAAAATTGATGCTCCCGCATCAGTTGACTGAAAGATACTCCTTCTTGTCTCCCAACTGTGTCAATGCAACTTTGATCAATCGAACTACAAATGCGGTCAAAAATCACTTAGTAGGTGAATTTATGACCAACATTGATATAGAGAAGTTGTATCTTTTACCATATAATACTGGCCATGGGTAAGATTTTCATCCTAACTTCCTTTATTATAATCTTTCGCTTTTTTACGTTGTGTATACCATTTCCATCTAT